>BSWB01000001.1:45665000-48165000 GCA_033239125.1 Fagopyrum homotropicum | reverse complement strand
CTTGAACTCGTTAGGCCTTTATCGGGGCGATTCCGAACCTAGCATCAAACTAAGCAAATTTAGCTTATAAGCTAAATTTGAACGGAATAAAGAACATATATACTCTAAGGGAAACCCCACTTTTAAAACCCAAGTTAAAACCGTATATATATATTCCGGGCAAATTGTATAATATCATAAACCAAGGTAAAACTCGTTTTCAAGGTTAACGTTAAAATCCAGTAATTTAATCCTTGAATCATAACCCGGAATTAATCCATCATGAGCATAATATATATGATATATATAAAAAATATAACTCAAGTAAATCTCAAATGTAAAACCCATAAATACATTTTCCGTCAATTAATACAAGTTTATAAATATGGGACATTATTCGTAATTAATTCCTTGGGTCGTTTTCTATAATTAATTCCAGCAGGGGCATCATTGCATAAAACCTAAATCTGGGCCATTAATTGTAAATACAAAAGATGGGTTCGAATATGTAATTATACCATAACTGAGGGGGCCCGATTTTAATTTGGAAATTAGGGTAAAAGTGCACTGTCTTCAGCCCTTGAATAGGATTGCAAGGCGGCGGTTCTACAGGGGAGCAGAAGAAGGGCGAGGCGAAGGAGTACGCAGGCATCGGCGGCGTGGTTGCCGGTTCCAGAGGGCGAGGGGCAGGGGGAGGCCTCTCAAGCGGCTTCGTCGGTGGCCGCTAGCGAGGGCAACTCCGATGGCTTTCCAACTTATACAGGGAGACGGCGAAGAAGGCTGTTGCGGCTCTGTTTGATTCCAGCAGGGCGAAGACAGGGCAAGGCCGGTCCTCCGACGATGACGGTGGCTACTGCAGCCTGTAGGGGAGCACTTCTCCGGTGAGTGGAGGCAGCTCTCCGGCATGGAGAGGCGACAGTACAACAAGGAAGGAGAGGCTTTCGACTCCGGCGGCTGGCTCTTCCAGGCGCCGGTTCGCAAGTGTGCGGTTGACAGAGAGGGTTCAAGAGAAGAGACCAGAACCGGCGGCCACTGACGAGGGGGAGTCCGATGGGTGAGAAACGAGGTTGGTGATGGAGGAGTGGCGGTTGCAGCTCTCTTCCGGCGGTTGGCGGTGGGTTTTGGCACCACAGAAGCTGGAATAAGGGGGAAGAGGCGGCGGGCTAACAGGCAGAGAAGGCTAAGAGATGGAGGTGAGGTACAAGGCGGCTCAAGTGTGAGGCCTGCTGTCCAGAGAGTTGCATGGGATGGGGAATAGAGAGATAAGGGCAATTGGGCAAGATTGTTCTCATGGTAGCGTGAGAGAGCATAGAGAATGGTGAAGGCTGGCCAGCTTGCGTGAAGGAGCCAAACAAACAGAGGGGATGCAAATAACGAGGGGTCACTGTGACTGAGTCCGGTTACGTCACTAGGAACAGAAGCAAGCAAGGAAACTAAGGAATAAAAGAAAAGAGAATAGGAAAAAGGAATAAAAGGGTAGGCTCGATTACCACAGTCGGAACGGGATTTTCGAATGGGAAAACATTCCGACTTTTCCGAATAAAAATAAAATAAAATAAATAAAATGGATATACGCGAATGTATCCAATATAATAATTTACTCGGAAAATATATTTTACATCGTAAATACCTTTTTAAAAACATTTAAGCTAATAAAATAACGATAAAAGCCGAAAGGAATAAAAATCGCAAACGCGCCAAAATTTGGGGCGTTACAATATATATGTTGATGTGAGCACTCGTTGTGTCTCCAAGCCGACCTTAACAGCCTCAGAAGATTTACTTGGACAGTTGAGGTGTTTGCTGAGTTTTCGAAAATGAAGAATAGTCAACTTCGGCTCCAGTTTTGGGTAGGTTATACTCCATCTTTACTGCTGATTTTCGGATATGTTTTAGTCGATATCTATTATACTTACTAAAACAGAGCACAAGTTGATGACGTGACGCGCTATAGACGCAGGATTTTTGAAATAGAGCTCCAACAATTAAAGCCAATAAATCTTGATTTTTTAATAATTTTTTAGGACAAAAAATCTTTTATTATTAAATTAACAGTTTTATACGAACCAATTCACGTTAATCGAATGAATCTTTTCTTTGAACAATTGTTTTATAATAAAATTTTGAATAATAAAAAAAAAGTAATCGAATTAACTTAACAATCAAATCACCTTAACAACCAAATCATTTTTTTAATAAATAAATATTTATAAAAATATATTAAAAGATATTGCGATTTTGATTTCCCTTTTAATTATATTTTCGGTTAGGATTTTTATTCGACGGATTTTTTTTCGAACGTTCCATAAGGTTTTTTCATGGTTCGCTTAGAACTTTTACATTTTACAAATTTGTCGAACAAAATTTATTTCTTTGGAACTACAACTTTACGTTATGTGTGAGTTTTAATTAAATTGATTTTGATATGAATTTTATTTTCGAAATGTTCCATCAGATTTTAAGCGAACAATTATTTTTTTGATAAAATCCATCAAAATTTACGTTGTTTTTTTTTTTGAAAAATACTTATAAATATATAATAAATTTTTACGTGATTCCATTTGATTTTTTTGACAGTTTTTTAAATAAAAAACTTCCATATAATCAACACAATTGATTTTCATTTTGACGGTAAATTGATTTTCATTGTTGTTATATCTTTTTATTATGGCTTTTAATTAAATTGGTTTCGATTTCATTTCCATTTTAGTTATATTTTCTGTTAGGATTTTTATTCGAACGGATTTTTTTTTCGAACGTTCCGTGTGATGTTTTTCATGGTTCCCTTATAACTTTTTACGTTTTACAAATTTGTCGAACAAAATTTATTTTTTTGGAACTAAAAATTTTACGTAATGGGCGAGTCTATATCTACTACTAGAGCAGTACATGACAGTTTACGTGGTACGTTGTGAGAGTAGTATTTCGAAATGGAGCTCCCACAATTTTTTTTGAAATTGTATAATTAACAATCGTTTTTCTATTGTTTCATCAGGGATTTGATTTTTAACCGTAACCCCGTGTATCTGATCTATTTTCAAGTTATTAAAAAAAAATTGACGTGTACACCTTTTTTTTATGTTAATTTATTTATTTATTGATTTTCTTCCACTCATCAACAATAAGTTATTTTTAGATAGTAGTTATCGGATTTGAAGTTAATTTTGAATTAAATTAAATTTTTGTTAATTTTTTTATCTTGTAGATACAGACCACGTTATATTAATTAAATTTTTGTTTAATTATGTTAAGTTTATTAGCTTGTAGATCACATAAATATTTTGTAATTTTAATAATTAAAAATAAAATTAACTCATTAACTAATAGATTTATAGTCCAAAAATAATTAATTAAAATAAAATTTTTAATACACCAATAAGCATTATAATCCCAAAAAAAACAAAAGAGTTGTTAAATACAAAAAAAATTGTAAAATCAAATTGTTAGCCATTAACCAAAAAAAAAATCCCTAAACTCATTACATAATCGGAAAAAAAAAAAAGAAAAATGTTGTTATATATATATATTTATAATAATATTATTATTCTATTAAGTATTCCATAGTATAATCTCATTTAGTAAATTTATCCTTAATAAAGTAATATTGGTAAGTCGATTAGATTAGAGAAGTATACAAAACAAAAGCACGTAAAAAAACCTATTTCACAATATTCTTTCTTATTTTTTTCAAAACCCGCAGAAAGTGCGGGTATTATACTAGTTGTATAGTATAACATACTAAAATTTTAGAGGAATCCGAGCTACGGTTTGAGAGTTATTGTGTTCCAAAGTTGACGCCTCATGCAGTTTGTATATATGTGCTGAGTGAGCAAGTAATGCTGTTTTGTGAGATAGTTTTGAATAAGCTCTTGATCTCCGTTGGGCTTGAATTTTGGATATGATATAGTTGACATATTGTTGTAGAACATATTAAAATTTGAGAAGCATCTAGCGAGTGGTTTGGGATTTATGATTTTTCAAAGAATTAGTCATAAGCAGTTTTTCTGTTGTGCTGAAATTCGGTTTTGTGAGATAGTTTTAAATATTATTTTGATATCTTTTGCGGCTGAATTTTGGATATATTATAGATAAGATTTTATATTAGAACATATCAAAATTTGGGATAAATCCAGCGATTAGTTTAGGAGTTATGATTTTTCAAAGTTAAGATAGTGTGTTGTTTGTTAAGTGTTGTAACCAACTTTGGAAATTTTTGTAGAAGTGATGGTTGAACAGTTTTAAGAAATTCTTGCTCCTAGGAGTAGATGAGATATCATAGATGATCTAGGGAATTATTTCGGAATTTTTATAAGATTATTCTAATTTTATATTTGAAGCCGAAGTTAGACCTTAACGATCATTCCGAAAATAGGGAAATGGGTAAATTGCCAATTTGTAACCAAACTCATCTTTAGGAGTTAGAATATGACTCTTTAGTCTCAAATAAGGGTTTAGGCATGAATTAGGGAATTTTTGGAAGTTTCAAGACCAAGGGTAAAATAGTCATTTTACCATAAATTAATATTGTAATCAATTCCGTTCTATTAAGACCTACTATCTTAAAGTCTTAGACTTCTAATCACCCAGAAAGTGTGCTAACACACTTGCCTCCTTTGACAGGCCACTGAATTCCTACTGTACAGATCGATTTGCAAATTAGAAAGTCGAGATCTGATTCAAGTAAGTCCACGGACTTACTTAGCTGGCTTCTTGTATGAGTGTAATGTGTATGAGTGGTGTTTGTTAGTTATGATAAACAACGAAACCGGATTAGGCCGACTTTATTATTTACGTAATTGACCCAAGTGTATGATAACGGGTCGTGACATCATCTGCCTAGCTCTTGCAAGAGTCTAGGAGGTTCCCTGCGACCAGCCTAGTCCGGTAGACGGTCAGATGCATTAGTACCATTCCGTGTTGGTAAACGGGGACAGGGGCGAGGTTTGGGAATCCCTCATGTCACAAAATAAGTATCATTAGTAATAACCTATCACCTAATTAAAGATAATAAAAGGATTGAGTGTTGCATGTTGATTGTGTATGTTGTGTGTTTGTGCTTTTAACTTTATACTTATGCATAGAATGTTAGCTAACGGTTTTATACCGCTTGTAGATGTCTTGCAGGTTAAAACAGTTGTAGAGAGATCTGAAGGGAATGGTCAGCTGGGTCCACATACTTATTTAGTTGGGGACGGGATGTCTTTTGTTCTTCTTATGTGTCGTTTTGGTACCTTTGCTTTGTAAGGCTGATACATATTCTTCATGTATATATTGTTTAAAGTTTTCAAATGATTTAAATAATTTTGTGCCTTGTTGTAAGATCCAAGTTAAATTGTTGTCAAACTAAGGTCGGGACCCATTGTGAGGTCCTAACCAGTAGCTCCCCGAGTTCTCAGAATTTGGGATGTTACAGGGTTCTGCACCACCTTTTTTGCCAAATAATTGTAGCAAGTCGTTGAAGTCACCTATAATTAGGGAGGGAAAATTACTTGTGTTGATATGACTTTTTAGTTGGGTCCAGAATATTTCTTTTTGGTTCTCATGTGGGGGGCATAAACAAAAGTAATGTGAATGCTAATATTGGTCTTTAGATTTTTACGAAGTATCGTAATATATCTTCTTTCTTTCGCGATTATCTCAACCTTTTCATTTAGAATTTGGTAGCTTTTCCAAAGGAGGCATAGTCCCCCCATAAGACCATCTTCAGGAACAATGCATAAATTATAGAAGTCAGCCCCTTTCCAACATTTTTCATCAGGTTGAATACTTTTTTTCAGTTCTTCCAGCATGATCATCTGAATTCCGTCATTTTTGCATGTGATGTTAAGGTCCGTCTAGAAATTTTTCTTCCTCGTTCCCTTGCAATTCCAAAAAGCCACTTTTATTATGATAATTCTGTTTTGTTGGGTGGAAAGCCCATGGCTAATTTCGGGGTCATCATTTCCTTCTAGATCCTTTGGTCGAGAGAGTTTGGTCTTTGTAGTTTTTCCAAGTTAGAAATTGGTTTGGTCAGAGATGTATTTATCCTAATAAGGATAGACATAATAGCAGAGTAAGAACTACACTTTTGAAGAGTTTTGGGTGTTTTTCGTTCTATTTGATTTTTAGGTATGGGCTTGTACCATATTAGTCTACCTGTAGTCACTAGTTTAGCCTTGGATCCTTTCTGAGAGGTATGAAAACATTTTTCATTAAGCATATTGAAACGGCGCCCTTCACTTCCTTTAGTTTTGCATTTAATATGGTTGTTTCTCTATGTCCGATCATTATCAAGGTTTGTTCGATCACTATTAAGTTTCACGCCTTGCATTCTTGTAGAAGCCGTTAGGCTCCTAGATTTCCATCTTTGGTATAATATAATGCAAAAAATAAATTATAAGTACTAAAATAAATCCATTTGTTTCTTAAAAAACAAACCTTTCAAGATTGGTGCCGAGCAGTTTTATAAGTGCTATTGCAAATGCAATTCTCTCTTAAGAGACAAGGAATTAGAACTTGGTAGGATACAACATTATTAAGCAGGAGAATCATATAACCATTGGATGTCAAAATTTCCATATAATCATAAACATTTATACTTTTAATCGATTCAAAAGACTTGTTGTTCTTCTTGTTATACTTCATTTGGTGGACTCTAGGGGTGCCCTTTCTTGGATTCCTTTTGTGGGACCTTAGTTTGAGGTCGAGGTAGAGTATCTTCAAGTTGTTCCATTGTCTCTACTGCTTATTTTTTTCCTGCAGATAAGGAGGCAATAGTGAAAGTATCTAGAGGGGCAATCACTCGAACTAAGAAAATAATAAAACAACAGCAAGCAACACCAAGATTTCACAAACCATATATTAACATAGGCAAGGGAGATAGAGCCAATAAAAGGTCTATTCCCATTCAGCATACAGATGTTCCTAGTAAATTCAAACATTTCACAGGAAATCTTAAGGCCCAAGGACATGTCCTGATAGAAAATTATTCTAACCACAACTAGTGAGACAATTATACTAAAGGGAGGCTCACACACCCTTAACAAACTGCAACATTTATTTATCATTTTACTGTAGTATGGGAAATCAGATTTTGGCTTTCTTTGCCCCCTTCAGAGAAGAGGTGGTTGTGTCGCTAGTGCATCCTTTCACTTTTCTTTTGCTCGAAGTTGACTTAGACCCCTCTGTCTTGACTTCCATCTTTTCCAATTGTTTGTGCATGGTATTATTTGTATGGAAAGAGTGAAAAGAGCCTTCAGAGATCATCATACCTTCATCAATTGTTGCCGGAACCTTGTGTAGTAGGTTGGCCAGGACAAGACCATTCTTAGTCAGGATTGGGTTCTCATCAGTTTCATGATCATTGATCATATTCATTGCAAAAATCTCACCCTCAAGCAGGGGCATGTAATTTTCTTGCTCCAGGAAAGCGGGTTGCACTAGTGCCTTGCCAAAGATATCATTATTCTCATCATCAGGGGGTAGTCCCTCAGTCACATCCTCATTGGGACTTTTAGTAACCTTAGGCTCCTTGTTCTCATACGGGCTCAAAGAGCTGCTCTTCGAGCCTTGGGAAGAGATGTCAATGAAAGAAATTGTGATACCTGTTGTTCCCGGGAGATAAGGCTTGACTCCACTGACAAACACAAGAGTTCTTTTTTTCTTCTTGTGGTTCATCACTGGTGTCCAGTCATAATCTTTCTCATCTTCCTTTCCCTTCTTACTTGCACTAGCCTCCCATTTGCTTTCCGTTCCTGAATGAGTAGTTGATCTTCTTAGCACTAACCATTCTCATAGGACAATGTTCAAAG
Organism: Fagopyrum homotropicum; assembly: GCA_033239125.1. Classification (NCBI taxonomy): domain Eukaryota; kingdom Viridiplantae; phylum Streptophyta; class Magnoliopsida; order Caryophyllales; family Polygonaceae; genus Fagopyrum; species Fagopyrum homotropicum. The sequence continues at coordinate 48,157,231 of BSWB01000001.1, read as the reverse complement.
ACATGGTCTTTCTTAGCAGAGAAACCACGACCTTTGAAAAAGTCCTCAAACCAGATTTTAAACAACTTAGGCTTTTCCTCTTCATCACGAATGGGCACTTCCTTTTCTTTTTGGTAATTTTGCTCAATATCATAATTAATGCAAATTCTAGTATAATTATCACCCATTCCTTTCTCAAAGAAAGGATCAAGTCTAATAAATTTTTCAATTTTGTTCACCTGAATAATAGCTCTAATAGCTTCCTTATTGATGTACTCAAGAGGAATCATGGGGATTCTAACCCAAACATCAACAGCAGACACATTTTCAGTAAATACATTGAACTTAGGCTTCCAAGGTCTAAGAATGAGAATGTGGCCAAAATTGTGAAAAGGCCTCTTCTCCTAAACCATAGTTTTATCATAAGGATTAGAAAACTTGATTTGAAATCAGTGATTGAGCTTAGGGATGAGACTTCACCCTTGATGTTTCTCCACTCAAACAATAGTTTTGTTCTCACCTTATTGAATTCTATGGGGTTGGCAAAGATTCTTCCCATCAAGGAGGATTTCCTGATTTTAGTTAAATCAGTTTTCACTTTAAACAGTAGTTTGAGGTTATCTTCAAGCTTGGCATCGTCATCATTAAGGATCTTCTTCCCTTGATGTGTTCTTTGTAGGCTTTTATTCTTCATTGGCTTCCATTGTTTTTGTTTCTACTGGACTAGCATTCTTGACAGGAATGCAATCCTCCTGGTTTTCCGTAGTGAGGATTTTAGGAATCTCACACACTTTCTCTTTGTATGACTTGTTTCTTTCACTCATACTTATCTTAGTTATAAGCTTAGCAATATAGATGTGTTTAGTTTGAATTTTTGGTGTGGGAGAGGGTATCATTTTATAGCACAATTTGTTCATCGTCAAGCAAAGGTTCACAAGCCAGATAATTTGGTAGATATTTGTTAGCATGAAATATTGTGATATTTTAGGCATGTTTTCTAAGTGTATTTGATCCATATTGATAGTCTTTGATTGAGCATTGATGCATTTGTGAGCTAGTTTGTCTATAATGTCGATATAGAGATCTACACAAGCTTTATGTTGATTATAGGTGATTGAGAGCTATTTCCGAACGGAATCGAGCAAGGATGGAGTTGTTGAGCAATGTCCATGGATTGAAGGCATTTCTAGGAGCTAAGGGAATGCCAACTTGAGGAATGCACGAGGCTAGGGAAGAATCACGTTCTTGCCCTAAACCACACTCTAAAATACGGCCGTACCACTTTCCACGTTCAAGTCCACGGCCGTGGAACCATGGCTAAGGAAGCGTGGTTCATTCTAGCAACTTCTACGGCCGTGGAGAAGATGGTTCAAACCGTGTTGATTTCCACGCTCTAAATTACGGCCGTGAAACTCTTCCACGACCGTGATCTTGGCGATCTTTTTCGCCATATTTTAAGCCACGATCTCCTACGCAATTGGGCCGGGCCGATATTTTATCTTACACTATAAAAGGACGGACGAAGAGAGATTCCGTCACCTTCGCTTACACCTCGCCTTAGACCTAGTTTTACGCATACGCTTGCGTTGGGAATTGCCCTAATTTCGCATTTGGCGGAGATTTTGTTGAGAGATTTTGGCGCATTGCTATTGGCGATTTCCGGATTGACGGAAGATCGAAGATTCGGAAGATTGTTCGCAAGGAGACTCGCTTCTTGCTTAGGTTTGATTTAGAAGACGGATTGACATCCCGTTCTTCCTTCTTATCTAAGATTGTGTTTGTTATATTCCGAATCTAGTGACAATATTTGTTCTTGATTGTGACTTTGAGATTGGTTTGAAGTTTATTGAAGGTTTTCGGAAGTTTTCGTCTTCCAATCTTTTAATTCTTGAATTTGATATCAATATGACTATTGTTGGCTAAAAACCCTTAACAATTCTAAGCTGAAAGGTTGATAGTTGTGGCTTAGATGATGATAGATCAATCGTAAACAGATTGGACCTTGAGAGTTAGAGAGAATTGCCGACGAACCTTAAACCACGGTCTGTTCTTGAGCTTCCATGGCCGTGGAACTCAAGAACCAGCCGTAATTTTGTGTTAAGTTACGAACTTGCTTTTACTTTAATCCAAAGTTAAAGATTTGCTTTAACTTAGTCTTGGCTTGCCTTTTCTAGGTGGTAGTGAAGCCTCAACAACCTCTACCTCGATTGTGAGTGTCACAACCTTAATCGGTTTAGTTAGTCTTGATCCTTGGATTACAAGTTTGGATATTTGACATTAATTCTTGCCTTTAGAACCTTTCTATATTGAAGCCTCAACAACCTTTATAGAGAGTATCTTGTAGGTGACTCATATAAGGTTTTCGGAACTTCACCGTACGATTACCTTACATTAGTATACCTTTGCATATCTTAACTCTGTCCTTATATCATTAGTATATCTTGAATCGATTGCCACAATTAGATACCTGGATCTTTAGGGTTGTTGTTTTCCCATTATATTTACAAAGCTCATACATTTACTTGCTTGACGATTTATAACTGAATTTGTTCCCCCCAAATCCCTGTGTTCGATACTCTGGAATTCTTGCTTAACTACGTCGATCCGTACACTGCGGGTTCGCATGCTTGATTTCTAGTTTTATAAATTTAAGACTTATTTGCACGCATGCTAAGTGGCGAACAAGTTTTTGGCGCCGTTGCCGGGGATTTGGTTTAGGCCGAATTCGGTTTTCGGTTGTCAAGATTGGGAGCTTCTCCCTTGTCATTTGATATCTCTTTGAGTGCATGCGTAGGTTTAGGAACACCGAGGATCTCTTACCTCTTGATCAAGAGCTTGAGAGAACTTTAAGGCAAAAGCGCAAGGAAAAGAAGATGGCTGAAGAACACGAACGTGATCTTCAAGCGGAGTTAGCGGAGAAAGAAGCTCAACTCCAATGGAATGAGAATATTCGCCGGGATGAAATGGATCGTCATCAATCTCAAGTTAACGATCTAAAAGATATGATGTTCCAGATGAGGATAGAAATAAGCAACCTTAAGAACAAGGGGAGCAAGAAATCCTCAAGAAGGGCATCAAGATCAAGAAGGAGAAGCCATTCATCCGCTGATGATAGTGATTCTTCCATGCCACCGCTAGAGGAAATTGATCCCACGATCAATGTGAATCATTTCCATCCACGGGGAGCTGCTAATCGTCGTGTTCCACCTAGGAATGCGAGGAACGAACGTGTAGATGATGAGCCAAGAACTCTTGGCCAAAGGATGGATCCAACACAACAACTGCGCCGTTTGGGCGTGAACTTTGATGTTGATGATGTGCAAGGGTTTAGCTTCAACCCTCAAGTTATTACTCTTGTTCGCCAAAACCAATTTGGCGGGACAAGCGCTGAATCTCCACACCAACACTTGCAAAACTTTGAGTGTATGATGGAGACAATGAGACCGAAGAACGCGACTACCAACAACTATAAGCTCAAACCTTTCTTCTTCTCCTTGAAAGGGAAAGCGTTGTCTTGGTACCAAGCTCTTCCTAGTGGGAAACTAGACACGTGGGAAGACCTTTCCGCGGAGTTCCTCACCAAATTCTTTCCGCCATCCAAAACGGCGGAACTTAGAGGTAAGATGAATGCATTTTCCATGAGGTCTAACGAAAGTTTGTTTCAATCATGGGAAAGGTTTCAGGACTTGTTATTGGATTGCCCTCATCATGGCATATCCAAGCTTGCATTGCTGGAGATTTACTACAAGGGGCTGGATGTGGAGACACAATTTAAGCTCCAATCCCTCTCATGTGGAACATTCATGGACATGAGAGAAGATGACGCTTGGGACTTCATTGAGAAGCAAGCAAGAGTCATAGAGAAGTATTCCCACCGGAAAGCGGAGGGAAATCGTGTGGAGCAAGGAGCGAAGCTCACACATGAAGCTCAAAATTAGATTTTCTCCCTCAACAATGAGATCAAAGAGTTGAAGGAGGCTATCAAGACCAACTTCCCAAAGCAACAAGGGAAAGATGTTGGCTACTTGGGCAACAACAACAACAATGACGGTGAGAACACAAACCGCAACAACAACAACAACCGGAACAACAACCGGAATAATTGGAATGACAATAACAATAACCCGAACAACAACAATTGGAACAACAATAGGGGTTCAAACAACAACAATTGGCGGTCCAATCAACAAAATTCCGGTAACTCTTATCCTTCCAATTCAAATTCACTAACTCCACCTTCCTCTTCCTCTACTCCTTTGAAAAGCCAGGGGCAAACATCTAATGGAGGAAACACTTCGGGGAAGGAGAAGCCCGATCCCATGTTGGAAACGATTTTGGGAAAGCTTCAAGGCTTGGAGAACCGCATCATTAAGGTTGATGATCAAATTTCTAAGGTTGATAAAGCCCAAAAGGTTTTAGAAAACCAAATGTTCAGCCATGCGGAGGAAGTTCCTAGGAATCAAGGGAAACTTCCAGGAAAGACGGAGGACAACCCTAAGGGAAGGGTTATGGCAATCACAACTAGGAGCGGAGCGACTACCACCGATCCACGGCCCAAGTTTGTTGAAGTCCCCGTTGAGAAAGACAAAGAGAAGGGGAAGGAGAAGGAAGATGTCTACGTTCCTCCTCCGGCGTACAAACCTCCCCTACCATTCCCTCAATCTAGAGCGAGAGCACGCCTAGATAAACAATTTGGTAAGTTTATAGAACTCATGAGCAAGCTGCATATTAATAAACCCTTTATTGATGCTATTGTAGGTATGCCGGCTTATGGCAAGTTCTTAAAGGAGCTCCTCTCCAACAAGAGGAAGCTAGAAGATTTCGGTGAGGTTAAGATGAGTTCGTATTCTTCGGATCTCATCAAGACCATGAAGGCGAAAATGCCCCCCAAGCTAAAGGATCCGGGGTCGTTTTGCATTCCCAAAGGAGTGGGAGATGTCACATATGATGCATTATGTGACATAGGAGCAAGTGTGAGCATCATACCACTTGCATTATGTAGGAAGATCGGTTTAGGCGACCCTAAACCGGTAAAGATGACGTTGTACATGGCGGATCGATCTATCACTCGCCCCGTCGGTATTGTAGAAGACGTCCCAGTCAAGCTAGGTAAATTCTTCGTTCCCATTGGTTTTGTTGTGCTTGACATTCCTGCAGATAGTCCGGTCCCGATTATACTCGGAAGACCGTTTCTTGCAACTTCCGGCTACATAGTTGATTGCAAGAATGCTAGACTCGCCTTTGACATAGGAGAAGAGAAGGTAGAGTTCGTTCTTTCCACTCTAGTGAAGGAGCCAATCTTTGATGGGGATATATTCAATATCCAAGATGAAGAAGGGTTGTCTAGAGAGGAGGTAAGTGCTATTCTCTTCAAAGATCCTTTGCAAAAGGTTATCACTATGAGTCTAACGAATGTAGGGGAAGAAGAGGAGTGCAATGAGGCAATTGAAGCCTTAGCAGCACAAGAAGAGGTGGGTGAAGTGGAATTCGAGAAGCTCCACGACGAGGCAGAAAACGTGAGAATCCACGGCCATACACTATATTCCACGGCCGTGGATCTCACAACCCAAAGCGTGGCTCACTCCAGAGGGTTACACAGCCGTGGAGGAGGCAGAGCAACCGTAACCACTTTCCACGCCCTAAACCACGGCCGTGGAAGGTGTAATGAAACCGTAATTTTGGCCGTGGAAGGGGATGATCGTGCCACTTCTTCAACTTCTTTTGATTCTTCTCCTACACCCTCTACACCCTTAGACACTTCTAAGGAGTCGTCGGATGCTCCTCAAGAACCATTGGAAGCTCTGAAAGCAATGGAACTAAAGCAACTTCCTACACATCTAAGGTATGATTTTCTAGGACCTAACTCTACTTATTCAGTTATTGTTAGTTCCGATCTAACCATAGATGAACATAGTAAACTTATGGTTATCCTTAGGAAACATAGGAAAGCTTTAGGTTATACTATAGAAGACTTAGTAGGAATCAAACCCTCCCTATGCATGCATAAGATATTAATGGAGGAAGACTTTAGAACTTCAAGATAACCTCAAAGGCGGTTAAATCCGACCATGAAGGAGGTTGTCAAGAAGGAAATTCTTAAACTTATTGATGTAGGTATCATCTACCCTATCTCCGATAGTAAGTGGGTGAGTCCGGTTCAAGTAGTTCCGAAGAAGGGAGGAATGACGGTCATCACCAACAAGAACAACGAACTCATTCCTACCCGAACCGTAACGGGATGGCGGATGTGCATTGACTACCGCAAGCTTAATAACGCGACGAGGAAGAACAACGAACTCATTCCTACAACGAACAAGAACAACGAACTCATTCCTACAACGAACTCATTCCCACTACCCTTCATCGATCAAATGCTTGAAAGGTTAGCGCAACATTCACACTTTTGCTATCTTGACGGTTATAGTGGTTTCTTTCAGATTCCGATACACCCGGACGATCAGGAGAAGACCACATTCACGTGCCCATGGGGTACGTTTGCCTATAGGAGAATGCCGTTCGGGCTTTGCAACGCTCCAACCACCTTTCAACGTTGCATGATGGCCATCTTCTCCGAATACATTGAGGAAATCATGGAGGTCTTCATGGACGATTTCTCCGTATACGGTTCCTCTTTTAACGATTGCCTTTCTAACCTTTCTCTTGTTTTACAAAGGTGTGAGGATACTAACCTAGTTCTTAATTGGGTGAAGTGTCAATTTATGGTTAAGGAAGAAATTGTATTAGGTCACTTAATCTCTAATAGAGGGATAGAAGTAGATAAGGCTAAGATAGAGACCATAGAAAAGCTTCCTCCTCCAACTTCGGTGAAAGGGATAAGAAGTTTTCTAGGACAAGCCGGATTCTATAGACGCTTCATTAAAGACTTTTCTAAAATATCAAAACCTCTCACTAATCTATTGATAAAGGATGCGGTTTTTGTGTTTTCGCAGGAATGTTTAGATGCGTTTAACATGATCCGGGAAGCTCTAATTTCAGCACCTATTATCCAACCTCCGGATTGGACTCTTCCCTTCGAGGTTATGTGCGATGCTAGTGACGTAGCTATAGGAGCTGTTCTTGGACAACGAAAGGAAGGGCGAACCCATGCCATATACTACGCTAGCAAGACGCTAGATGAAGCGCAGCTAAATTACGCCACTACCGAAAAAGAGTTTTTAGCCATTGTCTATGCTATTGACAAGTTTCGCTCTTATCTTGTAGGTGCAAAGGTGATTGTCTACACGGATCATGCTGCGATCCGGTACCTCCTTGCAAAGAAGGATGCGAAGCCAAGGCTAAGTAGATGGATTCTTCTCCTACAAGAATTCGATCTAGAGATCCGCGACAAGAAAGGTTCAGAAAATTCTGTTGCGGATCATTTGAGTCGTCTAACACATCTAGAGGACGACCACTTATCCATAGATGACTCCTTCCTGGACGAACACCTACACATCATTGAGGAGTGCATCGATGTGATCTCCAAAGGTAACGAACCATGGTTTGCTGATTTTGTTAACTATTTGGTTTGCCAGGAGATACCGCCCGGATTATCCTACGCACAAAGAAAGAAGTTCTTTAAGGATGTTCGGGAATATTTTTGGAATGAACCTCTCCTCTTTAAGAGAGGTCCGGATGGAATCATTCGGCGATGTGTGCCGGAAGAAGAGATGCAAAGTGTCATCCGCCATTGTCATTCACTACCTTGTGGAGGACACGCTAGTTCGAACAAGACTAGCGCAAAGGTATTGCGATCTGGATTCTTTTGGCCTACTTTATTTAGAGATGTGCAATCCTTTGTTTCTTGCTGCGATGCTTGTCAAAGAACAGGCAATATCTCTAGGAGGAATGAGATGCCCCTCAACAACATCCAAGAGGTGGAGATTTTCGACGTTTGGGGAGTTGATTTTATGGGACCGTTCCCATCCTCTTGTGGAAACCAATACATACTATTGGCGGTAGATTACATTTCTAGATGGGTGGAAGCAATTGCCTCTCCCACCAATGATGCCATGGTGGTGGTTAAGTTCTTCAACAAGACCATCTTCCCGCGATTTGGGACGCCAAGGACGATCATTAGTGATGAAGGTTCTCACTTCATTGCCCGGCGCTTTGAAGCTCTTCTAGCTAAGTATGGGGTTACTCACAAGATCGCTACCCCTTATCATCCACAAAGTAGTGGACAAGTTGAGATCTCAAATAGGAAGATCAAAGGAATCCTAGAGAAGACGGTTTCAAGGACTAGGAAGGATTGGTCTTTGAAGCTTGATGACGCATTGTGGGCGTACCGGACCGCATACAAGACTCCCATAGGAACCACACCATACAACCTTGTGTATGGGAAGTCTTGTCACTTACCGGTGGAATTAGAGCATAAGGCGTTTTGGGCTATCAAATGGTTGAATTTCAGCATAAAGGAAGCGGGAGAGAAGTGTCTCTTGAACCTTAATGAGCTGGAAGAACTCCGCTTGAACGCCTATGAAAACGCTAAGATATATAAGGAGAGAGCAAAGCGTTGGCATGATAAGCATATCATTCCAAAGGACTTCAAAGAAGGAGATCAATTCTCCTCTTCAATTCAAGGCTTCGTCTCTTTCCGGGTAAGCTTAAATCTCGTTGGACCGGACCTTTTCTAACTAAGCATATTTTCCCCCATGGTGCAGTTGAAGTATGGGGTGAAGCGGGCGGAAGCTTTAAGGTGAACGGTCAACGACTCAAGAAGTATACGCCGGAACTCCAAGCTGAAGAGTTCGCGCCTACCGCACTCGAATAAGTGCGAGATTGGTCTAGCTACGGACCTTAAACAAAGCGCTTCTTGGGAGGCAACCCAAGGTATTGCATTTTTGTTTTTGTATTCGATTCATAGTTTAGCTTAGTTTTAGACGTTTTTGCTTTGTTTTGCCTTTGATTCCTTCCGGTATGTTCGTGTTTTTGGATGTAGGAACGGTGGAAAAGGAAAGAGGAAGAGTTATTTTGAAGAAAAGTGACGAAACTTGGACTTTGGAGCATTACAGAGAGTTCCACGGCCTAAACCATGGTTGTGATAGCTACAGTGACCGTAATTTCCAAAAGCCTTTGAAAAATCACCAAAACCACGGTTCCGTACATTTCCACGGCCGTGGAATCCCCCGACAGACCGTGATTTTCAAAATTTTGCCTTTTACTATATAAATCACGTTCTTCACAAAAACACTCCACAAATACCCAATTCCACGACCCAAAACGCCGATTCCACGCCCTTCCTCCCAAATCTTCGTTCGTTAATCGTTTTCAACGATTCTTCTTTCCAAATTGAAGCAAATTCAACCACCAACGAGATCCAAGCAACGAATCGAGCGGCAAATCACCAAGGAACGCACAATTCGGATTTTAAAATCCGAAACCTAGGTTTTTTCCACTCTTCTTGATCTTTGTCAATTTGGTTCGTTTTTGCTAGAAATTTTAGGAAGAACTGATTGAATTTGGAAGGAATTAGACTAGGGCTGCCTGATTGCTGAGTTTGAGTGCTATTTGTTGAGATTTGCGAAAGAACCAGACGAACCACGGTCGCTGTCAGTTCCACGGCCATGGAAATACCAAGAACAGACCGTGATTTTGAACAGTGATGGATTTTGTGAGAAGAGTTTCAGGGAGGATTAAGGAGAAGAAGAATGATAAGGAAAAGAACAAAAAGAGGAAGGGTGACCCCTCTTCCTCTTCATCCTCTAGAGCACCACCACCTTCCTCCCCTTCACCTCCATCCTCACCTTCATCACCCGCACCTCCTAGCCCTAGAGTACCGACCATTCATGAGGATCATCTCGATGCACTCGAGAGGATCCATAAGAGGGCAGTTATCGGACCTAGGTATCTATGGTTGGAGGATCTAGTTCCTCTAAACATAGTAGATGACCTTACTTGGCTCTTGGATAGAGCCGGTCTTATCGTCTTCACGGCTATCCGAGAAGACGCTTATGAGGAGATTACGAGAGAGGTTGTGACGTCTTTCGAGCACAACCATGTGGATAGGACCGTTTCTTTCCGTCTTATGGAAAGAAACTATGATTTTACCATCCGTGAGTTCGGAGCCTTTTTCGGGTTCCAAGAGACCTTTAACGGTCGTTTTCCTAGTGGCGTTTACGCCAAAGACTTTTGGGAGGAGGTTGCTATGATCTACGCCAGCGAGGACCGCTGGCAACCTGCTAATACCAAGGCCAAGTTGATGTATCACTTAGCCTTGAAGATTGCTCACCGTGTTCTTTCGGAGTATCTCTTCCCTAGGACAGAGACACCTCAAAAGATCAAGACGGATGAGCTCTTTTTGCTGTATTCTATGCTGTATGGGCGCCCTACTGACTGCGCCACCCTCTTAGCTGCTACCATAAGCAAGCTTAAGAACAAGAGGGCGGGGAACATTGGATATGGTGGGATAGTTACCCACCTTGCTAGGATGTTGGGAGTTGATTTTTCTGCATGTACCCGCATACCAGCCGTACCCTTAGGACTTCAGGCCTTCATGACTAGAGGTCTAATCTTCCCCACACATAGAGGTCCGCCTTATGCGGCCATGCCTTGGGAGAGCAAGACGGGTAGTGGTATTGAGTGGCTACAGGAGTATTCCATTATGGCTGGACGCCATAACTGGAAGGCTACGTTCGCAGCTATGCATGCGAACAGGATTTCAGCTCCTCCGTATGTCCCACCACCGCCAGTAGTTGAGGAGGAGGAGATGAGGGATCAGCATGAGGGAGGAGGAGGAGTAGAGCATGAGTTTGGCACGTTTCCGGATCAGCCGGATGCGGCCCCTGATGTGCCTAGACGTTCTCCACGTCCAGCCCGAGCTTCAGGTTCGTCTTCTCGCCGCGCCAGCGTGAGTGAGAGACCCACTTGGATGGATACGCCTCCTACGTGGTACGGAGTTCCACCTCCATGGTCCTCACAGCAACCATCAGCATCAGCACCAGCACCAGCACCGTCCGACGCTCCAAGGTGGTACAGCCAGGCCCCGGGATGGTATGAGCAGATGCCAGATTGGGCCACCGGTCTTTCGGAGAGAGTAGGAGCATTGGAGATTCGAGCCGATGCTAGAGATGGACGCTTGGACGACCTCGATCACATGATGAGAGATGTCTACCGCCAGCAGTTTGGGCGGTTTTATGATCCTAGCTTCTCTCCATTCCCGCCTCCACCAGCACCGCAGTGATGATGATGATGACCGATAGCTTTAGCCGCTCCACCGCCATTTTGTGAGTTTCTTTTTCTTTTCTTCTTTTCTTTCTTTTATTTGAACATTGGGGACAATGTTTGTTCCAAGTATGGGGTGGGGTGTGACTAAAAGTTGTAATAACTCTTACTCACTTTGATTGCTTCTATCGAGACTATCATTGCATGATCATTATATTGTTGCATGTTTCATTATTGCATTACATGAAAAAGAGTTTGAAAAACCCATAAAAATTGAAAAATTTTGAAAATTTTGTGCTTCTAAGGAATTGAGATGATTTCTATGATAATCGCTACTTGTGAATTGAGTTTGATGACAATTGCATGCTTAAACAAATAGGGGATTGAAAAGAAATTGAACGAGTTGATTATACCTCTTTTACAAGTTTCATAATGTGATGAATGTTACCTAAATCATGTTGAGAAATTGATGTTGAAATCACACTATAAGTTCTTATGCTTCTTGTTGAGATGATTAAGGCAATTCGATTCTTTCTTTCTTCTTTCTTTGATCATTTAGCCCCTCATTGAAATATTGACCTCCTTTACCTATCCGGGAATTTGGAGGAGTTGATTGAAAAAGGCATGTATGATGTGGGAGGGCCATGAAAGCAATACTTTGCATTCAAAGGAATAGAAAGAAATTATAGGTTTGGGGAAGTCAATCATGATGATGAGTAACTCGGCACCATTCACATAGCCGGGTGTTTGTGTCTTGCCAAAGTCGGATTGAGCGATATTCCTAGCGGATTATGGTATGTGCGCTAAGGGTTTGAGGCATCTCATTAAAATTGAGAAACGCCAATCTCCTAGGCTTCGGTTTTTGTGCACCTCTATCCATAACTCCAAAAGTAAAGTCGAAAAATGAAAAGAAGAGAGCGAAGCTCTAAGTTGAAGGTGTTGCGGAAACCGCAAGAGAAGAAGAAAAGAGTAGTTGTCCACTTTCCCGGATTCATGCACCACATTCCTTAAAGTTTCCTTCCCTTTCCACATTCTAGACCTTTTCTTTGAAAGTCCTTAAGATCAAAAGAATGTTATATGACTTGGTGATCTTAATTGAAGTTTCTTATGATTGATTTTGATAATGTTTGAAGGTTATGATGTTTGTATGGAAGTTTGATTGATTCATGAGTTTTCTTTGCTCTTTACTCTTTGATTAAGTGTATGAAAGTCTTATAAACGATTGAAGCAAGATTTGAGAATGATCTATTATTTAGAAGGCACATTCATCCAAAAAGAAGTATTGCTTTGAGAAGGTACACATATTTCATCCTAACTCTTGTTTTAAAGTTTTTGAAAGACCCTGCTTAGGGACAAGCAAGTGGCAAGTATGGGGTTATTTGTTAGCATGAAATATTGTGATATTTTAGGCACGTTTTCTAAGTGTATTTGATCCATATTGATAGTCTTTGATTGAGCATTGATGCATTTGTGAGCTAGTTTGTCTATAATGTCGATATAGAGATCTACACAAGCTTTATGTTGATTATAGGTGATTGAGAGCTATTTCCGAACGGAATCGAGCAAGGATGGAGTTGTTGAGCAATGTCCATGGATTGAAGGCATTTCTAGGAGCTAAGGGAATGCCAACTTGAGGAATGCACGAGGCTAGGGAAGAATCACGTTCTTGCCCTAAACCACGCTCTAAAATACGGCCGTACCACTTTCCACGTTCAAGTCCACGGCCGTGGAACCATGGCTAAGGAAGCGTGGTTCATTCCAGCGACTTCTACGGCCGTGGAGAAGATGGTTCAAACCGTGTTGATTTCCACGCTTTAATGGAAAAAATGGATTCTAAAATTAGATGATGAACTCTAGGTAGTAGTGAGCCTCATAAGCCACTATTGGATTGAGTGTGCTAGGATTGATGTTTAGGACTTGCCTTCCCGAGACCTACCTGGTGAGGAGAGGTTAGATCCCTAGATAGCAATCCGGTTTGTGTAGAATTCCTAACCTTAGGCTCTTTGAGACTTACCCGGTGATAAGACCTTAGGAACGGACTAGTGGACCATGAGACCTACCCGGTGATTGATCCCGATTTAGAAACACCCAATCCCAACATACCATAGTTGATCCAAGGAATGATTAGAAGCTTGAGTCCAATGCCATAACCGGAATTCCTAACCCCTAGAATCCGCTTTTCTCACTTTGATTGCCTATCTCGTGTTTCTGTTTGTTTATTTGTGTCGCTAGTTTAGTTGTTTGTCAATCTTGCCTGATTGGTGATCCTTGATTGATCACCACAAAACCATTCCAAAACATTGAGATTTTCATTTCTTTATTTCTTTCTCTTTTCTTAGCCTAGATCAACACTATCTTTAGTCACTATTTGATTCAATTTCACCTTAGTCTTTGTGTTCGACCTCGGAATACTATCCTTACTACAAAACAACCCATACACTGTGGGTTCGCTAGGACTTAGGAAAAATATATCGAGTTATAAATTTAAGACTTTTGCGTGTCTCGTTTCTAACGTAACAATGCTTATCGGCCATTTTCGCGAGTATCATGTGAGGCAGTCATGCTCCTCTAAGGAGATGAATATGACCGATGATCGGCCACCCACCTGAGGCTTCCGGTGCAATTTTTTGTTTCTCCTTGTTTACATGTGATTTTATTATAAAACAGATTAGCAATAAAGGAATAAGAGAGACGATAGTATTATAAATACAAGTTAAAGATGGGCAAAGGGGAATGCGAAAGGCATGGTGGCGCTAGAGTGACCTCACCTGACCTGCAAGATAAGATACGATTAACTCAATAAACAACCACATGCACATCTTACCATTTGGAAAGTAGTACCTTTGGATGATCTTAGTGCTTTTCACATGAAAAATGATTGGCATAAGTTAAGCTTATATTTACAGACGTATACCCACAAGCCAAGGTAGATGAAGTAACCTCCATCAAGCTCTCTACGGTTCAAATTGTCCAAAATGTTAACTGTCACTGATGCGGGGTTGATGCCACATTTTCTTGATCTAGATTGAAGTCCATGAAACTGACAATAGAAGCAAATCTCGGTGCAAATCTCGGGCGAGATATGTATGGTAATGGCCGAGATTTGTGGAACTCGAACACAAATAACGTGAGTTTGATGGAATAACAATGGAAAGATAAGAATATGAATAATGAAATGGAATTTGGAAAATATTGGAAGAAAAGACTTATTGTTAGACTTGCAAACAACCTTGACCAATTGGATCAAAACCTCAACAAAGAATTACCATAATCCTTCCTTCTTCAACCTTGCATAAGCCTTCTAAATAAGACAAGTAAAAGGAGAGACTAATTTGAATAGTAGGACCAATATTTAAAAAGATCAACACACACAAGAACAACCTATGAAGGAATCACATCTATTCAATCAAAGTCTCTCTTTTGTTATTAAACTGAAATCTCGGGCGAGAATTGGTTCTCAAGGCCAAGATTTTGATTGGCTTGCTTAAATCTCGTTTTAGTAACATTTCTTTGTTCCTTGATCATCTTCACTCTTGTAGGGTCCTTCCACAGTAGACATCAATGTAACTAAAGAAGACTTTGACGCAAGTATAGTCTATTTAGATGTACATGTTGCCAATAAGCTAGCAACCTCTTCTGGGAGACTTGGATTGACTTTGCTCTTGATCTAGTGATAGATCCTTCTATGTCATCACTTGAAGATGATGTGGCTTTCTTATCCTTCAATGCTTTAGCTCTATCTCTAGTGATTGGTCCTTGTATAGTTCGTGTTGAGGATTGTCCCCCATCATACTCCCCTTCCTAAAAAGGATTTGTCCTCAAATAACCACCATACTCATCACTAGTTTCATAAGGACTCAAGTCTCCTATATTGGAGGTAGGGCTCAAGCCATAATCCTTTGGAAGCTTCAAAACATAAGTTTTGTTGCCAACCTTACATTTGACTGAAAATGGTTCATCTTTTCTTGGAGAAAAATTAGAATTCCTCTTCTCCAGAAATTGCTATTTCCTTAGATGCAACCAAACCAGATTCCTGGCTTCAATAGCATCTCCTTGGATTCCGATTTGCCTTTACAGCCATGACTTTACCCTTCAATTCGATCCTTATGTGTGTCTTTTTATGAAACTCCTTGATAAATTCCACCTATGTTTCTAAATTAAAATCTACTCGCTCCTCGATAGGTAATGGTATAAGATCAAAAGGATTCAAATGATTCAACTCATAGACACATTCAAAAGGCGTTAGGTTAGTAGAAGCATGCATGGTTCTATTATATGAAAATTAACATTAGGCAAGACATATTCTCAAGCATTCATGTTATCCTTCAAAATAGTCTGCAAAATGGTAATTATGGGTTCTATTAGTAACCTTCATTTGGCCATCCGTTTCAGGATGACTAGAGGTTGAAAATAGCAACCTAGTTCCTAGCTTTTCCAAGGAGTATTCCAAAAGAAACTAAGGTAATTAACATCTCTATCACTCACAATAGTCATAGGTACTCCATGTAATCTAAAAACTTCCCGAATAATATGTTAGCAACATTATAAGTGAAGACATTAATTATGAACTTTATTTAGGCATGCACTTAGGTAGGTTTTCCATTTGTTTTGCATACATAGACATGAATTCATGACATTTAAGCGTAACTTTGCATACTTTGCTAGAATAGATGTCTACACGGATTCTTGTTGCGTCTTCAGGCAATATAGTGAATTTTTGAGCGGAATGGAACATATAAGGGTTGAACATCGATACGGAACGTGATGGAGTACAAGAGGAAGCTAGGAACACACACTAAGGATCAAGCAAGGAAGACACGCGCAGCTAACAAACCTCGGCCCCGACTCAAGTGCATAACCACAGGTGCGGCTCAGAAAAGGCGCGGGTGCGGCTCGGACTTGCGCAGGTGTGGTTCAACTCAGACTTGCACGGGCTCGGTTTCTTTTTCGGCCCATGACAAAAGCCCGTTATTTACATTATCTTTAAGGGACTCATGGTACTCCAAACCCTAGACTTCTTTTCCTATATATCACTCATGCCGGCAACATCCTAAGACACCCCCAACGATGAGGACGTCGACGGCTGGACAAGACTTGACACGTTCTACCACGCTTAGATTAACACCCCATAGAAGACGGCTACATCACATTTGGCTTCAAATTGAGAAAGATTTGAGAGATTTCTTGGAGAGAAAGATAGTTATTGTAAGAGCCTTAGTCTTTGAGGTGCTGAGAGAGTGCTGAGTTGTGCTGGATTTTGCCTGAACTGCCCCTGCGGCCAGGACTAGGCGCCCTTGCGGCCACCTTGATCCGCCCCTGCACTTCCATGAGCCGCCCCTACGGTTTGTGGTGTGCTGCAGCCGGCATTGTTGACCTTCACCTGTGCTTTTGGATAGCTTCCTATATAAGCCACCCATTGCTTCAGGAGGAGGGTTTCTCATCTCTTCCAGCTCCATCTTTTCTCCCTTAAGTTCTTCTTCCTTCTCCTTTCTTCTTTGATTCTTCTTCTTGTTTTTCTTGATCTTGCAAGAGTTTTGAACAGAGTTTTGTGTGGCTTTGGATGATGATGATGATTGAGGACGTTGTTGTGCTTGCGTTGAGCCAGCCTTGAGCTTGTGGTGTGTGTTCTTCCTCTGTTAGGTTTCAGCTTGGTGAGTTCTTCATTCCTTTCTTCTTTTTTCCTTTCTAGCTTAGGATTCCACAAGATATGATCTTAAGGTAGTCTTCCTAGGCTTTGTTTGATGTATATATATATATATATATATATGTGTGTGTGTGTGTGTGTGTGTGTGTGTGTATGGGGTTGTTCGCTGAAGAAGGCATGAAGAGGTTCGAGTGAAGAAGCAAAAGAGGAGCTGAAGTGTGCATCCTCTATGTAATGTTCTGTTTGTTATTGAAACCACACATTACAATCAAGCTAAGGATTTACCAATGTGGACTGATGCTATGGCCAAAGAAATTCAACCATGGAAATAATCACACTTGGGAATTGACCTTTCTCCCTCCTATACACAAAGTCATTGGTTCTAAATGGATCTACAAGATTAAATATCTTCCAGATGGATCCATTGATAGATGTAAAGCCAGGTTGGTGGCCAAAGGCTATAATTAGGTTAAAGATAAAGTTTATAAGCACACTTTTTCTCCTGTGGCTAAGTTTACTAGTGTTAGAAATATTTTAGCTTTAGCATCTGCTAAGTCATGGTCATTACATCAACTTGATGTAAACAATGTCTTTTTACATGGCTTTCTGGCTGAAGAAGTATATATGGTTATACTAAGGCTTTACCAGGGCAAGTATGTAAGCTTTAACGATCTTTGTATGGACTTAAACAGGCCAATCGACAGTGGAATGTGGAGCTTACCAATTTTTTAGTTGCACTTGGTTATATTCAGTCTAGACAGGTTTACTCCCTATTTGCCAAGCCTGGTGTAGCTGGTATGATAGTGACCCTCATTTATGTTGATGATATTCTTCTCACAAGGGATATCCCTTATGAAATCATCAATTTTAAAGCAGCATTACATTCTACTTTCGCTATCAAGGATCATGGTGATGCTCGTTTCTTTTTAGACATGGAAATTGTCAAAACCGATGAGAGTATTCTTCTCAATCAAAGAAAATATATCATTGATATCCTTCCTGACAATCAAATGCTTGATTATAAGGCTTCTCCCTTCCCTATGCAGAGGAATAAACTTACACCTCTCAGTGGTGTAACTTTTGAGCATCCAAAATTGTACAGAAGACTCATAGATCGTCTTCTTTAACTTACTCTCACCAGACCAGACATAACTTATTGTGTTCAGTAGCTTAACCAATTAGTAGCTTCTCCTAGTCTACCACATTGGAAAGCTGCTCTCCATCTCCTTCGATATCTCAAAGGGTCCATTGATCTTGGCCTTGAATATAAGTCATCTTCTCCTCTATCCCTCACTACTTACAGTGATGCAGACTAGGGCTCTTGTGCTTATATTTGTCGGTCCATCACAAGATATTGTGTATTTCTTGGCTCTTCCCTTATATCTTGGAAAAGCAAGAAGCAGAAAACTGTATCTAAATCCTCTGCTGAGAGTGAATATCGTGTCATATCTTACACTACTAGTGAGATCATTTGGCTTGAAGGATTAATGCAAGATTTGCGTATTCATATTCCTCTTCTTATTCCCCTATTTTGTGATAATAAAGTTGCATAACACTTGGCTGCTAATTCAGTGTTTCAAAAAAGAACCAAGCATTTACATATGGATTGTCACTATGTTCGAGATGAAGTGCATAAAGGCTTCCTCACCACTGTCCATGTTCGATCTTCTTTACTAAGGCTTTTGGAGAACAACCACACTCTTTCCTTACTTCCAAGCTGGGACTTGTTTTCCCAAGTTCAGCCTGGGGGGATATAGACATATATGCATACATCAATATTAGAATAAAAGGGTATTATTATTTAAATAAGCAAGAATTGTAACTACCCTAGAGTTTGTTAAACGTACAACTATGCTATGTGTATAAATAGCTAGCTCATGTAAGAGATCTGGAGATTATTCAAAACGGATTACCAATACATTTCATTCATCTCTTCTCTCAATCACGATCTGTGTTAAGAGAGAAGAATGAACTGAATATGTATTTCATTTGGTTGATAAGAACACCAGCATCTGTTTGAGCAATCTCCATTCCTAAAAAGAAACGAGCAAAACCCAGGTCCTTAATGGTGAAAGCATGATGAAGAGCAGTTTTTAACAAAGTAATATCAGCTGGAACATCTCCTATAATAAGGACATCATCAACGTATACCAACACAATAGTAATGCCTGATGAAGAGTGCTTGACAAAGAGAGAGTAATCCTGATGAGATTGGACAAATTGATGAGAAACGAGAAGTTTAGTGAGCTCTATGTCCCATTGACGACAGGCTTGCTTAAGACCATAGAGTGATCTCTTGAGGCGACAAACATGACCAGAAGGAACTTTATCATATCCTGGAGGAGGAAGCATGAACACCTCTTCATCCAAAAAGCCATGAAGAAATGCATTGTTGATGTCAAGCTGATGAAGGGGCCATGTACGAGCAGCTGTAATTGCTAAAACAACACGTATGGTTGCAAACTTTGCAACTGGAGAAAATGTGTGTTTATAGTCTTTATTTTTCACTTGATTGTAACCTTTTGCCACGAGACGAGCTTTATGTCTCTCAAATGTACCATCTGGGCGATATTTCAATTTAAAAACCCACTTTGAACCAATGGCAATCTTGCCAGGAGGGAGAGGAACAACCTCCCATGTGTCATTAAGTTCAAGAGCTTGAAGTTCTGTAGCCATAGCATCAACCCATGGAGGGGAATCCTTAGCAAGATTGTAACTAGAGGGTTCAAAGGACTGAATAACATTGCAAAGAGCATGCTTGTTGTCACTAGAGTGGGAAGAAAGATTAAATTGGTGAAGAGATGAAATGTTGTTGCAATTATAATCATTGAGATAAGCTGGGCGTTTAGTGGTGCGAGATGGACGAGAAGGAGGTACTGGGAGAGGGGAAGAAGATGTGGATGAAAGTGGAATAGGTATGGGAGTAGTAGAGGGAATATCAACAGCGGAAGTAGTAGAAGTGGTTGGTACTGGAGAAGATGGAGCAGATGTAGAGGGAGCTGGTACTGGAGGAACAAAAAAATGGTCAATGTCTAGAGCTGGAGAAACCAAAGGAAAATGGGTAGAGGAATCTGAGGATAAATTAGAAGTAGTAGGTAATTTGAATGGAAAAATGGATTCTTGAAAAATGACATGACGGCTGATGATAATCTTGTGAGTTTTAAGGTTGAATAATTTATATGATTTCTGACCTGGTGGATAACCAAGAAGTACACAAGGGGTAGAAACCGGCTCAAGCTTGTCTCGTCGAGGAAGAAGACTAAAACAAAGGCAACCTATGACCCGGAGATGGTCATATGTGGGTTTAGTATTATGCAACAATTCAAATGGCGACTTCCAAGCAAGAACAGAAGTGGGCATCATATTAATCAAGTATGTGGCAGCTAGCACACATTCACCCCAGAAGCCGAGAGGCAAATGAGCATGAATACGAAGAGCACGAGCTGTTTCAAGTAGGTGACGATGCTTATGTTCAACACGTGCATTTTGCTGAGGAACGTAAGGAGTAGAACGTTGATGAATAATGCCATGAGTGAGAAAGAAATCCTGGAGCTGTTGCTGCATAAACTCAGCCCCATTATCAGAACGAAAAATCTGAATTTGAGCTTGAAATTGTGTCTTCACATAAGCAAAGAAATCATAAGAACCTTGTGTACCTGATGCTTGTTGGACATAAGAAAAGTCCATGTACAACGAGTACAATCATCAACAATCGTTAAGAAATACTTAGCACCACATAAAGAAATTGTGTGATAAGGGCCCCATATGTCAGCATGTATTAAACTAAAAGCAGTTTTAGCATGTGATGTACTAAGGAAAAAAGGCAAACGGTGTTGTTTGGCCAAGATACATGTATGACAATCCTTTGTGTTTAGTGTGGAATGAAAACCAGCATCAACATGATGAAGTTTGGATAATGACAGATGACCTAATCGTGCATGAAATAAAGTCATGTCACAAACATTATTAATAGAAGCAGGTTCAACACAAGAGGCATGCTGTGATGGAGAAAATCCAATCCTGTAGAGATGACCATCCTTGTAACCAGTGGTCAAAACGGAGCCATTAATAAGGTCCTGAAACAAACAGGAAGTATGAGTAAAGGTAATCTGTAAAGGCATGTTAAGGATGAGACGAGAAACAGATAGGAGATTATGTTTGAAATATGGAAGGTAAAACACATTCTGGAGGGTAATAACCGGAGAGAGGTTAACAATGCCCCTGTAATGGACCTCCTTGACTGATCCATCAGGCAGTCCAATCATAATTGGTGTGTCCAGTTTATGCAGTTCAAAGAAATGAGTCTTGCAATAAGAGATATGATCTGTGGCACCAGAATCCACTATTCATGTGTAATTAATAACTGCATTAGTCTCAGGAGTGGTGACAATACCTGCAAAATTAATAGATGGGGAAACTTGCTTTTCCATCATCAACTTGAGAACCTCTTGATACACAGCATTGACGACTGAAGGATCAAGAGAAGTAGATGATGAAGATTCAGAAATATCCAATGGAGTATTGCCAGCTGCAATCTCAAGATTGTTAACAGATCTAGAAACATTAGTATTGCCAGCAGGAGTAGAAATAGCTCGATCATCCCTGGCCTTGAAGTCCTTATACCAGTCTGGTACTCCTGTAAGTTTAAAACAAGCCTCACGTAGATGTCCTCTTTCCTTGCAATAAGAGCACATTCTGTCAAGTTTTTCTTTGCGAAAATCCTTTCTGCTTCCACCAGCCTGTCTGAAAGGTACAGATCTAGAAACAGCAAGAATATCATGTGCAGGAGGCATGTGACAGGTAATCTCTTTTTGTTTTTCAACTTGAAGAATCGTATGAAACAGTCGATTTTCAGTAGGTAAAGTCTCAAGTGAAAGAATATGACTGCGTATATTCTCATATTGATCATTGAGACCCATAAGGAACTGCATAACTCGCAGTTTTCCCTCCCTGCTTGATAACTTCTTTAATATGTCACACGTACAGTGAACAATACCTCGGCAAAGGCATGTAGGAGATACATCAACTGAAGCTAATTCATCCCATAATTTCTTCATTTTACCATAATATATTGCAACAGATGCATTCTCTTGTTTTAAAGAGGCTAAATCCTTATGAATCTGGTAAACAAGAGGGGCGTTAGAAACCTCAAACCTCTCAACAATGTCGTTCCACAACTCAAGGGCAAACTCAGCATATGTAAACATTTCTGCTATGTCAGACTTCATGGAATGCAAGATCCATCACCTGATCATGTAATCCGCACGAATCCAACGCGTGAGCTTGTCTACTTCTCCAACTTCAGGTTTCTTACAAGTTCCTTCAATGAATCCAAGCTTCTGCTTGGCTCCAAGCGCCATACGTATGCTTCGTCGCCAGGAGATAAAATTCGATCCACTGAAAAGAATCGATACCAGTTGCATACCAGGATTATCGGAATTGGCTAAGAAAAGTGGATCATTAACATCAACAGGTAGATTTCGTTCCTGAATTAGGTTAGAAGAAGAGGAATCCGATCCAAGCTCTTTACCAGTAGCCATGGAATTAAGCAGAAAGGATAGCGAGAGAGATAAAAGTTTATGCAGAAGAGAATGTGTTTTGAAAATCAAGAATCAGAAGCCACTTGCTCTGATACCATGTTAAGAGAGAAGAATGAACTGAATATGTATTTCATTTGGTTGATAAGAACAGAAGTGGGCATCATATTAATCAAGTATGTGGCAGCTAGCACACATTCACCCCAGAAGCCGAGAGGCAAATGAGCATGAATACGAAGAGCACGAGCTGTTTCAAGTAGGTGATGATGCTTACGTTCAACACGTGCATTTTGCTGAGGAACGTAAGGAGTAGAACGTTGATGAATAATGCCATGAGTGAGAAAGAAATCCTGGAGTTGTTGCTGCATAAACTTAATCACGATCTGTTGATAGAAGTTACAAAAGGAGCAATTATTAGCAGAGTAAAACCGCTAGCCAATCAGTTGTACATGGAAACTTGGTGGAAGAGGAGTTAAACCCTAATTCACAGAAGCAACCCAAGCGAGCGAAAATATTAACCCCAACGACACATGCTCCAGCCCAACAAAACGGCCCCAGAATTGAACAAGACAGACTTGTCCAAAAAGCACATTTGAACTCTTAGAATTATTTATTACTTGTGAGTATTGATTAATAATGTTTAAATTGAATCACAATAGCTATTTTTAAATTAAATCAAATGATTATAGTCAAAGAGAACACTAAAATAGCTCTGTCATTCAACATTCACGAAGTGGGAGTGATCCTTTGGAGAACACTAAAATAGCTATTATTATCATGATAGTAAGATAACCTTATCAGGAAACAACAATCCCTTGGAGAACTCTGTCATTCAACATTCACGAAGTGGGAGTGATCCAGAAATTTAACTGCCACAATTCGAGAAAATAGTAAAACTTAGAATTCAATTTTCAACCGCACTTCAGGTAGAATTTAACACTTTATTTTCAGTCTCAATCAACATATATTCTAACACCTTTTGACATATTTTATCTTTCTTGCTCTAAAACATTTGAAGAGCAGCATAAACAAACTACTAAATGGGAACATATCGATGAAAAAACGATTTCTACGTTGTTATACCTAGGCTAATAGTACTTTAACCGACGATTCTAATGTATTAGTACTTCCGTTCGATTATTTGCTAATATATTGTACGTTTACAAGTCGGGTTTTGATAACATATTGTACGTGTACAAGTCACGGGGTGCGTGCGTAGCACGTGCAACCAGACTAGTTTATATACATAACTATGCCCGTTTTAGAGAGATTTTATTGAAGAATTTTATATTGCAGATAAATAAATTAAATCAAATGATTATAATTAAAGAAAACACTAAAATATATAGAGTAATAAAATTTCACGTTATATTTGATCATCAAGTAGAAGATTTAGTCAAATAGTAAAGGATCAAACAGATAACCATTCTATTCAAGGCATATCAACAATACAGATGATGAGGAGTCGTGGAGCAATAAAGACATTAAGAGGAGTTGCCTTCAAGTTGGTCAAGCCACGGCCTTGAGTCATGTCAACAAGTGCATCATCTGGTGTGGAAAACTCAAAGGCATGTAAAAAAGAGGCAAGAGAAAGGTGCGCGTTACGAAGGCCGAAAGAAATTCCAGGACATATCCTTCTTCCGGACCCGAACGGGATGAGTTCAAAGCTTTTCCCTCGTACATCAACATCCTTGTGGGTGGTCAAGAACCTCTCGGGTCGAAACTCCATCGGATCCTCCCTCACTTGTGGATCACATTGGATTTTTGAGAGGTTCATATGAGTCTCGTTCCTTTCTGGACATGATATCCCGCCACCGTGCAATCTTCCACGAATTCCCGCGGCCCGCTAAGCGGTGCAGGCGGGTAAACCGTTAACGTCTCTTTTACAATGGCTTGGAGGTAAACCATGTTTGGAATATCCGACTCGCTAAATCGCCTATCCTTTCCAAGATGGGCATTTACTTCATCTCGGGCCTTCTTCAACACCTCGGGGTTATTTAGTAGCAACGAGATCGCCCATGTTAAGAACACCGCGGTAGTGTCGCTTGCTCCGGCAAGCATCATCTATAAAACATATATGCACGTAAGCCTAATTGTCACTCGCCAAGATCAACAAGTGTTAGAAAAAAAATAGCACATACATACCAAGCAAGTAGCCTTGTTGATTGTATCGGCATCAAAACCTGAGTCATCAAAGACACGAGTGTCGTCAAGAATCGAAAGCATCACATCCATGAAGTCCTTATCGCCTTCTCGAGATCCTGATAATCTCGCGTGCTTGTGCTCCGATAGCCACGTCTCGACGATGGCATCCATTTCTTTGCCGGTTTTGTGGATGGCCTTCTCCTCCCCACCAAGATCCATCCACCTTAGAAAAGGAAAGGCATCCCCTATCAAAAACAATCCTAACGTAGCGAAGAAATCTTTCATTGTGGCACGTAGATGCAGTATCTCTCCCTCGGAGCTTGCGTAGTCTTTCCCGGATATGATCCTCACAATTATACACATTGACAATTGAGAAAACCATGGCTTGAGATCAACTAATACCGTATCCGAATCGCTCTCTTTGGTTTTGATCCAAAAGTGAAATAGCCTATTGGTGCAAGCGTTCACCTCCTCCTGCCACACATGAGATAGCATATGAAGGCGTTGGTTTGAGAGAATCTCATTGGTGACTATTCTGCGCAAGTTACGCCAGTACGGCCCGTATGGAGCAAAGCATGGATTGGCACCTCCATATCCGACTATATCCGTTACGATTAACCTTGGACGACAAGAAAGAGCTTTGTCATTCAATAGCAAGCATTCCTTTGCTATCTCCCGAGAGCTTATGACTAACGCCGTTTGGACTCCGTTCCTCATCGAGAAAATGGGTCCGTGCTTATCGGCCATTTCCGCGAGTATCATGTGAGGCAGTCCTGCTCCTCTAAGGAGATGAATATGACCGATGATCGGCCACCCACCTGCGGCTTCCGGTGCCGTAATCGGTTTGCCCTTGGTTGCGCATGATTTTATTATAAAACAGATCAGTAATAAAGGAAGAAGAGAGACGATAGTAGTAGAAATACAAGTTAAAGATGGGCTAAGTTGAATGAAGAAAGGCATGGTGGCACTAGAGTGACCTGACCTGACCTGACCTGACCTGCAAGATAAGATACGATTAACTCAACAAACAACCATAAGGACATCTTACAATCTGGAAACTCGTACCTTTGGATGATTTTAGTGCTTTTCACATGAAAAATGATTGGCATATGTTAAGCTGATAAATACCCACAAGCCAAAAGCACGTGATAAGTGCAATTGTGGTCGTTATCAGAAGTTTGACTAAACATAATAACACATTTTGGGAGTGGATAAATGAGCACCACCAAGCTGTTATACTCATTGACGTGTCTTCTCGAGTAATGGGCATATATAGCTGGTGGAAATATCATACTGTATCGCAACGTATTCTATATCTCATAATCTAAAAACTTATCTGGAACTACCCGAATTTA
This sequence comes from Fagopyrum homotropicum, assembly GCA_033239125.1. Taxonomy (NCBI): domain Eukaryota; kingdom Viridiplantae; phylum Streptophyta; class Magnoliopsida; order Caryophyllales; family Polygonaceae; genus Fagopyrum; species Fagopyrum homotropicum. The sequence goes on along the minus strand of BSWB01000001.1, from coordinate 48,131,411 downwards.
GCTCAGCAAAAATTCTATGAAAATGGTTAACTATAAGTTATTGTACCTTCGTATACTAATTTGTTTCTTTTTCGAAATGGATAGCGGTTTGAAACCATTAGATGACGCATCGTCTACAGGGTCGAAAGGCCTGAAAAATCGGTAGACTGTCTAACCGTCACGAAGGATCACAAATAAAGGAGAAAAGAAATACACAAAAATACATTAAAATGAAACCGAAAGCGAAAAAGTCTTCAAGAGTGTAGGCAAATGTACTAATCTTAAGGGTACTCGTACGGGTAGTGTTGTCCTCGGTCCACCATATTAACCCGATAACAGACCAGAAGTATCCACACCCTAAATCCCAAAGCCACTGATTAATGGTAAGCTCTGTTGTGTTTTCCTAAAAGTGTATTGTAGTAAGTCGTATATTCACATAGAATAAACCCCTATATATATATATTGTTCCAATATGTCCGTTAGATTGAGGAGATTAGGGGGTAATTAAGGAGAATAATAACTATTTATTTCTTGTCTTAAAAACCAATTAAGACCCCCTTAATTTAGCAAAAGAATATATAACAACCAATCCCCGTTAATTATTTCCTGTCTTATAAACCAATTAAGACCCCTTAATTTAGCAAAGGAATATGTAACAACCAAGAGCCATTCAAATTACAATACTTCCACTCGGCTAGACAACCAATCAAGCCTCCCACTTAGTCACACAACCAAGTTTACTACAATAAACAAACTAACACAGTTCATATAGGAAATGGGGTGTTCGACCAAAAAGTAACAAGTAGTGTTATATTAAGCTACCATCAAACTAACATAACACTTTCACCGTAACAACGATTCCCTAGGTCATTCAAACAACACCGCAACATGCATTGTCCCTTTATGCTATTAACATGTTACAAAGTTATACACTTAATATAACGGCCGGCCGGGATTAACATGGTGCAGTTGAATTGACCTTCCTTAGGCACTAATGAAAAAACATCTTAACTCAATTGCTTTCCTAATATGACCCATTACACCTCAACTTTCCGGCTTTATGTAATCATACAAAAGTAGCAACATCGTGTTTAGACTTTTTTAACACTGCTCTAAGTCAAAAAAGGCTTCGTACAACAACAAACACTACACTCCATAGGGCTCACACAGTGACAGAGTGGGGAAAGGTATATCACTCCTATAATGGTCGGAAAACACACATAGTATGATATATGTGTCACGACATAGTTCCCACTAAGGGCATGTCACTCTTCTATGTCGTGCAAATAATAGTTTAGATATATACTACCTAAGTATCTAACCCGAGCCACTTGATTTGACATACTCAATGTCCAATCCCACACTCGTTATTCGGTTTTAAGCTCTAGTACAAAAGACATGTATTTCATACTTGACTCTTTAAGAGTGTCATCTTATACATAATAAGGCGACTATGTAATGAGTCAACTTAATGTCTACACATCACAAGTGTAATAATATATTCTCGTACAGACAAAGTGTTAATCAAAATCAGTCCCATCATGCATGCTACTCTAGCATCAAGGCGGTTACCTGTATGACTAGGTCAATCAAGGAGCTTGATAGCATTGTTACGTGCCAAAAAAAATGCAACAAATGCTCATGAATAACTAAATAAAAAAAACACTTTTATTCCATAATGCTCAAAACATGTCCATAACACAAAACATGTATGCGACCAAAACAAAAGGAGATACAATAAAAAAAACTAAAACCTTTGTAAGCCCAAACGTTTAACATGGACTCGGAACACATCTCTAGCAATAGGTTTAGTTAAAGGATCAGCAATCATCTCATTAGTCAATATATACTTAATGACAACTTTCTTATTTTTTATGGCGTTTCGAACAAAATGATAATGCCTCTTAATATGCTTGGTTTTCCTATGAAATATCGGATCCTGGCTAAATTGGATAGCAACGGTATTGTCACAATGCATCTCCATAGGCTCATCAACTTTAGGAGTAAGATCAAGATCTTGTAAAAAAACTCCTTAGCCACATCGCCTCTTGGACAACGAGGCTAACAGCGGCATACTCTACTTCCATAATCGATAAAGCAATGCAGTCTTGCTTCTTACTACACCAAGATATCGCACATCCACCAAGGACAAAAGCATATCCCGAGGTCGATTTAGAATCGTCTAAGTCACCTCCCCAATCAGCATCCGAGTATCCTTTCAAACTCAAGCCCCCTCCTTGAAAACAAAGGACTAGGTCACTTGTACCACAAAGGTAAAGCAATATTCTCTTGATTCCTTTCCAGTGCGGAGGACCCGGGTTACTTTGGTAACGCCTCACTAAACCAACCGCATAGAAGATGTCAGGCCTAGTACATAACATGGCATACATCAAACTCCCTATTGCACTAGCGTAAGGAACATTGCTTATCTGTTTCTTCTCTAAATCTTTTTTAGGGCATTGATCAAGGCTTAGGAATTGACCTTTATCAACTGGAGTATCAATGGGTTTGGACTTACTCATTCGAAAACGCTCCAATATCTTCTTAATATTTGTCTCTTGACATATCCCAAGAAGTTTTTTAGGGCGGTTTCTCATAATCTCCACAGCTAGGACAAACCTAACTTCACCCATATACTTCATCTTAAAAACAAAGAATAGCCACCCTTTGGCAGCGTTGATCATCACTATGTTGTTACCAACTAGGAGTATGTCATCAACATATAAGGAGAGAAACATAATCTCTTCTTTAGATTTCATAACATACACACAATGATCTTCATCAACCATGTAAAAGCCAAAAGCAGTAATAGCTTCATGGAATCTAAGTACCATCGCCTAGAAGATTGCTTAAGACCATATATGTATCGCTTAAGATGACACACATTCTTTTCACCACCTTTTGAAACAAACCAATAGGTTGATTCATATATATCTCCTCCTCAAGTGTTCCATTGGGGAAAGTAGTCTTGACGTCCATTTGGAACAACTCTAAGTCCAAATGGGCGACTAGGGCTAGCAACAGGCGAATAGAGGTAAATCTCACCACAGAAGAAAATGTCTCATTGTAGTCTACACCCTCAATTTGGGTAAAAGCTTTCGCCACTAATCGGGCCTTGAACTTATCAATGGACACATCCGCTTTACGTTTCACCTTGAAAACCCATTTATTTTCAATTGATCAACGTTTAGGCGGAAGGTCAACGATTTCCCAAACCTCATTCGTCGACATAGAGTCCATCTCATCCTTCAGAGCCTCCATCCATTCTACATTGTGTGGCGAACTCATAGCTTCTGTAAAAGAAGTAGGCTCATCGATCTCGGAAACGGTGCAAAGAATTGCTTGCTCTTCAATATCAAAGAAGCGACGAGGAAATCTCCCTCGTGTACTCCTTCCTTCAACAGCATCGTTTGCATTACTAGTTGAAGAATCTCTCCCACTATCCTTTGTAAGCGTGGGGTTTGAAACTTGAGGACTAACCTCTTGTTCCATACTTGAAGGTTGAGGATCATCCTCGTTTTCAAGTCGATCTTCATTAGTAGGCAAGCTCTCATCCCTTGGAATTATAAGACTAATCTCATAATTTATTCCATTGGACGAGATTGAACTATCTCAATTGACATTGAGAGTATCAAAATCCCCTCCCTCACCTAGAGATGGTTGTTGTAACTCATACAAGTCGAGATCTTTCTTTATTTCACCAATACTTGGGAACTCATCCTCAAGGAAATTGACATTACGAGAATCAACTTCACTCATGCCACCATTTGTGTGTTCACCATACATCACATATCCTTTGGAGTGATCCGGATATCTTATGAATACCATTTTGGTAGCTCTTGGACCTAGTTTACCATGTTTATGGGTCGGGTTATGCACATAGCCTGCCGAACCCCATGGACGTAGGTGGTCCAAAGAGGGCTTTCTATTATTCCATAACCCATATGGAGTAAGGAGTACACTCTTACTTGGTATGCGATTAAGGATGTAGGTTGCCGTAAGCAGTGCATCTCCCCCATAGCTAATAGGTAAGTTGGCTTGATCCATCATAGACCTAACCATGTCAAATAAGGTACGATTCCTCCTTTCCACAACACCATTATGTTGTGGAGTATAAGGAATAGTAAGTTGTTTAATTATACCTTTTTTTTCTCACAAAACCCTTTGAACATATCAGAAAGGTATTCACGACCACGATCAGTTCGAAAAGTCTTAACTTTTCGTTCTAACTGGTTCTCTACTTCAGCTACAAAACGTTTGAACGTATCAAGCGCTTCATAACAATGAGATAGAAGATACACGTAACCAAAACATGAATAGTCATCTATAAATGTTACAAAATATACAACACCATGACGAGCCTTTACGTTTAAAGGCCCACAAATGTCTGAATTGATTAAGTCTAAAGGACTTGAAGCTCTAGAAGCCTTGCCAAAAGGTTTCTTAGTAGCTTTACCAGCTAGACAAGGCTCACATCTAGGCAACTTAACCCTAGTGAGTCGGTCTAAAAAGACCATCTTTAGTTAGTCTATTCATTCATTCTTGGCCCACGTTACCAAGTCTAGCATTTCGTTTAACAGATTCAGAATCAATACTAAAACGAGAAACTAAAGCAAATGACGGATTATTATCATAAAAATCATCCAAGTCAAGAACGAAAAAACCATTATTCAAAATACCATGACCAAAAACATCGTCATGATACAAAATGTCCAAACTATCACTACTAAAGTAAAAAACAAAACCAAGTTTCAACAAACTAATCACTCAAACTAAACAACTTTGCACCCTAGGTGCATAAAGATCATCATGTAGAAGCAACTTGTTGCCTCCACGGAGCTTGAGTTGGTATGTTCCAGTTTCAAGGACGTCTTCCTCGCTGCCATTCTCAAGCATGATGGTTTGTGAACCTACCAAAAAACGGTGAAAATCCAAAAACCCTTCACGATCACGAACTATATATTTGGTTGCTCCCGAGTCTACAATCCAATTAGGAAGTGTATGAGCAACTAATGCACGAGAAAAACAAATAATTCATGAGTATAGGTAGAAACCAATATCTTCTTTGGCTCGGGACATTCTCGAGCAAAGTGGCCTTTTATTCCACTATTGTAGCACTTCACACGCGCTAAATTGGTCTCTTTAGGATGTCCTTTTGCCTTTTGTTGTTTGTTGACACCACCACGTGGTCCTTGAGTATGAGTTGGGTGTCGACCCTTTTTGGTCGGCTTAGGCTTCTTGTACTTGGACTTACCTTGTATAACAAGTGCAACATTAGAAGTGGAGGACTTTAACACCTTTTGATGCTCTACCTTCATCTCCACATGTTTTGAAAGTTCAGCAAATGTCCTGATGTTTTCACTGTGAGACATGATCAATTTGAAATTCTTCCATTCTTCGGTAACAGAATGAAGAGAGTGAAGAACATTCACTATTTGCTCCTCATTAGGTACCTCACGCCCTGCAGCTTTAAGATCACGTACCATGGGACTCATGATACGCAAGTGTTCAGTCACATTTTGTTTAGGATCAATCGTATAATCCATCCACTTCACGTTTATGCCACGAAGCCTAGTATCTGAAGTTTGACCAAACATGATCTTAAGCTTATCCCATAAGTCCTTAGCAGTCAAACATGTCTTAAACTCACCGATCAAATCATTATGCATGCAAATAACATAGTAAAGCGTGCAAAACGATCTTTTCGGACCCACTCTTCGTGGAGTTTCATATCGTCAAGATACTTCTTATCAAGAGGATTGTGGCTCAACAGGTTTCATTACGATAGCGGATATGGTCTCTAAAACCTCACGTTCATTAAGAATATAGATACTGAATCTTCCTATGCCAAATATCATAATTTGTACCATCAAGTTTCTCAGAGGTGGACAAATCACCAATCATATTTTTAGCCATCTGCAAGTAATATATATATAATATGGACATTAGGCACGATAGATAAGATAAATTACTAAAAACTCTTTTATTTAAGTCTCATATTCGAAAATTTCACTATGCTCATAATCATCACACAAAAATGTAAACTATAAAGTTTCAGAATTTATCTTTCATTATTTCAAGAATGTATGATGAAACATATTCAATTGTACATAAAATTAAGCCAAACAAATTAACAATATAACATCACTAATACATTAAAATATAATGAAATTTTTTTTACATTATTACAATATATATTTTATAAAGTGAAACTGTATTCACAAACATGAGTAGCGATATAAAAACTCATTCGTACATACAAGCATATATTTTAATAAGTAGTAATAGGCAGCGGAAAAAAAAAAAAAAAATTTGATAATATATTCTAAAAAACTATTCCCATTAAAAATAAAAATTTTCTATAAATCATTTTTCTAATGCACAGACGAGAAAAGTCACACAGATCCGGAGCGTGTGTCGCATAGGCGTTTCCTTAGTTGTTGTCACCGACTATAAACAATCATCATAGCCTGACGCACTCATGCCGATACAAAACCAGTGAAGGCGTTTTACAACGATGTTCTCAAATGGGAATAACTATGTAAGGGTTACTGATGATCGACGCGTGACATACGTGTGTGCAACCTATACGAGACCAACTCGAAGTCTAGTGTTTAATACACAATCAAAAAAGAAAAAAAGCAATGGGATGATTACGGTAAAAAACTATAGTCGGGACAGAGGCCGAAACACGCTTGGCTCTGATACCACTGTAGAAAAAAAAGAAATGGGATAGTTACTCGTACTGGTAGTGTTGTCCTTGGTCCACCACGTCAACCCGATAACAGACAAGAAGTATTCACACTCCAAATCTCAAAGCCAATGGTAAGCTCTGTTGTGTTTTCCTAGAAGTGTATTGAAGTAAGTCGTATATTCACATAGAATAAACCCTATATATATTGCTCCAATATGTGGGTTACATCGAGGAGATTAAGGGGTAATTAAGGAGAATAATGACTATTTATTTTCTGTCTTAAAAACCAATTGAGACCCTCTTAATTTAGCAAAGGAATATGTATCAGGCAATCGCCGTTAATTATTTTCTGTTTTAAAAAACCAATTAAGACCCCCTTAATTTAGCAAAGGAATATGTAACATACAAGAGCCGTTCAAATTACAATAAAGAGAAAACAAGATCATCCAGCCAGCAGGAGGCAACGAGAATAAATGTTCATCTTCGAAGGAAGTTCACAGGGAGAAAGTTTGGGGAACAACTATGGACACCTCAAATTTGGAGTGCAATAGAGCCGTCAGAAGTTGATCGCAAATCCACGTCCCCTTCTCGAAAACACATGAAACCGCCAGCAAATGACTACATTAAACCTCAAAAGACAAAATTGCTAAACACGGGTATCTTGATGAATAAAGGTGTAGAACTTGTTGTATAAGAGAAAGATGATTTGTAGGGAGAATGTTGTTCATAGAGGGTTGATTTATGTTGTCGGGAGGGGTTGATTTACAAATTAATTTAACACAAGTGAGTGCTTTTGTTCTGGTTGACGTGATTATGGTCGATTTTGTTTTTAAAGTCAATTATTGCATCGGACAATAAAGATTTGAATCAAAACTAAATCGCCCTTAATTTTAATTTTTCATTTTTTATATTTTTGGGGCCGTTTGGCCGGGGTCAAATCGACCATGACGATTTTATTATTCCTTTTCATCTTTAGTGTTTTTGGGACCTGTAGGCCAAGGTCGATGCCGTTTGGCCGCGAAAATGGTGCCCTTGGACAAAATCGACCAAGTATTTGTAACTTTTATTTTACTTAATAATTATAATTAGGGAGATGATATATACACGCCAGAGTTTCACTTAGTCACACCAAATTCTGTGCGTATTTTGATGTGCATGATCTTGTGCGCATCGTGAGGCGCATGGAAGCATGCACATCCAAATGTGTATACAGCATGCACATCCAAATGTGCACGCCGCATGCACATCCAAATGTGCATGCCGCATGCACATCCAAATGTGCATACTGTATGCGCCTCCTAAGGCGCACACAAGCATGCACATCAAAATATGCACAAGACATGCGCCTTAGGATGTAAATACATGTAATTTCAAATCGCTAGCGGATTCAGGATATATTATTATAACGGAAAAAAAACTCGGGCTTGGATATGGTATTATGCATTTTGTAAAGCACACAAGGGTAGTTTTTAAAAAAATTTTCATTTCATAAATGACATTGTAAGGGATCGGCGTAACACACAATTTTGAAGACATCAAAACCTGTAAAAGTATTTAGACATTTTACTTAGTCACGCCAAATTTTGAGTCTTTTGATGTGCGTGTGTTGATGCGCCTTAGGAGGCACAGAAGCGTGCACCTTATGATGTGCATGTAACACTTTTTAAATTTAATTTAATTAATTATATTTTATTGTTAAAATATATAAAATTATATTATATTTTCATATAATTTAAATAGATCCAAAACATTTTAATGATTTACACAATATATATACCGTAAATCTTAATTATTATTTAAAATTTAAATTCTCCCATGTTTATTTGCTTTTTAATAATGATTTTCACTGGCGATTTGAAGTTACATGTATGCGCACCCTAAGACGCATGTTATGTGCACGTTTGACTGTGCATGTTTGTGTGCGCTTCCTAAGGCGCACGCTTTGTGCACAATTGGATGTGCATGGTCCGTGCGCCTTAGGAGGCGTATGAAATTTGGCGTGTCCAAGTAATTAATGGCGTGTATGTGGCTTTCGGCTTATAATTAAAGTTCCAATTATTAAGCACCCATACAAATATTCAATAGAAGTCACTAGTGAAGTTCAGAGCATTTCCAGAGGTCAAGATGCTCTCGTAAGGACAATCTTGTAATACCCGGAAAAAAAAAAAAAATTCTTCCGACTATTTCCGAAACAAATACGAACTTAACAAATTATGACTTTTTCTGGCGCTTTATTTCTTTTGTATAGACTTCGTCCTTATGTTACCAAAATTTTATTTCGGCACGAAACTTATGCTAAGGGGTAACTAATGTAACATCTAGAAATTTTATTTCTGGTTTAATTCCGAGTTAACTGGACTGCGACCGATTCGTTCCCCTTTTAAGTTTTTCTGGTTTAATTCCGAGTCCGCTGGGCCGTCATTACAAGCCAGTCGGGCCCGTCAGGAACATGCGATCCGGGCCCATTAGGGTTACACTTTGGATATGCAGTTTCTCAATCTCTCTCTCACGTCTCTTCTCTTGCCGCCCATCTCTCCTCGCACGCCTCTCCTCTCTCGCAAATTCTCTGAACGTCTATCCAGAAGCGCCGGAACCCTAGCAGCTCTCTCCTCTTCCCCCTGTTGACTCCAGCCGGCGCCACCTCCTCCTCCACGCCAAGCCGACGCAAGAACCGATGATAGCCACCTCCCCGTTGTCACCATGCTGGCAACCTCCAGCAGCAGCCATCCTTCGTCTTCATCGACATAACGCAGCAAACGAGCCGTCTCTCCTCCTGCTCCAGCGATGCCTTCACCCGAAGGATCTCCGGAAGACCCGCCGTCTGCCAAGTCCGATGCTTCGCCAGCCGTCTCCCTCGTGGCCTGTAGGCGACAACAGCACTGGACTAACCCTTCGCCTCCAGCCCCACAACCGCAACTCCTTTACGATAGCAAACCCTGCTGGTGCGCCTTGCCCTAGCCGCAGGTGAGGCTACGAACCCGGAACCGCTGGTGCGGTAGCTAGAGCCGCAGGTGGTTCAGTCTGGGCCGCAGGGGCGCCTCCTCCCAACCGCTGGTGCGTCCAAGTGATAGGGATCTCGATCCGTCTTCTTCAATCTACACACGAGCTCATTGAGTCCGTCTAGTCGGGTAAGGACCTCGACCCTCTTCCTTCTGTACCCTCTCTCTATATGTGCTAATTAGAATTCCGTTGGGATCTTGGAACGGTTCACAACAGCCTAGAGAATGCTTGTTGAGCTGATGTGTTTTTATGAGTTTTCGGAAGTGACAAACCGTCAACTTCGGGTCCAGATTTGGGTAAGTTAGACTTCTCTTTTGTTGCTGATTTTCGGATATGTTACAGTTGGTATTATATAGTATAACATACTGAAATTTTAGAGTATTCCGAATTATGGTTTAGGAGTTATGGTTGTCCAAAGTTGGCTCTTCATGCAGTTTTTTCTCTAGTGTGCTGAGTTTGAGGAAATTTGCTTGAGATGCAGTTTTGTGGCACAAATTTGGAGGGGTTATTGACTTCTGTTAGACTTGAATTTCGGACAAGTTATAGTTGATATAGTATAGTAGATCATACTAAAATTTCAGAGGAATCCATGTTATGGTTTGAGAGATATGAGGTTTCAAAGTCAGTTTTATAAATGTGCTGAGTTGAGAAAAACAGCATGGGATGCTGTTTTGTGAGATAGTTTTGAATAGGCTTTTGATCTCTGTTAGGCTTGAATTTTTGATATGATATATTTGACATCTTGTTGTAGATCATATTAAAATTTGGGAAGAATCGGAGTTACGGTTCGAGAGTTATTGCGTTTCAAAGTTGACGTTTTTATATATGTGCTGAGTGTTGGGGGAAAACAGCAAGTGATGCTGTTTTGTAAGATGATTTTTAATAAGCTCTTGATATCCTTTCCGGCTGAATTTTGGATACATTATAGGTAAGATTTTATAGTAGAACATATCAAAATTTGGGATAAATCCAGTGAGTGGTTTAGGAGTTATGATTTTTCAAAATGTACTCAGATTTTGGCTAAGTATAGAATTTGCAAAGGGAGTAGTCAACTTTAGGAATTTTTATAAAGCTGTTGAATGAACAGTTTGGAGAAATTCTTTCTCCTAAGGTTAGATAGGACATCATAGATAATCTAGGGATTTAAGTCGGAATTTTTATAAGCGGTTACGAATTTTATATTTTGAATCGAAGTTAGACCTTTACGATTTCCCGGAAAATAGAAACATAGGAAAAATGTTAGCTTGGAACCAAACGAAGCTTTGGGAGTTAGAATATGATTTTAGAATCTCAAATAGGGGTTTAGACATAAATTTTAGAATTTTCGGGAATTTCGGGACCAAGGGTAAAATGGTCATTTTACCCTAAATTAATACTGCAACTAGTTATGTCTTAATACATTATTCTATTTTAGAAGTCTTAGACTTCTAACTACGTAGGAGTGTGCTAATGCACTTATCTCCTTTGACAGGCAACTGAGTTGCTACAGTTTACAGAGCGAGTTGGTTTACAGAGAGTCGAGCTTTATATCAGGTAAGTCCTATAGGCTTACTTAGCTGACTTCTAAATATGAGTATAAATGATGATGGTGGTGTGTGATTGAAATGTTTATGGAGATAGGTTGTGATATATAATTACCGACCTATATTTTGGCCTAAGAGTAACGGGCGGTGGCATTCTGCTCAGTAGCTTGCTGGCGTTGGGGGTTTCTTTCGGGACTAGTCCATACGTGCTTTGTAGTGATGCTACCAGTGGAAGTCAGCTAGACCTACACCAGTTGGATAAGGAACGGAGGCGAGAACTAATAATAATTCTCGTGCCACAACTTAAATTGAATAATGTGAATCACTTAAATAATAGATAATAAACGGTTGAGTGCCAACATGATGTTTGTTTATTTTGTTTCTGCTTGTGTTTGTGTTGTTATCATTTTTGCTTATATTTGGATAGTTAGCTAACGGTTTATCCGTGTTGTAGATTTGTAGAGATAGACAGTTGCAGAGAGATCCGGAACGGATGGTCAGCCGGGTCCACGTACTCATTAGATGGGGACGGGGGAGTCTTTCATACGTCATGCATGTTATGTATCTTTATATATGTTTGTAAGGCTGTCACATGTGTACGTTTATACCATTAAAAATATTATGTTTTAGAAATTGTTTTAAATACATTTGTGCCTTGTTGTAAGATCCAAGTAATGTTGTTGTTAAACCAAGGTCAGGACCCATTGTGAGGTCCTAACCAGTAGCTCCCCGAGTTCCGAGAATTTGGGATGTTACAAATCTTAGGGCTTCTCTCACCCAAAATTGGAAACTTTTTGCTTTGTGCGTAGTTGTTTTGTTATGGTTCTTCCTCTTGTTTTTCTTCTACTTTGTCAAAACTATTTGTTTGTTCCTCTTAGTGTCACAGGTATAAACTAGACGCGCAAGGAGGTGACAACGGGATCTAAGGACAAAAAGCTAGAACTAGCCATATTGGTCATCAAAAAACGGGTTGATTCCATTACACACTTGAAACGGAAAAGCAAGAAGCAATACCCTTTTTGATGGAATCGATCGGCAAGACCTTGGATCTAGGTAGCGTTATTTAGGATTTTTGTGGTTCCTTGCATCCTCTCTACTTTCATTGTTGTTCAAAGAGAATCGGTGTTTGCATCGACCACTTAATAGTTTGGCAGAACCGTTCCTTCTATAGGACCCCAATGTACACCACTAGACTTGTTCAACATTGGTTGAGGTTTGTCCTTTCGGCAAGGAGACTGATTGATTCCCGTGAGCTTTGGTAGAGATTTTGAGGGTGACTACCAGCTTTCGCAAAGAACAAAAGGGTATTGAAGACGAAGAGCCTTTTGCTTACGAGCTTAGTACACGTCTAGGTTTAATTTTTTGGCGGTCACCATGGCCGTTTTCTAGTGATTAGGGTTTTTTTTGTGTAGTTCTGATTAGGAGTTTCCTCTAGCAAGAGAGTGTTATGAATCGGGGATGATCCCTCTGCACTTGTGGGTTTTGTTGTCATTGATTTGCACCAAAGAAACACGGCGGCGCAACTGATTTTCTTTGAAAGAAAAGTAGGGTTTTCATTTTGCTTTAAACAGTAGAGAGGTTATCCTCTACTTTTAACTAGTGCAGACTACATTCATATACTTATTAAACGAACAAAACATATGTAATTTTTATTTATGAGCTAGCCCCATATCATACTGTTTATTTCCGATTGTTAACTAGTCGACGGAGACCTCAACGGTGATCATCAAGATATGGCTAGTGTAGGGTGGGCTATGGCTAGTGTAGTGTGGGACCGGATGGGCTATCACGACCTTCCTCAAGGCCAATATAGGGCTAGCGTGGCTCAGCTCACACTTCATGTGACATGGCCTGTATCTCGCAAGGTTGTGGGTCATCGGGTACGAGACTGCGAGATGACGTTGGCATTACCGTCGCTTAAGTTGTTCTAGTTGGCCAACTTAAGTGGATAATGTAGAGTATATTGCAAATATATCGTATACAAGAGTTTATTATGTAAATAAAGCAATATGCTAACAACCCTTAACAGATTGCTGTAACCGTGTATAAATACTTGGATTCAAGAGTAACAGATATGAGTTTCAGTTTTATCTTTCATTGGTTTACATGGTATTAGAGCGCAACTCTCGTTTTCTTCTATCTCTACCACAAATTACCACATACAATCTCCATTGATTGATTAATTACATACACTTTTCCTCATTTTTCTGGTTCAATCTATGGCAACCAGAAAAGAAATTGCATCTGGTAGCTCGAATAATGACTCGAATCTGGAGAGAATCACTTCGAACAACATCAATGATCCATTGTATCTATCTAACTCGGATAATCCGGGTATGCAACTGGTTTCAGTTCTCTTCAATGGATCGAACTTCGTTTCTTGGAGGAGGAGCATCCGGATGGCACTTGGAGCCAAGCAGAAATTAAGTCTGGTTGATGTTTCATGCATAAAGCCAGATATTGGAGATGAAGTGAAGCTTAACAGGTGGATAAGAGTCGATTATATGGTAAGATTGATAGCATGAATTATAGTCTATATTTTAGGGTTTGTTTGGACGTTTTATCTTCAATAATCTGCATGTTTGCATGTATAATATGTGATTATATTGTCATTTCATCTACCTTTGCGAGAATCGAGGTCTACACCTAGTTTCGTTGTAATTGCAGGTAATATGGTACGTTTTGCATCAAAAAGGAGCAAAAGGAGTCATGAGTCATTTGGAGCTACATCCAGGAAGCACAGCCATGAATTAAAGATTTACTTTGGACCAGTTTTGAGAGATTTCACATCCAGTTGAGATTCACCTCGGTTGACTACAGATTTACCTCGACCGAGGTGATCCAGAGACGCCGACTCGACCGAGGCGAACACCTAGGACGCGGCGAGAATATTTTATTCTTAGCTGAGATCTTTTATCTTTGGAAGGTGATCTTATATTTTTTGGGCTTGGCTTCTAGAAGGAAGGAGATATGCAGAATCATATATTTTACCTATATTTATGGGATAATATCTTCTTAAGATTTATTATCTTTGGAGGTTTATTTTCCTATAAAAAGGGTTGGATTTCCACAATTCCAACATCACGCTATACCGTCGATCAGGGTTTACACACGCAGCAGCCGCAGCCTACTCCAATTTGGGAGTCTTCGAAGAACCTTTTTGAAGGTTGAAGGAAGATAGAAGTCCATAGCTTTTATAGCTTTTTGAAGGGTTTTGTAAGATTGTCTTCAATTCCCTCAATTGTTGTCTTGTCTTTTTGGATTGTTATCCAAGGAACGCTTTGTTGTGATATTTGATTCAGTTATTGAAGTCTTTTCATTAAATTCTTCTTTGTTCAAATATTCACCTTCTTCCCTTACAATTAATACTTTCATAATGATGATGAGTGGCTAATTTCCTTGTGTGATTCTAGGGTGATTGGCTGAAGGTTGTGGGAAAAACAATGATAGAATAATCTTAGATTCCAGTAGGATCCTGAAAGTTCGAGTCTTTAACCTTAACCCTAAGCACCTCGTTCAGTCGATGAACATTTCGGCCGAGGTGGAAACTGGCTGACCGAGGTGACTTATCTGATCCATAACTGAGAGTTAAGTGTTAGAGTTTGCCAAATCCTATTCTTATTATACCTTTCCTGGTTCAAAGCAAGCTTAGGATGAGACTTACCCGGTAATTCCTTAGTTTGTGTACCAACGATCATAAGTGTAGGTAATAAAGGTTTATCCTTTATTGGGGTTTGAGTGTGCTTCCATCCCATCTTTGTGAGTTAGCCTGAGACTTACCCGGTAAAGGTTGATTCTATTCCCTTAGATGGTATGTTAGTTTGAGGTTATAGTTCTTTATCTTAATTCCTTGAGACTTACCCGGTAATAGGAGTTACGGTTTGGGATTAGTGTGTAGTGAGACTTACCCGGTGATCTACTCCACTTTAGAAACACCTTCCCCACGCAAAAATCTCAGCTTTGTCCGCTTATCTACAGATCTTGAGTTGGAACCACAACTAGATGCCTTAATCCCTAGAATTGCATGTTTGCTTTATTTGACATCTTATTCATCTTTGATTGTGTTAAATCGCTCTTGTGGTTAGTATTAACATTAGCACACCGTATTGACTCTGTTTCACCGAGTCCCTGTGATCGACCCCTGGAATTTTCTTGCTTTTACTACGATTGACCCGTACACTGCGGGTTCGCATCCTTGTTTTAAGCTCAAGTCTAGGGTTATAAATTTAAAGCTTGCACACACCGTTTGGAGCGAACAAGTTTTTGGCGCCGTTGCCGCGGACTTGGTTTAGACCGAGCCGGTTACGGTTTGCTTTTGGGGCACTTGCCCCTGTTGCTACTAACTACTCTTTCTATGAGTTTTGTAGTTTTCAGGATTTCCGATGACTACATTTGATCCAGCCTGGATAGCAAGGCAAAGTGCTAGGGCGGACCATTATGAATACTTGGAGGAGAAGTACTCCTTCTATTGGTTCAGCAATGAATGGGAAAGAGAAGAGGTCATTCAGCGTGAACTTGCGATATGGGATGAGAAGAATGTCCCTAAAAACATTTATGAGCAACCTTTTGAAGACTCTCTCGAATCAAGATTGGAGAAGTTGATGAAGAAGGTGGAGGAGCTCAAGGAAAGCACCCTATCCTATGCTAAGCCGAAAGAGGAGCATAAGGAAGTGTTGCACGTTCCAAGCATTCCTTTGGTTGAACCGGAAGTTTTTCCTGAAGCTTCTGTGGAAGCAGAGGATGTGGAAGATCTCGATCCAACTGCCGAGACCTCGGTCGAAGTGGAAGAGATCTCGGCCGAGATGGAAGAATCTGCAAAACTGGAAGCAGAAGATGCAAAGAACCTTGGTCAAATTACTGAGATTGTGACCAAGGTGGAAGAAAGATCAACTGAGTTGAGAGAGATTTCATGTGTTGGTTATCAACCTAACATGAAACCTGATCCGAGCTTGGGAGAACTTTACAAGGTAAGTTCTCTTGCTCCATTCGAAATCCATATTAAAATTTCTGAATTTTTCAGGAAAGCACCGGAGAGTTGGAGGTCTCTTCCGAAAGAACCTCCAAAGATCAAGATGAAGTCTTCCTTGAAATTGTTGGAAGAAGAAGCTCCTCGGATCATGAGGAGTGGAGTTGGCAAGCGCTTCACCGCTAAGGCAACGAAGTGTTATTTGTTCAAGTATGGGGTCCCTCGCATGCTCAGGACCCTGTACCATCCCCAAGCTATAGATGGGGAAGCTGCTATGATTCTCGAGAAACTATTTTCTCGATCCAGGAAAGGATGGGACGCAAGGCTAGATTATGTCCCATTGAAGTGCAGGAAAGCTAGAAGGATTCCGGTAAGAATCAAACCGTACAAGCTTGTGCGTGGGAGATCTTACCATTTGCCGGTGAAATTAGGAACCGGAACCTTCTTGGAAGATTTTTACGGATGTGATGAGCACTCCACGACATTCGAAGTGCATTGAGTAATCCCATGCCGTATGGTCCAGCTAGCGACCTTAAACCAAGCGCTTCTTGGGAGGCAACCCAAGGTATTGCTTTCTTCTCCCTTTTCTAGTTTAGTTTAGATAGTTGCTTTGTTTTTGTTTTCCTCTAGACAACAACCAGGTATTCCAAAAGGAAGGATCATAGTTCAGGAGCTACACTGGAAGAACAAAATTTCGAGAAGTTGAGGAAACGAGCTTTACTGAGATACATCTCGGGTACTGTCAGAACACCTCGACCGAGATGTGCTTCGCCAACCGAGATGGTCATTTCTGGGAGCTGTTTCTTACTCCTTCATGCAGTTTAGCTATGTTCGGTGAGTATCCTGTCCTTAGACTTATTTTGACCCACTGGGACAGTGAGTCCCAAGTATGGGGTATGCGGATATGTTATTTGACTATGGATGCTTGTATGCTACTTTGACCGGATATCTATATTTATGCTTCACTTTTGCATCTATGTGTTTATCTGAGACTACATGCATACCTATAGGTTATTTGATTGAGAAAAACGTCGAAACTGAAATAAAAATGGTTTTTAAAAATTTTTTTTTTTTTTTTTGACCTCGACCGGGGAGAGTCTTGGCCAAATGAGGCGTTTCACCTCGGTTGAACCAAGAACACCTCGACCGAGGTGGGTTAACTGAGAGTTTTCGAAAACGATTTTCGTGTTGCTTATCTGGATATGATCTCAGTGAAGATCTTGCTTACTTACTGGTTTTGAAATCTTTATGTGTTTGAAAGGTTTTATAATATGTTTAAGTTGCTAAATGCTTTGTTTGAAATTTTTGGCATGTTTAATACTTTGTTTTTATCCAAATTATGTTGAATTTGAAGGTTGACACCGCAGGTTAAGTTCTCTCACTTTCTTCTTGGAAAGACCAAGGCAATTCATTCTCTTCTTCTTCTTCTTCTTGATCATGCTTAGCCCCTCATATACATTTTGCCTCCCTTTTACCTATCCTGGAATTTGGAAGCAAGCAAAGTGGTGAAAGCAAGTGAAGTAAAAGTTGAGAAGTTGGCTGGAAGTGAAAGTGTTAGAAAGTAATAAATAGGTTTGGGGAAGTCAATCATGAAGATGAGTAACTCGGCACCATTCACATAGCCGGGTGTTTGTGTCTTGCCAAAGTCGGATTGAGCGATATTCCTAACGGGTCATGGTATGTGCATCAAGGGTTTGATGCATCTCAAGAAATTGATGATTGCTGATTTCCCAGGCTTCGGTTATTGTGCACCTCTGTCCATGCATCCCAAAAAGTAAAGTAAAAGAAAAGTGCGAAATAAGCAAAGCTTATTGGTGGAAGATGTTGCAAGTCAAAGTGGAAGTGAAGTTCATCCCTTTTCCCGGATTCTAGCACCACATTACCTTACATACATCCCTACCCTACACGTTTCTTGACCTTTTCTTTTGGGAAGCCCTTGAGACCTTGAGCTTGTTGATTGACTTAGCGGTTTAAACTGGATTATACATGATTAATTTTGATAATTATGATTTATTATGCATTCTATGATTTTATGCAAAGATGAACAACTTTCCTATATTTATAAAATGTTTTGAGCATATTGAGTTTTTAATTCCATGAAGTATTCTCTTAGAGTGATCTATGATAGTTGCACACCATAAAATGTTTTTGAAAGACTTTTCATTGATTTTCTTGACTATTAATCCATTCTATCTTGTCTTTTATATGCGGAACTTGCTTGGGGACAAGCAAGAGCTAAGTATGGGGTATTTTGATAGCATGAATTATAGTCTATATTTTAGGGTTTGTTTGGACGTTTTATCTTCAATAATCTGCATGTTTGCATGTATAATATGTGATTATATTGTCATTTCATCTACCTTTGCGAGAATCGAGGTCTACACTTAGTTTCGTTGTAATTGCAGGTAATATGGTACGTTTTGCATCAAAAAGGAGCAAAAGGAGTCATGAGTCATTTGGAGCTACATCCAGGAAGCACAGCCATGAATTAAAGATTTACTTTGGACCAGTTTTGAGAGATTTCACATCCAGTTGAGATTCACCTCGGTTGACTACAGATTTACCTCGACCGAGGTGATCCAGAGACGCCGACTCGACCGAGGCGAACACCTAGGACGCGGCGAGAATATTTTATTCTTAGCTGAGATCTTTTATCTTTGGAAGGTGATCTTATATTTTTTGGGCTTGGCTTCTAGAAGGAAGGAGATATGCAGAATCATATATTTTACCTATATTTATGGGATAATATCTTCTTAAGATTTATTATCTTTGGAGGTTTATTTTCCTATAAAAAGGGTTGGATTTCCACAATTCCAACATCACGCTATACCGTCGATCAGGGTTTACACACGCAACAGCCGCAGCCTACTCTAATTTGGGAGTCTTCGAAGAACCTTTTTGAAGGTTGAAGGAAGATAGAAGTCCATAGCTTTTATAGCTTTTTGAAGGGTTTTGTAAGATTGTCTTCAATTCCCTCAATTGTTGTCTTGTCTTTTTGGATTGTTATCCAAGGAACGCTTTGTTGTGATATTTGATTCAGTTATTGAAGTCTTTTCATTAAATTCTTCTTTGTTCAAATATTCACCTTCTTCCCTTACAATTAATACTTTCATAATGATGATGAGTGGCTAATTTCCTTGTGTGATTCTAGGGTGATTGGCTGAAGGTTGTGGGAAAAACAATGATAGAATAATCTTAGATTCCAGTAGGATCCTGAAAGTTCGAGTCTTTAACCTTAACCCTAAGCACCTCGTTCAGTCGATGAACATTTCGGCCGAGGTGGAAACTGGCTGACCGAGGTGACTTATCTGATCCATAACTGAGAGTTAAGTGTTAGAGTTTGCCAAATCCTATTCTTATTATACCTTTCCTGGTTCAAAGCAAGCTTAGGATGAGACTTACCCGGTAATTCCTTAGTTTGTGTACCAACGATCATAAGTGTAGGTAATAAAGGTTTATCCTTTATTGGGGTTTGAGTGTGCTTCCATCCCATCTTTGTGAGTTAGCCTGAGACTTACCCGGTAAAGGTTGATTCTATTCCCTTAGATGGTATGTTAGTTTGAGGTTATAGTTCTTTATCTTAATTCCTTGAGACTTACCCGGTAATAGGAGTTACGGTTTGGGATTAGTGTGTAGTGAGACTTACCCGGTGATCTACTCCACTTTAGAAACACCTTCCCCACGCAAAAATCTCAGCTTTGTCCGCTTATCTACAGATCTTGAGTTGGAACCACAACTAGATGCCTTAATCCCTAGAATTGCATGTTTGCTTTATTTGACATCTTATTCATCTTTGATTGTGTTAAATCGCTCTTGTGGTTAGTATTAACATTAGCACACCGTATTGACTCTGTTTCACCGAGTCCCTGTGATCGACCCCTGGAATTTTCTTGCTTTTACTACGATTGACCCGTACACTGCGGGTTCGCATCCTTGTTTTAAGCTCAAGTCTAGGGTTATAAATTTAAAGCTTGCACACACCGTTTGGAGCGAACAAAGATGTTGGATATTACATTCAATAAAAACTGATATTGTAGAATTATTCACTTATGTTGAATCTGCAAAGCAACTCTGGAATGATATTGTTGAACGATTTGAAATATCCAATGCTCCATTAGTTTATCAAATCTATAAGGATCTTGCATCTTTGAGGCAAGATAATGCCACTGTTGTTGTATACTATGGGAAATTTAAAAAACTATGTGATGAACTGTCATCAGCCGATGCTATTCCATCCTGTCTCTATAAAGGAATAACTCATTGTAGTTGTCAAATTCTTCTTAAGAAGATATTTGACAAGGAGAACAAGATCCAGATCATGCAATTCCTTGTGGGCCTAAACGACCAATTTGAACATACTCGAAGCATTATTCTCTCCTTGGAAGTTTTACCTTCTCTGAATCGTGTTTTCCATATGATTCTTCAAGTGGAGAAACAAAAAAATTAACTTGTCACAACTTACCTGTACACGATGCTCTTGCTGTTTCTAGATCTACTCCATATAGACAGGCTAGTGGAAGTAGAAAGGATTTCAAGAATGAAAAGCTGGATAGGTTATGTTCTTATTGCAAGGAAAATGGACATTTAAGAGAATCTTGTTTCAAGCTTACTAGTGTTCCAGACTGGTACAAAGAATTTAAAGCAAAAGATGACAGATCTTCTGTTTCAGCTCCTATACCTTCTTGTTGTTCAAATAATCTCACAACTGATGATAATCCCTTGGAGTTACCTGTCACTTCTCCTTCTTCAGCTTCTATGGATCCTGCATTGATTAATGCTGTGTATCAGGAAGTTCTTAAGTTGATGATGGACAAACAACCTTCTACCTCAATTAACTTTTTAGGTATAATTACTCATTTTGGGCATAATACTGTCAACAAATGCACTTGGATAATCGATTCAGGGGCAACTGATCATATTACACATTTCAAGGATTTCTTTGCTTCTTTCACCTACTTCATAAACCTATTCAGGTCTTCCTGATGGCTCTACGAAAGAAGTACAATACAGAGGCACTGTGGTTTTATCTCCTTTTATTACATTGCATAATGTGCTATTCTTACCTCACTTCAAGCACAACTTGCTGTCTATATCCAGATTACTTCAAGATTTATCTCTTAAGGCCACATTTACTCATCATTCTTGTTTATTTCAGGACCTTACCACTGACTGTGTCATGGCTACTGGCTATTTGGAGGGAGGACTTTACAAACTTGTGTTTCCTATTCCCCAGTCCTTGGCATGCGTTTCTACATCTGCTAATAAGAAAATTGATGTACATTTACTCCATGCTCGACTAGCACATATGTCATTATCCAAACTAAATCACACTTATCATTGTTTTGACTTTAAGTTGAATTCACTGGATTGTCACACTTGCATTTTAGCAAAACAACATCGATTGCCTTTCTTTCCTAGTCAATCTCATGTTAAGGCTGCTTTTGCTTTAATTTATGTGGATATTTGGGGCCCATAACATACACTTGCTTTGTGTGGTGCTCGTTATTTTCTTACTATAGTTGATGACTATACACGTTGTACTTGGACATTTTTTATGTCAAATAAGCGCAGGTTTACAAGCTTATTCAACATTTCCTAGCATATGTGCATAACCAATTCAAAACTACAGTCCATGTTTTTAGGTCTGATAATGGGGCTGAGTTTCTTCAGCATCAACTTCAAGAGTTATTTCTTCAATCAGGGATTATCCACCAGCGCACTACTCCATACGCTCCTCAACAAAATGCTCGAGTTGAGTGTAAGCACCGGCATTTGATTGAAACAGCTCGTGCTTTAAGGCTTCATGCCAATCTCCCTATTCAGTTCTGGGGTGAATGTGTGCTTACGGCTATCTATCTCATTAATTTAATGCCTTCACCTGTTATTGACTGGAAGTCGCCTTATGAGCTCTTGCATCACATCAAGCCACAATATTCTCATCTTCGGGTCATTGAAATTACAGCCTTCTTCCCCGTAAAGATAAACTTGAAGCTGTCTCCACCCCTTGTGTATTACTTGTTTATCCACCAGGACAAAAGTCTTACAAACTTTTTAACCTCCTCACACATAAAATCATCACCAGTTGCCATGTTACCTTTTGTGAAACCACATTTCCTTTCAAGGGTTCTTCTTCATCAACTTCTTCGTCTTTTGATTCTCCTCCTTTACCCCTTGTCTCTTCTGCTCCAGATATAGACCCATCTTTTACTCCTCCATCTTTGTCTTCATCTTCACTTCCCTTACATCCACCACCACCTATTCCTTCTTCTCTAGCTACATTTCTTCATCATATTCCTGTCCCTTTTGCTTCACCATCCCCTACTCCATCTTTGTCTTTCTCCTTACCCTCTCCTACACCATCTCCTTCCACTAATTTATTACCTTCCATCCAACTCGGACCATTCATCGTCCAACTTATCTCCAAGACTATGCATGTAATTCTCTTACTTCGCTTGATCCTTTGATTTGTCATCACATGATCTAGTTTTTATTCATGCATTCTGCAACATGGTCACCTCGTTTGAACCACATACTTATGCTCAAGTAAAGACTTCTCCTCTTTGGGTTTATGCCATGACCAAAGAGCTAAGTGCTCTTGAGCTTAATCACACTTGGGATGTTGTTCCCTTGCCTCTTGGTAAAATCCCTATTGGCTCTAAATGGGTCTACAAGCTCAAACATCGTCCTGATGGCACCATTGAACGCCATAAAGCTCGTCTTATGGCTAAAGGGTATAATCAAATTAAGAACAAAGACTACAAGCACACATTCTCTCCGGTTGCTAAGTTCTCCACTATTCGAGTTGTCCTGGCACTTGCAGCTGCCAACAACTGGCCTCTTCATCAGATTGATATAAATAATGCATTTTTACATGATTTTCTGGATGAAGAAGTCTTCATGACACCTCCTCTAGGGTTCACAAAAACCCCTCCCGGCCATGTTTGTCGTCTCAAACGCTCTCTATATGGCCTTAAGCAAGCCAGCCAGCAATGAACCTTGAATTAACTAAGCTCCTTCTTGGTCTCCTATTTATTCAATCCAGGCAAGATTATTCTCTTTTCACCAAATCTTCTTCTTCTGGAATCACAGTGGTGTTAGTTTATGTTGCTAATGTGCTTATTACTGACAATATTCCATATGAGATTGATGATCTTAATTGATGTTGCTTTTACTATTAAAGACCTTGGGCTTGCAAGGTTCTTTTTGAGCATGGAAATTGCACGAGATAGTTCTAGTGTTCGCACTAACCAGAGAAAATACATTCGTGACATTCTTGTTGACTCGTAACTTCTTGATTGCAAACGCACTACTTTTCCTTTGCAGCGCGATCTCCATCTTACTCCAGACTCCAGTGATCCCATTTCAGATCCTGAATCTTATAGAAGAATTGATGGTCGTCTCTTATACCTCTCGCTTACTCACCCGGATATTGCCTATGTTGTCCAGCAGTTAAGCCAGCTTCTTGCTTCTCCCCGAACACTTCATTGTCAGGCTGCTATGTATCTTCTCCGATATCTTAAGGGTACCATTGATCATACACTATTTTATCCTCTTTAACCTAATTTATCTCTCCTTGCCTATAGTGATGCGGATTGGGGAACCTACAGTTACTCATGTCGATCCATCACTGGCTATTGCATCTTTCTGGGTAAATCTCTTGTCTCATGGAAGACCAAGAAACAGAAAACTGTTAGTAAATCTTCAACAAAAAGTGAATATCATGCTCTATCCATGACCACTAGTGAGATCATTTGGTTGGATGGTCTTTTATCTAATCTTCATGTCACAATTCCCCGGCCTTTTCCGTTGCATTGTGACAATAAAGCAGCTCAACATCTCGCTGCCAATCCAGTGTTCCATGAACGCACAAAACATCTCAAGATCGATTGTCACTTCGTTCGTGATGAAGTGTAGAAGGGTCTCATTTCAACTGTCCACATCCCTTCTTCTCTCTAGTTGGCTGATATATTCATGATAGGTGATGGAATCACTATCATTTAGGACAATTTTTAGAGTCTTTTTATTGCATTAGTGTCGGTTTATGTTACTAACTCCTTGGTCCAGAAGAAGAAGACTAAAAGAAGATAAAGAAGGAGTTATAAGCACTTAGGAGTGAAGATCATTCACGAAGCAAATCTTTTGTTGCCTTACCGCCGCCGCGGAGCAGTGTCACCGCCCCTGCGGGTGACACCATACTCCGGAGCGGAGCCTGCGCCTTCGCCAGCGCCACGAACGAAGACTGTCACCGCACCTGTGTCAACCCTTGGCGCCCCTGCGGTGACTTGCCCTGAAGAAGCGAAGACCAGCACCCCCGCGTCTCTGCTTGTGCCTCTGCCTGGGAGCTGGAAGACGAAGAGTCAGTGTCACCGCCCCCGCGTTGACACTGGGACGCCCCGGCGGCTCGGCATTAGAATCGACAGGAAGTTGAAGAGTCAAACGTTTGAAGAGCATTAAAGATCCGCCCCTGCGGAATTGCCTAGCCGCTCCTACGGCCATGAAGAAGATCAAGCGTTTTCGCCTGCACCACCCCTGCGGATCTGAAGGCCGCCCCTGCGGTTCAACGACAGAAGCTTTACTCCGGCTGTTTACACCACCTTTATGGCATTAAAGGTGGCTGTTTTGGGCCGGCCATTTACTCCTATTTAGTGTCATTTGTAGTATAAATACTCTTTGACTGATTGCTAGAATCATCCACTTATCATCCAATTTTAGAATCCATTTTTTCCATTAAAATTATCTTGTTACCTTTGTAATGAGTTGCTAACTCCCTTGCTACCTTGGGTTGGTTTGAAGCTACATTGTTACTTTGGTTGTAAGTTCTTTCTATATAAGTTTTCATTCACTAATACTTTGTGTTTCCTTGATCTTCATTGTCTAATTGGATGTTTTACTATCACTTGAGATTGATCACCTTAGGTCCTAAAGTGCATGCAAAGAACTAGGATTAATAGATTCTGGATTCGGGTCTTTAATCTAGTAATAAACTTTAAGTAATAACGGGTTGTAATTGCTTAAGTGAAAGGAAAACAAATATAAAGATAAGTTTAACGGTTTTAATCTTTTCTTTATATCCTTAGTCTTTGTTTGAAAGCTAACTTGTTAATTGTTCTTGTAGGTTTACGGAACACTAACCTGTTAAGTTGTGTTGATGCCGGTTGGCTCAACACATATATATGATCGAGACGGGAGATTACTTGAAAACTTGTAAAAGGAACTCACCAAAGTAGCAATCGCATGCTTAGAATCAACCTAGTGTAGATTCACCCATCATTGTCTTACTTGTTGCGTTACTTGTTTTCATAAGTTTTGTGTGCATCAATTCAACCAAACCCCCCCCCCTTGTTACTTGTTTCTATAATCAATAACTGAATTTAATAAAAATACTAAACTCTCTTGGGTTCAACCCTTACTTAACCACTATACTTGTTTTAGTGCTAAGTCGGGATTATATTTTGATAAGATAAAAACGACCATAGATAATAGTCTTGTCAAATTTTGGCGCCTTTGCCGGGGAGTTTAGTTGTTTTTATTTTATTGTTATTATGGATTATTGGTTTGAAGCAATTTTATGGTTCAAACCTGTGCTACTAACTCCAGCTTTGCTTCCTTTGATCCAGAAATTGATAGAACGCACATCCGGCAACGTAGACAACAACAACTCCAACAAGAAATGGCTGATCGTACTCTTCGTCAACTCACTCAGCCCACTTTGGCTCAAAACCCACTTGCGGTTGCTATACCGGCATTAGGGGAAGGAATCAACTTTGAGCTCAAACCGGGTCTCATTTACTTGCTTCCATCTTTCCATGGGCTAAGTAGTGAAGACCCCATCAAACACCTTGAGAAGTTCCATATCGTGTGTATGAGCATGAAGCCGGTCAACATTACCGAAGAGCGAATCAAGATGAGGCCATTCGGCTTCACACTCAAGGATGCAGCGGATGATTGGTATTACCACCTTCCATCCGGGAGTATCGACACCTGGGAGAACCTCCACAAGGCGTTTTTTGAGAAATACTTCCCAGCCAAGAAGGCAAATAGCTTGAAGAAAGCTATAAGCAACATCGAGCAAGAGGCGGACGAAACTCTCTATGAGTACTTTGAAAGATTTGCACGCCTCCGATCCAGTTGTCCTTTCCACGGATATTTGACTCAAGATCTAGTCTTGTACTTGTACAATGACTTGCTAGACAATGAAAGGAGGATCGTCGATGTGGCTTGTGGAGGTAACATTCTTAACTCTACCCCTGACCTTGCTTTGGAAAAAGATACAGGAACTAGCTGAAGGGACCCGGAACTTTGGAAGGACTCCTTCCAAGAGAGTTGTTCATGCTGTGAATTCCGGGAAGAGTGAGATCTCCACTGAGCTTCGGAACTGAAGGAAATGGTGAAGAGATTAACACTTATGGGAACCCCACAGCAGCTGAAGGCATGTGGAGTGTGTGCTGACCCATACCATCCAATGGACATGTGTCCCCAAGTCCAGGATAACGATGCTGAGGTGATTGCAATGTGTTATGGACAACCACAACAGCAAAGGCGTAGGAACGATCCCTATGCGTAGAATTTCATGCCCAACTGACGTGATCAACAGAACTATCGTTGGAGGGATAAAAAAACCAACCACAACAGCCCCAACAAGGTAAGTATCAAACAACTAAAGATATGTTGTAGGTTTTGACTAAACATTTTTCTACTCATATCCAAACAACAGAATCCAGCATCAAGAACCTTGAAAAACAGGTTGGGCAAATGGCGGAAGCCATAATAAGGACCGAAGCTAGATTTTCCGGAGGATTGCCTCCCCAGACGGTTATAAGCCCCAAGGAGAATGTTAGTGCCCTAACATTAAGGAGTGGGAAGCAAATCCAACAAAAACCAGCAAAATAATCACAAAGTAGACCCTCTGACGAGTTTACCGCACCCATAGCCACCCCGGCGGCTGCAACTGCGCCGAGCACCGTGCAGACGCCGCCCCTGCAGCTGGATGTCACCGCCCCTGCGGTGACAACCCCTGCGCCTGCATACTCACGCCCCTACGGTAAACAAGACAGAAGGTTCTACTGAGAAGGATTCTTACATCCGGCCTAAGTTCCTGCCACTGTACTCTAAGAAACCACCAGCTCCTTTTCCTGAGGGTCTAAAGGAGAGAAGAATAATTGAGGACAAAGATCTCTTTGAGACTTTCTCCAAATGCGAGGTAAACATTCCCCTCCTTAAGTTAGTGAAGAGTATTCCTAAATATGCTCGTTTCTTGAAGGAACTATGCACTATCAAGAGGAATCAGAAGCTGAAGGGGAAACAAAAAGTGCAAGTTAGTGAGCATGTGTCGGCCGTTTTCCAACGGAGAATGCCCAAGAAGTGCAGCGATCCGGGCATGGTAAGCATTCCTTGTGTTATAGGGGAAACCCGTTTTGACAAAGCAATGCTTGATCTTGGTACTTGTTTCTATAATCAATAACTGAATTTAATAAAAATACTAAACTCTCTTGGGTTCAACCCTTACTTAACCACTATACTTGTTTTAGTGCTAAGTCGGGATTATATTTTGATAAGATAAAAACGACCATAGATAATAGTCTTGTCAAATTTTGGCGCCTTTGCCGGGGAGTTTAGTTGTTTTTATTTTATTGTTATTATTGATTATTGGTTTGAAGCAATTTTATGGTTCAAACCTGTGCTACTAACTCCAGCTTTGCTTCCTTTGATCCAGAAATTGATAGAACGCACATCCGGCAACGTAGACAACAACAACTCCAACAAGAAATGGCTGATCGTACTCTTCGTCAACTCACTCAGCCCACTTTGGCTCAAAACCCTCTTGCGGTTGCTATACCGGCATTAGTGGAAGGAATCAACTTTGAGCTCAAACCGGGTCTCATTTACTTGCTTCCATCTTTCCATGGGCTAAGTGGTGAAGACCCCATCAAACACCTTGAGAAGTTCTATATCGTGTGTATGAGCATGAAGCCGGCCAACATTACCGAAGAGCGAATCAAGATGAGGCCATTCGGCTTCACACTCAAGGATGCAGCGGATGATTGGTATTACCACCTTCCATCCGAGAGTATCGACACCTGGGAGAACCTCCACAAGGCGTTTTTTGAGAAATACTTCCCAGCCAAGAAGGCAAATAGCTTAAAGAAAGCTATAAGCAACATCGAGCAAGAGTCGGACGAAACTCTCTATGAGTACTTTGAAAGATTTGCACGCCTCCGATCCAGATGTCCTTTCCACGGATATTCGACTCAAGATCTAGTCTTGTACTAGTACAATGACTTGCTAGACAATGAAAGGAGGATCGTCGATGTTGCTTGTGGAGGTAACATTCTTAACTCTACCCCTGACCTTGCTTTGGAAAAAGATACAGGAACTAGCTGAAGGGACCCGGAACTTTGGAAGGACTCCTTCCAAGAGAGTTGTTCATGCTGTGAATTCCGGGAAGAGTGAGATCTCCACTGAGCTTCGGAACTGAAGGAAATGGTGAAGAGATTAACACTTATGGGAACCCCAAAGCAGCTGAAGGCATGTGGAGTGTGTGCTGACCTATTCCATCCAATGGACATGTGTCCCCAAGTCTTGGATAACGATGCTGAGGTGATTGCAATGGGTTATGGACAACCACAACAGCAAAGGCGTAGGAATGATCCCTATGCGTAAAATTTCATGCCCAACTGACGTGATCAACAGAACTATCGTTGGAGGGATAAAAAACCAACCACAACAGCCCCAACAAGGTAAATATCAAACAACTGAAGATATGTTGTAGGTTTTGACTAAACATTTTTCTACTCATGTCCAAACAACAGAATCCAGCATCAAGAACCTTGAAAAACAGGTTGGGCAAATGGCGGAAGCCATAACAAGAACCGAAGCTAGATTTTCCGGAGGATTGCCTCCCCAGACGGTTATAAGCCCCAAGGAGAATGTTAGTGCCCTAACATTAAGGAGTGGGAAGCAAATCCAACAAAAACCAGCAAAAGAATCACAAAGTAGACCCTCTGACGAGTTTACCGCACCCATAGCCACTCCGGCGGCTGCAACTGCGCCGAGCACCGTGCAGACGCCGCCCCTGCGGCTGGATGTCACCGCCCCTGCGGTGACAACCCCTGCGCCTGCATACTGACGCCCCTACGGTAAACAAGACAGAAGGTTCTACTGAGAAGGATTCTTACATCCGGCCTAAGTTCCCGCCACTGTACTCTAAAAAACCACCAGCTCCTTTTCCTGAGGGTCTAAAGGAGAGAAGAATAATTGAGGACAAAGATCTCTTTGAGACTTTATCCAAATGCGAGGTAAACATTCCCCTCCTTAAGTTAGTGAAGAGTATTCCTAAATATGCTCGTTTCTTGAAGGAACTATGCACTATCAAGAGGAATCAGAAGCTGAAGGGGAAACAAAAAGTGCAAGTTAGTGAGCATGTGTCGGCCGTTTTCCAACGGAGAATGCCCAAGAAGTGCAACGATCCGGGCATGGTAAGCATTCCTTGTGTTATAGGGGAAACCCGTTTTGACAAAGCAATGCTTGATCTTGGTGCTTCTATAAATGTTTTGCCATATTCTATTTACAAATCACTAGGCCTTGAGCCATTAATGGAAACTAGGATTGTAGTACAACTTACTGATAGATCTAATGTGTACCCGAAAGGGATAATTGAAGATGTATTAGTAATGGTGGACAACCTAATTTTTCCTGCAGATTTCTTTGTAATGGATATGGAAAATGATTCGCATGCTGCACCGATATTGTTAGGTAGACCATTTTTGAAAACGGCTAGGACTAAAATTGATTGTGTTAGTGGCAAATTGACCATGGAGTTTGATGGTGAAGTAGTGGAATTTGACATCTATGATGCAATGAAATTTCCTAGTGATGATCATTCTTTATGTGCTATTGACATTGTTGAACCTTTTGTGCAAGATGTGTTTGATAATTCTGATATCGATGAATTGAAAAATGTAATTGAGCATGACATTGATGGTTTCAAGTAAGAATATGTATTAACATCTAGCATGGAAGAGGTCCTAGCCCAATTAGATGGGCATAAAAGGCTACCTATCTCCAATTTGGCCATTGGGCACACTTTACTAACCCCAAGCGAGAAGCTTGTTCCGTCTATAGTGCAGGCACCAGAAATAAAATTAAAGTACCTCCCATCCCACCTCAATTACGTTTTCCTTGGAGATAACAATACCTTGCCGGTGATCATCTCCAACAAGTTGACTACCGGCCAAGAAGACAAGTTGGTGAAAGTGTTGAAAGAACACAAGACGGCCCTTGGATGGACCATTGAGGACATCAAAGGGATAAGTCCATCAACTTGCATGCATATGATCTTACTTGAGGATGAAGCCAAACCCTCTAGGCAACCTCAACGGAGGTTGAATCTGCCAATGATGGATGTGGTCAAGAAGGAGGTGTTGAAGCTCCTCCAAGCGGATATGATCTTTCCTATTTCGGATAGCACTTGGGTTAGTCCAACCCAAGTAGTTCCAAAGAAAGGAGGCATCACAATGGTGGAAAATCAACATGGAGAGATAGTCCTGAACAAAACGCAAACCGGATGGAGAGTTTGCATTGACTACCGCAAGCTCAACAAGGTAACACGTAAAGACCATTTCCCATTACCTTTTATTGACCAAATGTTGGAACGTCTTGCAGGTCATCAATACTACTACTTCCTTGATGTATATTCGGGCTATTTCCAAATAGCTATTGCTTGGGAGATCAAGAAAAGACGATGTTCACTTGCCCGTTTGGCACTTTTGCGTACCGCAGAATGCCATTTGGACTTTGCAACGCACCCTGCACCTTCCAACGATGCATGATAAGTATTTTTTCCGAATACATAGAAAATTTCATTGAAGTATTCATGGATGATTTTACCCTCTATGGAGACAATTTTGATGCATGTTTGGGACATTTAAAACTTGTTCTTGAAAAATGTGTTGAAACCAATCTAGTTCTGAATTCGAAAAAATGCCATTTCATTGTGGAGCAAGGAATTGTGATAGGACATGTAATATCCTCCAAAGGGATATAGGTAGATAAGGCAAAGGTTGATGTAATTTAAAGTTTACCTTATCCTACTAATGTTCGAGAAATTCAATCTTTTCTTGGTCATGCAGGTTTCTACCGACGTTTCATCAACGATTTTTCGAAGATCTCGGCACCTTTATGTGAATTTCTCAAGATAGGTGTCCCCTTTATAGTGGATGAGAGTTGCAAGAAAGCTTTCGACACTTTGAAGGCATGTCTCACCAGCGCACCAATCATCCGTTCTCTGGATTGGGAGAAACCTTTCGAAATCATGTGTGACGCCAGCGATTACGCTGTTGGAGCTATCTTAGGATAGAAAGACGGACGGGCTTCACATGTGATCCATTATGCGTCTATGACACTCAATGGAGCACAAAAGAATCACTCTACCACCGAGAAGGAAATGTTAGCGGTGGTTTTTGCTCTTGAGAAATTCAAACATTACCTACTTGGGGTAATGGTAATTATCTTCACTCACAATGCAGCTCTTAGGTACCTCATGGCAAAGAAGAAAGCAAATCCACGATTGATTCGATGAGTTCTCCTTCTAAGTGAGTTTAACCTAGAGATACGGGACTAGAAGGGGGCTGAGAACCTGGTGGCCGATCATTTGAGCAGGCTAGTAAAGGAAGAGGAGGATCCACGAAAAGGAAAAGAGATAGTTGGAAGTTTTCCAGACGATAGATTTTACACAACTCTCTGTTGTGTAACCGCCCCCGCGCCTCACACCTCCCGCCCCTGCGGCTCAGTCTAGGCGCCCCTGCAGAATTGTCGACATAGGTTTGTCTAAAGCTCCAGTCTTTTAAGCCTTGGTTTGCTGACATTGTGAACTTCATTTTCAAGAAGGAGTATCCCCCAGACTTCACCAAGGCACAACGAGAAAAGATAAAAGCTGAAGCTAGACACTACGTTTGGGACGATCCTTACCTTTGGAAGCATTGTAGTGACCAAGTGATCCGCCATTGCATTCCGGATAATGAGGTACAATCCGTCCTAACTTTATGTCATTCTGAAGCATGTGGGGGCACTTTGGGGCAAACAAAACTATAAGAAAAGTTTTGGATGCCGGTTTCTTTTGGCCACACATTTTTAGACACGCTTTTGCGTTTTGTAAAGTGTGTGATAGATGCCAAAGGGTAGGAAATATTTCAAGGAGACATGAAATGCCCCAATCCTCTCTTATATTTTGCGAAATATTTGACGTTTGGGGATTGATTTCATGGGGCGTTTCCTACTTCATTCGGGCACACATATATTTTGCTTGTGGTGGACTATGTTTCCAAGTGGGTGGAAGCAAAGGCCACCAAAACTGATGATTCAAAAGTGGTTGCAACTTTTCTTAAGGAAAACATTTTTTCACGATTTGGAATTCCGAAAGCCTTAATCAGTGATAGGGCACCCATTTCTGCAACAAGACGATCACGGCTCTCCTTAGGAAATACCACTTCCACCAACGAGTGTCAACAGCTTATCATCCACAAACAAATGGCCAAGTTGAGGTATCCAACTGGGAAATAAAGACCATCCTTGAAAAGACGGTCTCTCCCGGACGGAAGGATTGGAGTGCAAGGCTAAACGACGCTCTATGGGCATATCGGACAGCCTACAAAACTCCTATCGGGATGTCTCCTTTCAGGCTCGTGTTTGGGGAAGTTTGCCACCTTCTAGTGGAGCTAGAGCACAAAGCTTGGTGGACGGTAAAGAAGTGCAATATGAACATAGAGGAAGTGGGAGAATTCCGGAAACTCCAATTGCAAGAGTTGGAGGAATTGAGGTTAGATGCATATGACCATGCCACTACATACAAAGAAAAGACTAAAGCATGGCATGACCGAAACATTCTCTGGAAAGACTTCAAGGTAGGTAATAAGGTACTTCTATTTCAATCACGTTTGAAACTCTTCGCAGGTAAGTTGCGTTCATGATGGATGGGGCCGTTCGTGGTAGCCAAAGTATACCCTCACGGAGCTGTGGATCTTTATGATCCCTAAACGCACAAGGGGTTCAAGGTAAATGGACAAAGGTTAAAGCCTTACCTTGAAGGAGTAAAGAACGATCCAATTGATGAGATGGTGCTGGAGGAAGCACACTCAGAGAAGTAGAGCCCTTACGTCGAGCCAACGACGTAAAACAAAGGCGCTGCTTGGGAGGCAACCCAAAGAAATAAGAAGAGGACCTCAGTCAAGAAAACCGCCCCTGCGGATCAATGTCCCCGCCCCAGCGGTGACACCCATGCCCAGCGCCACCCCCGGCGCCGGGACTGCATCTGCAACATGTTGGTAACCGCTCCCGCGGTGACTTCCTTATGCCTCTGCGGCGGCCACACTTGACACTCACCCTCAGCGCCGCCCCCGGCGCTGAGCCTGTGTGAGTCCTCTCCCTTGTTACCGCCCCTCCGGTGACAAGCCCCCGCCCCTGCGGGTTTACCTAGAAAAGAAAAAAAATATAGAAATCACAAAATATTTCCCTACACCTACCCCACCCACCCACTCTCTCTCTCCTCACCAACCACAACCACATCTCCCTCGCACCTTCCCTCTCTCAAGCTGCAATGCCCCTGCGCCCTCAAAAAACCCTAACAAGCCACCATCTACTACCGCCCCTGCGCCACCTCCGACGACCAGCAAACACCCTTGCGACACCCCTGCGCCACCCTCTCTAGCCCCTATCACCACCTTGCTCACTCTGCAACTCTCTCACCCTACTACACCCTTCACCACTACCCCCAACAAACTCCACTACGCAACATCTCCGACGATGCCTCCACCAACAAGGGAGAGGAAAACACAAAGAAAGTACAAAATGTCGGAAGCTGAGAAGGAGAGGTATAGGATCGTACAAGATTGGGTTGTGTACGCAACTCGGTTTTTGCACGTTCCTACCTTGGAGAAGCTAGGCATGCTGGAGAGCATGCAGTCCTTTCTAGCCAATGCTGGGCTCGGAGACTTCCTATAGAAGAGTGCTCCAACGTATCCCGAGCTCAGTAGACAGTTCATAGCCACCTTCACCATGGAGAAGGAGGATCACGTGTGTATTGGACTCAATTTCAAGTTCAACAAGGCGAAATACACACTTGATTACTACCACCTATAGGAGGCCTTCGGGGTGACTCTCAACCCCTCCGAGAATTGGTGGGAGCCAGTCCCGACGCTGGACTTGTGTGAG
Source organism: Fagopyrum homotropicum (assembly GCA_033239125.1). Lineage (NCBI taxonomy): Eukaryota > Viridiplantae > Streptophyta > Magnoliopsida > Caryophyllales > Polygonaceae > Fagopyrum > Fagopyrum homotropicum. The sequence goes on along the minus strand of BSWB01000001.1, from coordinate 48,097,045 downwards.
TTCTGGCGGGCAGCTACCGGATCTGAGTTTCATTCAGGGGGTGAGTACTCCAACAAACTCACTCACCCTAGCTTGAGGCTCCTCTCCAAGATCCTCATGAGTGTCTTTTGTGGACACAAAGAGGAGAACAAGGTCGCCCTCAAGGACCTCCCACTACTATACTCTTGTCTTCCGATGAGCGAGAAGGTGATGGATTGGCCGTCCCTCTTCCTTTCCGCTTTGAAGCGGATTAGGAAGAACGAGCCAAGGGACATTGTCGGCGGTGGGGTGATCTCCTTGATCGCCTCACAAGTTATGGATCTTTCTGGCCTAGAGGATGGGCTGGAGGCTCCCCTTTACACGGAGGGGATGCTTAGAGTGCGAGCTCCTCCGATGGGACGGAGAGAACCTATTTTGGATATCCCTTGCAGATGGGAGCCACCTCACTTACCTCCCTCGGCCTTTACCATTCGGGGATGAGCTCTCCGAGCTCTACATCCCGGCAGATCCCTTCATACCGAGGAGGCCGCTAGTGGCCATTGTGGAGAGGCATGTTGCGAGCTCCATCCGGGCTCACCATGAGGAGCACATGTCCATCCCCGACGACGAGGAGATGCCTACTGCACCACCGGAGGAGGATCCGGCTCTTGCGAGCTTGTAGGCTCAAATGGCGGCCTTGACCACCCAGCATCAGGCATGGCAAACCGAGTACCAGCAGACCATGTTTGAGCAGCAGTAGAGTTGGAAGACGAGTTTTTCCACCTCCATGACCTCCCACTTCGACCAGAGGTAGGAGGCTTGACAAACGGCCCAGCAGCAGCAGTTGGAGGCTCAGCTGTTGGCTTGACAAGCTAGCTTTGAGACCTCTTTTGGCCGTTAGATGGAGGCTCAGCAGACACGCATTGAGGACATCTACCACCGACAGGAGAACTTCTTCAGCCACTTCCCGTACCCACCAAAGGAGGGTCCGGATGGTCCAGATGGACCATCCCACTAGGGGTATCTTTTCTCATTCCTTTCCCACATTTATCTTTGCTTTATTTTCCACTTTGAGGAAAAAGTGTACTTCGAGTAAGGGGGAGGGACATATCATTGCATGTATAGTTGTTTTGAGTTGTTTTTCATTGAGTCTTATGCATTGTATTCAGTTTGAATTTCATAAAAAAAAAGAAAAAGAAAAAGCCAAAGAAATGGAAAAAAGGCATGAAAATCCTTGGATAAACCGAAAACCTGAAAGGGCGGTTTAGGAAAAAAGAAGGTAGTCCGACCAACCTTAGGTTGGTGCAAAATTGGACTTGAAGGATGTGAGTTCCAAGTGAGATCATCAAAGAAAAGAAGAAGAGTGACAATGTGAAAACCCGAAAGGGCACCTTGGCAAAATGAGCGACACCGAGTGTAGGTTTCCCTTCCGGCGTTTGCCGACATAAGAAGGGGAGTCATAAGGAGGTTGTCCGTGTAGGTCACTCTTGGAGCAATAAGGATGGTAGTTTTCTCACCTTTTTCTCACATTTCCCCTCTTTTCCTTCTTTCTTTCTTGGCTTTTCTTTTGTTTTCATTGTCTTTTCTTCTTGCCCATGCTTCCTGAGGCCTTTGAGTTTAAAAACTACTGTCATTTGTTTTACTCAGGACAAGTAAAAGGTCTAAGTATGGGGGAGTTTGATAGGTGATGGAATCACTATCATTTTGGATAGTTTTTAGAGTCTTTTTATTGCATTAGTGTCGGTTTATGCTACTAACTCCTTGGTCCAGAAGAAGAAGACTAAAAGAAGATAAAGAAGGAGTTATAAGCACTTAGGAGTGAAGATCATTCACGAACCAAAGCTTTTGTTGCCTCACCGCCCCCGCGGAGCAGTGTCACCGCCCCTGCGGGTGACACCATACTCCGGAGTGCAGCCTGCGCCTTCGCCAGCGCCACGAACGAAGACTCTCACCGCACCTGCGTCAACCCTTGGCGCCCCTACGGTGACTTGCCCTGAAGAAGCGAAGACCAGCGCCCCCGCGCCTCTGCCTGCGCCTCAACCTGGGAGTTGGAAGATGAATAGTCAGTGTCACTGCCCCCGCGTTGACACTGGGACGCCCCGGCGGCTCAGCATCAGAATCGACAAGAAGTTGAAGAGTCAGACGTTTGAAGAGCATTAAAGATCCGCCCCTGCTGAATTGCCTAGCCGCTCCTGCGGCCATGAAGAAGATCAAGCATTTTCGCCTGCACCACCCCTGCGGATCTGAAGGCCGCCCCTGCGGTTCAACGACAGAAGCTTTACTCTGGTTGTTTACACCACCTTTATGGCATTAAAGGTGGCTGTTTTGGGCCGGCCATTTACTCCTATTTAGTGTCATTTGTAGTATAAATAGTCCTTGGCTGATTGCTAGAATCATCCACTTATCATCCAATTTTAGAATCCACTTTTTCCATTAAAATTATCTTGCTACCTTTGTAATGAGTTGCTAACTCCCTTGCTACATTGGGTTGGTTTGAAGCTGCATTGTTACTTTGGTTGTAAGTTCTTTCTAATATAAGTTTTCATTCAATAATACTTTGTGTTTCCTTGATCTTCATTGTCTAACTGCATGTTTTACTATCACTTGAGATTGATCACCTTAGGTTCTAAAGTGCATGCAAAGAACTAGGATTAATAGATTCCGGGTTCGGGTCTTTAATCTAGTAGTAAACTTTTAAGTAATAACGGGTTGTAATTGCTTAAAGGAAAGGAACACAAATATAAAGATAAGTTTAACGGTTTTAATCTTTTCTTTATATCCCTTAGTCTTTGTTTGAAAGCGAACTTGTTAATTGTTCTTGTAGGTTTACGGAACACTATCCTGTTAAGTTGTGTTGATGCCGGTTGGCTCAACACATATATATGATCGAGACGGGAGATTACTTGAAAACTTGTAAAAGGAACTCACCAAAGTAGCAACCGCATGCTTAGAATCAATCTAGTGTAGATTCACCCATCATTGTCTTACTTGTTGCGTTACTTGTTTTCATAAGTTTTGTGTGCATCAATTAAACCAAATGGGCCGGGTCAAAACGATCTCTCTTTTTAACGGTTTATTTTGAGTCAAATCGGTTTAGATCGGGTATCAATTTAGGTTAATACCGGTTTGGATCATGTATTAATTAATTTGATTATGATCGATAACCGGCATATCGTTAATATATATATATATATATATATATATATATATATATATATATATATTATTTGAAAGTAACATTTTATTCGAATGTAACTATTTATCACTTTCATGAAATCGAACAATAATTCGTCGATAATTGGTTGATCTATTTGATCCAAATTATAAAATATTGTATTTAATAACGATTCTAGTCAGATCGGATAATTATCCGTGAATACTTGGGTGATTTGTTTGATCGGAATGATTTTAGCGTGATCTGTTGAATTGAAAATGACTTTAACCGGATCTGGATATCCGACTGGTCCATTTGATCCATATATCTAATGTGACTGATCCATTTGATCGATATACCTAATCTGACATATCCATTTTATCCATATATGCTTTTTTTCCTATATTTTTTGTTATAAAGTGTACAATAAAATATAATATATTATAGTCAATTATTCACGTAACTTAATTCAAATGAAAGTGAAAACCGTATAATTGATAAAAAAATTTTAAAGAAACTTATTTTTAACACTTTAAGAAATCTTTCTCCAACAAGGTAAAAAAGTTATTACTTCAAAAATGTCATCATGTATACTTATACAATTATACTATGTATTCTGTAACATATATATATATATATAATATATATATATATATATATATATATATATATACATATATATATATATATATGTGTGTGTATATATATATATTAATACTTGTATAGGAAATAGAAAATTAAAGTTGGAAAATAATTCTGATAAGTAATTAGTAAACCATAAGTTAAAATCAAAATTTATTTTAATGAGTTAAAAACATTATTACCTTACATTGATCGTGTCGGAGTTGCAGAATGTCATTAAAGGCTTATAGTTATAGTATGAAATATGTAATATGTATTTATGTATATATAGACAATATAATGAATAAAAAAATATCTTTAAAGTTCCAATTCTTAAAAATTATAGTATGAATTATGTATTTATGTGAAAAACGATTTTAGTCAGTTTGAATAGTTATCCACAAATATTTGGGTGATATGTTGATCGAAATGATCTTTAACCAGATTTGGATATCGGACTTATAGAATGGATTATGTAATATGTATTTAATATGTCATCGTAGACTTATAATATAAACTTATAGTATGGATTATGCCATTATATACTTATCGGGTTACTTTGGGTCCGGTTACTTCGGGCCAGGTTAATTCGGGTCGGGTTACTTCGGGCTATCGGGTTACTTTGGGCTACTGAGTCAATTTGGGTCGGGTTACTTTGGGTCGGGTTATTTTGGTATATTGGATCACTCGGATCGGGCCACTTTGAGCTATCGGGTTACTTCGGGTCAGGTTATTCAGGTAATCAGGTCATTCGGGCCGGGTTACTTCGGGTTAAATTGGTTTCAAGCGGGTCGGTTCTGGGCATTCTTTTTTCAAAATTTTCGGGGCCAGGTCGGGTTCGGATTCGGGTTCATCGGGTCGGGTTCATGGGTCTGGTCAACTTTTGACACCTCTATTCACAATGGCTTGGAGGTAAACCAACTTCGGAATATCCGACTCGCTAACTTGCCTATTCTTTTTAACATGGGCATTCACTTCATCTCGAGCCTTCTTCAACACCTCAGGGTTATTTAGTAGCAACGAGATCGCCCACGTCAAGAACACTGCAATAGTGTCGCTTTCTCCGGCAAGCATTATCTATAAAACATATATGCACGTAAACTTAATTGTCACTAGCCAAGATTAACAAGTGTTAAAAAAAAATAGCACATACATACCAAGCAAGTAGCCTTGTTGATTGTATCGGCATCAAAACCCAATTCATCAAAGACACGAGTGTCGTCAAGAATCGAAAGAATCACATCCATGAAGTTATATCGCCTTCTCGACATCTTGATAGTCTCGCGCGCTTGTGCTTCGATAGCCACGTCTCGAGGAAGGTATCTATTTCTTTGCCCGTTTGTGCATGGCCTTCTCCTCCCCACCAATATCCTATCACTTTAGAAAAAGAAAGGCATCCCCTATAAAAAGGAATCCTAATGTAGTGAAGAAAATTTTCATTGTGGCACGTAGATGCGGTATCTCTCCCTCGGAGCTTGCGTAGTTTTCCCGTATACGATCCTCACAATTATACACGTTGACAATTGAGAAAACCATGGATTGAGATTATGAACACAAGTAAAAGCGGAAGAGAAAGAGATTGATGTATTCAGAAGTAAGAGAAATCGATACATGTACATCACTGCATTGTAGACTATATAGGCTTTAGTATCTATAATACCAACTAACATAAAGTTGTTGATGCTTCTCTATATTTACATGATAGGCCCTTTTATTCTCTAATATTACATGCACACGTATATACTTCCATATCCCCCTCTCAAGCTGGAACTAGAGATACAAGTCCTAGCTTGTGAGACAAGAATGAATGTTGAAGAGAACTCACAAGTCAACAATTTGAAGTGAGGATTTGGCATGGATAGTGGAGATGAAACCTATGATGTAATATCCGGAATTTTTATTTCCGTTTAATTCCGAATCAAATCGGACTTTGAGCCGTTGACGGTTTTCCATTCTATCTAGCAAGTCTTTCTTCACAAATTTTATCATTTTATGTAGAAGCTAATTCACATAAAATGATAAAATTATATCAAGCTCTAATTCCTATAATTATTTATCATTTTATGTAGAATTTAATTCACATAAAATGATAGAATTATATCAAATCCTAATTCTTATAATTATTTATCATTTTATGTAGAATTTAATTCACATAAAATGATAGAATTATATCAAACGCTAATTCTTATAATTAATCATTAACGACGACTTTAGACGAGATCATGACAAAGATGTGACGAGACCATGACGAGTTATGACGAGACCATGACAAATCCGTGACAAGGACATGCATGGGCTTGACAAGGCCATGACGAGTTTTTGACGAGTTTTGACAACCACAGTCCACTCTTATTTTTACCTTGTTAAGCCCAACCTTTACCTTACCTCAGCCCACATACCTTTGCTCCAGCCAGCGTGGTCCTTGGGAGAGCAGCAGCCCAGCACGCCCAGCAGCAGCCCAGCACGTCCAGCAGCAGCCAACACGTCCAGCAGCAGCCCAGCATGTCCAGCAGCAGCCCAGCACGTCCAGCAGCAGCCCAGCATACCCAGCAGCAGCTCAGGAGCGATCTGTAGCTGATAGCAGCAACTTCTTTCCGGCAGGCCTTGCAGTTCCTCTCTCCAGCCCAAGAACAATCAATCCGGGCCCAACTAGAAAAGCAGCAACGTGACCAACGTCTTCAGCATAGACGCTTCAAGTTCTGTAACTCCTCCACAATCATCACAGCAACGCTTAACTTCCTTCTGAACACAGCCACGTTCCCATTCTTCTATCTACATTCTGAATCCATCTCTCCTCCGTTCTTCCTTCAACAGCAAGGCCATATCGCCTCTCCTTCCATCTGAACGAAACTCTCCGCCTTCTTGCTCCTTCCTCTGATTCCTTGCCTTCTCGCCAGATCTTCACTTCGGCACACATTCTTCAACAATCCCTGACGTAGAAAATTTCGAGGAAAGGAACCAGCAGGGAGGAGACGTTCAACAGTTATAGTCGACAATCTCCCATCTGGCTGCACAACTTGCAATAGCAGGGCACTCGAAGAGCCCGGCCAAAGCTGCTACTCCTTCGACCCCGACTGCTTCCGGACCAAGATCTGTGAAGTTTCAGCCTTTTTTTGAATTTTCGAAACTGTGTCGAGGATCCAACTTCTGGGCCAGATTTAGGTATGCTAAACTCATTATTTTTGCCTGGTTTTCGGATATGTCATAGACGGTATTGCATAGTAAAGCATACTAAAATTTCAGAGGAATCGGAGTTACGGTTTGAGAGTTATTGTGTTTTCTATATATGTGCTGAGTGTTGGGGAAAACAGCAAGTGATGCTGTTTTGTGAGATGGTTTTGAATAAGCTCTTGATCTCCGTTGGGCTTGAATTTTGGATATGATATAGTTGACATATTATTGTAGAACATATTAAAATTTGAGAGGCATCCAGCAAGTGGTTTGGGATTTATGATTTTTTCAAGATTGAGTCATAAGCAGTTTTTCTGTTGTGCTGAAATTCGGTTTTGTGAGATAGTTTTAAATAGGATTTTGATCTCCTTTGCATCTGAATTTTGGATATATTAGAGATAAGATTTTATAGTAGAACATATCAAAATTTGGGATAAATCCAGCGAGTAGTATAGGAGTTTTGATTTTTCAAAGTTAAGACAGTGTGCTGCTTGTTAAGTGTTGTAACCAACTTTAGAAATTTTTTGTAGAAGCGATGCTTTAACAGTTTTAAGAAATTATTTCTCCTATGAGTAGATGGGATATCATAGATGATCTAGGGAATTATTTCGGAATTTTTATAAGATTATTCGAATTTTATATTTGAAGCTGTAGTTGGACTTTAGTGACTTTTCGGGAAATAGAAAATGGGTAGTTTTTCTAGTTGTTACCTAAAATCATCCTAGGGAGTAGAATATGGTTAGTTAGCCTCAAATTATAATTTAAGTACATATTTCGAGTTTTTGGAAGTTCTGGGACTAAGGGTAAAATAGTCATTTTACCTTAAATAAACATTGTAATAACTTCTACACATAGAATCGTATATCTTAAGAAATTTAGACTTATAAGTATCCCGGGAAATGTGTTGACCCACGTGCATCCTCTGACAGGCAACTGAGTTCTGCACTTACGGATTTAGTGGTGGTTAAGAGAGAGCCGAGATTTGATTCTAGTAAGTCCACGGACTTACTTAGTTGGCTTCTTGTATGAGTGTAATGTGTATGAGTGGTGTTTGTTTGTTATGATAAACAACGAAAAACCGGATTAGGCCGACTTTATTATTTACGTAATTGACCCAAGTGTATGATAACGGGTCGTGACATCATCTACCTAGCTCTTGCGAGAGTCTATGAGTGTAATGTGTATGAGTGGTGTTCGTTTTGGTACCTTTGCTTTGGAAGACTGATACATATTCTTCATGTATATATTGTTTAAAGTTTTCAAATGTTTTAAATACTTTTGTGCCTTGTTGTAAGATCCAAGTTAAATTGTTGTCAAACAAAGGTCGGGACCCATTGTGAGGTCCTAACCAGTAGCTCCCCGAGTTCTTAGAATTTGGGGTGTTACATATGAGAACTTCATCTCGTATGAAATGGCAATCAATGCAATGATGTTTGGTTCTCTCATGAAAGACTGGGTTGACAACTAAATGTTGGGCAGCTTTGTTATCACACATCATTGGAATTGAAAGAGAGATCGGGACTTGTAAATCTCATATCAAGCCTTCCATCCAAATGATCTAAGATGTAGTAGCAGACATGGCCCTATATTCACTCTCTACCGAAGATTTAGAAACTGTCTTCTACTTTTTGGTTTTCCATGAAGCCAATACTGAACCAAGAAACAAACAATAGTCAAAAGTAGATTTGCAAGTGAAAGCACATGAACCCCAGTCAGCATCACTATATGCAATAAGAACAAGATCATTATTTGAAGGATAACTTAAAGCAAGATCAATATAGCCTTTGAGGTATTTAAGTAGATGAATAGTTGATGTGGCATACGAGGACAAGAAACACAATATCAGGTCTTGTGAGTGTGAGATACAACACCCTTCCAACCAATCTTCTGTATGATTCAAGTTGATCAAATAAAGCTCCCAAATTTGGAGTTAACTTCAAATTGACTTGCATTGAAGAAAACATCGGTTTACAATCCACAAAATTGGAGTCTTTGAGAATATCAAAGACATACTTTCTTTGATTCAAAAGAATACCTTGAGTTGATCAGGAGATTTCTATACCTAGAAAAAATGAACCAGGCCTAAGTCTTTGGTTGTGAAGACTTTATCAAGATGAATTTTGACAAGATCAATCTCAGATGGAGAATTGCCAACAATCACCATGGCATCTACATATACAAGAGCAATGACGATATTGGTTGATGAATTTTGACAATTAGGGATTTAGATTTTGTGAAGCCTAAGTGAGTCAAAGCTTTCATCAACTCAACATTCCATTGACGACTAGTTTGCTTAAGACTATATAATGATCTTTTCAATCGACAAACTTGGCCTGGAGTAGAGACACCATATCCTAGTGGTGGGGTCATATAAACTTTATCAAGATATCCATGCAAAAAATCATATCTTGTTGAAATCTAATTGATGAAGAGGCCAATTCCTTCAAGAAGCAAGAGTCAATAAAACTCTGACTGTGAAAAACTTAGCCACATGGAAAAAGGTGTGCTTTTAGTCTTTGTCCTTGACTTGGTTATAGCCTTTGGCTACTAGCCTTACTTTGTACCTTTATATAGACCCATCTTGTCTATACTTGATTTTGTATACCCATTTTGAACCAATGAGTTTATTTCTAGGGGGTAAAGCAGTTAACTCCCAAGTGGTATTATCTTCTAATGCTTGTAACTCTTTATTCATGGATGTCATCCAATGAGAATCATTTCGAGCTTAGTGAAAGTAGTAGGTTAAAAAGAGGAAATTTCATTGGAAAGGGACAACATATTCTGGTGGAAGGTGGTGAAGGAGAAAAAATTGAGAGGGTGATCAAGAGAAGATGTAGAGGTATGGCAAACAAATCTTGTAAGTGAGTAGGAGGTTTAGAGATTCTGGAAGATTTTCTAGCAAAAGGAGTATTTGAAGGAAGGGGAATGAACTCACTAGGAGAGGAGTGAGAGGAAGAAGTGAAAAGGACCTGTAGAGGGTGAGCAAAAGCATCTTGAGAAACAAATGAAGGAGATGTAGGTGTAGAAGAGGGGACTGGGGATGGAGGTGTAGGTGAGATCTAAGAAGAAGCATGATATAGAGAAGGAGAAGGAAAGGGACAAGATGAGGAAAAATCTTCACAAGCAGGAGAAACAAGTGGTAGGGATGGTGTAGGAGAAGGGCTTGAAGAAGGGGATGATGGTTGAAAAGGAAAAATTACTTCTCTAAAATGAACATGTCTACTGACAAAAACCTTATTGGTATCTATGTCAAAGAGTTTGTAGCCCTTCTGAGCAAAAGGGTACCCTATAAACACACGAGGCATGCAAATTGGCAAGAATTTGTCTCTATGAGAGAGTAAGGAGAAACAAAGAGATCCAATCACTCGAAGATGCGCATATCCAGGTTTCTTATTGTGTAATATCTCAAAGGGAATTTTTCACTGAAGCACTGAAGAGGGTAATAAATTAATGAGATATGTTGCTGTCAAAACACATTCTCCCCAATACTTGAGAGGAAGAAATCCATGAATTCTAATGACCTTGGCAGTCTCAATGAGATGTTTGTGCTTCCTTTCCACCCTTTTATTTTGTTGAGGGGTATAGGGGACAAATCTAAGATGAATAATTCTCTTTTGAAGAAATAACTACTGAAGTCGATTATGAAGAAACTATGTGCCATTATCTATCCTAAAACACTTGATAATTGTGTGAAACTGTGTAGAAACCTGCTGTAAAAAATGCTCAACGATGGAATAGAGTTGTTGCTTGTTTGCCATGAGATATGTCCAGGAACATCTAGAGTGGTCATCAACCAATGTCAAGAAATATCTAGCTCCACATAATGAAGGAGTGTGATAAGGTCTTCTTATATCAACATGTATCAGATCAAAAAGCACAGAAGCATGTAAGATACTAACAGGAAAAGCATCTTTGTGTTGTTTTGAAAGAGTACATGTATTACATCAAGTGAACTAACATGATGACTCTTACACAAATGCAAATGATGGAGTTTTGAAAAGGAAATTTGTCCCAATCGAGCATGAACTAAATGTATATCATGCTTATGTATACTGAAGCTAGAAACAACATTACTTTTGAGCTATAATATTGTGATTATTAACTGAAGAACTCAGCTGATATAAACCATTGTCCAAAGGTGCAGAAGCTAGATGACTCCTTTAGAAAGTTCCTGAAAGAAACACCAAGAACCTGTGAATCGAGCCTTAATTCTAGAATTCTGTAACAATTTTGACACAGACAGAAAATTATGCTCTAATTTTGGCATAAACAATATATTATGAAGAGTGATAATAGGAGACAAATTAACTATCCCTCGATGATGAACCTTCTGAGTAGTCCCATCAGGCAAACCTATCATAACTGGTGTGGCTAGTTCAATCAATTCACAAAATTAGTATTGACAATAGGAGATATGGTCAGTAGCTCCTGTGTCCACTATCCAGACAGAAGAAGAATGAGAAGGTGTATGAGCAAGAAAAGCAGATAGAGTACCGGCATAGCTTGTTGAATTGCAAGTGTCATATGGTGGAGAGGATGAATTGACTTGCATATATTTCATCATTTCTTGGCATACAACATGAACCAATGAGGAATCAACATTAACTTGTCCTCTACTACCTTCAGAAGATGAATTTCCCAAGTCCTGAACCTGAGCAATATGAACTTTGCCCTCCTTTCCTTTAGAACCTTTGTACCAGTTAAGATAGCCAACAATATTAAAGCAAGATTCCTTCATATGACCTCGCTTCTTACAATAGGTACATAATCTATCTCCCTTATCTTTATTGAAATCTTTCCTGCTCCCTCCGGCTTGTTTAAAAGGGACTTGCCTATCAACTGCCATAGCCTGCTTGTCTTCATTGGAAGCAGTTTTGATAGTAGCAAGCATAGTCTGAAGATTGGGGGAATGACAAGTAATTTGCTTATGTTTTTCAATCTGCATGATCATATGAAAAACTCGACTTATAGAAGGTAAAACCTCAAGGGATAATATGTTGCTTCTAGTATGCTCAAATTGATCATTGAGTCCCATTAAAAATTGCATAACATGGACTCGTGTTTCTCTATCATTCAATTTCTTCAAAATATCACACTTACAATGTGATATACCTTGACAAACACAGGAAGGAATGCAATCTATAGCATACAAATCAACCCAAAGTTTCTTAAGCTTGATGAAATAAACAACAACGCTTGTATTATCTTGTCTAAGATTAGACAATTCTGTATGGATTTGATATATCAAAGGAGAATTCGAGACTTAAAAATGCTCAACAATTTCATTCCATAAATCTTCTGATGATTCCACATATGTGAAATTTTTAGCTAACTCAGATTTTATGGAATGTATGATCCAACATCTAATCATATAGTCGGTTTGGATCTATTATGACAATTTCTCATCATCTTTGCCAGGTTTGGAACAAGAACCATCAATAAAACCAAGCTTAAGCTTGGCACCAAGAGCCATCTGGATGCTACGTTTCCATGAAATAAAATTAGATCCATCGAAGAGAGTAGGAACTAATTGCATACCAAGATTATCCGAGTTTGAAAGGAATAATATATCATTATCACTGTCTGGACCAGATTTGCTATGAACAAAGAAGAATCATCTACAGATCCTTTGAGCGCCATGGTTAGTGAATCACCAAAAATCAAGCAGCTACCGAGTGTTTCTAGAAAGAAATGTGTTCAGGATTGAGAGAAAACTTAAACCTTCTCTGATACCATATGAACACAAGTAAAAGCGGAAGAGAAAGAGATTGATGTATTCTGAAGTAAGAGAAATCGATACATGTACATCACTACATTGTAGACTATATAGGCTTTAGCATCTGTAATAACAACTAACAAAAAGTTGTTCATGCTTCTCTTTATTTACACGATAGGCCCTTTTATTCTCTAATATTACATGCACACATATATACTTCCATAAAGATTAACTAATACCATATCCGTATCCAAATCGTAGGTTTTGGTTTTGGACCAAAACTGAAATAGCCTATTGATGCAAACGCTCACCTCCTCCTGCACACATGAGATAGCATACGAAGGCATTGGTTTGAGAGAATCTCATTGGTGACTATCTTGCGCAAGTTACAACAGTACGGCCAGTATGGAGCAAAGGGTATATTGGCATCTCCATATCCAACTATATCCATTACGATAAACCTTGGACGACAAGTAAGAGCTTTGTCATTCAATGGCAAGCATTCCTTTGCCGTTTCCCAAGAGCTTATGACTAACGCCATTTAGACGTCGTTCCTCATCGAGAAAATAGGTCCGTGTTTATCGGCCATTTTCGTGAGTATCATGTGAGGCAGTAGTGCTCCTCCAAGGACATGAATATTGTAGGGATCTGTAAACCATTAGTTAAATTATAAGCATAATAATGTTTAAGAGTCAGAATTGTACCACCTTAAGTGCGTACTTGGAGCAGAGTCGAGATCGAAATCTCTTTCATTAATTCTAAAAACACCTTGTATTACGACGGTTACTAGTGTTTAAGAATCCCTTGATACAACTGATGTTTGAATCTGGCCTTCATAATATTACCGGAAGTCTACGAATCCGTAGTGCATTGCACTCTTGTGAGAAGAAAGCTCGGAAGCTAAAGAGAGGAGGAGAAGATGATTGTTGTTGGTGTGATTAGAAATGAAGCACAAGAGGTCTATTTATAGGAGTTGAGAGAGGTGGTTACGGATTGGCCTTGGATTTCGGAGCCCATTGACTGGCCCAAAAAAGAGTCAAGATGATGCACAACTACTGCACCATTTTTGTAGTCAACAAGCTACCCAACTGCATCCCCCAATTTCGGAGTCAACAAGCTGCCCAACAACTTTTGGATCTGTTAGATTGATCCGATGGGCCTGGCCCAATGCCTTCCTCATCTTATTGTTGGACTTTGAGTTGGGCCGGCCCAAAAATTATATAGGTGGTCAGCCCATATTAAATCGAGGTCCACCCATCTCGTCTCAACTCAGCTTAGCACGACACGGGCACGGGTACGAGCTCGGCTTGGCTCGGCGCGCGCGTGTGTGGTGGTTTGCCTATGCCGTTCCCCCATTGAATATGGGTAGTGACCCAAGGCCACATGGCTTATTGCATACTTGCCTTATATATCCCATTGTTTTTCTCTCCATATAATCCATGTGGGAAGCTCCCAATTTGGACTACATTTCTCAAGTTATTGCCTATCATCCAACCAACTTTGGGCCTCCATTTCTCATTTAAATAGAACTTAAAATTTAACATATGAATATACCACGAGCAAGAGCTCAGGGAGACGAAGCCAAATCTCCCACTTTCCGGTGTTAACAATGGCTGGAGCCCACCAGAAATGTGCCCGGCGCACCCATGTGTTAAAACATGTTTTATTCATAGTGTTTATTTAATTTAGTTCCAACAATCCCCCACGTGAGTAGAATGATTCTAAACATATGTTTACTCTCAAGGGGTAGACCCCTCGAGAGTATAGTTGAAAAATACTTCATTTGGACTAGTGCCATGTTTCAGACTTGAACCGTCCATAGTGAATAATTATCGGCTTTTCTCGACCAGGTAGTGACCATTATGTCTTGAACCACCTAGGATTTTATGTAAACCGAGACAAAAACTATCACATAATTTTATTTTCTCGCAGAATGTTGGTTCTCTAGTTGTTTCATTTTGGCCTTGAACATCCCTAGTTTATTCATGAGTGAGTTTGGAGAATTCAGCCTCACCTTATTCTCCTAAATATGGCCTCATGTCACACTCACAAGGTGATACACCCCAGCCAAAGAATCCAATGATGCAAGACAAACGAAAAACTAAAGAAAACATACACATGTGTTTTGGATTTGTGATAATTGAAAATAATGTACAAGATATGTATTGCTAGAGCTTCAAGCATCTCACCATCCACTCTACAATACTCGCATCAACTCTCACAAGCCTCTCACCTATGAGAACTAATGCCTTCGCCCTCGCATCTCACAAAGGCAACCCAACCGACATCTCACCAAGGAGGAGGTTTCGGCATCTCACAAAAAACCAAGTAACCAAATTATTTTCCAAATATTATCAATACTCACTTATTTTTCTATGAACCAAGCAAGCCTTTAAATAGGGAAAATAAGGCTAGCTAAAAGATCAAAAACAAGGCCAAAAGTCATAATAAATTATAGGCCTTAAAGATCCACATAATGAGGCATTGATTTTGGACTTAGCACATTGTGTCCATAAATCCGACTGCTGAAAGAACTGCATATACAACCCATCTCTTGGACGAATCTGCACTTGTAATCTTCATCAATATTGTAGACATTTAAATCAGATTTCCAAAGAGTATTTATGGACCTTCATTGGATAAATGTAGCGTTCTTTATGTCCAAAATACTGAAGGGTCTACTGAAGAGGATTCGGGGGTATTATGTGCTGAACAACTTCTATTTTGAGCATGTTTAATTTTTCATTAGATGAAGAACATTAGTTGTAGAGATCAAATTTGTCGTTTTAAGCCATCTTGAATCACCTCAAACGGACTTTGGAATAAGAAGATAAGAACATTACATTGTACTGAATCCATTTGCATCGGTTCCCCGGATCACATCATCCTCTCCGCCTCTTAAGAAGATTCGTCCTCTAATCTTGATGCCTCTTATTGACTTACAACGAATAAGGCTCTGATACCAAATGATACACCCCAACCAAAGGATCCAACGATGCAGGACAAACGAAAAACGAAAGAAAACATACACATGTGTTTTGGAATTGTGATAATTGAAAATAAAGTACAAGATATGTGTTGCTAGAGCTTCAAGCATCTCACCATCCACTCTACAATACTCGCATCAACTCTCACAAGCCTCTCACCCATGAGAACTAATGCCTTCGCCCTCACATCTCACAAAGGCAACCCACCCGGTATCTCACCAAGGA
The DNA here is from genome assembly GCA_033239125.1 of Fagopyrum homotropicum. Lineage (NCBI taxonomy): Eukaryota > Viridiplantae > Streptophyta > Magnoliopsida > Caryophyllales > Polygonaceae > Fagopyrum > Fagopyrum homotropicum. The sequence goes on along the minus strand of BSWB01000001.1, from coordinate 48,081,213 downwards.
GGAGGTTTCGGCATCTCACCAAAAACTAAGTAACCAAATTGTTTTCCAAATATTATCAACTCTCACTTATTTTTATATGAACCAAGCAAGCCTTTAAATAGGAAAAATAAGGCTAGCTAGAAAATCAAAAACAAGGCCAAAAGTCATAAAAAATTATAGGCCTTAAAGATCCACATAATGAGGCATTGGTTTTGGACTCTTCACATTGTGTCCATAAATCCGACTATTGAAAGAACTGCATATACAACCCATCTCTTGGACGATAATGCACTTGTAATCTTCATCAATATTGTATACATTTAAATCAGCTTTCCAAAAAGTATTTATGGACCTTCATTGGATAAATGTAGCGTTCTTTATGTCCAAAATACTGAACGGTCTACTGAAGAGGATTCGAGGGTATTATGTGTTGAACAACTTCTATTTTGAGCATGTTTAATTTTTCATCAGATGAAATACTTAGAACATTAGTTGTAGAGATCAAATTTTTCTTTCTAAACCATCTTGAATCACCTCAAACGGACTTCGGAATAAGAAGATAAGAACGTTACATTGTACTGAAGCCATTTGCATAGGTTCCCCGGATCACATCACAAGGTGATTGAACATAATGAGTATCTTTCATAATCTCCCTTTGTAAAAAGGCGATGGGATCATTAAAATCTAAGCTTAACCCTAACTCATATAGTTTGAACTATTTATCATCCTTAGGAACTAGGTAGAGACAATGCTCCACTTGATTAAGCTTGGTTAGGTTTTACCCTTGAACCTACATTATGGGATCTCCAGTCACATAGGTGGGGTTGTCCTTCAAGCATCCTCTTTCGTAATAGGCTTTAAACACATTCCTATTGATGATTTTAAAACTTGATCTATTGACAAACCCTTAGTAAATGGATCCACTAGATTGTCAGCTGATTTGATATAGTCGATCGAGAATATAATTGTTGAGATCAGTTTTCTAATGAACTTATGTCGTCGTCTAATATGACGTGAATTTCATTGTATAAAACGCTAAGTGCCCGAGCTATAGCCGATTGACTATCACAATGTACACATGATGCCGACATTGACTTTTCCCACATCGGAATATCTTCTAGAAACTTCCGAAGCCACTCAGCTTCTTCTGCTACTCTGTCTAATGAAATGAACTCAGACTCCATTGTGGATCTGACCAATAACGTTTGTTTGGAAGAAATCCAAGACACTGCTGCACCACCAAGTGTAAACACATATCCACTTGTGGATTGAGTTTCTAGAGTCGGATATCCAGTTTGTGTCAATGTATCCTTCTAGAACTACGGAATGGTTAACATATTGCACCCTATAACTTTGAGTATAACGTAGATAGTTCAATACTCTAGTTATTCATTTTCAGTGTTTATGTCCTGGGTTACTTGTATAGTGACTTAGTACATTGACTGAGTGCGCCAAGTCAGGGCGTGTACAATTGGTTAAGTACATAAGACTCCCAATTACACATGCATACTCTAGTTATGACACTGTATCCCCTACATTTTTGGTCAGTTACAGTTGAGGATCCACATGATTCTTTTCGGTTCCACTTAAGTAGTTCTTAAACCTCTCAAGTATCTTTTCAACATAATGAGCTTGGGACAGGATAATTCCTTCGAAGTGTCTAGTGATTTTAATCCCTAAAATAACATCCGCTAATCCCATATCCTTCATGTCAAACTAACCCCTAAGTAAGTTCTTAGTTCGGTTGATCATGTCTTTGTTGCTTCCAATGATAAGCTTATCATCGACATACAAAAACAACATGGCATATCCCGTAGGAGTAGTCTTGATATAGATTCATTTGTCGCATTCATTAATGCTGAAGCCATTTGACATCATTACATTGTCAAAATTTTCATGTCATTGCTTAGGAGCTTGCTTGAGTCTGTAAAGGGACTTTACTAGTCTACACACTTTGTGTTCTTGTCCAGACACAACATACCCTTAGCAAGTAGATATAACAATATCTTGCACAATCGTCAAAAAATTTGACAAAGTACTTTTTACCTCCTCTAGTTTTATAAACTTCAAATCACACAAATCCGTGTGAATTAAGCCTAGAGGTTCGGTTGTTCTCTCCACGTGTGGAGATGGCGTTTTTGTGAGTTTTGCGTGTACGCAGACTTCACATTTGTATTTGTTTAATTTGCATTTTGGAATTAGGTTTAAATTCACCAGTCTTTGGATAAACTCATAATTTACATGCCCTAATTGCTCATGCCAAATATTAAAAGACTCAACAACATAAGCAATTGGAGTTTTATTCATTGAAACTTTACCGGTTATAATTTTTGGGATGACTGATAATACACACATTTTGAACAATCCATACTTTTGATGCCCCTTGCCTACATAAATCCCACGCTTAGTGAGAGTTAGCTTGTCGGATCATACTTTCATGTCGAATCCGTTCTTGCTCAGCAAAGATTCAGAAATTAAGTTCTTCCGGATATTTGGTACATGAATGACGTTGTTGAGGGTTAACTCTTTTTGAGACGTCATTCTCAACACGACCTTGCCATGGCCTTCGACCTTGGATGTGGACAAATTCTCCATAAGCAGCTGATTGTCCTGCTTAGTCTTCTGATAAGTGGTAAGCTTCCCCTTGTCAAAACAGATGTGGCGGGTAACACTAGCGTCATACCACTAGGCATGTCCACGGGTCACGGGTCACCCATGACCCGACGGGTCCGGGTTCCCCCGGGTCGCGGGTACGGGTAAGGGTCGTTAGATCCTTACCCGTGACGGCTACAAATTCAAAAAAAATTAAAAAATAAAATTCCCAACGGCTATATAGCCGTTTGGTAGCCGTTACAACGGCTAGTTTGATAATAATAATAAAAAAAAAACAATATAATTTAATAAATCTAACCTAAAAACAATTCTATAAATACCGCAAACTCAATTCATATCATCTCACACCAGTTCTCATCATTCAATCATCTATTCACTCTCTCAATCTCTCCATAATTTCCAACTCTTACATTCAATTACTCTCCTAATCTCATATTCTCATTCTCTTATTTTTCATTTTACCACTCTTACTACTACATTCTATTATTCAAAAAAAAATGTCTAGCCGAGGAAGACGTTCCATTAGCGGTGCCGGTCCTTCATCCGGCGAAGGTTTTATTCGAGGACGGCATCCCGTTAGCGGTCCTCCAACCGGTTCGGATTTAAGGCGAGACTTATTAAGTGGAGCTCACGAGATCTTCGAGGAGGAGGAGGATATCACGGAATCACCTACTTTCCCCAACACCCAAGGGTCCGAGACCCAATTCACGGAGGAGCCGGAGCCGGAGGAGCCGCCGTTGAACAACACTCAACTAACGGCGGCGGTCTTCAGATTTTTGTTTACAAAGGGTGCTCCCGATGCCAACGGAGTTTTCTATGCCAAATGCAATATTTGTGCGACACAATACAAGCACAAAAAGGGAGAAGGCTACGGGAACTACAAGAGGCATATCCGGAACACACATCCCGAGAAAATGGGATTAGCACGAGGGCAAACACAACTTACCGGGTACGCATCTACTTCTAACCAACCTCCTTCTATATTTACATATGATCATTCTTCTTCTATGGATGCATTTTCGGAAATGTTGGCCGTAGATTCTTTAGCATTTAGTTTTGCACAAAATGTTGGTTTTAATGATTGGATGCAAAATCATGCTCAACCCGCATATAAACCGATTTCTCGCCAAACCACTAAAAGAAAAATGATGCATAAATATAAAATTCGTAAAGAAGAATTGATTAAATATTTTACGGACAACGGTGATATTCAAGTTTCTATTTGTAGTGATATATGGACCGACGGTTTTCAAAAAAATTCATATATGGGTATTACTTGTCATTTTGTTGATAAATTTTGGATTTTAAACAAAAGAGTTTTAGCATTACGAGTTTTCAACGAAGAACACACCGCCCAAAACATTTCCCGTTTGATTGAAAATGTTTTGGAAGAATATAGATTAGTTTCACGAGTTTTTTCAATCGGTTTTGACAACGTCTCCGCTAACACGGCTTCCATTAGAGATTTAGCCAACTATTGTAAGCCGACGATTGGAGGTAAATTTTTTCACATTAGGTGTGCCGCTCATATTTTAAACTTGTGTGTTCAAGACGGTTTAGCATATGTTGGAGATTTAGTACAACCTATTCGAAATATTCTTAATGAACTTTGGTCTAAAAAAAGTGTACGTACTAAATGGTATGCATATTGTAAACAAAATAACGTTTATCCTAAAAAATTTTCAAAAGATGTTTGTACAAGATGGAACTCTACTTACAAAATGATTTACCATGTTCACTTTTGACGTTACAACAACCATTTCTACCACTGTTAGATCGTCTTCAGCTACTTGGGCTTGAGATTTTCCCTTTCCTTTGTGTGGGTCGCCCTTGTTCCGACATTCGTCGGACCTGTGACCTATTTTGCCACAGGTGTTGCACATGCCGGCGAACTTCTTCTTTTCCGGTTGCTTGTCGGGGACCTTGGTTGAGACTTCCATTTCTTGTCCTTTGGTTCGGTCAGATTAGCTGTCTTTGACTTTGCCCCTTCAGCGTTTTTGCGGTTGCTTGATTCAATCCACAACTTGACCATGAAGTCTTTCATAGTCATTTCATTTGTCTTGTGAACGAGATAGCTCTTGAAGCTCTTCCAAGATGGGGGGTAGTTTCCCGATAAATGTTGTGACTTGGAAAGACTCACTGATCTTCATGACTTCAGCAATGATGTCATGGACTAGAAGTTGTAGTTTCTCAACTTGCTCCATGAAAGGCTTGTGATCGACCATTTTAAAGTCCATGAGGTGTTGAACAATGAACTTCTTATGGTTTGTCTCCTCAGATTTGTACTTCTTTTCAAGGACAACCCAGAGTTCCCTAGACGTATGAACTAGTATGTACACTTGGTACAACGGGTCTGACAGGCGGCTCAAAATCCATCCTTTGCACACATAGTCTCCGTTTAGATGAGCTCTGAGTAACCCCGCATCAGCGGGTTTATCCTCGGTCACATATCGGTCGAGTTTGTGCACGGTTAAGAAGAATAACATCTTATGTTGTCAGGTCTTGAAATTAGTTTCATCGAACTTGTTTAGTAGCAATATAACAGTCAGAGAGTCTGGCATTGGTAATGCATGAGGGATAGGTTGTTGAGTGGACGGTGTACCACTTTGAAGTGGATTAGTACCAGAGGTTAGGTTTGGCAGGTTAGCCGGTGGTAGAACCCTCCCAAATTGGATTTGGGATGTATGCTCACCCCCATTTGCAGCATCAGTCAAGATCTTGAGGACACTTCCATCATCAGAAGTGTTCAGGCCCTCGGTAGTTTAGTTGGTGTTATCAGCCATTTCTGTTACACGGAAACAACCACGGTCAGTATGTCAATTTTTTGTTTGGAAATCGAAACTCAAAACCGAGTACGATTTTCCGATATAAGTCAGTACAAGAATAGACTTGGTTTCGATTGTTAAATTGAATGCAGGGTTAAAAAACAAAACGTTTTTTTAAACTTCATTTTTGAAAATCGAATTTGGAATTTAACTCCTGACTATTCTGGCGCCTTATGTGCAACACTCAATAAACGATTTATGCACAACCCTTTAACAAAATATTATATTTTGTTTTTAGAATCAAGACTGTAGGGACCTATAAACCGTTAGTTAAAATGTAAGCATAATAACGTTTAAGAGTCAGAATTGTACCACCTTTAGTGCGTACTTGGAGCAGAGTCGAGATCAGAAGCTCTTTCTTTAATTCTAAAACACCATGTATTACGACGGTTACCGGTGTTTAAGAATCTCAAGATACAACTGATGTTCGAATCCGGCCTTTGTAATATTACCGGAAGCCTACGAACTAGTAGTGCGTTGCACTCTCGAGAAAATAAAGCTTGGAAGCTAAAGAGAGGAGGAGAAGATGATTGTTGTTGGTGTGATTAGAAATGAAACAAAAGAGCTCTATTTATAGGAGCTGAGAGAGGTAGTTATGGATTGAGCATTGGATTTCGGAGCCCATTGACTGACCCAAAACGGAGTCAAGCTGATTCACACCCCTGAATTTTCAGATTTGTTGGACTGGAATGTTTGACTGATCCAATGGGCCTACTAATCCGTTGCACGGATGGGCCTGGCCCAAGGCCTTCCTCATCTTACTATTGGACTTTGAGTTGCGCCGGCCCAACAATAATATAGGTGGTCAGCCCATATTAAATCTAGGTCCACCCATTTCGTCTCAACGCAACTCAACTCAACTCGGCACGGGCACGAGCGCAACGCGTCTTAGTGCATACTTGCCCTATATATCCCATTGTTTTCTCTCCATATAATCCATGTGGGAAGCTCCCATTTTGGACTATTTTTCCCAAGTTGTTGCCTATCATGCTACCAACTTTAGGCCTGCATTTCTCATTCAAACGGAACTCAAATTTAACATACGAATATACCACGAGTAAGAGCTCGCGGAGACAAAGCCAAATGTCTCACTTTCCGGTGTTGACAATGGCCGGAGCCCACCGGAAATGTGTCCGGAAAAGTGTCCGGCACACCCATATATGTTAAAACATGTTTTATTCATAGTGTTTATTTAATTTAGTTCCAAAAAATATGACCGATTATCGGCCACCCACCTGTGGCTTCGGGCGCCGTAATTGGTTTGCCGTTGGCTGCGCATGATTTTATTATAAAACAGATCAGCAATAAAGGAAGAAGAGAGACGATAGTAGTAGAAATACAAGTTAAAGATGGGCTAAGGTGAATGAAGAAAGGCATGGTCGAGCTAGAGTGACCTGACCTGCAAGATAAGATACGATTAACTCAACATACAGCCACAAGGACATTTAATTTTACAATTTGGAAAGTCGTACCTTTGGATGATGTTAGTGCTTTTCTTATGAAAAATGATTGGCATAAGTTAAGCTTATATATATTACACACATATACCCACAAGCCAAGGTAGCTTAAGTAAGAGAAGCACGTGATAAGTGCAATTGTAGTCGTTATCAGAAGTTTCACTAAACATAATAAAACATTTTGGGAGTGGATAATGAGCACCACCAAGCTGTTATGCTCGTTGACGTGTCTTCTCCGTTAATGGCCATATATTGCTGGAGGAACTTATCATAATGCATCGCAATGTAGTTTATATCTCAAAATCTAAAAATTCCTGGAATTACCCAAATTTAGCTCCGCAAAAATTCTATGAAAATGTTTAATTATAAGTTATTGTGCCTTCATATACTAATTAAACGAACAAAACATGTTTTTTTATATATGACCTAGCCCCATATCATACTGTTTATTTCCGATTGTTAACTAGTCGACGGAAATCTCAACGGTGATCGAACTCTGATACCCTGTAGTGGACTATGATACCGTCGGAGCGGACTCTGATACCGTCGAAGCGGACTCTGATACTGCGAGCTCATTTTCCTTTTCGGCTCAAGATTGAGATTTATCTTTATGTTAGCCAAGATTACATATTATTTTAAGCAAGGCTCATTCAAGAAGAGGTCACCGAAGGAGCCCAAAGTTCGAATAGGCCTTACACAACATTCCATACTCAGAATTACCCTGGAGCGGACCCTCATAACCTACAACGTTAAGTGCACCACCAACGAAGAGGCCTCACGCCTACCGAAGGAGCCCAAAGTTCAAATAGGTGTGACATACCATTCAATACTCAGAATTACGGTGGGAACACCATTGATAAGCTACAACACTTTTGGATTCAGATTTGACAAGGATTTGTGAAGAAGGATTCATGAAGAAGTTTAGGTTCTTGATTTATTTTGCCTTTTGATTAAAGATTGAATCTTTGTTATTGCTTTCATACAGATTTTGGATATCAAAGACCTTTTGGTAAGTATTTCTTACTTTTCTTTTGGTTCTATTTGGTTTATGAGTTTCTTGATTTCATATATCTATCTTGATTTGAATATGTGTATTGTTGGTTAAACCCTTGCGATTCTAGGGTGATTGTTTGATGGTTGTAGTTTAGATGATTATACGCTGAATCTTTATGTTAAGATTGAACCCTGAAGAATTGATTTTACCTTCGGATGGAGAATACCGCGTTGTTCTTCAGAAATCTCAGCTGAGATTTAGTTAAGAACAACCCGAGATTTATTATGTTGATCCGTTTTTGTTATATCTTTATACTTAGGTTATAGATTGCCCAAATCCTAGCCTTGTTGAGCCTTTTAAGCTTACAACCAAGATTGGGAAGAGACTTACCCGGTGATTCCCTTTCTTGGTTGCTAAAGATGATGAGTTCTAGGTAATAAAGGTTTATCATTTATTAGGTTTGAGTGTGCCTTCTTCTTGCCTTTGTGAGTTAACATGAGACTTACCCGGTAAAGGTTAGTTCTATTCCCTTAGGTTGAGTGGTGGTTTGAGATTATAGTTCCTTTTCTTAGATCTTGAGACTTACCCGGTGATAGGAGCTTTGGTTTGGAATAGTGGATAGTGAGACCTTCCCTGTGATCTTCCCACCTTAGAAACACCTTTCCTTAACAATCTCAACTATGTCCATAAATCTTTAAAAATTTTAAATCGAAAACCATAATCGGATGCTTTGATCTCTAGAATCTACAGTTTCCCAATTATCATATATCATATCTTGTTTTTGCTTTGTTTCATTAGTTATAGAGTTGCTCTTTGTTATCTTTATTGCTTTTTGCTTATTTGCGAGGTTGATTCTATTTTTGATTGTTCACCTATTGATTTCACCTTAGTCCATGTGATCGACCTTGGAATATTTGTTTTTGCTGCGATTGATCCGTACACTGCGAGTTTGCTTATTTGCTTGGCTTTTATTTCTGGTATAAATTTAGAGCTTATTTTTGTTCATATTTCACACACGTCTGTGAGCGAACAAACATCCTCGTTCTCAATCTTAATCTTATATTATAGAGATCTAGAAGAGTTGTGTTCAAGGGATCTAAGTGTTCATGAGGTTGCGTATCTTCCTACATTCGCAGGTTGAAAAGATGTTGCTTTAGAAGCAACTTCTTGGTGAGAGGCTTCTTCATGTTAAGGCTCTCCAACTTAAACTACAATTTGGATGTGGTGTCTTGATCCGAAACCTCGCATAAAACATCGTCTATAAGACACTACATAATGGTCGAATGCGCCTTGTCCTCCTGAGTGTACATCTCAAAAGCATCACCTTTTTCCTTATTAGATTTCTTCTTTGACAATGGCCCCCATAAACCTTTTTATTTCAACAACACTTGCATCATAATTTGTCATAAACAGAAACTATTCCTCCTTGTGAACTTGTCGATCTTCATGTTAAAAGAAGACATCTTTCTCCCAGATTACAGAGAACCAAAGAACCGGAAAGCTCCAGTACTATTTTGTTGTGTGTAATTATGAGAAATAATATAATTTAACAAACAAGAAAAAAAAAACACAAATTTATAGTGGTTCACTCAATAATTACACTCCTTGTACAAGTGACAAACAGAACTAATTCGAGCTATTCAGGAACGATCTAATCTAGCACCGGGCTTACCCACACAACTTACCCAAGTTGGCCAACAAGAACAACTTAAGTGACACCAATGCCATCGTGATATCGGCACCCGATGACCCACAACCTTGCGAGATACCGGCCATATCACAAAAAGTGTGAGCTGCTAGCCTTATGACGGCCTTGTGGAAGCAAGGTCGTGTTGGCCTATCCGGTCTCACACTAGCCATAGCTTGTCGATCACCGTTGAGGTCTCCGTCCACTAGTTAACAATCGAAAATAAACAGTATGATATGGGGCAAGCTCATGTATACAAAAAAACATATGTTTTGTTCTTATAATCAGTATATGAAGGTACAATATCTTATATTAAACCATTTTCATAGATTTTTAGATTTTAAGATATAAAATACATTGCGATGCATTATGATAATTTCCACCAGCAAGATATGGCCATTACCCGAGAAGACACGTCAATGAGCATAACAGCTTGGTAGTGCTCATTTACCCACTCCGAAAATGTCTTACTATGTTTAGTCAAACTTCTGATAGCGACTACAATTGCACTTATCTCGTGCTACTCTTCATATACTTGATCTACCTTGGCTTGTGGGTATATGTGTGTAAATACAAGCTTAACTTATGCCAATCATTTTTCATGTGAAAAGCACTAAGATCATCCAAAGGTACGAGTTTCCAAATTGTAAGATGTCCTTGTGGTTGTATGTTGAGTAAATCGTATCTTATATTCTTATGTTGCAGGTCAGGTCACTGTAGCACCACCATGACTATCTTCATTCAGCTTAACCCATCTTTAACTTGTATTTGTAATACTATCGTCTCTCTTCTTCCTTTATTGCTAATCTGTTTTATAATAAAATCACATGTAAACAAGGGCAAACCGGTTACGGCACCCGAAGCTGCAGGTGGGTGGCCGATCATCGGTCATATTCATCTCCTTAGAGGAGCACGACTACCTCACATAATACTCGCGGAAATGGCCGATAAGCACGGACCCATTTTCTCGATGAGGAACGGCGTCCAAACGGCGTTAGTCATAAGCTCTCGGGAGATTGCAAAGGAATGCTTGCTATTGAATGACAAGGCTCTTACTTGTCGTCCAAGGTTTATCGTAATGGATATAGTCGGATATGTAAGATTTTATTAATCTTATTATTATTAGTGGGCTTACATATTATAGTAACCAATTATATTATATGACTAAATATATTAACGGGCTAATAAAAGTGATTCAATCAAGTAAAGCCCGTACACTTTAATTAAGCGGTATGGGCTTAATGGGTGGATACCAGACTTTGGCCCAATAGGCTTAATGGGATTCTATTAGGTCATTATATAAACGTTATTAGGTTATGGTTCCCAATACGTCAAATCAATCAGCCGTTTTCCATTCTCTACCCATCAGAGAGAAAGCCTAAAGAAACCCTAAGGAGGTTTGACTGAGGAAGACTGTATACCTGCGGCGCTCATTCGGATCGTAGATTCCGCACTAAAGTTTTGATCCGATTGTTACGGGTTCATCCGATTGCTACTATGGAACCAGGTATGTAAATTCTAAAGATTCCTTAATAACCCTAGCATGATATCGATCCTTGCGTTTATAGTTTAGGGAATATGTTTATTCCAACAAGTGGTATCAGAGCCTTATATCATGTTAGGTTATTAGAAATATCTCGGTATGTATATTTGCGTGTCTAGTCTTCTACGCATGGATACATTCTGCAGTGTTATTCGGTACATATAATTGCTAACACTGCAGCGCACTTTTTTTTTTTTATGAAAAAGCAGCGTTGTTTGTTTTTTTTATTTTGAAATTGTTTTCAATCTACTGGCCCAAAGTTTTGTTTGAAAGAGGATGCTTTTATATATTATATTATATATACTCTTTGTTTGGATCATCATAGTTACGTAGACAATTATGTATATATAATATCATTATAGTTTTGGGTTGCTTTTGCGTATAGCTGTTGTTTACTTTTTCGTTGCTTTTGTACGGATGAATCGTTCTGGACAGAAGTTTACTCTCCTGCTGTGCTCCTTTTGCATGCTATGTAGTATATATATATATATTGTGTGGTTTGTTTTTAAAACGTTTGATATATATATTTATAGATCAAAAGGGTTGCGAACGATTTTACTATTGCTATTATATAATTGCGATATATCGTTTCGGTTGTAGATATATAGGGTGGTTGTTCATACGAGCGTAAAATTTGGTATTTTTCCAATATATTTTGTATCTATTAAGGTTATTGAGTGTAATATTTAGATTTTATTTACACGAGATATATTTAAGGATATATATATTTTAAAGTTTATTTTAAATTAAATTAATTGAAACAATATGCTACTAAAGTAGTCTATGTTGTGTAAATTTATTTTAATTTAAAATTATAAGGCTTAGTGTATCGTTTGTTTATGCGGATATCAATCGACCTAAAGGAAGATTGATATTTGGCCAAACATTAAATACACTAGTGATTATACTTGTTTATGCGAATATGGATCGGCCCAAAGGAAGATTAATATTTGGCCAAACAAAATCACATTAAGGATAATATATTGATTAATCAATTGTGCTTTCATTAATTATGCGGATATTGATCGGCCTAAAGGAAGGTCAATGTTTGGCCAAATAATGAAAGCGCATGCGACAATGAAAAGAGATAAATATAAAGGTTATCCATGTGAATGATAGTCGGTCCAAAGAAAGGCTATTGCTTGACCGGATTTATTATCAATATTTGATTGTTGCATTGAGAGTACTATTTACAATTGATGTTTTGTGCAAACACTGAATATCAAGTTGTGTTGAGTATCTTGTTTTAAAATTAATTGATTAATTGTTTTATTTCTTTGCTTTTATGTTTAGTTTCAGCAACTACTACTAATGTTTCTGCTCAAGTCAGTTCCATTCCAATGCTCAATGGGACAAATTTTAAGGTCTGGAAGGAGAATGTGGAAATCGTTCTCGGATGTATGGATCTAGACCTTGCGCTAAGGACTGAACGACCCACTTTGGCTGAGGATAACTCCAATGAAGCGAAAGTAGAGAAGTGGGATCGCTCTAACCGCATGTGTCTTATGATTATGAAACGTTCCATTCCGGAAGCGTTTCGGGGCTCTATTTCTGAGAGCAAAGATGCTAAGGAATCCTTTGAGGCAATTCAGAAATATTTTGCCAAGAATGAGAAAGCAGAAACAAGCAACCATTTGGCTGCTCTGATTTCTATGAGGTACAAAGGAAAAGGAAACATAAGGGAGTACATTATGGATATGTCAAATCTTGCGGGAAAACTAAAGGCACTAAAGTTAGAGATAAATGATGATTTACTCGTGCATTTAGTTCTCCTGTCTCTTCCCACACAATTCAGTCATTTTAAGGTGAGTTATAATACTCAGAAGGAGAAATGGACTCTTAATGAGCTCATTTCGCAATGTGTGCAAGAAGAGGACAGGATAAAAAGAGATAAGACAGAAAGTGCTCACTTTGCATCAAGCTCTCAAAACAAATCAAAGAAGAGGGCTAAGGATACTGCAGCTGGTACACATGTGCAGAAAAAGGCGAAGAAGCAAAGTGATGAACTCACTTGTTTTTTCTGCAAAAGGGAAGGACATATGAAGAAAGCATGTCCTAAGTACGCTGCTTGGCGTGAAAAGAAGGGTAAAGTTCTCACTCTAGTTTGTTCTGAAGCTAATTTAGCTTCTGTACCTATTGACACGTGGTGGGTAGATTCTGGTGCTACTACTCACATTTGTGTGTCAATGCAGGGTTGCCTTTGGAGTCGACCACCAAGTGATGCTGAAAGATTCATCTATGTTGGCGATGGCAATAAAGTTCCTGTGGAAGCAATAGGGCATTTTAGATTAAATTTAAGTACTGGATGTCATTTGGATTTAAAGGATACTTTTGTTTCTCCGTTATTTAAACGGAATTTGATTTCTACTTCCTGTTTGGACAAAGGTGGATACCTTTGTAGTTTTGGAAATGGAAAATTCAGTATTTCCTTTAATTCGAATCTTGTTGGTACCGGTATTTTAATTGATCGTCTTTATATGCTAGAAACGGTTGCTTCCCATAATGAAATCCTGCACACAGGTTCTAGAGGTACAAAGCGAAAATTGAATGAAGATTCTGGATTCTTATGGCATAAGCGCTTAGGCCACATCTCTAAACAGAGAATTCAAAGGCTTGTGTCAGAAGGAATTCTTGATTCCCTTGATTTAACAAACTTTCAAGTTTGTGTTGAGTGCGTCAAGGGAAAATTAACAAACATAAGAAAGTTAGGTGCTAACAGAAGTACAGAAGACTTAGAACTAATACATACGGATATTTGTGGTCCATTCCCTACAGCTGCGTGGAATGGTCAACAATACTTTATTACGTTCATAGATGACTACTCCAGATATGGGTACCTTTACTTGATACGTGAGAAATCACAATCTCTGGATGTTTTTAAGGCTTACAAAGCTGAAGTTGAACTTCAACTTGGTAAGAAGATTAAAGCCGTTAAATTTGACCGTGGTGGAGAATACTATGGCAGATATGATGGATCAGGAGAACAACGTCCAGGACCCTTTGCAAACTTCCTAAAGGAGTGTGGAATTGTCCCTCAGTATACTATGCCGGGGAAACCCAGCATGAATGGTGTTGCTGAGAGGCGGAATAGAACACTATTGGATATGGTGAGAAGTATGATTAATCATTCTTCTTTACCTGAATCACTTTGGGGAGAAGCGCTAAAAACTGCAGTATATATCCTTAATAGAGTACCTAGCAAATCGGTAGCTAAAACCCCATATGAAATGTGGACTGGGAAAAAGCCCAGCATAAAGCACTTACACATTTGGGGATGTCCAGCTGAAGCAAGGCCTTACAAGCCTAACGAAAGAAAGTTGGACTCTAAGACAACTAGCTGCTACTTTGTTGGATATGCTGAACGCTCTCGTGGGTTTAAATTTTATGATCCCGCTACCCTATCATTTTTTGAGTCGGGAAATGCCAGATTTCTTGAGGATGTAGAATTTGGAGGGGAAGGATTAAGGAACGTCACTCTTGACGAAGTTGTCCTTGAGGAAGAGGAATTTATCTCTCTTCCCAATATTGTTATTGAAAGTGATCAAGATACAACTCTTAACACTCTTCAAGAAACAACTCCGGTTTTAGACAACAGTGAAGTTCCTTCCATAGAGCAAATTCAACCACCTCAAGAAGTGCCTTTAAGGAGATCCGGTAGAGAAAGAAGATATGCAATTCCGGATGACTACATTGTATATCTAGTAGAACAAGAAGATCCTGTGGGAGAGATACCAGATGATTACATCGCGTATCTTATGGAACAAGAAGATTCTGCAGGCATTGCAGAGGATGATCCAATCAATCTTCTTGAGGCCCTTCAAAGTTCTAGCTCTCAATACTGGATTAAAGCCATGCAAGAGGAGATGAAATCCATGAAGGACAATGACGTATGGGATCTTGTCGAGTTGCCAAAAGGTGCAAAACCCATTGGTTGTAAATGGATATTTAAAACCAAAAGGGATGCAAAAGGCAATATCGAAAGATATAAGGCTCGTCTAGTTGCAAAGGGATTCACTCAAAAGGAAGGTATTGACTTTAAAGAGACCTTTCTCCGGTTTCATCTAAGGACTCTTTTAGGACAATAATGGCACTAGTAGCTCATTTTGATTTAGAGTTACATCAGATGGATGTGAAAACAGCGTTTCTCAATGGAAACATTGATGAAACCATTTATATGGTTCAACCAGAACATTTTGAATCCAAAGATTCAAAATCTATGGTTTGTAAATTAAAGAAATCCATCTATGGGCTTAAACAGGCATCAAGGCAATGGAATCATAAATTTCATCAAGTGATCACCTCCTTTGGATTTGAGGTGAATAAGGTTGAAGATTGTGTGTATCACAAATTCAGTGGGAGAAAATCTATCTTTCTGGTATTGTATGTTGATGACATACTATTGGCTTGTAACGATATAGGCTTATTGCACGAAACCAAGAAATTTCTCATTAGGAATTTTGAGATGAAAGATCTTGGGGACGCCTCTTTTGTCTTAGGAATTCAGATACTAAGAGATCGATCTCAAGGTATCCTCAGGTTATCACAAAAGGGCTATATCGAAAAGGTACTAAACAGGTTTAACATGAAAGATTGCTCAGCTGGAGATACACCAATAGCTAAAGGAGACAAGTTTAGTCTCAAACAGTGCCCCAAAACAGATCTTGAAATAAAGGAGATGCAAAAGGTTCCCTATTCCTCAGTGGTAGGGAGTCTAATGTATGCTCAAGTTTGTACCCGTCCCGACATAGCATTTATTGTGGGACTTTTGGGCAGATACTTAAGTAATCATGGATCGGATCATTGGAAAGCAGCAAAAAGGGTTCTCCGGTATTTGCAAAGAACGAAGAACTACATGCTGACTTACAAGAAATCAGACAGATTGGAGATCGTTGGATATTCTGATTCTGATTTTGCCGGTTGTATTGACAGTAGACGATCCACCTCAGGCTATGTCTTCATGTTGGCTGAAGGAGCTATATCTTGGAAAAGTGTCAAACAAACACTTGTAGCTACTTCCACTATGGCTGCAGAGTTCATGGCTTGCTTCGGAGCATCCATTCATGGGATATGGTTGCGTAATTTTGTCACAGGCCTACGTGTGGTTACTGGAATTGAAAGGCCATTGAAGTTATTTTGTGACAATAAGGCTGCAGTTTTGTTCTCCAATAACAACAGAAGCTCTGTAAAGGAGAAGCACATTGACATCAAGTTCTTATCATTGAAGGAAAAAGTTCAAAGTGGGCAGATTTGTATAGAACACATAAGCACAAACTTCATGATTGCGGATCCGTTAACTAAGGGGTTGCCTCCTAAGGTTTTTCATGAGCACACTGCTCGTATGGGGCTTGACAGTTTTGTAATCCCTTGACTTAGTGGGAGTTTGATTAGATGTTCTATGTTAATAGTTTATGCATAATAAAGTTGCCGTCATTTACATTTTGAACTAAAGGTTGTTTTGGATTGATCTCCGAATAAAGAAGAACCAGTTGAAAATAGACATGTTTATGAGATCACATTTCATGTAATTTTCATGCCACTCATCCATACTTGATCTATGTCATCGAATATACTAATGTGGTGAACACGGAAGGTTTAGTCACGATGATGTGACGAAAGCCGCCGTGATCTCATATTAATATATGAGGTGGACCAGATTGATTAAAGGATAAGTCTACATAAAATTAGTCATTACGTGTACACATAAAGAATTTTGGATAATATAGTTGTTTATTTAATATGTAGCCCAAGTGGGAGATTGTAAGATTTTATTAATCTTATTATTATTAGTGGGCTTACATATTATAGTAACCAATTATATTATATGACTAAATATATTAACGGGCTAATAAAAGTGATTCAATCAAGTAAAGCCCGTAGACTTTAATTAAGCGGTATGGGTTTAATGGGTGGATACCAGACTTTGGCCCAATAGGCTTAATGGGATTCTATTAGGTCATTATATAAACGTTATTAGGTTATGGTTCCCAATACGTCAAATCAATCAGCCGTTTTCCATTCTCTACCCATCAGAGAGAAAGCCTAAAGAAACCCTAAGGAGGTTTGACTGAGGAAGACTGTATACCTGCGGCGCTCATTCGGATCGTAGATTCCGCACTAAAGTTTTGATCCGATTGTTACGGGTTCATCCGATTGCTACTATGGAACCAGGTATGTAAATTCTAAAGATTCCTTAATAACCCTAGCATGATATCGATCCTTGCGTTTATAGTTTAGGGAATATGTTTATTCCAACAGGATATGGAGATGCCAATCTATCCTTTGCTCCATACGGGCCGTACTGGCGTAACTTACGCAAGATAGTCACCAATGAGATTCTCTCAAACCAACGCCTTCATACGCTATCTCATGTGTGGGAGGAGGAGGTGAACGCTTGCATCAATAGGCTATTTCAGTTTTGGTCCAAAACCAAAACGAGCGATTCGGATACGGATACGGTATTAGTTGATCTCAAGCCATGGTTTTCTCAATTGTCAATGTGTATAATTGTGAGGATCATATCCGGGAAAGACTACGCAAGCTCCGAGGGAGAAATACTGCATCTACGTGCCACAATGAAAGATTTCTTCGCTACGTTAGGATTGTTTTTGATAGGGGATGCCTTTCCTTTTCTAAGGTGGATGGATCTTGGTGGGGAGGAGAAGGCCATCCACAAAACGGGCAAAGAAATGGATGCCATCCTCGAGACGTGGCTATCTGAGCACAAGCGCGCGAGATTATCAGGATCTCGAGAAGGCGATAAGGACTTCATGGATGTGATGCTTTCGATTCTTGACGACACTCAAGTCTTTGATGACTCGGGTTTTGATGCCGATACAATCAATAAGGCTACTTGCTTGGTATGTATGTGCTATTTTTTTCTAACACTTGTTGATCTTGGCGAGTGACCTTTTAGTTTACGTGCATATATGTTTCATAGATGATGCTTGCCGGAGCAAGCGGCACTACCACGGTGTTCTTAACATGGGCTATCTCGTTGCTACTAAATAACCCCGAGGTGTTGAAGAAGGCCCGAGATGAATTGAGCACCCATGTCAAAAAGAATAGGCAAGTTAGCGAGTCGGATATTCCGAACTTGGTTTACCTCCAAGCCATTGTGAAAGAGACGTTAAGGGTTTACCCGCCTGCACCGCTTAGCGGGCCACGGGAATTCGTGGAAGATTGCACGGTGTCCGGCTATCATGTCAAGAAAGGAACGAGACTCATAGTGAACCTCTCAAAAATTCAATGTGATCCACAAGTGTGGGAGGAGCCGATGGAGTTTCGACCCGAGAGATTCTTGACCACCCACAAGGATGTTGATGTACGAGGGCAAAGTTTTGAACTAATCCCGTTCGGGTCAGGAAGAAGGATATGTCCAGGAATCTCTTTAGGCCTTCGTAACGCCCACCTTTCTCTTGCCTCTTTTCTACATGCCTTTGAGTTTTCCACTCCAGATGATGCACTTGTTAACATGACTCAAGGCCGTGGCGTGGCTAACTTGAAGGCAACTCCTCTTAACGTACTTGTGGCTCCACGACTCCCTCATCATTTGTATTGTTGATATGTTTTGAAAGAACTTATCATCGGTTTGATCGTTTACTTTTTTGACTCAATCTTATACTTGACCAATAAGTTTGTTATACTTGACGAATAAGTGTAACGTGAAGCTTCGTTTCTTTATATATTGTAGCGCTCTCGTGGTCTCCGATCATTTGGCTTAATTTGTTTATCCGCTATATGAAATTCATCAATAAAATCTCTTTAAAACAATAAAATCTCTTTAAAGCAAATGTTGTCGTCATTAAATTAACCACAATAAAACAATTTGTGAGTCGTCCTTTTTTTTATTGATTATTTTTTTTCTTATAATACCGCACAACATATACATATTATTAGAAAGCGTGTCTAAATATCTAGATGTATTCATGGCCAAATGTTGCTTTTCTGTTATCTTCTTTTCCAATAAACACCTTATGCTTCATTTTGTTCTATGTCCACCAAATTCTTCTTTAATTTTTCCCATTTATTTAGTGGCTTCAACAAAATTAAAAGAATTGGATATAGGCAAGAAGTTCAATTTGGAACAAGAAATGAACTACAACGTCCTAGAGAAAAACCAACAACTCATTGGTCTAAAATTAATTAACGTGGTGTTATTTTCTCAAATATCTTTTTAACTAGGATAGTATATGTCATTCTCACCTACCACTATATATAATACGAGATGGATACAAATATTGTTGAGATTTAATTTCTTGAATGAGCCTGTCAACTGTAATCATCAATTCATTTGTAATCTGAAAGTTCATAATAAAATTTCTTTGAAAATAAACGTAATCAGTTTTGTGAATCAAAGATATGTTTTCTTATTAAAATAAAAAGACGAAGATATTATAAGAAAGGAGAAAACCTATCTTATTACAAAAAGCTAATGGACACAATGTAAGGAATAAAAAATGATATATACAAAATATTCATTCTCCTTATACACTCTTAACTTGGTGTGTGAAGATTGTGTTAAAAGGTATAGATATTGAAGTTGACGTTGTTCAAGAGATTTGGTGAAGTTGGATCAGATGTGATGAGTGATGATGCGACCAACATGTATTTAATTTTGAATAATATGACACGTGATCTCAATATGCTTTGTGTTTATGGAGTACGGTATTCTCCCCTACACGGGAATATCCAAAAACCTTAGTGGGATAAAACATTACACGTTATAAAGACTAAGTAAGAGACTTACTTGTCTTACTTTGTAGAAAGAGTATTCCTAGGTTTTGTCAATACAAAACCAAACTAAGATGGATGCCTATTCTTTGTCAATACAAAGAAACTATACTAGTCTTTCGAGTTTTGCAAACAAGCTTATAAGAAGGCCTATCCAATGTCAATACAATGGAACTAAAAGCTTTATTGTTGCAAAAACGAATGTGAAATCAAGTGCAAATGACTCTCCCCTTTATAGGCATAGGGGGCCACGGTTATGGAGAGTCAAAAGCGGTTAAATCGGCTATGAAAGTTACGTTGAAGTTACTTGGAAGATGGGTCTTGAAGCCCTAGAAAGCGCGAGGCCCGAGGCCCTCATAGGGAGCCCAAAACCGCTACCTGGAGCTAGCTTATTTTTATTGATCCAAACACTTCCAATGAGCTTCATTCACTTTAATATAGCTAGGGTAAGCTCTAAGATCCACAAATACTCAATATCTTAGCTCAAGCTAGTGTAGCTCCTAAAGAAGCTCACTAGCTGCTTCATTGACATTCACTAAGCATTTGAGCTTGGATTGCTCCCAATTTTTAACCACATATTCTTTAGCCAATATAAGGCCTAAGAACCAAAGATGTGCCGATAAAATGTAGCTAAAAAGCCCCAAACATCGGCCTTCTAAAATCTAGTACAAGTTGACCTTGTCGTGAATCACCTTCCTTTGATTCAACTCCCCTTATAATACTAGTTGTTCTTAGTGCCGGTCACTTGGCTTACCTCCCGCAATCCGGACCATAGTGACACACATGTGAACAACTCATTGCACCTTGTCTCAAGACAAGCTCAACGGTTACAATGAAGACTTAGCCCAAATCTCCAACATTCCTTCCCCATTTGAGCAAAGTCAAGAAACTTTTAATAGACATACATACAAACAAAATATTCGCATAATCATAAATATCTTTCGATTGAATTTATTGAATTAGTATAATTACACATTCTACACTAAAGAATTGTGATGTCCTAATGGATTGAACCACTTAACTTGTTCAAGTACATGAAGGCAACATACACGAAATTTACATTTCCTTTACAAATAAATGACACATTTAAAGGCTATTGTGTCCTAATCCTTTGATGAACATATAGGCGAGTCGACCATCTACTCCCTTGAAGAAGCCTTGATACTTCACGTTCACGTAGCCAACTCTCTTTCGATCTTGCACCTATAATTGCAATTTTTCAAAAGAGTTGTTAAGAAATTACATATTTCAAACTATACATATTATATAGGCATAGAGCATTGCCTTGGATGGACATTTTATGCTCAAAACTTCTTGGAATGGGCTTTCCTCATTGAATTCAGCTAAGGCATCAAGCCATAGGCGAATTGGGTGTCCCACGACAAGTCGTTTTCAATTTAGGTCGTTAACCCCATCCCCTTGGCTGACTTTTGAACTAAGTCCCTAGCCAAGCTCTTGGTTAAGTTATCGGCTAGATTATTGTGCGTTCTTACAAAATCGACCGATATTATACCGTGAGTTATGAGCTCTCTAACCGAGCTATGTCTCACACCAAGATGTCTTGATTTCCCATTGTACGTTTGGCTATAAGTGATAACACGATTTATGACTTAGGTTTAGATGATTATTTAGATAGATTTCTCACTCATTCGTGCACGTTTTGGCATTGGTTCATGACGTCTTCGCTCAATTCATGCATATTTCTAGAAAAGACGTCTACACTACCTTTTATCGGTTTTGTAGGTAATTCGGGGATCTATCGTACGTTAATCGATACATTTGAGGGCCAAGCCTCATGATGGTTCACATCCAAAGCCTTTGAGGAGCATAATTGGAGCAACAAAGGACACAAAGATCACTAATGGTGCAAGCAATGGAGCAACTCATGGCTAGACAATCATAGCACGTTTCTGCTGAAGAAAATCGGACCAAGTAGCAATAAATCGGCCGATTTTTGTCCACTGGGTCGATTTTTGAGGCTTTGACAGCTTAATCCACGTGTCCCACGATCTCTTGTCCGTCCTTGCTCTTGGTGGAGAATATAAGTGGTCCCTCAGGTGGTTGCTGGGCATCTCTCCTCACACACACTCTCATTCACAGCTCATCAATTTGGGAGGAAGATTGGAGAAGAAGAAAAGCTCTCAAGGATTCAAGGAAGGAGAAGAACACCATTTTTAGAGTTTAGAGTGATTTTGAGTGATTTTGTAGTCTTGGATTGAAGAACTAATTGCAAGGATCGTTAAGAACGTTTGCATCTTCATTTTAGAGTTTGTAAGTCTTGCTACAACTTGGATTTGGCTGAGATTTATTGATTTTGCTTACTCATCTTTCATTACTCATCTATGAACACCATGTATGCTTGTTTGATGATTTCGGATCTTGATATGCATATTAGTGGCTAATTTCTTGTGATTTTAGAGTGATGGATTGATGGTTATGGCTTGGGTGATGATAGGATGGACTTATATGTCAGTTTAGGATGATTTGTATGCACGAAACCCACCCCAGGAAGAAAAATCGACCTGTTCATCAGATAAATCGGCCGATTTATCTGTAGAACAGCCCGATTTATTCTCCTGTTGCTCTTTAAATGATGAATCTGCATGTTGGGGTCCTTGGTTGTTTAAATCCTAGTGTTTATTAAGCCTAATTTAGCTTAGAATCACCTAATGCTACCAACCTAAGTGAGGGAAGAGATCTACCCGATGATTTCCGATCTTAGATACCTAAGATGATGAATGCTAGGTAGTAGTGAGCCTCATAAGCCGCTATTGGATTGAGTGTGCTAGGATTATTGCTTGAGATTTCCCTATTCCGAGACTTACCCGGTAAGGAGAGGGTTACCCTTAAGTAGTATCTAGTTTGTGTGGAATTCCTTACTCTAACCCCTAGAGACTTACCCGGTAATAGGAGTTTGATGCGGGATTAGTGAAGTGAGAGACCTACCCGGTAATTGCTTCCATTAGCGAAACATTCTTTCCCAAACACCGCAGCTTGTCCTTAGAATCCTTAGAACCTTGAGTCCAATGCCATAACCGGAAATCTTGACCTCTAGAATCTACTTTTCTCTCTTGATTATATACTTGTGCTTTGTGTTACTTACTTGTTTGCTAGCTAAAATTGTTAGTCGTTTTATTTCCTTGCTTGACTTGTGTTCTTTATTTGATCACCATAAAAACCAACAAAAACATTGCGTTTTCCATTTTCTTTGTTCCTCATCTTATCTTAGTCTAGATTCACACTATCTTTGATCATTGCTTGACTCGATTTCACCTTAGTCTTTGTGTTCGACCTCGGAATACTTACCTTTCTACAAACGTCCCGTACACTGCGGGTTGACTAGGAGTTAGGATAAATATAACGAGTATAAATTTAAGACTTATTGCGTGCACATCATATCTATTCCTAGACGTAACAAGTTTTTGGCGCCGTTGCCGGGGACTAGGTCTAGATTGAGTCTAATTTGTGATTGTTGGTAGTGTAGATCTTTCTTGTTGCTTTTGATCTCTCTTTGGTGTGTGTCTTTGCTTTTCAGGACATCTCTTACTCTTTAGGTGTATGCGAAGATCTCGTGGAAAGGATTTAGCTCCATTCGATCCCGAACCGGAGAAAACCCTTAGATCTAGATCCAAGAGCATTCGAAAAGAGAAAGAGATGGCCGGTAGGAACCTCCAAGCTGAGTTGGATGAAGCCTTAGAGCAAATTAGGCTAAGAGATGAGCTCTTGGAGGAAGAAAGGAGACTTGCCAATGAGAGGCAAGAGGCAACTAGGAGGGAGATTGAGGAGATTAGGCAAGCACTTGTGCAAAGGGAGCTTAACCGTCAACAACCTCCTCCACCTCCACCACAACCGCAGCCGGCGGTGAACGTTAGGGTTGTGCCCATTGCTATGGATGAGCCACAAACATTGGGGCAACGTATGGATCCGGCACAAAGAGTACACCGCCCGGGTGTGAACTTAGGAGATCCCGCAGCCCATGATTACGAGCTCCGCCCTCAAGTTCTACAAATGATCCGGCATAACCAATTTGGAGGGATGGAAGGAGAGTCTCCTCACCAACATTTGATGAATTACGAGATCTTGATGGAGACTCTTAGACCGCCGAGATTGGAGAGCAACAACCATAAGCTAAGGGCTTTCTCCTTCTCTCTTAAGGACAAGGCCTTAGCTTGGTATCAATCTATTCCGCAAGGGCGAGTTGGTACTTGGGAGGAGATGACAACCGAGTTTTTGACTAAGTTCTTCCCACCTTCCAAGACTACCGAATTAAGAGGGAAGATCAATGCCTTCGTGATGAAGGATAGAGAGAGTTTGTTCAAGTCTTGGGAGAGATTCAAAGACCTTCTCCTAGATTGTCCACACCATGGCATACCGAAAATTGAGCTATTGGAGATCTACTTCAAAGGACTTGATGAAGATAGCCAATTCAAGCTTCAATCCCTTTCCGGTGGGACTTTCATGGAGAAGCATGTAGATGATGCTTGGGAGTTTGTGGAGAAGCAAGCTCTAGTGATTGAGAAATACTCCCATAGAAAGAGTGAAGGGAGAAAGGCGGGAGCATATGAGGTGAGTGAGGTCACCATGAGCAACTTCAAGCTCGACGCCATCAACAACGAGCTAAAGTCCTTGAGGGAGTTGTGTGCTACAACCTTGAAGAACCAAGCAACCCCTCAAGTGCTTTCACAAGCTAACTTGTCTTCCAAGGAGGAGGATGTGAATTACATGGGAAGGGGCAACTACAACAACTACCAAGGCCCAAGGAACTTCAACAACAACCGGCAATTCAACAATTACCGGCCCAACCATAACCATCCCGGGTTTTCTTACTCTAACCCGGATGGAGCCTTGAACCCTCCCGCTTCTACAAGCACAACTCCACCACCAAGAGCTTCACAAGAACCTCCACCCGGATTCACTCAACCGCCAAAGGATAGAACGGAAATGATGTTTGAGCAATTGCTAGGAAGGTTGAGTGGTCTTGAGAGCACCGTGACTTCCATTTCCAAAGCTCAAAAAGTGTTGGAAGCACAAGTGTTCCAAAAGGCGGGTGAAACCCATAGAGATCCGGGAGAGCTTCCCTGAAGAACCGAAGAAAACCCAAGAGGCCAAGTGTTGGCTATTACAACAAGAAGTGGGTTGAGCATGAAGGATCCTTTGCCCAAGGAGAATGCTAAAGGGAAGCAAGTGGTGAATGAAGAAGAAACTTTGCAAGGAGATGGAGGCAAGAGCAAAGATGTAGAGCCAACCTATGTGGCACCGCCTCCATACAAGCCACCACTACCGTTCCCTCAATCACAAGCAAGAGCTCGCTTGGACAATCACTTTGGTAAATTCCTTGAACTTATGTCTAAATTGCATATTAACATTCCGTTCATGGATGCTATCTTAGGTATGCTGGCATATGGCAAGTTTTTAAAGGAAATACTCTCCAACAAGAGGAAGTTGGAGGAGTATGGGGAGATAAGAATGACGAAGAGATCCTCGGAGTTGATTCAAACGATGAAGGAGGAGATGCCTCCCAAGCTAAGGGATCCGGGATCCTTTTGTGTGCCAATCGGAGTAGGAGAAGTGAAGTATGATGCCCTATGTGATCTTGGGGCAAGTGTAAGCATCATCCCGCTTGCACTTTGCAACAAGGTTGGGCTAGGAGAGCCAAAGCCGGTCAAGATGACTCTTTACATGGCGGACCGCTCAATCACTCATCCGGTTGGGATCTTGGAAGACATCCCGGTGCAATTAGGGAAGTTCTATGTGCCCATAGACTTCGTTGTTTAGACATCCCGGCGGACTATCCGGTTCCTATCATTTTGGGGAGACCATTCCTAGCTACTTCCGGGTGTCTAGTGGTGCAAGAATGGAACCCTCTCCTTCAACATTGGAGAAGAGAACATCAAGTTCAAGCTATCCACAATGATGAAAGGGCCAACCCTTGATGAGGATGTATTCAACATAGTTGAAGAAGAGGAATCTAGGGAGGTTGTGAGCTCAATCTTGCTCAAGGATCCACTTGAGAGGGTTCTTAGCTCAAGCTTGATGGAGGAAGGAATTGAGGAGAGTAATAATGAAGTGATCGAGGCCTTGAATGCATTGGACGAGCTACCAAGTGTTGGGTTTGAAGTGCTAGAAGAAGAGGAAAACTGCCAGAAAAATCGGACTGAAGGGCAAAAATCGGCCGATTTTTGTACTTATGCTGAAATTTCAGCCAGTTTTGCCAAAACAGAAACTCAGATCGACCCACTGCAAGAAAAATCGGCCGATTTTTCTTCCTGGACCGATTTTCCTGAGTCTTTTCAGCATCAACCACTTGAGTATGAGCAATCATCAAGGGACTTCAAGGAGGCTTCCATGGCTTTGCAATCATCTCAACCTACATTGTATGGATCGTCTCCAACCGAAAAAGGTCCTCCTCAACTTGATCTTAAGCCTCTTCCTTCTCATTTAAAGTATGCTTTCCTTGGTTCAAATTCTACTTATCCGGTGATTGTGAATGCATCTTTGAATGATGATGAGCTTA
The DNA here is from genome assembly GCA_033239125.1 of Fagopyrum homotropicum. Lineage (NCBI taxonomy): Eukaryota > Viridiplantae > Streptophyta > Magnoliopsida > Caryophyllales > Polygonaceae > Fagopyrum > Fagopyrum homotropicum. The sequence continues at coordinate 48,054,871 of BSWB01000001.1, read as the reverse complement.
ATAGATTGTTGAATGAATTGAAACTGCATAGAAAGACAATAGGATACACCATTGATGATCTTGTTGGCATCAAGCCATCTTTGTGCATGAATAGGATAATGATGGAAGATAATCATAAACCCTCTATTGAACATCAAAGAAGGTTAAATCCTATAATGAAAGAGGTAGTTAAGAAGGAAATCATTAAGTTGCTAGATGCGGGAGTTATCTACCCTATCTCGGATAGTAAGTGGGTTAGTCCCGTTCATGTAGTACCTAAGAAGGGTGGGATGACCGTAGTAACCAATGAGAACAATGAACTAATCCCCACTAGAACGGTTACGGGATGGAGGATGTGCATTGATTATAGGAAGCTTAACATGGCCTCTAGGAAAGATCACTTCCCTCTTCCTTTCATTGACCAAATACTAGAGAGGTTAGCTCAACACTCTCATTTTTGCTACTTAGATGGCTATAGTGGATTCTTCCAAATCCCTATCCACCCCGATGACCAAGAGAAAACAACCTTTACATGTCCATGGGGTACTTTTGCATATAGGAGAATGCCATTTGGGTTGTGTAATGCACCCGCCACCTTTCAAAGGTGTATGATGGCTATCTTTTCGGAATACATTGAAAATATAATGGAAGTGTTCATGGATGATTTCTCTGTTTATGGTTCTTCCTTTGATAATTGCTTGGCTAACTTGTCATTAGTATTGCAAAGATGTGAGGAGACAAATCTTGTCTTGAATTGGGAAAAATGCCACTTCATGGTAAGTGAAGGTATAGTGTTAGGACACTTGGTGTCTAACCGTGGCATTGAGGTTGATAGGGCAAAAATTGAAACAATAGAGAAGTTGCCACCACCTACCTCGGTGAAAGGGGTAAGGAGCTTTTTGGGGCATGCCGGTTTTTACCAGAGGTTCATTCAAGATTTCTCTAAAATTTCTAAGCCTCTCACTAACCTACTAATGAAGGATGTTGAATTTGTTTTCTCCAAAGATTGCCTTGAAGCTTTTTGTAGGTTGAAGAACGCTTTGATCTCCGCACCTATCATGCAACCTCCGGATTGGAGCTTACCGTTTGAGATCATGTGTGATGCAAGTGATGTAGCCATTGGGGCTGTTTTGGGGCAAAGGAAAAATGGGAAAACTCATGCTATTTATTATGCTAGCAAGACGCTAGATGATGCCCAACTTAACTATGCCACTACCGAGAAGGAGTTGCTAGCGGTGGTGTATGCCTTTGAGAAGTTTCGGTCATATCTTGTTGGAGCGAAGGTCATAGTTTATACGGATCATGCTGCGATCCGTTATCTACTTACCAAGAAGGATGCCAAGCCTAGGTTGATTCGGTGGATCCTTCTTCTTCAAGAGTTTGACTTGGAAATCCGGGACAAGAAGGGATCCGAGAACTCCGTGGCGGATCACCTTAGTAGACTCCCACCGATAGAGCTCGAGAGAGATGACATCCCGATTGATGACTCATTCCGGGATGAGCAATTGCAAATGGTGGAGGAATGCTTGTTCCAAGTGTCTAAGGGAAGTGAGCCATGGTACGCCGACATTGTGAACTATCTTGTGTGTGAGGAAGTGCCTCCCGGTTTGACATATGCCCAAAGGAAGAAGTTCTTCAAAGATGTGAGGCACTACTATTGGAGTGAACCACTTTTGTTCAAAAAAGGGCCGGATGGGATGTTTAGAAGATGCATACCGGAGGATGAGGTGGAGAGTGTGATCCGCCATTGTCATTCCTTGCCATGTGGAGGGCATGCTAGTGCACACAAGACATGTACGAAAGTGCTACAATCGGGCTTCTTTTGGCCAAGTTTGTTCAAGGACGTGCAAGGCTTTGTGGTAGCTTGTGATGCTTGCCAAAGGACGGGCAACATCTCAAGGAGAAATGAGATGCCCTTGAACAACATACAAGAGGTGGAAATATTTGATGTGTGGGGTGTGGACTTCATGGGGCCATTCCCTTCTTCATGTGGCAACCTCTACATCCTATTGGCGGTTGACTATGTTTCAAGATGGGTGGAGGCAATCGCCTCTCCTACAAATGATGCCAAGGTTGTGGTGCGGTTTTTCAACCGAGTGATCTTCCCTAGGTTTGGAACACCAAGGGTGATCATAAGTGATGGAGGGAAGCACTTCACTAATAGGAACTTTGGAGCACTTTTGGCTAAGTATGGGGTGACTCATAAGGTGGCAACACCTTACCATCCCCAAACTAGTGGCCAAGTGGAGATCTCCAACCGGGAGATCAAGGCCATTCTTGAGAAGACGGTATCAAGGACGAGAAAAGATTGGGCTATGAAGCTCGATGATGCCTTGTGGGCATATAGGACCGTCTTCAAAACACCAATTGGCACCACTCCTTACAAGTTGGTCTATGGAAAGTCTTGCCACCTTCCGGTAGAGATGGAGCATCGAGCATATTGGGCTATAAGGTGGCTAAATTTTGATCTCAAAGAGGCCGGAGAAAAGCGGTTGCTAGACATGAACGCCCTTGAGGAGATCCGGTTGGATGCATATGAGAATGCTCGGATCTACAAGGAGAGAACCAAGCGATGGCATGACAAGATGATCACCCCGAAAGAGTTGAGTGAAGGAGACCTTGTCCTTCTCTTCAACTCAAGGCTGCGGCTTTTTCCCGGAAAGCTCAAATCAAGATGGACCGGGCCCTATGTTGTGAAGAAGGTCTTTCCTCATGGAGCGGTGGAGATAGGAGGAGATCATTGTGGTAACTTCAAGGTGAATGGGCATCGATTGAAGAAGTACATCCCGGAAGCCCCGGTGGAAGTGATTGCCCCGCTTCACCTCGATTGAAACGCTCCTACATTTGGTCAAGCTAATGACCTTAAAGAAGCGCTTAATGGGAGGCAACCCATTGGTATATATTTTTCCTTGTGTTTTTCTTGCTTTTGTTTAATCTCACTCTTGGTGTGCTTTGTTTTTCTTTTGTGTTTTTGGGTGCTAGATCTTGTTGATTGTCATGAGTTATGGGATGTTGGAGGTCATGTGAAAGCCTCATGGACTAGTTGAAGGAACAAGATCCAAGTACATGGACGAAGAGGAAAGCACCCAGAAAAATCGGCCTGTTCATCAATAAATCGGCCGATTTTCCTGGGCTATGGGGCGATTTTTCCTCTGTACAAGGGAAAGTGATGATCTCCAATCAAGCATGGGTGGAGCAGACGTGGAACTTGGACGGCTTGCGGTGCCAAGCGCGGGTTCCGACATCATAACGAACATCAAGAGCTCTCTACCATCCTTGATCGAACATCCACCATCATCATTCAATGTGAACCGAAATACCAAAGCATCACCAATTTTACATTGTGAGGACTCTCTTTTACTTCTTTATTTAGTTTACACATTAGGGACAATGTGTTTCTAAGTATGGGGTGGGGTTTTCATGATCACTTGCATGATTAGCATCTAGGATAGTTTAATATTGTCACATGTTTCATTATGTCTTGCATTGTACATACATATTTCGAAAAATCCAAAAAAATCAGAAAATTTAAAAAAATTTTGTGCTTTCTAGGCTTGGATATGACCCTAATGATGAACCTTGTCTTGTGGATTGGCTATGGATGGCCTTATGTGTTAAATTGATGAATGTATATGTGGACTTGAAGTACTTCTCTTGAAACCATGAATGATTTGTGATCATGAATGTTTGCCTTGATTGAATTGAGTATTGAAAGTCGAAATTGCATGCTAGTTCTTTCACATCAATTAGGAGTGATTAAGGCAATTCATTTTCCTCTACTTCTCATCTTGATCACGTTGTTTGAGCACCTCAATTGATATAAATTGACCTCTTTTGACCCATCCGGGAATAGGAGCATGCTAGTGTGTTGATGTGTGTGAAAAGCAAGTGTGGGGTGAAGGTGTTGATGAAAGAATGCCATGAATAGAATGCTGAATTTGTTGTGAAAGTGTAGACAAAAATATAGGTTTGGGGACGTTGGTTTAAATGACAAGTAACTCGGTACACTTCGCATAATCGGGTGTTGGTGCCTTGCCAAAGTCAAATAAACCGATAGTCCTAACGAGCTTTGGTATGTGTGCCCGGTGTGGATGCATCTCGAAAAATAGAAAAAGCCCGAGAATGGCTAATCACCAAGGTTTCGGCTTTTGTACACCAATGCCATTGTCTCAAAAAAATAAAAGAAAGAAAAAATAAAGAAAAATATACACTTGAGGGAAGTTGAAAAGAAATGTGAAGTTGTGGTTGTTTAGTTCCTTTCCCGGATTAGCATCACATAGCCTAGAAAATTCCCGCCTAATCATAACGTTTCTTGGCCTTCTATTTCACAAGTCCTTATGACCTACTTGCATGTGTGTAAGACTAAGTGATTTAGATTGGATATGCTCATGATCATCTTGACTTCTTCATCTTTACACTCCATTGCATACTATCAAGTTAAGTGTAATTGTCTTTCCATGCTTTCATCTATTTGATGCATAATTGCTTGTCCATTGCCATGAAACATGACTATGAAGGTGATCAAAAATTAGAAGCACAAACCCAAAAAAGATTTTGCCATTTTTCTGCATACATAAATCATGTCATCTCTTAGTCTATAGTTGGGAATTTGCTCGGGGACGAGCAAACCTTAAGTATGGGGTATTTTTGATAACACGATTTATGACTTAGGTTTAGATGATTATTTAGATAGATTTCTCACTCATTCGTGCACGTTTTGGCATTGGTTCATGACGTCTTCGCTCAATTCATGCATATTTCTAGAAAAGACGTCTACACTACCTTTTATCGGTTTTGTAGGTAATTCGGGGATCTATCGTACGTTAATCGATACATTTGAGGGCCAAGCCTCATGATGGTTCACATCCAAAGCCTTTGAGGAGCATAATTGGAGCAACAAAGGACACAAAGATCACTAATGGTGCAAGCAATGGAGCAACTCATGGCTAGACAATCATAGCACGTTTCTGCTGAAGAAAATCGGACCAAGTAGCAATAAATCGGCCGATTTTTGTCCACTGGGTCGATTTTTGAGGCTTTGACAGCTTAATCCACGTGTCCCACGATCTCTTGTCCGTCCTTGCTCTTGGTGGAGAATATAAGTGGTCCCTCAGGTGGTTGCTGGGCATCTCTCCTCACACACACTCTCATTCACAGCTCATCAATTTGGGAGGAAGATTGGAGAAGAAGAAAAGCTCTCAAGGATTGAAGGAAGGAGAAGAACACCATTTTTAGAGTTTAGAGTGATTTTGAGTGATTTTGTAGTCTTGGATTGAAGAACTAATTGCAAGGATCAATAAGAACGTTTGCATCTTCATTTTAGAGTTTGTAAGTCTTGCTACAACTTGGATTTGGCTGAGATTTATTGATTTTGCTTACTCATCTTTCATTACTCATCTATGAACACCATGTATGCTTGTTTGATGATTTCGGATCTTGATATGCATATTAGTGGCTATTTTCTTGTGATTTTAGAGTGATGGATTGATGGTTATGGCTTGGGTGATGATAGGATGGACTTATATGTCAGTTTAGGATGATTTGTATGCACGAAACCCACCCCAGGAAGAAAAATCGACCTGTTCATCAGATAAATCGGCCGATTTATCTGTAGAACAGCCCGATTTATTCTCCTGTTGCTCTTTAAATGATGAATCTGCATGTTGGGGTCCTTGGTTGTTTAAATCCTAGTGTTTATTAAGCCTAATTTAGCTTAGAATCACCTAATGCTACCAACCTAAGTGAGGGAAGAGATCTACCCGATGATTTCCGATCTTAGATACCTAAGATGATGAATGCTAGGTAGTAGTGAGCCTCATAAGCCGCTATTGGATTGAGTGTGCTAGGATTATTGCTTGAGATTTCCCTATTCCGAGACTTACCCGGTAAGGAGAGGGTTACCCTTAAGTAGTATCTAGTTTGTGTGGAATTCCTTACTCTAACCCCTAGAGACTTACCCGGTAATAGGAGTTTGATGCGGGATTAGTGAAGTGAGAGACCTACCCGGTAATTGCTTCCATTAGCGAAACATTCTTTCCCAAACACCGCAGCTTGTCCTTAGAATCCTTAGAACCTTGAGTCCAATGCCATAACCGGAAATCTTGACCTCTAGAATCTACTTTTCTCTCTTGATTATATACTTGTGCTTTGTGTTACTTACTTGTTTGCTAGCTAAAATTGTTAGTCGTTTTATTTCCTTGCTTGACTTGTGTTCTTTATTTGATCACCATAAAAACCAACAAAAACATTGCGTTTTCCATTTTCTTTGTTCCTCATCTTATCTTAGTCTAGATTCACACTATCTTTGATCATTGCTTGACTCGATTTCACCTTAGTCTTTGTGTTCGACCTCGGAATACTTACCTTTCTACAAACGTCCCGTACACTGCGGGTTGGCTAGGAGTTAGGATAAATATAACGAGTATAAATTTAAGACTTATTGCGTGCACATCATATCTATTCCTAGACGTAACAATAAGCTTTAGCCAACGTAGCTGCATTATCACAATGAATTGAGATAGGAGAAACCGGTTTTTGCCATAGAGGAATTTGTAGAACCAAATTTCTTAGCCATTCAGCTTCCTTACCGGCAACGGCAAGTGCCACAAACTCGGACTCCATGGTCGAGGTTGTGATGCACGTTTGCTTCTTTGAAGCCCATGAAATGGCACCATCACCTAACAAGAAAACCCATCCTGTGGTGGATGAGTGATCATCTAGATTAGTGATCCATGACGCATCCGAGTAGCCTTCTATCACTGAAGGATACTTACTGTATAAGATGCCAAAACCCATGACCCCCTTGAGGTACCTAAGCACATGCCTTAGTGCCTTCCAATGTTGTGAGCTAGGACAACTTGTGTACCTACTCAATTTACCAATAGCAAAAGCAATATCTGGCCTAGTGTTAATCATTGCAAACATGCAACATCCTATTACTTGTGCATACTCAAGTTGAGAGACAACTGATCCTTGGTTGTGCATCAACTTCTCACTTGAGTCCATAGGAGTACTAACAGTTGAACTTTTATCACATTGGAAGCATTTGACAATCTTCTCAATGTAGTGTGATTATGTGAGGCTTAAGCCTTTAGCATCACGTTTGATTCTTATGCCTAGAATCACATCCGTCTCACCTAAGTCTTTCATAGAAAACTTAGTAGACAAGAAATCCTTAGTGAGATCTACTTGTCTGTGGTTTGTTCCAAAGATCAACATTTTATCAACATATAAGCATATGATCACACTTTGACCGGTATGATCAAACTTACTATAGACACACTTGTAAGCTTGATTTATCTTAAATCCATTTGACAATACGACATCATCAAACTTTTGATGTCATTGTTTTGGAGCTTGCTTTAGTCCATACAAGGATTTGACCAAGCGACACACTTTGTGCTCTTGTCCTTTTAAAACAAACCCTTCAGGTTGTCTCATATACACTTCCTCATCTAGATCACCATTAAGGAATGCTGTCTTGACATCCATTTGATGAATCACTAGATTATGTATAGCCGCCATAGCTATTAATAACCTAATGGTTGTAATCCTAGCCACCGGAGCATATGTGTCAAAGTAATCGACACCTTCCCTTTGTCTAAAGCCTTGGATGACCAAGCGTACTTTAACTTGTCAATGGAACCGTCAACTTTAATCTTCCTCTTGAAGATCCATTTGCATCCCAAAGGTTTGCAACCGGAAGGAAGGTTGGCTAACTCCCATGTATGGTTACCCATAATGGAGTCCATCTCCTCTTGGATTGCTTCCTTCCAAAAGGCAACATCTTGAGACTTCATGGCCTCGGCAAATGTCTTTGGATCCTCATCTATATGAAAGTAAGAGTGACGATCCATTTCATTATCCCTTGACCCTTCAACCAAGAACACTTGGAAAATCGATTTTTGGGACAAATTAGTGCTCATAAGAGCAATCTTTGGCAAGTCAAGCCCGTGGGACGCTTTCCGGGATTCAGCTTGAATCCTATGATGCTTGTTTGGGTATTCCTTTCTATATTGCAGCCTCAACAACCTTTATAGAGAGAACCTTTGAGTGAGACATATGGGTTTGGAACTTCACCGTACAATTCCCTACCTTAGATATACCTTTGCAATCCCGACTCTGTCCTTATCCTTAGAATATCTTGAATCGACTGCTACAATTGGATACCTAAATCTTTAGAATCGTTGTTTTCCCAATTATCTTTATGAAAGCTTTTACTTGCATGACAATTTTATAAACTGAATTTGTTCCCCCCAAATCCCTGAGTTCAATACTCTGGAATTCTTGCTTTACTATACCTATCCGTACACAACGGGTTCGTTTTGCTTGATTTTAGTTTTTATAAATTTAATACTTTGTGACGCACACTTTCGAGCGAACAATCATCAAGGCGGGTCTGCTAAGCATCCAACCGGGCTCCAAAGGTAGTCTCAAAGTTGGCTTGCCAAGCCAACTATCGAGCCTCCATCCTCTACTGTTGAGCCGCCTGCCAAGCATCCTGGTGCTAGTCAAAGTGGGCGGTCATGCTCGCTTGGAAGCCGGACTGCCAGGTTTGTTGCTGCTCTAGCATGGCCCGTTGGTAGTCGGTTTACCAAGCCTGGTGACCGAAGGTATTTCTATGGTCGTCTATACCCAATCAAAAGTAAATCCCGACTTAGCACTAAGAACAAGTATAGTGATTAAGTGAGGGTCGAACCCAAGAGAGTTAAGGTGTTTTAGATGCGATTATCGATTATAGTGACAAGTAACAAAAAGGGGGGGGGGGTTGGTCGAATTGATGCACACAAAAAATTATGAAAACAATTGATGCGACAAGTAAGAAAATAATGGATGAATCCACACTAGGTTGATTCTAAGCATGCAATTGCTACTTTGGTGAGTTCTTTTACAAGTTTTCAAGTAATCTCCCGTCTCGATCATATATATGTGTTGAGCCAACCGGCATCAACACAACTTAAAAGGTTAGTGTTCCGTAAACCTACAAGAACAAATAACAAGTTACCTTTCAAACAAAGACTAAGGGATATAAAGAGAAGATTAAAACCGTTAAACTTATCTTTATATTTGTGTTCCTTTTCTTTAAGTAATCACGGCCCGTTATTACTCAAAGTTGCTACTAGATTAAAGACCCGAACCCGGAACCTATTAATCCTAGTTGTTTGCATGCACTTTAGAACCTAAGGTGATCAATCTCCAGCAATAGTAAACATGCAATTAGATAATGGAGATTAAGGAAACACAAAGTATTACTGAATAAAAACTTATATTATAAAGAACTTACAACCAAAGTAACAATGCAACTTCAAACCAACCTAATGTAGCAAGGGAGTTAGCAACTCATTACAAAGGTACCAAGAGAATCTAAGTGGATAATTTTGTTGGTTAACAAGATGATAAGATGATTCTTCTAGCAATCAACCAAGGACTATTTATACTACAAAAGACACTAAACAGGAGTAAATGGCCGGCCCAAAACAGCCACCTTTAATGCCGTAAAGGTGGTGTAAACAGCCGGAGTAAAGCTTCTGACGTTAAGCTGTAGGGGCGGCCTTCAGCTCCGTACGGGCGGTGAAGGCAAAAACGCTTGATCTTCTTCATGGCCGCAAGGGCGGCTAGGCAATTCCGCTGGGGTGGATCTTCAATGCTCTTCAAACGTCTGACCCTTCGACTTCCTGACGTTTTTGTCGCCAAGCCGCCGGGGCGTCCCTGTGTCGACGCAGGGGCGGTGACACAACCTCTTCGTCTTCTAGCTCCCAGGTTGAGGCGCAGGCAGGGGCGCAGTGGAAGGCGCAGGGCAGCTGGTCTTCGTCTCTTTGGGGCAGGTCACCGCAGGGGCGCCAAGGAGTGACACAAGGGCGGTGACACACTTCATGGCTGGCGCTGGTGAAGGCACAGGGAGCGCTCCGGTGTAAGGCGTTACCCACAGGGGCGGTGGCAAGGCTCCGCAGTGGCGGTGAGGCAACAGAAGCTTTGCTTCGTGAACGATCTTTGCTCCTAAGTGGTTATAACTCCTTCCTTAGCTTCTTTTAGTCTTCTTCTTCTGGACCAAGGAGTTAGTAGCATAAACCGACACAAATGCAATAAAAAGACTCTAAAAACTTTCCTAAATGATAGTGATTCCATCACCTATCAAACTCCCCCATACTTAGACCTTTTACTCATCCCGAGTAAAACAAATGACAACAACTAGGCTCAAAGGCCTCAGGAAGCATGGGTAAGCAAGAAAGACAATGAAAACAAGAGAAAAACCAAGAAAGAAAGAATTAAAAGAGAGGAAATGTGAGAAAAAGAGAGGAACTACCATCCTTATTTCTCCATGAGTGGCCTACCCGGACAACCTCCTTTTGACTCCCCTTCTTATGTCGCCAAACGCCGGAAGGAAAACCTACACTCGGTGTCGCTCATTTGGCCAAGGCGCCCTTTCGGGTTTTCACCTTGCCACTCTTGTTCTTTTCTCACTTGAACTCACATCCCTCAAGTCCAATTTTGCACCAACCTAAGGTTGGTCGGACTACCTTCTTTTTGCCTAAACCGCCCTTTCGGGTTTTCGGTTTATCCAAGGATTTTCATGCTTTTTTCATTTTCTTTGGCTTTTTCTTCTTTTTTTTTGTGAATTTCAATCTGAATTCAAAAGATGCAAAACAAACTCAAAACAACTCAATGAACTGTACAAGCAATGATATATCCCTCCCCCATACTTGAAGTACACTTTGTCCTCAAAGTGGAAAATGAGGCAAAGATAAATGTGGGAGAAGGGAAATGAAATGTACCCCTCAGTGGGGTGGTCCGGATGGACCACCAGGACCCTCATCCGGTGGGTAAGGAAAATGGTTGAAGAAGTGCTCCTGCCGGCGGTAGATGTCATCTATGCGGTCCTGCTGGGCTGTCATCCGGCGGCCAAAAGAGGACTCAAAACTGGCCTGCCAAGCCAGCTGTTGAGCCTCCAGTTGCTGCTGCTGGGCTGCCTGCCAGGCCTCTTGCCTCTGGTCAAAGTTGGAGGTCACGGAGGTGGCAAAATTGGTCTGCCAGCTTTGCTACTGCTCTAACATAGTCCGCTGGTAATCGGACTGCCATGTCCAGTGCTGGGTCGTCATAGCCGCCATCTGAGCCTGAAGGCTCGCAAGGGTCGGATCCTCCTCTGGTGCCGCAGGGGCATTTCCTCGTCATCTGGGATGGGCAGGTGCTCCTCCTGATGAGCCCGGTTGGAGCATGCAACATGCCTCTCCACATTGGCCACTAGTGGCCGTCTCGGCACGAAGGGATCTTCCGGAATGTAAAGCTCGGGGAGCTCACCTCCTAATGGTAAAGGCCGGGGGAAGTAGGTGAGAGCTTGCACCTCCTAAGCATCCCCTCAGTGTAGAGAGGAGCCGCCATCCCGTCCTCTAACTCGGACAGGTCCATCACCTGTGAGGCGATCAGGGAGATCACCCCACCGCCGATAATATCCCTCGGCTCGTCCCTCTTGATCCGCTTCAAAGCGGCAAGGAAAAGAGAGGGCTAATCCATCACCTTCTCGCTCTGTGAAATGCAGGAGTAGAGTAGTGGGAGGTCCTTGAGGGCGACCTTGTTTTCCTCTTTGTGTCCGCAGAAGATACTCATGAGGATCTTTGAGATGAGCCTCAAGCTGGGGTGAGTGAGTTTGTTGGAGTACTCACCCCCAGCATGGAATTCTGATCCGGTAGCTGTCTGCTAAAACTCGCACAGGTCTGGGGTCGGGACTGGATCCCACCAGTTTGCAGAGGGGTATAGAGTCACCCCAAAGGCTTCCTGTAGATCGGCGTAGTCAAGTGTATATTTCACCTTGTTGAACTTGAAGGTGAGGCCGATACACATGTGATCTTCCTTCTCCATTGTGAAAGTGGAGATAAACTGTCTGCTGAGCTCGGGATATATTGGAGCACTCTTTTGGAGGAAGTCTCCGAGCCCGTCATTCGCCAAAAAAGCTTGCATGCTCTCCAACATGCCTAGTTTCTCCAAAGTGAGAATATGCAAAAATTGAGTTGCATACACAACTCGATCCTGTATAATCCTGTAACGCTCCTTCTCTGCTTCTGTCATCTTGTATTTCCTTGGTGCTTCCATTCTTGAAGGTTACTGAAGCAAAAGATTAGTAAATGTCAAAACAAGGAAAAGAAAACGACCTTTCTGGTGTGATTTCCGCAGGGGCGGTAAGGCGCAGGGGTGGGTGCTTGCAGCCGTAGGTGCGGGAGAAGTGCAGAGGCAATTTCCGGGGAGCGATGGAAGGGGTGTTGTTGAGCCGCTCCGGTGACTTCCTTGGTGGTTTAGGCATTTTCGATGGTACAGCTGGAGTGTAATATGTGAAGTGGGTGAAGATGAAGGTTGTAGGAATGTGTGAGAGTAAGGGGGCAGTGGGAGAGGATGACGCAGGGGCGTTGCGTCTAGTGGCTAGCTGTCGGAGGCGGTGCAAGGGCGTCGGTGAGGGTGTTGGTGGGCAAAGGGCACAGGGGCGTGAGAGTGTTTTTGAAGGAGAGGGTTTTGGAGGGTTTGTGTGTTTGGTAAAGAAGGTTGGTGGGTGGTGCGTGGTAGGTGTAGGCGTTTTCGAGATCAACTTTGTTTTCTTTTCTGGGTAAACCCGCAGGGGCGGGAGATTGTCGCCGCGGGAGCGGTGTCAAGGGAGAGGGGCACGCAGGCTCAGCGCCGGGGGCGGCACTGAGAATGCGTGTCAAGGATGGCTACCGCAGGGGCGTAGGGATGTCACCGCGGGGGTGGTGACAGGCTTGTTGCAGGCCCAGCGCCGGGGCGGCACTCGGCATGAGTGTCACCGCAAGGGCGGGGACATAATGCCGCAGGGGGGGTTTCTTGACAGAGGCCCCTCTTCTTATTCCTTCGGGTTGCCTCCCGAGAAGCGCCTTTGTTTTACATCGTTGGCTCGACGTAAGATCTCTACTTCTCTGACTGTGCTTCCTCCAGCACCATCTCATCCATTGGATCGTTCTTGACTCCTTCGAGGTAAAGCTGTAGCCTTTGTTCGTTTACCTTGAACACCTTGTGCGTTTGGGGATCATAGAGATCCACAACTTCGTGAGGGTATACTTCGGCTACTATGAACGGCCCTGTCCATCTCGAACGCAACTTCCCTGCAAAGAGTTTCAAATGTGATTGAAAGAGAAGTACCTTATTACCTACCTTGATGTCCTTCCGGAGAATGTTCCGGTCATGCCATACTTTGGTCTTCTCTTTGTATGTGGTAGCATGGTCATATGCATCTAACCTCAGTTCCTCCAACTCTTGCAATTGGAGCTTGCGGAATTCTTCCACTTCCTCTATGTTCATGTTGCACTTCTTCACCGCCCACCAAGCCTTGTGCTCTAGCTCCACCGGTAGGTGGCAAGCTTTCCCAAACACGAGTCTAAAAGGAGACACCCCAACAGGAATTTTGTAGGCTGTCCGATATGCCCATAGGGCGTCATTTAGCCTTACACTCCAATCCTTCCGTCCGGGAGAAACCGTCTTTTTAAGGATGGTCTTTATTTCCCAGTTTGATACCTCAACTTGGCCGTTTGTTTGTGGATGATATGCTGTTGATACTCTTTGGTGAACGTGGTACTTCTTAAGGAGAGCCGTGATCGTCTTGTTGCAAAAATGGGTACCCCTATCACTGATTAAGGTTTTTGGGATTCCAAATCTTGCAAAGATATTTTCCTTAAGAAAAGCTGCAACTACTTTTGAATCATCAATTTTGGTGGCCTTTGCTTCCACCCACTTGGAAACATAGTCCACCGCAAGCAAAATATATGAGTTCCCGAATGAAGTAGGAAACGGCCCCATGAAATCAATTCCCCAAACATCAAATATTTCACAAAATATAAGAGAGGATTGAGGCATTTTATGTCTCCTTGAAAGATTTCCTACCCTTTGGCATCTATCACACACTTTGCAAAATGCAAAAGCGTCTCGAAAAATGTGTGGCCAAAAGACACCGGCATCCAAAACTTTTCTTGCAGTTTTGTTTGCCCCAAAGTGCCCCCCACATGCTTCAGAATGACAGAAAGTTAGGACGGATTGTACCTCATTGTCCGGAATACAACGCCAGATCACTTGGTCACTACAATGCTTCCAAAGTTAAGGATCGTCCCAAACGTAGTGTCGAGCTTCAGCCTTTACCTTCTCTCGTTGTGCCTTGGTGAAGTCTGGAGGATATTCCTTCCTGAAAATGAAGTTCACAATGTCAGCAAACCAAGGCTTAAAAGATTGGAGCTTAAGACAAGCCTTTGTCGACAATTCCGCAGGGGCGCCTAGACTGAGCCGTAGGGGCGGTTGGCCGTAGGGGCGGCTGGTGTGAGGCGCGGGGGCGGTTACACAACAGAGAGTTGTGTAAAATGTATCGTTTGGAAAACTTCCGGCTATCTCTCTTCCTTGTCCTGGATCTTCTTCCTCTTGCACTAGCCTACTCAAATGATCGGCCACCAGGTTCTCAGCCCCCTTCTTGTCCCTTATCTCTAAGTTAAACTCACTTAGAAGAAGCACCAATCGGATCAATCGTGGATTTGCCTCCTTCTTTTCCATGAGGTACCTAAGAGCTGCATGGTCAGTGAAGATAATTACCTTTACCCCAAGTAGGTACTGCCGGAATTTCTCAAGGGCAAAAACCACCGCCAACATTTCTTTTTCGGTGGTAGAGTAATTCCTTTGTGCTCCATTGAGTGTCATAGACGCATAATGGATTACATGGGAGGCCCGTCCGTCTTTTTGTCCTAAGACAGCTCCGACGGCGTAGTCACTGGCGTCACACATGATTTCAAAAGGTTTCTCCCAATCCGGGGAACGGATGATTGGTGCGGTGGTGAGAAATGCCTTCAAAGTGTCGAAAGCTTTCTTGCAATCCTCATCCACTATGAAGGTGACATCTTTCTTGAGCAATTCACATAGAGGTTCCGAGATCTTTGAAAAATATTTGATGAAACGTTGGTAGAAACCTGCATGACCAAGAAAAGATCGGATTTTCCTAACATTAGTAGGATAAGGTAAATTTTGAATAACATCAACCTTTGCCTTGTCTACCTCTATCCCTTTAGAGGATATTACATGTCCTAGCACAATTCCTTGTTCGACTATGAAATGACATTTTTCCGAATTAAAAACTAAGTTGGTTTCAACATGTTTTTCAAGAAGAAGTTTCAAATGCCCTAAACATGCGTCAAAACTATCTCCATGGACGGTAAAATCATCCATGAAGACTTCAATGAAATTTTCTATGTATTCGGAGAAAATACTTATCATGCACCGTTGGAAAGTGCCTGGTGCGTTGCAAGTCCAAATGGCATTCTGCGATATGCAAAAGTGTCAAATGGGCAAGTGAACATCGTCTTCTCTTGATCCTCTGGTGCGATGGCTATTTGGAAATACCCCGAATATCCATCCAGGAAACAATAGTACTGATGACCTGCAAGACGTTCCAACATTTGATCAATAAAAGGTAATGGGAAATGGTCTTTTGGTGTTACATTATTGAGCTTGCGGTAGTCAATGCAAACTCTCCATCCGGTTTGTGTTTTGCTTGGGACCATCTCTCCATGTTGATTTTCCACCAAAGTGATGCCTCCCTTCTTTGGAACTACTTGGGTTGGGCTAAACCCAAGTGCTATCCGAGATAGGAAAGATCATATCCGCTTGGAGGAGCTTCAACACTTCCTTTTTGACCACATCCATCATTGGTGGGTTCAACCTCCTTTGAGGTTGCCTAGAGGGCTTGGCTCGTCCTCAAGTAGAATCCTATGCATGCAATTGGAAGGGCTTATCCCTTTGATATCCGCAATAGTCCATCCAAGGGCCGTCCTGTGCTCTTTTAGTACCTTCACCAACTTGTCTTCTTGTCCGGTAGTCAACTTGTTGGAGATGATCACCGGCAAGGTATTGTGTTTATCAAGGAAAAGGTACTTGAGGTGTGATGGAAGGTCCATCAATTCTATTTCAGGTGCTTGCACTATGGACGGAATAAGCTTCTCGCTTGGGGTTAGTAAAGTGGGCCCAATGGCCAAATTGGAGATAGGTAGCCTTTTATGCCCATCTAATTGGGCTAGGACATCTTTCATGGTAGATGTTAACACATAATCTGATTTGAACCCATCAATATCATGCTCAATTACATTTCTGAATTCATCAACGTCAGAGTTATCAAAAACATCTTGCACAAAAGGTTCAACAATGTCAATAGCACACAAAGAATGATCATCACTAGGAAATCTCATTGCATCATAGATGTCAAATTCCATTACTTCTCCATCAAACTCCATGGTCAATTTACCACTAACATAATCAATTTTAGTCCTAGTAGTTTTCAGAAATGGCCTACCTAACAAGATGGGTGCAACATGTGAATCATTTTCCATATCCATTACAAAGAAATCAGCAGGAATATATTAGGTTGTCTACCATTACTAATACATCTTCAATTATCCCTTTCCGGTACACATTAGATCTATCAACAAGTTGTACTACAATCCTAGTTTCCATTAATGGCCCAAGGCCAAGTGATTTGTAAATCGAATATGGTAAAACATTGATAGTAGCACCGAGATCAAGCATTGCTTTGTCAAAGCGGGTTTCCCCTATAACACAAGTAATGCTTACATTGCCCGGATCGCTGTACTTCTTGGGCATTCTTCATTGGAAAACTGTTGACACATGCTCACTCACTTGCACTTTCTGTTTCCCCTTTAGCTTCTGATTCCTCTTGATAGTGCAAAGTTCCTTAAAAAAATGAGCATACTTAAGAATACTTTTCACCAACTTAAGGAGGGGAATGTTTACCTCGCATTTGGAGAAAGAATCAAAGAGGTCCTTGTCCTCAATGATTCTTCACTCCTTCAAAGCCTCAGGAAAAGGAGTTGGTGGCTTCTCAGATTACAGTGGCGGAAAGTTAGGCCGGACGTAAGTATCCCTATCAGCAGGATCTTTTGTTGTGTTTTCCGCAGGGGCGTCAGCTTGAAAGCGCAGGGGCGGCTCAGGGGTTGTCACCGCAGGGGCGGGGACATCCAGCCACAAGGGCGTCATCTATTCTGTGATGGGCGCAGTTGCAGCCGTAGGGGCGGTTGTGGGTGCGGAAAAAACGACAGACGGTTTGCTTTGTGATTCTTTCGCTGGTTTTTGTTTGATTTGCTTCCCACTCCTTAATGTTAGGGCACTAACATTCTCCTTGGGGTTTATAAATGTCTGGGAAGGCAATCCTCCGGAAAGTCTTGATTCGGTCCTTGAAATAGCTTCCACCATTTGACTAACCTGTTGTTCAAGGTTCTTGATGCTAGATTCTGTTGTTTGGCCATGAGTAGCAAAGTGTTTAGTCAAAACCTGCAACATATCTTTAGTTGAGTGATACTTACCTTGACGAGGCTGTTGTTGTTGGTTTTGTTGATCCCTCCAACGAAAATTCTGTTGGTCATGCCAGTTTGGCATGAAATTCTGTGCATAGGGATCGTTCCTAGGTCTTTGTTGTTGTGGTTGTCCATAACCAATTGCATTTACCTCAGCATCGTCATCCTGGACTTGTGGACACATGTCCGTTGGATGATACGGGTCAGCACCAACTCCACAAGCTTTGAGCTGCTTTGGCGTTCCCATAAGTGTTAGTGTCTTGACCATTTCCTTCAACTCCGTGAGCTCGGTAGAAATCTTGCTCTTCCCGGAACTCACAACATGAACTCCTTTCTTAGCCGGGGTCCTTCCAAAGTTCCGAGTACCTTCCGCTAGTTCCTGTATCTTTTCCAAAGCAAGGTCAGATGTAGAGTTAAGAATATTACCTCCGCAAGCCGCATCGACGATCCTCCTTTCATTGTCTAACAAGACATTGTACAAGTACAAGACTAGATCTTGAGTTGAATATCCGTGAAAAGGACAGCTGGATTGGAGGCGTGCAAACCTTTCAAAGTACTCGTAGAGAGTTTCGTTTGCCTCTTGCTCGATATTGCGTATAACTTTCTTCAAGCTAATGGCCTTCTTAGCTGGAAAGTATTTCTCCAAGAACGCCTTGTGAAGGTTCTCCCAAGTGTCGATACTCCCGGGTGGAAGGTGGTAATACCAATCATCCGCGGAATCTTTGAGTGTGAAGCCGAATGCCCTCATCTTGATTTGTTCTTCGGTAATGTTGGCCGGCTTCATGCTCATACACACGGTATGGAACTTCCCAAGGTGCTTGATGGGGTCTTCACCACTTAGCCCATGGAAGGATGGAAGCAAGTGAATGAGGCCCGGCTTGAGCTCAAAGTTGACTCCTTCCCCTAATGCCGGTATAGTGACCGCAAGAGGGTTTTGAGCCAAGGTGGGCTGCGTAAGTTGACGAAGAGTACGGTCAGTCATCTCTTGTTGAAGTTGTTGTCTTCGTTGCTTGATGTGCGTCCTCTCAATTTCTGGATCAAAAGAAGCAAAGCCGGAGTTAGTAGCACGGGTTTGAACCATAAAAATGGTTCAAACCAATAATCAATAATAATAATAAAACACTAAAACTCCCCGGCAACGGCGCCAAAATTTGACCGAAGGTATTTCTATGGTCGTCTATACCCAATCAAAAGTAAATCCCGACTTAGCACTAAAAACAAGTATAGTGATTAAGTAAGGGTTGAACCCAAGAGAGTTAAGGTGTTTTAGATGCGGTTATCGATTATAGTGACAAGTAACAAAAGGGGGGGGGGGTTGGTCGAATTGATGCGACAAGTAAGACAATAATGGATAAATCTACACTAGGTTGATTCTAAGCATGCAATTGCTACTTTGGTGAGTTGTTTTAAAAGTTTTCAAGTAATCTCCCGTCTCGATCATATATATGTTTTGAGCCAACCGGCATCAACACAACTTAATAGGTTAGTGTTCCGTAAACCTACAAGAACAAATAACAAGTTAGCTTTCAAACAAAGACTAAGGGATATAAAGAGAAGATTAAAACCGTTAAACTTATCTTTATATGTGTGTTCCTTTTCTTTAAGAAATCACAACCCGTTATAACTCAAAGTTGCTACTAGATTAAAGACCCGAACCCGGAACCGATTAGTCCTAGTTGTTTGCATGCACTTTAGAACCTAAGGTGATCAATCTCAAGAAATAGTAAACATGCAATTAGACAATGGAGATCAAGGAAACACAAAGTATTACTGAATAAAAACTTATATTATAAAGAACTTACAACCAAAGTAACAATGAAGCTTCAAACCAACCCAATGTAGCAAGGGAGTTAGCAACTCATTACAAAGGTACCAAGACAATCTAAGTGGATAATTTTGTTGGTTAACAAGATGATAAGATGATTCTTTTAGCAATCAACCAAGGACTATTTATACTACAAAAGACACTGAATAGGAGTAAATGGCCGGCCCAAAACAGCCACCTTTAATGCCATAAAGGTGGTGTAAACAGCCGGAGTAAAGCTTCTAACGTTAAGCCGCAGGGGCGGCCTTCAGCTCCGTAGGGGCGGTGAAGGCAAAAATGCTTGATCTTCTTCATGTCCGCAAGGGCGGCTAGACAATTTCGCTGGGGTGGATCTTCAATGCTCTTCAAACGTCTGACCCTTCGACTTCCTGACGTTTCTGTCGCCAAGCTGCCGGGGCATCCCTGTGTCGACGCAGGGGCCGTGACAAATCCTCTTCGTCTTCCAGCTCCCAGGTTGAGACGCAGGCAGGGGCGAAGTGGAAGGCGCAGGGGAGCTGGTCTTCGTCTCTTCGGGGCAGGTCACCGCAGGGGTGCCAAAGAGTGGCACAGGGGCGGTGACACACTTCATGGCTGGCACTAGTGAAGGCGCAGGGAGCGCTCCGGTGTAAGGCGTCACCCGCAGGGGCGGTGGCAAGGCTCCGCAGGGGCGGTGAGGCAACAAAAGCTTTGCTTCGTGAACGATCTTCACTCCTAAGTGCTTATAACTCCTTCCTTAGCTTCTTTTAGTCTTCTTCTTCTGGACCAAGGAGTTAGTAGCATAAACCGACACAAATGCAATAAAAAGACTCTAAAAACTATCCTAAATGATAGTGATTCCATCACCTATCACTTGGTGTTGAGTGGTAAGAGCAGTCATGTAGGCTTGGAGACTCTCAAGAGTGGGGCCATCCTCTCCCGCTGCAGTAGGCATCTCCTCATTCTCAGGAATGGGCATGTCGTCCTCAAATGGGGCATGGCTAGAGCTCGCCGCATGCCTCTCAACAATGGCGACATGGGATCGCCGTGGAACAAATGGATCAGTCGAAATGTAAAGCTCGGAGAGCTCATCGCCGAATGGTAGTGGCCGAGGCAAGTAAGTTATGTGGCTCCAATCCTCTGTTGTGATTTCCACAGGGGCGGCAGGGACATCCACAGGGGTGGGCGAAGACACTAGAGGCGATTTTTGATAGCTTCGACTGGTGGTGGAGAAGTGGTGCCTTCCTAGTGTTGGTTGCTGGTGGTGGTTGCTGTCGGTGACGAACGGAGGTGATGGAGCGTGATTGGTGGTGGTTGAGTTTGGTGGATGGTGGGTAGGGCTTAGATGTGAGAGGGGGATAGAGTTGTAGAGTGACAAAGGGGGTGGCGCAGAGGCATACTGGTGGCGTGGGTGGGGCGGAGGTGTTGTGGCGAAGGGGCATGGGGCTAGTGATGTAGTGGTGGCGTGAGTGAGGGAGAGTGGAGGGCGAAGGGGGCGTTTGAGGGCTGGGTCGTGAGAGAGAGATGAGTGGTAGGTGAGGAGGGGAGAGAGGGGTGGGTGGGGTAGGTGTAGGATCTTTTCTGACTTTTATTTCTTTTCTTTTCTAGGTAATCCCGTAGGGGCGGGGGTGGTGACAATGGAAGAGGAGACGCAGGCCCAGCGTTGGGGGCGGCACTGGGTCTACTGTCAAGGGCACACACCGCAGGGGCGGGGGCTTGTCACCGCGGGGGCGGTGACAATCTTGAGCTGGCGCGGACCCAGCGCTGGGGGCGGACTGAGTATGATATGTCACCGCAAGGGTGGTTTTCTTGACAGAGCCTTCTCTTCTTATTCTCTCGGGTTGCCTCCCGAGCAGCGCCTTTGTTTTACGTCGTTGGCTCGACGTAAGGACCTTAATTCTCTGCTTGGGCCTGCTCTAACATCTCGTCTATGGGATCATTCTTCACTCCTTCAAGATATGGCTTGAGCCTTTGTCCATTGACCTAGAATATCTTATGCGTCTGTGGATCGTAAAGATCTACAACACCATGTGGATGGACCTCAACTATCACATATGGAACTGTCCACTTTGAGCGTAGCTTTCCTGCAAAAAGTTTTAAACGTGATTGAAATAGAAGGACTTTATTACCTGCTTGAAAGTCCTTTCGGAGGATGTTCCGGTCATGCCATGCTTTTGTCTTCTCTTTGTATGTTGTGGCATGGTCGTATGCATCGAGCCTTAACTCCTCCAACTCTTGCAATTGAAGCTTACGGAATTCTCCTACTTCATCCACGTTCACGTTGCGTTTCTTGACCGCCCACCATGCCTTGTGTTCTAGCTCCATCGGTAGGTGACAAGTCTTTCCGAACACAAGTCGGAATGGGGACATTCTAATGGGAGTTTTGTACGTTGTTCGGTATGCCCACAAAGCGTCATTGAGTCTCAAGCTCCAAGCTCCAATCTTTCATCCGGGGGAAACCGTCTTTTCAAGGATGGTCTTAATCTCCCGATTTGACACTTCCGCTTGTCCATTTGTTTGGGGGTGGTAGGTTGTTGACACACATTATTGGACATGGTACTTCTTAAGGAGAGCGGTGATTGTCTTGTTGCAAAAGTGAGTTCTCCTATCACTTATCAAAGCCTTAGGGATGTTAAACCTTGCGAAAATGTTATCCTTAAGAGACGTTGTCACAACCTTAGAATCATCAGTTTTGGTGGCCTTTGCTTCCACCCACTTGGAAACGTAGTCCATCGCAAGTAATATATAAGTATGCCCAAAAGATTAGGAAAAGGACCCATGAAATCTATCCCCCAAACGTCAAAAATTTCGCAAAATATAAGTGAAGATTGAGGCATTTCATTTCTCCTAGAAACATTACCTACTCCTTGACACCTATCACACACCTTACAAAATGCAAAAGCGTCTCGGAAGATGTGTGGCCAAAAGGACCCCGCATCTAAGACTTTCCGAGCAGTTTTATTGGCCCCAAAGTGTCCCCCACAAGCTTCAAAATGACAGTAAGAGAGAACAGATTGTACCTCATTATCTGGGATGCAACGGCGTATTACCTAATCACTACAATGCTTCCAAAGATATGGATTATCCCATACGTAGTGCCTTGTATCGGCCTTCACCTTCTCTCTCTGTTCTTTGGTGAAGTCTGGAGGGTACTCACCTCTAACAAGAAAGTTAATGATGTCAGTAAACTAAGGTTTAGAAGAGTGAAGCTTAAACAGAACCTTTGTCGTGTAATCCGCAGGGGCGGCCAGAGCATCACGCAGGGGTGCCAGCCTCGAGCTGCAGGGGCGGATGTGCGTGGGGGTGGGACTCTGGATGTGTAGGGGCGGTTACACAACAAAGAGTTGTGTAGAATGTGTCATCCGGAAAAATCCCAAGTATGGCCTTTCCTCTTGTTGGATCTTTCTCCCCCTTCACCATCCTACTCAAGTGGTCTCCCACAAGGTTCTTTGCTCCCTTCTTATCTCGTATTTCCAAATTGAATTCGCTTAGAAGGAGTACCCACCGGATCAACCTTGGCTTTGCTTCCTTCTTTGTCATAAGGTACTGGAGGGCTGCATGGTCAGTAAACACTATTACCTTCACACAAGGAGGTATTGAATGAATTTCTCTAGTGCAAACACCACCGCTAACATCTCCATTTCGGTGGTGAAGTAGTTTCTTTGAGCTCCATTCAACATCATGGATGCATAATGGATGGCATGTGATGTTCTTCCCTCCTTTTGTCGTGGGACGGCTCCTACAACATAGTCGCTGGCGTCGCACATGATCTCATAGGGCTTCTCCCAATTTGGAGATCGGATGATGGGTGCACTAGTGAGACAAGTTTTCAAGGTGCCAAATGCTTTCTTGTAATCTTCATCAACAATGAAAGTCGCATCCTTCTTGAGTAGCTCACACAACGGCGCTGAAATCTTGGAAAAATCCTTGATGAATCGCCGATAGAAACTTGCATGACCTAGGAAAGAACGAATCTCACGCACATTAGTAGGGTAAGACAAACTTTGAATTAGATCAGTTTTAGCCTTATCTACTTCTATTTCTTTTGATGATATTACATGTCCTAACACAATTCCTTGTTCAACCATGAAATGACATTTTTCGGAGTTAAGAACTAAATTGGTTTCTACGCATTTTTTAAGAACAAGTTTTAAATGTCCTAAGCATGCATCAAAACTATCCCCATGGACAGTGAAATTATCCATAAGAACTTCAATAAAATTCTCAATATACTCCGAAAAATACTTATCATGCACCATTGGAAGCTGTCGGGAGCTTTGCAAAGTCCAATTGGCATTCTGCGGTGTGCAAAAGTGCCAAAAGGACATGCGAAGGTCATCTTATCTTGATCCTCCGGAGCGATGGCTATTTGGAAGTAGCCTGAATATCCATCCAAGAAACAGTAATAGGGGTGACCTGCAAGGCGTTCAAGCATTTGGTCAATAATGGGCAAAGGAAAATGGTCTTTACAAGTTACCGTGTTTAGTTTGCGATAGTCGATGCAAACTCTCCATCCGGTTTGTGTCTTGCTTGGAACAATCTCACCGTATTGGTTTTCCACCATGGAGATACCCTCTTTCTTAGGAACCACTTGGGTTGAACTAACCCACTTGCTATCCGAAATCGGGAATATCATGTCCGCTTGGAGGAGCTTCAATACCTCCTTTTTGACCACATCCATAATGGGCGGATTCAATCTTCGTTGGGGTTGCCTTGATGGTTTTGCCTCTTCCTCAAGGAGGCTCCTATTCATACATGTGGAGGGACTAATCCCCTTGATGTCTACAATGGTCCAACCACGAGCCGTCTTGTGCTCCTTTAAGACTTTCACCAACTTCTCTTCTTGAATGGGGGATAATTTGCTAGAGATAATCACCGGCAAGGTGTTGTTTTCCCCTAAAAAAGCATATTTGAGATGTGGTGGAAGGTCTTTCAATTCTATCTCTCGTGCCTGCACTATAGACACAACAAGCTTTTTGCTTGGGGTTAGCAATGTGGGCCCAATGTCCAAAGTTGAGATAGGGAGCCTTTTGTGCCCATCCAATTAAGCTAGAACTTCCTGCATGTTGGATGTTAGTGCATAATCCGAAGTATGAATGTTAATATCATGTTCAATTATGCTTTTCAATTCATCTATGTCGGATATGTCAAAAACATCTTGAATAATAGGATCAATCACATCAATAGCACAAAGAGAATGATCATCAATGGGGTGTTTCATTGCATCATAAATATTAAACTCAACCACTTCCCCATCGAATTCCATACTCAATTTACCACTCACATAATCAATTTTAGTTCTAGCGGTTTTCAAAAAAGGTCTTCCCAATAAGAGAGGTGCAGCATGTGAATCATTTTCCATATCCAACACAAAGAAATTAGCAAGAAAAATCAGATTATCAACCATTACTAATACATCCTCAATAACCCTTTCGGGTAAACATTTTATCTATCAACAAGTTGGACTACAATCCGAGTTTTAAGAAGTGGCCCAAGGCCAAGAGATTGGTAGATGGAGTAAGGAAGAACATTAATGGATGCACCTAATCAAGCATTGCTTTATCAAAACGGGTTTCCCCAATAACGCAAGGAATGGTTACCATGCCCGGATCACTACACTTTTTGGGCATTCGGAGTTGGAAGACAGCGGACACATGCTCACTAACTTCCACCTTATGCTTTTCCCTTTAGCTTCTAGTTCCTCTTGATGGTGCAAAGTTCCTTCAAAACTCGAGCATATTTAGGAATACTCTTCACAGGTTTTAAAAGGGGGATGTTTACCTCACATTTGGAAAAGGTCTCAAAGAGATCCTTATCCTAAATACCCCTTCGTTCCTTTAGTATTTCAGGAAAGGGAGCCGGAGGTTTCTCAGCATATAGAGGGGGAAAGTTAAGACGGATGTAAGAAACCTCTTCAGTAGAACCCTCTATCGATTTTTCCGCAGGGGCGGGTGCTTGCATGCGTAGGGGCGGCTCAGGGGTTGTCATAGGGGCGGTGACATCCAGCCGCGAGGGCGGTGTCTGCGCAGAGGGCAACGTAGTTGCAGATGTAGGGGCGACTGTGGGGGCGTCAGAACCGTTAGAGGGTTTTTCCTTGGCTTCCATGGGTGGCTTTGGCTGGACTTGCCTCCCACTCCTCAATGTTAGAGCATTAACATTCTCCTTAGGGTTTATGACCGTCCGGGAGGAAAGATTTCCGGAGGATCGAGCTTCAATCCTTGTGATGGCCTCCGTCATTTGTCCAACCTATTTTTTGAGGTTTTTGATGCTAGACTCTGTAGTTTGGACATGGGTAGCAAAGTGTTTAGTAAAAACCTGCAACATATCTTCAATGGATTGAGACTTACCTTAGCGGGGCTGCTGTTGCTGCTGGTTTTGTTTATCCCTCCACCGGTAGTTTTGTTGATCACGCCAATTGGGCATATAGTTTTGTGCATATGGATCATTCCTTGGACGCTGCTGCTGTTGTTGACCATATCCACATTCACCTCTGCTACATCGTCTTGGACTTGTGGACGCAAGTCCGTGTGGTGGAACGGGTCAACACAAACTCCACAAGATTTGAGTTATTGCGGAGTTCCCATCAATGTTAACCTCTTAACCATTTGATTCAGTTCAACTATTTCTTATACAATCTCTAGACGGCTGGGATTAATGGCATGAACTCCTCTCTTGGTAGAAGATCTTCCAAAGTTCCGTGTACCTTCCGCCATTTCCTGCATTTTTTCCATAGCAACTTCAGGAGTTGAGTTAAGAATATTACCACCACAAGTGGCATCCACTATTCTTCTTTCATTATCCAACAACCCGTTGTAAAAATAGAGCACTTAGTCCTGCGTGAAGTATCCGTGGAAAGGGCATCTTGATCTCAATTTGGCAAAGCGCTCGAAGTACTCATAAAGAGTTTCAACCGCTTCTTGCTCTATGTTTCTTATTGCTTTCTTCAAGTTGTTTGTCTTCTTGGCGGGGAAGTTCTTCTCCAAGAAGGCATTGTGGAGGTTCTCCCATGTGTCGATGCTACCGAACGGAAGATGGTAATACCAATCATCCGCCCATCCTTGAGAGTGAAGCCAAGCGCTCTTATTTTGATTTGTTCTTTGGTGACGTTGGCCGGCTTCATGCTCATACACACGGTATGGAACTTCCCATGATGTGTGATGGGGTCTTCACCACTCAACCCATGGAAGGATTGGAGCAAGTGGATCAACCCCGGTTTGAGCTCAAGGTTGCTCCTTCCCCAATTGCCGGTATGGTGACCGCAAGTGGGTGTTGAGTCAAATCCGGTTGTGTGAGTTGGCTGAGAGTTCGGTTGGCCAGCTCTTCACGGGTTCGTTGTTGCCTACGTTGTCGATTATGCGTTCTTTCAATTTTTGGATCAAAAGGAGGAAAATCAGAGTTAGTAGCACGGGTTTGAACCATGAAAATGGTCCAAACCAATAATCAATAATCAAAGGTAAATCAAAACATAAACAAAGACTCCCCGGCAACGGCACCAAATTTGACGAGGCTAAAAACCTATGGTCGTTGTCTTTTAGCTTAAGTTAAAGTTAATTACCTAACGTTACACTATCCGGTTTGTATAGTGTAAGTAAGGGTCGATCCCAAGAGAGTCTTGTCAAGTATTGATTAGATTCAATTATTGATATGTAACCAAAATGGGGGAGGGGGTGGATTGTAACGAAGAAAGACAAAAACATATAAGAATAAGCAAAGATGGTGATAATATAATGAAAAGCTACACTAGGTTGAATCTTAGCATGCACACTACTTGGTTGGTTCTTTATACAAGGTATTCATCAATGTTCTCGTCTTGATCTCATATATGTGTTGAGCCAACCGGCATCAACACAACTTACCAAGATTAGTGATCCGTAAACCTACAAGATCAAAGCAAAAGTTAGCTTTCAAGAAAAGACAAAGAGATATAAAAAATGAATAAACACCGTTAAACTTTTTTTTATTGTTATATTCCTTTTCCTTTAAGTAATTACAACCAGCTTTTACCTAAAGGGTTACTACTAGATTAAGAACCCGAACCCGGAATCAATTAATCCTAGTACTTTGCATGCAATTAGACACTTAAGGTGACCAATCTAAGTGGTAACAAAAATGCAAACATAAGCTAAAGCACAACGGATATAACAAATATTTGACTGAATAAACTTATATTAATAAAGACTTACAACCAAGCATCAATGCATCTTCAAAACAACCCAACGTAGCAAGGAAACTTAGAAACTCATTACAACTTGGAAATAAGGAAATTAGAGCTTTTGTGGGAAAATAATGGATGATTCTAGCAATCAGCCAACACTCTATTTATACTACAAAAGACAGTAAATGGGAGTAAATTGGCCGGACTAAACAACCACTTTTAATGCCATGAAGGTGGTGCAAATAGCCAGAGTAAAGTCTTATGGCGCTAAACCGCGGGGCGGGCTTCAAGGCCGCAGGGCGGTTTAGGCCAAAACGCTCGATCTTCTTCGTGGCTAATGGGCCAGCCTGGCCATCCAGCAGGGGCAGGTCTTTAATGCTCCTTGAACGCCTGACTCTTCAACTTTGCGTCGTTTCTGATGTCGAGCTGCAAGGCCGGCCCAATGGCACCGCATGGGCGGTGACACTAGCTCTTCGGTTTCAAAGGTCCGCAGGCTGGTCCGCAGGTAGAGGCGTAGGGGCGCCGGCTTCGCTTCTTCAAGGTGATTCATCGCAGGGGCGGTGATAAGCTTGTTCCGGGTGCTGGTGAAGGCGCAAGCTGCGTTTTGGAGTGCAGTGCCATCCGCAGGGGCGGTGACACTGCTCCTAGGGGGCGGTGTGGCACCAGAAACATGTCTTCGTGAATGTTTTTCAACTCCTAAGTGTTGCTAATATCTTCTTTTTTCTTCATTTGGACTTCTTTATGTGGATCAAGATATTAGTAACACAAACCGACTCTAAGACATTAAAAAGACGTTTAAAAGTATCCTAATTGATAGTGATTCCATCACCTATTAATCATGTGAGATGCAATGGTGCAATCTCCTCAACCGGAACTTCCGTGTGTATTTATTCAGCCGATGACCGTTCACCTTAAATTTTCCGCTATGTTCACCCCATACTTTAACTGCACCATGAGGAAAAACATGTTTTACAATATAAGGTCCGGTCCATCTAGATTTTAACTTACCGGGAAAGAGGCGAAGGCGGGAATTAAAAAGAAGAACAAGATCTCCTTCTTTGAGCTCCTTTGAAATAATATGCTTGTCATGCCATCTCTTTGTTCCATCCTTGTAGATCTTAGCATTCTCATAGGCATTCAAGCGTAGTTCTTCCAACTCATTGATGTCTAAGATTCGCTTCTCCCCAGCTTTCTTGATGTCAAAATTCAGCCACTTGATCACTCAATAAGCTTTGTGCTCCAGCTCTACCGGAAGATGACAAGACTTTCCATAAACCAAGTTGTAAGGGGTGGTTCCGATGGGAGTCTTGAATGCGGTTCTATAAGCCCAAAGAGCGTCATCCTGCTTCATGGACCAATCTTTCCTCGTTCTAGAGACGGTCTTCTCCAATATTCCCTTTAATTTCTCTATTATTTCAACTTGTCCACTAGTTTGAGGGTGATAAGGAGTTGCTGCCTTATGAGTTTCCCTATACTTCGATAGAAGTGCTTCTAACTTCCGGGTTGTAAAGTGCGTCCCTCCATCGCTAATGATGACTCGAGGTGTCCCAAATCTTGGGAAAATGGTCTGGTTTAAGAACTTCACTACTACCGTAGCGTCATTTGTGGGAGAAGCAATGACTTCCACCCATCTCGAAACATAGTCAACTGCCAAGAGTATGTATACATTCCCCGCAGATGACGGGAATGGTCCAATGAAACCAACTCCTCAAACATCTAAGATCTTGACCTCCTGAATGGTATTGAGGGGCATCTCGTTCCGTCTAAATGTGTTCCCTGTTCTTTGGCGTGCATCACAAGAAGCAAAAAACGTTTGCACATCCTTAAATAGTGAAGGCCAGAAGAAACTGTAAGGTAATACCTTAGCACAAGTTTTGTGAGTGCTAGCATGTCCTCCACAAGGCAATGAGTGACAATGCCTAATAACACTCTCCATCTTATCTTCCGGAATGCATCTCCGTAGCATCCCATTTGGACCTTTCATGAAGAGAAGAGGTTTATTCCAATAATAGCGACGCACATTCTTAAAGAATTTCTTCCTTTGTGTGTATGACAATCCTGGAGGTAATTCCTGGCAAACAAGATAGCTAACAATATTAGCATACCAAGGTTCGTTACCTTCCAAAATTTGGTGAAGCCAATGCTCCATCCAATGCAGCTGTTCATCGGGAAAGGAATCGTCGATGGGCAAGTCATCTCTATCCAAAGAAATGAGAGGTAGCCGACTGAGGTAATCCACCACAAAATTTTCGGACCCTTCATATTGCGGATCTCCAAGTCAAACTCTTGAAGTAGGATAATCCAACTGAAACTCCACCTTGATTATATATTTGTATAGGTGATGATGATGGAAGACTTAAACACAAATGAAGTGGTTTTATACACTAACAATTTATTGATTATATATCGAGGCACTTGGTTTGGTGGTTTGTATTGAATGAGTGCAGGTTTTGAAAGACACTTCAAAAGACCTTGAGAGACCTTGAAATCGGATGCAAGGAAAGACAAGGAGTTTAGGGCGATAAAAAGACGGAGGCCTTGAAATTCATTTCAAGGGAACAAAAGAGACGTCAAGACTGCACGCTAAAGGAATTCAAAAGCGCCAAAGATGATTTTGCAGGAAAGATATGCTCAACAAGAAGATATGATTGAAAGAAGATCTCAACCGTCCTATAAAGATTTGATTCTTAAAAGTATCTTGCAACGATCCTCAACCAAAAAGCACGAATATTCTCTCTCAAAGAATTTGATATCATCACAACAAATACGAGAAGCTTATGGGCCAGAGAGATCAACGTGTTTCAAGGAGATGAAGATCCACAACATCTACCTCATCTCAAAAAAGAAGCGATCTTCATGGAGAATAAGAATCATCTTCAAACGGTCATCTTCCCAACATCTAGAAGACCTCTCCATAGAAGACTGTAAATGAAGGTGTCGATTGAAGAACAAAGGACAAGCTTACACGGAAACATCTAAAGTCTTCAAGCGATCCAAAACATCTTCATTCGATCAAAGAGTTTTCTTTCTCTCTTTCACTAAAAGCGTTATCCCTTAGAGAGAGATAAAACTCGAGAGATCCATTGGTATATCTAAAAAGTGTTATACTAGAGTGTGTGTTACTCTACGAAGTAACTAGGCTATTATAGCAAGGTGAAGAGTTGGAGCTAGATCGTAGCGTTGGCTACACTGAGAGAAGAAGGGGATTTCGTTTAGTTTGTATCTAGGACTCTTTGAAGCTGATAACAGATAGTTAGATCCTAAGGCTATACCCTGGGACGGAGAGTAGGCTATTTGAGCCGAACTTCATAAACATATCCTTGTGTCGATCTTTTATATTCCGCACTTTATCTTGCTTTACTGTGACTAACTTTGTTTTGCAGGTTACAAAGTAAAGGCCCTTGAAAGTTGTTTCGAAGCCCTTAAAATCAAAGTGTGTCACAAAGAGCTCAGATCGACATCAAGGCCTTTGAATTTGGTCCCATACTCTATTCAACCCCCCTTCTAGAGTATTTTTTATCCTTTTTATTCACCTAACAGTTCTTCAATTGGTATCAGAGCTAGACTCACGTATATTGATTTAACCATCAGTGAGACTAATCATGAATCCTATAGGTGATGGAGTATTTTCTCAAGGAAGATCCTCATCTCAACCACCACTCTTCTGTGGAAACAACTTTGCCTATTGGAGAGCACTCATGCGTATGTTCATTATTGATTAGGACATGAAATTATGGAGCATCATTCAGAATGGCCCCAAAGTCCCAACTACGACAGGTTAAGGTGTTCAAGTCCCAAAGAAGGAAACTGACTTCACACAAGCTGACTTGGACAGTGTGTCAAAGAACTACAAAGCTATGAACTTACTCTATTGCAAATTAGATGCCAACGAATTCAACCGCATTTCATCAAGCAAGAGTGCATAGGAAATATGGGACAAACTTGTTGTCACATACGAAGAAGAAGTCAAGTCAAGTCAAGGAAACAAAGATTAACATCTTCCTCAGACAATACGAACTATTTAAAATTAATCCAAACGAACCAGTCAAAGAAATGTTCACAAGATTCACTGAGATCGTGAACAACCTGGACTCACTAGAAAAGGTCTTCACAAATGAAGAAAAAGTTAGGAAGGCTCTAAGGAGATTACCTAAAGCCAAGTGGGACCAAAGACGACTGCCATCGAAGAAGCTCAGAATCTCTCAACTCTCCCTCTCGATGATCTCCTTGGAAAACTCATCACACACAAGATGGTTCTTGGTGAAGAAGATGGAGAGCTCCCATCTAACAGTAAGAATCTGGCATTAAGATCGAGAAAAGATGAGTTACCATCTGAAGAGGAAGACAATGATGATGATGATGAAGAAGATGCAATTTCCATGATCTCTAAGGGTCTCGGGAGAATTCTCAAGATGAAGAAACAATTTGTAAACAATAGATAATATCCACTGTTGAGTAAAAATGCACATAAATTTACAAAACACATTTTATGTGTTATTCAAATACAAATTTAGAAAACACATTTTATTTATTTATCTTATTTGAGTTCGACTCTCTCTTTTTGACCTTTTGATTCTAAGTTATATAAATACCGATGTTTGGTTGGTTTTGGTGATTTGGGCTGCACCCGTTTTTGGACAGATTGCCTACGTACCTCGTTAAAGAGGATCAAGCCTCACGTACTTCCGTGCAGTGTTTTCATGAATTAGAGAATCAAAGTCCCGACCCACCTTCTAGGAGGGTTGCTGTTACGCTAAGATCATGTGATGCGCAATTGGGTTTTAAATTTATACTCGTTATAATTATCCTAACTCCTAGCGAAACCCGCAGTGTACGGGACGTTTGTAGTAGGGATAGTACTCTGAGGTCGAACACAAAGACTAAGGTGAAATTGATTCGATTTGTGATTGAGATTAGTAAAGACCTAGGGTGCAAGATAAGAAAGAAATAAAGAAATGAAAATCTCAAATGTTTTTGGTTGATTTTTTGGTGATCAATCAAAGATCACAACACATACAAAACAATCAATCAACTAAACTATGAATAAACATGAATGAACAACTAAACAAGATATAGATCAAAGAAAGGAAAGATGGATTCTAGGGGTTGGAAGTTCCGGTCATGGCATAAGACTCAAGCTATCTATTCAATTCTTGGATTAACTATGTTGGGGATTAAGCATTTCTATATTGGGATCAATTACCGGGTAGGTCTCAAGATCCGCTAATCCATTTCCTAGGTCTCATTACCGGGTAAGTCTCTAAGAACCTAAGGAGTGGAATTCTACTCAAACCGGATTGTTTACTCAAGGACCTAACCTATCCTCACCGGGTAAGTCTCGGAAGGGCTAGTCTAGAGCTACTATCCAACACACTTAATCCAATGGCGGCTTATTAGGCTCACCACTACCTAAGGTTTGTTATCTTTGGAATCTAAGAGTGAGGATTACCGGGTAAGTCTCTCCTAACATTTAGTTGCTAACACTAGGTTACCCTAGGATAGAATTAACTCACCAAACACTTAGGGTTTCAACATTTTAACAATTTAAATCAAGATCCATCGAACCAGGTAAATCACGGGTTGTTCTACCTAAACTACGGCCGTGGTCTGACAAGATCCACCCGTAATTCCTAACTAAGAGTACGTTCAAGCACACAAGTTATCCAAAGAATAATCTAAGTTCATCCTATCATAGCCTTAGCCATAACCATCCTTTCCTTACCCTAGAACCACATCTATTCAGCCTACAACATTCATAGTAGAAATCGAAACAAACAAACACAAAATCATAACATTCATTTGCAAGAGAATGAAAGAAAAAGATGAGCAAGAGTACTAGGATTAAACCAAGCTGAAGAATAGAATTCGGGGGACTTACAATCCTTCCAAAAGAAGGTTCAAATAGTTCTTACAACTAGAAAATAGAATCCGGAAATCTAGCAACAATAGCAATGTTGTGTGTTCTTCTTCTTCTCTTCAATGGAGTACTTCTTCTTCCTTTTGACACTTTCCTTCCTAGAAAATCTTCTTCTTAAGAGGATATTTTTGTTAGAGGAATGAGAAATGGATGAGCTGCTCCAAGATGCTCCCAGCTGCTCCTCAACAACCCATCAAGGACCACTTTTATAACAAATTTGCATGAGCTGGCCATGAGAGTCGTGGCACAGCTGTCACAAGAATCTGGCAAAAACCACGGTTGATTCCACGGCCGTGATCTGTCAGAGAACCGTGATTCTGTGCAGAAACTTTGCCTTGGATCATTAAGCTGTGATTTGGTGCATGGCTAGTGTTGGCAAGGTTCCATGAGTCCTCCTTAGCCTATGGTTTGTGTCCTAATGAGTCCGAGGGTGTGTCGTCTAGATGAACGATCCTCAAACGCATCGTTTTAGCTCCTAATTTTCC
The DNA here is from genome assembly GCA_033239125.1 of Fagopyrum homotropicum. Taxonomy (NCBI): domain Eukaryota; kingdom Viridiplantae; phylum Streptophyta; class Magnoliopsida; order Caryophyllales; family Polygonaceae; genus Fagopyrum; species Fagopyrum homotropicum. The sequence continues at coordinate 48,021,222 of BSWB01000001.1, read as the reverse complement.
CGAATTACCTACAAAACACGCACAAGTCCGTGTAGACATCTATCTCGACGAAATACATAAATTGAGTGCAAAATGTCTCGAACCAATGCTAAACCATGCGTGAATGAGCGGGAATTCTATCTAAATGATTACCTAAAACTAACCCATAAATCGTGTTATCAAAATACCCCATACTTAAGGTTTGCTCGTTCCCGAGCAAATTCCCAACTATAGACTAGGAGATGACATGATTTATGTATGCAGAAAAATGGCAAAATCTTTTTGGGTTTTGTGCTTCTACTATTGGATCACCTTCATAGTCATGTTCAATGGCTAAGGACAAGCAATCATGCATCAAACAAATGAAAGCATGGAAAGACAATTGTACTTAACTCAAAAGTATGCATGAAATGTAAAGATGAAGAAGTCAAGAAGATCAAGAGTACATCCAATCTAAACTACTAAGTCTTACAAACATGCAAATAGGTCATAATGTCTTGTGAGATAAAAGGGCCAAGAAATGTAGTGATTGGGTGGGGATTTCTAGGTTATGTGATGCTAATCCGGGAACGGAACTAACTTCACATCCTTGTCCTCGATCAACTTCCCCCAAGTGTATATTTTCCTCTATCTTTTCTTTCTTTTCTTTTTCTTTGACTTCTTTTTGAGACAATGGCATTGGTGTACAAGAGCCGAAACCTTGGTGATTAGCCATCCTCGGGTTTTTTCTTAGTTTTCGAGGTGCATCCACACCGGGCACACATACCAAAGCTCGTTAGGACTAATGGTTCATTTGACTTTGGCAAGGCACCAACACCCGATTATGTGAAGTGTACCGAGTTACTTATCATTTAAACCAATGTCCCCAAACTTATATTTTGGCTACACTTTCACAACAAATTCAGCATTTTATGCATGATATTCTTTTCATCAACAACTTCACCTCACACTTGCTTTTTGCACACATCAACACACTAGCATGCTCCTATTCCCGGATGGGTTAAAAGAGGTCAAATTTATCTCAATTGAGGTGCTCAAGCAATTATGATTAAGATGAGAAGTAGAGAAAGATTGAATTGCCTCATTCATTCCTAGATGGTAATGCAAGAACTATCATGTAATTTCGATTTTCACTACTCAATCCCTTCTAGGCAAACATCATGGTCACAAATCATTCATAGAATTCAAGAGAAGTAGTTCAAGTCCACATATGCATTTATCAATTCAACACATAAGGCCATCCATAGCCAATTCATATGACAAGATTTCATCATTAGGATCATGTCCAAGCCTAGAAAGCACAAAATTTTTTAAAATTTTCTGATTTTTATGGAATTTTCGTTTTAAGTATGTACAATGCAAGACATGTGAAGATTTTAAACTATTCTAGATGCTCATCATGCAAAGGATCATGCAAACCCCACCCCATACTTAGAAACACATTGTCCCCAATGTGTAAATGAAGTAGAGAGAGTGAAAGAAGGTTCTCACAATGTAAAAGTGGTTTGCTATGGTAATCGGGATTTCTGAAATGAATTGATGTTGGATGATCCTATCAACCATGGTAGAGAGCTCTAAGCATCCATCAAAGCTTCGGAACCCGCGCTAGGCACCGCTAGCCGTCCAAGTCCCGCGTCCGCTCCACCCATAATTGGTGAGGGGTTCATCATCATCATTCATATGCCAAGAAAGGCTTCCAATGCTACTCTAACACACATACAAAGTAGACAAAACACACAAAGATAGAAAAATCTAAAAACGAAAACAAAGCAAAAAGAAAATGTTACCAATGGGTTGCCTCCCACCAAGCGCTTCTTTAAGGTCATTAGCTTGACCAAACTCGGGGGAGTCTATTCAAGGTGAAGTGGGGCAATCATGTCCACCGGAGCTCCCGGAATATATTTCTTCAAGCGGTGCCCATTCACTTTGAAATTCCCACAATGCTCCCCTCCTATCTCAATAGCTCCATGGGGGATGATCTTCTTCACTACATATGGCCCGGTCCATCTTGATTTGAGCTTTCCGGGGAAGAGCCTTAGCCTTGAGTTGAAAAGAAGGACAAGATCTCCTTCATTCAACTCCTTGGGGATGATCTTCTTGTCATGCCATCTTTTGGTTCTTTCCTTGTAAATCCGGGCATTCTCGTAAGCATCCAACCGGATCTCCTCAAGGGCGTTTAGATCAAGCAAACTCTTTTCTCCCGCTTCCTTGAGGTCAAAATTTAACCACTTAATGGCCCAATAAGCTCTATGCTCCATTTCCACCGGAAGATGGCAAGACTTGCCATAGACTAACTTGTAGGGAGTGGTGCCAATCGGTGTCTTGAAGGCGGTTCTATATGCCCATAATGCGTCGTTGAGCCTCATAGCCCAATCCTTCCTAGTTCTAGACACCGTCTTCTCAAGGATGGCCTTTATCTCCCTGTTGGAGATCTCCACTTGGCCACTAGTTTGGGGATGGTAAGGTGTTGCCACCTTATGAGTCACCCCATACTTAGCCAAAAGCGCTCCAAAGTTCCTATTCGTGAAATGCTTTCCTCCATCACTAATGATCACCCTTGGTGTTCCAAACCTAGGGAAGATCACCCGGTTGAAGAACCGCACCACCACCTTGGCATCATTTGTAGGAGAGGCGATTGTCTCCACCCATCTTGACACATAATCTACCGCCAATAGGATATAGAGATTGCCACATGAGGAAGGGAATGGTCCCATGAAGTCCACACCCCACACATCAAAAATCTCCACTTCTTGGATGTTGTTCAAGGGCATTTCATTCCTTCTTGAGATGTTGCCCGTCCTTTGGCAAGCATCACATGCCGCTACAAAACCTTGCACATCTCTAAACAAGTTAGGCCAATAAAAACCGGATTGCAATACCTTTGCACACGTCTTGTGTGAGCTAGCATGGCCTCCACAAGGTAAGGAGTGACAATGCCGGATCACACTCTCCACTTCATCTTCCGGTATGCATCTTCTAAACATCCCATCCGGTCCTCTCTTGAACAAGAGTGGCTCACTCCAATAGTAATGCCTCACATCGTTGAAGAACTTCTTTCTTTGTGCATATGTCAATCCGGGAGGTACTTCCTCACATACTAAGTAATTCATAATGTCGGCATACCATGGCTCATTTCCCCTAGAAACTTGGAACAAGCATTCCTCTACCATTTGCAATTGCTCATCTCGGAATGAGTCATCAATTGGAATGTCGTCTCTTCCAAGCTGCAATGGAGGCAATCTACTAAGGTGATCCGCCACGGAGTTCTCGGATCCCTTCTTATCTCGTATCTCCAAATCAAACTTTTGAAGAAGAAGGATCCACCGAATCAACCTTGGTTTGGCATCCTTCTTTGTAAGTAGATAACGGATCGCCGCATGATCCGTATAAACTATGACCTTCGCTCCAACAAGGTATGAGCGGAACTTCTCAAATGCATACACTACCGCCAACAACTCCTTCTCGGTAGTAGCATAATTGAGTTGGGCATCATCTAGCGTCTTGCTAGCATAATAAATAGCATGAGTACGCCCTTCTTTCCTTTGCCCTAAAACGGCCCCAACGGCTACATCGCTTGCATCGCACATGATCTCAAATGGTAGACTCCAATCCGGAGGTTGCATTATAGGTGCGGAGATCAAGGCGTTCTTCAACCTACAAAAAGCTTAAAGACAATCCTTTGAAAAGACAAAATCAACATCCTTCATTAGTAGGTTAGTGAGAGGCTTAGAAATTTTAGAGAAGTCTTGAATAAACCTCCGGTAGAAACCGGCATGCCCTAAGAAACTCCTTACCCCCTTCACCGAGGTAGGTGGTGGCAACTTCTCTATCGTTTCAATTTTTGCCCTATCAACCTCAATGCCACGGTTGGACACCAAGTGTCCTAACACAATGCCTTCACTTACCATGAAGTGACATTTTTCCCAATTCAAGACAAGATTTGTCTCCTCACATCTTTGCAATACCAATGACAGGTTAGCCAAGCAATCATCAAAGGAAGAACCATAAACAGAGAAATCATCCATAAACACTTCCATGATATTTTCTATGTATTCCGAAAAGATAGCCATCATACACCTTTGGAAGGTGGCGGGTGCATTACACAACCCAAACGGCATTCTCCTATATGCAAAAGTACCCCATGGACATGTAAAGGTTGTTTTCTCTTGGTCATCGGGGTGGATAGAGATTTGGAAGAATCCGCTATAGCCATCTAGATAGCAAAAATGAGAGTGTTGAGCTAACCTTTCTAGCATTTGGTCAATAAAGGGGAGAGGGAAGTGATCTTTCCTAGAGGCCATATTCAATTTCCTATAATCAATGCACATCCTCCACCCCGTAACCGTCCTAGTCGGGATTAGTTCATTGTTCTCATTAGTCACTACAGTCATCCCACCCTTTTTAGGAACTACATGAACGGGACTAACCCACTTACTATCCGAGATAGGGTAGATAATTCCCGCATCTAGTAACTTAATGATTTCCTTTTTGACTACCTCTTTCATTATAGGATTCAATCTCCTTTGATGTTCAATAGAGGGTTTGTGGTTATCTTCCATCATTATCTTATGCATGCACAAAGAAGGCTTAATGCCAACCAAATCATCAATAGTATAACCAATGGCTTTTCTATGCAATCTCAGTTCATGCAACAACTTAGCAAGTTCATCATCACTCAAGCATGCATTAACAATCACAGGATATGTAGAGTTATCACCAAGAAATGCATACTTTAAATGAGAGGGGAGGGGTTTGAGTTCAAGTGAGGGAGGACCTTTGTTGGTTGAAGACGATCCAAATAAAGTTGGATGAGATGAATCCAAAGCAAATGAAGACCCTCCAAGGCTCTTAGAAGCTTGATCACCATCAAGGGATGATCCAGGGAAAACCATGGTTGAACTCACGGCTCGCCCAACTTCCACGGCCGTGGTTCTTGCTAAGCTTGCTTCTCGGAGTTGTCCAGAAAGTTTGACGGCCGTGGAACATAAATCTCGACCGTGGATTTTGCAGCTGTTCAACATCTCTTCGTGGCTTTCAAATCCAACTCTTGGCTCCTCTTCCAAGCTCTCCAAGGCTTTGATCTCTTCATTGCAGGCCTCCTCAACACCTTCTTCCATCATGCTTAAGGCAAGAACCTTCTCCAAGGGATCCTTGATCAAGATTGAGCTCACAACTTCCCTAGATTCTTCATGCTCGATTATGTTGAAGACATCTTTATCAAGGGCTGGCCCTTTCATCATTGTGGACAATTTGAACTTGATGTTCTCTTCTCCAATGTTGAAGGAGAGAGTCCCGTTCTTGCAATCCACTAGGCATCCGGAGGTGGCTAGGAAAGGTCTTCCTAAGATGATGGGAACCGGATAATCCGCCGGAATGTCCAAGACGACAAAGTCAATTGGCACATAGAATCCTCCTAGTTGCACCGGAATGTCCTCTAGAATCCCAACCGGATGAGTGATAGAACGGTCCGCCATATAGAGGGTCATCTTGACCGGCTTTGGCTCTCCTAGTCCGACCTTTTTGCAAAGTGCAAGCGGTATGATGCTTACACTCGCTCCAAGGTCACAAAGGGCTTCGTACTTCACATCTCCCACTCCTATTGGGACGCAAAAAGAGCCCGGATCCCTTAGCTTGGGAGGCATCTCTTCCTTCATGGTTTGGATCAATTCCGAGGATCTCTTGGTCATCCTTATCTCCCCATACTCCTCCAACTTCCTTTTGTTGGAGAGTATTTCTTTCAAAAACTTGCCATATGCCGGCATTCCTAAAATGACATCCATGAACGGAATGTTAATATGTAATTTGGACATTAGTTCAAGGAACTTACCAAAGTGATTGTCTAAACGAGCTCTTGCTCTTGATTGTAGGAACGGTAGTGGTGGCTTGTATGGAGGTGGTGCCACATAGTTTGGCTCTACATCCTTGCTCTTGCCTCCATCTTCTTGCATTCTTCCCTCTTCTACCACTACTTGCTTTCCCTTAGCTTGGTCTTTGGGCAAAGGATCCTTCATACTCAACCCACTCCTTGTTGTGATAGCCAACACTTGGCCTCTTGGGTTGTCTTCGGTTCTTCCGGGAAGCTTTCCCGGATCTCTATGGGCTTCACCCGCCTTGTGGAACACTTGTGCTTCCAAGACTTTTTGAGCCTTAGAGATTGAAGTCACGGTGCTCTCAAGACCACTCAATCTTCCCAGTAATTGCTCAAACATTATCTCGGTTCTATCCTTGGGAGGTTGAGTGAAACCGGGTGGAGTTTCTTGTGAAGCTCTTGGTGGTGGAGTTGAGCTTGTGGAAGCGGGAGGGTTCAAGGCTCCATCCGGGTTAGAGTAAGAAAACCCGGGATGGTTATGGTTGGGCCGGTAATTGTTGAATTGCCGGTTGTTGTTGAAGTTCCTTGGGCCTTGGTAGTTGTTGTAGTTGCCCCTTCCCATATAGTTCACATCTTCCTCCTTGGAAGACAAGTTAGCTTGTGGAAGCACTTGAGGGGTTGCTTGGTTCTTCAAGATTGTAGCACACAACTCCCTCAAGGACTTTAGCTCGTTGTTGATGGCGTCGAGCTTGAAGTTGCTCATGGTGACCTCACTCACCTCATATGCTCCCGCCTTTCTCCCTTCACTTTTCCTATGGGAGTACTTCTCAATTACTAGAGCTTGCTTCTCCACAAACTCCCAAGCATCATCTACATGCTTCTCCATGAAAGTCCCACCGGAAAGAGATTGGAGCTTGAATTGGCTATCTTCATCAAGTCCCTTGAAGTAGATCTCCAATAGCTCAATTTTCGGTATGCCATGGTGTGGACAATCTAGGAGAAGGTCTTTGAATCTCTCCCAAGACTTGAACAAACTCTCCCTATCCTTCATCACGAAGGCATTGATCTTCCCTCTTAACTCGGTAGTCTTGGAAGGTGGGAAGAACTTAGTCAAAAACTCGGTGGTCATCTCCTCCCAAGTACCTACTCGTCCTTGTGGAATAGATTGATACCAAGCCAAGGCCTTATCCTTAAGAGAGAAGGAAAAAGCCCTAAGCTTATGGTTGTTGCTCTCCAATCTTGGCGGTCTAAGAGTCTCCATCAAGATCTCATAATTCATCAAGTGTTGATGAGGAGACTCTCCTTCCATCCCTCCAAATTGATTATGCCGGATCATTTGTAGAACTTGAGGGCGGAGCTCATAGTTGTGGGCTGCGGGATCTCCTAAATTCACACCCGGACGGTGTGCTCTTTGTGCCGGATCCATACGTCTCCCTAGGGTTTGTGGCTCTTCAATGGCAATGGGCATAACCCTAACATTGGCCGCTGGCTGCGGTTGTACCACCGGTGGTGGAGGAGGTGGAGGTTGTCGGCGATTAAGCTCTCCTTGAACAAGGGCTTGCCTAATCTCTTCAATCTCCCTCCTAGTTTCCTCTTGCCTCTCATTGGCAAGTCTCCTTTCTTCCTCCAAGAGCTCATCCCTTAGCCTTATTTGCTCTAAGGCTTCATCTAATTCAGCTTGGAGGTTTCTCCCGGCCATCTCTTTCTCTTTTCGGATGTTCTTGGATCTAGATCGAAGGGTTTTCTCCGGTTCGGGATCGAATGGAGCTAAATCCTTGCCACGAGATCTTCGCATACACCTAAAGAGTAATAGATGTCCTGAAAAGCAAAGACACAAACCAAAAAGAGATCAAAAGCAACAAGAAAGATCTACACTAGAAACAATCACAAAATAGACTCAATCTAGACCTAGTCCCCGGCAACGGCGCCAAAAACTTGTTACGCTAAGATCATGTGATGCGCAATTGGGTTTTAAATTTATACTTGTTATAATTATCCTAACTCCTAGCGAAATCCGCAGTGTACGGGACGTTTGTAGTAGGGATAGTACTCTGAGGTCGAACACAAAGACTAAGGTGAAATTGATTCGATTTGTGATTGAGATTAGTAAAGACCTAGGGTGCAAGATAAGAAAGAAATAAAGAAATTAAAATCTCAAATGTTTTTGGTTGATTTTTTGGTGATCAATCAAAGATCACAACACATACAAAACAATCAATCAACTAAACTATGAATAAACATGAATGAAAAACTAAACAAGATATAGATCAAAGAAAGGAAAGATGGATTCTAGGGGTTGGAAGTTCCGGTCATGGCATAAGACTCAAGCTATCTATTCAATTCTTGGATTAACTATGTTGGGGATTAAGCATTTCTATATTGGGATCAATTACCGGGTAGGTCTCAAGATCCGCTAATACATTTCCTAGGTCTCATTACCGGGTAAGTCTCTAAGAACCTAAGGAGTGGAATTCTACTCAAACCGGATTGTTTACTCAAGGACCTAACCTATCCTCACCGGGTAAGTCTCGGAAGGGCTAGTCTAGAGCTACTATCCAGCACACTTAATCCAATGGCGGCTTATTAGGCTCACCACTACCTAAGGGTTGTTATCTTTGGAATCTAAGAGTGAGGATTACCGGGTAAGTCTCTCCTAACACTTAGTTGCTAACACTAGGTTACCCTAGGATAGAATTAACTCACCAAACACTTAGGGTTTCAACATTTTAACAATCTAAATCAAGATCCATCGAACCAGGTAAATCACGGGTTGTTCTACCTAAACCACGGCCGTGGTCTGACAAGATCCACCCGTAATTCCTAACAGAGAGTACGTTCAAGCACACAAGTTATCCAAAGAATAATCTAAGTTCATCCTATCATAGCCTTAGCCATAACCATCCTTTCCTTACCCTAGAACCACATCTATTCAGCCTACAACATTCATAGTAGAAATCGAAACAAACAAACACAAAATCATAACATTCATTTGCAAGAGAATGAAAGAAAAAGATGAGCAAGAGTACTAGGATTAAACCAAGCTGAAGAATAGAATTCGGGGGACTTACAATCCTTCCAAAAGAAGGTTCAAATAGTTCTTACAACTAGAAAATAGAATCCGGAAATCTAGCAACAATAGCAATGTTGTGTGTTCTTCTTCTTCTCTTCAATGGAGTACTTCTTCTTCCTTTTGACACTTTCCTTCCTAGAAAATCTTCTTCTTAAGAGGATATTTTTGTTAGAGGAATGAGAAATGGATGAGCTGCTCCAAGATGCTCCCAGCTGCTCCTCAACAACCCATCAAGGACCACTTTTATAACAAATTTGCATGAGCTGGCCATGAGAGTCGTGGCACAGCTGTCACAAGAATCTGGCAAAAACCACGGTTGATTCCACGGCCGTGATCTATCAGAGAACCGTGATTCTGTGCAGAAACTTTGCCTTGGATCATTAAGCTGTGATTTGGTGCATGGCTAGTGTTGGCAAGGTTCCATGAGTCCTCCTTAGCCTATGGCTTGTGTCCTAATGAGTCCGAGGGTGTGTCGTCTAGATGAACGATCCTCAAACGTATCGTTTTAGCTCCTAATTTTCCCGAATTACCTACAAAACACGCACAAGTCCGTGTAGACATCTATCTCGACGAAATACATAAATTGAGTGCAAAATGTCTCGAACCAATGCTAAACCATGCGTGAATGAGCGGGAATTCTATCTAAATGATTACCTAAAACTAACCCATAAATCGTGTTATCAAAATACCCCATACTTAAGGTTTGCTCGTCCCCGAGCAAATTCCCAACTATAGACTAGGAGATGACATGATTTATGTATGCAGAAAAATGGCAAAATCTTTTTGGGTTTTGTGCTTCTACTATTGGATCACCTTCATAGTCATGTTCAATGGCTAAGGACAAGCAATCATGCATCAAACAAATGAAAGCATGGAAAGACAATTGTACTTAACTCAAAAGTATGCATGAAATGTAAAGATGAAGAAGTCAAGAAGATCAAGAGTACATCCAATCTAAACTACTAAGTCTTACAAACATGCAAATAGGTCATAATGTCTTGTGAGATAAAAGGGCCAAGAAATGTAGTGATTGGGTGGGGATTTCTAGGTTATGTGATGCTAATCCGGGAACGGAACTAACTTCACATCCTTGTCCTCGATCAACTTCCCCCAAGTGTATATTTTCCTCTATCTTTTCTTTCTTTTCTTTTTCTTTGACTTCTTTTTGAGACAATGGCATTGGTGTACAAGAGCCGAAACCTTGGTGATTAGCCGTCCTCGGGTTTTTTCTTAGTTTTCGAGGTGCATCCACACCGGGCACACATACCAAAGCTCGTTAGGACTAATGGTTCATTTGACTTTGGCAAGGCACCAACACCCGATTATGTGAAGTGTACCGAGTTACTTATCATTTAAACCAATGTCCCCAAACTTATATTTTGGCTACACTTTCACAACAAATTCAGCATTTTATGCATGATATTCTTTTCATCAACAACTTCACCTTACACTTGCTTTTTGCACACATCAACACACTAGCATACTCCTATTCCCGGATGGGTTAAAAGAGGTCAAATTTATCTCAATTGAGGTGCACAAGCAATTATGATTAAGATGAGAAGTAGAGAAAGATTGAATTGCCTCATTCATTCCTAGATGGTAATGCAAGAACTATCATGTAATTGTTATTTTCACTACTCAATCCCTTCTAGGCAAACATCATGGTCACAAATCATTCATAGAATTCAAGAGAAGTAGTTCAAGTCCACATATGCATTTATCAATTCAACACATAAGGCCATCCATAGCCAATTCATATGACAAGATTTCATCATTAGGATCATGTCCAAGCCTAGAAAGCACAAAATTTTTTAAAATTTTCTGATTTTTATGGAATTTTCGTTTTAAGTATGTACAATGCAAGACATGTGAAGATTTTAAACTATTCTAGATGCTCATCATGAAAAGGATCATGCAAACCCCACCCCATACTTAGAAACACATTGTCCCCAATGTGTAAATGAAGTAGAGAGAGTGAAAGAAGGTTCTCTCAATGTAAAAGTGGTTTGCTATGGTAATCGGGATTTCTCAAATGAATTGATGTTGGATGATCCTATCAACCATGGTAGAGAGCTCTAAGCATCCATCAAAGCTTCGGAACCCGCGCTAGGCACCGCTAGCCGTCCAAGTCCCGCGTCCGCTCCACCCATAATTGGTGAGGGGTTCATCATCATCATTCATATGCCAAGAAAGGCTTCCAATGCTCCTCTAACATACATACAAAGTAGACAAAACACACAAAGATAGAAAAATCTAAAAACGAAAACAAAGCAAAAAGAAAATGTTACCAATGGGTTGCCTCCCACCAAGCGCTTCTTTAAGGTCATTAGCTTGACCAAACTCGGGGGAGTCTATTCAAGGTGAAGTGGGGCAATCATGTCCACCGGAGCTCCCGGAATATATTTCTTCAAGCGGTGCCCATTCACTTTGAAATTCCCACAATGCTCCCCTCCTATCTCAATAGCTCCATGGGGGAAGATCTTCTTCACTACATATGGCCCGGTCGATCTTGATTTGAGCTTTCCGGGGAAGAGCCTTAGCCTTGAGTTGAAAAGAAGGACAAGATCTCCTTCATTCAACTCCTTGGGGATGATCTTCTTGTCATGCCATCTTTTGGTTCTTTCCTTGTAAATCCGGGCATTCTCGTAAGCATCCAACCGGATCTCCTCAAGGGCGTTTAGATCAAGCAACCTCTTTTCTCCCGCCTCCTTGAGGTCAAGGAGGAATCAAGACAAAAGATGGCATGACAAGAAGATCACTTTTACAATTAACCTATTTTATGGGTTATCTTTTATAAAAGTTTTACTTTGTGGGTTTATTTTATAAATAAACCAATATTTGAAATGGAAAGAGAGTTTTCCACATAAATCAGTTTTACAAAATTGATTTACTTTACTTTTTTTTTTCTTTTTGTTTCTTTAAAAAACAAAAATAAAAATACGGGTCCCATTGTAATTAAAAAAAACCGTTTCTTTCATTTTCTAAAAATTCACTTTTACTTTACTTTGTTTTTTTTGTCTTGATTTTTCTTTCTTTTCTCTTTCTTCTTCACCTTCTTCACTGAGTCTTTGTTTTGCAGGAGAAGATGCAGTTTTCAAATATGGAGATATTGTGCACGAGTCTATGGTATGGATATTTTCCATATTTACCATTGCACACTCAATTTGGAAGTTATATTAAGATATGAAAATCCATATCAATCAAAAGCATAATTAACTTTTTAATAGCTAATTAAAACCTCATTTTGTTCTCACTTTCCATTATGTAGCTTTGTCCATGGAGAAATTTTCACTTGCATATGCATGAAGTAAAAGACCTGTATATTCCCTTTGAAAAGCAAAATTGCTTTACTGCATATACGAAAACATGATTTCTATTTTTTTATCCTCTTAACCCATTGAGGCAATTTAACATCGAAATCTAGTGAGTTTGGTCATAGCGGTGAAATCCATTGATTCTGATCGACTATGGATTTTGCGGCGGTGGAATCCATTGATTCCGACCAACCACGACTTTGTGGCGGCGGAATCCATCAATTCCGACCAACCACGACTTTTGTGGCGGCGGAATCCATCGATTTCGACCAACCACGACTTTTGTGTAGCGGAGAAGCCCAGCGGTTTAATCCAACTACAGTTTCAACATGAAGAAGATTTCGATCGACTAGTAACCGCGCTTGATTGAGTTGAGTGAAAATCAACATTTGAAATGTATGTGCTTTTGAGCATATGAATATTTTGGAAGCAAATCAACTTAGGAGAGTCAAAAACAGGAAAGTGATGATATCACTTGTTGAATCAAATCACTCTTTGTTGAATTGCTCTCTTTATTTGTGTGGGTCCCTTCTCTTCATCTCTTATTTTTGTTGTTCGTTCTTCTGTAAATGTTGGGAAGAAGACAGAGAAAGATTCTCTCCTTTTTTTAACCCCTTTTTCTACTTTTGTTTTCCTTTTATATTTAACAAAGAAGAGAGATTATAGGAAGTTAACGCAAGTTTTATTAACTTCCCACTAAACCCCATTTAATATTTTTTTAAAAGAAAACAATTGTTTTCTTATATTTGTGATATGAACGTGTTCTTCATCACCTTTTCTTTTCTTAATTAATTTTCTTTTAAAAATAATTAAATTTAGTGTTTTAGCTAATTTATATAAATAATTATCATTTGTACTAAATATGTTATGGGTAGAAGCCCAAACAATCTTGAGCTTATCTAATATTTATTAGATTTTACATTTTTACAAACCCAATTTGAAATTAGCTTTATGCTAAATTTTAAGAAATTAATCACATGTGTGAAATATAACTAATTTCTGGATATTTTATAAAAAGATGGTGAATTGTATGCATTTATAAAATTTACCCCCACACATGCACGAACATCAAAACCCCGAGGTAAGTTTTCTAACTCTAACGAGTACTAGAGTGCTGACTTGTTTTGAATGTGGTGAAACAAATCATCTTGTCAAGGACTGTCCACAAAAAAAATAGGACCAACTTCAAGAAAAATGATCGAAAGAAGAAATCTATGGTAGCTTCATGGAGTGATTCAAAATCCTCATATAAATCAAAATACGAAAAAGAACAAGCAAACTTGTGTCTCATGGCCGATCATGAAGAAGATTCGAATATATACGTCGATAATGTGGTAAGTACTTTCATGTTTCAACCTGAATCTGACCTAAAACAATTCCTTAAAGACATTATTATATGTGACAAGGAACATAAAATAAGGATAAATTCTCTAAAAGAAAAACTTCTTGAACAAGAAAAACAACTAAGTGAGATGTCTCTGGAGATTGAAAATCTTAACACAGAAAAACTAGACATTGATGACAATATCAAGGCCTTGGAATCGGAAAATGCTATTCTCAAGGACAACCTCTCCTCTCTTCATTGAAACTATATCGATCTAGAGAAAGAGAAAGTTGATCTAACTTTGACGTGTCAAGACCAGAAGGCTGCACTTGTTAAATTTACTCGTTCAAAAGCTAATCTTGAAAGAATGATGGGTGAACAACAATCCTCACTTAACAAAAATGGTATAGGTTATCATAGGAGCTTTCCTAGAAAACTAACTACCACTTTTGTCAAAGCCAAAGGAAGTATTCATATGCCTACTTGCTTCTACTGTTGTAAGAAAGGTCATGTTAAATCTACATGTCCATATAGAAGAAATGACCATTATATTATTAGAAACACCTATCCTCTATGTTTAAGGAAACAGGTCAAACAAATCTAGGTTCCTAAGGGTACTAGACCACCAAAATATGCCATTTGGTCGACCCGGAAAGGTTGATGTTTGCTGTTTTGCAGGATATCACCAAGGTAGATGAGCATAAATGGATATTAGACAGTGGTTTCTCAAGACACGTGAGTGAAAAGAGTTCACTATTCTCAGATTTAAAGAAGCAATCATCTAGAACCATTACGCTTGGTGATAAAGAAAAGTGTGACATTATTGACATTGGTAAAATATGTTATAATTCATCTAACTTCATTGATGATGCATATCTGGTTGACAGTTTAAAGTGTAATCTGCTTAGCATCTCTCAAATATGTGACAAAGGCAACAAAGTATTATTTGATTTAGAAAAATGTTAAGTTCAGAACAAAACGATGGGTGACATTGTGCTTACTGCTCCTAGATGTAACAATGTTTATTCTATGAGTACTAACCAAGTTTTAGGAACTAAGCTAAAATGTCTGAAGGCTTTGATTGATGATCCAAGGCTTTTGCATAGAAGACTTGGTAACGTAAGTATGCACACAATGCAGACGCTACTTTCAAAAGATTTGGTACGTCTCTTGCCAAACCTAAACTTCAAGGTAGATGAACTATGTAAAGCTTGTACACAAGGTAAACAAACAAGAGGTTCATTCAAACCTAAGAAAGTTGTAAGTTCTTCTCGACCCATTGAACTCTTACATATGGATCTTTGTGGACCTATGCATGTCAAATCTCCCAAAGGCAAGCAGTACATCCTTGTTATTGTGCATGATTTCTCTCGTTTCACATGGATTTCTTTCTTACGAGAACAACCTGAAGCATTGTTTGAGTTTTCAAAATTGTCTAAGGAGTTGCAAACTTTGAAAAACCTACCAATCGTTTCTATAAGAAGTGATCATGGTAGAGAATTTTATCAACTAAAATTTGATTTGTTTTGTGTAAAATACGGTATTTCCCAAAACTTTTCAGCTCCTAGAACCCCTCAACAGAGTGGAGTTGTGGAATGTAAGAACCGCACTCTTGAGGATATGTCTAGGACTTTACTTTTAGAAAATAGTTTGCCAAAAAGTTTTTGGTTGAAGCACTAACCACTGCTAATTACATTTTAAATAGATGTTTGATTTGCCCTATCTTGAAAACGACTCCTTATGAACTATTTAAAGGGAGAAAACCTAATATTTCATATTTCAAACCCTTTGGATATAATTGTTTTGATCATAACAATGGAAAAGATAATGATAGCATGTATTATAGTCTATATTTTGGAGCTGGTTTAGACGTTTTATCTTCAATAATCTGCATGTATGGATGTATATTATGTGATTATATTGTTGTTTCATCTACCTTTACGGGAATCGAGGTCTACCCCTAGTTTCGTTGTAATTGTAGGTAAAATGGAACGTTTTACATCGAAATGGAGCTAAGGAGCTAAGGAGTCATTGGAGCTACATTCTGGAGCTTAAAGAAGAACTCAAGAAGCATGGAAATGATTAGGAAGATTTACTTTGGACCAGATTCGAGATATTTCACATTCAGTTGAGATTCACCTCGGTCAGCTACAGTGTCACCTGGACCGAGGTGATCTTGAGGAGCGCCCCGACCGAGGCGAACACCTTGTTCCAGCGAAATCCATATTTTTTGGCTGAGATCTTTTAATTTTGGAAAGAAGATATTTTAAATTTTTGGGCTGGATTTCTGGATGAAAGATATTATTATTGGAAGATCTATTTTAGAGATATGAATATATTTTCTTGGAAATTATCGTTTTAAAGATGATATTATCTTTGAAAGATAATTCTCCTATATAAAGGGTTGAATTTTTCACAATTCAGCCATCTTCTACACATCCAATAATCTGCGGATTAGAGAGATTTCTAGAGTATTTTCTGAAGGGTTGAAGGAAGGATTGAAGGATTAAAGATCAAGGAAGGAAGAAATTTATTTGGAGTTAGCTTTTGAAGGAGTTTGTAAGACTTTCTTAGATTGTCATTTGGTTTGTTGTCTTTGCTGATTTGTGATTAAGGAACGCTTGTTCGTTTGTTATTTGATTCAGTTATTAAGACCTTTTTCTTAAGGTTTTCTTGTTCGAATATTGATTCCCTTTTTATTAAATTGATTATTGTTATCATGATGATTGTTGGCTAAGTTTCTTATGCGATTCTAGGGTGATAGGTTGAAAGTTGTGGGAAAGACGATGATAGAATGATCTCAATCCCACCAGGACCCTGAAAGCTCGAGTCTTTAACCTTAACCCTAGAACACTTCGCTCAGTCGTTGAACATCTCGGTCGGGGTGGGATCTGATTGAACGAGGTGAACCTTTCCTGACCCGAAACTTAAGTTAAGTGTTCTAGTTTGCCAAATCCTATCCTTATTACACCTTTCCTGGTTCAATGCAAGCCTAGGATGAGACTTACCCGGTGATTCCTTTGTTTGTTTTCCTAAGATCATGAGTCTAGGTAATAAAGGTTTATCTTTTATTGGGGTTTGAGTGTGCCTTCATTCCATCTTTGTGAGTTAGCCTGAGAATTACCCGATAAAGGTTGATTCTATTCCCTTGGGTGGTGTGTTGGTTTGAGATTATAGTTCCTTTCCTTAGTACCTTGAGACTTACCCGGTAATAGGAGCTTTGGTTTGCGATAGTGAGTAGTGAGACTTACCCGGTGACCTATTCCCACCTTAGAAATACCTTCCCTTTGTAAACCTCAACTTTGTCCGCATTATCCTTTGAGATCTTGAGTTGGAACCACAACTAGATGCTTTAATCCCTACAATTCACATTTCCCCTTATATGATTTTTACATCATCTTTGATTGCTTCAATTGCTTTTGGTTATTTGCAATATTTGACAACCGATTATGTGCTTTGTTTCACCTAAGTCCCTGTGATCGACCCTTGAAATTCTTGCTTTTATTACAATTGACCCGTACACTGCGGGTTCGCATATTTGTTCAAGCATACTTCTTGGGTTATAAATTTAAAGCTTGCACACACCGTTTGGAGCGAAAAAGTTTTTGGCGCCGTTGCCGGGGACTTGGTCTAGACCGAGCCGGTTGTGGTCGTCTTTCGGGGCAATTGCCCTTGTTGCTACTGAGCACTTTACTTGAGTGTTTTTGCAAGATCTTTTCTTAGGTGTATGCGAAGAACTCGTGCTGGAAAGGAAATCGTTCCTTAAGATCTTGAACCAGAAAAGACCTACAAACGACGATTGAAAGAAGCTAAGATGGTCAATCAAGACAATCGCGATCTTTAGGCCGAATTGAAGGAGGCACTGGAACAGCTACGCCTCAACTAAGAAGAACTACAGCGAGAGAGAGAGTAGACTCGCGCAAGATTTGAAGAGATCGAAGCAGATATGGCCGCTCTAAGGGCCCAATTTCTGCCTCGACAGATCCCAGATCCTCGACCGAGACAACACCAGTCCATGTTGCCCCGGCCGAGATACATCCACCTCTGAGGGCCCAATTCAAATGTGGCTTGATTAACTTAATCGTTGATAGTAATTGACATATAACTCGCGAAGATTTCGCAAGGGATGAGTAAGAGTCCCGCCGTTATGTTCCTGGCGTAATTTTGGACGTTTGGGGAAATTTTTACTTTTTCCCCCGGGTAATTATTTTTACCCTCCGGTGTTATTTGGAGCATTTGGGAGCTCCAATTAATAAAAATGCAGTTGAGAGAAATGATCAGGACATCGGATATGTCCTAGGAATGAAATAACATGGAGAGGCAAAACGGCCAAAAGAGTCGCTATTTCGTTTCTTAACGGCTAAGAAAGACGGATTAGGATTACACGTTTTTCGAGGCAGTTGTGGAAAAATTATCCCGACAATATTCCAGATTTAATGTTCCAATCTCGAGAAGTTTGGAGAAAGAGGTTCGACCCGCCTTTGGATCGGTTAAAGGATAATTATCGACTTTACAAAAGGATAATTATCGTCTTCACTATAAATAGCGGAAAATCCTTTATTAATTCATTTCCTTTCACGTTTCCTCGTAAAAGCTCTGATTTCTCTCAACCTTCAAACTCAGATCTACTCTCCGTTTCTAATCCGATTTCAATTCCGTTTGAGTTTCTGGATTCCTCTCTTCATTCTCTTCATAATGGTACCGAGTTTTTGCATTTCCGAGTATATGGACGGTTCCGTCGCTCAGATTCCGATGAATTTGATGTTGTCCATGCGTAGCCTGCGTCGTTGTGATTCCGAATCTTCTTTCAGATCATCAATCGGGTTAGTAACGAATAAGTTATGAATTTATTCGTTTTCCGTACTGCAATTTGGCCTAAATTGACTTTAGGCTTGTCAAATAGGAAAATTAGAAATTCCATTATGGTTGTTATATTATTCTTGTGATTATGGGTTGTTTGTTTGATGAAATCTGATGACAGGGGGTATAGAAATTGCCTACCCACAAAACGTTATTCTGGCGAAATCTAATTAATTAATTAAAGGTTAATTAATTAAATTAGGATTAGAATTGGGATTGAGGAATGTTGATTAGGTACTACCTTGAGATTTGAGGAATTGTGAGTTATGCTGAGATATTGAGGTTTAGTTGGTTGTGAGGCTTATAGATTGAGTATGATCCTTATGGATCCCTTGGGTCTAGATGTGACCTTTTTGATTGATAGGAGTATTGATATCTCTTTATGCCTTGTTATTAGGCAGTGTCCCTCTTAGGATTGGAGGTTGATCGTGGTTGTGATTGTACGATGTTGAGGTAAGTCCGTAGGACTTACTTAGCTACCATCCCTATATTGGGTGTTTGCATGAGTGGTGTGTGCTTTATATGTTTGCTATGATAGCATGAGTTGTCGTTTTTATCGAGCTATGTTCTATTGATTGCCCCACTGCGTGGCTGTGATAACCTTTCCCTTTCATCCCGCCGTGGAGTCTGGGAGGTTCTCTGATGTCGGGCCAGACTGGTTTACAGGAAGGGCGCAATCCACTCCCATAAGGTACACGGATTGTGTGACCGATACTCGTACAGTTGGACATTGCACTCAGAGGCGGGGATGTATCGGTACTCGTGTCACATACTTTCATCTATCTATATATATATACGGTTTTTTGAGTGAATGATTATTATATAAAGAAAATAATTGGGTAAATGTGTGATAGCATGCTGATGTGATTATCTTTCATGATTTTGCTTTTGCTTATGCTTATGCATTACCCCATATATGTATGGTTAGCTAACGGTTTCATACCGTGTTGTAGATGTTTGCAGGATAGGCGCTGATGGGTGATCTGGCAGGGTGACAGGCCGAGGACTCTTGTACATTAGGTGGTTGGTTTTGGGGTTGTTTATGTTTTCCCTCATGCGTGAAGATGATGTCTTGTTTACCTCCTGTGTGAGGATGTCGTTTTATGTACTCGGCTATGTTGTTGTTTACTTTGGGTCGTAAAGTTTACACTGTTTTATGTATTTGTTTTATATCTGTCAGTGCCATGTTGTAAGGTCCAGTGAACTTTTTGTCAGGCTAGGGTCAGGATCCATTGTGAGATCCTAGCCCAATGTGACATCCCGAGTTCCGCGGAATCGGGGTGTTACAGAGTTGGTATCAGAACCTTAGGTTGACAACAATGGCACTTGCTACCTACAATGAGGTTTGATAGGTAAAATAAACAGAACCCACATGGGATCTGACGTTTTAAAATGTTTTTGGTTTTAAGTGTGGTTTTGGGATAGAATGTACGAGAAGTCGTCACCTCTGTCATGGATCTCTGCAGCGTAGATATGTATATATATATATATATATATATAAATATGTACTATGGATTATGTTGATGTGTTATATATACATATATACCGATACATATGGCATATATATAGCCTTATAAGATTAGGTGCGTATACTCTGTAGATGGCTCAGACTAGAGCAACATCTGTAGTGGAATGAGGTTGGAATATGCCCCCTCTTCCTCCAATAGTGATAGGTCAGGGACCAGTTTCCGTTGTTGTATCGCCTATAACAGAGGACGACCATGAAGATCTTGATTACGTCTCGATGAGTGGACTTGAGTTTCAAGATTATATATACGCCAAGTATGTGTAGTTGCAAGAGCGGGTAAACCTACACGGGATTTACCAACATCTGTGAGATCAACTGAAGCTTCTAGATTAGAGAAGAAGCAACAGATTGAATCAGTTAGTGGAGAAGCAAAGATGATGAATGGTAAACCAAGTCAGATACCACGACAACCAAGTGGTCCTTTGGCCATGAAGACGACTGGCACGGAACTACAGTGTTTTAATTGCGGGAAGTTTGGACACCGGCGAGCTGTGTGCCCAAAGGCGCCCATAATATGTTTTACTTGTGGTAAAGTAGGGCATAGAGCGAAGTTTTGTCGACAAGGCAAGGCGTTGCCTTTTACAAGTTTCCTCTCGGAATAAGATCATTCAAGGTGGACGACAAAGATCGAGTTACCCTTTCAATTGCACAGGTTGCAAGAATGGGACGATTATGTTACAATTGTGGCTATCCAGATCATTTGCGTTCTGAGTGCCCTTTGGCACCGATAGCTTGTTTCATCTGTGGTGAACTAGGCCATCTGGCCCCTTTCTGTCAGCAAGGTAGTGTTTTTTTTCCAGCAAGACCTTCCTCTTTCCGGTGCAGAAAGAGTGGAGGTGGATGCTATAGTAATGACCTCAGTGATACCTGAGGAGCATAGATTTAACATTGAGTGATGATATGTAGAAGAGCTACGAGTGTTAGCTGTTATAGGTACCATTCTCGTTAATGGTTTACCTGGTGGACTTTTGCTTGTTGTGAATGCTATGCACGTCATGTCTTTAGATGCATGCGTTAATGATTGAATTTTGGTATATAGTAGAAGGTGGATTTTCCTTTACATGATTACCTTTTTGGGTCTGAGATACCCGCGAGATATGTGTTTGTTCCCTTATTCCGGGACTTGTGTATGGCTTGTAGACTTCTTTGTCATGCCGTAGGTGCATGAGGAAGTCATTATGTGTATAGATTGGATGAATAGATTTCTGTTCGCCCCTAGAGGTGTGTGCAAATAAGTTTTAAATTTATAAAACTAGAATCAAGCAAACGAACCCGCAGTGTACGGATCGACGTAGTTAAGCAAGAATTCCAGAGTATCGAACACAGGGATTTGGGTGGGAACAAATTCAGTTGTAGATTATCAAGCAAGTAAATATGAGAGTTTTGCAAATATTGGGAAAACAACAATCCTAAAGATCCAGGCATCCAGCTGTGGCAATCGATTCAAGATATACTAATGATATAAAGACAGAGTTGAGATATGCAAAGGTATGCTAATGTAAGGTAATCGTACGGTGAAGTTCCAAAAACCTTATATGACTCACCTACAAGACACTCTTTATACAGGTTGTTGAGGCTCAATATAGAAGGGTCCTAAAAGCAAGAATTAATGTCATATACCCAAACTTGTAATCCAAGGATCAAGACTAACTTAACCGATTATGGTTGTGACACTCACAATCGAGGTAGAGGTTGTCGAGGCTTCACTACCACCTAGAAGAGACAAGTCTAAACTAAATTAAAGCAAATCTTTAACTTTGGATTAAAGTAAAAGCAAGTTCGTAAACTTAAGGGAAATTACGGTTAGATCTTGAGACTCCACGGCCGTGGACTTCAAGAACAGGCCGTAATTTAAGGTTGTCGACGATTCTCTCTAACTCTCAGGGTCTAATCTGTTTACGATCGATCTATCATCATCTAAGCCACAACTATCAACCCTTCACCTTAGAATTGTTAAGGGTTTTTAGCCAATAACTGTCATGTTGATATCAATTCAAGGATTAAAAGATAGAAAGATGAAAACTTCCGAAAACTTTCAATAATCTTCAAACCGATCTCAAAGTCACAATCAATAACAAATATTGTCAATGGATTCAGAATAAAGCAAACAATCACAATCTTAGGAAAGAAGGGACAACGGGATGTCAATCCGTTTTCCAAATCAAACCTAAACAAGAAGAGAGATCTTCTTGCAACAATCTTCCAAAAGCTTCGATCTTCCGCTAATCCGGAGATCTCAACAGCAATCTCCACCAAAAGTGCGAGATTAGGGCAAATCCCAGATGCAAACTTCGATCTCCAATGAGATGTCAAAGATTCCAAGCAAGGGCTTAAACGGCGTTGAAATTCTCTAAGCGGAGATGAAGCGTGGTGTCAGCGGGGGTTCTCCGTTGTAAGCGAGGATAAGCGATGATCGCCAAAATTCCCCTAAGCCAAGATGACGGAATCTCCCTTTGTCCGTCTTTTTATAGGGCAAGATAAAATATCGGCCCGGCCCAATCTTCAAAAGATCGTGGCTTCAAAATGTGGCGAAAAAGATCGCCAAGATCACGGTCGTGGAAGATTCCACGACCGTAATTTAGAGCGTGGATTATGTCACGGTTTGGACCATATGTTCCACGGCCGTAATAGTTACTGGAATGCATCACGCCTCTCTTTGCAGTGTTCCACGGCCGTGGAACCAAACGTGGTTTGTAGTACGGCCGTATTTTAGAGCGTGGTTTAGGGCAAGAACGTGATTCTTCCCTAGCTTTGTGCATTCCTCAATTTAAACTCCAATTTGCTCCTAATAATGCCCTCAATCCATGGACATATTCAATCAACTCTTCTTTGCTCGATTCCGCTCGGAAATGACTCTCAATCACCTATAATCAACATAAAGCTAGTGTAGATATCCATATCGACAATATAGGTAATACTAGCTCACATATGCAATGATGTTCAATCAAAGACTATCAATATGAATCAGATACGTTTAGAAAACGTGCCTAAAATATCACAATATTTCATGCTAACAAATAACCCCATACTTAACACTTGCTTGTCTCTAAGCAAGGTCTTGCAAAAAGCTTTAAACAAGAGTTAGGATGAAATATGTGTACCTTCTTTTGGATGAACGTGCCTTCTAAAGAATAGATCATTCTCAAACCTTGCCTCAATCGTTTATCAAACTTTCACACACTCAATCAAAAGTAAAAAGCAAAGAAAGTTCATGAATCAATTCAACTTCTAAACAAGCATCATAACCTTTAAACCTTATCAAAATCAATCATAAGAAACTTCAATTTAGATCACCAAGTCATATAACATTCTTTTGATCTTAAGGACTTCCAAAGAAAAGGTCTAGAATATGGAAGGGAAGGGAAAACTTTAAGGGAAATGTGGTGCATGAATCCGGGAAAGTGGACAACTACCTTCTTCTTCTTTTGCGGTTTCCGCAACACTTCAACTTAGAGCTTCGCTCTCTTCTTTTCATTTTTCGACTTTACTTTTGGAGTTATGGACAGAGGTGCACAAAAACCGAAGCCTAGGAGATTGGCGTTTCTCATTTTTTTTTTTTTGCGAGATGCCTCAAACCTTTAGTGCACATACCATAATCCGCTAGGAATATCGCTCAATCCGACTTTGGCAAGACACAAACACCCGGCTATGTGAATGGTGCCGAGTTACTCATCATCATGATTGACTTCCCCAAACCTAGAATTTCTTTCTATTCTTTTGATTGCAAAAATTTGCTCTCATGGCCCTCCCACATCAAACATGCCTTTTTCACTCACTTCTCCAAATTCCCGGATAGGTAAAGGAGGCTAATATTTCAATGAGGAGCTAAAATGATCAAAAGAAAGAAGAAAGAAAATTCGAATTACCTTAATCATTTCAACAAGAAGTATAAGAACTTATAGTGTGATTTCAACTTCAATTTCTCAACATGATTTAGGTAACATTTTTCACATTACAAAACTTGCAAAAGAGGTAGAATTTATTCATTCAATTTCTTTTCAATTCACAATTCTTTTAAGCATGCAATTGTCATCAAACTTAATTCACAAGTAGTGATTATCATAGAAATCATCTCAATTCATTAGAGGCACATAATTTTTCAAAATTTTTCAATTTTTATGGGTTTTTCAAGTTCTTTTTCATGTAATGCGATAATGAAACGTGAAAGACATAATGAACATGCAATGATAGTCTCGAATGAAAGCAAGCACAGTAAGTAGAGTTATTACAAACTTTTAGTACATCCCACCCCATACTTAGGATGAACATTGTCCCTAATGTTCAAAAGAAAGAGAGAAAAGAAAGAAAAGAAAAAGAAACTCACAAAGTGGTGGTGGGAATGTCTAAAACGAACGGTCATGCATCAAATCACTACGGTGCTGGCGGCGGCGGGAATGGAGAGAAGCTCGGACCGTAGAACCGCCCAAACTGCTGGCGGTAGACGTCCCTCATCATGTGGTCAAGGTCATCTAAACGTCCGTCTCTAGCATCCGCCCGGATCTCTAGTGCTCCTACTCTCTCTGAAAGTCCGGTAGCCCAATCTGGCATCTGCTTGTACCATTCCGGGGCCTGACTGTACCATGCTGGGGCGTCGGATGGTGCTGGTGCTGGTGGAGGTGCTGCTGGCTGCTCGGTGGACCAAGGAGGGGGAACGCCATACCATGCGGGAGGTGTGGCCATCCACGTGGGCCTCTCACTCACGCTAGCGCGGCGAGATGACGAGCCCGAGGCTCTAGCTGGACGTGGAGAGCGTCTAGGTACATCTGGGGCCGCCTCCGGCTGGTCCGGAAACATGCCAAACTCCTGCTCGGCTCCTCCTCCACTCTCGAACTGATCTCCCATATCCTCCTCCTCGACAACCGGTGGTGGGACATAAGGGGGAGCTGCTATCCTGTTCGCATGCATCGCAGCGAACGTCTCCTTCCAATTATGGCGTCCCGCCATAATGGAATACTCTGGTAGCCACTCTATACCCCTACCCGTCCTACTCTCCCAAGGCATGCCCGCATAAGGCGGACCTCTATGTGTGGGGAAAATGAGACCCCTAACCATGAAAGCGTGTTGGCCTAAAGGTACGGCCGGTATGCGGGTGCAAGCAGAAAAGTCGACACCAAAACTCCTAGCAATGTGGGTAACTATCCCACCATATCCAATGTTCCCCTTCTTCTTGTTTTTGAGCTTGCTCATCGTAGCAGCCAAGAGAGTAGCACAATCTGCACGGCGTCCATAAAGCATGCAATAGAGCAAGAATAGCTCATCCGTCTTGATCTTTTGGGGCGTCTCTGTCCTAGGAAAGAGACACTCCGAAAGAACATGGTGAGCTATCTTCAAGGCTAGATGGTACATCAATCTAGCCTTGGTGTCAGCGGGTTGCCAGCGATCCTCGCTAGCGTAAACCATAGCTACCTCTTCCCAAAAGTCCTTGGGATAAACTCCACTCGGAAATCGACCATTGAAGGTCTCATGGAACCCAAAAATCGTCCCAAACTCACGGATACTCAACTGATAATCTCTCTCCATAAGGCGGAAAGAGACGGTCCTATCGACGTGGCTGTGCTCAAAGGACGTCACAACCTCCCGTGTGATCTCCTCATATGCGTCTTCTCGGATAGCTGAGAAGACAACTAATCCGGCTCTATCCAAGAGCCAAGTGAGGTCATCTACAATGTTGAGAGGAACTAGATCCTCCAACAACAAATATCTAGGGCCAATCACTGGCCTCTCCTTGATCCTATCAAGTGCAGCAAGATGGTCATCGTGTATAGTCGGGACTCTAGGGTGAGGGGGTGAAGATGGAGGTGAAGGTGAGGATGGAGGTGAAGGTGAAGAGGGTGGTGGTGCCCTAGAGGATGAGGAGGAGGAGGGATTACCCTTCCTCTTCTTATTCTGCCCATTTTTCTTCTCCTTTATCCTCCCCGAAACTCTCCTTACGAAGTCCATTCTGTCAGAAATTACGGTCTGTTCTTCCAAAACCACGGCCGTAATTCACCCAGTGACCGTGGTTCGTCTCAGAAAATCACAATTCTCAGCAATTTCACAATCAATCTCCACAACAGGCTGTCCTAGTCTAATTTCCTCAATTCTCAATCAGTTCTTCCTAAAAATCTCTAACAAAAACAACCGAATCAGCAAGAATCAAGAAGGGAAAAGAAAACCTCTTTTTCGGATTGAAAAATCCGAAATGCGCGTTTGTTGATGAATTTCCGTTCGATTCGTCGCTTGGATCTTGTTTGTGGTTTAATTTGCTGCAGTTTGGGAAGAAGAATCGTTGAAAACAATTAGGAAACGAAGGTTTGAGAGGGGGTCGTGGTGTTTCGGCAATTAGGTCGTGGAAAGAGGGTTTTTGGGATGAGTTTTGTGAAGAATGTGGCTTATATAGTCGCAGGCAAAATTTTGAAAATCACGGTTTGTCGGGGTGTTCCACGGCCGTGGAAGTGTACGGAACCGTGGTTTTGGTGATTTTTCAAAGGCTTTTGGAAATTACGGCCACTGTAGCTATGACGACCGTAATTTAGACCGTGGAACCCTCTGTAAAGCTCCAAAGTCCAAATTTCATCACTCTTCTTCAACATCATCCTCCTCTTTTCCTTTTCCATTGGTCCTACATCCAAAAACACGAACATACCGGAGGAAATCGAGGCAAAAACAAAGCAAAAACGTCTATACTAAACTATTCTATGAATCGAAAATAAAAACAAAAATGCAATACCTTGGGTTGCCTCCCAAGAAGTGCTTTGTTTAAGGTCCGTAGCTAGACCAATCTCGCACTTATTCGAGTGCGGTAGGCGCAAACTCCTCAGTTTGGAGTTCCGGCGTGTACTTCTTGAGTCGTTGACCGTTCACCTTAAAACTTCCGCTCGCTTCACCCCATACTTCAACTGCACCATGGGGGAAAATACGCTTAATTAGAAAAGGTCCGGTCCAACGGGATTTAAGCTTACTTGGAAAGAGGCGAAGTTTTGAATTGAAGAGAAGAACTTGATCTCCTTCTTTGAAGTCTTTTGGAATGATATGCTTATCATGCCAACGCTTTGCTCTCTCCTTGTAGATCTTAGCGTTTTCATAAGCATTCAAGCGGAGTTCATCCAGCTCATTAATGTCGAGGAGACGCTTCTCTCCCGCTTCCTTCATGCCGAAATTCAGCCACTTGATAGCCCAAAACGCTTTGTGTTCCAACTCCACCGGCAAGTGACAAGACTTCCCATACACAAGGTTGTATGGTGTGGTTCCTATGGGAGTCTTGTATGCAGTCCGGTATGCCCATAATGCATCATCAAGCTTCAAGGATCAATCCTTCCTAGTCCTTGAAACCGTCTTCTCTAAGATTCCTTTGATCTCCCTATTTGAGATCTCAACTTGTCCACTTGTTTGTGGATGATAAGGGGTAGCGATCTTGTGAGTAACCCCATACTTGGCTAGAAGAGCTTCAAAGCGGCGGGCTATGAAGTGAGAACCTCCATTACTAATGATCGTCCTTGGCGTCCCAAATCGTGGGAAAATGGTCTTGTTGAAGAACTTAACCACCACCATGGCATCATTGGTGGGAGAGGCGATTGCTTCCACCCATCTAGAAACGTAGTCTACCGCCAATAATATGTATTGGTTTCCACAAGAAGATGGGAATGGTCCCATGAAATCGACTCCCCAAACGTCGAAAATCTCCACCTCTTGGATGTTGTTGAGGGGCATCTCGTTCCTTCTAGAAATATTGCCTGTTCTTTGACAAGCATCGCAGCAAGAAACAAAGGATTGCACATCTCTAAACAAAGTAGGCCAAAAGAATCCAGATTGCAATACCTTTGCGCTAGTCTTGTTCGAACTAGCGTGTCCTCCACAAGGTAGTGAATGACAATGACGGATGACACTTTGCATCTCATCTTCCGGCACACATCGCCGAATGATGCCATCCGGACCTCTCTTAAAGAGGAGAGGCTCGTTCCAATAGTATTCCCGGACGTCCTTGAAGAACTTCTTCTTTTGTGCGTAGGATAGTCCGGGTGGTATCTCCTGGCAAACCAAATAGTTAACAAAATCAGCAAACCATGGTTCGTTACCTTTGGAGATCACGTTGGTGCACTCCTCTATGATATGTAGGTGTTCGTCCGGAAAGGAGTCATCAATGGGTAGATGGTCGTCCTCTAGATGTGTTAGACGAATCAAATGATCCGCAACAGAATTTTCTGAACCTTTCTTGTCGCGGATCTCAAGATCGAATTCTTGTAGGAGAAGAATCCATCTAATCAGCCTTGGTTTCGCATCTTTCTTCGCAAGGAGGTACCGGATCGCAGCATGATCCGTGTAGACAATCACCTTTGCACCTACAAGATAAGAGCGAAACTTGTCAATAGCATAGACAATGGCTAAAAACTCCTTCTCGGTAGTGGCGTAGTTGAGCTGCGCTTCATCTAGCGTCTTGCTAGCGTAGTATATGGCATGGGTTCGCCCTTCCTTCCGTTGTCCAAGAACAGCTCCAATAGCTACGTCACTAGCGTCGCACATAATCTCAAAGGGTAGAGTCCAATCCGGAGGTTGGATAATAGGTGCTGAGATTAAAGCTTGCCGAATGGTGTTGAACGCATCTAAACATTCCTGTGAAAACTCAAAAACCGTATCCTTCATCAATAGATTAGTGAGAGGTTTTGATATCTTAGAAAAGTCTTTGATAAAACGTCTATAAAATCCAGCATGTCCTAGGAAACTTCTTATCCCTTTCACCGAAATTGGGGGAGGAAGTTTCTCTATGGTCTCTATCTTAGCTTTGTCTACCTCTATCCCTCTACTAGAGACTAAGTGACCTAATACGATTCCTTCCTTAACCATGAATTGACACTTCTCCCAATTAAGAACTAGATTAGTGTCTTCACACCTTTGCAAAACAAGAGAAAGGTTAGAAAGGCAATCGTTTAAAGAGGAGCCGTATACGGAGAAGTCGTCCATGAAGACTTCCATGATTTCCTCTACGTATTCGGAGAAGATGGCCATCATACATCGTTGGAAGGTGGCTGGGGCGTTGCAAAGCCCGAATGGCATTCTCCTATAAGTAAACGTACCCCACGGGCACGTGAATGTGGTCTTCTCCTGATCGTCCGGATGTATCGGAATCTGAAAGAAACCACTATAGCCGTCAAGGTAGCAAAAATGTGAATGTTGTGCTAACCTTTCAAGCATTTGATCAATGAATGGCAATGGAAAATGATCCTTCCGCGTTGCATTGTTGAGCTTGCGGTAGTCTATGCACATCCGCCATTCAGTCACGGTTCGGGTAGGAATGAGTTCGTTGTTCTTGTTGGTGATGACCGTCATTCCTCCCTTCTTCGGAACTACTTGAACTGGACTCACCCACTTACTATCGGAGATAGGATAGATGATACCTGCATCAAGAAGTTTAAGAATTTCCTTCTTGACAACCTCCTTCATGGTCGGATTCAACCGCCTTTGAGGTTGTCTCGAAGTTCTATAGTCTTCCTCCATTAGTATCTTATGCATGCATAGGGAGGGTTTAATTCCTACTAAGTCCTCGATAGTATAGCCTATAGCTTTCCTATGTTTCTTAAGGACAATCATGAGCTGTTCATGTTCATCTATGCTTAGATCAGAACTAACAATAACCGAAAAGGTAGAATTAGATCCTAGAAAAGCGTACCTTAGATGAGTAGGAAGTGGTTTGAGTTCCATTGCTTTCGGAGCTTCCAACGATCCTTGAGAAGCTTCCGACATTTCCTTAGAAGTTTGTAAGGGTGATGAGTGTGTGGGAGAAGAATCAGAAGAAGTTGAAGAAATGTCTCGATCACTCTCTTCCACGACCAAAATTACGGGTGGATCATGTCCTCCACGGCCGTGGTTTAGGGCGTGGAAGGGAAATACGGTTGTCACATCTTCTCCACGGCCGTATAATCCCCTGGAATGATGCATGATTTTGGTTGTGGAATCCACGGTCGTGGAATACAGGGTATGACCGTGGATTCTGATATTCTCAGCCTCATCGTGGAGTTTCTCAAACTCCTCTTCATGCATCTCTTCTTGTGCATCTAAGGCTTCAATTGCCTCATTGCACTCCTCTTCTTCCCCTACATTGGTTAGACTCATAGTGATAACTTTTTGTAAAGGATCGTTAAAGAGGATCGCACTTACCTCCTCTCTAGATAACCCTTCTTCATCTTGGATATCGTAAATATCCTCATCAAAGATTGGCTCCTTCACTAGAGTGGAAAGAACGAACTCTACTTTCTCTTCTCCTATGTCAAAAGCGAGTCTACCATTCTTGCAATCGACTATGCAGCCGGAAGTTGCAAGAAACGGTCTTCCGAGTATGATCGGGACCGGACTATCTGCATGAATGTCAAG
This sequence comes from Fagopyrum homotropicum, assembly GCA_033239125.1. NCBI lineage: Eukaryota > Viridiplantae > Streptophyta > Magnoliopsida > Caryophyllales > Polygonaceae > Fagopyrum > Fagopyrum homotropicum. The sequence continues at coordinate 47,990,994 of BSWB01000001.1, read as the reverse complement.
TACGACAAAATCAATGGGAACAAAGAATTTACCTAGCTTGACCGGGACGTCTTCTACAATACCGACGGGGCGAGTGATGGATCGATCCGCCATGTACAACGTCATCTTCACCGGTTTAGGGTCGCCTAAACCGATCTTCCTACACAATGCAAGTGGTATGATGCTCACACTTGCTCCTAAGTCACATAACGCATCGTATGTCACATCTCCCACTCCTATGGGAATGCAAAATGACCCGGATCCTTCAGCTTTGGGGGCATTTTCTCCTTCATGGTCTTGATGAGATCCGAAGAATCCGAACTCATCTTAACCTCACCGAAGTCCTCTAGCTTCCTCTTGTTGGAGAGGAGCTCCTTCAAGAACTTGCCATAAGCTGGCATACCTACAATAGCATCAATAAATGGTATATTAATATGCAGCTTGCTCATGAGTTCTATGAATTTACCGAATTGCTTGTCTAGGCGCGCTCGCGCTCTAGATTGAGGGAATGGAAGGGGAGGTTTGTAAGCTGGAGGAGGAACGTAGACGTCTTCCTTCTCCTTCCCCTTCTCCTTGTCCTTCAACACGGGGACTTCAACGAACGTAGGTTGCGGATCGGTGGTTGTCACTCCGCTCCTAGTTGTAATCGCCATCACCCTTCCCTTAGGGTTGTCCTCTTTCTTTCCTGGAAGCTTCCCTTGATTCCTAGGAACTTCCTCCGCATGGTTGAACATTTGGTTTTCCAAAACCTTTTGAGCTTTGTCAACCTTAGAAACTTGATCATCAACCTTGATGAGGCGGTTCTCCAACCCTTGAAGCTTTCCCAAGATCGTTTCCAACATGGGATCGGGCTTCTCCTTTCCCGAAGTGTTTCCTCCATTTGATGTTTGCCCCTGGCTTTTCAAAGGAGTAGAGGAAGAGGAAGGTGGAGTTAGTGAATTAGAATTGGAAGGATAAGAGTTACCGGAATTTTGTTGATTGGAGCGCCAATTGTTGTTATTTGAACCCCTATTGTTGTTCCAATTGTTCCGGTTGTTGTTGTTTCCATTCCAATTGTTTCCATTCCGGTTGTTATTCCGGTTGTTGTTGTTGTTGTTGTTGCGGTTGGTGTTATCACCGCCATTGTTGTTGCCCAAATAGCCAACATCCTTCCCTTGTTGCTTTGGGAAGTTGGTCTTGATAGCCTCCTTCAACTCTTTGATCTCATTGTTGAGGGAGAAAATCTGATTTTGAGCCTCATGTGTGAGCTTTGCTCCTTGCTCCACACGATTTCCCTCCACTTTCCGGTGGGAATACTTCTCTATGACTCTTGCTTGCTTCTCAATGAAGTCCCAAGCGTCATCTTCTCTCATGTCCATGAACGTTCCACATGAGAGGGATTGGAGGTTGAATTGCGTTCCCGCATCCAGCCCCTTGTAGTAAATCTCCAACAAGGCAAGTTTGGATATGCCATGATGAGGGCAATCCAAGAGCAAATCCTGAAACCTTTCCCAAGATTGAAATAAACTTTCGTTAGGTCTCATGGAAAAAGCATTAATCTTACCTCTAAGTTCCGCCGTTTTGGATGGCGGAAAGAATTTGGTGAGGAACTCCGCGGAAAGGTCTTCCCACGTGTCTAGTTTCCCACTAGGAAGAGCTTGATACTAAGATAACGCTTTCCCCTTCAAGGAGAAGAAGAAAGGCTTGAGCTTATAGCTGTTGGTAGTAGCACTCTTCGGTCTCATTGTCTCCATCATACACTCAAAGTTTTGCAAGTGTTGGTGTGGAGATTCAGCGCTTGTCCCGCCAAATTGGTTTTGGCGAACAAGAGTAATGACTTGAGGGTTGAAGCTAAACCCTTGCACATCTTCAGCATCGAAATTCACGCCCAAGCGGCGTGGTTGTTGTGTTGGATCCATCCGCTGGCCAAGAGTTCTTGGCTCATTATCTACACGTTCGATCCTCACGTTCCTAGGTGGAACACGACGATTGGCAGCTCCTCGTGGATGGAAAGGATTCACATTGATCGTGGGATCAATCTCCTCTAGCGGTGGCATGGAAGAGTCACTATCATCGGCGGATGAATGACTTCTTCTTCTAGACCTTGATGCCTTCCTTGAGGATTTCTTGCTTCCCTTATTCTTAAGGTCGCTCATCTCTACCCTCATCTGGAAGATCATGTCTTGCAGATTGTTAACTTGAGATTGATGACGATCCATCTCATCTTGGCGGAGAGTCTCATTCCATTGGAGTTGAGCTTCCTTCTCCGCCAACTCCGCCTGAAGATCACGTTCGTGTCCTTCAGCCATCTTCTTTTCCTTGCGCTTTTGCCTTAAAGTTTTCTCTAGCTCTTGATCAAGAGGCAAGAGATCTTCGGTGTTCCTAGACCTGCGCATGCACTCAAAGTAATATCAAATAACGAGAGCAAGCTCCCAAGCTTGACAAACGGTTATTGAATTCGGCCGGAACCAAATCCCCGGCAACGGCGCCAAAAACTTGTTCGCCCCTAGAGGTGTGTGCAAATAAGTTTTAAATTTATAAAACTAGAATCAAGCAAGCGAACCCGCAGTGTACGGATCGACGTAGTTAAGCAAGAATTCCAGAGTATCGAACACAGGGATTTGGGTGGGAACAAATTCAGTTGTAGATTATCAAGCAAGTAAATATGAGAGTTTTGCAAATATTGGGAAAACGACAATCCTAAAGATCCAGGCATCCAGCTGTGGCAATCGATTCAAGATATACTAATGATATAAAGACAGAGTTGAGATATGCAAAGGTATGCTAATGTAAGGTAATCGTACGGTGAAGTTCCAAAAACCTTATATGAATCACCTACAAGACACTCTCTATACAGGTTGTTGAGGCTCAATATAGAAGGGTCCTAAAAGCAAGAATTAATGTCATATACCCAAACTTGTAATCCAAGGATCAAGACTAACTTAACCGATTATGGTTGTGACACTCACAATCGAGGTAGAGGTTGTTGAGGCTTCACTACCACCTAGAAGAGACAAGTCTAAACTAAATTAAAGCAAATCTTTAACTTTGGATTAAAGTAAAAGCAAGTTCGTAAACTTAAGGGAAATTACGGTTAGATCTTGAGACTCCACGGTCGTGGACTTCAAGAACAGGCCGTAATTTAAGGTTGTCGACGATTCTCTCTAACTCTCAGGGTCTAATTTGTTTACGATCGATCTATCATCATCTAAGCCACAACTATCAACCCTTCACCTTAGAATTGTTAAGGGTTTTTAGCCAATAACTGTCATGTTGATATCAATTCAAGGATTAAAAGATAGAAAGATGAAAACTTCCGAAAACTTTCAATAATCTTCAAACCGATCTCAAAGTCACAATCAATAACAAATATTGTCAATGGATTCAGAATAAAGCAAACAATCACAATCTTAGGAAAGAAGGGAGAACGGGATGTCAATCCGTTTTCCAAATCAAACCTAAATAAGAAGAGAGATCTTCTTGCAACAATCTTCCAAAAGCTTCGATCTTCCGCTAATCCGGAGATCTCAACAGCAATCTCCACCAAAAGTGCGAGATTAGGGCAAATCCCAGATGCAAACTTCGATCTCCAATGAGATGTCAAAGATTCCAATCAAGGGCTTAAACGGCGTTGAAATTCTCTAAGCGGTGATGAAGCGTGGTGTCAGCGGGGGTTCTCCGTTGTAAGCGAGGATAAGCGATGATCGCCAAAATTCCCCTAAGCCAAGATGACGGAATCTCCCTTTGTCCGTCTTTTTATAGGGCAAGATAAAATATCGGCCCGGCCCAATCTTCAAAAGATCGTGGCTTCAAAATGTGGCGAAAAAGATCGCCAAGATCACGGTCGTGGAAGATTCCATGACCGTAATTTAGAGCGTGGATTATGTCACGGTTTGGACCATATGTTCCACGGCCGTAATAGTTACTGGAATGCATCACGCCTCTCTTTGTAGTGTTCCACGGCCGTGAAACCAAACGTGGTTTGTAGTACGGCCGTATTTTAGAGCGTGGTTTAGGGCAAGAACGTGATTCTTCCCTAGCTTCGTGCATTCCTCAATTTAAACTCCAATTTGCTCCTAATAATGCCCTCAATCCATGGACATATTCAATCAACTCTTCTTTGCTCGATTCCGCTCGGAAATGACTCTCAATCACCTATAATCAACATAAAGCTAGTGTAGATATCCATATTGACAATATAGGTAATACTAGCTCACATATGCAATGATGTTCAATCAAAGACTATCAAATGAATCAGATACATTTAGAAAACGTGCCTAAAATATCACAATATTTCATGCTAACAATATCATGCGGTGTTAGATATTAATAGTAAGGCTATTATAGTCTTTACTAAGATGGTAAATAGAGGTCTTCTAAGTTTAAGACCTTTGAAGAGACGGGTTTGTCATCAGAACTGTACGAGCATCGAGCTGATAGCACATGGATATGACGCCTTTTAGTGTAATACCATGAAGGGGCAAGATATTCCAACATTGGAAGGTATTCCAGTTATTTATGAGTTTATAGACGTGTTACTGAACCGTCTAGTTGCCACCTCAACGGAGTGTGGACATTGTTATCGAGTTGAAGTATGATACAAGATTGAATGGGAAAGCCACACTATATGGTGCTTATTGAGATATTGTACTAATAACTTGAAAAGTTGACTGAAACGGGCTTCTTTTACCCTAGTGGGTTCCATGTTCCGTATTGACGACCTGATGAGTTATCTTCAAGAAGCAATTGTGTTTTAAGGATTCCTTTGTGCTCAAGATATCCCTAGTCATGGATGAGAGAGCAGCATGTGTATAAGATAGCATCCCATACCCGTTATGGACACTACGAGTTTGTAGTGATGTGATTTGGATTGACGAATGTTTTAGTAGTTTTTATGGAGTTGATGAACAATATCTTCATCGACTTCCTTGATTAGTTGGTGGTGGATTTCATTGATGACATGTCGGCATACTTTCATAGCAGGGAATAGTAGACCGATCGTCTAAGGACCGTTCTGCAGATTTCGAGAGATAGAGGGTTGTATGCTACGCTCTAAGTGTAAGTTGAGATGCCAATGGTAGCCTTTTTAGGTCATGTTATCTCCGCCAGTGGGATCATGGTTGACTTGGCGAGAATTAAGTATGTTGTAACATGGGAGATACTGATGAACATTAAGGAATGCGTAGTTTTCTCGGCTCAGCCGATTGCTACCAATGCTTCGAGGAAGGATTTTATATGATTACGTATTCATTTGCGAGTCTTTTGAGAAGACCATACCGGTGTGATTTTCATTTCAGATTTCTATAGATCATAGGAATCCGAAGTATATTTTATGCAACAAGGGTTGAATATTTGACTTGAGGATTCCATATCATTCAGAGAAGTTGAACGTTGTCGTCGATAACTTGAATGGAAAGACGCTCCAAGAGAAGATGATTGTGAGACTGATAGTTCAACCTCAACTTCAGAGAGATCTAGCTTGGCTAGAGTTGGAGTTTCAGTTCCTTGATGGGGATACCCAGTTATACCTCAGAGGTTCTACCTGGTCTGTTGGATGAGGTCCAACAGAAGCAGGAGACCAGCCCGGCCTTGACAAGGTTTAGAGAAAGGATGTCTCAAACTGAGCCACCATAGTTCTCCATGGGAGTAGATGGACTGATGAAGAGTCATGACCGCTTTTGTGTACCTTCTGATGCAGATGGAGATAGATAATATTACGGTATGCCCATTGTACGCCTTATTCAGTACATTCAGGTACGAGTAAGATATACCACGAGATGAAACGATTATAATGTATGAAGCCGATATAACCAGATTTGTGATACAGTGTGTGACCTGTCAGCAGGTTCAGATAGAGTATTTCCGATCTAGAGATAAGCCCCACCCACTAACACTGTAGTAGAATTTGGGAGGACATCTCTATGGACTTTATTGTGGGATTGTGACCCAGTAGAAGATTGATGTTATTTGGATTGTTGGTAACAGATTAATGAAACCGGCACATTTCATTTCTATCAGAAGGACGTGGCTAGTGAATGAATTGGTTGAGGAGTACACTAGACAAATAGTGAGACTCCATGGTATACCGAGATCGATCATTTCTGATCGAGATGGATGTTTTTACTTTGAGATTGTGGGCAGTAGATACAGACTGCTTTGGGAAAATGAGTCTATACTTCATGACTACGCTTGACCCCTTGACAGAGGGTCAGTTGAAGAGGATCATCTAGATTTTAAGAATCTAATATAAGCTGTAAGTTGAATGGGAAATGTGGATGGTTATATTACCTTCCATTATTGAGTTATTATATAACAGTTATAGACGTTTATCTTCAGGAATGTCCTTGAGAAGCATTGTATGGGCGTAGATGCCATACACCTTTATGCTAGAAGTGATCTAGCAGTAGTAGTGGAAATAACACATGACCAGACTCAGGATTTTATAGTTTGAGTAACGATAATTAAAGGAAGAGTGTTGGCTCTACATAGTCGCCAGATTGTGTGTGTAGACAAGAGGTGTTAACCTCTAAAGTTCAAGCGAGAGTTCATGTCCAGCTGGAGGTATCTCAGCTGTGAGACGTTAGTTGTGTATTATGGAAAGGGGAACTGAGTTTCCAATATGTCGGTTACTTGAGATCTTGATCAGTTTTGTGAAGGCAACATGATGTTTAGCTTTCACTCTGAAGTTGGTGGATGTTCACCCAGTGTTCTTGTATCTCAACTGTGGAAGTATATACCAGGTTGGAAACACTTTGTGAGTTATAATGATCTAGTGGTTAAGTTGAACCACATCGTTGTTGAGCATCTGATTACATTCTTGGAATAAGATATGAAACGCTTGCAATTGAAAGACATTCCCATATTGAGGATATAATGGTCGAGCTGAAGACCTGAAGAGGCTATGTGAGAGACTGAGGATAGTGTACTAATGAACTATCCAGAGTATATGTTGGGACAAACCCATTTGTGGGAGCACGAGTATATCTTAATGCTATCTTGATGAATGTTGTGCTTATGTGCTTATATGCCTTGATGTGTTATTTCATGCTAGTTGTGATGTGATTTATGATCTTAGTAGATCTTGATGTGCTAGCGTGATGTATGCTATAGCTGGAGATGATTACTTCCTCCACGTTATGATTATATTTATAGCTGGAGATGGTTCTTTCCTCCATGCTATTTGAGTGGGATTAGGATTCAGCTGGAGATGGTTCTTTCCTCCATGCTACCTTGATGGACATAGTTCAGTGGAGATGTGATTCCTCCATGCGATATATATGTTTATGGGTTGGCTAGAGATGTGCTTCCTCCATGCCTTGTGATGTGCTATGGCGAGAGACGTGATTCCTCTACGCCTTTGGGTAGCGTTATGGCCCTATTTCCTGGAGATGATGATTCCTCCATGTTTATAATTGAGGTTATAGATTGTTATAGGTTGTGATCTTTTGAACGGAGATGTAATACCTCCGATAGAAAGAGTGAGAGTTATACCTCGGCGTATGGGTCCGAGAGGATTTGGGAATTGTTCAAGTTTTGGGACGAAACTTTTTTTTAAGGGGTGTGTGATGTAATAGCTAGGATTTCCGAATTCTAATTAATGTTGATTAACTTAATCGTTGATAGTAATTGACATATAACTCGCGAAGATTTCGCAAGTGAAGAGTAAGAGTCCCGCCGTTATGTTCCTGGCGTAATTTTGGACGTTTGGGGAAATTTTTACTTTTTCCCCTGGGTAATTATTTTTACCCTCCGGTGTTATTTGGAGCATTTGGGAGCTCCAATTAATAAAAATGCAGTTGAGAAAAATGATCAGGACATCGGATATGTCCTAGGTATGAAATAACATGGAGAGGCAAAACGGCCAAAAGAGTCGCTGTTTCGTTTCTTAACGGCTAAGAAAGACGGCTTAGGATTACACGTTTTTCGAGGCAGATGTGGAAAAATTATCCCTACAATATTCCAGATTTAATGTTCCAATCTCGAGAAGTTTGGAGAAAGAGGTTCGACCCGCCTTTGGATCGGTTAAAGGATAATTATCGACTTTACTAAAGGATAATTATTGTCTTCACTATAAATAGCGGAAAATCCTTTATTAATTCATTTCCTTTCACGTTTCCTCGTAAAAGCTCTGATTTCTCTCAACCTTCAAACTCAGATCTACTCTCCGTTTCTAATCCGATTTCAATTCCGTTTGAGTTTCTGGATTCCTCTCTTCATTCTCTTCATAACGGTACCGAGTTTCTGCATTTCCGAGTATATGGAGGGTTGGTCTAGCATATATGTCACCATGACGGTTCCGTCGCTCAGATTCCGATGAATATGATGTTGTCCATGCGTAGCCTGCGTCGTTGTGATTCCGAATCTTCTTTAAGATCATCAATCGGGTTAGTAACGAATAAGTTATGAATTTATTCGTTTTCCGTACTGTGATTTGGCCTAAATTGACTTTAGGCTTGTCAAATAGGACAATTAAAAATTCCATTATGGTCGTTATATTATTCTGGTGATTATGGGTTGTTTGTTTGATGAAATCTGATGACAGGGGGTTTAGAAATTGCCTGCGGGCAAAACGTTATTTTGGCAAAATCTAATTAATTAATTAAAGGTTAATTAATTAAATTAGGATTAGAATTGGGATTGAGGAATGTTGATTAGGTGCTACCTTGAGATTTGAGGAATTGTGAGTTATGCTGAGATATTGAGGTTTAGTTGGTTGTGAGGCTTATAGATTGAGTATGATCCTTATGGATCCCTTGGGTCTAGATGTGACCTTTTTGATTGATAAGAGTATTGATATCTCATTATGCCTTGTTATTAGGCAGTGTCCCTCTCAGGATTGGAGGTTGATCGTGATTGTGATTGTACGAGGTTGAGGTAAGTCCGTAGGACTTACTTAGCTACCATCCCTATATTGGGTGTTTGCATAAGTGGTGTGTGCTTTATATGTTTGCTATGATAGCATGAGTTGTCGTTTTTATCGACCTATGTTCTATTGACTGCCCCACTACGTGGCTGTGATAACCTTTCCCTTTCATCCCGCCGTGGAGTTTGGGAGGTTCTCTGATGTCGGGCTAGACTGGTTTACAGGAAGGGCGCAATCCACTCCCATAGGGTACACGGATTGTGTGACCGATACTCGTACAGCTGGACATTGCACTCAGAGGCGGGGATGTATCGGTCCTCGTGTCACATACTTTCATCTATCTATATATATATATACGGTTTTTTGAGTGAATGGTTATCATATAAAGATAATAAATGGGCTAAAAAGTCGAAAACCCTAACTCTTTCTCTTTTCACTGATTTTGGAGATTTGCGGGTTTGGTTGCCACATTTTTTGTGCTGAGAAGGATATAAGTACCCCATAGGAAGCAATTGGTAGTTAATTTGGGGGAAAGTAACTGAAATTTAGAGAGTGAAATCGAACAGCTTCTCGCCTCGGTCCAATCGACCTGCGCCTCGGCCGAGGTGTTCTTGAGACTTGTCAGAGCAACCAAGGCGATCCTGTGAGAGAGAGAAAAATGAGTTCCAGATCTAATCACTAGCTAGTTCTGAGGGATAGATCCTCACCTTCTTCTTCTTCCCGAACTTCTATCCCGGTGATTCACGAGCGTCACCAACTGATTTTGACCGCATATGCGCGCGCCCCGTGATTGCGCCGCGTTTCTTAGATATCTCTGCATTTAATTGCCTCCATGTAGCTGATGATCTGAGGAGGATGGTTTCCATGGTAGGGCTGGAGCAGGTCACGGAGATTAGAGCTTTAACCTACCTCGAGCCCACATTAGAGTTTGTGAGTTCTGTTACTCACTTGCTTGAGGAGAGAGCCATCAAGTACCGGTTGCTGAACCAGAACTACCTAGTTCCCATGGACCAGTGGAGAGACATCTTTGGCTTCCCGACCCCTACAGTTCCCGACTTCCCTTCTCGAGCCATGGATCGACAGTTTTGGGGACAAATTGCTTACGTGGTAAAGCATGCTGATAGGTGGAGACTTGGAGACTCCAGGGAGTGCATTATCTTCCACCTTGCTTTCCGACTAGCCCACCGGATCTTCAGTGAGACCCTTCTAGCGCGTACTGAGACGCCCCAGAAGATTAGATAGGGGGAGCTTCTGTGTCTATTATGTATGGTGACTGGGGGAGTGCCTGATTTTGGGGCGATGCTAGCTGAGGATCTACACAGGATCAAGGCTAAGGGGAAGGGATATATCTGTTGTGGCGGCCTGGTGACTCATATAGCGATGGTCATGGATCTGGATCTAAATGCATGTACACTGGTGGCGGCTGCCAAGCCGCTAGGATTGCAGGAGATGATCACGAGGAGGATTCTAGTTCCTCGTGGACTTACTACACCGTATGTGGCGATGCCTTGGGAGCAGACTGCCCCTCAGGGTATCATGTGGTTGACTCAGTTCTCAGTCTACGATCCACAGTATTGGTCTACCGCGTGGATACCTTACATTGAGGATGCTAGAGACACCGCAGCAGCTTAGGTGTAGGAGGAGGATGAGGATGATGATGGCGGTGTTGCCATGGAGACAAGGACAGATTCAGCCGGGCCCAGTGTGCCAGTCGTCGATCTAGACGACGAGGAGACAGAGGAGGAGGTTGTTGCAGCACCATCACGTCCTGCTAGGCGCAGAGTCCGTAGATAGAGGGATCCCGTAGCTCACCGAAAGATTGACGAGCTGACGGATCAGATGATTGACTCTTACGCTGCCCTGTTCTTGGATATGTTGGAGATGAGGGAGAGCCAGCACTACCAGCGCCAGATGATGGAGATATAGTTTCAGCATATTATGGGCTACCATTTTGATCCATCCCAACATCCTTACGTCCCGTATCCACCATCACCACCAGCAGATCAGGATTAGAGCTAGCAGGGATTTCTTTTCTTTATTTATTATGCAGCTCAGCTTATGTCCGGTGAGTACTCTATTTTCCAGACTTATTTTGACCCATTGGGACAATGTGTCCCAAGTATGGGGTATTTGGATGTACCTTATTTGACATTATGTGTATGACTTGTATGACTTTTCATTTATTATCTTTCTTATGCTCTATGTGTTTATCTGAGACTACATGCATGCATACAGGTTATTTGATTGAGAAAAACGTCGAAAACTAGTTAAGAAAATAAATTTTTATGACCTCGACCGGGATGATTCTTGCCAAACGAGGTCAAGTACCTCGGTTGACTTAGAACATCTCGACCGAGGCGGATTAACTGAAAAGAGTTTTCGAAACGATTTATGTGCTTCCTTTGTGGATATGACCTCAGTGATGATTTTGTTTGCACATTGGTTTTGAAATCTTTATATGTTTGAAAGGCTTTGTGATATGTTTAAGTTGTTAAATGCTTTGTTTGAAATTTTTGGCATGTTTAATACTTTATTTTTATCCAAATTATGGTTAATTTAAAGGTTGACACCACATGATGAGTTCTATCACTTTCTTCCTGGAATGATTAAGGCAATTCATTCTCTTCTCTTCTTCTTCTTGATCATGCTTAGCCCCTCATATATATATATTTGCCTCCCTTTACCTATCCGGGAATTTGGAAGCAAGCAAGTGAAAAGCAAGTAAAAGAAAAGTTGAGATGTTGGCTAGAAGTTAGAAAGAAACAAATAGGTTTGGGGAAGTCAATCATGATGATGAGTAACTCGGCACCATTCACATAATCGGGTGTTTGTGTCTTGCCAAAGTTGGATTGAGCGATATTCCTAACGGGTCATGGTATGTGCATCAAGTGTTTGAGGCATCTCGAGAAATTGATGATTGTTGATCTCCTAGGTTTCGGTTATCGTGCACCTATGTCCATGCATCCCAAAAAGTAAAGTAAAAAGTAAATAAGCAAAGCTTATTGGTGGAAGATGTTGAAGTTCAAAGGAAGTGAAGTAAGATCCTTTTCCCGGATTCTAGCACCACATTCACTATATAGATCCCACCCTAACACGTTTCTTGACCTTCTCTTGAAAAGCCCTTGAGACCTCAAGCTTGTTGATTGACTTGGTGGTTTAAACTGGATTATACATGATTAATTTCGATAATTATGATTTATTATGCATTCTATGATTTTATGCAAAGATGAACAACTTTCTTATATTTATAAAATGTTTTGATCATGTTTTGATTTTAAACGCCATGAAGCATTCTCTTAGAGTGATCTATGAGTGGAGCACACCACCAAAATTTTTTTGAAATACTTTTCATTGATCTTTATGACTTATAATCCATTCTATCTTGTACTTAAGATTTGGAACTTGCTTGGGGACAAGCAAGGGACAAGTATGGAGTATTTTGATAGCATGTATTATAGTCTATATTTTGGGACTTGTTTAGACGTTTTATCTTCAATAATCTGCATGTTTGAATGTATATTATGTGATTATATTGTCGTTTCATCTACCTTTACGGGAATCGAGGTCTACACCAAGTTTCGATGTAATCGTAGGTAAAATGGCACGTTTTTGGATCGAAATGGAGCTAAGGAGCTAAGGAGTCATAGGAGCTACATTATGGAGCTTAAAAGAAGACTCATGAAGCAAGGAATTAACAAAGAAGATTTACTTTGGACCAGATTTAAGAGATTTCACATTCAATTGAGATTCACCTCGGTCAGCTACAGTGTCACATCGACCGAGGTGATCTTGAGGAGCGTCCCGACCGAGGCAAACACCCTGACGCGGCGAGATATATTTTATTTGGCTGAGATCTTTTATTTTTAGAAGGAGATATCTTATATTTTTGGGCTGGATTTTGGAAGGAAAATCATATATTTAGGAGATCTATTTTAGAGATATGGATATATTTTATTAGGATATTATCTTTTTTAAGATATTATTATCTGTGGAAGATAATTCTCCTATATAAAGGGTTGGATTTTCCACAATTCAGCCATCTTTGGATCAACAATATTCTCCCAGCTGCAATTAGGAAGGATTTTAGGAAGTTTGAAGGAAGATTGAAGATTGAAGGAAGGAAGTTTCATAGCTTTGTGATAGCTTTTGAGGGGATTTGTAAGACTTTCTTAGATTCCCTTTAGTTTTATTATCTTGTTGGATTTGTGATCCAAGGAACGCTGATTTGTTTGATATTTGATTCAGTTATTGAAGCCTCGTTCTTAAGGTTTTTGTGTTCAAATATTCATTCCCTTCTCATATATTTGATTATTGCTTTCATGATGATGAGTGGCTAATTTCCTTGTACGATTCTAGGGTGATTGGCTGAAAGTTGTGGGAAAGATGATGATAGAATGATCCTAATTCCAGTAGGACCCTGAAAGCTCGAGTCTTTATCCTCAACCCTAGAACATCTTGTTTAGTAACTAAGAGTTAAGTGTTAGAGTTTGCCAAATCCGTAATTGAGAGTTAAGTGTTAAGTGTTAGAGCTCGGCCGGGGTGGAACTTGAATGACTGAGGTAACCTTTTGTGATCCGTAACTGAGAGTTAAGTTTTAGAGTTTGCCAAATCCTATTCTTATTATACCGTTCCTGGTTCAATGCAAGCCTAGGATGAGACTTACACGGTAATTCCTTAGTTTGTTTACCCATGATCATAGGTATAGGTAATAAAGGTTTATCCTTTATTTGGGTTTGAGTGTGCCTTCATTCCATCTTTGTGAGTTAGCCTGAGACTTACCCGGTAAAGGTTGACTCTATTCCCTTAGTTGGTGTGTTGGTTTGAGATTATAATTCCTTTCCTTAGTACCTTGAGACTTACCCGGTAAAAGGAGCTTTTGGTTTGGGATTAATGTGTAGTGAGACTTACCCGGTGATCTATTCCACTTTAGAAACACCTTCCCTTTGCAAAATCTCAGCTTTGTCCGCTTTTTCTTGAGATCTTGAGTTGGAACCACAACTAGATGCTTTAATCCGTAGAATTTGCATATTTCCTTTAATTGACTTTATTATCATCTCTTTGATTGCTTTAATCACCTCTGTGGTTATTAGTTATATTGACTACCTATACTTGTTTTGTTTCACCTAAGTCCCTGAGATCGACACCCCGAAATTCTTGCTTTTTACTATAATTGATCCGTACACTGCGGGCTCGCATCCTTGTTTTATGCATATTTCTTGGGATATAAATTTAAAGCTTGCACACACCGTATGGAGCGAACATGATGCGCTATGGGCGTATAGGAATGCATACAAGACTCCCATAGGTACAACACCATACAACCTTGTGTATGGGAAGTCTTGTCATCTCCCATTAGAGCTAGAACACAAAGCGTAATGGGCTGTGAAATGGTTGCACTTTGGCATGAAGGAAGCGGGCGAGAAGCGCCTCTTGGACCTTAATGAGCTTGAAGAACTCTGCTTGAATGCCTATGAGAATTCCAAGATTTAAAAAGAAAGGGCGAAGCGTTGGCATGATAAGCATATCATTGCAAAGGACCTCAAAGAAGGAGATCAAGTTCTCCTCTTCAATTCGAGACTTCGTCTCTTTCCAAGTAAGCTTAAATCTCGTTGGATTGGACCTTATCTAATCAAAAGTCTTTTTCCCCATGGCGCAGTTGAAGTATGGGGTGAAAAGAGCGGAAGTTTCAAGGTGAATGGCCAACGCCTTAAAAAGTATTCACCGGAGCTTCCAGTTGAGGAAATTACTCCGATTGTCCTCGAATAAACCTAGGAACGGTCTAGCTGCGGACCCAAAGCAAGCGCTTCTTGGAAGGCAACCCAAGGTATTGCACTTATGTTTTTGTTTTTCTTTCGTAGATTAGTTTAGTTTAGTTGTTTTTGCTTTGTTTCTCCCTTGATACCTCCCGGTATGTTATGTTTTTGGATGTAGGAATAAGGAATGGGTAAAGGAAAGAAGCAAAAGTTGGAAGTAATTGACGAAACTTGGATTTTGGCACACAACAGAGACTTCCACGCCCTAAACCACGGTCGTCGAAGTAACAGGTGGCCGTAATTTTCCAAAATCTGACACAAATAAGCAAAACAACGGGTTCCGTACATTTCCACGGCCGTGGCATGCCCCGAGTGACCGCAAATTTCAAAAATTTTACGGCCACTATATAAACCACCTTCCTTCATAAAAACACAACCACAACCCATTTCCACGCCCAGAATCGCCGACTACACTCCTCAACCCGTAATTCTTCGTCCGGAGTCCGATTCGATCGATTCTTGAGCCTAAAGTGGAGCATTTTCAACCATCTACATGATCCAAGCAACAAACTGAGTAAACAATCCACGCTGGAGAAGGAATTTGGATTTGAAAGATCCAAACCCTAGGTTTTTCTCCCTTTTCTCTACTTTGTCAATTTGGTTCAATTTCTTCACAAGAATTTAGGAGAACTGGACGAATTTGGAATTGGAATTAGTCTAGGATAGTGATTGTTGATTTTGGTGTGGATTTGCTGAGTTTTGAGAGAAACAGACCAGAACCACGGTCTCCCTATGTTTCCACGGCCGTGGTTTACCAAGAACAGGCCGTGGTTTTCTCTGTTGCTGAGAAAAATGTTTAGGCGAAAGTCCAGTAGGAACAAGAAGTGAAAGGATGATAGTTCCTCCTCTTCCCAACCTCCCCCTAGTGAACCACCATCACCACCACCTCCTAGAATCCCCACAATTCATGAGGACTACCTAGGAGCCTTAGAAAGGATTGAGAAGAGGGCAATCATAGGACCTCGATACCTTGTACTAGAGGAGCTTGAGCCGCTCAATGTTGTGAACGACTTGACTTGGCTCTTGGATAGAGCCGGAGTGATCGTCTTCTCCACTATTAGAGAGGATTCCTATGAGGAGATAACAAGGGAGTTTGTCACTTCCTTTGAGCATAGCCATGTAAACCGAACGGTCTCCTTTAGGCTAATGGAGCAAAACTATGAGTTCTCCATCATCCAGTTTGGAGCCTTCTTTGGCTTCCATGAGAGCTTCAATGGTAGGTTTCCTAGCGGAGTGTATGCTAAGGATTTTTGGGAGGATATAGCCATGTTTTAACTAGAGGTGGTAAGATTCAGCTCTTGTGGTCCGGATCGTCGATTTCGATCATCAACTCTCTGGTGGGAATACTGTTCAATAAATAGAGCTTATTTCTCAACAAACTCCCATGCATCATAGATAGTCTTGTCCATGAACGTCCCTCCAAAAAGGGATTGAAGCTTGAATTGAGTTTACTCATCCAAACCCCTGAAGTAAATCTCTAGCAGCTCAATCTTTGGAATTCAATGATGAGGCAATCCAACAAAAGGTCCTTGAACCTTTCCCAGGATTTAAATATACTCTCTCTATCTTTCATCACAAAGACATTGATTTTACCTCTCAACTCCGTGGTTTTTGATGGTGGAAGGAACTTAGTAAGGAACTTCATAGTCATCTCTTCCCATGTGTGAACTCTTCGGGATGGTAGTGATTGATACCATGCAAGTGCTTTCTCTTTCAAGGAGAAAGAGAAACCTCGCAGCTTGTAATTATTGTTCTCTAATCGTGAAGGCCTCAAGGTCTCCATAATAATCTCATAGTTTTGCAAGTGTTGATGCGGAAATTCTCCCTCTAGTTCTCCAAATTGATGATGTTGGATCATTTGAAGAACTTGAGGACGAAGCCCACTATCATGTTGAGCCGGATCTCCTAAGTGCATGCCCTGATGGCGTACTTGTTGAGTGAGATCCATCCTTTGATCAAGTGTTTGCGATTCTCCCACAAACGGATCAACTCTCTCATTCCTCGCTAGATAGCGACATATAGGTGGCGGCACAACAACGGGTGCCGGTGGGTCAATTTCAATCCTAGCATTTCCCCCTTGATTTTGGAGCAACTGCCGTACAGTAGCTTGCATCTCGGCCAACTCGGCTCGAATGCCATCTTCTCTCTCACGTGCATCGGCTCTTTCCTTAATTACAACATCATCTCGTAGTTTCAGTTGATCTAGAGCATCATCCAACTCAGCTTGGAGATCTCTAACTTCTACCGCAACAATTTCTTTCAACTTTCTTTTATAGGTATTTTCTGGTTCTCGATTGTAGGGAATGATTCCCTTACTAGCTCAAGATCATCGCATTAACCTAAACAAAGGTCCTGCAAGAACACTCGAGTAAAATGATCAATAGCAACAAGGGCAACAACCCCAAGACAACCAAATACGGGCTTGGTAAGAACCAAGTCCCCGGCAAGGGCGCCAAAAACTTGTTCGGTCCAAAACGTGTGCAAAATAAGTCTTATTTTATACCAAGAACCAAGCAATATAAGCGAACCGCAGTGTACGGGTCAATCGCAATACAAGCAAGTATTCTAGGGTCAAACACAAGGACTATGGAAAAATTAAGCAACGGTATATAATCTTCAGGTTGTTAAGCAAATCTCGAGAAACAAAGAACAATGATGTTTAATAATCAGATAAAGGAATGCAAATTAAAGAGATCAAAGCATCCGGTTGTGGTTTCGACTCAAGATTTCTAAAGATAAGCGCATACAAAGATGAAGTTGCAAAGGGAAGGTATTTCTAAGATGGGATAGATCACCGGGTAAGTCTCGCCATCCACTATCCCAAACCAAAGATCCTATTACCTAGTAAGTCTCAAGGAATTAGGGAAAGGAACTATATTCACAAACCAGCACGTTACTTAAGGGAATAGAACTAACCTTTACTAGGTAAGTCTCAGGTTAACTCTTAAAGATAGGATGAAGGCACACACAAACCCTAACAAAGGATAACCGTTTGTTACCTAACACTCATCATCATAGGTAAACAAGCAAAGGAATCGGGTAAGTCTCTTCCTAAGATTGGATATAAACCAGCAAAGGTGCAACAAGAATAGGATTTTGCAAACTATAAGCTATGGTTCAAGATCAAGCGTCCAGGGTCGATGTCGTGCAATTATTGCCTGATCTCGGTCGAGATGCTCCAAGAACAGCCCGAGACGGTAACGTTTTAGGTTAAACTCAAGCTTATAGGGTCCACTCGAGATAAAGGTTTATTCTTTCATCGTCTATACCACAACCTTCAGCTAATCACTCTAGAATCCTAGGGCTTTTTGCCAACAATCATCATGTTCAAAGCAATCAAAGTATATGAAATCAAGATATCAACAAAAGATAATTAAACACTTAACAAAAGCACAAACAATCCAGTAATGCTTCAATAACGTGCTCCAAAAGATGATAACAACTCACTAGAATTCTCCAAGAAAACCTTACAAAAGTATCTTCTCTTCTTCCTTAATCTTCAACCTTGATATCCAATTAATCCTTCCAAGATCTCTTTCCGTAAATCTTTTCTCAAATCTTCCGTATAATCAACCGTCATCTTGCGTTGATCCTAAAGATCATTCATCAATATTCACCTTCCATTCTTATAGAGGAATTTTAGGTCAAATTATATATTTCTTCTTAGGTTGTGGGCCGTCGACCTCGAGTAAGCCCAGTAGCCATCTCGGTCGAGATGAATACGTACACATCCGAGATGTCTAATCAATTATGTACTTTTCTTCGTATCTTCTTCTGATTTCTTATTTTGTCCATTTTCTAGGTTTCTGCCTTCCTTCTTGTAACTCCAAGTATTCCATAATGCAGCTCAATGGTCTCCCTATACTTCCATGTCCCTTTTTCGATCCAAAATGTGCCCTATTCCCTACAATTACAATCAAACTAAGTGTAGATGTCAGTTCTTGCAAAGTAGACGAATAATGACATGATCATCAAGAATATATACCCATGCATGGAGAATAATGATGAGAAGACGTCAAAACCATTACCAATATATAGACTATAATTCATGTTATCAATATACTGACAAAGACGACACGTTTCATTCCCATTCGGGAAACGTGGCCGGTGAGTCTGTTAGTTGAGGAGTTCACCAAGCAGATAGTGAGACTCCATGGAGTACTGAGGACCATTGTGTGTGATTGAGATGGATGTTTTACCTCTCGGTTTTGGTAGCAGGTGCATGCTGCCTTGGGTACGAGCCTTCATTTTATGAAGGCTTTTCAACCTCACTCAAATGGTCAGTCAAAGAGGACCATTCAGACCTTGGACGATATGTTGAGAGCTTGTGTGCTAGAGTGGGGACAGGTGTGGTTATATCACCTCCCGTTGGTTGAGTTTTCATACAATAACAACTCGCATGCATCGATCAGGAAGGCCCCTGATGAAGCATTGTATGGATTGAGGTGCCGTACATCTTTATGTTGGGATGATCTCAAAACTGTTAGTGGTATGGCTCCTTATCAGATTCAGGATGATAATGCCCGAGTGGCATTGATTAGAGAGAGGATGATGGCTGCACAAAGTCGTCAGAAGTCGTATGTAGACAAAAGGCCTCGACCTCTAGAGTTTAGAGTTGGAACTCATGTCTATCTGAGAGTATCACCGACGCGAGGCGTCAGACGTTTTGGCATAAAGGGGAAGTTGAGTCCCCGATATGTCGGCCCTTTTGAGATTCTAGAGCGATTCGGTGAGATGGCATACCGTCTTGCATTGCCACCTAGATTAGAGGGTGTTCACCCCATATTTCATGTGTCTTAGCTGAGGGAGTATATACCAGATCCGAGATACATTATCAGTTATGAGGATTTGGTGGCTGAGCCGGACCACACGTTTTTTGAACATCCAATTGCAATCCTAGAGTGACGTATGGCACGCTTGCGCTCGAAGGACATTCCGATGATGAGGATACAGTGGTCTAAACAAGGACCTAAGGAGGCCACATGGGAGACTGAGGATAGTATCGAGAGGAACTGTCCCGAGTTTTATGCAGAGATAGCTACACCTGTAGACTTTCTAAGTGAATCTTAGCTGTATTTGGTGAGTTATATGATAATGTGATTACATGATTATGTGCTTATATGATATTGCTTTCGTGCTAGATTGTGATGTATGATTTTAGTAGATCGTGTATGTTGGCACGAGTTACGATATAGGTGGAGATGGTTCTTCCTCCGTGCTATTGTGATACAAGCGGGATTATTTGGCTAGCGAGGTTCTACCTTCATGCCCTTGAGCGATGTTTGTGGTTGGAGATGTTCTACCTCCATGCCTTCGAGTTATGAGCTAGTTGGAGATGACCATCCTCCATGCTATTGGGGTTATTCTAATGTTGGAGATGTTCTTCCTCCACACTATTGTGGTGATTATAGTTTTTAGAGATGTTCTTCCTTCATGCTTTTGTTAGGATTATGGTTTGCCGGAGATGTTTTACCTCCGTGCCTTTGTGATGGGTTTAAATTTCCGGAGAAGTTCTACCTCTATGCCTTGGTGATGAGTTAGATTGCCGGAGATGTTCTACCTTTGTGCCTTTGGGATAAGTTAGGGTTTGGAGATGTTATACCTCCGATAGAGTGAGTGTTTATACCTCGGCATATGGGTCCGAGAGGATTTGGGTTAGTTCGAGTTTCAGGATGAAACTTGTTTTTAGGGGGATCTGATGTGATAACTCTTCGTTCCATAAGATCCCCCGCGACCGCGCAGGTTCTTGCCCCTAGGCGCGGGCCACCGCTGGCGCGGCACTGCTGGGCCGCGGTCGTGGAATGGACGGTCACAACCGCTTTCTTTTACCTCTTGATTTTACTTTCCGCTTTCCTTATCCTATAAGTTTCTTCTTCTCTTTCAAATGAAGGTTTTCTTGCTTTCTCAAAACTTCTTCATCTCCTTCTTACGATCTTCTTCTTCCCTTCCTTCTTTCATTGGATTTCTTCTTGTTTTGATCTTGGTTCTTCCCCAAGCTTACAAGTGAGATTGAAGCTGATGTTGTTGATGCCTTGTTGTGGACGGTTGAGGACATGCAGTTGATGTTCTTCCTTATTCTTGGTCAGAGAAGTGGTGAGTTATTCCCTTATTTCTCCTTTTCTTGCTCTTTCTTCTTTTCATCCTCTCTCCTTGTGATTTCAACAAGGATTGATCTTGTGCTGAGTTATGGATATTTTGGATTTGTATATATGTGTGTATATGATGGCTTTACAGCTTGGGTTACTCCCTAAAGTGGAGTTGTGAAGGATCGAGCAAGAGAGTTGTCGAACAGCTCTTGGAGGATGTCGTCTATCAAGAAAACCGCCCCTGTGGCTAGAGCGTTCCAGCGCCCCTACGGCGTCTACCCCCCTCATGTTGCAACTTGTCACCGCCTCCGCGCTTGTTCTTTCCCGCGGGTAAGCCTTCCAGCAGAACATACCAAGTGTTGGTATGTTTTCCTCATTTCCTTGTCTATAGATTGGGTATAGGAGTAGGCTAGGATATGTTTATGAGAGTGTGATGATGATGTATGCCATGATATGGCTTGAGGTTTAGTTTGTTATTTGAGGTTTATACGATATTCATGTTCTTTATGCATCCCTTAGGTCTAGGTGTGATCCCTTTGATTGATAGGAGATTGATACATGTTTATGCCTTGTTATAAGGCAGTGCTCATTCCTACGGGAATGTGAGGTTTGTCGTGGTTGAGGTTATTCGGAGATTCAAGTAAGGCCGTAGGACTTACTTAGTTGCATTCCTATATTACGGACTTACGTAGTTGCATTCCTATATTGGATGTATGCGTGAGTGGTGATTGTTATATCCTTTATATCATGCGATTTGTAAGAGCCTTACTTTTCTTAGGACACCCGCCCCTGCGGTTGGTCTTGGCCGCAGGTGCGGCTAGCTGCCCCAGCGGTACTGAGGACCTGCCCCTGCGGCTATGGCGGCCTCAACCGCTTTCCTTGACCGTTTGACCCGTGCTTTTGCTTTTCCTTCCCTTATAAGTTTCTTCTTCTTCTCTTTTGATGAGGATTTCCCCATCTTCTTTCCCTAGCTCCATCTTCTCCACGTTCTATTTCTTTCCTTCGTTCTTCTTTATTCCTTTCAAGAGTTTGCTGATGCCTTGTTGTAAGATCCAATGAACTTGTGTTGATCTTCCTTGACATTTGATGATGGTTTATGTGTATAAATTCCCACAAGCTTGATCTTGGGTCAGGATCCAATGAAGAAGTGAAGAAGTGAAGAAGACGAGTCTCCTAACCTACGGACTTACCCGGTTAAGGTTATAAATGCCTTGTTATAAGATCCAATGAACTTGTTGTCAGGCTAGGGTCAGGATCCACTGTCAGATCCTAGCCCAGTAGCGCACTGAGTCCCGTTGATTTGGGGTATTACAAAGTTGGTATCAGAGTCTTAGGTTGACAACAATGGCACTTGCAATCTAAAATAAAGTTTGAATATATAAATAAACAGAACCCGAAATGGGTCAGACTTTTGAAAAGGATTTTGGTTTGGAAAAGAGTACAGCTATTTTGGGATAGAGTGTACGGGAAGCCATCACCCTTCTGACGATCTCGATAGTGTATATATATACCTATTATGTGTTTGCATGTATGTTGGATTATGTATTATATATATCTATACATATGGCATATATACAGCATTATAAGTTAGGTGCGCATACCTCGCAGATGGCTCGGACTAGAGTGACGTCTACAGTTGGACGAAGTAGGGGTAGACCCCCTCTTCCGCCAGTAGTGATAGGCCAAGGACATGATCTTATTGTTGATCCGCCTGCAGCGGAGGACATACATGAGGAGGTAGCTGAGAGCGTCGTTCCTGAGACTAGGAACGGTGGAGCTGCGAGACAGAGATCTCAACGAGTCCAGTCAGATGACTAAGATCATGTCTTTATGAGGGGACCAAAGTACCGCGCGTACATTAGGCGAGTTGAGGAGGCTGCCAGAGCGGGTAGACGTGCCCTGGATCTGCCAGCACAAGTGGGATCTTCTGAGATGTCCCAGGGAGCTACTGAGTTGTCAGTTAAACCGGCACGTGCTGTTGAGGTTGCTAGAGGTCCAGAGGAGTATAGAGGGCCTCGACCAAATACTTGGTTGAAGGCATTCCATCAGATGGGAGTACCCCCTTTCTCTAGGGAGGTGGGGTTTGAAATTGAGATTTGGATTGGACATGTAGACTCAGCTCTTGAGTCTATTCGATGTCTAGAGGACATACGGTTATAGATAGTCCATACTCTATTTCGTGACCTAGCTCAGCTATGGTGGAGGACTATGCGGGTTCGAGCCACTAGCTATGATCAGATGAGCAGCATGATTAAAGAGCGTTTCTTCCTTTCCTCTCTGTGGAGGTAGAAATTGTAGGATTTTGTTGCATGCTTCGAGGATGTGCCGATAGTTGATGCCATCAGTTGTTTTCAGGCGGAGCTAGACTTACTGGGTCCAGTTGCCCCTTCAGAGGACCAGCACATGTATATGTTCTTCCGTCGACTGAGGGACAATACACATTCTTACATGGCGGGTTTTTATTGTGAGTCTTTGATAGATTATCAAGATAGAGCTTCAGCTTACGAGCGTGAGCGGGCTGGCCACTGGAGGACTTCTCAAACAAGACGGTCTTAGAAGAGACTACATACTAGGCAGACATGTACAAGAGCATCTCGGTATGGGCGAGGCTAGACTCAAGGCCGCTCGAGTTATCCAACGTCTGCACAGACTTCTGAGAGGGTTCGGTAGTGCTACAACTGTAGAACATATGGACATGTGAGGACTGATTGCCCGAGAGCACCACTGACTTGCTTCTCTTGCGGGAAGCCAGGACATAGGGTCACGTTTTGCCAACAGGGCAAGGCGTCATCACAATAGGGTTCTTCCCCTGCTGGTGCAGTAGGAGGTGGAAAGAGACCGCCCCACCATCATGTTCGGAGACATGAGAGAGTCCCAGACCTACCTACTACTCAGGGTTCTACTCCAGGACCAAGTAGAGGTAAAGGTCGAGATGGAGGTACTAGTGATACCAGAGGAGCTAGAGGTCTAGTTGAGGAGTCATCAGCGTCAATTGCTACAGGTACAAATCTGATTAATGGTTTACTTGTTAGAGTTTTGTTTGATACTGGTGCCATGCATTTTTCATTTCTGATGCATGCGTTGATAGATTGACCATAGATACAATAGAGGGTAGACCTTTTGCGATAGGGTTATCAGATGGAGGTAAGGTTAGAGGTATCCGAGAGGTATACGGTTGTCCTATGAAAACTCCACCTTGATTAAAATGGTTTACAGGTGTTGATAATGGAAGACTTCACACAGATATAGCAGTTGGATATACCAACAATGTACTTGATTATATTTCTAGATATTTGGTTGGTTTGAAATCAGTGCAGGTTGTATATCTACATATCAAGGGCCTTGAAGTTGGATTCAAGAACAAGTTCAAAAGGACGAGATCAAGGGCCTTGGAATCTAAGGTGCACGGAACAAGGATTCAAAATAAAATTCAAGATCTCCTTGGAAGATTTTGTAACAAGAAGATCTCATCAAACCAAAGATCTTATTAACTGAAGGAAGATCTCAACCGAAGATCTTAAACGAAGAATAGAGAATCTTTTCTAGAAGATTTTCTAAACAACAAACGGAAAAAATATCTTCTCTCTCTATTCAACGGAAGACGAGAAGATCAAGGAGTACAGGACTCGATGTGTTCGTAGGGGCTGATAACTTGCAACGTCTACTTTATCTTCAAACAAGAAAACGATCTTCGTGGAAAAGAAGATTCATCTTCAACGGTCATCTCTACAATGGCTAGAAGACCTTTCCATAGAAGAGTATAAAATGAAGATGATGGTCGAAGAAGGAAGATACACAAGCCTACACAGGAAAACATGTTTGCATCCTCAAGTAACCTAATCATCTTCATTCATTGTTTTTCTTTCTATCATTTCACGCAAAAGCTTTATCCCCTTAGAGAGAGAAAACACTAGAGCTCCATTGGAAGATCTAAATAGTGTTATACTAGAGTGTGTTACTCTACGAAGTAACTAGGCTATTATAGCTAGGTTAAGAGTTGGAGCTAGATCGTAGCATTGGCTACAGCGAGAGAAGAAGGGGATTTCTTCTAGTTTGTATCTAGGACTCTTGGAAGCTGATAATAGATAGTTAGATCCTACGGATATACCTTGGGACGGAGAGTAGGCTATATAGAGTCAAACTTCATAAACATATCCTTGTGTCAATCTTTTCAATTCCGCACCATATATATTTTACTGTGACTAACTTTGTTTTGCAGGAGCAAGAAGTCAAGGCCCTTGAAATAGAGTTTCAAAGCCCTTGAAATCAAAGTTTCAGTAAAAGCACAGATTGACATCAAGGTCCTTGAAAGGAGTTTCAAGGCCTTGAGATTTGGTTTGCGAAAAGTTCCCATACTCTATTCAACCCCCCCCCTTCTAGAGTATTATTTATCTTAATTATATCACCTACCGGTTCTTCAATTGGTATCAGAGCTAGACTCACGTTTATTGATTTAATCATCAGTGAGACTAATCATGAATCTTCTAGAGTGATGGTGGATTTGCTCAAGGAAGATCATCATCTCGACCACCACTCTTTTGTGGCAACAACTTCGCTCATTGGAGATCACTCATGCGTATGTTCATTATTGATCAGGATATGGAGCTTTGGAGCATTATTCAAAATGGACCTAAAGTTCCAATGACAATGGTTGAAGGCGTCCAAGTCCTAAAGAAGGAATCGGACTTCACACAGGCTGACCTGGACAGTGTGTTACAGAATTACAAGGCAATGAATCTACTTTACAGTGGATTAGATGCTAATGAATTCAACCACATCTCATCATGCAAAAGTGCTAAAGAAATATGGGACAAGCTTGTTGTCACTTACGAAGGAACAAGTCAAGTCAGGGAAACAAAGATTAGCATCTTTCTCAGACAATACGAGTTGTTCAAGATGAATCCAAATGAACCAGTCAAAGAAATGTTCACTAGATTCACTAAGATCGTGAACAATCTGGACTCACTTGGAAAGACCTTCACAAATGAAGAAAAAGTGAGAAAGGTTCTAAGAAGCTTACCTAAAGCCAAGTGGGGACCAAAGATAACTGCTATTGAAGAAGCTCAAAATATCACTACTCTTCCTCTTGATGATCTACTTGGAAAAAATTATTACACATGAAATGGTTCTTGGAGAAGAAGATGGAGAACTTCCATCCAACTCCAAGAATTTGGCATTAAAATCTAAAAGAGATGAGTTACCATCTAATGAAGAAGATAGTGATGCTGATAATGAAGAAGATGCTCTCATCATGATCTCCAAAGGTCTCGCAAGAATTCTCAAGATAAAGAAACAATCTGCAAACCGAGAATTTCCACCAGCATCAAAACTCCGAGGTAAGTTTTCTAACTCTAATAAGAAAATGAAAGTACTAACTTGTTTTGAATGTGGTGAAACAGATCATTTGGTGAAGGATTGTCCACAAAAGAAGAGGATCAACTTCAAGAAGAATGATCGAAAGAAGATAGATATGGTTGCTTCATGGAGTGATTCAGAATCAACAAATGAATCAGAAGATGAAAAAGAACAAGCAAACTTGTGTCTTATGGCCGATCATGAAGATGACTCAAATCTGTACATTGACAATATGGTAAGTACAATTTTGTCTCAACCTGATATTGACCTTAAACAATTCCTTAAAGATATTATCTTAAGTGATAAGGAACATAGAAGGATAAATTCTTTAAACGAAAAGCTTCATGAACAAGATAAACAATTGAGTGAAATGTCTCTGGAGAGTGAAAATCTTAACACGGAAAAGGAAGAACTTGATGACAATATCAAGGCCTTGGAATCAGAAAACCTGATTCTCAAGGACAACCTCTCTTCTCTACATCGAAACTATATCGATCTAGAGAAAGAGAAAGTTGATCTGAATTTAACGTGTCAAGACTAGAAGGCATCACTCGTTAAGTTTACTCGTTCAAAAGCTCATCTGGAAATAATGATGGGTGAACAACAATTTTCCCTTAACAAAAATGGCATAGGGTATCATAGGAGATTTCCTAGAAAACCTACCACCACTTTTGTTATGGCCAAAGGAAGCATTCATATGCCTACCTGCTTCTATTGTTGTAAAAAGGGTCATGTTAAATCTACATGTCCTTATAGATGAAATGATCCTTATATCATCAAAAACACCTATCCTTTATATTTAAGGAAACACGTCAAATAAATCTGGGTTCCTAAAGGTACTATACCCCCAAACAGGATCGAACCTGAGTATGAACCAAAATATGCCATTTGGTCAACCCGGAAAGGTTGATGTTTGTTGTTTTGCAAGATATCACCAAGGTAAAGGAGCACAAGTGGATATTAGATAGTGGTTTCTCAAGACACATGAGTGGAAAGAGTTCTTTATTCTCAGATTTAAAGAAGCAATCATCTGGAACTATTACTCTTGGTGATAAAGGAAAGTGTGACATAATTGGCATTGGTAAAATTTGCTATAATTCATCCAACTTTATTGATGATGTTTATTTAGTTGATGGCTTGAAATATAATCTGCTAAGTATTTCTCAAATTTGTGATAAAGGCAATAAAGTCATGTTTGATTCAGAAAAATGTGAAGTTCAAGACATAAAGACGGGAGAAGTGTTGCTTACTGCTCCTATGTGTAATAATGTTTATTCTTTGAGTACTAACCAAGTTGCAGGAACTAAGCTAAAGTGTCTAAAGGCCTTGACTGATGATCCAAGGCTTTGACATAGAAGACTTGGCCACGTAAGCATGCATACCATGCAAGAAGCTACTTACAAAAGATTTCGTACGTGGTCTACCAAAGCTAAACTTCAAGGTTAATGACCAATGTAAGGCGTGTACACAAGGTAAACAAACAAGAGGTTCATTCAAACCTAAGAAAGCTGTAAGTTCTTCTCGACCTATTACATATGGATCTTTGTGGACCTATGCGTGTCAAATCTCCCGGAGGAAAACAATACATCCTTGTTATTGTGGATAATTTCTCTCGCTTTACATGGATATCCTTTCTACGAGAAAAATCTAAAGCTTTATTTGAGTTTTCAAAATTGTGTAAGGAGTTACATAATTTGAAAAACCTACCAATCGTTTCTATAAGAAGTGATCATGGTAGAGAATTTGATCAACTAAAGTTAGATTTGTTTTGTGCAAAATATGCTATTTTTCATAACTTTTCAGCTCCTAGAACTCCTCAACAAAATGGAGTTGTGGAATGCAAAAACCGCACTCTTGGGATATGTCTAGGACAATGCTTTTAGAAAATAATTTGCCAAAAAATTTTTGGGCTGAAGCAGTAAACACTGCAAATTATATTTTAAATAGATGTTTAATACGCCCTATTTTAAAAAAGAATCCTTATGAACTCTTTAAAGGAGGAAAACCAAACATTTCATACTTTAAACCTTTTGGATGTACTTGTTTTGTTCACAACAATGGAAAGGACAATCTTGGGAAATTTGATGCACGTAGTGATGAAGCTATATTCATTGGATATGCTTCAAATAGCAAAGCTTATCGAGTATATAACAAACGTACCAAAGTTGTCAAGGAAAGCATCCACATTATTTTTGATGAAAGCAATGATGGTACTTTGAGTGAGAGTTTTGCAGATTTAAATTTCTGAATCAAAGAGAAGATCACATTTCGGATGAAGAGGAAGATCCTAAAGGTCAAGACAAGACTATGCAGGAAAAGATTCAAGATACCAAATAAAATCCTCAAGACCTTGAAACACACCTTTAAGACCTTGAAACTGGAAACTGTGACAACATAACTCCACTTTAAGGGCTTGAAACCCAACTTCAAGGCCGTGAGATTGCAACAACAGGTAATACACAAACGGTACCTAAATCGAGTCAGACATATACAGCTCAACCTTCTGGATCTACTTCATCTGTCAAAAGAAGAAAAGTTAAACACTCCTCGTATCATCCACAAGAGAATGTGATCTCAGATCCAAATGTTGGAGTTCAAACTAGATCTAAAGTGAATAATATATGTGCCTTCTCCGCTTTTATATCACTTGTCGAGCCAAAGAACTACATTCAGCTCTTCAAGAACCAGACTGGATCATTGCCATGCAAAATGAATTAAATGAATTTGAGAGAAACAAGGTATGGACTCTTACTTCAAGGCCAAAGCATCAATCAGTTATTGGCACGAAATGGGTCTTTCGAAACAAATTTGATGAAAGTGGCAAAGTCATACGAAACAAAGCACGACTTGTAGCACAAGGCTATAACCAAGAAGAAGGTATTGATTATGAGGACACTTTTGCTCCTGTTGCCAGGTTAGAAGCCATACGTATGCTACTTGCATTTGCATTTTTCATGAGCATAAAACTTTTTTAAATGGATGTAAAATGTGCTTTTATAAACGGTTTCTTAGAAGAAGAAGTCTACGTTGCTCAACCTCCTGGTTTTGAAAATGATGAATTTCCGGATCATGTTTTTAAATTAGACAAAGCTCTTTACGGTCTTAACAAACTCCTCGAGCTTGGTATGAAAGATTGTCTAAATATCTTCTTGAAAACAATTTCAAAAGAGGTTTGATTGATAAAACATTGTTTATCAAAACTAGAGGCAACGACATTTTAGTAGTACAAATCTATGTTGATGATATATTATTCGGTGCTACTAATGATTCCCTTTGCAAGGAATTTTCATATATTATGTGCAGGGAATTTGAGATGAGCTTAATGGGAGAACTAAATTTCTTTCTTGGACTTCAAGTTACACAAGCAAAGAAAGGAATTTTTCTCAATCAAAGAAAGTATACTAAAGACTTGCTTAAAAAGTACAAAATGGATAATCTAAGGTTGCAAAGACTCCTATAAATTCAACACTTTCGCTAGATCATGACAAGAACGGAAAAAGTGTAGTACAAAAGGAGTATCGAGGTATGATCGGTTCATTGTTGTATCTAACTGCTAGTCGTCTTGACATTATGTTTAGCGTGTGCATGTGTGCAAGATTTCAAGCTGATCCTAAAGAGTCACACTTGATAGCTGTGAAAAGAATTTTTCGGTATCTCAATGGAAATAAGGATCTAGGGTTATGGTACCCACGTCAAAGCTCATTTCATCTTGTTGGCTATTCAGATGCAGACTTTGCAGGTTATAAGGTTGATAGAAAAAGTACTTCTGGATGTTGTCAATTCTTAGGGTCATCCCTAATCAGTTGGCACTCCAAGAAGCAAAATTTTGTTGCCCTATCCACAACTGAAGCTGGATACATAGCTGCAGGAGCTTGTTGTGCTCAAATTCTTTGGATTGCTCAACAACTTCGTGACCTTGGCTTTGACTTGAGAGGTATTCCTATAAATTGTGATAATACTAGTGCTATTTCTATAACCAAAAATCATGTGCACCATTCAATGACTAAGCATATTGATGTAAGGCATCACTTCATACGTGATCATGTTGAGAAAGGTGATGTTTCGATTTCTTTTATCTCAACTAACTTGCAGCTTGCAGATATCTTTACCAAGCCTCTTCCTGAGGAACAATTTAATTTTATTAGATTAGAGTTTGGTATGTTGAACAAGGAAGCATTAACGTAGGGGAGTAAACGAGTTTTAATCGTCCTACGCATGCATCCCAATTGATGTTTTCAAGGGCCTTGAAATAAAATTCAAGGGGCTTTGAAACATAGTTTAAAGGGTAAATTGACTTTACGGATCCTTTAAGAGTTAATATCTTTTAGATATTTTAATTCTTAAAATATTTTTAAATCTTTTATTTGAAACAGTTTTGATTTTGGTTTTAAAAGCCTGATTTTCTCAAAGATTTTGTCATATCCCAGATAAAAAGGATCTACCTTCTCATATTTTTATCCTTTCACAAGAAATCCTATTCCAAAATCTTTTGATTTCTCTCTCAAACTTAACTCATGGCACCCAAAAGAAAGAGATCTGCTCCTCCATCTTCCAAACAGAATATTTTTCAGAATTCTTCAATCGCTAAAGAAGAAAAACCTTCTGAAGATCTGGATACATCTCAATTTACTGGTTTTCCCTCATCATGGTTTATTAATTTTCAAGCATCTAGATCTTAGCTTGATGGGTTTCACAATCGACTGCTCTGTATGTGTGATTTGGTGGATACTGATTTTCTCGATACTCTCAAGATACCCTGCATAGACAAGCTGAAGAGTTCGATTATCTAGAAGGTTTTAAACCCTGGAGATTTTGATTTTCTACGGCTCACAAGACTATTCTATGTTAATCTCACCACAAAAAGGGACAAAGGGTGTATTACTCTTGAATCTCCACTCAAAGGTACTCCAATTTCACTCACTTCTTCTATTGTAAGTGAAATTTTAGGAATTCCTACAGATGTTGTATTCAACTATCCTTCAAGATCAGAGAGTGTTCGTATTGCTAAGGAGAATTTTCTGGTTCCAAACTTAAACTCACGTCAACTTACTCATACTTCTCTGACTTTAGAGGCTAAAATAGTGTTCACCATACTGGTTCGATGTGTAGTTCCTCGTGCAAACTCAAGAGAGTTGTTGACTGATCAATCTTTGGAATTAATTCAATTGCTTATGTCTGATGTGGCCATAGATGTGCCTAATCTGATTCTTAACCATATGCTGCATTCGATCAACTCTAAGAGATCTATTCCTTTGCCTTATGGAAATTTGCTGCCTAAGGTCTTTGATTATTACAAAATTGATACATCCATTGAGGAAAGACAGTCTATTAATAGCAAAATTGATGAGAATTGCTTAGATAGTCTAGGGATTGAGAAAACTCTTCCAGGAATCTGGACTTTAAAAGGAAAAGGAGTTACTGAAAATCCAAATGAAGAAGTAAAACCTTCTCCTAATCCAGAAATCAGGTTAGAGGGTTGTGAAAAAGAAATAGCTTGTCTCAATCATGAATTGTCTAATTTCCAGTTTGACGCCAAGAGGAGAATGGATACAAATTTCGAGCTGCTGTCTACCATAAAGCTAAAGTCAATGAAATGTATTTGATGAATGCTCTTACACTAGCTACAATGGGAAGCATTTTGCCCATACCTGAAGATGTAGCTCAACATACTCAAGAGCAGGTTGAGAATATGCTGATGAATTGTAAAAGGCGTGTACAGAATAAATCGATTTTGTACCCAACTCATGAAGAGCAAATGTTATTGCCCAAAGTTGAGTATGAAGTAGTTAAACAGAGAAGAGCTGAAGAAAAGAGAAGACGTTTGGCAGCTGAAATGGATGATTGGTGTTATAAGAAAACTTCATCCAAAGGAAAGAGGAAGGTTTATGAGGAGTTTTAAAACTGACAGTTTTTTCTCTAGTGGTTGTTAGCATGAAATATTGTGATGTTTTAGGCACGTTTTCTAAACGTAATTGATTCATATTGATAGTCTTTGATTTAGCATTGTTGCATTTGTGAGCTAGTTTGCCTATATTGTCGATATAGATATCTACACAAGCTTTATGTTGATTATAGGTAATTGAGAGCCATTTCCGAACGGAATCTAGCAAGGATGAGTTGATTGAGTATGTCCATGGATTGAGGGCATTCTTAGGAGCAAAATGAGTGTCAACTTATGGAATGCACGAGGCTAGGGAAGAATCACGTTCTTGCCCTAAACCACGCTCTAAAATACGGCCGTACTACAAACCACGTTCAGTTCCACGGCCGTGGAACCCTAGCAAGAGAAGCGTGATTCATTCCAGTGGATTCTACGGTCGTGGAATCATGTGTTCAAACCGTGTCCAATTCCACGCTCTAAATTACGGTCGTGGAACCTTCCACGACCGTGATCTTGGCGATCTTTTTCGCCACACTTTAAGCCACGATCTTTTAAAAGATTGGGCCGGGCCGCTACTTCATCATACACTATAAAAGGACGGACGAAGAGAGATTCCGGCATCTTCGCTTAGACGCACTTTGCGACCTCGCTTTAGGCTTACGCTTGCACCTTCGCTTGGGATTTTTGCGACCCTGCAAAAGACGTACTTGCGCTCATCTTTGGAGTTACCCTAATCTCGCACTTGGTGGAGATTGTGATAGAGATTTCCGGATTGTCGGAAGATCGAAGATTCGGAAGGATAATTGCAAGAAGATTTCTCTTCTTGTTTAGGTTTGATTTCGAAGACGGATTGACATCCCGTTCTTCCTTCTTATCTAATATTGTGTTTATTTGTTCTATTCCGAATCTGGTGACGATATTTGTTCTCGATTGTGACATTGAGATTGGTTTGAAGTTTATTGTAAGTTTTCGGAAGTTTTCATCTTTCAATCTTTTAAACCTTGAATTTGATATCGTAATGATGATTGTTGGCTAAAAACCCTTAACAATTCTAAGGTGAAGGGTTGATAGTTGTGGCTTAGATAATGATAGATCGATCGTAAACAGATTGGACCCTGAGAGTTAGAGAGAATCGTCGACAACCTTAAATTACGGCCTGTTCTTGAAGTCC
Source organism: Fagopyrum homotropicum (assembly GCA_033239125.1). Taxonomy (NCBI): domain Eukaryota; kingdom Viridiplantae; phylum Streptophyta; class Magnoliopsida; order Caryophyllales; family Polygonaceae; genus Fagopyrum; species Fagopyrum homotropicum. The sequence continues at coordinate 47,957,867 of BSWB01000001.1, read as the reverse complement.
ACGGCCGTGGAACCTCAAGAACTAACCGTGATTTCCTTTAAGTTTACGAACCTGCTTTTACTTTAATCCAAAGTTAAAGATTTGCTTTAACTTAGTTTAGGCTTGCCTTTTCTAGGTGGTAGTGAAGCCTCAACAACCTCTACCTCGATTGTGAGTGTCACAACCATAATCGGTTAGGTTAGTCTTGATCCTTGGATTGCAAGTTTGGGTATTTGACATTAATTCTTGCCTTTAGAATCTTTCTATATTGAAGCCTCAACAACCTGTATAGAGAGTGTCTTGTAGGTGAGCCACATAAGGTTTTTGGAACTTCACCGTACGATTACCTTACATTAGCATACCTTTGCATATCTCAACTCTGTCTTTATATCATCAAGTATATCTTGAATCGATTGCCATAGCTAGATACTTGGATATTTAGGATTGTTGTTTTCCCAATAATTTGCAAAGCTCTTACATTCATTTGCTTGATAACCTGCGATCGGATTTATTCTCCCCAAATCCCTGTGTTCGATACTCTGGAATTCTTGCTTAACTACGTCGATCCGTACACTGCGGGTTCGCTTGCTTGATTCTAGTTTTATAAATTTAAAGCTTATTTGCACGCACGCTAAGTGGCGAACAAGTTTTTGGCGCCGTTGCCGGGGATTTGGTCTAGACCGAATTCGGTAGCCGGTTGTCAAGCTTGGGAGCTTGCTCTCGTTATTTGATATTTCTTGAGTGCATGCGCAGGTCTAGGAACACCGAAGACCTCTTACCTCTTGATCAAGAGCTTGAGAGGACTTTAAGGCAGAAGCGTAAGGAAAAGAAGATGGCTGAAGAACACGAACGTGATCTTCAAGCGGAGTTGGCGGAGAAGGAAGCTCAACTCCAATGGAATGAGAACATCCGCCGGGATGAAATGGACCGTCATCAATCTCAAGTTAACAATCTACAGGATATGATTTTCCAAATGAGGATAGAACTAAGTGACCTTAAGAATAAGGGGAGCAAGAAATCCTCAAGGAGGGGATCAAGATCAAGAAGAAGAAGCCATTCATCCGCTGATGATAGTGATTCTTCCATGCCACCATTAGAGGAGATTGATCCCACGATCAATGTGAATCCCTTCCATCGACGGGGAGCTGCTAATCGTCGTATTCCACCTAGGAATGCGAGGATCGAACGTGTAGATGATGAGCCAAGAACTCTTGGCCAAAGGATGGATCCAACACAACAACCGCGCCGTTTGGGCGTGAATTTTGATGCTGAGGATGTGCAAGGGTTTAGCTTCAACCCTCAAGTTATTACTCTTGTTCGCCAAAACCAATTTGGCGGGACAAGCACTGAATCTCCATACCAACACTTGCAAAACTTTGAGTATGATGGAGACAATGAGACCGAAGAACGCTACTACCAACAACTATAAGCTCAAGCCTTTCTTCTTCTCCTTGAAGGGGAAAGCGTTGTCTTGGTACCAAGCTCTTCCTAGTGGGAAACTAGACACGTGGGAAAACCTTTCCGCGGAGTTCCTCACCAAATTCTTTCCGCCATCCAAAACGGCGGAACTTAGAGGTAAGATCAATGCATTTTCCATGAGGTCTAACGAAAGTTTGTTTCAATCATGGGAAAGGTTTCAGGACTTGTTATTGGATTGCCCTCATCATGGCATATCCAAGCTTGCATTGCTGGAAATTTACTATAAGGGGCTGGATGCGGGAACGCAATTCAACCTCCAATCCCTCTCATGCGGAACATTCATGGACATGAGGGAAGATGACGCTTGGGACTTCATTGAGAAGCAAGCACGGGTCATAGAGAAGTATTCCCACCGGAAAGTGGAGGGAAATCGTGTAGAGCAAGGAGCAAAGCTCACACATGAAGCTCAAAATCAGATTTTCTCCCTCAACAATGAGATTAAGGAGTTGAAGGAGGCGATCAAGACCAACTTCCCAAAGCAACAAGGGAAGGATGTTGGCTATTTGGGCAACAACAATGGCGGCGATAACACAAACCGCAACAACAACAACAATAACCGGAACAACAACCGGAATAACAATTGGAATGGAAACAACAACAACCGGAACAACAATTGGAACAACAATAGGGGTTCAAACAACAACAATTGGCGCTCCAATCAACAAAATTCCAGTAACTCTTATCCTTCCAATTCTAATTCACTAACTCCACCTTCCTCTTCCTCTACTCCTTTGAAAAGCCAGGGGCAATCATCTAATGAAGGAAACACTTCGGGGAAGGAGAAACCCGATCCCATGTTGGAAACGATTTTGGGAAAGTTACAAGGGTTGGAGAACCGCATCATTAAGGTTGATGATCAAATTTCCAAGGTTGATAAAGCTCAAAAGGTTTTAGAAAACCAAATGTTCAGCCATGCGGAGGAAGTTCCTAGGAATCAAGGAAAACTTCCAGGAAAGACGGAGGACAACCCTAAGGGAAGGGTAATGGCAATCACAACTAGGAGCAGAGTGACTACCACCGATCCGCAGCCTAAGTTCGTTGAAGTCCCTGTAGAGAAAGACAAAGAGAAGGGGAAGGAGAAGGAATATGTCTACGTTCCTCCTCCAGCTTACAAACCTCCCCTACCATTCCCTCAATCTAGAGCGAGAGCGCGCCTAGATAAACAGTTTGGTAAGTTCATAGAACTCATGAGCAAGCTGCATATTAATATACCATTTATTGATGCTATTGTAGGTATGACGGCTTATGGCAAGTTCTTGAAGGAGCTCCTCTCCAACAAGAGGAAGCTAGAAGACCTCGGAGAGGTTAAGATGAGTTCGGATTCTTCGGATCTCATCAAGACCATGAAGGAGAAAATGCCCCCAAAGCTAAAGGATCCGGGGTCATTTTGCATTCCCATAGGAGTGGGAGATGTCACATACAATGCGTTATGTGACTTAGGAGCAAGTGTGAGCATCATACCACTTGCACTATGTAGGAAGATCGGTTTAGGCGACCCTAAACCGGTGAAGATGACGTTGTACATGGCGGATCGATCCATCACTCGCCCCGTCGGTATTGTAGAAGACGTCCGAGTCAAGCTAGGTAAATTCTTTGTTCCCATTGATTTTGTCGTGCTTGATATTCCTGCAGATAGTCCGGTCCCGATCATACTCGGAAGACCGTTTCTTGCAACTTCCGGCTGCATAGTCGATTGTAAGAATGGTAGACTCGCTTTTGATATAGGAGAAGAGAAAGTAGAATTCGTTCTTTCCACTCTAGTGAAGGAGCCAATCTTTGATGAGGATATATTCGATATCCAAGACAAAGAAGGTTTGTCTAGGGAAGAGGTAAGTGCGATTCTCTTTAACGATCCTTTACAAAAAGTTATCACTATGAGTCTAACAAATGTAGGGGAAGAAGAAGAGTGCAATGAGGCAATTGAAGCCTTAGAAACACAAGAAGAGATGCATGAAGTGGAGTTTGAAAAACTCCACGATGAGGCAGAAAACGTGAGAATCCACGGCCACACACTATATTCCACGGCCGTGGATTTCACAACCAAAACCGTGTCCCACTTCAGGGAGTTATACGGTCGTGGAGAAGACATGACAACCGTATTTCCCTTCCACGCCCTAAACCACGGCCGTGGAGGCCATGAGGAACCCGTAATTTTGGGCGTGGAAAGGGGTGATCGAGACATTTCTTCAACTTCTTCCGATTCTTCTCCCACACATTCAACACCCTTAGAAACTTCTAAGGAGACATCGGATGCTCCTCAAGGATCATTGGAAGCTCCGAAAGTGATGGAACTAAAACCACTTCCTACTCATCTAAGGTACGCTTTTCTAGGACCTAATTCTACCTTTCCGGTTATTGTTAGTTCCGATCTAAGCATAGATGAACATAATCAGCTCATGATTGTCCTTAGGAAACATAGGAAAGCTCTAGGCTATACTATTGAGGACTTAGTAGGAATTAAACCCTCCCTATGCATGCATAAGATACTAATGGAGGAAGATTTTAGAACTTCGAGACAACCTCAAAGGCGGTTGAATCCGACCATGAAGGAGGTTGTCAAGAAGGAAATTCTTAAGCTTCTTGATGCAGGTATCATCTACCCTATCTCCGATACTAAGTGGGTGAGTCCAGTTCAAGTAGTTCCGAAGAAGGGAGGAATGACGGTCATCACCAACAAAAACAACGAACTCATTCCTACCCGAACCGTGACAGGATGGCGGATGTGCATAGACTACCGCAAGCTCAACAACGCAACGAGGAAGGATCACTTCCCATTGCCGTTCATCAATCAAATGCTTGAAAGGTTAACGCAACATTCGCATTTTTGCTATCTTGACGGTTATAGTGGTTTCTTTCAGATCCCGATACACCCGGACGATCAAGAGAAGACCACATTCACGTGCCCATGGGGTACGTTTGCTTATAGGAGAATGCCGTTCGGGCTTTGCAATGCCCCAGCCACCTTTCAACGGTGCATGATGGCCATCTTCTCCGAATATATAGAGGAAATCATTGAGGTCTTCATGGACGACTTCTCCGTATACGGTTCCTCTTTTAACGATTGCCTTTCTAACCTTTCTCTTGTTTTGCAAAGGTGTGAAGACACTAACCTAGTTCTTAATTGGGAGAAGTGTCAATTTATGGTTAAGGAAGGAATTGTATTAGGTCACTTAGTCTCTAGTAGAGGGATAGAAGTAGATAAAGCTAAGATAGAGACCATAGAGAAGCTTCCTCCCCCAACTTCGGTGAAAGGGATAAGAAGTTTCCTAGGACATGCTGGATTTTATAGACGTTTCATTAAAGACTTTTCTAAGATATCAAAACCTCTCACTAATCTATTGATGAAAGATGCGGTTTTTGAGTTTTCGCAGGAATGTTTGGATGCGTTTAACACAATTCGGCAAGCTCTAATTTCAACACCTATTATCCAACCTCCGGATTGGACTCTTCCCTTTGAGGTTATGTGCGATGCTAGTGACGTAGCTATAGGAGCTGTTCTTGGACAACGAAAGGAGGGGCGAACCCATGCCATATACTATGCTAGCAAAACGCTAGACGAAGCGCAGCTCAACTATGCCACTACCGAAAAGGAGATTTTAGCCATTGTCTATGCTATTGACAAGTTTCGCTCTTATCTTGTAGGTGCAAAGGTGATTGTCTACACGGATCATGTTGCGATCCGGTACCTCCTTGCAAAGAAAGATGCGAAGCCAAGGCTAATTAGATGGATTCTTCTCCTACAAGAATTCGATCTCGAGATCCGCGACAAGAAAGGTTTAGAAAATTCTGTTGCGGATCATTTGAGTCGCCTAACACATCTAGAGGACGACCATTTACCCATCGATGACTCCTTCCCGGACGAACACCTACACATTATAGAGGAGTGCATCGACGTGATCTCCAAAGGTAACGAACCATGGTTTGCTGATTTTGTTAACTATTTGGTTTGTCAAGAGATACCACCCGGATTATCCTACGCACAAAGGAAGAAGTTCTTTAAGGATGTCCGGGAATACTTTTGGAACGAGCCTCTCCTCTTTAAGAGAGGTCCGGATGGCATCATTCGGCGATGTGTGCCGGAAGATGAGATGCAAAGTGTCATCCATCATTGTCATTCACTACCTTGTGGAGGACACGCTAGTTCGAACAAGACTAGCGCAAAGGTATTGCAATCCGGATTTTTTTGGCCTACCTTATTTAGAGATGTGCAATCCTTTGTTTCTTGCTGCGATGCTTGTCAAAGAACAGGCAATATCTCTAGAAGGAATGAGATGTCTCTAAACAACATCCAAGAGGTGGAGATTTTCGACGTTTGGGGAGTAGACTTCATGGGACCATTCCCATCTTCTTGTGGAAACCAATACATACTATTGGCGGTAGACTACGTTTCTAGATGGGTGGAAGCAATTTCCTCTCCCACCAATGATGCCATGGTGGTGGTTAAGTTCTTCAACAAGACCATCTTCCCGCGAATTGGGACGCCAAGGCCTATCATTAGTGATGGAGGTTCTCACTTCATTGCCCGGCGCTTTGAAGCTCTTCTAGCTAAGTATGGGGTTACTCACAAGATCGCTACCCCTTACCATCCACAAACAAGTGGACAAGTTGAGATCTCAAATAGGGAGATCAAAGGAATCTTAGAGAAGACGGTTTCAAGGACTAGGAACGATTGGTCTTTGAAGCTTGACGATGCATTGTGGGCATACCGGACTGCATATAAGACTCCCATAGGAACCACACCATACAACCTTGTGTATGGGAAGTCTTGTCACTTACCGGTAGAGTTGGAGCACAAAGCGTTTTGGGCTATCAAGTGGTTGAATTTCAGCATGAAGGAAGAGGGAGAGAAGCGTCTCCTAGACCTTAACGATCTGGACGAACTCCGCTTCAATGCTTATGAAAACGCTAAGATCTATAAGGAGAGAGCAAAGCGTTGGCATGATAAGCATATCATTCCAAAGGACTTCAAAGAAGGAGATCAAGTTCTCCTCTTCAATTCAAGGCTTCGTCTCTTTCCAGGTAAGCTTAAATCCCATTGGACCAGACCTTTTCTAATTAAGCGCATTTTCCCCCATGGTGCAGTTGAAGTATGGGGTGAAGCGGGCGGAAGCTTTAAGGTGAACGGCCAACGACTCAAGAAGTATACGCCGGAACTCCAAGCTGAAGAGTTCGCGCCTACCGCACTCGAATAAGTGCGAGATTGGTCTAGCTACGGACCTTAAACAAAGCGCTTCTCGGGAGGCAACCCAAGGTATTGCATTTTTGTTTTTGTTTTCGATTCATAGTAGAGCTTAGTTTAGACATTTTTTCGCTTTGTTTGCCTTCGATTCATTCCGGCATGTTCGTGTTTTTGGATGTAGGAACGATGGAAAAGGGAAAGGAAAGGATAAGGTTGAAGAAAAGTGGCGAAACTTGGACTTTGGAGCTTTACAGAGAGTTCCACGGCCTAAACCACGGTCGTGACAGCTACAGTGACCGTAATTTCCAAAAGTCTTTGAAAAATCACCAAAACCACGGTTCCGTACAAAACCACGGCCGTGGAACACTCCGACAGACCGTGATTTTCAAAATTTTGTCTGTGACTATATAAACCACATTCTTCACAAAAATCACTCCACAAACACCTCTTCCACGACCTAAACGCCGAATCCACGCCCCCTCCTCCAATTTCTCGTTTCTTAATCGTTTTCAACGATTCTTCTTCCCAAATTGAAGCAAATTTGACCACCAACAAGGTCCGAGCGACGAATCGAGGGGAAATTCACCAAGGAACGCACAATTCGGATTTTTAAATCCGAAAAATAGGTTTTTCCACTCTTCTTGATCTTTGTCGATTTGGTTCGTTTTTGTTAGAGATTTTAGGAAGAACTGATTGAAATTGGAAGAAATTAGACTAAGGCTGATTGATTGTGTAGATTGAGTGCTGAATTCTGAGATTTGCAAAAAACTGAGACAAACCACGGTTCCTGGAAGAACCACGGCCGTGGAATTGCTAGAACAGCCCGTAATTTTTGACAGTAATGGACTTTGTGAGGAGAGTTTCGGGGAGGATTAAGGAGAAAAAGAATGATCAGAACAAGAAGAGGAAGGGTAATCCCTCTTCTTCTTCATCCTCTAGAACACCACCACCCTCTTCCCCTTCACCTCCATCTTCACCTTCATCACCCTCACCTCCTAGCCCTAGAGTACCGACTATTCATGAGGATCACCTTACTGCATTTGAGAGGATCGAGGAGAGGGCTGTGATCAGTCCTAGGTACCTGCTGTTAGAGGAGCTAGTTCCTCTTAACATCGTAGATGACCTTACTTGGCTCTTGGATAGAGCCGGACTAGTTGTCTTCTCGCCTATCCGAGAAGACGCGTATGAGGAGATTACGAGGGAGGTTGTGACTTCTTTCGAGCATAGCCACGTAGATAGGACCGTTTCTTTCCGTCTTATGGAAAGAAACTATGACTTTTCCATCCGTGAGTTCGGGACTTTCTTCGGGTTTCATGAGACCTTTAACGGTCGCTTTCCTAGTGGCGTTTACGCCAAGGACTTTTGGGAGGAGGTAGCGATGATCTACGCCAGCGAGGACCGCTGGCAACCTGCTGACACCAAGGATAAGTTGATGTACCACTTAGCCTTGAAGATTGCTCACCGTGTTCTTTCGGAGTGTCTCTTTCCTAGAACGGAGATGCCCCAAAAGATCAAGACGGATGAGCTCTTTTTGCTGTATTTCATGCTGTATGGGTGCCGAGCTGACTGTGCCACCCTCTTGGCTGCTACTATGAGCAAGCTCAAGAACAAGAGGAAGGGCAACATTGGATACGGTGGGATAGTTACCCACCTTGCTAGGAGTTTGGGTGTTGATTTCTCTGCCTGTACCCGTATACCAGCCGTACCCTTAGGACTTCATGCCTTCATGACTAGAGGGCTCATCTTCCCCACACATAGAGGTCCGCCTTATGCGGCCATGCCTTGGGAGAGCAGGACCGGTAGGGGTATTGAGTGGCTGCAGGAGTACTCCATTATGGTTGGACGCCATAATTGGAAGGAGACGTTCGCTGCTATGCATGCGAACAAGATTGCAGCTCCTCCGTATGTTCCACCACCGCCCATTGTTGAGGAGGAGGAGATGAGGGATCAGTTTGAGGGTGGAGGAGGAGCTGAGCAGGAGTTTGGCACGTTTCCGGATCAGCCGGATGCGGCCCCCGATGTACCTAGACGTTCCCCACGTCCAGCTAGAGCTTCAGGCTCGTCTTCTCGCCGCGCCAGCGTGAGTGAGAGACCCACATGGGCTGACACACCTCCTGCATGGTATGGAGCTCCACCTCCATGGGCTACAGAGACACCATCTGCACCAGCACCAGCACCAGCACCATCCGACGCTCCAGCATGGTACAGTCAGGCTCCGGGATGGTATGAGCAGATGCCGGATTGGGCTACTAGTCTTTCGGAGAGAGTAGGAGCATTGGAGATACGAGCCGATGCTAGAGATGGACGCTTGGACGACCTCGATCACATGATGAGAGACGTCTACCGCCAGCAGTTTGGGCGGTTTTATGATCCTAGCTTCTCCCCATTCCCGCCTCCACCCGCGCCGCAGTGATGATGATGATTGCCCGTTCGCTTTAGCCGCTCCACCGCCATTTTGTGAGTTTCTTTTTCTTTTCTTTCTTTTCTTTCTTTCTTTTGAACATTAGGGACAATGTTCGTCCTAAGTATGGGGTGGGGTGTGACTAAAAGTTTGTAATAACTCTTACTCACTATGTTTGCTTCTATTCGAGACTATCATTGCATGTTCATTATATTGTTGCATGTTTCGTTATTGCATTGCATGAAAAAGAACTTGAAAAACCCATAAAAATTGAAAAACCCATAAAAATTGAAAAATTTTGAAAATTTTGTGCTTCTAAGGAATTGAGATGATTTCTATGATAATCACTACTTGTGAATTGAGTTTGATGACAATTGCATGCTTAAAAGAATAGTGAATTGAAAAGGAATTGAATGAGTTGATTATACCTCTTTTGCAAGTTTCATAATGTGATGGATGTTACTTAAATCATGTTGAGAAATTGAAGTTGAAATCACACTATAAGTTCTTATACTTCTTGTTGAGATGATTAAGGCAATTCGATTTTTCTTTCTTCTTTCTTTGATCATATTAGCTCCTCATTGAAATATTGACCTCCTTTACCTAATCGGGAATTTGGAGAAGTGAATGAAAAAGGCATGTTTGATGTGGGAGGGCCATGAGAGCAATTATTTGCAATCAAAAGAATAGAAAGAAATTGTAGGTTTGGGGAAGTCAATCATGATGATGAGTAACTCGGCACCATTCACATAGCCGGGTGTTTGTGTCTTGCCAAAGTCGGATTCAGCGATATTCCTAGCGGATTATGGTATGTGCGCTAAGCGTTTGAGGCATCTCATAAAATTGAGAAACGCCAATCTCCTAGGCTTCGGTTTTTGTGCACCTCTGTCCATAACTCCAAAAGTAAAGTCGAAAAATGAAAGGAAGAGAGCGAAGGTCTAAGTTGAAGTGTTGCGAAAACCGCAAAAGAAGAAGAAGGAGTAGTTGTCCACTTTCCCGGGTTCATGCACCACATTCCTTAAAGTTTCCTTCCCTTTCCACTTTCTAGACCTTTTTCTTTGAAAGTCCTTAAGATCAAAAGAATGTTATATGACTTGGTGATCTAAATTGAAGTTTCTTATAATTGATTTTGATAATGTTTAAAGGTTATGATGTTTGTATGGAAGTTTGATTGATTCATGAGTTTTCTTTACTCTTTACTCTTTAGTTAAGTGTATGAAAGTCTATAAACGATTGAAGCAAGATTTGAGAATGATCTATTCTTTAGAAGGCACATTCCTCTAAAAGAAGTATTGCTTTGAGAAGGTACACATATTTCATCCTAACTCTTGTTTTGAAGCTTTTGAAAGACCTTGCTTAGGGACAAGCAAGTGTTAAGTATGGGGTTATTTGTTAGCATGAAATATTGTGATGTTTTAGGCACGTTTTCTAAACGTAATTGATTCATATTGATAGTCTTTGATTTAGCATTGTTGCATTTGTGAGCTAGTTTGCCTATATTGTCGATATAGATATCTACACAAGCTTTATGTTGATTATAGGTAATTGAGAGCCATTTCCGAACGGAATCTAGCAAGGATGAGTTGATTGAGTATGTCCATGGATTGAGGGCATTCTTAGGAGCAAAATGAGTGTCAACTTATGGAATGCATGAGGCTAGGGAAGAATCACGTTCTTGCCCTAAACCACGCTCTAAAATACGGCCGTACTACAAACCACGTTCAGTTCCACGGCCGTGGAACCCTAGCAAGAGAAGCGTGATTCATTCCAGTGGATTCTACGGTCGTGGAATCATGTGTTCAAACCGTGTCCAATTCAACGCTCTAAATTACGGTCGTGGAACCTTCCACGACCGTGATCTTGGCGATCTTTTTCGCCACACTTTAAGCCACGATCTTTTAAAAGATTGGGCCGGGCCGCTACTTCATCATACACTATAAAAGGACGGACGAAGAGAGATTCCGGCATCTTCGCTTAGACGCACTTTGCGACCTCGCTTTAGGCTTATGCTTGCACCTTCCCTTGGGATTTTTGCGACCTTGCAAAAGACGTACTTGTGCTCATCTTTGGAGTTACCCTAATCTCGTACTTGGTGGAGATTGTGATAGAGATTTCCAGATTGTCGGAAGATCGAAGATTCGGAAGGATAATTGCAAGAAGATTTCTCTTCTTGTTTTGGTTTGATTTAGAAGACGGATTGACATCCCGTTCTTCCTTCTTATCTAATATTGTGTTTGTTTGTTCTATTCTGAATCTGGTGACGATATTTGTTCTCGATTGTGACATTGAGATTGGTTTGAAGTTTATTGTAAGTTTTCGGAAGTTTTCATCTTTCAATCTTTTAAACCTTGAATTTGATATCGTAATGATGATTGTTGGCTAAAAACCCTTAACAATTCTAAGGTGAAGGGTTGATAGTTGTGGCTTAGATAATGATAGATCGATCGTAAACAGATTGGACCCTGAGAGTTAGAGAGAATCATCGACAACCTTAAATTACGGCCTGTTCTTGAAGTCCACGGCCGTGGAACACTACAAAAAATAATTCAATTAGCGACGGATATTGGCGACGGCAGAAATGCTACTTGCCGTCGCCAATAATCGAGGGCGACGGCTTGGCGACGGCAAAATGGGGCGTAGCCAGAACAGGTGACGCAAAATTTTTTTGCAACGGCGGTTTGCCGTCGCGAATATTTTGCGTCGCCTTTTGCGACGGCTACAGCCGTTGCTATTATTCGCGTCGGTTTAAGCCGTCGCCGGCCAGTGTGTCGTTTGATGCGATATTTTAAATTTTGCGTCAGTAGTAACCGTCGCTAAATGTAAATTTCGTAGGAAATTTTGTATTTTTTTGGCAACGGTAGATATCCGCCGCAATTTGTATATTTAATGGAAAATTTTATATTTTTGGCAACGGCATAAATCCGTCGCTAAATTTTTAAATGTGTTTAAATTATTAATTTTTGGCAACGGTTAATTGCCGTGACAAATTTTAAATTTGGTGGGAAATTCTGCAAATTCAGTAAAATCATACCACAACTTGTAATATTTGAAAACATCTAAATGATTGCATCAAGCTACATCATCAATTTTCATATGCTTAAAAAGTGTATTTAACATTCAAAACAATAAAAATAGCACGATTCTAAGTGTAAATAAGTTCACAATATGAAAGTGCAAAACCTAAATGTCCTTCATCTTTAACAAAGTGGTAATGAAGTTCACAATCACACAATTCCACGATCTAAACATCTTCTACTTGGACAAATTCTTCATCAACTTCATCATTTTCGCTAAATGGTTGGAATTGTACACTTCTTTGAGGCTAAAGGAGAGACAAAGTAAAGCAGTAACATCAGAACAATATATATTCAGTATGGATCAATCTAGAATAATTGCAAAACGTGATCCTAATCAACATTTTAATGTCAAACGACGAGAATTTTAAGAGCACCTATATTTGATTTGTATTAGAGCAGAGAACAATCAATATAGTTGGCTTTTGTATATAATCACATCAAATGTCCTCTAGGGATGGCTTCTTGGATTTTGGGTAAAACTGAATGGCAAATAAAGACCCAAATCTCTAATATTAGGCTTAAGCAAGGCGGAAATCTCACCCAAAACTCAGATATGGGAAAATTACACAAAAGAGGGCAAAATCTGTGGTGGTTCGACAAGAGGAAATCCGACAGTTGGTGCTAGGAACCGCAGTAACCGGTGGCACACAAGCAAGGCGGCGGTTCTGGGGTGGGGATTGGGCTCGCGACAACACCCTGAACCGCGATTCGCAGTGGCTCGCCAAGACTCGCAAGAACTCGCCAAGGCTTGCAGTCGGTCATCGCTGAAGTAGCTGGTGCGGCGTGTCCCTGTGGCTTGTCTTCATCGTCGGCGGCAACCCAGCACCAGCACAGCCGGCGCCTCTTCTTGTTCTAGGCGGGGCGGCGCAACACAAGATCGTTGTTTGTCTCGTTATTGTGGAGGGAGAAAAGAAAATCAGGGGAGAGAAAGGTACGGTTAAGATTAGGGAAAATTTTAGGGTCAAATAGGTGAGAAGAGAATTTGGGTTGAGAGGTTTATTCAGTTTCGTATTTTAAAATTCCGAATCGTTCAAATTTTGATTTTTTTGTATGAAGTAAAAGGAAAAAATAAAGAAATAATAAACAATTAAATAAAATTCATCTCTCAACAAAAAAAATAAAATCAAACCAAATAAACAGAAAAAAAAAAAAAAAATTTAATGCGAGAATCATACAAGTCGATAAAAACAAGAGGCATCGATATTTGAAGGAATCAGGGGGCTGAAAGAGGTATCGATGCTCAAATGAATCAGACAACTTAAATAGGCATCGATGCTCGATGGCAGGTCTATGTTGTTGTTTGAAGGAATTCAGGGACGCCGGACGGGAGATTCGGGTTGAAGGAAACTCGTGCTAGGTTAGTCGATAGAAAAAGATAAGCCAAGCTTCCCGCACCGCTCTACTGTTTACAGGGTCGATATATCAGTAGTCGATGAGGAGACGATAGATAGAATATAGCGGAGGATGAATAATAATTTAGGTTTTAAGTGCAATTTTGAGAATTAACTTCCGAGAATAACAAGTTACGATATTCGATTTAAGTTTTAACAAGATTTTTCTATAGATGTCAAATAAAACCCCTAAGAGTATACTTTAAAAAAAATTTCCGTTTGGTAACCCTGAGTTTTTGGCTTTTCCGGATGGTGTCCAAAATTTTTAACGTTTCCGTGTGGTACCCCCAAGTTTTTTGCTTTTCCGGATGGTGCCCAAAGTTTTTCACGTTTCCGCTTGGTACCCCCGAGGTTTCGGTTTTTCCGTTCCGTACCCTAATTTCTTATTTTGTTTGTCTAAAATAATGTTTCTTTTATTGAATTTATATAAAAACTCAAGGGTACTAAACGGAAACGTAAAAACTTTAAAACTCAAGGGTACTAAACGGAAACGTAAAAACTTTGGCACCATCCGGAAAAACCAAAAACTCATGGGTACCATACGGAAAAATTCTTACAAAAAAGAAAGAAATAATATGTTATCAGTTTTTATATTAAAAACACCCAAAACAGTTTACAAGGGTCTTTATTAACCATTGAGAAATTATCTTTGAGAGAGCCTATTTCTATACTAGTGAACTATTGAAGAAACGAAGTCCAAAGTCTCAACTCGAAAAAAGAAAAAGAAGTCCAAGTCGCGTCCATGATACTGAGTCGCTTGTCGCCGTGCTACTTTGCTTGTTGGGAGAAGAGGAGAAGGGAGAAGACAAATACGAATTTATCCCTAAATTCTAAAACATTACTCTCTCAGCCTCTCTTACTTTCTTTTTACTTTTTTAATTTTAAAATTGATAATAAGGTGTAAACCGGACCGGACCAAATTATATTTAAGGGTTATAACGATTTTATTATATTTTACCTAGTGGGAACTTTGAATTTTAAATATTTTTAACAAAATTTATTTTATTTATATTTTTTTTCCGCAATAATTTTCATATGGCGCCAAATAATTTGGTTGTTGGCGTCGGCGACATAAGCCGTCGCCAATGGTCCCTTCTATTAACCACGGTAAAGATTAGCCGACGCCAATTACATGACTATTGGTGACGGTTCGATACCACCGACGCCAATAATTAGAATTTTTGCCACGTTAATGTTGCCGTCGCTTTGCCGTCGCCAAATAAAGACCAACGGCGACGGCAAAGCCTTGCCGTCGCCAACATGCGTGGCTAATTGAATTATTTTTTGTAGTGGAACCTCAAGAACTAACCGTGATTTCCTTTAAGTTTACGAACCTGCTTTTACTTTAATCCAAAGTTAAAGATTTGCTTTAACTTAGTTTAGGTTTGCCTTTTCTAGGTGGTAGTGAAGCCTCAACAACCTCTACCTCGATTGTGAGTGTCACAACCGTAATCGGTTAAGTTAGTCTTGATCCTTGGATTGCAAGTTTGGGTATTTGACATTAATTCTTGCCTTTAGAATCTTTCTATATTGAAGCCTCAACAACCTGTATAGAGAGTGTCTTGTAGGTGAGTCACATAAGGTTTTTGGAACTTCACCGTACGATTACCTTACATTAGCATACCTTTGCATATCTCAACTCTGTCTTTATATCATTAAGTATATCTTGAATCGATTGCCACAGCTGGATACTTGGATCTTTAGGATTGTTGTTTTCCCAATAATTTGCAAAGCTCTTACATTCATTTGCTTGATAACCTGCGATCGGATTTATTCTCCCCAAATCCCTGTGTTCGATACTCTGGAATTCTTGCTTAACTACGTCGATCCGTACACTGCGGGTTCGCTTGCTTGATTCTAGTTTTATAAATTTAAAGCTTATTTGCACGCACGCTAAGTGGCAAACAGTGGTTGAAAATACATTTGTTTTTGGGTCTGTAATCGTATTTTTAAGACCTCCTTGGTTTGACTGCTTTTTCTGCCTTGTCGAAAGACAAAGGGGGAGAAATATGATCCGACATTTCGATATACTGCATTCTGTATTTTTAGTTTTGAGATTTTTTCATATGCATTGCTAAACTAACAAATGCAGGTACGAAATTTGTGTTGTCTTCCATCAAGGGGGAGATTAAAAACTCCACCTTGATTAAAATGGTTTATAGGTGTTGATGATGGAAGACTTCACACAAATATAGCAGTTCGATATACTAACAATGTACTTGATTATATTTCTAGATATTTGGTTGGTTTGAATTCAGTGCAGGTTGTATATCTACATGTCAAGGGCCTTGAAGTTTTATTCAAGAACAAGTTCAAAAGGACGAGATCAAGGGCCTTGGAATCTAAGGTGCACGGAACAAGGATTCAAAATAAAATTGAAGATCTCCTTGGAAGATTCTGTAATAAAAAGATCTCATCAAACCAAATATCTTATCAACTGAAGGAAGATCTCAACCGAAGATCTTAAACTAAGAATAGAGAATCTTTTCTAGAAGATTTTCTAATCAACAAACGGCAAAAATATCTTCTCTCTATTCAACAGAAGACGAGAAGATCAAGGAGTAAAGGACTCGATGTGTTCGTAGGGGCTGAAAACTTGCAACGTCTACTTTATCTCCAAACAAAAAAACGATCGTCATGGAAAAGAAGATTTATCTTCAACGGTCATCCCTACAATGGCTAGAAGACCTTTCCATAGAAGAGTATAAATGAAGATGATGGTCGAAGAAGGAAGATACACAAGCTTACACAGGAAAACATGTTTGCATCCTCAAGCAACCTAATCATCTTCATTCGTTGTTTTTCTTTATCTCATTTCACGCAAAAGCTTTATCCCCTTAGAGAGAGAAAATACTAGTACTCCATTGGAAGATCTAAATAGTGTTATACTAGAGTGTGTTACTCTACGAAGTAACTAGGCTATTATAGCTAGGTTAAGAGTTGGAGCTAGATCGTAGCATTGGCTACAGCGAGAGAAGAAAGGGATTTCTTCTAGTTTGTATCTAGGACTCTTGGAAGCTGATAATAGATAGTTAGATCCTACGGATATACCCTGGGACGGAGAGTAGGCTATATAGAGCCGAACTTCGTAAACATATCCTTGTGTCAATCTTTTCAATTCCGCACCATATATCTTTTACTGTGACTAACTTTGTTTTGCAGGAGCAAGAAGTCAAGGCCCTTGAAATAGAGTTTCAAAGCCCTTGAAATCAAAGTTTCAGTAGAAGCACAGATTGACATCAAGGTCCTTGAAAGTAGTTTCAAGGCCTTGAGATTTTGTTTGCAAAAAGTTCTCATATTCTATTCAACCCCCCCCCCCCTTCTACAGTATCATTTATATTAATTATATCACCTACCGGTTCTTCATCCTATACATTTAAGAAACCGTAATTTGGTTGTGGACTTTTTTGTCATGCCGCTTGTGCATGAGGAACTCATTCTGGCTATGGATTGGATTGATGTTGGTAGGAGGACCATGACGGTCTCTACCGAGTCGGGTCAGATTGAGATTTTCCGAGGTTGGGACCTTGGAAAATCGGGTATGGTTATCAATGCGGTGCGTGCGCGAGACTGATTGCATAGGGTTGCAAAGCCTTCTAGTGTTATGCCATGAAGGAGAGTGAGAGTCTAGCATTAGAGGACATCCCAGTGGTCTGTGAGTTTTTGGATGTGTTTCCTAAGCCATCCAGTTTTCCGCCTCAATGGAGCGTAGATTTTGGCATAGAGTTGGAGCGTGGTACGAGACCGATCTCAAAAGCCCCATATCGTATGTCGTCTATTGAGTTGTTAGAGTTGAAGAAGAAACTCGAGGAGTTGGCTGGGAAGGGCTTCATTCGCCCTAGTGTATCCCCATGAGGAACACCTGTCCTCTTCGTGCGGAAGAAGGACGGATCATTGAGATTGTGCATCAATTACAAAGAGCTGAACAAGGTGACAATCAAGAACAAGAATCCTTTACCCCGCATCGATGACTTGTTAGATCATCTTCAGGGAGCGATTGTGTTCTCTAGGATCAATTTGCGCTCGGGATATCACCACTTGAGGGTGAGAGAGGAGGATGTGTATAAGACGGCATTTCGGACTCGGTATGGACACTACGAGTTTGTAGTGATGTCAACCGGGCTCACGAATGCGCCCGCCGTCTTTATGGAATTGATGAATGGCATATTCATCGACTTTGTAGATCAGTTTGTGGTGGTCTTCTTAGACGATATCTTGGTTTACTCTCGTAGCAGAGAGGAGCATGCAGGACATCTGAGGACTGTGTTTCGGGTTTTACGAGATAGAGAATTGTATATCAAGTTCTCTAAGTGTGAGTTCTAGATGCCAGAGGTAGCATTTCTAGGTCATGTTTTCTCCGCCAATAGGATCAAAGTTGATCCGGAGAAGATCGAGTTAGTAGCAGCATGGACGACACAGACAAACGTCAAGGAAGTGCGTAACTTTCTTGGCTTACCCGGATATTACCGTCGATTTATGGAGGGATTCTCTGTGATTGCCCGCCCACTTACCAGCCTGTTGAGGAAGATTACCCGGTTTGTATGGTCCGAGACGCGTACTCAGAGTTTTGACGAGTTGAAGAGATATGTGACTTCCGCTCCTATCTTAGCACAGTTGGAGGGCACAGAGGACTTTGTAGTCTACAGTGACGTATCCATGCTAGGATTGGGATGTGTTTAGATGCAGCATGGTAGAGTGATTACCTATGCGTCTAGACAGCTGAAGAAGTATGAGGAGAACTACCCGACTCATGATCTAGAGTTAGTAGCGGTAGTTCATGCTTTGAAGCTCTGGAGACATTACTTGTATGGCGCTTCATGTCAGATCTTCACAGACCATAAGAGTCTGAAGTATATTATCATGCAGCGGGAATTGAATAACCGCTAGCGTAGATAGCTTGAGTTGATTAAGGATTTTGACCTTGAGATCTTGTACCATCCAAGGAAGGCGAACGTTGTCGCCGACGCCCTAAGCAGGAAGGCGCCTCGAGAGAAGGCGATTGTGAGATTGACTATCCAGCTAAAGTTACAAAGAGACCTAGCATGGATAGAGTTGGACATCCAGTTTTCTGATGAGGATGCCTAGTTGAGTACTTTAGAGGTTCTACTTGATCTGTTCGGTAAGATTCAACAAAAACAGGAGACTTGCCCGATGTTGATAAGGATATGAGATATGATGTCTCGTGGTGATGCCCCACAGTTCTCCATAGGAGAAGATGGAGTGATGAGATGCCGCAACCGCGTCTGTGTCATTGATGCAGATCTGAGACAGAGGATCTTGCAGTAGGCTCACTCCACACCTTACTTCGTACACGCAGGTGCGAGTAAGATGTATCATGACGTGAGACGTTCATACTGGTAAGGAGGGTTGAAGCCCGATGTGGCCAGGTTTATGGCACAGTGTGCGACATGTCAACTAGTCAAGATAGAGCATTGCAGACCAGGAGGAGAGCTTCATCCACTGCTAGTACCGCAGTGGAAGTGGGAGGACATCTCCATGGATTTTGTGATAGGATTGCGGCCAACTAGGAGCTTTGATGCCATCTAGGTTGTTGTTGACAAACTGACGAAGACTACATGTTTCCTTCCTATTAGGGAAATGTGGCCACTGAGCATATTAGCTGAAGAGTTCAACAAACATATAGTGAGACTCCATGGTGTACAATTCGCTCCAAACGGTGTGTGCAAGCTTTAAATTTATATCCCAAGAAATATGCTTAAACAAGGATGCGAACCCGCAGTGTATGGATCAATTATAGTAAAAGCAAGAATTCCGGGGTGTCGATCTCAAGGACTTAGCTGAAACCTAAGCAAGTGTAGGTGGTCAATGTAACTAATAACCACAAAAGTGATTAAAGCAATCAAAGAGATGATAATAAGGTCAATTAAAGGAAATATGCAAATTCTAGGGATTAAAGCATCTAGTTGTGGTTCCAACTCAAGATCTCAAGATAAGCGGACAAAGCTGAGATTTTTGCAAGGGAAGGTGTTTCTAAAGTGGAATAGATCACCGGGTAAGTCTCACTACTCACTAACTCCAAACTAAAAGCTCCTATTACCGGGTAAGTCTCAAGGTACTAGGGAAAGGAATTATAATCTCATACCAACACACCAACTAAGGGAATAGAATCAACCTTTACCGGGTAAGTCTCAGGCTAACTCACAAAGATGGGATGAAGGCACACTCAAACCCCAATAAAGGATAAACCTTTATTACCTACACTTATGATCTTGGGTAAACAAACAAAGGAATTACCGGGTAAGTCTCATCCTAGGCTTGCATTGAACCAGGAAAGGTGTAATAAGAATAGGATTTGGCAAAATCTAACACTTAACTCCCAGTTTCGGATCAGAAAGGTCACCTCGGTCAGTCAAGTTCCACCCCGGCCGAGGTGTTCATCGACTGAACGAGATGTTCTAGGGTTAAGGATAAAGACTCGAGCTTTCACGGTCCTACTGGGATTAAGATTATTCTATCATTGTTTTTCTCACAACTTTCAGCCAATCACCCTAGAATCGCACAAGGAAATTAGCCACTCATCATCATAAAAGCAATAATCAAATATATGGGAATAGAATGAATATTTGAACACAAAAACCTTAAGAACAAGGCTTCAATAACTGAATCAAATATCAAAACAAATCAGCATTCCTTGGATCACAAATCCAACAAGACAATCAAACAAAAGGGAATCTAAGAAAGTCTTACAAATCCCCTCACAAAAGCTATCATAAGCTATGAACTTTCTTCCTTCAATATTCCTTTAAACTTCCAAAAATCCTTCCTAACTGCAGCTTCTTCAATATCCAAGTGTTCGATGGTAGCAGGTTTTTGAATTTGTGGGAAATCCAACCCTTTATATAGGAAAATTATCTTCCAAAGATAATAATATCTTCAAAAGATAATATCCTAATAAAATATATCTCTATCTATAAAATAGATCTTCTAAATATATGATCTTCCTTTCAAAAATCCAGCCCAAAAATATAAGATCTCTCCAACCAAACACAAAAGATCTCAGCCAAATAAAATATGTCTTGCCGCGTCAGGGTATTCGCCTCGGTCGGGGCGCTCCTCTAGATCACCTCGGTCGAGGTGACACTGTAGCTGACCGAGGTGAATCTCAGCTGAAGGTGAAATCTCTCAAATCTGGTCCAAAGTAAATCTTCTTTGTTAATTCCATGCTTCCTGAGTTCTCTTTTAAGCTCCAAAATGTAGCTTCTATGACTCCTTAGCTCTTTTGCTCAATTTCGATCCAAAACATGCCATTTTACCTACATTTACAACGAAACTAGGTGTAGACCTTGATTCCCGCAAAAGTAGATGAAACAACAATATAACCACATAATATACATTCAACCATGCAAATTATTGAAGATAAAACGTCTAAAGAGGTCCCAAAATATAGACTATAATACATGCTATCAAAATACCCCATACTTGTCCCTTGCTTGTCCCCAAGAAAGTTCCAAATCTTAGATACAAGATAGAATGGATTATAAGTCATAAAGATTAATGAAAAGTATTTCAAAACATTTTAATGGTGTGCTTCACTCATAGATCACTCTAAGAGAATGCTTCATGGTTTTTAAAATCAAAATATGATCAAAACATTTTATAAATATAAGAAAGTTGTTCATCTTTGCATAAAATCATAGAATACATAATAAATCATAATTATCGAAATTAATCATGTATAATTCAGTTTAAACCACCAAGTCAATCCACAAGCTCGAGGTCTCAAGGGCTTTTTAAGAGAAGGTCAAGAAACGTGTGAGGGTGGAATTTATATAGGGAATGTGGTGCTAGAATCCGGGAAAATGATCTTACTTCACTTCCTTTGAACTTTCACATCTTCCACCAATAAGCTTCGCTTATTTACTTTACTTTTTGGGATGCATGGACAGAGGTGCATAATAACCGAAGCCTAGGAGATCAACAATCATCAATTTCTTGAGATACCTCAAACCCTTGATGCACATACCATGACCCGTTAGGAATATCGTTCAATCCGACTTTGGTAAGACACAAACACCCGGCTATGTGAATGGTGCCGAGTTACTCATCATCATGATTGACTTCCCCAAACCTATTTGTTTCTTTCTAACTTCCAGCCAACATCTCAACTTTTCTTTCACTTGTTTTTCACTTGCTTGCTTCCAAATTCCCGGATAGGTAAAGGGAGGTAAATATGTATATGAGGGGCTAAACATGATCAAGAAGAAGAAGAGAAGAGAATGAATTTCCTTAATCATCCTAGGAAGAAAGTGATAGAACTCATCATGTGGTGTCAACCTTCAAATTCAACATAATTTGGATAAAAACAAAGTATTAAACATGCCAAAATTTCAAACAAAGCATTTTGCAACTTAAACATATCATAAAACCTTTCGAGCATATAAAGATTTCAAAGCCAATGTGCAAACAAATATCATCACTAAGGTCACATCCAGAGAAGAAGCACAAAAATCGTTTCGAAAACTGTTTCAGTTAAACCACCTCGGTCGAGGTGTTCTAAGTCAACCGAGGTACTTGACCTCGTCTGGCAAGAATTACTTCGGTCGAGGTCATAAAATTTCTTTTAACCAGTTTTTGACATTTTTCTCAATCAAATAACCTGTATGCATGCATGTAATCTCAAATAAGCATATAGAGCCAAGCAAAATATAATAAGATCATAAATATACAAGAGTCATACACATATGGGCAAATAAAGTACATCAATACCCCATACTTGGGACACATTGTCCCAATGGGTCAAAATAAGTCTAGAGATAGAGTACTCACCAGAGATAAGCTGAGATGCATAATAAATAAATAAAAGAAATCCCTGCAAGCTCTAGTCCTGATCTGCTGGTGGTGGTGGTGGATACGGCACGTACAGATGCTGGGATGGGTTGAAAGGATATCCCATCATGTGCTGGAACTGAATCTCCATCATCCGGCGCTGGTAGTGTTGGATCTCCAACATCTGATGTGTCCGACTCTCCATCTCTCGGCGCTGGTCATCCAAACGCTCATTGATATCAACTGTCAGGGCGGCGTAAGAGTCGTTCATCTGATCGGTGAGGTCATCAATCCTCTGATGCGCTGTTGGATCTCTAAATCTGCGGACTCTACGCTTGGCAGGACGTGATGGTGCTGCAGCTGCCTCATCCTCTGTAGCCTCATCGTCTAGGTCGACAACTGGCTCACTAGGACCGGCTGTATCCGTCCCTGTCTCCATGGCAGCACCGCCATCATCCTCCTCCTGTGCCTGGGCTGCTGCTGCGTCTCTAGCATCCTCAATGTAGGGAATCAACGCAGTGGACCAATACTCATAATCATAGACGGAGAACTGGGATGATCACCTAATACCCTGAGGGACAGTCTGCTCCCAAGGCATCGCCACATATGGCGTAGTGAGTCCACGAGGAACTAGAATCCTCTTGGTGATCATCTCCTGCAGACCTAGCGGCGTGGCAGCCGCCACTAGTGTACATGCACTCAAATCAAGGTCCATCACAATCGCTATGTGAGTCACTAAGCCACCACAACAAATATCTCCCTTCCCCTTAGCCTTGATCCTGTGCAGATCCTCAGCTAGCATCGCCCTAAAATCGGGCACTCCCCTAGTCACCATACAAAATAAGCTCAGAAGCTCCCCTTGTCTAACCTTCTGAGGCATCTCAGTACGCGCCAGAAGTGTCTCGTTGAATATACGGTGGGCGAGTCTGAAAGAAAGGTGGAAAATAATCCTCTCCCTGGAGTCTCTAGGTCTCCACCTGTCACCATGCTCAACAACATGAGCTATCTGAACCCAGAACTATCGAGCTACGGCTCGAGAAGGGAAGTCGGGAACTGTGGGGGTCGGCAAGCCCAAGATGCCTCTCCACTGATCCATCAGAACTAAGTAATTCCGGTTCAGCAACCGGTACTTGATGGCCCTCTCCTCAGGCAGGTGAGTCACAGAACTTACAAACTCCAATGTAGACTCGAGGTAGGCTGGAGCTCTAATCTCCATGAACTGCTCCAGCCCTACCATGGAGACCATCCGCCTCAGATCCTCAGCAACATAAAGACAATCAAAAGCAGCAATATCTAAAAACCGCGGCGCAATCGTAGTGCGCGTACACATGTGGTCATAATCAGCTGGTGACGCTCATGTATCACCGGTATGGAAGGTCGAGAAGAAGAAGACGAAGGGGAGGATCTATCTCTCAAGACTATTTGGCGATCAGACGTGGAACTCCTTTTTTTTCTGACAGATCACCTCGGTTGCTCTGACAGACCTCAAGAATACCTCGGCCGAGACACAGGTCGACTGGACCGAGGTGAGAAGCTGTTCGATTCCAACTCTCTGAATTTCAGTTCTTTTCCCCCAATTTCACTACAGATTGTTCCTATGGGGTACTTAAGCCTTTTTCAACAAAGATCTATGGCAACCAAAGCCACTAAATTCCGAAATCTGTGAGAATAGAGAAGTTAGGGTTTTCGAATGTTTACCCCAGATTTAGTCGATTTGAGGTGTTCTTGTTGCAAATTCTTGCTTGCAATTGGTTCCTCTAGCCTTTCCTCGCAGAATGGATGCAAGAGTCGTAGAAAACACTCGAGAAATGAAGAAAACAAGGTTAGGATGTTCCGCGGTCGAGGGGGTGTTGGGAGGGAAAGAGGGAAAAAATGTTCCCCTTTTATACCCCTCGCCGATTCTGCTGTCACCTCGGTCGAGGTGGTCCCGACTGGACCGATGTGTCTGGACCGAGGTGGATTGTTGTCTGCCCTAGCCGCCTCGGTTGCTCAAGAATCATCTCGGTCGAGGTGCTGTGACTGCAACCGAGATGTGTCTCAGTCAAACTCCGTCTTCTCAATTTCTCGAACTTCTGTCCTTCTAGTGTTGCTCCTGGGTTGTAATCCTTCCTCAGAAAGTACGTAGTTTCTGTCTAGGACGCCAAAAACAAAGCAAAGCAAAGCAAGAGCAAACTATCCAAAGCTAGACTAGAAAAGGGAAAAGAAAGCAATACCTTGGGTTGCCTCCCAAGAAGCGCTTGATTTAAGATCGCTAGCTGGACCGTATGGTATCCCTAAACATGCTGGAAGGTATCCTCACCCCATACTTCACCTTCATTATGGGGTAAGATAAAGAAGTCTATCAAACGTTCCAGCAAATGCAAGTGCTCATCCGGGAATGAATCGTCTATGGGTGGTTCATCCTTCTCGCGTGAAGAGGGAGGTAGCCGGCTGAGGTGATCCGCAACAGAATTTTCGAATCCCTTCTTATCGTGAATCTCTAGGTCAAATTCTTGAAGCAAGAGAATCCATCGAATAAGACGTGGCTTAGCATCCTTCTTAGCAAGTAAGTAACGAATAGCTGCATGGTCAGTGTAAACAATAACTTTCGCTCCCAATAAGTAAGAGCGAAATTTCTCAAAAGCATATACAACCACCAAAAGCTCTTTTTCGGTGGTGGCGTAGTTCAGTTGGGCTTTATCTAGCGTCTTGCTAGCATAGTAAATGGCGTTGGTCCGGCCATCCTTCTTTTGTCCAAGCACCGCTCCTACAGCCACATCACTCGCATCACACATGATCTCAAAACGCAAGGTCCAATCCGGAGGTTGGATAATGGGAGCGGAGATCAACGCTTCCTTAATCCTGTAAAACGTATCAAGACATTCCTGCGAAAACTCAAAAACAAAATCCTTATTCAAGAGTTTAGTTAGTGGTTTAGATATCTTCGAGAAATCCTTGATGAACCTCCTATGCATGCCCGAGAAAACTCCGCACACCCTTAACAGAACAAGGGGGAGGAAGTTTCTCAATAGTCTTGATCTTAGCTCGATCGACCTCAATACCTCAGTTGGAAACGAGGTGTCCAAGCACAATACCTTCATTAACCATAAAATGACACTTCTTCCAATTCAAAACGAGATTAGTGTCTTCACATCTTTGTAGAACTAGAGAAAGGTTAGATAGGCAATCATCAAAAGAGGAACCATATATTGAAAAATCATCCATAAATACCTCCATGATCTCCTCTATATACTCGGAAAAGATAGCCATCATGCATCGCTAGAAGGTAGCGGGTGCATTACATAATCCAAATGGCATCCTCCTATAAGCGAATTTCCCCCATGGACAAGTGAAAGTGGTCTTCTCTTGATCATCCGGGTGGATAGGAATCTAAAAGAAGCCACTATAACCATCTAAATAGCAAAAATGTGAATATTGGGCTAACCGTTCGAGCATTTGATCGATGAAGGGAAGTGGAAAATGGTCCTTCCGAGTGGCCACGTTCAACTTCCTGTAATCGATGCACACCCTCCAGCCCGTAACGGTCCTAGTTGGGATCAACACGTTGTTCTTATTCGTCACAACAGTCATCTCTCCTTTCTTCGGAACTACATGCACTGGGCTCACCCACTTGCTATCCTAGATAGGAAATATGATACTTGCATCCAACAACTTAAGAAATTCTTTCTTCACAACCTCTTTCATGATCGGATTTAACCGTCTTTGAGGTTCCCGTGAAGTCTTATGATCGTCCGCCATGTATAACCTTATCTTCACCGGCTTGGGCTCTCCAAGTTCGATCTTCACACATAGCTCCAGCGGGATGATGCTCACGCTGGCTCCTAGATCACACAACGCCTCACAAGTAACATCTCCAACTTGAATGGGAATGCAAAATGAGTCGGGATCTCTCAACTTGGGTGGCATCTTCTCCTTCATGATTTGAATGAGCTCCGAGGATTTAGATGTCATCCTTACTTCACCAAAATCTTCCAGCTTCCTCTTCCTTGATAGAATCTCTAGCGGGCATCCCTAGAATAGCATCAAGGAAAGGGATGTTAATATGTAATTTATTCATCAAGTCAAGGAACTTACCAAAGTGCTTGTCTAGATGTGCTTTGGCCCTTGACTAGGGGAATGGAAGTGGTGGTTTATATGCAGGAGGTGGGACATAAACTTCAATTTTGTCCGATTCTTTCTGAGGCTCCACCTCGGATGGCACCTCGACCGAAGTGTTCTTCGTCTGTACCTGGACCGAGGTGTTCTTCATCTGCACTGGCATCGACCGAGGTACTGGATCTGCAGTTATCAGTCCACTTCTCGTCGTTATTGCCATGATCTGTCCTTTTGGGTTGCTCTCTGTCCTTGCTGGGAGCTTCCCTGGATCTCTTGGCGCTTCATTCGCCTTATTAAAGAATTGTTGCTCTAAGGCTTTTTGTGCCTTTGAAAATGAAGTCATGGATGTCTCCATAGCATTGAGCTTGATCAAGATGGCCTCCAGCACTGCATCTTTCTTCTCTGGTTGGGACGAACTTGATCCAGGCTCCTGGCTCTTCAATGGAGTAGAAGAAGAACAAGAAGAGGGATTATAGGAATTATTCGAGTTGGAATTAGAGTAATGGTTACCCGGATTTTGATTGTTGGATCTCCAATTGTTGTTGTTGGAGCCTCTATTGTTGTTGTAGTTGTTATTCCGGGAACCTTGATTATTATTCCTTGAGCCTTGATATCCTCCCTCCTCCTTTTTTGTGTGAGCAACAAAAAGGTCCTTTAATTGCTTCACATCATTCTTGAGGGAGATGAGTTGATTGTCATTTAATTGAGCTTCCTGGAAGTTAACTCTCTTAACTCCATTTTCGTCTCCTTGGTGGGAGTATTTCTCCATGTGCAAAGCTTGTTTCTCAATGAACTCCCAAGCTTCATCAATCGGCATGTCCATAAAGGTGCCGGAGGATAGTAGTTGAAGGGTGAATTGGGTAGCTCCATCCAATCCCTTAAGGTAAATATCCATCAACTCTATCTTTGGAATCCCATGATGTGGGCAATCCAAAATAACATCTTTAAATCTCTCCCATGACTTGGACAAACTCACCTTGTCCTTCATGATAAATGCATTGATCTTCCCTCTCATTTCAGCGGTTTTGGAGGGGGGAAAGAATTTTGTTAAAAACTCTGTCGTCATTTCCTCCCATGTGTTGATCTTTCCGGAAGGAAGAGAGTTGTACCAAGTAAGCGCCCTGTCTTTCAAAGAAAAGTAAAAAGGCCTTAGCTTGTAATTATTATTTTCTAGCCTTGAAGGTCTCAAAGTCTCCATCAAAATCTCATAGTTTTGTAAATGTTGATGCGGAGACTCCCTCTCTAAACCTCCAAACTGGCATTGGCGGATCACGGATAGAACTTGCGGTCGAAGTTCAAAATCATGCTCCGCTGGATCTCCTAGGTTGACTCCTGGATGCCTCACTAGCTGGTTTGGGTCCATCCTCTGTCCTAGGGTCTGTGGGATTCTTGCAAAAAGAACATCTCGGACGGGCATCCGAGGTGGAAGTATCTCGGCCGCGTTAACTAGAGTGGGGTCCTGCCTCGGTCGAGGGTCTGGTCGATGCAGAATCTGAACTTGCAACTCAGCCATATCTGCTTCAATCTCTGCAGCTCTGGTGTGATTTGCTCCCTCTCGCGCTGCAGTTCTTCCCTATTGAGGCGCAGCTGTTCCATCGCCTCCTTCAATTCGGCCTCAAGATCGCGATTGTCTCGATTGGCCATTTTCGCTTCTTTCAAGCGTCTTTTGTATGTCTTTTCTGGTTCGGGATCGTAAGGAACGATTTCCTTCCCAGCACGGGTTCTTCGCATAAACCTAAGAAAAAGAACCTGCAAAAGTCACTCAAGTAGAGTGGTTAGTAGCAATAAGGGCAAATGCCCCGAAAGACTACCGCAACCGGCTCGGTCTAGACCAAGTCCCCGGCAACGACGCCAAAAACTTGTTCCCTCCAAAAGGTGTGTGCAAGCTTTAAATTTATATCCCAAGAAATATGCTTAAACAAGGATGTGAACCCGCAGTGTACGGATCAATTATAGTAAAAGCAAGAATTTTGGGGTGTCGATCTCAAGGACTTAGGTGAAACCTAAGCAAGTATAGGTAGTCAATGTAACTAATAACCACAAAAGCGATTAAGGCAATCAAAGAGATGATAATAAGGTCAATTAAAGGAAATATGCAAATTCTAGGGATTAAAGCATCTAGTTATGGTTCCAACTCAAGATCGCAAGATAAGTGGACAAAGTTGAGATTTTTGCAAGGGAAGGTGTTTCTAAAATGGAATAGATCACCGGGTAAGTCTCAAGGTACTAAGGAAAGGAATTATAATCTCATACCAACACACCAACTAAGGGAATAGAATCAACCATTACCGGGTAAGTCTTAGGCTAACTCACAAAGATGGGATGAAGGCACACTCAAACCCCAATAAAGGATAAACCTTTATTACCTACAATTATGATCTTGGATAAGCAAACAAAGGGATTACCGGGTAAGTCTCATCCTAGGCTTGCTTTGAACCAGGAAAGGTGTAATAAGAATAGGATTTGGCAAACTGTAACACTTAACTCTCAGTTTCGGATCATAAAGGTCACCTCGATCGGTCAAGTTCCACCCCGGCCGAGGTGTTCATCGACTGAACGAGATGTTCTAGGGTTAAGG
The DNA here is from genome assembly GCA_033239125.1 of Fagopyrum homotropicum. Lineage (NCBI taxonomy): Eukaryota > Viridiplantae > Streptophyta > Magnoliopsida > Caryophyllales > Polygonaceae > Fagopyrum > Fagopyrum homotropicum. The sequence goes on along the minus strand of BSWB01000001.1, from coordinate 47,928,901 downwards.
ATAAAGACTCGAGCTTTCACGGTCCTACTGGGATTAAGATTATTCTATCATTGTTTTTCCAACAACTTTCAGCCAATCACTCCACAAGGAAATTAGCCACTCATTATCATGAAAGCAATAATCAAATATATGGGAACAGAATGAATATTTGAACACAAAAACCTTAAGAACAAGGCTTCAATAACTTAATCAAATATCAAACAAATCAGCGTTCCTTGAATCACAAATCCAACAAGACAATCAAACAAAAGGGAATCTAAGAAAGTCTTACAAATCCCCTCACAAAAGCTATCACAAGCTATGAACTTCCTTCCTTCAATATTCCTTCAAACTTCCAAAAATCCTTCCTAACTGCAGCTTCTTCAATCTCCAAGTATTCGATGGTAGCGAGTTTTTGAATTTGTGGGAAATCCAACCCTTTATATAGGAGAATTATCTTCCAAAAATAATAATATCTTCAAAAGATAATATCCTAATAAAATATATCTCTATCTCTAAAATAGATCTTCTAAATATATGATCTTTCTTCCAGAAATCCAGCCCAAAAATATAAGATCTTTCCTTCCAAAAATAAAAGATCTCAGCCAAATAAAATATATCTCGCCGCATCAGGGTATTCGCCTCGGTGGGGCGCTCCTTTAGATCACCTCGGTCGAGGTGACACTGTAGCTGACCGAGGTGAATCTCAGCTAAAGGTGAAATCTCTCAAATATGGTCCAAAGTAAATCTTCTTTGTTAATTTCATGCTTCATGAGTTCTCTTTTAAGCTCCAGAATGTAGCTCCTATGACTCCTTAGCTCTTTTGCTCCATTTCGATCCAAAACGTGTCATTTTACCTACATTTACAACGAAACTAGGTGTAGACCTCGATTCTCACAAAAGTAGATGAAACAACAATATAACCACATAATATACATTTAAACATGCAGATTATTGAAGATAAAAACGTCTAAATAGGTCCCAAAATATAGACTAAAATACATGCTATCATGTACTGATGACAATCGTCTCAAATCAAGATGAATGATTCACCTTGAGGTTTTGGCATCAAATTTAGACTGCTTTGTGGACGAGTTTGCACTTCACGACTAAGTTTCATCCTCAGAGAGATGGTCAGTCAGAGAGAACCATTCAAGCACTAGAGGATATGTTGCGAGCTTGTGTGTTGGACTGGGGACAGGGATGGTCACATCACCTCCCATTGGTTGGGTTCTCGTACAACAACAGCTGGCATGCATCAATTGGGATGGCCCCATATGAGGCATTAAATGGGCGTAGATGTTGTATGCCGTTATGCTAGGATGAGCCTAGAAGTGTCAGTGGTATAGCGCCAAAGCAGATTCAGGTAGATATTGCTCGAATAGTGTTGATCAGGGAGAGGATGTTGGTTCCACAGAGTCGCCAAAAGTCGTATGCAGAAAAGAGGCATCGGCCTCTAGAGTTCAAAGTTGGAGCTCATGTTTAGCTAAGAGTATCTCCGACGCGTGGCGTCAGACGTTTTGACATAAAGGGGAAGTTGAGTCCCCGATATGTCGGTCCTTTGGAGATACAAGATAGAGTTGGGAGAGCAGCGTACAGATTGGCTTTACCACCGAGATTAGAGGGTGTTCAACGTGTGTTCTATGTGTCCAGTTGAGGGAGTACATACCAGATCCGAGACACATCGTTAGTTATGATGATCTAGTGGTTGAGCCGGACCATACTTTTATTGAGCATCTAGTCGCAGTCCTAGAACGAGGTGTGAGACCCCTGCGTTTAAAGGATATTCCTATGTTGAGGATACAATGGTCGACACGAGGACCTGAGGAGGCCACATGGGAGACCGAGGATAGTATCCAGATGAACTATCCAGAGTTCTATGTTGAGATAGATGCACTTGTAGAATCCACAAGTAGATCTTAGTGTTATCTTGGTTAGTGTTGATTATGTGCTTATGTGATATGATGTGTTTTCATGCTAGCTGTGATATGTACATATGATCTTTTAGATAATGTTTGCTAGCGCTAGACGTGTTTATAGTTGGAGATGGTTCTTTCCTCCATGCTATTGTGATATGATTAGGGTTAGCTGGAGATGGTTATTCCTCCATGATATTATTTATGGACATAGTTTGAGTGGAGACAGATTTCCTCCATGTGGTGGTGTTATGAGTACAATTTGGTTGGAGATGGTTTTCCTCCATGCCTTGTGATGTGGTTATATCTAGAGATGGCTTTCCTCTATGCCTTGGTTAGCGCTTATGATATACTATTGGAGAGATGATTCATCCATGCTGAGCTTGAGGTTATAGTATGTTATAGGTTGATACCTTATGAACCGATATGTGATGCCTCCAATAGAGAGAGTGTTTATACCTCGGCTTATGGGTCCGAGAGGATTTGGTTATTGTTCAAGTTTCGGGTCGAAACTTGTTTTTAGGGCGATCTGATGTAAGAGCCTTCGTTTTCTTAGGACACCCTCCCCTGCGTTTGGTCTTGGCCGCAGGTGCGCCTAGGTGCCCCAGTGGTACTGAGGACCCGCTCATGCGGCTATGGACCCCTCAGCCGCTTTCCTTGACCGTTTGACCCATGCTTTTGCTTTTCCTTCCCTTATAAGTTTCTTCCTCTTCTCTTCTGATGAGGGTTTCCCCATCTTCTTTACCTAGCTCCATCTTCTCCAAGTTCTTCTTCTTTCCTTGGTTCTTCTTGATTCCTTTCAAAAGTTTGCCTTGAGATTGTTTTGATGATGATGATGTTAAGGATGATGCTGATGTTATTGTTGGTTTGATGTTTTGCCTTGGATAGTTTGCTGAGAGAGTTCTCCCTTGCATCGAGCTTGCTGTGGTAAGATCCTTTTCCTTCTTCCTCTTTCTTTCTTCTTTCTTCTTTTTTCCTCTTCCTTGGTGATGAATTCCCACAAGCTTGATCTTGTATTGATCTTCCTGGACGTTTGATGATGGCTTATGTGTATGTATATGTTGTTGTTTGCCTTTGAGCAATAAAGAAGTGAAGAGGATCAAGTGAAGGATCGAAGAGAAGCCACAGAGGACTCCTCTGCTGTTCGATCGCACCCGCGGATTGGAGCCGCCGCCCCTGCGGCTAGGCCTTGTCTCAGCCCCTGCGGTTGAGCGTTACCGCCCCTACGGTGTGTTGCACTCCTGCGCTTCCTTGTTTACGTAGGTGCGTGTCCAGGACATACCAAGATTGGTATGCTTCTTCTTTCATTTCCTTTGGCCTTGGCTTTAGAGTGTAGCTAGGCTAGAGTGATGCTTGATCAGTTTGATGACATACATGCTGGGAATGTGGCTTAGGAACTTGTGTACATGTTGAGGTATCGAGGATCAGACTCAAGGTATAGCTTGGTTAGGATTATGGGGTGTAGGAGATGAGTCTCCTAACCTTGACAGCGATTGATATTATTGTGCCTTGCTTATGCGAGCATTGATCGTTTCCTCGAGGGGAAACTGTGACGTGATACAGGTTTACGAGTGTTTGTGATGGTAGTGTGTGTGTGCATATGATTGTTGCATTTATAACCTAAACCGGACTAGGATGATGACCATATATACGTTATTGGCCCAAGTGTATTATAACCGAGCGGTGACCATGTTCGCCCCTAAAGGTGTGTGCAAATAAGCTTTAAATTTATAAAACTAGAATCAAGCAAGCGAACCCGCAGTGTACGGATCGATGTAGTTAAGCAAGAATTCCAGAGTATCGAACACAGGGATTTGGGTGGGAACAAATTCAATTGCAGATTATCAAGCGAGTAAATATGAAAGCTTTGCAAATTATTGGGAAAACAACAATCCTAAAGATCCAAGTATCCAGGTGTGGCAATCGATTCAAGATATTCTTAATGATATAAAGACAGAGTAGAGATATGCAAAGGTATGCTAATGTAAGGTAATCGTACGGTGAAGTTCCAAAAACCTTATATGACTCACCTATAAGACACTCTCTATACAGGTTGTTGAGGCTTCAATATAGAAAGGTTCTAAAGGCGAGAATTAATGTCAAATACCCAAACTTGTAATCCAAGGATCAAGACTAACTTAACCGATTACGGTTGTGACACTCACAATCGAGGTAGAGGTTGTTGAGGCTTCACTACCACCTAGAAAAGGCAAGCCTAAACTAAGTTAAAGCAAATCTTTAACTTTGGATTAAAGTAAAAGCAGGTTCGTAAACTTAAGGGAAATTACGGGTAGATCTTGAGACTCCACGGCCGTGGAACTCAAGAACAAACCGTGATTTAGGGTTCGTCGGCGATTCTCTCAAACTCTCAGGGTCTAATCTATTTATGATCGATCTATCATCATCTAAGCCACAACTATCAACCCTTCACCTTAGAATTGTTAAGGGTTTTTAGCCAATAACAGTCATGTTGATATCAAATTCAAAGATTAAAAGATTGAAAGATGAAAACTTCCGAAAACTTCCAATAAACTTCAAACCAATCTCAATGTCACAATCAAGAATGAATGTTGTCAATAGATTCAGAATAAGGCAAACAATCACAATCTTAGGAAAGAAAGAAGAACGGGATGTCAATCCGTTTTCCAAATCAAACCTAAACAAGAAGAGAAATCTTCTTGCAAGAATCTTCCAAAAGCTCCGATCTTCCGTCAATCCGGAAATCTCAACAGCAATCTCCGCCAAAAGTGCGAGATTAGGGCAAATCCCCACACGAACTTCAATCTCCAACGAGATGTAAATGCCGCTAAGCGAAGGCGTAAACCAAGGTCTCAAGCGAGATGACGGAATTTCTCTTCGTCCGTCTTTTTATAGGGCAAGATAAAATATCGGCCCGGCCCAATCTTCAAAAGATCGTGGCTTCAAAATGTGGCGAAAAAGATCGCCAAGATCACGGTCGTGGAAGATTCCACGACCGTAATTTAGAGCGTGGAAAGTGTCACGGTTTGAACCATGGATTCCACGACCGTAATAGTTACTGGAATACATCACGCCTCAATTTGCAAGGTTCCACGGCCGTGGAACCAAACGTGGTTTGTAGTACGGCCGTATTTTAGAGCGTGGTTTAGGGCAAGAACGTGATTCTTCCCTAGCCTCGTGTACTCCTCAAGTTGAGCTCCATTTTGCTCCTAATAATGCCCTCATTCCATGGACATACTCAATCAACTCTTCTTTGCTCGATTCCGTTCGGAAATGACCCTCAATCACCTATAATCAACATAAAGCTAGTGTAGACATCCATATTGACAATATAGGCAAACTAGCTCACAATTGCAACAATGCTAAATCAAAGACTATCAATATGAATCAAATACACTTAGAAAACGTGCCTAAAATATCACAATATTTCATGCTAACAAATAACCCCATACTTAACACTTGCTTGTCCCTAAGCAAGGTCTTTCAAAAAGCTTTAAACAAAAGTTAGGATGAAATATGTGTATCTTCTCAAAGCAATACTTCTTTTGGAGGAATATGCCTTCTAAAGAATAGATCATTCTCAAACCTTGCTTCAATCGTTTATAAGACTTTCATATATTTAATCAAAGAGTAAAAAGTAAAGAAAATTCATGAATTAATCAAACTTCTAAACAAGCATCATAACCTTTAAACATTATCAAAATCAATCATAAGAAACTTCAATTTAGATCACCAAGTCATATAACATTCTTTTGATCTTAAGGACTTTCAAAGAAAAGGTCTAGAATGTGGAAAGGGAAGGAAACTTTTTAAGGAATGTGGTGCATGAATCCGGGAAAGTGGACAACTACCCTTCTTCTTCTTTTGCGGTTTCCGCAACACTTCAACTTAGAGCTTCGCTCTTCTTCCTTTCATTTTTCGACTTTACTTTTGGAGTTATGGATAGAGGTGCACAAAAACCGAAGCCTAGGAGATTGGCGTTTCTCAATTTTTATGAGATGCCTCAAACCCTTAGCGCACATACCATAATCCGCTAGGAATATCGCTCAATCCGATTTTGGCAAGACACAAACACCCGGCTATGTGAATGGTGCCGAGTTACTCATCATCATGATTGACTTCCCCAAACCTAGAATTTCTTTCTATTCTTTTGATTGCAAATAATTGCTCTCATGGCCCTCCCACATCAAACATGCCTTTTTCATTCACTTCTCCAAATTCCCGGATAGGTAAAGGGGGTCAATATTTCAATGAGGAGCTAGAATGATCAAAGAAAGAAGAAAGAGAAATCAAATTGCCTTAATCATCTCAACAAGAAGTATAGGAACTTATAGTGTGATTTCAACTTCAATTTCTCAACATGATTTAGGTAACATTCTTCACATTATGAAACTTGCAAAAGAGGTAAAATTCATTCATTCAAATTCTTTTCAATTCACTATTCTTTTAAGCATGCAATTGTCATCAAACTCAATTCACAAGTAGTGATTATCATAGAAATCATCTCAATTCATTAGAAGCACAAAATTTTCAAAATTTTTCAATTTTTATGGGTTTTTCAAGTTCTTTTTCATGCAATGCGATAATGAAACATGCAACAATGTAATGAACATGCAATGATAGTCTCAAATAGAAGCAACATAGTGAGTAAGAGTTATTACAAACTTCTAGTACATCCCACCCCATACTTAGGACGAACAGTGTCCCTAATGTTCAAAAGAAAGAAAGAAAAGAAGAAAAGAAAAAGAAACTCACAAAGTGGTGGTGGAATGTCTAAGACGAGCGGTCAATCATCAAATCCTCATCACTGCGGCGCTGGTGGAGGCGGGAATGGAGAGAAGCTAGGATCATAGAACCGCCCAAACTGCTGGCGGTAGACATCCCTCATCATGTGGTCGAGGTCGTCTAGGCGTCCATCTCTAGCATCGGCTCGGATCTCCAATGTTCCTACTCTCTCTGAAAGTCCGGTAGCCCAATCCGGCATCTGCTCATACCATCCCGGAGCCTGATTGTACCATGCTGGAGCGTCGGATGGTGCTGGTGGTGGTGCTGGTGCTGTTGTCTGCTCTGTAGACCAAGGAGGGGGAACGCCATACCATGTAGGAGGTGTGTTCATCCACGTAGGCCTCTCACTCACGCTAGCGCGGCAAGAAGACGAGCCTGAAGCTCTAGCTGGACGTGGAGAACGTCTAGGTGCATCGGGGGCCGCCTCCGGCTGATCCGGAAACGTGCCAAAATCCTGCTCGGCTCCTCCTCCACCCTCAAACTGATCTCCCATCTCCTCCTCCTCAACAACTGGTGGTGGGACATATGGGGGAGCTGCTATCCTGTTCGCATGCATAGCAGCGAACGTCTCCTTCCAATTATGGCGTCCCGCCATAATGGAGTACTCCGGTAGCCACTCTATACCCCTACCCGTCCTGCTCTCCCAAGGCATGCCCGCATAAGGCGGACCTCTATGTGTGGGGAAAATGAGACCCCTAGTCATGAAAGCATGTAGCCCTAAAGGTACGGCCGGTATACGGGTGCAAGCAGAAAAATCAACACCAAAGCTCCTAGCAATGTGGGTATCTATCCCACCATATCCTATGTTGCCCTTCTTCTTATTCTTGAGCTTGCTCATAGTAGCAGCCAAGAGAGTAGCACAATCAGCACGGCGTCCATACAACATGGAGTAGAGTAAAAAGAGCTCATCCGTCTTGATATTTTGGGGCGTCTCCATCCTAGGAAAGAGACACTCCGAAAGAACACGATGAGCAATCTTCAAGGCTAGGTGGTACATCAACCTAGCCTTGGTGTCAGCGGGCTGCCAGCGGTCCTCGCTAGCGTAAATCATCGCCACCTCCTCCCAAAAATCCTTGGCGTAAACGTCACGAGGAAAGCGACCGTTAAAGGTCTCCTGAAACCCGAAAATGGTCCCAAACTCACGGATGCTAAGATGATAGTCTCTTTCCATGAGACGGAAAGAGACGGTCATGTCTACATGGTTGTGCTCAAAAGATGTCACAACCTCTCGTGTAATCTCCTCATAAGCGTCTTCTTGGATAGCCGAGAATACAATAAGTCCGGCTCTATCCAAGAGCCAAGTAAGGTCATCAACTATGTTGAGAGGAGCTATATCCTCCAACAACAAGTACCTAGGGCCAATCACAGGCCTCTCCTTGATCCTCTCGAGTGCATCGAGGTGATCATCATGTATGGTCGGGACTCTAGGGCTAGGTGGTGAGGGTGAGGAAGGTGATGATGGAGGTGAAGGGGAAGAGGGTGGTGGTGCCCTAGAGGATGAGGAAGAGGAGGGATTACCCTTCCTCTTCTTGTTCTGGTTATCCTTCTTCTCTTTGATCCTTCCCGAAACTCTCCTCACAAAATCCATTCTGTTCAAAATTACGGGTTGTTCTATGGAAACCACGGCCGTAATTCCTCCAGAGACCGTGATTCGTCTCAGAAAGTCACAAATCTCAGCAAATCAGCAATCAATCTCCACAACAGGCAGTCCTAATCTAATTTCTTCCAATCTCAATCAGTTCTTCCTAAAAATCTCTAACAAAAACGAACCAAATCGGCAAAAATCAAGAAGAGAGGAAAAACCTATTTTTCGGATTGAAAAATCCGAATTGCGCGTTCGTTGGTGAATTTCCGCTCGATTTGTCGCTTGGATCTTGTTGGTGATCGAGTTTGCTTCAGTTTAGGAGGAAGAATCGTTAAAAACGATTAAGAAACGGGGATTTGAGAGATGGTCGTGGATTTCGGCTATTAGGTCGTGGAAGAGGGGTTTTGGGATGATTTTTGTGAAGAATGTGGTTTATATAGTCACAGGCAAAAATTTTGAAAATCACGGTCTGTCGGGGTGTTCCACGGCCGTGGAAATGTACGGAACCGTGGTTTTGGTGATTTTTCAAAGGCTTTTGGAAATTACGGTCACTGTAGCTGTCACGACCGTGGTTTAGGCCGTGGAACTCTCTGTAAAGCTCCAAAGTCCAAATTTTGTCACTTTTCTTCAACATTATCCTTCCTTTTCCCTTTTCCATCATTCCTACATCCAAAAACACGAACATACCGGAAGGAATCGAAGGCAAAAACAAAGTAAAAACGTCTATTCTAAGCTAAGCTATGAATCGAAAACAAAAATGAAAATGCAATACCTTGGGTTGCCTCCCAAGAAGCGCTTTGTTTAAGGTCCGTAGCTAGACCAATCTCGCACTTATTCGAGTGCGGTAGGCGCGAACTCCTCAGCTTGGAGTTCCGGCGTATACTTCTTGAGTCGTTGGCCGTTCACCTTAAAAATTCCGCTCGCTTCACCCCATACTTCAACTGCACCATGGGGGAAAATACGCTTAATTAGAAAAGGTCCGGTCCAACGAGATTTAAGCTTACCTAGAAAGAGACGAAGCCTTGAATTGAAGAGGAGAACTTGATCTCCTTCTTTGAAGTCCTTTGAAATGATATGCTTATCATGCCAACGCTTTGCTCTCTCCTTATAGATCTTAGCGTTTTCATAAGCGTTCAAGCGGAGTTCATCCAGCTCATTGATGTCTAGGAGACGCTTCTCTCCCGCTTCTTTCATGCTGAAGTTCAACCACTTGATAGCCCAAAACGCTTTGTGCTCCAACTCTACCGGCAAGTGACAAGACTTCCCATACACAAGGTTGTATGGTGTGGTTCCTATGGGAGTCTTGTATGCAGTCCGGTATGCCCATAATGCATCGTCAAGCTTCAAAGACCAATCCTTCCTAGTCCTTGAAACCGTCTTCTCTAAGATTCCATTGATCTCCCTACTTGAGATCTCAACTTGTCCACTTGTTTGTGGATGATAAGGGGTAGCGATCTTGTGAGTAACCCCATACTTAGCTAGAAGAGCTTCAAAGCGCCGGGCAATGAAGTGAGAACCTCCATCACTAATGATCGTCCTTGGCATCCCAAATCGCGGGAAGATGGTCTTGTTGAAGAACTTAACCACCACCATGGCGTCATTGGTGGGAGAGGCAATTGCTTCCACCCATCTAGAAACATAATCCACCGCCAAAAGTATGTATTGGTTTCCACAAGAGTATGGGAATGGTCCCATAAAATCAACTCCCCAAACGTCGAAAATCTCCACCTCTTGGATGTTGTTGAGGGGCATCTCATTCCTCCTAGAGATATTGCCTGTTCTTTGACAAGCATCGCAGCAAGAAACAAAGGATTGCACATCTCTAAACAAAGTAGCCCAAAAGAATCCAGATTGCAATACCTTTGCGCTAGTCTTGTTCGAACTAGCGTGTCCTCCACAAGGTAGTGAATGACAATGACGGATGACACTTTGCATCTCATCTTCCGGCACACATCGCCGAATGATGCCATCCGGACCTCTCTTAAAGAGGAGAGCCTCGTTCCAAAAGTATTCCCGGACATCCTTAAAGAACTTCTTCCTTTGTGCGTAGGATAATCCGGGTGGTATCTCCTGACAAACCAAATAGTTAACAAAATCAGCAAACCATGGTTCGTTACCTTTGGAGATCACATCGATGCACTCCTCAATAAGGTGTAGGTGTTTGTCCGGGAAGGAGTCGTCGATGGGTAAATGGTCGTCCTCTAGATGTGTTAGGCGACTCAAATGATCCGCAACAGAATTTTCTGAACCTTTCTTGTCGCGGATCTCAAGATCGAATTCTTGTAGGAGAAGAATCCATCTAATTAGCCTTGTCTTCACATCTTTCTTCGCAAGGAGGTACCGGATCGCAGCATGATCCGTGTAGACAATCACCTTTGCACCTACAAGATAAGAGCGAAACTTGTCAATAGCATAGACAATGGCTAAAAACTCTTTTTCGGTAGTGGCGTAGTTGAGCTGCGCTTCATCTAGCGTCTTGCTAGCATAGTATATGGCATGGGTTCGCCCTTCCTTTCGTTGTCCAAGAACAGCTCCAATAGCTACGTCACTAGCATCGCACATAATCTCAAAGGGAAGAGTCCAATCCGGGGGTTGGATAATAGGTGCTGAAATTAGAGCTTGCCGAATGGTGTTAAACGCATCCAAACATTCCTGCGAAAACTCAAAAACCGCATCCTTCATCAATAGATTAGTGAGAGGTTTTGATATCTTAGAAAATTCCTTAATGAAACGTCTATAAAATCCAGCATGTCCTAGGAAACTTCTTATCCCTTTCACCGAAATTGGGGGAGGAAGCTTCTCTATGGTCTCTATCTTAGCCTTGTCTACTTCTATCCCTCTACTAGAGACTAAGTGGCCTAATACAATTCCTTCCTTAACCATGAATTGACACTTCTCCCAATTAAGAACTAGGTTAGTGTCTTCACACCTTTGCAAAACAAGAGAAAGGTTAGAAAGGCAATCGTTAAAAGACGAACCGTATACGGAGAAGTCGTCCATGAAGACTTCCATGATTTCCTCTACGTATTCGGAGAAGATGGCCATCATGCACCGTTGGAAGGTGGCTGGGGTGTTGCAAAGCCCGAACGGTATTCTCCTATAAGCGAACGTACCCCATGGGCACGTGAATGTGGTCTTCTCTTGATCATCCGGATGTATCGGAATCTGAAAGAAACCACTATAACCGTCAAGGTAGCAAAAATGTGAATGTTGTGCTAACCTTTCAAGCATTTGATCAATGAATGGCAATGGGAAATGATCCTTCCGCGTTGCATTGTTGAGCTTGCGGTAGTCTATGCACATCCGCCATCCCGTCACAGTTCGGGTAGGAATGAGTTCGTTGTTTTTGTTGGTGATGACCGTCATTCCTCCCTTCTTCGGAACTACTTGAACCGGACTCACCCACTTACTATCGGAGATAGGGTAGATGATACCTGCATCAAGAAGCTTAAGAATTTCCTTCTTGACAACCTCCTTCATGGTCGGATTCAACCGCCTTTGAGGTTGTCTTGAAGTTCTAAAATCTTCCTCCATTAGTATCTTATGCATGCATAGGGAGGGTTTAATTCCTACTAAGTCCTCAATAGTATAGCCTATAGCTTTCCTATGTTTCCTAAGGACAATCATGAGCTGATTATGTTCATCTATGCTTAGATCGGAACTAACAATAACCGGAAAGGTAGAATTAGATCCTAAAAAAGCGTACCTTAGATGAGTAGGAAGTGGCTTGAGTTCCATTGCTTTCGGAGCTTCCAATGATCCTTGAGAAGCATCCGATGTCTCCTTAGAAGTTTCTAAGGGTGATGAGTGTGTGGGAGAAGAATCGGAAGAAGTTGAAGAAGTGTCTCGATCACTTCTTTCCACGCCCAAAATTACGGGTTCCTCATGGCCTCCACGGCCGTGATTTAGGGCGTGGAAGGGAAATACGGTTGTCACATCTTTTCCATGACCGTATAACTCCCTGGAGTGAGACACGATTTTGGTTGTGAAATCCACGGCCGTGGAATAGAGAGTATGACCGTGGATTCTCACGTTTTCTGCCTCATCGTGAAGTTTTTCGAACTCCACTTCACCTATCTCTTCTTGTGCTTCTAAGGCTTCAATTACCTCATTGCACTCTTCTTCTTCCCCTACATTGGTTAGACTCATAGTGATAACCTTTTGTAAAGGATCGTTAAAGAGAATCGCACTTACCTCCTCCCTAGACAAACCCTCTTCATCTTGGATATCGAAAATATCCTCATCAAAGATTGGCTCCTTCACTAGAGTGGAAAGAATGAACTCTACTTTCTCTTCTCCTATATCAAAAGCGAGTCTCCCATTCTTGCAATCGACTATGCAGCCGGAAGTTGCAAGAAACGGTCTTCCGAGTATGATTGGGACCGGACTATCTGCAGGAATGTCAAGCACGACAAAATCAATGGGAACAAAGAATTTACCTAGCTTGACCGGGACGTCTTCTACGATACCGACGGGGCGAGTGATGGATCGATCCGCCATGTACAACGTCATCTTTACCGGTTTAGGGTCGCCTAAACCGATCTTCCTACACAATGCAAGTGGTATGATGCTCACACTTGCTCCTAAATCACATAACGCATCGTATGTGACGTCTCCCACTCCTATAGGAATGCAAAATGACCCCGGATCCTTTAGCTTTGGGGGCATTTTCTCCTTCATGGTTTTGATGAGATCCGAAGAATCCGAACTCATCTTAACCTCTCCGAAGTCTTCTAGCTTCCTCTTGTTAGAGAGGAGCTCCTTTAAGAACTTGTCATAAGCCGGCATACCTACAATAGCATCAATAAATGGTATATTAATATGCACCTTGCTCATGAGTTCTATGAACTTACCAAACTGTTTATCTAGGCGCGCTCTCGCTCTAGATTGAGGGAATGGTAGAGGAGGTTTATAAGCTGGAGGAGGAACGTAGACATCTTCCTTCTCCTTCCCCTTCTCTTTCTCCTTGTCCTTTTCTACGGAGACTTCAACGAACTTAGGCTGCGGATCGGTGGTAGTCACTCTGCTCCTAGTTGTGATTTGCATAACCCTTCCCTTAGGGTTGTCCTCCGTCTTTCCTGGAAGCTTCCCTTGATTCCTAGGAACTTCCTCCGCATGGTTGAACATTTGATTTTCCAAAATCTTTTGAGCTTTGTCAACCTTGGAAATTTGATCATCAACCTTAATGATGCGGTTCTCCAACCCTTGAAGCTTTCCCAAAATTGTTTCCAACATGGGATCGGGCTTCTCCTTTCCCGAAGTGTTTCCTCCATTTGATGTTTGCCCCTGGCTTTTCAAAGGAGTAGAGGAAGAGGAAGGTGGAGTTAGTGAATTAGAATTGGAAGGATAAGAGTTACCGGAATTTTGTTGATTGGAGCGCCAATTGTTGTTGTTTGAACCCCTATTGTTGTTCCAATTGTTGTTCCGGTTGTTGTTGTTTCCATTCCAATTGTTATTCCGGTTGTTGTTCCGGTTGTTGTTGTTGTTGCGGTTGGTGTTATCACCGCCATTGTTGTTGCCCAAATAGCCAACATCCTTCTCTTGTTGCTTTGGGAAGTTGGTCTTGATAGCCTCCTTTAACTCTTTGATTTCATTGTTGAGGGAGAAAATCTGATTTTGAGCTTCATGTGTGAGCTTTGCTCCTTGCTCCACACGATTTCCCTCCACTTTCCGGTGGGAATACTTCTCTATGACCCTTGTTTGCTTCTCAATGAAGTCCCAAGCGTCATCTTCTCTCATGTCCATGAATATTCCACATGAGAGGGATTGGAGGTTGTATTGCGTTCCCGCATCCAGCCCCTTGTAGTAGATCTCTAGCAATGCAAGCTTGGATATGCCATGATGAGGGCAATCCAATAACAAGTCCTGAAACCTTTCCCATGATTGAAACAAACTTTCGTTAGACCTCATGGAAAATGCATTGATCTTACCTCTAAGTTCCGCCATTTTGGATGGCGGAAAGAATTTGGTGAGGAACTCCGCGGAAAGGTCTTCCCACGTATCTAGTTTCCCACTAGGAAGAGCTTGATACCAAGACAACGCTTTCCCCTTCAAGGAGAATAAGAAAGGCTTGAGCTTATAGTTGTTGGTAGTAGCACTCTTCGGTCTCATTGTCTCCATCATACACTCAAAGTTTTGCAAGTGTTGGTGTGGAGATTCAGCGCTTGTCCCGCCAAATTGGTTTTGGCGAACAAGAGTAATGACTTGAGGGTTGAAGCTAAACCCTTGCACATCATCAGCATCAAAGTTCACGCCCAAACGGCGCGGTTGTTGTGTTGGATTCATCCGCTGGCCAAGAGTTCTTGGCTCTTCATCTACACGTTCAATCCTCGCATTCCTAGGTGGAACACGACGATTAGCAGCTCCCCGTGGATGGAAAGGATTCACATTGATCGTGGGATCAATCTCCTCTAGCGGTGGCATGGAAGAATCACTATCATCAGCGGATGAGTGACCTTTTCTTCTAGACCTTGATGCTTTCCTTGAGGGTTTCTTGCTTCCCTTATTCTTAAGGTCGCTTAGTTCTATCCTCATTTGGAAGATCATGTCTTGTAGATTGTTAACTTGAGATTGATGACGATCCATCTCATCCTGGCGGAGGGTCTCATTCCATTGGAGTTGAGCTTCCTTCTCCGCCAACTCCGCTTGAAGATCACGTTCGTGTCCTTCAGCCATCTTCTTTTCCTTGCGCTTTTGCCTTAAAGTCCTCTCAAGCTCTTGATCAAGAGGTAAGAGATCTTCGGTGTTCCTAGACCTGTGCATGCACTCAAAGTAATATCAAATAACGAGAGCAAGCTCCCAAGCTTGACAACCGGCTACCGAATTCGGCCGAAACCAAATCCCCGGCAACGGCGCCAAAAACTTGTTCGCCCCTAAAGGTGTGTGCAAATAAGCTTTAAATTTATAAAACTAGAATCAAGCAAGCGAACCCGCAGTGTACGGATCGACGTAGTTAAGCAAGAATTCCAGAGTATCGAACACAGGGATTTGGGTGGGAACAAATTCAATTGCAGATTATCAAGCGAGTAAATATGAAAGCTTTGCAAATTATTGGGAAAACAACAATCCTAAAGATCCAAGTATCCAGCTGTGGCAATCGATTCAAGATATTCTTAATGATATAAAGACGGAGTAGAGATATGCAAAGGTATGCTAATGTAAGGTAATCGTACGATGAAGTTCCAAAAACCTTATATGACTCACCTATAAGACACTCTCTATACAGGTTGTTGAGGCTTCAATATAGAAAGGTTCTAAAGGCGAGAATTAATGTCAAATACCCAAACTTGTAATCCAAGGATCAAGACTAACTTAACCGATTACGGTTGTGACACTCACAATCGAGGTAGAGGTTGTTGAGGCTTCACTACCACCTAGAAAAGGCAAGCCTAAACTAAGTTAAAGCAAATCTTTAACTTTGGATTAAAGTAAAAGCAGGTTCGTAAACTTAAGGGAAATTACGGGTAGATCTTGAGACTCCACGGCCGTGGAACTCAAGAACAAACCGTGACTTAGGGTTCGTCGGCGATTCTCTCAAACTCTCAGGGTCTAATCTGTTTAAGATCGATCTATCATCATCTAAGCCATAACTATCAACCCTTCACCTTAGAATTGTTAAGGGTTTTTAGCCAATAACAGTCATGTTGATATCAAATTCAAAGATTAAAAGATTGAAAGATGAAAACTTCCGAAAACTTCCAATATACTTCAAACCAATCTCAATGTCACAATCAAGAATGAATGTTGTCAATAGATTCAGAATAAGGCAAACAATCACAATCTTAGGAAAGAAAGAAGAACGGGATGTCAATCCGTTTTCCAAATCAAACCTAAACAAGAAGAGAAATCTTCTTGCAAGAATCTTCCAAAAGCTCCGATCTTCCGTCAATCCGGAAATCTCAACAGCAATCTCCGCCAAAAGTGCGAGATTAGGGCAAATCCCCACACGAACTTCAATCTCCAACGAGATGTAAATGCCGCTAAGCGAAGGCGTAAACCAAGGTCTCAAGCGAGATGACGGAATTTCTCTTCGTCCGTCTTTTTATAGGGCAAGATAAAATATTGGCCCGGCCCAATTTTCAAAAGATCGTTGCTTCAAAATGTGGCGAAAAAGATCGCCAAGATCACGGTCGTGGAAGATTCCACGACCGTAATTTAGAGCGTGGAAAGTGTCACGGTTTGAACCATGGATTCCACGACCGTAATAGTTACTGGAATGCATCACGCCTCTCTTTGCAAGGTTCCACGGCCGTGGAACCAAACGTGGTTTGTAGTACGGCCGTATTTTAGAGCGTGGTTTAGGGCAAGAACGTGATTCTTCCCTAGCCTCGTGCACTCCTCAAGTTGAGCTCCATTTTGCTCCTAATAATGCCCTCATTCCATGGACATACTCAATCAACTCTTCTTTGCTCGATTCCGTTCGGAAATGACCCTCAATCACCTATAATCAACATAAAGCTAGTGTAGACATCCATATTGACAATATAGGCAAACTAGCTCACAATTGCAACAATGCTAAATCAAAGACTATCAATATGAATCAAATACACTTAGAAAACGTGCCTAAAATATCACAATATTTCATGCTAACAGACCACCTGTCAAATCTCGTCGAGAGTGGAGAAGGTGCTCGGAAGCCAGTAGCACAAGGGGGATGTAACTCCCCATGCAAAACATGTGTTAAAGGGGGAAGAGTCGAGGTCTTAAGGCTCCTCGTGGCACAAAAGAGGTTGAATTAGAAATGGAATAACGTAATTAAAGATAATAAATGGTTGTGTGTGGTACATTGCATATTGTGATGTGTTGGTATATGCATGTGCTATCACATCATTCTTATTCATTTTTGTTAACTAATGGTTTATAATGTGTTGTAGATATTCTGCAGGATAGGAAGACTGCAGAGTGGGCCAGATGGGTGATCCGCTGAGGGCTTCCGTACACTAGGTTGTGCGAGGGTTTTGGTATGTTTTTGTATATGTATGGATATGTGTTGTTGCTTTCTACTCAACGGTGTTTTATAAACCCTTTGTTTGTATATATTTATACAGTTTGATGTTTTGGTTATAATCTATATGTGCCTTATTGTAAGATCCAGTGAACTTGTTGTCAAGTTAGGGTCAGGATCCGCTGTGAGATCATAGCCTGGTAGCGCATCGAGTCCCGCGGATTTGGGGTGTTACATGATTATGATTATTACCGACATGATTGGCCCCCATGAAGCGGGCGTGATAACTTTTCTCTTTCATCATGTAAGGAGTCTGAGAGGCTCTCTAAGGGAAGGCCAAACTTGGTATACGGGAAGGGTACGTCACCACTCCATATGGTATACGGGGCGTGCGTCTGTTTTCCACTACAGATGGATATAGGACCTAGAGGTGAGAATGATATACTTCTCGTGTCAGAACCATAAATATGGTTTTGAGTGTATAATGTTATAAAAAATTAAACGGGTAAATGTGTGATAACATGATTGGTGTTTATCGTTATTATGATGTGTGTATGTGCTTGAGCATTATCTTATATATGAATTGTTAGCAAACGGTTTCATACCGTGTTGTAGATCCTTTGCAGGATTGAAAGACTACAGGTTGATCTGGAGGAGTGATCAGCCGAGGACTTCCGTACATCTAGGATGATATGGGTTTTTGGGTTATGTGTATATATGTTGATATTGATGTTGTTTTGTACTCGGTTGTGGGGTTTTGTATGTATTACGATACTTGGTGTTTATGCTTTATAAAGGTTTTTTATATTTATTTGTTCCTTGTTGTAAGATCCAGTGTGTAATAGCTAGGATTTTCAAATTCTAATTAATGTTGATTAACTTAATCAGTGATAGTAATTGACATATAACTCACGAAGATTGCGTAAGTGTTGAGTATAAGTCCCACCGTTATGTTCCTGGCGTAATTGTGGGCTTATGGTGAAATTTTTACTTTTCCCCCGGGTAATTATTTTTACCCTCCAGTATTATTTGGGGCATTTGGGAGCTCCAACTAATAAAAATGAAGTTGAGAGAAATGATCAGGACATCGGACATGTCCTAGATATGAAATAACATGGAAAGGCAAAACGGCCAAAAGAGTGGCTATTTCGTTTCTTAACGGCTAAGAAAGACGGCTTAGGAATACACGTTTTCTGAGGCAATTGTGGATTAATTATCCCTACAATATTCAAGATTTATTGTTCCAATTTCGAGAAGTTTTGAAAAGGGGGTTCAACCCGCCATTGGATTGGTTAAAGGATACTTATCGACTTCGCTAAAGGATAATTATCGACTTCACTATAAATAGCGGAAAATCGTTTATTAATTCATTACGTTCAAGTTTCCTCGTAAAAGCTCTGATTTCTCTCAAACTTCAAACTCTGATCTACTCTCCGTTTCTAATCCAATTTCAATTCCGTTTAAGCTTCTGGATTCCTCTCTTCATCTCTTCATATCGGTACCAAGTTTCTGCATTTCCGAGCAGATGAAGACCTGGTCGAGCATATATGTTACCAGGACAGTTCCGTCGCTCAGATTACGGTGAATTTGATGTTGTACATGTGTAGTCTGTGTCGTTGTGATTCCAAATCTTCTTTCATATCGTCAATCGGGTTAGTAACGAGTAAGTTATGAATTTATTCATTTTCCGTACTGCGATTTGGCCTAAATTGACCTTAGGCTTTTCAAAATGGATAATCAGAAATTCCATTATGATCATTAAATTATTCTGGTGTTTATGGGTTGTTTGTTTGATCAAATCTGATGGCAAGTGGGTTTAGAAATGGCCTGAGGGCGAAACGTTATTCTGGTGAATTTTAATTAATTAAATTAGGATTAAATTTGAGTTTGAGGAATACTAATTAGATGCATGCTAGGTGTCAGAATGAGTTGAGGATCATGATGATGTTATGGATATCGGTTATGGCTTTAAGGTTTAGTATGTGTACGAGTATGATGAGATGTTATGTTGAGGATATGCCTTAGGCATTTATGAATGTGTTGAGGATCTGAGGTTTAGATTTGAGATATAGGTTGGTTGTGGTTAGTGAGACGAGTCTTCTAACCTTTGCAGTACGTGATTGTGTGTGCCTTGCTATTGCAGGCGTTGATTACTTCCCAAGGGGAAGCTGTGACTTGGTACAGGTTACGAGTATATCAGGTAAGTCCATAGGACTTACTTAGCGTGCAGTTGCGGATTGTATGATTGTGATGGTTGTGTGTCTTCATATGATTGTGCATTTATTACCTAAACCGGACTAGGATGACCATTTATTACATTTATTTGGCTCAGTGTATTATAACGGGCGGTAACCACCGGTCTCCGCCTGTTGGTTAGGAGGAGGTGTCTGGAAGCCAGTAACACAGGGGGGAAGAATGACGATCACCCCCAATGCAAACCCCTGTGTTAACGAGGAAAGGGACGAGGCTCTTTAGGTTCCTTGAGTTACAAAAGAAGTTGAATTAGTAATGGAATAACGTAATGAAAGATAAAAAATGAATGTGTGTGGCATTGCATGTATGAGATGTTGATGTGTTGTTGTGCTATTACCTTCATGCTTTTCATTGTAGTAGCTAACAGTCATTCCGTGTTGTAGATGATCTGCAGGTTAGGAAGATTGTAGGGTGAGACAGATGGTGTGGCCAGCCGAGGACTTCTATACATTAGGATGCGCGGGATATGGGATATTTTGTATCAGATGTTGTGGTTTGATGTTTTGTACTCGGCTTTGAGTTTGTAAACTCTTTTGATGTATCATATACAGCTTTTATGTATTTGGGTTTAATCTACCTGTGTCTTGTTGTAAGATCCAGTGAACTTGTTGTCATGCTAGGGTCAGGATCCATCGTGAGATCCTAGCCCGATGTGACACTCCAAGTCCCGTGGATTTGGAGTGTTATAGAGTTGGCATCAGAGCCTTAGGTTGACAACAATGACACTTGCTGTCTGCAATAAAGGTAGAGTGGATAAATAAACAGAACCCACGTGGGGTCTGACTTTTTAAAGGATTTTGATTTTAAAGCGAGTATAGATGTTTTGGGATAGTATGTACAGAAGTCGTCACCCATCTGAGGATCTCGACGGTGTAGATATATATATATATATATATATATATAGATATCTTTTATGTGCTGATGTGTATGCATGTGATAATGAGTATTTTATATATATATATATATATATATATATATATATATATATATATATATATATATATATATATATATATATATATATCTCGATACATATGGCATATATATAGCCTTATAAGTTAGGAGCACATATTCTATAGATGGCTCAGAGTAGAGCAATATCTGTAGTGGGACGAGATAGGGGTACACCCCCTCTTTCTCTAGTAGCGTCAAGTCAGGGACCAGTATCCGCTACTGTGTTGCCTATAGCAGAGAACGAGTTTGAAGAGACTGATCGTGTCTCCATGAGTAGATTCGAGTTTCAAGAGTATATGCACCAAGTATATGAGGTGGTGATAGCGGGTAGATCTACACCAAATTTACCAACATTTGTGAGATTGACTGAAGCTTCTGGATTAGTGAAGAAACAACGGGTTGAATCAGTGAAAGATGAGGTTGGATATCCGGGTTGCAAACCGAGCCCGACTTGTGGGCGTTTGAGTACTTCTCGTTCACACGGACTTCTGGTAAAACGAGGACTTTTTATAATTGTGGGAAGCCTGGACATGTACGACCACAGTGTCCAAGATCTCCAGTGACTTGCCTTACCTATGGTAGACAGGGTCATAGAGTTGTTTTCTGTAAGCAAACTAGAGTGGCATCACGACAGGGTTTTATTTCTACTAGTGTGACGGGAGGTGGTCACAAGACACCTCAACAGCAGACGCGGGGCAGCAGAGAGTCCCGTATCATTCGCCTACTCAAGAATCTGTTCCCAGGCTGAGTAGAGGTAAGGGTCGTGGTAGGAGTACCACGGATACTAGAAGAGCTCAAGGTAGAGCCTTTTGAGTTAGCAGTGTAGAGGCGCCACCCATACTAGTGGCAGGGATGAGACGTATATGTCTCAACTGTGGTTATCCAGATCATGTGCACTCTGAGTGCCCCATGGCACCGATAGCTTCCTTCACCTGTGGTGAACTAGGCCATCTGGCCCCTTTCTGTCAGCAAGGTAGTGTTTCTTCTCATCAAGACCTTCCTTTTTCCGATGCAGAAAGAGTGGAAGTGGAGGCTATGGCGATGACCTCAGTGATACCTGAGGAGCATAGGTCTGAGATTGAGTAATGATATGCAGTAGAGCTTCGGGCGTTAGTTGTTACAGGTACCATTCTTGTTAATGGTTTACCTAGTGGAGTTCTGTTTGTTCTGAGTGTTATGCACCTCTTGTATTTCAATGCATGTGTTAATAGTTAATTGTGGATATAGTAGAAGATAGATCTTCCTTTATAGAATTACGAGTTATGGGTCTTAGGTACCCGCGAGATATGTGGTTGTTCCCTTTGTTCAGGGACTTGTGTATGGCTTGAAGACTTCTTCGTCATGCCTTAGGTGGATGAGAAGGTCTTTATGTGTGTGGTGGACGAATAGATATCATGTTGGTTTAGATAGTAGTAGCAGGACTATTATAGTCTCTACTAAGATCGACTAAGTAGAGGTTTTCCGAGGTTATGACCTTTGAGGAGGTGAGTTGTCTTTAGTGCCATATGAGCAGCGAGGTTGATAACACCAGAGGGTGATGTTTTTTTTAATGTTGTGCCATGAAGGAAAGAGATAGTTCTACGTTGAAGAGTATTCCAGTGGTATATGATCTTATAGACGTGTTACTGAACCGTCTAATCTATCGCCTCAGCGGAATGAGGACTTTGATATTGCGTTAAAGTATGGTACGAGACTGGTTGGGAGAAGGCCTATGAGGTATATGGCTTGTTGAGTTGTTAGAAATTGAAGAAGTAATTTGAAGAGTGGTTTGAGACGGGCTCCGTTCGCCCTAGCACATTCATTGCTACGTATGGACGACTTGTTGGATCAACTAAGAGAAGTAATTGTGTTTTTAAGATTTCCGTATGCTTAGGATATCATCAACTAAGGATGAGAGAGCAGCGTGGGCATAGGACAACATTCCATACCCGTTATGGACACTACGAGTTGTAGTGTTGTCATTTGAGTTGAGGAACGTCCTAGTAGTCGTTATAGGAGTTGATGAACAGTGTCTTCATCTACTTCCTTGATCAGTTGGTGGTAGACCTTATTGATGACGTTTGGCGTACTCTCACAACAGAGAGGAACATACCGGTTATTTGAGGACGGTTTTGCAGAATCCGAGGGATAGAAGCCAGTGTGCTATGCTCTCTAAATGTGAATTGAGATGCCAGAAGTAACCTTCAAGGTCATGTTGTTCCGCCAGTAGGATCATG
Organism: Fagopyrum homotropicum; assembly: GCA_033239125.1. Lineage (NCBI taxonomy): Eukaryota > Viridiplantae > Streptophyta > Magnoliopsida > Caryophyllales > Polygonaceae > Fagopyrum > Fagopyrum homotropicum. Next base: position 47,906,290 of record BSWB01000001.1, on the reverse strand, counting down.
ATTGATGTGACGAGGAGTAAGTATGAAGTCTTATGGGTGATACTGATGAACGTTAAGGGAATGCGTAGTTCTCGGCCCAACCGATTGCTACCAACGCTTTGAGGAAGGATTTTATGTGATTGTGCATCCATTTATGAGTCTTCTGAGGAAGACCACCATAATTGTGTGGTTAAAGTAGTATGTCGAAGCTCTGAAGAGTAGAGGAAACATTTGACCTCTGCTTCTATTCGGTGATAATCAGAAGATTTTGGGAATCACGTGACTACGGTGCTGAGAACGTATGAGGAGAACTGCCCGACTCATGATTTCGAGTTAGTGGTGGTAGTTCAAGTTCCAAGATTGGAAGATAATACCTGTGTGACATTTCGTGTCAGAGTTTCACAGATCATAGGAGGTTAAAGCATATTTTTATGCAATAAAGGTTGAATAACTGCCAGCGTCGATGGTTTGAGTTGATCAAGGACATTGACCTTGAGATTTGTACAATTCTGGCAAGGAGAATGTGGTCGTTGATGCCTTGAATAAGAAGACGCCTCGAGAGAAGGCGATTCTTGGAATTGTTGTATAGTCTCGGTTTCAAAATGATCTAGCTTGGTTAGAGTTGGACCTACAACTACTGATAAAGACGTTAGTTTCATGTTTAGGGATTTTACCTGGTTTGTTGGATGAGGTCCAACAAAAACAGGGGACTTGCCTGACCCTGAGGGAACTTGATGGAAAGATGCCTCATGGCGAGGCACCACAGTTCTTTAATAGAACAGAAGGAGTATTAGGCGCCGCAAGTGCGTCAGTATAACCGCTTATGCGGAGTCGAGTGGAGAAGATGACAATACACATAGTACACCTTCTTTAGTACATCCATGTACGAATAAGAGGTACCACGAAGTAGTAAATCAGGTTAAAGTGTTACTAACCTGAAGATGAGCTCATCCACTACCAGTGCTGTAGTGGAAATGAGAGGACTTTTTTGTGGACTTGTGATGGGATTGAGACCTAGTAAGAGTTTTGGTGTTATCCAAATTATTAGTAACAGATTTACGAAGGCGACACGTTCCATCTCTACAAAGAGACATGGCAAGTGAATGAAGTAACAAAGGAGTAGACTAGAAAGATTGTGGGACTCCATAAGTGTACCAAGGCGAGCGACTATGATTGTAGTAGACGGTTTACTTTGAGGTTTTGATAGCAGATTCAGACTGCTTGGGGAACGCGTCCACATATCATGATTGTGTTTTACCTAAAATAGACGGTCAGTCTGAGAGAACCCTCTAGACCGTAGAGGACATGTTCTGAGCTTGTGGGATGGATTGGGAACAGGGACGATCTGTTTATCTCCCCACTCATTGAGTTCTTATACCACCACCGTTGGTATGCATCTATAGGGATGACCCCTATGAGGTGTTGTGTAGACATAGGTGTCATGCACCTTTATGTTGGGAGGAGCCTAGCAGTACTAGTGGGATAGCGCCAGAACATATTCAGGATGATATGGCTCGAGTAACGTTGATTAGAGAGAGGATGCTGGCTGCACAGAGTCGCCAGAAGTTGTATGCAGATAGGAGGCGTCGGATGTTATGGCATAAAGGGGAAGTTGAGTCTCCAATATGTCAGTCCTTTTGAGATACTGAATAGAGTTGGGATAGCAGTGCACATATTCGCTTTGCCACCGAAGTTAGAGGGTGTTCACCCTATGTTTCATATGTCTCAGCTGAGGGAGTACATACCAGACCTGAGGTACATTGTGAGTTATGATGATCTAGTGGTTGAGCCGGACCACACTTTTGCAAAACAACCTTCTGTAGTTCTAGAAAGAGAGGTGTGAGACGCCTGCATTCGAAGGATATTCCTGTGATGAGGATACAATGGTCGAGACGAGGACCGGATGAGGCTACCTGGGAGACAGAGGATAGAATCTAGAGGAACTATCCAGAGTTCTATGCGGAGTTAGAGGCACCCGTAGGATCCACGAGTAGTTCTTAGCGCATTTTTGGTGAGTGCTTGTATGCTATGTGCTTATGTGATATGATGTGTTTTTGTGCTAGCTTTGATATGTGCATCTGATCTGTTAGATCTTGTTTGCTAGCACGATATAGGTATAGCTGGAGATGGTTCTTTCCTCCATGATATTGTAATATGTTTAGGATTAGCTGGAGATGGTTCTTTCCTCCATGCTATTATTGATGGACATAGTGTGAGTGGAGACGGTTTTCCTTCACATAGTTGTGTTACGAGTACGATTGGCTGGAGCCATGCCTTGTGACGTGGTTAGTAGTTGGCTAGAGATGCTTTTTCCTCTATGCCTTTGGATAGCGTTATGATCTTGTTGCTGGAGTTGGTGATTCCTCCATGCTGTGTTTTGAGGTTATAGAGTGTTATAGGTTGATACGTTTGAACGGAGATGTGATACCTCCGATAGAGAGAGTGTTTATACCTTAGCGTATGGGTCCGAGAGGATTTTGGAATTGTTCAAGTTTCGGGACGAAACTTTTTCTTAAGGGGTGTGTGATGTAATAGCTAGGATTTCCGAATTCTAATTAATGTTGATTAACTTAATCAGTGATAGTAATTGACATATAACTCGCGAAGATTGCGTAAGTGTTGAGTATAAGTCCCACCATTATGTTCCTAGCGTAATTTTGAGCTTATGGTGAAATTTTCACTTTTTCCCCGAGTAATTATTTTTACCCTCCGGTATTATTTGGACCATTTGGGAGCTCCAATCAATAAAAATGCAGTTGAGAAAAATGATCAGGACATCGGACATGTCCTAGATATGAAATAACATGGAAAGGCAAAATGGCCGAAAGAGTCGTTATTTCGTTTCTTAACGGCTAAGAAAGACGGCTTAGGAATACACGTTTACCGAGACAATTGTGGAAGAATTATCCCTACAATATTCAAGATTTATTGTTCCAATTTCGAGAAGTTTGGAGAAGGGGGTTCAAAACGTTATTCTAGTGAAATTAATTAATTAATTAAATTAGGATTAAATTTGAGATTGAGGAATACTGATTAGATGCATGCTAGATGTCAGAATGAGTTGAGGACACTAGTACAAAACCCCCGCCTAGACCTCGCTTATGTTGGAGCGGTTTAAAAGAACCGTGGTCAACACTATTTTCGGACCACGGTTATACGTATAACCGAGGACAATTAATTTTTTTTTTTTAAAGAAAAATTCGGACCCGGTTAAATGAAATAACCGGGTTATAATATTAATTTTTTTGTCAATACCACGGTTTTAATAAGAACCGGGGTGATACAACATTATCGGACCCCGGTTATTTAATAATCGTGGTAAGTTATAAAGAAACCCTCTATCAAAACTCGTCGTTTAGAAATAAAAAAAAAAAATCCTAGCAACCTATACTTGCTTCTCTCCTTTGGTATATCAAACTGGAAAGGATGTTGGTGGAAAAGAGGCCCTGCCGGCATCTCATCACGCAAACCACCAGCATGACCGATCCCTCCGATCCCGCTCCCGCTCCCGCCGTCGAATTCGCAGTTTCTCCTCCCACGCTGACTAAATCGAAGGCATCCACCGCTCTCGCTATTCCGAAGAGAGTCACGAGGAGGCAATATGCTGACTACAGCCTCCACACTACTACTAGTACTAGTACCACATCCTCTAGGCCGATTGATCGACCTCATCCTCTAGAATTTCGAACAAATCAGCGGCGCTATGCTCCTCAGGACTTCGCTCGATCTATCGACCACAACCTCCAGGCCGGAGTTTCTTAGCCCCGCTCCAGGCCGACGTTCCTCAGCCCCTCTCTAGGCCGGCGTTCATCAGCCCCGCTCTAGGCCGGCGTAAGTAAAAAGTGTTAGCTTTAGTTTTTTCATGTGTCAGGGTGGTGACTTCATAAGATATCACTCTGGTTCCACTAGTATCTAACTGACTTATTAACCACATTTGACTGAGTCTGATACAAGCCCCAAACTGTGGGATGAACTATGGATTTGCACTATGTTTACGTCTGATGTAACTCTCATTGTGCTCACCTTATGTATACTTCTGGTATCCATGGTTGGTGACTTGGTGCTATGACTGGGAACATAACTCTCCTCGTGCTGAACTTCAGTGTTGTTCTTTTCGGGTGCACTTTGGTTTCCAGTTTGATGTTGATGGTCACAAATTTACCGCATATATGCACTCAATTTGCAGAGGGGTCTTATGGCGCTTGCCGATGTCGAGGGAGCAACAATTAATCTCAAGAATTTAACCATTGCACACCATATAGCTGGCTTGGAATCTATTCGGGAAATTGTTAGCAAACATTATACTAAGCAATTTCTTCATGAGATGTTCAAGGTATTAGGAAATGTTCTCATACTTCATTTTGATAGCTTTTGATTTTATTACTCAATTAATGTTGTGATTTAAAGATCTTGCCTGTTGGTTGAATCACATCATTTGTACATTTGAATTTTATTGCTGTAGTAATATTGTGATCTAAAAGGTCTCAACTTTGGGTGAATGAGTGAATCACATCATCTCTGCATTTCTACTTTTAAAGCGCCTCCTGAGTCTGTTAAGACATCAAAACTGTTAGATTTGGTCATTGCAAGGGTGTGAATGGGAAGGGACAATTCATGATAATCTTGTTGTTCTGGATCTGTTGCTTTGTCCTGGCTAATATAAGACATATTCCTCTCTTAATCAGATGGAATGCATGGAATAACCTTGAATCGTTTTAACTTCCCTTGAGGAAACTTGCAGAACTATAGAGTAAGCTGAAGCTGCTTAGTAAACAGCAAACTCTGTGACTTGGGGCATTGTTACATTTAGTCATGAGAAGAAATTTCCCTTTTGAGCTATTTTGAACTTCCCTCGAGGAAACTTGCAGAAGTATAGAGTAAGCTGAAGCTGCTTAGTAAACAGCAAACTTTGTGACTGGATGGTTGTCTAATTGTCTCAATTTTTGTAAAATAGCTTTTTTTAATTCAAAGAAGAGAATGGACATGCATCTGCTAGTTTAAGATCAGAATACAAGCCATAGTTGTCTAGCTTATCTATTCTAATATGATGTGGTTAATGCCAGGTGGATTTTGAGTGCCCATTTGAAAATTAACTTGGTTTTAACATCAGAATTGGTTGACAAACGCAGGTATTTGGGTCTGCTGGTGTTATTGGTAATCCTATGGGGTTTGCTAGGAGAGTAGGCCATGGCATTAAGGATTTCTTATCTGTTCCCGCGAAGGGTGTTTTGGAGGTAGGTTAAAAGTTCTGGTGGATTAGTAAAATTTTGTATTCCTGAGAAGTGTTTAAGATTAGTCTGTTATCATTCTTTGCTTAAATAAAATTTGACTGTATTATCTCAGAGCCCGGCTGCACTCAAACTGGAATGGCACATGGAACTACTAGTCTTGTCAGTAACACTCTGTATGCTGTTAGTGATGCTGCTACACAGTTCAGCAAAGCTGCACATAAGGTACGCCACTTCTGTAACTTTTGGGTATTCTATTCTCTCATTGCTTATAATAGTTGTTGTTTAAAAACTTCATTTTATATTTCTTATATGCACTGGATAAATGTTAGTTCTCCTGTGAGGTAGAGAGCTCCATGTGCTCTGGTTTTTGCAGATGGAGTGTTTAATCTGTAACTTTGGTGTACAACCCCCTCCCCCCCCGGGACTGGAGGAGAATCAATCTATGGCGTAAAGTTTAAAGATGAGAATATCACTTTGAAGCACACTGGCCCTGGGATTCTTGTGATGCTTATTAACCACATTTGATGACCATCCTTTAGTTTTTCTCTATCTTGTGATGCTTGCTGATTTTTTCTACAACACGATCCTTTCTTATTTTCCCCGAATGTGAATTTTTTTCCTGCAATGTGATGCTTGCTGTTTTTTTTCCACATTGTGATGGTTGCTGATTTTTTTCACTCTAGGTTGCAGCCTGTAGGTGATTTCCAATTGAAAACATGGCTGGAAATTGACAATAATGAGTTCCAAGTGTTGTCTTGGTTAGAGAAACAAGGCTGGACATTCAATAATGCTTGGTTGTTGCTATGGGCTCACCCACACCCACGAATTGCAACTGAATCATATACAAAATGTCTACAATTCAGCACACGCCTACCACTGTATATATTAATTATTTGATGATGTTTTGAATTTCTGTTTTACATGTACTCAAATGTAATTGTATATTCAGATTAATCAAGAATGACTTCATAATCCAAAACTTGACTATTTTGGGAGGTATTTTATATACATATATGCAGTTTGCTACCAATTGGTCGACTTGCTTGGTATGTAAACTTAGATCTTCAGCTGATGCTCTTCACTTGTTGGGTTTATTACAGATATTGTTTTGTTGAATTTATCTCGAGCGTGGTGTTTTTTTTATTTAAACCTGCAGCCACGGTTCTTTAAGAACCGTGGTGTTTTTTTTTTAAAAAAAATTGAACTAGGACCCCGGTTATTTTATAATAACCGGGGTAATTTTTGGACCCCAGTTTTTTTATAATAACCGGGGTCCGAAAATTACCCCGGTTATTTTAAAATAACCGGGGTATTTTTCGGACCCCGGTTTTTTTATAATAACCGGGGTCCGAAAATTACCCCGGTTATTAAAAAACCGGGGTCCGAAAAATTTAACCCGGTGACATTTTCCGTGGTGCGAACGCCCGGACCTCGCTCCCATTAACCACGCTTCCTTAACCGGGTTCCCATGTATAAAATAACCGTGGTCTAGGAGGGGTATTTGTACTAGTGGGATCATGATGATGTTATGGATATCGGTTATGGCTTTAAGGTTTAGTATGTGTACGAGTATGATGAGATGTTATGTTGAGGATATGCCTTAGGCATTTATGAATGTGTTGAGGATCTTAGGTTTAGATTTGAGATATAGGTTGGTTGTGGTTAGTGAGACGAGTCTCCTAACCTTTGCAGTATGTTATTGTGTGTGCCTTGCTATTGCATGCATTGATTACTTCCCCAAGGGGAAGCTGTGACGTGGTACAAGTTACGAGTATATCAGGTAAGTCCATAGGACTTACTTAGCGTGCAATTGTGGATTGTATGATTGTGATGGTTGTGTGTGTTCATATGATTGTGCATTTATAACCTAAACCGGACTAGGATGACCATTTATTACATTTATTTGGCTCAAGTGTATTATTACGGGCGGTAACCACCGGTCTCCGCCTGCTGGTTAGGAGGAGGTGTCTGGAAGCCACTAACACAGGGGGGGGACGAGTGACGATCACCCCCAATGCAAACCCTTGTGTTAACGGGGAAAGGGACGAGGTTCTTTTGGTTCCTCGTGTTACAAAAGAAGTTGAATTAGTAATGGAATAACGTAATGAAAGATAATAAATGAATGTGTGTGGCAATGCATGTATGAGATGTTGATGTGTGGTTGTGCTATTACCTTCATGCTTTTCATTGTTGTAGCTAACGGTTTCATACCGTGTTGTAGATGATCTACAGGTTAGGAAGACTGCAGGGTGAGACAGATGGTGTGGTTAGCCGTGGACTTTTGTACATTAGGATGTGCGGGATATGGGATCTTTTGTATCAGATGTTGTGGTTTGATGTTTTGTACTCGGCTTTGAATTTGTAAACTCTTTTGATATATCATATACAGCTTTTATGTATTTGGTTTTAATCTATATGTGCCTTGTTGTAAGATCTAGTGAATTTGTTGTCAGGCTAGGGTCAGGATCCATTTTGAGATCCTGGCCCAATGTGACACTCCAAGTCCCGTGGATTTGGGATGTTACACACTGAACTTGTTGTCAAGCTAGGGTCAGGACCCATTGTGAGGCCCTAACCCAGTAGTACTCCGAGTCCTGCGGATTTGGGGTGTTATAGTAAGGTAGCCTTGACTTCATCACTCAATGTCACAAGGCTTTTCCAAAGACTCACAAGAACAATATCCAAAGGGATATAATCATCAATGAACTCCTTTTGGATGCTAAAAGAACTTGATTGGTCTTACTAGAAGGAATCTCGGGGGCATTCTCGAGCAAGATTTCGTTGAATTACGACAAGGTTTGGCACTAGAGTAAGAAGCTCCTACATTGGATCAAGATTTGGAATTTCTCGGGCGAGATTCTGATCTATTAGGCCGAGATTCCTCATTGGAGTGTGTTTCTCGTTCCTTTTGCTTCTTGAAATCTTGTTCTTTGTGTTTGTCCTTTTTCTTCTCATAGCTCTCCGCAATCTGTAAGGGCGTCATAGGTTTCAAAGTTAAGGTTTAACCCTTGTACTCAAAAGAATGTCTATTAGTATATCCATCTTGCTTGACTCTTCTATCAAATTGACATGGACGTCCTAATAGAATACGGCATGATTGCATGTGCACAACATTACAAGTAATGGTATCCTCATAATTACCTAAAGTGATGGTAGCGTGAGATTCTCTATTAACCTTTAATTCACCACAATTATTCATCCAATGTAGCTTATAAGGTCTAGGATGATAAAATGTAGTAATGTGCTATTTCTCTATCAATTCAACATTAGCAATATTGCAATAACTACCACCATCAATAATCATGTTACTCACCTTACTTTTAACAAGACATCTAGTATGAAAAAGATTCTTCCTTTGATTATCTTCGCATGGAGTTATATTAACATGCAATGTTCTCCTAGCAATCAAAGACTCTTCATGTTCAAACTCAATGTCTTCATCACTTTCATTATCATGTTCATGCAATGCATTAAGGTGTGTATGATCATTTTCATGTTGTTCTTCACTTTCATATTGTCCAAGTTGATTTATAAATAAAACTCTTTTATTAGGACAATCTCTCATATACTGACCTCTACATTGACATTCAAAACATACAATATCTCTAGAACGTAAAGTAGAGTTAGAAGTGCGTCTTTTAAAATCTTTTGAGGCTCATTCAAAGGACAAGAGGGTGTCGATTGGGACAAAGTTTTTCGACCTGCTGAATTGAAGTTTCAACGTTTATTCTCGTCCTTCTAGGGATCTCGGTCATGATCTCAAGCGAGATTGTTATTGTTGGGCCGAGATTCCACGAACTTGCTCGTTGGTTCCTCCCTTTGAAATTCTTTTCAATTTTAAAGGCCAAGTGCAGTAAATCAATCATATTAACATAGGGATATAAGCCAATTTCATTAGCTAAAGAAGGATGCAAAATACGTAAATAACGAGCCATTGTTGTCTCCTCATCCTCTATAGCATTGGCTTTCACTACTGTCATCTACATAGAAGTGTAAATCTCCTCCGCACTCATAGATCCTTGCTTGAGGTCCTCCAATCTTTGCCTTAATTCTCTAGCATGGTGTTGAGATACAATTTTTGCTCTCATCAACAATTTCATTTGTTCCCAAGTGTTCATGTCCAGATCTAGCATTCTTCTCCTTTCTTTGACAAGATGATTCCATCACACTAAGGCATATCCTTGGAACTCCAACGCAACAAGTTGGATCTTCCTTTGCTTACTAAAATTATGGCAACACGAACTTTTTTCGATTTTGGTCTCCCACTCCATAAAGATATTCAGATCACATTTGCCTTCAAAACTTGGAATTTTGACCTTCACTTTCTCAATTCCATCATGCTCTGGGTGCGGCCTATAAGCTTCCAAGTCGCGACCTATCATAGGACGATGGTTACGACTAGGATAGTCTCTCCACATGCCTCCGTCATCCTCTTCCTCGAATCCTTGAATTCATTAACAAATTCCGGAATATTAGGTGGTGTATGAAAGTTAGGATTTGGATATCTCATACCTGGCCCTTGAGGGGGTCTTGGAAGCGGATCATGGGCTGGAGGCATAGGTGGATTGCGTGAGCTTTCGCCCATGTTAGTAGAAAAATCTCGGCTGGATAGGGGCTAGATTATTTCTCTAGAAAGAGTTTCCAGTTTCTCCATCCGTTCAGTCAATGTTGAGACCGTATACATTAGTTGTTTTAGCATGTCTATGGCCTCCGGACCTGAGGATTAACTTTTATGTGACCCTCGAGGGCTACCATTCTTAGACATCTATACAAACATGCAAAGTAAAAACAAACTTGTGATGTTAGTGAAAACAAAGGGGCCTTGTTTTATCTCGCACTCACACTATGTTGTGATATCACAAGCTAATTTGATGTAATTGTCTTAGATAGATTAAGGTAAACCTGTTGGAGTTCTCTTCATACAATTGACACAAAGTATGAAGAACAATGCAAGTTGACTCAACTAGTATGATAGAAAGTATAGATACTAACTAGCACACCCAAACAAATAGAGTCAATGTGTTTAGAGTAGAAAGAGACACAAAATAATCACACAAGAGATTAAGAAGAGAGTTGTTACGTACCTCAAACTTATGCAATTAGAGAGAGAGAGATAGCCGGGTAGGTTTAATCTTGACAGAAGGTAATCTCGGGTAAAATTGCGTCCGACATTTTTCTCTCACGGTCGAGATTGCTCAAAAGATAGGGTTTTCGGCTATGAATTGGATCAAGGATGGTATAAAACTTCTTCTCTAGATGTCCTCTTGAGCTTGTCAAACTTGAATTTTTCAACTTCTGCCTCAAATATTTTTGATAAATACGCAACAAGTTTTAAACCTCGACCTAAATCTCGGGCGAGAGTCTTGACTGGGGCCGAGATTGTTGATTCGTGGATTTTTGACAACAACCATTGAATATGCTTGAATATATACTCTTCTTTGTTGTATTGATGATCCCTTCTCAATTGAATCGCAACAACTCGTGCCTGAAGGCTTTCCCGCTACGATATAGTTGATGTTAGGGCGTTCGGGTTAAGTACGGAACTTGTGTATTTGGCCTTCTTGTGGAGTTAAGTAAAGGGTAGATCGAAACAATATGGTTGCTGCAGGTGATAAGAAGAGATTTGAGAAAAGATATTCGGTTAGGATTTGAAAGATATGATAAGATCTTACCTATTAGATAAGATCTAAACAATAAGATCACTTGTAAACCTCTTTCCTCCTTGATGTGGCAGTTGAGTATAATTAGATTTGACTCAAATAAAATATGGATCTCGTTGGATAGGGAGAAAATAACAAAACTTGTTTACCAAGTAACCTAAAAATATCGGTCTTGAACACACAATTGCGGGCAAGATTTCGCTGGAGCTCAAGCGAGATTTCAGTTTAGAGTTTGGTTGATTTGTGTTTGGGCTATGGAGTCTCTCTCTTCTCCAATAGACACAAGTCAACACACGTTAAACGCAAATAATCTCACTAAGAATGACAACAAAGAAAAGACTCGATTTTTATATGACTCAAAGAAGATTCAAATAAAAATGCTCAAACCTTTGTTGGATGGTTGTGTTGAACTTCAATCAATTAGCTCTAATGCCACTTTGATGCAGGTTGTTACCGCAGTTTACCGATCTAGATTGAAGTCCATGAAACTAACAACATAAGCAATTCTCGGTGCAAATCTCGGGCGAGATTTATATGGTAAGGCCGAGATTTGTGGAACTCGAACACAAAGAACGTGAGTTTGATGGAATGATAACGGAAATATAAGATTATGAACAATGGAATGAAAGTATGAAAAATATAGGAAAAAAAGACTTATTGTTAGACTTGCAAAGAACCTTGATCAATTGGATCAAAACCTTCAATAAAGAATTATTTTAACCCTTCCTTCTCTAACCTTACACAAGCCTTCTAAATAAGGCAAGCACAAGAAGGGACTAGTTTGACTAGCAACACCAATCTTAAAGAAGAATAACACATACAAGAACAACTTAACAAGGACTCACAACTATTCAATCAAAGACTTTCTATTTTATTGAATTGAAATTAATAAAACACAAACTTCGTAAACGAAGCAACGAAACAACGAGTATCTCACAATATTGTGAAAATAATAATCAATCAAAATCTAACTCTGAATCTCGTCCTCTAAAGATATTTATAGGAGAGATTTCTCTAAAAGATAAAATAAAGATAATCCTAAAAGATACGATCAAAATCAAAAGGATACCTTTAGAATGTTTAGAGCTTTAAAGGTATTAAAAGAATAAAATATATTAACACCTAATAAGATCTCGACAGAAGCAAATCTCGACTGGAATCTCGGGCGAGATTTGGTTCTCAAGGCCGAGATTTTGACTAGCTTGTTTAAATCTTATTTTAGCCACATTTCTTGGTTCCTTGATCATCTTCACTCTTGTACGGTCCTTCCACAATAGACTCTAATGTCACTAAAGAAGACTTGGACACAAGTAGAGTCTCTTTAGATGTACATATTGCCAATAAGCTAGTAACCTCTTCTTGAATGGACTTTGCTCTTGATCTAGTGATAGATGCTTCTATGTCATGACTTAAAGATAATGTAGCTTCCTTCTGCTTCAATGCTTTAGCTCTAGCTCTAGTGATTGATCCTTGTATAGTTGGTGTTAGGGATGTTCCCTCATCAAATACTGAATTATCAAAGGACTCTATTGTACTTACCGGTCTCTTCCCCGTCCTCTTCGAACTAATTCGTCCTAGAGGACAGACAAATGAGCTATTTGGGGTTCCGCCTCCAACCTTATGGAGTTCCAACATTAGGGCTTGATTTGTATGCTCCAAACTCATGTGCATTTGTCCTCTTGAAGTTATCCCCTTGTTTTGATGATGTTGGTTGAATACCGCTTTGCTATTTTTGGGAGACTCTTAAGCATGCGCCAAATGTTATCATGATTGAACTTTGCTTTGTATTGTTGCGTATATAACATGAGCCCTCGCAAGGATATCGTCGTTGGATTTTCTGCTCACTCTCCCCCTTTCTGATGTTGCATAGACACATGTAAATTTAGAAGTAATTGTATTAAGCTTTTTGGTTACGTTGGTTGTATTTAAATTGTGTTTCTTTTTTTAAAAGTTGTTTGTTATTTAAGTTTTTATGTCGGTTGTTATTTAAATTATTTTTATATTAAGTTGTTTGTAATTTAAAATTTTCTATTATTACTTTTAAAATATATTTACATTTTAAATATCATGGCTAATGTTTATTTATAACAGTATTAATAATATTATTTAATAATTAACGATATATAAATATATAATTTTTTAGTTTATTGAAAATAAATAAGAAAGTAAAAAATAATAATCTTATTGTGCGTGAAAATAGATAAAAAATTAAAATAAGACTGTTAAACTAACATATCAGGAATCTGACAGGAAAAAATAGTAGTCCAGATTCTACGTTGCACATGGTCTAAGCCCTACTTATATAAGTTGTATTCAGTAAAAGGATTATCTTCGATTACGCACCCCATCCGCATCTGCATAAGCATGATATGATTACCGGCCTACCACCTCGTCAATAGGTTTACTTCAAAAATAATAAGTGAAGTCACACATGTGCCTGCGTAGTTCGCCCGAAGACTATGGGCTCGTATAGAACCCGTTTTGTTAGGTGTCAAAGCAAGCCCAATATCTGAAGGCGAAGAGGGTTGACTGGTTGAGTAACGGAGGAATCCCTAGGGCGTTTGCAAATGGGCGGAGGACGGATTGCCGATGATGATAGCAGCGAAGAAGACGGCGACGAACAGTGGAGAGCTGCCATTAATTCCGTTGCCGGCGTCTTCTCAAAGGGTGATGTATCCATCCAAGCTTCCCTGTCTTCTCGGCTCCAAGACGATAGCGATGACGAGGAAGCTGAACGAAAACCCCTGCAACTCAAGCATTATCAAATTAAGGTTAGTATGTCTCGCTGTTATCCCTAATTTCGTTGACAAAAGGTCTGTGCTATTATTATCGTTCTCTTAAATTGAACAAGGAAGCTTTTACAAATTCAATCACTTATGAATGTTTAGCTCCAATTGACTATAGTATCGAGGTTTTGTCGACTTGGATATTGGATAATTTTGTCAACTTGGATATTGGATATTTTGCTCTAAACTAAACAAAATTGGATATTTTGCTCTAAACCCAACGAAATTGAAATTACTAGCTTGGTGAGCTTGGTGTTGTAGGCGCAAAAGACACTGAATGACATTTTGGAAAACACGCTAGAGATAGTGAGAAATCCCATGTATTCTGAGGAAACTGTGTGCAGTGAAGGCGTGAGCAATGAAGGGGGAATCCAATTGTTCAAGTCTGCCCCTCGAGGGATAGTCTTTGACCACGCAGGTACGTGAGGGATGTGGTCTTGTGTATTCTGGTATACTTAAACAATGATCATGTGCCGAAAAGAAAGCCAACTTGATAATTTTGCATATTTGATGTAGAAAAATATGAAGCTCCGAAAAGAAAGCCAAGAATTGTCCCAGGAGAAGAAGTGGACGACAAGTCCAAAAAGGTGCTCACTATTCTTTTTTTCCTCTTAAGTTCTCTGCTTAAACAGCATCTGTGTTTGGATTTTTCAGTTCAGGAGACGGGTGCAGTCTGTTGCCATTGACGGGATGGATATATTAGCAGCAGGAGAGGCTGCAAGGCGTAAGAGCCTTGCTAGGCTGGAAACTAGAGAAGCTTCTGCTAAAGAATCTGCCAAGAAGGAGGAGCAAAGAGTGGCTGATCTTAAAAGGATTCGGGGAGAGAGATGGTTGCCGTCCATTGCTAAAGAAATGCGATTGCAGACCAAAACCACCCAGAAGACATTCATAGCGAAGCTCAGCAAATCCTAGGCTTCGGCTTGACAGCTTCAAGAGGATCAAAATGGTTTTGTTAAATTCAATCTGAATTTGAAGTTCAGGCAATTGCTCCTCTAGAGAGATGGTTTATCACTTTATTAATTTGAATTTTGAAGTAGCATAAACCTTTTTCACAAACGTCTATATTTTATATAAAATCTCTGTTATAACTTGTGATGTATGAAGAAAGATGAATCAGATGGTTACAGAAGCAGAATGAAAGAAAGAGTTGTTTGAGAGGAAGAGAATCAATCACTGTATTCTGTAATCTGGTAACAGAGAGTATTTATACACATATGTATCCAGTGCTGTACAACAAAGCACAAATCACTTTGGTAAGAACCTCATTCATCTAAGAATATACTCTCATCCCCCATCCCCCGCAAGCTGGAAGGAAACCATTCCAAGCTTGGTAAGCATGTCATCTTGTTGAGTAGATGGTTTTACTTTGGTAAGAACGTCTGCCAACTGATCAGATGTAGGTACGTGTTTGAGTTCAAGAAGGCCTTCCATTATCTTATCTCTAGTAAAGTGGCAGTCGATTTATATATGCTTTGTTCTCTCATGGAATACTGGGTTGTGTGCAATCTGAATAGTTGATTTGTTGTCACAGTAGATACTGACTAGTAGAGATGCCAATGTCATGAAGGAGACGAATGAGCCATGTGACTTCACCTGCTACACTTGCCATTGCTCGGTATTCAAACTGATTCTTGGACTTCCAACTTACTGCATAATTGCCAAGGAGAATAACAAATCCTCCAACAGAACGTCGAGAGATGGGACATGTTGCCCAATCTGAATCCGTATATGCAAGAAGAGATGGTTGATCACAACCATTGAGGAGCACACCATGACCTATGGTACCTTGTAAGTACCTAAGAGTATGCTGGAGTGAAACCATGTGAGAAGAGCAAGCAGTCTGTAAAAACTGACTCAAGTGTTGTACAGCAAAGCACAAATAAGGCCTGCTATGAATTAGAAAGTTTAACTTTCCTATGAGAGATCGATATATGGATGCATCAGGCAAAGGAGACTCCTCATTATGATGTAATAACTTAAGGTTTAAGGGTAGAGGAGTAGCAGTAGGTCTCTTGTCTTGTTGTGAAGCTTCATGCAACAGTTCCATAGTAAACTTCTTTGAGAAATAACAATACCTTAAGGAATGTATCTGATTTCAAGCCCTAGGAAAAAATGTAATATTCCAAGATATTTGACACAGAATGTATTAACAAGGTAGATCTTGAGCTAAGAAATTTCATCAATATTGGATCCAGTGATGAGTAAATCATCAACATATATAGCCACCACTGTGATAAGATGTGAGTCACGTTTAATGAACAAAGAATAATTGTTCTTAGATTGCACATAACCTCGAGTAATAAGGGCATTTGTGAGACGATGAAACCATTGACAAAATGCTTGCGTTAATCCATAGAGAGACTTATTTAGCTTACACACATGTGACAATGGGTTAGGAATGCCAAGAGGTGTTTTCATGTACACAACTTCATGCAAATCGCCATGTAAGAATGCATTGTTTACGTCGAGTTGGTGTAGAATCCATGACTTTGAGGCTGCAATAGCAATGATACTACCAATGGTAGTCATCTTGACTACAGGGGAGAATGTTTCATGGTAATCCACTCCACCTTGTTGTGTAAACCCTTTTGCAACTAGTCGGGCTTTATATCTTTCAAGGCTCTTATCGGATTTGAGCTTAAATTTGAAAATCATTTGCATCCAATGGCTTTCTTATTGGGAGGTAGGGGTACTAGATCACAAGTGTGGTTTTGTTGAAGGGCTTGATACTCTTTTTGTATAGCATCAATCCAATGTGGATTAGATGCCTCAGTGTATGTAGTAGGTTCAACATAGGATGAAAGAGAGGAAATAAAGGCAAATGAGATAAAGGTAAGAGAGAAGATGAAAGCATACTTGGTGATGGTATAGATGAAGAGCCAAATGAGCAGACAAAGTCCTTGAGATGTGAAGGGGGTTTGTGAGGTCGGCTAGATCGTCTCAATGTTTCAATGGGAGGTGAATGAGGATCATGAGAGGAGGTATCTGAAGATGTAGATTTTAGGGCTGCAGAATGTTGTGAGGAGAAAGTATCTTGGGGTATGGAATTGGTAGAAGACAAGGAAGGGGATGAAGAAGGGGAAGGTATATGTATAAGAAATAAAGTTGTAGAGGGAATGAAGATAGTATGATCAAATTGTGGAGGAGCAGTAGGGAGAGTAATGGGAGTTGAAGATATATTGTGAAAGGGAAATATGGTTTCATGAAATTGAACATCACGAGAGATAATCACTTCTTTAGAGTGAATTATGAGAAGTTTAAAAGCTTTCTTGCCATATGGATAGCCTAGAAAAACACAAGGAACGGCTCGTGGAGCAAACTTGTCACGATGGGGTTTAGTTGTGCATGCAAAACACAAGCAACCAAAGACTTTAAGGTGGGAGTAATCAAGAGGTTTCTTGAATAGCAATTCAAGGGGAGATTTATTGTGAAGAGTGGGAAGAAGAGATCTATTGATCAATTGTGTAGCACACAGAATGCACTCTCCCCAATAGGCAAAAGGGATTTTGGATTGGTGAAATAAGGAACGGGCTACTTCAAGAATATGTCGATAATTCCTCTCAACAACACCATTTTGTTGAGGGGTGTAAGGGCAAGAAGTTTGATGAATTATGCCTTCCTTTTGATAGAGGGATATGGCATGTTGGCTAGAGAATTCCAAGGCATTGTCGGATCTTAGAATTTTAATTTTGGAATGAAATTGTGTAGAAATAAGATTGATGAAGGATTGGATGATGGTGAGGGCATTACTTTTGTGTGACATGAGATAGGTTCATGCGCACCTAGTGGAATCGTCTACAATGGTTAAAAAAATAAGTGTAACCATTGTAGGTTTTATGTCGATATGGTCCCCAAGTATCTATATGTATGATATCAAAAGGTTGTGTGGACGTAGTTGAAGATGTAGGAAAAGGTTGTCTAGTTTGTTTTGCATGAGGACAAATTTGACAAAGATAATGACCTTTGATATTGGTTTAATAGATGAAATATGATGTAATTGTTCAAAATATAAGTGGCCAAGACGGCAATGCCATATTTCAGGGCTTACATTGAGACAGTTGAAAGAAGAAGTGTTACTAGCACTAAACCACGGGAGCGGGCTTCAAGGCCGCAGGGGCGATTTAGGCAAAAACGCCCGATCTTCTTCTTGGCCGCTAGGGCGGCCTGGCAATCCCGCAGTGGCGGGTCTTTAATGCTCCTTGAACGTCTTACTCTTCAACTTCGTGTCGTTTCTGATGGTGGATCCGCATGGGCGGCCCAATGTCACCGCAGGGGCGGTGACACTAGCTCTTCGTCTTCACAGGTCCGCAGGTTGGTCCGCAGGCAGAGGTGCAGGGGCGCCGGCTTCACTTCTTCAAGGTGAGTCACCATAGGGGCGTCCGGAGGCCACCGCATGGGCGGTGACAAGCTTGTTCCGGGCGCTGGCGAAGGCGCAAGCTGCATTCCGGAGTGCAATGCCACCACATGGGCGGTGACACTACTCCGCGGGGGTGGTTTGGCACCAGAAACATTGCTTCTTGAACATTCTTCAACTCCGAAGTGTTGCTAATATCTTCTTTTGCTTCATTTGGACTTCTTCATCTGTATCAAGGTATTAGTAACACAAACCGACTCAAAGACACTAAAAAGACACTAAAAGCTATCCTAATTGATAGTGATTCCATCACCTATCAAACTCCCCCATACTTAGACTCTTTACTCGTCCCGAGTAAACATCATATCAAACAGTTCAACATACAAAAGTCTCAGGAAGTATGATGCAGAAGATAGGATGAGGAAAGCAAGAGAAAAACAAGAAAAGAAAGTGAGAAAAGAGAGAGAAAATGAGAAAAGGTGAGAAACTACCATCCTTATCGCTCCAAGAGTAACCTACCCGGACATCCTCCTTATGACTCCCCTTCTTATGTCGTCAACGCTGGAAGGAGAACCTACACTCAGTGCTGCTCATTTTTCCAAGGAGCCCTTTCGGGTTTTCACCCTGCCACTCTTCTTCTTTTCATGATAATCTCACCAAAATCCTCACATTCCTCAAGTCCAATTTTGAACCAACCTAGAGTTGGCTGGACTATCTTCTTTTTACCTAACCCGCCCTTTCGGGTTTTCGGTTTATCCAAGGATTTACTTGCCTTTTTTTCAATTTCATTGGCTTTTTCTCTCTTTTTTTAACTGAATTTCAACAAAAAAAAAACAAACTAGAATTCTCAAAACAAACACACAAATAAACTGTACAAGCATGATAGTATTCCCTCCCCCATACTTGAAGAACACTTTGCCCTCAAAGTGAAAATGAAAGCAAAGATATTTATGTAGAGAAGGGGAAAGAGAGGAAGCTCACTAGAGGGATGGTCCGGGTGGACCATCCGGACCGTGCTCCGGTGAATAAGGGAAGTGGTCAAAGAAGTGCTCTTGCCGCTGGTATATGTCGTCAAGTCGGGTCTGTTGAGCATCCAACCGGGCACCAAAAGTAGTCTCAAAGTTGGCTTGCCAATCCAACTGTTGAGTCTCCATCCTCTGCTGCTGAGCCGCCTACCAAGCGTCCTGACACTGGTCAAAGTGGGGGGTCATGCTCGCATGAAATCCGGACTGCCAGGTCTGCTGCTGCTCCAGCATAGTCCGCTGGTACTCCGTCTGCCACTGCTGGTGCTGACTGGTCAAAGTAGCCATCTGAGCCTGGAGACTCTTAAGAGCGGGGCCATCCTCTCCCATTGGGATGAGGATCTCCTCATCCTCAGGAATGGGCATGTGGTCCTCATATGGGGCCCGGCTGGAGCTCGCAACATGCCTCTCAAAGATGGCGACATGAGATCGCCTCGGGACAAGTGGGTCAGCAGCGACGTAGAGGTCGGAGAGCTCCTCTCCAAATGGTAAAGGTCGGGGGAGGTAGGTGACGTGGCTCCCATCTGCAAAAGATAGCCAAAAGAGGTTCTCTCCATCCCTCCTCAGCAGCTTGCAACGTTGGAGCATACCTTTGTTGTAGAACGGGATCGGCATCCAATCCTCCAACTCAGCCAAATCCATCACCTGCTCCACAATCAAAGTGATAAATCCACCACCAACAATGTCCCTCGGCTCGTTCTTCCTAATCCGCTTCAAAGCGGTGAGGAAGAGGAAGATCCAATCCAGCACGTTGTCACATGCCGGAATTCAAGCGTACAACAATAGAAGGTCCTTGAGAGCGACCTTGTTCTCCTCCTTGTGTCCATAAAAGACAAACATGATGATCTTGGGAAGGAGCCTTAAGCAGGGGTGAGTGAGTGTGTTGTTGTACTCACCCCCGGCATGAAACTCAGAGCCGGTAGCTGCTTGCGAAAACTCCACAAGGTCCGGTTGGGGTGCGGACTCCCACCATCTGTCAAAAGGGTTAAGAATAACCTCAAAGGCCTCTTGCAGCTGAGCAAAGTTCACCGTATACTTCGTTTTGTTTTACTTGAGGGTGAGGCCGGCACACACATGGTCCTCCTTCTTCATGTTGAAGGTGGCAGTGAACTGTCAAGTGAGCTCGGGGTATGTGGGGGTGCTCTTCTGCAGGAAATCCCCAAGCCCAGCATTGTCAAGAAAGGACTGCATTCGGTCCAACATGCTTAGCGTCTCCAATGTCAGGATGTGCAAGAACCGACTCGCATAGACCACTCGATCTTGCACAATCTCATAACGGGCCTTCTCGGCCTCCGACATCTTGTATTTCCTTTGTGGTTCCCTTTTTGTAACAAGTTCAAGCAGAGAAATCAGAAATCGCAAAAACAAGGAAATAAGATGAACCCTATGTTGTGTTTTACGTAGGGGCGGCTGGGCGATCCGCAGGGGTTGGTGCTTGCAGGCGCAGAGGCGGGCGAAGTGCACAGAGGCGATTTGTGACAACTTCGTTGGTGGTGGTGCAGTGGTGTCTTCTCCTGGCGTGTGTTGGTGCTGCGTATGGTGGTTGGTGGTGTTGGAAGTGATTAGTGGAAGGTGGCGGAGGTTTGTAGTGGAAGGTGAGTTAGGGTTTGAGTGTAGAGAGGGGAAAGTGGTGGGTCGCAGCAGGAGAAAGGGTAGACTAGTGGCAGTTGATGGCACAGGGGCGTCGGCAAGGGCGTGGTGGTGGTGGCGCAGGGGCGTTGTAGTGGGCGTGAGTGAGGGAGAGTGGGTGACGAAGGGGCATTTTTGGGGGCTAGGGTTTGAGAGAGTATGGTTGAGAGAGAGAGTAGTAGGTGAGGAGGAGAGAGAGAGAGGTGGCTGGGGTACGTGAAGGACTTTTTCTGCCTTCTATTTTTTTTCTTTTCTACGTAAACCCGCAGGGGCGAGGGTTGCCACCGCGGCGGCAGTGACAGTTTTGAGCTGGTGCAAGCCCAGCGCCGGAGGCGGGTTGGAAATGCAATGTCACCGCCCCTGCGGTGACATAAGGCCGCAGGGGCAATTTTCTTGACAAAGCCTCCTCTTCTTATTCTCTCGGGTTGCCTCTTGAGCAGCGCCTTTGTTTTACGCCGTTGACTCGACGTAAGGACCTTACTTCTCTTCTTGGGCCTCCTCTAATACCATCTCGTCGATTGGATCATTCTTCACTCCCTCATGGTATGGCTTGAGCCTTTTCCCATTGACTTTGAATATCTTGTGAGTTTGTGAATCGTAAAGATCCACAACACCATGTGGATGGACTTCGGCTATCACATACGGACCTGTCCACCTTGAGCGTTGCTTTCCTATAAAAAGTTTTAACCGTGATTGAAATAGAAGAACTTTGTTACCTTCTTGAAAGTCCTTTCGGAGGATATTCCGGTCATACCATGCTTTTTTCTTTTCTTTGTATGATGTGGCATGCTCGTATGCATCGAGCCTTAACTCCTCCAGC
The DNA here is from genome assembly GCA_033239125.1 of Fagopyrum homotropicum. NCBI lineage: Eukaryota > Viridiplantae > Streptophyta > Magnoliopsida > Caryophyllales > Polygonaceae > Fagopyrum > Fagopyrum homotropicum. The sequence goes on along the minus strand of BSWB01000001.1, from coordinate 47,884,809 downwards.
TCTTGCAATTGAAGCTTCCGGAATTCTCCTACTTCATTCATGTTCATGTTGCATTTCTTCACCGCCTACCATGCTTTGTGTTCTAGCTCCACCGGTAGGTGGCAAGCCTTCCCAAACACAAGTCAGAATGGGGACATTTTAATGGGAGTCTTGTACGTTGTGCGGTATGCCCATAAAGCGTCGTTGAGCCTTAAGCTCCAATCCTTCCTTTTGGAGAAACCGTCTTTTCAAGGATTGTCTTGATCTCCCGGTTTGACACTTCAGCTTGTCCATTTGTTTGTGGGTGGTATGTTGTGGACACATGTTGATGGACATGGTACTTCTTGAGGAGAGCGGTGATTGTCTTGTTGCAAAAGTGAGTTCCCCTATGACTTATCAAAGCCTTAGGGATGCCAAACCTTGTAAAGATATTGTCCTTCAAAAAAGCTGTCACAACCTTAGAATCATCAATTTTGGTGGCCTTTGCTTCCACCCACTTGGAAACATAGTCCACCGCAAGTAATATATAGGTATTCTCAAAAGAGTTAGGAAAAGAACCCATGAAATCTATCCCCCAAACGTAAATAATTTCACAAAATATAAGTGATGATTGAGGCATTTCATTCCTCCAAGAGACATTACCTACCCTTTGACACCTATCACACACTTTACAAAACGCAAAAAAGTCTCGAAGGATGTGTGGCCAAAAGAACCCCGCATCCAAGACTTTCCTAGTAATTTTATTTGCACCAAAATGTCCCCCACATGCTTCCGAATGACAAAAGAAGAGAATAGATTGTACCTCATTATCCGGGATGTAACGGTGTATTACCTGGTCACTACAATGCTTCCAAAGATATGGATCGTTCCAAATGTAATGCCTTGCTTTGGCTTTCACATGCTCTCTCTGTTCTTTGAAGTCTGGAGGGTACTCACCTCGAACAAGAAAGTTAACGATGTCAACAAACCAAGGTTTAAAAGAATGCAATTTAAACAAAACCTTTGTCGTATAATCCGCAGGGGTGTCCAGAACATCACGCAGGGGCGCAAACAAGGAAGGCGCAAGGGCGCCGGCCTCACGTTGCAGGGGCGGATGAGCACAGGGGCGGGTCTCTGGGTGTGCAGGGGCGGTTACACAACATAGAGTTGTGTAAAAAGTGTCATTTGGGAAACTTCAAAGTATGGCCTTTCCTCTTTCCGGATCTTCTTCCTCCTTTACCAGCCTACTCAAGTGGTCTACCACAAGGTTCTCCGCTCCCTTCTTGTCTCGGATTTCCAAATTGAACTCAATTAGAAGGAGTACCCACCGGATCAACGTTGGATTTGCTTCCTTCTTGGTCATGAGGTAACGGAGGGTTGCATGGTCAGTAAACACGATTACCTTCACACCAAGGACGTATTGTCGGAATTTCTCCAGTGCAAACACCACCACTAACATCTCCTTCTCGGTGGTGGAGTAGTTCCTTTTCGCACCATTCGGCGTCATGGATGCGTAGTAGATGACATGTGATGCTCTTCCGTCTTTTGTCCTAGGACGGCTCCTACAACATAGTCATTGGCGTTGCATATGATCTCAAAGGGCTTCTCCCAATTGGGAGATCGGATGATGGGTGCATTGGTAAGGCAAGCCTTCAAGGTGTCAAACGCTTTCTTGCAATCTTCATCAACTATGAAAGTCGCATCTTTCTTCATTAGCTCACATAAAGGTGCTGAAATCTTGGAGAAATCCTTTATAAAACGGCGATAAAAACCTGCATGACCTAAAAAGGAACGAATTTCACGCACATTAGTAGGGTGAGGCAAACTTTGAATTACATCAATTTTAGCCTTATCTACTTCTATTCCCTTTGATGATATAACATGCCCTAACTCAATTCCTTGTTCAACCATGAAATGACATTTTTCAGAATTAAGAACTAGATTGGTTTCTACGCATTTTTTAAGAACAAGTTTTAAATGTCCTAAACATGCATCAAAACTATCTCCATGGACGGTAAAATCATCCATAAAAACTTCAATAAAGTTCTCAATACACCCCAAAAAGATACTTATCATACACCATTGAAAGGTGCCGGGGGTATTGCAAAGTCCAAATGGCATTCTGCGATACGCAAAAGTGCCAAAAGGACAAGTGAAGATCGTCTTCTCTTGATCTTCCGAGGCGATGGCTATTTGGAAGTAGCCTGAGTATCCATCCAAGAAACAGTAATAATGGTGACCTGCAAGACGATCAAGCATTTGGTTAATAAAAGGCAAGGGGAAGTGGTCTCTCCGAGTTACCGTGTTTAGTTTGCGGTAGTCGGTGCAAACTCTCCATCCGGTTTGAGTTTTGCTTGGAACCATCTCTCCGTATTGATTTTCCACCATGGTGATACCTCCTTTTTTCGGAACCACTTGGGTTGGACTCACCCACTTGCTATCCGATATTGGAAATATCATATCCGCTTGGAGGAGCTTCAATACTTCCTTCTTGACCACATCCATCATGGGCGGATTTAATGTTCTTTGTGGTTGCTTTGATGGTTTTGCCTCTTCCTCAAGGAGGATCCTATGCATACATGTAGAGGGACTAATCCCCTTAATGTCCGCAATGGTCCAACCAAGAGCCGTCTTGTGCTCCTTTAGAATCTTCACCAACTTCCCTTCTTGAATAGGGGATAACTTGCTAGAGACGATCACCGACAAAGTGTCGTTTTCCCTAGAAAAGCATACTTAAGGTGTTGGGGAAGTTCTTTCAATTCTATCACTGGAGCCTGCACTATAGAAGGAAAAACTTTTTGCTTTGAGTTAGCAATGTGGGCCCAATGGCCAAAGTTGAGATAGGGAGCCTTTTGTGCCCATCCAAGTTGTAACACCCCGAATCCGCGGGACTCGGGATGTCACATTGGGCTAGGATCTCACAATGGATCCTGACCCTAGCCTGACAACAAGTTCACTGGACCTTACAACATGGCACTGACAGATATAAAACAAATACATAAAACAATATAAACTGTACGGCCCAAAGTAAAAAAAACAACATAGCCGAGTATATAAAATGACATCCTCACATAGGAGGTACAAAAGATCATCCTCATGCAGGAGGGGAAACACAACAACCCCAAACCAACCACCTAATGTACGAGAGTCCTCGGCCTGTCACCCTGCCAGATCACCCAGTAGCGCCTAACCTGTAAACATCTACAACACGGTATGAAACCGTTAGCTATCCATACACATATATAGAGTAATGCATAAGCACAATCACACATAGGGAAAGATAAACACATCATCATGCTTTCACTCATTTACCCATTTATTCATCTCAATATAATGGTCATTCACTCAAATCATATAGATATAATATATATGAAACTAGGTGACACGAGGACCGATACATCCTCGCCTCTGAGCCTGCTAGCCAGCCGTACTAGTATCGGTCACACAATCCGTGTACCCTATGGGAGTGGATTGCGCCCTTCCTGTAAACCGGTCTGGCCTGACATCAGAGAACCTCCCAGACTCCTCGGCGGGATGAAAGAGAAAGGTTATCACAGCCACGCAGTGGGGCAATCAATAAAACATAGGTCGGTGAATACGACATAACATGCTATCATAGCACACATATAAAGCACACACCACTCATGCAAACACCCAATATAAGGATGGTAGCTAAGTAAGTCCTACGGACTTACCTCAACCTCGTACAAAACTCAACCACGATCACCTCTACACTGGAGGGACAACACGGCCTATAAAAAGGCATAAAGAGATATATCAACCTCTATTCATCAAAGGGGTCACACCTAGACCCAAAGGGATCCATAAGGATCATACTCAATCCTATAACCTCGAATAACATGCTAAACCTAAAAGCCACATCAGGGCATAAATCCAACTCATGATATCATCACCAACTAAAATCCCATAATTACCAGAATAATGTAACGAGCATAAATGGAAATTCCACTTATCCATTTTAACCAACTCAAGGTCAATTTATACTAACCCGCAATACGGAAAACGAATAAATTCATAACTTATTCGTTACTAACCCGATATACGAACCGGAAGAAGATCCAGACTCCTAGCGATACGGGGAGTAAGAGCGCGGTATAAAACCTTACATTTGATGACTTGCGGTGGTCCGTCGGCGTTCCGATAGCGGTAAACGGAAGCTTTACCAAAAAGGTAACAAACGGAAAATAGATTTGTACCACGATGTAGAGGACAAGATAAGGGACTCATTGGTACAAGCGGATTTGAAAATGGATCGAAAGTGAAAAGCTGGTGAGAGATCGAAGATGAGTGGTAATGTGTTCTTCGCTCTCGCTCATCTTTGTGTGAATGTTTCAATTGCAAATGAAAATGCAAATGTAAAGATTGAGATGAGGATGTATGCGCCGCCTCTTCTTTAAATATATTTTTATATATATAATATGTGTATATATATACTTTATAAGTGGTATTGGAATAGATGAAGACTAGCTTAGCCACCTGTTTCATATTATATATATATATATATATATATATATATATATATATGTATATATATATATATATATAATTGAAACGCGGTTAAAATTTCCGGTCTCCAAACTTTATGGAACTGGAAAATAAAATCCGGAATATTATCGGGATAATTAATCCATACCTATCTCGTAAAATGGGACTTCCTAAGCCGCATTTCTTAACCGCTAAGAATCGGAATAGCGACTCTTTTGGCCGTTTTGTCTTTTCATGTTATTTCATATCTAGGACATATTTGATGTCCTGATCATTTCTCTCAACTGCATTTTTATTAATTGGAGCTCCCAAATGCTCCAAATAACACCGAAGGGTAAAAATAATTACCCGGGGGAAAAAGTAAAAATTTCCCCAAACGTCCAAAATTACGCGAGGAACATAACGGTGGGACTCATACTCATCACTTGGGAAATCTTCGCAAGTTATATGTCAATTACTATCAACGATTAAGTTAATCAACATAAATTAGAATTCGGAAATCCTAGATATTACATCACACACCCCTTAAAAAAAAGTTTCGTCCCGAAACTTGAACAATTCCCAAATTCTCTCGGACCCATACGCCGAGGTATAACTCTCACTCTTTCTATCGGAGGTATCACATCTCCGTTCAAAAGATCACAACCTATAACAATCTAAAACCTCAAGTATAAACATGGAGGAATCATCATCTCCAGGAAAAAGGGCCATAGCGCTACCCAAAGGCGTAGAGGAATCACGTCTCTCGCCATACCACATCACAAGACATAGAGGAAGCACATCTCTAGCCAAAACATATCACATGTATAGAGGAAATACGTCTCTAGCCAACCCATAAACATATATATATATCGCATGGAGGAATCACATCTCCACTGAACTATGTCCATCAAGGTAGCATGGAGGAAAGAACCATCTCCAGCTGAATCCTAATCCCACTCAAATAACATGGAGGAAAGAACCATCTGCAGCTGAATCCTAATCACACTCAAATAGCATGGAGGAAAGAACCATCTCCAGCTATAAATATAAATCATACTCAGATAGCGTGGAGGAAATAATCATCTCCAACTATGACATACATTATGCTAGCACAACAAGATCTACTAAGATCATAAATCACATCACAACTAGCATAGAATAACATATCAAGGCATATAAGCACATAAGCACAACATTCATCAAGATAGCACTAAGATCTACTCGTGCTCCCGCAAATGGGTATGTCCTAACATATACTCTGGATAGTTCCTCAGGACACTATCCTCGGTCTCTCACATAGCCTCTTCAGGTTTTCATCTCGACCATAATATCCTCAATATGGGAATGTCTTTCGAATGCAAGCGTTTCATATCTTATTCCAAGAATGTAATCAGATGCTCAACAACGATGTGGTTCAACTTAACCACTAGATCATTATAACTCACAAAGTGTTTCCAACCTGGTATATACTTCCTCAGTTGAGACACAGGAACACTGGGTGAACATCCACCAACTTCAGAGTGAAAGCTAAACATCATGTTGCCTTCACAAAACTGATCAAGATCTCAAGTAACCGACATATTGGAAACTCAGTTCCCCTTTCCATAATACACAACTAACGTCTCACAGCTGAGATACCTCCAGGCGGACATGAACTCTCACTTGAACTTTAGAGGTTAACGCCTCTTGTCTACATATAATATCTAGCAACTCTGTAAAACCAGCATTCTTCTTTCAATCAACGTTACTTGAACTATAAAATCCTGAATCTGGTCAGGTGTTATAACACTACTACTGCTAGATCACTTCTAGCATAAGGATATACGACATCTATGTCTATATATATTGCCTCATAGGGCCACCCCAGAAAGATGCACGTCCTTCATTGTTATATAATAAACTCATTAATGGAAGGTAATATAACCATCCACGTTTCCCATTCGACTTACAACTTATAATAGATCTTTAAGATCTAGATGATCCTCTCTAACTGACCATCTGTCAGGGGGTGAAGTGTAGTCATGGGGTACAGACTCGTCCCCAAAGCAGTCTGAATCTGCTGCCCAAAATCTCAAAGTAAAAACATCCATCTCGATCAGAAATGATCATTCTCGGTATACCATGGAGTCTCACTATCTGTCTAGTGTACTCCTCAACCAATTCATTTACTAGCCACATCCTTTTGATAGAAATGAAACGTGCCGGTTTCATTAATCTGTTACCAACAATCCAGATAACATCAATCTTCTACTGGGTCACAATCCCATAATAAAGTCCATAGAGATGTCCTCCAAAATTCTACTACTACACTGTTAGTAGGTGGGGCTTATCTCTAGATCGGAAATACTCTATCTGGACCTGCTGACACGTCACACATTGTATCACAAATCTAGTTATATCGGCTTCATACAATATAATCGTCTCATCTCGTGGTACATCTTACTCGTACCTGAATGTACTAAATAAGGCGTACAGTGGGTATACCGTAATATTCTCTGTCTCCATCTGCATCAGCAGGTACACAAAAGCGGTCATAACTCTTCATCAGTCCATCTACTCCCATGGAGAACTATGGTGTCTTGGTACGAGACATCCTTTCTCTAAACCTTGTCAAGGCCGGGCAGGTCTCCTACTTCTGTTGGACCTCATCCAACAGACCAGGTAGAACCTCTGAGGTATAACAGGGTATCCTCATCAAGGTGATTGTCCAACTCTATCCAAGCTAGATCTCTCTGAAGCTGAGGCGGAACTATCAGTCTCACAATCATCTTCTCTTGGAGAGTCTTTCTATTCAAGTTATCGGCGACAACGTTCAACTTCTCTGAATGATATAGAATCTTCAAGTCAAAGTCTTGATCAACTTAAGCTCTTAACACTGGCGGTTATTCAACCCCTGTTGCATAAAATATACTTCAGATTGCTATGATCTATAGAAATCTGACATGAAGATCACACCGGTACGGTCTTCAAAACTTAAAGGCTTGAACTACCACTATTAACTCTAAATCATTAGTCGGGTAGTTCTCATCATACGTTCTCAGTTGTAAACACACATATCAATAACCCTACTCCTCTGTAGTAATACACATCTCAGACTTACTTGGGATGTATCACCGTAAATCACGGGATCCCAAAAATCTTCTGACTATAACATAATAGAAGCAGAGGTCAAATGCCTCCTCAACTCTTCAAACCTTAGACACACTGCTTTCATCACGTAGTTATGGTGGTCTTCTCAAAAGACTCGCAAATGAATACGTAATCATATAAAATCCTTCCTCAAAGCATTGGTAGCAATCGGACGAGCCAAGAAAACTACGTATTCCTTAATGTTCATCACTATCTCCCATGGTACAACATACTAAATTATCGCTTGGTCAAACATGATCCCACTGGCGGAGACAACATGGCCTAAAAAGGCTACCACTGGCATCTCAACTTAAACTTAGAGAGCGTAGCATACAACCCTCTATCTCTCGAAATCTGTAGAACGGTCCTCAGACGATCGGTCTACTATTCTCTGCTATGAGAGTATACCGACATGTCATCCATGGAGTCCACCGCCAACTAATCAAGGAAGTCGATGAAGATACTATTCATCAACTCCATAAAAACTACTAAAACATTCGTCAACCCAAATGACATCACTACAAACTCGTGGTGTCCATAACGGGTATGTGATGCTATCTCATACACATGTTGCTCTCTCATCCATGACTAGGGATATCTTGAGCACAAAGGAATCCTGAAAACACAATTGCTTCTTGAAGCTAACTCATTAGGTCGTCAATACGGAACATGGAACCCACTAGGGTAAACCATTTTTAGTCAACTTTTCAAGTTATCAGTACAATATCTCAACAAGCACCATATAGTGTGGCTTTCCCATTCAATCTTGTATCATACTTCAACTCGATAACAATGTCCACACTCTGCTGAGGTGGCAGCTAGACGGTTCAGTAACACGTCTATAAACTCATAAACAGCTGGAATACCTTCCAATGTGGGACTATCTCGCTCCTTCATGGTATAACACTAGAAGACGTCACATCCCTGTGCTATCAGCTCGCTGCTCGTACAGTCCTGATGACAAACCCGTTTCTTCAAAGGTCTTAACCTCAGAAGACCTCTATTTAACTCAACTCAGTAAAGACTATAATAGTCTTACTATTAAAAGCTAACACCACATGATATATATTCATCCAAACCATACACATAATGACTTCCTCATGCACCTACGACATGACAAAGAAGTCTGCAACCATACACGGGTCCCTGAATAAGGGAACAAACACGCATCTCACGGGTATCTCAGACCCAAAAAGGTAATCCTGTAAAGGAAAATCCACCTTCTACTATATACAAAAAGTCAACCATTAACGCATGCATCGAAAGACATGAAGTGCATAGCACTCACAACAAGCAAAACTCCACCAGGTAAACCATTAACGAGAATGGTACCTATAACAGCTAACACTCGTAGCTCCACTACATATCATCACTCAATGTCAGATCCATGCTCCTCAGGTATCACTGAGGTAATTACTATAGCCTCCACTTCCACTCTTTTTGCACGGGAAAGAGGAAGGTCTTGTTGGGAAAAAACACCACCGTGCTGACAAAAAGGGCCAGATGACCTAACTCACCACAAGTGAAACAAGCTATCAGTGCCAAAGGGCACACAGAACGCAAATGATCTGGATAGCCACAACTGAAACATAATCATCTCATCCTTGCAACATGTGCAACTGAAGGGTAACTCGACCTTCATCGTCCACCTGAAATGATCTCACTCTTGAAGGGAACCTGTAAAGGCAATGCCTTGTCCTGTCGACAAAACTTCGCTCTATGCCCTGCTTTACCACACGTAAAGCATATGATGGGAGCCTTTGGGCACACAGCTCGCCAGTGTCCCAACTTCCACGCAATTAAAACATTGTAGTTCCTTGCCAGTCATCTTCATGGCCAAAGGATCACTAGATTGTCCTTATATCGGACTTGGTTCCCCATTCATCATCTTTGCTTCTCCAGTAACTGATTCAGTCCATTGCTTCTTTCCGGATCCAGAAGCTTCAGTTGATCTCACAATTGTTGGTAAATCTGGTGTCGATCTACCCGCTATCACCGCTTCATATACTTGTTACATATATTCTTGAAACTCGGATCTACTCGTGGAGACACGATCAGCCTCTTCAAACTCGTTCTCTGCCATAGGCGATACAACAGCGGAAACTGGTCCTTGACCTATCACTACTGGAGGAAGAGGGGGTGTACCCCTACCTCATCCCACTACAGATACTACTCTAGTCTGAGTCATCTGTAGGATATACGCACCTAATCTTATAAGGCTATATATATGCCATAGGTATCGATATGTATATAATACATCCACATAATCCATAGTACACACAAATATATATACATATCTACGCTGCAGAGATCCATGGCAGAGGTGACGACTTCTCGTACATTCTATCCCAAAACCACACTTAAAACCAGAACCTTTGAAAACGTCAGATCCCATGTGGGCTCTGTTTATTTTACCTATCAAACCTCATTGCAGGTAGCAAGTGCCATTGTTGTCAACCTGGGCTCTGATACCAACTCTGTAACACCCCGAATCCGCGGGACTCGGGATGTCACATTGGGCTAGGATCTCACAATGGATCCTGACCCTAGCCTGACAACAAGTTCACTGGACCTTACAACATGGCACTGACAGATATAAAACAAATACATAAAACAGTATAAACTGTACGGCCCAAAGTAAAAAAAACAACATAGCCGAGTATATAAAATGACATCCTCACATAGGAGGTACAAAAGATCATCCTCATGCAGGAGGGGAAACACAACAACCCCAAACCAACCACCTAATGTACGAGAGTCCTCGGCCTGTCACCCTGCCAGATCACCCAGTAGCGCCTAACCTGTAAACATCTACAACACGGTATGAAACCGTTAGCTATCCATACACATATATAGAGTAATGCATAAGCACAATCACACATAGGGAAAGATAAACACATCATCATGCTTTCACTCATTTACCCATTTATTCATCTCAATATAATGGTCATTCACTCAAATCGTATAGATATAATATATATGAAACTAGGTGACACGAGGACCGATACATCCTCGCCTCTGAGCCTGCTAGCCAGCCGTACTAGTATCGGTCACACAATCCGTGTACCCTATGGGAGTGGATTGCGCCCTTCCTGTAAACCGGTCTGGCCTGACATCAGAGAACCTCCCAGACTCCTCGGCGGGATGAAAGAGAAAGGTTATCACAGCCACGCAGTGGGGCAATCAATAAAACATAGGTCGGTGAATACGACATAACATGCTATCATAGCACACATATAAAGCACACACCACTCATGCAAACACCCAATATAAGGATGGTAGCTAAGTAAGTCCTACGGACTTACCTCAACCTCGTACAAAACTCAACCACGATCACCTCTACACTGGAGGGACAACACGGCCTATAAAAAGGCATAAAGAGATATATCAACCTCTATTCATCAAAGGGGTCACACCTAGACCCAAAGGAATCCATAAGGATCATACTCAATCCTATAACCTCGAATAACATGCTAAACCTAAAAGCCACATCAGGGCATAAATCCAACTCATGATATCATCACCAACTAAAATCCCATAATTACCAGAATAATGTAACGAGCATAAATGGAAATTCCACTTATCCATTTTAACCAACTCAAGGTCAATTTATACTAACCCGCAATACGGAAAACGAATAAATTCATAACTTATTCGTTACTAACCCGATATACGAACCGGAAGAAGATCCAGACTCCTAGCGATACGGGGAGTAAGAGCGCGGTATAAAACCTTACATTTGATGACTTGCGGTGGTCCGTCGGCGTTCCGATAGCGGTAAACGGAAGCTTTACCAAAAAGGTAACAAACGGAAAATAGATTTGTACCACGATGTAGAGGACAAGATAAGGGACTCATTGGTACAAGCGGATTTGAAAATGGATCGAAAGTGAAAAGCTGGTGAGAGATCGAAGATGAGTGGTAATGTGTTCTTCGCTCTCGCTCATCTTTGTGTGAATGTTTCAATTGCAAATGAAAATGCAAATGTAAAGATTGAGATGAGGATGTATGCGCCGCCTCTTCTTTAAATATATTTTTATATATATAATATGTGTATATATATACTTTATAAGTGGTATTGGAATAGATGAAGACTAGCTTAGCCACCTGTTTCATATTATATATATATATATATATATATATATATATATATATATATATATATATATATATATATATATATATGTATATTTATATATATATAATTGAAACGCGGTTAAAATTTCCGGTCTCCAAACTTTATGGAACTGGAAAATAAAATCCGGAATATTATCGGGATAATTAATCCATACCTATCTCGTAAAATGGGCATTCCTAAGCCGCATTTCTTAACCGCTAAGAATCGGAATAGCGACTCTTTTGGCCGTTTTGTCTTTTCATGTTATTTCATATCTAGGACATATTTGATGTCCTGATCATTTCTCTCAACTGCATTTTTATTAATTGGAGCTCCCAAATGCTCCAAATAACACCGAAGGGTAAAAATAATTACCCGGGGGAAAAAGTAAAAATTTCCCCAAACGTCCAAAATTACGCGAGGAACATAACGGTGGGACTCATACTCATCACTTGGGAAATCTTCGCAAGTTATATGTCAATTACTATCAACGATTAAGTTAATCAACATAAATTAGAATTCGGAAATCCTAGATATTACACAAGTGAGCTAGAACTTCCTGCATGTTAGATGTTAGTGCATAATCCGAATTATGAATGTCAATATCATTTTCAATTATACTTTTCAATTCATCAATGTCGGGCATGTCAAAAACATCTTAAATAGTAGGGTCAATCACATCAATAGCACAAAGAGAATGGTCATCAATGGGGTATTTCATAGTATCATAAATATTAAACTCAACCACTTCCCCATCAAATTACATAGTCAATTTACCACTCACATAATCAATCTTAGTTCTAGCGATTTTTAGAAAAGGTAATCCCAACAAAATGGGTGCAGCATATGAATCATTTTCCATATCCAAAAGGAAAAAATCAGTAGGAAAAATCATATTATCAACCATCACTAGCACATCCTCAATAATCTCTTTCGGGTAAACATTTGACATATCAGCTAGTTGGACAGCAATCCGAGTTTCAAGAAGTGGCCCAAGGCCAAGAGATTGGTATATGGAATAAGGAAGTACATTAATAAAAACACTTAAATCAAGCATCTCTTTGTCAAAGGGGGTCTCACCAATAACGCAAGGAATGCTTACCATGCCCGGGTCACTACATTTCTTGGGCATTCGTCGTTGGAAGACAACTGACACGTGCTCACTCATTTGAACTTTCTGCTTTCTCTTCAGCTTTTGGTTCCTCTTGATTGTGCAAAGTTCCTTCAAAAACCGAGCATATTTAGGGATACTCTTCACAAGTTTCAAAAGTGGAATGTTTACCTCACATTTGGAAAAGGTCTCAAAGAGATCCTTATCCTCAATCACCCTTCGCTCCTTTAGTGCTTCTGGAAAGAGAGCCAGAGGTTTCTCAACATAGACGGATGTAAGAATCCTCTTCAGCAGAACCCTCTGTCTACTTTTCCGCAGGGGCGCTAGCTTGCAGGCGCAGGGGCGGATCAGGGGCTATCACCGCAGGGGCGATGACATCCAGCGGCGGGGGTTGTACAGAGGGGGCGCAGCTGCAGCCGCAGGGGACGCTGTGGGGGCGTCAGAACCGTCAAAGAGTTTTTCTTTATCTTCCATGGTTGGCTTTGGCTGGACTTGCCTCCCGCTCCTTAATGTTAGAGCACTAACATTCTGCTTAGGATTTATGACCTTTTGGGAGGGAAAGTTTCCAGAGGATCGAGCTTCGATCCTTGTGATGGCCTCCGTCATTTGTCCAACCTGTTCTTCAAGGTTCTTAATGCTAGACTCTGTGGTTTGGACATGGGTATCAAAGTGTTTAGTTAAAACCTGCAGCATATCTTCAGTGGATTGAGACTTACCTTGGCGGGGCTGTTGTTGCTGCTGGTTTTGTTGATCTCTCCACCGGTAGTTTTATTGATCATGCCAATTGGCATGTAGTTCTGTGCATATGGATCATTCTTTGGACGCTGCTGATGTTGTTGACCATATCCTATAGCATTCACCTCTGTAGCATCGTCTTGGACTTGTAGACACAAGTCCGTGGGGTGGATAGGGTCGGCACAAACTCCACAAGACTTAAGCTGTTGTGGAGTTCCCATCAAGGTAAGTCGTTTGACCATTTCTTTGAGCTCAGCTATTTCTTGGAAAGTTCTGGACGGTTGGGGTTGATGGCGTGAACTCCTCTCTTGGTAGATGATCTTCTAAAGTTCCTTGTACTTTCCGCCATTTCCTGCATCTTTTCCATAGCAATTTCAGGAGTTGAGTTCAAAATATTACCTCCACAAGCGGCGTCCACTATTCTTCTTTCATTATCCAACAATCTGTTGTACAAATATAGCACTATGTCGTGCGTGGAATATCCGTGGAAAGGGCAGCTTGATCTTAATTTTGCAAAGTGCTCGAAGTACTCATAAAGAGTTCAATCCGCTTCTTGCTCTATTTTGCTTATTGCCTTCTTCAAGTTGTTTGCCTTCTTAGCGGGGAAGTATTTTTCCAAGAAGGCCTTGTGGAGGTTTTTCACGTGTCAATGATCCCGGACGGAAGATGGTAATACCAATCGTTTGCCCCATCCTTGAGCGTGAAGCCAAACGCCTGCATTTTGATTTGTTCTTCGGTGACGTTGGACGGCTTCATACTCATACACACGATGTGGAACTTCCCAAGATGTTTGATTGGGTCTTCTCCACTCAACTCATGGAAGGATGGGAGCAAGTGGATCAACCCCGGTTTGAGCTCAAAGTTGACTCCTTCCCCAATTGCCAGTATGGTGACCGCAAGTGGGTGTTAAGTCTAATCGGGCTGCGTAAGTTAGCGGAGAGTTCGGTTGGCCATCTCTTCACGGGTTTGTTGTTGCCTTCGTTGTCGATTGTGCGTTCTTTCGATTTCTGGATCAAAAGGGGAAAAGCGGAGTTAATAGCACGGTTTTGAACCATGAAAATGGTCCAAACCAATAATCAATAATAAATAATAAATCAAAACAGAAAATAAGACTACCCGGCAACGGCGCCAAAATTTGATGAGGCCAAAAACCTATGGTCGTTGTCTTAGCTTTAGTCAAAGTTAATTACCTAACGTTACACTAACCAGATTGTATAGTGTAAGTAAGGGTCGAACTCAAGAGAGTTTTAGTCGAGTTTTGATTAAGTTTAATTACCGAATTGTAACCAATGGGGGGGGGGGGGTTTGGATTGTAACAAAGGCAAGACAAAAGCAAATATAAATTAAGCCAAGATGGTGATAATTGATATGGAATGGAAAGCTACAATAGTTGTATCGTAGCATGCACACTACTTGGTTGGTTCTTTTTACAAGTTATTCATCAAAGTCTCTTCTTGATCTTAGATATGTGTTGAGCCAACCGGCATCAACACAACTTACAAGATTATTGATCTGTAAACCTACAAGATCAAAGCACGAGTTAGCATTCTAGCAAAGACGAAGAGATATAAAGAATGAATAAACACCGTTAGACTTTCTTTATAATTATATTCCTTTCCTTTAAGTAATTACAATCAACTTTTACCTAAAGGGTAACTACTAGATTAAGGACCCGAACCCGGAATCGATTAATCCTAGTACTTTGCATGCATTAGACACTTAAGGTGATCAATTAAGTATTAAGAAACATGCAAACATAAGTTAGAGCTCAAGGAATATAACATAAATTGATTGAATAAACTTATATTAATAAAGACTTACAACCAAGTAGCAATGCAGCTTCAAAACAACCCAATGTAGCAAGGGAAATTAGAAACTCATCACAAGTGGAACTAAGGAAAATAGAGCTTTTGTGGGAAAATGATGGATGATTCTCACAATCAGCCAAATGGGGGTAAATGGGCTTTCTAAACAACAACCTTAAATACCATAAAGGTGGTGAAAACAACCGGAGTAAAGTCCTCTGGCGCTGGGGGGGGGGGGGCGCTTCAGGGCCAAAAGGGCAGTTTAAGCCAAAACGCTCGATCTTCTTCCTTCGTATCGTTTCTGATGGTGGATCTGTAGGGGCTGCCCAATGTAACCGTAGGGGCGTTGACACTGGCTCTTCGTCTTCACAGGTCCGCAGATTGGTCCACGGGCAGAGGCGCAAGGGCGCCGGCTTCGCTTCTTCAAGGTGAGTCACCGCAGGGACGGTGACAAGCTTGTTCTTGGCGTTGGCGAAGGCACAAGCTGCGTTCCGGAGTGCAATGCCACCACAAGGGCGGTGACACTACACCGCGGGGGCGGTTTGGCACCAGAATCATTGCTTCTTGAACGTTCTTCAACTCTCAAGTGTTTCTAATATCTTCTTTTGCTTCTTTGGACTTCTTCATTTGGATCAAGATATTAGTAACACAAACCGACTCAAAGACATTAAAAACTATTGTAATTTATAGTGATTCCATCACCTATTAGCTAACAAACTAAATATAAGGTGAACTAGAATAGCACAAACACACATCAATACTGAAATTAAACACAACATGTTTGCACAAAAGTCCGGTTATTATCTTGTATTTAAGTGATTCGCTTCTAATTCAACTTCTTGTGTGGCACGAGGGTCTCCCAACCCCCACCTCCGTCCCCGTATAATAACAGGATTGGATCTTATGCATCTAATCGTATACCATGTTTGGGCTAGTCACGGAGAACCTACGGTCTCATGCCAAAGTTGAATGATGCCATGACCCGTTCTACATATATTTAGATCTCAATTAACAACAACGTTGTCATAATCAAGTTATAATTAGGAGACATACAACTCACACACCACTATCATAATTCACACCAACATTCAGAAAGCTAGTAAAGTAAGCCCAATGACTTACGTGTATCAAGCCAACTCCAATTATGATATCACTTGATCCCGTATGCGTACGATCTCAACCGCCTGGTATAAAATAATTAGGGATCAATATAACATATCTAACATCTAGAAGTTGACAACGACTATATGAGAAAATAAACTAAACTGCCCTTTTTTCTAAAAAGATGATTATACCCCTAGTGATCCGAAAAACCTTAAAGGCTCTACAAAAGTTCATAAACCTTTACTAATCCAAGAACATGATGGCAAACTCCAAAAGACAAGTAATCTACAAGATTCACCCAAAATCTCAAAATTGTCTCCAAGACGCTAAATTTCACACTTAGGTAAATTTCCTCCCTCATTACAAACTGAGTTTGTACCCTATTTCATGATATCCCATGTCCGAATCTAACCGTTGGATTGTTCCCAAATTTGTCATGATGAACTATAGCATATATACAATAATATATCAAAATTTCATGTCCACAAAAAATGTCTAACCCAAACATAATTGTATCTAAAAACTGAATCACAACTAGTTTTTCTATACTTAGAATCTTTCAGCATAATCCATAAAATTGCTTAAGGTCTCAACTTAGAAACATCATAACTCCTAAACCCCTCCCTGGGTTCTTATCAAATTATGATATGTTCTACAATATTATCCCAACTACAACATCTTAAAATTTTAGCAAAAAAAAGGAGCCTAACATACCTAGATCTGGCTCCAAATTTGGACGCTCGCCACTTTGCAAACTATGGAGCAAGTACGCAACCGCGGGAAAAAGGTATGCGTGACCGCTTGAAGAGAGTTTGCGTGACCGCTTGAAGAGAGTTTGCGTGACCGCGGAGAGGAAATGTGTGCGACTGCGAAAATGGAAAGCGCGACCGCGAGAGATGGACGGCATGACCATGGAAAAGGCCCAGAGTTGTTGTCGTGTTGCTTGTCTTCGTGCAGAAGGTGAGATGAGTACTCTTTCGAGTAGCGTAATGGTCTAGATCTCCCTACAGTCCAAAGGTGAAGACTGTACACTCCTTTAGCTTCACCATTCACGTGGGGACATCCATATCGAAGAGAAAATACATGAGGGGAATGTTACCTTGGTCCAGCGGTTATTGTAGGCGGCGGTACAAATCCGGGGCTCGTTGTTCCTCTAAGGCGTGACAAAGAGATAGAGAGGAAGGGAAGGGAAGAAGGACGGAACTTGCTACTATGCAAACAATGTCGAATAGGAGGAAGAAGAGGGTGTCGGTTGTACGTGAAAGCAAGGAGAGGTATGAGAGAGAGGTTGTTGCGTGAATAAATGAAGTAGGGATATCGTGTGCACGTAAGAAGAAAAGGATCAAGAGTTGTTACTTTGGTTCAATTAAGGCTATAAGGAAGTCGTAAATTTCGTTCTAATAAAGGTAACAAGAAAATCATGTTTGTTAGCGAGATAAGTGATGACATGAATTATATACCATTATAATCATGCATATTGTAGAGGTTTACCTCGATTTAACTTGCATTTAGAGAGAAATTGTATACCTTTTGGGCTTATTTAATTTATATTCCGAAAATAGAGGTCTACACAAGTTTTGGTTGAATTGTAGGTAAATTCGGTGGATTTTGAAGCAAAAGTGGAGAAAGGAGCATCTAAGGCTATTAAGGAAGCTTAAGGAGTCTTAGAGGATTCAAAAGGAGCAGAGGAGTTGTGTAAAAGTGTCACAAAAGGAAGGAAGGAAGGAAACAAGCCAAGAGACGAGCATTCTCTGTTGAAGAAAATCGTGCCAATTTATATATAAATCGGACGATTTTTATATGTAAAAATCGAACGGTTTCCTTCAATAAATTGATAGCACGATTTTTCATAGCTTTCTGCCCCAAAAATATCACGACTCAAAGCCCATCACTTGTGGACTTGAGATGTGTTTTGCCAAGCGGCCCATTAGCAAGGAACTATACATTGGAACCCTAGGAACGAAATTCGGAACTTCGCGGCGGGAAATATTTACACAACTTGGAGAGATTGAAGATTCTTGGAAGGAGATTGAAGGAAAGTGTCGAGAAGTCAATCTTTACCATTAGTGTGAGATCCTTTGTTTCCCTTTGTGATTCTTGTGGTTTGTGTAAACATTACTGAGTATTTTGAGAGATATTTTGATTGGATTTGAGACTTATTTACAGATTTGGAGATTATTGAGTTTTTATTCAAAATTCGGGTTTATTTGATTTTATTCATTCAATCTCAATTTTGATTTGATTTTGAAAATGGTTGGCTAAAACCCTTGTGATTTTAGGGAGAATAGTTGATGATTGAGGCTTAGATGATGATAGACTGAACTTATTTAACCATTTGGACCCTGAGAGTTTAGATTTTAACTTTGCGACAAACAGGAAAATCGCCATATTCTTGAGGAAATAGGACGATTTACTTATGATCCAGTCGATTTATTCCCCTGATGATCTTTAATTGATTTATTCTTTAACCAAAGTTAATCCTTGCCTAAATCCCAACCTTGCTTAACCTTTTTAACTTCTATTTAAGTGTTTGAAGAGATTTCATCATTGATTCTACATTTAATAGATTAAGATTACAAGATTTGGGTAATGGAGAGACTCAACGTCCTTTATTAAGGTTCAAGTGTGCTTCCTATCTTTACCTTGGAGAGTCATATCCTGGGGTTTTGGGTAGTTAGTTTGAGTGTAATTCTTATCCCTAGACCTTTCTATATTGTAGCCTCAACAACCCTTATAGAGAGAACCTTTGGATTAGACACATAGGTTTCGGAACTTCATCGTAAGATATCTACCTTTGAAACACATAACCTTGGCAATATAAACTCTGTCCTTTGATCTTTAGAAGTATCTTGAATCGAAAGCCGTAGTCGGATACTTGAATCCTTAGAATCATTTACATCCTTTATTAATCACAAAAGCTTTTGCACTTTGTTAGATAACTGAAATCAATTTTATTCTAACCAAGTCATTGAGTTCGACTTTGGAATTTCTTGCCTTACTACAGCTGATCCGTACACTGTGGATTCGCTTTTGCTTATGTTTTAAATATAAATTTAAGACTTTGACGCACACACTTTTGAGCGAACAAGTTTTTGGCGCCGTTGCCTGGGATTTGGTCTAGACCAAATTCGGTTTTTTGTTGTCTAAGCTTGGGAGCTTTTGCTCTTGTTATTTGATTTGTCTACTTGAGTGATCTTTGCAGGTTCTTTAGGTATATGCGAAAGACTAGATCTACCAAAGATCTAGTTCCTTTTGATCCCAAATTAGAGAAAATTTTGAGAAGAAAGTTGAAGGAGAAAAAGATAGCTGAAAACAATGAGAGAAACGTCCAAGTGGAGTTGGATAAAGCTCAACTTCAACTTAAGTTGAGTTAGAAGGCTCATATAGAAGAATTAGAGAGTCATCAATTCCAAATTGATGAGCTCAAGGCTGTGATATTGGACATGAAGTTTGAGCTGAATGATGCTAAGAAGAAGAAGGTCAAGAAGCCTAAATCCACTAGAGTTGAATCATCCGACGACGAGGATGATGATATGCCGCCATTAGAGGACATTGATCCGGTGATTCATCCCGTTCGTAACAACACTAGACCACCGGTTGTTCCTCGCATTCCCGTTGGATATGTGAGAGTTGCTCATGAAGGGGATGAACCACGTACTCTTGGGCAAAGGATGGATCCAATTCAGCAACCACGCCGTCTAGGTGTGAATTTCGGAGCTGAGGATATCCAGGAATTCAGTTTTAGCCCGCAAGTTATCACCATGGTTCGCCAAAGTCAATTTGGTGGAACAAATGCTGAATCTCCACACCAACATTTGCAGAATTTTGAGATTCTCATGGAGACATTGAAGCCGAAGAGGGCTACCAACAACAACTACAAGATCAAGCCGTTCTTCTTCTCTTTGAAGGACAAGGCTTTATCTTGGTATCAAGCTCTTCCAGCTGGAAAGCTTAACACATGGGAGGATCTATCTTCGGAGTTCCTCACCAAGTTCTTTCCGCCATCCAAAACAGCGGAGTTGAGAGGTAAGATTAATGCATTTTCTATGAAACCTAATGAAAGTTTGTTTCAATCTTGGAAAAGGTTTCAAGATCTCTTATTGGATTGCCCACACCATGGCATTTCAAAGCTGGAATTATTGGAGATCTACTACAAAGGGTTGGATGTGGAAACACAATTCAATCTCCAATCTCTCTCTTGTGGTACATTCATGGACTTGAGAGAAGATGATGCTTGGGACTTCATTGAGAAGCAAGCCCAAGTGATTGAGAAGTATTCCCACCAGAAGGTGGATCCTAATAGCCGGAATCAAGAGGATCCGGGAGCTAAGTTGAATCAATATGCGCAAACGCAAATATTCTCCCTCAACAATGAGATCAAAGAGTTGAAGGAAGTCATAAAAACTAGCCTTCAAAAGGCGAAGGAGCAATAGGCCAACTATATGGGGAGAGATAACAACCAAGGGAATAGGAATGACTACCGGAACAACAACCGGAACAAACTGGAATAATAACAATAGGAACTCCAACAACAACAATTGGAGATCCAACCAACAAAATCCAGGTAATCCCTATTCACATGTTGAAAAAGATTTAACACCTCCATCTTCTTCTACTCCTTTGAAAAGCCAGGAGAAAACATCAAATGGATCGAACAAGACGGAGAAGGAGAAGCCTGATCTCATGTTGGAGACGATCTTAGGAAAGCTACAAGGTTTGGAGAGCTATATAACTTCGGTTGATAAAGCTCACAAAGCTTTAGAAAACCAAGTATTCAACAAGGCCGGAGAAGTCCCGAGAGATCAAGGGAAGCTTCCCGAAAAGACGGCGGACAACCCAAAGGGAAGGGTGATGGCGATTACTACTAGAAGTGGTGTAACAACCACCAATCCACAACCCAAAGTATTTGAGACCTCCGTAGGAAAATGGAAGGAAAAGGAAAAAGAGAAAGAAGATGTCTATGTTCCTCCTCCTGCCTACAAACCACCTCTACCTTTTCCTCAATCTAGAGCGAGAGCACGTCTAGATAAACACTTGGGTAAGTTTATTGATCTTATGAGTAAGCTACATATTAATATACCTTTTATGGATGCAATTTTAGGTATGCCAGCTTATGGGAAGTTCCTAAAGGAAATCCTCTCTAACAAGGGGAAGTTAGAAGATATTGGTGAAGTCAAGATGAACACAGAATCATCCGAACTCATCAAAACTATGACGGAGAACATGCCACCTAAGTTGTGTGATCCAGGATCGTTTTGCATACCCATCACCCTAGGAGAGGTCACTTATGATGCACTTTGCGACCTTGGAGCAAGCGTGAGCATCATACCACTTGCTTTGTGCAAGGCGGTTGGTCTAGGAGAGCCTAGACCGGTGAAGATGACACTTTACATGGACAATCGTTCCATCACCAGGCATGTTGGGATAATAGAAGACATTCCCGTGAAACTCGGTAAGTTTTACATTCCTATAGATTTTGTCGTTCTTGACATCCCTGCAGATTATCCAGTTCCCATCATTCTTGGGAGACCATTCCTTGCAACTTCTGGATGCATGGTAGATTGCAAGAATGGACAACTATCCTTCAATATAGGTGAAGATAAAGTGGAGTGTGTACTCTCCTCTTTAATCAAAGAGCCAACTATGAGAGAAGATGTTTTTAACATCTTTGATGAAGAAGAGTCTAGAGAAGTGGTGAGTTCGATCTTGATGAAAGATCCACTTCAAAAGGTTCTTAGTATGAGTATCATGAAGGAAGGAGTGGAGCATGATTGTGATGATGATGTAAAAGCATTGAAAGATGCAAAGGAAGAGCTAGGGGCAGGATTTGAAGAGCTGGAAATAACCCCGGAATCTGTGAAAAAAAATCGACCTACACAAAGAAAATCACACGATTTCTGAAGAGGCAAGTCGATTTTTAACAACAGAAAGAAAAATCGTCCCAAAAATCAGACGATTTTCTACAGAGGGGGTCAATTTATCGTTAACTTCTCCGGTTTGTACGAACTTGACTGCAATTGTTCTTAACTCTAATAGCTCACTTCCCTCACCTTCAGAGGCTTCTCCAATGACATTAGA
The DNA here is from genome assembly GCA_033239125.1 of Fagopyrum homotropicum. Taxonomy (NCBI): domain Eukaryota; kingdom Viridiplantae; phylum Streptophyta; class Magnoliopsida; order Caryophyllales; family Polygonaceae; genus Fagopyrum; species Fagopyrum homotropicum. The sequence continues at coordinate 47,862,284 of BSWB01000001.1, read as the reverse complement.
TGATCATGAATCATCAATCAAGGCACCTCCTTCATTGGAATTGAAGCCACTCCCTACACACTTAAGGTATGTATTCCTTGGGCCTAACTCTACATATCCTATTATAGTTAGTGCAAATCTGAACGATGATGAACTTGAGAAGCTTATGAATGTTCTAAGACAACATATGAGAGCATTAGGCTACACTATTGATGACTTGATAGGCATTAAACCTTCTCTATGTATGTATAAAATTTTAATGGAAGAGGATTACAACCTTCACGTCAACCTCAAAGACTGTTAAATCCGATCATGAAAGAGGTCGTGAAGAAAGAAATCCTTAAGCTACTTGATGCAGGTATCATCTTCCCTATCTTCGATAGCAAGTGGGTGAGTCCCGTGCAGGTGGTACCAAAGAAAGGAGGCATTACCGTTGTTGCAAATAAGAACAACGAGCTTATTCCCACAAGGACAGTTACGGGATGGAGGATGTGCATCGACTACCGTAAACTGAATGTGGCCACCAGGAAGGACCATTTTCCCCTTCCTTTTATTGATCAAATGTTGGAAAGGTTAGCCCAACATTCTTACTTTTATTATCTAGATGGATATAGCGGTTTCTTTTAGATTTCCATTCACCCTGATGATCAAGAGAAGACGACCTTCACGTGCCCTTGGGGTACGTTTGCCTATAGAAGGATACCATTCGGCTTATGCAACGCTCCAGCCACCTTTCAAAGGTGTATGATGGCAATCTTTTCGGAGTATGTAAAGAACATCATGGAAGTATTCATGGACGACTTTTCGGTATATGGTTCTTCCTTTGATAATTGTCTCTTTAACCTTTTCCTAGTCCTTAAGAGATGTGAAGACACTAACTTAGTTTTAAACTGGGAGAAGTGTCATTTTATGGTCACCGAAGGAATTGTGTTAGGTCATTTAATATCGAATGGAGGAATAGAGGTTGATAGAGCCAAGATAGAAACTATAGAGAAACTACCTCCTCCATCCTCGGTGAAAGGAGTTAGAAGCTTTTTAGGACATGCAGGCTTCTATAGGAGATTCATAAAGGATTTTTCTTAGATTTCAAAACCCTTAACTAATCTTTTGATGAAGGACATAACTTTCGAGTTTTCGAAAGAATGTTTAGATGCTTTTTCCAGGATCAAAGAGGCTTTGATTTCAGCACCCATTATCCAACCACCCGATTGGACTCTTCCTTTCGAGATTATGTGCGACGCAAGTGACGTCGCTATAGGAGCTTTACTTGGACAGAAGAAAGATGGTCATACACACGCCATCTACTATGCTAGCAAGACGCCAGACGAAGCTCAATTAAATTGTGCTACTACGGAGAAAGAACTTCTAGCCGTAGTTTATGCTTTTGAAAAATTTCGTTCCTATCTTGTAGGTGCGAAGGTGATAGTCTATACGGATCATTCAGTAATCCGTTACTTGTTCGCAAAGAAGGATGTGAAGCCAAGGCTTCTAAGATGGATCTTGCTCTTACAAGAGTTCGATCTAGAATCCGTGACAAGAAGGACTCAGAAAATTCAGTTGCTGACCACCTTAGTCGTCTTCCATACCTCGCCAATGAGCCGGATGAGATCCCTATCGACGACTCATTCCTTGACGAACAGCTCCATGAGATTGAAGAATGTCTTCAACATATCTCGACAGGTAATGATCCATGGTTTGCTGACATTGTAAATTACCTTGTTTGTCAGGAGATTCCCCCCGGACTTTCGTATGCTCAAAGAAAGAAGTTCTTTAAGGACGTCCGGCATTTCTATTGGAACGAACCTCTTCTCTTCAAGAGAGGTCCCGATGGCATATATAGGAGATGCATTCCGTAGGATGAGGTGGAAAGTGTCATCCGCCATTGTCATTCTCTACCTTGTCGAGGACATGCTAGTTCCCAGAAAACATGTGCTAAGGTACTCTGTTCCGGTTTCTTTTGGCCTACCTTATTCAAAGATGTGCTGAAATATGTTATTGCTTGTGATACTTGTCAAAGGACAGGTAACATTTCAAGGAGGAATGAGATGCCCCTAAACAACATACAAGAAGTAGAGATATGTGACGTATGGGGAGTAGACTTTATGGAACCATTCGCATCCTCTTGTGGAAATCAATACATACTTCTAGCCGTAGACTATGTATCGAGATGGGTAGAAGCAATCGCTTCTCCTACTAATGATGCAATGGTTGTGGTGAAGTTCTTTAATAGAACGATCTTCCCAAGGTTCGGGACTCCCCGAACCATCATTAGTGATGGAGGAACGCTCTTCACAGCCCGTCAATTTGAGACTCTATTGGCTAAGTATGGGGTGACCCATAAGATAGCTACGCCATACCATCCGTAAACTAGCGGACAAGTTGAGATATCCAATAGAGAGATTAAGGGAATTTTAGAGAAAACTGTCTCTAAAACACGGAAGGATTGGTCAATGAAGCTCGACGATGCGTTATGGGCGTACAGGAATGCCTTTAAGACACCTATAGTTACGACTCCATATAACTTTGTTTATGGAAAAACTTGTCATCTTCCTGTAGAGCTAGAACATAAAGCATATTGGACTGTCAAGTGGCTCAACTTCGACAAGAAAGAAGCCGGAGAGAAGCGGCTATTGGACATCAACGAGCTAGAAGAGATCTGTCTGAATGCCTATGAGAACGCAAAGATTTACAAGGAAAAAACGAAGCGTTGGCATGATAAGCACATCATTCCAAAGGATTTGAAGGAAGGAGATCAAGTTCTTCTATACAACTCAAGGCTTTGACTCTTCCCGGGTAAGCTTAAATCCCGTTGGACGGGACCTTATGTAATTAAATGTGTTTTTCCCCATGGTGCAGGTTATGTATGGGGTGAACAAAGCGGAAGTTTCAAGGTCAATGGACAATGATTGAAGAAGTACACACCGGAAGTTCCGGTTGAGGAGATAGCTCCTATCCTCCTCCATTGAACATCAAAACAAACAACGTTCAGCTAAAGACTATAAATGAAGCGCTTTTTGGGAGGCAACCCATGGTAGTATAGTTCTTTTCTTTTCTTTTCACCTTAGAATAGGTTAGTTTAATTGTTTGCTTTCTTAAGTTTTGTTTTTGTTTGTTCCTCGATGCACTCTTGGTTTATTTGTGTCAAAAATCACATGAACTAGGTCCAAATTTGGGAAATCAATGAAGAAAAGGGACACAAAATAGTTCAAAATTGCAATCCTCAAAGAAAAGAAGGGAGTAAATCGAGCTACACAAAATAAATCGAACGATTCAGGAACAAAGCAAGACGATTTTTGGCAACAGGGGGAAAAATTGTCCCAAAAATCGACCCCCTAAGAAAATCGTCCGATTTTTGTCCTTGAGCTGAGAAAGTGAAGACAAATCGGGCCGACAAATAAATCGACCCAATAAATCGTCCGATTTTGTTTGCAAAACCTCCGGCCTATATAAAGCCTTCTCCACTCGATTCTTTCATTCCACACGTCTCCATTCCCGATTTCCATTCGTCCCAAAGAGCTGAAAATTGCCTACCCTCCCATCTCCTCATTTTTTAATTGTTTTGAACGATTCTGGAGCCTAAACTGAAGTACTTTCGACAAGGAACAAGGATCTAGTAACAACAAGCTTGGCAAACTGCTCATTCATCCGGAATTCAGGTTTTTCAATTCGTAACCTAAGTTTTTTGCTCGATTTCGATTATTGCTTTGAAGTTGTTGTATTGCTGAAATTGATTGAGGGATCTGCTTAGAATTACCTCTAGGATACTGTGTGAGGTGATATATTGATCAAAGCTTTAAAGAATTGTGAATTGTGCTGAAATCGTGAAAAAAATCGACCTACCCTGAAAAATTGGACGATTTTTAGGAAGAACAGGGCGATTTTCTTTAGCAGAATGGAGACTTTGAAAAGAATCACTAGAAATGCGGGGAAGAAGAAGGGATATTCTTCCGAAGCCCCTCCCCCACCACCACCACCCTCCCAAGCTAAACCAAAACTTCCTCCTCCCCTCTTCAAACATAAGAAGAGATACGAATGTCTCTTAGATCGTCCCTTCACCCCTCCTCGATACATTGTGCTCGATGACTTAGACTCTTTGTTTGTTCGAGAGGATGTGGACATGATGTTAGATAGAGTGGGACTGAGCCAATTTTCTTTGATTAGGGAGGATGCCTACACCAAGATCACCCTAGAATTCCTAAGTACATTTGAGCATGATCCTAGAGAGAGGACGGTCTCTTTCCGCCTCATGAACCAAAACCATTCCATGTCCATTGATGATTTCAGGGACTTGTTTGGCTTTCCTTATTCTTCTGCTGGCACATTCGCGCGAGGAGTGAGTGTTGGTGCCTTTTGGGAAACCATTTCAGTGGGAGAGTATGGAGGAGATAAGTGGAGACCCGGGAATTCCAAGGAGACAAGTATGTACAACCTTTCCTTTAATGTAGTTCATAGGATCCTTAGTGAGAGCTTGTTTGCACGGACGGAGACTCCACAAAAGCTCAAGGCCGATGAGCTCTTTATTATATACTATTTTATGACTTGTAGCACCATTCCCGACATCACCTCCATTCTTACTGACTATCTTGGAAAGATAGCCAACAAGGCGAAGGGTGACCTATGTGTTGGAGGCCTTGTCATTCATGTGGCGAAGGCATTGGAGTTAGATTTTTCAGATTGCACTTTAGCTGAGAGTGCCCAGCCTTTAGGTTCACAGAGATTGGTAGCGAGACAGGTCTTGATTCCTCGAGGTAGAGGAACTCTTCATGTGCCCATGCCGTGGGCAAAGGATCCATCAAAGAAGCCGTCCGAGATAGTGTGGAAGTCCGAATACACCATTCGGAATAAGAGGAACTGGAAGGAGACATTTGTACTTATGCTTGAGGAGGTAGCTCCTCCTTCTGGTTATTATGATGATGCTGGTGACACTGAGGACGAGGAGGAGCATGAGGATGGAGCGTACCAAGGGACCATGCTAGAGTTCGAGAGTGACACCTATAGTGGACATGCCACGGATGCCATGGATACCTATACTCATGGTGCAGGACCTAGCCGGACTAGTCGAGGTACTGAGGAGACGGAGGATGAGATACAACCACCCCATCATTCTTTTGCACACACTCCTAGCCATGGTTGAGGACGTGAACACGGACATAGACTTCCCCGACACTTTGGAGACTTGATTTCTAGTTTCCAAGGTCTACGGACCGACTACCAAGGTCTTCGCTCAGATTATCAGGCCCTCCACACAGACTACAATGCCCTGAACACTCAGTTCACGGCGTACCGCCAGGAGACGGATGCTAGACACTCCTTCTATGATTGCCAGATGCGGGACATGTACTATCATCAGTTTGGCCACTTCTATGATCCCAACGCACCGAGATATCCATATCCACCACCACCACCGCCACCGACCGAGGATTGAGCTTCCACTCCATTTTACATTGTAAGTATTTTTCTCCATCTTATGCTTGATTTTTCACATTGGGGACAATGTGAAGGTTAAGTATGGGGTGGGGGTACTTACAATCTCTCTTACTTCCTTTTCGCACTTTATGTACTTTGTGTTGCACTTGACGAATTGGCTTGTAATAACTCTTGCACTACTTGCTTTCCACTATGACATTCGCATTTGCATGCTTTCATTCGAAATTTATGAGTTTTCAAAAAATTTTTTTGCTTCTTATGATGGAAATGACCTCTATGATGAGAATTGTGATGTGGAAAAGGCAAAAAGATGACATGGTTATGTTGAGATTTTAATTATAGCATGAATGAACTTGCTTTTCTTACTTGAATGCATGAATAGTTCATATGATCTTGATATTTTGATAAGAGAATGAAATAATGATTGAAGCTATACTATAAGTTCTTTTGTATCATATAGGAATGACCAAGGCAATTCACTTCTCTTCTAGTTCATATCTTATTCATGCTAGCTCCTCAATGAAATATTTGACCTCCTTTTTACCATCCGGGAATCAGGATAAGAAATTGTAAAAGGCATGCTTGATGTGGGAGGGCCAATATGAATGTGTTAAGTGAAAGTTTAGCAAATTATAGGTTTGGGGACGTTGAACATGAGGATAAGTAACTCGGCACCATTCACATAGCCGGGTGTTTGTGTCTTGCCAAAGTCCGATTGAACGACAAGTCCTGACGGGATATGGTATGTGCATTAAAGGTTTGAGGCATCTCGGAAATTGAGAAACGCCAATCTCCTAGGCTTCGGTTATTGTGCACCGCTGTCCATACTCTCAAAAAGTAAAGTACAAAGAAAGAGAAATTTTACATGCAAAGCATGTGTGGTGAAGTAAGTTCTTAAAAGTATTGTGTTGTTCCTCTTTCCCATATTAACATCACATTTCTTTAAAAGATTTCCCACCCTTGACACGTTTCTTAGACTCTTTTTCTTTGATTGGAAGACCTTGAGACTTTTATGCATATGTTTAAGACTTCATGGCCTAGATTTGTTTGATTTTGATTGTCTCTACATCTCTATCATGTCCCTTATTTGTGTCTTTGAGTAGGAAAAGAGAGTTACTTCATATTGTGATTATAATTGATACATGCCTTGTCTTCCTATGTCTTGAAACATCACTTTGAGGGTGATCCAATTTGAAGAAGCACTTCCAAAACAAAAGGTTTTTGAGTTTTCATATATATAATCCATGACATCTTGTATTCTAAGTTTGAATCTTGCTTGGGGACAAGCAAGGGGTAAGTATGAGGTATTTTGATGATATGAATTATATACCATTATAATCATGCATATTGTAGGGGTTTACCTCGATTTACCTTGCATTCAGAGAGAAATTGTATACCTTTTGGGCTTATTTCATTTATATTCCGAAAATAGAGGTCTACACGAGTTTTGGTTGAATTGTAGGTAATTCGGTGGATTTGGAAGCAAAAGTGGAGCAAGGAGCATCTAAGGCTATTAAGGAAGCTTAAGGAGTCTTAGAGGATTCAAAAGGAGCAGAGGAGTTGTGTAAAAGAGTCACAAAAGGAAGGAAGGAAACAAGCCAAGAGACGAGCATTCTCTGTTGAAGAAAATCGTGCCAATTTATATATAAATCGGACGATTTTTATATGTAAAAATTGAACGGTTTCCTTCAATAAATTGATAGCACGATTTTTCATAGCTTTCAGCCCAAGAAATATCACGACTCAAAGCCCATCACTTGTGGACTTGAGATGTGTTTTGCCAAGCGGCCCATTAGCAAGGAACTATACATTGGAACCCTAGGATTCGGAACTTTGCGGCGGGAAATATTTACACAATTTGGAGAGATTGAAGATTCTTGGAAGGAGATTGAAGGGAAGTGTCGAGAAGTCAATCTTTACCATTAGTGTGAGATCCTTTGTTTCCCTTTGCGATTCCTATGGTTTGTGAACACATTACTGAGTATTTTGAGAGATATTTTGATTGGATTTGAGATTTGTATATAGATTTAGAGATTATTGAGTTTTTATTCAAAGTTCGAGTTTATTTGATTTTATTCATTCAATCTCAATTTTGATTTGATTTTGAAAATGGTTGGCTAAAACCCTTGTGATTCTGGGGAGAATAGTTGATGATTGAGGCTTAGATGATGATAGGTTGAACTCATTTAACCATTTGGACCCTGAGAATTTAGATTTTAACTTTGCGACAAATAGGAAAATCGCCCTGTTCTTGAGGAAATCGGACGATTTACTTACGATCCGTTCGATTTATTCCCCTAACGATCTTTAATTGATTTATTCTTTAACCAAAGTTAATCCTTGCCTAAATCCCAACCTTGCTTATCCTTTTTAACTTCTATTTAAGTGTTTGAAGAGACTTCATCATTGATTCTACATTTATTAGATTAAGATTACAAGATTTGGGTACTAGAGAGACTCAACATCCTTTATTAAGGTTTAAGTGTGCTTCCTATCTTTACCTTGGAGAGTCATATCCTGGGGTTTTGTGTAGTTAGTTTGAGTGTAATTCTTATCCCTAGACCTTTCTATATTGCAACCTTAACAACCCTTATAGAGAGAACCTTTGGATTAGACAAAGAGGTTTCGGAACTTCACCGTACGATATCTACCTTTGAAACACATAACCTTGGCAATATAAACTCTGTCCTTTGATCTTTAGAAGTGTCTTGAATCGAAAGCCGCAGTCGGATACTTGAATCCTTGGAATCATTTACCTCCTTTATTAATCACAAAAGCTTTTGCACTTTGTTAGATAACTGAAATCGATTTTATTCTCACCAAATCCCTAAGTTCGACTCTGGAATTTCTTGCCTTACTACAGCTGATCCGTACACCGTGGGTTCGCTTTTGCTTAAGTTCTAGATATAAATTTAAGACTTTGACGCACACACTTTTGAGCAAACAATAAGAGGCGAGAATTGCGGCCTAGTTGAAGGAAACGTGTAATTGCGCGACTTTGATGAGAAGGATGCGCGACCGCGGAAGAGAGAACTGGGCGCTACTGCGGGAAGGAACGGGAGCGATCATACCGGTGTCTTCATTGGCCGGAGTTCTCTCAGGGATCTAGATAGAGATCCAGTAACCTGCAACTCGGGTCGGATCTCCGAAATAGAACTTTTTGGTTGTTACATCAGTTCCCCCTAAAAATAAGTTTTGTCCCAAAAGTTAATTTAATCTAAGGTCATCTCGGTATAAAAACCGAGGTATATCGACCGCTATCCTTGAAGACATTATCCTTTCTAAATCTACACAAGACAATGTACATAAGCTAACATACCAAGACATGAAACCATCAATTATTAAACACCCAAACATGAAAGCAACCAAGCATTCGAATAATATCACACACATATAGTTTTGAGGACTAACCCGTCGGTATTGAGGTTACAGCTTACTCTACATATATCTCAGGATAGTTCCTCTTAATACTATCATCGGTGTCCCACGTAGCCTCGTCGGCTCCCCATCTTGACAACTAGATCCACAACATCGGTATGTCCTTAGACCGTAAACGTCTAGTACTCCGCTCTAGGATAGCTATTGGATACTCGACGAAGGTATGATCAGGCTCAACTATCAAGTCCTCATAGCTAATGGCTTGCCTTAGAACCGGTATGTACTCTTTCAACTAAGACAAGTGAAAGATTGGGTGGACACTCTCTAGTGCGGGTGGAAGCGCTAATCGGTATGCAACCTCTCCTACCCGCTCTAAAATCTAAAAGGGTCTGACATATCGGGGACTCAACTTTCCCTTAATGCCGAAACGTCGGCTTCCTCGCGTCGATGACAATCTCATCCAAACATGGGTGCCCAACCTAAACTCCAAAGGTCGGTGCCTCTTGTCGGCGTAGGATTTATGACGACTCTGTGCTGCAGCATACGCCCTCGGATCTAGGTTACTCGAGCGATGTCATCCTGTATCTACTCTAGAGTTAGTCCACTTCTTCTCCCAAGCTCATCCCATCATAGTAGTGTAGGGCATCTCCGCCCGTACAAATCCTCATAAGCAACCATCCCATTATATGCATGTCAATTGTTATTATATAAAAATTCTACCAAGGGAAGATGATATGACCACACATGTCCCCAATCTAACATACAAGCCCGTAGCATATCCTCCAACCTCTGAATGGTCCTCTCAAACTGACCATCAGTCTGAGGATGATATGTTGTAGTAAAGTGGAGACTTGTCCTCAATGTCGTATGCACTTGCTGTCAATCTCGAGGTAAACCGTTCATCTCTATCTGAAACGATGGTCTTTGGTACTCATGGAGTCTCACAATCTATTTAGTAAACTCATCAACTAAATGACTCACTGACCACGTCTCCTTGATAGTAATGAAACGTGTGATATTCGTAAGTCGGTCTACTACCACCCATATAGCGTCAAAACTCATGCTAGGTCGCAACCTTGTAACAAAGTCCATGGAAATGTCCTCCCACTTCCATTGCGGTACTGACAGTGGGTGGAGCTCTACTCTAGTCTTAAGATGCTCAATCTTGACCTGTTTATAGGTCGCACACTAAGCTACATACCTAGCTACATCGGGATTTAGACGACCCCACCAAAAGGAACGTCTCACATCCTTATACATCTTATTAGGGTGTACTAAATATGGGGTAGCATGACCCTCGCACAATATCATTTGTTTCAAATCACTATCGGACGGCACACATACATGCTCCTGACGTCTCATCACTCCATCGGCACCTATAACAAATTGTGGTGCCTCACCTCGAGACATTTTGTCTCGGATCCTGGTCAAAGTCGGGCAGCTCTCCTGCTTTTGGAGGATCTCTCCCAATCGGTCAGATAGTAACTCCAAAGTGAACAAGTGACTGCTCGAATCCATAATTGGATCTCAACCTCCAACTAGGAGAGATTCTTATGTAGTTGAGGTTGCGCAGTCAAACGAGTTATTGCCTTCTCTTGAGGCGTCTTCCGACTAAGAGCGTCGGCAACTCCATTCTCCTTCCCCGAGTGATCTAGGATCTCAAGGTCAAAGTCCTTGATGAACTCCAACCATCTCCTTTGGCGGTTATTCAATACCCGCTGGTGAATATGTACTTTAGACTCATATGGTATGTAAAGACGTGACACATCACCCCATAAAGATGGTGATGCCAGATCTTAAGGGCATGAACCATTGCAGCTAACCTTTAAGTCATGAGTCGGGTAATTCTTCTCCTATGTCTTTAGCTGTCGAGACGCGTACGCAATGACCTTACCTCTCTAAACAAGACACATCCCAAACCCAACTTGGATGCATCTTATACACCACAAATTCCTCAATACCCTTTGGTTTTTCTAATATCGGAAAAGAAGTCAATCTTCTCTTCGACTCCTCAAAACTCAGTTGACACGGATCAAACCAAAGAAATTGGGTGGTCTTCCTCAATAGGCAAGTAAGTGGTCGGGCTATCAATGAGAACCCTTCCACAAACCAGCAGTAATAGCCCGACAACTCTAAGAACTTGGTATCTCCTTACATTCATCGGAGGTTGCCATGAAGATACCGACTCGATCATTACCGGATCAACCTTAATCCATCTACTTTAACCACATGACCAAGAAAATCCACCTCAGACATCCAAAACTCGCACTTGGATAGGTTGGCATAAAACTCCTTATCCTGCAAAACTCGTAACATTATCATCAGGTGTCTTGCGTGCTCCTCTCGACTCCTAGATCACACCAGGATGTTGTCAATAAACACCACCACAAACTGATCCAAAATGTCGATGAAGATTCCATTCATCTACTCCATGAACATGGCGGGTCCATTTGTGAGCCCGAATGGATTCACTACATACTCGTAGTGGTCATACCGAGTGGTATGTCTTACTCTCTCACCCTCAACTAGTGGTATGATCTCAGATCAATCCTAGAGAACATCGTAGGTCTATGCAGCTGGTCAAGCAAGTCATTTTATGGGGAAAACGGTACTTGTTCTTGATAGTTATCTTGTTTAGCTCTTTGTAGTCAATACACAACCTCATCAACATGTCCTTCTTCCTCACAAATAGTACTGGTGCATCCCACAAACACTAGGACGTATGAATTCCTTCTCAGTCAATTCCTCCAACGTTTTCAACTCCAGCAGCTCTACATGTGTCATGTGATAGAGGTCCTTTGAGATCAGTTTCGTACCAGGATCTAGCTCAATGCTGAAATCAATACTCCTCTACGGAGGTAAGCCTGCTAGGTCATCACTAAACACCTCGGTTAACTCGCACACAAAATGAATCTTCTCTAACGCTGGACTCATATGTTCCTTCATGGCATAACACTAGAAGGTCTCGCATCCTTGTACAATCAGTCTAGCTGCTCTCATTGCATTAATAATTGCACCAGACTTCCCGAGGTCCCAACCTCGGAATATCTCTACATTGCCCTCCTCGGTAGTGACAGTCACGGTCCTCATGCCAATATCTAGCAATACTCCGTGTCTAGCCATCCAATCCATCCCTAAGATGACGTCCTCATGCCCTAATCACATGACTAATAAATCTACTAGACAATCTCGACTTCCCAAATGAATGGGAAAATTATTGATTCTCTTGAACTTCTAACCTTACCACCGTCTAGAAAACCGATAACACGATTTATGACTTAGGTTTAGGTAGTCATTTAGATAGATTTCTCACTCATTCATGCATGGTTTAGTACTAGTTCACGATGTTTGCACTCAATTCACGTATTTTGTCGAGATAGACGTCTGCACGGACTCTTGCATTGCTTTGTAGGTATTTTGGGAGATTTAGAAGCTTAAACGAAACGTTTGAGGATCGTTCATCAAGATGATACACCCTCAGACTCATTAGGATGCAAGCTAAGGGCTAAGGAGGACTCAAGGAACCTTGCCAACACAAGCCATGCACCAAATCAAAGCTTAATGAACCAAGGCAACACTGAAGCACCAAACCACGGTTCACTGAAGGTCCACGGCCGTGGAACCAACCGTGGTTCTTGCCAGGCGGTTGTGACAGCTGTGCCACGATCTCTTGGCCAGCTCTTGCAAAGTTGTAGTATAAAAGTGGTCCTGCATTGGCTGAGAGGAGCATCTTTCATCTTCCATTCCACCATCCAATTCCACATTCACACCACAACAAGAAGATTCTCTAAGGAGGAAAGCTACCATTGGAGGAGGAAGAAGAGCTCCATTGGAGAGGAAGGAGAAGAACACACCATTGTTAGACCTTGATAGCTTTTGTAGTGAAGAATTTCGGAATCGATTTCTAGAGTTGTATGAACCATCTAAACCTTCTTTTGGAAGGGTTGTGAGTCATTTTAATCTTACTTTCAGCTTGGTTTTGTTTACTTCACTTGTTCATCTCTTTCTCTTCATTATCTTGCAAATGGAAGCCATGATTTTATGTTTAATGATTTCGATTGTTATGATGAATGTTGTAGGCTAAATAGATGTGATTCTAGGGTAAGGAAAGGATGGTTATGGCTAGGAATATGATAGGATGGACTTAGATTTGCCCTTGGATGAGTTACTTACTTGAATGTAGCCTCTGTTGGAGTCCACGGTTTGTTCTTGCCAGACCACGGCCGTGGATTTGGTAGAACAGCCCGTGATTCTCCCTGGTTCGATGGATCTAGCTTTAGATTGTTAGAATGTTGAAATCCTAGTGTTTGTTGAGCTAAATCTATCCTAGGGTGACCTAGTGTAGCAACTAAGTATTAAAAGAGACTTACCCGGTGATTCTTTCTCTTAGATTTCAAAGATGACAAACCCTAGGTAGTGGTGAGCCTCATAAGCCGCCATTGGACTAAGTGTGCTAGGATAGTTGTTTAGGACTAACCCTTTCGAGACTTACCCGGTAAGGATAGGTTAGATCCCTAGGTAACAATCCGGTTTGTGTAGAATTCCATCCCTTAGGTTCTTAGAGACTTACCCGGTGATGAGACCTTAGGGATGGACAAGTGGACAATGAGACCTACCCGGTGATTGATCCCAATCTAGAAACACTCATTCCCAACATATCATAGTTAATCCAAGGATGATTAGATAGCTTGAGTCACATGCCATAACCGGAACTTCCAATCCCTAGAATCCGCTTTTCTCTCTTGATTCATATCTCGTGTTTAGCTTGTTTGTTTGTGTTGATTCGTTAGCTTAGTTGATTGTTTACTTTGCATCATTTGTGATCCTTGATTGATCACCTAAAAACCAACCAAAAACATTGAGGTTTTCATTTCTTTATTTCTTTCTCTTTTCTATAACCTAGATCTTCACTAAACTTAATCATAAATCGAATCAATCTCACCTTAGTCTTTGTGTTCGACCTCGGAATACTATCCCTACTACAAACGTCCCGTACACTGCGGGTTCGCTAGGAGTTATGAGAAATATAACGAGTATAAATTTAAAACCCATTGCGTATCACATCCTGAGCGTAACAAGTTTTTGGCGCCGTTGCCGGGGACTAGGTCTAGATTGAGTCTATTTTGTGATTGTTTATAGTGTAGATCTTTCTTGTTGCTTTTGATCTCTCTTTGGTTCGTGTCTTTGCTTTTCAGGACATCTCTTACTCTTTAGGTGTATGCGAAGATCTCGTGGCAAGGATTTAGCTCCATTCGATCCCGAACCGGAGAAAACCCTTAGATCTAGATCCAAGAGCATTAGAAAAGGGAAAGAGATGACCGGAAGAGATCTCCAAGCTGAATTGGATGAGGCTTTAGAGCAAATAAGGCTAAGAGATGAGCTCTTGGAGGAAGAAAGGAGACTTGCCAATGAGAGGCAAGAAGCAACTAGGAGGGAGATTGATGAGATTAGGCAAGCCCTTGTACAAGGAGAGCTTAATCGTCAACAACCTCCACCTCCTCCACCACCACAACCGCAGCCGGCGGCGAATGTTAGGGTTGTCCCCATTGCAATTGAAGAGCCACAAACACTAGGGAGACGTATGGATCCGGCACAAAGAGCACACCGTCCGGGTGTGAACTTAGGAGACCCCGCAACCCACAACTACGAGCTCCGCCCTCAAGTTCTAAAAATGATCCGGCATAATCAATTTGGAGGGATGGAAGGAGAGTCTCCTCATCAACACTTGATGAACTATGAGATTTTGATGGAGACTCTTAGACCGCCAAGATTGGAGAGCAACAACCATAAGCTTAGGGCTTTTTCCTTCTCTTTTAAGGATAAAGCCTTGGCTTGGTATCAATCCATTCCACAAGGGCGAGTTAGTACTTGGGAGGAGATGACAACCGAGTTTTTGACTAAGTTCTTCCCACCTTCCAAGACTACCGAGTTAAGAGGGAAGATCAATGCCTTCGTGATGAAGGATAGAGAGAGTTTGTTCAAGTCTTGGGAGAGGTTCAAGGATCTTCTCCTAGATTGCCCACACCATGGTATACCGAAAATTGAGCTATTGGAGATCTACTTCAAAGGACTTGATGAAGATAGCCAATTCAAGCTCCAATCTCTTTCCGATGGGACTTTCATGGAGAAGCATGTAGATGAAGCTTGGGAGTTTGTAGAGAAACAAGCTCTAGTGATTGAGAAATACTCCCATAGGAAGAGTGAAGGGAGAAAGGCGGGAGCATATGAGGTGAGTGAAGTCACCATGAGCAACTTCAAGCTTGATGCCATCAATAATGAATTGAAGTCCTTGAGGGAGTTGTGTGCTTCAACTTTGAAGAACCAAGCAACTCCTCAAGTGCAAGTGCAAGCTAATTTGTCTTCAAAGGAGGAAGATGTGAATTACATGGGAAGGGGAAACTACAACAACAACTACCAAGGCCCGAGGAGTTTTAACAACAACCGACAATTCAACAATTACCGGCCCAACCACAACCATCCCGGGTTTTCCTACTCTAACCCGGACGGAGCCTTAAACCCTCCCGCTTCCACAAGCACAACTCCACCACCAAAAGCTTCACAAGAACCTCCACTCGGATTTACTCAACCTCCAAAGGATAGAACCGAAATGATGTTGGAGCAATTGCTTGGAAGGTTGAGTGGTCTTGAGAGCACCGTGACTTCCATCTCTAAGGCTCAAAAGGTGTTGGAAGCACAAGTGTTCCAAAAGGCGGGTGAAGCCCATAGAGATCCGGGAAAGCTTCCCGGAAGGACCGAAGACAACCCAAGAGGCCAAGTGTTGGCCATTACAACGAGGAGCGGGTTGAGTATGAAGGATCCTTTGCCCAAGGAGAATGCTAAGGGAAAACAAGTGGTGATAGAGGAAGAGACTTTGCAAGAAGATGGAGGCAAGAGCAAGGATGTTGAGCCAACCTATGTGGCACCGCCTCCATACAAGCCACCACTACCGTTCCCACAATCACGAGCAAGAGCTCGCTTGGACAACCACTTTGGTAAATTCCTTGAACTAATGTCGAAGTTGCATATTAACATTCCGTTCATGGATGCTATTTTTGGAATGCCGGCATATGGCAAGTTCTTGAAGGAAATACTCTCCAACAAAAGGAAGTTGGAGGAGTATGGGGAGATAAGAATGACGAAGAGGTCCTCGGAATTGATCCAAACAATGAAGGAGGAGATGCCTCCTAAGCTAAGAGATCCGGGTTCTTTTTGTGTCCCAATTGGAGTGGGAGATGTGAAGTATGAAGCCCTTTGTGATCTTGGGGCACGTGTAAGCATCATACCGCTTGCACTTTGCAACAAGGTTGGGCTAGGAGAGCCAAAACCGGTCAAGATGACCCTCTACATGGCAGACCGTTCTATCACTCACCCGGTTGGAATCTTAGAAGACATTCCGGTGCAACTAGGAAAGTTCTATGTGCCGATTGATTTTGTTGTCTTGGATATTCCGGCGGACTATCCGGTTCCCATCATCTTAGGAAGACCTTTCCTAGCCACTTCCGGATGCCTAGTGGATTGCAAGAATGGAGTTCTCTCCTTCAACATTGGAGAAGAGAACATCAAGTTCAAGTTGTCCACAATGATGAAAGGGCCAACCCTTGATGAGGATGTCTTCAACATAGTCGAGCAAGAGGAGTCTAGAGAAGTTGTGAGCTCGATCTTGATCAAGGACCCCTTGGAGAAGGTTCTTACCTTAAGTTTGATGGAGGAAGGTGTTGAGGAGGCTTACAATAAAGAGATCAAGGCCTTGGAAGCACTAGAAAAGGAGACAAGAGTTGGATTTGAGGATCACGAAGGCATGCTGAACAACTGTAAGTTCCACGGGCGTGGAATGTGTTCCATGGCCGTGGAACTCTCTAGAAAGCTTAGAAGAGCAAGCCTGGCAACTTCCACGGCCGTGGAAGTGGAGCCAACCGTGGAGTTGGCCGTGGTTTCCCCAACAGCAGCTCTTGATGATGAACAAGCTTCAAGGAGCCTTGGAGGGTCTTCATTTGCTTTGGATTCATCTCATCCAACGTTATTTGGATCGTCTCCACTCGACAAAGGTCCTCCTAAACTTGAACTTAAACCCCTTCCCTCTCATTTAAAGTATGCTTTTCGTGGTGATAATTCTACATATCCGGTGATTGTGAATGCATGCTTGAATGATGATGAACTTGCTAAGTTGTTGCATGAGCTAAGATTGCATAGGAAAGCCATTGGCTATACTATTGATGATTTGGTTGGCATTAAGCCCTCTTTGTGCATGCATAAGATATTGATGGAAGATAACCATAAACCCTCTATTGAACATCAAAGAAGACTAAATCTTATAATGAAAGAGGTAGTCAAAAAGGAAATCATTAAGTTGCTAGATGCGGGGATAATCTACCCTATCTCGGATAGTAAGTGGGTTAGTCCCGTTCATGTAGTTCCTAAGAAAGGTGGGATGACCGTAGTGACTAATGAGAACAATGAACTAATCCTAACTAGGACGGTTACGGGATGGAGGATGTGCATTGACTATAGGAAGTTGAACATGGCCTCTAGGAAAGATCACTTCCCTCTTCCTTTCATTGACCAAATGCTAGAGAGGTTAGCTCAACATTCTCATTTTTGCTACCTAGATGGCTATAGTGGATTCTTCCAAATCCCTATCCACCCGATGACCAAGAGAAAACCACCTTTACATGTCCATGGGGTACTTTGCATATAGGAGAATGCCATTTGGGTTGTGTAATGCACCCGCCACCTTTCAAAGGTGTATGATGGCTATCTTTTCAGAATACATTGAGAATATCATGGAAGTGTTTATGGATGATTTTTCTGTTTATGGTTCTTCCTTTGATAATTGCTTGGCTAACTTGTCATTAGTATTGAAAAGATGTGAGGAGACAAACCTTGTCTTGAATTGGGAAAAGTGCCACTTCATGGTAAGTGAAGGTATTGTGTTGGGACACTTGGTGTCCAACCGTGGCATTGAGGTTGATAGGGCCAAAATTGAAACGATAGAGAAGTTGCCACCACCTACCTCGGTGAAGGGGGTAAGGAGTTTCTTAGGGCATGCCGGTTTTTACCGGAGGTTTATTAAGGATTTCTCTAAAATCTCTAAGCCCCTTACTAACCTACTAATGAAAGATGTTGAGTTTGTTTTCTCCAAGGATTGTCTTGAGGCCTTTTGTAGGTTGAAGAACGCCTTGATCTCCGCACCTATCATGCAACCTCCGGATTGGAGTTTACCGTTTGAGATCATGTGTGATGCAAGTGATGTAGCTGTTGGGGCTGTTTTGGGGCAAAGGAAAGATGGGCGCACGCATGCCATTTATTATGCTAGCAAGACGCTAGATGATGCCCAACTCAATTATGCTACCACCGAGAAGGAGTTACTAGCGGTTGTGTATGCATTTGAGAAGTTCTGCTCATATCTTGTTGGAGCGAAGGTCATTGTTTATACGGATCATGCTGCGATCTGTTATCTACTTACCAAGAAGGATACCAAGCCTAGGTTGATTCGGTGGATCCTTCTTCTTCAAGAGTTTGATTTGGAAATCCGGGACAAGAAGGGGTCCGAAAACTCTGTGGCAGATCACCTTAGTAGACTCCCACCATTGGAGCTTGAAAGAGATGACATCCCGATTGATGATTCATTCCGGGATGAGCAATTGCAAATGGTGGAGGAATGCTTGTTCCAAGTGTCTAGAGGAAGTGAGCCATGGTTTGCCGACATTGTGAACTATGTAGTGTGTGAGGAAGTGCCTCCCGGATTAACATATGCCCAAAGAAAGAAGTTCTTCAAAGATGTGAGGCACTACTATTGGAGTGAACCACTTTTGTTCAAAAGAGGGCCGGATGGAATGTTTAGAAGATGCATACCGGAGGATGAGGTGGAGAGTGTGATCCGCCATTGTCATTCCTTGCCATGTGGAGGGAATGCTAGCTCACACAAGACATGTGCGAAAGTGTTGCAATCGGGCTTCTTTTGGCCAAGTTTGTTCAAGGACGTGCAAAGCTTTGTGGTAGCTTGTGATGCTTGCCAAAGGACGGGGAACATCTCAAGGAGGAATGAGATGCCCTTGAACAACATACAAGAAGTGGAAATATTTGATGTGTGGGGTGTGGACTTCATGGGACCATTCCCTTCTTCGTGTGGCAACCTCTACATCCTATTGGCGGTTGATTATGTTTCAAGATGGGTGGAGGCAATCGCCTCTCCTACAAATGATACCAAGGTTGTAGTGCGGTTCTTCAACCGAGTGATCTTTCCTAGGTTTGGAACACCAAGGGTGATCATAAGTGATGGAGGAAAGCACTTCACCTATAGGAACTTTGGGGCACTTTTGGCTAAGTATGGGGTGACTCATAAGGTAGCAACACCTTACCATCCCCAAACTAGTGGCGAAGTGGAGATCTCCAACCGGGAGATAAAGACCATTCTTGAGAAGACGGTCTCTAGGACGAGAAAGGATTGGGCTATGAAGTTTGATGACGCCTTATGGGCATATAGAACCGCCTTCAAGACACCGATTGGCACCACTCCTTACAAGCTAGTCTATGGCAAGTCTTGCCACCTTCCGGTAGAGATGGAGCATAGAGCTTATTGGGCCATTACGTGGCTAAATTTTGACCTCAAGGAGGCCGGTGAGAAGAGATTGCTTGACATAAATGCCCTTGAGGAGATCCGGTTGGATGCCTATGAGAATGCCCGGATCTACAAGGAGAGAACCAAACGGTGGCATGACAAGCGCCTCATCCCGAAGGAGTTGAGTGAAGGCGACCTTGTCCTTCTCTTCAACTCAAGGCTGCGGCTCTTCCCCGGAAAGCTAAAATCGAGATGGACCGGGCCATATGTGGTGAAGAAGATCTTTCCCCATGGAGCTATTGAGATAGGAGGGGAGCATTGTGGGAACTTTAAGGTGAATGGGCACCGGTTGAAGAAGTATATCCCGGGAGCTCCGGTGGATATGATTGCCCCACTTCACCTTGAGTAGACGCCCCCGAGTTTAGTCAAGCTAATGACCTTAAAGAAGCGCTTGGTGGGAGGCAACCCATTGGTAACGTTTTCCCTTTCTCGTTTTGTTGTTGTTTTAGATTTTTCTGTTTTTGTGTGTGTTTGGTGTGTTTTGTGTGTATGCTAGAGTCTTGGTAGCATTGGAAGCCTTGCATGACATGTGAATGATGATGATGACCCTCATCAATTATGGGTGGAGCGGACGCGGAACTTGGACGGCTAGCGGTGCCTAGCGTGGGTCCCGACGCCTTGATGAACACTTAGAGCTCTCTACCATTGTTGATAGGATCATCCACCATCAATCCACTTGAGAAATCCCAAATACCATAGCAAACCATTTTTACATTGTGAGAACCTTCTTTCACTCTTTTTACTTCATTTACACATTGGGGACAATGTGTTTCTAAGTATGGGGTGGGGTTTGCATGATCCTTTGCATGATGAGCATCTAGGATAGTTTAAAAATTTTCACATGTCTTGCATTGTATATATTCATTTCGAAAATCGCATAAAAATTCAGAAAATTTAAAAAAATTTTGTGCTTTCTAGGCTTGGATATGACCCTAATGATGAATCTTGTCTTGTGGATTGGCTATGGATGGCCTTATGTGTTAAATTGATGAATGCATATGTGGACTTGAAGTACTTATCTTGAATCCCATGAATGATTTGTGATCATGATGTTGCCTAGAATGGATTGAGTATTGAAAGTCGAAATTACATGCTAGTTCTTGCACACCATCTAGGAATGAATGAGGCAATTCATCTCTCTATTCTTCTCATCTTGATCATGTTGTTTGAGCACCTCAATTGATATAAAAATTGACCTCTTTTGACCCATCCGGGAATAGGAGCATGTTAGTGTGTTGATGTGTGTGAAAAGCAAGTGTGGGGTGAAGATGTTGATGAAAGAATGCCATGAATAAAATGCTGAAATTGTTGTGAAAGTGTAGACAAAAATATAGGTTTGGGGACATTGGTTTAAGTGACAAGTAACTCGGCACACTTCACATAATTGGGTGTTGGTGCCTTGCCAAAGTCAAATAAACCGATAGTCCTAACGAGCTTTGGTATGTTTGCCCGGTGTGGATGCACCTCGAAAAATAGAAAAAGCCCGAGGATGGCTAATCACCAAGGTTTCGGCTTCTGTACACCAATTCCATTGTCTCAAAAATAAGTGAAGGAAAAAGAAAAGATGGAGAAAATATACACTTGAGGGAAGTTGATCGAGGACAAAATTGTGGAGTTAGTTCCATTCCCGGATTAGCATCACATAGCCTAGAGAAATCCCCACCTAATCACAACATTTCTTGGCCTTTTATTTCACAAGACCTTATGACCTATTTGCATGTTTGTAAGACTTAGTAATCTAGATTGGATATGCTCTTGATCATCTTGACTTCTTCATTTTTACATTTCATGCATGCTTTCGAGTTAAGTATAATTGTCTTTCTGTGCCTTCGTTTATTTGATACATAATTGCTCATCCATTGCCATGAAACATGACTATGAAGGTGATCCAATAGTGGAAGCACAAACCCAAAAAGATTTTGCCATTTTTCTGCATACATAAATCATGTCATCTCTTAGTCTATAGTTGGGAATTTGCTCGGGGACGAGCAAACCTTAAGTATGGGGTATTTTTGATAACACGATTTATGACTTAGGTTTAGGTAGTCATTTAGATAGATTTCTCACTCATTCATACATGGTTTAGCACTAGTTCACGACGTTTGCACTCAATTCACGTATTTTGTCGAGATAGACGTCTACACGGACTCTTGCATTGCTTTGTAGGTATTTAGGGAGATTTAGAAGCTTAAACTAAACGTTTGAGGATCGTTCATCAAGATGATACACCCTCGGACTCATTAGGATGCAAGCTAAGGGCTAAGGAGGACTCAAGGAACCTTGCCAATACAAGTCATGCACCAAATCAAAGCTTAATGAACCAAGGCAACGCTGAAGCACCAAACCACGGTTCACTGAAGGTCCACGGCCGTGGAACCAACCGTGGTTCTTGCTAGGCGGTTGTGACAGCTGTGCCACGATCTCTTGGCCAGCTCTTGCAAAGTTGTAGTATAAAAGTGGTCCTGTATTGGCTGAGAGGAGCATCTTTCATCTTCCATTCCACCATCCAATTCCACATTCACACCACAACAAGAAGATTCTCTAAGGAGGAAAGCTACCATTGGAGGAGGAAGAAGAGCTCCATTGGAGAGGAAGGAGAAGAACACACCATTGTTAGACCTTGATAGCTTTTGTAGTGAAGAATTTCGGAATCGATTTCTAGAGTTGTATGAACCATCTAAACCCTTCTTTTGGAAGGGTTGTGAGTCATTTTAATCTTACTTTCAACTTGGTTTTGTTTACTTCACTTGTTCATCTCTTTCTCTTCATTATCTTGCAAATGGAAGCCATGATTTTATGTTTAATGATTTCGATTGTTATGATGAATGTTGTAGGCTAAATAGATGTGATTCTAGGGTAAGGAAAGGATGGTTATGGCTAGGACTATGATAGGATGGACTTAGATTTGCCCTTGGATGAGTTACTTACTTGAACGTAGCCTCTGTTGGAGTCCACGGTTTGTTCTTGCCAGACCACGGCCGTGGATTTGGTAGAACAGCCCGTGATTCTCCCTAGTTCGATGGATCTAGCTTTAGATTGTTAGAATGTTGAAATCCTAGTGTTTGTTGAGTTAAATCTATCCTAGGGTGACCTAGTGTAGCAACTAAGTGTTAGAAGAGACTTACCCGGTGATTCTTACTCTTAGATTTCAAAGATGACAAACTCTAGGTAGTGGTGAGCCTCATAAGCCGCCATTGGACTAAGTGTGCTAGGATAGTTGTTTAGGACTAACCCTTTCGAGACTTACCCGGTAAGGATAGGTTAGATCCATAGGTAACAATCCGGTTTGTGTAGAATTCCATCCCTTAGGTTCTTAGAGACTTACCCGGTGATGAGACCTTAGGGACGGACTAGTGGACCATGAGACCTACCCGGTGATTGATCCTAATCTAGAAACACTCATTCCCAACATATCATAGTTAATCCAAGGATGATTAGATAGCTTGAGTCACATGCCATAACCGGAACTTCCAACCCCTAGAATCCGCTTTTCTCTCTTGATTCATATCTCGTGTTTAACTTGTTTGTTTGTGTTGATTCGTTAGCTTAGTTGATTGTTTACTTTGCATCATTTGTGATCCTTGATTGATCCCCTAAAAACCAACCAAAAATATTGAGGTTTTCATTTCTCTATTTCTTTCTCTTTTCTATAACCTAGATCTTCACTAAACTTAATCATAAATCGAATCAATCTCACCTTAGTCTTTGTGTTCGACCTCGGAATACTATCCATACTACAAACGTCCCGTACACTGCGGGTTCGCTAGGAGTTAGGAGAAATATAACGAGTATAAATTTAAAACCCATTGCGTATCACATCCTGAGCGTAACAAAAACCCACTGTAAACGGTACTCCCTCAACTGTAACTAAGGATAACCTATCTATGCATGCATCAAAAATAAAAGAATGTGTAACGCCCATATCAAACAGAACTTTAACAAGTGAATCCTTAATCCAAATAGTACATATAGTCGCAAGTGCAACTGGCTGGTGATCGCTCCTCACCTCAACACTCGTGCCTGAGCTCCTCTCATATCGGTTGTACTACCACCACATCCTCTACCAAAACCCCGTCCTTGCATGGAACTTTGTGGAGGAGGATGACATGAGGCCCGTTACTAATTTTGTTGGACCGGAGACCGATATTGTGGTGGTCTATGTCCACCTCCCTTCACGATTGAGGGGGAAGACCATTGTTGTGATGAAGATCTGCCCTGACGGCAGAATGTAGCCTTTTGTCATGGCTTGCCGCACGTGAAACATGCACCGGCGGCTTCTAACACTCTGACCTGATATGTCCATAACCTTCATAATTGTGACATTGTAGTCCTCTATTTGAAGTCTAAGTTGTGGGGTAATAGCTAGGCCGTCCGTGCATCTGAATTCATCCAAAGCTAGAAGCTCCTGCACCAGTACTGGCATGTCATACTCTCTGCCGCTTCTCCATCCCACTTGACTAAACAACTCTCCTAGGACTCGGCTTGTCTCTCTCATACGCTGAGGCCCTATACTAGTAGTCTAGCAGCGACTTACGTCAAAATCCCGTAAGGTAGGAGCGGGTACTCTCTCAGTATCCTCGAGAACAAATAAATAGGTTGATCCACAAGAGGTGCAGCCGGTCCAAGTAGTGCCAACTCCTCTCTTAGCTTCCTAATCGCCTCAGAGATCGGAACATCCTCAAACTACGCCTCCAAAAAGTCATGTAGTCTCCCTCTCCTCAGTGTTGTAGGACAAAACAACTCTCTAATAAGGCTCCTCGTCTGCTCGAATCCTTTAACTCCGTTACAGACAATCCTCTACCAGTATTGTGTCTGCTCTCTATACAAAGTCTGAACCAACTCAACTTGCCGATCCTTTGGGCAACGGATCGACTACAAAGTAGTCTCTACATGTCCCAACCAATGCTCTACCTCTAAGCCCCACTTCCCGTCAAAGGGAGGTACTCGCATATGGTTGAAAGTCTTCAACCATGCATCACGCATTTGTGACCTTGGCTCATTCCGAGCCCTGACGACCTGAACTACTCTCTCCGGTGCAACTTGCACTGGGACACTCTCTATGGCACCTCAGCATACCTCGTAGGCATCGGGGATCTGGGCCACGTCCTCCCATCCTAGCTGCATTGACTACCTGTTGGACGTACTCTCTAAATCCCATCGATACACCACTTAAATTAGTTGATTGTGCCCTTTGTGGTCCTGGTCTAACAGTAGTCTCATTCCCAACATCAAAAACCATACTCTCAGAAATTTCCTCGTTCCTATCATCTTCTAGTCCATCTATTGGTGGCTCATATATGGGGAATCAATCCCGACATCTCGTTGTTGGAGGTCTACCTTCACGGCCACATCCTCTAACTGTGTCGCTCTAGTACGTTCCATATGCACGAGGTATAATAACTAAGAATAGGACATAACTAACTAATAAGAGAATTCAAATCCAATATATCAAACTAAGCTGCCGAGATCCGCGGAGGTAGTGGTGGTCCCGCGTACTTTCTATCCTATCCCGACTATACACATGATTTGAAAACGAAATTCCTTTGGAAAACTCAAACCCCTTTTGGGTTCTACTTATTCATTTATTTATTTGGCCCTTTAGAAGATTGCAAGTGCAATTGTTGTCAATCTAGCTCTGATACCATGTTGTAACACCCAAAATTCTAAGAACTCGGGGCGCTACGGGTTAGTACTTCACAATGGGTCTTGACCCTAGCCTGACAACAATTTCACCGGATCTTACAACAAGGCACAAAGAAAGGAAAACGGAATACAATAAAATGCAATAATGTCATGATCTACATGAAAGACTATCAGCCAAGTACTACATCAGTACGATAATCCAAAGACAACTAATGCACAAGAAGAAGAATGAAATAAAAGAAAACCCAATCCTGCCCTACAACGTAGGGGGAACCCAGGTAACCACTCTCGTCCAGATCACTCTACAGCTATCCTATCCTGCAATACATCTAACAACATAGGATAAAACCATTAGCTAACAGACTAAATATCATGTGAACTAGAATAGCACAAACACACATCGGTATTGAAATCATACACACAACATGCTTGCACAAAATTCTGGTTATTATCTTGTATTTAAGTGATTCACTTCTAATTCAACTTCTTGTGTGGCACGAGGGTCTCCTGACTCCCGCCTCCATCCCGTATACCTACAAGAATGGATCATATGCATCTCACCGTATACCATGTCTAGGCTAATCACGGAGAACCTCCTAGTCTGATGTCAGAGTTGGGCAGTGATGCCACAATCCGTTATGCATACACTTGGGTCCCAATTAACAAAAATGTCGTCCTTATCAAGTTTCCTTTAGGAGACATACAACTCACACACCACTATCATAATCCACACCAACAATCAGAAAGCTAGCTAAGTAAGCTCAAAGGACTTACCTGTATCAAGCCAAGTCTAGTTAACGATATCACTTGATCCCGTATGCGTATGATTTCAACCGTCTGGTTATAAAGGAAGTAGAGATCAATATACCATATCTAACATCTAGAAGTTAGTTTTCAACTTCTAAGTTGACAACGACTATTAAACTACCCATTTTTTCCTGAAAAGAAGATTTTACCCCTGGTGATTTGGATAACCTAAAAGGCTCTACAAAAGTTCATAAACCGCTACTAATCCAAGAACATGATGACAAACGCCAAAAGACAACTAATCCACTAGAGTCACCCAAAATCCCAAAGTTGTCTCCAAGACGCTAAATTCCACACTTAGCCAAATTTCCTCCCTCATTACAAACTGAGTTTGTACCCTACTTTGTGAGGCCCCACATTCGAATCTAACCGTTGGATAGATCCCAAATTTTTTCATGATGAACTATAACATATATCCTATAACCTGTCAAAATTTAATGTCCATCACAAATGTCTAACCGAAACATAATTGAATCTAAAAACTACACCATAACAAGTTTTTCTATACTTAGAATCTTTTAGCATAATCTAGAAAATTGCTTAAGGTCTCAGCTTAGAAACATCATAGCTCATAAACCACTTATTGGGTTCTTATCAAGGTATGATATGCTTACCAATAATATCCCAACTACAATAAATCAAAATTTCAGCCAAAAAGAAGGAGTCTAACATACCTAGATATGGCTCCAAAGTTGGACGGTTGTCACTTTGCAAACTTTGGAGGAAGTACGCGACCACAAGAGATGGATGGCGTTACCGCGGAAAAGGCCCAGAGTTGTTGTTGCGTTGCTTGTTTTTGTGCAGAAGGTGTGATCAGTACTTCCTCGAGCAGCGTAAACGTCTAGACCTCCCTGTAGTCCAAAGGTGAAGACTTTATACCCTTTTCCTTCATCATTCATGTGAGGACATCCAGATCGAAGAGAAAATACAAGAGGGGAACATTATCTTGGTCCAGCTGTTATTGCAGGCGGCGACACGACTCCGGGGCTCGCTGTTCCTCTGAGGTGTGACAGAGAGATGAAGAGGAAGGGCAAGGAAGAAGGTTGGAACTTGTTGGTGCGCGAACAATGTTGAAGAGGAGGAAGGAGAGGGTGTCGGTTGTACGTGAAAGCAAGAAGAGGGGTGAGAGATATGAGAGAGAGAATGTTGCGTGAATAAAGGAAGTAGGTTGATCGGGTGCAAGTAAGAAGGAAAGGATCAAGAATTGTTACTTTGATTCAGTCAGGGCTATAAGGAAGCCGTAAATCTCGTTCTAAGAAAGGTTACAAGAAGATCATGTTTGTTAGGGAGATAAGAGGTGAGAATTGCGGCCCATCTGAAGGAAATATGGAATTCTGCGACCGTGGCAGAGAGAATTAAGCATGACCACAGGAAGGAACGGGCGCGATCGCGACGGCTTCTTCATGGGCCGGAGTTCTCTCATGGATCTAGATAGAGATCCGGTAACCTGCAACTCGGGTCGGATCTTAAGAAAAATATTTCCGGTAGTTACAATTAAGCTTTTCTCTTTTTTTTCACTCTTGTGACATTCTATAACACTGGTTTAATTTGTCTAGTATAATATAATGTTAGATTGTTTCATACTTATTACACTCATTAACTATTATTTGTATATAAAATATATAAAGTAAGATTTTTGCGTAATTAATACAACTCCTTTCAAAAAAAATTAATGTTCTATGAAAATATTAATATAAAATAATTAAAATATTAAAAAAAATTAATTATTATGGAAAATGATGGTTGATCCGGACAATATATGAGTTAAAATAGTTGAAGAAAAATACTTCAAAGACGCCTGCCTCTAGAACTACAAATGTGGGAAAAATTCATCATGACAATGGAGAAAACTAGTAAAACTGAGAGAAAACCTTGATAAGGGGCTTAGGCGGCAAATGGGTGACGGAAAAACAGTTAGATTTTGGAAGGAAGATGGATTTACGATAAACCGCTACAGGACCTCGTAACTAATAAGGCCCTGATAAATCATAATGAATACACTTGTTCATATATCACGGACAAAAAATGAAATCATCAATTTGTAAATAAACTAAGTACTCTTTTACCAGCTAACATTATCAATAAAATTAAAAACTACAACCTCTCCAAAAAAGGCATTAAAGATAGACTTTATTGGGCGAAGAACGAAGAAGGATGGTATTCGACCAAATCGTCTATGGAAATGATTTAAAAACGAAATGTAAGGGTCACCACATATAAAGCATGGAGATGGAAGATTAACATAATGCCTAAAAAAATCTCTTATGGAAACTGGCACTCCACGGGCTACCAACAAAAGAAAATCTTGACAAACAAAAAATCCCTGTAATGATGAATTGTAAAAATTCTGTCAGCACCACACAGAAAGTTCAAAGCATTTGTTCTTTAAGTATCTCTACGTGATACAAACAGTTGACAACCCAAACATTTCATCTCTCCTACAAAACTACGATATTGACAATTGGAGCATAATCGAGGCTCTATTTGACCTAAAAGAAAAAATGAGCCCTTCGGAGTTAAGGAACCTCGTTGTCATTTGGTGGAATATTTGGATTGCTAGGAACCAAATCATTTTTAACAAAACAAAGATTTCACATAACAAAAAATACTAGCCTTAAAGTCAAATTACTGATTGGGAGAAGGCCAACAACAATATGACTAACAACACTACAAATATCGTAAAAGAAAGAAGGATAACTACAAATATAAAATGGATAAGACCAAATGAGGGGTATCTTAAGCTTAACTTTAATGCCTAAAAAAACTCGACAACACAAATACTCTTTTGGGTATATCATTAGAAACCATTATGCCATTCCTATAGCTATAGGGAGTGGAAGATGTAATGTCGATTATGTGTTAGAGGCAAAAGAAGTCTCTCTACGTGAGGGGCTTTTAAAGGCCGCTATGGAAGGTGTTAGATCCATCGTGATCAAAGGAGACAATTTGATGCTAATTATTGCGATTAACCGACTATGGAAACCCCCATAGGCGATGGATATGATCATATCCGATATCTCAAATATAATTGCGGGATTCTCACAATCTACCGTCCAACATATTTTCAGGAAAATCAACTTTGTCCCATATAGGATTGCGCTACATGGACACCATCAAGTTATGGACGTCGATGAGCTTCAAGAAGATGTTGAAGACCTCATCCGCAAGGATGCTTTAGGCCGATTGGTTTCTAGAAATTGATCCGCTTATTTTTCTTACCTTTGTATCAAAAAAAATAAAAGAAAAAACTTAAACTTACAATAATAAATACATTTATGTAAAGCTAATAAAGACTTATGAAAAGCTAGAACCTACAAGGGTTGCTGCTGAAAACAAAAGAAAGAAATATGCTGACATTTGTAGTTCCTAGGGGGTATCACTTTCTTCCTTTTTCCTTTTCCACGTTTGTTGACTTCGGAGATGATGCGGTGGAAATCCTTAAAAGATTAGACACGTATGCTAAAGAGTTTCCCGGGTAGAGTTTCCCGGGTGGAAATCCTTAAAAGATTAGACACGTATGCTAAAAAGGATCTGGGGTCCAACTTGTTAGTCGGCTCCCATCTAACTTCGTGTAATTTGTTTTCCTATGATAATAATAATATTAGTAGTAGTTATAATAATAATAATAATAATAATAATAATAATAATAATAATAATATAATTATAATAATAACAGTAGTAGTACTAGTATAATAGTTTTTATCTATAATAAAGGGTAAATAAATGTTAGAAGAAGGCAAATGGTGTATGAGAGTTTAGAGAAACAATAAACGATAGGAGTTTAAATTAGAAGATAAATTTACAAGGTTTGAAAATATTAATATTAAAAACTAAAAGTGTAAGAGCCCTAGTCCTTGGAGCCTAGGAGCCTAGTTGAGCTTTTGTGAGCCTTGTCTTGACCCCTGATAGCCGCCCCAGCGCACCACCTGGGCCGCCCCAGCAGCTAGGCGCCCTTGCGCCCTAGGCTAGCCGCCCCTGCGGCTCTGCATGAGTGCAGCCGCATTCGTTGACTCTTTGACTTGTGCTTTGCGGCGGGCTTCTCCTCTAAGTTTCCCTATCCTTCAGATGAGAGGTTTCTTCACCTCATTCCAACTTCTTCACCCTCTCTATGTTCTTCATCTTCTCCTCTCTTCTTCCTTGATCTTCTTTGCTTTCTCTTGATCTTGTGTGTGTGAGTTCTTGAGAGTTTGAGTGTGGTTTTCGCTTTGGATGATCTGGAGGCTGTTGTTGAGGGTTGTTGGTGTTGCGTTGAGGTTGTAGATGTGTTGTGTGCACCCAGTTGAAGCTTAGGGCTTGCTGTGGTAAGCTCTTCTTCTTCATCTCTCTTCCTTCTTTCTTTCTTGCTTCTTTCTTCTTCTTTCTAGCTTAGGATCACAAGCTGAGCTTGTGTGGATCATTTCCTAGCCTTTTGATGATCATATATGTGTGTATGTGGATATATGTTGATCTGTTGTGTTGAAGAAGTGAAGAGAATCAAGAAAGGGATCGAAGAGAAGTCGGGACCAACTCTCTGCACAGTTGGCCGCCCCTGCGCCTGACTCCAGCCGCCCTTGCGCCTGCTGTGGACCACCCCTGCGCATGGTGTGAGCCGCCCCTGCGCCTCACAGGGTCAGCCTTGTGTTCTTGCTTTTGTTGGTGCATACCTGGTTGGTATGTCTTCCTTCCTTCCTTTCCTTTGGCCTTGGCTTAGTTGATAGCTAGGTTAGGGTGGTTAGGATGAGTTGTATGATAGAGATGTGCCTTAGGCACTTGTGTTGATGTTGAGGTTATGTTGTAGGAATCTGTGAGCTTGTTATGATCTTGAGGTTTAGATTGAGGTTGTAGGTTGGTTATGGTTATGGAGACGAGTCTCCTAACCCTTGTAGTGTATGATGTTGTGTGCCTTGCTATTGCAGGTGTTGGCTTCTTCCCCAAGGGGAAGTTGTGACGTGGTATTGGATACGAGTATGTGAGGTAAGTCCATATGACTTACTTAGCATTCAGTTATAGATTTGTGCAATTGTGATGGTTGTGTGTGTTCATATGATTCTGCATTTATAACCTAAACCGGACTAGGATGACCATTTTATTACATTTAAATGGGCCAAGTGTATTATAACGGGCGGTAACCACCAGTTTCCGCCTGCGGGTTAGGAGGAGGTGCCTGGAAGCCAGTAACACGGGGGGACGAGTGATGATCACCCCCATGCAAAACCCCTGTGTTAACGGGGAAAGGGACAAGGTTCTTAAGGCTCCTCGTGTTACAAAAGAAGTTGAATTAGTAATGAAATCACGTAATGTAAGATAATAAATGAATATGTGTGGCATTGCATGTATGAGATGTTGATGTGTGTTTGTGCTATTACCTTCATGCTTATCTATTGATGTAGCTAACGGTGTATACCGTGTTGTAGATGATCTGCAGGTTAGGAAGACTGCAAAGTGAGTCAGATGGTGTGACCAACCGAGGACTTCTGTACATTAGGATGCGTGGGTTGGGATCTTTTGTATCAGATGTTATGTTTGATGTTTTGTACTCGGCTTTGTGTTTGTAAACACTTTTGATGTATCATTTCAGCTTTTATGTATTTGGTTTTACTCTACTTGTGCCTTGTTGTAAGATCCAGTGAACTTGTTGTCAGGCTAGGGTCAGGATCCATTGTGAGATCCTAGCCCAATGTACCATCCCAAGTCCTGGTTATAGAGTTGGTATCAGAGCCTTAAGTTGACAACAATGGCACTTGCTATCTGCAATAAAGGTAGAGTGGATAACTAAACAGAATCCACATAGGGTCTGACATTTCAAAAGGTTTTGGTTTTAATACGAGTACCGATGTTTTGGAATAGTATGTACTGAAGCTGTCACCCATCTAAGGATCTCGACAATATAGATATATATATATATATATATATATATATATATATATATATATATATATATATATATATATATATATATATATAGATATCTCTTATATGATGATGTGTATGCATGTACTATTAAGTAATATATATATCTATACATATGGCCTATATAGAGCCTTATACGTTAGGTGTGCATACCCCGCAGATGGCTCGAACTAGAGCTACTACTGCTGCAGGCAGAGGTAGAGGTACACCACCTCTTCCTCCAAGAGGGATAGGACAGGGACCAGCTCCCGCTGCAGATCCACTAGTGGTGGAGGAGGCTCCTGAGGAGGTTGTTGAGAGCGTAGTTACAACTACGAGGAGTGGTGGGTCCAGGAGACACCCGGCGCATCCAGGCCAGTCTAATGGCTCAGACCGTGTCTCTATGGGTGGATCAGAGTTCAAAGAGTATCTCAGGCATTTTGAGGAGGCCATCAGAGCAGGTAGACGAGCCCAGATCTACCTGGGCATGAGGGATCATCTAAGAGATCCCATGGAGCTACTGTTCGCCCTAAAACGTGCATGCAATCAAGTCATAAATTTATAAAACTACAATAAAAGCAAGCGAACCCGCAGTGTACGGATCGGTGTAGATTAACAAGTATTCCAGAGTATGGATCACAAGGATTTGGTGAAGCAAAATCCAATTTCAGATTATCAAGCAAATAAGATGTAAAGCTTTGCATATATTAGGGAAAACAGGAACCCTAAAGATCCAGGTATCAAATTGTGGCAATCGATTCAAGATATACTAAAGAACTAAGGACAGAGTCAAGAATTGCAAAGATATACTAAGGTAAAGTAATATACGGTAAAGTTCCAAAACTTTATATGACTTATCCAAAGACACTCTCTATAAAGGTTGTTGAGGCTGCAGTATAGAAAGGATCTAAAGACAAGAATTAATCTCAAATACCCAAACTTGTAACCCAAGGATCAAGATAAACTTAAACGGTTAAGGTTGTGACAATTGAAACCGAAATAGTGGATATTGAGTCTCACTACTACTTAGAAAAGGCAAGGCAAGACTAAGTTAAAGCAAATCTTTAACTTTGGATTAAAGTAAAAGCAAGGTTCGTAAACTGAGGTAAATCTCGGGCAGATCTTGAGAACCACGGCTGTGAAACCTAAGAACATGTCGTGATTTTGGGTGTCGACGATATTTCTTTAACTCTCAGGGTCCAATCACTTACGATCGATCTATCATCATCTATGCCACAACTATCAACCCTTCACCTTAGAATTGCTAAAGGGTTTTAGCCAATAATCATTGTCATAATATCAATATTCAATTTAAAGAGAATGAATGATGAAAACCCTCGAATACTCAATAAAACTTCAAAACCAAATCTCAAATCCGAAACACAAGAAGCAATATTAATGGATTCAGAATGTATAACACAAAACCTCACAATGATCTAAGGCAAGTACGAAGAACAGGTTGTCAATCTGTCTTCAATATCAAAACCTAAGAAAAAGGCTAAACCTTCGTTGTGAGCAATCTCCAATCTCTCTCAATCCGGCGTTTCCGCAACCTTCGGCGATCTTCAATCAACCCTAGACAAGAATGCTCAAAGCAAGGGTAAGCGGCCTTCAGCGTCCGTAAGCAACCGTCCTCGAAACTCTCTTTTCCGACCTTTTTATAAGACGACAAAGAATAGCCGTCAAGGCCCAATACGTAAATGACGTGGCAATTAATGACACGTCAAAAGATCGCCTAAATCACGGTCTCATGGCTTTCCACGACCGTGGTTTAGAGCGTGGAAAAGGATTACGGTGTCTTGTGGCTTTCACGACCGTAATTTAGGCCGTGTAACCTACTGGAGTGCTCCACGCTCATGATGCCAAGATCCACGGCCGTGGTTTAGAGCGTGGGCTTCTCTACGGCCGTAATTCACGGCATGGAAGTGTATATTGCTTGTAGTTTTCTTTGTGTCGTGACATTCTTCATCCTAGCTCCTTCCTTAGCTTCCTTGATGTGTCTCCTAATCCTCGAACATGATCGATCACTCCCTTTTCTCTCTCAATTTCTCCGATTTAGCTCCTATTCACCTATAATCAACACAAAGCTAGTGTAGACTTCCATATCGACAAAATAGATGAACAAGCTAGCATTTGCTTCTAAACTTTATCCATGTACACAATAATGAGGGAAAAACAACCAAAATAAGTGCCTAGAATATCGCAATATTTCATGCTAATAAAATACCCAATACTTGTCACTTGCTTGTCCTCAAGCAAGGATTTTAAAAGCTTAGAACACAAGTTGGAATGAAATATGCATGCAAACTCAAAACAAAACCATCCTTTAGGTAAATGTGCTTCTAGTCAATAGATCATCCTCAAACCTTGCTTCATTCATTCTTGAAAACGCTCACATACATAAACCAAAGAATGTAAAATAAAGAAACATCATAAATCGCTTAAACTTCAAGACAAACATCATAACCTTCAAGTATTGTCAAAATCAAGCATGTGAAACTTCAATTTAGATCACCAAGTCAAATAACATTCTTTTGATCTTAAGGACTTTCAAGTAAGGTCTAGAATGCGGAAAGGAGGGAAACTTATAAGGGATGTGGTGCATGAATCCGGGAAAATGAATAACTCAACTCTTTTTCTTTTTACTTTGAATTGCAACACCATCAACTTAGAGCTTTGCTCTCTTCTTTTTCACATTATTTTTCGACTTTATTTTTTGGAAAGATGGACAGAGGTGCACAAAAACCAAAGCCTAGGAGATCGGCGTTTCTCAATTTTGAGATGCCTCAAACCCTTGATGCACATACCATAATTCGTTAGGAATATCGCTCAATCCGAATTTGGCAAGACACAAACACCCGGCTATGTGAATGGTGCCGAGTTACTCATCCTCATGTTCAATGTCCCCAAACTTATGAATTTCTACACTTTCATTTAATACATTTTCCTTGGCCCTCCCACATCAAACATGCCAAATATCAACTCCTCCAAATTCCTGGATAGGTAAGGGAGGCAATTACTTTTATTTAGGG
The DNA here is from genome assembly GCA_033239125.1 of Fagopyrum homotropicum. Classification (NCBI taxonomy): domain Eukaryota; kingdom Viridiplantae; phylum Streptophyta; class Magnoliopsida; order Caryophyllales; family Polygonaceae; genus Fagopyrum; species Fagopyrum homotropicum. Next base: position 47,827,532 of record BSWB01000001.1, on the reverse strand, counting down.
TCTAAGTGATCATCAAAGAAAAAAGTAAGAAAATCGAATTGCCTTAATCATTTCATAAAGAAGTATAAGAACTCATCATGTGATTTCAACCTTAATTTCTCAATATGATTTAGATCAACTTTCACATTATGAAATTTGTAAGAAAGGATAAACAACACATTCAATTTCTTTTCAATTCATTATTCCGTTTAAACATATAATTTTCATCAAAAACTTATTCCACAAGTGAGAACCATCATAGAAGTCATCTCTAATCTTAGAAGCACAAGAACTTTTTCAAAATTTTTAAAAATTTTCAAATTTTTATGGGTTTTTCAAACTTTTTCATGCAATGCAATAATGAAACGTGAGACTATGGAAATGAAACATGCATAGTGTTATGGATAGAAGCAAGCAAATGTAGTAGAGTTATTACACATAATAGTCACACCTCACCCCATACTTAGAACATACATTGTCACAATGTTCGAAAAGAAATAAAGAAAAGAAAGAAAAAGAAAAATGAACTCACTAGACGGTGGTGGGGCGGCTGAAACTGTCAATCATCATAGCTCATCACTGCGGAGGAGGCGTGGGTGGAAATGGACGGAAGTCATGGCTGTAGTACCGCCCGAACTGCGGGCGGTAGATATCACTCATCATCTCATCATGCTCCCGGCTCCGAGTCTCCTGCGTCTCCCGGTAGATCTCCAAGTCACCAACTCACCTAGAAAGGTCGGTAGCCCACTCCGGTAGCTGCTGGTACCAAGCTGGTGGTTGACCGTACCATGCCGGTGCGTCTTGTGGAGTCGGTGCTGCTGGTGCGGCTGGTGCCTGATCATACCAAGGAGGCAGAGCTCCCATCCATGAAGGTTGCGCTCCAGACCAAGTGAGAGGAGCGTCCATCCAGGTCGGCCTCTCACTCAGGCTAGCACGGCGAGAGGAAGAGGCTCCAGAAGGTTTGGTGGGTCGTGGTGAACGTCTAGGAGGGTCAGGGAAGTGTGCCGGCTGATCCGGAAAAGTGCCAAAGTCCTGCTCATCACCTCCTCCCTCAAAACCATCACCTCCTCCTACCTCCTCCTCAACATCTGCAGCCGGAACCTCATCGGGTACGTAAGGAGGTGCCATTAGCCTATTCGCATGCATAGTAGCGAAAGTCTGGTTCCAGTTATGACGTCCGGCCATAATGGAATACTCGGGGAGCCACGGGATGCCTCTACCTCCTCTCTCTTCCCAAAGCATACCGGCGGTAGGTGGATCGCGGTGCCTAGGGAAGATGATGCCTCTCGTCATCAAGCTATTGAGACCCAAAGGTCTCGCTGCTATCCTAGTGCAGGTAGAAAAGTCTATTCCTAGCTGCATGGCAATGTGTGTAACCATACCACCATATCCTATGTTACCGGCTCTCTTGTTCTTGAGCTTGCTCCTGGTGGAGGCTAGGAGGGTAGCGCAATCAGCAGGTCTACCATGAAGCATAGAAAAGAGGAGGAAAAGCTCGTCAATCTTGATCTTCTGAGGGGTTTCGGTCCTAGGGAAAAGGCATTCGGAAAGGACTCTATGGGCTATCGTCAAAGCTAAGTGGTAGATGAGCTTAGCTTTGGTGTCGGCCGGTTGCCAACGATCCTCACTAGCATATATCATCGCTATGTCCTCCCAAAAGTCCTTAGCGTATACACCGCTAGGAAAACGACAATTGAAGGTCTCTTGGAACCCAAAGAAGGCTCCAAACTGCAAGATTGAGAACTCATAGTTCTCCTCCATCAACCGAAAAGAGACCGTCATATCGACGGCGCTATGCTCAAAAGAGATGACGAACTCCCTAGTAATCTCCTCATAAGCGTCTTCCCTAATAGCGGAGAAGACAATCAAACCGGCTCTATCTAAAAGCCATGTCAAGTCATTCACTACATTCAGCGCCTCTAGCTCCTCAAGCACTAAGTACCGCGCTCCTATGACCGCTCTCTTCTCGATTCTTTAGTAAGGCATCGCGGTAATCCTCATGAATTATTGGAATTATAGGAGGTGGCGTGATGGTGGCTCATTAGGGGGGTTTGGGAGGAAGAGGAAGTGTCACATTTCCTCTTCTTGTTCCTAGTCGACTTCCTCCTAAACAAATCCATTGCACAAGGAAAATCATGGTATGTTCTACAGAAACCACGGCTGTGGAACCTACAGGGACCGTGGTTTGGTTCCGTTTTGCTCAAATCTCAACCAAATCACACCAAATTCAGCAGACACAGTCCTAGACTAATTCCAATCCAATTGCAATCAGTTATCCTAAAAAATCTTGCAAGAATTGAGCCGAATCGACAAAGTAGAGAAAGAGAAGAAAAACCTAGGTTTTGGATTCTTAAAATCCAAATTCCGTCTTCGGTAGGGATTTTTCGCTTGAATTGTTGATTGGATCTTGTAGATGATCAAATTTGCTTCACTTTAGGCTCAAGAATCGTTCGAATCGGACTCCGAACGAAGATTTGAGAGAGGGGGAGTGGTTTCGGCGTTTAGGGCGTGGAATAGGGTCGTGGAATGGAGGTTTTGTGTTGTTTTTGTGAAGGAAGGTGGTTTATATAGTGGCCGTAAAAAATTTTGAAAATCACGGTAACTCGGGGTGTTCCACGGCCGTGGTTTTGTACGGAACCGTGGTTTTGGTGAATTTTCTCAAATTTTGGAAAATTACGGTCTCATGGCTTTCCACGACTGTGGTTTAGGGCGTGGAACTCTTTGTAATGTGCCAAAATCCAAGTTTCGTCAATTCCTTCTAACCTTTTCTCTCCTTATTGCCTATTCCATTGTTCCTACATCCAAAAACACGACATACTAGCTAGACCGTACCTGCATCTATTCGAGTGTGGTAGGTGCAAACTCCTCAGCTTGGAGCTCCGGTGTATACTTCTTAAGTCGTTGACCATTCACCTTAAAACTTCCACTCTTTTCACCCCATACTTCAACTGCGCCATGGGAAAAAACATATTTGATTAGATAAGGTCCAGTCCAACGATATTTAAGCTTACCTAGAAAGAGCCAAAGTCTCGAATTAAAGAGGAGAACTTGATCTCCTTCTTTGAGGTCCTTTGGAATGATATGCTTATCATGCCAACGCTTCGCTCTCTCCTTATAGATCTTGGCGTTCTCATAAGCGTTTAAGTGGAGTTCTTCAAGCTCGTTAAGGTCCAAAAGGCGCTTATCGCCTGCTTCCTTCATGCTGAAGTTCAACCACTTAATCGCCCAATACGCTTTATGTTCCAACTCCACCGGTAAGTGACAAGAATTCCCATACACAAGGTTGTATGGTGTTGTTCCTATGGGAGTCTTGTATGTAGTCCTATACGCCCACAATGCATCATCTAGTTTCAAAGACCAATCATTCCTTGTCTTCGAAATTGCTTTCTCTAGGATTCCCTTGATTTCCCTATTCGAAATCTCCACTTGTCCACTCGTTTGTGGATGGTAAGGGGTGGCGATCTTGCGAGTTACCCCATACTTAGCTAGTAGAGCTTCGAATCGCCGGGCAATGAAGTGAGAGCCTCCATCACTAATGATGGTCCATGGTGTCCCAAACCTTGGGAATATAGTTCTATTAAAGAACTTAACCACAAGCATGGCATCATTAGTTGGAGAGGCAATTGCTTCAACCCATCTCGAAACATAATCTACAGCTAGAAGTATGTATTGGTTTCCACAAGATGATGGGAAAGGTCCCATGAAGTCTACTCCCCAAACGTCGAAGATCTCTCCCTCTTGAATGTTGTTAAGAGGCATCTCGTTTCTGAATGTTTTAAATAAAGTAGGCCAAAAAAATCCAAATTGCAATACCTTAGCGCTAGTCTTGTTTGAGCTAGCGTGTCCTCCACAAGGTAGTGAATGACAATGACGGATGACGCTTTGCATCCCGTCTTCCGGCACACATCTTCGAATGATGCCGTCAGGACCTCTCTTGAAGAGTAGAGGTTCATTCCAACAGTATTCCCGGACATCCTTAAATAACCTCTTCCTTTGTGCATAGGATAGTCCGGGTGGTATTTCTTGACAAACAAAATAGTTAACAAAATCAGCAAACCATGTTTTGTTACCTTTAGTTATCTCGTCGATGCACTCCTCTATGATGTGTAAATGCTCGTCCGGAAAGGAGTCATCTATAGGTAAGCTGTCGCCTTCTAGATGTGGTAGACGAATCAAATGATCCGCAACAGAATTTTCCGAGCCTTTCTTGTCACGGATCTCTAGATCGAATTCTTGTAGGAGAAGAATCCATCTAATCAGCCTTGGTTTCACATCCTTCTTTGCAAGTAAATACCGGATCGCAGCATGATCCATGTATACAATCACCTTTGCACCTACAAGATAAGAGCGAAACTTTTCAAAGGCATAAACAATAGCTAGAAATTCTTTTTCAGTTGTGGCATAGTTAAGTTGCGCTTCATCTAGCGTCTTGCTAGCGTAATAGATAGCATGGGTTCGGCCCTCCTTCTTTTGCCCAAGCACAGCTCCTATAGCTACGTCACTTGCATCACACATAACCTCGAATGGAAGATTCCAGTCTGGAGGTTGGATGATCAGGGCTGAGATTAGAGCTTCCCGGATCTTATGAAAGGCGTCTAAACAATCCTGCGAGAAATCAAAAACTGTATCTTTCATCAATAGATTAGTAAGCAGTTTTAATATCTTAGAGAAGTCCTTTATAAAACGTCTATAAAATCCAGCATGTCCTATAAAGCTTCTTATCCCCTTCACCGAAGATGGAGGAGGGAGCTTTTCTATGGTCTCTATCTTAGCCTTATCTACCTCAATCCCTCTATTAGAGATCAAGTGTCCGAGTACAATGCCTTCCTTCACCATAAATTGACACTTCTCCTAATTAAGAACTAGATTAGTGTCTTCACACCTTTGTAGCACAAGAGAAAGGTTAGAGAGGCAATTATCAAAAGAGGAACCGTAAACAGAAAAGTCATCCATGAAAACCTCCATGATTTCCTCTATGTACTCTGAGAAGATAGCCATCATGCACCTTTGGAAGGTGGTTGGGGCGTTGCAAAGCCCAAACGGAATTCTCATATAAGCGAACATACCCCATGGGCACGTGAATATGGTCTTCTCTTGATCGTCCGGATGGATCGGAATCTGAAAGAAGCCACTATAACCGTCAAGATAGCAAAAATGAGAGTGTTGTACTAACCTTTCAAGCATTTGATCTATGAAGGGTATTGGGAAATGATCCTTCCTAGTTACATTGTTTAGTTTCCGGTAATCAATGCACATCCTACATCCAGTCACGGTCCTTGTAGGAATGAGCTCATTGTTCTTGTTGGTGATAACCATCATTCCTCCCTTCTTTGGAACAACCGGTACGGAGCTCACCCACTTGCTATCGGAGATAGGGTAGATGATACTTGCATCAAATAGCTTAAGAATCTCTTTCTTGACAACCTCCTTCATGATCGGATTTAACCGTCATTGAGGTTGTCGCGAAGGTCTAAAATCTTCTTCCATTAGGATCTTATGCATACATAGTGAAGGTTTAATTCCTACAAGATCCTCTATAACGTAACCTAAGGTTTTCCTATGTTTCCTTAGAACAACCATAAGTTTACTATGTTCATCTTCACTTAGATCGGAACTAACAATTACCGGAAAAGTAGAATTAGTTCCTAGAAATGCGTACCTTAGATGCGTGGGAAGTGGCTTCAATTCTATCACCATTGGAGTCTCTAATGCCTCTTGAGGAGTGTCCAATGCTTCCTTAGAAGTCTCTAAGGGTGTAGAAGTTGTTGAAGAAGACTCAAGAGCATTGGTGGAAAGAACGTAACTGTTCTCAGAATTTCCCAAAATCATGGCACCGTTGTTACTTCAAAGGTCGTGGTTTAGGGCGTGGAAGCCAATTACGGCACCTCTGGTAGTTCCACGACCGCAGTTTTGGCCGTGTAACTTACTGGAGTCCTCTGAATAGCTAATTACGGTCATGTTGGTGGAAACCACGGCCGTGGAATAGCACGACTGGCCGTGATTCCTCACGTCTTCCGACCCATCGTAGAGTTTTTCAAACTCTTCTTTATGCACTTCCTTTAGCTCCTCCAAAGCTTCAATTTCCTCATTGCAATCCTCTTCTTCTCCCTTCTCCATACTGCTCATAGTGATAACCTTTTGCAATGGGTCTTTGAATAGAATCGAGCTTACTTCCTCTCTAGATGCCTCCTCGTCATAGATATTGAACATATCTTCCCCAAGAGTTGGTTGGCTCTCTCACCATAGTGGAAAGAACAAACTCTACTTTCTCTTCTCCTATGTCAAAGGCAAGTCTAGAATTCTTGCAATCTACCATACAACTGGAAGTTGCAAGAAACGGTCTTCCGAGTATGATCGGGACCGGACTATCTGCAGGAATGTCAAGCACAACAAAATCTATTGGAACATAGAACTTATCAAGCTTGACCGGAACGTCCTCAATGATACCGACGGGACGAGTTATGGATCGATCCGCCATGTATAACGTCATCTTCACCGGTTTAGGTTCACCTAAACCGATCTTTCTACATAAGGCAAGCGGAATGATGCTAATGCTTGCTCCCAAGTCACATAATGCATCATATGTGGCTTCTCCCACTCCAATTGGAACACAAAATGACCCCGGATCCTTCAGCTTTGGGGGCATCTTTTCCTTCATTGTTTTGATGAGATCCGATGATTCCGAACTCATCTTGACTTCTCCAAAGTCTTCCAGCTTCCTCTTGTTAGAAAGGATCTCCTTTAAGAATTTCCTATAAGCGGGCATACCTACAATTTCATCAATGAAAGGTATATTAATGTGCAGTTTGCTCATGAGTTCAATAAACTTACTGAACTGCTTGTCTAGACGCGCTCTTTCTCTAGATTGTGGGAATGGTAGGGGAGGTTTGTAAGCTGGAGGAGGAATGTAGATGTCTTCCTTCTCCTTCCCCTTTTCCTTCTCCTTGTCGACGAGAACTTCAACAAACTTAGGTTGTGGGTCGGTAGTTGTTGCTCCGCTCCTAGTTGTAATGGTCATCACCCTTCCTTTCGGGTTGTCCTCCGTCTTTCCTGGAAGCTTTCCTTGGTTTCTAGGAACTTCCTCAGCATTGTTGAACATTTGGCTTTCTAAAACCTTTTAAGCTTTATCAACCTTAGTGATGTGATTCTCCAGCCCTTGAAGCTTTCCCAAGATCGTTTCCAGCATGGGATCGGGCTTCTCTTTCCCCGAATTGCTTCCACTATTAGATGTTTGTCCTTGGCTTTTCAAAGGAATGGAAGAAGAAGATGGTGGAGTTAGTGAATTTCCAGAATTGGGATAAGAATTACCGGAATTTTGTTGTTGGTTGGAACGCCAATTGTTGTTTGAATTCCGATTGTTGTACCAATTATTGTTCCGGTTGTTGCTGTTCCAATTGTTCCGGTTGTTGTTCCGGCTGTTGCGGTTGGTATTCTCATTCCCATGATGGTTATTGTTGTTTCCTAAATATCCAGCATCTTGCTCCTTAGGCTTTTGAAAGCTAGCTTTAATGACTTCCTTCAACTCTTTAATCTCGTTGTTGAGAGAAAAGATTTGAGTTTGCACAACTTGTGTTAGCTTTGCTCCTTTTTCCACTCGGTTAGCTTCCCCCTTCCGGTGGGAATACTTCTCAATGACTCGGGCTTGCTTCTCAATAAAGTCCCAAGCGTCATCTTCCCTCATTTCCATGAATGTGCCACATGAAAGGGATTGGAGCTTGAATTGTGTTTCCACATCCAGCCCCTTGTAGTATATCTCTAACAACTCTAACTTGGAAATGCCATGGTGTGGGCAATCCAATAATAGATCTTGAAACCTTTCCCAAGACTGAAACAAACTTTCATTAGATTTCATAGAAAAGGCATTGATTTTACCTCTCAACTCCGTTGTCTTAGATGGTGGAAAGAACTTGGTTAGGAACTCCGAAGATAGATCCTCCCATGTGTTGAGTCTTCTATTTGGAAGAGCTTGATACCAACATAAAGCCTTCCCTTTCAAAGAGAAGAAGAATGGCTTGATCTTGTAGTTGTTGGTGGTTGCATTCTTTGGTTTCATTGTCTCCATTAGAATCTCAAAATTCTGTAAATGTTAATGTGGAGATTCAGCACTCGTTCCTCCAAATTGGCATTGGCGAACGATGGTAATAACTTGTGGGTTAAAGCTAAACCCCTGAATATCGTCAGCATCGAAGTTCACACCTAGACGGCGTGGTTGCTGAATCGGATTCATCCTTTGGCCAAGAGTTCTTGGCTCCACATCTACACGAGCGGCTCTCGCACCCCCAGCTGGGACACGAGGATTGGCGGCTGGTATTGGATCATTCCGGACTGGATTGATCGTTGGAACAATCTCCTCTAATTCCGGCATATCCGGATCGAATTCCTCATCATCGGATGATTCCACTCTAATGGACTTAGTTGGCTTCTTGACCTTCTTCTTCTTCTTAGCATCATTCAGCTCCAACTTCATATCCAACATCATAGCTTTGAGCTCATCAATTTGGAATTGATGACACTCCGCTTCTTCCTTACGAGTTTTCTCACTCAACCTAAATTGAGCTTGAGACTCCTCTAACTCCGCTTAGAAATCTCTCTCTCTATTTTCAGCCATCTTTCTTTCTTTAGCTTTCTTCCTAAGAGTCTTTTCAAGTTCCGGATCAAAAGGTACGAGGTCTTTGTTGGATCTAGACCTGCACATATACCAAAGAGAACCTGCAAATAGCACTCACAAGAGATATCAAATAACAAGAGCAAAGCTCCCAAGCTCGTCAACTGAAAACCGAAGTTTGGTCTTGACCAAATCCCCGGCAACGGTGCCAAAAACTTGTTCCCCCTAAAACATGCGTGCAATCAAGTCTTAAATTTATAAAACTAGAATAAAAGCAAGCGAACCCACAGTGTACAGATCGGCGTAGATTAGCAAGTATTCCAGAGTATCGATCACAGGGATTTGGTGAAACAAAATCCAATTTCAGATTGTCAAGCAAATAAGATGTAAAGCTTTGCAGATATTAGGGAAAACAGCAACCCTAAAGATCCAGGTATCAAATTGTGGCAATCGATTCAAGATATACTAAAGAACTAAGGACAGAGTCAAGAATTGCAAAGATATACTAAGGTAAAGTAATGTACGGTGAAGTTCCAAAACTTTATATGACTTATCCAAAGACACTCTCTATAAAGGTTGTTGAGGCTGCAGTATAGAATGGATCTAAAGACAAGAATTAATCTCAAATACCCAAACTTGTAACCCAAGGAGCAATATAAACTTAAACGGTTAAGGTTGTGAGACTCGAAACCGAAATAGAGGATGTTAAATCTCACTACTACTTAGAAAAGGCAAGCCAAGACTAAGTTAAAGCAAATCTTTAACATTGGATTAAAGTAAAAGCAAGGTTCGTAAACTGAGGTAAATCACGGGCAGATCTTGAGAACCACGGCCGTGGAAACCTAAGAACATGCCGTGATTTTGGGTGTCGATGATATTTCTTTAACTCTCAGGGTCCAATCACTTACGATCGATCTATCATCATCTATACCACAACTATCAACCCTTCACCTTAGAATTGCTAAAGGGTTTTAGCCGATAATCATTGTCATAATATCAATATTCAATTTAAAGAGAATGAATGATGAAAACCCTCGAATACTCAATAAAACCTTAAAAACCAAATCTCATATCCGAAACACAAGAAGCAATACTAATGGATTCAGAATGTATAACAAAAAACCTCACAATGATCTAAGGCAAGTACGAAGAACAGGCTGTCAATCTGTCTTCAATATCAAAACCTAAGAAAAAGGCTAAACATTCGTTGTGAGCAATCTCCAATCTCTCTCAATCTGGCGTTTCCGCAACCTTCGGCGATCTTCAATCAACCCTAGGCAAGAATGCTCAAAGCAAGGGTAAGCGGCCGTCAGTGTCCGTAAGCAACCGTCCTCGATACTCTCTTTTCCGACCTTTTTATAAGACGAGAAAGAATAGCCGTCAAGGCCAAATACGTAAATGACGTGGCAATTAATGACACGTCAAAAGATCACCTAAATCACGGTCTCATGGCTTTCCATGACCGTGGTTTAGAGCATGGAAAAGGATTACGGTGTCTTGTGACTTCCACGACTATAATTTAGGCCGTGTAACCTACTGGAGTGCTCCACGCTCATGATGCCAAGGTCCACGGCCGTGGTTGTTACGCTCAGGATGTGTGTGTGAATCGCAATAAGCTTTAAATTTATACTCGTTATACTTATCCTAACTCCCAGCGAAACCCGCAGTGTACGGGACGTTTGTAGTAGGGATAGTATTCCGAGGTCGAACACAAAGACTAAGGTGAGATTGATTCGATTTATGATCAAGTCTAGTGAAGATCTAGTTCAAGAAAAGAAAAGGAAATAAAGAAATGAAAATCTCAATGTTTTTGGGAGGTTTTTAGATGATCACACAAGGATCACAAATCATGCGGAATAAACAATCAACTATGCTAACAAACCTACGCAAGCAAACAAGATAAACACAAGATATGGATCAAAGATAGAAAGGCGGATTCTAGGGGTTGGAAGTTCCGGTTATGGCATAGGACTCAAGCTATCTAAACATCCCTTGGGTTAAATATGATATGTTGGGAGTAGTTATTTCTAGATTGGGAGCAATTACCGGGTAGGTCTCATGGTCCACTAGTCCATTCCTAAGGTCTCATCACCGGGTAAGTCTCTAAGTACCTAAGGGAAGGAATTCTACACAAACCGGATTGTTACCTAGAGATCTAACCTATCCTTACCGGGTAAGTCTCGGAAGGGTTAGTTCTAAACAACCATCCTAGCACACTTAATCCAATGGCGGCTTATGAGGCTCACCACTACCTAGGGTTTGTCATCTTTGAGATCTAAGAGCAAGGATTACCGGATAAGTCTCTCCTAACACTTAGTTGCCAACACTAGGTCACCCTAGGATAGATTTAGCTCAACAAACACTTAGGATTTCAACATTCTACCAATCTAAGACTAGATCCATCGAACAAGGTAAGATCACGGTTTGTTCTACCTTTCCACGGCAGTGGTTTGGCAAGAACTGGCCGTGATTCCTAACAGAAACTACGTTCATGCACACAAGTCATCCAAAGGTAAATCTAAGTCCATCCTATCATAGCCCTAGCCATAACCATCCTTTCCTTACCCTAGAACCACATCTATTTAGCCTAAAACATTCATAATAGAAATCGAAACAATCAAACATAAATTCATGGCATCCATTTGCAAGATAATGAAAAGAAAGAGATGAACAAGTGAACTAAAACAAAACCAAGCTGAAAATGGAATTAGAATAACTCACAACCCTTCTTAAAGAAGGTTCAAATGGTTCATACAACTCAAGAAATCGATTCCGAAATTCTTCACTACAAAGCTATCAAGGCTATCAATGGTGTGCTCTTCTCCTCCTTCAATGAAACTCTTCTCCAATGGTAGCTTCCTTCTACCTCCTTCTTCCCCAAGAATCTTCTTGTTGAGAGAATATTTTTGTTAGAGGATAGTGGATAATGGAGAGCTGCTCCAAGATCATTCTCTCAGCCAATGCAGGACCACTTTTATACTACAACTTTGCAAGAGCTGGCCAAGAGATCGTGGCACAGCTGTCACGAAAACCTGGCAAAATCCACGGTTGAAACCACGGCCGTGGAGTGCCAGTAGACCGTGATTATGTGCTTCAGCTTTGCCTTTGATCATTAAGCTTCGATTTGGTGCATGGCTTGTGTTGGCAAGGTTCCATGAGTGCTCCTTAGCCTATAGCTCGCATCCTAATGAGTCCGAGGGTGTGTCATCTTGATGAACGATCCTCAAACGTATCGTTTTAGCTCCTAAATCTCCCAAAATACCTACAAAGCAATTCACAAGTCCGTGTAGACGTCTATCTCGACATAATATGTGAATTGAGTGCAAACGTCGTGAACTAGTGCTAAACCGTGCATGAATGAGCGAGAAATCTATCTAAATGATTATCTAAACCTAAGTCATAAATCGTGTTATCAAAAATACCCCATACTTAAGGTTTGCTCGTCCCCGAGCAAATTCTCAACTATAGACTACAAGATAACATGATTTATGTATGCAGAAAAATGGCGAAATCTTTTTGGAGTTGTGCTTCTACTATTGGATCACCTTCATAGTCATGTTTCATAGCTCCGGATAAGCAATCATGCATCAAATAGGTGAAGGCATGGAAAGACAATTGTACTTAACTCAAAAGCATGTACGAAATGTAAAAATGAAGAAACCAAGAAGATCAAGAGCATATCCAATCTAGATTACTAAGTCTTACAAACATGCAAATAGGTCATAAGGTCTTATGAACTTAAAAGGCCAAGAAACGTTGTGATTAGGTGGGGATTTTTCTAGGCTATGTGGTGCTAATCCGGGAATGGAACTAACTCCACAATCTTGTCCTCGATCAACTTCCCTCAAGTGTATATTTTTCTCTATCTTTTCTTTCTTTTCTTTTTCTTTCACTTATTTTTGAGACAATGACATTGGTGTACAAAAGCCGAAACCTTGGTGATTAGCCATCCTCGGGTTTTTTCTATTTTTCGAGGTGCATCCACACCGGGCACACATACCAAAGCTCGTTAGGAGTATTGGTTTATTTGACTTTGGCAAGGCACCAACACCCGATTATGTGAAGTGTACCGAGTTACTTGTCATTTAAGCCAACGTCCCCAAGCCTATATTTTTGGCTACACTTTCACAAAAAATTCAGCATTTTATGCATGATATTCTTTCATCAACATTTTCACCCCATACTTGCTTTTCACACACATCAACACACTATCATGCTCCTATTCCCGGATTGGTCAAAAGAGGTCAATTTATATCCATTGAGGTGCTCAAGCAATCATGATCAAGATGAGAAGTAGAGAAAGATGAATTGCCTCATTCATTCCTAGATGGTATGCAAGAACTAGCATGTACTTTCGACTTTCAATACTCAATTCATCCTCCGCAAACATCATGATCACAAGTCATTCATGGGATTCAAGAGAAGTATTTCAAGTCCACATATGCATTCATCAATTTAACACATAAGGCCATCCATAGCTAATCCACAAGACAAGATTCATCATTAGGGTCATATCCAAGCCTAGAAAGCACAAAAATTTTTAAATTTTCTGAATTTTTATGGGATTTTTCGAAATGAATATGTGCAATGCAAGACATGTGAAAATGTTAAACTACCCTAGATGCTCATCATGCAAAGGATTATGCAAACCCCACCCCATACTTAGAAACACATTGTCCCCAATGTGTAAATGTAGTAAAGAAGAGTGAAAGAAGGTTCTCACAACGTAAAAGTGGTTTGCTATGGTATTTGGGATTCTCAAGTGGAATTGATGTTGGATGATCCTATCAACCATGGTAGAGAGCTCTAAGTATTCATCAAGCCGTCGGGACCCGTGCTAGGCACCGCTAGCCGTCCAAGTTCCGCGTCCGCTCCACCCATAATCGATGAGGGCTTCATCATCATCATTCACTTGCCAAGCAAGGCTTCCAATGCTACTAAGGCTCTAGCACACACACTAAGCACACGAAACACACACAAAGATAGAAAAATCTAAAACAAAAACAAAACGAGAAAGGGAAAAACGTTACCAATGGGTTGCCTCCCACCAAGCGCTTCTTTAAGGTCATTAGCTTGACCAAACTTGGGGCATCTACTCAAGGTAAAGTGGGGCAATCATATCCACCGGAGCTCCCGGGATATACTTCTTGAACCGGTGCCCGTTTACCTTAAAGTTTTCACAATGCTCCCCTCCTATCTCAATAGCTCCATGGGGAAAGATCTTCTTCACCACATATGGCCCGGTCCATCTTGATTTGAGCTTTCCGGGAAAGAGCCGCAGCCTTGAGTTGAAGAGAAGGACAAGGTCTCCTTCACTCAACTCCTTTGGGATGATCCTCTTGTCATGCCATCGTTTGATTCTTTCCTTGTAGATCCGGGCATTCTCATAAGCATCCAACTGGATCTCCTCAAGGGCATTCATATCAAGCATCCTCTTCTCTCCCGCCTCCTTGAGGTCAAAATTTAGCCACTTGATGGCCCAATGCGCTCTATGCTCTATTTCTACCGGAAGGTGGCAAGACTTGCCATAGACTAACTTGTAAGGAGTGGTGCCGATTGGTGTCTTGAAAGCGGTCCTATATGCCCACAAGGCATCATTGAGCTTCATAACCCAATCCTTTCTAGTTCTAGACACCGTCTTCTCGAGAATGGCCTTTATCTCCCGGTTGGAGATCTCCACTTGGCCACTAGTTTGGGGATGGTAAGGTGTTGCCACCTTATGGGTCACACCATACTTAGCCAAAAGCGCCCCAATGTTCCTATTGGTGAAGTGCTTCCCTCCATCACTTATGATCACCCTTGGTGTTCCAAACCTAGGAAAGATCACTCGGTTGAAGAACCGCACCACAACCTTGGCGTCATTTGTAGGAGAAGCGATTGCCTCCACCCATCTTGAAACATAGTCAACCGCCAATAGGATGTAGAGGTTGCCACATGAAGAAGGGAATGGTCCCATGAAGTCCACACCCCACACATAAAAAATTTCCACTTCTTGTATGTTGTTCAAGGGCATCTCATTCCTCCTTGAGATGTTGCCCGTCCTTTGGCAAGCATCACAAGCTACCACAAAGCCTTGCACATCCTTGAATAAACTTGGCCAAAAGAAGCCCGATTGCAACACTTTAGCACATGTCTTGTGCGAGCTAGCATGCCCTCCACATGGCAAGGAATGACAATTGCGGATCACACTCTCCACCTCATCCTCCGGTATGCATCTTCTAAACATTCCATCCGGCCCTCTCTTGAACAATAGTGGTTCACTCCAATAGTAGTGCCTCACATCCTTGAAGAACTTCTTCCTTTGGGTATATGTCAAGCCGGGAGGCACCTCCTCACACACTAAGTAGTTCACAATGTCGGCAAACCATGGCTCACTTCCTCTAGACACTTGGAACAAGCATTCCTCCACCATTTGCAATTGCTCATCCCGGAATGAGTCATCAATCGGGATGTCATCTTTTTCAAGCTCCAATGGTGGGAGTCTACTAAGGTGATCCACCACGGAGTTCTCGGATCCCTTCTTTTCCCGGATTTCCAAATCAAACTCTTGAAGAAGAAGAATCCACCGAATCAACCTTGGCTTGGCATCCTTCTTTGTAAGTAGATAACGGATCGCAGCATGATCCGTATAAACTATGACCTTCGCTCCAACGAGATATGAGCGGAACTTCTCAAATGCGTACACAACCGCTAGCAACTCTTTCTCGGTGGTAGCATAATTGAGTTGGGAATCATCTAGCGTCTTGCTAGCATAGTAAATAGCATGAGTGCGCCCATCTTTCCTTTGCCCCAAAACAGCCCCAACGGCCACGTCGCTTGCATCACACATGATCTCAAACGGTAAACTCCAATCCGGAGGTTGCATGATAGGTGCGGAGATCAAGGCGTCCTTCAACCTACAAAAAGCCTCAAGACAATCTTTGGAAAAGACAAAATCAACATCCTTCATTAGTAGGTTAGTGAGAGGCTTAGAGATTTTAGAGAAATCTTGAATAAACCTCCGGTAAAAACCGGCATGCCCTAAGAAACTCCTTACCCCCTTCACCGAGGTAGGTGGTGGCAACTTCTCTATCGTTTCAATCTTGGCCCTATCAACCTCAATGCCACGGTTGGACACCAAGTGTCCCAACACAATACCTTCACTTACCATGAAGTGGCATTTTTCCCAATTCAAGACAAGATTTGTCTCCTCACATCTTTGCAATACTAATGACAAGTTAGCTAAGAAACTATCAAAGGAAGAACCATAAACAGAGAAATCATCCATGAACACTTCCATGATATTTTCAATGTATTCCGAAAAGATAGCCATCATACACCTTTGGAAGGTGGCGGGTGCATTACACAACCCAAATGGCATTCTCCTGTATGCAAAAGTACCCCATGGACATGTAAATGTTGTTTTCTCTTGGTCATCGGGGTGGATGGGGATTTGGAAGAATCCACTATAGCCATCTAAGTAGCAAAAATGAGAATGTTGAGCTAACCTTTCTAGCATTTGGTCAATGAAGGGGAGAGGGAAGTGATCTTTCCTAGAGGCCATGTTCAACTTCCTATAGTCAATGCACATTCTCCACCCCGTAACCGTCCTAGTTGGGATTAGTTCATTGTTCTAATTGGTCACTACGGTCATCCCACCCTTCTTAGGTACTACATGAACGGGACTAACCCACTTACTATCCGAGATAGGGTAGATAATTCCCGCATCTAGCAACTTAATGATTTCCTTTTTGACTACCTCTTTCATTATAGGATTGAGTCTCCTTTGATGTTCAATAGAGGGTTTATGATTATCTTCCATCATGATCTTATGCATGCACAAAGAAGGTTTAATGTCAACCAAGTCATCAATAGTATATCCAATGGCTTTCCTATGCAATCTTAGTTCATGCAACAACTTAGCAAGTTCATCATCACTCAAGCATGCATTAACAATCACCGGATATGTAGAATTATCACCAAGGAAAGCATACTTCAAATGAGAGGGGAGGGGTTTGAGTTCAAGTTTAGGAGGACCTTTATCGATTGTAGACGATCCAAATAAGGTTGGATGAGATGAATCCAAAGCAAATGAAGGCTCTCCATGGCTCCTAGAAGCTTGATCATCATCAAGGGCTGATTCAGGGGAAACCTCGGCCAACTCCACGGTTTGCTCCAAGTCCACGGCCGTGGAAGCTGCCAAGCTTGCTTCTCGGAGTTGTCGAGAGAGTTCTACGGCCGTGGAACACAAATCTCGACCGTGGAACAAACAGCTGTTCAGCACCTCTTCGTGGTCTTCATCTTCAACTCTTGTCTCCTTTTCTAGTGCTTCCAAGGCTTTGATCTCTTCATTACAAGCCTCCTCAACACCTTCCTCCATCATACTTAAGGTAAGAACCTTCTCCAAGGGGTCCTTGATTAAGATCGAGCTCACAACTTCTCTAGATTCTTCTTGCTCGACTATGTTGAAGACATCCTCATCAAGGGTTGGCCCCTTAATCATTGTGGACAACTTGAACTTGATATTCTCTTCTCCAATGTTGAAGGAGAGAGTCCCATTCTTGCAATCCACTAGGCACCCGGAAGTGGCTAGGAAAGGTCTTCCTAAGATGATGGGAACCGGATAGTCCGCCGGAATATCCAAGACAACAAAATCAATTGGCACATAAAATCCTCCTAGTTGCACCCGAATGTCTTCTAAGATCCCGACCGGATGAGTGATAGAACGGTCCGCCATATAGAGGGTCATCTTGACCGGCTTTGGCTCTCCTAGCCCAACCTTGTTGCAAAGTGCAAGCGGTATGATGCTTACACTTGCCCCAAGATCACAAAGGGCTTCGTACTTCACATCTCCCACTCCAATTGGGACACAAAAGGAACCCGGGTCTCTTAGCTTGGGAGGCATCTCCTCCTTCATTGTTTGGATCAATTCCGAGGATCTCTTGGTCATTCTTATCTCCCCATACTCCTCCAACTTCCTTTTGTTGGAGAGTATCTCTTTCAAGAACTTGCCATATGCCGGCATTCCTAAAATAGCATCCATGAACGGAATGTTAATATGCAATTTAGACATTAGTTCAAGGAACATACCAAAATGATTGTCCAGGCGAGCTCTTGCACGAGATTGAGGGAACAGTAGTGGTGGCTTGTATGGAGGTGGTGGCACATAGGTTGGTTCTACATCTTTGCTCTTGCCTCCATCTCTTTGCAAAGTCTCTTCCTCTATCACCACTTGTTTCCCTTTAGCATTGTCTTTTGGCAAAGGATCCTTCATGCTCAACCCACTCCTTATTGTGATGGCCAACACTTGGCCTCTTGGGTTGTCTTCGGTCCTTCCGGGAAGCTTTCCCGGATCTCTATGGGCTTCACCCGCCTTTTGGAACACTTGTGCTTCCAATACCTTTTGAGCTTTAGAGATTGAAGTCACGGTGCTCTCAAGACCACTCAACCTTCCAAGCAATTGCTCGAACATCATTTCGGTCCTATCCTTTGGAGGTTGAGTAAACCCGGGTGGAGGTTCTTGTGAAGATTTTGGTGGTGGAGTTGTGCTTGTGAAAGCGGGAGGGTTCAAGGCTCCATCCGGGTTAGAGTAGGAAAACCCGGGATGGTTGTGGTTGGGCCGGTAATTGTTGAATTGCCGGTTGTTGTTGAAGTTCCTTGGGCCTTGATAATTGTTGTAATTGCCCCTTCCCATGTAACTCACATCCTCCTCCTTGGAAGATAAGTTAGCTTGTGGAAGCACTTGAGGAGTTGCTTGGTTCTTCAAAGTTGTAGCACACAACTCCCTCAAGGACTTCAATTCATTGTTGATGGCGTCAAGCTTGAAGTTGCTCATGGTGACTTCACTCACATCATATGCTCCCGCCTTTCTCCCTTCACTCTTCCTATGGGAGTACTTCTCAATCACTAGAGCTTGCTTCTCCACAAACTCCCAAGCTTCATCTACATGCTTCTCCATGAAAGTCCCACCGGAAAGAGATTGGAGCTTGAATTGGCTATCTTCATCAAGTCCCTTAAAGTAGATCTCCAATAGCTCAATTTTCGGTATACCATGGTGTGGACAATCTAGGAGAAGGTCTTTGAACCTTTCCCAAGATTTGAATAAGCTCTCTCTATCCTTCATCACGAAGGCATTGATCTTCCCTCTTAACTTGGTAGTCTTGGAAGGTGGGAAGAACTTAGTCAAAAACTCAGTTGTCATCTCCTCCCAAGTACCAACTTGCCCTTGTGGAATAGATTGATACCAAGCTAAGGCTTTGTCCTTAAGAGAGAAGGAAAAAGCCCTAAGCTTATGGTTGTTGCTCTCCAATCTTGGCGGTCTAAGAGTCTCCATCAAGATCTCATAGTTCATCAAGTGTTGATGAGGAGACTCTCCTTCCATCCCTCCAAATTGATTATGCCGGATCATCTGTAGAACTTGAGGGCGGAGCTCGTAATCATGGGCTGCGGGATCTCCTAAATTCACACCCGGACGGTGTGCTCTTTGTGCCGGATCCATACGTTGCCCCAACGTTTGTGGCTCTTCCATAGCAATGGGCACAACCCTAATATTCACCGCCGCCGGCTGCGGTTGTGGTGGAGGTGGAGGAGGTTGTTGTCGGTTAAGCTCTCTTTGCACAAGAGCTTGCCTAATCTCCTCAATCTCCCTCCTAGTTGCCTCTTGCCTCTCATTGGCAAGTCTCCTTTCATTCTCCAATGCTTCATCCCTTATCCTAATTTGCTCTAAAGCCTCATCCAACTCAGCTTGGAGATCTCTTCCGGCCATCTCTTTTCCCTTTTTAATGCTCTTGGATCTAGATCTAAGGGTTTTCTCCGGTTCGGGATCTAATGGAGATAAATCCTTGCCACGAGATCTTCGCATACACCTAAAGAGTGAGATGTCCTGAAAAGCAAAGACACAAACTAAAAAGAGATCAAAAGCAACAAGAAAGATCTACACTATAAACAATCACAAAATAGACTCAATCTAGACCTAGTCCCCGGCAACGGCGCCAAAAACTTGTTACGCTCAGGATGTGTGTGTGAATCGCAATAAGCTTTAAATTTATACTCGTTATATTTATCCTAAATCCTAGCAAAACCCGCAGTGTGCGGGACGTTTGTAGTAGGGATAGTATTCCGAGGTCGAACACAAAGACTAAGGTGAGATTGATTCGATTTATGATCAAGTCTAGTGAAGATCTAGTTCAAGAAAAGAAAAGGAAATAAAGAAATGAAAATCTCAATGTTTTTGGGAGGTTTTTAGATGATCACACAAGGATCACAAATCATGCGGAATAAACAATCAACTATGCTAACAAACCAACGCAAGCAAACAAGATAAACACAAGATATTGATCAAAGATAGAAAGGCGGATTTTAGGGGTTGGAAGTTCCGGTTATGGCATAGGACTCAAGCTATCTAAACATCCCTTGGGTTAACTATGATATGTTGGGAGTAAGCATTTCTAGATTGGGAGCAATTACCGGGTAGGTCTCATGGTCCACTAGTCCATTCCTAAGGTCTCATTACCGGGTAAGTCTCTAAGTACCTAAGGGAAGGAATTATACACAAACCGGATTGTTACCTAGAGATCTAACCTATCCTTACCGGGTAAGTCTCGGAAGGGTTAGTTCTAAACAACCATCCCAACACACTTAATCCAATGGCGGCTTATGAGACTCACCACTACCTAGGGTTTGTCATCTTTGAGATCTAAGAGCAAGGATTACCGGATAAGTCTCTCCTAACACTTAGTTGCCAACACTAGGTCACCCTAGGATAGATTTAGCTCAACAAACACTTAGGATTTCAACATTCTACCAATCTAAGACTAGATCCATCGAACAAGGTAAGATCACGGTTTGTTCTACCTTTCCACGGCCGTGGTTTGGCAAGAACTGGCCGTGATTCCTAACAGAAACTACGTTCATGCACACAAGTCATCCAAAGGTAAATCTAAGTCCCTCCTATCATAGCCCTAGCCATAACCATCCTTTCCTTACCCTAGAACCACATCTATTTAGCCTAAAACATTCATAATAGAAATCGAAACAATCAAACATAAAATCATGGCATCCATTTGCAAGATAATGAAAAGAAAGAGATGAACAAGTGAACTAAAACAAAACCAAGCTGAAAATGGAATTAGAATAACTCACAACCCTTCTTAAAGAAGGTTCAAATGGTTCATACAACTCAAGAAATCGATTCCGAAATTCTTCACTACAAAGCTATCAAGGCTATCAATGGTGTGCTCTTCTCCTCCTTCAATGAAACTCTTCTCCAATGGTAGCTTCCTTCTACCTCCTTCTTCCCCAAGAATCTTCTTGTTGAGAGAATATTTTTGTTAGAGGATGGTAGATAATGGAGAGCTGCTCCAAGATCATTCTCTCAGCCAATGTAGGACCACTTTTATACTACAACTTTGCAAGAGCTGGCCAAGAGATCGTGGCACAGCTGTCACGAAAACCTGGTAAAATCCACGGTTGAAACCACGGCCGTGGAGTGCCAGTAGACCGTGATTCTGTGCTTCAGCTTTGCCTTTGATCATTAAGCTTCGATTTGGTGCATGGCTTGTGTTGGCAAGGTTCCATTAGTGCTCCTTAGCCTTTAACTCGCATCCTAATGAGTCCGAGGGTGTGTCATCTTGATGAACGATCCTCAAACGTATCGTTTTAGTTCCTAAATCTCCCAAAATACCTACAAAGCAATTCACAAGTCCGTGTAGACGTCTATCTCGACATAATATGTGAATTGAGTGCAAACGTCGTGAACTAGTGCTAAACCGTGCATGAATGAGCGAGAAATCTATCTAAATGATTATCTAAACCTAAGTCATAAATTGTGTTATCAGTGGTTTAGAGCGTGGACTTCTCTACGGCCGTAATTCAAGGTATGGAAGTGTATATTGCTT
Organism: Fagopyrum homotropicum; assembly: GCA_033239125.1. NCBI lineage: Eukaryota > Viridiplantae > Streptophyta > Magnoliopsida > Caryophyllales > Polygonaceae > Fagopyrum > Fagopyrum homotropicum. The sequence goes on along the minus strand of BSWB01000001.1, from coordinate 47,806,073 downwards.
GTAGTTTCCTTTGTATCATGACATTCTTCATCCTAGCTCCTTCCTTAGCTTCCTTGATGTGTCTCCTAATCCTCGAACATGATCGATCACTCCCTTTTCTCTCTCAATTTCTCTGATTTACCTCCTATTCACCTATAATAACCACAAAGCTAGGGTAGACTTCCATATCGACAAAATAGATGAACAAGCTAGCATTTGCTTCTAAACTTTATCCATGTACACAATAATGAGGGAAAAACAACCAAAATAAGTGCCTAGAATATCACAATATTTTATGCTAACAACTACTCAGGGGCCAGTTGCACCGGTTCGTGTTGTTGAGCCAACTCGAGTTGTAGAGGAGACCAGAGGGCCTCGACCAGATACCTGGTTAAAGGCATTCCACCAGCAGGGAGTACCACACTTCTCTGGGGAGATCGGCCTAGAGACTGAAGTATGGATTGGGCATGTAGACCCAGCTTTAGAGTCTATTTGCTGCCCAGAGGACAGACGGATAGAGCTAGTATAGTTTTTATTCCGTGACGTGGCACACCAGTGGTGGAGGACAGTTAGAGCACGAGTTACCACCTCTGAGCAGATAAGGACTATGTTGAGAGAGCAGTTCTCCCCTGCCTCACTGAGGAGGGAGAAACTGCAAGACTTCGTGGAGGCGGATTTTGAGGACGTACCTATTACAGACGCGATTCGCCGCTTCCAGACTGAGCTAGCACTGTTGGGTACATCTGCACTATCTGAGGACCAGCATGTGTACCTTTTTGCCCGTAGTTTGAGGGAGAGCACATGCTCATACATGGTGGGATTTCACTGTGACTCATTGGTAGACTACCAGGATCGGGCCTCTGCCTGTGAGAGAGAGAAAGAGCTAGCCAGAGGAGGACTTCTCAGACAGGACGGTCTGAGAAGAGACAGCGTACCGCACCGACTGGTGTAGGAGCATCTAAATACGGGCGAGGTTAGACTCAGGTCCGCTCGAGTGTACTAGTTTCTGGACAGACAACTGAGAAAGGTCGGCAGTGTTACAACTGCGGGGCCTATGGGCATGTGAGGACTGCTTGCCCTAGATCACCACTAACTTGCTTCTCGTGTGGGAAGCTAGGACATAGAGCTAAGTTTTGCCGTTAGGGCAAGGCTTCACCACAACAGGGTTCTTCCCCTGCAGGTGCAGTAGGAGGTGGGTAGAGACCGTCTTAGCATCAAACACAAGGACAGTAGAGAGTCCCAGACACACCTCCTACTTAGGGGTCAGCTCCAGGACCGAGTAGAGGTATAGGTAGAGAGGCTGGTACCAATGATGGCCGAGGAGCTCAGGGCAGAGTTTTTGAGCTGAGAAGTGTTGAGGAGCCGCCAGCACCAGCTGTTACAGGTACCATTCTGTTACATGGTTTACCTGATGGTAGTAGGGTCAGAGGTACCCAGGAGATACGTAGTTGTCCCCTACGCTTAAGGACTCGTGTATTACTTATTGACTTCTTAGTCATGCCCCTGATGCATGAAGAAGTCATATTAGGTATAGATTGGATGCGTAGACACCGTGCGGTGTTAGATGTGGTTAAGAGAACTGTTACAGTCTCTACCGACTTAGGTCCGATAGAGGTCTTCTGGGGTTGGGACCTTGGGAAGACAAGATCTGTCATCAGTGCAGTACGAGCAGCTAGACTGATTGCACAAGGATGTGATGCCTTCTGGTGCTACACCATGAAGGATGGAGAGAGTTCAGCCTTGGAGGACATACTAGTGGTCTGTGAGTTTACAGACGTATTTGCAAAGCCATCTAGTCTGCCACGTCAGAGGAACGTAGATTTTGGCATTGCTTGGAGCCTGTTACGAGATCCATATCAAAGGCCCCATATTGTATGGCACCTGTCGAGATGTTGGAGCTAAAGAAGCAACTCGAGGAGTTGGCTGAGAAGGGTTTTATACACCCTAGCATTTCACCATGGGGTGCACCTGTCCTCTTTGTGCGGAAAAAGGACTTAACATTGAGACTGTGTATAGATTACAGAGAGCTAAACAAGGTGACCATCAAGAACAGGTATCCACTACCTCGTATTGATGATCTACTTGATCAGCTGCAGGGAGCGACAGTTTTATCCAAGATCGACTTACGTTCTGGATATCACCAGTTGAGGGTGAGAGAGCAGGATGTGCACAGGACGGCATTTTGTACCTGTTATGGACACTACGAGTTTATAGTGATGCAATTTGGGCTGAAGAATGCCCCAGCAGTTTTGATGGAGTTGATTAACAGTATCTTCATCGAATTCCTGGATCAGTTTGTGATGGTCTTCATTGATGTCATTCTGGTGTACTGTCGTAGCAGAGAGGAGCATGTTGGGCACTTGAGGACAGTTTTGTAGATTTTGAGAGATAGAGAGTTGTATGCCAAACTCTCTAAGTGTTAATTCTGGATGTCTGAGGTTTCTTTCCTTGGACATATTGTCTCCACCGACAGGATTATGGTAGACCCGGCGAAGATCGAGTCTGTTACTGCATGGACGACACCGACGAACGTCAAGGAAGTGCGTAGCTTTCTTGGCTTAGCCGGTTATTACAGACACTTTGTGGAGGGATTTTCTATGATTTCCCGTCCACTGACGAGTCTTCTGAGGAAGACTACCAGATTTGTATGGATTGACCAGTGCGCCCAGAGTTTTGAGGAATTGAAGAGGCGTTTGACTTCTGCTCCTGTTTTGGCACAACCAGAGGGTTTTGATAATTTTGTGGTCTACATAGATGCATCCAAGCTAGGCTTGGGATGTGTGTTGATGTAGAGAGGCAGAGTGATTGCATATGTGTCTCAATAGCTGAAGACGTATGAGGAGAACTACTCGACTCATGATCTGGAGTTGGCAGCGGTAGTTCATGCTTTGAAGATCTGGAGACATTACATGTATGGTGCCACATGCCAGATCTTCATAGACCATAAGATTCTGAAGTACATTTTCACACAGCAGGAATTGAATAACCGCCAGAGGCTTGAGTTGATCAAGAACTTTGACCTTGAGATTTTGTATCATCCTGGCAAGGCGAATGTAGTAGTTGACCCCTTGAGCTGGAAGACGCCTCGAGAGAAGGCAATTGCCAGATTTACTGTACAACCTCAGCTTCAAAGATCTAGCCTAGCTAGAGATGGACATCCAGTTTCCTGATGAGGATGCCCAGTTGTTTGCTTTAGAGGTTTTACCTGGTCTGTTGGATGAGATCCAGCAGAAGCAGGGGACCTGCCCGACCTTGACGAGGATCAAAGATAGGATGTCTCGTGGAGAGGCACCCCAGTTCACTATTAGGGCAGATGGAGTTATGAGGCGACATGATCGTATCTGTGTTCCTACAGATGCAGAGCTGAGACAGCAGATTTTACAAGAGGTTGATTGTACACCTTACTCAGTACACCCTGGTACGAGTAAGATGTATCATGATGTGAGATGCTCATATTGGTGGGGAGGGTTAATGCCCGGCGTAGCCAGATTTGTGACTTAGTGTGCGACCTGTCAGCAGGTCAAGATAGAGCATTTCAGGCCTAGAGGTGAGCTTCATCCACTGCCAGTGCCGCAGTGGAAGTGAGAGGACGTTTCTATGGATTTTGTGACTAGGTTGAGGACTAGTAGGAGCTTTGATGCCATTTAGGTGATCGTTGACAGATTGACGAAGACGGCACGTTTCATTCCCATCAGAGAGACGTGGCCAGTGAGCAGATTAGATGAGGAGTACACTAGACAAATAGTGAGACTCCATGAGGTACCGCGGACGATCGTTTCTAATCGTGATGGACGATTCACATCGAGATTCTAGCAGCAGATTCAGACTGCTTTGGGGACGAGTCTACACTTTACGACTGTGTTTCACCACCAGACAGATGGTCAGTCAGAGAGGACTATCCTGACCTTAAGGGATATGCTGCGAGCCTGTGTGTTGGATTGGGACAAGGATGGTCTGATTACCTTCCACTCGTTTAGTTCTCATACAACAACTGGCATGCATCTATAGGGATGGCTCCTTATGAGGCACTGTATAGACATAGGTGCCGTACACCTTTATGCTGGGATGAGCCTAGCAGTATCAGTGGGATAGTGCCAAAGCAGATTCAGGATGATATGGCTCAAGTAGCGCTGATCAGAGAGAGGATGTTGGCTGCACAGAGTTGCCAAAAGTCGTATGCAGACAAGAGGCGTCGACCTCTAGAGTTCAGCGTAGGAGCTCATGTCTGGTTGAAAGTATCTCCGACGCAAGGCGTCAGACATTTTGGCATAAAGAGGAAGTTGAGTCCCCGATATGTTGGTCCTTTTGAGATACTGGATAGAGTTGGGCGAGCAGCCTACAGGTTAGCATTGTCTCCGAGGTTAGAGGGTGTTCATCCGGTGTTTCATGTGTCTCAGTTGATGGAGTACATACCAGATCCGAGGCACATCGTGAGTTATGATGATCTGGTGGTTGAGCCGGACCATACATTTGCAGAGCACCCTATTGTAGTCCTAGAGCGAGGTGTGAGACGCCTGCATTCGAAGGGCATTCCTATATTGATGATACAGTGGTCGAGACGAGGACCAGATGAGGCTACCTGGGAGACAAAGGATAGTATCTAGAGGAACTATCCAAAGTTCTATGCCGGGATAGATGCACCAGTAGGATCCACGAGTAGATCTTAGTGCCTTATTGGTGAGTGCATGTTATATGCTTATGTGATATGCTGTGTTTTCGTGCGAGCTGTGATATGTGCATATGATCTGTTAGATCTTATTTGCTAGTACGAGATAGGTATAGCTGGAGATGGTACGTTCCTCCATGTTATGGTACGTGTGTTAGGATTAGCTGGAGATGGTTCTTTTCTTCATGCTACCTTGACGGACATAGTGTGAGTGGAGATGGCTTTCCGCCACATAGTAGTGTTATGTGTACGTTCTGGCTGGAGACGGCTTTCCTCCATGCCAGTGTGATGTGGTTAGTGTTTGGCTAGAGATGATCTTCCTCTAGGCCTTGTGTAGAGTTGTAATGCTAGAGTTATGATTCCTCTATGCTGTGTTGAGGATATAGAATGTTATAGGTTGTGACCTAATGTTCTTGAGGAGAGAGTTTACGTCGGCTTATAGGTCCGAGAGGCTTTGGGATTTTGCAAGTTTCGGGACGAAACTTGTTTTTAGGGGGGTGTGATGTAAGAGGCCTAGTCCTTGGAGCCTAGGAGCCTAGTTGAGCTTTTGTGAGCCTTGTCTTGACCCCTGTTAGCCGCCACTGCGCACCACCTGGGCCGCCCCAACGGCTAGGCGCCCTTGCGCCCTAGGCTAGCCGCCCCTGCGGCTCTGTATGAGTGTAGCCGCATTCGTTGACTCTTTGACTTGTGCTTTGCGGCTGGCTTCTCCTATAAGTTTCCCTATCCTTCAGATGAGAGGTTTCTTCACCTTATTCCATCTTCTTCACCCTCTCTACATTCTTCATCTTCTCCTCTCTTCTTCCTTGATCTTCTTTGCTTTCTCTTGATCTTGTGTGTGTGATTTCTTGAGAGTTTGAGTGTGGTTTTGGATTTGGATGATCTGGAGGCTATTGTTGAGGGTTGCTACTATTGTGTTGAGGTTTTAGATGTGATGTGTGCACCCAGTTGCAGCTTAGGGCTTGCTGTTGTAAGCTCTTCTTCTTCATCTCTCTTCCTTCTTTCTTCTTCTTTCTAGCTTAGGATCACAAGTTAAGCTTGTGTGGATCCTTTCCTAGCTTTTTGATGATCATATATGTGTGTATGTGCATATATGTTGATGTGGTGTGTTGAAGAAGTGAAGAGAATCGAGAAAGGGATCGAAGAGAAGTCGGGACCAACTCTCTGCACAGTTGGCCACCCCTGCGCCTGACTCCAGCCGCCCCTGCTCCTGTTGTGGACCGCCCCTGTGCCTGGTGTGAGCCACCCTTGCGCCTCATAGGGTCATCCTTGTTTTCTTGCTTCTGTTGGTGCATACCTGGTTGGTATGTCTTCCTTCCTTCCTTTCCTTTGGCCTTGGCTTAGTTGATAGCTAGGTTAGGGTGGTTAGGATGAGTTGTATGATAGAGATGTGCCTTAGGCACTTGTGTTGATGTTGAGGTTATGTTGTAGGCATCTGTGAGCTTGTTGTGATCTTGAGGCTTAGATTGAGGTTGCAGGTTGGTTATGGTTATGGAGACGAGTCTCCTAACCCTTGCAGTGTATGATGTTGTGTGCCTTGCTATTGCAGGCGTTGGTTTCTGCCCCAAGGGGAAGTTGTGACGTGGTATTGGATACGAGTATATGAGGTAAGTCCATAGGACTTACTTAGCGTTCAATTATGGATTTGTGTGATTGTGATGGTTATGTGTGTTCATATGATTGTGCATTTATAACCTAAACCGGACTAGGATGACCATTTTATTACATTTAAATGGCCCAAGTGTATTATAACGGGCGGTAACCACCGGTCTCCGCCTACGGGTTAGGAGGAGGTGCCTAGAATCCAATAACACAGGGGGACGAGTGATGATCACCCCCATGAAAAACCCCTGTGTTAACGGGGAAAGGGAAGAGGTTCTTAAGGCTCCTCGTGTTACAAAAGAATTTGAATTAGTAATGGAATCACGTAATGAATGATAATAAATGAATATGTGTGGCATTGCATGTATGAGATGTTGATGTGTGTTTGTGCTATTACCTTCATGCTTATCTATTGCTGTAGCTAACGGTGTATACCGTATTGTAGATGATCTACAGGTTAGGAAGACTGCAAAGTGAGCCAGATGGTGTGACCAGCCGAGGACTTTTGTACATTAGGATGCGTGGGTTGGGATCTTTTGTATCAGATGTTATGTTTGATGTTTTGTACTCGGCTTTGTGTTTGTAAACACTTTTATGTATTTGGTTTTACTCTACTTGTGCCTTGTTGTAAGATCCAGTGAACTTGTGTCAAGCTAGGGTCAGGATCCATTGTGAGATCCTAGTCCAATGTACTATCCCAAGTCTTGTGGATTTGGGGTGTTACATAATGTTAGATTTTTTATCTTCATCTTCATCTTACTATTCATCTTCATCTTCATCTACGATAATCTCGTGTTACCAAATGGATCCATAACCACTTCAAGGAATTATAAAGGGCAAATCGACGTGAAATGCATGCCGTCGAGGTTGCCGAAGACAAAGTTCGTTTTGGTAGATTTGAAATATATTCCAATGTTTGTTATTAGGGTTGAGTACTTTAATTGATTATGGGTTACAATTCTTGGCTTATTTTTCATAAGTTATAGGTTACTTCTTATTTTCTTATGGTATGTTTGTGTATGTATAAACTTAGCAATTTTAGTTACGATTTTATTTAGATTTGTTTTGGTGTAGCGTTGTTATTTTATTAGACGTGGTTTATTATTGGAATGTAAAAAATAAGAAACTTGCTTAAATTTATCTATTTGATTCAAAAGAAAGTCGTCTTCTATTCAATTTATCTGTATGTATCATAACAAAAAGAATTGTGTGAAGTAGGCTTATTTTACCCAAACAAAATTAGAAGTGGTTATTAAACTGCGAGGTTTTGTTGGAAGTCTTAGTCTAGTTGTTGTTATAGTTTAGTCTAGCGTGGTTGTGAGGGGCTCTCGATTCATGGGTTTCTCTCTCTTTGGTTTGAGTGTCATTGGCGATTTAGCTGAAGGTTGTGTTGTGGTCCTTGTGGTGGTATACCAAGGAGCTTTGAAGACAATTTCTTTATCCCTTAATGAAGTTAATCCCACAAGGTGCTTGGAAGAAGCAATGTTTCAGGAATCACCCTTCTAGGTTAGTATGATAAACATACCAATTGGATACAAATCTTCAGACATAGTTTTGCAAATTGGAAGTAGGTTGGGTCATGTCATGGAGTTTGATGCTAAAAACGTCAATCTCATGGTAGGATGATTGTGAGTTCGCATCAAGTTGAATCTTAATGAGCCGCTAATAAAAGGGGTTCATATCACATTTGCTGGTTTGAAATGGTGGACATGCTTTTAGTATAAGAGCCTTCCGAGGTTTTGTTATGTATGTGGTCATAAAGGGCATATAGAAAAGGAATGTAAGTCCTCCAAACGTGAGAATGGTGGTGAAAGTGTTGAATAGTATGAGCCATGGTTAAGAGCGGAGTTTGGAAATAGACCATGGGTATTCAAGGAAGAAAAAGCCCTTCAACAATAATAGATAAAAACTACTAATATTGGTAAAAACACAATCGGATTCTCCTCAAATAAGCCTGGGTCTCCTCAAAACAAACTTGAATCTTCTCAAAATCAGCTTGGATCGTCTCAAAATACTCCTGAGTATCTTCAACATAAGCCTAGTTCTCAGATTCAGTCTATATTCCCACAAACACACCTTATGGGCCCGTTCGAATGCAAAAAAACATTAGTTGAAGTTGAAGATGAAATTGGAAAACTGTTTTATCTTGTTTGGTGAAGCGTTTGAGGGAAGTTGAAGATGAGATTGAATCGGTTGAAGCTGATTAAAATTTTGTTAAAACCTTCAACCGATGGGTCTCAGCTTATCAAAGTTGAACGATTTCTTTCACATTTCTACCCTCAAGCTTTCAACCCTAACTTCATAAGAGTGGTAAGCCGCTAGTTCTTCGCTCATTGATCGCCTGAGGTAAGCCATCTTCACTACTGTCATCTTCGTCTCTTGCTTATTGACTGTCTCATTTCTTCCCATCTTCATTGTAGGTAATCTAATTTCGAGCTTTCAGCGGAACACTAACTCAGGTAAGTCATCTTCCTTGTATTCTTCTTGTGTAGCTCGTTGATCGACTGGAGTTAGTGTTCTTTAACAGCCCACGTTTCCCTTCGTCTCTTGAACAATGTTCTCTTTCTCTTTCCCTCTATAAATTAAAGATGTTTGAAGGTTTCTTGTGTCATTCTTCCCATCTGTTGTTGATAAACAAAAACCAGGAATCGATCTCCTCCTACCCATGTTTAATTTTTGCATTTCTAGGTTTTTGTCTCATATCATTGTTTAGCTACCATGGTTATGGGACATGTTCTTCAACAACTCACTGTTTGTTAATGCTTATTTGATCCAGTTTGTATTCATTTCCCTTGTAATTTTAATTTGTATGAACTGGGTAATTAGTCTTCAGCTACACCATTCTCACAATGGTTACCATTGTTCGCTCCAAAAGGTGTGTGCAAGCTTTAAAATTTATAACCCAAGAAGTATTCTTGAACAATATGCAAACCCACAGTGTACGGATCAATTGTAATAAAAGCAAGAATTCCAGGGGTCGAAAACAGGGACTATGGTGACACAAAGCACGGAATCAGGTTTTCAAATAACTAAAGACTACGAATTAAAGCAATCAAAGATGATGTAAAAGTCAAGTAAGGGGAAATGCGGATTCTAGGGATTAAAGCATCTAGTTATGGGTCCGACTCAAGATCTCAAAGGATAACGCGGACAAAGCTGAGGTTTACAAAGGGAAGGTGTTTCTAAGGTGGGAATAAATTACCGGGTAAGTCTCACTACTCACAATCCCAAACCAAAGCTCCTACTACCGGGTAAGTCTCAATATACTAAGGAAAGGAACTATAATCTCAAACCAACACACCACCCAAGGGAATAGAATCAACCTTTACCGGGTAAGTCTCAGGCTAACTCACAAAGATGGGATGAAGTCACACTCAAACCCCAATAAAGGATAAACCTTTATTACCTACACTCATGATCTTAGGTAAACAAACAAAGGAATCACCGGGTAAGTCTCATCCTAGGCTTGCGTTGAACCAGGAAAGGTGTAATAAGGATAGGATTTGGCAAACTTAAACTCTTAACTCAGATAAGATTTAGGAAAGGTTCACCTCGTTCAGTTATATTCCACCCCGGCCGAGATGTTTAATGATCGAGCGAGGTGTTCTATTGGTTAAGGTAAAGACTCGAGCTTTCAGGGTCCTGCTGGGATTAAGATCATTCTATCATCGTCTTTTCCACAACTTTCAGCCAATCACCCTACAATTGCATAAGAAACTTAGCCAACAATCATCATGATAACAATAATCAAATTAATGGGAAAGGAATCAATATTTAAACAAGAAAACCTTAAAAAAAAGGTCTCAATAACTGAATCAAATAATCAACAAACAAGCGTTCCTCGGTCACAAATCAGCAAAGACAACAAACCAAGAGAAATCTAAAAAGATCTTACAAACACCTTCAAAAGCCAACTCCAACTATGATTCCTTCCTTCCTTGAACTTCAATCCTTCAATACTTCCTTCAACTCTTCCTTCAAACCTCCGTAAAATCCGTGAATTGCTGGATGCTCCAAGCATGGTTGAACTTGTGGAAAATCCAACCCTTTATATAGGAGAATTATCTTCCGAAGATAATAATATCTTAAAAAAATAATCTCCTATAAAATATATCACTATCTCTTAAAATAAATCAGCCAAAAATAATATCTTCCTTCCAGAAATCCAACCAAAAATATGAGATATCCTCTTTCCAAAAATAAAAGATCTCAGCCAAAAATAAAGATCTCGCCGGCGACAGGGTGTTCGCCTCGGTCGGGATGCTCCTCAAGATCACCTCGGTCGAGGTGGCACTGTAGTTGACCGAGGTGAATCTTCAACTGAATGTAAATCATCTCGAATCTGGTCCAAAGTCAATCTTCTTAATTATTTCCATGCTTCCTGAGATCTTCCTTAAACTCTAGAATGTAGCTCTAATGACTCCTTAGCTCCTTAGCTCCATTTCAGTCCAAAATTTACCATTTTACCTACGACTACAACGAAACTTGGTGTTGACCTCGATTCCCATAAAGGTAGATGAAATAACAACATAATCACATAATATACATCCATACATGCAGATTATTGAAGATAAAAAGTCTAAACCAGCCCCAAAATATAGATTATAATACATGCTATCAAAATACCCCATACTTGTTCCTTGCTTATCCCCAAGCAAGTTCCAAATCTTAAGTACAAGATAGAATGGATTATAGGTCATAAAGATCAATGAAAAACTGTTCGCCCAAAAACGTGTGTGCAATCAAGTCTTAAATTTATAAAACTAGAATAAAGGCAAGCGAACCCGCAGTGTACGGATCGGCGTAGATTAGCAAATATTCCAAAGTATCGATCACAGGGATTTGGTGAAACAAAACCCAGTCTCAAGTTATCGAGCAATTAAAAGGTAAAGCTTTGCAAATATTGGGAAAACAGCAACCCTAAAGATTCAGGTATCTAATTGTGGCAATCGATTCAAGATATACTATATATATAAGGACAGAGTTGAGAATTGCAAAGGTATACTAAGGTAAAGGTAATGTACGGTGAAGTTCCAAAATGTTATATGTCTAACCAAAAGAGCTCTCTAGAAAGGTTGTTGAGGCTGCAGTATAGAAAGGATCAAAGGACTAGAATTGATCTCAAATACCCAAACTTGTAACCCAATGATCAAGTTAAACTCAAACGGTTAAGGTTGTGACACTTGAAACCGAAATAGAGGATGTTGAGTCTCACTACTACTTAGAAAAGGCAAGCCAAGACTAAGTTAAAGCTAATCTTTAACTTTGGATTAAAGTAAAAGCAAGGTTCGTAAACTGAAGTAAATCACGGGTAGTTCCTGAGAATCACGGCCGTGGAAACCTAAGAACAGGCCGTGATTTAGGTTCGTCGACAATATTTCTCTAACTCTCATGGTCCAATCAAATTACGATCGATCTATCATTATCTAAGCTACAACTATCAACCCTTCACCTTAGAATTGCTAAAGGGTTTTAGCCAATAATCATCATCATCAATTCTATAATCAAGTTTAAAGAGAAAATGGATGAAAACCTTAAAAACTCAATGACTATCAAATAACCAATCTTAAATCCAATAACAAATATTTGTATTGAATGAATGCAGAAAAAAGGAATAGAAATTCTCACAATAATCTTAAGGAACAATGAAGAACGGAGTGTGAATTCGTCTCCAAAGTTAAACCCTAAGATAATCTCGAAGTACACAATCTCCAAAATGCGTCTTCTCCGAATCTTCCCTGTACGCAATAAAATCTTCAAGCCTCCCTCTCTTTGGGGATCCAAGTCCTGGGGCTGTCATCGTCCGCCCTTAAATGTTGAAGGCTATCAAATATATGTAGGGATAAATCTAGGGTTTAAAGGTAAAACCCTAAATATTTGGGCTTAAAAGAAGTCGAGCCGCTGGTATCAGAAAATACTCTGGGCCGCGTCAGCATGTATCAGAGAATATTTTGGCGCGTCTGACGGTATCAGAAGATACTTTGGGCCGCGTCCTAACTTCCTTTTATTGCTCCTTTTTGTCCCGTTTCAAGGCTTAATCCTTAAATATACTATTTCGCTTCAGAATTCGCCAAATTACCTACAAATGCAATAAAACTCGTGTAGACCTCTATTTCCGAAATATCATTGAATAAAACATAAAAGGTATACTAGTTCTCTCTAAATGCAGAGTAAATCGAGGTAAACCTCTACAATATGCATGATTATAATGGTATATAATTCATGTCATCAAAATGCCCCATACTTGCCCCTTGCTTGTCCCCAAACAAGACTCAAATTTAGAATACAAGATGTCATGGATTATATATGTATGAAAACTCAAAAACCTTTTATTTGATAGTGCTTCGTCTTATTGGATCACCCTCAAAGTGACATTTCAAGGCATAGGAAGGCAAGGCATGTATCAATGATAACAATAATATGGATTAACTCTCTTTTCTTTCTCAAAAACCCAAATAAAAGACATGATAAAGATGTAGAGATAATTAAAATAAAACAAGTCTATGTCATGAAGCCTTAAATACATACATAAAAGTCTCAAGGTCTTCTAATCAAAGAAGGGTCTAAGAAACGTGTTAAGGAGGGAATTCTTTTAGGTAATTGTGGCGCTAATCCGGGAAAGAGGAACAACATAATACCTTCAAGAGTTTTACTTCACCACACGTGCTTTGCTTGTAAATGCTTCGCTTTCTTTATGATTTACTTTTTGAGAGTATGGACAGAGGTGCACAATAACCGAAGCCTAGGAGATCAGCGTTTCTCAATTTCGAGATGCCTCAAACCCTTGATGCACATACCATATCCCGTTAGGACTTGTCGTTCAATCGGACTTTGGCAAGACACAAACACCCGGCTATGTGAATGGTGCCGAGTTACTCATCCTCATGTTCAACGTCCCCAAACTTATGAATTGCTACACTTTCACTTAACACATTTTTATTGGCCCTCCCACATCAAACATGCCTTTTTCAATCACTTATCCTAATTCCCGGATGGTAAAAGGAGGGTCACATATTTCATTGAGGAGCTAGCATGAACAAGATATGAAAAGAGAGAAGAAGTGAATTGCCTTGGTCATTCTTATATGATGCAAAAGAACTTATAATATAGCTTCGAATATTATTTCATTCTCTTATCAAAACGTCAAAGTCATATAATTTATTCATGTGTTCAAGTAACAAAAGTAAGCTCATTCATGCTATGATTAAAATCTCAACATAACCAAGTCATCTTTTTGCCTATCCACATCACAATTCTTATCATAGAGGTCATTTCCATCATAAGAAGCACAAAAATTTTTAAAACTTTTCAAAATTTTCAAATCATATGATGCAAGACATAAAACATGCAAATGGTATTGCAAATACCTCCACCTCATACTTAAAACTCACATTGTCCCCAATGTGAAAGAAAAGAAAAGATGGAAAAGGGTACTCACAATGTAAGATGGCGAATCAGGCAAGGTGAATCATTCATTGAGCGGTGGTGGTGGTGGGAATCTATAAAGAAGCTCAATAGGGAACTCTAAATACTCCAATCGGTGTCGACGAATGAAGAAGGGGAACGTCTTTCAGCCGAAACAAATTTTCGGAAAAAAAAAAATTTATTATTTTTTTTTGTTTTGAAAAAAATCGTCCGATTTTTCAAAAAATCGGCCGATTTTTTCGTCGGCCCGATTTTCTTCTGTTTTTGCTCACTAAGGTAAAAATCGACCGATTTTTTCTGAGGGGGTCAATTTTTTGGTCGATTTTTCCTCTTGTTGCCAAAAATCGACTTGCTCTGAAGCCTAAATCGACCGATCTTCTTTTGTAAGTCGATTTCTTGCCTTTTGTTCCTTGAAAACGTCCTTAGGCACATTTGAATTGCCTTTTTCATCAATTCCTCAAGATTATACCTAGTTCTTGCGATCCATGACACAAACAAACCGAGAGCGCATCGAGGAGGGAAAAAAAACAAAGCAAAAACAAAACAAACAAGCTAACTATCCTAAAAAAAGAAAAGGGAAAAAGATGCATTACCTTGGGTTGCCTCCCAAGAAGCGCTTGGTTTAACGTCGCTAGCTGGACCTATCTCCACAAATGACTCAATGCACCTTGAACATCTTGGATTGTTCATCAAACTCATCATATAATTCCTCAAAAAAGGTTCCGGTTCCTAATTTCACCGGCAAGTGGTAAGATCTCCCACGTATAAGCTTGTAGGGTTTGATTCTCACCGGAATCCTTCTAGCTTTCCAATGCTTTAATGGGACATAATCTAGTCTTGTGTCCCATCCTTTCCTGGATCGAGAAATCAGTTTCTCGAGAATCCTCTTAGCTTCCCCATCTCTAGCTTGGGGATGATGTATGGTCTTCGTCATGTGAATGACCCCATACTTGAACAAGAAACACTTATTGGCATTAGCGTTGAAGCGCTTGCCAAATTTACTCCTTGTAGTCCAAGGAGCATCTACTTCTAGTTGTTTTAATGGAGATTTCATCTTCACCTTAGGAGGTTCTTTTAGAAGAGACCTCCAACTCTCCGGTGCATTCCTGAAAATTTTAGAAATTTTAATAGGAATTTCAAAGGAAGTAAGAGAATGTACCTTGTAAAGTTTTTCAAGGCTTGGGATAAGTTTCATGTAGGAAAGATGATCTACACATGAAATATCTCCCAACTCAGCTAGATCCTCTTCAACCATGACCACGGTTTCAGTAATTTGGCCAAAGTTCTCCACTTCCTCCTCTTCTTCAATGAGGACCTCAAGAGGGACTTCAAGTTCAATGGGAGGAAGGCTTAAGACTTGGAATTCTTCCTCGCTGGATAAATGATTTTCCAAAGCTTTTTGAGCTTCAGAAATAGACTTTATTTTGTCTTCCATCTTGTCCAACACTTTTAATATCTTTTCCAGCATCATCTGTGTCCCATCCTCGGATGGTTGTTGTGGAGGCTGCACTTGAGGAGGTTGCTCATAAAGCGTATGAGGGGGATTAAGTTCATCCCAATATGCGAGCTCATCCTCAACGGCTTTCTCTCTTTCTCTTTCGTCACCAACAAAATAATAGGCATACTTCTCCTCCAAATATTCATAATGGTCCGCCCTAGCACATTGCCATGATGTCCAGGCTGGATCAAATGCAGGTTCATAGCTCCATCCAACCATTGGTGAACCTGAAAACTCAAAAACTCATACCGAAAAGATTAAAAGCAAAAAGATCTCAAGCCCGACAACCGAAAACCGAATTTGGCCTAAACCAAATCCCCGGCAACGGCGCCAAAAACTTGTTCGCCCTAAAACGTGCGTGCAATCAACTCTTAAATTTATAAAACTAGAATAAAGGCAAGCAAACCCGTAGTGTACGGATCAGCGTAGATTAGCAAATATTCCAAAGTATCGATCATAGGGATTTGGTGAAACAAAACCCAGTCTCAAGTTATCGAGCAATTAAAACGTAAAGCTTTGCAAATATTGGGAAAACAGCAACCCTAAAGATCCAGGTATCTAATTGTGGAAATCGATTCAAGATATACTATATATATATAAGGACAGAGTTGAGAATTGCAAAGGTATACTAAGGTAAGGTAATGTACGGTGAAGTTCCAAAACCTTATATGTCTAACCCAAAGAGCTCTCTATAAAGGTTGTTGAGGCTGCAGTATAGAAATGATCTAAGGACTAGAATTGATCTCAAATACCCAAACTTGTAACCCAAGGATCAAGTTAAACTCAAACGGTTAAGGTTGTGACACTCGAAACCAAAATAGAGGATGTTGAGTCTCAGTACTACTTAGAAAAGGCAAGCCAAGACTAAGTTAAAGCTAATCTTTAACTTTGGATTAAAGTAAAAGCAATGTTCATAAACTGAAGTAAATCACGGGTAGTTCCTGAGAATCACGGCCGTGGAAACCTAAGAACAGGCCGTGATTTAGGTTCGTCAACAATATTTCTCTAACTCTCAAGGTCGAATCAAATTACGATCGATCTATCATTATCTAAGCCACAACTATCAACCCTTCACCTTAGAATTGCTAAAGGGTTTTAGCCAATAATCATTATTATCAATTCAATAATCAAGTTTAAAGAGAAAATGGATGAAAACCTCAAAAACTCAATGACTATCAAATAACCAATCTCAAATCCAATAACAAATGTTTGTATTGAATGAATGCAGAAAAAAGGAATAGAAATCCTCACAATAATCTTAAGGAACAATGATGAATGGAGTGTCAATCCGTCTCCAAAGTTAAACCCTAAGATAATCTCGAAGTACACAATCTCCAAAATGCGTCTTCTCCGAATCTTCCCTGTACGCAATAAAATCTTCAAGCCTTCCTCTCTTTGGGGATCCAAGTCCTGGGACTGTCACCGTCCGCCCTTAAATGTTGAAGGCTATCAAATATGTGTATGGATAAATCTAGGATTTAAAGGTAAAACCCTAAATATGTGGGCTGAAAATAAGTCGAGCCGCTGGTATCAGAAAATACTCTGGGCCGCGTCAGGAGGTATCAGAGAATACTTTGGCGCGTCTGACGGTATCAGAAGATACTTTGGGCCGCGTCCTAACTTCCTTTTATTGCTCCTTTTTGTCCCGCTTCAAGGCTTAATCCTTAAATATGCTATTTCGCTCCAGAATTCGCCAAATTACCTACAAATGCAATAAAACTCGTGTAGACCTCTATTTCCGAAATATCATTGAATAAAACATAAAAGGTACACAAGTTCTCTCTAAATGCAGAGTAAATCGAGGTAAACCTCTACAATATGCATGATTATAATGGTATATAATTCATGTCATCAAAAGTATTTCAAAATATTTTTGGTGGTGTGCTCCACTCATAGATCTTTCTAAGAGAATGTTTCATGGCAATTAAAATCAAAACATTTTATAAATATAAGAAAGTTGTTCATCTTTGCATAAAATCATAGAATGCATAATAAATTATAATTATCGAAATTAATCATGTATAATCCAGTTTAAACCACCAAGTCAATCAACAAGCTCGAGGTCTCAAGGGCTTTCAAAAGAGGTCAAGAAACGTGTGAGGGTGGGATGTATATAGGATAATGTGGTGCTATAATCCGGGAAAAGGATGTTACTTCACTTCCTTTGAAACTCAACATCTTCCACCAATAAATCTTTGCTTATTTTACTTTACTTTTTGGGATGCATAGACAGAGGTGCACAATAACCGAAGCCTAGGAGATCAGCAATCATCAATTTCTCGAGATGCCTCAAATCCTTGATGCACATACCATGAACCGTTAGGAATATCGCTCAATCCGACTTTGGCAAGACACAAACACCTAGCTATGTGAATGGTGCCGAGTTACTCATCATCGTGATTGACTTCCCCAAACCTATTTGTTTCTTTCTAACACGTTCAGCCAACATCTCAACTTCACTTTCACTTGCTTTTCTTTGCTTGCTTCCAAATTCCTGGATAGGTAAAGGGAGGCAAATATGTATATGAGAGGCTAAAGCATGATCAAGAAGAAGAAGAGAAGAGAATGAATTGCCTTAGTCATCCCAGGAAGAATGTGATAGAACTCATCTTGTGGTGTCAACCTTCAAATCCAACATAATTTTGATAAAAACAAAGTATTAAACATGCTAAACTTCAAACAAAGCATTTTGCAACTTAAACATATCATAAAACCTTTCGAGCATATAAAGATTTCAAAACCAATCTGCAAACAGAATCATCATTAAGGTCATATCCAGAGAAGAAGCACAAAACATTTCGAAAAACTCTCAGTTAAGAACCTGCCTCAGTCGAGGTGTTCTAACGTCATCCGAGGTGTCTACTTCGTCCAGTCAAGAACATCCCGAGTCAAGGTCATAAAAAAAAATTCAAACCAGTTTTCGACGTTTTTTTCAAACAAAAACCTGTATGTATGCATATAATGGCAGATAAACACATAAGCCAAATAAAGCAGAATAAGATCATAAATATCCGATAGAATTATACAAACATACACACATAGTGTCAAATAATACATCCAAATACCACATACTTGGGACACATTGTCCCAATGGGTCAAATAAAAGTCTAGGAAACAAAATACTCACCGGACCTAGCTGAACTTCATAATAAATAAAGAAAGAAGATCCATGCAGCTCTAATCCTCGTCAGTTGGTGACAGTGGTGGTGGATGTGGAATGTAAGGATACTGGGTCGGATTAAAGGGATAGCCCATCATACGTCTAGTATGGTGCTGACTCTCCAGCATCTGATGTGTCCAACTCTCAATATCTCTACGTTGGTCCTTGAACCGCTCATGCATGTCAACAGTCAGGGCTGCATAAGCATCGACCATCTGATAAGTGAGGTCATCAATCCTCAAGTGGGCCTCGAGATCTCTAAACCTGCAGCGGGATCTTGTTGAGGTGGTTATGGTGGTGGTGTTGCCTCCTCCTCTGTCGCCTCGTCATCAAGGTCGACAACCGGTATGCTAGGATCGCCGGTATTAGTACCGGTCTCCATAGCAGCGCCTCCATCAAACTCCTCCTCAACATCAGTTGTAGCATCTCTGGCATCCTGTATGTAAGGAAACCAAGTAGAAGACCAGTATTGTCGGTCGAATATGGAGAACTAGGATGACCATAAAATGTCCTATGGAGCCGTCGTCTCCCATGACATAGCAACGTATGGCGTGCTGAGACCACGAGGAACGAGAATACGCCTCGTGATCATCTCCTAAAGTCCAAGCGGCTTCGCATCCGCAACAAGTGTATACGCAGACATATCTAGACCCATGGCAGTAGCAACATGGGTCACCAAGCCTCCACAACATATGTCTCCCTTGGACTTGCCTTTTATCCTATGCAAGTCCTCAGCCAGCATGCCGCCAATATCCGGCACTCCACTTGTAACCATGCAGAACATGCTCAGAAGCTCCCCCTATCGGACCTTCGGAGGCGTCTCAGTACGCGCTAGAAGTGTCTCACTGAATATCCTGTGAGCTAGGCGGAAGGCAAGGTGGAAAATGATACACTCTCTAGAGTCTCCAAGTCTCCACCTGTCATTGTGCTCCACCACATGGGCTATCTCATCCCAGAAATCTCGAGCGATGGCTCGGGAAGGAAAATCAGTCACTGTGAGGGTAGGGAAGCCAAAGATCTCCCTAAACTGGTCCATTGGAACAATATAATTCCGGTTCAGCAATTGGTACTTGATGTTGTTGCGCTCAGGTACGTGAGTGACAGAACTCACAAACTCCATGGTCGGCTCTAAGTAAGTCGGAGCTCGTATCTCCATAAACTCCTCCAGTCCCACCATCGATATCATCTTCCTCAAGTCCTCCGCCACGTGGAGGCACTCGAAGGAAGCAACGTCCATAAACCACAGGGCAACAATGGGACGCCCGCAAATCCTATCAAAGTCAGCCTAGTGATGCTCATGGATCACCGGAATAGTAGGATGAGATGCAGAAGAAGGAGAGGAACTATTGGGTCTATCTCTCAAGATCATCTCGTGATCTGATCTACTGCTTATGATTCTAACAGATTAACACCTCGGTTGCTCTGACAATCACCTCGGCCGAGACACAGCCGATTGGACCGAGGCGAAGGGTTGTTCGATCATACTCTCAAATTTGTAAGTTATTTTCCCCCAAATCACTACCAAATGCTTCTTATGGGGTACTTATATCCTTTTCAGCAAGAGAAATTGGCAATCAAAGCCAGATCTGTCCTAAATCAGTAAAGGAAGAGGAGTTAGGGTTTTTGGAAGAAATACCCAAATTCTGCAGAATTGGAGCGTTTTTCTCGCTGTTTGATGCTTGAAAACCGATCCTCTCACTTCCTCCGGTGTAATCGAACCAAAAATTGCAAGAAACGAGCAAGATTTGAAGAGTTGAGGGATTTAGACCGCCGCGGTCGAGGTGCTCTGTTGGGAGGGAAAATGGGGAGAGAGAAAACCGTCTCGCTTTTTATACCCATCTCTGATTTTGATTTCACCTCGGTCGAGGTGGTCCCGACCGACTGAGGTGTCTGACTGGATGTCAGACCTAGTCGCCTCGGTTGCCCCAAGAACATCTCAATCGAGGTGCTATGACAGCAACCGAGATGCGTCTGAGTCAAACTCCGTCTTCTCAATTTCTCAAACTTTTGTCCTTCCAATGTAGCTCCTGAGCTGTAATTCTTCCTTAGAAAGTACCTGGTTTCTGTCTAGAGGACGCCAAAAGCAAAGCAAAGCAAGCTATCTAAAACTAAGCTAGAAAAAGG
Source organism: Fagopyrum homotropicum (assembly GCA_033239125.1). Taxonomy (NCBI): domain Eukaryota; kingdom Viridiplantae; phylum Streptophyta; class Magnoliopsida; order Caryophyllales; family Polygonaceae; genus Fagopyrum; species Fagopyrum homotropicum. Next base: position 47,785,622 of record BSWB01000001.1, on the reverse strand, counting down.
GAAAAGAAAGCAATACATTGGGTTGCCTCCCAAGAAGCGCTTGATTTAAGGTCGCTAGTTGGACCGTACATCATCCTCAAACAAGGTATAGCGGTGAAATCTCCTCAACCTGGACTTCCGGTCGGTACTTCTTCAGCCTATGACCATTGACCTTAAAGCTTCCGCTTGTTTCACCCCAAATCTCAGCTGCACCATAGGGAAAAACATTTTTCACAACGTAAGGTCCTGTCCATCTAGACTTCAACTTACTTGGAAAGAGGCGGAGGCGGGAGTTGAAGATTAGAACTAGATCTCCTTCTTTGAACTCTTTTGGAATGATATGCTTGCCATGCCATCTCTTCGTTCTTTCCTTGTAGATCTTGGTGTTCTCATAAGCGTTTAAGCGCAACTCCTCCAGCTCATTGATGTCCAATAGTCTCTTCTCTCCGGCTTCCTTGATATCGAAATTCAACCACTTGATTGCCCAATATGCCTTGTGCTCCAGATCAACGGGTAGATGACAAGACTTCCCATATACCAAATTGTAAGGGGTGGTACCAATGGGAGTCTTGAATGCGGTCCTATAAGCCCAAAGAGCATCGTCCAACTTCATGGACCAATCCTTCCTCGTCCTAGAGATGGTTTTCTCCAAAATTGTCTTGATTTCTCTATTCGAGATCTCGACCTGCCCACTAGTTTGAGGGTGATAAGGGCTTGCTACCTTGTGGGTTACCCCATAGTTCGATTGAAGTGCTTTAAACTTCCGGTTGATAAAATGTGTCCCTCCATCGCTGATGATGATGTGTGGTATCCTGAAATGTGGGAAGATAGTTTGATTGAAGAACTTCACAACCACCATGGCGTTATTAATGGGGGAGGCGATGGCTTCCACCCATCTAGAGACGTAATGAATAGCTAGGAGAATGTAGAGGTTCCATGCGGATGATGGGAAAGGTCCCATGAAATCAACTCCCCATACATCAAATATCTCAACCTCTTGAATATTGTTGAGAGGCATCTCGTTCCTTCTAGACAAGTTCCCTGTTCTTTGGCATGCATCACAAGAAACAACAAACATTTGCACATCCTTAAATAATGTAGGCCAAAAGAAACTAGAACATAATACCTTAGCGTATGTTTTGTGAGCACTAGCATGTCCTCCACAAGGAAGCGAGTGGCAATGCCGTATAACACTAGCAACTTCATCCTCAAGAATGCATCATTGAAGCATCCCATCCAGACCTCTCTTAAATAGTAGAGGTTCATTCCAGTAGTAATGGTGTACATCCTTGAAGAACTTCTTCATTTGAGCGTACGTCAATCCGGGCGGTATTTCTTGGCAAACAAGGTAATTGACAATATCAACATACCAAGGCTCTTTACCATTAGACATTTGGTGGAGCCAGTGCTCCACCAACTGTAAATGACTCTCAGAAATAGAATCAGGAAGTTTGTTGTCCTCAGTTGACAACAACTCGCTTGTTGTCTCGGTCAGTGTCCGAGGTGGGTGTCCGAGACGTTCTTCAGATAAAAACACCTCGCTTGGTCCAAAAAGTGTCTCGGTCGAGGTATTGGAATTGGGACCGAAACCTAAATTGCTTTTCTTTTCCTGAATTAGTCTCTCAATCTTAGCTCCTGGATTTGCTTCCAGTGCTTTTAAGCTCCATATATTTGCATCACAAGAAACATCTATACCTTCCTCCATTAAACTAAAACTAAGAACTCTTTCAAGAGGGTCATTAATAAGAATAGAGCTCACCAATTCTCTTGATTCTTCTTCATCATAGATGTTGAAGATGTCATCCTCCAGCGGCTCTCCTTTCATTGCAGCAAGCAATGCAAACTCCACTTGATCTCCACCAATGTTGAATTTCAACTTGACGTTCTTACAATCAACGTTGCAACCCGAAGTTGCTAGAAATGGTCTCCCGAGAATGATAGGAACGGGATAATCTGCGGGTATGTCAAGTACAACAAAATCTATAGGTAAATAGAAATTACCTAACTTGACGGGAACGTCTTCCAAAATGCCCACGGGATGGGTAATGGAGCGATCCGCCATGTATAGCCTTATCTTCACCAGCTTGGGCTCTCCAAGTCCGATTTTCTCACATAGCTCCAGCAGGATGATACTCACGATGGCTCCTAGATCACACAACGCGTCATAAGTTACATCCCCAACTTGAATGAGAATGCAAAATGAACCGGGATCTCTCAATTTGGGTGGCTTCTTCTTCATGATTTAAATGAGCTCCGAAGACTTAGATGTCATCTTCACTTCCCCAAAATCTTCCAGCTTCCTCTTCCTTGATAGAATCTCTTTCAGAAACTTCTCATAGGCGGGCATCCCTAGAATGGCATCAAGGAAAGGGATGTTAATGTGTAGTTTATTCATTAGGTCTAGAAACTTACCAAAATACTTGTCTAGATGCGCCCTCGCCCTTGACTGAGGGAATGGAAGTGGTGGTTTATAAGCAGGAGGTGGAACATAAACTTCATATTTATCTTTCTCTTTCTAGGGCTCCACCTCGGTTGGCGCCTCGACCGAAGTGTTTTTCTGATCTTGGCTCGACCAAGGTATTGGATCTGCAGTTTTCAGTCCACTTCGTGTCGTTATTGCCATAATTTGTCCCTTAGGTTTGCTCTTTGTCCTTGTTGGGAGCTTCCCTGGATCTCTTGACGCTTCATTTGCCTTGTTGAAGAATTGTTGCTCTAAGGCTTTTTGTGCCTTTGAAAATGAAGTCATTGATATCTCCATAGCGTTGAGCTTGATCAAGATTGCCTCCAGCACTGCATCCTTCTTCTCTGGCTGGGACGAACTCGATCCAGGCTACTAGATTCTCAATGGAGTAGAAGAATAAGAGGGGGGTTAAGAGCATTATGAGCATGAGAATAAGGGTTACCCGGATTTTGTTGATTAGATCTCCAATTGTTGTTGTTGGAGTTTCTATTGTTGTTGTAACTGTTGTTCCGCGGCCCTTGATACTTGTTTCTTCCTTGATATCTTCCATCTTGCTCCTTCTTCGTTTGAGCTACTAAAAGCTCCTTCAAAGCTTTTACCTCATTGCTAAGCGAGGTGAGTTGAGCTCCATTTGGTGATGTTTCCTGGAAGCTAACTCTCCTTGCTCCATTCTCGGTTCCTTGATGGGAGTACTTCTCCATGTGTAAAGCTTGCTTTTCAATGAAATCCCAAGCTTTGTCTATCGGCATATCCATGAATGTGCTGGCTGAAAGTAGTTGGAGATTAAATTGAGTCGCTCTATCCAAACCTTTGAAATAGATTTCCAGCAACTCGATCTTTGGAATCCCATGATATGGGCAATCCAATAGAATATCTTTGAATCTCTCCCATGACTTGGACAAACTCTCCTTGTCCTTCATAATAAAAGCATTGATCTTTCCCCTCATTTCAGCGGTGTTAGAGGGAGGAAAGAACTTAGTAAGAAACTCCGTCGTCATCTCTTCCCAAGTATTGATTTTTCCGGCCGGAAGAGATTGATACCAAGCAAGCGCCTTGTCTTTCAAGGAGATATAGAAATGTCTCAACTTGTAGTTGTTGTTCTCCAGTCTTGAAGGTCTCAAGGTCTCCGTCAAAATCTCATAGTTTTGCAAATGCTGATGCGGAGACTCGCTCTCCAAACCTCCAAATTGACATTGTCGGATCATAGTAAGAACTTGCAGTCAAAGTTCGTAATCATGCTCAATTGGATCATCTAGGTTGACTCCTGGACGCCTGACTTGCTGATTGGGGTCCATCCTCTGTCTAGGGTTTGTAGAACTCCAGCAAAAAGAATATCTCGGATGGGCATCCTAGGCGGTAGGTGTACCTCGGCCGGGGCAACATGAATTGGGTCTTGCCTCGGTCGAGGATCTGGGATCGGTCGAGGAAGAAACTGGGCCCTTAGAGCGGCAATATCTGCTTCAATTCCTTCTGTCCTTGCGCGAGTCTCTTCTTTCTCTCTCGCTGCAGTTCTTCTCTATTGAGGCGTATCTGTTCCAATGCCTCCTTCAATTCGGCTTCAAGATCGCGATCGTCTTGATGGGATATCTTAGCTACTCTTAATCTTCGCTTGTAAGTCTTTTCTGGTTTGGAATCGTAGGGAACGATTTCCTGTCCAATACGAGTTCTTCGCATAAACCTAAGGAAAGATCCTGCGAAAACACTCAAGTAGAGTAGTTAAAAGCAACAAGGGCAATTGCCCCGAAAGACTACCGAAACCGGCTTGGTCTAGACCAAGTCCCTGGAAACGGCGCCAAAAACTTGTTCACTCCAAAAGGTGTGTGCAAGCTTTAAAGTTTATAACCCAAGAAGTATGCTTGAACAATATGCGAACCCGTAGTGTACGGATCAATTGTAATAAAAGTAAGAATTCCAGGGGTCAAACACAGGGACTATGGTGAAACAAAGCACGGAATCAGGTTCTCAAATAACTAAAGACTACGAATTAAAGCAATCAAATATGATGTAAAAGTCAAGTAAGGGGAAATACGGATTCTACGGATTAAAGCATCTAGTTGTGGTTCCGACTCAAGATCTCAAAGGATAATGCGGACAAAGATGAGGTTTGCAAAGGGAAGGTGTTTCTAAGGTGGAATTAGATTACCGGGTAAGTCTCACTACTCACTATCCCAAACCAAAGCTCCTACTACCGGGTAAGTCTCAAGGTACTAAGGAAAGGAACTATAATCTCAAACCAACACACCACCCAAGGGAATAGAATCAACCTTTACCGGATAAGTCTCTGAATAACTCACAAAGATAGGATGAAGTCACACTCAAACCCCAATAAAGGATAAACCTTTATTACCTACACTCATGATCTTAGGTAAACAAACAAAGAAATCACCGGGTAAGTCTCATCCTAGGCTTGCGTTGAACCAGGAAAGGTGTAATAAGGATAGGATTTGGCAAACTTAAACTCTTAACTCAGATAAGGTTCAAGAAAGGTTCACCTCGTTGTTCGCAACTTAGCGTGCGTGCAATCAAGCTTTAAATTTATAAAACTAGAATAAAAGCAAGCGAACCCGCAGTGTACGGATTGACGTAGTTAAGCAAGAATTCCAGAGTATCGAACACAGGGATTTGGGGGGTTAAATCCAGTTATAGATTATCAAGCGAGTAAATGTAGAGCTTTTCTAATTATTGGGAAAACAACAATCCTAAAGATCCAAGTATCCAGCTGTGGCAATCGATTCAAGATATACTAATGATATAAGGACAGAGTTAAGATATGCAAAGGTATGCTAATGTAAGGTAATCGTACGGTGAAGTTCCAAAAACCTTATATGACTCACCTACAAGACACTCTCTATAAAGGTTGTTGAGGCTTCAATATAGAAAGGTTCTAAAGATAAGAATTAATGTCAAATACCCAAACTTGTAATCCAAGGATCAAGACTAACTAAACCGATTACGGTTGTGACACTCACAATCGAGGTAGAGGTTGTTGAGGCTTCACTACCACCTAGAAAAGGCAAACCTAAACTAAGTTAAAGCAAATCTTTAACTTTGGATTAAAGTAAAAGAAAGTTCGTAAACTTAAGGGAAATCACGGTTAGTTCTTGAGGTTCCACGGCCGTGGACTTCAAGAACAGGCCGTAATTTAGGGTTCGTCGGCGATTCTCTCTAACTCTCAGGGTCCAATCTGTTTACGATCGATCTATCATTATCTGAGCCACAACTATCAACCCTTCACCTTAGAATTGTTAAGGGTTTTTAGCCAACAATAGTCATAACGATATCAAATTCAAGGTTTAAAAGATTGAAAGATGAAAACTTCCGAAAACTTTCAATACACTTCAAACAATCTCAAAGTCACAATCAAGAACAAATATCGTCACTAGATTCGGAATAGAACAAACAAACACAATCTTAGATAAGAAGGAAGAACGGGATGTCAATCCGTCTTCTAAATCAAACCTAAACAAGAAGAGGAATCTTCTTGCGAACAACCTTCCGAATCTTCGATCTTCCGTCAATCCGGAAATCTCAATCACAATCTCCGCCAAAGTGCGAGATTAGGGCAACTCCAAGGATGAGCGCAAAGTACGTCTTTTGCAAAAGTCGCAAAGATCTCTAAGTCGCGGCGTGGGCGAAAGTGCGTCTAAGCAGAGGTGAAGGTGTAAGCCTAAAGCGAGGTGACGGAATCTCTCTTCGTCCGTCCTTTTATAGTGTTTGATGAAGTAGCGGCCCGGCCCAATCTTTTAAAAGATCGTGGCTTAAAGTGTGGCGAAAAAGATCGCCAAGATCACGGTCGTGGAAGGTTCCACGGCCGTAATTTAGAGCGTGGAATTCAACACGGTTTGAACCATCTTCTCCACGGCCGTAGAAGTTGCTGGAATGAACCACGCTTCCTTAGCCATGGTTCCACAGCCGTGGAACTGAACGTGGAAAGTAGTACGGCCGTATTTTAGAGCGTGGTTTAGGGCAAGAACGTGATTCTTCCCTATCCTCGTGCATTCCTCAAGTTGACACTCCTTTTGCTCTTAAGAATGCCCTCAATCCATGGACGTTGCTCAACAACTCCATCTTTGCTCGATTCCGTTCGGAAATAGCTCTCAATTACCTATAATCAACATAAAGCTTGTGTAGATCTCTATATCGACATTATAGACAAACTAGCTCACAAATGCATCTATGCTCAATCAATGACTATCAATATGAATCAAATACACTTAGAAAACATGCCTAAAATATCACAATATTTCATGCTAACAAATAACCCCATACTTGCAACTTGCTTGTCCCTAAGCAAGGTCTTTCAAAAGCTTTAAAACAAGAGTTAGGATGAAATATGTGTACCTTCTCAAAGCAATACTTCTTTTGGATGAATGTGCCTTCTAAATAATAGATCATTCTCAAATCTTGCTTCAATCGTTTATAAGACTTTCATACACTTAATCAAAGAGTAAAGAGTAAAGAAAGCTCATGAATCAATCAAACTTCCATACAAACATCATAACCCTTAAACATTATCAAAATCAATCACAAGAAACTTCAATTTAGATCACCAAGTCATATAACATTCTTTTGATCTTAAGGACTTTTAAAGAAAAAAGGTCTAGAATGTGGAAAGGGAAGGAAACTTTAAGGAATGTGGTGCATGAATCCGGGAAAGTGGACGACTACTCTTTTCTTCTTCTCTTGCGGTTTCCGCGACACCTTCAACTTAGAGCTTCGCTGTCCTCTTTTCATTTTTCGACTTTACTTTTGGAGTTATGGATAGAGGTGCACAAAAACCGAAGCCTAGGAGATTGGCGTTTCTCAATTTTTATGAGATGCCTCAAACCCTTAGCGCACATACCATAATCCGCTAGGAATATCGCTCAATCCGACTTTGGCAAGACACAAACACCCGGCTATGTGAATGGTGTCGAGTTACTCATCGTCATGATTGACTTCACCAAACCTACAATTTCTTTCTATTCTTTTGATTGCAAATAATTGCTCTCATGGCCCTCCCACATCAAACATGCCTTTTTCATTCACTTCTCCAAATTCCCGGATAGGTAAAGGAGGTCAATATTTCAATGAGGAGCTAAATGATCAAAGAAAGAAGAAAGAAAAATCGAATTGCCTTAATCATCTCAACAAGAAGCATAAGAACTTATAGTGTGATTTCAACTTCAATTCCTCATCATGATTTAAGTAACATTCATCACATTATGAAACTTGCAAAAGAGGCATAATCAACTCATTCAAATTCCTTTCAGTTCACTATTCGTTTAAGCATGCAATTGTCATTAAACTCAATTCACAAGTAGCGATTATCATGGAAATCATCTCAATTCTTAGAAGCACAAAATTTTTCAAAATTTTTCAATTTTTATGGGTTTTTCAAACTTCTTTTTCATGCAATGCAATAATGAAACGTGCAACAATATAATGAACATGCAATGATAGTCTGGATAGAAGCAAACATAGTGAGTAAGAGTTATTACAACTTTTAGTCACACCCCACCCCATACTTGGGACGAACATTGTCCCTAATGTTCAAATAAAAGAAAGAAAAGAAAGAAAAGAAAAAGAAACTCACAAAATGGCGGTGGAGCGGCTAAAGCAATCGGTCATGCGAATCATCGTCACTGCGGTGCTGGTGGAGGCGGGAATGGAGAGAAGCTAGGATCATAAAACCGCCCAAACTGCTGGCGGTAGACATCTCTCATCATGTGATCGAGGTCGTCCAAGCGTCCATATCTAGCATCGGCTCGAATCTCCAATGCTCCTACTCTCTCCAAAAGACCAGTAGCCCAATCCGACATCTGCTCATACCATCCCGGAGCATGACTGTACCACTCTGGAGCGTCGGACGGTGCTGGTGCTGGTGCTGGTGCAGATGGTGTCTGTGTAGCCCATGGAGGTGGAGCTCCATACCATGCAGGAGGTGTCTCTGTCCAGGTGGGTCTCTCACTCACGCTGGCGCGGCGAGAAGACGAGCCTTAAGCTCTAGCGGGACGTGGAGAACGTCTAGGTACATCGGGGGCCGCATCCGGCTGATCCGGAAACGTGCCAAACTCCTGCTCGGCTCCTCCTCCACCCTCAAACTGATCCCTCATCTCCTCCTCCTCAACTACGGGCGGTGGTGGGACATACGGAGGGGCTGCAATCCTGTTCGCATGCATAGCAGCGAACGTCTCCTTCCAATTATGGCGTCCAGCCATAATGGAGTACTTCTGTAGCCACACAATACCCCTACCCGTCCTGCTCTCCCAAGGCATGGCCACATAAGGCGGACCTCTATGTGTGGGGAAGATGAGACCTCTAGTCATGAAGGCATGAAGTCCTAAGGGTACGGCTGGTATGCGGGTACATGCAGAAAAATCAACTCCCAACGCTCTAGCAAGATGGGTAACTATCCCACCATATCCAATGTTGCCCTTCCTCTTGTTCTTTAGCTTGCTCATAGTAGCAGCTAAGAGGGTGGCACAGTCAGCTTGGCGTCCATATAGCATAGAATACAGCAGAAATAGCTCATCCGTCTTGATCTTTTGGGGCATCTCCGTCCTAGGGAAGAGACACTCCGAAAGAACACGGTGAGCAATCTTCAAGGTCAAGTGATACATCAACTTGGCCTTGGTATCAGCAGGTTGCCAGCGGTCCTCGCTGGCGTATATCATAGCAACCTCCTCCCAAAAGTCTTTGGCGTAAACGCCACTGGGAAAACGACCGTTAAAGGTCTCATGGAACCCAAAGAAGGTCCTGAACTCACGGATGGAAAAATCATAGTTTCTTTCCATAAGACGGAAAGAAACGGTCCTATCCACATGGTTGTGCTCGAAAGACGTCACAACCTCCCTCGTAATCTCCTCATAGGCGTCTTCTCGGATAGCCGAGAAGACAACTAGTCCGGCTCTATCCAAGAGCCAAGTAAGGTCATCTACTATGTTAAGAGGAGCTAGATCCTCTAACAATAGGTACCTAGGTCCAATCACAGGCCTCTCATGGATCCTCTCGAATGCATCAAGGTGATCCTCATGAATGGTTGGTACTCTAGGGCTAGGAGGTGAGGGTGATGATGGTGATGATGGAGGTGAAGGGGAAGAGGGTGGCGGTGCCCTAGAGGATGAAGAAGAAGAGGGATTACCCTTCCTCTTCTTGTTTTGGTCATTCTTCTTCTCCTTGATTCTCCCAGAAACTCTCCTTACAAAGTCCATCACTGTTCAAAATTACGGCCTGTTCTTGATGATTCCACGGCCGTGGAACTGGCAGCGACCGTGGTTCGTCTGGTTTTTTCGCAAATCTCAGCAATCAACACTCAAACTCAGCAATCAGGCAGCCCTAGTCTAATTCCTTCCAGTTTCAATCAGTTCTTCCTAAAATATCTAGCAAAACGAACCAAATCGACAAAGATCAAGAAGAGGAAAAAAAACCTAGGTTTCGGATTTTAAAATCCGAATTGTGCGTTCCGTGGTGATTTTCCGCTCGATTTGTTGCTTGGATCTCGTTAGTGGTTGATTTTTCTTCAATTTGGGAAGAAGAATCGTCGAAAACGATTAACGAACGGATATTTGGAAGGAAGGGCGTGGATTCGGCGTTTTGGGTCGTGGAATTGGGTATTTGTGGAGTGTTTTGGTGAACAATGTGGTTTATATAGTGATAGGCAAAATTTTGAAAATTACGGTCTATCGGGGGGTTCCACGGCCGTGGAAATGTACGGAACCGTGGTTTTGGTGATTTTTCAAAGGCTTTTGGAAATTATAGTCACTGTAGCTGTCACGACCGTGGTTTAGGCCGTGGAACTCTCTGTAATGCTCCAAAGTCCAAGTTTCGTCACTTTTCTTCAATATTATCCTTCCCTTTTCCTTTTCCATCGTTCCTACATCCAAAAACGCGAACATACCGGAAGAAATCGAGGCAAAATAGAGCGAAAAACGTCTAAACTAAGCTAAACTATGAATCGAAAACAAAAACAAAAAATGCAATACCTTGGGTTGCCTCCCAAGAAGCGCTTTGTTTAAGGTCCGTAGCTAGACCAACCTCGCACTCATTCGAGTGCGGTAGGCGCGAACTCTTCAGCTTGGAGTTCCGGCGTATAATTCTTGAGTCGTTGGCCGTTCACCTTAAAGCTTCCGCCCGCTTCACCCCATACTTCAACTGCACCATGGGGAAAAATACGCTTAATTAGAAAAGGTCCGGTCCAACGAGATTTGAGCTTACCTGGAAAGAGACGAAGCCTTGAATTGAAGAGGAGAACTTGATCTTCTTCTTTGAAGTCCTTTGAAATGATATGCTTATCATGCCAACGCTTTGCTCTCTCCTTATAGATCTTGGCGTTTTCATAAGCGTTCAAGCGGAGTTCGTCCAGCTCATTAAGGTCTAGGAGACACTTTTCTCCCGCTTCCTTTATGCTGAAATTCAACAACTTGATAGCCCAAAACGCCTAATGCTCTAACTCTACCGGTAAGTGACAAGACTTCCCATACACAAGGTTGTATGGTGTGGTTCCTATGGGAGTCTTGTACGCAGTCCGGTATGCCCACAATGCATCGTCAAGTTTCAAGGACCAATCCTTCCTAGTCCTTGAAACCGTCTTCTCTAAGATTCCTTTGATCTCCCTATTTGAGATCTCAACTTGTCCACTTGTTTGTGGATGATAAGGGGTGGCGATCTTGTGAGTAACCCCATACTTAGCTAGAAGAGCTTCAAAGCGCCGGGCAATGAAGTGAGAACCTCCATCACTAATGATAGTCCTTGGCGTCCCAAATCGAGGAAAAATGGTCTTGTTGAAGAACTTAACCACTACCATGGCATCATTGGTGGGAGAGGCAATTGCTTCTACCCATCTAGAAACGTAATCTACCGCCACTAGTATGTATTGGTTTCCACAAGAGGATGGGAACGGTCCCATAAAATCTACTCCCCAAACATCGAAAATCTCCACCTCTTGGATGTTGTTGAGGGGCATCTCATTCCTCCTAGAGATATTACCTGTTCTTTGACAAGCATCGCAGCAAGAAACAAAGGATTGCACATCTCTAAATAAAGTAGGCCAAAAGAATCCAGATTGCAATACCTTTGCGCTAGTCTTGTTCGAACTAGCGTGTCCTCCACAAGGTAGTGAATGACAATGGCGGATAACACTTTGCATTTCATCTTCCGGCACACATCGCCGAATGATGCCATCCGGACCTCTCTTAAAGAGGAGAGGCTAGTTCCAAAAGTATTCCCGGACATCCTTAAAGAACTTCTTTCTTTGTGCGTAGGATAATCCGGGTGGTATCTCCTGACAAACCAAATAGTTAACAAAATCAGCAAACCATGGTTCGTTACCTTTGGAGATCACATCGATGCACTCCTCAATAATGTGTAGGTGTTCGTCCGGGAAGGAGTCGTCGATGGGTAAATGGTCGTCCTCTAGATGTGTTAGGCGACTCAAATGATCCGCAACAAAATTTTCTGAACCTTTCTTGTCGCGGATCTCTAGATCGAATTCTTGTAGGAGGAGAATCCATCTAATTAGCCTTGGCTTCGCATCTTTCTTCGCAAGGAGGTACCGGATCGCAGCATGATCCGTATAGACAATCACCTTTGCACCTACAAGATAAGAGCGAAACTTGTCAATAGCATAGACAATGGCTAAAAACTCTTTTTCGGTAGTGGCGTAATTGAGCTGCGCTTCATCTAGCGTCTTGCTAGCATAGTATATGGCATGGGTTCGCCCTTCCTTCCGTTGTCCAAGAACAGCTCCTATAGCTGCGTCACTAGCATCGCACATAACCTCAAAAGGTAGAGTCCAATCCGGAGGTTGAATAATAGGTGTTGAAATTAGAGCTTGCCGAATTGTGTTGAACGCATCTAAACATTCCTGCGAAAACTCAAAAACCGCATCCTTCATCAATAGATTAGTGAGAGGTTTTTATATTTTAGAAAAGTCTTTAATGAAGCGTCTATAGAATCCGGCATGTCCTAGAAAACTTCTTATCCCTTTCACCGAAGTTGGGGGAGGAAGCTTTTCTATGGTCTCTATCTTAGCCTTATCTACTTCTATCCCTCTATTAGAGATTAAGTGACCTAATACAATTCCTTCCTTAACCATAAATTGACACTTCTCCCAATTAAGAACTAGGTTAGTGTCCTCACACCTTTGTAAAACAAGAGAAAGGTTAGAAAGGCAATCGTTAAAAGAGGAACCTTATACGGAGAAATCATCCATGAAGACCTCCGTGATTTCCTCTATGTATACGGAGAAGATGGCCATCATGCACCTTTGAAAGGTGGCTGGGGCGTTGCAAAGCCCGAACGGCATTCTCCTATAGGCAAACGTACCCCACGGGCACGTGAATGTGGTCTTCTCTTGATCATCCGGGTGTATCGGAATCTGAAAGAAACCACTATAACCGTCAAGGTAGCAAAAATGTGAATGTTGTGCTAACCTTTCAAGCATTTGATCAATGAATGGCAATGGGAAGTGATCCTTCCTCGTTGCATTGTTAAGCTTGCGGTAGTCTATGCACATCCGCCATCCCGTTACGGTTCGGGTAGGAATGAGTTCGTTGTTCTTGTTAGTGATGACCGTCATTCTTCCCTTCTTCGGAACTACTTTAACCGGACTCACCCACTTACTATCGGAGATAGGATAGATGATACCTGCATCAAGAAGTTTAAGAATTTCCTTCTTGACAACCTCCTTCATGGTCGGGTTCAACCGCCTTTGAGGTTGTCTTGAAGTCCTAAAGTCTTCCTCCATTAATATTTTGTGCATGCATAGGGAGGGTTTAATTCCTACTAAGTCCTCAATAGTGTAGCCTAAAGCCTTCCTATGTTTCCTAAGGACTATCATGAGCTGATTATGTTCATCTATGGTTAGATCGGAACTAACAATAACTGGATAAGTAGAGTTAGGTCCTACAAAATCGTACCTTAGATGTGTAGGAAGTTGTTTCAATTCCATTGCTTTCGGAGCTTCTAATGATCCTTGAGAAGCATCCGATGTCTCCTTAGAAGTTTCTAAGGATGTTAAAGGTGTAGGAGAAGAATCGAAGGAAGTTGAAGGAGTGTCTCGATCATCCCCTTCCACGGCCAAAATTACGGTTTCCCTATGTCCTCCACGGCCGTGGTTTAGGACGTGGAAAGTGGTTACGGTTGCTCTGCCTCCTCCACGACCGTGTAACCCCCTGGAGTGAGCCACGCTTTGGGTTGTGAGATCCACGGCCGTGGAATACAGTGTATGGCCATGGATTCTCACGTTTTCTGCCTCGTCGTGGAGCTTCTCGAATTCCACTTCACCCATCTCTTCTTGTGCTTCTAAGGCTTCAATTGCCTCATTGCACTCCTCTTCTTCCCCTACATTCGTTAGACTCATAGTAATGACCTTTTGCAAAGGATCTTTGGAGAGAATAGCACTTACCTCCTCTCTAGACAACCCTTCTTCATCTTGGATATTGAATATATCCTCATCAAAGATTGGCTCCTTCATTAGAGTGGAAAGAACGAACTCTACCTTCTCTTCTCCTATGTCAAAGGCGAGTCTAGCATTCTTGCAATCGACTATGCAGCCGGAAGTTACAAGAAACGGTCTTCCGAGTATGATCGGGACCGGACTATCTGCAGGAATGTCAAGCACGACAAAGTCAATGGGAACAAAGAATTTACCTAGCTTGACTGGGACGTCTTCTACAATACCGACGGGGCGAGTGATGGATCGATCCGCCATGTACAACGTCATCTTCACCGGTTTAGGATCGCCTAAACCGATCTTCCTGCATAATGCAAGTGGTATGATGCTCACACTTGCTCCTAAGTCACATAATGCGTCATATGTGACATCTCCCACTCCTATGGGAATGCAAAACGACCCCGGATCCTTTAGCTTGGGGGGCATTTTCGCCTTCATGGTCTTGATGAGATCCAAAGAATCCGATCTCATCTTAACCTCACTGAAATCTTCTAGCTTCCTCTTGTTAGAGAGGAGTTCCTTCAAGAACTTGCCATAAGCCGGCATACCTACGATAGCATCAATAAAGGGTATATTAATATGCAGCTTGCTCATGAGTTCTATAAACTTACCAAACTGTTTATCTAGGCGCGCTCTCGCTCTAGATTGAGGGAATGGTAGGGGAGGTTTGTAAGCTGGAGGAGGAACGTAGATATCTTCCTTCTCCTTCCCCTTCTCTTTGTCTTTCTCTACGGAGACTTCAACGAACTTAGGCTGCGGATCGGTGGTAGTCACTCCGCTCCTAGTTGTGATTGCCATCACCCTTCCCTTACGGTTGTCCTCCGTCTTTCCTGGAAGTTTCCCTTGATTCCTAGGAACTTCCTCCGCATGGCTGAACATTTGGTTTTCCAAAACCTTTTGGGCTTTATCAACCTTAGAAATTTGATCATCAACCTTAATGATGCGGTTCTCCAAACCTTGAAGCTTTCCCAAAATCGTTTCCAACATGGGATCGGGCTTCTCCTTCCCCGAATTGTTTCCTCCATTAGATGTTTGCCCCTGGCTTTTCAAAGGAGTAGAGGAAGAGGAAGGTGGGGTTAGTGAATTCGAATTGGAAGGATAAGAGTTACCGGAATTTTGTTGATTGGAGCGCCAAATGTTGTTGTTTGAACCCCTATTGTTGTTTCAATGGTTGTTGTTCCGGTTATTGTTATTGCCATTCCAATTGTTCCGGTTATTGTTCCGGTTATTGTTGTTGTTGTTGCGGTTTGTGTTCTCACCGCCATTGTTGTTGTTGCCCAAATAGCCAACATCCTTGCCTTGTTGCTTTGGAAAGTTGGTCTTGATAGCCTCCTTCAACTCTTTGATCTCATTGTTGAGGGAGAAAATCTGATTTTGAGCTTCATGTATTAGCTTTGCTCCTTGCTCCACACGATTTCCCTCCACTTTCCGGTGGGAATACTTCTCTATGACTCTTGCTTGCTTCTCAATGAAGTCCCAAGCGTCATCTTCTCTCATGTCCATGAATGTTCCACATGAGAGGGATTGGAGGTTGAATTGCGTCCCCGTATCCAGCCCCTTATAGTAAATCTCCAACAATGCAAGCTTGGATATGCCATGATGAGGGCAATCCAATAACAAGTCCTGAAACCTTTCCCATGATTGAAACAAACTTTCGTTAGACTTCATGGAAAATGCATTGATCTTACCTCTACGTTCCCCCGTTTTGGATGGCGGAAGGAATTTGGTGAGGAACTCCGCGGAAAGGTCTTCCCACGTGTCTAGTTTCCCACTAGGAAGAGCTTGGTACCAAGACAACGCTTTCCCCTTCAAGGAGAAGAAGAAAGGCTTGAGCTTATAGTTGTTGGTAGTAGCGTTCTTCGGCCTCATTGTCTCCATCATACACTCAAAGTTTTGCAAGTGTTGGTGTGGAGATTCAGCGCTTGTTCCGCCAAATTGGTTTTGGCGAACAAGAGTAATAACTTGAGGGTTGAAGCTAAACCCTTGCACATCATCAGCATTAAAGTTCACGCCCAAACGGCGTGGTTGTTGTGTTGGATCCATCCTTTGGCCAAGAGTTCTTGGCTCATCATCTACACGTTCGATCCTCGCATTCCTAGGTGGAACACGACGATTAGCAGCTCCCCGTGGATGGAAAGGATTCACATTGATCGTGGGATCAATTTCTTCTAGCGGTGGCATGGAAGAATCACTATCATCAGCGGATGAATGACTTCTTCTTGTTGATCTTGATGCCCTTCTTGAGGATTTCTGGCTCCCCTTATTCTTAAGGTTGCTTATTTCTATCCTCATCTGGAACATCATATCTTTTAGATCGTTAACTTCAGATTGATGACGATCCATTTCATCCCGGCGAATATTCTCATTCCATTGGAGTTGAGCTTCTTTCTCCGCTAATTCCGCTTGAAGATCACGTTCGTGTTCTTCAGCCATCTTCTTTTCCTTGCGCTTTTGCCTAAAAGTCCTCTCAAGCTCCTGATCAAGAGGTAAGAGGTCTTCGGTGTTCCTAGACCTGCGCATGCACTCAAAAAGATATCAAATAACAAGGGAGGAGCTCCCAAGCTTGACAACCGAAAACCGAATTCGGCCTAGACCAAATCCCCGGCAACGGCGCCAAAAACTTGTTCGCCACTTAGCGTGCGTGCAATCAAGCTTTAAATTTATAAAACTAGAATAAAAGCAAGCGAACCCGCAATGTACGGATCGACGTAGTTAAGCAAGAATTCCAGAGTATCGAACACAGGGATTTGGGGGGTTAAATCCAGTTATAGATTATCAAGCGAGTAAATGTAGAGCTTTTCTAATTATTGGGAAAACAACAATCCTAAAGATCCAAGTATCCAGCTGTGGCAATCGATTCAAGATATACTAATGATATAAGGACAGAGTTAAGATATGCAAAGGTATGCTAATGTAAGGTAATCGTACGGTGAAGTTCCAAAAACCTTATATGACTCACCTACAAGACACTCTCTATAAAGGTTGTTGAGGCTTCAATATAGAAAGGTTCTAAAGATAAGAATTAATGTCAAATACCCAAACTTGTAATCCAAGGATCAAGACTAACTAAACCGATTACGGTTGTGACACTCACAATCGAGGTAGAGGTTGTTGAGGCTTCACTACCACCTAGAAAAGGCAAACCTAAACTAAGTTAAAGCAAATCTTTAACTTTGGATTAAAGTAAAAGCAAGTTCGTAAACTTAAGGTTAGTTCTTGAGGTTCCATGGCCGTGGACTTCAAGAAAAGGCCGTAATTTAGGGTTCGTCGGCGATTCTCTCTAACTCTCAGGGTCCAATCTGTTTACGATCGATCTATCATTATCTGAGCCACAACTATCAACCCTTCACCTTAGAATTGTTAAGGGTTTTTAGCCAACAATAGTCATAATGATATCAAATTCAAGGTTTAAAAGATTGAAAGATGAAAACTTCCGAAAACTTTCAATAAACTTCAACAATCTCAAAGTCACAATCAAGAACAAATATCGTCACTAGATTCGGAATAGAACAAACAAACACAATCTTAGATAAGAAGGAAGAACGGGATGTCAATCCGTCTTCTAAATCAAACCTAAACAAGAAGAGGAATCTTCTTGCGAACAACCTTCCGAATCTTCGATCTTCCGTCAATCCGGAAATCTCAATCACAATCTCCACCAAAGTGCGAGATTAGGGCAACTCCAAGGATGAGCGCAAAGTACGTCTTTTGCAAAAGTCGCAAAGATCTCTAAGTCGCGGCGTGGGCGAAAGTGCGTCTAAGCAGAGGTGAAGGTGTAAGCCTAAAGCGAGGTGACGGAATCTCTCTTCGTCCTTCCTTTTATAATATATGATGAAGTAGCGGCCCGGCCCAATCTTTTAAAAGATCGTGGCTTAAAGTGTGGCGAAAAAGATCGCCAAGATCACGGTCGTGGAAGGTTCCACGGCCGTAATTTAGAGCGTGGAATTCAACACGGTTTGAACAATCTTCTCCACGGACGTAGAAGTTGCTGGAATAAACCACGCTTCCTTAGCCATGGTTCCACGGCCGTGGAACTGAACGTGGAAAGTAGTACGGCCGTATTTTAGAGCGTGGTTTAGGGCAAGAACGTGATTCTTCCCTATCCTCGTGCATTCCTCAAGTTAACACTCCTTTTGCTCTTAAGAATGCCCTCAATCCATGGACGTTGCTCAACAACTCCATCTTTGCTCGATTCCGTTCGGAAATAGCTCTCAATTACCTATAATCAACATAAAGCTTGTGTAGATCTCTATATCGACATTATAGACAAACTAGCTCACAAATGCATCTATGCTCAATCAATGACTATCAATATGAATCAAATACACTTACAAAACGTGCCTAAAATATCACAATATTTCATGCTAACACTCGTTCAGTTATATTCCACCCCGGCCGAGATGTTCAATGACCGAGCGAGGTGTTCTATTGGTTAAGGTAAAGACTCGAGCTTTCAGGGTCCTATTGGGATTAAGATCATTCTATCATCGTCTTTCCCACAACTTTCAGCCAATCACCCTAGAATCGCATAAGAAACTTAGCCAACAATCATCATGATAACAATAATCAAATTAATGGGAAAGGAATCAATATTCAAACAAGAAAACCTTAAGAAAAAGGTCTCAATAACTGAATCAAATAATCAACAAACAAGCGTTCCTCAATCAGAAATCAACAAAGACAACAAACCAAAAGAAATCTAAGAAGAACTTACAAACTCCTTCAAAAGCCAACTCCAACTATGATTTCTTCCTTCCTTGAACTTCAATCCTTCAATACTTCCTTCAATTCTTCCTTCAAATCTCCAGAAAATCCCTCAATTGCTGGATGCTTCAAGCATGGTTGAACTTGTGGAAAATCCAACCCTTTATATAGGAGAATTATCTTCCAAAGATAATAATATCTTAAAAAGATAATTTCCTATAAAATATATCTCTATCTCTTAAAATAAATCAGCCAAAAATAATATCTTCCTTCCAGAAATCCAACCAAAAATATGAGATATCCTCTTTCCAAAAATAAAAGATCTCAGCCAAAAATAAAGATTTCACCGGCGATAGGGTGTTCGCCTCGGTCGGGACGCTCCTCAAGATCACCTCGGTCGAGGTGGTACTGTAGCTGACCGAGGTGAATCTTCAACTGAATGTAACTCATCCCGAATCTGGTCCAAAGTCAATCTTCTTAATCATTTCCATGCATCCTGAGATCTTCCTTAAACTCCAGAATGTAGCTCTAATGACTCCTTAGCACCCTTAGCTCCATTTCGATGCAAAACGTGCCATTTTACCTACAATTACAACGAAACTAGGTGTAGACCTCGATTCCCGCAAAGGTAGACAAAACAACAATATAATCATAGAATATACATCTATACATGCAGATTTATGAAGATAAAACGTCTAAACCAGTTCCAAAATATAGACTATAATACATGCTATCAGTAGGCGTACAAGCCCTTCTCTGTATGTACACAAAACTACCATGGTGTGTTCTTGTGTTTGTCGATGTTATATTTATAACTCTTGTTTGTTGATATATCTATGTATCTACAACCCTTACAAGCCCTTCTATGTATGTGTTTTCCTTGTGCTACTTGACAGTGAGTTGATACTTGACAATTTGCTTCTTTTTTTTCAACCTAAACTTGTGGTGGTTATGCTTGCTTGACAGTGAGTTGTCGTTAGCCCTTGTACTACTTGACAGTTTCAACCTAGACTTGTGTTGGTTATACTTGCTTGACAGTGAGTTGTTGTTGGCCTTGTGCTACTTGACAATGAACAAATACTTGATAGTGTGATTTTTTTTTCAAACTAATTTTGTGTTGGTTATGCTTGCTTGACAGTCAGTTGTCATTGGCCCTTGTGCTACTTGACAGTGAGCTGATGATCATGATAGTGTGCTTTTTTTCAACCTAGACTTGTGCTGGTTATGCTTGCTTAACAATGAGGTGTTGTTGGCCCTTGTGCTACTTGACAATGAGTAGATACTTGACAGTGTGCTTTTTTTTCCAACCATAACTTGTGGTGGTTATGCTTGCTTGACTATGAGTTGTTGTTGGCCCATGTGATACTTCACATTGAGTTGATACTTGACAGTGAGCTTTTTTTCAACCTAAACTTGTGTTGGTTATGCTTTTTTGACTGTGAGTTGTTGTTGTTGGCCCTTGTGCTACTTGACATTAAGCTAATACTTGACAGTGAGCTATTTTTTTCAACCTTGTGCTAGTTACGCTTGGTTGACATTGAGTTGTTGTTGGCCCTTGTGCTACAACCCTTACAAGCCCTTTTGTGTATCTACGCTTGACTTGGACATTCAGTAACAAAACTTATCCTTTCATGCTTGGAAAATTATTGTTTATCTGTAATGTTTCTTATTGTTTGGACAATGGTTATCTCCTATTTTTATGTTATTACAAGTCTTGGTTTGTACTAGTCCAATAAACTAAATTTTTGCAAACTAAGATGTGCTACTCTGATAAGCTAGCGAACAACAACGACCACGATGTCCTTAGCATCTGGAAGTCACTTTTTGTTGCCGTCAAATGCCTCCTTTCCATATGAATTTGACTCCAAGTATCTTATGGCCCGCCGCACCTGATTCAGGCCTTGTGGTACTACATTGAGTTGTGATGCGTATTTTTGTTTATGTTTGCATTATCCCTCTAATCATAGTTGTTTGTTTTGTTGTAGATGCCAACTTGACTTGGATGATGAGCTCATTGACACACCTATAACATCTCCTATCATTTCATGAATCCAAGAGGTTGCTTGCCGTCTTAGGGCCGACAATCAAGCATTACGAGATGAGATTGACATCAATAATCATAACATGGGAAATGTGGAGAATGCAAACTTGCAAGTCTATGACCACATCTCAGAATTGGTATCATCATACATTCAACTGTCACCCAGGCTTGAAGAAGCGCGTTTGGAGGCAAGTCAACATGTCAAGAAGTCAAGCCACTTACAAATTTGCATCTTTGGCATGGTCATTTGGTTTCTTCCATGTGTTGCCCATAAGCTTGACTACTAAATGTGTTTTAACTAGTGAATGTATTTTGATATTGGATGTGCTTCATGCCATCCCTTTTGTGTTTAAGTGGTTGAAACCTTTGACATCTCTAGTACAATGATATGTATGAGATGTTGTTGTTGTTGTAAAACATGGTATGCAGTTTAATGCAATCTTATGCAGAATTTGGCTTTCCTTTTGACTACTAAATTTATTTTTACTTATGATTATTGATTTAGCTCACTAGAATGCTTGTTTAATTGTTGGTTGTAATGAATGTTTAGTTGAAATTGAGATGCATGCTATTAATGCAGGGCTATACACTGAACTGCACACAACACATATGTTGACAGTGAGCTATTGTTGTTATTGCACTGACTTGCTTGACAGTGTATGTTTGTCAAACTGAGATGCATGATACGAATTCAACTTAATAAACTTAACTACACACAATGCTTGCTTGACATTGAGCTGTTATTGGCCCTTGTGCTACTTCACAAGGAGGTGATGATCATGACATTGCTCTTTTTTTCCAACCTAAACTTGTGATGGTTATGCTTGCTTGACAGTGAGTTGTTCTTCACCTTGTGCTACTTGACAGTGAGCATATACTTAACAGTGCAAATTTTTTTAACCTAAACTTGTGTTGGTTATGTTTGCTTGACAATGTTCTTTTTTTTTCAAGCTAAACTGGTGTTGGTTATCCTTGCTTGACAGTGAGTTGTCGTTGGCCCTTGTGCTACTTGATAGTGAGTTGATGATCATGATTGTGTGCTTTTTTTAATCTAGACTTGTACATGTTATGTAGAACTTGACAGTGAGTTGTTTTTGGCCTTGTGCTACTTGACAATGAGCTCATACTTGACATTGTGATTTTTTTCAACTAAAAATTGTGCTGGTTATGCTTGCTTGACAGGGTTCTTTTTTTTTCAAGCTAAACTGGTGTTGGTTATGCTTGCTTGACAACGAGTTGTCGTTGGCCCTTGTCCTACTTGATAGTGAGCTGATGATCATGATTGTGTGCTTTTTTTCAACCTAGACTTGTACATGTTATGCAAAACTTGGCAGTGAGTTGTTCTTGGCCTTGTGCTACTTGGTAGTGAGCTCATACTTGATAGTGTAATTTTTTCCAACCAAAACATGTGTTGGTTATTCTTGCTTGATTGTGTTATTTTTATTTTTCAAGCTAAACTGGTGTTGGTTATGCTTGCTTGACAGTGAGTGTCGTTGGCCCTTGTGTTAATTGACAATGAGTTAATTATCATCACAGTGTGCTTGTTTTTCAGCCTACACTTGTGCTGGTTATACTTAGTTGATAGTGAGTTGTTGTTGGCCCTTGTTTTGGATAAACTTAATTCCAGTATGCTACAAGATCAACCAAACTTGGTTACCCTTGCTTCTGATGGTTATGATTGTTTCCAATATGCTTCTAATATGCTTCAATCAAACACATAAAGGTGTCATGTAAAAACAAACACAACAAATTAATACGTGATACAATTCCACAAGCAGCTGAATTCCGTTTTGGTTACAATGCTCAGTTTAAAAATTACAAAAATATTAGTTGAAATATATACACTAATATATAGTTTTCAAAATGTTCAGCTAACAGATTAGCAAAATACTGTACAAAATGTCATCACATATTCATACTTCAAAGACGGTTCAACCTTCTGTCGTTCCAGATCTGAGCAGCAATTGTGTCCCGTGTTTCGCGCATTCCACCTAGTAGTGCATCGCCCCTTGTTATTCCTCTACATCGTCTCCAAATTGTGGCATGTCATCTTCATTCAACAGGTCCTCATCAAAATAATCATCTTTCTGTTTGTGCTTAAGTATGAAGTTATGTAGAGCAAAACATGCAACAATTATGTCAACTTACGTGTCAATTGTGGGCAGTTATTCAAGTATTCTCCTTCTCCCCTTACATATACCGAATGCTCGCTTTATATTGTTACATGCAGAGGAATGTAAGCGGTTGAAACCCTCTTTTGCATTTCTAGGGGTTTCCCTTTGAAACTGAACTTGGTGGTATCGTACCTTTGCCGGTCAGGGTATCCTTTGTCGAACAAATAGTAGCGTCCTGATGACAATAACATTGAGTTGTATATAATTTCATGCCACCAAAAAAACTATAGTCTACTCAATCATCCTTAATGTATATCATTACCTAATGGAGGATGGGGAAAATTTAGGGCCCTTGTACTTAAAGCATGGTTCAACACCTTAGCATCATGTGCACTTTCATCCCAACCGGTTGACAAGAATGTAAAGTGCGTGTCAAAGTCACAAACGTAGATAACATTGAAGGTAGTTCCGCCCTTACGCCCTCTGTACGGCATTTGTTCTTCAACAAGTATTGTGGCATTGAAGTGAGTTCCATCAATGCATCAAATGTCACCCTGATATTATTTCATATTTGTATGTGATGACTTTAAATACGCTTATGCCATACAAAAATTCACCAGCAAATTGTAATAAAAGTACTTTAAAATACTTACATCTATTTTTTTTTTAATATTTTCTCCGGGATGGCTCGAAAATAAGGATCATGAAGTTGTAGTAACTCACTAGCAAGTCCTTGAAAGTTTCGTGATCGTCCAATTATTGCCTCCAACACCTCATGGATAGTTCGGCATATGGCCTCTCCTAATCTTTGAAACCTCTTGCTAGCACCACGAATTGAGACACCCGCAACCAGTGTAAATAAAAAAAATTCTCACCTTCTCAAGGATAGACATATGTGCAGACGGTTGTAATCCATGATTTTCGCTCAACTCAGCACATAATCTAAGTAGAACGTGCTTCTCCATACGAAGGGTATTTTTACACTGCACATTAGATTCCGAGGTAAGCAATTGTTCCATCCACATGGCTCTTGTAAGTTCAGATGTATAGCAAGGGACCCTGTGGATGTGCTTGTTGTAGTGGCTACCTAACTTAGCAAGACTGTTTTGGAGAAACATATGATACATCGTTATAGCCTTTTGTCGCTTAGTAATAGACCGGGGTGCCATAGTAATAATCCAAATGCCAATCTAATGAGAAAATCTGCAATAAAAAGTGAACAACAAAAGAATTACACATCTCATTTTAGTGAAAATCACATAAATGTAGTAGAAACAGTTCCAAAACCATAGAAGCATTACACAATTAGTTATTAGGATCACATACTTAAACACTAAAAAAAACACTCATTAGGAAAAGAACTATAGTAAATCATTTTCAAAGGTCTAAAATCAAAATAGTAGAAGCATGAAACTAGAAATTCTCCATCATTTAGTAAAATTAGCGAAGTGTCATTTCAACCAGGATAGTCTTCCCTCAACGCATGGGGGTAAGTCCATGATACAATTTCTGGTATCCTCTACATTTAGAGGATTCACTGTCAAGCACCATAAAGGTGCCCCTTGAACAAGATAACCTTCACCTACCATCCCCAAAAGGACCTCCAAACTCTCAGCAAAGGTGACACCTTTTGCACTTGGAGTTGAACTACCGATATCTCCCTCCAACAAGGTCAACATCTTCTCGTTTGTTTTTCCAATCACTTCAAGACTCTGGTTGAAGAGGGCGGATCCTTTTGATGTCTTTTTCTTTAACTTCGTCGTCTTACCAACTTTTGACTTTGTTTATTGAGAATCGTTCTACTTTGACGATTGTCCTTGTGTTTGGGTTACTTTCAGGTACACATCATTAAGGAACTCTTCATCAAAAACGTCGAGGTTGAGGTCTGTCATATTTGTATATGGTTCTTCGGTTCCCAAACCTTCAACGTCCTCATGAACATCTTCTACATCTTCTACCACTTCGATATGAATGTCTTGTGTCATAACAGGAACCACACAATGCCTTCCCGTCGCGATGGTGCTGTTAAATATTTCATCCCTTAAGTCACTAATGTCAGCCGGGATCCCTTTACTACAAAAAGTCTTGTACCTTGGATCCTCCTACAAAAAAGGTCTTATTAGAGAACAAAATTTTACAAGAGAGTCTTATGGTGAAAAAATATAAATGTACTCACTTTCAGCTTTCTTTCCCACCACGTATTGTCAGCCATGATTCGCCCCTTTACCGGATCCCATCCTAATCCGGTTTCCCCATTCCACAAAGTTTTCCAAACACTCCAAAGCCTTTTCATATGATTGAATTTGTTTTTAAGACAATTTAGCTCCCAAGGCCTGGCCAATTTTGTCCGCATTTCTTTGACAATATCATCCCACACAAAAGGTTGATCTTCTCCAAGTTTTATTTGGAAATGACGACATATTTTTAGGAATAGCATTGTTACATCAAGGATCAAACAAAATGGTTTCTGTTTTTGAGAAACTGATGTTTTAGGTGCCATCGAACGAGTAATAGTTGAACTGAAGTATGCTCTTGACAAAAATTACACAACAAGTCCTTAACAGTTATTACATATATTTAAGCTGACCTATTGTTGTCATTGGACAATTGACTATTTCAGAAGGCATTAGTTGCAAGAATAATTATTTCAAGGAATCAAGCATAATAAGAAGCATAACAGAGATACTTATGTACACAGATTTTAGTTTACAATAAAATCTCAATTTTTGGTTTCAGTTACCATCAATCTTAATACACATACATCAACAACGCACGAGAAAACATCAATTGCAAGCATAAGTAGTTCCAACACATATATCATAATGTACAGAAAACAAGCATATCCATCTGCCAAATTAACAAATCAACAAGTAGGGAAAACAAAATACTTACCAAGATTGAAGTAACTGAAGTAGGTGATTGTCTTCTGCTATTGAGAATTGAGAAATTAGTCTGTTTTTGGGAAATTAGGGTTTAAAAGTTGTAATATTCATCGGTATACAACTCAATTGGTTCAACAATGGACAAATAGAAATTAAGGTCAACAAAATATGCCATCTCCTTCTACCGAAATTAGGGTTTCGAAGTTGGAGAATCGAAGAGAGTCTTTACCTGTCTGTCGAGCGATGAAGCGAACGAGCGTCCTCCAAACTTGACGAAGAACGAAGCTATTGAGTCTTGGAGAGTCGAAGAATCGAAGATATGTGTTCAAGTTGGGTTCATTGATGTCACGTGATAGCTCACGTATCCTTTTAAAAAAAATATCTCATACCCATTTTCGTAACTTTACCCATATTAATATCCTTGATACCCATAATAATACTCTTCCTACCAAACACCAGCAACTTTTATTTTATTTCATCTCCTTCATCTTCATCCTCCTTTTTCAACTTCAACTTAATACCCTAATAAACTAGGGATCCCCAAACGGACCCCATGCTTTCGCAAACAAATCTCATTCAGGCCCTGCTCGTGACCGGTGCAACCCGTTCTTGGGAACAGGGCCCCAGAATTTCGAGGGCCTCTATATAATTAAAAGCAATTTGAATAAAAAATATTGGTTGCCCAACTGGTATGAATGTTTTAATTTTTTTGAGTGCGGTTCGAATGCTCACACAACCAACTTTTCTCAATTCTTACTTTCTTTTATTACTAAAACACAGTTTAATATTAATAATTTTTCCTTTTTGACCTTTTCTTTGAAATTTCATTTTTTGTTTAACCGGTAATGCCTATTAAAAATATTATTTCAATCATATTAAAATCAATTTCAGCCTATAAAATAAAGTTAATATAATGCTATTAATGAAATAATAATATGATATAGTTTTCTGAAAGATGTAAATTATTTTTTGACACGGAACCTCCGAAATCATTGAGACGGCCTGATCCCATTATTCCCATTTCTCTTCCGTTACTTTCACAAGTTGATCCAATGATTAACAATTCACATCCTTTACCTTCACAAGATGATCTCACTATTTCTATTTTACATCTTTTACAGTTTACATACACAACCCGATCCCAAAACTCTCATTACGCACTCTCTGTCCTCTTTGTCTGACTCCCATGCGGGCTTATAGCTTACTATCTCCCTTGAGATTACCATGAGAGACGCTCCAGAAAGACTTTACAAAAGGAACCTTCACAAAGAGGGGTCACCCTTGGGTTGGAAATCTGAGAGCCCACACTTCATACAAGAGTGATTTAGAGGAGGGTACTCGTGACAAAGAAGACGTGTTATTCGCAACAAATAAGGTTAAACTGGATCTGAATAAAACGGAAAATCAAATGGATATAGTCCAAATAGCGGAGGTGGATGATACACCACTCCGTGAACAACCATGAAAATCCTTGGTTGGAACTGCCAAGGGTTGGGAACCCTAGGAAAATGGTTGCTATCAGAGAAAGGTCATGGAGACATTGTGTTCCTTATGGAGACAAAGTTACAAAAGCATGTGACAGATTCAATTATGAGAAAGTGTGGGTTTAACTTTGGCATCTCAACAAAGAGTGTATTTTAGCCAAAATGTATCCCCTCTTGTTTGTCCAGATATCTCTTCTAGACTGGGGTTCAGATTAATAACAAGCCAGTCAAGATATTTGGGCTTACCTGTTGTCATGGCCAGATCAAAAAGGGAAACTTTCAGCTATATCAAGGATACAATTAGAAAGAGAAGCTACTCTCACAAGCGGGAAAAGAGGTTTTGCTCAAATCAGTAATTCAAAGCTTGTCTGTTTATGTTATGAGTATCTATAAAATACCAGATAGTGTGATTGAGGAGATCCATAGCAAGATGGCTCATTTTTTGTGAGGTTTTACAGATCATAAAAGAAAATATTTTGGAAAGAGAAGTTAACATACTGTAATATCACT
Organism: Fagopyrum homotropicum; assembly: GCA_033239125.1. Classification (NCBI taxonomy): domain Eukaryota; kingdom Viridiplantae; phylum Streptophyta; class Magnoliopsida; order Caryophyllales; family Polygonaceae; genus Fagopyrum; species Fagopyrum homotropicum. Next base: position 47,758,013 of record BSWB01000001.1, on the reverse strand, counting down.
ACAAGTACTAAATAACAAAAACTGATATAAGAATACTCGGCACCATTAGTACAGTGAATGACTCTAAGAGCTTTATATGCGAAAGAATTATGGAGTTTACATGCAACTTCACTTATAAACAAGCCAAGAATATCATCCCAAATCGAACCAATTATTGGAGAAGACATACAGAAAGCAGTTACATCAGTACTACTAGATAAAAAATACAATTACTGTATCCAACAAAGTTTGACTTCATTTTATTATACAACATGAATAGAAAATTTCGCCAAAATCACCCTACGATTCATATTTACCTCTTTTGGAACATCATTCTCTTTAGTTCATGTCACAGTTGACATCAACGAGATTCTTTCTACAACAACCAAAGCAACTGAAATTGCATACCTATAAAAGATGAAGAACTGGAGTTATCTGACACTTTACTGCTCCATTCAGACTGTCCGTTTGAAGTAGTAATCTGATCTACAAATAGCTGCTCCTTGGGTATATTATGTCAATCTGCAAATTCTCCATCAAAACTTGTAATTGTTCTTTCTTTGTCTCAAAATAAACCACATTTCCATTGTTACATATCAAATTTCCTACTCACTATCGTTTCCTCAGAACCCCAATGTCAAGTTCCTGAAAGACTCCTCTCAGCCAACATGTCATTATTCAATTTCTCCAACAATACTGTAACAAAGACATATTAAATAACAATCTCAGCCTCTTATTTTTACACTTCCTGCAGAGTATACATACCAAGTTCCAAACTCATCGAACATTTTTGGTTACAAACCATTCTATCAGAAATGGATGCATTTTAATCAAATATCAATCATCGAATTCTAGTCAGCATATGAGCTGAATCAATTCCAATCGTCTATACATTTCACGTTGTATCCAATCTGGTGAAACAAAGGAAATGCAAGCAGGAAAAGAGCCCCTCGATCTTGCTACTTAAAATTGGCAACAAATCACCAGGAACACTAAGCCAGAAATTCACCCTAAAAGCTAGTTTCTGAAGCCCATCCTTTCTTCTCCAATGCTTGACGTAACGCCTGACTCAAAACATTCAAGCTATGAGTTTCAATCTAGCATAAATACATAAAAGGTTTTCGCATTGTTGTCCCTACCTTGATTCTCTTCTTATTGTTGTCAAAGTCAAAGCTTCCCAGGCGTGATGCAGACCGGTACTCCACTAAGGGTTTCTTCCCAGGCGGAAACCAAAACTCGACATCATCTACAAACTGATCATACAGAAACAGTAGCAGATGTGATCAAGCATTCCTATTTCAACCCTAAATCAACTTGTATCTGCATCTAACATTTAACAAACCTCACTTAATACAACCTTCATTTATTATTACTTTATAAGTTAATGATATTGTTAAAATGTAGAAACTCACCCCCAAGATTGGGCATTCATACTCCACTCGAACATAATCACCCTTCTGCTCCACTATCCTTGGTGTAAAATTGTCAGGTTTCGTTGATTTTAGCTGCAAATAGTAAGATCTTGTATTCATTACTATACAACACTCCATCAATAATGACCCAGACAGATTGATAACAGCTACAGCAGTTAATTGGGTCAATCCGACTCAAGCATGTTGTACCATTTCGGATTCTGAATGGTCTTAAGTTGCATAATCTAGAATTACTCATCCTAACTCTGAATTGCTCGGTTTTATCATATCAAATTGCATTTTGATACGTCTAATACCCATAAGACCTTATTCTGGTGTATAATAAACCAAAAAAAGGGGCTTACAACGTCAATAAGCTCCTGCATTGCTACTTCCCGGCTAACCGGGTTCTTGCTTCCACGTCCGCCTTCTGGGTTGTAGTTCCTGGATGCCAGCATAACAAGTCAAAGAAGATTTATATTCCATTACTAAGCAACGATGCAATGTTTCTATAATCGATTATTATGCACCAGAATATAGATCTCAAACTCACGAATTATTATACACCGTTTCAAACCAGCAAAATGTTTCTTCAATCGATTATTATACAGAGTCCAATTTTCACATTCCTAAACCTTTAATGTGAAAATTGGATTGTGTGCATTACCATGGAGGTGCATAGTGAGTGAGGTCACTGCGGTTCTCGGAGGTGGAAACACAGTTGTTAGTAGCAGGGCAAAGTGCCAGCGATGGCGGATTCTTCTGCACTCCCAAGTAATTCGGCCTTGGACCACTGCATTTCTCTCAACATCACACAATTTCCATCTCAGACTCACGAATTAGAATCTGAGTTCGAAGAAAATTGTGACCGTCAGAATAGATAGGGTTACCTAAAACGGAAGATTGCGCCGATTGTGGCGAACTCACTGCTTCTCAATAATATCTCCCTTGACGATTTTCATCAACAGAATAAACAAAATTGGTCAAAAGAAGTCCTTCAGGTCCCAAATTAGGAAGAAATTCCACCTAGATTAAGAATAAAGGGAGAATAATTAAGCCGTACACCTTCGACTGATCTGGTGATCATCGGATTGTTGACCGTGGTCGTGGTCGTGGCCGTGACAGGATACAATCCGGCGACGGAGAGAGAAGTCGGACTTGTTGGTAGGACAAATCGCTGCATAGCGATGGAAGCCGCTCCAGGTCTGAGATGCCATAGGTGGAGCACAAGCTACCCAGCTGATAGCCTGCTAGTATACAAGAGCAAGACCAGGAAGCAAAAAGCGGGCTGGTTGAATGGGGGTCGGATCAGAAAAAGTATATGCTCACAAGTGTAGACATGGTGTCGGCTTGAGCTAAACAGTCAAATAAGGAAAGGTTAAACCGTCGGATTAGCAAACAGTTTTTGTGTATATTTTATTTTTTTAAAAAAAAAAGGTTAAACCGTCGGTCAGCCAAAAAAAAGTCGTTGCAAAGCAATGGCTTTTTTGTGTCCGCCAACGACTATTTCACTTAGCCGTTGGTGTAACACCTCAAGTTTCAGAACTCGGGAAGCTACTGGTTAGAACCTCACAATTGGTCCCGACCTTAGTTTGACAACAACTTAACTAGATCTTACAACAAGGCAAAAATAAGGAAAAATCTGAAATCATAAAGTATGTTTTAACAAAGTCATGAATGTAACCAGAATACTAACAGCCGGAAATAACAAAGTCTCTCAATCTGAGAAAAAGGAAAAGTCATAACTGAAAGACCAACAAAAAAAAAAGGAACCGCAACCCGTCCTAAGGAGTACGGCACCCCGGCTGACCACTACCATCTGGATCACTCGGCATCTGCTCTAGCCTGTGGCAAGTCTAAACAACGATAAACAGTTAGCTAACTAATCAAATATAAGCAGAATGATAAGTAGCACAAACACACATAAGGAAAATATAAACATTCAACATGCTAGCACACAAGCAGGTTGTTATTTGATAATTTAGGTGATTCACTTTATCCCGTTTTAAAATTTGTGGCACGAGAAATCTTAAAATTCTCGTCTCCATTCCTTATCCAACTGGTGATGGTTTGACACACCTCCGCCGGTGGAGTCCCGACAACCCAAGTATGGACTAGTCCCGAAAGAAACCCCCAGCGCCCTCCAGCTAACTAAGCAGAATGCCACCGCCCGTTACTCTTAGGCTAGATATGTAAGTCGGTTAATGATTACTATGAGATACACTAATACACAAATCATTCAAACACCACTATCATCATTCACACTCATATCTGACACCTAACTAAGTAAGCTCAAAGGACTTTTGATAGCATGTATCTATATATACTACTAAAATAGAACCCTCTTAGTCCACATGTCAACACCTTAACCATGCCACATAGGACTTTTTGTCAAATATTTACAATTTTGTCACATTTTAATTACAATTATGCCATTTTTCAATAAATATTTTAAGTCAAAATTAAAATAATTTCCATCTCATTATGCCAATTCAACAAAAATAATTCCATCTCATCATATTCAATATCTTAATGTCATAAAAATAATTTTAAAAAAAATATCATATCACCTAACCGAATTTAAAGATTTCAATGGATTTTGTTTGGATTCTAGATTTTACAAAATAAATCTGAACTAACATTTAAATTTTAGTGGTTACAATATGAGATATAACAATATTTTATTCAAAATATTTGTATTATCGTTAATAAATATTTTATAATCGTTTTATTAAATTGATTTTTTAAAATAATAATCAATTTAAAAAACGATTTTTTTAAAAAAACTTCAATTTTTAGTTATAAGTAATAATATTAAAAAAATAAATTTTTACGTAATTTTTTTTATTCAACAGTTTGGCAATTATTATAAATTTAATAAATAATTTTTTTGTTACATGATCTAATCAGATTGATATTAATATATTCTTCTTAAAATTTAGCGCTTTTTTTAAAAAAGAAAATTTTAATTTGATTAGATAATAATTTTTCAATTAATAATAATTTATTTTTTTTACAATTTGTTCAAACTCAATCCCGCACAAGGTGCGGGTATTAAACTAGTTATAGTCTATATTTTGGGATTGGTTTAGACGTTTTATCTTCATAAATCTGCATGTATGGATGTATATTCTGCGATTATATTGTTGTTTTGTCTACCTTTACGGGAATCAAGGTCTACACCTAGTTTCGTTGTAATTGTAGGGAAAGTGGCACGTTTTGCATCAAAATGGAGCTAAGGAAGAAAGGAGTCATTGGAGCTACATTGTGGAGCTTAAGGAAGATCTCAGGAAGCATGGAAATGATAAAGAAGATTGACTTTGGGCCAGATTCGAGAGATTCTACATTCAGTTGAGATTCACCTCGGACAACTACAGTGTCACCTCGACCGAGGTGATCTTGAGGAGCGTCCCGACCGAGGCGAACACCCTGACGCCGGCGAGATCTTTATTTTTGGTTGAGATCTTTTATTTTTGGAAGGAGGATATATTATATTTTTGGCTGGATTTCTGGAAGGAAAATATTATATTTGGCTGATTTATTTTGAGAGATATGGATATATTTTCTAGGAAATTATCTTTTGAAGATATTATTATCGTTGGAAGATAATTCTCCTATATGAAGGGTTGGATTTTCCACAAGTTCAACCATGCTTAGAGCATCCAGCAATTGAAGGGTTTTTTGGAGTTTTGAAGGAAAAGTTAAAGGAAGAATTGAAGGATTGAAGTTCAAGGAAGGAAGGTATCATAGTTGAAGTTGGCTTTTGAAGGAGTTTGTAAGATCTTCTTAGATTGTTTTTTGTTCGATTGTCTTTTCTGATTTGTGATTGAGAAACGCTGATTTGTTACTTGTTTGATTCAGTTATTGAGACCTTTTTGTCAAGATTTTCTTGTTTGAATATTGATTCCTTTCCGATTAATTTGATTATTGTTAAACTTTCTTATACGATTCTAGGGTGATTGGCTGAAAGTTGTGGGAAAGACGATGATAGAATGATCTTAACCCAGCAGGACCCTGAAATCTCGAGTCTTTACCTTAACCGTAGAACACCTCGCTCAGTCATTGAACATCTCGGCCGGGGTGGAATATAACTGAACGAGGTGAACCTTTTCCTGAACCTTATCTGAGTTAAGAGTCTAAGTTTGCCAAGTCCTATTCTTATTATACCTTTCCTACTTCAATGCAAGCCTAGGATGAGACTTACCTAGTGATTCCTTTGCTTGTATACCCAAGATTGTGAGTGTAGGTAATAAAATTTTATCCTTTATTGGGTTTGAGTGTGCCTTCATCCCATCTTTGAGAGTTAGCCTAAGACTTACCCGGTAAAGGTTAATTCTATTCCCTTGGGTGGTATGTTGGGTTGAGGTTATAGTTCCTTTCCTTAGTACCTTGAGACTTACCCGGTAATGGGAGCTTTGGTTTGGGATAGTGAGTAGTGAGACTTACTCGGTAATCTATTCCCATCTTAGAAACCTCTTCCCTTTGCAAACCTCAGCTTTATCCATGTTATCCTTTGAGATCTTGAGTCGGAACCACAACTAGATGCTTTAATCCATAGAATCCCCATTTCCTTTATCTGACTTTATATCATCTTTGATTGTTTTAATTCGTAGTTATTAGAAATTTTGACTACCTGATTTCGTGCTTTGTTTCACCATAGTCCCTGTGTTCGACCCCTGGAATTCTTGCTTTTATTATAATTGATCCGTACACTGCGAGTTCGCATATTGTTCAGGCATACTTCTTTGGTTATAAATTTTAAAGCTTGCACACACCTTTTGGAGCGAACAAGTTTTTGGCGCCGTTGTCGGGGACTTGGTCTAGACTAAGCCGGTTTTGGTAGTCTTTCGGGGCTATGGCCCTTGTTACTTTTGACTAATCTACTTGAGTGTTTTCACACGATCTTTTCCTTAGGTTTATGCGAAGAACTCGTGTTGGAAATGAAATCGTTCCCTATGATCCCGAACCAGAAAAGACTTACAAGCGAAGATTGAGAGAAGCTAAGATGACCAATCAAGATGATCGCGATCTTGAAGCCGAATTGAAGGAGGCATTGGAACAGCTATGCGTCAATAGAGAAGAACTGCAGCGAGAGAGAGAGGAGACTCGCGCAAGAACTGAAGGAATTGAAGCATATATGGCCGCTCTAAGGGCCCAGTTTCTGCCTCGACCGATCCCAGATCCTCGACCGAGGTAAGACCCAGTTCATGTTGCCCCGGCCGATGCACACTTACCACCTCGGATGCCTATCCGAGATGTTCTTTTTGCCGGAATTCCACAAACCCTGGGACAAAGGACGGACCCAAATCAACAAGTTAGGCGTCCAGGAGTCAACCTAGGTCCAGCTGAGCATGATTATGAACTTCGACCACAAGTTCTAACTATGATCCGACAATGTCAATTTGGAGGTTTGGAGAGAGAGTCTCCGCATCAGCATTTGCAAAACTATGAGATTCTAATGGAGACCTTGAGACCTTCAAGACTAAAGAACAACAACTACAAGTTGAGACCTTTCTATTTCTCTTTGAAAGACAAGGCGCTTGCTTGGTATCAATCTCTTCCGGCCGAAAAAATCAACACTTGGGAAGAGATGACAACAGAGTTTCTTACTAAGTTTTTTCCTCCCTCTAAGACCGCTGAAATGAGGGGAAAAGTCAATGCTTTTATTATGAAGGACAAGGAGAGTTTGTCCAAGTCATGGGAGAGATTCAAGGATATTCTATTGGATTGCCCACATCATGGGATTCCAAAGATCGAGTTGCTGGAAATTTACTTCAAGGGATTGGATGGAGCTACTCAATTCAATCTCCAACTACTTTCAGCCGGCACATTCATGGATATGCCGATAGATGAAGCTTGGGAATTCATTGAAAAGCAAGCTTTACATATAGAAGTATTCCCACCAAGGAACTGAAAATGGAGCAAGGAGAGTTAGCTTCCAGGAAACATCATCAAATGGAGCTCAACTCACCTCGCTTAGCAATGAGGTAAAGGCATTGAAGGAGCTTTTAGCAGCTCAAACGAAGAAGGAGCAAGATGGAGGATATCAAGGGAGAAATAACTACCGAGGGTCGCGGAACAACAATTACAACAACAATAGAAACTTCAACAACAACAATTGGAGATCTAATTAACAAAATCCTAGTAACCCTTATTCTCATACTAATAATGCTTTTAACTCTCCTTCTTCTTCTTCTACTCCATTGAGAAGCCAGGAGCCTGGATCGAGTTCGTCCCAGCCAAAGAAGAAGGATGCAGTGTTGGAGGCAATTCTGATAAAGCTTAACGCTATGGAGACATCAATGAATTCATTTTCGAAGGCACAAAAAGCCTTAGAGCAATAATTCTTCAACAAGGCGAATGAAGCGCCAAGAGATCCAAGGAAGCTCCCACCAAGGACAAAGAGCAACCCTAAGGGATATATTATGGAAATAACGACACGAAGTGGACTGAAAACTACAGATCCAGTACCTCGGTCGAGCCACGACCCGACGAACACTTCGGTCGAGGTGCCAACCGAGGTGGAGCCCCAGAAAGCGAAGGATAAATCTGAAGTTTATGTTCCACCTTTTGCTTATAAACCACCACTTCCATTCCCTCAGTCAAGGACCAGAGCACATCTAGACAAGCATTTTGGTAAGTTTCTAGACCTTATGCATAAACTACACATTAACATCCCTTTCTTTGGTGCTATTCTAGGGATGCCCGCCTATGGGAAGTTTCTTAAAGAGATTCTATCAAGGAAGAGGAAGCTAGTAGATTTTGGTGAAGTGAGGATGGCATCTAAGTCTTCAGAGCTCATTCAAATCATGAAGGAGAAGATGCCACCCAAATTGAGAGATCCCGGTTCATTTTGTATTCCCATTCGAGTTGGAGATGTAACTTATGAGGCATTGTGTGATCTAGGAGCCAGCGTGAGTATCATCCCGCTGGAGCTATGTGAGAAAGTCAGACTTGGAGAGCCCAAGCCGGTGAAGATGAAGTTATACATGGCGGATCGCTCCATTACCTCCCGTGGGCATTTTGGAAGACGTTCCCGTCAAGTTAGGTAATTTATACTTACCTATAGACTTTGTTATACTTGACATTCCCGCAGATTATCCCGTTCCCATCATTCTTGGGAGACCATTTCTAGTAACTTTGGGTTGCAATGTGGATTGTAAAAACGCCAAGTTGAAATTCAACATTGGTGGAGATCATGTGGAGTTTGCATTGCTTGCTGCAATGAAAGGAGAGCCGCCGGAGGACGACATCTTCAACATCTATGATGAAGAAGAATCAAGGGAATTGGTGAGCTCTATCCTTATTAATGACCCTCTTGAAAGAGTTCCTAGTTTTAGTTTAATGGAGGAAGGTATAGATGTCTCTTGTGATGCAGATATACGGAGCTTAAAAGCATTGGAAGCAGATCCAAGAGATAAGATTGAAAAACTAATTCAGGAGAAGAAGAGCAATTTAGGTCTCGGTCCCAATTACAGTACCTTGACCGAGGCACTTCCTGGACCAAGCGAGGTGTTCTTATCTGAAGAACATTTCGGTCAACCACCTCGGACACTGACCGAGACAGCAAGCGAGATGTTGTCAACTGAGGATAACAAACTTCCTAATTCTTTTTCTGAGAGTCATTTACAGTTTGTGGAGCACTGGCTCCGCCAAGTTTCTGATGGTAAAGAGCCTTGGTATGCTGATATTGTCAATTACCTTGTTTGCCAGGAAATACCGCCCGGATTGACGTACGCTCAAAGGAAGAAGTTCTTCAAGGATGTACGGCACTACTACTGGAATGAACCTCTACTGTTGAAGACAGGTCCGGATGGGATGCTTCGACGAAGCATTCCGGAGGATGAAGTTGCTAGTGTTATACGGCATTGCCACTCGCTTCCTTGTGGATGACATGATAGCGCTTACAAAACGTGCACTAAGGTATTACGTTCTGGTTTATTTTGGCCTACATTATTTAAGGATGTGCAAACGTTTGTTGTTTCTTGTGATGCATGCCAAAGAACAGGGAATTTGTCTAGAAGGAACGAGATGCCACTCAACAATATTCAGGAAGTTGAGATTTGTTATGTATGGGGAGTCGATTTCATGGGACCTTTCCCATCATCCGCGGGAAACCTCTACATTCTCCTAGCTGTTGATTACGTCTCTAGATCGGTGGAAGCGATCGCCTCCCCCACTAATGATGCCATGGTGCTTGTGAAGTTCTTCAATCGGACTATCTTTCCACGTTTTGGGACACCACACATCATCATCAGCGATGGAGGAACACATTTCATCAACCGGAAGTTTAAAGCAAATCTATCAAAGTATGGGGTAACCCACACGGCAGCAACCCCTTATCACCCTCAAACTAGTGGGCATGTCGAGATCTCGAATAGAGAAATCAAAGCAATTCTGGAAAAGACCGTCTCTAGGACGAGGAAGGATTGGTCCATGAAGTTGGACGATGCTCTTTGGGCTTATAGGACCGCTTTCAAGACTCCCATTGGTACCACTCCTTACAATTTGGTATATGGGAAGTCTTGTCATTTACCCATTGAGGTGGAACACAAGGCATATTGGGCGATCAAGTGGTTGAATTTCGATATCAAGGAAGCTGGAGAAAAGAGACTATTGGACATCAATGAGCTAGAGGAGTTGCGCTTAAACGCTTATGAGAATGTCAAGATCTACAAGGAAAGAATGAAGAGATGGCATGACAAGCATATCATTCCAAAGTATTTCAAAGAAGGAGATCTAGTTCTACTCTTCAACTCCCGTCTCCGCCTCTTTCCAGGTAAGTTGAAATCTGGACAGGACCTTACGTTGTGAAAAATATTTTTCCCTATGGTGCAGTTGAGATTTGGGGTGAAACAAGCGGAAGCTTAAAGGTCAACGGTCATAGACTAAAAAAGTACCAACCGGAAGTCCAAGTTGAGGAGATTCCACCACTATACCTTGTTTAAGGATGATGTACGGTCCAACTAGCGACCTTAAATCAAGCGCTTCTTGGGAGGCAACCCAAGGTATTGCTTTCTTTTCCCTTTTTCTAACTTAGTTTTAGATAGTTTACTTTCTTTGTTTTTGGCGTCCTCTAGACAGAAACCAGGTACTTTCTATGGAAGGATTGCAACCCAGGAGCTACAGTGGAAGAACAGAAGTTCGAGAAATTGAGAAGACAATGCTTGACTAAGACACATCTCGGTTGCTATCACAGCGCCTCGACCGAGATGTTCTTGGGGAAACCTAGGCGACTAGGTCTGACAACCACTCATACACCTTGGTCCGGTCGGGAGCACCTCGACCGAGGTGAAACCAAAATCAAAGATGGGTATAAAAGGCGAGACGGTTTTCTCTCTCTCCATTTTCCCTCCCAATAGCACACCTCGACCGCGACATACCCTACTCCTCAAATCTTCGATTCTTGCTCGTTTTCCATGATTTTTGGTTCGATTACACCGGAGGAAGGGATAGGATCGGTTTTCAAGCATCAAACAGCAAGGAAAACGCTCCAATTTTGTAGAATCTGGGTATTTTGTCCAATAAACCCTAACTCTTCTTCTTCTACTGATTTAGCACAGATCTGGCTTTGGTTGCCACTGTCTCTTGTTGAAAAAGATATAAGTACCCCTTAGGAAGCATTTGATAGTGATTTGGGAAAAAATAACTTACAAATTTGAGAGTTGCAAACGAACAGCCCTTTGCCTCGGTCCGGTCGGCTGTGTCTCGGCCGAGGTGATTGTCAGAGCAACCGAGGTGTTCTTTTGTCAAAAATCATGAGTAGTAGATCTGATCACCAGCTGGTCTTGAGAGATAGACCCAGTAGCTCTTCTCCTTCTTCTGCATCTCAGCGTACGATCCCGGTGATCCATTAACGTCACCAGGCTGTTTTGATCGTATTTGCGGGCGTCCTATTGTTGCCCTGCGATTTTTGGACGTTGTTGTCTTCGAGTGCCTCCACGTGGTGGAGGACTTGAGGAAGATGATATCCATGGTAGGACTGGAGGATTTCATGGCGGTTCGAGCGTCGGCTTACTTAGAGCCGACTATGGAGTTTGTGAATTTTGTCACTCACGTACCAGAGCGCAGCAACATCAAGTACCAGTTGCTGAACCGGAATTATATCGTGCCAATGGACCAGTTCAGAGAGATCTTTGGCTTCCCTACCCCACCGTTACTGACTTTCCTTCCCGAGCCGTAGCACGAGATTTCTGGGGCGAGATAGCCCACGTAGTTGAGCACAGTGATAGGTGGAGACATGGAGACTCCAAGGAGCGCATCATTTTCCATCTCGCCTTCCGTCTAGCTCATAGGATATTCAGCGAGACTCTTCTGGCGCATACTGAGACGCCCCAAAAGGTCCGAAAGGGGGAGCTTCTGAGTATGTTCTCCATGGTCACAAGGGGAGTTCCTGATTTTGTTGGGATGTTAGGAGAGGACTTGCATAAGATCAAGGGCAAGTCGAAGGGCGACATCTGTTGTGGAGGCTTAGTGACCCACATTGCTACTGTTGTGGGTCTAGATTTGATTGCGTGTACATTTGTTGCGGCTGCGAAGCCGCTGGGATGACAGGAGATGATCACAAGGCGTATTCTCGTTCCTCGTGGTCTTAACATGCCCTACGTCGCTATGCCATGGGAGACGACAGCTGTTAGCATAAAATATTGTGATATTTTAGGCACGTTTTCTAGATGTATTTCATCCATTATAGTGTTCATTGATAAAGCATTGAAGCAATTGTGAGCTAGTTTATCTATATTGTCGATATAGAGGTATACGTAAGCTTTGTGTTGATTGTAGGCGAATAAGAGCTAAAACCGAACGAATTAAGAGAGGATGGAGATGGATTGAGCACATCCAAGGATTGAGGACACCACAAAGAAGCTAAGGAAGATGCTAGGATGAAGAATGGCACAAAATAAAGGGAATTACGAGCAACCTATGTTTCCACGCTCTAAAATACGGCCGTAATGAAGTCCACGCTCTAAACCAGGGCCGTGGAACTTAGCAGCATGAGCGTGGAGCATTCCAGAGAGTTACACGGTATAAAGTACGGCCGTGGAAGTTGTGAAGAACTGTGATGGAATCCACGCTCTAAACCACGGGCGTGGAACCCTATATGACCGTGATTTAGGCGATCTTTTGACATACTAATTAAAGCCACGATCTTTTACACAATGGGCTGAAAAGGTTACTTCCATCCTTCCCTATAAAAGGACTAGAGGAGGGAGAAATCGGGGACCGCGCTTAGACCTTGCTTACACCCTCGCATAGAGCATCATCGCTTGGAGCTTCGCTTCCGCACATTGAGGGTATCATTGGACGTACGGAGATTACGTCTTTTATCCTTAGGTTTGATTAGAAGACGGATTGATATCCCGTTCTTCGTTCTTATCAAGGATTGTGATTTGTTTGTGTTATTCCAAATCTGATATACATCATTACTCTTGTTTGTGGATTTGAGATTGATTTGAAGTTTATTGAAGGTTTTTGAAGGTTTTCATCTTTCATTCTTCTTAAACTTGAATTTGATATCATAATGACTGTTGTTGGCTAAAACCCTTTAGCAATTCTAAGGTGAAGGGTTGATAGTTGTGGCTTAGATGATGATAGATCGATCGTAAATAGATTGGACCCTGAGAGTTAGAGAGATTTGCCGACGAACCAAAATCACGGCCTGTTCTTGAGGTTCCACGGCCGTGGAACTCAAGATCTGCCCGTAATTTACATTAGTTTACGAACTTTGCTTTTACTTTGATCCAAGGTTAAAGATTAGCTTTAATCTAGTCTTGGCTTGTCTTTTTCTAGGTAGTAATGAAGCCTCAACAACCTCTACTTCGATTTTGAGTGTCACAACCTTAATCGGTTTGGTTAGTCTTGATCCTTGGGTTACAAGTTTGGGTATTTGAGATTAATTCTTGTCTTTAGATCCTTTCTATACTGAAGCCTCAACAACCTTTATAGAGAGTGTCTTTAGATAAGTCATATAAAGCCTTGGAACTTCACCGTACATTGCTTTACCTTAGCATACCTTTGCAACTCTTAACTCTGTCCTTAGTTCTTTAGTATATCTTGAATCGATTTCCACAATTGGATACCTGGATCTTTAGGGTTGCTGTTTTCCCAATATTTGCAAAGCTTCATACATTTACTTGCTTGACGATTATTAACTGGATTTAACCCCCCAAATCCCTGTGTTCGATACTCTGGAATTCTTGCTTAACTACGTCGATCCGTACACTGCGGGTTCGCTTGCTTGATTTCTAGTTTTATAAATTTAAGACTTATTTGCATGCACGCTAAGTGGCGAACAAGTTTTTGACGCCGTTGCCGGGGATTTGGTCTAGGCCGAATTCGGTTATCGGTTGTCAAGCTTGGGAGCTTTTCCTTAGTATACCTTTGCAACTCTTAACTCTGTCCTTAGTTCTTTAGTATATCTTGAATCGATTGCCACAATTGGATACCTGGATCTTTAGGGTTGCTGTTTTCCCAATATTTGCAAAGCTTCATACATTTACTTGCTTGACGATTATGAACTGGATTTAACCCCCCAAATCCCAGTGTTCGAACTCTGGAATTCTTGCTTAACTACGTCGATCTGTACACTGCGGGTTCGCTTGCTTGATTTCTAGTTTTATAAATTTAAGACTTATTTGCACGCACGCTAAGTGGCGAACAAGTTTTTGGCGCCGTTGCCGGGGATTTGGTCTAGGCCGAATTCGGTTATCGGTTGTCAAGCTTGGGAGCTTTTCCCTTGTTGTTTGATATCTCTTCGAGTGCATGCGCAGGTCTAGGAACAACGAAGACATCTTACCTCTCGATCAAGAGCTTGAGAGGACTTTGAGGAGAAAGCTCAAGGAAAGAAAGATGTCTGAAGAAAGAGAACGCGATTACCAAACGGAGTTAGCGGAATCTGAAGCTCAACTTCGATGGAGCAAGAAAACTCGCAAGGAAGAATTGGAACGTCATCAAACGAAGGTTGATGATCTAACGGACATGATGTTTCAAATGAGGCTGGAAATAAACAAACCTCAAGAAGAAAAAGAGAAGAAGGAGACCGGGAAGATCGGTTAGAACCAACTCATCCAATGAGGATAGCGACTCTTCCATGCCACCACTAGAGGACATTGATCCAACGATCAATGTGAACCCGTTTGTTCCACGAGCGGCCGCCAATCGTCGTGCCCCAGCTGGAGGTGCGAGAGTCGATCGTGTGGATGAGGAGCCAAGAACTCTTGGCCAAAGGATGGATCCAACGCAGCAACCACGCCGTTTGGGTGTAAACTTTGATATTGATGATGCACAAGGATTTAGCTTCAACCCGCAAGTTATTACCATTGTCCGCCAAAATCAATTTGGGGGAACAAGCGCTGAATCTCCACATCAACATCTACAAAATTTTGAGATCATGATGGAGACAATGAAGCCAAAGAATGCAACTACCAACAGCTATAAACTCAAGCCTTTCTTTTTCTCCTTAAAAGGGAAAGCATTGTCTTGGTATCAAGCTCTTCCAAGTGGAAAACTCGAAACATGGGAGGATCTTTCTTCGGAATTCCTCACTAAGTTATTTCCGCCATCCAAGACGGCAGAGTTGAGAGGTAAGATTAATTCATTTTCTATGAGATCTAACGAAAGTTTGTTTCAATCTTGGGAAAGATTTCAGGATTTGCTATTGGATTGCCCACATCATGACATATCCAAATTGGCGCTATTGGAGATATACTATAAGGGGCTGGATGTGGAGACACAATTCAAGCTCCAATCCCTTTCATGTGGTACATTCATGGACATGAGGAAGATGACGCTTGGGACTTTATTGAGAAGCAAGCGCGAGTCATAGAAAAGTATTCTCACTGGAAAGTAGAGGCGAATCATGTGGAACAAGGAGCTAAGCTATCACAAGCAGCTCAAACTCAAATCTTTTCTCTCAATACGGAGATTAAAGAATTAAAGGAAGCCATCAAAACCAACTTTTCAAAGCAAAAGGAACAAGATGTAGGTTATTTGGGCAACAACAATAACCACAACGGAAATGAGAATACAAACCGCAACAACCGGAACAACAACCGGAATAATTGGAACAACAACAACAACCGGAACAACAATTGGAACAACAATAGGGGTTCAAACAACAACAATTGGCGTCCCAACCAACAAAATTCCGGTAATTCTTATTCCAATTCAGGAAATTCACTAACTCCACCTTCCTCTTCTTCTACTCCTTTGAAAAGCCGGGGCCAAACATCTAATGGTGGAAGTACTTCGGGGAAAGAGAAGTCCGATCCCATGTTGGAAACAATTTTGGGCAAGCTTCAAGGATTGGAGAGTCACATCATCAAGGTTGATGATCACATAACTAAGGTTGATAAAGCCCAAAAGGTTTTAGAGAACCAAATGTTTAGCCATGCGGAGGAAGTTCCTAGGAATCAAGGAAAACTTCCAAGAAAGACGGAGGACAACCCAAAGGGAAGGGTGATGGCAATCACAACTAGGAGTGGAGTAACAACTACCGACCCGCAGCCTAAGTTTGTAGAAGTCCCCGTTGAGAAAGAGAAAGAAAAGGGGAAGGAGAAGGAAGATGTCTACGTTCCTTCTCCAGCTTACAAACCTCCCCTACCGTTCCCGCAATCTAGAGCAAGAGCGCGTCTAGACAAACAATTTGGTAAGCTTATTGAACTCATGAGCAAACTGCATATTAATATACCTTTCATTGATGCAATTGTAGGTATGCCAGCTTATTGAAAGTTCCTAAAGGAGATCCTCTCTAACAAAAGAAAATTAGAGGATTTTGGAGAGGTCAAGATGAGTTTGGATTCATCGGATCTCATCAAGACAATGAAGGAGAAGATGCCCCCAAAGCTGAAGGATCCGAGGTCATTTTGTATTCCCATAGGAGTGGGAGATGTCACATATGATGCATTATGTGATTTAGGAGCAAGCGTGAGTATCATTCCGCTTGCCTTATGCAGGAAGATCGGTTTAGGCGAACCTAAGCCGGTAAAGATGACGTTATACGTGGCGGATCGATCCATAACTCGTCCCATCGGTATAGTTGAAGACGTCCCGGTCAAGCTTGGTAAATTCTATGTTCCTATAGACTTTGTTGTGCTTGACATTCCTGCAGATAGTCCGGTTCCGATCATACTCGGAAGACCGTTTCTTGCAACATCCTGTTGCATAGTTGATTGTAAGAATGCTTGACTCGCCTTCGACATAGGAGAAGAAAAGGTAGAGTTCGTTCTCTCTACTTTGGTGAAGGAGCCAGTTTTCGATGAGGATATATTCAACATCCATGACGAAGAGCTATCTAGAGAAGAGGTAAGTTCGATTCTCTTCAAAGACCCCTTACAAAAAGTTATTTCTATGAGCATTATGGATGTAGGGGAAGAAGAGGAATGTAATGAGGAAGTAGAAGCTTTAGAAAAGCAAAAAGAAGTGTATGAAGAAGAATATGAGAAACTCTACGATGGGTCAGAAAACGTTAGAAATCACGGCCAGTCGTGCTATTCCACGGCCGTGGAATCTACCAACATGACCGTAATTTGCTATTCAGAAGACTCCAGTAAGTTACACGGCCAAAACCACGGCCGTGGAACAAACAGAGGTCCCGTAATTGACTTCCACGCCCAAAACCACGGCCGTGGAGGGAACAGAGTAGCCGTAATTTTGGGTGAATCTGAAGGAGATTGTATCCTCTCCACCACTTCTCTTGACTCTTCTCCAGCACCTTCTACATCCTTAGATACTTCTAAGGAAACATCGGATACTCCTAAAGAGACATTAGAGACTCCGATAGTGATGGAATTGAAGCCACTTCCTACACATCTAAGGTACGCTTTTCTTGGACCTAATTCTACCTTTCCGGTAATCGTTAGTTCCGATTTGAGTATTGATGAACATAGTAAACTCATGGTTGTTCTTAAGAAACATAGGAAAGCCCTAGGGTATACTATAGAGGATCTAGTAGGAATCAAACCTTCACTATGCATGCATAAGATCCTAATGGAAGAAGACTTTAGAACTTCGCGACAACCTCAAAGGCGGTTAAATCCGACCATGAAGGAGGTTGTCAAGAAGGAAATTCTTAAACTACTTGATGTAGGTATCATCTACCCTATCTCCGATAGCAAGTGGGTGAGTCCCGTACAGGTGGTTCCGAAGAAGGGAGGAATGACAGTCATCACCAATAAAAATAACGAACTCATTCCTACACGAACCGTGACGGGATGGAGGATGTGCATAGACTACCGCAAGCTAAACAACGCAACGAGGAAGGATCACTTCCCACTACCCTTCATCGACCAAATGCTTGAGAGGTTAGCACAACACTCACATTTCTGTTATCTTGACGGTTATAGTGGTTTCTTTCAGATCCCAATACACCCGGATGATCAAGAGAAGACCACGTTCACGTGCCCGTGGGGTACGTTTGCCTATAGGAGGATGCCGTTCGGGCTTTGCAACGCCCCAGCCACCTTTCAAAGGTGCATGATGGCCATCTTCTCGGAGTACATAGAGGAGATCATGGAGGTCTTTATGGATGAATTCTCCGTTTATGGTTCCTCTTTTGACAATTGTCTTTCTAACCTTTCTCTTGTGTTACAAAGGTGTGAAGACACTAACCTAGTTCTTAATTGGGAGAAGTGTCAATTTATGGTGAAAGAAGGCATTGTATTAGGACACTTAGTCTCTAGTAGAGGGATTGAGGTGGATAAAGCTAAGATAGAGACAATAGAAAAACTTCCTCCCCCAACTTCAGTGAAAGGGATAAGAAGTTTTCTAGGACACGCTGGATTCTATAGGCGTTTCATAAAGGATTTTTCCAAGATATCAAAACCGCTCACTAATTTACTAATGAAGGATGCAGTTTTTGATTTCTCGTAGGAATGCTTAGATGCGTTTAATATGATTCGGGAAGCTCAGATCTCAGCCCCGATTATCCAACCTCCGGATTGGAATCTTCCCTTTGAGGTTATGTGTGACGCAAGTGACGTAGCTATAGGAGTTGTGCTTGGGCAAAAGAAGGAAGGACGAACCCACGCTATCTACTACGCTAGCAAGACGCTAGATGAAGCGCAGCTCAACTACGCCATTACTGAAAAGGAATTTTTAGCAATTGTATATGCATTTGAAAAGTTTCGCTCTTATCTTGTAGGTGCTAAGGTGATTGTATACACAGATCATGCTGCGATCCGGTATTTGCTTCCGAAGAAGGATGCGAAACCAAGGCTGATTAGATGGATTCTTCTCCTACAAGAATTTGATCTAGAGATCCGTGACAAGAAGGGTTCGGAAAATTCTGTTGCGGATCATTTGAGTCGTCTACCACATCTAGAAGACGACCATCTACCTATAGATGACTCCTTTCCGGACGAGCATTTACACATCATAGAGGAGTGCATCAATGTGATCAAAAAAGGTAACGAACCATGGTTTGCTGATTTTGTTAACTATTTGGTTTGCCAGGAATTACCACCCGGATTATCCTACGCACAAAGAAAGAAGTTCTTTAAGGATGTTCGGGAATACTTTTGGAACGAACCTCTCCTCTTTAAGAGAGGTCCGGACGGCATCATTCGGCTAAGTGGCGACAGAGGACAACAGCTCCACAGGGCATTCTATGGTCATCCCAGTTCTCTGTTTTCGCCTGCCAGTACTGGTCTGCTGCCTGGTTTCCTTACATGTAGGATGCTAGAGACGCTGTTGCTGATGATGCTGATGATTATGATGGAGGAGCTGCCATGGAGACCAGTACTGATACAAGAGTCCTAGTGTTCCTGTTTTCGATCTAGATGACGAGGCGACAGAGGAGGAGACAACACCACCACCACCACCACAACGCAGATCCCGTAAATGCAGAGATCCCCAGGCTCACCGACGGATTGATGAGCTGACCGAGCAGATGATTGACTCTTATGCGGCTATGACGGTTGACATTTCCTAGCGTTTTGATGATGAGCGTAGACACAGGGATGGATGGATGCACCAAATAGGGGAGAGCCAGCAAAATCAGCGTAGGATGATGGAGATCCAATTCCAGCAGATGATGGGATATCCCTTTGATCCGTTCCAACATCCCTACATTCCACATCCACCACCGCCACCGGCTGATGAGGATTAGAGCTGCATGAATTTTCTTTATTTAATTATTATGCAGTTCAGCTAGGTCCGGTGAGTATTCTGATTTCCTTAGACTTATATTTGACCCATTGGGACAATATGTCCCAAGTATGGGGGTATTTGGATGTACTTATGTGACCTTATGTGTATGCTTGTATGACTCTACCGGATATTATTGTTTTATCTTGCTTTATATGTTTATCTGCCATTACATGCATACATACAAGTTTTTGTTTGAAAAAAACGTCGAAAACTGGTTTGAAAAAAATTTTCTATGACCTCGACCGGGATGTTCATGGCCGATCGAGGTTAACACCTCGGATGACGTCAGAACACCTCGACCGAGGTTGGTTCTTACCAGAGAGTTTTTCGAAACGTTTTGTGCTTCTTCTCTGGATATGACCTCAATGATGATATTGTTTGCAGATTGGTTTTGAAATCTTTATATGCTCAAAAGGTTTTATGATATGTTTAAGTTTCAAAATGCTTTGTTTGAAGTTTTGGCATGTTTAATACTTTGTTTTTATCAAAATTATATTGGATTTGAAGGTTGACACCACATATTGAGTTCTCTCACATTCTTCTTGGGATGATTAAGGCAATTCATTCTCTTATCTTCTTCTTCTTCTTGATCATGCTTTAGCCCCTCATATAAATATTTGCCTCCCTTTACCTATCCGGAAATTTAAAAGTTAGCAAAGAAAAGCAAGTGAAAGTGAAAGTTGAGATGTTGGATGAAAGTGTTAGAAAGAAACAATTAGGTTTGGGGAAGGCAATCATGATGATGAGTAACTCGGCACCATTCATATAGCCGGGTGTTTGTGTCTTGTCCAAGTCGGATTGAGCGATATTCCTAACGGGTCATGGTATGTGCATCAAGGGTTTGAGGCATCTCGAGAAATTGATGATTGCTGATCTCCTAGGCTTCGATTATTGTGCACCTCTGTCCATGCATCCCAAAAAGTAAAGTAAAAATAAGCAAAGCTTATTGGTGGAAGATGTTGAGTTTCAAAGAAAGTGAAGTAAGATCCTTTTTCCGGATTCTAGCACCACAATACCCTATACACATCCCATCCTGACACGTTTCTTGACCTCTTTTGGAAGCCCTTGAGACCTCGAGCTTGTTGATTGACTTGGTGGTTTAAACTGGATTATATATGATTGATTTCGATAAATATAATTTATCATGCATTCTATGATTTTATGAAAAGATGAGCAGCTTTTCTGTATTTATAAAATGTTTTGAGCATGTCTTGGTTTTATTTGCCAAGAAGCATACTCTTAGAGTGATCTATGAGTGGAGCACACTACTAAAAATATTTTGAAATGCTTTTGCATTGATTTTTCTGACTTATAATCCATTCTATCTTGTATATAAGATTTGGAACTTGCTTGGCGACAAGCAAGGGAAAAGTATGGGGCATTTTGATAGCATGTAATATAGTCTATATTTTGGGATTAGTTTAGACATTTTAGCTTCATAAATATGCATGTATGGATGTATATTCTGTGATTATATTGTTGTTTTGTCTAACTTTGCAAGAATCAAGGTCTACACCTAGTTTCGTTGTAATTGTAGGGAAAATAGAACGTGTTGCATCAAAATGGAGCTAAGGAAGTTAAGGAGTCATTGGAGCTACATTGTGGAGCTTAAGGAAGATCTCAAGAAGCATGGAAATGATTAAGAAGATTGATTTTGGATCAGATTTGAGAGATTCTATATTCAGTTGAAATTCACCTTGGTTGAGATCTTTTATTTTTGGAAGGAGGATATATTATATTTTTGGCTGGATTTCTGGAAGGAAAATATTATATTTGGCTGATTTATTTTGAGAGATATGGATATATTTTCTAGGAAATTATCTTTTTAAGATATTATTATCTTTGGAAGATAATTCTCCTATATAAAGGGTTGGATTTTCCACAAGTTCAACCATGCTTAGAGCATCCAACAATTGAAGGGTTTTTTGGAGTTTTGAAGGAAAAGTTGAAGGAAGAATTGAAGGATTGAAGTTCAAGGAAGGAAGGAATCATAGTTGAAGTTGGCTTTTGAAGGAGAGTGTAAGATCTTCTTAGATTGTTTTTTATTCGATTGTCTTTTCTGATTTGTGATTGAGGAACGCTGATTTGTTACTTATTTGATTCAGTTATTGAGACCTTTTTGTCAAGGTTTTCTTGTTTGAATATTGATTCCTTTCTTATTAATTTGATTATTATTATCATGATGATTGTTGGCTAAGTTTCTTATGCGATTCTAGGGTGATTGGCTGAAAGTTGTGGGAATGACGATGATAGAATGATCTTAATCCCAGCAGGACCCTGAAAGCTTGAGTCTTTACCTTAACCGTAGAACACCTCGCTCAGTCATTGAACATCTCGGCCGGGGTGGAATATAACTGAACGAGGTGAACCTTTTCCTGAACCTTATCTGAGTTAAGAGTCTAAGTTTGCCAAGTCCTATTCTTATTATACCTTTCCTACTTCAACGCAAACCTAGGATGAGACTTACCCAGTGATTCCTTTGCTTGTATACCCAAGATTGTGAGTGTAGGTAATAAAAGTTTATCTTTTAATGGGTTTGAGTGTGCCTTCATCCCATCTTTGAGAGTTAGCCTAAGACTTACCCGGTAAAGGTTGATTCTATTCCCTTGGGTGGTGTGTTGGGTTGAGGTTATAGTTCCTTTCCTTAGTACCTTGAGACTTACCCGGTAATGGGAGCTTTGGTTTGGGATAGTGAGTAGTGAGACTTACTCGGTAATCTATTCTCATCTTAGAAACCTCTTCCCTTTGCAAACCTCAGCTTTATCCATGTTATCCTTTGAGATCTTGAGTCGGAACCACAACTAGATGCTTTAATCCATAGAATCCCCATTTCTTTTATCTGACTTTATATCATCTTTGATTGTTTTAATTCGTAGTTATTAGAAATTTTGACTACCTGATTTCGTGCTTTGTTTCACCATAGTCCCTGTGTTTGACCCCTGGAATTCTTGCTTTTATTATAATTGATCCGTACACTGCGGGTTCGCATATTGTTCAGGCATACTTCTTTGGTTATAAATTATAAAGTTTGCAAACATCTTTTGGAGCGAACAACTTATCTGAATCAAATCTCGACTCTCTTAATCACAACTCGATTTGTAATTGTAGAAACTCAGTGGCTTGTCAAAGGAGGCAAGTGGATCAACACATCTCCTAGGTACTTAGAAATTTAAAACTCCTAAGATGTAAGATCCTATTTGAACAGAAACTATTACAGTACTCATTTAAGGTAAAAAGACTATTTTACCCTTGGTCCCGAAATTCCCAAAAATCTCATAATTTAATCTTAAACTCTTATTTGAGACTAAAATACCATATTCTAACTCTTAAGGATGCGTTTGGGTAGAAACTAGAAAACTACACATTTTTCTATTCTCCAAAAAGTCATTAGGATCCAACTTTGGTTCCAAATATGAAGCTCGAACAAATTTATAAAAATTTTGAAATAGTTCTCTAGATCATCTATGATATGCAATGTACTTGTAGAAGCAATAATTTCTTAAAACTGTTCAACCATCACTTCTATAAAATTCTCCAAAGTCGGTTACAACACCCAAAATTTCTATACTTAGCCAAATTTTAACTGCTGGAAAAACAACTCAAATACTCTACTTTGGGACCTCATAACTTCTAATCCGACCATTCATTTATTCTCAAATTTCAACACAGTAAACTACATATATCCATCTATGACCTATCAAACTTTCAACGGTGGATCTTCAATCTAACTCATTAACATTGATCTACAAGATGGATAGTTTCTAACTTCTAAAACTGAAGAAAAATCGCATTTATTTACAGTTGATCCTTGTTTCTACTATTTCTGACAACAAAACCCAACAGCTACTCTCTAACTAAACTTGTTGAATCAAAAGGCAAGGCAAGAGTTGTTTACATAGGATCGGAATAGGGTAGAGCCCTATAGACTGGCGCTAAGACTCGACTGGAGTTCTATTCAGTCTCGTGTGGGATGTGTTCGGTCCTGGCTCGCGAGATTTGTATAGCTTTCCTGGTATAGTACACAATAGAATCAAGTAAGGTTGGGGAGGTTAAATTGTGGTTGTAAATATGAATCAGAGGCAAAGCAAGGAGGAGATTAGCCAAACTTACGCTGTAGCACTGAGGACGTTCGTAGTTCTGTACGTGTGCAAGTTCACAAGGGGTCTCAACTGCTACTATAGATAGATCTCGTTCAGATGGATAGAGACGACAGAAGAGCAGGAGAAGAAAAGGTCGAAGGATTCAGACTCACCAGCCACAGTGTGAAGGAGGCGATTTTGTTCCTTGCGTCAGAGTACACAAAGGAGGCCTGCTGTGCGAGAGGGGGAAAACTGGGCAATGAAGATTGGTTGCTGAAGGAGATTATGTGCAGTAGATGGCGTGAAATCCGGGCTGCATAAGGGAGTATATACGCTGAAAAGGGAAGGGAATCTGATCTTTTGAGAAGGGATAGCGAGAACGTAAGGATGACTTGGAGCTTCACGCGCATCCCTCACCTGCTGGCTTCCTGGGCTGCGAGGATTAGAAGCAGCAGACCTGTCACCTTCCTGGGCTGCTCTTGGATGTGCTGGGCCGAGGGAGGAGCAGCTACAGCTGGGCTTCTTTCCTGTTGATCAGCAAGGTGGGACGCCAAGAGCTGCTGCGGCTTCTGGGCTGGCGGGTTGTCTTCAACAAACAAAAATAGGCAAGGAGTTGGGCTATCACAAGTTGTCTGGCCCTTGTCAATATGTTGTCGAGCTTCGTCATGGTCTCGTCCGAACGTTGTCATGGTCTCGTCAAAACGTTGTCAAGGGCATGTCAAGATCTAACTTAGGGTTTGATAGATTAGGGTTTGTTCTAAAAAAATCTATCATTTTATGTGAAGTGAGTTTACATAAAATGATAGAAATTGAAATATTATGTACGACTAGGTAGTAACAGAAAGATCTACGTATCGAAACCGGTTTGCTACAGTATTAAACGGAATAAAAATTCCGGATATTACATCAATACCCCCCTTAAATTTAGTTTCGTCCCGAAACTTATAATAAAGCATTAATCCGTGTTGTCTACCAATTAAGGATTTAACTCACTAGCTATAAAATCTTCACTCTTACTTCTTAACATGTAAGACTACTCAATCATCAACATAATCACCCAATCTAATGTATACTCACAGAAGTCATAAAAACAACATCTAAGTACTAACCCGTTGATACAGGAGTAGCGGCTAACCCCGCAAGTAACTCGGGATAACTACGTCTAATGCTCTCCTCTGTCTCCCAAGTGGCCTCATCGACTCCTCGTCTAGACCACTGGATCCGCAGCATCGGTATCTCCTTGTAACGCAGACGTCTAGTATTGCGCTTTAGGACGGCTACTGGATACTCCACGAAAGTGTGGTCGGGTTCAACTATCAGATCCTCATGGCTGATGATGTGTCTCGAGTCCGATATAAACTCTCTCAGTTGAGATACATGAAATATCGGATGGACCCCCTCCAATCTCGGTGGCAGTGCCAATCGGTAGGCAACCACTCCGACTCTCTCCAAGATCTCAAAAGGTCCGACATATAGGGAAATTAGCTTTCCCTTAATGCCGAAACGCCAGACGCCTCTGGTCGGTGACACTCTCAACCACACCTGTGCACCTACTCTAAACTCCAAAGGCCGACGCCTCTTGTCGGCGTAGGAATTTTGACGACTCTGAGCTGCTAACATCCGCTCTCGGACCAAGGCAATCCGGGCGATGTCATCTTGTATCTGGTCTGGAGCTACTCCATCAGCTCTGCTAGGCTCATCCCAGCACAATGGTGTGCGACATCTCCGCCCGTACAAAGCCTCATAAGGGGCCATCCCAATAGACGCGTGCCAACTGTTTTTATATGAAAACTCTACAAGTGGGAGGTGATATGGCCATACTTGTCCCAAATCTAGTACACAGGCCCGCAACATGTCCTCTAACGTTTGGATGGTCCTCTCAGACTGACCGTCGGTCTGTGGGTGATAAACAGTGGTAAAGTGGAGACTCATCCCCAAAGCAGTATGTACTTGATGCCAAAATCTCGAGGTGAAACATCCATCCCTGTCAGAGACGATAGTCTTCGGTACTCCATGGAGTCTCACAATGTGTCTGGTGAACTCCTCACCTAAACGACCTACCGGCCATGTTTCTTTAATCGGAATGAAACGTGCGGTCTTCGTCAGACGGTCTACCACCACCCAAATAACATCAAAACCTGTGCTGAGTCTCAAACCTGTGACAAAATCCATAGAGATGCCCTCCCACTTCCACTGTGGTACGGGTAGTGGGTGGAGCTCTCCTCCGGACTTACGATGCTCAATCTTGACCTGTTGGCAGGTCGCACACTAAGCTACATACCGAGCCACGTCGGGCTTCAAACCACCCCACCAGAATGAACGCCTCACATCCTTGTACATCTTGCTCGCTCTTGGGTGTACTGAGTATGGGGTAGCATGAGCCTCACCTAATATCCGTTGTCTCAACTCACTGTCTGATGGTACACAAATACGGTCCTGACGTCTCATCACTCCATCAGCACCAATAGTGAACTGAGGTGCCTCACGTCGAGACATTCTGTCTCGGATCCTGGTCAAAGTCGGACAGGTTTCCTGCTTCTGTCGAATCTCACCCAACAGATCAGGAAGTAACTCCAAGATAGCCAACTAATGCACTGTATCTGGGAACTGAATCTCTACCTCCAACCAAGCCAAATCCCTCTACAACTGCGGTTGTACTGTTAACCGGGCTATCGCCTTCTCCCGAGGCGTCTTCCGACTCAAAGCGTCAGCAACTACATTCGCCTTTCCGGGGTGGTAGAGAATCTCAAAGTCGAAATCCTTGATCAACTCTAGCCACCACCTCTGGTGGTTATTCAACTCCCGCTGAGTGAAAATGTATTTCAGACTCTTATGGTTTGTGAAGATCTGACATGTCGCCTCATAGAGATAGTGACGCCAGATCTTAAGAGCATGAACTACTGCAGCTTACTGTAGGTCGTGTGTGGGGTAGTTATCCTCATACGTCTTCAGCTGACGAGACGCATATGCTATGATCTTATCCCCCTCTGCATCAAGACACACCCCAAGTCTAGCTTGGATGCGTCATTGTATACCACAAAGTCATCTGTACCCTCAGGTTGTGCTAAAATCGGAGCAGATGTCAATCTCCTCTTAAGCTCCTCAAAACTCTACTGACACGGCTCAAAATAAACGAACCGAGTAGTCTTCCTCAGAAGGCAGGTAAGTGGTCGGGCAATCAGGGAAAACCCTTCCACAAACCGGCGGTAGTAGCCTGCCAAACCGAGTAAGTTGTGAACCTGCTTGACATTCTTCGGAGGTTGCCAAGAAGACACTGCCTCGATCTTCGCCGGATCGACCTTAATCCCCTCAACAGTCACCACATGGCCTAGAAAGGCCACCTTTGACATCCAAAATTCACACTTGGACAGCTTAGTATTCGCCACTTAGCGTGCGTGCAAATAAGTCTTAGATTTATAAAACTAGAATCAAGCAAGCGAACCCGCAGTGTACAGATCGGCGTAGATTAGCAAGTATTCCAGAGTATCGAACACAGGGATTTGGGGGGAACAAATTCAATTATAAAGTTGTCAAGCAAGTAAAAGGGTAAAGCTTTGCAAATATATTGGGAAAACAGCAACTCTAAAGATCCAGGTGTCTAATTGTGGCAATCGATTCAAGATATACTAAAGAACTAAGGACAGAGTTAAGAGTTGCAAAGGTATGCTAAGGTAAAGCAATGTACGGTGAAGTTCCAAGGCTTTATATGACTTATCTAAAGACACTCTCTATAAAGGTTGTTGAGGCTTCAGTATAGAAAGGATCTAAAGACAAGAATTAATCTCAAATACCCAAACTTGTAACCCAAGGATCAAGACTAACCAAACCAATTAAGGTTGTGACACTCGAAATCGAAGTAGAGGTTGTTGAGGCTTCACTACTACCTAGAAAAAGACAAGCGAAGACTAGATTAAAGCTAATCTTTAGCCTTGGATCAAAGTAAAAGCAAAATTCGTAAACTAATGTAAATTACGGTTAGATCTTGAGTTCCACGGCCGTGGAACCTCAAGAGCAGGCCGTGATTTTGGTTCGTCGGCAAATCTCTCTAACTCTCAGGGTCCAATCTGTTTACGATCGATCTATCATCATCTAAGCCACAACTATCAACCCTTCACCTTAGAATTGCTAAAGAGTTTTAGCCAACAACAGTCATTATGATATCAAATTCAAGATTAAGAAGAATGAAAGATGAAAACCTTCGAAAACCTTCAATAAACTTCAAATCAATCTCAAATCCACAAACAAGGGTAATAATGTATAACAGATTGGGAATCACACAAACCAGTAACAATCCTTGATAAGAACGAAGAGCGGGATGTCAATCCATCTTCTAATCAAACCTAGGAATAAAAGGCGCAACTTCCGCCACACACAACTTCCAAATCTTCAAGCCTTCGTAAATCTCCGTTGCAAAAATGCAATTCTCCGCACGTCCAATGAAACCCTAGGAACGTGTAAGTGAGTGTAAGCGAAGGTGCCGAATTCTCCCTCCTTCATCCCTTTTATAAGGAAGGATAAAATAACCGTCCGGCCCATATGTGTAAACAATGAGTCCATATTTTATTCGTCAAACGATTGCCTAAATCATGGTTTCATGGAGTTCCACGGCCGTGGTTTAGAGCGTAGAAATGGATTACGGTTCTTCACAACTTCCACGACCGTACTTTATACCATGTAACTCTCTGGAATGCTCCACGTTCATGTTGCCAAGATCCACGGCCGTGGTTTTGGGCGTGGACTTCTCTACGGCCGTATTTTAGAGCGTGGAAGTGTAAATTACTCGTAGTTTCCTTTGTGTCGTGCCATTCCTCCTCCTAGCATCTCCCTTGGCTTCTTTGATGTGCCCTCAATCCTTGGATGTGCTCAATACATCTCCTTCCTCTCTTAATTGGTTCGGTTTTAGCTCTTATTCACCTATAATCAACACAAAGCTTATGTAGATCTCTATATCGATAATGTAGATAAACTAGCTAACAATTGCTTCAATGCCTTATTAATGAACACTATAATGAGTGAAAAACTACTAGAAAGAGTGTCTAGAATATCGCAATATTTCATGCTAACAAAATACCTCATACTTGTCACTTGCTTGTCCCCAAGCAAGGTCTTTCAAAAGCTTTAGAACTCAAGTTAGGATGAAATATGCATGCAATCTCAAAAACCAAACATCTTTTAGGTAAATGGGCTTCTAGTCAATAGATCATTCTCAAACCTTGCTTCATTCATTCACGAGACTCTCATATACATAAGCAAAGAATAAAGAGAAAGGAAACATCGTGAATTGATCAAACTTCAATGTAAGCATCATAACCTTCAAACATTATCAAAATCAAACATAAAAAACTTCAATTTAGATCACCAAGTCATATAATATCCTCTTGATCTTAAGGACTTTCAAATAAGGTCTAGAATGCGGGAAGGAAGGGAAAACTATAAGGAAGGTGGTGCATGAATCCGGGAAAATGGACAACTAACTCTTTTCTTTTTCTCTTGCGGTTTTGCAACACTTTCAACTTGGAGCTTTGCTCTCTTCTTTTCACATTATTTTTCGACTTTACTTTTGGAGTTATGGACAGAGGTGCACAAAAACCGAAGCCTAGGAGATTGGCGGTTCTCAATTTTTCGAGATACCTCAAACCCTTGATGCACATACCATAATCCGTTAGGAATATCGCTCAATCTGACTTTGGCAAGACACAAACACCCGGCTATGTGAATGGTGCCGAGTTACTCATCGTCATGATTGACTTCCCCAAACCTACAAGTTCTTTCTATTCTTTGAATGCAAAATTTTTGCTTTCATGGCCCTCCCACATCAAACATGCCAAATATCAACTCCTCCAAATTCCCGGATAGGTAAGGGAGGCCATTATTTCATTGAGGGGCTAAATGATCAAAGAAAGAAGAAAGAAAATCGAATTGCCTTAATCATTTCAACAAGAAGTATAAGAACTTATCATGTGATTTCAACCTTGATTTCTCAATATGATTTAGATAAAACTTTTCACATTATGAAACTTCCAAGAGAGGAATAATCAATATATTCAATTTCTTTTCAATTCAATATTTGTTTAGACATATAATTGTCATCAAAAACTCAATTTACAAGTAGTGATTATCATAGAAATTATCTCCATTCTTAGAAGCACAAAATTTTCAAAATTTTTCGATTTTTATGGGTTTTTCAAAATCTTTTTCATGCAATGCGATAATGAAACGTGTAACAATGGAATGAAACATGCAAAGTTTTCTCAATCAAGGCAAGCAAAAGTGAGTAGAGTTATTACAAACGATAGTCACGCCCCACCCCATACTTGAGACAAACATTGTCCCTAATGTTCAAAAAGAAATAAAGAAAAGAAAGAAAGAAAATGAACTCACAAGACGGCGGTGGAGCGGCTAATGCTACGATCATCCATGGTCGTCACTGAGGAGCTGGTGGTGGTGGAAACGGGAAGAAGTCGGGGTCGTAGTTCCGCCCAAACTGCTGGCGGTAGATGTCTCTCATCATCCTATCATGTGCATCGACTTGTGCATCCCTAGTGTCCCGCCGGATCTCCAAAGCACTGACTCTCCTGGAAAGGTCAGTGGCCCACTCCGGTAGCTGCTCGTACCACTCCGGCGCCTGACTATACCAAGCCGGTGCATCTGATGGTGCTGGTGCAGGCGGTGGCTGTGCATGCCAAGTCGGTGGAGCTCCCATCCACTCCGGCTGCGTGCTATACCAATCGGGAGGGGTCGTCATCCATGTCGGCCTCTCACTCACGCTGGCACGGCGAGAGGAAGAACCGGAAGCTCTAGCAGGGCGGGGGGACTGCCTAGGGAGGTCGGGAAATGTGTCCGGCTGATCCGGAAAACTGCCAAAGTCGTGCTCCTCACCTCCTCCCTCAAAACCGTCATCCCCTCTCATCTCCTCCTCATCTACAGTTGGCATCTCTGGGGGAACATACGGAGGTGCTACCAATCTATTCGCATGCATAGCAGCGAATATCTCCTTCCAGTTATGGCGTCCAGCCATAATGGAATACTCGGGGAGCCATGTAACACCTCTACCTCTTCTACCCTCCCAAGGCATGGCAGCGGTAGGTGGACCTGTATGCCTAGGAAAGATAATACCTCTAGTCATGAGGCTCTGAAGTCCTAGAGGTCTAGCTGCTATCCTAGTGCACGCGGAGAAGTCAATACCCAGCTGTCTAGCAAGGTGGGTGACCATCCCACCATATCCAATATTGTCGGCCCTCTTGTTCTTTAGCTTACTCATGGTAGAAGCTAAGAGGGTGGCACAGTTAGCCGGCCTACCATGCAGCATACAGTACAGCAGAAACAACTCATCTGTCTTGATTTTATGAGGAGTCTCAGTCCTAGGGAAGAGACACTCAGAAAGTACTCGGTGGGCTATCTTCAAGGCTAAGTGATAAATCAACTTAGCCTTGGTATCAGCAGGCTGCCAACGGTCCTCGCTAGCATATACCATGGCAATGTCCTCCCAAAAATCCTTGGCGTACACGCCACTAGGAAATCGACCATTGAAGGTCTCATGGAACCCAAAGAAGGCTCCAAACTCTCGGATCGAAAACTCATAGTTCCTCTCCATCAGCCTGAAAGAAACTGTCCTATCCACATGACTATGCTCAAAAGAGATCACAAACTCTCTAGTGATCTCCTAATATACATTCAGTGGCTCTAACTCCTCAAGCAGCAAATATCGTTGTCCTATGACCGGTCTCTTCTCGATCCTCTCTAAGGCATCGAGGTAATCCTCATGAATCTTAGGAATTCTAGGGGGTGGGGGTGATGGTGGCTCACTAGGAGGTATTTGGGAGGAGGAGGAAGCATTACCTTTCCTTTTCTTATTCCTATTGGACATTCTCCTAACCAAATCCATATTCTGTCAAGAATCACGGCCTGATCTTCAATTTCCACGGCCGTGGAATGTCCAGTGACCGTGATTCGGCTCGTAATTTCTCAAAATCCACTCAATCAACACCAAAATCAACAAACAGCAGCCCTAGACTAATTCCAATCCAGTTCCAATCAGTTCTCCTAAAAATTCTTGCGAAAACTGAATCAAATCGACAAAGTGAGAGAAAAGAAGAAAAACCTAGGTTTTGGATTTTTAAAATCCAAATTCCGTCTTCTCCGGTGATTTTCCACTCGAATTGTTGCTTGGATCTTGTAGGTGGTTTAATATGCTTCAATTTTGGTCAAAGAATCGTTCGAAATGATTAATGAATGGAGATTTGAGAAAGGGGGATCAAATCGGCGATTTTGGGCGTGGAATTGGGGATTTTTAGTGTTCTTTGTGAAGAGACGTGGTTTATATAGTAACCGTAAAATTTTTGGAAAATTACGGTCATTCGGGGGTTTCCATGGCCGTGGAAATGTACGGAACCGTGGTTTTGGTGATTTTTCTCAGGCTTTTGCAAATTACGGTCACTGTAGCTGTCACGGCCATGGTTTTGGCCGTGGAACTCTCTTTAAGGTGCCAAAGTCCAAGTTTCGTCAATTTCTTCTAACATTTCTTTCTCCCTTGCCTCTTCCATTGATCCTACATCCAAAAACACGAACATACCGGAAGGTATCGAAGGCAAAACAAAACAAAAAACGTCTAAACTACTCTAAACTACGAATCAAAAACAAAAACGTAAGTGCAATACCTTGGGTTGCCTCCCAAGAAGCGCTTGTTTAAGGTCCGTAGCTAGACCGTACTTACACCTATTCAAGTGCGGTAGGTGCGAACTCTTCAGCTTGGAGTTCCGGTGAGTATTTCTTGAGTCGTTGACCGTTCACCTTAAAGCTTCCGCCCTTTTCACCCCATACTTCAACTGCACCATGGGGAAAAACACGTTTGATTAGATAAGGTCCAGTCCAACGAGATTTAAGCTTACCTGGAAAGAGACGAAGCCTTGAATTATAGAGGAGAACTTGATCTCCTTCTTTGAGGTCCTTTGGGATGATATGCTTATCATGCCAACGCTTCGCTCTTTCTTTATAGATCTTGGCGTTTTTGTAGGCGTTCAAGCGAAGTTCTTCAAGTTCGTTAAGGTCCAAGAGACGCTTCTCTCCTACTTCCTTCATGCTGAAGTTCAACCACTTTATTGCCCAATACGCCTTATGCTCCAATTCTACCGGCAAGTGACAAGACTTCCCATACACAAGGTTGTATGGCGTCGTACCTATGGGAGTCTTATACGCAGTCCGGTATGCCCATAGTGCGTCATCTAGCTTTAAAGACCAATCCTTCCTTGTCCTTGAAATCGTCTTCTCTAGGATTCCTTTAATCTCCCGGTTCGATATCTCCACTTGTCCACTAGTTTGTGGATGATAAGGGGTGGCGATCTTGTGAGTCACCCCATACTTAGCTAATAGAGCTTCAAATCGTCGGGCAATGAAGTGAGAGCCTCCATCACTAATGATAGTCCGTGGTGTCCCAAATCGTGGGAAAATGGTCTTGTTAAAGAACTTAACCACAACCATGGCATCATTAGTGGGAGAGGCAATTGCTTCAACCCATCTCGAAACATAATCTACGGCTAAAAGTATGTATTGGTTTCCACAAGATGATGGGAAAGGTCCCATGAAGTCTACTCCCCAAACGTCAAAGATCTCCACCTCTTGAATGTTGTTAAGAGGCATCTCGTTTCTCCTAGATTTGTTCCATGTTCTTTGGCAAGCATCGCAGCAGGAAATAAAGGTTTGCACATCTTTAAATAAAGTAGGCCGAAAGAATCCAGATTGCAATACCTTAGCGCTAGTCTTGTTCGAACTAGCGTGTCCTCCACAAGGTAGTGAATGACAATGACGGATGACACTTTGCATCTCATCTTCCGGCACACATCGTCGAATGATGCCGTCAGGACCTCTCTTAAAGAGGAGAGGTTCATTCCAAAAGTATTCCCGAACATCCTTAAAGAACTTCTTTCTTTGTGCGTAGGATAATCCGGGTGGTAATTCCTGGCAAACCAAATAGTTAACAAAATCAGCAAACCATGGTTTGTTACCTTTGGTGATCACGTCGATGCACTCCTCTATGATATGTAAATGCTCGTCCGGAAAGGAGTCATCTACAGGTAGATTGTCATCCTCTAGATGTGGTAGACGACTCAAATGATCCGCGACAGAATTTTCCGAACCCTTCTTGTCACGGATCTCTAGATCGAATTCTTGTAGGAGAAGAATCCATCTAATTAGCCTTGGTTTCGCCTCTTTCTTTGCAAGTAAATACCGGATCGCAGCATGATCCGTGTACACAATCACCTTATCACCTACAAGATAAGAGCGAAACTTTTCAAATGCATATACAATTGCTAAAAATTCATTCTCGGTAGTGGCGTAGTTGAGCTGCGCTTCATCTAGCGTCTTGCTAGCGTAGTAGATAGCATGGGTTCGTCCTTCCTTTCTTTGCCCAAGCACAGCTCCTATAGCTACGTCACTTGCGTCACACATAGCCTCGAATGGAAGATTCCAATCCGAAGGTTGAATAATCGGGGCTGAGATTAGAGCTTCCTGAATCATATTAAACGCATCTAAGCATTCCTGCGACAAATCAAAAATTGCATCCTTCATCAATAAATTAGTAAGCGGTTTTGATATCTTAGAGAAATCCTTTATAAAAACGTCTATAAAATCCAGCATGTCCTAGAAAACTTCTTATCCCTTTCACCGAAGTTGGGGGAGGAAGCTTTTCTATAGTCTTTATCTTAGCTTTATCCACTTCAATCCCTCTACTAGAGATTAAGTGTCCTAATACAATGCCTTCTTTCACCATAAATTGACACTTTTCCCAATTAAGAACTAGGTTAGTGTCTTCACACCTTTGTAGCACAAGAGCAAGCTTAGAAAGACAGTTATCGAAAGAGGAACCATAAACAGAAAAATCATCCATAAAAACCTCCATGATCTCCTCTATGTACTCCGAGAAGATAGCCATCATGCACCTTTGAAAGGTGGTTGGGGCGTTGCAAAGCCCAAACGGCATTCTCCTATAAGCAAACGTTCCCCACGGGCACGTTGTTCGCCCCTAAAGGTGTGTGCAAATAAGCTTTAAATTTATAAAACTAGAATCAAGCAGCGAACCCACAGTGTACGGATCGACGTAGCTAAGCAAGAATTCCAGAGTACCGAACACAGGGATTTGGGTGGGAACAAATTCGATTGCAGATTATCAAGCGAGTAAATATGAGAGTTTTGCAAATATTGGGAAAACAACAATCCTAAAGATCCAAGTATCCAGCTGTGGCAATAGATTCAAGATATACTTAATGATATAAAGACAGAGTTGAGATATGCAAAGGTATGCAAATGTAAGGTAATCGTACGGTGAAGTTCCAAAAACCTTATGTAACTCACCTACAAGGCACTCTCTATACAGGTTGTTGAGGCTCAATATAGAAAGATTCTAAAGATGAGAATTTATGTCAAATACCCAAACTTGTAACCCAAGGATCAAGACTAACTAAACCGATTGAGGTTGTGACACTCACAATCGAGGTAGAGGTTGTTGAGGCTTCACTACCACCTAGAAAAGACAAGTCTAAACTAAGTTAAAGCAAATCTTTAACTTTGGATTAAAGTAAAAGCAAGTTCGTGGACTTAAGGGAAATCACGGTTAGTTCTTGAGGTTCCACGGCCGTGGACTCAAGAACAGGCCGTAATTTAGGGTTGTCGGCGATTCTCTCTAACTCTCAGGGTCTAATCTGTTTACGATCGATCTATCATCATCTAAGCCACAACTATCAACCCTTCACCTTAGAATTGTTAAGGGTTTTTAGCCAATAATAGTCATGTTGATATCAATTCAAGAATTAAAAGATAAAAAGATGAAAACTTTCAAGAACTTTCAATAATCTTCAAACCAATCTCAAAGTCACAATGAGAACAAGTATTGTCAAAGGATTCAGAATAAAACAAACAATCACAACCTTAGGAAAGAAGGGAAAACGGGATGTCAATCCGTTTTCCAAATCAAACCTAAACAAGAAGAGAGATCTTCTTGCAAAATCTTCCAAAAGCTTCGATCTTCCGCCAATCCGGAGATCTCAACAGCAATCTCCACCAAAAGTGTGAGATTAGGGCAATTCCCAGACGCGAACTTCAATCTCCAATGAGATGATCAATGCTTCCAAGCGAAGGCCAAACGGTGTTGAAATTCTCTAAGCGGAGATGAACGATCCTAAGCGTTGATAAATGCCGCTAAGCGAAGATGGCGGGTGTAAGCGGTCCTGACGGAATCTTGCTTCGTCCGTCTTTTTATAGGGCAAGATAAAATATCGGCCCGGCCCAATCTTCAAAAGATCGTGGCTTCAAAGTGTGGCGAAAAGATTCGCCAAGATCACGGTCGTGGAAGTTCCCACGACCGTAATTTAGGGCGTGGATTAGGTCACGGTTTGTACCATATATTCCACGGCCGTAATATTTACTGGAATGCATCACGCCTCTCTTGCAAGGTTCCACGGCCGTGGAACTAAACGTGGTTTGTAGTACGGCCGTATTTTAGAGCGTGGTTTAGGGCAAGAACGTGATTCTTCCCTAGCCTCGTGCATTCCTCAAGCTAAAACTCCAATTTGCTTCCTAAGAATGTCCTCAATCCATGGACATATCAAATCAACTCTCCTTTGCTCGATTCCGTTTGGAAATAGCTCCAAATCACCTATAATCAACATAGAACTAGTGTAGACATTCATATCGACAATATAGGTAATACTAGCTCACATATGCAGCAAAGTTCAATCAAAGACTATCAATATGAATCAAATACGTTTAGAAAACGTGCCTAAAGTATCACAATATTTCATGCTAACAAATAACCCCATACTTAACACTTGCTTGTCCCTAAGCAAGGTCTTTCAAAAAGCTTTAAACAAGAGTTAGGATGAAATATGTGTACCTTCTTTTTGGATGAACGTGACTTCTAAAGAATAGATCATTCTCAAACCTTGCTTCAATCGTTTATCAAACTTTCACACACTCAATTAAAGAGTAAAAAGCAAAGAAAATTCATGAACCAATTTGACTTCTAAGCAAGCATTATAACCTTCAAACATTATCAAAATCAATCACAAGAAACTTCAATTTAGATCACCAAGTCATATAACATTCTTTTGATCTTAAGGACTTTCAAAGAAAAGGTTTAGAATACAGAAGGGAAGGAAAAACTTTAAGGGAAAGTGGTGCATAAATCCGGGAAAGTGAACAACTACCTTCTTCTTCTTATGCGGTTCCCGCAACACTTCAACTTAGAGCTTCGCTCTCTCCTTTTCATTTTTCAACTTTACTTTTGGAGTTATGGATAGAGGTGCACAAAAACCGAAGCCTTGGAGATCGGCGTTTCTCAATTTTTCAAGAGATGCCTCAAACCCTTAGCGCACATACCATAATCCGCTAGGAATATCGCTCAATCCGACTTTGGCAAGACAAACACTCGGCTATGTGAATGGTGTCGAGTTACTCATCGTCATGATTGACTTCCCCAAACCTATAACTTCTTTCTATTCATTTGATTGAAAATAATTGCTCTCATGGCCCTCCCACATCAAACATGCCTTTTTCATTCACTTCTCCAAATTCCCGGATAGGTAAAGGAGGCTGATATTTCAATGAGGAGCTAGATGATCAAAGAAAGAAGAAAGAAAGTATCGAATTGCCTTAATCATTTCAACAAGAAGTATAGGAACTTATAACGTGATTTCAACTTCAATTTCCTAGCAAGATTTAGGTAACATAATCACATTATGAAACTTGCAAAAGAGGTATAATTCATTCATTCAAATTCTTTTCAATTCACTATTCTTTTAAGCATGCAATTGTCATCAAACTCAATTCACAAGTAGTGATTATCATGGAAATCATCTCAATTCATTAGAAGCTCAAAATTTTTAAAAATTTTCAATTTTTATGGGTTTTTCAAGTCATTTTTCATGCAATGCAATAGGGAAACGTGCAACACATAATGAACATGCAACGATAGTCTCAAATGAAAGCGAACATAGTAAGTAGAGTTATTACAAACTTTTTAGTACATTCCACCCCATACTTAGGACGAACATTGTCCCTAATGTTCAGAAGAAAGAAAGAAAAGAAAGAAAATAAAAAGAAACTCACAAAGTGGTGGCGGGAATGTCTAAAACGAACGGTCATGCATCGAATCACTGCGGCGCCGGCGGAGGCGGGAATGGGGAGAAGCTGGAGTCGTAGTGCCGCCCAAACTGCTGGCGGTAGACGTCCCTCATCATGTGGTCGAGGTCGTCGAGGCGTCCGTCTCTAGCGTCGGCCCGGATCTCCAACGCTCTAACTCTCTCTGAAAGTCCGGTAGCCCAATCTGGCATCTGCTCGTACCATCCCGGGGCGTGATTGTACCATGCTGGGGCGTCGGATGGTGCTGGTGCTGGTGGTGGTGGTGCTGGCTGCTCCGTGGACCAAGGAGGGGGAACGCCATACCATGTGGGAGGTGCGGTCATCCACGTGGGCCTCTCACTCACGCTAGCGCGGCGAGATGACGAGCCTGAGGCTCTAGCTGGACGTGGAGAGCGTCTAGGTACATCTAGGGCCGCCTCCGGCTGGTCCGGAAACGTGCCAAACTCCTGCTCCGCTCCTCCTCCACTCTCAAACTGATCTCCCATATCCTCCTCCTCGGCAACCGGTAGTGGGACGTAAGGGGGAGCTACTATCCTGTTCGCATGCATCGCAGCGAACGTCTCCTTCCAATTATGGCGTCCCGCCATAATGGAATACTCCGGCAGCCACTCTATACCCCTGCCCGTCCTAATCTCCCAAGGCATGCCCGCATAAGGCGGAC
The DNA here is from genome assembly GCA_033239125.1 of Fagopyrum homotropicum. Lineage (NCBI taxonomy): Eukaryota > Viridiplantae > Streptophyta > Magnoliopsida > Caryophyllales > Polygonaceae > Fagopyrum > Fagopyrum homotropicum. The sequence goes on along the minus strand of BSWB01000001.1, from coordinate 47,719,602 downwards.
CTCCATGTGTGGGGAAAATGAGACCCCTAACCATGAATGCATGTAGCCCTAAAGGAACGGCCGGTATACGGGTGCAAGCAGAAAAATCTACACCAAAACTCCTAGCAATGTGGGTAACTATCCCACCATATCCGATGTTTCCCTTTGACTTGTTCTTGAGCTTGCTCATCGTAGCAGCCAAGAGAGTAGCACAATCTGCACGGCGTCCATAAAGCATGCAATAGAGCAAGAATAGCTCATCCGTCTTGATCTTTTGGGGCGTCTCCGTCCTAGGAAAGAGACACTCCGAAAGAACACGGTGAGCTATCTTCAAGGCTAGATGGTACATCAATCTGGCCTTGGTATCGGCGGGTCGCCAACGGTCCTCGTCGGCGTAAATCATTGCAACTTCCTCCCAAAAATCCTTGGGGTAAACACCACTCGGAAATCGACCATTATAGGTCTCATGAAACCCAAAAATAGTCCCAAACTCAACGATACTCAAATGGTAGTCTCTTTCCATGAGACGGAAAGAGACGGTCCTATCTACGTGGCTGTGCTCGAAAGACGTCACAACCTCCCGGGTGATCTCCTCATAGGCGTCTTCTCGGAGAGCCGAGAAGATAACTAATCCGGCTCTATCCAAGAGCCAAGTGAGATCATCAACTATGTTGAGAGGATGTAGATCCTCCAACAACAAATATCTAGGGCCAATCACTGGCCTCTTCGTGATCTTCTCAAAAGCAGCAAGATGGTTCTCATGTATGGTCAGAATTCTAGGGTGAGGAGGTGAGGATGGAGGTGAAGGTGAAGATGGTAGTGAAGGAGATGAGGGTGGTGGTGCCCTAGAGGATGAGGAGGTGGAGGGATTGCCTTTCCTTTTCTTATTCTGCTCACCCTTCTTCTCTTTTATCCTTCCCGACATTCTCCTTACAAAATCCATTCTGCAGAAAAATTACGGTCTGTTCTTCAAGAATTACGGCCGTGGTTTACCCAGAGGCCGTGATTCGTCCCAGAATTTCACGAATCTCAGCAAATTCACAAGCAATCACCACAACAAGCAGTCCTAGTCTAATTCCTTCCAGTCTCTATCAGTTCTTCCTAAAAATCTATAGCAAAAACGAACCAAATTGGCGAGAATCAAGAAGAAAGAATAAACCTCTTTTTCGGATTGAAAAATCCGAAATGCGCGTTTGTTGATGAATTTCCGTTCGATTCGTCGCTTGGATATTGTTTGTGGTTGAATTTGCTGCAGTTTGGGAAGAAGATTCGTTAGAAACGATTAAGAAACGAGGATTTTGAGGAGGTCGTGGATTTTCGGCAATTAGGTCGTGGAAAGAGGGATTTTTGGGATGAGTTTGTGAAGAACGTGGCTTATATAGTTGCAGGCAAAATTTTTGAAAATCACGGTCTGTCGGGGTGTTCCACGGCCGTGGAAGTGTACGGAACCGTGGTTTTGGTGATTTTTCAAAGGCTTTTGGAAATTACGGCCACTGTAGCTATGACGACCGTAATTTAGACCGTGGAACCTCCTGTAAAGCTCCAAAGTCCGAATTTCGTCACTCCTCTTCAACATTATCTCCTCTTTTCCTTTTCCATTGATCCTACAACCAAAAACACGAACATACCGGAAGAAATCGAGGCAAAAACAAAGCAAAAACGTTTATTCTAAGCTAAACTATGAATCGAAAACAAAAACGAAAATGCAATACCTTAGGTTGCCTCCCAAGAAGCGCTTTGTTTAAGGTCCGTAGCTAGACCAATCTCGCACTTATTCGAGTGCGGTAGGCGCAAACTCCTCAGTTTGGAGTTCCGGCGTATACTTCTTGAGTCGTTGGCCGTTCACCTTAAAGCTTCCGCTCGCTTCACCCCATACTTCAACTGCACCATGGGGGAAAATACGCTTAATTAGAAAGGGTCCGGTCCAACGGGATTTAAGCTTACCTGGAAAGAGGCGAAGTCTTGAATTGAAGAGGAGAACTTGATCTCCCTCTTTGAAGTCCTTTGGAATGATATGCTTATCATGCCAACGCTTTGCTCTTTCCTTGTAGATCTTGGCGTTGTCATAGGCGTTCAAGCGGAGTTCATCCAGCTTATTGATGTCTAGGAGACGCTTCTCTCCCGCTTCCTTCATGCCGAAATTCAGCCACTTGATAGCCCAAAACGCTTTGTGCTCCAGCTCCACCGGCAAGTGACAAGACTTCCCATACACAAGGTTGTATGGTGTGGTTCCTATGGGAGTCTTGTACGCAGTCCGGTACGCCCATAATGCATCATCTAGCTTCAAGGACCAATCCTTCCTAGTCCTTGAAACCGTCTTTTCTAGAATTCCTTTGATCTCCCTATTTGAGATCTCAACTTGTCCACTAGTTTATGGATGATAAGGGGTAGCAATCTTGTGAGTAACCCCATACTTAGCTAGAAGAGCTTCAAAGCGACGGGCTATGAAGTGAGAACCTCCATCACTAATGATCGTCCTTGGTGTTCCAAATCGCGGAAAGATGGTCTTGTTGAAGAACTTAACCACCACCATGACATCATTTGTGGGAGAGGCAATTGCTTCCACCCATCTAGAAACGTAGTCTACCGCCAATAGTATGTATTGGTTTCCACAAGAAGATGGGAATGGTCCCATGAAATCAACTCCCCAAACGTCGAAAATCTCTACTTCTTGGATGTTGTTGAGGGGCATCTCGTTCCTTCTAGAAATATTGTCTGTTCTTTGACAAGCATCGCAGCAAGAAACAAAGGATTGCACATCTCTAAATAAAGTAGGCCAATAGAATCCAGATTGCAATACCTTTGCGCTAGTCTTGTTCGAACTAGCGTGTCCTCCACAAGGTAGTGAATGACAATGGCGGATGACACCTTGCATCTCATCTTCCGGCACACATCGCCGGATGATGTCATCCGGACCTCTCTTAAAGAGGAGAGGCTCGTTCCAATAGTATTCCCGGACGTCCTTAAAGAACTTCTTCCTTTGTGCGTAGGATAGTCCGGGCGGTGTCTCCTGGCAAACCAAATAGTTAACAAAATCAGAAAACCACGGTTCGTTACCTTTGGAGATCACGTTGATGCACTCCTCTATGATGTGTAAGTGTTCGTCTGGAAAGGAGTCATCAATGGGTAGATGGTCGTCCCCTAGATGTGTTAGACGACTCAAATGATCCGCAACAGAATTTTCTGAACCTTTCTTGTCACGGATCTCAAGATCGAATTCTTGAAGGAGAAGAATCCATCTAATTAGCCTTGGCTTCGCATCTTTCTTCGCAAGGAGGTACCGGATCGCAGCATGATCCGTGTAGACAATCACCTTTGCACCTACAAGATAAGAGCGAAACTTGTCAATAGCGTAGACAATGGCTAGAAATTCTTTCTCTGTAGTGGCGTAGTTGAGCTGTGTTTCGTCTAGCGTCTTGCTAGCATAGTATATGGCATGGGTTCGCCCTTCCTTTCGTTGTCCAAGAACAGCTCCGATTGCTACGTCACTAGCATCGCACATAATCTCGAAGGGGAGAGTCCAATCCGGAGGTTGGATAATAGGTGCTGAAATTAGAGCTTGCCGAATGGTGTTAAACGCATCCAAACATTCCTGTGAAAACTCGAAAACCGCATCCTTCATCAATAGATTAGTGAGAGGTTTTGATATCTTAGAAAAGTCCTTAATGAAACGCCTATAAAATCCAGCATGTCCTAGGAAACTTCTTATCCCATTCACCGAAATTGGGGGAGGAAGTTTCTCTATGGTCTCTATCTTAGCCTTGTCTACCTCTATCCCTCTACTAGAGACTAAGTGACCTAATACGATTCCTTCCTTAACCATGAATTGACACTTCTCCCAATTAAGAACTAAGTTAGTGTCTTCACATCTTTGCAAAACAAGAGAAAGGTTAGAAAGGCAATCGTTAAAAGAGGAACCGTATACGGAGAAGTTGTCCATGAAGACTTCCATGATTTCCTCTACGTATTCGGAGAAGATGGCCATCATGCACCGTTGAAAGGTGGCTGGGGCGTTGCAAAGCCCGAACGGCATTCTTCTATAGGCGAACGTACCCCAAGGGCACGTGAATGTGGTCTTCTCTTGATCGTCCGGATGTATCGGAATCTGAAAGAAACCACTATAACCGTCAAGGTAGCAAAAATGTGAATGTTGTGCTAACCTTTCAAGCATTTGATCGATGAATGGCAAAGGAAAGTGATCCTTCCGCGTTGCGTTGTTGAGCTTGTGGTAGTCTATGCACATTCGCCATCTAGTCACGGTTCGGGTAGGAATGAGTTCGTTGTTCTTGTTGGTGATGACCGTCATTCCTCCCTTCTTCGGAACTACTTGAACTGGACTCACCCACTTGCTATCGGAGATAGGATAGATGATACCTGCATCAAGAAGTTTAAGAATTTCCTTCTTGACAACCTCCTTCATGGTCGGATTCAACCGCCTTTGAGGTTGTCTTGAAGTTCTAAAGTCCTCCTCCATTAGTATCTTATGCATACATAGGGAGGGTTTAATTCCTACTAAGTCCTCAATAGTATAGCCTATGGCTTTTCTATGTTTCCTAAGGACAATCATGAGCTGCTCATGTTCATCTATGCTTAATTCGGAGCTAACAATAACTAGAAAGGTAGAATTAGATCCAAGAAAAGCGTACCTTAGATGAGTAGGAAGTGGTTTGAGTTCCGTCACTTTCGGAGCTTCCAATGGTCCTTGAGGAGCATCCGATGTTTCCTTAGAAGTTTCTAAGGGTGTTGAGTGAGTTGGAGAAGAATCAGAAGAAGTTGAAGAAGTATGCCGATCACCTTCTTCCACGGTCCGAATTACGGCCTCTCCATATGTTCCACGGCCGTGTAATCCCCTGGAATGGAGGTCGATTTTGGTTGTGAAATCCACGGTCGTGGAATACAGAGTATGACCGTGGATTCTAACATTCTCAGCCTCATCGTGGAGTTTCTCAAACTCCACTTCATGCATCTCTTCTTGTGCTTCTAAGGCTTCAATTTCCTCTTTGCACTCTCCTTCTTCCCCTACATCTGCTAGACTCATGGTAATGACTTTTTGTAAAGGATCGTTAAAGAGAATCGCACTTACCTCTTCGCTAGATAAACCCTCTTCATCTTGGACATCGTAAATATCCTCGTCGAAGATCGGCTCCTTCACTAGAGTGGAAAGAACGAATTCTACTTTCTCTTCTCCAATATCAAAAGCGAGTCTACCATTCTTGCAATCGACCATGCAGCCGGAAGTTGCAAGAAACGGTCTTCCGAGTATGATCGGGACCGGACTATCTGCAGGAATGTCGAGCACGACAAAATCAATGGGAACAAAGAATTTACCTAGCTTGACCGGGACGTCTTCTACAATACCGACGGGGCGAGTGATGAATCGATCCGCCATGTACAACGTCATCTTCACCGGTTTAGGGTCGCCTAAACCGATCTTCCTACACAATGCAAGTGGTATGATGCTCACACTTGCTCCTAAGTCACATAAAGCGTCATATGTGACATCTCCCACTCCAATGGGAATGCAAAATGACCCCGGATCCTTCAACTTTGGGGGCATTTTCTCTTTCATGGTCTTGATGAGATCCGAAGAATCCGAACTCATCTTGACCTCACTAAAATCTTCTAGCTTCCTCTTGTTGGAGAGGAGCTCCTTCAAGAACTTGCCATAAGCCGGCATACCTACAATAGCATCAATGAAGGGTATATTAATATGCAGCTTACTCATGAGTTCTATGAACTTACCGAATTGTTTGTTTAGGCGCGCTCGCGCTCTAGATTGAGGAAATGGTAGGGGAGGTTTGTAAGCTGGAGGAGGAACATAGACATCTTCCTTCTCCTTCCCCTTTTCTTTTTCCTTCTCTACGGGGACTTCAACGAACGTAGGCTGCGGATCGGTGGTAGTCACTCCGCTCCTAGTTGTAATCGTCATCACCCTTCCCTTAGGGTTGTCCTCCGTCTTTCCTGGAAGTTTCCCTTGATTTCTAGGAACTTCTTCCGCGTGGTTGAACATTTGGTTTTCCAAAACTTTTTGAGCTTTGTCAACCTTAGAAACTTGATCATCAACCTTGATGAGGCGGTTCTCCAACCCTTGAAGCTTTCCCAAGATTGTTTCCAACATGGGATCGGGCTTCTCCTTTCCCGTATTGTTTCCTCCATTAGATGATTGCCCCTGGCTTTTCAAAGGAGTAGAGGAAGAGGAAGGTGGAGTTAGTGAATTAGAATTGGAAGGATAAGAGTTACCGGAATTTTGTTGATTGGAGCGCCAATTGTTGTTGTTTGAACCCCTATTGTTGTTCCAATTGTTGTTCCGGTTGTTGTTGTTTCCATTCCAATTGTTATTCCGGTTGTTGTTCCGGTTATTGTTGTTGTTGTTGTTGCGGTTGGTGTTATCACCGCCATTGTTGTTGCCCAAATAGCCAACATCCTTCTCTTGTTGCTTTGGGAAGTTGGTCTTGATAGCCTCCTTCAACTCTTTGATCTCGTTGTTGAGGGAGAAAATCTGATTTTGAGCTTCATGTGTGAGCTTTGCTCCTTGCTCCACACGATTTCCCTCCACTTTCCGGTGGGAATACTTCTCTATGACTCTTGCTTGCTTCTCGATGAAGTCCCAAGCGTCATCTTCTCTCATGTCCATGAACGTTCCACATGAGAGGGATTGGAGGTTGAATTGCGTTCCCGCATCCAGCCCCTTGTAGTAAATCTCTAGCAAGGCAAGCTTGGATATGCCATGATGAGAGCAATCCAAGAGCAAATCCTGAAACCTTTCCCAAGATTGAAACAAACTTTCGTTAGGTCTCATGGAAAAAGCATTAATCTTACCTTTAAGTTCCGCCGTTTTGGAGGGTGGAAAGAATTTGGTGAGAAACTCAGCGGAAAGGTCTTCCCACGTGTCTAGTTTCCCATTAGGAAGAGCTTGATACCAAGATAACGCTTTCCCCTTCAAGGAGAAGAAGAAAGGCTTGAGCTTGTAGCTGTTGGTGGTAGCATTCTTTGGTCTCATCGTCTCCATCATACACTCAAAGTTTTGCAAGTGTTGGTGTGGAGATTCAGCGCTTGTACCGCCAAATTGGCTTTGGCGAACAAGAGTAATAACTTGAGGGTTAAAGCTAAACCCTTGCACATCTTCAGCATCAAAATTCACGCCCAAGCGGCGTGGTTGTTGTGTTGGATCCATCCGCTGACCAAGAGTTCTTGGCTCATTATCCACACGTTCGACCCTCACATTCCTAGGTGGAATGCGGCGATTAGCAGCTCCTTGTGGATGGAAATGATTCATATTGATCGTGGGATCAATCTCCTCTAACGGTGGCATGGAAGAGTCACTATCATCAGCGGACGAGTGACTTCTTCTTCTAGTTCTTGATCCCCTCCTTGAGGATTTCTTGCTTCCTTTATTCTTAAGGTCGCTTAACTCCATCCTCATTTGGAACATCGCATCCTGCAGTTTACTAACTTCAGATTGATGACGGTCCATTTCATCCTGGCGGAGGTTCTCATTCTATTGGAGTTGAGCTTCCTTCTCCGCCAACTCCGTTTGAAGATCACGTTCGTGTTCTTCGGCCATCTTCTTTTCCTTGCGCTTTTGCCTTAAAGTTTTCTCTAGCTCTTGATCAAGAGGTAAGAGATCTTCGGTGTTCCTAGAGCAGGCATGCACTCAAAGTAATATCAAATAACGAGAGCAAGCTCCCAAGCTTGACAACCGGCAACCGGATTCGGCCGAAACCAAATCCCCGTCAACGGCGCCAAAAACTTGTTCGCCCCTAAAGGTGTGTGCAAATAAGCTTTAAATTTATAAAACTAGAATCAAGCAGCGAACCCGCAGTGTACGGATCGACGTAGCTAAGCAAGAATTCCAGAGTATCGAACACAGGGATTTGGGTGGGAACAAATTTGATTGCAGATTATCAAGCGAGTAAATATGAGAGTTTTGCAAATATTGGGAAAACAACAATCCTAAAGATCCAAGTATCCAGCTGTGGCAATAGATTCAAGATATACTTAATGATATAAAGACAGAGTTGAGATATGCAAAGGTATGCAAATGTAAGGTAATCGTACGGTGAAGTTCCAGAAACCTTATGTAACTCACCTACAAGGCACTCTCTATACAGGTTGTTGAGGCTCAATATAGAAAGATTCTAAAGATGAGAATTTATGTCAAATACCCAAACTTGTAACCCAAGGATCAAGACTAACTAAACCGATTGAGGTTGTGACACTCACAATCGAGGTAGAGGTTGTTGAGGCTTCACTGCCACCTAGAAAAGACAAGTCTAAACTAAGTTAAAGCAAATCTTTAACTTTGGATTAAAGTAAAAGCAAGTTCGTGGACTTAAGGGAAATCACGGTTAGTTCTTGAGGTTCCACGGCCGTGGACTCAAGAACAGGCCGTAATTTAGGGTTGTCGGCGATTCTCTCTAACTCTCAGGGTCTAATCTGTTTACGATCGATCTATCATCATCTAAGCCACAACTATCAACCCTTCACCTTAGAATTGTTAAGGGTTTTTAGCCAATAACAGTCATGTTGATATCAATTCAAGAATTAAAAGATAAAAAGATGAAAACTTTCAAGAACTTTCAATAATCTTCAAACCAATCTCAAAGTCACAATGAGAACAAGTATTGTCAAAGGATTCAGAATAAAACAAACAATCGCAACCTTAGGAAAGAAGGGAAAACGGGATGTCAATCCGTTTTCCAAATCAAACCTAAACAAGAAGAGAGATCTTCTTGCAAAATCTTCCAAAAGCTTCGATCTTCCGCCAATCCGGAGATCTCAACAGCAATTTCCACCAAAAGTGTGAGATTAGGGCAATTCCCAGACGCGAACTTCAATCTCTAATGAGATGATCAATGCTTCCAAGCGAAGGCCAAACGGTGTTGAAATTCTCTAAGCGGAGATGAACGATCCTAAGCGTTGATAAATGCCGCTAAGCGAAGATGGCGGGTGTAAGCGGTCCTGACGGAATCTTGCTTCGTCCGTATTTATATAGGGCAAGATAAAATATCGGCCCGGCCCAATCTTCAAAAGATCGTGGCTTCAAAGTGTGGCGAAAAGATTCGCCAAGATCACGGTCGTGGAAGTTCCCACGACCGTAATTTAGGGCGTGGATTAGGTCACGGTTTGTACCATATATTCCACGGCCGTAATAGTTACTGGAATGCATCACGCCTCTCTTGCAAAAAACGGTCTTTCTAGTATGATCGGGACCGAACTATCTGCAGGAATGTCAAGCACAACAAAATCTATAGGAGCATAGAACTTACCAAGCTTGACCGGGACGTCATCAACTATGCCGACTGGACGAGTTATGGATCGATCCACCGTATAACGTCATCTTCACCGGTTTAGGTTCGCCTAAACTGATCTTCCTGCATAAGGCAAGCGGAATGATGCTCACGCTTGCTCCTAAATCATACAGTGTATCATATGTGACATCTCCCACTCCTATGGGAATACAAAATGACCCCGGATCCTTCAGCTTTGGGGGCATCTTTTCCTTCATTGTCTTGATGAGATCCGATGAATCCGAACTCATCTTGACCTCTCCAAAATCCTCTAATTTCCTTTTATTAGAGAGGATCTCCTTTAAGAACTTCCCATAAGTAGGCATACCTACAATTGCATCAATGAAAGGTATATTAATATGCAGTTTGCTCATGAGTTCAATAAACTTACCGAATTGCTTGTCTAGACGCGCTCTTGCTCTAGATTGTGGGAATGGTAGGGGAGGTTTGAAAGCTGGAGGAGGAACGTAGATGTCTTCCATCTCCTTCCCCTTCTCTTTCTCCTTCTCGACGGAAACTTCTACAAACTTAGGTTGCGGGTCGGTGGTTGTTGCTCCGCTCCTAGTTGTGATAGCCATCACCCTTTCTTTTGGGTTATCCTCCGTCTTTCCTGGAAGTTTTCCTTGATTCCTAGGAACTTCCTCAGCATGGCTAAACATTTGATTTTCTAAAACCTTTTGGGCTTTATCAACCATAGTAATGTGATCATCGACCTTAATGATGTGACTCTCCTATCCTTGAAGCTTTCCCAAAATTGTTTCCAACATGGGATCGGGCTTCTCTTTCCCCGAAGTGCTTCCGCTATTAGATGCTTGTTCCTGACTTTTCAAAGGAATGGAAGAAGAAGAAGGTGGAGTTAGTGAATTTTCTGAATTGGGATAAGAATTATCGGAATTGTGTTGTTGGTTGGACCGCCAATTGTTGTTGTTTGAACCCCTATTGTTGTTCCAACTGTTATTCCGATTGTTGTTCCAATTGTTCCGGTTGTTGCTCCGGTTGTTGTGGTTTGTATTCTCATTCCCATTGTGGTTATTGTTGTTTCCCAAATAACCCACATCTTGCCCCTTTTGCTTTGGAAAGTTGGTTTTAATGGCTTCCTTCAACTCCTTAATCTCGGTATTGAGAGAAAAGATTTGAGTTTGAGCAGCTTGTGATAGCTTTGCTCCTTGATCCACATGATTTGCTTCTACTTTCCGGTGAGAATACTTCTCAATGACTCGGGCTTGCTTCTCAATGAAGTCCCAAGCGTCATCTTCCCTCATGTCCATGAATGTACCACATGAAAAAGATTGGAGTTTGAATTGTGTTTCCACATCCAGTCCCTTATAGTATATCTCTAATAGCTCCAACTTGGAAATTCCATGGTGTGGGCAATCCAATAGTAAATCCTGAAATCTTTCCCAAGATTGAAACAAACTTTCGTTAGATCTCATAGAAAATGCGTTAATCTTACCTCTCAACTCCGCCGTTTTAGATGGCGGAAAGAATTTGGTAAGGAACTCCGAAGAAAGATCTACCCATGTGTTAAGTCTTCCATTTGGAAGAGCTTGATACCAAGATAGAGCTTTCCCTTTCAAAAAAAAGAAAAATGGCTTAATCTTGTAGTTGTTGGTGGTTGCGTTCTTTGGCTTCATTGTCTCCATTAAGATCTCAAAATTCTTTAAATGTTGGTGTGGAGACTCGTTATTCGTTCCTCCAAACTGACTTTGGCGAACGATGGTAATAACTTGCGGGTTGAAGCTAAATCCTTTCATATCATCAGCATCAAAGTTCACACCTAGACGGCGTGGTTGCTGAATTGGATCCATCCTTTGGCCAAGAGTTCTTGGCTCTTCTTCTACACGAGCGGCTCGCGCGCCCCTAGCCAGGACACGATAGTTGGCAGCCGGTCTTTGTCTTGGATTAAATTGATTCATGTTGACCGTCGGGTTAAGGTCTTCAAGGGATGGCATGGAGGAGTCGCTATCCTCATCGGATGAGTTGGCTCTAACCGATCTTGTCAGTTTCCTCCTCTCCTTCTTCTTAAGGTCGCTTAATTCCATCCTCATTTGAAATATCATATCCGATAGCTCATCAATTTTCGATTGATGACGGTCCGATTCTTCCTTGCGAGTCTTCTCGCTCCATCGAAGTTGAGATTCGGATTCCGCTAACTCTGTTTGATAATCCCGCTCCTTTTCTTCAGCCATCTTTCTTTCTTTGAGCTTCTTCCTCAAAGTCTTCTCAAGTTCCTGATCAAGAGGCAAGAGGTCCTTGTTGTTCCTAGACCTGCGCATAAACCTAAAGTAACCTGCAAATATCACTCACAAAAGATATCAAATAACAAGAGCTAAGCTCCCAAGCTTGACAACCGGTAACCGAATTCGGCCTAGACTAAATCCCCGGCAACGGCGCCAAAAACTTGTTCGCCACTTAGCGTGCGTGCAAATAAGTCTTAAATTTATAAAACTAGAATCAAGCAAGCGAACCCGCAGTGTACGGATCGGCGTAGATTAGCAAGTATTCCAGAGTATCGAACTCACGGATTTGGGGGGAACAAATTCAATTATAAAGTTGTCAAGCAAGTAAATGGGTAAAGCTTTGCAAATATACTGGGAAAACAACAACCCTAAAGATCCAGGTGTCTAATTGTGGCAATCAATTCAAGATATACTAAAGAACTAAGGACAGAGTTAAGAGTTGCAAAGGTATGCTAAGGTAAAGCAATGTACGGTGAAGTTCCAAGGCTTTATATGACTTATCTAAAGACACTCTCTATAAAGGTTGTTGAGGCTTCAGTATAGAAAGGATCTAAAGACAAGAATTAATCTCAAATACCCAAACTTGTAACCCAAGGATCAAGACTAACCAAACCGATTAAGGTTGTGACACTCAAAATCGAAGTAGAGGTTGTTGAGGCTTCATTACTACCTAGAAAAAGATAAGCCAAGACTAGATTAAAGCTAATCTTTAACCTTGGATCAAAGTAAAAGCAAAGTTCGTAAACTAATGTAAATTACGGGAAGATCTTGAGTTCCACGGCCGTGGAACCTCAAGAACAGGCCGTGATTTTGGTTCGTCGGCAAATCTCTCTAACTCTCAGGGTCCAATCTGTTTACGATCGATCTATCATCATCTAAGCCACAACTATCAACCCTTCACCTTAGAATTGCTAAAGGGTTTTAGCCAACAACAGTCATTATGATATCAAATTCAAGTTTAAGAAGAATGAAAGATGAAAACCTTCAAAAAACTTCAAATCAATCTCAAATCCACAAACAAGGGTAATAATGTATAACAGGTTTGGAATCACACAAACCAATAACAATCCTTGAAAAGAACGAAGAGCGGGATGTCAATCCGTCTTCTAATCAAACCTAGGAATAAAAGGCGCAACTTTCACCACACACAACTTCCAAATCTTCAAGCCTTCGTAAATCTCCGTTGCAAAAATGCAATTCTCCGCACGCCCAATGAAACCCTAGGAACGTGTAAGTGAGCGTAAGCGAAGGTGCCGAATTCTCCCTCCTTCAGCCCTTTTATAAGGAAGGATAAAATAACCATCCGGCCCATATGCGTAAACAATGAGTCCATATTTTATTCGTCAAAAGATTGCCTAAATCACGGTTTCATGGAGTTCCACGGCCGTGGTTTAGAGCGTGGAAGTGGATTATGGTTCTTCACAACTTTCACGACGGTACTTTATACCGTGTAACTCTCTGGAATGCTCCACGTTCATGTTGCCAAGATCCACGGCCGTGGTTTTGGGCGTGGACTTCTCTACGGCCGTATTTTAGAGCGTGGAAGTGTAAATTACTCGTAGTTTCCTTTGTGTCGTGCCATTCCTCCTCCTAGCATCTGCCTTGGCTTCTTTGATGTGCCCTCAATCCTTGGATGTGCTCAATTCATCTCCTTCCTCTCTTAATTGGTTCGGTTTTAGCTCTTATTCACCTATAATCAACACAAACCTTATGTAGATCTCTATATCGATAATGTAGATAAACTAGCTAACAATTGCTTCAATGCCTTATCAATGAACACTATAATGAGTGAAAAACTACTAGAAAGAATGTCTAGAATATCGCAATATTTCATGCTAACACTTAGCATAAAGCTGGCTATCCTGCAGAATTTGTAACACTGTCCTCAGGTGTCCGACATGCTCCTCTCGACTCCTAGAGTAAACTAGGATGTCGTCAATGAAGACCACTACAAACTCGTCTAAGAAAATGATGAAAATCCCGTTCATCAACTCCATGAATACCGCTGGCGCATTAGTGAGCCCGAATGGCATCACTGCAAACTCATAGTGGCCATACCTAGTCCGGAATGCCGTCTTAGGTATGTCCTGGTCCCTCACCCTCAGTTGGTGATAACCCGATCTCAAGTCTATCCTCGAAAACACTGACGCTCCATGCAACTGGTCCAACAGATCATCTATGTGAGGCAGTGGATACTTGTTCTTGATGGTGACCTTGTTCAACTCTTTGTAATCGATGTAGAGCCTCATCGCTCCATCCTTCTTCCTCACAAACAACACCGGTGTTCCCAGGGAGAAACACTAGGGCGTATGAAGCCCTTCTCTGCATATTCCTCTAACTGCTTCTTCAACTCAAGCAGCTCTATCGGTGCCATGCGGTACGGGGCCTTCGAGATCGGTCTCGTGTCCGGATCTAACTCAATGCTGAAATCAACACTCCTCTGTGGGGGTAACCCTGGCAGATTTTCACTGAATACCTCTACAAACTCACATGCAACTGGTATCTCCTCCACTTTCAGGCTCTTGCGTTCCTTCATGGCATAACACCAGAAGGCCTCGCAACCCTGTGCTATCAGTCTCGCTACTCTCACTGTGCTCATAACCGTGCCGGACTTTCCGAGGTCCCAATCTCAAAATATCACTCTGTGACCCTCCTCAGTGGAGACAGTCATAGTCGTCCTGCCAATGTCTAAGACTGCTCTATGTCTTGTCATCCAATCTATCCCTAAGATCACGTCCTCATGTGCTAAGGGCATGACTAGGAAATCTACCAGCCAATCCCGATCTCCCAGATGAATTAGACAGTCATGAATCTCTCGGAATCCTCTAATCTTACCCCCATCAGGTAACCCAACTACAAAAGGTACTCCCTCTACCGTAGCTAAGGACAATCTATCTACGCATGCATCTGATATAAAGGAGTGCGTAGCACCCGTATCAAACAAAACTCGTACAGGTAAATCATGAATCCAGATAATACTTGTGGTCGCAGGTGCCACTGGCTGATCAGCACTCCTAAGCTCAAACACTCTCGACGGGGCTCCTTTGGACTTAGTAGTACCGCCACGTCCCCTGCCACGGCCTGATCCTTGTGCAGTACTGTGTGAATCAGGGTGTCCTGGAGCCCGGTATTGTTGCTGCTGCTGACTCGGCGCTCGGTACTGAGGAGGCCTCTGTCCACTCCTTTCAGCACCTGCAGGAGAAGAACACTGCTGTGACGGAGCTCTGCCCTGATGACAGAAAGTAGACTTGTGTCCCGGATTCCCACAAGTGAAGCAGGTAGTAGGTGTCCTCTTACAGTCTGGCTTGAGATGATCACGACTACCGTAGTTAAAACACTGCCGCTCTCTACCCGAAGCCTGGACTGTAGTGTGATAACTCGGCCTCCCCTGAGTCTTCGCTTGTCCAAACCCGGATACAGTTGTACCACCACTAGCATAACCTGTCCTTTGCCACTTATCCGACCCACCAGACTGAACTACTCTCCTCAAAACTGGCATATCTCTCTCATATGCAGAAGCCCTATCCTGGTAGTCTAACAGAGACTCATAGCGAAATCCAGCAAGATAAGAACGAGTGTTGTCTCTCAATCTCCGGGAAAAGAGGTACACATGCTGCTCTTCAGGAGGTGCAGCTGGTCCAAGTAGGGTCAACTCCTTCTGAAACTTCTTGACTGCCTCAGCAACCGGAATGTCCTCAAATCCCGCCTAAATAAAGTCTTGAAACTTCTCTATCCTCAACGAGGCAGGGCAATACCTCTCTCTAATACTGCTCCTCATCTACTCCCAACTGGTGACTCGGCTACGAATGATCCGCCACCAGGAATGAGCCTCCTCCGTGAATAAGGTATGTACTAACTCCACCTGTCGATCCTCTAGGCAACGTATCGCCTCTAGTTCAGTCTCTATGTTCCCTATCCAATGCACCACTACTAACCCTATCTCTCCATTGAATGAGGGAACTTTCAAGGTGTTGAAAGCCTTCAACCACTCATCCGGCATTGGGGCTCTAGACCCAGCAGGAGCTCTGTCAGCCTCAACTCTCCTCACAGGCACAACCGGCACCTGAGTCACTCGTTGTGACACCTAAGCTGACCTAGCTGGTGTTGGCGGTACTTGGGCAAGTCTCTCTGTCCTGGCAGCCTCCTCCATACACTGGACGTATGCTCTATACTCTCTATACTCAGATGCCCCTATAGAAATGCGTCCTGACTCGGTCGAACATGCCCCCTGTGCTCCAAACCTAGCAGCGGTCTCATTCTTGACCTCGGGAACCATACTCTCAGCTACCTCTTCCACTGTAGCATCTGGCATGCTCATTGCGGGTGGATCCTCTTGAGGAGCTCGACCTCGACCTCTCACCAGTGGAGGTCTACCTCCACGGCCACGACCTCTAACAGCAGAAGTCCTATCACCCCTATCCTGTCTAGTTGGAGGAAGAGGTGGACGACCTCTACCTCGACCAGTAGCTGGTGTAGCCCTAGTACGTGCCATCTACACGAGTGATAACAACTACAGTTATAATCTAGCTAATTTGTCAAAAGTAGTAGAAGTCTAAAGTGATCATACTAAGAATGCCGAGATTCGCGAAGGTAGTGGTAGTCGTCCGTACTTTCTATCCCAAACCCGACTATGCATGCATTTTGAAAACCAAAATTCTTTTGGAAAACTCATACCCCTTTCGGGTTCTGCTTATTTACTTATTTGACCTTTTAGAATATTTCAAGTGCCATTGTTGCCAACCTAGAGCTCTAATACCATGTTGTAACACCCCAAGTTTTAGAACTCGGGAAGCTATTAGTTAGGACCTCACAGTGGGTCCCGACCTTAGTTTGACAACAACTTAACTAGATCTTACAACAAGGCATAGATAAGGAAAAATAGAAACCATAAAGTATGTTTTAACAAAGTCATGAATGTGACCAGAATACTAATAGCCGGATATAATAAAGTCTCTCAATTTGAGAAAAAGGAAAATTCATAACTAAAAGACCAACAAAAAAAGAAACTGCAACCCGTCCTAAGGAGTACGGCACCCCGGCTGACCACTACCATCCGGATCACTCGGCATCTGCTCTAGCCTGTGGCAAGTCTAAACAACGATAAACAGTTAGTTAACTAATCAAATATAAGCAGAATGATAAATAGCACAAACACACATAAGGAAAATATAAACACTCAACATGTTGGCACACAAGCCGGTTATTATGTGATAATTTAGGTGATTCACTTCATCCCGTTTTAAAAATTGTGGCACGAGAAATCTTAAGATTCTCGCCTCCGTTCCTTATCCAACTGGTGATGGTTTGGCACACCTCCGCCGGTGGCGTCCCCGCAAACCAAGTATGGACTAGTCCCGAAAGAAACCCCCAGCGCCCTCGGGCTAACTGAGCAAAATGCCACCGCCCGTTACTCTTAGGCCAGATATGTAAGTCGGTCGATGATTACTATGAGATACACTAATACACAAATCATTCAAACAACACTATCATCATTCACACTCATATCTGACAGCTAACTAAGTAAGCCCAAAGGACTTACTTGAATCAGATCTCGACTCTCTTAATCACAACTCGATCTGTAACTGTAGAAACTCAGTGGCCTGTCAAAGGAGGCAAGTGGATCAACACATCTCCTAGGTACTTAGAAATTTAAAACTCCTAAGATGTAAGATCCTATTTGAACAGAAACTATTACAGTACTCATTTAAGGTAAAAAGACTATTTTACCCTTGGTCTCGAAACTCCCAAAAATCTCATATTATAAGCTTAAACTCTTATTTGAGAGTAAAACGTCATATTCTAACTCTTAAGGATGAGTTTTGGTAGAAACTAGAAAACTACACATTTTTCTATTCTCCAAAAAGTCACTAGGATCCAACTTTGGTTCCAAATATGAAGCTCGAATAAATTTATAAAAATTCCAAAATAATTCTCTAGATCATCTATGATATGCAATCTACTCGTAGAAGCAAGAATTTTTAAAACTGTTCAACCATCACTTCTACAAAATTCTTCAAAGTCGGTTACAACACCCAGAATTTTTATACTTAGCAAAATTTTCACTGCTGGAAAAGCAACTCAACTACTCTATTTTGGGACCTCATAACTTCTAATCCGACCGTTCATTTATTCTTAACACATTAAACTACATATATCCATCTATGACCTATCAAAATTTCAACGGTGGATCTTCAATCTAACTCCTTAACATTGATCTACAAGATGAACAGTTTCCAACTTCCAAAATTGAAGAAAAATAGCATTTATTTACAGCAGGTCCTTGTTTCTACTATTTCTGACAGCACAACCCAACAACTACTCTCTACCTACACTTGTTGAATCAAAAGGCAAGGCAAGAGTTATTTACCTAGGATCGGGATAGGGTAGAGCCCTATAGACTGGTGCTAAGACTCGACTGGAGTTCTATTCAGCCTTGTGAGGGATGTGTTCGATCCTGGCTCACGAGATCTGTATAGCTTTCCTGGTATAGTACACAATAGAATGTTGTAAGGTAGGGGAGGCTAATTTGTGGTTGTAGATATGAATCAGAGGCAAAGCAAGGAGGAGACTAGCCAAACTTACGCTGCAGCACTGAGGACGTCCGCAGTTCTGTACGTGTGCAAGTTCACAAGGGGTCTCAACTGCTACTGCAGATAGATCTCGTTCAGATGGATAGAGGCGACAAAAGAGCAAGAAAAGAGAAGGTCGAAGGATTCGGACTCACCAGCCGTAGTGTGAAGGAGGCGCTTCTGTTCCTGGCGTTAGAGTGCACAAAGGAGGCCTGTTGTGCGAGAGGGGGAAGACTGGGCGATGAAGATTGGTTGCTGAAGGAGATCGTGTGCAGCAGATGGCGTGAAATCCGGGCTGCAGAAGGGAGTATATACGCTGGAAAGGGAAGGGAATCTGATCTTCTAAGAAGGCATAGCGAGAACGTAACGGCTGGCCTGGAGCTTCACGTGCATCCCTCACTTGCTGGCTTCCTGGGCTGCGAGGATTAGAAGCAGCAAGCTCGTCACCTTCCCGGGTTGCTGCTGGACGTGCTGGGCCGAGGGAGGAGCAGCTACAGTTGGGCTTCTGTCCTGTTGATCAGCAAGGTGGGACGCCAAGAGTTGTTGCGGCTTCTGGGCTGGCGGGTTGTCTTCAACAAACAAAAATAGGCAAGGAATTGGGCTGCCATAAGTTGTCTGGGCCTTGTCAATATGTTGTCGAGCTTCGTCATGGTCTCGTCCAAACGTTGTCATGGTCTCGTCAAAACGTTGGCAAGGGCATGTCAAGATCTAAGTTAGGGTTTGATAGATTAGGGTTTGTTCTAAAAAATCTATCATTTTATGTGAAGTGAGTTTACATAAAATGATAGAAATTGAAATAGTATGTACGACTAGGTAGCAAGAGAAATATCTACGTATTGAAACCCGGTTTGCTACGGGATTAAACGGAATAAAAATTCTGGATATTACAGTTGGTGGATCCCACATCTCCAACGGCTAGTAGCCGTTGGGATGTGTATTTTTTTTTAATTTTTTAATTAATGATAAAGGCTTTTTTTTAAAACAAAACATTCATCTATATCTATGTTATAAACTAAAGCAGCCCGTAAACTTACACATGACACAGTTTTGTGAAGCCACGTACGTCATCAAAATTACACGTGTCAATTTCTCGTAAAACCACACCACACCATGTTGAATCAATTTATTTAAATCATTGATTAACTATTTTATTTTAAATAACTCACTAGCATGAATTTATTTTAAATTATTGATTAACTATTTTATTTTAAATAACCCACTAACTTGACCATATTCTTTCTCAGGCCACCGCCCCACCAACGTCATCCCTAACCTCATTCAATTTTTACTGTGAAATAGTACCAATAACCTAGAAAATTTGAGAAAATTAAATTCATTTATTAAAAAGATCAAATTTCCTATTCTATTTTATGTAACCCACTAGCATAACCATGTTCTTTCCAAGGCCATTGAAAGTCTACTGTCAAAATTTTTTCAAATCCAACGTCCCACCATGTTTGTCCCTAACTTCTTTCAATTTTTACAGTCAAATAATACTTATAACATAGGGAGAAATAAAAAAAAATTTTAAATTCATTTACTAATAAGATCAAATTTGATATGTTCTTTACTACACCGGAAGATTATTTCGATTTCAACTGTCAAATAATACCTATAACATAGAAAAAAGTAAATTTAAATTCATTTACTAAAAAGATCAATTAAGATACGGTTCTTTATTGCACCAGAAGATTACTACTCTATTAATTAAACAAGATATGGTTGGCTAAGATTCAACATAGATACGGTTCTTTACTGAACCCAAAGATTACAAATCTATTAATCAAACAAGATATGGTTGGCTAAGATTGTAACCGATTAGTTTTACGATTTCATTAGTTGTTTAGCTTCAAAAGATATGATTATGTATCATAACCGATTAGTTTTACGATTTCATTAGTTTTACGATTTCATTAGTTTTACGATTTTAAATGGAACATCAGATCCAATTGAGATAATTGTACAAGCTATTTATCCTTCAATCTTGAATGTAGATACTCCTGTATTTACTATCAAGAGAGAGCTATACATGCACCCACACATGCCATCGTTGAGAGAGTGAATGATTACATGTTATCTCTATTTCCTGGTGATGAGTCGATCTATCTAAGCTCGGACAGCTTGTGCATATCGGAGAATATTAACCCCAATGATGAAGTTGTGCATTCCACAAAATACCTAAATGTTATGCTCCTAAGAAATATTGATAAGTCGTCAGGTTTATGTATGGGACTAATTTGATCATCAAACAACTTGGTGACCATATCGTTGTTGCTGAAATCATATCCGGAAGTAACATAGGACACATTGTCTTCATCCCTCGAATGCTTCTTTCACCATCTGACTCCCGATACCCTTTTAAGTTTCGAAGACTCCAATTCCCATTAATGGTTTGTTTCGCCATGACTATTAATAAAAGCCAACGCTAGTCTCTTTTTGAGGTCGGGTTTTTCCTTCCTAGACCTGTTTTTAGCCAGAGACAACTTTATGTTGCTTATCACGTGTTACAAGTATACAAGGTTTGAAGGTTCTTATATGTGACAATAAAGGACTTCAACTATAAATGTTGTTTACAAAGTTTTTCAAAACTTGATATGATTTATAAGGTACGATAATAATTACTCAAACTATTATATTATTAAGTTCCTATATTTATAACAATTAAGTACATTTGTTTATGTTTTAACCTTCCAATGTTTATAGGAGTTGTGCATGAACTTGCATATATGCAAGTTAGCTTATTAAAGTGTAATCATTCTTTATATAATTCATTCTTTATATTTTTATATTTTATTTATCTTGAAGTGTGTTTCTTAATGTTGCTTCAAGTGGAATAGCTGGGCACTATTGTTTTTACAGTGAGTATAATAATTCATACTAATGGGACATTTGTGGATGTCATGTTGTAACGAATTCTACGTGGATGAATCAGGAAAAGCCGAGTGTAGGCATGGTGTATAAGCAATAAGGGTTCCACGTACGTTGCTTCGTTTAGGCTTGTCGGGATATTTTGGACGTGTGCCATTACTCTTTCTTTCTTTGGAAGCAGTCTTCGATATGGAAGTGTTGTAGGTGCGTGTATATCTTGAATAGGGTGTTACGCAATGTTGTGGGCAACAACTAAAGAAAAAGATAAAATGGCCAAAAAAAATCTCGCAGTGAAGATGACCACTTCAAGGCTTCTCTCTTCCAACATCAATAAAACTCAGTATGAAGAACAATAGTCAAGTTTGTAGTTGTCGGTGTATAATGGAGATAATTTTCTATATGTTACCCTCAAAATTACATATTTTCCCATGCCTTGCGTTTTATCGAGTCGGTGAACTTATTACAAATGTTACTTGGATGTGAAGATTTTCACTTGCATAAATATATGAAGATGCACAACAATGAACAAACAATTGTTTTACATCTAAACGTTTACACTCAACCAAAAGCTCAAATTCTTTATCACAAGCCTGCAGAGTTAAAGTTGCATAACCAAGTATTCAGAGACCCAAGACCTTTCTATTCAGCTGACCTCCAACTAAACCTTCATGGTCATTGTGGTAGTCGTGATCATGATAGTATTAATTACATTACGTAAACAATTACATTAGTCCAATACTAGGTGTTGTTGTTTTTTTTTTGAAAATAAAAATTATGAAACGCTTCCATTAAAATGAGATTTAATATGGGCACTAACCAGGATCAACGCGTATCGGGTGGGTCCGAGGTCGAAAACCTTCTCGCCCTCCCTTCTCATCTCCCTTAATCCTCGGATCGCCCCGTCACCATTGTGGCTAGAGCCGTCGTTGTAGGAAGATGAAGAACAACGAAGGGATGCAAGCTGCTGAGAGCTTGAAATAAGAAATACCGGAGAGCTTCCATGGTGTTAGCATGCTTGGTGAAGAAGGGGACGATTTTTTTTTTTAATTAATGAAGATAAACTCTTGGTGTATAAGCACATGTTAATGCGACTTTGCATTCACACTTGTATATATAACAATTTAAATGGTGGTTTGAATTGTCCAATTAGATTGATGATTGTTGTGAGTGCAGCAAAAGGGCTTGCTTGGATACATCACGGATTCCATCCACCTCATATGCATCAGAGCATTAGCTGAGTGATCTCTTTCTTAACATAATGAATTGCCAATTAGATTGATGATTGTTGTGATTTGTTTAATTTTCGTCTAACCTTACAACAAACATCACATAACAGTAACAATTCTTAACATAATGAATTGCCAATTATATTTGGGGATATTAAGGGCACGGCGCTCGATTTCGTCTACGTGGAATTATGACCGTTGAGATTCGAACGTTGTAATCCGAACGTTGTAATTCGAACGTTGTAAAAGTGACCGTTGTAATATGAACGTTATTGATTTCATTTGGTTATATAAAGATAGTAATAGAAGAGGTGAAAAACGCTCACAACATCTTCGAAAAAACAACACAACATTTTCTGGAGAACAGCTGCGAGAATGTCAACACACGAGGATGATGAAGTGATGATTCCGTTCGACGATACAAAATTTAGTGATCCAGACGAGTTTCTTCGGCATTTCGAGGTAAGTACTTTATAACCGAAAATATAGAAAAACTAGAATTGTTGTATATAATGTATTTTTAAGTTAGATATAGTTGCAATTAATTATGAAACATTTATTATAATTCGTGTTTTTATTATTTGGAAATTAGTAAACCGAAAACTAGAAATTTTATAGTTTTTTTTTCTATGTGAACTAGGATCTTTCGAATTATTCTCGTGACGAAGGGAGTGATTATTCGCGAATGTTTGAAATTCGCGGTTTTTTCCATGATCGCGAGACGATGGTGGATTGGGCTCGGTTCATGAGAGGAACCATGAACATGGTGTTGGTTACTAGTAGGTCGTGGAGAAATTCTTGGGGGTTCGTTACGTTTCGTTTGACATGCGAACGTTTTGGAGCCCCTCGTAAGAAGAAAGATGTGGATCCTGATACCGAGTCATCTTCTAGCCGAGCACAGAAATCGAAGAAGGACGGATGTTGTTTTGAGCTTGAGGGCGTACAAAGCGAGGCTGAGAAGTGGACGTTGCATGTTATAAATGGAGTGCACAATCATACACTTCCCGAGCAGTTGAAGGGACACACATATGCTGGGAGATTGACGGAGAAACAATTTCGGAAGGTGGGACGTGAGCTTGGGTCGGGTTTCAAGCCGAGAAATATATTGAAGTCAATAAAGTTAGATGATCCATACAACGTCAGCACAATCGAACAAATATACAATGCTGGAATGAAGATTAGGAAGCTACAAGCCGAAGGACGGAGTCCTCTCCAACAAGCACTACATATTTTAAAGGAGCGTCGTTATTACGTAAATGTGAGAAGATGCTCGGAATCGAAAGAAATTTCAGATTTTTTCATCATGCATCCGGATTCAAGACATCTCCTCAACCTATTTCCTTATGTCATCATAATGGACACGACGTACAAGACGAACGAGTAAGTTTTAATATACATGTTATTATGATTTTTTTAATTTTTTATGTACTTTTAGTTTAATATAAATGTAAACTCATAATATATCCTATATAGGCACAAGATGCCGTTGTTAGAGATTGTCGGGATCACTAGCACGAGGTTGACGTTTGCAATAGCATTTGTTTTCATGGCCAAGGAAAACGCCAATCATTACGAGTGGGCATTACGGAGACTCCGACATGTGTGCGGAAATGTTACACCGGGGGTGATTGTGACGGACAGAGAGCTAGGACTCATAAGTGCCCTCGGTGTTGTTTTTCCGGATGTGAAGCACATGATTTGCACCTTTCATATAAAGTGCAACATCCAACATAGATCTTGGGCGGTGACTCGGCCAAAGGAATTACAAGCTGTTTTTGCATCACACTACCATGCTCTTATTAAATCTAGATCACTTGAGAGTTACGAGCGTCGTTTGGGTGAAATGAAAGTGCATTGGCAAGCGTATCCGAGGTTGATGGAGTATTTGGAAACTACATGGCTAATCCCCTACAAGGAAGCAATTGTTCGATATTGGTGCGACTTGCATCTCCACTTTGGCATGAGGACAACGAATGCGTAAGAACTTATTTTTATATTGTTTGCAATTGTTTTCTAATGTTTGTCTTGTAGATTAATTTATTGAATTGATATTGGTTGTTAAGTGTGAGTCAGCACACTCATTGTTGAAGGGTACATTGCGTTCTACCGTTCAAGGATTTCAGTTGGTGATGGAGAACATTGACTTGATGGTAAATTATCAGATTGATAAGATTCAAGCGTCAATAGAGATGTCATGTGAGAGGATGTTGTTGGCTGTGCGTGTGCCTATATTTGATTTGCTCCGAAACAAAGTAAGCAACGAGTGCTTCTTGGAGTTGTTGGAGATCTACGAGAAGGCAAAGCAAATTAGAAGCTTGACAACATGTAAGGATTCATATTGGAGGGAAGCTCATGGATTGCCTTGTACACACGAGTTCTATATTGCTATTAGGCATCGGGAGCCAATACGTTTGGATCAGATTCACCCTTATTGGAAGCAAGTGCGATGGGAAAAATTGAATTCGACGCATGAAGATGAGGTTGTCCATATTGATCCATACATGGAGTCACTCAATGACTTTAGGGAGCGATTGGACAAGAATTTGCTTCCGAGAGATGTGCTTGAGCGGTTGGCTTCATCATATGAAGATATTACACGTCCGGGCAATTCAACGTTGAGAGTACCAGAGCAGAAAGTCAAAACTAAAGGAAGACCACCAAAGTACGGCATTCTTTCAACAAGGAGAGAACCAAGTCAGTTTGAACATGGTTCTGGATCGGCACGTCCACGTCCTCAAGGTCGTCCACCTAAAGCAAGACAACATGTGGAAGTTAAAGTGGAGGAGCCCGAGCCTGAAGAGGCCAAAGTTGAAGTTAAAGTTGAGGAGGCTGAGCCACGTGGTAAGAAAGGCACCACCAGACGTTTTAAGAACTATCGGTTCAAGGGTGATCAGATGCAGAAGTTCATGAAACCCTTCATCCTTTCAGCCTCTGATGTTAAAGGAGATGGGCATTGTGGATTTAGATCTTTTGCCGTGGTTTCGGGATACTCGGAAGAAGATTACTTGATTGTTAGAAGGGAAATGGCTACGGAGTTGTTGATGAGAAAGGACTTGTACGCACGTGTGAGTATTTTTTGTTGATAAACCCTTCATCCTTTTCTTTGATTTACTATATTTTGTTGATAAAATGATAAATTTCACTAATAATTGTTTTTTTTTTGTCAATACTCGGCGGTAAAATGGACGGTTGATGAAGTTATCAAGGCCACTTGGTGGACTGATCCTATACCTTGTGGGCCAGAGAATTGGATGAAGTGTCCACTTGTTGCAACAGTAGCAGCGACATATTACCGGTGTGCAGTTGTTATACTTGGCTCTACCCCCGAGACATGTTTACCAATTGTTGCAACGGTTGAGAACCAAGAACCCTCAACAGAGATTCGTGCAATAGCGTGGGTCAATGGAAATCACTATGTAGCCGTAAGTTTTCTTTCTTTCTACACCACTTATATCTCATATATTCTGTTACTTTTATTCAAGGATGACAAAAAAAGGTAATCAATTTTTCATTTAGCAATCATCTTTCGTTAGGTTTGGCTTAAACCACACTCTCCATTACCACCTTTGACCCTTCCATGGAGGCGTGGACATGATTCTAGCATTGATGGATGGGATGCACACTTCCGTGATAGATTCAAGATGTACGACGACCTCCGGCGCAAAGTGTGTCCTAGAGAAGTGTGGATCAATCTCGTATCTTATTCAGACATTTCAGAGTGATATGTTATATGTGTTTCAGGGTTTCATTTGGTTGATGGATGTTTGTATTGTAAGGCAAGCTTATGAAGTGATAGTCAATCTCTTAATCTTTGCTTCTTCGTCGATCCTAACCATTCTTCTCTTCTTCTTCGGAAATACTAATGGATGATTCGTTGCTACTAGCTATGACTACAATGCTCCACTTGATGAATATTAAGGAATGGATTCATTAAACTTCATAAGCTTCATAAGCTTCAATAAACTTGTAAGCTTCAATAAACTTTCAAGATAAATATATGGAGCACATATGAAGTGAGATAAATGGAAAGGAGACAAATGAAGATTCAATAAACTTCATAAGCTTCAATAAACTTGTATACACCAAAAGTTAAAATACATGACATGTGTCCTCCATACTACAAAATGTAAAGTACATCAATCTCGTCTCGGCTGTGTCGCCCTGACCTGAGATGGTGCTATATGAACGTCCTGGCCAACAGACTCGTCGTACATCGTATGTATGTCCTCCATAGTCACTGAGCCACAACTAATAATATCCCGTAGGCGGGCCTGAATAATGTGTAGCCTCTGCATTGGAAAATAAAGTTGTTAGTTAAAGGTAAAGCATAATACTTTATAAAACTTTAAAGATAAATATATCAGCACATACCCGAGTATCTGAAACAGGGACCGGAGGAGGACGATCTACCGGTGGAGACTGCATAGCTGAGCCAGGAAGGAGAAATGGATGGCACCGCTCGCTAAACCAGGACATGTAGTCCTCAGATACTGTCCATGGTAAAGGGGCCCTAGTCTGACCCTGAAGCGCAAATCTGCTCGCCTCCTCGTGTCTATCAGCTCAGCGATCATTTGCGCCATGGAATCTCACCCTATACCCTCTACTGCCAGAAGCGGGGCGCTGCTCCAAATAAGGGACAATCCTTTGAAGTGGGATCGTCTGAATGTACCCAAACTGTCGGAGGACTCGATCCGGCATATATGCCTCGATGATATATCCTATCTGGATCGTCCCTCGGTACGTCGACACAGCAAACTCGCCCTCAAAATCTAACACTCTATCGCTATATGGCATGAACTTGATGTCCTCCGCTCTCATCTGATCTAACTGTGAGCACAAGGATCTCAGCCTCTCAAGAGTGGGTGCTGGTGTCCTCGGAACAGACAGTCTAGAAGCCCATATGGCCGATCCATGACGTCCTGGATCCTCTGCCGCTGAACAACCCAAGGACGGGAAGTGGGCATAGATCCAGAACTGTAAATATTAAAGTAAATGAAAGATGTTATTAGTAAGAATAACAAATGAAAGTTTTTATCTAAAGTGACTAATTACAATGAAAGTTCTTACCTGTAGAAGTGATGTACATCCTCCTATCGTCTTCACCTTCAGTCGTGAGGCATCGCCCAACATACTATAGGTAAAGTCCAGATTTGTCATTTTATCATAACAGTAACAATAAGAATTTATTAGGTATTGAAGTAGAGTGATAGTTATACGTACGAGTACAAGTACGCTAACACGCCGGTGCCCCAAGCATAGTCTCCAGTCCGGCCATGGTCTCGCACCAAGTCGATCAACCAAGGTCGAATTTTGTTCGTCGATTTATCGACGAACAAGGATGAGCCTAAAAAGAAAAGAAGAAATACAGATGCCACCTCCTCAGCTGGGATAGCTGGGTCGCGCCGAATGACATCATACGCAGTCCTCAACAAGTCCACTGGTAGAGCTGTCTGGTGACTCCTAGCCTCCACCTCTGATATGTGAAATGTATCACTCAGCCACCTAACCCTATCTCGTGCCAACATAGGTGTGACCATGGCCTCTCCATCAATCCTAATGCCTAGGATGACGGCTACATCGTGCAGGGTGATGGTCATCTCACCCCAAGGTAGATGGAAGCTGCTAGTCTCTGGATGCCAGCGCTCCACAAATGCATGTATGAGGGCGTGGTCAACTCCAGCAAACGAGACGTCTAGCAAACCCATCAATCCACTCTGAGATGCTAAAGCAAACCAGGAAGTGGGGTCCGCTCTATCAGCGTCGGAAATCCATCTATTGAGTGTCTGAATGTGCTCTATCCGCCGTAAAGCTGTCATCGGCCTCCTGTAATCCTCCTTCATAACACAACGAATATTCAATTAAACGTTTTATTAATTTAGTTTTTGTAAGATAATGTGTTGTAATTGTGATTAGTTATCTACCTCTCCCATCCAGACACCTCGAGCACGGTGTCCGGCATAGCAAGTGAGCACATCGCTGATCAATGGTGCCCCTGTATCAACAACTACACGGCCTCGATCAGCCGGTACAAATGGCTCTTGCTGCGGCGGTACTACAGGATCTGCAACTGGAGCATCAAAGTCAAAATCTCGCTGCTCGGTATGATCGCCAACCGGTGGCTCTACCTGCTCCTCAACAGGAATATCTGCAGCTGTCTCCATGTGCTCGTCAGCAGTAATATCAGTAGGTGGCTCAACCTGCTCGTCAGCAGTAGTATCAACGCGCTCGCCAGCTGTGGGATCTATCTCCCTTGCTTGTACAAAAGGACGAGCCACATCTTGGTCCGAGTCAGATCCATATGTCGGTGGTGGAAGAACCTCCCGAGGGAGAGCCGGAGATGCATCTGAGATGCATGGTCTTTGTGGCTGCTGTGGTGGTGGTGTGTCGGCAGCCGAACCAGCTACCTGGGACCTCCTCCCCATCGTAGCCCTCGCGGTGGCAAGACCATCTCTACGAGCCGAGGCCGTGGGACGCCTCCGTCTATGTCTCTGCATGGCCTGTAATATCTATATTTGATATTACAGGCCAATTTAATTAATTTTCTTTTATTTAGTTTCCTTTACTTTCATTTAAATTGAATTTAAAAGAAACTAAAAGAAATTAAATAAATTATAATTACATAAATAAAATTAGGGGGAAAAAGTAAAGGTACAGATTTTAATTTAATATATTTTTAATCTATTTTATTTTATATATTTTTAATCCATCTTATTTTATATTAAAACGGATAAACTAATTTAATAAACTAATTCCATTTTCTTTTATTTAGTTTCCGTTAATATATTACAATTAAATTAATTAGATATATTTTTATTCCATTTATTATGAATTAACATACTTTAATTAAGATTATATAATATTAATATATTTAATACAATATTTCTAATCCATTTTATTTTAAATTATAATGGATAAACTAATTTAATGTATTTAATATATTACAATTAAATTAATTAGATATATTTTTATTCCATTTATTTTGAATTAATATACATTAATTAAGATTATATAATGTTAATATATTTAATATAATATTTTTAATCCATTTTATTTTAAATTAAATTGGATAAACTAATTTAATATATTTAATATGTTACAATTAAATTAAATAAATATATTTTATTTAATTTAATTTGTATTTATTATTCTTTAATTAAATTAATTTTTTTAAATTAATTATATATTTAATATATTTTTATTTAATTTAATGCATTGGAATGCATTAATGCATTCCAATGCATTAAAAGATGAACAGTGCTCCCACGGTTTCGCAATGCGTGACCGTGGGATCACTGTTCATCTTATTCGACAGTCCGTCATTGAAGGCGGACTGTCGAAGCTCCATATCCCACCATTTCAACAATCTCTCTTCAATCAACCTAAAACTAACTAATTCAACAACAATCTAACCTATTCATGTCCATTTCATGCTCAATTACGAACCGAAAAGTGAAAAACAAAAACCGAGCAAAAACCGAACAAAAACCGAACAAAAATCAAACGATACCTCTCTCGGGTCGTGTTTCCGCTTCTGAAATGGCCTTCCTTCGTTACTGTCTTTGTCCATTGCTGATTTTGTGTCAAATGGTGCTTGATTCCACTTTGGCCTCCTTCGTCGCCGTCGCTGTTTCCGAAAAAAATTTTTTTGAATGAAAGCGCTTACGGGATCTCATTCCGTAAGCGCTTTTAGGGCGTGAAAGGGTCACGCATTCGCAAAGCGTGAACGTGAAAGCGTGAACGTGGCCTCACATTCACGCTTTGCGAATGAGTCGTGCAATACCTAAATTCGGAACCGTGCGAATACGAGTTCCGTTATATTTTTATATTCACGATTACCTTCTAACCTCGTGCAGAGAACGGGTATTAACACTAGTAACATCCTAAAACAAAGCCCACTAAGGTCACATGTCAACCACTGAGATATGCCACCAAGATTTTTTTTAATATAGTTACAAATATGCCACAAGATATTTACAGATTTGCCATTTTTTTAATAAAATATATTCTTAAAACATTAATAACCAGTCAGCAATGCCACATCACGTTTTAAACATGCCACGTAAGAATCCGTTTGACTTATTCCCAATTTTTTTTACAATATATCTATCAATTCGTTAAAATTAAAAAAAAATCATAAGATAATAATAACAAACTAAATCTTCAAAATTTAAACAAACGAGATTTTAAAATCTTCTTCACATTTTTGAAACTCTGCTTTTATAATTTTTATAAAAATAATATATGTGCATTTTAAAATTTTATTTCATTTTCTTCTCTTTATTTTTAATGCTTAAAATTTAATTTTTAAATTTAATTATTAACTTTTATTTTGAATTTCAAATTTTATATTATAGTTTGTTTTCTTTTTCTTTTTTTAAAAAAAAATTGAAATTTAGTTTTTAACTATTTAAACTTTTAATTTCAAATTTTTTAATAAATATATATTATATAAAAACATCCCCCATTTTTCCCACGTGTCAAATTCTAAAGTCATCCACATTTCCATTTTTGTATTTATATACAAATTTGTCACACTGTATTTAGGGCCTGTTCATCTCCCATATCAGATATGAGTATATCAGATATCGGTATCGGTATAGATATCATAGGATATGGATATGAAATTGATATCTCATATCTGATACTTGTGTTTAGCAAGATGGTGAGATATATCAAAAGAGGAAGACTGGGGAGGGAGAGGTTTGAGGGAAATGTGAGAGAAAATGAATGTGATATCTCTCAATTTTTTAAGATATCAAAAACAATAAAAAAGTAAAGTATTGATATCTAGGATATCACTTTCATATCCATATACTCAATTACGAAACATGGATATCGGATATGTGATATCCATACCCCATACCCCATATCAGGATATGGGAAATGAACAGACCCTTAAAGATATGTCATTAATGATTGATAACAAAATTTATATTAATCCGATCAAAATAAATGAATTCTTTTATTCTAATTCAATTTTGTTGAGAAAATCTCACGTATATTCTAAATAGATTTTACACATTTTTTAAATTTAAAACTAAATTGAATTTTACCCCTCTAGCTTTATATAAGTAAGGATGTGGTTGAATTTTCTTTCAAAAAATTATATTTGTTATTTTAAAAATCTATACAACATTTTCTAGATAATTTTTTTTATTATAAATATGTTTTGAAAGCTATACAATAATGTTTTTAATATAGTTTTAATTATGTCCTTTCATTTTATAATTTTTTTAATTTAATGCTTACAACATGATGTTAGTCGTATTAGATAATAAAAAATTACTATGTTTGGATAAAATATTTTTTCTTAATCTTCATTTTTTTTATAGATTAATATTCAATACATAATGATAAAATTAAAACTATAAGACTTTTGTGTTTAGACAAAACTCGCACAAGGTGCGGGCATTAAACTAGTTTTCTATAAATACTTAACCCCTCCATTTTATCCCACACTAACATTCTCAACTCTCTCTACTAATACTACTCTCAACTCTTAAGTCTCAATCCCGTATTTTCAATTCTCGATTTTTTTTGAATTCGTCTCTCAATCTCATAATGGAAAACCCGAGCGACAACACTCCTCCCCATTTCTTCCCTAGCACCCAAGAAAGAGAAACCAAATGCCCGAAATGTCACTAAGTGAAAGGGGCATTTCGACAAGTTCCTCAACCAAAAGTGCTTATATCCGACATTTTTACAAAGCATTACAAGAAGGGTGAGACAGTGAACGAATACTGTCAAATCTC
This sequence comes from Fagopyrum homotropicum, assembly GCA_033239125.1. Taxonomy (NCBI): domain Eukaryota; kingdom Viridiplantae; phylum Streptophyta; class Magnoliopsida; order Caryophyllales; family Polygonaceae; genus Fagopyrum; species Fagopyrum homotropicum. The sequence goes on along the minus strand of BSWB01000001.1, from coordinate 47,687,678 downwards.
GTGCAACTTTGTCCGAAGATGTACAAGTGGAGGGTGAATGGACGCTATGGGACTTTGCGAACCCACATGCAAAATTCATCCCGACAAGCTAAGGATATCACGGAGACAATCGCAATTGTCCAACGGGTTTGCATCTTCTTTCTCTCAATCTCCTTTATTTATGTATAATCATAGTGAAGAAAGTTTAAGATTAGTCAACGTTATATGCTCTCATGCATTTCCATTTGCTTATCCGGAATATGAAGAAGTTCGAGCATATAACACTAAATATCTTCAACCTTCTTTTAAACCAACTTCTCACAAAACCATTTTCAAATTAGTTTCTAAGTCTTACGAACAAAAGAAACAAAATATTCTTTCGAGTTTGTCATCTTTTCCGCATCAAGTTTCTATTTGTAGCGATATTTGGAGTACACTGTCACAAAAATATTTTTACATGTGCATTACTAATTGGGCGGTGATGTCATCGTCCATTACAATTGGGTCATACAACAATAAAGGTCGTCCTATCAAGTTACTGTTATTGAACACTCAAGCATACACACTATCACAATCACGCTAACACACTGAAGTCAGCTAAGTAAGCCCAAGGGACTTACTTGTATTAAGGTAATCCCAACTATCAACAACGCTCAGTTCTCGCATGCTCATACTATACTCAAAGGGTTAGAACATATACCTATAACTAATCCTTAAGCCAAAAGCTCGAGCTTAGGAACCTACTGGAGGGATTCCACGACCGTGGAGGAATGAAGGCGCGACCACAATGGCTCAGAGATGCAACCACGATGACAAGATCCAAGACGCCGCGACCGCGGTGGTCTATGGCATGGGGGAGATGACAAACGTCAAGGCGCTAATGTGGCTGGTGCTAGCACGACCGCGGCGACCGATACAAAATGGTTGTCGCCGCCTTCTTCGTCGTGCAGAACGGACTCCCACTCCTTGCTTACAATTCCTTCTCTAGATTGTCACTCCTAGTTTGTATACTCAACCACGACTCCTTGAACAAGCAATGGACACCATAAGCATGAGGAGAGGAAGAAGAATCAAAATCAACGTGTTGGAGGATAAAGAAGAATCATGAGGAGAAAGAGAACCAACTTATTATTTGTCTAGAAGAACTAGCCAAGAGGTCCCTTATCTTCCAACCACGTGAAGAAGGCTGAAGCAGGCTCGCTGGAAGGATGCACGAGAGATTGAATGGAATGGAGGAGAGGAAGAGAAGAGAGTGTCGGAGATATGTTACGTGAGAGAGAAAAAGAAAGAAGGAACGGATGTAGGGTTTTGGGAGGCTGGAAAACATAAAAGGGAAGGGAGAGATCGTGAGATCGAAATAAAAATCAAAAAGGAAACAATCTCAACGGTTAAAAAACGAAAGATCGTCATTTGATGTTTAGTCGCACCCGCGGGAAAAAGCAGCCGCGCCCGCGGGTAAGCAACATTTTGCGGTCGCGGGACGCGACCGCGGTGACTCTACTCGAGCCATCAAAACCCGGTTGTTACACACACAATGTTACCACCAAAAGACAAGTATACAATGATGGGTTGAAGATTATGATATATGTTACAAGTTGAAGGACGAGGTTCACTCCAGCAAGCATTCACACACTAGAGCAACGTCGTTACTATGTGAATGTGAGGAGATTGCCGCTTTTAGATGAAGTTTCAGAGTTTTTCATCATGCATCTAGATTCCAGGCATCTCAAACTTATTTCCTCACGCCAATATAATGGACACGACTTACAAGACGAACGAGTAAGTTTTAATATCCATTCTTTTTACGAGTCTTGATATACTACGTGCACATTTGCTTTCAAGTCTAACGAAAACTATAATCTTGATTTTGTGCTCTCTATAGGTACAAAATGTGATTGTTAGAGAATTTCGAAATCACTAGCACGAGGTTGACGTTCGTCATAGTATTTGTTTTCATGTCTAAGGAAAACTAGATTCACTACGAGTGAGCATTAATGAGACTTCGACATGTGTGCAAAAATGTTACACTAGGGGTTATTGTGACATATCAAGTACTTGGACTTATAAGTGCATTATGTGTCGTTTTTCCAAATGTGAAACACATAATTTGCACATTTCATCCCAAGTGCAACATTCAACATAGATCTTGGGCGGTGGCACGATCAAAACAAGCACAAACGGTTTTTGCATCAAACTACAATGTTTTATTTGAATCCAAATCCTTTGCGAGTTACGAGAGACATTTGATTGAGATGAAAGTTAATTGACAAAGTTGTCCGAGGTTGATGGAGTATTTGAAGGTTGCATGACTAATCTCATACAAGGTAACTTAAAGGGTGTCTGCAATGGTCCGGGCGCAAGGGCTACAACATGAGTCATGAGACGTAGTATCTCGACCCTCTGCGCGAGCTTTACAAACCGACGTTGTAGGACACCTCCACCTCTATATCCTCGCTAATATTTGTAGGAGTAGAGACGGTACCTAATTAAAATGTATATACTATTCATATCTACTTAAATTAATTTAATATAAATAATTTTATACACTTAATTGAATTTAAATAAGTTTAATATTAATTAAGTTTAATATATTTGTATTTCATGATTTTATTAAATTAAATTAAATTCAAATAATTAAGATTAACTAATGTCATAATTTAAATTATATTCAATATAGCTCAATTTAATTAATTTTTATAATATAATATAGTATAATTTAATACAAACAATTTTAATTTAATTTAAATCAATTTAATTTAAATCAATTTAATTCAGCTTAATTAACTTCAATATAATTTCACTATGAATGCGTGAACATTGAACAACGACAACCATGGTTCGTCAATGCGTGGTTGTGGTTGCCACTGTTCGTCATGGAGGCGTTCGTTTGAGGTTTTTCGGAGATCAAAATGGTTCCGATCTAACCTAAACTACCGTAACTACTCGATTCCAACCTAATCTACTCAATTCCAACCTATTGTAACCTAAACAAACTCATTTCAATATAACCTAAACAAATTCGTTTCAACTTCGATTCCCACCTAAAATACTGTAAAAACTCGTAGTCGTTTACCTCCGTCATAGTGTGTTTCCGCTTGTGGAAGGGTCGTAATCCGTCACCACCTTGATCCATTGTCTGGATGATCTCGTCTTTGTCTTCGTTCGCTTTGAATCGCCTTCTTCTTCGCTTTCGATTTTTTTTTATTTGAGGGACACTGGCATCTAGTCATTCCCGAGGTGTGTTTTGTAGAGTTTAGAACTATGATGCACGGACACTTCTAGAAGGCGGCGTGTCCCGTGTCCTGCCGTGTCGGAAACGGGGACACAACCGGATACGACTCGGACACGGTCAAATATGACCGGACACGGTCAAGACACGTTTCCAAGGTAGGACACGTCTAGGACACGGTGAGGACGCGGATTGTGTCCGGTCAAGACATGATCAACGAAATAAAAACTTATATACCGTAATATTTTTTCTTCTTTCCCATTTTCTCCGACTAAACCTAGCTCCACATGACCACCTGCGAGATTGTGGTTATCGGAAGTAGGACACCGATCTTCTTCTCCGGCTCTAATGTTGAAATGTCGTTCTGCCGGCCGACTCTTCTCTCCATTTTTCTTATGATTTTATAAATTAATTTTGAATCTTTGATTATTAATTTATTTTGTAATTTTTATTTGTTGAATGTTGACTATATTATTCTAATTCTTTCACTTTTTATAATTCACAAATATTTATTATTATTTTCCTTTATTAATCATGTTGTTCGGTTATTGTTGATTTGCAAATGAATTATTCATTCTTCAATTTAGATACTAAGTATGATTATTTCAGATTATAAAACTAAATATGTTTATTCCTATGTTTCGTAAGACTGAAAATGTTTGTTTCTAATCTTTTGTTTCGATTACTTTACCATCATGTTAATATTTTTATCAACTCATATATCATTGATTTTTTTTCCATATATATATATATATATATATGATATAGTAATTCTATATTTCAATATCTATAAAATAATATATTAATTATTTTACTCGCCATGTCCCCGTTTCCTATACTTTTGAAGATTGCCGCTTACTCGTTTCTCGTCGTGTTCGTTTCCCGTATCCGTGTCCGTGTTCGTGCATCATATGTTTAGAACCATCGTACATTTAAAAACTCCATAACCACTATGATTGCGAAATACGTTTAACTTTTTTTATAAAACAATCGCCGCGTTTTATAACTTCCTACTATTGGTCGGAAACTTGTAGAGAAGGCGTGAAAATTCAAGTTTTTCATTGACCGCCCATTGTGAGAGATGGACCCGTTCTCCAAATTGGCGATACGTTTGGCGCTGTTCTTCCTTCTCTTGGAAGCTTTGAGACCGGGAGGCTCAAAATTCAGTTTCCTCCATTACTCTCTCTGCCTTCAGTCTGAGACTCGGCGACGGAGAAGATGACGATCGAAATGCCCAGAGGTCTACCGTTCTCGGTCGACACATGGTCTACTTCTTCCAACACGAAAAGGCACCATTTCCTCACCCACGCCCACAAAGACCACTGTGCTTCCATCTCCTCCTTCCCCTCTTTCCCCATATACTCCACTCTTCTTACCAAATCCCTCGTCCTTCTTTCTTATCCCGAGGTCCGTCATTCATTTAGATATCCTGTGTTGAGATCGAATATCCTGGTTTCATTTTGAAAGTGATTCTTCTGTATTTTTGGTTGTGCTTGATGTCTCGCAGCTAGACGAATCACTGTTTGTTCCAATTGAGGTCGCTCAATCTATCACGATCGATGATCTTGATGGACCCTTCTCTGTTACTGCTTTCGACGCCAGTCACTGCCCCGGTAATTTTACTAATGTCACTTGTTTTCTCTTGCCCTAATTTGCTTCCTCCAAATTGGTTGCTCGACAATTTTGGATTTTGTTCTTGCAGTTGCAATTTCTCTGCTGCCTTGTCTAAAAAAAATTTCGCGATGTGGTAACTCCTAGGACTGATTCTGCCTATGGAAAATTTTAAATTTCAGGAGCGGTCATGTTCCTGTTCGAGGGAAAATTTGGTAACATTCTCCATACTGGAGACTGTAGGCTCACCGTTGAGTGTCTGCAGAAACTTCCGGAGAAGTACCTTGGGGATGGAGGAAGGTCACCCAAGTGTAGTCTTGATTACATTTTCTTGGACTGCACTTTTGGGAAGTCGCCACTTAGGATCCCCAGCAAGGATTCTGCCATCCAAGAGGTATACTCCATTCATCTCATCACGTGCTTATGCCGTGTTATTGCTTCTTCAGTATTCCCACTCTTTCCAGGGCTCCATAAACCTCTGTGGGTGCTTAGCCATTAAGATTGAGTGTCATCTATTACATCTTCTCAATATAGTAGTGAAACCAGTTATTAGTCATCACCTTCGTTTAAATGAAATCATACTTTCCTTTTGTTTTTTGGAAAATTTTGCCATTCGTTCTTTGAAGAAATTGTCATGATACACATACACTAGAGTGGCAAGGACAACAGGAATTGTGCTTACTCAGAGGAGTAGACTTGTTGATTAAAAGCTACAAGGCCATCTTCACGTCTAATAAGAGGACAATGATCTGACAACTAGACTCTACATCCTAATCCATTTGCCTACTGTAGCCCCCATAACAGTGCTTCTCCTAATCCATTTGCCTACTGTCATCACAGTTACTCCTAACCTTTTCACAGTTTCTTCATGCTCTCGAATGACAAAACTAAGTGAGGCAATGCAATTTGGAGTTGAACTGTCATCACAGATAAAGCTTGTGGTACCCAAGTGGTGTAATCTGATTCTTTCGTTGTCTGTGCTATTGTGGTGGCCCAAAAGTTGCTAAATGGCTGTAAGATTTCCAGAGATCCAGGGCTATTTGCACTACATATCGAGTCTGACACATTCTTCCTTCAAAAACATCTATATTCTTTTGGCACCAAATGCCCATAGTATGGCGACTCATTGATGAACCTCCACCATTGACCATTTAGAAGCAATGCTTTGCCACAAGCAATTGAAAGGTATTCCATTCAATTTGGTGAGTTGATACGTTGATATAGCCTTCCCACTAACTTTTTCCTTTTCACAATGCACCCATAATCTCAGGACTCAGGGTGCATGCTGTTCTGAATCCACTTGGTTCCTCTTGAACCACATTACGCTTGTAAAGATTTACCATACAGGGTAATTGGCCTTTGATAGCTTACCACAAGAAGAAAATGTTCTTATTCATCAGTGTAGCATGAATTCGTCCAAATTTTACTGCACCATGATTTGGATTAGATCCAGTCTGATAAGACTCTATGATCTTCCTGTATTCCAGCAAATGAAACCCTAATGCTGATTTAACCGTGACTTCGTTCCTTGTGTAAAACTAGCTCTGCACATTTGGATCTAAGCTTCTCCCTTCTCTATTCATTTCTTTCTCGATCAAGAAGGTAGCTACTGTTAGATGCTCTTCCTATTTCCCATCAGTGGGGCTAATCTAAAGGATTGAGGCCTAGGAACCCATCCATCCATTGCATATTACTAAAATATTTTAGCAAGCATTTCTTGTTACTGGTTTGCATTCATCTATCACACAATAATATAATAGGAACCACCACTTGTTGTAAAAGAACATGATTGTTTTCCACATTGCTTTGGCTTTGATCAAACACTTGTAAAGTTTTCTGAAGCGTTTGTGTGTGTGTGTGTCAAGCAGGTGATTAACTGCATATGGCGGCATCCCGATGCCTTGGTGGTCTACCTAGCGTGTGACCTTCTTGGTCAGGAAGAAATACTCATTAACGTGTTCCGAACATTTGGGTCCAAGATATATGTTGATAAAGTAAACCATCCAGAGTATTACAAAGCCTTGGCAATCATAGCTCCCGAAATCCTTTCTGAAGACCCATCTTGTCGTTTTCAATTGTTTAATGGGTTCCCAAGGTTGTATGAGAGGGCACAACAAAAAATTTCAGAGGCCAAAGCGAACATGCAGCCCGAGCCTTTAATAATACGGCCTTCAACTCAGTGGTATGCATGTGAGGAAGCAGAGTTAACTGTGGCTGAAAAGAGAGTCATAGAGAAAACAAATGAAGCTGTGAGGGACCATTTTGGCATTTGGCATATCTGTTACTCTATGCACTCTTCAAAGCGAGAGCTAGAATGCGCTCTGCAAATTCTTGTCCCCAAATGGGTTGTGTCGACAACTCCTAGTTGTCGGGCTATGGAGTTGGAATATGTTAGGAAACACTGCCTTACTAAACAAGTAGCTGATGATGATCCTTTGTGGAAGTTATTAGACATTAGAGTCGAAACATCTTCACTTGCAAATGTACAGGCAGAAGGTAGCAAATCTATTGTTGCGGTGGGAACCAACAACATTGGGGAAGCCGAGTCGCAATTGCTTGAAGTATCTTCTAGCCTGAAAGTCAATGTAAAGACATCCCCTCTAAAAAGAGTAGCTGCTGTCACATTATTTGGTCGTGCAAGACTTGGATTTAACTTTTGTACACTTTATGAAGAGAAGAAAAGCTCTTGTACAAAAGAATGTCCTCCAATTTTGGCGATTGATGAGATCGAGAAGCAGTCACCACTCCTTGAGGATGACGTGGATGTCAAGATCCTCAATTCCATAGAAAACACAACCAATGTTGATGCTGAAGAAGTGCCTAATGTGGAGGGCAAAGAGAAGTCTTTGAAATCCAATGATGACATGATCAAGGCAGAGGCAGATAATGCTGAAATGCAATCTGATGATGCTGTTGGGGAGGAGAGGGAAGTTTGTAGGTCCATGTCTTATGTTCCAATTGGGTCATCAAAGGGTTATTATAGTGACAACCTGAGGATGCTTTACAGATCGATGAACGCCCCTGTTCCCCAGCCACTGCCATCGTTGGTGGAGCTTATGAAGGCTAATAAACGTGCTAGAAAAAGAAGCTGACTGTTGGAAGTTATTTACTACAAAACATCAGGTTGTATGTTTCTACTTCAGACAGGATACTGATTCTTGTGAAGCCATGAAGCCTCACTGATTCATTAAAGGAGATGGATAATGTATTCATTCGTCGTGTAAGGAGATATATTGTTTGCAGTTAGTTATATAGTGAACTGATTCTTCCGCCTCTTCTTTATATTCGTTCCTGGGTTTATATTTGACACATAATGTAATTCTTGTAGCTCCAAATGTATTGCAATTTCCAAGTGAATTGGCTGTTCATATATCTCATGGGATAGCATAATATATGTGCCTTGTACAGAAACAAAGATAACTCGGACTTTTCTTGGCAACATAATTAGGAAGAGCTGTGGTTGTAGACTTGAAGACATGTATAAAGAATCCAAGTATTGAAAAACATAGCTTCAAAAGGGAGCGCTTGATGAATCAAATATTAGACAATGTAAAAAATTCACTCAAGTTTTTTTTGAAGAATATGTTTTTCTAAAACTTAGGGCATCCGAAAGTTCAGCCTCAACGAGCAGCAACCACTATGTTTTGTGGTTCTTCTTGGTCGTGAAAATCACTGGAATCAGGTTACCGATTGATCGTACCAGATGCTTTGTTCTACTTTTGCGCGCGCTTCGGCGCCCATTCTTCCTCCTCCACAGTCCGGCAAGTCTACCAGGTTCTGTTTCTCTCCCTTTCTTCTCTCAGACTTTTCGTCGAACACCTTCGCTGCTTTTGATGTTACGCATTTTACATCGGGGTCCGTCCCCTCTTTAGCTTGCTAGTCAGTTTGCAACACTTGTAATCTGGTAGAGCCCTTGTGTAATCTCTTCCAGCAACATTTCTAGTACAAACTACGCCATCGAAGGCCACAATTTGAGTTTCTCGGTCAAGTCAAGGACAGGTGTGAACCTGCATATTCTTAAAAATTGTTCGATCCAGATCCCTTCAGGGCAGTTGTGGATGCTTCTTGGGCCCAACGGATGCGGAAAGTCCACCCTCTTGAAGGTTCAAATCTGAGAATTTACTTGTTTGGTGTTCATAAAGCTATCTGGTCATACATTCTTGGCACTTCAGTTGAACGCTTAGCTAGGATCATATGTTTTTCTTCCTCTTTATAATTTGAACTTGCTGCAGATATTAGCTGGCCTTTTACTCCCTACGAGTGGAAGTTTGCATATTGAGAAGCCGAGAAGCTTTGTCTTCCAAAATCCAGACCATCAGGTCATTTTGCTTGCTTCTTGTCTATAATTTTACTTTACTCTCTTGCACATTGGGTATCAAGATTGATATATGTTAACCAGGGCATGTTTACACATTTCCTGATCATATATTCGAGAAATCATAACCATTAACCAAGCACCAGTCTGTTTGTGGTACAAGACATCTGCTCTAAAAGAACTAGAGAAGCTCTAGAAGTGCTATTTAGTACTGAAAAGAGTGCTCTAAGGAGGAGTAAATACCCTAAGAGCATATAATCTATATTGTGTCCTTCATCCTTTAGACATAATGATGCTTCATACTCTCTCAGGCATCATCCACATGGGAGTAAATAGCATATTTTATGATAATTGCATTCTGAGTTTATGATGTTGAAGAAAGAACTCCTTCCAGTGGTTGTATCTGGATTGTCACCAATCACCATCGATCATGACATAGAGTTTAGGGCTGTGAAAGCCCTATGTGGACTCAATTTGCTGTTACCCCTTAACACAGGTAGTAATGCCTACCGTGGAAGCTGATGTAGCTTTTGGTCTTGGAAAGCATGACTTTACAAAGGAAGAAGTGAAAACAAGGGTTCGAAAGGCTTTGGATGCTGTGGGCATGTTGCCCTACTTGCATGTAAGTTTTATAATCAAGCAATATCTCAAATCTAGTACTGGTTGGAGCTTCAAGCTTAAGAATTTACAGTTTATCATATCTGCACTGCGCGAACCAGAGATCAGTTCAGACTCTTAGTGGAGGTCAGAAACAGAGGGTAGCGATCGCTGGTGCATTAGCCGAAACTTGCAAAGTTCTCTTACTTGATGAACTCACTACATTTCTGGATGAAAGTGATCAGGTCTCAGATTATTCTATTTTTTCTCTGCATGATACTAGTGTGAATGCTTTGTGTCATAGCAAACAAAATTGACATTTGTTTGCTGTAGCTTGGTGTTGTCAGGGCGGTGAAGAACACTTTGAGCAGTAACTCCAGAGATGTAACAGCGCTATGGGTAACTCATCGACTGGAGGAACTTGAATATGCAGATGGAGCTGTGTATATGGAGGATGGTAAAATTGTTCAGGTTGGCAATCCCTCTGCCATCTTCAATTTGATCAATACACGCCAAGCCTTGTACATTGACCAGATCAATTCGTGAATGCTTGCATGTTTTCCAGTTTGATATGACAAGTGGTTTTATGTATTAGAGTTAATAGCCGGTCATCTTGGTTCAACCCCTTTCCATATACAGAATTGGCCGTGTGACTGCCACAATTTCACTACATAGAAGAATGGAAGTGATAATGCAATCCGTCTAATCATATTCAAACTAGGCATGAAACAATAATATTGATAAATGAATCTCCAATGGGTAGTAGCGGTTACTTCACTCTTGTTTAATGGCCTAGTATACAAAGTATGAGTTTTTGCCTTCACATCATCATCATCTCCCTTGACTAGGTTATTCATAATAGATTGATAAATACAGCTTTCAGAGCTGCTGGATCAGCACTCATGGAGCAAGAATCTGAAAGAAAGGCAAGCAACAGTCCAGTTAAGGGTAAACATTTTTTGACAATAAGCTTTAAATTTATACTCGTTATATTTCTCCTAACTCCTAGCGCACCCGCAGTGTACGGGACGTTCGTAGTATGGATAGTATTTCGAGGTCGAACACAAAGACTAAGGTGAGATTGATTCGGTTTATGATTGAGTTTAGTGAAGATCTAGGTGGAGAAAAGAGAGAAATAAAGAAATAAAAATCTCAATTGTTTTTGGTTGGTTTTTAGGTGATCAATCAAGGATCACAATTCATGCAAAAGTAAGCAATCAACTAAGCTAACGAATTAACACAAAGAAACAAGCTAAACACGAGATATAAATCAAAAGAGAGAAATGGATTCTAGGGGTTGGAAATTCCGATTATGGCATAGGACTCAAGCTATCTAATCATTCCTCGGATTAACTATGATATGTTGGGATTTAGCGTTTCTAGATTGGGATCAATTACCGGGTAGGTCTCATGGTCCACTAGTCCATTCCTAAGGTCTCATCACCGGGTAAGTCTCTAAGAACCTAAGGATTGGAATTGTACACAAACCGGATTGTTGCCTAGAGGTCTAATCTATCCTTACCGGGTAAGTCTCGGAAAGGGAAGTTCTAAGCAACTATCCTAGCACACTTAGTCCAATGGCGGCTTGTGAGGCTCACCACTACCTAGGGTTTGTAATCTTCGAAATCTAAGGGTAAGAATCACCGGGTAGGTCTCTTCTAAACACTTAGTTGCTAACACTAGGTCACCCTAGAATAGAATTAGCTCAACAAACACTAGGATTTCAACATTCTAACTAACTAAAGCTAGATCCATCGAACCAGGGAGAATCACGGGCTGTTCTACCACAACCACGGCCGTGGAATGGCATGAACAAACCGTGGACTTCAACAGAGACCTCGTTCAAGAAATCAAGTCATCCAAGGGTAAATCTAAGTTCATCCTATCATAGTCCTAGCCACAATCATCCTTTCCTTACCCTAGAATCACATCTATTTAGCCTACAACATTCATCATAACAATCGAAATCATCATACATAAAATCATAGCATTCATTTGCAAGATAATGAAGGGGGAAGAGATGAATAAGTAAGGAAACAAAACCAAGCTGAAGTTTAGATAAGAATGACTCACAACCCTTCCAAAAGAAGGTTCAAATGGTTCATACAACTCTAGAAATCAAATCCGATACTCTTCACTACAAAAGCTATCAAAGTGTGGCAATGGTGTGTTCTTCTTCTTCTCCAACAAGCTCCTCTCCAATGGTGGCTTCCTTCTACTTCCTTCTACAAGAATCTTCTTCTTGAGAGGATATTTTTGATTAGATGAAGGTGGATAATGGAGAGCTGCTCCCCGATGCTTTTCTCAGCCAATGAAGGACCACTTTTATAACAATTTTGCATGAGCTGTCCATGAGAATCGTGGCACAGCTGTCACAAGAATCTGGCAAAATCCACGGGTAGAATCACGGCCGTGGAATGTGCCAGTGAACCGTGGTTTGCTCCAGAAACTTCGCCTTGGATCATTAAGCTGTGATTTGGTGCATGGCTTGTGTTGGCAAGGCTCCATGAGTCTTCCTTAGCCTCTAGTTTGCATCCTAATGAGTCCGAGGGTGTGTTATCTAGAGGATTGATTCTCGAATGCATCGGTTTAGCTCCTAAATCTCCCGAAATACCTATAAAGCAAACAAAAGTCCGCGTAGACGTCTATCTCGACAAAATACGTGAATTGAGTGCAAAACGTCGTGAACCAATGCTAAACCATGCATGAATGAGTGAGAAATCTATCTAAATGTTTACCTAAACTACTCAATAAATCGTGTTATCAGTATGAGTTTTTGCCTTCACATCATCATCATCTCCCTTGACTAGGTTATTCATAATAGATTGATAAATACAGCTTTCAGAGCTGCTGGATCAGCACTCATGGAGCAAGAATCTGAAAGAAAGGCAAGCAACAGTCCAGTTAAGGGTAAACATTTTTTGACAGTCCAGTTAAGGGTAAACATTTTTGAACACAATTGTGAAAATAATCTGATTATAATTTAAAAAACTGACCACTAAAGCGCATGCATAAAAATTATACTCGAAAATCATCAGTAACTTAGACATGTTCGGCGTTAAGCCGGCCTTTGAGGAAATGTCGGTGCTCTGTTTCTAATTGGCTTTACCAAATCACCCCAAATCCTTGCAAAAGAGCCATTGGAGAGGGGTACAAACATATCCTCCAAAAGCAAAAGCAATCTATCGGGCTCCAATATTAGACCCAAATGTCCATAGAGCTTGTTAGCCTAATAACTCTCTATACTTCTGTTAGAGATATATTAGGATCAACTAAAGATACTAGGGTTTACTAAAAGATCTTCTCATAAGATCGTATCTTTGTATGTATATATATTCTCATCGATCTATAGTTAATATACAACAGTTCATTCAGTCTTGTGTTTATATGGTATCAGATATCTTCGATCCATTACTAAACCAACACCGTGGCTGAGTATTCTGCAACCCTACCAAACCCTCATGAGCCATCAACGCCTTTTACAATAGTGGTCCTAAACAACATCATTAAACTTACACCTACAAACTACATTTGTCTGGCGATCTGCTATACTCACTACACTCGAAGGTTATGATCTCGATGAGTACATACTCGGCACCATCGCCATCCCTGAGAAAACTCTACCAAACTCAACAACAGATAACCCAACGTACAAAACTTATATTCGACAAGATAAATTGATCTATGGATCATTACTTGGCACTCTCTCAACTGATGTTGCGAGTTTTGTCACGTCAGCCAGGACATCTCATGCAGTTTGGGAGGCTCTTCAGATGACATATGGTAATCCGTCTAGAGGACATGTCAAACAAGTCAAGGAGCGCCTGCGTACAATGACCAAAGGAAACGACTCCATCTCGACTTATATGCAGAACATCAAGAAGGCAACCAATCTGCTTGCTTCTCTTGACGCACCAGTCTCTATTGAAGATATAACAGACTATGTTCTCAAAGGCCTTGATGAGCCTTACTTACCAGTCGTCCATGCCATCAATGCGAGAGAAACTGCTATTGCATTTGAAGAGTTGCATGAGAGCTAATCAACCATGAGCTCTCTCTCAAAAATCAACACAAAGAAGCAGGTGACATCATGACTGCCTTCTACACTCAAACAAGGAATTGGAAGAACACAGGTAAGTCATTCTCATCTACATACTCCCAAGCCACTCAATCCAATCCCACAAACCAACGTTCCACGTCCCCAACCCATAACCAACAACAAGCAAATCAACCTTCCAACTCCAGAACACCAAAGCCATTTAAAGAGATATGTCAATGGTGTAGACAAATTGGTCATGTCCTATCACACTACAAAGTCTATAGGTCTCTCCATCCTAATATAGAAGTCCCATCCTCTACCAAATTCCCCACCGAACAGAATCCTCAAGTGAATGTGACTACACAACACCATTCCATCTCACCTTGGTTGCTAGATAGTGGCGCCTCCCATCATGTGACCAACGACCTGGACAACCTAGCACTTCACCATCCCTACCATGAAGGGGATGAAATGGTAGTTGGCAACGGTAAGAGACTTCCAATCACGCATATCGGCTCAACTAAGATCCAATGCATTGATAATCCTTTAACCAATGTCTTATGTGTTCCCAACATGTCAAAAAAATATTGTCTATGTGTCCAAATTAACCAAACATGCTCCATACTCAGTTGTCTTTGATGCTCATGGATTCCGTGTGCAAGATCTCATCACCAGTCGCATCATCCTTAAAGGTCCCTGTATAGATGGTGTTTACGTCTGGCCACAAGACCAACCCACAACTCGTACGGCACACCACGCCTCCTCCCAATCGATGCACCACAAACTCGGCCATCCTTCAACTGAAGTTTTTCATCATCTCAATAAATCGTTCAATCTTAGGTGCAATTTGTTTCGTCAACATGATTGTATTCCTTGTCATTTGAACAAGTCCCACAAACTTCCCTTTCACAAGTCATCAATAATATCATCTAGACCGCTTGAGATCATTTTTAGTGATGTATGGAGTTCGCATATTAGGTCATTTGATGGATAAAAGTACTATATAATTTTCATTGATCACTTTACTAAGTATGTGTGGTTGTATCCTCTCAAACAAAAATCTGATACAAAGCCAACTTTCATCAGATTTAAGGCCCTTGTAGAGAATTACTTCAATCATAAGATCAAAATTCTCTATTCAGACAATGGAGGGGAATTTATTGCCCTACATGAGTTCCTAGGTGCACATGGTATCTCTCATCTCACAACTCCACCTAAACATAACGGTTTATCCGAGAGAAAACACCGTCATATAGTCGAAACTGGTCTCGCCTTACTAACCCATTCATCCATGCCCTTAGATCACTGGCCTATCGCCATGATTATGTCCGTTTATCTCATTAACAGACTACCCTCCCCATCACATTCTTTCACCATACCTTATCAAAATCTCACTCACATGAAACCAGACTACTCTAAACTTAAGTGTTTCGGCTGCTTGTGTTTTTCTTGGCTCAAACCGTATTCCAATCATAAGCTAGAGCACAAATCCATTTCCTGTGTCTTCATTGGATACTCACCATCCCAAAGTGCCTTCCAATGTCTCGATCCGGTAACTAAACGGATCTACACCTCACGCCATGTTAAATTCATAGAGGATATCTTTCTTTACAGTCAAATGAAGAACACCACAGAAGCTTCATCAGTCGACACAACTGAATGGGCAAACTTTGGGGTACCGGTTTTACAACCCACATCAATTGCCTCCACCCATCCTATACTTCCTACACCTTCTAACCACTCAACACCCATACAGCCTACCTCACCTATCATACAAAACCCTCATTCCTCACTTACTTCCGCCCCGTATCCACTCCCATTACCTCCTACCATACCAAACCCACGTCCTGGAATGGTTACAAGGTCCCGTAACAATGTCACAAAACCAATCAAACGTCTCAACCTTCATCTGACAGTAGTCCCATCCCAACCAATTGAGCCTAAATCCATCACACAAGCCTTAAAAGACCCCGAGTGGCGAAAGGCTATGCAAACTGAGTTTGACGCCTTATGTTTGAACAAAACCTGGGATCTATTTTCTCCCAATGAGCGTTTCAATGTAGTTGGCTGCAAATGGGTTTACAGGATTAAATATAATCCAGATGGAACTGTGAGCAGGTTCAAAGCGAGACTTGTAGCGAAGGGGTTTCACCAGCGACCTGGGTGTGACTACTCCGAAACCTTCAATCCTGTAGTGAAGCCAGTTACGGTTAGGCTTATCCTTCACTTGGCGGTATCAAACAAGTGGTCCTTAAGGCAACTCGACATCAATAATGCGTTCTTACAAGGAACTCTGAAGGATGATTTTTTATATGAGTCAGCCTCCTGGATTCCTTGACAAAGATCAGCCTCATCATTTGTGTAAGTTGAACAAGGCCATTTATGGCTTGAAACAAGCCCCACGGGCCTGGTACAATGAACTCTGAATGTTTCTTCTCAGCCTTGACTTCACAAACTTCATTGTTGATGCTTCCTTATATATCAACAGCTCTAGATAAGATATGATATACCTTCTAGTGTATGTGGATGATATTATCATCACGGGAAGCAACATCAAACGTATAGAGAAGCTCATTCAAGTTCTTGCTGCACGGTTCTCACTCAAGGATCTAGGTAATTTGTCATATTTCCTTGGTGTAGAAGTCAGCAACACTTCCACTGGATTGTTTTTGTCACAAAAACGATACATACAAGACCTATTGGATAAAGCCGGCATGGCTGAAGCAAAACCTGTAGCCACTCCAATACAAGCTGAGGATCTTCAACCAGGGACCCATGGCACTGCTTTACCTTCTCCAACTGAGTACATGATGATTGTTGGAAGCCTGCATTACCTTTACCTCACTCGACCAGATGTGGGCTTCTCAGTTAACAAACTGACACAGTTTATGCACTCACCCACAATTGTCCACTGGAATGCCCTCAAACGAGTCTTACGATATCTTGCTGGATCGACAAATTTGGGTTTACATATATCAACCAGCAGCCATACCAACATTAATGCCTATTCTGACGCAGACTGGGCATGTGATAAGGTCGACTATGTCTCAACAACTGGTTATATTATGTACATTGGAAATACGCCACTCAGCTAGAGCTCGAAGAAACAAAAGACAGTGGCTCGGTCGTCTACAGAAGCAGAGTACAAGGCCCTAGCTGATACTACATCCGAAATACTTTGGCTTCAGCAACTGTTACAAGAACTTCACCAATCATCAACTCTGGCTCCTGTAGTATACTGTCACAATCTAGGTGCTAAGTCTCTTTCTGCAAACCCAGTTTTTCACTCCAAGATGAAGCACATCGCTCTTGCATATCACTTCGTCCGAAGATCAACTTGCTGATGTCCTCACAAAGCCGTTGGTACGGTTATGGTTTCAAACCATGATTCACAAGCTGCATCTCAAGAACAACGCTTTACTTGAGGGGGGATGTTAGCCTAATAAATCTCTATAATTCTGTTAGAGATATATTAGGGTCAGTTAAAGATTCTAGGGTTTTACTAAAAGATCTTCTCATAAGATCGTATCTTTGTATGTATATATATTCTCATCGATCTCTGGTTAATATACAACGGTTCATTCAGTCTTGTGTTTATAGAGCTTGCCACCCAAAATGGACCAATTTTGAGCTTGCCATCCAAAATGGCACAAGTGAACCTATTGAACTCCAGTTTACCCCCTTTCACCACATTCTTCACCCTGCCTATGGAGTGAGCAACAACCTCCTCCTTTCTTGTGAAGAGAAGAACATTCACGTGGAAAAATGACGTGATCCGAGATATGACCGCCAAGGTGTCAGCTCAAAATCCTACATGCGCGCTTATCTATGAAGCAAGATTCATTAATCGACCCGTCCGTCACCTTGACCCGATGATTTGTCATTACGAGGCTCATACAATCCAACCTGCCCACCACCTTGGCCCAATGATTTGTCATTACGAGGCTCATGACATGTAATAAAAAGTGTTTTAAGATGTTCCAAGCAAGAGAAGGGAGTCCATTTACCAATGCCAGTTTTAGGTGCTCAAATGTTGTAGGTAAATTGACATCTCTTGCTCTACATGCATTTGCTTCATTGAATTATGAAGAATGGATAATAGATACAAGAGCAACTAATTATATGATATATGATCCCAAGTTGTTTTGTAATTCAAGAACAATAGCAAAGGCAGTTAAAGTAGCCTTACCCAATGGCAACGTGAAGATGGTAGAGAAAATAGTACCAGTAAGAGTAATTGATCAGTTACAGATTAATGTTGTGCTTTTAGTACCCGGATTCAAACACAACTTGTTCTATGTGACTAAGCTGTTAAATGAAAATGGACTATTAGGAAAATTAGAGTCTATTGGATGCTCTTTTCAGTACCCTATCACTAAGAAGACAATGGTAGTAGAACATAGAGCTAGAGGATTGATTGTCATAAAGACTGATGTTAAGAGAAGGCTTGGTGCAGATGAAAGGACAAAGGAATCACAAAGCAAGATGAAACACTTACCTATATGCAATGCTGAATTGTTACTTGAAGGAATTTGTGAAAGATGTATAATTACT
Organism: Fagopyrum homotropicum; assembly: GCA_033239125.1. NCBI lineage: Eukaryota > Viridiplantae > Streptophyta > Magnoliopsida > Caryophyllales > Polygonaceae > Fagopyrum > Fagopyrum homotropicum. Next base: position 47,669,354 of record BSWB01000001.1, on the reverse strand, counting down.
AACTAGTGTATATAATCTTTATCAAAAAGTGAATCATTGGCTTCTACACCCTTTAATATCATACATGTTCGGGGTCCCTATAAAACACCAACAAGCTCAGGTGCTACTTATTTCTTGATTGTAGTGTATTATCACACTAGGTATACATGGGTATATCTAATCAAATATAAACATCAAATTGTTGGTGTAATTTAGTATTTCCTAGCTTATGTCAGGACACAATTCAGTGGTTTTATTAAGGTGATTAGAAGTGATAATGAAACAAAATTTGTACAACAAAGAATCAATGAATTGTTTGCTCATTATGGAGTGATCCATTAAAGAACAATGCTAGAGAATCCTCAATAAATTGGAAGAGTTGAAAGAAAACATATACACATTATTAAATAACTAGAGCTATGAGGCTACATGCCACTTTACCGATCAAAATTTGAGGATAATGCGTGTTAGTTGTTGTGCACATTATTAACAAGTTGCCAAGTTCAGTTTTAAAGTGGAAAATTCCATATGAGAAATTATTTCACAAACAAGTAAGTTATGAGATTAAGGGTGATGGGATGTTTATGTTATGGCAAATCCAACTTAATCAGGAATGATAAATTTGTAATAAAATCCAGGAAGTGTTTGTTCCTTGGATATCCAAAATTGTTCCCTACAAAGGTCAAACACTCACATTGCCCCAAACATATGACAAGCTAAGACAAATACCCCTAGTCAATCCTGCATTTGATGATAATGAGTCAATAAAAGTTGAGCAAGGTTTAATAGAACCAAACATAAACAAGGATGCAAATTAAACATAGGGTATGGTGAATCCAATACAAAATATCGTTTCAATGCAATATACATATACAAATGAGATGATTCCAGTACAAAATGTTGTTTTATTGCAGAATACAGTTAGATATAAGATGCATCCAGGACATAATGTTGTTTCAGTGCAGAATTTAGATACAAATGAGGCACAAAATATGTATACAAATCTCCAGCTATATCTTTCCTTCTGATCACATAGCTAGTGCGGACGAGTTTTATTCATTAAGACAAAAGTCTGAATATACAAGAAAATCAACCAGAATCAGGTCAACACCAATTAAGTTATATGATTATGTATGTGCACAAAAGAAGGGTGAAAATCAGGTCTCCAAGCTTATAGATTTTTTTAACGTGTCTAAAGAATATGTGAACTCTTTTTGTAATATGTGTATCATTCCAAAGCCATGTCATTATTCTCAAGCTAGAGGAGATCTTAAGTGAGAGGAAGCCATGACTAGAGATAGAAGCCTTGTAAGCAAATGAAACTTGGTCTGTGACTGATTTACCTCCTAAGAAGCCATCATTGGGGTCCAAATGGGTGTACAAAGTGAAATTCAGACCAGATGGAAGCATTGAAAGGTATAAGGAATCAGAGTCACACACAAGAACACAATAAAATCTTGAGATACTCCCTCGGCATTATACAATTGTCTAATTTCACAAGCATACCTAATCAGGGCTTGATGCCCTTATTTAAATAAGAGTTAATTGCTTGATACATCAACTGTGACATTAAATTCGATTCTAAATTCTTATCTAATGGGTCTGGAACCTTCCTAATTTCAATCAACTTGTCCATAAGTAGTTAAACAATGCGTGAAAGTGAAGCATGTATGTACCGAAACTAAGGAGCATGAGGATGTACTGAAATATGCAGGTGAAATGAAAACTGTGAAGATCAAACCTGGAAAGCGCACAAACGATGGATGCGGAATTGATGGTGAGTTGTTTCTTTGTATTGTATGAGAAATTTGTTTGTTGGTTCACTTAACAGCCGTTAGATAGAATAAAATCCTCCTTAGGGTTACATATAGCAATCTAATCAATCCAAATATCTAACCAGAGGGATGTGTTGAATGATGTGCGCATCTTCTCCTCCTTTGATCCTGTTGTAGAACTCATCTGACATACTCCTCAGCTCTAATTCTTCAACCGTAAGAATGAATTTCAATCCTTGCGGGAGTCTGCTCAAATTTATGCATTGCCATATTATCAACCTCTTGAGTTGAGGCATTGCACCCCTTTGTATACTCCACTCCTCTAAATTTGAAAGATCAAGGAATCTGAGCTCTCTAAGTTGCAAGAACTCCCCTGGAGTACAACTCCATTTGACGCCCATGTAGGAGCAACGCGATAAGTTAAGGTACTTCAGGTTGGGAAGTATTCCTATACATCCAAGTGTAGCTTCTGCTTCAAGCTGTGTGAACAACAAGTCTAACTTGTTGATGCAGTGGAACTGAATGCATGCCAATTTATCTTCTATTCTTCCCCGTAGTCCAAGCTTCCTTAGATGTTAACAATGGATGATATGTTCCAAATTGTTCTTTAGTAAAGATTCACCTCCTTCACATTGGGCAAGCCAGTCCAAGTACAATGATTGAAGGCGGTTCTTCATTATACTTGGGCATCGAAATGCCGCCTCTAGCAGCTCCACACTTCTTATGCCTTCTATGTATAACTTCTGAACACTTTCACTTAGACGCGGAAGTTCATCTAACATCCAATCACCTCCTCCAACACCCCATAGAGTCTGCAAATGCTTTAGTGTATGAAACTTCAACCTCTTCATGCCACATCTATCAAAGGCAAGTAAATATGTCGAAGACCCTCGAGTTTCGAAAGAACATCAGGTATTTTCACAGGCTTAAAAAATTCCTCACGACCCCTGTAGTCTAGTGTTAGAAGGTTGCGCAAATTTCCGATTGATGACGACAATTGATGGATGTTCGTCACCCTTATACCAAGGTACCTCAAGTGAATTAAGCTCCCTATCTCCTTTGGTAAGGCGCCATCACAAGTGTCAACACCCACAAGATTTAAAACTCTAAGTAGCTTGAAATTCTTGTGTATTGACTTGAAACTCAGCCTTGGCCGATCCTCAAGGGTGTGCATCTTGTAGTCTCCAACATTAGCTCGCTCAAAGAGGAAGAGAGATCGTAGGTGCCGATCCTGAGTTGGGATAGGAAAGTACATTCTGCATAAACCAAGAGCGTTAAGTTTAGTTTTATTTAAAATGAAGCAAGAATCTACGTTATCATTTTAACCTGTTGTATGAATGAATTATAGTACGACGTGATTGTGTTGATCTTGCATCCATATCAGAGGATCTCGAAGAGAATACTTGAAGAAATTCTCGTTCCTTTGCTTTCTTGATGCACAAATCTCTCATCAGATCCTCATTGCTATGTGAATAGCTAATTGGCCTCCTTCTCTTAAACCCTTGCTCTAAACTCTCTGTTCTTCCTCCATCAATATCACTACCTCTGTACTTCTTTAGCCTATCCAAGGTGTCGGTGATCCTCACTTTCATGGACTCAACCTCGTTTCCCAGCCGGTGAGTCCACCAAAGGTGGAAACATAAGCAGGCATACCTTTTGAACAAGTCTACATTTTCAACTCGGAGGATGTTGGACTCCATTGCATCTTCTGCATCATAAGCAATCTTTCTGATTTCGGTAATCAAGGTCCGAATTCGTTGATCACCTCCTTCATCCTCCTCGATGGCTTCAATGTCTTTGAGGAAGCTGCTCGTCCATTTGAGCTCTCCCTGAAGGCTCCGGACTCGATCTTCAACGCCGTATAAGAACTTAGCCTCCTTAACAATAATCTCTGCGAGCTTTCCAGCTGCAAGATTGACGATTGATTCCACACTCATTCTTTCTTTCAGCTTTGAATTCACTAGAAAACACTCAAGGTTTTTACATGATACGTGGCTGGTTTGGGAATATAGGATGGAGACATATCTACGGGTTGGTTAGGGTTTGCTCTAGCCCACCTCAACTAAATCAATTACAGTAAGCTATATGTATAGAGTAGGTGAATTGCATGTGCAAAGATCCAAAAGGTCTTCAATTTAATTCTTACTAGTGATAACTTTTCTCACTTTATGTTTAAATCAATTAACTAACATTTATTACATAAATTTAATTTATATTTCTTCTTATATATTTTAATGTTTATGAACCAAATATAGTTTTTGTTGTGTGGATTTTTATTATAATCATAAAAATAGTAAAAAAAATTTGAAAGAGAATTAAGAGTAAATTTAAATTTATAATTTTATATATGATAATTTTATATATAGTTATAAATTTATTTTATTCAAGAGGTTTTTTCTTCACATCAAGAAAAAAGTATCAATGAAAATTTATTGGATCAAGATACCAATGTACGGTTTAAATTGCTCTGTTTTTTTAGTAAATATAATATAATTTATAATATTAATAAGTTTATTTATTTTTAAATATATGTACCTACTATACTTAATAAATATATTGACAAAAACGATTTTTTTTTGTTTGTCTAAGAAATATTTTAGAATCGTTAATGAGTATCAATTATTGCCTAAAATAAACTAGCCTTTCCAAAATTTTAATCTTAGGCCCTGTTTGATGGAGATTATTGAGTAGATTATTGTACACTTTATGCGTCGGAGACCACTGCCTCTCCTTCCCACCAAAAAAAAAAAGATTATTGTACACTTTTGTATTTTTTTAAACTACATGTAGTTTGGCATAATAGATTTTTGAAGATATTAGATTTTTGAATAACTTTTTGGTGGAATTCGGAAAAGCTTTCTAAGATAGCTTTTTGGGTAGATTATCAAAACTTTTACAATTTTGCTCCCTCTTTTACATCTTGAACAATTTGTACTTTTTGTCCTTTTTACTTTTTGGTAAATTTACCATATAAATCTATCCACGAATATACTTCTACCAAACATCAATTAAGTTTTTTTTATTAGATTTTTGGAATTTACAAACCTCTTTGAAAATCTACTAAAAAAGCTACCAAAAAAGCTAAAGTTACTCAAAAAACTTAAACCACTTAAAAAACTCGCTTCACCGAACGGGGCCTGATTATCTTCCGAACTTGGGAAGTAAGAGTACTTAGAAACACATATTTTACTTTGTCATTTTCATGCTTTATTGGAAGGGTCATTTCACGTCTCAGTAAAGAACATCCCCATATCAAGGAGATAGGTTTCATTAGGGGCTTAATGCCGTTCCGGTCTCGTTCCCGATTTTGTCGGGATTCGAAAAAAATGTGTATCCCCTGAATGTTTTGCGGGACGGGACGCAAGACGGAAATTTCTCATCCCGTTTGATCTCGTCCCATCCCGTATATATATATATATATATATATATATATATAATATTTTTTTTATATTTTTGAAATATTATATAGATAAGACACACTTTGGTGTATCATTAGGGATCACAATTCACAACATGTAAAAGAATGTTATCTTTTGTAAATTATCACTAGTATAGTGCAATGCTAGGTTTTTTGAATGTGAATCGGTAAGACACGCTTTCATGTATCTTGTATTCGTTTTGAATGTCCTAACTATTAATGTAAGCTCTTGAATCGGAAATGGTATCAAGTTTTTTTTTATCATTTGTGACTTTAAACATGAGAGAAGACAAGTAAAAATATTGAATATAATCAATGCATAATTTCTACGGGATTAGGCTCGTCCCGTCCCATGTGGGACAGGGCCCGCACACGACAAAGAAAAAAAAGTTGTAAATCTCGTCCTACCTATAATTTGCGGGACGGGACGCGGGGCGACGTCAATCCCGTCCCGTCCCATGACCAGCCATAGGTTTCATTGATAAGCAAAAACATCTTTTTTTATGCTTTTGCCTAGAATTGGGTCCGGTTTGGGCAAAATCGCCAAACAGTGGTTTTAAAACCGGCCGAAACCGTCAATTTAGGTTTGTCGGTTTGACAAAACCGCCGGTTGGCGGCTTAGGTTTAGGTTTGTCATTTTGACAAACCTAAACCGTCAGTTTGGTGGTTTTTTTTTATTAGTTTTATAAAAAAAACTCGTTAAACCGGCGGTTAATCGCCGGTTTGGCGAAAAAAGAGTCATTGCAAAGGAACGACTCTTTTAGGGCCGCCAACGGCTATTTCCTATAGCCGTTAGTGTGCCCCACATCCCCAACAGATATATAACTGCTGGGATGTGTGTTTTTTAAAATGAATTTTAATATAAAAATGCTTAAAAAAACCCAACTTAGTTTCTATAAATATCCAACCCCTATTCCATTTTATCTCACGCCAACATTCTCAACTCTCTCTACTACTACTATCAACTCTCAAGTCTCAATTGCGTATTCTCAATTCTCGATTCTCGATTTCTGAAATTCGTGATTCATCTCTCAATCACGTAATGGAAAACCCAAGCGACAATGCTTATATCCGACATGTCACCAGATGAAGGGGAATTTCAACAAGATCCTCAACCGAAAATGCTTATATCTGACATTTTTACAAAGCATTACAAGAAGGGTGAGGCGATTAACGAATATTGCCATTTTGCCTAAGTAAACGAATTTTGTAAAAACATTCTCGTTTTAGGCTCGGTCAGAAATAATTTCCGAAAATGCACGAAGTTTAGGTTTGGGAATAGAAACGCTGTCTGAGACCGCGTTTTTCTTCGTGAAAAACGCTGTCATGGACAGCGTTTTAATTTACGCACACTTTTAAAAAAATATATATAGAAGCGCGATCCTAGACCGCACCTCTAGTGTAAATTTTTTTTTTAAAAAGATATAGAAGCGCTGTCCTAGACCGCGCTTCTAGTTTAATTTTTTTTTTAAAAAAATAAATAAAAATTTTTTTACACTAGAAGCGCTGTTCTAGACCGCTCTTCTAGTGTATTTATTTTTTTAAAAAAAATTAAAATTTTTTTACACTAGAAGCGCTGTCCTAGACCGCGTTTCTAAATTATTTATTTATTTTTAAATTGCTGATCATGACCGCGCCTCAATAAAAACGTTGTCTCAAACCGCGTTTTTTACGAATAAAAGCGCTGTCCTAGACCGCTTTTATTTTTAAGTTTGCGTAAATTAAAAACGCAGTCGAGGATATCGTTTTTTACGAATAAAAACGCTGTCTCAGACCGCGTTTCTATTCCCAACCCTAGACTTCGTGCATTTTCGAAAATTATTTCTGTCCGAGCCTAAAGCGAGAATTTTTTTTATAAAACTCTGCTACTTATGTAAAACGAGAATTTCTTTATAAAACTCGTCTACTTATGCAAAAGATCCAGTCTCGTGCAACTATTGTCCGAAGGTGTACAAGTGGAGGGCGAAGGGCGGCTATGGAACTTTACATACCCACATGCAAAAGTCCATCCCGAAAAGTTAGGGATATCACGAGGACGATCTTAATTGTACCACGGTTTGCATCTCCTTCCTCACCATCTCCTTTATTTATGTATAATCATAGTGATGAAAGTTTATGATTAGCCAACCTTATATGTTCTCATGCATTTTCATTTCTTATGCAGAATATCAAGATGTTCGAGAATATAACACTAAATATCTTCAACCTTCTTTTTAACCAACTTCTCGCTAAACAGTTTTCAAATTAATTTCTAAATCTTACGAACAAAAGAAATAAAATCTTTTTTCGATTTTGTCATCTTTTTTCGCATTAAGTTCTATTTGTAGTGATATTTGGAGTACACAATCACAAAAATATTTTTACATGAGCATTACTTTACATTTTATTGATAACGATATGTTTTTGCATAAACTTGTAATTGTATTTTGCCATTTCAATGAAAGACATAATGCCACAAACATTACAAACTTGATAAAAGGTTTACAATAATATAGCTAACAATGTCGAGTTTTTTCATATTCTTTTGATAATACATCCACTAACACCTCTGCCGTAAACGATTTGGTGGAGGATGCGAGACAATATTTGCGAACTCTTTTTATTCATCAAAGATGTGTATGTCATATTTTAAACTTATGTGTTCAAGGTGGACTTAAAATTTTATCGGCTATGTTAACCCCATCACCAACGCTATTGAACATAATTGACACTCATCCGATTTGAGAAAAAAATGGAGAACTATATGTTTACAAAATAATGTTCATCCAATTGCATTTTCAAAAAACATTGGAACTCGTTAGAACTCTACTTACAAATTACTTAGTCAAGCCCTTCGTTATAAACAAATTTTACAAGTTTTTCCGGCACAAAACATTTGGTGGTCAATGTTAGATGATGAAAATATTTGGCAAACTTGCCTTGATATTTGTAATGTTTTACAGTTTTTAATGATTCAACTAATATGATGAGTTACGTTTGCACTCCCTTTTTTTTTATAGTTTTTTAGAAATAGCCATAAACGTTTCCGAGGCTTTACAAACCGAATTTACTTATCCAAACCTTGTAAGTGCTATAAATAACATGAAATTGAAATGGCTAAAATATTATATTGATATTCCCTTAGTTTATCTTATTTTCGCCGTTTTTGATCATAGACTTAAAGTTGATGGTGTTACCAAATTGTTGGGTGTTTATTATGAATGTTTATGTTTAGGTTCTACAAACACTTCTACCATTATGAATAATGTTCGTATTGAAATTAAAATTTTGCTTTCTTCCTTTGAAACAAGTGCTTGATCTTCTTCTTGATAACATGAATTATGACCTTAGTATAGGCATTCATATAGATAGTTTTTCCCTTTCTTTTGCATGCATTGACGTGAATCCATAGCATTTGAGCTCATATTTGCATACTTTGATAGAACAGATGTCTACACGGATTCTTGTTACATTTGTAGGAAATTTGGCGGATTTTGAAGCAAAAGAGAACACATAAGGATAAGGCATCAAGGTGGATCATATTGGAGCATGGGAGAAAAGAGATAAGAAGACATGTTACAAAATAGAAATCTCAGCCCAATTATGAAGAATCTCAGCCGACATTAATACCGTGTTCATCCGAGATTTAGTGTAAAAACGGCTCATGGCCCAAGTTTCAAAACCCTAGATTTTCTTATAAGATAGGATGATTGCAGAAAGTTGAAGACATAAAAGACGGCTCTTGACAGATTTAAGGTGAACATTTTGACACATCAACATAGGTCAACATCAAAAATTAATTGGATTGAGGGATTGAAGAAAATTCTTGAAGAAACATTTGGTTCTTGATTTCTTTGCTTTTAGATACAAGATTGGATCTTTGTTATTGCATTTGCTATAGTTTTGGATATTGAAGATATCTTGTTGAGTTATTCAATCATTTCTTTTAGTTTTATTGGTTTATGGTTTTCTTGAATTCTTCTTTTATCTTTCTTGATTTAAATATGTGTGTTGTTGGCTAAACCCCTGCAATTTTAGGGTATTTAGTTGATGGTTGTAGTATAGATGATGATAGACTAAGCCCTTAAGTTTAGATTGGACCCTGAAAGTTGGTTTAAACTTCGAGTTGACGAATCTTGGTCTGTTCTGGAGGAATCTCGGCCGAGATTTTTCCTAAAACAACCTGAGTTTTCTTCTGTTGATCCCTTTTTTTATATATCTTTATGCTTAGGTTATATATTGCCCAAATCCTAGCCTTGTTGAGTCTTTTCAAGCTTACATCTAAGCTTAGGAAGAGACTTACCCGGTAATTCCCTTTCTTGGTTACCAAAGATGACGAGTTCTAGGTAATAAAGAATTCAAAACCCTTTTTTAGGTTTGAGCGTGCCTTCTTGTTCGCCACTTAGCGTGCGTGCAAATAAGCTTTAAATTTATAAAACTAGAATCAAGCAAGCGAACCCGCAGTGTACGGATCGATATAGTTGAGCAAGAATTCCAGAGTATCGAACACAGGGATTTGGGGGCTTAAATCCAATTATAGGTTATCAAGCAAGTAAATGTATGAAGCTTTTCAAATATTGGGAAAACAACAATCCTAAAGATCCAGATATCCAGCTGTGGCAATCGATTCAAGGTATACTAAAGATATAAGGACAAAGTTGAGGTATGCAAAGGTATGCTAATGTAAGGTAATTGTACGGTGAAGTTCCAAAAACCTTATATGACTCACCTACAAGACACTCTCTATAAAGGTTGTTGAGGCTTCAATATAGAAAGGTTCTAAAGGTAAGAATTAATGTCAAATACCCAAACTTGTAATCCAAGGATCAAGACTAACTAAACCGATTAAGGTTGTGACACTCACAATCGAGGTAGAGGTTGTTGAGGCTTCACTACCACCTAGAAAAGGCAAGCCAAGACTAAGTTAAAGCAAATCTTTAACTTTGGATTAAAGTAAAAGCAAGTTCGTAACTTAACACAAAATTACGGGTAGTTCTTGAGTTCCACGGCCGTGGAAGCTCAAGAACAGACCGTGGATTAGGGTTGTCGTCGATTCTCTCTAACTCTCAGGGTTCAGTCTGTTTACGATCGATCTATCATCATCATCTAAGCCACAACTATCAACCCTTCACCTTAGAATTGTTAAGGGTTTTTAGCCAATAACAGTCATATTGATATCAAATTCAAGGGTTAAGAGATTGAAAGATGAAAACTTCCGAAAACCTTCAATAACTTTCAAATCAATCTTAAAGTCACAATCAAGAACAATAATCGTCACTAGATTCGGAATAACACAAATAAACACAAATCTTAGATAAGAAGGAAGAACGGGATGTCAATCCGTCTTCTAAATCAAACCTAAACAAGAAGCGAAATCTCCTTGCGAACAATCTTCCGAATCTTCGATCTTCCGTCAATCCGGAAATCCCAATGGCAAAGCGCAAAAATCTCTCAAACACAATCTCCGCCAAATGCGAAATTAGGGCAATTCCAAGCGCAAGCGTAAGATGCGTCTATGCGTAAGCGAAGGTGACGGAATCTCTCATCGTCCGTCCTTATATAGTGTAAGATAAAATATCGGCCCGGCCCAATTGCGTAGGAGATCGTGGCTTAAACTGTGGCGAAAAAGATTGCCAAGATCTCGGTCGTGGAAGGGTTCCACGGCCGTAATTTAGAGCGTGGAAATCAACACGGTTTGACACAACTCCTCCACGGCCGTAGAAGTTGCTGGAATGAACCACGCTTCTCTTGCCATGGTTCCACGGCCGTGGACTTGAACGTGGAAAGTGGTACGGCCGTATTTTAGAGCGTGGTTTAGGGCTAGAACGTGATTCTTCCTTAGTCTCGTGCATCCTTCAAGATGGCACTCCCTTAGCTCCTAGGAATGCCCTCAATTCATGGACATTGCTCAATCAATTCCATCCTTGCTCAATTCCGTTCGGAAATAGCTCTCAATTACCTATAATCAACATAAAGCTTGTGTAGATCTCTATATCGACATTATAGACAAACTAGCTCACAAATGCATCAATGCTCAATCAATAACTATCATAATGGATCAAATACACTTAGAAAACGTGCCTAAAATATCACAATATTTCATGCTAACAAATAACCCCATACTTGCCACTTGCTTGTCCCTAAGCAAGGTCTTTCAAAAGCTTTAAAACAAAAGTTAGGATGAAATATGTGTACCTTCTCAAAGCAATACTTCTTTTTGATGAATGTGCCTTCTAATCAATAGATCATTCTCAAATCTTGCTTCAATCGTTTATAAGACTTTCATACACTTAATCAAAGAGTAAAGAGTAAAGAAAGCTCATGAATCAATCAAACTTCCATACAAACATCATAACCTTCAAACATTATCAAAATCAATCATAAGAAACTTTAATTTAGATCACCAAGTCATATAACATTCTTTTGATCTTAAGGACTTTCAAAGGAAAGGTCTAGAATGTGGAAAGGGAAGGAAAACTTTAAGGAATGTGGTGCATGAATCCGGGAAAGTGGATAACTACTCTAACTACTCTCTTCTTCTTCTCTTGCGGTTTCCGCAGCACTTTCAACTTAGAGCTTCGCTCTCATTCTTTTCATTTTTCAGCTTTACTTTTGGAGTTATGGATAGAGGTGCACAAAAACCGAAGCCTAGGAGATTGGCGTTTCTCAATTTTTATGAGATGCCTCAAACCCTTAGCGCACATACTATAATCCGCTAGGAATATCGCTCAATCCGATTTTGGCAAGACACAAACACCCGGCTATGTGAATGGTGCCGAGTTACTCATCGTCATGATTGACTTCCCCAAACCTATAATTTCTTTCTATTCCTTTGAATGCAAAGTATTGCTTTCATGGCCCTCCCACATCATACATGCCTTTTTCATTCAACTCCTCCAAATTCCCGGATAGGTAAAGGAGGTCAATATTTCAATGAGGGGCTAAATGATCAAAGAAAGAAGAAAGAAAAATCGAATTGCCTTAATCATCTCAACAAGAAGCATAAGAACTTATAGTGTGATTTCAACTTCAATTCCTCAACATGATTTAAATAACATTCATCACATTATGAAACTTGCAAAAGAGATATAATCAACTCATTCAATTTCTTTTCAATTCACTATTCGTTTAAGCATGCAATTGTCATCAAACTCAATTCACAAGTAGCGATTATCATAGAAATCCTTTCTATCTTTAAAAGCACATAAATTTTCAAAATTTTTCAATTTTTATGGGTTTTTCAAACTCTTTTTCATGCAATGCAATAATGAAACGTGTAACAATATAGTGAACATGCAAGATAGTCTCAAATAGAAGCAATCAAAGTGAGTAAGAGTTATTACAACTTTTAGTCAAACCCCACCCCATACTTGGAACAAACATTGTCCCTAATGTTCAAATAGAAGAAAGAAAAGAAGAAAAGAAAGAAAGAAAAAGAAAGAAAAGAAAAAAGAAACTCACAAAATGGCGGTGGGGCGGCTAAAACTGTCGGTCATGCAAATCATCAATGCGGTGGAGGCGGAGGCGGGAATGGAGAGAAGCTAGGATCGTAGTGCCGCCCGAACTGCTGGCGGTAGATGTCTCTCATCATATGGTCGAGGTCGTCCATTCGTCTATCTCTAGCATCGGCTCGGATCTCCAATGCTCCCACTCTCTCAGAAAGGCCAGTAGCCCACTCCGGCATCTGCTCATACCATCCCGGAGCTTGACTGTACCATCCTGATGCATCTAACGGTGCTGGTGCTGGTGCTGGTGGCTGTTGTGCAGACCATGGAGGTGGATCTCCGTACCATGCAGGAGGTGTCGCCATCCAAGTGGGTCTCTCACTCACGCTGGCGCGGCGAGAAGATGAACCTGAAGCTCTGGCTGGACGTGGAGAACGTCTGGGCACATCAGAAGCAATGTCCGGCTGATCCGGAAACGTGCCAAACTCCTGCTCTGCTCCTCCTCCTCCCTCAAACTGATCTCTCATCTCCTCCTCCTCAACTACGGGCGGTGGTGGGACATATGGAGGAGCTGCAATCCTGTTCGCATGCATAGCTGCGAACGTAGCCTTCCAATTATGGCGTCCAACCATAATGGAGTACTCCTGGAGCCACTCAATGCCCCTCCCCGTCCTGCTCTCCCAAGGCATAGCTGCATAAGGTGGACCTCTATGGGTAGGGAAGATGAGACCTCTAGTCATGAAGGCCTGGAGTCCTAGGGGTACAGCTGGAATACGTGTGCATGCAGAAAAATCTACCCCCAATATCCTAGCAAGGTGGGTGACTATTCCACCATAACCAATGTTCCCCGCCCTTTTGTTCTTTAGCTTGCTCATGGTAGCAGCTAAGAGGGTGGCGCAGTCAGCAGGGTGCCCATACAGCATAGAGTACAACAGAAAAAGCTCATCCGTCTTGATTTTCTGAGGTGTCTCCGTCCTAGGGAAGAGACACTCAGAAAGAACACGGTGAGCAATCTTCAAGGCTAAGTGATACATCAACTTAGCCTTGGTATCAGCTGGTTGCCAGCGGTCCTCGCTGGCGTAAATCATAGCTACCTCCTCCCAAAAATCTTTGGCGTAAACGCCGCTAGGAAAACGACCATTGAAGGTCTCTTGGAACCCAAAGAAGGCTCCGAACTCCCGGATGGTAAAATCATAGTTCCTTTCCATCAGACGGAAAGAAACTGTCCTATCCACATGGCTGTGCTCAAACGACGTCACAACCTCTCTCGTGATCTCCTCATAAGCGTCCTCTCGGATAGCCGAGAAGACGATAAGACCGGCTCTATCCAAGAGCCACATAAGGTCATCTATGATGTGGAGGGGAGCTAGATCCTCCAACAATAGGTACCTAGGTCCGATAACAGCTCTCTTATGGATCCTCTCGAGTGCATCGAGATGATCCTCGTGAATGGTAGGTACTCTAGGGCTAGGAGGTGCGGGTGATGAAGGTGATGATGGAGGTGAAGGGGAGGAAGGTGGTGGTGCTCTAGAGGATGAAGAGGAAGAGGGGTTACCCTTCCTCTTTTTGTTCTTATCCTTCTCATTCTTCTTCTCCTTAATCCTCCCAGAAACTCTCCTCACAAAATCCATTACTGTTCAAAATCACGGTATGTTCTTGGTGTTCCACGGCCGTGGAATTGACAGAGACCGTGATTCGTCTCGCTTTTTCTCAAATCTCAGCAAACAGCACTCAAACTCAGCAATCAGGCAGCCCTAATCTAATTCCTTCCAATTTCAATCAGTTCTCCTATAATTTCTAGCAAAAACGAACCCAAATTGACAAAGATAGAGAAGAGTGAAAAAACCTAGGTTTCGGATTTTAAAATCCGAATTCTACGTTCCTTGGTGATTTGCCGCTCGATTCGTTCCTTGGATCTCGTTGGTGGTCGAATTTGCTTCAGTTTGGGTCGAAGAATCGTTGAAAACGATTAACGAATGGAGAATCTGGGTGAGGGGCGTGGAATCGGCGAAAATGGTCGTGGAATTGGGTTTTGTGAAGTGTTTTTGTGAAGAACGTGGTTTATATAGTGGCCGGCAAAATTTTTGAAAATCACGATCTGTCGGGGGGTTCCACGGCCGTGGAAATGTACGGAACCGTGGTTTTTGTGATTTTTCAAAGGCTTTTGGAAATTACGGTCACTGTAGCTGTCACGACCGTGGTTTAGACCGTGGAACTCTCTGTAATGCTCCAAAGTCCAAGTTTCTTCACTTTTCTTCAAAATTACTCTTCCCCATTCCTTTTCCACTGTTCCTACATCCAAAAACACGAACATACCGGAAAAAATTGAAGGCAAAACAAAGCAAAAACGTCTATTCTAAGCTAAACTATGAATCGAAAACAAAAATGTAAATGCAATACCTTGGGTTGTCTCCCAAGAAGCGCTTTGTTTAAGGTCCGTAGCTAGACCAAACTCGCACTTATTCGAGTGCGGTGGGCGCGAACTCTTCAGCTTGGAGTTCCGGCGTATACTTCTTGAGTCGTTGACCGTTCACCTTAAAGCTTCCGCCCGCTTCACCCCATACTTCAACTGCACCATGGGGAAAATACGTTTGATTAGAAAAGGTCCGGTCCAACGAGATTTAAGCTTACCTGGAAAGAGACGAAGCCTTGAATTGAAGAGGAGAACTTGATCTCCTTCTTTGAAGTCCTTTGGAATGATATGCTTATCATGCCAACGCTTTGCTCTCTCCTTATAAATCTTGGCATTCTCATAGGCATTCAAACGGAGTTCTTCAAGCTCATTAAGGTTCAAGAGACGCTTCTCTCCCGCTTCCTTCATGCTGAAATTCAACCATTTGATAGCCCAAAACGCCTTGTGTTTCAACTCTACCGGTAAGTGACAAGACTTCCCATACACAAGGTTGTATGGTGTGGTTCCTATGGGAGTCTTGTACGCAGTCCGATACGCCCATAATGCATCATCAAGCTTCAAGGACCAATCCTTCCTAGTCCTTGGAACCGTCTTCTCTAGGATTCCTTTGATCTCTCGATTTGAGATCTCAACTTGTCCACTAGTTTGTGGATGATAAGGGGTAGCGATCTTGTGAGTAACCCCATACTTAGCTAGAAGAGCTTCAAAGCGCCGGGCAATGAAGTGAGAACCTCCATCACTAATGATAGTCCTTGGTGTCTCGAATCGTGGAAAGATGGTCTTGTTGAAGAACTTAACCACCACCATGGCATCATTAGTGGGAGAGGCAATTGCTTCCACCCATCTAGAAACGTAATCCACCGCCAAGAGTATGTATTGGTTTCCACAAGATGATGGGAATGGTCCCATGAAATCAACTCCCCAAACATCGAAAATCTCCACCTCTTGAATGTTATTGAGAGGCATCTCATTCCTCCTAGAGATATTTCCTGTTCTTTGACAAGCATCGCAGCAGGAAACAAAGGATTGCACATCTCTAAACAAAGTAGGCCAAAAAAATCCAGATTGCAATACCTTAGCGCTAGTCTTGTTCGAACTAGCGTGTCCTCAAAAACGCATCTAGGCATTTCTGTGAAAACTCAAAAACTGCATCCTTCATCAATAGATTAGTTAGCGGTTTTGATATTTTAGAGAAGTCTTTTATGAAGCGTCTATAGAATCCAACATGTCCTAGAAAACTTCTTATCCCTTTCACCGAAGTTGGGGGAGGAGGCTTCTCTATAGTCTCTATTTTCGCCTTATCCACCTCTATCCCTCTACTAGAGATTAGGTGTCCTAATACAATTCCTTCCTTTACCATAAATTGACACTTCTCCCAATTAAGAACTAGGTTAGTGTCTTCACACCTTTGTAAAACAAGAGCAAGGTTAGAAAGGCAATTGTCAAAAGAGGAACCGTATACGGAGAAGTCATCCATGAAGACTTCCATGATTTCCTCAATGTATTCGGAGAAGATGGCCATCATGCACCTTTCAAAGGTGGCTGGGGCGTTGCAAAGCCCGAACGGCATTCTCCTATATGCGAACGTACCCCATGGGCACGTGAATGTGGTCTTCTCTTGATCATCCGGGTGTATCGGAATCTGAAAGAAACCACTATAACCGTCAATATAGCAAAAGTGAGAATGTTGCGCTAACCTTTCAAGCATTTGATCGATGAAGGGTAGTGGGAAGTGATCCTTCCTCGTCGCATTGTTAAGCTTGCGGTAGTCTATGCACATCCGCCATCCCGTTACGGTTCGGGTAGGAATGAGTTCGTTATTCTTGTTGGTGATGACCGTCATTCCTCCCTTCTTCGGAACTACTTGAACCGGACTCACCCACTTACTATCGGAGATAGGATAGATGATACCTGCATCAAGAAGTTTAAGAATTTCCTTCTTGACAACCTCCTTCATGGTCGGATTCAACCGCCTTTGAGGTTGTCTTGAAGTCCTAAAGTCTTCCTCCATTAATATTTTATGCATGCATAAGGAGGGTTTGATTCCTACTAAGTCTTCTATAGTATAGCCTAAAGCTTTCCTATGTTTCCTAAGGACAACCATAAGCTTACTATGTTCATCTATGGTTAGATCGGAACTAACAAAAACCGGATAAGTAGAGTTAGGTCCTAGAAAAGCGTGCGTTAGATGAGTAGGAAGTGGCTTTAGTTCCATTGCTTTCGGAGCTTCCAATGGCTCTTGAGGAGCATCCGATGTCTCCTTAGAAGTGTCTAAGGGTGTAGAGGGTGTGGGAGAAGAATCAAAAGGAGTTGAAGAAGTGGCACGATCACCCTCTTCCACGGCCAAAATTACGGTTTCCATACACCCTCCACGGCCATGGTTTAGGGCGTGGAAAGTGGTTACGGTTGCTCTGCCTCCTCCACGACCGTGTAACCCTCTGGAGTGAGCCACGCTTTGGGTTGTGAAGTCCACGGCCGTGGAATATAGTGTATGGTCGTGGATTCTCACGTTTTCTGCCTCGTCGTGGAGTTTCTCAAACTCCTCTTGACATACTTCCTCTTGTGCTTCTAAGGCTTCAATTGCCTCATTGCACTCCTCTTCTTCCCCTACATTCGTTAGACTCATAGCAATAACCTTTTGCAAAGGATCTTTGAAGAGAATCACACTTACCTCCTCTCTAGACAACCCCTCTTCATCTTGGATATTGAATATATCCTCATCAAAGATTGGCTCCTTCACTAGAGTGGAAAGAACGAACTCTACCTTCTCTTCTCCTATGTCAAAGGCGAGTCTAGCATTCTTGCAATCGACTATGCAGCCGGAAGTTGCAAGAAACGGTCTTCCGAGTATGATCGGGACCGGACTATCTGCAGGAATGTCAAGCATAACAAAATCAATGGGAACAAAGAATTTACCTAGCTTGACTGAGACGTCCTCTACAATACCGACGGGGCGAGTGATGGATCGATCCGCCATGTACAACGCCATCTTCACCGGTTTAGGGTCGCCTAAACCGATCTTCCTACACAATGCAAGTGGTATGATGCTGACACTTGCTCCTAAGTCACATAATGCATCGTATGTGACATCTCCCACTCCTATGGGAATACAAAATGACCCCGGATCCTTTAGCTTTGGGGGCATTTTCTCCTTCATGGTCTTGATAAGATCCGAAGAATCCGAACTCATCTTAACCTCTCCAAAATCTTCTAGCTTCCTCTTGTTGGAGAGGAGCTCCTTTAAGAACTTGCCATAAGCCGGCATACCTACAATAGCATCAATGAAAGGTATATTAATATGCAGCTTGCTCATGAGTTCTATAAACTTACCAAATTGTTTATCTAGGCATGCTCTCGCTCTAGATTGAGGGAATGGTAGGGGGGGTTTGTAAGCCGGAGGAGGAACGTAGATATCTTCCTTCTCCTTCCCCTTCTCTTTGTCTTTCTCTACGGAGACTTCAACAAACTTAGGTTGCGGATCGGTGGTAGTCACTCCGCTCCTAGTTGTGATTGCCATCACCCTTCCCTTAGGGTTGTCCTCCGTCTTTCCTGGAAGTTTCCCTTGATTCCTAGGGACTTCCTCCGTATGGCTGAACATTTGGTTTTCTAAAACCTTTTGGGCTTTATCAACCTTAGAAATTTGATCATCAACCTTAATGATGCAGTTCTCCAAACCTTGAAGCTTTCCCAAAATCGTTTCCAACATGGGATCGGGCTTCTCCTTCCCCGAGGTGTTTCCTCCATTAGATGTTTGCCCCTGGCTTTTCAAAGGAGTAGAGGAAGAGGAAGGTGGAGTTAGTGAATTCGAATTGGAAGGATAAGAGTTACCGGAATTTTGTTGATTGGAGCACCAATTGTTGTTGTTTGAACCCCTATTGTTGTTCCAATTATTGTTCCGGTTGTTGTTGTTGCCATTCCAATTATTCCGGTTGTTGTTCCGGTTATTGTTGTTGCGGTTTGTATTCTCACCACCGTTGTTGTTGTTGCCCAAGTAGCCAACATCTTTCCCTTTTTGCTTTGGAAAGTTGGTCTTGATAGCCTCTTTCAACTCTTTGATCTCATTGTTGAGGGAGAAAATCTGATTTTGAGCTTCATGTGTGAGCTTTGCTCTTTGCTCCACACGATTTCCCTCTACCTTCCGGTGAGAATACTTCTCTATGACCCTTGCTTGCTTCTCAATGAAGTCCCAAGCCTCAGTATCAGGCCCGAAGTTAGTAGCAACGAGCCCCAGGCCACACTTATTTTCAGGGTTCTGCCCTGGTACAAGGGAGAGGTAGAGGATGTGGTGGAGGCACCACAAAGACTAGAGGAACTCAAGCTAGAGTTTTTGAGTTGAGAAGTGTAGTCGAGCCGGAGGCACCTACAACCACAAGTACTATTCAGAGTCATGGCTTCCCATTCAAGGTACTTTTCGATACAGGTGCTATACACTCTTTTCTTTCTGATAATTGTGTAGATAAGTTGGCCTTAGATACGGTTGAGGGGAGACCCTTCATCATAGGATTACCCGACGGGCGTAAGGTTCGCGGTACACTAGAGGTTCATGGTTGCCCTATTCGTTTGGGAAACCGTGATTGGCTAGCCGACTTTTACGTCATGTACCTAGTGCATGAAGAAGTCATATTAGGGATGAACTGGATGGACCTCCATCGAGCTATATTGGATATCAGTAGGAGGACCGTGACGGTCACCACAGAGGCTGGCCATGAGGAGATTTTCAAAGGTTGGGACCTCAAAAAGACCAGTACAATCATCAGTGCGGTCTGACCTGCGAGACTTATCGGGCAGGGATGCGAGGCCTTCTGGTGTTAGGAGAGAGGGGCTTCATCCGCCCCAGTTTGTCCCCCTAGGGAGCACCGGTAATCTTCGTCCGGAAGAAGGATGGATCGATGAGATTATGCATTGATTATCGAGAGCTGAGCAAGGTTACCATCAAGAACAAGTATCGTTGCCCCGTATTGACGATTTGCTAGACCATTTGCAGGGAGCTACCATGTTTTCATGTATTGATTTGAGGTCGGGATATCACCAACTGAAGGTGAGAGAGGAGGATGTGCCGAAGACGGCATTTCGGACCAGGTACAATCATTATGAGTTTGTCGTGATGCCATTTGCGCTCACGAATGCGCTCGCTGTCTTCATGTAGTTGATGAACGGCATATTCATCGACTTCTTGGACAAGTTCGTAGTATTTTTCATCGACGACATCTTAGTATACTCTCGGAGTGGAGAGGAGTATGCAGGACATTGAGGATGGTACTTAGAGTCCTACAAGATAGAGAGCTTTACGCTAAGCTCTCTAAGTGCGAGTTTTGGATGCCGGAGGTGGCCTTTCTTGGCCACATAGTTTCCGCCGAGGGTGTCAAGGTTGATCCGGCGAAGATAGAGTCTGTTACATCATGACCGCCTCCTAGGACGGTCAAGGAGGTGCGCAACTTCCTAGGTCTGACAGGGTACTATCGTAGGTTTGTGAAGGGATTTTCCATGATTGTCCCGATCACTCACTTCCTTGCTGAGGAAGTCCATCAGGTTTATATGGTCCGAGCCATGCCAATAGAGTTTCGAGAAGCTGAAGAGGAGGTTGACCTCCACTCCTGTGTTAGCACACTCAGAGGGTATTGAGGACTTTGTCGTTTACAATGATGCATCCAAGCTAGGCTTGGGATGTATTCTGATGCAGCGGGGTAAGGTCATTTCATATGTGTCTAGACAGTTGAAGACGTACGAGGAGAACTACCTTACCCACGACCTTAAGCTAGCCGTAGTGATTCACGCGTTGAAGAT
Source organism: Fagopyrum homotropicum (assembly GCA_033239125.1). Taxonomy (NCBI): domain Eukaryota; kingdom Viridiplantae; phylum Streptophyta; class Magnoliopsida; order Caryophyllales; family Polygonaceae; genus Fagopyrum; species Fagopyrum homotropicum. The sequence goes on along the minus strand of BSWB01000001.1, from coordinate 47,648,561 downwards.
CTGACGACATTATCTTTATGGGGCCAAGTGTTAGATCTTCAGAGATCATAAGATTCTGAAGTACATATTCACTCAGCGGGAGTTGAATAACCACCCGAGGAGATGGTTAGAGCTGATTAAGAACTTCGAGTTGGAGATTTTGTACCACCCGGGGAAGGCGAACGTGGTCATCGATGCTCTTAGTAGAAGGACACCTCGGGAGGAGGTGATAGATAGACTAACGGTTCAGTAACAGTTGCAGAGAGACTTGATATGGTTAGAGGTAGATATCCGGTTTCCAGATACGGACACCCACTTGTCTGCTTTAGAGGTTTCACCTGATCTGTCGGTAGAGATCCGGTAGAAACACAAGAGTTGTCCAGTTTTGACGAGGATCCGAGATAGGATGTCCCGATGAGAGGCACCACAGTTTACCGTAGGTGCGGACGGGTTGTTGAGGCGCCAAGATCGTATATGTGTATCTTCGGATAGAGAGTTGAGACAACGAATATTACAGGAGGCCCATTCTACACCTTACTCTGTACACCCGGGCGCAAGTAAGATGTATCAGGACATCCAACGATCTTATTGGTGGGGCGGGCTTAATTCCGACGTGGCTAGATACGTAGCCAAGTGCGCGACCTGCCAGCAGGTCAAGATTGAGCATCATAGGCCCGGAGGAGAGCTCCAACCACTTCCGGTTCCACAGTGGAAGTGAGAGGTCATTTCCATGGATTTTGTTACCAGCTTGAGGCCGAGTAGGGGCTTTGACGCGATATGGGTTATAGTAGATCGTCTGACGAAGACCATAAGTTTCATCCCTATTAGGGTAACGTGGCCGGTGAGTCATCTAGCCGAGGAGTTCACCCGGTAGATAGTGACGCTCCATGGGTTTCCAAGGACTATCATCTTAGATAGGGACGAACGCTTTACCTTGAGGTTCTGGCAACAGATACACGCCACCCTAGGTACGAGCCTTCATTTCACGATCACGTATCATCCTCAAATGGACGGTTAGTCAGGGAGGACTATACAAACCCTGGAGGATATGTTGAGAGCCTGTGTGTTAGATTGGGGGCAGGTATGGCCAGACCACCTTCCTTTGGTGGAATTTTTGTACAACAATAGCTGGCATGTGTCGATCGGGATGGCTCCTTACGAGGCGTTGTATGGGCGGAGGTGTCGTACTCCTTTGTGCTGGGATGTGCTGGGAAGGATGAGTGGAGTAGCACCTGAGCATGTATAGGACGATATGGCTCGGGTAGCGATGATCCAAGAGCATATCGGGCCGCACAGAGTCGTCGGAGGTCTTATATTGATAAGAGGCGCATGCCTCTAGAATTTAGAGTTGGAGCACAAGTCTGGTTGAGAGTGTCGCCGACGCGAGACGTCAGACGTTTCGGCATTAAGGGGAAGTTGAGCCCTCGATATGTCGGACCATTTGAGATCCTATAGCAGGTTGGAGAGGTAACTTACAGATTGGCATTGCCACCGTGGTTATAGGGTGTCCACCCGGTATTCCATTTGTCTCAACTGAGAGAGTACATACATGACCCGAGACACATCGTTAGCCATGACAACCTAGTGGTTGAGCCAAACCAAACGTTTGTAGAGCACCCTGTAGCAGTCGTGGAGAGGAGTGCAGTGGTCGAGACGAGGAGCCGATGAGGATACCTGGGAGATAGAGGATAGTGTCTGGAGGAACTATCCAGAGTTTTACACTGATCTAGTGACGTCTATAGGACCGTCAAGTTAGTCCCAAATTCTTTCCCTGTTTATTTTATGCGATTATTTGATGTGGTATGCTATATAAGTTTCATGCGAGTATTTGTGTGTACCTTATGAGGCCTTGGTGTGGTAACATGAGTAGGCGTTGGTTATCGAGTCGATAGTTGGTACGTTTATGGTTTCTGAGTTGTTAGCAAGGTTTATGATCGAGGGTTCGGCGTTTAGAAAGCTTTGGGACAATGCTTGTTTTGAGGGGGATCTTATATAATGCCCGGAATTTTGGTTCCATTTGGCGAGTAGCATTATAGCCTTTACTGGAAGCTCCCGCTCTTGCGGCTTCGGAGACCTGCAGTCGCAGCCATCCACGATCGCGGCTCGGGCGTCCCGCGGGGGTGGCGACCCATCAGAGCGGGAGTCTAGCCGTTCCTTTCGACCTTTCGTCACATTTATGGACTCCGACCCTCATTACCTTGGGTGATCTTTGGGTTGCTTGACCTTTGGTTTTCCCATATTGATGCAGCCTTACCTCCTCACCTTCTTACCCCTTTTCATTCACGTTATTGTCCTTTCCTCCTTATCCTTCTCTTTCTCTCATTCTCCTCCATTCTCTACCATAGCCTTCTCCTTCTCGTGAAGCTTCCAAGCAAGGGTGTGCACTACAGATACGTGCTACAGTGTAAGTCATCTTCTTCTCCTTCTTCTCTTCTTCTTCCTTCTTCCTTCTTGCACCCTAGAGGGGTGAGAGCCATGGATTCACTCAAGAGAGTCCTCTCTTGTTCTTGCTTGTGTTCTTGCTTGCTTAGGCCTTAGAGAAGGGTTGTGATCTTGTGGTGGAAGCTAAGGGACGATCATAACATCTAAGGAGGCAATTGGAGGGCTGGTTGATGACATGATTTATGACAGTAGTTTAGACACTCTTTTAGGTAGTTTCTCCATTCATTCATGCATGTTTCCCCACTAGTTCGGGACGTTTACGCTTAATTGAGTCATATTGTCGGAATAGACGTCTACATGAGCTTTTGTCGGTTTTGTAGGTATTTTGGGGATCATTTGGACATAATTGATACATTTGATGTTCATACCTCATGATGGTCTGGAATTGAGGTTCCAAAAGACTCATGCTTGGAGGAAAGAAGAAGGCAAGGACCGTAGTTGGTCAAAGATTGGATTAACTCTTGATCAAGTGGTGTTTTGTGCTGAATTTGTGCTATCTGGACCACCCACGACACTTGGCACAACTTCTCTATGTCCGACCTTTGCTTCCCTTGAGTACTTAAGTAATTTTTGTAGGCTATTTTGGGGTTCCCTTTTGGATCCTTGGACTCCCAATTGTCCCTCTCTTCCAAGCACCCTTGTGGGTGTTCTTGGGAGATTAGTGTAGAACTTTGTTTCGTTGAGATTTAGAGTGAGATTTGAGTTATTTTGAGTGAGGTTTCCTTGTACATCATCTTGGACCTGCTCTTGATTTGTTGTAAGATTGTTGCAATATCTATCTAGATAAGTAACTTCTCTTCTTTGATCTTATCTTCATTTCTAGCTATGAATTGCAAGCATGCTTGTATGATGAAATTTGATCTAGATATGTATGTTATTGGCTGAATAGATGTGATTCTAGGGTGAAAGAATGATGGTTATGTTTTGGATTATGATTGTATGGACTTGAATGTTAGCTTAGGATGGATTTGAGTTCGAAAACCTAACTCAGTCCATGATCTCACCCTGTTCTTCATCCCATTTCGGCCGAGACGTGTATGATCTACCCGAGATGTATGTGATGTTGTTCTATTGTTGATGAATCTGGATGTTAGGATGTAGATGAGTTGAAATTCTAGTGTTTGTTGAGCCTAATCTAGCCCAGGATACCTTTGCTAGCAACTTGAGGAATGAAACTTGATAGCATGTATTATAGTCTATATTTAGAGACTTGTTTAGACGTTTTATCTTCAATAATCTGCATGTTTGAATGTATATTATGTGATTATATTGTCATTTTATCTACCTTTGCGGGAATCGAGGTCTACACCAAGTTTCAATATAATCGTAGGTAAAATGGCACAATTTGGATCGAAATGGAGCTAAGGAGCAAAGGAGTCATCGGAGCTACATTCCTGAGCTTAAAAGAGAACACAGAAATCAATGAATTAACAAAGAAGATTTACTTTGGACCAGATTTGAGAGATTTCACCTTCAACTGAGATTCACCTCGGTCAGCTACAGTACCACCTCGACCGAGGTGATCTAGAGGAGCACCCCGACTGAGGCGAATATCCTGACGCGGCGAGATATATTTTATTTGGCTGAGATCTTTTATTTTTGGAGGGAGAGATCTTATATTTTTGGGCTGGATTTCTGGAAGGAAGATCATATATTTAAGAGATCTATTTTAAAGATATAGATATATTTTATTAGGATATTATCTTTTTAAGATATTATTATCTTTGGAAGATAATTCTCCTATATAAAGGGTTGGATTTTCCACAAATTCAGCAACCCGCTATCGTCGAAGGCTGAGAATAACCAACAAGGAAGGATTTTTGGAAGTTTGAAGGAAGATTGAAGGAAGGAAGTTCATAGCTTGTTATAGCTTTTGTGAGGGGATTTGTAAGACTTTCTTAGATTCCCTTTGTTAGATTGTCTTGTTGGATTTGTGATCAAGGAACGTTGATTTGTTTGATATTTGATTCAGTTATTGAAGCCTTGTTCTTAAGGTTTTTTTGTTCAAATATTCATTCTCTTCCCTTATATTTGATTATTGCTTTCATGATGATGAGTGGCTAATTTCTTTGTGCGATTCTAGGGTGATTGGCTGAAAGTTGTGGGAAAAACAATGATAGAATAACCTTAATCCAGTAGGACCCTGAAAGTTCGAGCCTTTAACCTTAACCCTAGAACATCTCGTTCAGTTGATGAACATCTCGGCCGGGGTGGAACTTGACTGACCGAGGTGACCTTTTCTGATCCGTAACTGAGATTTAAGTGTTAGAGTTTGCCAAATCCTATTCTTATTACACCTTTCCTGGTTCAATGCAAGCCTAGAATGAGACTTACCCGATAATTCCTTTGTTTGTTTACCCAAGATCATAAGTGTAGGTAATAAAGGTTTATCCTTTATTGGGGTTTGAGTGTGCCTTCATCCCATCTTTGTGAGTTAGCCCGAGACTTACCCGGTAAAGGTTGATTCTATTCCCTTAGTTTGTGTGTTGGTTTGAGATTATAATTCATTTCCTTAGTACCTTGAGACTTACCCGGTAATAGGAGCTTTTGGTTTGGAGTTAATGAGTAGTGAGACTTACCCGGTGATCTACTCCACTTTAGAAATACCTTCCCTTTGCAAAATCTCAGCTTTGTCCGCTTATCTTGAGATCTTGAGTTGGAGCTACAACTAGATGCTTTAATACCTAGAATTTGCATATTTCCTTTAGCTGACCTTATTATCATCTCTTTGATTGCTTTAATCGCTTTTGTGGTTATTAGTTGCATTGACAACCTATACTTGCTTAGTTTTACCTAAGTCCTCGAGATCGACACCCTGGAATTCTTGCTTTTTTATTAAAATTGATCCGTACACTGCGGGTTCGTATCCTTGTTTAAGCATATTTTTTGGAATATAAATTTAAAGCTTGCACACACCGTTTGGAGCAAACAAGTTTTTGGCGCCGTTGCTGGGGACTTGGTCTAGACCGAGCCGGTTGCGGTTGTCTTTCGGGGCAATTGCCCCTGTTGCTACTAACCACTCTACTTGAGTGACTTTCGCAGGTTCTTCTTAGGTTTATGCGAAGAACCCGTGCTGCGAAGGAAATCGTTCCTTACGATCCCGAACCAGAAAAGACATACAAAAGACGCTTGAAAGAAGCGAAAATGGCCAATCGAGACGATCACGATCTTGAGGCCGAATTGAAGGAGGCGATGGAACAACTGCGCCTCAATAGGGAAGAACTACAGCCTGAGAGGGAGCAAAATCGCACCAGAGCTGCAGAGATTGAAGCAGATATGGCTGAGTTACGAGCTCGGATTCTGCATCGACCAGACCCTCGACCGAGGCAGGACCCCGCTCCAGTTGCCGCGGCCGGGATACTTACACCTCGGATGCCTGTCCGAGATGTTCTTTTTGCAGGTATCCCACAGACCCTAGGACAGAGGATGGACCCGAACCAGCAAGTGAGGCGTCCAGGAGTCAACCTAGGTGATCCAGCGGAGCATGATTATGAACTTCGACCGCAAGTTCTATCCATGATCCGCCAATGCCAGTTTGTAGGTTTAGAGAGGGAGTCTCCGCATCAACATTTGCAAAACTATGAGATTTTGATGGAGACCTTGAGACCTTCAAGGCTGGAAAGTAATAATTACAAGCTAAGGCCTTTTTGTAAAATCCGGAATTTTTATTCCGTTTATTTCCGAATCAATTCGGACTTCGAGCCGTTGACGGTTCCCATTCTATCTAGTATTTCTTTCTTCACAAATTTTATCATTTTATGTAGAATATAATTCACATAAAATGATAGAATTATATCAAACCCTAATTCTTATAATTATTTATCATTTTATGTAGAATTTAATTCACATAAAATGATATAATTATATCAAACCCTATTTCTTATAATTAATCCTTAACGACGACTTTAGACGAGATCATGACAAGGCTGAGACGAGACTGTGACAAAGCTGTGACGAGACCATGACAGAGCTGAGACGAAGTCATGACGAAGCCCGACAACTCTGTGACGAAGTCATGCATGGGCCTGACAAAGCCATGACGAGTTTTTGACAAGTCTTGACAAACTTTCAGCCCACTTATTCTCACCTTATTTTCAACCCATGTTTCTTGTTGGATTTAAATGAAATCCCTTTGCTTCTCACTTGTCTACATGAATCGGAGCAGCCCAGGAGGCCCAGCTGGATGTGGCCCAAAGTACTCCTCTCTTGTGTGCTGGCCAGTGACGTACAGCAGCCCTAAAGATGTGCAAACCGTCGACCCTCCCTCTCCCCACCTTGCTGTCCTCGTCAAAGTCACTCTACCGCCATCCCTCAGCGACCCTTCGTGCAGCCTGTCGAAGCACCCAACCATGGAGCCTTCTGCGCAGCCACAGCTCAGGCGGGAGTCTTGATGATGTGATCCCCACCGGGGAAGAAATCATCGTCATCAAGCCGGAACCAATCGTTTTGCCACCAACCGTCCAAGTCAAAAGTCAGCCGGAACTTATCAAAATCAATAGTTATGTGTTGGAGGTCATGCCTAAAACTGAGCCAAAACCTATTGAAATCAAACCGAAAAAGCTTGCTCCGAGCATGCCCAATGCAAGCCAATTTTCACTCTCTCCGGCTAAGCTGTCAGGTTTGCGCACTCTCAGTAAAACGACTATAAATGAGACAATACTTGGAATTAAAATACCCATGAGTACTACTTTGAAAGGTATTTTCAATATCTACAACTTTCTAGTTTACTCAAAGTCGATATTGCAAGAGGAAGAGGGTGAAAATGACCCTACATTGCAGCAAGTACGGTACTTGTATGGATTGTTGGACAAGATCATGCATGGAGGCATGAAAGATGGTTATACAAAACATATTCACGTCCTACCATACATATTTCGTGCAGCATACATGCTCACATTATTCATATATTATGCATGAATTTATGTATTGATCATGAGAAGGTCAACATGTCAACATTCAATCAAACATTGAAGGCATCTTCACACACATACATTGAATGGAGGCCAAGGTAGTTCAATGGTCTTCTTCTCCTTCAATATGGACGTCCAAGACTTGATTAGACCATCCTTGATGTGTTGTCCAAGTGAAGAGAATAGGATCCAAGAGTCATCTTTGATTAAAGGCCAAATGTGGCCATTTATGTGTTTGAATTTCCTAGAAAAACTCTTGAATTTCTTGCATTTCCTTTTGATAAACCTTTGATATTTCTAGCACTTAATTAGGGAGTTTTTAGGCTGAGTTTTGTGGCTATATAAAGCCTTGTATCCTCCCATTGTAAGGGAAGTGAAGTTAAATGAAGTAAGTTAGCCTTTGTGCTTTCAAAGTTGTTGTTTGCTTTAAAACAAAACCCGAATTCTAGGTGAGATGCTTAGTTTTCAAACATCTAGGTGAGATGCTTAGGTGGTTCTAAGGTGAGAGGCCGAGGAACGAAGGTTCGAACCCCAAAGTGAGATTCCGAGGGTAGTTCGTTCGAGTTGAGGGATTCCCAAAGTGAGAGGCCGAGGGAATTTGCTCTTCATATCCAAAAACACAAAATCCAAAAAAAGGAGTTCCATTTTACCGATTCCAATCCGAGTGTGAACTTGTGCCGGTGGATCCTCGTGTTCGAATCGAGTTCGATCACATCACTTGATCTGCTCGCCTTTGTACACAACCACCGGACTGCTGGATGCTTGGGACCAGATCTTCTCCCCTCTACACAAGCGGCGCTCTCCTCCACAATCGAGTACGTGATTCAGTGAGGATGGTCCTCCCTCTCCTTGTCTTCCTTGTTATATTCTAGGGCTGATGGATACTTGCAAACCTTGTACAGAAACACAGCAGTAGCGAGAAGGATTCCGGGTTGTTGACTGGGCATGAAGTGACAAGCAGGCTTTTTCAAGTCCATATTAGGGTATGTTAGACACCTCTTTTCTTGCTGAATTTTGGATATGTTGTAGTCAGTAGTATATAGTAGATCATACTAAAATTTGGGAAGAATCGGAGTTACGGTTTGAGAGTTATGATGTTGCAAAGTTGACTCCTCAAGCAGTTTTTATAAGTGTGCTGAGTGTTGATGAAAACAGCAAGTGATGCTGTTTTGTGAGATAGTTTTGAATAAGCTCTTGATCTCCGTTGGGCTTGAATTTTGGATATGATATGGTTGACATATTGTTGTAGAACATATTAAAATTTGAGAGGAATCCAGCGAGTTGTTTGGGATTTATGATTTTTCAAAGATGGAGTCGTAAGCAGTTTTTCTGTTGTGCTGAAATTCAGTTTTGTGAGATAGTTTTAAATAGGATTTTGATCTCCTTTGCGGCTGAATTTTGGATATATTATAGATAAGATTTTATAGTAGAACATATCAAAATTTGGGATCAATCCAGCGAGTAGTTTAGGAGCTATGATTTTTCAAAGTTAAGACAGTGTGTTGTTTGTTAAGTGTTGTAACCAACTTTAGAAATTTTTGTAGAAGTGATGCTTTAACAGTCTTAAGAAATTCTTTCTCCTATGAGTAGATTGGATATCATAGATGATCTAGATAATTATTTCGGAATTTTTATAAGTTTATTCGAATTTCTTATTTGATGCCGAAGTTGGACCTTAACGATCTTCCCGAAAATAAGAAAATGGGTACATTGCCAGTTTGTAACCAAACTCATCTTTAGGAGTTAGAATATGACTCTTTAGTCTCAAATAAGAGTTTAGGCATGAATTATGGAATTTTTAGAAGTTTCGGGATCAAGGGTAAAACAGTCATTTTACCATAAATTGGTACTATATTAAATTATGTTCTAATAGGATCTTCTACCTTAGAAGTCTTTGACTTCTAATTACCTAGAAAGTGTGCTGACACACTTGCCTCCTTTGACAGGCAACCGAGTTATACAGTTACAGATTGAGTTTTGATTAAGAGAGTTGAAATCTGATTCAGGTAAGTCCACGGACTTACTTAGCTGGCTTCTTGTATGAGTGTAATGTGTATGAGTGGTGTTTGTTAGTTATAATAAATAACGAAAACGGATTAGGCCGACTTTACTATTTACGTAATTGACCCAAGTGTATGATAACGGGTCGTGACATCATCTGCCTAGCTCTTGCGAGAGTCTAGGAGGTTCCCTGCGACCAACCCAGTCAGGTGGACGGTCAGATGCATTAGTACCATTCCGCGTTGGTAAACGGGGACAGGGGCGAGGTTTGGGAATCCCTCGTGTCACAAAATAAGTATCATTAGTAATAACTTATCACCTAATTAAAGATAATAAAAGGATTGAGTGTTGCATGTTGATTGTGTATGTTGTGTGTCTGTGCTTTTACCTTTATCCTTATGCATAGAATGTTAGCTAACGGTTTTATACCGCTTGTAGTTGCCTTGCAGGTTAGGACAGTTGTAGAGAGATCCGGAGGAAATGGTCAGCCGGGTCCACGTACTCATTTAGTTGGGGACGGGAATGTCTTCTGTTCTTCATATGCGTCGTTTTAGTATCTTTTCTTGTACGGCTGATACATATTCTCCATGTATATATTTTTTTAAAGTTTTCAAATGTTTTAAATATACTTTTGTGCCTTGTTGTATGATCCAAGTAAAACTGTTGTCAAACTAAGGTCGGGACCCATTGTGCGGTCCTAACCAGTAGCTCCCCGAGTTCTCAGAATTTGGGGTGTTACACTTTTTACTTTTCTTTGAAAGACAGAGCACTTACTTAGTATCAGTCTCTTCCTCCCGGAAAGATCAACACTTGGGAGGAGATGACGACGGAGTTCTTAACAAAATTCTTTCCCCCCTCCAAAACCGCTGAAATGAGAGGGAAGATAAATGCATTTATCATGTAGGACAAGGAGCGTTTGTCCAAGTCATGAGAGAGATTTAAAGATGTTTTTTGGATTGCCCACATCATGGGATTCCCAAGATAGAGTTGATGGAGATTTACTTCAAGGGATTGGATGAAGCTACCCAATTCAACCTTTAACTACTATCCGTCGGCACATTTATTGACATGCCGATTGATGAAGCTTGGGAGTTCATTGAGATACAAGCTTTGCACATGGAGAAATACTCCCACCAAGGAGCCGAAAATGGAGTTAAGAGAGTTAACTTCCAGGAAGCTCCATCAAATGATAATCAACTCATTTCTCTCAAGAATGATGTGAAGCAATTGAAGGACCTTTTGGTTGCTCACACCAAGAAGGAAGAGGGAGGATAACAAGTGTCAAGGAACAACAATCAAGGTTCCCGGAACAACAACTACAACAACAATAGAGGCTCCAACAACAACAATTGGAGATCCAACAATCAAAATCCGGGTAACCATTATTCTAATTCCAATTCTAATAATTCTTTTAATCCCTCTTCTTCTTCTACTCCATTGGTATATGGGAACTCTTGCCATTTGCCCGTTGAGCTAGAACACAAGGCGTATTGGGCAATCAAATGATTGAACTTCGACATCAAGGAAGCCGGTGAGAAGCGGCTGTTGGACATCAATGAGCTGGAGGAGCTGCGTTTGAACGCTTATGAGAATGCCAATATCTACAAGGAATGGACAAAGAAATGGCATGACAAGCGTATCATTCCTAAGGAGTTCAAAGAAGGAGATTTAGTTTTACTCTTCAACTCCCGCATTCGCCTCTTTCCAGGTAAGTTGAAATCTAGATGGACAGGACCTTACGTTGTGAAACATGTTTTTCCTTATGGTGCAGTTGAGATTTGGGGAGAAACAAGTGGAAGCTTCAAGGTCAATGGTCATAGACTTAAGAAATACCAACCGGAAGTCCAAGTTGAGGAGATTGCACCGCTATATCTTGTTTAGGGATGCCGTACGGTCCAGCTAGCAACCTTAAATCAAGCGCTTCTTGGGAGGCAACCCAAGGTATTGCTTTCTTTTCCCTTTTCTAGTCTAGCTTTAGATAGTTTGCTTTTGCTTTGTTTTTGGCGTCCTAGACAGAAACCAGGTACTTTCTAAAGAAGGAATACAACCCAGGAGCAACACTGGAAGGACAGAAGTTCGAGAAATTGAGAAGACAGAGTTTGACTGAGACACATCTCGGTTGTAGTCGCAGTACCTCGACCGAGATGATTCTTGAGCAACCGAGGCGACTAAGGCTGACAACAATCCACCTCGGTCCAGTCGGAACCACCTCGACCGAGGTGACAGCAGAATCGGCGAGGGGTATAAAAGGGGAACAATTTCTCCCTCTTTCCCTCCCAACTCTCCCTCGACCGCGGCGCATCCTAACCTCGTTTTCTTCATTTCTCGATTGTTTTCTACGATTCTTGCTCCGATCTCGCAAGGAAAGGCTAGAGGATCAGTTTGCAAGCGAGAATCTGCAACAAAAATGCCTCAAATCGACTGAATCTGGGGAAAACGTTCGAAAACCCTAACTTTCTTCTTCTCGCTGATTTCAGTCTAATTTGGCTTTGGTTGTCATTGATTTCTGTTGGAAAAGGCTTAAGTACCCCTTAGCAACAATCTGTAGTGAAATTGGGGGAAAAGAACTGGAATTCAGAGAGTTGGAATCGAACAGTTTCTTGCCTCGGTCCAGTCGACCTGTGCCTTGGCCGAGGTGTTCTTGAGGTCTGTCAGAGCAACCGAGGTGACCTGTCAAAGAAAGAAAAAAAAAAGAGTTCCAGATCTGATCACCAGATAGTCCTGAGAGATAGATCCTCCCCTTCTTCTTCTTCTTCTTCTCGACCTTCCATACCGGTGATACATGAGCGTCACCAGGCTGACTATGACCGCATCTGTACGCGCCTTGTGATTGCGCCGCAATTTCTAGATATTGCTGCTTTTGATTGCCTCCATTTTGTTGAGGACCTGAGGAGGATGGTTTCTATGGTGGGGCTGGAGCAGTTCATGGAGATTAGAGCTCCAGCCTACCTAGAGCCCACTTTGGAGTTTGTGAGTTTTGTGACTCATTTGCCTGAGGAGAGAGCCATCAAGTACCGGTTGCTGAACCGAAACTACTTAGTTCCGATGGATCAGTGGAGAGATATCTTCGGGTTCCCGATCCCTACAGTTCCCGACTTCCCTTCTCGAGCCGTGGCTCGACAATTTTGGGGTCAAATTGCTCATGTTGTTGAGCATGCTGACAGGTGGAGACCTGGAGACTCCAGGGAGAGGAGTATCTTCCACCTTGATTTCCGACTCGCCCACCGTATATTCAGTGAGACACTTCTGGCGCGTACTGAGATGCCCTAGAAGGTTAGACAAGGGGAGCTTCTGAGCCTATTCTGTATGGTTGTGACCGGGGGAGTGCCTGATTTTGGTACGATGCTAGCTGAGGATCTGCACAGGATCAAGGCTAAGGGGAAGGGAGATATTTGCTGTGGCGGCCTAGTGACTCACATAGCTACAATCATGTGCCTTGATCTGAGCGCATGTACATTGGTGGCGGCTGCCAAGCCGCTAGGTCTGCAGGAGATGATCACCAAGAGGATTCTAGTTCCTCGTGGACTCACTACGCCATATGTGGCGATGCCTTGGGAGCAGACTGCCCCTCAGGGTATCAGATGGTCATCTCAGTTCTCTGTCTACGACCCTCAGTACTGGTCCATTTTATGGACACCTTACATTGAGGATGCTAGAGATGCAGCAACTCAGGTGCAGGAGGAGGAGGATGAGGATGATGATGGCGGTGCTGCCATGGAGACAGGGACAAATACAGCCGGTCCCAGTGAGCCAGTTATTGACCTAGACAACGAGGCTACAGAGGAGGAGGCAGCTGCAACACCATCACGTCCTGCTAGGCGCAAAGTCCGTAGACAGAGGGATCCCGTAGCTCACCGATGGATGGACGAGCTAACGGATTAGATGATCGACTCTTACGCCGCCTTATCCTTGGACATGTTGGAGATGAGGGAGAGCCAGCACTACCAGCGCCGGATGTTGGAGATACAGTTCCAACATACTATGGGATACCCTTTTGATCCATCCCAGCATCCTTTCTTCCCGTATCCACCACCACCACCAGCAGATCAGGAGTAGAGCTTGCAGGGATTTCTTTTATTTATTTATTATGCAGCTCAGCTTATGTCCGGTGAGTACTCTATTTCTAGACTTATTTTGACCCACTGGGACAATGTGTCCCAAGTATGGGGTATGGATGTATCTTATTTGACACTATGTATGACTTGTATGACTATTTATGATTTCCCCTAAGCTCTATATGCTTATTTGAGATTACATGCATGCATTCAGGTTATTTGATTGAGAAAAACGTCAGAAACTGGTTAAAGAAAATTTTTTTTATGACCTCAACCGAAGTGATTCTTGCCAGACGAGGTCAAGTATCTCGGTTGACTTAGAACATCTCGACCGAGGTGGTTTAACTGAAATAGTTTTCAAAACGATTTTTGTGCTTCTTATCTGAATATGACCTCAGTGATGATTTTGTTTGCAGATTGGTTTTTGGAATCTTTATATGTTTGAAAGGTTTTATGATATGTTTAAGTTGCTAAATGCTTTGTTTGAAATTTTGGCATGTTTAATACCTTGTTTTTATCCAAATTATGTTGAATTTGAAGGTTGACACCACATGATGAGTTCTATCACTTTCTTCCTGGGATGATTAAGGCAATTCACTCTCTTCTCTTCTTCTTCTTGATCATGCTTAGCCCCTCATATACATATTTGCCTTCCATTACCTATCCGGAAGCAAGCAAGTGAAAAGCAAGTGAAAGAAAAGTTGAGATGTTGGCTGGAAGTTCGAAAGAAACAAATAGGTTTGGGGAAGTCAATCATGATGATGAGTAGCTCGGCACCATTCACATAGCCGGGTGTTTGTGTCTTGCCAAAGTCGGATTGAGCGATATTTCTAATGGGTCATGGTATGTGCATCAAGGGTTTGAGGCATCTCGAGAAATTGATGATTGTTGATCTCCTAGGCTTCGGTTAGTGTGCACCTCTGTCCATGCATCCCAAAAAGTAAAAAATTAAATAAGCAAAGCTTATTGGGGGAAGATATTGAGTTTCAAAGAAAGTGAAGTAAGATCATTTTCCCGGATTCTAGCACCACATTTCCTATAAACATCCCACCCTCACACGTTTCTTGACTTTCTCTTGAAAAGCCCTTGAGACCTCGAACTTGTTGATTGACTTAGTGGTTTAAACTGGATTATACATGATTAATTTCGATAATTATGATTTATTATGCATTCTATGATTTTATGCCAAGATGAACAACTTTCTTATATTTATAAAATGTTTTGATCATATTTTAATTTTAAACACCATGAAACATTCTCTTAGAGTGATCTATGAGTGGAGTACACCACCAAAAATGTTTTGAAATACTTTTCATTGATCTTTATGACTTATAATCCATTTTATCTTGTACTTAAGATTTGGAACTTGCTTGGGGACAAGCAAGGGACAAGTATGGGGTATTTTGATAGCATGTATTATAGTCTATATTTAGAGACTTGTTTAGACGTTTTATCTTCAATAATCTGCATGTTTGAATGTATATTATGTGATTATATTGTCATTTCATCTACCTTTGCGGGAATCGAGGTCTACACCAAGTTTCAATGTAATCGTAGGTAAAATGACACAATTCAGATCGAAATGGAGCTAAGGATCAAAGGAGTCATTGGAGCTACATTCATGAGCTTAAAAGAGAACTCAGGAATCAATGAATTAACAAAGAAGATTTACTTTGGACCAGATTTGAGAGATTTCACCTTCAGCTGAGATTCACCTCGGTCAGCTACAGTACCACCTCAACCGAGGTGATCTAGAGGAGCGCCCTGACCGAGGCGAATATCCTGACGCTACGAGATATATTTTATTTGGGTGAGATCTTTTATTTTTGGAATGAGAGATCTTATATTTTTGGGCTGGATTTCTGGAAGAAAGATCATATATTTAAGAGATCTGTTTTAGAGATATAGATATATTTTATTAGGATATTATCTTTTTAAGATATTATTATCTTTGGAAGATAATTCTCCTATATAAAAGGTTGGATTTTCAACAAATTCAACAACCCGCTAACCCGCTATCGTCGAAGGCTAAGAATAACCAACAAGGAAGGATTTTTGGAAGTTTGAAGGAAGATTGAAGGAAGGAAATTCATAGCTTGTTATACCTTTTATGAGGGGATTTGTAAGACTTTCTTAGATTCCCTTTGTTAGATTGTCTTGTTGGATTTGTGATCAAGGAACGCTGATTTGTTTGATATTCGATTAAGTTATTGAAGCCTTGTTCTTAAGGTTTTTGTGTTCAAATATTCATTCTCTTCCCTTATATTTGATTATTGCTTTCATGATGATGAGTGGCTAATTTCTTTGTGCGATTCTAGGGTGATTGGTTGAAAGTTGTGGGAAAAATAATGATAGAATAACCTTAATCCAGTAGGTCCCTGAAAGTTCGAGCCTTTAACCTTAACCCTAGAACATCTCGTTCATTCGATGAACATCTCGGCCGGGGTGGAACTTGACTGACCGATGTGACCTTTTCTGATCCGTAACTGAGAGTTAAGTGTTAGAGTTTGCCAAATCCTATTCTTATTACACCTTTCCTGGTTCAATGCAAGCCTAGAATGAGACTTACCCGGTAATTCCTTTGTTTGTTTACCCAAGATCATAAGTGTAGGTAATAAAGGTTTATCCTTTATTGGGGTTTGAGTGTGCCTTCATCCCATCTTTGTGAGTTAGCCCGAGACTTACCCGGTAAAGGTTGATTCTATTCCCTTAGTTTGTGTGTTGGTTTGAGATTATAATTCCTTTCCTTAGTACCTTGAGACTTACCCGGTAATAGGAGCTTTTGGTTTGGAGTTAGTGAGTAGTGATACTTACCCGGTGATCTACTCCACTTTAGAAACACCTTCCCTTTGCAAAATCTCAGCTTTGTCCGCTTATCTTGAGATCTTGAGTTGGAACCACAACTAGATGCTTTAATCCCTAGAATTTGCATATTTCCTTTAATTGACCTTATTATCATCTCTTTGATTGTTTTAATCGCTTTTTTGGTTATTAGTTGCATTGACAACCTATACTTGCTTAGTTTCACCTAAGTCCCTGAGATTGACACCTTGGAATTCTTGCTTTTATTACAATTGATATGTACACTGCGGGTTTGCATCCTTGTTTAAGCATATTTCTGGGGATATAAATTTAAAGCTTGCACACACCGTTTGGAGCGAACAGAACTTACCCGGTAATTTTCGCTTATAGATATAGAAGATGATGGACTCTAGGTAGTAGTGAGCAAAAAAAAGCCGTTATTGGATTGAGTGTGCTAGGGTCGTTGGCTAAGACTTACCTTTTCCGAGACTTACCCGGTAAGGAGGGATTTGACCCTTAGGTAGTGGCCGGTTTTTGTAGAATTCTCGACCTTAGTTCCTTGAGACTTACCCGGTAATAGAACTTAGGTTTGAGACTAGTGGAACATGAGAATTACCCGGTAATTGTTCCCATTAGAGAAACACCCAAATCCAAACAACCGAAGCTTATCCTTAGATATTTAGAAGCATGAGTCCATTGCCATAACCGGAATTCCGAATCTCTAGAATCCGCATTTCTTACCCTTACCACGTATCCTTGTATTTGTGTGTTGTTTGTTTGCTTGTTTTGCATATCTTGTGATCCTTTTTTGATCATCTTAATAACCAACCAAAAATATTGTGATTTTCATTTCTTTATTCCTTACTCATCTCTTAGTTTGGATTTACACTATCTTTGATTGAATGGTTTTATTTCATCTCAGTCCTTGTGTTTGACCTCGGAATACTTTCAAAACGACCCATACATTGTGGGTTCGCTAGGTAGTTTAGGAGATCAGATTGAGTTTATAAATGTACAACATTTTGTGCAACCTCCTAGTGTAACATTGCTGCACATCGAAGAACCGAAGAATTGACGTTTCCGGAGTTCAGACATGGGGGCGGGTCTTGTGAGCCGCAGGGGCGGATAATGTGCAGTGCGGGGGTGGGTTCTGTGAACCGCATGGGAGGATTCTGCTCTTCCGCGATTGCGCCTTTTGAGTTCCGCGGTCGCGTCTCTTCACTAGTAGGTCACCGATCTCTTGATCTCTCCTTTTCTTTCCTCATCTTAGAGTTTGATTCATCTTAGTACCATGTTAGGCTGGCTTAGTATAGCTTGATATGGAATGCCAAGTAGTGGCTTTGGACCCTAGGGTTACCTTGTGAGAGTTGTTGGATTGTTGGTTGTTATGTTGTTGTAAGATCATTTGGATCTTCAAGATTAGTGGTTCATATGCTAGTATGATCAGGATGTGAGCTTATAGGGTAGTGAAGACTGAGAGTGTTGACCTAGCTTATGAGTTGAATGATCTTGTGAAGATCATTAGAGCTAAAAGTCTAAGGACTTCTAGCTTGTTAGAGAGATGTTGATTTTTGTGCCTTATCATGACCAAGCGTTGTGTACTTTCCCACGGGAAGTTGGGAGGGATTCATTCGGGTTTAGCTTTAAGTCAGGTAAGTCCACATACTTACTTAGCTAGCTTCTGCGTATTAGTTTGATGTGTATTGGCGGTGTGTGTTAAGTTATGTTATAACAATGAAACTGGAATAGGACGACCTTTGTATTTTATAATTGGCCCAAGTGTATGATAATGGGCGGTGACATCACTGCCTAGCTCTTGCGAGAGATAGGAGGTTCTCTGCGACTAGTCCAGGCAGGTAGACGGTTGGATGCATCAAAATCATTCCTTGTTGGTATACGGGGACATAGACGAGTTTTGGGGATTCTTATGTCACAAACCAAAGTTAAATTAGTAAAGGGATAACGTAAATAAAGATAATAAACGGGTTTGTGTGTATGCATGTTGTGTGTGTATATCTTCCTTATATGTATATATGTCTTTACCTTTATCCTAATGCATAGAATGTAAGCTAATGGTTGTATACCGCTTTGTAGATGCCTTGTAGGTTAGGGAAGCAGTCGAGTGATCCGGTGGACGGGATCGGATTTATATTATTATTGTCTTAGACTTTCGTTACGATATGTGTTATTTTGAGTGTAACGCTAAGATTGTGACACGCAAAAGTCTTAAAATTATAACTCAATATATTTTTCCTAACTCCTAGCGAACCCACAGTGTATGGGTCGTTTTGTAGCAAGGATAGTATTTCGAGGTCGAACACAAAGACTAAGGTGAAATTGAATCAAATAGCGACAAAGGATAGTGTAAATCTAGGTTAAGAAAGACAAAGGAATAAAGAAATGAAAATCTCAATGTTTTTGTATTGGTTTTGTGGTGATCAATCAAGGATCACAATTCACGCAAGGTTAACAAACAACTAAGCTAACAACACAAATAAACAAACACAAACACGAGATAGGTAATCAAAGAGAGAAAAGCGGATTTTAAGGGTTAGAAATTCCGGTTATGACACTGGACTCAAGCTTCTAATCATTCCTTGGATCGACTATGGTGTGTTGGGAAAGGGTGTTTCTCAAATGGAACCAATCACCGGGTAGGCCTCATGATCCGCTAATCCCGCAACTAAGGTCCTATTACCGGGTATGTCTCTAGGAGCCTAGGGATGGGAAATCTACACAAACCGGATTGCTATCTAGGGATCTAACCTCTCCTTACCGGGTAAGTCTCGGGAAGGCAAGTCCTAAACATCAATCCTAGAACACTCAATCCAATAGCGGCTTATGAGGCTCACTACTACCTAGAGTTCATCATCTTTGGTACTTAAGATCGGAAATCACCGGGTAGGTCTCTTTCCTCACTTAGATTGCTAGTATTAGGTCACCCTAGGCTAGATTAAGCTTAACAAAAACTAGGATTTCAACAATCTAACATCCTAATATGCAGATTTATCATTTAAAGCTCAACAGAAGCAAATCACGGTCAGATCCTAAGAACCACGGCCGTGGTCTGGCTAGAACAAACCGTGATTTCTAACAGCAATCAAGTACGAGCAAGTAAATCGTCCAAAGATACATTTAAGTCTATTCTATCATAGTCCAAGCCATAACCATCATTCCTTTACCCTAGAATTGCATCTATTTAGCCAACAACATGCATCATAACAATCAAACTCAACAAGCATACAATCATGGGTTCCATAGCAAGAAAATGGAATGAAAGAGAAATGAAACAAGTAGGATAAGAAAATCAAGCTGAATAAAATTCAAGAAGGACTTACAACCCTTCAAAAGAAGGTTCGAATCGTTTCTTACAACCCTAGCAAATGTCTTTAACAAAACTCACTCAAAACCACTCAAAAACTATGAAACTAGTGTGCTTCTTCTTCTTCTCCAAATGAGAGTGTTTCGTCTTCTCCAAGAGTAGCTCCCCTCCAATGGTGTGTTGTGAGAGAATGTCGGAGAGGGTGTGTGTGGTCAGGTCCCCCTTTAGAATCAGCCTGCAAGAGTACTTATAGCCTCCACCAAGAGCAAGAGTCGGTTATGGAGATCGTGGGACAGCTGTCTCAGCTGTCCAGAGGGAATCACGGTCCAATTCCACGGCTGTGGAAGTACCACTGACCGTGATTTCTCTTGTTCAGCCTTCATTTGATCGTTGAGCCATGAGTTGGTGCAAGGCATGCACCAACATGGTCCTATGTGTTCTTCTTAGCTCTTAGCTTGCTTCTTAATGAGTCCGTGTATCGATTAAGCTCCAAAGGCATGCACCAACATGGTCCTATGTGATTTCTCTTGTTCAGCCTTCATTTGATCGTTGAGCCATGAGTTCGAGCAAGGCATGCACCAACATGTGTCATCACGAGGAACGATCCTCGAATGTATCGATTAAGCTCCAAAGGCTCCCAAAATACCTACAAAACATGCAAAAGTCCGTGTAGACGTCTATCTCGACAACATACATGAATTAAGTGCAAATCGTCACGAACTATCTAAATGGATGCCTAAACTAACGTCATAAATCGTGTAGACTTTTGTTACGATATGTGTTGTTTTGAGAACTCGGCTGGAGTTTCCGTTTTGAGTTGTATTTTGGATTGTCATAATGCATTAAAATTCTTTTGTTTACCTTTTTATTTGTTCCATATTGTAAGGTCCGGTGAAGTTGTTGTCAGGCTAACGGTCGGGACCCATTGTGATGTTCTAGCCCGTAGCATCCCGAGTCCCTCGAATTTGGGGTGTTACATTATATAAGCATACCTCAGTCTTAGGGTTAAATACGTTGATTCCTTCTGAATTCAGTAGTACTCATATTTCTCATTTTAGCCGTCAAGTAGTTATTAGCTTTGAAGGATCACCTAACTGGAACCATACAATTGTGAGCTTATGTCCTTTCCTATTTTTATATTGTTTTTGCTTTATATTTTATCATATTTTGCTAAACTTCCTCATGATCTAAGGATTGGACGATCCCTATAATAGTTTTATTTATTGTTTGCATATCCACACACACACACATATACATATATATATATATAATATATATATATGATTAAAATTTTAATATTGCTTCTTTTCAAAGCACTTTATTCCTACTTTTTAACTACCTTTGAAAGAAGTGACGTTTTTAATTGGTTTAGAGAAAACAAGTGAAGAGCCAAAAGCGAAGTTTGAATTATTGAATTTATTGAAAAAACACTTGATTTTCTGAGCACTAGTTTATCAAAGATTTGAGAATTTCTAATCATCGTAAAAAGACCTACACTATAAACAATCACAAAAATGACTCAATCTAGACCTAGTCCCCGACAACGACGCCAAAAACTTGTTACGCTAAGATTGTGACACGCAAAAGTCTTAAATTTATAACTCGATATATTTTTCCTAACTCCTAGCGAACCCACAATGTATGGGTCGTTTTGTAGCAAGGATAGTATTCCGAGATCGAACACAAAGACTAAGGTGAAATTGAATCAAATAGCGACTAAGGATAGTGTAAATCTAGGTTAAGAAAAGAGAAGGGAATAAAGAAATGAAAATCTCATTGTTTTTGGATTGGTTTTATGGTGATCAATCAAGGATCACAATTCATGCAAGGTTAACAAACAACTAAGCTAACAACACAAATAAACAAATACAAACACGAGATAGGTAATCAAAGAGAGAAAAGCGGATTCTAGGGGTTAGAAATTCCGGTTATGGCATTGGACTCAAGCTTCTAGTCATTCCTTGGATCGACTATGATATGTTGGGAAAGGGTGTTTCTCAAATGGAATCAATCACCGGGTAGGTCTCATGATCCACTAATCCCGCAACTAAGGTCCTATTACCGGGTAAGTCTCTAGGAGCCTAGGGTTGGGAAATCTACACAAACCGGATTGCTATCTAGGGATCTAACCTCTCCTTACGGGTAAGTCTCGTGAAGGCAAGTCCTAAACATCAATCCTAGAACACTCAATCCAATAGCGGCTTATGAGACTCACTACTACCTAGAGTTCATCATCTTTGGTACTTAAGATCTGAAATCACCGGGTAAGTCTCTTTCCTCACTTAGATTGCTAGCATTAGGTCACCCTAGGCTAGATTAAGCTTAACAAACACTAGGATTTCAACAATCTAACATCCTAACATGCAGATTTATCATTTAAACCTCAACAGAAGAAAATCACGGTCAGATCCTAAGAACCACGGCCGTGGTCTGGCTAGAACAAACCGTGATTTCTAACAGCAATCAAGTACGAGCAAGCAAATCGTCCAAAGATACATTTAAGTCTATTCTATCATAGTCCAAGCCATAACCATCATTCTCTTACCCTAGAATTGCATCTATTTAGCCAACAACATGCATCATAACAATCAAACTCAACAAGCATACAATCATGGGTTCCATAGCAAGAAAATGGAATGAAAGAGAAACGAAACAAGTAGGATAAGAAAATCAAGCTGAATAAAATTCAAGAAGGACTTACAACCCTTCAAAAGAAGGTTCGAATCGTTTCTTACAACCCTAGCAAATGTCTTTAACAAAACTCACTCAAAACCACTCAAAAACTATGAAACTAGTGTGCTTCTTCTTCTTCTCCAAATGAGAGTGTTTCTTCTCCTCCAAGAGTAGCTCCCCTCCAATGGTGTGTTGTGAGAGAATGTCGGAGAGGGTGTGTGTGGTCAGGTCCCCCTTTAGAATCAGCCTGCAAGAGTACTTATAGCCTCCACCAAGAGCAAGAGTCGGTTATGGAGATCGTGGGACAGCTGTCTCAGCTGTCCAGAGGGAATCACGGTCCAATTCCACGGCTGTGGAAGTACCACTGACCGTGATTTCTCTTGTTCAGCCTTCATTTGATCGTTGAGCCATGAGTTGGTGCAAGGCATGCACCAACATGGTCCTATGTGTTCTTCTTAGCTCTTAGCTTGCTTCTTAATGAGTCCGGAGATGTGTCATCACGAGGAACGATCCTCGAATATATTGATTAAGCTCCAAAGGCTCCCAAAGTACCTACAAAACATGCAAAAGTCCGTGTAGACGTCTATCTCGACAACATACATGAATTAAGTGCAAATCATCACGAACTAATGCCTAACCATGCATGAATAGCGGGAAAAACTATCTAAATGGATGCCTAAACTAACGTCATAAATCGTGTTATCAAAATACCCCATACTTAAGGTTTGCTCATCCCCGAGCAAGACCCAACTATAGACTAAGAGATGACATGATTTATGCATGCAGAAAAACAACAAAATCTTTTTGGAACTGTGCTTCTAACATTGGATCACCTTCATAGTCATGTTTCATGGCAATGGACAAGCAATCATGCATCAAATGATTGCAGGCCCACTTATATTCTCAATAGAATGAGCTGTGAATGAGCTGTGAATAAGAAAAACTATCTTTTTGGAACGGTGCTTCTATCCCCAATAGAATGAGCTGTGAAGGAGAGAATGTGGGAGAGGGGGGATGCTCAGCAACAGCTTGCAGGCCCACTTATATTCTCCACCAAGAGCAAGGCCGGATCAAGAGATCGTGGGACACGTGGCTTAAGCTGTTGAAGGCCTAAAAATCGACCCAGTCAAGAAAATCGGCCGATTTTCCTGAGTGATGGTCTGATTTTTCTTCAACAGAAGCATGCTATGATTGTCTAGCCATGAGTTGCACCATTGCTTGCACCAATAGTGGTCTTTGTGTCCTTTGTTGCTCCAATTATGCTCCTTCCAAGCTTTGGATGTGTACCACCATGAGACTTGACCCTCGAATTTATCGATTAGTGCCCAAAAGATCACCGAAATAGCTACAAAACCGACAAAAGCTCGTGTAGACGTCTTTTCTAGAGATATGCATAAATTAGACGTAAACGTTATGAACTAATGTCAAACCGTGCATGAATAACGGGAAAAACTATCTAATTTAATGCCTAAACTAACGTCATAAATCACGTTATCAAAATACCCCATACTTAAGATTTGCTCGTCCCCGAGCAAGATCCAACTATAGACTAAGAGATGACATGATTTGTGCATGCAGAAAAACAACAAAATCTTTTCGGAATTGTGCTTCTAACATTGGATCACCTTCATAGTCATGTTTCATAGCAATGGATAAGCAATCATGCATCAAATGAGTGAAGGCATGGAAGGACAATTATACTTAACTAGAAAGCATGCATGAGAGGTGAAAATGAAGAAGTCAAGATGATCATGAGTATATCCAATCTAGATCACTAAGTCTTACACACATGCAAATAGGTCACACGGACTTAGGAAAGAAGAGGCCAAGAAATGTTGTGATTAGGTGATAATTTTTAGGTCATGTGATGCTAATCCGGGAAAGGAACTAACTCCACAATTTCATTTTCGATCAACTTCCCCACAATTTCATTTTCGATCAACTTCCCCACAACTTCCCCACAAGTGTACATTTTCGATCAACTTCCCCACAAGCGGACCTCGGGATTTTTCCGAGGTGCCTTACACCGGGCACACATACCAAGGCTCGTTAGGACATTCGGTTTATCCGACTTTGGCAAGGCACAAACACCCGATTATGTGAATGGTGCCGAGTTACTCGTCATCAAAACAAAAGTCCCCAAACCTATATTTTTCTACACTTTTCACAACAAATTCAGCACTTCATTCACAACATTCTTTCATCAACAACTTCACCCCACACTTGTTTTTCACACACATCAACACACTAGCATGCTCCTATTCCCGTATGGGTCAAAAGAGGTCAAATTTTATATCAATTGAGGTGCTCAAACAACATGATCAAGATGAGAAGTAGAGAAAGATGAATTGCCTTAATCACTCCTAAATGATGTGCAAGAACTAGCATGTAATTTCGACCATCAATCCTCAATCCAATCAAGGCAAACATCATGATCACAATTTATACATGGGATTCAAGACAAGTACTTCAAGTCCACATATGCATACATCCATTCAACACATAAGGCCATCCATAGCCAATTCACAAGACAATCTCACATAAGGGTCATTCCCAAACTTAGAAGCACTAAAATTTTTTTAAAAAAAATTTTCTGATTTTTTTTTTTGGAATTTTCTAGATATATATGTACAATGCAAAACATAATGAAACATGTAACAATATTAAACTATCCTAGATGCTAATCATGCAAGTGATCATGAAAACCCCACCCCATACTTAGAAACACATTGTCCCCAATGTGCAATTCAAGTAAAGAAGAGTGAAAGAGGGTCCTCACAATGTAAAAATGGTGTTGCTTTGGTATTTTGGTTCACTCATGTGGAGTGATGGTGGATGACCAACCAAAGGTGGTAGAGAGCTCTTGATGTTCAATATGGCATCGGGACCCGCGCTAGGCGCCGCTAGCTGTCCAAGTCCCACGTCCGCTCCACCCACGTTTGATGCGGGATCACCATCATCACCTTCCTCATGCCATGCAAGGCTTCCATGCTACTTAGGTTCTAGCACACAAACACCAAACACACAAAAACATAAAAATGAAAACAAAAACAAAAACAAAAAGGGAAAGATGTCTACCAATGGGTTGCCTCCCACCAAGCGCTTCTTTAAGGTCATTAGCTTGACCAAACTCGGGGGCGTTTCACTCAAGGTGAAGTGGGGCAATCATATCCACCGGAGCTCCCGGGATATACTTCTTCAACCGGTGCCCATTCACCTTAAAATCTCCACAATGCTCCCCTCCTATCTCAACCGCTCCATGGGGAAAGATCTTCTTTACCACATAAGGACCCGTCCATCTTGACTTTAGCTTTCCGGGGAAGAGCCACAGCCTTGAGTTGAAGAGAAGAACAAGGTCTCCTTCACTCAACTCCTTTGGGATGAGACGTTTGTCATGCCAACGTTTGGTCCTTTCCTTGTAAATCCGGGCATTTTCTTAGGCATCCAACCGGATCTCCTCAAGAGCGTTCATGTCTAGCAACCTCTTCTCACCGGCCTCCTTGAGGTCAAAATTCAGCCACCTTATGACCCAATACGCCCTATGCTCCATCTCTACCGGAAGGTGGCAAGACTTGCCATAAACTAGCTTGTAGGGAGTGGTGCCAATCGGTGTCTTGAAGGCGGTTCTATATGCCAACAAGGCATCATCGAGCTTCATAGCCCAATCCTTCCTTGTTCTAGAAACCGTCTTCTCAAGTATCCCCTTTATCTCCCGGTTGGAGATCTCCACTTGGCCACTAGTTTGGGGATGGTAAGGTGTTGCCACCGTATGAGTCACCCCATACTTAGCCAAAAGTGTCCCGAAGTTCCTATTAGTGAAGTGCTCTCGCTTATGATCACTCTTGGTGTTCCAAACCTAGGGAAGATCACTCGGTTGAAGAACCGCACCACAACCTTGGCATCATTTGTGGGAGAGGCGATTGCTTCTACCCATCTTGACACATAGTCTACCACCAATAGAATGTAGAGGTTGCCACATGAAGAGGGGAATGTCCCCATGAAGTCCACACCCCAAACATCAAATATCTCCACCTCTTTTATGTTGTTCAAGGGCATCTCATTCCTCCTTGAGATGTTGCCCGTCCTTTGGCAAGCATAGCGAGCTACCACAAAATTCTGCACGTCCTTGAACAAACTTGGCCAATAAAACCCGGATTACAACACCTTTGCACACGTCTTGTGTGAGCTAGCATGGCCTCCACATGGCAAGGGATGACAATGGCGGATCACACTCTCCACCTCATCCTCCGGTATGCATCTCCTAAAGACCTCATCCGGCCCTCTCTTAAACAAGAGCGGTTCACTCCAATAGTAATGCCTCACATCCTTGAAGAACTTTTTCCTCTGTGCATAGGACAAACCGGGTGGAACCTCTTCACAAACGAGATAGTTCACTATGTTGGCATATCATGGCTCATTACCCTTTGACACTTGAAGCAAGCACTCCTCCACCATTTGCAATTGCTCATCCCGGAATGAGTCATCAATCGGGATGTCATCTTTCTCAATATCCAATGGTGGGAGTCTACTAAGGTGGTCCACCACAGAATTTTCGGACCCCTTTTTGTCCCGAATCTCCAAATCAAACTCTTGGAGAAGAAGGATCCACCGAATCAAACAAGGCTTGGCATCCTTCTTTGTAAGGAGATAACGGATCGCAGCATGATCCGTATACACAATGACCTTCACTCCAACAAGATACGAGTGGAACCTCTCAAATGCATACACAACCGCTAGCAACTCCTTCTCGGTGGTAGCATAATTGAGTTGGGCAACATCTAGCGTCTTTCTAGCATAATAGATGGCATGTGTAAGCCCAACTTTCCTTTGTCCCAAAACAGTCCCAACGGCAACATCACTCTCGTCACACATGATCTCAAACAGTAAACTCCAATCCGGAGGTCACATGATAGGTGCGGAGATCAAAGCATTCTTCAACCTACAAAAAGCCTCAAGGCAATCCTTGGAGAAAACAAACTTAACATCTTTCATTAGTAGGTTAGTAAGAGGCTTAGAAATTTTAGAGAAATCTTTTATGAATCTCCGGTAAAAACCGGCATGCCCTAAGAAATTCCTTACCCCCTTCACCGAGGTAGGTGGTGGCAACTTCTCTATTGTCTCTATCTTAGCCCTATCAACCTCAATGCCTCGGTTGGACACCAAGTGTCCCAACATAACGCCTTCACTTACCATGAAGTGGCATTTCTCCCAATTCATGACAAGATTAGTCTCCTCACATCTCTTTAACACCAAAGACAAGTTAGTTAAACAATCATCAAATGAAGATCCATAAAGAGAGAAATCATCCATAAACACTTCCATAATGTTTTCAATATATTCAGAAAAGATAGCCATCATACGCCTTTGAAAGGTGGCGGGTGCATTACACAACCCAAATGACATTCTCCTATATGCAAATGTACCCCAAGGACATGTGAATGTAGTTTTCTCTTGGTCATCCGGGTGGATAGGGATTTGGAAGAATCCACTATAGCCATCTAAGTAGCAAAAGTGTGAATGTTGAGCTAATCTCTCTAGCATTTGGTCAATGAAAGGAAGAGGGAAGTGATCTTTCCTAGAGGCCACATTTAGTTTCCTATAGTCTATACACATCCTCCATCCCATAACCGTCCTTGTAGGGATTAGTTCATTGTTCTCATTAGTCACTACGGTCATCCCACCCTTCTTAGGAACCACATGCACAGGACTAACCCACTTACTATCCGAAATCGGGAAAATGATTCCCACATCTAGCAATTTAAGGATCTCTTTCTTTACCACCTCTTTCATGATAGGGTTTAGTCTTCTTTGAGGTTCAATTGAAGGTTTATGATTGTCTTCCATCAAAATTTTATGCATGCACAAGGAAGGTTTAATGCCAACTAAGTCATCAATGGTAGAGCCTATAGCTCTCCTATGCAATCTCAACTCATGCAACAATCTATTCAACTCATCATCATTCAAGCATGCATTAACAATCACCGGATAAGTAGAGTTTTCACCAAGAAAAGCATACTTCAAATGAGAGGGGAGGGGTTTAAGTTCAAGTTTAGGAGGACCTTTATCGATTGGAGATGCTCCATACAATGTAGGTTGAGATGATTCCAAAGCTATGGAAGACTCTCCAAGGCTTCTTGAAGCTTGATCAACCACTAAGGCACTTTCTAGAGAAACCACGGGCAAAATCACGGTCTCTAGCAAAACCCCGGGCGTGGAATCTGAGAAGCTGGCACTTTGGAGCATTCTAGAGAGTTCCACGGGTAAGTCCACGGCTGTGGTTCTTGGTGGCAGGCCGTAATTCCTACAGTGTTTCAGCATGACTTCGTGCACTTCAAATTCAGCACTTGTCTCCTTTTCCAATGCATCCAAGGCCTTGATTTCTTCATTGCAATCATCTTCAACCCCTTCCTCCATCAAACTTAAGCTAAGAACCTTCTCCAAGGTGTCCTTGATCAAGATCGAGCTCACAACTTCTCGACATTCCTTTTGCTCGACAATGTTGAACACATCTTCACCAAGGGCTAACCCCTTCATCATTGTGGATAGCTTGAACTTGATATTTTCCTCTCCTATGTTGAAGGAGAGGATTCCATTTTTGCAATCTAACAAGCATCCGGATGTAGCTAAGAAAGGCCTCCCCAAGATGATAGGAACCGGATAGTCCGCCGGGATGTCCAAAACAACGAAGTCTATTGGCACATAGAACTTCCCGAGTTGCACCGGTATGTCTTCCAAGATTCCTACGGGGTGGATTATTGAACGGTCCGCCATATAGAGGGTCATCTTGACCGGCTTTGGCTCTCCTAGCCCAACCTTATTGCAAAGTGCAAGCGAGATAATGCTTACACTTGCTCCAAGATCACAGAGGGCTTCATACTTCACTTCTCCAATCCCAATTGGTACACAAAAAGATCCCGGATCTCTTAGCTTAGGAGGCATCTCCTCCTTTATAGTTTGGATCAACTTGGAAGATCTCTTTGTCATTCTCACTTCTCCATACTCCTCCAATTTCCTCTTGTTGGAGAGTATTTCCTTCAAGAATTTTCCGTAGGCCGGCATACCTAGAATAGCATCCATGAACGGAATGTTAATATGCAATTTAGACATAAGTTCAAGGAATTTACCGAAGTGTTTGTCCAAACGAGCTCTTGCTCGTGATTATGGGCACGGTAGTGGTGCTTGTATGGAGGTGGTGCCACATATGTTGGCTCATTATCCTTGCTCTTGCCTCCTTCTTCTTGCAATGTCTCTTCTTCTATCACCACTTGCTTCCCCTTATCATTTCTCTTAGGTAAGGGGTCCTTCATGCTCAGCCCACTCCTTGTTGTGATGGCCAATACTTGGCCTCTTGGGTTATCTTCGGTTCTTCCGGGAAGCGTTCCCGGATCTCTATGAGCTTCACCCTCCTTTTGGAAGACTTGTGCTTCTAGCACCCTTTGAGCCTTAGAAATGGAAGTCACCGTGCTCTCAAGACCACTCAACCTTCCAAGCAATTGTTCAAACATCATCTCGGTTCTATCCTTTGGAGGTTGAGTAAACCTGGGTGGAGGCTCTTGTGAAGCCTTAGGTGGTGGAGCCACGCTTGTGGAAGCGGGAGGGTTCAAGGCTCCATCCGGGTTGGAATAAGAGAACCCGAGATGGTTGTGGTTAGGCCGGTAATTGTTGAATTGACGGTTGTTGTTGAAGTTCCTAGGGCCTTGATAATTGTTGAAGTTTCCCCTTCCCATGTAGTTCACATCTTCCTCCTTGGAAGACAAGTTTGCTTGCACTTGCACTTGAGGACTTGCTTGATTCTTAAAAGTTGTAGCACACAACCCCCTCAAAGACTTAAGCTCATTGTTGATTGCATTGAGCTTGTAGTTGCTCATGGTGACTTCACTCACTTCATAAACTCCCGGTTTTCTCCCATCACTCTTCCTATGGGAGTACTTCTCTATCACCAAGGCTTGCTTCTCTACAAACTCCCAAGCCTCATCCATATTCTTCTCCATGAATGTTCTATTGGAAAGAGATTGAAGCTTGAATTGGCTATCTTCATCATGTCCCTTGAAGTAGATCTCCAAAAGCTCTATTTTCGGTATACCATGGTGTGGAAAATCTAGGAGGTGGTCTTTGAACCTCTCCCAAGACTTGAATAGGCTTTCTCTATCCTTCATCACGAAGGCATTGATCTTCCCTCTTAGCTCGGTTATCTTGGAATGTGGGAAGAACTTTGTCAAGAACTCGGTTGTCATCTCCTCCCAAGTACTCGCACGCCCTAGTGGAATCGATTGGTACCAAGCCAAGGCTTTATCCTTAAGAGAGAAGGAAAAAGCCCTAATCTTATGGTTGTTGTTCTCCAATCTAGGCGGCCTTAGAGTCTCCATCAAAATCTCATAATTCATCAAGTGTTGATGAGGGGACTCTCCTTCCATCCCTCCAAATTGATTATGCCGGATCATTTGAAGCACTTGAGGGCGGAGCTCATAATCATGGGCTGCGGGATCTCCTAAGTTCACACCCGGACGGTGCACTCTTTGGGCCGGATCCATACGTTGCCCAAACGTTTGTGGCTCCTCAATCATAATCGGCTCAAACCGAATGTTGACCGCCGGCTGCGGTGGTGGTGGAGGAGGAGGTTGTTGACGATTAAGCTCTCTTTGCACAAGAGCTTGCCTAATCTCTTCGATTTCCCTCCTAGTTGCTTCTTGCCTCTCATTGACAAGTCTCCTTTCATTCTCCAAGAGTTCATCTCTTAACCTAATTTACTCTAAAGCCTCATCTAACTCAGCTTGAAGATCTCTTGCGGCCATCTATTTCTTCTTCTTAATGCTCTTAGATCTAGCTTTAAGGGTTTTCTCCGGTTCGGGATCGAATGGAGCTAAATCCTTGCCACGAGATCTTCGCATGCACCTAAAGAATGAGAGATGTCCTGAAAATGAAAAGACACAAACCAAACAAGATCAAAAGCAACAAGAAAGACCTATACTATAAACAATCACAAAAATGACTCAATCTAGACCTAGTCCCCGGCAACGGCGCTAAAAACTTGTTACGCTTAGATTGTTACACGCAAAAAGTCTTAAATTTATAACTCGATATATTTTTCCTAACTCCTAGCGAACCCACAGTGTATGGGTCGTTTTGTAGCAAGATAGTATTCCGAGATCGAACACAAAGACTAAGGTGAAATTGAATCAAATAGCGACTAAGGATAGTGTAAATCTAGGTTAAGAAATGAGAAAGGAATAAAGAAATGAAAATCTCAATGTTTTTGGATTGGTTTTATGGTGATCAATCAAGGATCACAATTCATGCAAGGTTAACAAACAACTAAGCTAACAACACAAATAAACAAATACAAACACGAGATAGGTAATCAAAGAGAGAAAAGTGGATTCTAGGGGTTAGAAATTCCGGTTATGGCATAGGACTCAAGCTTCTAATCATTCCTTGGATCGACTATGGTATGTTAGGAAAGGGTGTTTCTCAAATGGAACCAATCACCGGGTAGGTCTCATGATCCATTAATCCCGCAACTAAGGTCCTATTACCGGGTAAGTCTCTAGGAGCCTAGGGTTGGGAAATCTACACAAACCGGATTGCTATCCAGGGATCTAACCTCTCCTCACCGGGTAAGTCTCGGGAAGGCAAGTCCTAAACATCAATCCTAGAACACTCAATCCAATAGCGGCTTATGAGGCTCACTACTACCTAGAGTTCATCATCTTTGGTACTTAAGATCGGAAATCACTGGGTAGGTCTCTTTCATCACTTAGATTGCTAGCATTAGGTCACCCTAGGCTAGATTAAGCTTAACAAATACTAGAATTTCAACAATCTAACATCCTAACATGCACATTTATCATTTAAAGCTCAACAGAAGCAAATCATGGTCAAATCCTAAGAACCACGGACGTGGTCTGGCTAGAACAAACCGTGATTTCTAACCGCACTCAAGTACGAGCAAGCAAATCATCCAAAGATATATTTAAGTCTATTCTATCATAGTCCAAGCCATAACCATCATTCCCTTACCCTAGAATCGCATCTATTTAGCCAACAATATGCATCATAACAATCAAACTCAACAAGCATACATTCATGGGTTCCATAGCAAGAAAATGGAATGAAAGAGAAACGAAACAAGTAGGATAAGAAAACCAAGCTGAATAAAAGTCAAGAAGGACTTACAACCCTTCAAAAGAAGGTTCGAATCGTTTCTTACAACCCTAGCAAATGTCTTCAACAAAACTCACTCAAAACCACTTAAAAACTATGAAACTAGTGTGCTTCTTCTTCTACTCCAAATGAGAGTGTTTCTTCTCCTCCAAGAGTAGCTCCCCTCCAATGGTGTGTTGTGAGAGAATGTCGAAGAGGGTGTGTATGGTCAGGTCCCCCTTTAGAATCAACCTGCAAGAGTACTTATAGCCTCCACCAAGAGAAAGAGTCGGTTATGGAGATCGTGGGATAGCTGTTCCAGCTGTCTAGAGGGAATCACGGTCCAATTCCACGGCCGTGGAAGTGCCGTGACCGTGATTTCTCTTGTTCAGCCTTCATTTGATCGTTGAGCCTTGAGTTGGTGCAAGGCATGCACCAACATTGTCCTATGTGTTCTTCTTAGCTCTTAGCTTGCTTCTTAATGAGTCCGGAGATGTGTCATCACGAGGAACGATCCTCGAATGTATCGATTAAGCTCCAAAGGCTCCCAAAATACCGACAAAACATGTAAAAGTCCGTGTAGACGTCTATCTCGACAACATACATGAATTAAGTGCAAATCGTCATGAACTAATGCCTAACCATGCATGAATAGCGGGAAAAACTATCTAAATGGATGCCTAAACTAACGTCATAAATCGTGTAGACTTTCGTTACGATATGTGTTGTTTTGAGAACTCGGCTAGAGTTTCCGTTTTGAGTTGTATTTCGGATTGTCATAATGCATTAAAACTCTTTTGTTTACCTTTTTATTTGTGCCATATTGTAAGGTCCGGTGAAGTTGTTGTCAGGCTAAGGGTCGGGACCCATTGTGATGTTCTAGCCCGTAGCATCCCGAGTCCCTCGGATTTGGGGTGTTACACTATATAAGCATACCTCAGTCTTAGGGTTAAATACGTTGATTCCTTCTGAATTCAGTAGTACTCATATTTCTCATTTTAGCCGTCAAGTAGTTATTAGCTATGAAGAATCACCTAACTGGAACCATACAATTTTGAGCTTATGTCCTTTCCTATTTTTATATTGTTTTTGCTTTATATTTTATCATATTTTGCTAAACTTCCTCATGATCTAAGGATTGGACGATCCCTATAACGGTTTTATTTATTGTTTGCATATCCACACACACACACACACAGACATACATATATATATATATATATATATATATATATGATTAAAATTTTAATATTGCTTCTTTTCAAAGCACTTTATTCCTACCTTTTAATTACCTTTGAAAGAAGTGGTGTTTTTAATTGGTTTAGATAAAACAAGTGAAGAGCCAAAAGCGAAGTTTGAATTATTGAATTTATTGAAAAAACACTTGGTTTTCTGAGCACTAATTTATCAAAGTTTTGAGGATTTCTAATCATCGTAAAAAGTTCTGGTCTTTATACCTTCTTAAACTAAAGGTTCACATGCAAAAGTTTTTCTTGGTCTTTTCGGGATTTCTAAATGCTTCATGGGTTTTCCTACCTCGCCGAACCGCTTGATTGAGAGATACGTGAGTCGGAAAGCATGGTCTTGGTTTGTCTATGCCAAGGCTATTTTAGATCACAATTATTATATATTAATGTTCATGAAACATATAATATCTTCATTTATTATAATGGAGATTCTTGTTTCTTTAGACCGCCTTCCTCCATATTTGCTACAATCCTATTTGCTTTTGCGTGTTACTCTGCTAACTTATTGCTTGCTTTCTACTTAAAATAATTAATAATTAGTGTTATCAAACTTAGATACAATCCTGGTGAATCCGATATAGGATTATACTATATCTGATTCCGTATCCTCGCGGGGGAGGTTGTTTGCACTTCGGTTAAGCTTCCACGATTAACTATTCTAAGGGCTTGAAAGAATTTGAAGGTTTGACATGTTGAGATATAGCAGGGCTCCTATTCGCAAGTGGGTCGTCGTGGACATTGTTGGCAAGTACACATGGTCCTTTTTCGAACTTAAGTAGATCTTCATCACTTTCTGGTTCATCTCAGGTCGTGGGTCGTCTGGACTCGTCTTCCTTCTTGGATTATGATTCATACTGACCTTGGTCATTGATTACCAATGCCCGCTTGTTAGGATAGTCTCTCTTGATGTCACCTTTTCAATGGCACTTAAAGAAAGTAATATCCTAGCTCTAGGGTTAGAAGAGTTACATTCTTGAGATGCCGGAGCGGAGGTTTGAGGTGTAATAGATGCTTGACTTCTTGATGGAGCTCCGGTTTCACGGCTAGCTAATGGAGAGTCCTTATTCTGGTTCTTCCTCCATGTTGGTGCAACTCGTTAGGTATGGATTCCTTGCAATTATCTTCCTCTCGACTCGAATTTCTACATGTAGCAAATCAATCATGTTGAATAGGCGTATAGACCAAGCTCACTTTCTAGCGAAGGATGGAGAATCCTTAGGTACCGAGCCATAATGGACTCATCCTCCTCATATGCGTCAACTCGGACCATTTCCATATTTATGGTATTGTATGCTTCTTCAGCACTCATCGTGTCTTACTTAAGGTTCTCTAACCTTTGACGTAGTTCCCTTCCATGGTGGGGATGAAGAAAACACGTTCTTATGATGCCTTTCATGTGTTCTCATGTGGTAATGTCCACATCTAGACTTTTTCTTTAATTTCCTTCACAAGGTTAGTCCACCGAATTAAAGAATAGTTAGTGAATTCAAGCGTAAACCATATTATACCTTTCGTCCTTCAAGGACGTGGTGACAACTCCAAATTTGTTCTACCTTAGCTTCCCAAGCTAAATAGATATATGCGTCACATTTTCCTTCAAATGGAGGGATTTAATCTTGGCCTTTGAGAACATCTCTGTTTCTCGGTCTTGGTCTTGTGGGACCTCTTCTTCCCTGTAGAGAAAGTCATATTCATAACAAACAAACGTCTTAGGGTAAAAATAATCAAAATTACCCATTGACTGATTTTCTCTCTTTCCCCACACTCGTCTATGTTCACACCAAGCTTATCTTAGTAGGTTTGCGAGGTTCTCATGCACTTAACAAGTAAATATTTTCAAACAAACATAGGTTAGTCCATTTAGACGCTACAAAATGACAATAGGGGTAACCTTTATCTCAACAGAAAAAGGCATTTTGTTTGGTGCTATCAAAGGGTAAGTAAAACCACTCTCGCCTGCTTTGTCAATCAAAGACAAGAACTTATAAGAGACAGTTGTAACCAAAATAAGATCAAATCAAAAATAGAGGGGGTGGGTAGGAAAGGTGATGCGGGGATAAGCCGCAGTTCCCGATCTAAATTGAAAGTCCTTAACTGGGATAAAAATCGGGTTGTTCTATAGAGAAACTTGGCCGATTTTATTCAAGAACAGCTCGATTTTTCGGTAAACTCAGAATACTTATTAGTGAATGATATGGAACGATAAAAAGATGAATATGGAATGATAAATGAAATTGATATAGGAAGATATGAACTAAGATAGTTCCACAAAAGAACCTTGACCAATGATGTGTCAAAACCCTTAAACGAGAAGATTACCTTAACCCGCACTTCTTTAACCTTACACAAGTCTTCTAGTTAAGACAAGCACACGTAGGGGCTAGTATTGACCAGCACCAACCTTCAATAAGATTAACACACACAAGCACAATCTAGCAAGGACTTCACAATGATTCAACCAAAAACTCTCTTTTTTATTGAATAATAATGAATAAAATACAAACTCCGTAAATGAAGTCACAAGTCTCACAAAGCTATGGAAAATATCAAATCTAATCTACCCAACAATCTCCCCCACTAAGGTTATTTATAAGGGAGATTAATCTTACGAAAATTAGGAAAGTATACTTAAAGATAATCTTGCAAATATATATTTAAGATATATAAATATATAAAATTTACAAAGATAAATTTTTAATAATCCCTTAAGATAGTCTAAGAGCTTTAAGGAATCATAACAAGATATAATTGCCAAAAGATAGAAGATCATGGCCAGATCTTTGCAAAGCTCGTCTCAGAGAAAGAAAATCGGACACAAAAATCGATCGAGGAATCCTACAAGAAAATCGGTCGATTTTTCCTCTCTGAGGCTCTTCCTTGCTCTTATCCTTCTTCTTTGCTTGGTGGATCTTCTTGGTCGTGACTTGGCTCTTCCATTACAGTCAGTATCGTCACCAAGGAACTCTTGAGAGTGAGGAGAGCTTCCTTGAGCGCACATGTCATGAGTATTTCCGTAACTTCATCTTGAATCGCCTTTTCTCTTGACCTTGTAATCGCTCCATCCATGTTTTAATCTGAAGAAGGTGAAGGGGTTGCTGGTTTGTCCTTTAATGCTCTAGACTTTGAACGTGTAACTGGTCCTTGTGTTTGAGATGGTCCCACATCAAAAGGAATTGGAGTTTCACTTGGGATAATCCGGGATAGTGC
The DNA here is from genome assembly GCA_033239125.1 of Fagopyrum homotropicum. Classification (NCBI taxonomy): domain Eukaryota; kingdom Viridiplantae; phylum Streptophyta; class Magnoliopsida; order Caryophyllales; family Polygonaceae; genus Fagopyrum; species Fagopyrum homotropicum. The sequence continues at coordinate 47,611,783 of BSWB01000001.1, read as the reverse complement.
ACAATCTTTCACTTGTACATGCACATCTCAAGAACGGAACTAGATAACACTAAATGCTCCTTTTTTTTTTGCCTTTTTATCGAATATTTTTTTTATTCGAACAATACTATTTTTTTGTTTTTGATTCGGTGTTTTTTTACCGAAATAAAATTGAGGGGAGCGAACCGGTTTGGTTCAGTTATTTAACTTGACCGAACCGGGTTCGGTTCGCTCTTATTAGACCGGATCGAAGAGGACTTGAACCGGGTTCACTGGCATATCAGTTTTGGATCCGAATCGGGTACACTACAAGGGCAGTTTGGATCGGATACTAGATAGGGTTAGAAACCAAGTAAGGATTTCGGATAAAGGGTTTCGGGTTATGGTTTAAGGGTTTCGGTGGTGGGGTTGGGTTTCCGTGAGGGTGGTTGGTTACTAGTGGCAAGTGTTAGTGGCGTAGGGTATTGTTGGTGGTCGGAGAAGGGTGGTGAAGGTGGTGGTGGGTGTTCTACTGGCAGAGGGTGGTGGTATGGACGGTGGTGGTTCCGGAAATTAAAAGGAAGGCCAAAAAGGGCTCAATTGTGGGCTAATAGTGAGAAGGTGGTTGTGGTGGGTATTGTTGGGGTAGTAGTGGCAGATAATGGTGGCGGTTACTGGCGAAGGAAGCAAAAAGTTGAGGGTTCCGACAAAGAAGACCCCCGTCGAAGGATGGTAACGTCCGAACGGCTGCTGGTGGCAGTAGTGGCGGCCGATTGTAGTGATGGTGGTGTAGCGGTTGCGGTAGTGGCGGTGAGATTGTGGTGGAGGTGGCGGATCGTGGATATTTCGGGTTTATTTGGTGAAACTTTGAGAATGAAGACATATTTTTTTTAAAAAAAATACTTTTGGTGCTACAAGAATCAATTAAAAGTAATTGAATCTAAAATTGCAAGCATAAATAAACGAGAATGGTAGAAACACTAACGGTAACAGTCGTTCTCCGGTTCACTCTTTTTGTGGAGATCTTCGTGAAAAGACTTGATTTTTGTTTAATAGAAAAATAAATATGCGATGTCGATTAACCTAAAGGTCTAATACCACTTTGATACGGGGAGTAGCCGTAATTGGATGAACCGATCTTTCAATACCCGAAGACTCGATATAAAGACGATAAATAAAAGAGATATGGAAAAAAGATGATCCGATGAACAATAAGCAACGACTCAAAGGCACGCTAGAAAGCGATCGACCCTAACACACAACTGATGGTTGTTCCGTAGAACTCTTCCGTACAACCAAACACAATAGGTGTTCTAACAAACTCTAGAGCACTTGGAGGTATAGATTTGGCTAGTTGAGAACCCTACTATGACACGTGCAAGTAGAGAACACTCAAACAAGTCCAAACGAGTTGCGAACAAGACCTCTCTTGCTCTCTTCTCACACGGAAGAAACGGATTGCACAAGAAAATACCAGCACGTGATGGTTGAAGATCCTGTGAGCAAGTCTAAAAGCTAGATGGAATATAATCCGCTCCCTGGAATCTCCAGGTCTCCATCTATCAGCGTGCTCAACCGCATGAGCAATCTGTCCCCAGAACTCTCAAGCTACAGCTCGAGAAGAAAAATCAGCAACAGTAGGGGCCGGGAAACCAAAGATGTCCCGCCAGTGGTCCAAGGGAACTAAATAATTCCGGTTCTCAACCGGTACTTGATGGCGCGCTCGGTGGGTAAGTAGGTGACAGAGCTGACAAACTCCAGGGTCGGCTCAAGGTAGGCCGGAGCTCGGATCTCAGTGAACTGCTCCAGCCCCACAGCAGATATCATCCGCCTCAAATCATCATCAACATAAAGGCAGTCGAAGGCGGAGATGTCCAAAAATCGTGGTGCAACCACTGGAAGGGCCGTTATGCGGTCATAATCGACCTGGTGACGCTCATGGATCACCGGTCTAGTACGGCGTGAAGAAGAAGAAGGAGAAGGAGAAGATCTGTCTCTCAGCATAAGCTTCCTGTCAGAACTCATTTTCTGCAATCTGTCAGATCACCTCGGTCTCTCTGACAAGTCTCAAGAACACCTCGGCCGAGGCACAGGCCGATTGGACCGAGGCGAAGTGCTGTTCGATCGCAACTCTTAAAAATCCAGTTCTTTTCCCCCAAAATCACTACCAAAGGTTCCTATGGGGTACTTAATCTTTTTTCAGCAGAATGCAGGGGCAACCAAAGCCCAAATCGAAAGGAATAAGTGGAAGAAAGCGGGAGTTAGGGTTTTCTCAAATTTTACCCAGATTTGCTCGATTCGGTTCGTTTTCTCTACAGATTGACGGTTGCAAATCGATCCTCTACCCTTTCCTTATAGTTCGGAAGTGAGAATCGTCGAAAACGAGCGAAGAACGAAGGAGCAAGGTGAGGATTGCGCTGCGGTCGAGAAGAAGGTAAAGGGAGGAGAGAGAAATCTCAGCCCCCTTTTATACCCTTTTCTGGAACTGCTATCACCTCGGTCGAGATGGTATCGATTGGACCAAGGTGGTACGGACCGAGGTGGATCTTCAGAAACCCTAGTCGCCTCGGTTGCTGAAGGATCATCTCGGTCGAGGTGTTGTGACAGAAACCGAGATGTGTCTCAGTCAAACTCCGTCTTCTCAAATTCTCGAACTTCTGTCCTTCCAGTTGTGCTCCTGGGTTGTATTCCTTCCTTAGATGTCACCTGTTGTCTGTCTAGGACGCCTAAAACAAAAAAAAGCAAAGCAAAAGCAAACTATCTAAAGCTAGACTAGAAAGAGGGAAAAGAAAGCAATACCTTGGGTTGCCTCCCAAGTAGCGCTTGATTTAAGGTCGCTAGCTGGACCGTACGGTGTCCCTAAACGTGATGGGAGGTATCCTCACCCCATACTTCACCTTCATCATGGGGTGAGATAAGTAAGTCTATCAAACGTTCCAACAAGTGCAAGTGCTCATCGGGGAATGAATCGTATATGGGTGGGTCGTCCTTCTCGCGTTAAGAGGGAGGTAGCCGGCTGAGGTGATCCGCAACATAATTTTTGGATCCCTTCTTATCGCGGATCTCTAGGTCAAACTCTTGAAGCAAGAGAATCCATCGAAAAAGGCGTGGCTTGGCATCCTTTTTAGCAAGTAAGTAACGAATGGCTGCATGGTCGGTGTAGACAATGACTTTCGCCCCTACTAAGTAAGAACGAAACTTCTCGAAAGCATATACAACCGCCAATAGCTCCTTCTCGGTGGTGGCGTAGTTACGCTGGGCTTCATCTAGCTTCTTGCTAGCGTAGTAAATGGCGGTGGTCCGCCCATCCTTCTTTTTTCCAAGCACCGCTCCTACCGCCACATCACTCGCATCTCAAATGATCTCAAAGGGCAAGATCCAATCCGGAGGCTGGATAATGGGAGCGGAGATCAACGCTTCCTTAATCCTGTAAAATGCATCAAGACACTCCTGCGAAAACTCAAAAACAACATCTTTATTCAATAGGTTAGTTAGTGGTTTAGAAATCTTCGAGAATTCCTTGATGAATCTCCTATAGAAACCTGCATGCCCGAGAAAACTCCTCATACCTTTAACAGAACAAGGGGGAGGGAGTTTCTCAATGGTCTCGATCTTAGCGCGATCGACCTCAATACCTCGATTAGGAAGAGGTGTCCTAGCACAATGCCTTCATTAACCATAAAGTGACACTTCTCCCAATTCAAAACAAGATTAGTGTCTTCACATCTTTGTAGCACTAGAGAAAGTTTAGATAGGCAATCATCAAAAGAGGAACCATATACTGAAAAATCATCCATAAATACCTCCATGATCTCCTCTATATACTCGGAAAAGATCGCCATCATGCATCGCTGGAAGGTAGCGGGTGCATTGCATAATCCAAATGGCATCCTCCTATAAGCGAATGTCCCCCATGGACAAGTGAAAGTGGTCTTCTCTTGATCATCCGGATGGATAGGAATCTGGAAGAAACCACTATAGCCGTCTAAATAGCAAAAGTGTGAATGCTGGGCCAACCGTTCTAGCATTTGATCAATGAAGGGAAGTGGAAAATGGTCCTTCCGAGTGGCCACGTTCAGCTTCCTATAGTCGATGCACACCCTTCAGACCGTGACGGTCCTAGTTGGGATTAACTCGTTGTTCTTATTCGTCACAACGGTCATCCCTTCTTTCTTCGGAACTACATGTACTGGGCTAACCCACTTGCTGTCCGGGATAGGAAATATGATACCTGCATCCAACAACTTAAGAATTTCTTTCTTCACAACCTCTTTCATGATCGGATTTAACCGTCTTTGAGGTTCCTGTGAAGTCTTATAATCGTCCTCCATTAGTATTCTATGCATGCAGAAAGAAGGCTTAATGCCAATAAGATCATCAATAGTATAACCCAAAGCCTTTTGATGCTTCCTTAGGACATGCATTAGTTTAGATAATTCAGATTCGGAGAGGGAAGCACTAACAATAAGGGGATAAGTAGAATCCGGTCCAAGAAAGACATACCTCAAGTGACTTGGGAGTTGTTTAAGCTCCACAACTGGGGGTGCTTTCTGAGGGGGATCCTTGCTTCCTCCTTCCAGTGGAGTAGATTGAAGAACTGGATTTTCAGAAGTCTCAGTTGACATCATCTCGCTTTCGACCTCGGTCGAGGTCCAGAGAGGTTGACCGAGATGTTCTTCAGTCACCTCGCTTGATCCAGGAAGTGCCTCGGTCGAGGTACTACAACTGGAACCGAAACTGGAGATCTTCTTCTCCTGGATTAGTCTTTAAGTTTTAGCTCCTAGATCTTCTTCTAGTGCCTTTAAGCTCCGTATATCTGCATCACAAGAAGCATCTATACCTTCCTCCATTAAGCTAAAGCTAATAACTTTTTCAAGTGGATCTTTAATAAGGATAGAGCTCACCAATTCTCTTGATTCTTCTTCATCATAGATGTTGAAGATATCATCTCCTAGCTGCTCTCCCTTCATTGCCGCAAGTAATGCAAACTCCACTCCATCTCCGCCAATGTTGAATTTTAACTTGGAGTTCTTACAATCCACATTGCAACCTGAAGTTTCTAGAAATGGTCTCCCAAGAATGATAGGAACGGGATAATCTGCGGGAATATCAAGTACAACAAAGTCTATAGGTAAATAAAAGTTACCTAACTTAACCGGAACGTCTTCCAAAATGCCCACGGGATGGGTAATGGAGCGGTCCGCCATGTATAACCGTATCTTCACCGGCTTGGGCTCTCCAAGTCCGATCTTAACACATAGCTCCAGTGGGATGATGCTCACGCTGGCTCCTAGATCACATAAGGCTTCACAAAAGTGACATCCCCAACTTGAATGGGAATGCAAAATGAGCCGGGATCTCTTAATTTGGGTGGCATCTTCTCCTTCATGACTTGAATGAGCTCCGAGGATTTAGTTGTCATCCTTACTTCACCAAAGTCTTCCAACTTCCTCTTTCTTGATAGAATCTCTTTCAAGAACTTCCCATAGGCGGGCATCCCTAGAATAGCATCAAGGAAAGGGATATTAATGTGTAGTTTATTCATCAAGTCAAGGAACTTACCAAAATGCTTGTCTAGATGTGCTCTGGCCCTTGACTGGGGGAATGGAAGTGGTGGTTTATATCCAGGAGGTGGGATATAAACTTCAGTTTTCTCCTCCGCTTTCTGTGGCTCCACCTCGGTTGGCATCTCGGCCGAAGTGTTCTTCGATTGTACCTGGACCGAGGTGGTCTTCGTCTGTACTGGCATCGACCGAGGCACTGGATCTGCAGTCTTCAGTCCACTCCTCGTCGTTATTGCCATAATCTGGCCCTTAGGGTTGCTTTCCGTCCTTGCTGGAAGCTTCCCTGGACCTCTTGGCGCTTCATTCGCCTTGTTAAAAAATTGTTGTTCTAAGGCTTTTTGTGCCTTCGAAAATAAAGTCATGGACGTCTCCATAGAGTTGAGCTTGATCAAGATGACCTCCAGCACCGCATCCTTCTTTTCCGGCTGGGACGAACTTGATCCTTGCTCCTGGCTCTTCAATGGAGTAGAAGAAGAAGAAGAAGAAGAAGAAGAAGAGAGGAAAGGATTAGAGGAGTCATTCGAATTGGAGTTAGAGTAAGGGTTACCCGAATTTTGGTTATTTGCCCTCCAATTATTGTTGTTAGATCCTCTATTGTTGTTGTAGTTGTTGTTCCGAGAACCGTTGTTGTTCCGGTAACTATTGTTGTTCCTTGATCCTTGATCTTCCTTCTTGGTTTGAGCAACTAAGAGTTCCTTCAATTGTTTTACATCATTCTTCAAAGAAGTGAGTTGATCATTGTTAGGTGGAGCATCTTGAAAGTTGACTCTTTTAACTCCACCTTCAGCTCCTTGGTGGGAGTATTTCTCCATGTGCAAAGCTTGCTTCTCTATGAACTCCCAAGCTTCGTCAATTGGCATGTCCATGAACGTGCCGGCGGATAGTAGTTGAAGGTTGAACTGGGTGTTTCCGTCCAGTCCCTTGAAGTATATCTCCAACAACTCTATCTTTGGAATTCCATGATGTGGGCAATCCAAAAGAATGTCTTTAAATCTCTCCCATGACTTGGACAAGCTCTCCTTGTCCTTCATGATGAATGCATTAATCTTCCCTCTCATTTCAGCAGTTTTAGAGGGGGGAAAGAATTTAGTCAAGAATTCCGTCGTCATTTCCTCCCAAGTAATGATTTTTCCTGGAGGAAGAGATTGATACCAAGTAAGAGCTCTATCTTTCAAAGAGAAGTAGAAAGGCCTTAGCTTGTAGTTGTTGTTTTCTATTCTTGAAGGTCTCAAGGTCTCCATCAAGATCTCATAGTTTTGTAGATGTTGATGTGGAGATTCCCCCTCTAGCCCTCCAAACTGGCATTGGCAAATCATGGAAAGAACTTGCGATCGAAGCTCATAATCATGGTCCGCTGGATCACCTAGGTTGACTCCTGGATGCCTCAGTTGTTGATTAAGGTTCATCCTCTGCCCTAGGGTTTGTGGAATACCTGCAAAAAGAACATCTCGGACTGGCATCCGAGGTGGAAGTATCTCGGCCGGGGCAACATGTACTGGATTCTGCCTCGGTCGAGGATCTGGAGCAGGGTCTTGCCTCGGTCGAGGATCTGGGTTCGGTCGAGGTAGATACTGGTCTCGTAAAGCTGCCATATATGCTTTGATCGTCTCAGTCCTTGTGCGAGTTTCTTCCCTTTCCAGTCTCAGCTCTTCCTTGTTGAGGCGTAGTTGTTCTAACGCCTCTTTAAATTCGGCCTCAAGATCACGATTGTCTTGGTTGGCCATCTTCGCTTCTTTCAAGCGTCTTTTGTATGTCTTTTCTGGTTCGGGATCGTAGGGAACGATTTCCTTCCCAGCGCGGGTTCTTCGCATAAACCTAAGAAAAAGAACCTGCGAAAGTCACTCAAGTAGAGTGGTTAGTAGAGACAGGGGCAAGCGCCCCGAAAGCCAACCGCAACCGGCTCGATCTAGACCAAGTCCCCGGCAACGGCGCCAAAAACTTGTTCGCTCCAAACGGTGTGTGCAAGCTTTAAATTTATAACCCTAGATGTAAGCTTAAAACAAGGATACGAACCCGCAGTGTACGGGTCAATCGTAGTAAAAAGCAAGAAATTTCAAGGGTCGATCACAGCGACTTAGTGAAACAAAGCAGGTATAGGTTGTCAATACAACTACTAACAAAAACGATTAAAATAATCAAAGATGATAAAAAATCAATTAAGGAAATATGTAATTCTAGGGATTAAAGCATCTAGTTGTGGTTCCAACTCAAGATCTAAAGATAAGCGGACAAAGTTGAGATTTTTGCAAAGGGAAGGTGTTACTAAAGTGGAATAGATCACCGGGTAAGTCTCACTACTCACTAATCCCAAATCGTAACTCCTATTACCGGGTAAGTCTCAAGGAATTAAGGAAAAGAACTATAACCTCAAACTAACACACCGCCTAAGGGAATAGAATCAACCTTTACCGGGTAAGTCTCAAGCCAACTCACAAAGATGGAATGAAAGCACACTCAAACCCCAATAAAGGATAAACCTTTATTACCTATTGCTTATGATCTTTGGTAAACAAACAAAGGAATTACCGGGTAAGTCTCATCCTAGGCTTGCATTGAACCAGGAAAGGTGTAATAAGAATAGGATTTGGCAAACTCTAACACTTAACTCTCTGTTTCGGATCAGAAAAGTCACCTCGGTCAGACGAATTCCACCCCGGCCGAGATGTTTATCGACTGAACGAGATGTTCTATGGTTAAGGATAAAGACTCGAGCTTTCAGGGTCCTACTATGATTAAAATTATTCTATCATTGTTTTCCCCACAACCTTTAGCCAATCACCCTAGAATCAAACAAAGAAATTAGCCAATCATCATCATGAAAGCAATAATCAAATATAAGGGAAGAAGGTGCAAAATTGAACACAAAAACCTTAAGAACAAGGCTTCAATAACTGAATCAATTATCAAACAAACAAGCGTTCCTTGGATCACAATCCAACAAGACAATCAACAAAGAAGGAAATCTAAGAGAATCTTACAAAACCCTTCACAAAAGCTATAAAAGCTATCAACTTCCTTACTTCAATCTTCCTTCAACGTTCAAAAAGGTTCTTCAAATCTCCCAACTGGGTGTTTTCCAGCCGTAAGCGGATGCTCTAAGCATAAGCGGGTGTTTAATTTGTGGAAAATCCAACCCTTTTATAGGAAAATTCCCTCCCAAAGATAAGATATCTTAGAAAGATATTTTCCCATAAAAATAGGTAAAATATATGGGCTAAATTATCTTCTTCCTTCCAGGAATCCAGCCTAAAAATATAAGATCCTCTTTCCAAAAATAAAAGATCTCAGCCAAGAATAAAATATCTCTCGCCGCGTCCAAGGTGTTCGCCTCGGTCGAGCAGCTCCTCTGGATCACCTCGGTCGAAATGGTACTGTAGCTGACCGAGGTGAATCACAACTGAATGTGAAATCTCTCAAATCTGATCCAAAGTAAATCTTCAACCCATTTTCATGATTCCTGGATTCTTCCTTAAGCTCCTGAATGTAGCTCCAATGACTCCTTAGCTCCTTTTGCTCCATTTTGATGCAAAAAATGCCATTTTACCTACGATTACAACGAAACTTGGTGTAGACCTCGATTCCCGCAAAGTTAGATGAAACAATAATATAATCACATAATATACATTCAAACATGCAGATTATTGAAGATAAAACGTCTAAACAGGTCCCAAAATATAGACTATAATTCATGCTATCAAACACACTCAAACAAGTCCAAACGAGTTGCGAACAAGACCTCTCTTGCTCTCTTCCCACACGGAAGAAATGGATTGCACAAGAAAATACCACAAAAATATAACCAATGTGTTTATTCAATTTCGAGTTCAGAAAACAAGAGGCTCGAGGTCCCTATTTACAGGGGAGTGGCTCAAGTTGATTTTTAGTCCGGCCCACCGAATCATATCCTATTGATAATAAAATATGATCTTCCTCCAAAAAAATAATAAAATAAGATCAATCTTCCAATAAGATAGATCTCTTTAAACCTTGGAGATCAAACATCTTTAGAAGATTTAATTCAAGTTTATCTTTAAGCTTTCCTATTTAGGAGACTTTAATTATTTGCAAAAGAAATGTATAAAATAACATGACTTAAAAATAACATTTAAAGCTCGCAAAATTAATTTTTAATTAAGATGTCTTTATGGGATAAAAAATATATCACACTCGATCCAAGTTAGCCACTTTTGTGTGTCGTACCTGTATGAGCAACACACATACATGGCTGGTTGTCTTCCCTTGCATGCATACGTACATCTTTCTTGGATGTGCATGGTTGCTTTCCCGGACGTGCATGCATGGATGAGTGTTGGGGTGGTCTTGCATGTGGGTCCCGGTTGCTTGTTGTAGGTTTGGTTGGCTCCGAGATGGTTGTGGGGTTGGGATCTTCTATTGTCAAGGAGTGTGGATTTCTCATGTGTGCTCTCCTCCTCCTTGCTGTTTGTGAATGCATCCTTATATATTGATGCATGCGAGACCTCCTTGTTGGATGGGATTTATAGTGCGTCATCTTCCTCTTTGTTTGGATGGCAGACACTTCCTCATTTTGCTTGAGTCCCAATTGATCATACCATCCTTTTTATTGAACGTCATCCTCCTTCTCACATGTTGCATGGTTCCTTGTTTTTGAGCTGCTATTATGTTAAGTTCCGTTTTTGAGTGTGCTCCTAAGGATGCTCTTGTATCAATTCTACTACTTTTGTGTTTATTTTTGTTATATCTTCGCAGATTCACAAGGAAGATATTACTAAGTTATGGCATATAAGACTTGGCCATATGAGTGAAAGAGGGATGCAAATTCTAGCAGAGGAAGATCTTCTTGGTGGTCACAAGATCACGAGCCTTGACTTTTATGAGCATTGTGTCCTTGGAAAGCTACACCACAACAAGTTTTCCAAAGGTATTCACGGGACAAAAGGCACATTTGATTACATTCATTCCGATTATTGGGGTCCGGCTAGCGTTGATTCTCTAGGAGGTCAAATGTGGAAGAAGCTTTCAATAACTTCAAGGAGTGGAAAACGTTAGTGAAGAATCAAATAGGGAAGAAGATCAAAAGGTTGCGAACTGATATTGGTCTAGAGTTTTGCTCATCTGAATTTGATTAGTTATGTAAGGATATTGGAATTGCTCGTTATCATACAGTTAGGCAAGGTGAAAACCCGAAAAGGTGTAAGAGCCTTAGTCCTTGGAGCTTAGGAATCTTGCTGAGCCTTAGTTGAGCCTTGTCTTGACACTGTCAACCGCCCCAACGGACCAGGATGGCCGCCCCAGCGGCTAGGCGCCCTTGCGCCTTGGATTAGCCGCCCCTGCAGCTCTATGTTGGTGCAGCCGCATTCGTTGACTCTTTGACTTGTGCTTTGCGGCTGGCTTCCCTTATAAGCCTCCCTTAGCTTCAGATGAGGGGTTTCCTTACCTCCTTTCAGCTCCATCTCCATCCTTACGTTCTTCTTCACCTTCATCTTCCCCTCTTGATTCCTTTTTGATCTCGTGAGAGAGTTCTTGTGAGTTTGTGTTGGTTTGAAGCTTGGATGATCTTGAGCTTGTGGCTGAGGTTATTGATGAGTGTTGTTGCTGTTGTCCTATAGTGTTGAGGTGTGTAGAGGCTTCTGGTTGCAGCTTAGGGTTGCTGTGGTAAGCTCTTCTCCCCCATCCTTCCTCTTTCTTCTTTCTTCTTTATTGCTTCTTTCTTCAATTCTAGCTTAGGATCACAAGCTAGACTTGTGTTGGATCCTTTCCTAGCTGTTTTGATGATCATATATGTGTATATATGCATAAGTGTATTTAAGAAGTGTAGAGAGACGAGAAAGGGATCGAAGAGAAGTCGGGACAACCTCTCTGCATAGTTGGCCACCTCTGTGCCTGAACCCTACCGCCCCTGCGCCTGGTGTGTGAGCCACCCATGCGCTTGGTGTGAGCCGCCCCTGTGCCTCACTGGATCAGCCTTGTGCTCCTGCTTCTGTTGGTGCATACCTTGTTGGTATGTCTTCCTTCCTTCCTTTCCTTTGGCCTTGGCATAGTTGGTAGCTACACTAGTGTGGTTAGGATGTGTTGTATGTTAGTTATGTGCCTTAGGCACTCGTGTTGATATTGAGGTTATGCTATAGGCGTATGTGAGCTTGTTATGTTCTTGAGGTTTAGAGTGAGGTTTTAGGTTGGTTCTGGTTATGGAGACGAGTCTCTTAACCCTTGTAGTTTGTGATGTTGTGTGTCTTGCTATTGCAGGCGTTGATTCTTCCCCAAGGGGAAGCTGTCACGTGGTATTGGATATGAGTATATGAGGTAAGTCCATAGGACATACTTAGCGTTCAGTTATGAGTTTGTATGATTGTGATGGTTGTGTGTGTTCATATGATTGTGCATTTACAACCTAAACTGGACTAGGACGACCTTTTGTTATATTAAATGGCCCAAGTGTATTATAACGGGCGGTAACCACCGGTCTCCGCCTGTTGGTAGGAGGAGGAGGTGCCTTGAAGATGTTCTCACAGGAGGGGACGAGTGACGATCATCCCCATGCAAAACTCTTGTGTTACGTTGGATGGGACGGGGTTCTAGAGGATCCTCGTGTTACAAAAGAAGTTGAATTAGTAATGGAATAACGTAATGAAAGATAATAAATGAATGTGTATGACATTGTATGTATGAAATGTTGATGTGTGTTTGTGCTATTACTATTATACTTATTCATTGTTGTAGCTAACGGTGTATACCGTGTTGTAGAGGATCTGTAGGTTAGGAAGACTGCAGAGTGATCCAGGTGGAGTGACCAGCCGAGGACTTCTAGACATTAGGATGCGTGGGATGGGATCTTTTGTATCAGATGTTTATGTTTGATGTTTTGTACTCGGCTTTGTGTTTGTAAATACTTTGGATGTATCATATACGAATTTTATGTATTTGGTTTTTCCTCTACTTGTGCCTTGTTGTAAGATCCAGTGAACTTGTTGTCAGGCTAGGGTCAGGAACCATTGTGAGATCCTAGCCCAATGTGAGAGACACCGAGTGTAGGTTTTCCTTCCAACGTTTGGCGGCATAAGAAGAGGAGTCATAAGGAGGTTGTCCGGCTAGGTCACTCTTGGAGCGATAAGGATGGTAGTTTTCTCATTTTCTTCGCACTTTCTCCTCTCTTTCCTTCTTTCTTTCTTTCTTGGTTTTTCTTTTTGTTTTTATTTCATTGTTTATTTTACTACACCATGCTTCCCGAGGCCTTGTGTTGATGAAACTACTGTCATATGTGTTACTCGGAACGAGTAAAAGGTCTAAGTATGGGGGAGTTTGATAGGTGATGGAATCACTATCAATTAGGTTAAGTTTTAGAGCCTTTTCATTGTATTAGAGTCGGTTTATGCTACTAACTTCTTAATCAAGAAGAAGAAGTCTAAAAGAAGCTAAAAGAGAAGTTAGAAGCACTTGGGAGTTGAAGACCATTCACGAAGACAAGCTTCTGGTGGCACACCACCCCTGCGGAGCAGTGTCACCGCCTCTGCGGGTGACACTGCATTCCGGAATGCAGCTTGCGCCTTCGCTAGCGCTAGGAACGAAGAATGTCACCGCCCCTGCGCCTCTCTTGGGCGCCCCTGCGGTGACTTACCTTGAAGAAGTGAAGTTGGCGCCCCCGCGCCTCTGTCTACGGACCAACCTGCGGAGCTGTGAAGCCGAAGAGTCAGTGTCACCGCCCCTGCAGTGACATTGGGCCGCCCCTGCAGATCGATATCAAAAGCGACAGAAAGATGAAGAGTTAGACGTTTGAATAGCATTAAAGTACAGCTCCTGCGGAATTGCCAGGCCGTCCCTGCAGCCACGAAGAACACCAAGCGTTTTTGCCTAAACCGCCCCTACGACCCTGAAGTCCGCCCCTGCGGTTTAGCGCCAGAGACTTTACTCCGGTTGTTTGCACCACCTTTATGGCATTAAAGGTGGTTGTTTAGGACAGCCATTTACTCCCATTTAGTGACAATTCTAGTATAAATAGGTTCATGGTTGATTGCTAGAATCATCCACCATTTTCCCATATTATTCTCTCTTTTCCCTTGCTTCCTTTGTGTAATGAGCTTCTAATTTCCTTGCTGTGTTGGGTTGTTTTGAAGTTGTATTGCTTCTTTGGTTGTAAGTCCTTTTCAATATTAGTATTATTCAGTATATGTTTTGTATTCCTTGTGCTTCACTTATCTAATTGCATGTTTCTTATCACTTAGTTTGATCACCTTAGTGTTTAATTGCATGCAAAGAACTAGGATTAATAGATTCCGGGTTCGGGTCTTTAATCTAGTAGAAACCCTTTAGGTAAAAAACTGGTTGTGACTACTTAAAGGAAAAGGAATACAAATATAAAGAACAATCTAATGGTTTTATTCTTCTCTTTATATCTCTTTGTCTTTGTTTAAAAGTTAACTTGTGACATGTTCTTGTAGCTTTACGGGACATTAACTTGTTAACTTGTGTTGATGCCGGTTGGCTCAACACATATATATGATCAAGACGAGAACATTGCTAAATACTTATAAAAGGAACCAACAAAAGTAGCATTGCATGCTAAGATTCAACCTAGTGTAGTTCATCTCTCATCAATCTATTCACCTCTTTCTTTGCTTTCTTATTCTTTTGTTTCGTATCATTTCAGTCCAACCCCCCCCCCCCTCCCCTTTACTTGGTTACGTAATCAATAATTGAATTTAATCGAAACTTAACTTAACTCTCTTGGGTTCGACCCTTACTTAATCATTATACTTGCTTTAGTGTTGAGTTCGGAAATTACTTTGATAGGATATAAACGACTATAAGAAATTATCCTTGTCAAATTTGGCGCCGTTGCCGGGGAGTTTAGTTGTGTTTTTATTTAATTTTAATTATTGATTATTGGTTTGGGCCATTTTTATGGTTCAAACCCGTGCTACTAACTCCGGGTTTGTTCCTTTTGATCCAGAAATTGAGAGAATGCATATCCGGCAACGTAGACAACAGAGACTCCGTGAAGAAACGGCTAACTGAACACTTCGCCAACTCACGCAGCCGGACTTGACTCAACACCCTCTTGCGGTCACTATACTGGCAATAGGGGAAGGTGTCAATTTCGAGCTCAAGCCGGGGCTAATCCACTTGCTCCCATCATTCCATGGGTTAAGCGGTGAAGACCCCATCAAGCACCTTGGAAAATTTCATAGCGTGTGTATGAGCATGAAACCGGCCAACATTACCGAAGAGCAAATCAAGATGAGGGCGTTCGGTTTCACACTCAAGGATGGGGCGGATGATTGGTACTACCATCTTCCGTCCGGAAGCATCGACACGTGGGAGAATCTCCATAAGGTATTTTTGGAGAAGTACTTTCCAGCCAAGAAGGCCAATAGCTTGAAGAAATCTATAAGTAACATCGAACAAGAGGCGGACGAAACTCTCTATGAGTATTTCGACCGTTTTGCACGCCTCCGGTCCAGATGTCCTTTCCATGGGTATTCTACCCAAGACCTAGTCTTGTACTTGTACAATGGCTTGCTTGACAATGAGAGGAGGATCGTCGATGTTGCTTGTGGAGGTAATATTCTGAACACTACTCCTGACCTTGCTTTGGAGAAAATGCAGGAACTAGCTGAAGGAACTCAGAATTTCGGAAGGACTTCTTCCAAAAGAGGAGTGCATGCTATCAATCCTGGGAAGAATGAGATCTCCACAAAACTTGCTCAGCTGAAAGAAATGGTGAAGAGATTGACCCGGATGGGAACTCCACAACAACTTAAGGCATGTGCAGTTTGTGCCGACCCATACCACCCAACGGACATGTGCCCCCAAGTCCAGGATGATGATGTTGAGGTGAACGCATTGGGCTATGGGCAACAATAGCAGCAAAGGCCTAGGAACGATTCATATGCACAAAATTACATGCCGAATTGGCGGGATCAACAGAATTTTCGATGGAGGATCAACAAAACCAACAACAGCAGCCCCGCAAGGTAAGTCTCAATCCACTGAGGATATGATGCAGGTTTTAACTAAGCATTTTGCTACTCATGTCCAAACAAGAGAATCCAGCATCAAGAACCTTGAAAAACAGGTTGGGCAAATGGCGGAAGCCATTACAAGGATCGAAGCTAGATCCTCCGGAAATTTGCCTTCCCAAACGTTGGTCAACCCCAAGGAGAATGTTAGTGCCCTAACATTGAGAAGTGGGAAGCAAATCCAGCAGAAATCAACAACAGAAGGAAAAAACAAACCCGCTGACGAGTTTGCCGCCCCCACAGCCGCACTTGCGGCTGCACCTGCGCCAGCCCTTGAGAAGATGCCGCCCCTGCGGCTGGATGTCACCGCCCCTGAGGTGACAACCCCTGAGCCGCCCCTGCGGAAAACACGACATAGAGTTATGTTGAGAATAATTCATACATCCGGCCTGATTTTCCACCTTTATATGCTGAGAAACCACCACCTCCTTTTCCCAAGGCACTAAAGGAGAGAAGGGTGATCGAGGACAAGGATCTCTTTGAGACCTTCTCCAAATGTGAGGTGAATATCCCTCTCCTTAAATTAGTGAAAATTATTCCTAAGTATGCTCGGTTCTTGAAGGAACTCTGCACCATCAAGAGGAATCAAAAGCTAAAGGGGAAACAAAAGGTGCAAGTGAGCGAGCATGTGTCCGCCGTTTTCCAACGTTGAATGCCCAAGAAGTGTAGCAATCCGGGCATGGTAAGTATCCCTAGTGTTATAGAGGAAACCCTCTTTGACAAAGTTATGCTTGATCTTGGTGCTTCTATTAATGTCCTTCCCTATTCCATTTATAAATCACTTGGCCTTGGGCCGCTAATTGAAACTCGGAGTGTAGTACAACTTGCTAATAGATCTAATGTCTACCCGAAAGGGATTATTGAAGATGTATTAGTAATGGTAGATAATATGATTTTCCCTACTGATTTCTTTTTAATGGACATGGAAAATGACTCACATGCTGCACCAATATTGTTGGGGAGACCATTCCTAAAAACCACTAGCACTAAAATCGATTATGTTAGTGGAAAATTAACCATGGAATTTGATAGGGAGGTAGTTGAATTCGACATTTATGATGCAATGAAATACCCTATTGATGATTATTCCCTATGTACCATTGATATTATTGAACCTTTTGTGCAAGATGTTTTTGATAGTTCTGATATGGATGAGTTGAAAAATATAATTGAGCATGACACTGACATTCATACTTCAAATTATGCATTGACATCTAGCATGAAGGAAGTCCTAGCTCAACTAGATGGGCACAAAAGGCTACTATCTCCAATTTGTCCATTGGGCCCACCTTACTAACCCCAAGCGAGAAGCTTGTTCCATTTATAGTGCAGGCCCCGGAGATAGAGTTGAAAGATGTTCCACCTCACCTCAAGTATGCCTTTCTAGGGAGACAACAATACTTTGCTGGTAATCATCTCTAGCAAGTTGGCAACCGGTCAAGAAGAGAAGTTGGTTATGATGTTGAAAGACCACAAGACGGCCCTTGGATGGACCATTGCGGACATCAAGGGGATAAGCCCATCCACTTGCATGCATAGAATTCTCCTTGAGGATGAGGCGAAACCATCTAGGCAACCTCAACGAAGGTTGAATCCGCCGATGACGGAAGTGGTCAAGAAGGGGGTATTGAAGCTCCTCCAAGCGGATATGATTTTCCCCATCTCGGATAGTAAGTGGTTTAGTCCAACCCAAGTGGTTCCAAAGAAGGGGGGTATCACCATGGTGGAGAATCAATTCGGAGAGATGATCCCAAGCAAGACACAAACCGGGTGGAGAGTTTGCATTGACTACCGCAAACTTAACAAGGTAACACGTAAAGACCACTTTCCATTACCTTTTATTGATCAAATGTTGGAACGTCTTGCAGGTCATCCATACTATTACTTTTTGGACGGATACTCGGGCTATTTCCAAATTGCCATTGCTCCAGAAGACCAAGAAAAAACACTTGTCCATTTGGCACTTTTGCATACCGCATAATGCCATTTGGACTTTGCAATGCTCCCGGCACCTTCCAACGGTGCATGATAAGTATCTTTTTTGAATACATAGAGAACTTTATTTAGGTTTTTATGGATGACTTTACCGTCCATGGAAATAGTTTTGATGCATGCCTAGGACACTTAAAACTCGTTCTTGAAAAATGCGTAGATACTAATTTAGTTCTTAATTCGGAAAAATGCCATTTCATGGTTGAACAAGGCATAGTGTTAGGGCATGTGATATACTCAAAAGGGATAGAGGTTTATAAGGCAAAAGTTGACGTTATTCAAAGTTTACCTTACCCTACTAATGTGCGTGAAATACATTCTTTTCTAGGTCATGCAGGTTTTTATCGGCGGTTTATCAAAAACTTCTCAAAGATCTTAGCGCCATTGTGTGAATTACTCAAGAAGGATGCCACTTTCACAGTGGATGAAGGTTGCAAGAAAGCTTTCGACACTTTGAAAGCGTGCCTTACTAGTGCACCAATCATCCAGTCTCCAGATTGGGAGAAACCTTTCGAGATTATGTGTGACACCAGTGATTATGCTGTAGGAGCTGTCCTAGGACAGAAGGATGGAAGAGCCTCACACGTCATCCATTATGCATCCATGACGCTTAATGGAGCACAAAGGAACTACTCCACCACTGAGAAGGAGCTGTTAGCGGTGGTTTTTGCACTTGAGAAGTTCAGACAGTACCTTCTTGGAGTAAAGGTAATCATTTTTACTGACCATGCAGCTCTTAGGTATCTTATGGCGAAGAAGGAAGCAAAGCCAAGATTGATTCGGTGGGTACTCCTTCAAAGCGAGTTCAACCTAGAGATACGGGACAAGAAGGGGGATGAGAACCTTGTGGCCGACCATTTGAGCAGGCTAGTACAGGAGGAAGAAGATCTAACCAAAGGAAAGGCCATAGTTAGAAGTTTTCCAAACGACATCTTCTACACAACCCTCTGTTGTGTAACCGCTTCGACGCCTCAAGAGACCCGCCCCTGCGGCTCGAACTAGGCGCTTCTGCGGATTACTCGACAGAGGTTGAGTTTAAACTTCAATCATTTAAGCCTTGGTTTGCTGACATTGTTAACTTCATTTTTAGGGGTGAGTACCCTCCACATTTCACCAAGGCACAACGAGAAAAGGTGAAGGCCGAAGCTCGACACGACGTTTGGGACGATCCCTACCTTTGGAAGCATTGTAGTGATCAGGTAATACGTCGTTGTATCCCGGACAATGAGGTACAATATGTCCTAACATTCTGTCATTTTGAAGCATGTGAGGGGCATTTTGGGCCAACAAAATTGCTAGAAAGGTTTTAGATGTGGAATTCATTTGGCCACACATCTTTAGAGACGCTTTTGCATTTTGAAAAGTGTGTGATAAGTGCCAAAGAGTAGGTAACATCTCTAAAAGAAATGAAATGCCTCAATCTTCTCCTATTTTTTGCGAAATTTTTTATGTTTGGGAGATAGATTTCATGGGTCATTTTCCTATTTCTTTTGGGCACACTTATATATTACTTGTGGTGGACTATGTTTCCAAGTGGGTGGAAGCAAAGGCTACCAAAACTAATGACTCTAAAGTGGTTGCAGCATTTCTGAAGGACAATATTTTTGCAAGATTTGGAATCCCGAAAGCTTTAATAAGTGATAGCGGCACCAATTTTTGCAACAAGACAATCACCGCTCTCCTTAAGAAGTACCACGTCCACCAACGAGTTCAACATCCTACCATCCGCAAACAAACGGTCAAGTGGAGGTGTCCAACAGGGAAATCAAAACCATCCTTGAAAAGACGGTTTCTCCCGGAAGGAAAGATTGGAGTGTGAGGCTAAATGACGCACTATGGGCCTACCGGACATCATACAAGACTCCTATAGGGATGTCTCCATTCCGGCCTGTCTTCGGAAAAGCTTGCCACCTTCCGGTGGAGCTTGAGCACAAGGCATGGTGGGCGGTGAAGAAGTGCAACATGAATATAGAGGAGGTGGGAGAGTTCCGGAAACTCCAATTGCAAGAGCTAGAGGAACTGAGGCTCGATGCGTATGACCATTCCACCGCATACAAAGAAAAGGCCAAAGCGTGGCAGGACCGGAACATCCTCCGGAAAGACTTCAAAGTAGGTAATAAAGTTCTTCTCTACCAATCTCATTTGAAACTTTTTGTAGGCAAGTTGTGTTCAAGATGGATAGGTCCGTACATGATAGCTGAAGTATACCCACACGGCGTTGTGGATCTATATGATCCACAAACGCACAAGATATTCAAGGTCAACGGACAAAGGATCAAGTCCTACCTTGAAGGAGTGAAGAATGATCATATTAATGAAATGGTGTTGGAGGAGGCCCAAGCAGAGAAGTAGGGTCCTTACGTCGAGCCAACGACGTAAAACAAAGGCGTTGCTCGGGAGGCAACCCGAGAGAATAAGAAGAGGAGCTTTTGTCAAGAAGACCGCACTTGCAGCTCATTGTCACCGCCCCCGCGGTGACACACTTGCCCAGCGCCGCCCTGGCGCTGGGCCTACGTCTACAACAACTCTGTCACCGCCCCCGCGGTGACATCCCTACGCCCCTACGGCGGTCACTCTTGACAAGCATCCCCAGCGCCGCCTGCGGCGCTGGGCCTGCGTCCCCCTCTTCCTTGTCACCGCCCCCGCGGTGACAAACCCCCGCCCCCAAGGTGATAAGCCCCCGTCCCTACGGGTCTACCCAGAAAAGAAAAAAAATAAGAAAACCCAAAAGACCCTACACCTACCCCATCAACCCCTCTCTCTCTCCTCACCTACCACTCGTCTCTCCCCAATCTCTCCCTCTCACAACGCCCATGCGCCCTCAACCAAGCCCTCACAAACAACCCTCGCTCACGCCCCTGTGTCACCTCACCGACGCCACCACCGAGACCTCCGACGCCCCTGCGCCACCTTCTCCCCGCTGACAACCCTCACCACCCTCAATCTCTCTAAACTCACCTTCACTACACTCCCTCCCACAAACGCTCTCTTTCCTCCACTCTCCACCACCTCCGGCAACTTCTCCACCAGCCATAAGCCACCGGAACGCTTCCTAGCTCCACCAACTTCGCAGCTGTCAAGAATCGCCTCCTCTTGTTCTCCCGCCCCTGCGCCTCACTGCCCCTGCGCATCTCACATCCGCCCCTGCGGAAATAACAACAGAGGGTTAATCTCTTTCTCCAATCTATGAACTTTCTAATTCCTTTTCTTGATTACTTGCAAGAAATGGAACCCCAAAGGAAATACAAGATGTTCGAGATTGAGAAGACCCGCTACGGGATTGTGCAAGATCGGGTTGTGTATGCAACTCAGTTTTTGCACATCCCGACATTGGAGAAGCTGGGCATGTTGGAGAGCATGCAATCCTTCCTCACCAATGCTGGGCTCGGGGACTTTCTAAAGAAGAGTGCTCCCACATATCCCGAGCTCAGCCGACATTTCATTGCCACCTTCAACATGGAGAAGGAGGATCACGTGTGTGTTGGACTTTCCTTCAAGTTCAACAAAAAGAAGTACACACTTGACTACTCCCAGCTGTAGGAGGCCTTTGGGGTGACTCTCAACGCCTCCGAGAATTGGTGGGAGCCCATTCCTACCCCGGACCTATGTGAGCTTTGGCAGGCGGCCACCGGCTCCGAGTTTCATGTCGGGGGTGAGTATTTCAACAAACTCACTCACCCCTGCTTGAGACTCCTCTCCAAGATCCTCATGAGTGTCTTTTGTGGACACAAGGAGGAAAACAAGGTCGCTCTTAAGGACATTTCATTGCTCTATGCCTACCTACCGATGAGTGAGAAGGTGCCGGATTGGCCATTCCTTTTCCTTATCGCTTTGAAGCGGATTAGGAAGAACGAGCCATGGGATATTGGTGGTGGTGGAGTGATCTCCCTAATTGCCGAGCAGGTGATGGACCTTTCCGACCTCGAGGATGGGATGGCGGTCCCATTCTATACGGAAGGTATGCTTCGGAGGTTCAAGGTCCTCAAGCGGGACAGGGAGAACCTATTTTGGCTTTCCTTTGCAGATGGGAGCAACATCACCTACCTTCCACAGCCGCTTCCCTTTGGAGATGAGCTCTCCGAGCTGTACATTGATGACACGGTTTATGACACTAATTTAGGCACTCTTTTATATAGTTTCCCTTTCCATTCATGCATGGTTTGACATTAGTTCATGACATTTGCGCTTAATTCATGCATATTGTCGAGATAGACGTCTACACAGACTTTTGTCGGTTTTGTAGGTATTTTGGGAAGCCTTTGGACTCAATCGACACATTCGAGGATCATTCCTCGTGAAGGCACACTTCCGGACAGGTTAAGGAGCAAGCTAGGAGCAAAGAAGAACACATAGGACCTAGTTGGTGCATGTCTTGCACCAACTCATGGATAAATGATCCAACGAGAGTTTCTGGAGCAAAACCACGGCCAGAGACCAGAACCACACCCGTGGAATTGGGCCATGGTTTTTGTCTGGACCACCTTAACACGTGTCTCATGATCTCTTTAGCCGACTCTTGCTCTTGGTTGGGTATTTAAGTGATCTTTGCAGGCTATAATGGGGATCTTCTCTTCCTCCCTTTTGACCTAGCTTCTTCCCCAAAACACTTCTCCATTGTAGCTTCTCTTCCAAGCACCCATTGTGGGTGTTATTGGAAGAGATTAGATTAGAGTAGATTTTCATTTTAAAGTGAGATTAGAGTGGTTTTGAGTGAGGTTTCCATTGTTGACAACTTGGAACAGCTCTTGGAGCCTTTGTAAGATTTGGTAACTTCTATTCTAGCTCTTAATGTCTTTTCTTTATCCATGACTTGCAAGCATGCTTTATTTGTGAAGTTTGATCTTGAAATGTATGTTGTTGGCTGAATAGATGTGATTCTAGGGTGAAGGAATGATGTTTATGCTTTGGACTATGATTGTATGGACTTCCTTGTTAGCTTAGGATCGATTTGTGTTCGAAACCCCAACTCAGTGGAGAACCACGGTCAGTTCCTCAAGAACCACGGCCGTGGTTTAGTATGAACACCCCGTGATTATCTCTGTCGTGCTTGTATTGATGAATCTGGATGTTGGGATGTAGATGTGTTGAAATCCTAGTGTTTGTTGAGCTTAATCTAGCTTAGGGTGACCTAATGTTAGCAAACTAAGTGAGGAATGAGACTTACCCGGTAATTTTCTCTCTTAGATACATAAGATGATGAACTCTAGGTAGTAGTGAGACAAAAAAGCCGCTATTGGATTGAGTGTGCTAGGATCGTTGCCTAATACTTGCCTTTTCCGAGACTTACCCGGTAAGGAGGGGTTTGACCCTTAGGTAGTGCCCGGTTTGTGTAGAATTCCCATCCTTAGGTTCCTTGAGACTTACCCGGTAATAGGACCTTAGGTTCGAGACTAGTGGAGCATGATACTTACCCAGTAATTGCTCCCATTAGAGAAACACCCAATTCCGAACAACCACAACCTTCCTTTGATCTTTAGAAGCATGAGTCCATATTCATAATCGGAATTCCGAATCTCTAGAATCCGCTTTCTTACCTCTTATCTCCTATCTTTGTGTTTGTGTGTCTGTGTTGCTTGATTGTGTTGATATATTTGTGATCTTTGTTTGATCATCCAAAACCCTCCAAAAATATTGTGTTTTCCATTTTCTTTACTCCTCATCTCATCTTAGTTTAGATTTACACTATCTTTGATCATTGAATGACTTGATTTCACCTCAGTCCTTGTGTTCGACCTCGGAATACTTTCCTTTTCTACAAAACGATCCGTACACTGTGGGTTTCGCTAGGTAGTTTAGGATTTTAGATCGAGTACTATAAATGTAAAGCTTTTTGTGCTAACTTTCTTAGCGTAACAAAGTTTTTGGCGCCGTTGCCGGGGACTAGGTTAAGATTAAGTCATTTGCTTTTGATTGTTTTTAGTGTTTATCTTTCTTGTTACTTTTGATCTTGTGTTGTTTTTGTCTTTGCCTTTTCATGTTTGCCATGGACGGATTGTACTTCCAAGACGACCTTGATAACATGGAGTATGAGGAGTGGATGGAAAGCCAAGATCTAGGACATCTCCATGATGAGTTTGAGTATTGGGAGGAGTTTAATGCCTATCATGAGTTCCATGATCAAGCTCACATGACAACCTTGCCTTATGAGGAACCTCATCATCAACCTCTCAATGATCGAGTGGAATCAATGCTAGAAGAAATGTTGAGGAAGATGGATGATCTAGAAAGCAACCTTGCTTCCATTTCAAGTTCCCACATGGAGCTTGGAGCGGAAGTATGTCAACAAGAAGAGGTTCACCACGAGGAGATCCAAGAATTGCCCGAATCAACCATGATCATTAAGGAACTTCAAGAAGAGTTAGATGAAGCTTGGGAGCAAGTGAGGCTAAGGGATTTGACCCTGAAGGATGAAAGAAGATTGAATACCGAGAGAGAAGAACAAATGAGGAGGGAGATTGAGGAGATTAGGAATGCTCTTGCCCTAGGAGATCCTACCATCTTTCAAGACTCACCTCCACCTCCTTCACCTTTGGAGGAGTGCAACGAAGTGCTCTCACCCCCGGACATCCTTGCCATCAACCCCGGAACCACATTTGAAGAGCTCACAAGAGATGAGGAAAATAGAGAGTTCCATGGTCTACCTGGCAGAACCACGACCGTGATTTCAACCGTGGAAACCTCTGTTGTTAAGAACCCTAAGCTAACTTCAACTTTTTCCAATCCTTCCTTGCTTGCCCGGAGTACATACGAAGATTGGAGCCCCTTTCCTAAGGAGTCTCCGTTATTGAATGAAGGGGGCAAGCATGATGGATCCATGATGGTTATGGAGCACTTTAATGAAGGATTCTTTCCAAGAATTGGCTTTCTTCGGATCATAGAGGACGAGGATGACAAGCGTTTCACCGGTGTGACCGCGGAGTACAAATTGCCTAAGTATGGGGTGGCACCTATGGTTGCAACCATGATAGTATGGTTGCAACCATACTATCATCAAGGAAGCGGTGAAGAAGGAGTCTAGTACTCACCGGTGAAGAGAGAGCTTAAGGTATATTTGGGCATCAAGTGGCCCTTGCTTGTCATCGTGGATTCCGGTAAAAGATGGTTGCTTGGACTCCTCAAGCAAACCATGGTATTCGAGGTAGATTATCATATCCACGGAGTTTGGTCAAGCTAATGACCTAAAAGAAGCGCTTAATGGGAGGCAACCCATTGGTACAACTCTTTTCCTTTTCTCTTTTGCTTTTGTTTTTGTTTTTGTGTGTTTTTGTGTTTTGTGTTTGTGTGGTAGATTTTAGGTAATGAGGAAGCCTTGCAAGGCGAGTTGATGACGATGATCCCGTTTTCAACCATGGATGGAGCGGACATGAGACTTGGACGGCTTGAGGTGTCTTTGTTGGATGGAAGAGCTCCCATCTCGCATACATCTTGGCGCGGGTTTCGACGCTGGAATGACTATGAAGAGCTCTCTACCATGCTTGATCGATCATCCATCACCACCACTCTATACGAGTTAACCCAAATACCGAACACACTACATTTTTACATTGTGAGGACTTCTTTCACTCTTCTTTACTTGATTTGCACATTGGGACAATGTGTTTTTAAGTATGGGGTGGGGTTTTCATGATTCTTAGCATGGCATGATCGCATCTAGGATAGTTTCGTTTTATTGTCACACGTTTCTTATCATGTTTTTGCATTGTACATATACATTTCAAAAATTCAAAAAATCGAAAAATTTAAAAATTTTGTGCTTCCTAGTTGGATATGACCCTTATGATGAGATTGTTTTGTGAATTGGATATGGATGGCCTTGTGTGTTGAATGGATTTATGCATATGTGGACTTGAAATACTTCTCTTGAATCCTATGTATGAATTGTGATTATGATGTTTGCCTTGATTGGATTGAGGATTGATGGTCAAAATTACATGCTAGTTTTTGCACATCATCTAGGAATGATTAAGGCAATTCATTTTCCTCTACTTCTCATCTTGATCATGTTGTTTGAGCACCTCAATTGATATGAAAATTTGACCAATTTTGACCCATCTGGGAATAGGAGCATGCTAGTGTGTTGAGTGTGTGAAAAGCAAGTATGGGGTGGTGAAGTTGGTGTTTGAATTTTGTTAATGAAGTTGTTGAAAATGTGTTGTGAAAAGTGTAGAAAAAAAAAATAGGTTTGGGGACTTTGGTTTTGATGACGAGTAACTCGGCACCATTCACATAATCGGGTGTTTGTGCCTTGCCAAAGTCGGATAAACCGAATGTCCTAAAGAGCCTTGGTATGTGTGCCCGGTGTGAGGCACCTCGGAAAAAATCCCGAGGTCCACTTTTTGTACACCAATGCCATTGTCTCAAAAATAAGTGAAAGAAAAAAAAAAGAGAGAAAAGAAAAGAAAGAGAAAAATACACTTTGGTGGATGAAGTATAAATGTGAAGTTGTGGTTGTTTAGTTCCTTTCCCGGATTTGCACCACATGACCTTAGAAAATTCCCACCTTATCATCACGTTTCTTAGCCTCTTCTTTCTTAAGTCCTTAAGACCTATTTGCTTATGTGTATGACTTAGTGATCTAGATTGGATATTCTCATGATCATCTTGACTTCATAATTTTTACCTTTCATGCATGCTTTTGAGTTAAGTATGATTGTCTTTCCATGCCTTCATTCATTTAGTACATAATTGCTTGTCTATTGCAATGAAACATCACTATGAAGGTGATCCATCTTTAGAAGCACAATTCCAAAAATATTTTTCTGTTTTTCTGCATTCATAAATCATGTCATCTCGTAGCCTATAGTTGGACCTTGCTCGGGGACGAGCAAGTGCTAAGTATGGGGTATTTTGATGACACGATTTATGACACTAATTTAGGCACTCTTTTAGATAGTTTCCCTTTCCATTCAGGCATGGTTTGACATTAGTTCATGACGTTTGCGCTTAATTCATGCATATTGTCGAGATAGACGTCTACACGGACTTTTGTCGGTTTTGTAGGTATTTTGGGAAGCCTTTGGACTCAATCGACACATTCGAGGATCATTCCTCGTGATGGCACACTTCCGGACTCGTTAAGGAGCAAGCTAGGAGCAAAGAAGAACACATAGGACCTAGTTGGTGCATGCCTTGCACCAACTCATGGCTAAATGATCCAAGGAGAGTTTCTGGAGCAAAACCACGGCCAGAGACTGTTAGCATGAAATATTGTGATATTTTAGGCACGTTTTCTAAGTGTATTTGATCCATTATAATAGTCATTGATTGAGCATTGATGCATTTGTGAGCTAGTTTGTCTATAATGTCGATATAGAGATCTACACAAGCTTTATGTTGATTATAGATAATTGAGAGCTATTTCCGAACGGAATTGAGCAAGGATGGAATTGATTGAGCAATGTCCATGAATTGAGGGCATTCCTAGGAGCTAAGGGAGTGCCATCTTGAAGGATGCACGAGGCTAAGGAAGAATCAAGTTCTAGCCCTAAACCACGCTCTAAAATACGGCCGTACCACTTTCCACGTTCAAGTCCACGGCCGTGGAACCATGGCAAGAGAAGCGTGGTTCATTCCAGCAACTTCTACGGCCGTGGAGGAGTTGTGTCAAACCGTGTTGATTTCCACGCTCTAAATTACGGCCGTGGAACCCTTCCACGACCGTGATCTTGGCAATCTTTTTCGTCACACTTTAAGCCACGATCTCCTACGTAATTGGGCCGGGCCGATATTTTATATTACACTATATAAGGACGGACGAAGAGAGATTCCGTCACTTTCGCTTACGCATAGACGCATCTTACGCTTGCGCTTGGAATTGCCCTAATTTCGTATTTGGCGGAGATTGTGTTTGAGAGATTTTTGCGCTTTGCCATTGGGATTTCCGGATTGACGGAAGATCGAAGATTCGGAAGATTGTTCGCAAGGAGATTTTGCTTCTTGTTTAGGTTTGATTTAGAAGACGGATTGACATCCCGTTCTGCCTTCTTATCTAAGATTTGTGTTTGTTTGTGTTATTCCGAATCTAGTGACGATTATTGTTCTTGATTGTGACTTTGAGATTGATTTGAAAGTTATTGAAGGTTTTCGGAAGTTTTCATCTTTCAATCTCTTAACCCTTGAATTTGATATCAATATGACTGTTATTGGCTAAAAAGCCTTAACAATTCTAAGGTGAAGGGTTGATAGTTGTGGCTTAGATGATGATAGATCGATCGTAAACATATTGGACCCTGAGAGTTAGAGAGAATCGACGACAACCCTAATCCACGGTCTGTTCTTGAGCTTCCAAGGCCGTGGAACTCAAGAACTACCCGTAATTTTGTTTTAAGTTACGAACTTGCTTTTACTTTAATCCAAAGTTAAAGATTTGCTTTAACTTAGTCTTGGCTTGCCTTTTCTAGGTGGTAGTGAAGCCTCAACAACCTCTACCTTGATTGTGAGTGTCACAACCTTAATCGGTTTAGTTAGTCTTGATCCTTGGATTACAAGTTTGGGTATTTGACATTAATTCTTACCTTTAGAACCTTTCTATACTGAAGCCTCAACAACCTTTATAGAGAGTGTCTTGTAGGTGAGTCATATAAGGTTTTTGGAACTTCACCGTACGATTACCTTACATTAGCATACCTTTGCATACCTCAACTTTGTCCTTATATCTTTAGTATACCTTGAATCGATTGCTACAGCTAGATATCTGGAACTTTAGGATTGTTGTTTTCCCAATATTTGAAAAGCTTCATACATTTACTTGCTTGATAACCTATAATTGGATTTAACCCCCAAATCTCTGTGTTCAATACTCTGGAATTCTTGCTCAACTATATCGATCCGTACACTGCGGATTCGCTTGCTTGATTCTAGTTTTATAAATTTAAAGCTTATTTGCACGCACGCTAAGTGGGGAACAAGTTTTTGGCGCCGTTGTCGGGGATTTGGTTTAGGCCGAATTCGGTTATCAGTTGTCAAGCTTCGGAGCTTCTCCCTTGTTATTTGATATCTCTTTGAGTGCATGCGCAGGTCTAGGAACACCGAGGATCTCTTACCTCTTGATCAAGAGTTAGAGAGGACTTTAAGGCAAAAGCGAAAGGAAAAGAAAATGGCTGAAGAACACGAACGTGATCTTCAATCGGAGCTAGCGGAGAAAGAAGCTCAACTCCTATGGAGTGAGAAGACACGTAGAGAAGAAACGGATCGTCATCAAATGAAGGTTGACGATCTAACTGACATGATGTTCCAAATGAGGATTGAGATAAACAACCTCAAGGAGAAAAAGAAAAGGAGGAGACCGGGAAGATCGGTTAGAGCCAACTCATCTAACGATGATAGCGACTCCTCCATGCCACCGCTAGAGGAAATTGATCCCACGATCAACGTGAATCCATTCCATCCACGGGCAGCTGCTAATCGCCGTGTTCCACCTAGGAATGCTAGGATCGAACGTGTGGATGAGGAGCCAAGAACTCTTGGCCAAAGAATGGATCCAACGCAGCAACCACGCCGTCTAGGTGTGAACTTTGATGCTGATGATGTACAAGGGTTTAGCTTCAACCCTCAAGTCATTACTCTTGTTCGCCAAAACCAATTTGGCGGGACAAGCGCTGAATCTCCACACCAACACTTACAAAACTTTGAGTGTATGATGGAGACAATGAGGCCGAAGAACGCTACTACCAACAACTATAAGCTCAAGCCTTTCTTCTTCTCCTTGAAGGGGAAAGTATTGTCTTGGTATCAAGCTCTTCCTAGTGGGAAACTAGACACATGGGAAGACCTTTCCGCGGAGTTCCTCACTAAGTTCTTTCTGCCATCCAAAAAGGCGGAACTTAGAGGTAATATTAATGCATTTTCCATGAGATCTAACGAAAGTTTGTTTCAATCTTGGGAAAGATTTCAGGATTTGCTCTTGGATTGTCCTCATCATGGCATATCCAAGCTTGCATTGCTAGAGATATACTATAAGGGGCTGGATGTGGAGACATAATTCAAGCTCCAACCCCTCTCGTGTGGTACATTCATGGACATGAGAGAAGATGACGCTTGGGACTTCATTGAGAAGCAAGCAAGGGTCATAGAGAAGTATTCTCACCGGAAGGTAGAGGGAAATCGTGTGGAGTAAGGAGCAAAGCTCACACATGAAGCTCAAAATCCGATTTTCTACCTCAACAATGAGATCAAAGAGTTGAAGGAGGCTATCAAGACCAACTTTCCAAAGCAACAAGGGAAAGATGTTGGCTACTTGGGCAACAACAACAACGGTGGTGAGAATACAAACCGCAACAACAATAACCGGAACAACAACCGGAATAATTGGAATGGCAACAACAACAACCGGAACAATAATTGGAACAACAATAGGGGTTCAAACAACAACAATTGGCGCTCCAATCAACAAAATTCCGGTAACTTTTATCCTTCCAATTCGAATTCACTAACTCCACCTTCCTCTTCCTCTACTCCTTTGAAAAGCCAGGGGCAAACATCTAATGGAGGAAACACTTCGGGGAAGGAGAAGCCCGATCCCATGTTGGAAACGATTTTGGGAAAGCTTCAAGGTTTGGAGAACCGCATCATTAAGGTTGATGATCAAATTTCTAAGGTTGATAAAGTCCAAAAGGTTTTAGAAAACCAAATGTTCAGCCATGCGGAAGAAGTCCCTAGGAATCAAGGGAAACTTCCAGGAAAGACGGAGGACAACCCTAAGGGAAGGGTGATGGCAATCACAACTAGGAGCGGAGTAACTACCACCGATCCGCAACCTAAGTTTGTTGAAGTCTCCGTAGAGAAAGACAAAGAGAAGGGGAAGGAGAAGGAAGATATCTACGTTCCTCCTCCGGCTTACAAACCTCCCCTACCATTCCCTCAATCTAGAGCGAGAGCACGCCTAGATAAACAATTTGGTAAGTTTATAGAACTCATGAGCAAGATGCATATTAATATACCTTTCATTGATGCTATTCTAGGTATGCCGGCTTATGACAAGTTCTTAAAGGAGCTCCTCTCCAACAAGAGGAAGCTAGAAGATTTTGGAGAGGTTAAGATGAGTTCGGATTCTTCGGATCTTATCAAGACCATGAAGGAGAAAATGCCCCCAGAGCTAAAGGATCCGGGGTCATTTTGTATTCCCATAGGAGTGGGAGATGTCACATACGATGCATTATGTGACTTAGGAGCAAGTGTGAGCATCATACCACTTGCATTGTGTAGGAAGATCGGTTTAGGCGACCCTAAACCGGTGAAGATGACGTTGTACATGACGGACTGATCCATCACTCGCCCCGTCGGTATTATAGAGGACGTCCCAGTCAAGCTAGGTAAATTCTTTGTTCCCATTGATTTTGTTGTGCTTGACATTCCTGCAGATAGTCCGGTCCCGATCATACTCGGAAGACCGTTTCTTGCAACTTCTGGCTGCATAGTCGATTGCAAGAATGCTAGACTCGCCTTTGACATAGGAGAAGAGAAGGTAGAGTTCGTTCTTTCCACTCTAGTGAAGGAGCCAATCTTTGATGAGGATATATTCAATATCCAAGATGAAGAGGGGTTGTCTAGAGAGGAGGTAAGTGCGATTCTCTTCAAAGATCCTTTGCAAAAGGTTATTGCTATGAGTCTAACGAATATAGGGGAAGAAGAGGAGTGCAATGAGGCAATTGAAGCCTTAGAAGCACAAGAGGAAGTATGTGAAGAGGAGTTTGAGAAACTCCACGACGAGGCAGAAAACGTGAGAATCCACGGCCATACACTATATTCCACGGCCGTGGACTTCACAACCCAAAGCGTGGCTCACTCCAGAGGGTTACACGGTCGTGGAGGAGGCAGAGCAACCGTAACCACTTTCCACGCCCTAAACCACGGCCGTGGAGGGTGTATGGAAACCGTAATTTTGGCCGTGGAAGAGGGTGATCGTGCCACTTCTTCAACTTCTTTTGATTCTTCTCCCACACCCTCTACACCCTTAGACACTTCTAAGGAGACATCGGATGCTCCTCAAGAGCCATTGGAAGCTCCAAAAGCAATGGAACTAAAGCCACTTCCTACTCATCTAAGGTACGCTTTTCTAGGACCTAACTCTACTTATCCGGTTATTGTTAGTTCCAATCTAACCATAGATGAACATAGTAAGCTTATGGTTGTCCTTAGGAAACATAGGAAAGCTTTAGGCTATACTATAGAGACTTAGTAGGAATCAAACCCTCCCTATGCATGCATAAAATATTAATGGAGGAAGACTTTAGGACTTCAAGACAACCTCAAAGGCGGTTGAATCCGACCATGAAGGAGGTTGTCAAGAAGGAAATTCTTAAACTTCTTGATGCAGGTATCATCTATCCTATCTCCGATAGTAAGTGGGTGAGTCCGGTTCAAGTAGTTCCGAAGAAGGGAGGAATGACGGTCATCACTAACAAGAATAACGAACTCATTCCTACCCGAACCGTAACGGGATGGCGGATGTGCATAGACTACCGCAAGCTTAACAATGCGACGAGGAAGGATCACTTCCCACTACCCTTCATCGATCAAATTCTTGAAAGGTTAGCGCAACATTCTCACTTTTGCTATCTTGACGGTTATAGTGGTTTCTTTCAGATTCCGATACACCCGGATGATCAAGAGAAGACCACATTCACGTGCCCATGGGGTACGTTCGCATATAGGAGAATGTCGTTCGGGCTTTGCAACGCCCCAGCCACCTTTCAAAGGTGCATGATGGCCATCTTCTCCGAATACATTGAGGAAATCATGGAAGTCTTCATGGATGACTTCTCCGTATACGGTTCCTCTTTTGACAATTGCCTTTCTAACCTTGCTCTTGTTTTACAAAGGTGTGAAGACACTAACCTAGTTCTTAATTGGGAGAAGTGTCAATTTATGGTAAAGGAAGGAATTGTATTAGGACACCTAATCTCTAGTAGAGGGATAGAGGTGGATAAGGCGAAAATAGAGACTATAGAGAAGCTTCCTCCCCCAACTTCGGTGAAAGGGATAAGAAGTTTTCTAGGACATGCTGGATTCTATAGACGCTTCATAAAAGACTTCTCTAAAATATCAAAACCGCTAACTAATCTATTGATGAAGGATGCAGTTTTTGAGTTTTCACAGGAATGCCTAGATGCGTTTAACATGATCCGGGAAGCTCTAATTTCAGCACCTATTATCCAACCTCCGGATTGGACTCTTCCCTTTGAGGTTATGTGCGATGCTAGTGACGTAGCTATAGGAGCTGTTCTTGGACAACGAAAGAAAGGGCGAACCCATGCCATATACTATGCTAGCAAGACGCTAGATGAAGCGCAGCTCAACTACGCCACTACGGAAAAGGAATTTTTAGCCATTGTTTACGCTATTGACAAGTTTCGCTCTTATCTTGTAGGTGCAAAGGTGATTGTCTACACGGATCATGCTGCGATCCGGTACCTCCTTGCAAAGAAGGATGCGAAGCCAAGGCTAATTAGATGGATTCTTCTCCTACAAGAATTCGATCTAGAGATCCGCGACAAGAAGGGTTCGGAGAATTCCGTTGCGGATCATTTGAGTCGCCTAACACATCTAGAGGACGACCACTTACCTATAGATGACTCCTTCCCGAACGAACACCTACACATTATTGAGGAGTGCATCGACGTGATCTCCAAAGGTAACGAACCATGGTTTGCTGATTTTGTTAACTATTTGGTTTGTCAGGAGATACCACCCGGATTATCCTACGCACAAAGAAAGAAGTTCTTTAAGGATGTTCGGGAATACTTTTGGAATGAACCTCTCCTCTTCAAGAGAGGTCCGGATGGCATCATTCGGCGATGTGTGCCGGAAGATGAGATGCAAAGTGTCATCCGCCATTGTCATTCACTACCATGTGGAGGACACGCTAGTTCGAACAAGACTAGCGTTAAGGTATTGCAATCTGGATTTTTTTGGCCTACTTTGTTTAGAGATGTGCAATCCTTTGTTTCCTGCTGCGATGCTTGTCAAAGAACAGGAAATATCTCTAGGAGGAATGAGATGCCTCTCAATAACATCCAAGAGGTGGAGATTTTTGATGTTTGGGGAGTTGATTTCATGGGACCATTCCCATCACCTTGTGGAAACCAATACACACTCTTGGCGGTGGATTACGTTTCTAGATGGGTGGAAGTAATTGCCTCTCCCACCAATGATGCCATGGTGGTGGTTAAGTTCTTCAACAAGACCAACTTTCCACAATTCGGGACACCAAGGACTATCATTAGTGATGGAGGTTCTCACTTCATTGCCCGGCGCTTTGAAGCTCTTCTAGCTCTAAGTATGGGGTTACTCACAAGATTGCCACCCCTTATCATCCACAAACTAGTGGACAAGTTGAGATCTCAAATCGGGAGATCAAAGGAATCCTAGAGAAGACGGTTTCAAGGACTAGGAAGGATTGGTCCTTGAAGCTTGATGATGCATAATGGGCGTACCGGACTGCGTACAAGACTTCCATAGGAACCACACCATACAACCTTTTGTATGGGAAGTCTTGTCACTTACCGGTAGAGTTGGAACACAAGGCGTTTTGGGCTATCAAATGGTTGAATTTCAGCATGAAGGAAGCGGGAGAGAAGCGTCTCTTGAACCTTAATGAGCTTGAAGAACTCCGCTTGAATGCCTATGAGAACGCCAAGATTTATAAGGAGAGAGCAAAGCGTTGGCATGATAAGCATATCATTCCAAAGGACTTCAAAGAAGGAGATCAAGTTCTCCTCTTCAATTCAAGGCTTCGTCTCTTTCCAGGTAAGCTTAAATCTCGTTGGACCGGACCTTTTCTAATCAAACGTATTTTCCCCCATGGTGCAGTTGAAGTATGGGGTGAAGCGGGCGGAAGCTTTAAGGTGAACGGTCAACGACTCAAGAAGTATACGCCGGAACTCCAAGCTGAAGAGTTCGTGCCCACCGCACTCGAATAAGTGCGAGTTTGGTCTAGCTACGGACCTTAAACAAAGCGCTTCTTGGGAGGCAACCCAAGGTATTGCATTTACGTTTTTGTTTTCGATTCATAGTTTAGCTTAGAATAGACGTTTTTGCTTTGTTTTGCCTTCGATTTCTTCCGGTATGTTCGTATTTTTGGATGTAGGAACAGTGGAAAAGGAAAGGGGAAGAGTAATTTTGAAGAAAAGTGACGAAACTTGGACTTTGGAGCATTACAGAGAGTTCCACGGTCTAAACCACGGTCGTGACAGCTACAGTGACCGTAATTTCCAAAAACTTTGAAAAATCACAAAAACCACG
The DNA here is from genome assembly GCA_033239125.1 of Fagopyrum homotropicum. Lineage (NCBI taxonomy): Eukaryota > Viridiplantae > Streptophyta > Magnoliopsida > Caryophyllales > Polygonaceae > Fagopyrum > Fagopyrum homotropicum. Next base: position 47,577,033 of record BSWB01000001.1, on the reverse strand, counting down.
GTTCCGTACATTTCCACGGCCGTGGAACCCCCCGACAAACCGTGATTTTCAAAAATTTTGCCGGCCACTATATAAACCACGTTCTTCACAAAAACACTTCACAAAACCCAATTCCACGACCATTTTTGCCAATTCCACGCCCCTCACCCAGATTCTCCGTTCGTTAATCGTTTTCAACGATTCTTCGACCCAAACTGAAGCAAATTCGACCACCAACGAGATCCAAGCAACGAATCGAGCGGCAAATCACCAAGGAACGCAGAATTCGGATTTTAAAATCCGAAACCTAGGTTTTTTTCGCTCTTCTCTATCTTTGTCAATTTGGGTTCGTTTTTGCTAGAAATTATAGGAGAACTGATTGAAATTGGAAGGAATTAGATTAGGGCTGCCTGATTGTTGAGTTTGAGTGCTGTTTGCTGAGATTTGAGAAAAAGCGAGACGAATCACGGTCTCTGTCAATTCCACGGCCGTGGAACACCAAGAACGGACCGTGATTTTGAACAGTAATGGATTTTATGAGGAGAGTTTTTGGGAGGATTAAGGAGAAGAAGAATGAGAAGGATAAGAACAAAAAGAGGAAGGGTAACCCCTCTTCCTCTTCATCCTCTAGAGCACCACCACCTTCCTCCCCTTCACCTCCATCATCACCTTCATCACCCGCACCTCCTAGCCCTAGAGTACCTACCATTCACGAGGATCATCTCGATGCACTCGAGAGGATCCATAAGAGAGTTGTTATCGGACCTAGGTACCTATTGTTGGAGGATCTAGCTCCCCTCCACATCATAGATGACCTTACGTGGCTCTTGGATAGAGCCGGTCTTATCGTCTTCTCGGCTGTCCGAGAGGACGCTTATGAGGAGATCACGAGAGAGGTTGTGACGTCGTTTGAGCACAACCATGTGGATAGGACAGTTTCTTTCCGTTTGATGGAAAGGAACTATGATTTTACCATCCGGGAGTTCGGAGCCTTCTTTGGGTTCCAAGAGACCTTCAATGGTCGTTTTCCTAGCGGCGTTTACGCCAAAGATTTTTGGGAGGAGGTAGCTATGATTTACGCCAGCGAGGACCGCTGGCAACCAGCTGATACCAAGGCTAAGTTGATGTATCACTTAGCCTTGAAGATTGCTTACCGTGTTCTTTCTGAGTGTCTCTTCCCTAGGACGGAGACACCTCAGAAGATCAAGACGGATGAGCTCTTTCTGTTGTACTCTATGCTGTATGGGCGCCCTGCTGACTGCGCCACCCTCTTAGCTGCTACCATGAGCAAAATAAAGAACAAGAGGGCGGGGAACATTGGTTATGGTGGGATAGTCACCCACCTTGCTAGGATATTGGGGTAGATTTTTCTGCATGCACACGTATTCCAGCTATACCCCTAGGACTCCAGGCCTTCATGACTAGAGGTCTCATCTTCCCTACCCATAGAGGTCCACCTTATGCAGCTATGCCTTGGGAGAGCAGGACGGGGAGGGGCATTGAGTGGCTCCCGGAGTACTCCATTATGGTTGGACGCCATAATTGGAAGGCTACGTTCGCAGCTATGCATGCGAACAGGATTGCAGCTCCTCCATATGTCCCACCACCGCCCGTAGTTGAGGAGGAGGAGATGAGAGATCAGTTTGAGGGAGGAGGAGGAGCAGAGCAGGAGTTTGGCACGTTTCCGGATCAGCCGGACATTGCTTCTGATGTGCCCAGACGTTCTCCACGTCCAGCCAGAGCTTCAGGTTCATCTTCTCGCCGCGCCAGCGTGAGTGAGAGACCCACTTGGATGGCGACACCTCCTGCATGGTACGGAGCTCCACCTCCATGGTCTGCACAACAGCCACCAGCACCAGCACCGTTAGATGCATCAGGATGGTACAGTCAAGCTCCGGGATGGTATGAGCAGATGCCGGAGTGGGCTACTGGCCTTTCTGAGAGAGTGGGAGCATTGGAGATCCGAGCCGATGCTAGAGATGGACGCATGGACGACCTCGACCATATGATGAGAGACGTCTACCGCCAGCAGTTCGGGCGGCACTACGATCCTAGCTTCTCTCCATTCCCGCCTCCGCCTCCACCGCATTGATGATTTGCATGACCGACAGTTTTAGCCGCCCCACCGCCATTTTGTGAGTTTCTTTTTTCTTTTCTTTCTTTTTCTTTCTTTCTTTTCTTCTTTTCTTTCTTCTATTTGAACATTAGGGACAATGTTTGTTCCAAGTATGGGGTGGGGTGTGACTAAAAGTTGTAATAACTCTTACTCACTTTGATTGCTTCTATTTGAGACTATCTTGCATGTTCACTATATTGTTACACGTTTCATTATTGCATTGCATGAAAAAGAGTTTGAAAAACCCATAAAAATTGAAAAATTTTGAAAATTTATGTGCTTCTAAAGATAGAAAGGATTTCTATGATAATCGCTACTTGTGAATTGAGTTTGATGACAATTGCATGCTTAAACGAATAGTGAATTGAAAAGAAATTGAATGAGTTGATTATACCTCTTTTGCAAGTTTCATAATGTGATGAATGTTATTTAAATCATGTTGAGGAATTGAAGTTGAAATCACACTATAAGTTCTTATGCTTCTTGTTGAGATGATTAAGGCAATTCGATTTTTCTTTCTTCTTTCTTTGATCATTTAGCCCCTCATTGAAATATTGACCTCCTTTACCTATCCGGGAATTTGGAGGAGTTGAATGAAAAAGGCATGTATGATGTGGGAGGGCCATGAAAGCAATACTTTGCATTCAAAGGAATAGAAAGAAATTATAGGTTTGGGGAAGTCAATCATGACGATGAGTAACTCGGCACCATTCACATAGCCGGGTGTTTGTGTCTTGCCAAAGTCGGATTGATCCATTATGATAGTCATTGATTGAGCATTGATGCATTTGTGAGCTAGTTTGTCTATAATGTCGATATAGAGATCTACACAAGCTTTATGTTGATTATAGGTAATTGAGAGCTATTTCCGAACGGAATTGAGCAAGGATGGAATTGATTGAGCAATGTCCATGAATTGAGGGCATTCCTAGGAGCTAAGGGAGTGCCATCTTGAAGGAAGCACGAGGCTAAGGAAGAATCACGTTCTAGCCCTAAACCACACTCTAAAATACGGCCGTACCACTTTCCAAGTTCAAGTCCACGGCCGTGGAACCATGGCAAGAGAAGCGTGGTTCATTCCAGCAACTTCTACGGCCGTGGAGGAGTTGTGGCAAACCGTGTTGATTTCCACGCTCTAAATTACGGCCGTGGAACCCTTCCACGACCGTGATCTTGGCAATCTTTTTCGCCACACTTTAAGCCACGATCTCCTACGCAATTGGGCCGGGCCGATATTTTATCTTACACTATATAAGGACGGACGAAGAGAGATTCCGTCACTTTCGCTTACGCATAGACGCATCTTACGCTTGCGCTTGGAATTGCCCTAATTTCGCATTTGGCGGAGATTATGTTTGAGAGATTTTTGCGCTTTGACATTGGGATTTCCGGATTGACGGAAGATCGAAGATTCGGAAGATTGTTCGCAAGGAGATTTCGCTTCTTGTTTATGTTTGATTTAGAAGACGGATTGACATCCCGTTCTTCCTTCTTATCTAAGATTTGTGTTTGTTTGTGTTATTCCGAATCTAGTGACGATTATTGTTCTTGATTGTGACTTTGAGATTGATTTGAAAGTTATTGAAGGTTTTCGGAAGTTTTCATCTTTCAATCTCTTAACCCTTGATTTTGATATCAATATGACTGTTATTGGCTAAAAACCCTTAACAATTCTAAGGTGAAGGGTTGATAGTTGTGGCTTAGATGATGATAGATCGATCGTAAACAGATTGGACCCTGAGAGTTAGAGAGAATCGACGACAACCCTAATCCACGGTCTGTTCTTGAGCTTCCACGGCCGTGGAACTCAAGAACTACCCGTAATTTTGTGTTAAGTTACGAACTTGCTTTTACTTTAATCCAAAGTTAAAGATTTGCTTTAGCTTAGTCTTGGCTTGCCTTTTCTAGGTGGTAGTGAAGCCTCAACAACCTCTACCTCGATTGTGAGTGTCACAACCTTAATAGGTTTAGTTAGTCTTGATCCTTGGATTATAAGTTTGGGTATTTGACATTAATTCTTACCTTTAGAACCTTTCTATACTGAAGCCTCAACAACCTTTATAGAGAGTATCTTGTAGGTGATTCATATAAGGTTTTTGGAACTTCACCGTATGATTACCTTACATTAGCATACCTTTGCATACCTCAACTCTGTCCTTATATCTTTAGTATACCTTGAATCGATTGCCACAGCTGGATATCTGGATCTTTAGGATTGTTGTTTTCCCAATATTTGAAAAGCTTCATACATTTACTTGCTTGATAACCTATAATTGGATTTAACCCCCCAAATCCCTGTGTTCGATACTCTGGAATTCTTGCTCAACTATATCGATCCGTACACTGCGGGTTCGCTTGCTTGATTCTAGTTTTATAAATTTAAAGCTTATTTGCACGCACGCTAAGTGGCGAACAGAGACCAGAACCACGCCCGTGGAATTGCGCCGTGGTTTTTGTCTAGACCACCTTAACACGTGTCCCACGATCTCTTTGGCCGACTCTTGCTCTTGGTTGGGTATTTAAGTGATCTTTGCAGGTTGTAATGGGGATCTTCTCTTCCTCCCTTTTGGCCTAGCTTCTTCCCCAAAACACTTCTCCATTGTAGCTTCTCTTCCAATCACCCATTGTGGGTGTTCTTGGAAGAGATTAGAGTAGATTTTCATTTTAAAGTGAGATTAGAGTGGTTTTGAGTGAGGTTTCTATTGTTGACAACTTGGAACAGCTCTTGGAGCCTTTGTAAGATTTGGTAACTTCTATTCTAGCTCTTAATGTCTTTTCTTTATCCATGACTTGCAAGCATGCTTTATTTGTGAAGTTTGATCTTGAAATGTATGTTGTTGGCTGAATAGATGTGATTCTAGGGTGAAGGAATGATGTTTATGCTTTGGACTATGATTGTATGGACTTCCTTGTTAGCTTAGGATCGATTTGTGTTCGAAACCCCAACTCAGTGGAGAACCACGGTCAGTTCCTCAAGAACCACGGACGTGGTTTAGTATGAACACCCCGTGATTATCTCTGTCGTGCTTGTATTGATGAATCTGGATGTTGGGATGTAGATGTGTTGAAATCCTAGTGTTTGTTGAGCTTAATCTAGCTTAGGGTGACCTAATGTTAGCAAACTAAGTGAGGAATGAGACTTACCCGGTAATTTTCTCTCTTAGATACATAAGATGATGAACTCTAGGTAGTAGTGAGCCAAAAAAGCTGCTATTGGATTGAGTGTGCTAGGATCGTTGCCTAAGACTTGCCTTTTCCGAGACTTACCCGGTAAGGAGGGGTTTGACCCTTAGGTAGTGGCCGGTTTGTGTAGAATTCCCGTCCTTAGGTTCCTTGAGACTTACCCGGTAATAGGACCTTAGGTTCGAGACTAGTGGAGCATGAGACTTACCCAGTAATTGCTCCCATTAGAGAAACACCCAACTCCGAACAACCACAACCTTCCTTTGATCTTTAGAAGCATGAGTCCATATTCATAATCGGAATTCCGAATCTCTAGAATCCGCTTTCTTACCTCTTATCTCCTATCTTTGTGTTTGTGTGTTTGTGTTGCTTGATTGTGTTGATATAGTTGTGATCTTTGTTTGATGATCCAAAACCCTCCAAAAATATTGTGTTTTCCATTTTCTTTACTCCTTATCTCATCTTAGTTTAGATTTACACTATCTTTGATCATTGAATGACTTGATTTCACCCCAGTCCTTGTGTTTGACCTCGGAATACTTTTCTTTCTACAAAATGATCCGTACACTGCGGGTTTCGCTAGGTAGTTTAGGATTTTAGTTCGAGTACTATAAATGTAAAGCTTTTTGTGCTAACTTTCTTAGCGTAACATACATCCCGGCTGATCTATTTGTGCCGAGGTGGCCTCAAGTGGCCCATTTGGAGAGACATGTTGCGAGTTATAGCCGGACTCCTTATGTGGAGCATATGCCCATACCAGACGATGAGAAGATGCCTACTATAGTAGGTGATGATGACCCCGAGCTTAGGAGCCTCCAAGCTCAGATGCCTGCCTTGAGCACTCAACATTAGGCCTGGCAGACCGAGTATCAACGGACCATGTTGGAGCAGCAGCAAGCTTGACAGTCCAGCTTCGCCACTAGCATGACCACCCACTTTGACCGGAGGCAGGATGCTTGGCAGGCGGCCCAGCAGCAGCAGCTTGAGGCTCAACAATTGGGTTGGCAAGCCAACTTTGAGACCTCATTTGGCAGCCAGATGGATACTCAGCAGTCCCGCATCGATGAGATCTACCGCCGGCAGGAGAATTTCTTCCGCCACTTCCCATATCCCCCGGAGGAGGGTATGGATAGTCCAGCCGGACTATCCCACTAGTGGGTATTGTCTCTTTCCCTTCTCCACATATAATCTTTGCTTTCATCTTCCACTTTGAGGGAAAAGTGTGCTTCATGTATGGGGGAGGGAATCTTGCATGTATAGGTTAGTTGTGTTTGTTTTCAACATTAGGTTGGTGCAAAAAATGGACTTGAGGGATGTGAGGATTGAGTGAGATCATCAAGAAAAGAAGAAGAGTGGCAAGGTGAAAACCCGAAATGACACCTTGGCAAAATGAGCGACACCGAGTGTAGGTTTCCCTTCCGACGTTTGGCGGCATAAGAAGGGGAGTCGTAAGGAGGTTGTCCGGGTAGGTCTCTCTTGGAGCAATAAGGATGGTAGTTTTCTCATTTTCTTCGCACTTTCTCCTCTCTTTCCTTCTTTCTTTCTTGGTTTTTCTTTTTGTTTTTGTTTCATTGTCTATTTTACTACACCATGCTTCCCGAGGCCTTGTGTTGATGAAACTGTTGTCATATGTGTTACTCGGGACGAGTAAAAGGTCTAAGTATGGGGGAGTTTGATAGGTGATGGAATCACTATCAATTAGGTTAAATTTTAGAGTCTTTTCATTGTATTAGAGTCGGTTTATTCTACTAACTTCTTAATCCAGAAGAAGAAGCTAAAAGAGAAGTTAGAAGCACTTGGGAGTTGAAGACCATTCACGAAGACAAGCTTCTGGTGCCACACCGCCCCCGCGGAGTAGTGTCACCGCCCATGCGGAGCAGTGTCACTGCATTCCGTAACGCAGCCTGCGCCTTCGCCAGCGCCCGGAACGAAGACTGTCACCGCCCCTACGCCTCTCTTGGGTGCCCCTTCGGTGACTTACCTTAAAGAAGTGAAGCCAGCGCCCTTACGCCTCTACCTGCGGACCAACCTGCGGAGCTGTGAAGCCGAAGAGCCATTGTCACCTCCCCTACGGTGACATTTGGCCGCCCCTGCGGCTCGATATCAGAAGCGTCAGAAAGATGAAGAGTCAAACGTTTGAAGAGCATTAAAGATCCGTCCCTGCGGAATTGCCAGGCCGTCCCTGCGGCCACAAAGAACACCAAGCGTTTTGGCCTAAACTGCCCCTGCGGCTCTGAAGCCCGCCCCTGCGGTTTAGCGCCAAAGACTTTACTCCGGTTGTTTGCACCACCTTTATGGCATTAAAGGTGGCTGTTTAGGACGGTCATTTACTCCCATTTAGTGACAATTCTAGTATAAATAGGTTCATGGCTGATTGCTAGAATCATCCACCATTTTCTCATATTATTCTCTCTTTTCCCTTGCTTCCTTTGTGGAATGAGCTTCTCAATTTTCTTGCTACATTGGGTTGTTATGAAGCTGTATTGCTGCTTTGGTTGTAAGTCCTTTTTTAATATAAGTATTATTCAGTATATGTTTTGTATTTCTAGTGCTTCACTTATCTAATTGCATGTTTCTTATCACTTAGTTTGATCACCTTAGTGTATAATTGCATGCAAAGAACTAGGATTAATAGATCTCGGGTTCGGGTCTTTAATCTAGTAGAAAACCTTTAGGTAAAAAACTGGTTGTGACTACTTTAAGAAAAATTAATACAAATATAAAGAAAAGTCTAATGGTTTTATTCTTCTCTTTATATCTCTTTGTCTTTGTTAAAAAGTTAACTTGTGACTTGTTCTTGTAGGTTTACGGGACATTAACTTGTTAAGTTGTATTGATGTCGGTTGGCTCAACACATATATATGATCAAGACGAGAACATTGCTAAATACTTATAAAAGGAACCAACCAAAGTAGCATTGCATGCTAAGATTCAACCTAGTGTAGTTCATCTCTCATCAATCTATTCACCTCTTTGTTTGCTTTCTTATTCTTTTGTTTCGTATCATTTCAGTCCAAACACCCCCCCCCCCTTACTTGGTTACATAATCAATAATTGAATTTAATCAAAACTTAACTTAACTCTCTTGGGTTCGACCCTTACTTAATCACCATACTTGCTTTAGTGTTGAGTTCGGAAATTACTTTGATAGGATATAAACGACTATAAGAAATTATCCTTGTCAGACGTCAAGTATAATTTCTTGAGAAGTGAGAAGAGGATCAGTGTGAAGAAAGTAGGTACTGCTAATAACCCTACTAATATGCCTACCAAGCCGATACCTAGCAACAATCTTTAACATTGCTTGAACTTGATAAATGTCGGAAGTTGTTGAGTGTCCATGGGGTACATCTAGATAGAGAGAGAGAGAGAGAGAGATGAGTTAGTCTGGACATTGACTAATGCATGTGATATGTCTGTGGGATTCAAGTCAGGGTGGAGATTTTTTTATGTTTCTTGAATTGTCATTTGTTTGGACCTTTATTGTTTAACCCAAGTGTTATATTTGACGACCAAGTATAACCTAGGTTTTGTTACTCTGTATATTGTAACGTTCCCTGTACCTCCCAAATAATATGGCTATTATCTGTTTATTTGAAATTGGAAACTCTTTAACAAAATCTCTTTAGAAAGTGAACGTAGTCATTATTGAGTGAACCACTAAAACATGTGTGCCGTCTTCCTTGTTAGTTGAACTCTGTTCTTTCTTATAATCCCGTACAACAAATTATTATAAGTTAAAACGTAAGTCATATTTTGGAATAACTTAGATATCAATTTTGAATTTGTAAATTCATATCCATTTGATTTAGATCCTATTTTAAAATTCTCATACATACATATAAGGATATATGCTCATTGATGAAAATTTTTGTATTTTAGGATTCGCTATATTAGTTAAGTAATTTTGACGAGAAAGAAAGGATCAACGATGTGAGGAAGACGATATGAGATTTTACTTTAGAAAAATAGCGAAGAAAGATATGAAAACGTAACGTTTGTTTTAATAAGATTGTGAATCCTATTTGGTCCGACTAACTTAGATCGGTTTGGTCTCAACCTCTTTACACTTTAGTTCCAAAACTATGTAACACAAGAATGATTATCATAGGCCGTTGTAAATCAATTCAGAAAATACGAGAACTTGATAACCAGCATAATGAAAGAAATAAAATATCACTAATATCGGAAATAAATTCCAAATCAGCCTATTACAATCATAATTATTTAGACCACTTATTGTAAAATTTGTTAATTTTATTTGTTAATGTGTTCCCATACAACTAAAATTTCAACTGTAGTAATCTCATTTATATAAATTGAAAATAGTTTATAAAATCTTATGAAAATTTGACTATAATTTAAAATCTGAAAAATAAATAGAAATGTCATCCTATCGCACCCCCAAATAACGTATATATATAAAATCAATAAAAGAAATTTAAAATAATTTTATCCCTTTTAAAATCTTAAAAATATACATTTCGGTCTTGCAAGTTATTTATTTGGTGGTTGATATCTTATATGTCTAAATTTTTTATAGATACATATTCGTAATCTTTCATAAGATGTCTTAGTTAATCTTGTATTATAATTTGTAGGTCATGTGATGATAATTGCTTGAGATATAAATTTATGTAAAAAAATCTAATTGTGATAATGATTTTAGAAAATACACTACATGCTTAAATAATATGGGCAATTTTTTTTTTGTAATATCAAAATTCAATAATGAATAAAAAAAATATGGGGTGTACGGGCGCGGTTCAAGATTTCGTTCATGCACAATGCTTACGGAATTCGTGGCCGCCACGGTCACGGGTTCCGTAACCGTAAAATTTTATTTTATTTTATATTATTATTTTTTTTTTCTGACATCACGGTTACGGGTTACCCGTAACCGTGATGATGGTGTCAGAATTTTTTTTTTCCGGGTTAGAATTCATGTAGAAAATTATCATGGATCCGAAACCTATAATCATAACGGTTACGGGTTCCGTATCCGTGAACCTTATGACGGTTACGTGATCCGTATTCGTGGTGCAATAACGAAATCTTGAACGGTGCGAATACAAGCTCCGAAAAAATATGTACACGGCTCACTAAATAGTAGCATAATATTTAGTTAACATATTATTTTATTGTAGATTATTATAATCATTATAATGAAATAAGAGATAAACTTTGAAGTATTGTATAGCTGTATTATAGAAATTAGTAAGTTAGGGCGAAAAATACAAAAGTTATACTAGTGTTCAATTTTGAGTCTAAGCAAAGTTTTGCTTAAATATGCATAAAACATCTGCCCCCTTTTCCTAGCAAAATTATTAACGATTTTACCCTAGTTGTGATTTGTGAACCAAGCATGAAAAGACAGTAATACATGTTTAATAATCCTTTTATTGTTTTATTCTGTGGTTGAAGAAATTATGAATACTTCGTGTAAGGGCTGACTTTGATGGCTCTTTCCTTGTTCCCAAATATCTCTCCAGCTTCGTCCACAAATTAAATCTGCAGCCTGCCCACTTGAACTTGAGATTTGCCAAATCCAAACCTGTATTCAACGATATTAACTGCAGATTTGCCGAACCCACTTCAAATCCTTCCCACCTTGCTTAGAACCTCTTCTCTCTGCTTTTGCTTCTCTTCGTATTCTGCCCCCTGAACGCGTTCCAGAGGCATGTAGCTCGCCGATTCAATCGCCCATCTTCCAATCTCTCAATTTTTAGTTTCCTTGGAACTTTTGGTCGAGATCTGTGTGATTCCATGAGCTGATTGCTGGAAAAATGCAAGGATTGGCTTTACGAGACCCCGTTTCCGTGTTGTGTAGCTTTAGCTTTGCTCTGTTAATCTCACCTTTGGCGTTTTACTGACTTGATGGCTCAAATGGGTTCAGGGTATTCTCTCTTTTCTATCTGGGTTGCCCTTCCTGTGTTGTTTTTTGTGTGTCTGATAATATTCATGTTGAGTTTTACATTTCTGATTCTATATCGATTCAAGGAAGACGTTCCGTTTGCTATTAAAGTCGAACATGGTATGATTGAGTCTATTGAATTCAGATTCTTATGTTTGTTCTATTTCAAGTAAGGTGAGTTTCGCCGGGCTGTTGACTATCAAAGCAATACTATATGACTTCGACGTGTCAAACGCACCCTACGGGTTCTTTCATTTTCTTTCTTAGAAGGGAAAATAAATGTTTCTTTCGTGATTGCCCTGGGTGACCTTCAGCTGACAAATGATTTTTCAGTGAACTCTTGTTGTTTTGATACAATCATCAATTATGGAAAGCTACGGTTATAGTTGCCTGGACAATCCCTTGAAAAAGATGTGACCACCTTTATCATAATTAGTAAGAAATCAGTTACTCCTGGAAAATTTCTAAAAGCTGCATATTTTAGGAGTAAAGTTTGAGGAAGAAAAAAATTTCTTTGGTTTTTGTATTCCATTGTTCCAGTCTTACACCTGTTTTAAATTTCCAATAATATACAGATCTTGAAATTAACGTCTAGGCCTGAGGATTCAGCTTCCCTCAGAAGTTCATGACTCATCTTTCAGACAGTTGCTTGTTGTGTTTGCCACTTGAAAACAGTAGCTTTGAAATCCAATCAAATGTAATATTACCTAACACAAAGTGCAAATGCTTGATACATCAAACTCTGGGCCCTCTTTTGATGCTCACTGCTTGAACAATTCTGGACTTCTCTGATTTAAATATTCAGACATGTTGCGTGCTAAAAGTATTGAAATGTTGATCTCTAGTTACTAGTGTTCCATTCCAGCTTGGTTTTGTTTCCTGCTGATCAATCTCTCTGGGTTAAATCTTCAGACATATCTGAGTCTTTTTTTTGTATGCTCTCATCTACAGTGCCTTCGCAGAAGACAAGGTTGGCATCACTCGGAGCTTCAAATCTTATGATGGGATTGGGCTGAATGATATGGAGGATGAACCCTCCAGCCATGTGAGAAAAGATATTAATGGAAGGTATGTTCTAATCTAAAAAACTGTGTTTTTTTGTTAAATTTCTTTTGATATCTGCATGCTAACCTTTCAGACATTTTAGCACTTACCATACTGGTTCGGAAATTCTCTTATTATTTTTGGAACTTCTCTTATTATTTTTCATTTTTTATTTATTAAAATTGATTTTTGTTTCTGTGGAATGCTTCCAGTATGCATTTTTGTTCTGATCTAAATATCACTGAATAATTATGCTGAAACTAAGTTCTTCATCTATCATGTAGGTCATCGTCCATGAAGTTTGTTTCAGATACGGATGATTTGGAAGGTGGTAACATGGAAAAAGACAGATTGTTACAAAGCAAAAGGGTGATTAAAATTCCTAATCGTGCTTTATTATCTGGGCTGGCGTACTGCCTATCTTCGTGCAGCATGATACTGATCAATAAGCTCGTCTTATCCAGCTATAATTTTGATGCTGGCATATCTTTGATGATGTATCAGGTAAAAGTGAAAACGTTTTCTCTGTATAAGTGCATACATTTCCCATAATTGTCTGTGCAATTTTTGTGGATGTGGCTGGCATCTAGTGTTGTTCATTTGTAGGGAATCTGTTGAATGAAGTCATAGAATTATAAACTGACTGGATTTTGTTCTTATTCTTGTTGCAGAACTTCGTCTCAGTCGTTATCGTGCTCACATTGTCTACTTTTGGCCTAATATCGACAGAACCACTGACTTGGAGGTTGATTAAAGTCTGGCTTCCTGTCAATTTTATATTTGTTGGCATGCTCATTACAAGCATGTTCAGGTAGATTATTTTTGTACATCCTGGTTCAGTTTGTTGTTTAAAGTCCTTATACAGATCTCATCAACTTTTATTTTAATAAGATTTTATTTTCAGGATAGAAATAGGGATTTGAAGAGCTATTCTTCCTAGTATGGTTGTGAACATTTTGGATCTTAGATTTTAAAAATCTGAGGGCAATCCCCTTCATATCTTACACAATTATTCTATTGTGCATGAAAATTGCTAAAGCATGATGTTGTTAAGACCTTCTAGTAATTCTCATATCCTGAATATAATTAGGCTTAGGTGTAGGGAGACAGTTCTCGTACATGTTAAGGCATCTTAGCATGGATGAGGTATAGTTCTTAAGAGCTACCAATTAAGTTTTGTTCTTGATAAATGTATTCAGATATAGACAGCCTAGAGTCATCTGTCTTGGTGTACCTCTAGTTGTCACATCACAAGGCTTTCATTTGATCACCATAGCTGTAGATTTCTTGCGATTTCTATGGCATCTGCTTTGGAGGAGGCCTCTTCGTCTTAGTTTGATTGGAGGTGTAGTCCCCCTAAATTTGTATGCACTGAGTAGGTATATCATTGAATCTTGCTTCGTTTCTTTTACTTATGTATTCATTTTGACATATGGCAGTTTAAAATACATAAATGTCGCCATGGTAACTGTGCTGAAGAATGTCACGAATGTGATAACTGCAGTAGGTGAAATGTACCTGTTCAGCAAACATCACGACAGCAGAGTTTGGGCTGCACTCTTCTTGATGGTAAGTTGCACTGTTTAATGTATTTCCTGCAACTATGCTTGTTTACAACTGAGCATTGCAAAAACTAGACTTGGGTATAAAACCTTGAGATGTTAAGAGAGTGTTTGGGGACAAGTAAGTTTCATTTATGGCAAAATATTTCAAATCTAGGTATTAGTTTATATAAGAGAAGTTGAAGACATCCAAATGGAAATGGAGGAAAGGTCATTGTCAGAAACATATAAACATATGACTCGTAAAGTGAAGTCCGTATGAGTTTGGGATCTTTTGAAGAATCCCTCTCATCCGTTGTCAAGGATATGCATTTTATAGCTGTGCTTCTTGTAGGATTAAAGTGAATTTTGTCCAGATGCTTAAAATTCCAATTAGATGAGATATATAAATACATAATTGTAGACTTGTAGTTAGCATTTTCCTATAAGCTAAACATTCATGACTGATTTCTGTAGATAATCTCAGCAATATCAGGAGGTTTAACAGATCTGTCCTTCAATGCTGTTGGGTATGCATGGCAAATTGCTAATTGCTTCTTGACTGCTTCCTACTCTGTGAGTTAGCTTGTTCCGGTTTCGCTTTTTACTGGGATATCTTTTACTGGCTTACGAAAGCGGTGCATTTTGTGGAAATTTTGGCAGCTGACGTTAAGAAAGGTAATGGACACAGCAAAACAGGTGACCCAATCGGGAAGCTTGAACGAGTTCTCAATGGTCTTGTTGAATAACACCCTTTCCCTTCCTTTGGGTCTGCTGCTGGTTATCATATTTAATGAGGCTGATTATCTATTTGAAACGTGAGTGAACATATCAAACTTCACTTTGAAAAAAGATGATCATAAGTTGATTGCTTTAGCTACTGTTCTTTCATTTATACGTTGCAGACCGCTTTTAAAGCTGCCCGTCTTCTGGACGGTGATTACACTTAGCGGATTCTTAGGATTGGCCATCAGCTTCACTTCTATGTGGTTTCTTCACCAGACAGGGGCTACTACATATAGGTAAGCAACCAGACCAGTAGCCTGGGTTTTTGAACAACTGCATGATTTCGTATTCGCCATCAGTATAGCCTGAGTTTTTGGTGGTTGGAAATTGCAGCCTTGTAGGTTCACTTAACAAGATCCCACTATCAGTTGCTGGAATATTCTTGTTTCACGTTCCTACAAGCTTGGAGAACTCAGCAAGCATATTCTTTGGTGAGGACCCATTCGAAAACCGTAAACTCCTCTCTAGAGTGCAATGCTGTTTGAAGCTAATTCCTCCCTGATTGCCTTTTGTAGGTCTCTTGGCTGGTGTATTCTTTGCTCGTGCAAAGCTTAAGGGTCGTTCTTAGCCATGACTGTTCAAGGATATAGTGCAATATGACTTCGTGTATTTGCCAGTGAACATACACAGAATTCCCAGGCTGATATAGAAGTGGGATGTTGTAGACAGAAGATGGCTATGGATGATCAAAGTCTCCTCGGCTTGAAGGTGAACTTTGCGGACAGGGAAGCACAATGCTGGCTCGATCATCAAGCAGAAACGTTTCAGGAGGAGATGGTGGCTACTATTGCATAGGCTACTGTTGTATACTTGAAGTTCTTTCAGTTTTCATTGTTAGGGTAGGCCATTACAAATTGAGTAAATTTTATTCTTCTCACTGATGTGTTCCCATGCTTGTATTCTTCTTGATACACACATATACCTCTAGATATTCCTATAAAAGAGGGATTGTCATGAACAAGAAGGCTTGGTGAGTGCATCAACCATATTAGTTACAATGATCACCCACCAATGAACCAGCATTGCGCTTCACCGATATGTTCCCATGCTGGTTGCATTTTGAGAAGATCGATCTTGTTGAAGAGCATATTAAATCATGAACCAATCTTGTTGAAGAGCATATTGAATTGAGCAGGAGGCGAA
Organism: Fagopyrum homotropicum; assembly: GCA_033239125.1. NCBI lineage: Eukaryota > Viridiplantae > Streptophyta > Magnoliopsida > Caryophyllales > Polygonaceae > Fagopyrum > Fagopyrum homotropicum. Next base: position 47,561,327 of record BSWB01000001.1, on the reverse strand, counting down.
GGCTTGGTGAGTGCATCAACCAATTGGTATCACTGGGGACAAGCAACACGACACGAGCCATGCCTTGTACTTTGCCACAAATGAAGAGATAATATAAGGCAAAATGATTCATTCAAGAGTGAAAAATCGGACAAAATGCTTAATTCGAGAGTGAGAAATAGGGTTCGAAGTAACTTAGTTGCATCAATAACTTCTGATTATAAAAGCTTTTGACAAAAAACAATCACATATAAAGTGGCCTCCACAGAAGATATAAAAGAGGGCATCGATGAAAGAAGAAGATAAGAGCTTACAAGTTAACATCCAAGTCTTCTTCATTGATCCAAACATTTATCTTCCTCTTCAAAGCGTACTTAGTTCTATTTGTTAGAGTGAGATAAACACAAGAGCTCCATTGGTATATCATTATAGTGTCATACTCAAGTGTGTTACTCTACAAAATAACTAGGCTATTATTGCTAGATAGGAGTTGATTAGATCCTATCATTGAGGGTACATTTAGAGAAGAAGGAAATTCTTCTAGGTTGTATCTAGGACTCACACGAAGCAGATAATAAATAGTTAGAATCCTAGGTTGGAAACCCTAGGCGGAGAGTAGGTTGTTAAGGCCGAACTTCATAAACATATTGTGTGTCAATCTTTTAATTTCCGCACCTTATATCGTTTATATTGTGACTAACAACTTTCTGCAGGTTTCTAAGTCAAGACCTTGAGATTCACTTCAAGGCCTTGAGAAAATTTATTGTCACATATCATAGAGATCGACTTCAAGGCCTTGAGATTCATTTCAAAGCCTTGATATCCGATATTGTGAAAAGTTCCATACTCTATTTAACCCCCTTCCCCCTTCTAGAGTATTTCTATCCTTATTAATCCCCTACTCGGTTCTTCAATTGATATCAGAGCTAGACTCACGTATTATTGATTTAACCATCAGTGAGATTAATCATGAACTCTGTAGGTGATGGAGGATTCGCTCAAGGAAGATCCACTTCTCGATCACCCCTATTATGTGGTAACAATTTTGCACATTGGAGAGCACTAATGCAAATGTTTATCATGGATCAGGATATGGAACTATGGAGCATAGTTAAGGCCGGACCAAAAGTTCCAGTCACCACTATTGAGGGATTTGAAGTTCCTAAGAAAGAAGCAAACTTCAGTCAAACTGACTTGGAGAATGTGGTTAAGAACTACAAAGCTATGAACTTGCTATATTGTGGATTAGAAGCTAATGAACTCATTCATGTCTCATCATGCAAAAGTGCAAAGGAAATATGGAACAAGTTAATAGTCACATATGAAGGAACAAGTGAAGTCAAGGAGGCCAAAATTAGTATCTTCCTCAGGCAATACGAGTTGTTCAAAATGACATCAAGTGAGACGGTCAAGGAGATGTTTACAAGATTTATCGAAATTGTGTATAACCTTGATTCTCTTGGAAAGGTCTTCACAAATGAAAAAAAATAAGGAAATTCCTATGGAGTTTACCTAAAGCTAAGTGGGGACCAAAGGTGACCGTCATTGAGAAAGCTTAGAATCTATCAACTTTACCTCTTAATGATCTACATGGAAAACTTATCAGTCACGAAATGGTTCTTGGAGAAGAAGATTGAGAACCCTCTTCAAATGTAAAGAACCTTGCCTTGAAATCCAAGAAGGATAATATTCCAACAGAGGATGAAGAAAGTGAAGATGATGAGGAAGATTCGTTTGCCTTAATTTCAAGAGGACTTGCAAGAATTACACAAATGAAGAAGCAATTTGCAAATAAGGACTATCCAAGATCATCAAAACCTAAAGTGTAAGTTTTCGAACCCTAATAAAAAAACTAAAGTACTAACTTGATTTGAATGTGGAGAAGCAGATCATCTTGTGAAGGATTGTCCACAAAAGAAAAGAATCAACTACTAGAAGAATGATCGAAATAAGAAGGCTATGATAGCATCATGGAGTGACTCGGATTCTTCAGGTGATTCGGATGACAAAAATGATCAAGCAAACTTATGCTTAATGGCCGAACAAGAAGAAGATCTCAACCCTATTAGTTACAGTGATCACCCACCAATGAAGAGATAATCTAAGACAAATAAGACAGGTTGCATTTGAGAAGACCGATCTTGTTGAAGAGCATATTAAATTGTGAACCAATCTTGTTGAAGAGCATATTGAATTGAGCAGGAGGCGAAGGCTTGGTGAGTGCATCAACCAATTGGTATCACTGGGGACAACCAACACGAGTCATGCCTTGTACTTTGCAACAAATGAAGAGATAATATAGGGCAAAAATGCTACATTCAAGAGTGAAAAATAGGGTTCGAAGTAACTTAGTTGCACCAATAACTTCTTATTGTAAAAACTTTTGACAAAAATCAATCAAATATAAAGTGATCAATATTTAATTAAAAGACTTGGTGTAACGACCCGAGTTTTAAGTAACCCAAGACGTCACTAGGCTAAGGACCACACAGTGGGTCCCATCAGTTAGCCTGACAACAACTTCACAAATAGGACCTTGCAACAAGAAGCACGAAAAAATAATGAAAACATTCAACCTGTCATTTAGAAAAACATTTACATAACAACCGTGCATGCAGTTAGTATGTATATCCCAAAACGACACTTTAAAACATGACACCTGAATAGGTGTCTTAAAACTTCAGCCTGAAATCAACATGTGTACACAGTTGCACACAACCAACAAAAGACTCGCTTGCAAGCGATTAATTTCAAAAGTAAGTTCAACCAACCCTTGAGTTAACACTGCCCCGGCTGTCCACACCCTGCAGCTGACATCCCTGAAGCGTTCCTATGATCAGCATTACCTAAAAAGATTCGGTTTAAAACCGTTAGCTACCGATCATAATCTATCCACGAGAGATTATATCATCACATCACAACACAACAAATATATTCAAATATCATATACCGTGCTCATGAGATGATATCATGCTTTTATGAATGATGCACGTGAATGCAGTATGAAATTTACAATTTGCGATCCCGGACCCATTAATCCGGAACCATTGCTTATACGGTTCTGGCTTTGGTGTGAGCTCACCATTGCATAGATTAGGTTAATTCAGACATTTGCTCTTAGGTCGTAGCCAGACTGATCAAGTCTACGGGCCAGGCTTTCTCGTGGTGGGTTATGGTCTTAACCCCTAACCACATGCAACATTTTGCCATTCATGTTAATGCAAACATTTACCATTTTCATTAGGTGTGCGACCCAAGCCTGAAGTCCATCAGACTCGGTGTCATTCTTATACAAACGCAAGTGATCCGGGCTTGGCCGAGCTCCGGTATTCACTGCAAAATACTCGCTTTACATACTCTTGACCTTTACAAGTCATCATCATATCACATGCCTCAAAAGGCTTATCATCTCATACATTATCATGTTTCAGCAAGCTTATCATGTCATTCAATAGCACGCCTCAATAGGCTAACACATGTTCATTTAACCATTTCTCATAATTATGACATGATAATAATCACATCAACATTAAGCATGCTTTACACATCATAACGTCATTTTCATCATAAACACATCAAGCATGCTTCGCAGATAACACATCTCAATGCATATCAACATTCACATTTCAGCACAACAAGGCATTTCAAAACAACAACACAAATCAACACAGTGAGATATAAATCTCTCAGGCACGGGTTTTTGCAAATCGAAGCTAAGTAAGTCCGAAGACTTACCTGGATACGCTCACTGAGCAACTAAGCTATAGTTAGTCTACCGTCTTCAACACCACCTGTCGAGAATATCATATTCCTCGTATTAAACTTCTTGCTTCAAACATCAATTAAATTCATTCCTTTGAATTTAATTAGCTTATAGCGTTTTCTAGATTCCCAATTTAATTAATTAATCTTTAATTAATTAATTAAAATTCATCAGAATAACCTTTTGCCCGCAGGCAGTTTCTCAACCCAACTGTCATCAGATCTCATCAAACAAATAGCCCATAATCACCAGAATATTGTAACGAGCATAATGGAATTTCCAATTATCCATTTTGACAAGCCTAAGGTCAATTTAGGCCAAATCGCAATACTGAAAACGAATAAATTCATAACTTATTCGTTACTAACCCCATTGACGATCCGAAAGAAGATTCGGAATCACAACGACGCAGGCTACGCTCGGACACCATCAGATTCACCGGAATCTGAGCGACGGAACTGACCATAGAAGGGGATGCTCGACCTGGCCATAACTTCAACGGAAACACAGAAACTCGGTACCAAAATGAAGAGGACGAAGAGAGGAATCCGAAAACTCAAACGGAATTGAAATCGGATTACAAACGAAGAGTAGATCTGAATTTGAAGGTTGAGAGAAATCAGATCTTTTACGAGGAAACGTGAAAGGAAATGAATTAATAAATGAATTTTCGCTATTTATAGCGAAGACGATAATTATCCTTTAACAAAGTCGATAATTATCCTTTTATCGATCCGAAGGCGGTTTGAGCCCCTTCTCCAAACTTCTCGAAATTGGAATAATAAATCTGACATATTGTGTGGATATTTATTCCGCAACTTTTTCGGAAAACGCGTATTCCTAAGCCGTCTTTCTTAGCCGCTAAGAAACGAAATAGCGACTCTTTTGGCCATTTTGCCTTTCCATGTTATTTCATATCTAGAACATACCCAATGTCCTGATCATTTCTCTCAACTGCAATTTTATTAATTGAAGCTCCCAAATGCTCCAAATAATACCAGAGGGTAAAAATTATTCCCCGGAGGAAAAAGTAAAATTTCTCCCATACGTCCAAATTTACGCCAAAATCATAATGGTGGAATTCATACTCGTCATCTACACACTATTCGCGATTTATGGGTCAATTGATGTCGATGATTAACTTAATCACCCTTAATCATCCTTTATTAGGATTCGAAAATCCTAGCTTTTACGCTTGGGACAAGAGATTTGCTAATCCAATTCGGTTTTACTCTACTCTGCGAGATTCAATAGGAAAAGTTCAGTTTAATCCACTAGGTAGAAAGATAGATGGTGCGATGGTTACAAACACACTCGAATAACCAAACATCTATGTAGTTCTATCGAAAACCAAAAAGAACACAAGAGCAAGAAAGTAGTCCGGAAGGTAGAAGGCTTTGTAAAGGTGAACAATGATGTAGAAGGCTTTGTTGAGGTGAACAATGATGTTTGGTCTAACAGGCTCCTTTACTAGAGCCTATGTGATGTCTTCAACTTAGTCAAATAGCATGGCCCTGTTCGGCACTTGAAATATTTTTCATATATTTCCTCTTCAACGGCATTCACACTCTTAATCTACCTCTACGTGGTTGAAGAAAATCCATAAATTTTAACCCCACAAACTACTTAACACAAACTAAGTCCAACTAAACGGGGCCATAGTTGTTTAGCCTTCAAGCCCACAACCCAACATTTTGGTAATTTTGCCAAGTTACCAAATAAGCCACATAAATACTTATTGTCCCAATGATAAGAATTGAATCATACTTAGGGTTTATTTTACTTACAATTTATTTTTGGGTTTATTTCTCAACCAGTTTATATAAATAAATCATATAAGGTTGTTTACTTTGAATTTATTATACTTCCCCTAAAAATCGAAGAATAACGTTGAATACCTAGGGATGAACATAGAATATCGGATGGAAAAGCACAAGGCCAAAATCGGTTTTAAACAAAAATAAACTCATCCAAACAAAAATAACCTTAATATGAGAAGTTTATTTTGAGTGTTTAATAATCCAAATAAACTCGTAGCAAAATAAACCCATCCCATGTAAACACCCAGAACAATTAAACTCGGAGGTTATAAACTCAATGAAACACAAATAAATTACAAAGTAAACAGACCCTTAAGCATGTGTATACTCTATGTGTTTAGTATGTATTAGGGCAACATATGCAATGTTGTACATATGCCAAAGTATCCACTTATGAAATATTAAGGGTCCTTGAAGCGCATTTAAACAAAACATATATCACCAATTAACTAGCATAAATAATCCTCACATAGACTATGTATATGCTAAAGTGCGAAAATAAATCTAGGAACTAAGAGTGTTTATCAAGTAGCTAATGGACATCCCAATGCTTAAGATTATTTAAGACAACATAATCACAATATATTACGGGTGTTGTTGTAGATTAGATGCAGAATTTCTTAGACAGGATCTACCATAGTGACTCAAGTAGAGTATTTGCAAGCGTAGATGAAGAAGTGGCACCATAATGTTTCTACAAACTCTAGAATATTGGAATGTGACCCATATAGATAATATATGCACCATCTGCGATGGTGGAAAATATGGAAGGAGGCGCGTGACAACAAAGAGTTAAACGTTCCAGCAATATAAGGTTTTGGTTGGGTAGTGATGATAACTTTGAGTTGAGAGGGAAATGTAGACCGGAAAAGGTTGCCTGTTTTTTTGTGTTGGTGAAGGATCATTTGATGTGAACCAAGGGTATAAATTTTGGTGCCAAAATTCTAAGTTTACATATCTAGGGAAAGACTATTAGTTCAAGCATAACATCATCAAGCACTAATAACTACATTCACTTCATTGTAAATCAACAGTAAATTGGATCTTTCACCCCAAACCCTAGAAAGTTATTTAGCTACTCACGGAAGAAATAATATAAACATAGATTGAGTAACTTTTTTCTTGGGATTTTGATAGCTTGATAAAGATTCTATCTAAATGCAAGCCTAAATTTAGGTCATAAATCAACAAAAGCCAAGAACGATAGGTGGATTGGTCTAGTGGACCGTTATTTTGGGAGGTTTGGATGTTTGAGTTGAGTTAATGTGTGTAATTAGGTAGAGGTGTCAAAAGGTCCACTAGTTTTCTATATATGAACATAGAGTGAGACCCGCTAAATTAGTAGTTAAAAAGGAAATGAAAATCTTATATTAAACAAAACCAACCTCAAATCTTCAGTCTCTTACAAATGCTTCAAGCCTTCTAAAGAGAACAAAAGAGAGAACTAACTAGTGTTTCGGGGACTAAAACAGAGGGAACCAACTAGAACCCCCTCAGGGCAAATCCAACACAAAAAGAGTACCCTTCAATGAAGAGTGAAGGTTGGTATATATAGAAAACTAGTGGACCTTTGGTCACCTCTACCCAAATACACACATGAACTCAACTCAAACATCCAAACTCCCAAAATAACGTTCCACTAGACCAGTCCACATACCGTTATTGGCTTTTGCTGAATTATGACCTAGATTTAGGCTTGTATTTAGATAGAATCTCTATCAAACTATATAGAATCTCATGAAATGTTTCTAGGGTTTGGGGTGAAAGACCCAATTTATGTAGAGATTCTATATATAGAACATTTTGTTGTGTGTTTGTAAGACTTTTCCATTCAAGTTTGAAGAAGATTTAGCTGAGTAACTTTTTTCTTCCCATTGCTTTCATTTCTATAGATTATTTGAGTTTGTGTTTATTTTTCCTTGACCTAGAAATGCATGTTCTAGGCTAAATATTTGCGATTCTAGGGTGATAGGCTGATGGTTGTGGCTTGGATGATGATAGTTGAGCTTAGATGTTGTGTTTAAGACATTTTAGTTGGAATTTCTCTCGCTCTTAAGAATCTTGGCTTGTCATTCGTGAATCTCGGTCGAGATTGTGTATGAAAAACCCGAGATTTCTTTTGTTGATCCGTAGTTGATGAACATGTAAGCTAGGGTGTTATATTGTTCAAATCTTAGTCTTTGTTGAGTGGAATCTAGCCTTAGACCCATCTAAGGTTAGCAAACTAGGTTAGGGATGAGACTTACTTGGTAATTCCCTTGCTTAGGTATAGACGATCATGAATTCTAGGTACTCGAGGCCTCAAAACCCTCTTTTGGATTGAGTGTGCTAGGTTGCCTGCTTGAGTGAGCTTAACTCTAGACTTACCCGGTGAAGATTAGTTCAATTCCTTAGGTAGAGTGATTGATTTGAGCTTAAGTCCCATCCTTAGTGCCTTAAGACCTACCCGGTAATAGGTGGTTGGGAGCGGGATAACGGAATGTGAGACCTTGATAGGTGATGGAATCACTATCATTTAGGTTAGATTTTAGAGTCTTTTTATTGTATTAGAGTCAGTTTGTGCTACTAACTTCTTGATCCACAAGAAGAAGTCTAAAAGAAGTTAAAAGAGAAGTTAGAAGCACTTGGGAGTTGAAGAGCATTCACGAAGACAAGCTTCTGTTGCCACACCGCTCCCACGGAGCAGTGTCACCGCCCCTGCGGGTGACACTGCACTCCGGAACGCAGCCTGCGCCTTCGCCAGCGCTTGGAACAAAGACTGTCACCGCCCCTGCGCCACTCCTAGGCATCCCTGCGGTGACTTGCCTTGAAGAAGCGAAGCCGGCGCCCCTGCGCCTCTGCATGCGGATCAACCTACAGAACTGTGAAGCCGAAGAGCCAGTGTGACCACCCCTGCGGTGACATTGGGCCACCCATGCGGCTCGACATCAGAAGCGACAGAAACATGAAGAGTCAGACGTTTGAAGAACATTAAAGATCCGCCCCTGCGGAATTGCCAGGCCGCCCCTGCGGCCATGAAGAGCACCAAGCGTTTTGGCCTAAACCGCCCCTGAAGCCCGCCCCTGCGGTTTAGCGTAAGAGACTTTACTCCGGCTGTTTGCACCACCTTTATAACATTAAAGGTGGCTGTTTTGGCCGGCCATTTACTCCCATTTAGTGCCAATTCTAGTATAAATAGGTTCATGGATGATTGCTAGAATCATCCACCATTTTCCCATATTATTCTTTTCCCTTGCTTCCTTTGTGTAATGAGCTTCTAATTTCCTTGCTACATTTTTGTTTTGAAGCTGTATTGCTGCTTTGGTTGTAAGTCCTTTTTAATATAAGTATTATACAGTATATGTTTTGTATCCCTTGTGCTTTACTTATCAAATTTGCATGTTTCTTACAACTTAGCTTGATCACCTTAGTGTTTAATTGCATGCAAAAAACTAGGATTAATAGATTTTGGGTTCGGGTCTTTAATCTAGTAGAAAACCTTTAGGTAAAAGCTGGTTGTGATTACTTAAAGGAAAATGAATACAAATATAAAGAAAAGTCTAATGGTTTTATTCTTCTCTTTATATCTCTTTGTGTTTGTTTGAAAGCTAACTTGTGACTTGTTCTTGTAAGTTTACGAAACATTAACTTGTTAAGTTGTGTTGATGCCGGTTGGCTCAACACATATATATGATCAAGACGAGAACATTGCTATAATACTTATATAAGGAACCAACCAAAGTAGCATTGCATGATAAGATTCAACCTAGTGTAGTCCTTTCTCATCAATCTATTCACATCTCTATTTGTTTCTTATGCGTTTGTCTTGTTACATTTCAATCCAAAATCCCCCCCCCTTTACTTGGTTACATTATCAATAATTGAATCTAATCGAAACATCAACTTAACTCTCTTGGGTTCGACCCTTACTTACGCTATACATAAACTTGTTAGTGTAACGATAGGACACTACTTTGACCTAAGCTAAAATACAACGACCTAGGCTTTGGCGTTCATCAAATTTGGCGCCGTTGCCGGGGAGCTTAGTTGTGTTTTTAGTTTCTTTTGATTATTGATTATTGGTTTGGGCCATTTTTATGGGTCAAACCCGTGCTACTAGCTCTGGATTTGTTCCTTTTGATCCAGAAATTTAGAGAACGCACATCCGGCAACGTAGACAATAACGACTCCGTGAAGAGATGGCTAACCAAACCCTTCGCCAACTCACACAGCCGGACTTGACTCAACATCCTCTTGCGGTTACTATACCAGCAATATGGGAAGGTGTCAATTTCGAGCTCAATCCGGGGCTGATCCACTTGCTCACATCATTCCATGGGTTAAGTGGTGAAGACCCCATCAAGCACCTTGGAAGTTTCATACCGTGTGTATGAGCATGAAACCGGTCAACATTACCGAAGAGCAAATCAAGATGAGGGCTTTCTGTTTCACGCTCAAGGATGGGGCGGATGATTGGTACTACCATCTTCCGTCCGGAAGCATCGACACGTGGGAGAATCTCCATAAGGAGTTTTTGGAGAAGTACTTTCCAGCCAAGAAGGCCAATAGCTTGAAGAAAGCTATAAGCAACATCGATCAAGAGGCGGACGAAACTCTCTATTAGTATTTCGAACGTTTTGCACGCCTCCGGTCCAACTGTCCTTTCCATAGGTATTCTACCCAAGACCTAGTCTTGTACTTGTACAATGACTTGCTTAATAATGAGAGGAGGATCGTCGATGCTGCTTATGGAGGTAATATTCTAAACACTACTCCTGATCTTGGTTTAGAGAAAATGCAGGAACTAGCTGAAGGAACTCGGAATTTCGGAAGAACCTCTTCCAAAAGAGGAGTTCATGCTATCAATCCTGGGAGAAATGAGATCTTTACTGAAATCGCCGAGCTGAAGGAGATGGTGAAAAGATTGACCTTGATGGGAACTCCACAACAACTTAAGGCATGCGGAGTTTGTGCCGACCCGTACCATCCAACCGACATGTGCCCCCAAGTCCAAGATGACGATGTTGACGTGAACACATTGGGCTATGGGCAACAACAGCAACAAAGGCCAAGGAACGATCCATATGCGCAAAATTACATGCCAAATTGGCGTGATCAACAGAATTTTCGATGGAGGGATCAACAAAACCAATAGCAGCAACCCCGCTAAGGTAAGTCTCAATCCACTGAGGATATGTTGCAGGTTTTGACTAAGTATTTTGCTACTCATGTCCAAACTACAAAATCCAGCATCAAGAACCTTGAGAAACATGTTGGGCAAATGGTAGAAGCCATTACAAGGATCGAAGCTAGATCCTCCGGAAATTTGCCTTCCCAAACGGTGGTAAATCCCAAGGAGAATGTTAGTGCTCTAACATTGAGGAGTGGGAAGCAAATCCAGCAGAAACCAACAACAGAAGTGAAGAACAAACCCTCTGACGAGTCTGCCGCCCCCACAGCCGCACCTGCGGCTGCAACTGCGCCAGCCTCTGAGTAGACGCCGCCCGTGCGGTGACAGCCCCTGAGCCGCCCCTGCGCCTGCAAGCTTCCGCCCCTGTGTAAAAGACAACACATGGTTCTATTGAGAATGATTCATACATCCGGCCTGACTTTCCATCTTTGTATGCTGAGAAACCACCTGCTCCCTTTCCTGAGGCACTAAAGGAGAGAAGGGTGATCGAGGACAAGGATCTCTTTGAGACCTTCTACAAATGCGAGGTAAATATCCCTCTTATTAAATTAGTGAAAAGTATTTATAAGTATGCTCGGTTCTTGAAGGAACTCTACACCATCAAGAGGAATCAGAAGCTGAAGGGGAAGCAAAAGGTGCAAGTGAGCAAGCATGTGTCCGCTGTTTTACAACGCCGAATGCCCAAGAAGTGTAGCTATCCAGGCATGGTAAGCATTCCTTGTGCTGTAGGGAAAACCCGCTTTCACAAAGCTATGCTTGATCTTGGTTCTTCTATTAATGTCCTTCCCTATTCGATCTATAAATCACTTGGCCTCGGGCCGCTAATTGAAACACGGATTGTGGTACAACTTGTTGATATATCTAATATTTAACCGAAAGGGATTATTGAAGATGTGTTAGTAATGGTAGATAATCTGATTTTCCCTGCTGATTTCTTTGTAATGGACATGGAGAATGACTCACATGCTGCACCAATATTGTTGGGAAGACCATTCCTAAAAACCGCTAGGACTGAAATTGACTATGTTAGTGGAAAATTAACCATGGAATTTGATGGGGAGGTATTTGAATTTGACATTTATAATGCGATGAAATACCCTATTATTGATCATTCCCTATGTGCCATTGATATTATTGAACCTTTTGTGCAAGATGTATTCGATATTTCTGACATGGATGAATTAAAAAACATAATTGAGCATGACATTGACATTCATACTTCAGAATATGTATTGACATCTAGTATGAAAGAAGTCCTAGCCCAATTGGATGGGCACAAGAGGCTACCTATCTCCACTTTGGCCATAGGGCCCACCTTACTGACCCCAATCGAGAAGCTTGTTCCATCTATAATGCAGGCACCGAAGATACATTTGAAGGACCTTCCACCTCACCTCAAGTATGCCTTTCTTGGAGACAACAACACCTTGCCGGTAATCATCTCTAGCAAGTTGACAACCGGTCAAGAGGAGAAGTTGGTGAAAGTGTTAAAAGAGAACAAGATGGCCCTTGGGTGGACCATTGCGGACATCAAGGGGATAAGCCCATCCACTTGTATGCATAAGATCCTCCTTGAGGAAGAAGCAAAACCGTCTAGGCAACCTCAATGAAGGTTGAATCCACCAATGATGGAAGTGGTCAAGAAGGATGTCTTGAAGCTCCTCCAAGCGGACATGATATTCCCCATCTCGGATAGTAAGTGGGTTAGTCCAACCCAAGTGGTTCCAAAGAAAGGGGGTATCACCATGGTGGAAAATCAATATGGAGAGATGGTCCAGAGCAAAACACAAACCGGTTGGAGAGTTTGCATTGACTACCGCAAACTTAACACGGTAACATGTAAAGACCACTTTCCATTACCTTTTATTGATCAAATGTTGGAACGTCTTGTAGGTCATCCATTCTATTGCTTTTTGGATGGATACTCGGGCTATTTCCAAATAGCCATTGCGCCAAAAGACCAAAAAAAACTTGTCCATTTGGCACTTTTGCGTACCGCAGAATGCCATTTGGACTTTGCAATGCTGCCGGCACCTTCCAACGGTGCATGATAAGTATTTTTTCTGAATACATAGAGAACTTTATTGAAGTTTTTATGGATGACTATCCCGTCCATGGAAATAGTTTTGATGCATGCCTAGGGCATTTAAAACATGTTCTTGAAAAATGTGTAGAAACTAATTTAGTTCTTAATTCGGAAAAATGTCATTTCATGGTTGAGCAAGGCATAGTGCTAGGACATGTGATATCCTCAAAAGGGATAGAGGTAGATAAGGAAAAAGTTGATGTTATTCAAAGTTTACCTTACCCTACTAATGTGCGTGAAATACGTTCTTTCCTAGGTCATGCAGGTTTTTATCGGAGGTTCATCAAAGACTTCTCCAAGATCTTAGCGCCATTGTGTGAATTACTCAAGAAAGACACCACTTTCATAGTGGATGAAGGTTGCAAGAAAGCTTTCGATACTTTGGAAGCATGCCTCACTAGTGCACCGATCATCCGGTCTCCGGATTGGGAGAAGCCTTTCGAGATTATGTGTGACGCCAGCGATTATGCTGTAGGAGCTGTCCTAGGCTAGAAGGATGGAAGAGCATCACACGTCATCCATTATGCATCCATGACACTTAATGGAGCACAAAGGAACTACTCCACCACCGAGAAGGAGATGTTAGCGGTGGTTTTTGAACTTGAGAAGTTCAGACAATACCTTCTTGGAGTAAAGGTAATCATTTTTACTCACCATGCAGCTCTTAGTTATCTCATGGCGAAGAAGGAAGCAAAGCCAATATTGATTCGGTGGGTGCTCCTTCTAAGTGAGTTTAACGTGGAGATACGGGACAAGAAGGGGGTTGAGAATCTTGTGGCCGATCATTTAAGCAGACTAGTCCAGGAGGAAGAAGATCCAACCAAAGGAAGGGCCATAGTTGGAAGCTTTCCAGACGACACCTTCTACACAACCCTCTGTTGTGTAACCTCTCCTGCGCCTCAAGAGACCCGCCCTTGCGGCTCGAACTAGGCGCCCCTGCGGATTACTCGACAGAGGTTCTGTTTAAACTTCAATCATTTAAGCCTTGGTTTGCTGACATTGTAAACTTCATTGTTAGGAGTGAGTACCCTCCAGACTTCACCAAGGCATAGCGAGAGAAGGTGAAGGCCGAAGCACGACACTACGTTTGGGACGATCCCTACCTTTGAAAGCATTGTAGTGATCAAGTAATACGTCGTTGAATCCCGGACAATGAGGTACAATCTGTCCTTACATTTTGTCATTCTGAAGCATGTGAGGGACATTTTGGGGCTAACAAAATTTCTAGAAAGGCTTTAGATGCGGGATTCTTTTAGCCACACATCTTTAGAGACGCTTTTGCATTTTGCAAGGTGTGTGATAGGTGCCAAAGAGTAGGTAACATCTCTAAAAGAAATGAAATGCCTCAATCTTCTCTTATTTTTTGCGAAATTTTTGATGTTTGGGGGATAGATTTCATGGGTCCTTTTCCTACTTGTTTTGGGCACACTTATATATTACTTGCGGCGGACTATGTTTCCAAGTGGGTGGAAGCAAATGCCACCAAAACTGATGATTCTAAAGTGGTTGCAGCTTTTCTTAAGGACAATATTTTTGCAAGATTTGGAATCCCGAAGGCTTTGATAAGTGATAGGGGCACCTATTTTTGCAACAAGATAATCACCGCTCTCCTAAAGAAGTATCACGTCCACCAACGAGTGTCAACAGCCTACCATCCGCAAACAAATGGTCAAGCGGAGGTGTCCAACCGGGAAATCAAAACTATCCTTGAAAAGACGGTTTTTACCGGACAACATACAAGAATCATATAGGGATGTCTCCATTCCGGCTTGTCTTCGGAAAAGCTTGCCACCTTCCGGTAGAGCTTGAGCACAAGGCATGGTGGGCGGTGAAGAAGTGCAACATGAATGTAGAGGAGGTAGAAGAGTTCCGGAAGCTCCAATTGCAAGAGCTAGAGGAATTGAGGCTCGATGCGTATGACCATGCCACTACATACAAAGAAAAGACCAAAGCGTGGAATGACCGGAACATCCTCCGGAAAGAATTCAAAGCGGGTAACAAAGTTCTTCTTTTTCAATCTCGTTTGAAGCTTTTTGCATGCAAGTTGCGTTCAAGGTGGACAGGTCCGTACGTGATAGCTGAAGTGTACCCACACGGCGTTGTGGATCTCTATGATCCACAAACGGACAATATATTAAAGGTCAACGGACAAAGGTGTTACGCTAGTTTGTGTGTACGCAATAAGCTTTAAATTTATACTCGTTATATTTCTCCTAACTCCTAGCGAACCCGCAGTGTACGGGACGTTTGTAGTAGGGATAGTATTCCGAGGTCGAACACAAAGACTAAGGTGAGATTGATTCGATTTATGATTAAGTTTAGTGAAGATCTAGGGTTAAGAAAAGAGAAAGAAATGAAAATCTCAATGTTTGTGGTTTGGTTTTAAGGTGATCAATTAAGAATCACAAATCATGCGGAATCAACAAACAACTAAGCTATCAAAACGAATAAACAAGCAAACAAGAGATAGACAATCAAAGAGAGAAAAGCGGATTCTAGGGGTTGGAAATTCCGGTTATGGCATAGGACTCAAGCTATCAAATCATTCCTTGGATTAACTATGATATATTGGGAGTAAGTGTTTCTAGATTGGGATCAATCACCGGGTAGGTCTCATGGTCCACTAGTCCGTTCCTAAGGTCTCATCACCGGGTAAGTCTCAAAGAGCCTAAGGAATGGAATTCTACTCAAACCGGATTGTCATCTAGGGATCTAACCTATCCTTCCCGGGTAAGTCTCGGAAGGGCAAGTCCTAAACAACATTCCTAGCACACTTAGTCCAATGGCGGCTTATGAGGCTCACCACTACCTAGAGCTTATCATCTTTGAAATCTAAGGGTAAGAATTACCGGGTAGGTCTCTTCTAACACTTAGTTGCTAACACTAGGTCACCCTAGGATAGATTTAGCTCAACAAACACTAGGGTTTCAACATCTTAACATTCTAGAACTTAGGCTCATCAATTCAAACAAATCAGACAAATCACGGGGTGTTCTACACTTCCACGGCCGTGGACTGGGAGGAACAAACCGTGGACTTCAACAGAGGTTTCGTTCTAGTGATGAATCATCCATAGGAAATTCTAAGTCCATCCTATCATAGTCCTAGCCATAACCATCTTTTCCTTACCCTAGAATCGCATCTATTTAGCCTACAACACACATCATCTCAATCGAAATCATCAAACATAAAATCATAGCATCCATTTGCAAGATAATGAGTAGAAAGAGATGAACAAGTGAAGCAATTAAATCCAAGCCGAAAATGAGATTAGAGATACTCACAACCCTTCAAAAGAAGGTTTAATCGATTCTTACAACTCTAAAAATCGATTCCAAAAATCTTCACTACAAAAACTTATCAAAGACTAGCTATGGTGTGTTCTTCTCTTCCTCTCCAATGGAGCTCTCCTTCCTCCTTCAATGGTAGCTTCTCCCAAGAGAATCTTCTTGTTGAGAGTATTTTTGATTGGATGATAGGGGATAATGGATGGCTGCTCCAAGATGCCCTCTCTCAGCCTTGCAGGACCACTTTTATACTACAACCTTGCTAGAGAAAGCCATGAGATCGTGGCACAGCTGTCACAACCGTCTGGCAGAAACCACGGTTGGTTCCACGGTCGTGGAAGTGCCAGCAACCGTGGTTTGGTGCTTCAGCTTCGCCTTGGATCATTAAGCTATGATTTGGTGCATGGCTTGTGTTGACAAGGTTCCATGAGTCCTCCTTAGCCTCTAGTTTGCATCCTAATGAGTCCGAGGGTGTGTCATCTTGATGAACGATCCTCAAATGTATCGTTTAAGCTCCTAAATCTCCCAAAATACCTACAAAGCCATGCAAAGGTCCCTGTAGACGTCTATCTTGACAAAATACGTGAACTGAGTGCAAACGTCGTGAACTAGTGCTAACCATGCATGAATGAGTGAGAAATCTATCTAAATGACTACCTAAACCTAAGTCATAAATCGTGTTATCAAAAATACCCCATACTTAAGGTTTGCTCGTCCCCGAGCAAATTCCCAACTATAGACTAAGAGATGACATGATTTATGTATGCAGAAAAATGGCAAAATCTTTTTTTTTTTTTTTTGGGTTTGTGCTTCTAATATTGGATCACCTTCATAGTCATGTTTCATGGCAATGGACAAGCAATCATGTATCAAATAAATGAGGGCACGGAAAGACAATTGTACTTAACTCGAAAGCATGCATGAAATGTAAAAATGAAGAAGTCAAGATGATCAAGAGCATATCCAATCTAGATTACTAAGTCTTACAAACATGCAAATAGGTCATAAGGTCTTGTGAAATAAAAGGCCAAGAAACGTTGTGATTAGGTGGGGATTTTTCTAGGCTATGTGATGTTAATCCGGGAATGAAACTAACTCCACAATTTTGCCCTCGATCAACTTTCCACAAGTGTATATTTTCTCCATCTTTTCTTTCTTTTCTTTCTTTTCTTTTTCTTTCATTTATTTTTGAGACAATGGCATTGGTGTACAAAAGCCGAAACCTTGGTGATTAGCCGTCCTCGGGCTTTTTCTATTTTTCGAGGTGCATCCACACCGGGCACACATACCAAAGCTCGTTAGGACTATTGGTTTATTTGACTTTGGCAAGGCACAAACACCCGATTATGTGAATGGTGCCGAGTTACTCGTCATTTAAACCAACGTCCCCAAACCTATATTTTTGTCTACATTTTCGCAACAATTTCAGCATTTTATTCATGACATTCTTTCATCAACATCTTCACCCCACACTTGCTTTTCACACACATCAACACACTAACATGCTCCTATTCCCGAATGGGTCAAAAGAGGTCAAATTTATATCAATTGAGGTGCTCAAACATCATGATCAAGATGAGAAGTAGAGAAAGATGAATTGCCTCATTCATTCCTAGACGGTGTGCAAGAACTAGCATGTAATTTCGACTTTCAATACTCAATCCATTCTAGGCAAGCATCATGATCACAAATCATTCATGGGATTCAAGAGAAGTACTTCAAGTCCACATATGCATTCATCAATTTAACACATAAGGCCATCCATAGACAATCCACAAGACAAGATTAATCATTAGGGTCATATCCAAGCCTAGAAAGCACAAAATTTTTTTAAGTTTTCTGATTTTTTGGATTTTTCGAAATGAGTATATACAATGCAAGACATGTGATAATATTAAACTATCCTAGATGCTAATCATGCAAAGGATCATGCAAACCCCACCCCATACTTAAAAACACATTGTCCCCAATGTGGCATTCAAGTAAAGAAGAGTGAAAGAGGGTTCTCACAATGTAAAAATGGTTTGCTTCGGTATTTGGGATTACTCAAGAGGATTGATGGTGGATGATCCTATCAACAATGGTAGAGAGCTCTAAGTGTTCATCAAGGTGTCGGGACCCGCGCTAGGCACCGCTAGCCGTCCAAGTTCCGCGTCCGCTCCACCCATAATTGATGAGGGGTTCATCATCATCATTCACATGCCATGCAAGGCTTCCAATGCTACCAAGATTCTAGCACACACACAAAGCACACCAAACACACAAAAACAGAAAAATCAAAAACAAAAACAGAACGAAAAAGGGAAAACGTTACCAATGGGTTGCCTCCCACCAAGCGCTTCTTTAAGGTCATTAGCTTGACCAAACTCGGGGGCGTCTCATTCTAGGTGAAGTGGGGCAATCATATCCACCGGAGCTCCCGGGATGTACTTCTTTAACCGGTGCCCGTTCACCTTGAAATCTCCACAATGCTCCCCTCCTATCTCAATAGCTCCATGGGGGAAGATCTTCTTCACCACATATGGCCCGGTCCATCTTGATTTTAGCTTTCCGGGGAAGAGCCGCAGCCTTGAGTTGAAAAGAAGGACAAGGTCGCCTTCTCTCAACTCCTTCGGAATGAGGCGCTTGTCATGCCACCGTTTGGTCCTTTCCTTGTAGATCCGGGTATTCTCATAAGCATCCAACCGGATCTCCTCAAGGGCGTTCATATCAAGCAACCTCTTCTCTCCGGCCTCCTTGAGGTCAAAATTTAGCCACTTAATGGCCCAATAAGCTCTATGCTCCATTTCTACCGGAAGGTGGCAAGACTTGCCATAGACTAACTTGTAGGAAGTGGTGCCAATTGGTGTCTTGAAAGCGGTTCTATATGCCCACAAGGCATCATCGAGCTTCATAGCCCAATCCTTTCTCGTCCTAGAGACCGTCTTCTCGAGAATTCCCTTTATCTCCCGGTTAGAGATCTCCACTTGGTCACTAGTTTGGGGATGGTAAGGTGTTGCCACCTTATGAGTCACCCCATACTTAGCCAAAAGTGCCCCAAAGTTCCTATTAGTGAAATGCTTCCCTCCATCACTTATGATCACCCTTGGTGTTCCAAACCTAGGGAAGATCACTTGGTTGAAGAACCGCACCACCACCTTGGCATCATTTGTAGGAGAGGCAATTACCTCCATCCATCTTGAAACATAATCAACCGCCAATAGGATGTAGAGGTTGCCACATGAAGAAGGGAATGGTCCCATGAAGTCCACACCCTACACATCAAATATCTCCACTTCTTGTATGTTGTTCAAGGGCATCTCATTCCTCCTTGAGATGTTGCCCGTCCTTTGGCAAGCATCACAAGCTACCACAAAGCCTTGCACATCCTTGAACAAACTTGGCCAAAAGAAGCCCGATTGCAACACCTTCGCACATGTTTTGTGTGAGCTAGCATGCCCTCCACATGGCAAGGAGTGACAATGGCGGATCACACTCTCCACCTCATCCTCCGGTATGCATCTTCTAAACATTCCATCCGGCCCTCTCTTGAACAAAAGTGGTTCACTCCAATAGTAGTGCCTCACATCTTTGAAGAACTTCTTTCTTTGGGCATATGTCAATCCGGGAGGCACTTCCTCACACACAAGATAGTTCACAATGTCGGCATACCATGGCTCACTTCCTCTAGACACTTGGAACAAGCACTCCTCCACCATTTGCAATTGCTCATCCCGGAATGAGTCATCAATCGGGATGTCATCTCTCTCAAGCTCCAATGGTGGGAGTCTACTAAGGTGATCCGCCACAGAGTTCTCGGACCCCTTCTTGTCCCGGATTTCCAAATCAAATTCTTGAAGAAGAAGGATCCACCGAATCAACCTAGGCTTGGCATCCTTCTTGGTAAGTAGATAACGGATCGCAGCATGATCCGTATACACAATGACCTTCGCTCCAACAAGATATGAGCGGAACTTCTCAAATGCATACACAACCGCTAGTAACTCCTTCTCGGTGGTAGCATAATTGAGTTGGGCATCATCTAGCGTCTTGCTAGCATAATAAATGGCATGTGTGCGCCCATCTTTCCTTTGCCCCAAAACAGCCCCAACGGCTACATCACTTGCATCGCACATGATCTCAAACGGTAAACTCCAATCCGGAGGTTGCATGATAGGTGTGGAGATCAAGGCGTTCTTCAACCTACAAAAAGCATCAAGGCAATCCTTGGAGAAAATAAACTCAACATCCTTCATTAGTAGGTTAGTAAGAGGCTTGGAAATTTTAGAGAAGTCTTTAATAAACCTCCGGTAGAAACCGGCATGCCCTAAGAAACTCCTTACCCCTTTCACTGAGGTAGGTGGTGGCAACTTCTCTATCGTTTCAATCTTGGCCCTATCAACCTCAATGCCACGGTTGGACACCAAGTGTCCCAACACAATACCTTCACTTACCATGAAGTGGCATTTTTCCCAATTTAAGACAAGATTTGTCTCCTCACATCTTTTCAATACTAATGACAAGTTAGCTAAGCAATTATCAAAGGAAGAACCATAAACAGAAAAATCATCCATAAACACTTCCATGATATTCTCAATGTATTCCGAAAAGATAGCCATCATACACCTTTGAAAGGTGGCGGGTGCATTACACAACCCAAATGGCATTCTCCTATATGCAAAAGTTCCCTATGGACATGTAAATGTGGTTTTCTCTTGGTCATCGGGGTGGATAGGGATTTGGAAGAATCCACTATAACCATCTAAGTAGCAAAAATGAGAATGTTGAGCTAACCTCTCTAGCATTTGGTCAATGAAAGGGAGAGGGAAGTGATCTTTCCTAGAGGCCATGTTCAACTTCCTATAGTCAATACACATCCTCCATCCCGTAACCGTCCTAGTTGGGATTAGTTCATTGTTTTCATTAGTCACTACGGTCATCCCACCCTTCTTAGGAACTACATGAACGGGACTAACCCACTTACTATCCGAGATAGGGTAGATGATTCCCGCATCTAGCAACTTAATGATCTCTTTCTTGACTACCTCTTTCATTATAGGATTCAATCTTCTTTGATGTTCAATAGAGGGTTTATGGTTATCTTCCATCAATATTTTATACATGCACAAAGAGGGCTTAATGCCAACTAAATCATCAATAGTATAGCCAATGGCTTTCCTATGCAATCTTAGCTCATGCAACAACTTAGCAAGTTCATCATCATTCAAGCATGCATTCACAATCACAAGATATGTAGAAATATCACCAAGAAAAGTATACTTCAAATGAGAGGGGAGGGGTTTGAGTTCAAGTTTAGGAGGACCTTTATCGAGCGGAGACGATCCAAATATCGTTGGTTGAGATGAATCCAAAGCAAATGAAGGCTCTCCAAGGCTCCTTGAAGCTTGATCATCAACAAGAGCTGCTTCTGGAGAAACCACGGGCAAGTCCACGGTTCTTGGCACATCCACGGCCATGGAAGTTTCCAAGCTTGCTCTTCGGAACTTTCCAGAGAGTTCTACGGCCGTGGAACACCTTCCACGACCGTGGTTCCTACAGGAACTCAGCACACTCTCGTGGTCTTCAATCTCAGCTCTTGTCTCCTTTTCTAATGCTTCTAAGGCCTTGATTTCTTCATTGCAAGCCTCCTCAACACCTTCCTCCATCAAGCTTAAACTAAGAACCTTCTCCAAGGGGTCCTTGATCAAGATCGAGCTCACAACTTCTCTAGACTCCTCTTGCTCGACTATGTTGAACACATCCTCATCAAGGGTTGGCCCTTTCATCATTGTGGACAGCTTGAACTTGATGTTCTCTTCTCCAATGTTGAAGGAGATAATTCCATTTTTACAATCCACCAAGCATCCGGAAGTGGCTAGGAAAGGTCTCCCTAAGATGATGGGAACCGGATAATCCGCCGGGATGTCCAAGACAACAAAATCAATCGGCACATAGAACTTTCCTAGTTGCACCGGTATGTCCTCCAAGATCCCAACCGGGTGAGTAATAGAGCGGTCCGCCGTGTAAAGGGTCATCTTGACCGGTTTAGGCTCTCCTAGCCCAACCTTGTTGCAAAGTGCAAGCGGTATGATGCTCACACTTGCCCCAAGATCACAAAGGGCTTCATACTTCACTTTTCCCACTCCGATTGGCACACAAAAAGATCCCGGATCTCTTAGCTTAGGAGGCATCTCCTCCTTCATTGTTTGGATCAATTCCGAGGACCTCTTCGTCATCCTTACTTCTCCATACTCCTCCAACTTTCTTTTGTTGGAGAGTATTTCCTTCAAGAACTTGCCATATGCCGGCATACCTAAGATAGCATCCATGAACGGAATGTTAATATGCAATTTAGACATAAGTTCAAGGAATTTACCAAAGTGTTTGTCCAAGCGAGCCCTTGCTCATGATTGAGGGAATGGTAGCGGTGGTTTGTATGGAGGCGGTGCCACATATGTTGGCTCAACATCCTTGCTCTTGCCTCCATCTTCTTGCAATATCTCTTCCTCTACCACTACTTGCTTTCCCTTGGCATTCTCCTTGGGCAAATGATCCTTCATACTCAATCTGCTCCTCGTTGTGATGGCCAACACTTGGCCTCTTGGGTTCTCTTCGGTTCTTCTGGGAAGCTTTTCCGGATCTCTATGAGCTTCACCCGCCTTTTGGAACACTTGTGCTTCCAACACCTTTTGAGCTTTAGAAATAGAAGTCACCGTGCTCTCAAGACCACTCAACCTTCCAATCAATTGCTCAAACATCATCTCGGTTCTATCCTTTGGAGGTTGAGTAAATCCGGGTAAAGGTTCTTGTGAAACCTTTGGTGGTGGAGCTGTGCTTGTAGAAGCGGGAGGGTTCAAGGCTCCATCCGGGTTAGAGTAGGAAAACCCGGGATGGTTATGGTTGGGCCGGTAATTGTTGAATTGCCGGTTGTTGTTGAAGTTCCTTGGGCCTTGGTAGTTGTTGTAATTGCCCCTTCCCATGTAATTCACATCTTCCTCCTTGGAAGACAAGTTTGCTTGCACTTGCACTTGAGGGGTTGCTTGGTTCTTCAAAGTTGTGGCACACAACTCCCTCAAAGACTTTAGCTCGTTGTTGATGGCGTCAAGCTTGAAATTGCTCATGGTGACTTCACTCACCTCATATGCTCCCGCCTTCCTCCCTTCACTCTTCCTATGGGAGTACTTCTCAATCACTAGAGCTTGTTTCTCTACAAACTCCCAAGCTTCATCCACATGCTTTTCCATGAAAGTCCCACCGGAAAGAGATTGAAGCTTGAATTGGCTATCTTCATCAAGCCCTTTGAAGTAGATCTCCAATAGCTCAATTTTTGGTATACCATGGTGTAAACAATCTAGGAGAAGGTCCTTGAACCTCTCCCAAGACTTGAAAAACTCTCTCTATCCTTCATCACGAAGGCATTGATCTTCCCTCTTAACTCGGTAGTCTTGGAAGGTGGGAAGAACTTAGTCAAAAACTCGGTTGTCATTTCCTCCCAAGTACTAACTCGCCCTTGTGGAATAGATTGATACCAAGCCAAGGCCTTGTCCTTAAGAGAGAAGGAAAAAGCCCTAAGCTTATGGTTGTTGCTCTCCAATCTAGGCGGTCTAAGAGTCTCCATCAAGATCTCATAGTTCATCAAGTGTTGATGGGGAGACTCTCCTTCCATCCCTCCAAATTGATTATGCCGGATCATTTGTAGAACTTGAGGGCGGAGTTCATAATCATGGGCTGCGGGATCTCCTAAGTTCACACCCGGACAGTGTGCTCTTTGTGCCGGATCCATACGTTGCCCTAACGTTTGTGGCTCTCCAATGGCAATGGGCACAACCCGTATATTAACCGCCTCCGGTTGCGGTTGTGGTGGAGGTGGAGGTTGTTGACGATTAAGCTCTCTTTGCACAAGAGCTTGCCTAATCTCTTCAATCTCCCTCCTAGTTGCCTCTTGCCTCTCATTGGCAAGTCTCCTTTCATTCTCCAAAGCTTCATCCCTTATCCTAATTTGCTCTAAAGCCTCATCCAATTCAGCTTGGAGATCTCTTCCGGCCATCTCTTTTCCCTTTCTAATGCTCTTGGATCTAGATCTAAGGGTTTTCTCCGGTTCGGGATCGAATAGAGCTAAATCCTTGCCACGAGATCTTCGCATACACCTAAAGAGTGAGAGATGTCCTGAAAAGCAAAGACACAAACCAAAAAGAGATCAAAAGCAACAAGAAAGACCTACACTATAAACAATCACAAAAAGACTCAATCTAGACCTAGTCCCCGACAACGGCGCCAAAAACTTGTTACGCTAGTTTGTGTGTACGCAATAAGCTTTAAATTTATACTCGTTATATTTCTCCTAACTCCTAGCGAACCCGCAGTGTACGGGACGTTTGTAGTAGGGATAGTATTCCGAGGTCGAACACAAAGACTAAGGTGAGATTGATTCGATTTATGATTAAGTTTAGTGAAGATCTAGGGTTAAGAAAAGAGAAAGAAATGAAAATCTCAATGTTTGTGGTTTGGTTTTAAGGTGATCAATTAAGAATCACAAATCATGCGGAATCAACAAACAACTAAGCTATCAAAACGAATAAACAAGCAAACAAGAGATAGACAATCAAAGAGAGAAAAGCGGATTCTAGGGGTTGGAAATTCCGGTTATGGCATAGGACTCAAGCTATCAAATCATTCCTTGGATTAACTATGATATATTGGGAGTAAGTGTTTCTAGATTGGGATCAATCACCGGGTAGGTCTCATGGTCCACTAGTCCGTTCCTAAGGTCTCATCACCGGGTAAGTCTCAAAGAGCCTAAGGAATGGAATTCTACTCAAACTGGATTGTCATCTAGGGATCTAACCTATCCTTCCCGGGTAAGTCTCGGAAGGGCAAGTCCTAAACAACATTCCTAGCACACTTAGTCCAATGGCGGCTTATGAGGCTCACCACTACCTAGAGCTTATCATCTTTGAAATCTAAGGGTAAGAATTACCGGGTAGGTCTCTTCTAACACTTAGTTGCTAACACTAGGTCACCCTAGGATAGATTTAGCTCAACAAACACTAGGGTTTCAACATCTTAACATTCTAGAACTTAGGCTCATCAATTCAAACAAATTAGACAAATCACGGGGTGTTCTACACTTCCACGGCCGTGGACTGGGAGGAACAAACCGTGGACTTCAACAGAGGTTTCGTTCTAGTGATGAATCATCCATAGGCAATTCTAAGTCCATCCTATCATAGTCTTAGCCATAACCATCTTTTCCTTACCCTAGAATCGCATCTATTTAGCCTACAACACACATCATCTCAATCGAAATCATCAAACATAAAATCATAGCATCCATTTGCAGATAATGAGTAGAAAGGGATGAACAAGTGAAGCAATTAAATCCAAGCCGAAAATGAGATTAGAGATACTCACAACCCTTCAAAAGAAGGTTTAATCGATTCTTACAACTCTAGAAATCGATTCCGAAAATCTTCACTACAAAAACTTATCAAAGACTAGCTATGGTGTGTTCTTCTCTTCCTCTCCAATGGAGCTCTCCTTCCTCCTTCAATGGTAGCTTCTCCCAAGAGAATCTTCTTGTTGAGAGTATTTTTGATTGGATGATAGGGGATAATGGATGGCTGCTCCAAGATGCCCTCTCTCAGCCTTGCAGGACCACTTTTATACTACAACCTTGCTAGAGAAAGCCATGAGATTGTGGCACAGCTGTCACAACCATCTGGCGGAAACCACGGTTGGTTCCACGGCCGTGGAAGTGCCAGCAACCGTGGTTTGCTGCTTCAGCTTCGCCTTGGATCATTAAGCTATGATTTGGTGCATGGCTTGTGTTGACAAGGTTCCATGAGTCCTCCTTAGCCTCTAGTTTGCATCCTAATGAGTCCGAGGGTGTGTCATCTTGATGAACGATCCTCAAACGTATCGTTTAAGCTCCTAAATCTCCCAAAATACCTACAAAGCCATGCAAAGGTCCGTGTAGACGTCTATCTTGACAAAATATGTGAATTGAGTGCAAACGTCGTGAACTAGTGCTAACCATGCATGAATGAGTGAGAAATCTATCTAAATGACTACCTAAACCTAAGTCATAAATCGTGTTATCAAAAGGCTCAAGCCCTACCTTGAAGGAGTGAAGAACGATCCCATTGATGAAATGGTGTTGGAGGTGGCCCAAGCAGAGAAGTAGGGTTCTTTCGTCGAGTCAACGACGTAAAACAAAGGCGCTGCTCGGGAGGCAACCCGAGAGAATAAGAAGAGGAGATTTTGTCAAGATAACCGCCCCTGTGGCTCATTGTCACCACCCCTGCGGTGACACCCTTGCCCAGCGCCGCCCCCGGCGCTGGGCCTGCGTCTGCAACAACTTTGTCACCGCCCCCGCGGTGACATCCCTATACCCTTGCGGCGGCCACCCTTGACATGCAGCCCTAGTGCCGCCCCCGGCGCTGAGGCTGTGTCTCCCTCTTCCTTGTCACCGCCCCTGCGGTGATAAGCCCCCGCCCATGCGGGTTTACCCAGAAAAGAAAAAAAATAAGAAATCCCAAAAGACCCTACACCTATCCCACCAACCCCTCTCGCTCTCCTCACCTACCACTCGTCTCTCCCAATCTCTCCCTCTCACAACGCCCCTGCGCCCTCAACCAACTCTCATCCACCACCCTTGCTCACGCCCCTGCATCACCCTTGCGACTCACCGACGCCACCACCAAGACCTCCGACGCCCCTGCGCCACCCGCCCCTCGCTGACAACCATCACCACCCTCAATCTCTCTAACCTTACCCCTACTGCACTCCCCACTACCAACAACCTCCTTCCACCACTCTAAACCACCTCCGGCGACATCTCCACCAACCAGAAGCCACCAGAAAGCCCCCCAGCTCCACCACCAGCGAAGCTGTCAAGAATCGCCTACCTCTTGTTCTCCCGCCCCTACGCCTGCAAGGATCCGCCCCTGCGCATCACCGCCCCTGCGCATCTCACAACTGCCCCTGCGGAAATAGCAACCGAGGGTTCGTCTTCTTTCTCTTTCGAAATTACTGATTCCTTTGCTTGATTGTTTACAGGAAATGGAACCATAAAGGAAATATAAGATGTCCGAGATTGAGAAGACCCGCTACGGGATTGTGCAAGACCGGATTGTGTATACAACCCGGTTTTTGCACATTCCAACGTTGAAGAAGCTAGGCATGTTGGAGAGCATGCAAACGTTCCTCACCAACGTTGGGCTCGGGGACTTTCTGAAGAAGAGTGCTCCCACATAGCCCGAGCCCAGCAAACAGTTCATCGCCACCTTCACCATGGAGAAGGAGGATCACGTGTATGTTGGACTTTCCTTCAAGTTCAACAAGAAGAAGTACACACTTGACTACCTCCAGCTACAGGAGGCCTTTAGGGTGACTCTCAACCCCTCCGACAAGTGGTGGGAGCCCATTCCTACACCGGATTTGTGTGTGTTCTGGCAGGCGGCCATCGGCTCCGAGTTTCATGCCGGGGGTGAGTATTCCAACAAACTCACTCACCCCTGCTTGAGACTCTTATCAAAGATCATCATGAGTGTCTTCTGTGGACACAAGGAGGAAAACAATGTCGCTCTTAAGGACCTTCCTTTGTTTTATGCTTGCCATCCGACAAGTGAGGCAGTGTCGGATTGGTCGTACCTCTTCCTTACCGCTTTGAAACGGATTAGGAAGAACGAGCCAAGAGATATTGTTGGCGGTGGGGTGATCTCCTTAATTTCCGAGTAGGTGATGGACTTTCGGACCTTGAGGGTGGGATGGCGGTCCCATTCTATACGGAAGGTATGCTTCGGAGGTGCAAGCTCCTCAAGTGGGATGGGGAAAACCTTTTTTGACTTTCTTTTGCAGATGGGAGCCACATCACCTACCTCCCTCGGCCCTTACCCTTTGGAGATGAGCTCTCTGAGCTGTACATCCCGGCTGATCCGTATGTGTCGAGGCGGCCTCAGATGGCCATTGTGGAGAGACATGATGCGAGCTCCAGTCGAGCTCATTACAAGGACCACAAGCCCATCCCGGATGATAAGGAGATGCCCACTACAACGGGTGATGATGGTCCCGCACTTGAGAGCCTTCAGGCTCAGATGAATGCCTTGACCACTCAGCACCAAGCGTGGCAGACCGAGTATCAGCGGACCGTGCTGGAGCAATAGCAGACTTGGCAGTCTAGCTTTACCACTAGCATGACCACCCACTTTGACCGGAGGCAAGATGGTTGGCAGGCGGCCCAGCAGCAACAGCTCGAGGCTCAGCAGTTGGCTTGGCAAGCCAACTTCGAGACCTCATTTGGCAGCCGAATGGATGCTCAGCAGTCCCGCATTGATGAGATCTACCGCCGGCAGGAGCACTTCTTCCGCCACTTCCCATATCCCCCGGAGGAGGTTCCGGATGGTCCAGCCGGACCATCCCACTAGTGGGTATTGTCTCTTTTCCTTCTCCATATATAATCTTTGCTTTCATTTTCCACTTTGAGGGCAAAGTATGCTTCAAGTATGGGGGATGGATGATTATCTTGCATGTATAGTTTGTTTGAGTTGTGTTTGTTTTGAGCTTTCATGAGTTGTAATTCAGTTAAAAAAAACAGAGAGAAAAAGCCAAAGAATTTGTAAAAGGCATGAAAAATCCTTGGATAAACCGAAAACCCGAAAGGGCGGTTTAGGCAAAAAGAAGATAGTCCGACCAACATTAGGTTGGTGCAAAAATGGACTTGAGGGATGTGAGGATTAAGTGGCATCATCAAGAAAAGAAGAAGAGTGGCAAGGTGAAAACCCGAAAGGGCACCTTGGCAAAATGAGCGACACCGAGTGTAGGTTTCCCTTCCGACGTTTGGCGGCATAAGAAGGGGAGTCATAAGGAGGTTGTCCGGGTAGTCACTCTTGGAGCAATAAGGATGGTAGCTTTCTCACTTTCTTCTCACTTTCTCTTCTTTTTCCTTCTTTCTTTCTTGGTTTTGTCCTTGTCTCCATTATCTATGTCTCTACACCATGCTTCCTGAGGCTTTTGAGTCTGAACTGCTGTCATTTGTGTTACTCGGGACGAGTAAAAGGTCTAAGTATGGGGGAGTTTGATAGGTGATGGAATCACTATCATTTAGGTTAGCTTTTAGAGTCTTTTCATTGTATTAGAGTCAGTTTGTGCTACTAACTTCTTGATCCAGAAGAAGAAGTCTAAAAGAAGCTAAAAGAGAAGTTAGAAGCACTTGGGAGTTGAAGAGCATTCACAAAGACAAGCTTATGTTGCCACACCACCCCCGCGGAGCAGTGTCACCGCCCCTATGGGTGACGTTGCACTCCGGAACGCAGCATGCACCTTCGCCAGCTGTTAGCATGAAATATTGTGATATTTTAGGCACGTTTTCTAAGAGTATTTGATTCATATTGATAGTCTTTGATTTAGCATCGTTGCATTTGTGAGCTAGTTTGCCTATATTGTCAATATGGATGTCTACACTAGCTTTATGTTGATTTTAGGTGATTGAGAGTCATTTCCGAACGAAATCGAGCAAAGAAGAGTTGATTGAATATGTCCATGGATTGAGGGCATTATTAGGAGCAAAATGGAGTTCAACTTGAGGAATGCACGAGGCTAGGGAAGAATCACGTTCTTGCCCTAAACCACGCTCTAAAATACGGCCGTACTACAAACCACGTTTAGTTCCACGGCCGTGGAACCTTGCAAAGAGAGGCGTGATGCATTCCAGTAACTATTACGGTCGTGGAATCCATGGTTCAAACTGTGACACTTTCCACGCTCTAAATTACGGTCGTGGAACCTTCCACGACCGTGATCTTGGCGATCTTTTTCGCCACATTTTGAAGCCACGATCTTTTGAAGATTGGGTCGGGCCGATATCTTATCCTGCCCTATAAAAAGACGGACGAAGCAAGATTCCGTCATCTTTGCTAAGCAGCATTCATCCTCGTTTAGCATCGCTTAGCAGCACTTAGCCCTCGTTTGGAAGCATTTACATCTCATTGGAGATCGAAGTTCGTGTTGGGATTTTGCCCTAATCTCGCACCTTTGGTGGAGATTGCTGTTGAGATTTCCGGATTGACGGAAGATCGAAGCTTTTGGAAGATTATTGCAAGAAGATTTCTCTTCTTGTTTAGGTTTGATTTAGAAGACCGATTGACATCCCGTTCTTCTTTTTTTCCTAAGGTTGCGATTGTTTGCTTTATTCTGAATTTATTGACAATATTCGTTCTTGATTGTGACTTTGAGATTGGTTTGAAGTTTATTGAAAGTTTTCGGAAGTTTTCATCTTTCTATCTTTTAATCTTGAATTTGATATCAACATGACTGTTATTGGCTAAAAACTCTTAACAATTCTAAGGTGAAGGGTTGATAGTTGTGGCTTAGATGATGATAAATCGATCGTAAAAAGATTAGACCCTGAGAGTTTGAGAGAATCGTCGACGAACCCTAAATCACGGTTTGATCTTGAGTTCCACGGCCGTGGAGTCTCAAGATCTACCCGTAATTTCCCTTAAGTTTACGAACCTGCTTTTACTTTAATCCAAAGTTAAAGATTTGCTTTAACTTAGTTTAGGCTTGCCTTTTCTAGGTGGTAGTGAAGCCTCAACAACCTCTACCTCGATTGTGAGTGTCACAACCGTAATCGGTTAAGTTAGTCTTGATCCTTGGATTACAAGTTTGGGTATTTGACATTAATTCTTGCCTTTAGAACCTTTCTATATTGAAGCCTCAACAACCTGTATAGAGAGTGTCTTGTAGGTGAGTCATATAAGGTTTTTGGAACTTCACCGTACGATTACCTTACATTAGTATACCTTTGCATATCTCAACTCTGTCTTTATATCATTAGTATATCTTGAATCGATTGCCACAGCTGGATACTTGGATCTTTAGGATTGTTGTTTTCCCAATATTTGCAAAACTCTCATATTTACTCGCTTGATAATCTGCAATTGAATTTGTTCCCACCCAAATCCCTGTGTTCGATACTCTGGAATTCTTGCTAATCTACGTCGATCCGTACACTGCGGGTTCGCTTGCTTGATTCTAGTTTTATAAATTTAAAGCTTATTTGCACACACCTTTAGGGGCGAACAATTTTTGGTGCCGTTGCCGGGGATTTGGTTTTGGCCGAATTCGGTAGCCGGTTGTCAAGCTTGGGAGCTTGCTCTCGTTATTTGATATTACTTTGAGTGCATGCGCAGGTCTAGGAACACCGAAGATATCTTACCTCTTGATCAAGAGCTAGAGAAAACTTTAAGACAAAAGCGCAAGGAAAAGAAGATGGCTGAAGGACACGAACGTGATCTTCAAGCGGAGTTGGCGGAGAAGGAAGCTCAACTCCAATGGAATGAGACTCTCCGCCAGGATGAGATGGATCGTCATCAATCTCAAGTTAACAATCTACAAGACATGATCTTCAAGATGAGGATAGAGCTAAGCGACCTTAAGAATAAGGGAAGCAAGAAATCCTCAAGGAAAACATCAAGGTCTAGAAGAAAAGGTCACTCATCCGCTGATGATAGTGATTCTTCCATGCCACCGTTAGAGGAGATTGATCCCACGATCAATGTGAATCCTTTCCATCCACGGGGGGCTGCTAATCGTCGTGTTCCACCTAGGAATGCGAGGATCGAACGTGTAGATGAAGAGCCAAGAACTCTTGGCCAGCGGATGGATCCAACACAACAACCACGCCGTTTGGGCGTGAACTTTGATGCCGATGATGTGCAAGGGTTTAGCTTCAACCCTCAAGTCATTACTCTTGTTCGCCAAAACCAATTTGGCGGGACAAGCACTGAATCTCCACACCAACACTTGCAAAACTTTGAGTGTATGATGGAGACAATGAGACCGAAGAGTGCTACCACCAACAGCTATAAGCTTAAACCTTTCTTCTTCTCCTTGAAGGGGAAAGCGTTGTCTTGGTATCAAGCTCTTCCTGATGGGAAACTAGATACGTGGGAAGACCTTTCCGCAGAGTTCCTCACCAAATTCTTTCCGCCATCCAAAACGGCGGAACTTAAAGGTAAGATTAATGCTTTTTCCATGAGATCTAACGAAAGTTTGTTTCAATCTTGGGAAAGGTTTCAGGATTTGCTCTTGGATTGCCCTCATCATGGCATATCCAAACTTGCCTTGCTGGAGATCTACTACAAGGGGTTAGATGCGGGAACGCAATTCAACCTCCAATCCCTCTCATGTGGAACATTCATGGACATGAGAGAAGATGACGCTTGGGACTTCATTGAGAAGCAAGCAAGGGTCATAGAGAAGTATTCCCACCGGAAAGTGGAGGAAAATCGTGTGGAGCAAGGAGCAAAGCTCACACATGAAGCTCAAAATCAGATTTTCTCCCTCAACAATGAGATCAAGGAGTTGAAGGAGGCTATCAAGACCAATTTCCCAAAGCAACAAGGGAAGGATGTTGGTTATTTGGGCAACAACAATGGCGGCGACAACAATAACCGGAACAACAACCGGAATAACAATTGGAATGGAAACAACAACAACCGGAACAACAATTGGAACAACAATAGGGGTTCAAACAACAACAATTGGCGCTCCAATCAACAAAATTCCGGTAACTCTTATCCCTCCAATTCTAATTCACTAACTCCACCTTCCTCTTCCTCTACTCCTTTGAAAAGTCAGGGGCAATCATCTAATGGAGGAAACAATTCGGGGAAGGAGAAGCCCGATCCCATGTTAGAAACGATTTTGGGAAAGCTTCAAGGGTTGGAGAACCGCTTCATTAAGGTTGATGATCAAATTTCTAAGGTTGACAAAGCTCAAAAGGTCTTGGAAAACCAAATGTTCAACCATGCGGAGGAAGTTCCTAGGAATCAAGGGAAACTTCCAGGAAAGACGGAGGACAATCCTAAGGGAAGGGTTATGGCAATCACAACTAGGAGCGGAGTGACTACCACCGATCCGCAGCCTAAGTTCGTTGAAGTCTCCGTAGAGAAGGACAAGGAGAAAGAGAAGGGGAAGGAGAAGGAAGATGTCTACGTTCCTCCTTCAGCTTATAAACCTCCCCTACCATTCCCTCAATCTAGAGCGAGAGCGCGCCTAGATAAACAATTTGGTAAGTTCATAGAACTCATGAGCAAGCTGCATATTAATATACCATTTATTGATGCTATTGTAGGTATGCCGGCTTATGGCAAGTTCTTGAAGGAGCTCCTCTCTAACAAGAGGAAGCTAGAAGACTTCGGAGAGGTTAAGATGAGTTCGGATTCTTCGGATCTCATCAAAACCATGAAGGAGACAATGCCCCCAAAGCTAAAGGATCCGGGGTCATTTTGCATTCCCATAGGAGTGGGAGATGTCACATACGATGCGTTATGTGACTTAGGAGCAAGTGTGAGCATCATACCACTTGCATTGTGTAGGAAGATCAGTTTAGGCGACCCTAAACCGGTGAAGATGACGTTGTACATGGCGGATCGATCCATCACTCGCCCCGTCGGTATTGTAGAAGACGTCCCGGTCAAGCTAGGTAAATTCTTTGTTCCCATTGATTTTGTCGTGCTTGACATTCCTGCAGATAGTCCGGTCCCGATCATACTCGGAAGACCGTTTCTTGCAACTTCCGGCTGCATAGTCGATTGCAAGAATGGTAGACTCGCTTTTGACATAGGAGAGGAGAAAGTAGAGTTCGTTCTTTCTACTCTATTGAAGGAGCCAATCTTTGATGAGGATATTTTCGATATCCAAGATGAAGAGGGTTTGTCTAGGGAGGAGGTAAGTGCGATTCTCTTTAACGATCCTTTACAAAAGGTTATCACTATGAGTCTAACCAATGTAGGGGAAGAAGAAGAGTGCAATGAGGTAATTGAAGCCTTAGAAGCACAAGAAGAGATAGGTGAAGTGGAGTTTGAAAAACTTCACGATGAGGCAGAAAACGTGATAATCCACGGTTATACCCTGTATTCCACGGCCGTGGATTTCACAACCAAAATCGTGCCTCACTCTAGGGGGTTATACGGTCGTGGAGAAGATGTGACAACCGTATTTCCCTTCCACGCCCTAAACCACGGCCGTGGAGGCCATGAGGAACCCGTAATTTTGGGCGTGGAAAGGAGTGATTGAGACACTTCTTCAACTTCTTCTGATTCTTCTCCCACACACTCATCACCCTTAGAAACCTCTAAGGAGACATCGGACGCTTCTCAAGGATCATTGGAAGCTTCGAAAGCAATGGAACTCAAACCACTTCCTACTCATCTAAGGTACGCTTTTCTAGGATCTAATTCTACCTTTCCGGTTATTGTTAGTTCCGATCTAAGCATAGATGAACATAATCAGCTCATGATTGTCCTTAGGAAACATAGGAAAGCTATAGGCTATACTATTGAGGACTTAGTAGGAATTAAACCCTCCCTATGCATGCATAAGATACTAATGGAGGAAGATTTTAGAACTTCAAGACAACCTCAAAGGCGGTTGAATCCGACCATGAAGGAGGTTGTCAAGAAGGAAATTCTTAAGCTTCTTGATGCAGGTATCATCTACCCTATCTCCGATAGTAAGTGGGTGAGTCTGGTTCAAGTAGTTCCGAAGAAGGGAGGAATGACGGTCATCACCAACAAGAACAACGAACTCATTCCTACCCGAACCGTGACTGGATGGCGGATGTGCATAGACTACCGCAAGCTCAACAATGCAACGCGGAAGGATCATTTTCCATTGCCATTCATTGATCAAATGCTTGAAAGGTTAGCACAACATTCACATTTTTGCTACCTTGACGGTTATAGTGGTTTCTTTCAGATTCTGATACACCCGGATGATCAAGAGAAGACCACATTCACGTGCCCATGGGGTACGTTTGCTTATAGGAGAATGCCGTTCGGGCTTTGCAACGCCCCAGCCACCTTCCAACGATGCATGATGGCCATCTTCTCCGAATACGTAGAGGAAATCATGGAAGTCTTCATGGACGACTTCTCCGTATACGGTTCCTCTTTTAACGATTGCCTTTCTAACCTTTCTCTTGTTTTGCAACGATGTGAAGACACTAACCTAGTTCTTAATTGGGAGAAGTGTCAATTCATGGTTAAGGAAGGAATTGTATTAGGCCACTTAGTCTCTAGTAAAGGGATAGAAGTAGACAAGGCTAAGATAGAGACCATAGAGAAGCTTCCTCCCCCAATTTCGGTGAAAGGGATAAGAAGTTTCCTAGGACATGCTGGATTTTATAGACGTTTCATTAAGGACTTTTCTAAGATATCAAAACCTCTCACTAATCTATTGATGAAGGATGCGGTTTTTGAGTTTTCGCAGGAATGTTTGGATGCGTTTAACACCATTCGGCAAGCTCTAATTTCAGCACCTATTATCCAACCCCCGGATTGGACTCTTCCCTTTGAGATTATGTGCGATGCTAGTGACGTAGCTATTGGAGCTGTTCTTGGACAACGAAAGGAAGGGGCAACCCATGCCATATACTATGCTAGCAAGACGCTAGATGAAGCGCAGCTCAACTACGCCACTACCGAAAAAGAGTTTTTAGCCATTGTCTATGCTATTGACAAGTTTCGCTCTTATCTTGTAGGTGCAAAGGTGATTGTCTACACGGATCATGCTGCGATCCGGTACCTCCTTGCGAAGAAAGATGCAAAGCCAAGGCTAATTAGATGGATTCTTCTCCTATAAGAATTCAATCTTGAGATCCGCGACAAGAAAGGTTCAGAAAATTCTATTGCGGATCATTTGAGTCGCCTAACACATCTTGAGGACGACCATTTACCCATCGATGACTCCTTCCCGGACGAACACCTACACCTTATTGAGGAGTGCATCGATGTGATCTCCAAAGGTAACGAACCATGGTTTGCTGATTTTGTTAACTATTTGGTTTGTCAGGAGATACCGCCCGGATTATCCTACGCACAAAGGAAGAAGTTCTTTAAGGACGTCCGGGAATACTATTGGAACGAGCCTCTCCTCTTCAAGAGAGGTCCGGATGGCATCATTCGGCGATGTGTGCCGGAAGATGAGATACAAAGTGTCATCCGTCATTGTCATTCACTACCTTGTGGAGGACACGCTAGTTCGAACAAGACTAGCGCAAAGGTATTGCAATCTGGATTCTTTTGGCCTACTTTGTTTAGAGATGTGCAATCCTTTGTTTCTTGCTGCGATGCTTGTCAAAGAACAGGCAATATCTCTAGGAGGAATGAGATGCCCCTCAACAACATCCAAGAGGTGGAGATTTTCGACGTTTGGGGAGTCGATTTCATGGGACCATTCCCATCCTCTTGTGGAAACCAATACATACTATTGGCGGTGGATTACGTTTCTAGATGGGTGGAAGCAATTGCCTCTCCCACCAATGACGCCATGGTGGTGGTTAAGTTCTTCAACAAGACCATTTTCCCGCGATTTGGGACGCCAAGGACGATCATTAGTGATGGAGGTTCTCACTTCATTGCCCGGCGCTTTGAAGCTCTTCTAGCTAAGTATGGGGTTACTCACAAGATCGCTACCCCTTACCATCCACAAACGAGTGGACAAGTTGAGATCTCAAATAGGGAGATCAAAGGAATCTTAGAGAAGACGGTTTCAAGGACTAGGAAGGATTGGTCCTTGAAGCTTGACGATGCATTATGGGCATACCGGACTGCATACAAGACTCCCATAGGAACCACACCATACAATCTTGTGTATGGGAAGTCTTGTCACTTGCCGGTAGAGTTGGAGCACAAAGCGTTTTGGGCCATCAAGTGGTTGAACTTCAGCATAAAGGAAGCGGGAGAGAAGCGTCTCCTAGACATCAATGAGCTGGATGAACTCCGCTTGAACGCTTATGAAAACGCTAAGATCTATAAGGAGAGAACGAAACGTTGGCATGATAAGCATATCATTCCAAAGGACTTCAAAGAAGGAGATCAAGTTCTCCTCTTCAATTCAAGGCTTCGTCTCTTTCCAGGTAAGCTTAAATCTCGTTGGACCGGACCTTTTCTAATTAAGCGTATTTTCCCCCATGGTGCAGTTGAAGTATGGGGTGAAGCGAGCGGAACTTTTAAGGTGAACGGCCAACGACTCAAAAAGTATACGCCAGAACTCCAAGCTGAGGAGTTCGCGCCTACCGCACTCGAATAAGTGCAAGATTGGTCTAGCTACGGACCTTAAACAAAGCGCTTCTTGGGAGGCAACCCAAGGTATTGCTTTTTTGTTTTTGTTTTCGATTCTTAGATCAGCTTAGTATAGACGTTTTTGCTTTGTTTTTGCCTCGATTCCTTCCGGTATGTTCGTGTTTTTGGATGTAGGAACGATGGAAAAGGGAAAGGAAAGGATAATGTTGAAGAAAAGTGACGAAAATTGGACTTTGGAGCTTTAGAGAGGGTTCCACGGCCTAAACCACGGTCGTGACAGCTACAGTACCCGTAATTTCCAAAAGCCTTTGAAAAATCACCAAAACCACGGTTCCGTACACTTCCACGGCCGTGGAACACCCCGACAGACCGTGATTTTCAAAAATTTTGCCTGTGACTATATAAGCCACATTCTTCACAAAAATCACCCAAAAATCCCTCTTCCATGCCCTAATTGCCGAAATCCACGACCCTCTCTCAATCACTCGTTTCCTAATCGTTTTCAACGATTCTTCTTCCTAAACTGAAGCAAATTCAACCACAAACAAGATCCAAGCGACGAATCGAGCGGAAATTCACCAACGAACGCGCAATTCGGATTTTTCAATCCGAAAAATAGGTTTTTTCTCTCCTCTTGATTCTTGCCGATTTGGTTCGTTTTTGTTAGAGATTTTTAGGAAGAACTGATTGAGATTGGAAGAAATTAGATTAGGACTGCCTGTTGTTGAGATTGATTGCTGATTTGCTGAGATTTGTGATTTTCTGAGACGAATCACGGTCTCTGGGAGAATTACGGCCGTGGTTCCTATAGAACAGACCGTAATTTTGAGCAGAATGGATTTTGTGAGAAGAGTTTCGGAGAGGATAAAAGAGAAGAAGAATGATCAGAATAAGAAGAGGAAGGGTAATCCTTCCTCCTCCTCATCCTCTAGGGCACCACCACCGTCTTCCCCTTCACCTCCATCCTCACCTTCACCCCCATCCTCACCTCCTCACCCTAGAATCCCGACCATACACGACGATCATCTCGATGCACTCGAGAGGATCAAGGAGAGGCCAGTGATTGGCCCTAGATACTTGTTGTTGGAAGATCTAGCTCCTCTCAACATTGTTGATGATCTCACTTGGCTCTTGGATAGAGCCGGACTTATTGTCTTCTCGGCTATCTGAGAAGACGCCTATGAGGAGATTACACGGGAGGTTGTGACATCCTTTGAGCACAGCCATGTAGACAGGACCGTCTCTTTCCGTCTCATGGAGAGAGACTACCATTTGAGCATCCATGAGTTTGGGACCATTTTCGGGTTTCAGGAGACCTTTAACGATCGATTTCCTAGTGGCGTTTACGCCAAGGATTTTTGGGAGGAGGTGGCGATGATTTACGCTAGCGAGGACCGCTGGCAACCCGCTGACACCAAGGCTAGGTTGATGTACCACCTAACCTTGAAGATTGCTCATCGCGTTCTTTCGGAGTGTCTCTTTCCTAGGACGGAGACGCCCCAAAAGATCAAGACGGATGAGCTCTTCTTGCTCTACTCCATGTTGTATGGACGCCGTGCTGATTGTACTACTCTCTTGGCTGCTACTATGAGCAAGCTCAAGAATAAGAAGAAGGGCAACATAGGATATGGTGGGATAGTTACCCACATTGCTAGGAGCTTTGGTGTTGATTTTTCTGCTTGTACCCGTATACCGGCCGTACCTTTAGGGCTACATGCTTTCATGACTAGGGGTCTCATTTTCCCCACACATAGAGGTCCGCCTTATGCGGGCATGCCATGGGAGAGCAGGACGGGTAGGGGTATAGAGTGGCTACCAGAGTACTCCATTATGGCGGGACGCCATAATTGGAAGGAGACGTTCGCTGCTATGCATGCGAACAGGATAGCAGCTCCCCCATATGTCCCACCGCCGGTTGTTGAGGATGAGATGGGAGATCAGTTTGAGAGTGGAGGAGGAGCTGAGGAGGAGTTTGGCACGTTTCTGGATCAGCCGGAGGCGGCTCCCGATGCACCTAGACGTTCTCCACGTCCAGCTAGAGCTTCAGGCTCGTCTTCTCGCTGCGCTAGCGTGAGTGAGAGGCCTACGTGGATGACCACACCTCCTACATGGTATGGCGTTTCCCCTCCTTGGTCTACAGAGCAGACAGCAGCACCAGCACCACCACCAGCACCATCCGACGCTCCAGCATGGTATAG
Source organism: Fagopyrum homotropicum (assembly GCA_033239125.1). Classification (NCBI taxonomy): domain Eukaryota; kingdom Viridiplantae; phylum Streptophyta; class Magnoliopsida; order Caryophyllales; family Polygonaceae; genus Fagopyrum; species Fagopyrum homotropicum. The sequence continues at coordinate 47,521,956 of BSWB01000001.1, read as the reverse complement.
TCACGCCCCGGGATGGTACGAGCAGATGCCGGATTGGGCTACCGGACTTTCAGAGAGAGTAGGAGCATTGGAGATCCGAGCCGATGCTAGAGACGGACGCCTAGACGACCTCGACCACATGATGAGGGATGTCTACCGCCAGCAGTTTGGGCGGTTCTATGATCCTAGCTTCTCTCCATTCCTGCCTCCACCAGCGCCGCAGTGATGAGGATTTGATGATTGACCGTTCGCTTTAGACATTCCGCCACCACTTTGTGAGTTTCTTTTTCTTTTCTTCTTTTCTTTCTTTCTTTTGAATATTAGGGACAATGTTCGTCCTAAGTATGGGGTGGGATGTACTAAAAGTTTGTAATAACTCTTACTCACTATGCTTGCTTCTATTCGAGACTATTTGCATGTTCATTATATTGTTGCACGTTTCATTATCGCATTGCATGAAAAAGAACTTGAAAAACACATAAAAATTGACAAATTTTGAAAATTTTGTGCTTCTAATGAATTGAGATGATTTCTATGATAATCACTACTTGTGAATTGAGTTTGATGACAATTGCATGCTTAAAAGAATTGTGAATTGAAAAGAATTTGAATGAATGAATTTGACCTCTTTTGCAAGTTTTATAATGTGATGAATATTGTCTAAATCTTGTTGAGAAATTGAAGTTGAAATCACACTATAAGTTCCTATACTTCTTGTTGAGATGATTAAGGCAATGCGATCTTTCTTTCTTCTTTCTTTGATCATTTTAGCTCCTCATTGAAATATTGGCCTCCTTTACCTATCCAGGAATTTGGAGAAGTGAATGAAAAAGGCATGTTTGATATGGGAGGGCCATGAGAGCAATTATTTGCAATCAAAAGAATAGAAAGGAATTCTAGGTTTGGGGAAGTCAATCATGATGATGAGTAACTCGGCACCATTCACATAGCCGGGTGTTTGTGTCTTGCCAAAGTCGGATTGAGCGATATTCCTAGCGGATTATGGTATGTGCGCTAAGGGTTTGAGGCATCTCATAAAAATTTAGAAACGCCAATCTCCTAGGCTTCGGTTTTTGTGCACCTCTATCCATAACTCCAAAAGTAAAGTCGAAAAAATGAAAGGAAGAAGAGCGAAGCTCTAAGTTGAAGTGTTGCGGAAACCGCAAAAGAAGAAGAAGGGTAGTTGTCCACTTTCCCGGATTCATGCACCACATTCCTTAAAAGTTTCCTTCCCTTTCCACATTCTAGACCTTTTCTTTGAAAGTCCTTAAGATCAAAAGAATGTTATATGACTTGGTGATCTAAATTGAAGTTTCTTATGATTGATTTTGATAATGTTTGAAGGTTATAATGCTTGTTTAGAAGTTTGATTAATTCATGATTTTTCTTTACTTTTTACTCTTTGATTAAGTGTATGAAAGTCTAATAAACGATTGAAGCAAGGTTTGAGAATGATCTATTCTTTGGAAGGCACATTCCTCCAAAAGAAGTATTGCTTTGAGAAGGTACACATATTTCATCCTAACTCTTGTTTAAAGCTTTTTGAGAGACCTTGCTTAGGGACAAGCAAGTGTTAAGTATGGGGTTATTTGTTAGCATGAAATATTGTGATATTTTAGGCACGTTTTCTAAGAGTATTTGATTCATATTGATAGTCTTTGATTTAGCATCGTTGCATTTGTGAGCTAGTTTGCCTATATTGTCAATATGGATGTCTACACTAGCTTTATGTTGATTTTAGGTGATGGAGAGTCATTTCCGAACGAAATCGAGCAAAGAAGAGTTGATTGAATATGTCCATGGATTGAGGGCATTATTAGGAGCAAAATGGAGTTCAACTTGAGAAATGCACGAGGCTAGGGAAGAATCACGTTCTTGCCCTAAACCACGCTCTAAAATACGGCCGTACTACAAACCACGTTTAGTTCCACGGCCGTGGAACCTTGCAAAGAGAGGCGTGATGCATTCCAGTAACTATTACGGTCGTGGAATCCATGGTTCAAACCGTGACACTTTCCACGCTCTAAATTACGGTCGTGGAACCTTCCACGACCGTGATCTTGGCGATCTTTTTTGCCACATTTTGAAGCCACGATCTTTTGAAGATTGGGCCGGGCCGATATCTTATCCTGCCCTATAAAAAGACGGACGAAGCAAGATTCCGTCATCTTCGCTAAGCAGCATTCATCCTCGTTTAGCATCGCTTAGCAGCACTTAGCCCTCGTTTGGAAGCATTTACATCTCATTGGAGATCGAAGTTCGTGTTGGGATTTTGCCCTAATCTCGCACCTTTGGTGGAGATTGCTGTTGAGATTTCCGGATTGACGGAAGATCGAAGCTTTTGGAAGATTATTGCAAGAAGATTTCTCTTCTTGTTTAGGTTTGATTTAGAAGACGGATTGACATCCCGTTCTTCTTTCTTTCCTAAGGTTGCGATTGTTTGCTTTATTCTGAATTTATTGACAATATTCGTTCTTGATTGTGACTTTGAGATTGGTTTGAAGTTTATTGAAACTTTTCGGAAGTTTTCATCTTTCTATCTTTTAATCTTGAATTTGATATCAACATGACTGTTATTGGCTAAAAACTCTTAACAATTCTAAGGTGAAGGGTTGATAGTTGTGGCTTAGATGATGATAGATCGATCGTAAACAGATTAGACCCTGAGAGTTTGAGAGAATCGTCGACGAACCCTAAATCACGGTATGATCTTGAGTTCCACGGCCGTGGAGTCTCAAGATCTACCCGTAATTTCCCTTAAGTTTACGAACCTGCTTTTACTTTAATCCAAAGTTAAAGATTTGCTTTAACTTAGTTTAGGCTTGCCTTTTCTAGGTGGTAGTGAAGCCTCAACAACCTCTACCTCGATTGTGAGTGTCACAACCGTAATCGGTTAAGTTAGTCTTGATCCTTGGATTACAAGTTTGGGTATTTGACATTAATTCTTGCCTTTAGAACCTTTCTATATTGAAGCCTCAACAACCTGTATAGAGAGTGTCTTGTAGGTGAGTCATATAAGGTTTTTGGAACTTCACCGTACGATTACTTTACATTAGTATACCTTTGCATATCTCAACTCTGTCTTTATATCATTAGTATATCTTGAATCGATTGCCACAGCTGGATACTTGGATCTTTAGGATTGTTGTTTTCCCAATATTTGCAAAACTCTCATATTTACTCGCTTGATAATTTGCAATTGAATTTGTTCTCACCCAAATCCCTGTATTCTATACTCTGGAATTCTTGCTAATCTACGTCGATCCGTACACTGCGGGTTCGCTTGCTTGATTCTAGTTTTATAAATTTAAAGCTTATTTGCACACACCTTTAGGGGCGAACACCAGCGCCCGGAACAAAGATTGTCACCGCCCTTGCGCCGCTCCTGGGTGCCCCTGCGGTGACTTGCCTTTAAGAAGCGAAGTTGGCGCCCCTGCGCCTCTGCCTGCGGACCAACCTGCGGAGCTGTGAAGCCGAAGAGCCAGTGTCACCACCCCAACGGTGACATTGGGCCGCCCTGCGGCTCGAGATCAAATGCGACAGAAAGATGAAGAGTCAGAGGTTTTAAGAACATTAAAGATCCGTCCCTGCGGAATTGCCAAGCCGCCTCTGCGGCCATGAAGAACACCAAGCGTTTTGGCCTAAACCGCCCCTACAGCCCTGAAGCCCGCCCCTGCGGTTTAGCGTCAAAGACTTTACTCCGGTTGTTTGCACCACCTTTATGGCATTAAAGGTGGCTGTTTTGGCCAACCATTTATTCCCATTTAGTGTCAGTTCTAGTATAAATAGGTCCATGACTGATTGCTAGAACCATCCACAATTTTCCCATATTATTCTCTCTTTTCTCTTGCTTCCTTTGTGTAATAAGCTTCTAATTTTCTTGCTACATTGGGTTGTTTTGAAGTTGTATTGCTGCTTTGGTTGTAAGTCCTTTTTAATATAAGTATTATTCAGTATATGTTTTGTATCCCTTGTGCTTTACTTATCAAATTTCCATGTTTCTTACCACTTAGCTTGATCACCTTAGTGTTTAATTGCATGCAAAGAACTAGGATTAATGGATTTCGGGTTCGGGTCTTTAATCTAGTAGAAAACCTTTAGGTAAAAGCTGGTTGTGATTACTTAAAGGAAAATGAATACAAATATAAAGAAAAGTCTAATGGTTTTATTCTTCTCTTTATATCTCTTTGTCTTTGTTTGAAAGCTAACTTGTGACTTGTTCTTGTAGGTTTACGGAACATTAACTTGTTAAGTTGTGTTGATGCCGGTTGGCTCAACACATATATATGATCAAGACGAGAACATTGCTATAATACTTATAAAAGGAACCAACCAAAGTAGCATTGCATGCTAAGATTCAACCTAGTGTAGTCCGTTTCTCATCAATCTATTCACCTCTTTATTTGTTTCTTATGCTTTTGTCTTGTTACACATCAATCCAACCCCCCCCCCTTTACTTGTTTACATTATCAATAATTGAATCTAATCGAAACATCAACTTAACTCTCTTGGGTTCGACCCTTACTTACACTATACCTAAACTTGTTAGTGTAACGATAGGACTCTACTTTGACCTAAGCTAAAATACAACGACCTAGGTTTTAGCGTTCGTCAGACCTCCCCTATTATCATTATCATAAGAGAAACACCAATTCCCTTTCAGCAATCCCGACCTTCTCCTATTTTATAGAACTCTTGAATCCAAACCACAACCAAAGATCTTGAGTCCTAGAATCCGCATTTCCTCTTATCTCATATCACATCTTGTTTGTGTTTGCTTGTTTTTACTTTGTTAGATTCAAAACTGATCTTTGATCACCAAAACCACCAAAATATGACTTTCATTTCTTACCATCTATCTATTTTCTTAGCCTAGGTTCACACTATTGTTGATCATTGCACATTTTGATTAGTCTTTATGTTCGACCTTTGTGGGTTCGCTTAGTTTGTTTAGGCTATTATTGCAAGTATAAAGTCAAGACTTTGTATTGTTGCATCATCTTTCGTAGCGAACAAGTTTTTGGCGCCGTTTCCGCGGACTAGGTCTAGATCGATTTGTGTGTGTGATTGTTGATTGTGTAGACCTTTCTTTTGCTTTTGATCTTGCTTTGCTTTGTGTCTTTGATTTTTCATGGTTTCCCCACTTTTAGGTGTATGCAGATGTTCGCCCCTAAAGGTGTGTGCAAATAAGCTTTAAATTTATAAAACTAGAATCAAGCAAGGGAACCCGCAGTGTACGGATCGACGTAGATTAGCAAGAATTCCAGAGTATCGAACACAGGGATTTGGGTGGGAACAAATTCAATAGCAGATTATCAAGCGAGTAAGTATGAGAGTTTTGCAAATATTGGGAAAACAACAATCCTAAAGATCCAAGTATCCAGCTGTGGCAGTCGATTCAAGATATACTAATGATATAAAGACAGAGTTGAGATATGCAAAGGTATACTAATGTAAGGTAATCGTACGGTGAAGTTCCAAAAACCTTATATGACTCACCTACAAGACACTCTCTATACAGGTTGTTGAGGCTTCAATATAGAAAGGTTCTAAAGGTAAGAATTAATATCAAATACCCAAACTTACAATCCAAGGATCAAGACTAACTTAACCGATTACGGTTGTGACACTCACAATCGAGGTAGAGGTTGTTGAGGCTTCACTACCACCTAGAAAAGGCAAGCCTAAACTAAGTTAAAGAAAATCTTTAACTTTGGATTAAAGTAAAAGCAGGTTCGTAAACTTAAGGGAGATTACGGGTAGATCTTGAGACTCCACGGCCGTGGAACTCAAGATCAAACCGTGATTTAGGGTTCGTCGACGATTCTCTCTAACCCTCAGGGTCTAATCTGTTTACAATCGATCTATCATCATCTAAGCCACAACTATCAACCCTTCACCTTAGAATTGTTAAGGGTTTTTAGCCAATAACAGTCATGTTGATATCAAATTCAAAGATTAAAAGATTGAAAGATGAAAACTTCCGAAATCCTTCAATAAACTTCAACGCAATCTCAAAGTCACAATCAATAACGAATATTGTCAATAGATTCAGAATAAACCAAACAACCACAATCTTAGGAAAGAAGGAAGAACGGGATGTCAATCCGTCTTCTAAATCAAACCTAAACAAGAAGAGAAATCTTCTTGCAACAATCTTCCAAAAGCTTCGATCTTCCGCCAATCCGGAAATCTCAACAGCAATCTCCACCAAAAGTGCGAGATTAGGGCAAAATCCCAACACAAACTTCGATCTCCAATGAGATGTGAATTGCCTCTAAGCGAGGGTTAAACGAGGGTTATGCGTCGATAAATGCCGCTAAGCGAAGATGACGGAATCTTGCTTCTTCCGTCTTTTTATAGGGCAAGATAAGATATCGGCCCGGCCCAATCTTCAAAAGATCGTGGCTTCAAAATGTGGCGAAAAAGATCACCAAGATCACGGTCGTGGAAGGTTCCACGACCGTACTTTAGACCGTAGAAAGTGTCACGGTTTGGACCATGGTTTCCACGACCGTAATAGTTACTAGAATGCATCACGCCTCTCTTTGCAGGGTTCCACGGCCGTGGAACTAAACGTGGTTTGTAGTACGGCCGTATTTTAGAGCGTGGTTTAGGGCAAGAACGTGATTCTTCCCTAGACTCGTGCATTCCTCAAGTTGAACTCCAATTTGCTACTAAGAATGCCCTTAATCCATGGACATATTCAATCAACTCTTCTTTGCTCGATTTCGTTCGGAAATGACTCTCAATCACCTATAATCAACATAAAGCTAGTGTAGACATCCATATCGATAATATAGGCAAACTAGCTCACAAATGCAACATTGCTAAATCAAAGACTATCAATATGAATCAAATACTCTTAGAAAACGTGCCTAAAATATCACAATATTTCATGCTAACAAATAACCCCATACTTAACACTTGCTTGTCCCTAAGCAAGGTCTCTCAAAAATCTTTAAACAAGAGTTAGGATGAAATATGTGTACCTTCTCAAAGCAATACTTCTTTTGGAGGAATGTGCCTTCTAAAGAATAGATCATTCTCAAACCTTGCTTCAATCGTTTATTAGACTTTCATACACTTATCCAAAGAGTAAAAAGCAAAGAAAACTCATGAATCAATTAAACTTCTAAGCAAGCATCATAACCTTCAAACATTATCAAAATCAATCATAAGAAACTTCAATTTAGATCACCAAGTCATATAACATTCTTTTGATCTTAAGGACTTTCAAAGAAAAGGTCTAGAATGTGGAAAGGGAAGGAAACTTTAAGGAATGTGGTGCATAAATCCGGGAAAGTGGACAACTACCCTTCTTCTTCTTTTGCGGTTTCCGCAACACTTCAACTTAGAGCTTCGCTCTTCTTCCTTTCATTTTTCGACTTTACTTTTGGAGTTATGGATAGAGGTGCACAAAAACCGAAGCTTAGGAGATTGGCGTTTCTCAATTTTTATGAGATGCCTCAAACCCTTAGCGCACATACCATAATCCGCTAGGAATATCGCTCAATCCGACTTTGGCAAGACACAAACACCCGGCTATGTGAATGGTGCCGAGTTACTCATCATCATGATTGACTTCCCCAAACCTAGAATTCCTTTCTATTCTTTTGATTTCAAATAATTACTCTCATGGCCCTCCCACATCAAACATGCCTTTTTCATTCACTTCTCCAAATTCCCGGATATGTAAAGGAGGTCAATATTTCAATGAGGAGCTAAAATGATCAAAGAAAGAAGAAAGAAAAATCGAATTGCCTTAATCATCTCAACAAGAAGTATAGGAACTTATAGTGTGATTTCAACTTCAATTTCCTAACATGATTTAGACAATATTCATCACATTATAAAACTTGCAAAAGAGGTAAAATTCATTCATTCAAATTCTTTTCAATTCACTATTCTTTTAAGCATGCAATTGTCATCAAACTCAATTCACAAGTAGTGATTATCATAGAAATCATCTCAATTCATTAGAAGCACAAAATTATCAAAATTTGTCAATTTTTATGGGTTTTTCAAGTTCTTTTTCATACAATGCGATAATGAAACGTGCAACAATATAATGAACATGCAAATAGTCTCGAATAGAAGCAAGCATAGCGAGTAAGAGTTATTACAAACTTTTAGTACATCCCACCCCATACTTAGGACGAACATTGTCCCTAATGTTCAAAAGAAAGAAAGAAAAGAAGAAAAGAAAAAGAAACTCACAAGGTGGTGGCGGAATGTCTAAAGCGAACGGTCAATCATCAAACTCTCATCACTGCGGCGCTGGTGGAGGCGGGAATGGAGAGAAGCTAGGATCATAGAACCGCCCAAACTGCTGGCGGTAGACATCCCTCATCATGTGGTCGAGATCGTCTAGGCGCCCGTCTCTAGGATCGGCTCGGATCTCCAATGCTCCTACTCTCTCTGAAAGTCCGGTAGCCCAATCCGGCATCTGCTCGTACCATCCCGGGGCGTGACTATACCATGCTGGAGCGTCGGATGGTGCTGGTGGTGGTGCTGGTGCTGCTGTCTGCTCTGTAGACCAAGGAGGGGGAACGCCATACCACTTAGGAGGTGTGGTCATCCACGTAGGCCTCTCACTCACGCTAGCGCGGCAAGAAGACGAGCCTGAAGCTCTAGCTGGACGTGGTGAACGTCTAGGCGCATCGGGGGCCGCCTCCGGCTGATCCGGAAACGTGCCAAACTCCTCCTCAGCTACTCCTCCACTCTCAAACTGATCTCCCATCTCCTCCTCAACAACCGGCGGTGGGACATATGGGGGAGCTGCTATCCTGTTCGCATGCATAGCAGCGAACGTCTCCTTCCAATTATGGCGTCCTGCCAAAATGGAGTACTCCGGTAGCCACTCTATACCCCTACCCGTCCTGCTCTCCCATGGCATGCCTACATAAGGCGGACCTCTATGTGTGGGGAAAATGAGACCCCTAACCATGAAAGCATGTAGCCCTAAAGGTACGGCCGGTATGCGGGTGCAAGCAGAAAAATCAACACCAAAGCTCCTAGCAATGTGGGTAACTATCCCACCATATCCTATGTTGCCCTTCTTCTTATTCTTGAGCTTGCTCATAGTAGCAGCCAAGAGAGTAGAACAATCAGCACGGCGTCCATAAAGCATGGAGTAAAGCAAGAACAGCTCATCCGTCTTGATCTTTTGGGGCGTCTCCATCCTAGGAAAGAGACACTCCGAAAGAACACGATGAGCAATCTTCAAGGCTAGGTGGTACATCAACCTAGCCTTGGTGTCAGCGGGCTGCCAGCGGTCCTCGCTAGCGTAAATCATCGCCACCTCCTCCCAAAAGTCCTTGGCGTAAACGCCACTCGGAAATCGACCGTTAAAGGTCTCCTGAAACCCAAAAATGGTCCCAAACTCAAAGATGCTCAAATGGTAGTCTCTCTCCATGAGATTGAAAGAGACGGTCCTATCGACATGGCTGTGCTCAAAGGATGTCACAACCTCCCGTGTAATCTCCTCATAGGCATCTTCTCGGATAGCCGAGAAGACAATAAGTCCGGCTCTATCCAAGAGCCAAGTGAGGTCATCAACTATGTTGAGAGGAGCTAGATCCTCCAACAACAAGTACCTAGGGCCAATCACTGGCCTCTCCTTGATCCTCTCAAGTGCATCGAGATGATCGTCGTGTATGGTCGGGATTCTAGGGTGGGGAGGTGAGAATGGAGGTGAAGGTGAGGAAGGAGGTGAAGGGGAAGAGGGTGGTGGTGCACTAGAGGATGAGGAGGAGGAGGGATTACCCTTCCTCTTCTTATTCTGATCATTCTTCTTCTCTTTTATCCTCCCCGAAACTCTTCTCACAAAATCCTTTCTGCTCAAAATTACGGTCTGTTCTTCAAGAACCACGGCCGTAATTCTCCCAGAGACCGTGATTCGTCTTAGAAAATCATAAATCTCAGCAAATCAGCAATCAATCTCAACAACAGGCAGTCCAAGTCTAATTCCTTCCAATCTTAATCAGTTCTTCCTAAAAATCTCTAACAAAAACGAACCAAATTGCCAAGAATCAAGGAGAGAGCAAAAACCTATTTTTCAGATTGAAAAATCCGAATTGCACGTTCGTTGGTGAATTTCCGCTCGATTTGTCGCTTCGATCTTGTTTGTGGTTGGATTTGCTTCAGTTTAGGAAGAAGAATCGTTGAAAACGATTAGGAAACGAGTGATTGAGAGAGGGTCGTTGATTTTCGGCAATTAGGTCGTGGAAAGAGGGTTTTTGGGATGAATTTTGTGAAGAATGTGGCTTATATAGTCGCAGGCAAAATTTTGAAAATCACGGTCTGCCGGGGTGTTCCACGGCCGTGGAAGTGTACGGAACCGTGGTTTTTGTGATTTTTCAAAGGCTTTTGGAAATTACGGGTACTGTAGCTGTCACGACCGTGGTTTAGGCCGTGGAACCCTCTGTAAAGCTCCAAAGTCCAATTTTCGTCACTTTTCTTCAACATTATCCTTTCCCTTTTCCATCGTTCCTACATCCAAAAACACGAACATACCGGAAGGAATCGAGGCAAAAACAAAGCAAAAACGTTTATACTAAGCTAATCTATGAATAGAAAACAAAACGATAATGCAATACCTTGGGTTGCCTCCCAAGAAGCGCTTTGTTTAAGGTCCGTAGCTAGACCAATCTCGCACTTATTCGAGTACGGTGGGCGCGAACTCCTCAGCTTGGAGTTCCGGCGTATACTTCTTGAGTCGTTGGCCGTTCACCTTAAAAGTTCCGCTCGCTTCACCCCATACTTCAACTGCACCATGGGGAAAATACGCTTAATTAGAAAAGGTCCAGTCCAACGAGATTTAAGCTTACCTGGAAAGAGACGAAGCCTTGAATTGAAGAGGAGAACTTGATCTCCTTCTTTGAAGTCCTTTGGAATGATATGCTTATCATGCCAACGCTTTGCTCTCTCCTTATAGATCTTAGCGTTTTCATAGGCGTTCAAGCGGAGTTCATCCAGCTCATTGATGTCTAGGAGACGCTTCTCTCCCGCTTCCTTCATGCTGAAGTTCAACCACTTGATAGCCCAAAACGCTTTGTGCTCCAACTCTACCGGCAAATGACAAGACTTCCCATACACAAGGTTGTATGGTGTGGTTCCTATGGGAGTCTTGTATGCAGTCCGGTATGCCCATAATGCATCGTCAAGCTTCAAGGACCAATCCTTCCTAGTCCTCGAAACCGTCTTCTCTAGGATTCCTTTGATCTCCCTATTTGAGATCTCAACTTTTCCACTCGTTTGTGGATGGTAAGGGGTAGCGATCTTGTGAGTAACCCCATACTTAGCTAGAAGAGCATCAAAGCGCCGGGCAATGAAGTGAGAACCTCCATCACTAATGATCGTCCTTGGCGTCCCAAATCGCGGGAAAATGGTCTTGTTGAAGAACTTAACCACCACCATGGCGTCATTGGTGGGAGAGGCAATTGCTTCCACCCATCTAAAAACGTAATCCACCGCCAATAGTATGTATTGGTTTCCACAAGAGGATGGGAATGGTCCCATGAAATCGACTCCCCAAACGTCGAAAATCTCCACCTCTTGGATGTTGTTGAGGGGCATCTCATTCCTCCTAGAGATATTGCCTGTTCTTTGACAAGCATCGCAGCAAGAAACAAAGGATTGCACATCTCTAAACAAAGTAGGCCAAAAGAATCCGGATTGCAATACCTTTGCGCTAGTCTTGTTCGAACTAGCGTGTCCTCCACAAGGTAGTGAATGATAATGACGGATGACACTTTGCATCTCATCTTCCGGCACACATCGCCGAATGATGCCATCCGGACCTCTCTTGAAGAGGAGAGGCTCGTTCCAATAGTATTCCCGGACGTCCTTAAAGAACTTCTTCCTTTGTGCGTAGGATAGTCCGGGCGGTATCTCCTGACAAACCAAATAGTTAACAAAATCAGCAAACCATGGTTCGTTACCTTTGGAGATCACATCGATGCACTCCTCAATAAGATGTAGGTGTTCGTCCGGGAAGGAGTCGTCGATGGGTAAATGGTCGTCCTCTAGATGTGTTAGGCGACTCAAATGATCCGCAACAGAATTTTCTGAACCTTTCTTGTCGCGGATCTCAAGATCGAATTCTTGTAGGAGAAGAATCCATCTAATTAGCCTTGGCTTTGCATCTTTCTTCGCAAGGAGGTACCGGATCGCAGCATGATCCGTGTAGACAATCACCTTTGCACCTACAAGATAAAAGCGAAACTTGTCAATAGCATAGACAATGGCTAGAAACTCTTTTTCGGTAGTGGCGTAGTTGAGCTGCGCTTCATCTAGCGTCTTGCTAGCATAGTATATGGCATGGGTTGCCCCTTCCTTTCGTTGTCCAAGAACAGCTCCAATAGCTACGTCACTAGCATCGCACATAATCTCAAAGGGAAGAGTCCAATCCGGAGGTTGGATAATAGGTGCTGAAATTAGAGCTTGCCGAATGGTGTTAAACGCATCCATACATTTCTGCGAAAACTCAAAAACCGCATCCTTCATCAATAGATTAGTTAGAGGTTTTGATATCTTAGAAAAATCCTTAATGAAACGTCTATAGAATCCAGCATGTCCTAGGAAACTTCTTATCCCTTTCACCGAAATTGGGGGAGGAAGCTTCTCTATGGTCTCTATCTTAGCCTTGTCTACCTCTATCCCTCTACTAGAGACTAAGTGGCCTAATACAATTCCTTCCTTAACCATAAATTGACACTTCTCCCAATTAAGAACTAGGTTAGTGTCTTCACACCTTTGCAAAACAAGAGAAAGGTTAGAAAGGCAATCGTTAAAAGAGGAACCGTATACGGAGAAGTCGTCCATGAAGACTTCCATGATTTCCTCTACGTATTCGGAGAAGATGGCCATCATGCACCGTTGGAAGGTGGCTGGGGCGTTGCAAAGCCCGAACGGCATTCTCCTATAAGCAAACGTACACCATGGGCACGTGAATGTGGTCTTCTCTTGATCATCCGGGTGTATCGGAATCTGAAAGAAACCACTATAACCGTCAAGGTAGCAAAAATGTGAATGTTGTGCTAACCTTTCAAGCATTTGATCAATGAATGGCAATGGAAAATGATCCTTCCGCGTTGCATTGTTGAGCTTGCGGTAGTCTATGCACATCCGCCATCCAGTCACTGTTCGGGTAGGAATGAGTTCGTTGTTTTTGTTGGTGATGACCGTCATTCCTCCCTTCTTCGGAACTACTTGAACCGGACTCACCCACTTACTATCGGAGATAGGGTAGATGATACCTGCATCAAGAAGCTTAAGAATTTCCTTCTTGACAACCTCCTTCATGGTCGGATTCAACCGCCTTTGAGGTTGTCTCGAAGTTCTAAAATCCTCCTCCATTAGTATCTTATGCATGCATAGGGAGGGTTTAATTCCTACTAAGTCCTCAATAGTATAGCCTATAGCTTTCCTATGTTTCCTAAGGACAATCATGAGCTGATTATGTTCATCTATGCTTAGATCGGAACTAACAATAACCGGAAAGGTAGAATTAGATCCTAGAAAAGCGTACCTTAGATGAGTAGGAAGTGGTTTGAGTTCCGTTTCTTTCGGAGCTTCCAATGATCGTTGAGAAGCGTCCGATGTCTCCTTAGAAGTTTCTAAGGGTGATGAGTGTGTGGGAGAAGAATTAGAAGAAGTTGGAGAAGTGTCTCGATCACTCCTTTCCACGCCCAGAATTACGGTTTCCTCATGGCTTCCACGGCCGTGGTTTAGGGCGTGGAAGGGAAATACGGTTGTCACATCTTCTCCACGACCGTATAACTCCCTGGAGTGAGGCATGATTTTGGTGGTGAAATCCACGGCCGTGGAATACAGGGTATAACCGTGGATTCTCACGTTTTCTGCCTCATCGTGAAGTTCCTCAAACTCCACTTCACCTATCTCTTCTTGTGCTTCTAAATTGGTTTTGGCGAACAAGAGTAATGACTTGAGGGTTGAAGCTAAACCCTTGCACATCATCAGCATCAAAGTTCAACCCCAAAAGGCGTGGTTGTTGTGTTGGATCCATCCGCTGGCCAAGAGTTCTTGGCTCTTCATCTACACGTTCGATCCTCGCATTACTTGGTGGAACACGACGATTGGCAGCTCCCCGTGGATGGAAAGGGTTCACATTGATCGTGGGATCAATATCCTCTAACGGTGGCATGGAAGAATCACTATTATCAGCGGATGAGTGACTTTTCCTTCTAGACTTTGATGTCCTACTTGAGGATTTCTTGCTTCCTTTATTCTTAAGGTCGCTCATCTCTATTCTCATCTGGAAGATCATGTCTTGTAGATTGTTAACTTGAGATTGATGACGATCCATTTCATCTTGGCGGAGAGTCTCATTCCATTGGAGTTGAGCTTCCTTCTCCGCCAACTCCGCTTGAAGATCACGTTCGTGTCCTTCAGCCATCTTCTTTTCCTTGCGCTTTTGTCTTAAAGTTTTCTCTAGCTTTTGATCAAGAGGTAAGAGATCTTCGGTGTTCCTAGACCTGCGCATGCACTCAAAGTAATATTAAATAACGAGAGCAAGCTCCCAAGCTTGACAACCGGCTACCGAATTCGGCCGAAGCCAAATCCCCGGCAACGGCGCCAAAAACTTGTTCGCCCCTAAAGGTGTGTGCAAATAAGCTTTAAATTTATAAAACTAGAATCAAGCAAGCGAACCCGCAGTGTACGGATCGACGTAGATTAGCAAGAATTCCAGAGTATCGAACACAGGGATTTGGGTGGGAACAAATTCAATAGCAGATTATCAAGCGAGTAAGTATGAGAGTTTTGCAAATATTGGGAAAACAACAATCCTAAAGATCCAAGTATCCAGCTGTGACAATCGATTCAAGATATACTAATGATATAAAGACAGAGTTGAGATATGCAAAGGTATACTAATGTAAAGTAATCGTACGGTGAAGTTCCAAAAACCTTATATGACTCACCTACAAGACACTCTCTATACAGGTTGTTGAGGCTTCAATATAGAAAGGTTCTAAAGGTAAGAATTAATATCAAATACCCAAACTTACAATCCAAGGATCAAGACTAACTTAACCGATTACGGTTGTGACACTCACAATCGAGGTAGAGGTTGTTGAGGCTTCACTACCACCTAGAAAAGGCAAGCCTAAACTAAGTTAAAGCAAATCTTTAACTTTGGATTAAAGTAAAAGCAGGTTCGTAAACTTAAGGGAAATTACGGGTAGATCTTGAGACTCCACGGCCGTGGAACTCAAGATCAAACCGTGATTTAGGGTTCGTCGACGATTCTCTCTAACCCTCAGGGTCTAATCTGTTTACGATCGATCTATCATCATCTAAGCCACAACTATCAACCCTTCACCTTAGAATTGTTAAGGGTTTTTAGCCAATAACAGTCATGTTGATATCAAATTCAAAGATTAAAAGATTGAAAGATGAAAACTTCCGAAATCCTTCAATAAACTTCAACTCAATCTCAAAGTCACAATCAATAACGAATATTGTCAATAGATTCAGAATAAACCAAACAACCACAATCTTAGGAAAGAAGGAAGAACGGGATGTCAATCTGTCTTCTAAATCAAACCTAAATAAGAAGAGAAATCTTCTTGCAACAATCTTCCAAAAGCTTCGATCTTCCGCCAATCCGGAAATCTCAACAGCAATCTCCACCAAAAGTGCGAGATTAGGGCAAAATCCCAACACAAACTTCGATCTCCAATGAGATGTGAATTGCCTCTAAGCGAGGGTTAAACGAGGGTTATGCGTCGATAAATACCGCTAAGCGAAGATGACGGAATCTTGCTTCGTCCGTCTTTTTATAGGGCAAGATAAGATATCGGCCCGGCCCAATCTTCAAAAGATCGTGGCTTCAAAATGTGGCGAAAAAGATCACCAAGATCACGGTCGTGGAAGGTTCCACGACCGTACTTTAGAGCGTAGAAAGTGTCACGGTTTGGACCATGGTTTCCACGACCGTAATAGTTACTGGAATGCATCACGCCTCTCTTTGCAGGGTTCCACGGCCGTGGAACTAAACGTGGTTTGTAGTACGGCCGTATTTTAGAGCGTGGTTTAGGGCAAAAACGTGATTCTTCCCTAGACTCGTGCATTCCTCAAGTTGAACTCCAATTTGCTACTAAGAATGCCCTTAATCCATGGAGATATTCAATCAACTCTTCTTTGCTCGATTTCGTTCGGAAATGAATCTCAATCACCTATAATCAACATAAAGCTAGTGTAGACATCCATATCGATAATATAGGCAAACTAGCTCACAAATGCAACATTGCTAAATCAAAGACTATCAATATGAATCAAATACTCTTAGAAAACGTGCCTAAAATATCACAATATTTCATGCTAATAGCAGATCTCATTCCAGTGAAGAACTAGCTCCATTCAATTCCGAACCGGAGAGGAGTCTAAGGACGAGATTAAGGATAAGCAAAAAGAAGAAGAAAAAGAACATGGCCGAAAGAAGCCTTCAAGCGGAACTAGATGATGCTTTGGAACAACAAAGGCTTAGGGATGAAACCTTGGAGAATGAGAGAAATAGGGCAATCGAAAGAGAGGAAGAAACCATGAGGGAAATTGCGGAGATTATAGCCGATATGAGAGAAGAGCTCTTGCAAAGAGAAGAAAATGTTCGTCAACAATTACCTACACCTCCTCCACTGGTGAGGAATGTTCAGGGTTGAGCCGATTGTGGTAGAGCCACAAACACTTGGACAAAGAATGGATCCGTCTCAACGAGTACACCGCCCGGAAGTCAACCTTGGAGATCCCAACGCTCATGACTATGAGCTCCACTCTCAAGTCCTCCAAATGATTCGTCACAACCAATTTGGGGGATCAGAGGGGGAGTCACCACATCAACACTTGTTGAATTACGAGATATTGATGGAGACTTTGAGGCCACCGAGGTTGGAGAACAACAATTATAAGCTAAGAGAGTTTTCCTTCTCCCTAAAGGATAAAGCTCTTTCTTGCTATCAATCAATCCCACATGAGCGAATCAATACTTGGGAGGAGATGACAACCGAATTCCTTACCAAATTCTTCCCGCCTTCCAAGACAACCAAACTTAGAGGGAAGATAAACACTTTTGTGATGAAGGAAAAGGAATGTTTGTCCAAGTGTTGGGAGAGATTCAAGGATCTTCTCCTAGATTTTCCTCACCACGGGATTCCCAGGATAGAACTACTTGAAATCTACTTTAAAGGCCTTGATGAAGATAACCAATTTCGGCTACAATCGCTTTCCAGAGGAACTTTCATGGAGAAAAACGTAGATGAAGCTTGAGAGTTTTTTGAAAAGCAAGCTTTGGTAATTGAAAAGTACTCCCTTAGGAGGAGTGATGAAAGGAACTGGAGGCCCAAAGTGTATGAAATGAGTGAAATGACTATGAACAATGCCAAACTTGAGGCTATTAATAGTGAGCTCAAATCCTTGAAGAAGCTTTGTTCTACAACTTTGAAAGCAAGTGCTAAGCTCAAGTACAAGCTCAAGTGGTTTCTAAAGAGGAGTATGTGAATTATATGGGAAGGGGGAACTTCCAAGGGAATTTCCAAGACCCTAGATATTTCAACAGAAACTAGAATTTCCAAGGAAACAACTACCACCCTAAACACAATCATCCTGATTTCTCCTACTCAAACCCTGGATAATTGAACGCTTACACTTCTACAAGTCAAGCTCCACCACCGAAAGTTCAACCTCAAGCCTCACAAGAACCTCCACCCGGATTTACTCAACCTCCCAAGGACCAAACGGAAATGATGTTTGAACAATTGATGGGAATTTTGAGTGGATTGGAGAGCACCATTACTTCAATTGCAAAAGCTCAAAAATTCTTGGAGACTGAAGCGTACGAAAGGCAGAGAAAGCTCAAAGGGATCCGGGAAGACTTCCCGGAAAGACCGAGGATAATCCTAAGGGGCAAGTCATGGCAATCACAACAAGAAGTGGATTGAAGACCAATAAGACATTGCACAAAGAGTGTTGACAAGGGAAAGCAAGTGATGGTAGACGATGATCCTAAGGTTGATGGGGAGGAAAAAGGAAAAGAGAAGGAACCAATATATGTGCCTCCACCACCATTCAAGCCACCACTACCATTTCCACAATCCCGTGTTAGAGCTCGCTTGGATAAGCACTTTGATAAATTCCTTGAACTCATGAGTAAATTGCATATTAACATTCCGTTCATGGATGATATTAAGGAAATCCTCTCTAACATGAGGAAATTGGAGGATTATGGTGAAGTGAGGATGATTAGAAGATCCTCCAAACTCATCCAAATTATGAAGGAAGAGATGCCACCCAAGCTAAGAGACCGGGTTCATTTTGTGTTCCCATTGGAGTTGGAGAAGGGACATATGAGGCATTGTGTGATCTTGGTACTAGTGTGAGCATCATACCTGTAATACCCCGATTCCGCGGGACTCGGGATGCTACATTGGGCTAGGATCTCACAATGGATCCATACCCTAACTTGACAACAAGTTCACTGGATCTTACAACAAGGCACAAGTAGAATAAAACCAAATACATAAAAGATGTATAATACATCAAAAGAGTTTACAAACTCAAAGCCGAGTACAAAACATCAAACATAAACACCTGGTCCAAAAGATCCCAACCCACGAATCCTAATGTACAGAAGTCCTCGGCATGTCACACCATCTGGCTCACTCTACAGTCTTCCTAACCTACAGATCATCTACAATACGGTATACACCGTTAGCTACAGCAATAGATAAGCATGAATGTAATAGCACAAAGACACATCAACATCTCATACATGTAATATCACACACATTCATTTATTATCTTTTATTACGTTATTCCATTACTAATTCAACTTCTTTTGTAACACGAGGAGCCTAAAAAACCACGTCTCTTCCCCTTTAACCCAGGTGTTGCATGGGGATCTACCTCCCCCCTGAGCTACTGGCTTCGGAGCACCTCCTTCCACTCTCGGCGAGCTTCTGGCAAGTGGTTACCACCCGTTATAATACACTTGGGCCATTTAAATGTAATAAATGGTCATCCTAGTCCGGTTTAGGTTATAAATGCGCAATCATATGAACACACACAACCATCACAATCACACAAATCCATAACTGAACGCTAAGTAAGTCCTATGGACTTACCTCATACACTCATATCCCATACCACGTCACAGCTTCCCCTTGGGGAAGAAACCAACGCCTGCAATAGCAAGGCACACAACATCATATACTGAAAAGGGTTAGGAGACTCGTCTCCAAAACCAGAACCAACCTACAACCTCAATCTAAACCTCAAGATCATAACAAGCTCACATATGCCTATAGCATAACCTCAACATAACCACAAGTGCCTAAGGCACACTCTATCATGCTCCTCAACAAACTCATTCTAACCAAGCTAGCCTAGCTCTACAACTAAAGCCAAGGCCAAAGGAAAGGAAGAAGGAAACATACCAACAAGGTACACTCTAGACGCACTAGCAGAAACAAAGGACGCAAGGGCGTTGAACCAGTCAGGCGCAGGGGCGGCTCACACACCAAGCGCAGGTGCGGCTCAGGACAGGGGCAGGGGCGGCTATCTATGCAGAAAGTTGTCCCCGACTTCTCTTCGATCCCTTTCTCGACTCTCTTCACATCTTCAACATACCACAATAACATATACACATATATACACATATATGATCATCAAAAACATCCACGAAGGATCCAACACAAGTCTAAACTTGTGAGTCCTAAGCTAAAGAGAAAGATAAGAAGCAAAGAAGAGAGGATGAAGAGGAAGAGGAAAGACTCACCACAAAACCTAAGCAGAAGAGAAGATCACTACAACCTCACCAAAACTGGCTATCAACAGCACAACAACAACAACAACCATCATCAGCATCCAAAGCCAAGTTCAACACTCTCACAAACTCACACAAGATCAAGAGAAGCAAGGAAGATCAAGGAAGAAGAGAGGAGAAGATGAAGGAGAAGAAGAATGCAAGGATGAAGATGGAGCTGAAAAGAGGTAAGGAAACCCCTCATCTGAAGCTAAGGGAGTCTTATAAGAGAAGCCAGCCGCAAAGCACAAGTCAAGACTCAACAAAAGCGGTTGCACTCATACAGAGCTGCAGGGGCGGCTAGCCTAAGGCGAAGGGGCGCCTAGCCGCTGGGGCGGCCCAGATGGTGCGCAGGGGCGGCCAGCAAGGTCAAGACAAGGCATACTATAGCTAAACTAGGCTCCAAAGACTAAGGCTCTTACAATACCGCTTGCACTATGCAAAAAGGTTGGACTTGGAGAGCCAAAACCGGTGAAGATGACCCTCTACATGGCGGATAGATCAATTACACATCCGGTGGGGATCCTTGAAGACATTCCCGTCCAACTTGGGAAATTCTATGTGCCCATTGATATTGTTGTGTTGGACTTCCCGGCGGATAACCCGGTGCCTATCATTCTTGGGAGACCTTTTCTTGCAACTTCTGGATGCTTGGTGGATTGCAAGAATGCCACCCTCTCTTTTAACATTAGAGAAGAGAACATCAAGTTCAAGCTGTCCACAATGGTGAAAGGGCCAACCTTTGAGGAGGGCATATTCAATGCCCAAGATGAGGAAGAATCCGGAGAGATGGTGAGCTCTATGATGATCAAGGATCCCTTGAGAAGGTGTTGAGCATGAGCATCATGGAGGAAGGAATGGAGGACGGTTGCAATGCAAAAATCTAATCTTGAAAACCCTACCCGAAGACCCCGAGGCCGTATTTGAAGGCCTTGCAAGAGAAGAGAGTTGCATTAATGATCTCGGTCAATTTCCACCAATCTCGGTCGAGATTATAATTAATGCAATTAATTCGACCGAGTTTTTCAATGCCGAGAGCACCCGCAGTTAAAATCTTGACCGAGATTTTTCCAAGGAGAACGCGATTTCTAGATCTCTAGAATCTCGACCGATGTTATTTGAAGAGATGCAAG
Source organism: Fagopyrum homotropicum (assembly GCA_033239125.1). Lineage (NCBI taxonomy): Eukaryota > Viridiplantae > Streptophyta > Magnoliopsida > Caryophyllales > Polygonaceae > Fagopyrum > Fagopyrum homotropicum. The sequence continues at coordinate 47,501,019 of BSWB01000001.1, read as the reverse complement.
GATGCGAGAGTATGATTTCTATGGCCGTTGAGACTTCTCAAGCTACACCGGAAGGATCAAATCCACTTCAAAAAGGTCCTTCTAAAATTTTGAAACATCTTCCTTATCATTTGAGGTATGCATTTCTTGGATCTAATTCTACATATCCGGTGATTGTGAGTGCTAATTTGATTGATGTTGAGATTAATAGATTGTTGATTGAACTCAAGTTGCATAGGAAAGCTCTTGGATACACCATTGATGATCTAATTGGCATTAAACCATCTCTAAGCATGCATAAAATTCTAATGGAAGATGGTCATAAACCTTCAATTGAACCTCAAAGAAGATCTAATCTTATTATGAAAGAGGTAGTTAAGAGGGAAGTGCTTAAATTGCTTGATGCGGGTATCATCCCTATTTCGGATAGTAGATGGGTTAGTCCCGTGCATGTTGTCCTTGAGAAGGGTGAAATAACCGTATTAACCAACAAGGACAATGAGTTAATCCCAACTAGAACGGTTACGGGATGGAGAATGTGCGTTGACTATAGGAAGTTGAATGTAGCTACTAGGAAGGACAACTTCCCCCTCCATTACATTGACCAAATCTAGAAAGATTTGCTCAACATTCACATTTATGTTATCTAGATGGTTATAGTGGGTTCTTCAAAATCCCAATCCACCCCGATGACCAAGAGAAGACCACATTTACTTGTCCATGGGGTACATTTTCATATAGGAGAATGTCATTTGGGTTGTGTAATGCACCCACCACTTTTCAAAGATGCATGCTGGTCATATTTTCCGAATACATTGAGAAAATTATGGAAGTATTTATGGATGACTTTTTCCGTTTATGATTCCTTTTTTTATGCTTACTTAGCTAATTTGTCATTAGTTTTGCAGAGATGTGAGGACACTAACCTTGTTTTGAATTGGGAGAAATGTCATTTCATGGTTAGTGAAGGAATTGTCTTAGATCACTTAGTCTCTAACCGTGCCATTGAGGTTGATAGAGCCAAAATTGAGACAATTGAGAAGTTCCCTCCACCCACAACAGGAAAGGGGTTAAGGAGTTTCTACGTCATGCCGGTTTTTACCGGAGGTTCATTAAGAATTTCTCAAAGATTTCTAAACCTCTCACTAACCTACTAATGAATGATGTTGCCTAAGTTTTCTCAAAAGAGTTTCTTGATGCTTATTGTAGGTTAAAGAAAGCATTGATCTCCACTCCTATCATTCAACCTCCGGATTGGAGTCTTCCATTTGAAGTGATTTGTGACGCTAGTGATGTAGCGGTTAGGGCCGTTCTTGGCCAAAAGAAGGATAGACTCACTCATGTCATCTACTATGCTAGAAAGACACTAGATGAATCCCAACTCAACTACGCCACGAGAAGGAGTTGTTAGCGTGGTATATGCTTTTGAGAAGTTTTATTCTTATCTTGTGGGAGCGAAGGTGATTATACACACCGATCATTCGGCAATCCACTACCTCCTCACAAAGAAAGATGCCAAGTATTGACTCATTAGATGGATCCTTCTTCTCAAAGATTTTGATCTATAAATCCGAGACAAGAAGGGATCCGATAACTCTAGCGGATCACCTTAGTCGTTTGTCTCCCACTTTCATAGGAAAGAAGACATCCAGATAGATGATTCCTTTTCGGATGAGCAACTTCATATGATGGAAGAGTGCCTTCTCCAAATCTCAAGGGGAGATGAACCAGAGTTTGTCGATATTGTCAACTATTTGGTGTGTGAGGAGGACCCTCCGGGTTTGTCTTTTGCTCAACGCAAGAGGCTCTTCAAGGATGTAAGGCATTACTATTGGAATGAGCATCTATTGTTCAAGAGAGGTCCGGATGGTATGTTTAGAACATAAATTCCGGAAGATGAGGTAGAGAGCGTCATTCATAATTGTCATTCATTGCCTTGTGGTGGTCATGCTAGTTCTCACAAGCCATGTGCTAAGGTCTTGCAATCTAGATTCTTTTGGCCAACACTTTTCAAGGATGTGCAAAAGTTTGTCGCTTCTTGTGACTCATGCCAAAGAACGGGGAACATCTATAGGAGGAATAAAATGTCATTGAACAACATTCAAGAGGTGGAGATCTTTGATGTGTAAAGAGTGGACTTCATGGGACATCTTCTTGTAAGAATCCCTACATTCTATTGGCGGTAGACTATTTTTCGAGATGGGTTCAAGTCATTGCTTCTCCTACAAATGACGCCAAAGTTAGTTCTTTAACCTAGTCATCTTCCCAAGATTTGGCACACCACGAATTATCATTAGTGATGGAGAAAAGCATTTCACTGCCCACAACTTTGAGACCTTTTGGCCAAGTATGGGGTGACTCACAAGGTGGTCACTCCGTACCATCCTCAAACTAGTGGCAAGTAGAGGTTTCCAATGAAGCTAGATGATGCATTGTTGGTCTATAGAACGGCTTTAAAGACTCCAATAATAACCACCCCTTACAAGCTAGTGTATAGCAAGTCTTGCCATCTTCTGGTAAAATTAGAGCATATGGCGTATTGGGACATCAAGTGGCTAAACTTTGACATAAAGGAAGCCGGTGATAGGCGTCTATTAGAAATCAATGAGATTGTAGAGATCCGGCTTGATTCTTATTAGAATGCCTGGATCGAAAAGGAAAGAACTAAGAGATGACATCACAAGCATATCATCCCCAAGGAGTTGAATGAAGGAGATCTTCTCCTTCTATTCAACTCAAGGCTTTGACTCTTTCCGGGGAAGTTGAAATCAAGGTGGACCGGACCTTATGTGATCAAGAAAGTCTTCCGCCATGGATCGGTTAAAGTATGGGATGAGCATTGTGGAGCGTTTAAAGTGAATAGGCATCACTTGAAGAAGTACACGTCGGAAGCTCCGGTGGAAAGGATGATTATCAACGGAGTTAGTTCTAGCTAGCAACCTTAAAACAAGCGCTTCTTGAGAAGCAACTGATGACATGAATTATGACCTTTGTATGGACATAATTTTAGATGGTTTCCCCTTATTTTGCATGCATAGACATATAATCCATGGCATTTGAGCGCATATTTCCGTACTTTGTTAGAAAGGATGTCTACACATTGTTTTGTTGCAATTGTAGGGATCATGATTGATTTTAAATCAAAAGAGAGCATGGGAAAGCAAGACATCCGAAAAATGGGACATTGGAGCATAAAAGGAGAGCAAAGAATCGTCAAGAAGAAGATACAAGAAGATAAGGAGCAAAGGAAGCTAGGAACACGCCTTGGTGTGGACACTGATACATGTAGCGAACTCTGACGCTAGAGCGGGTTATGATACCGGAGCGGACTCTAATATCGTCACAAAATCTCGCCTGAGATATTTGCACTGGGCTGGACCGAGATTTTATTAAAATACGGCCCACAACCCAATGTCAAAACCCTAGTTTGTTATAAAATAATGGTTCCTGCAATAGGGTTTTGGACCGGTTTTTCCACCACTTTCGCCACAATTCCGTGGAGTTATAGAAGTTTTGAAGATCAAGGAAGGATAAGGAGGAGACGAGGAGGAAGATTGCAAGACAAGTTCGAGGATTTGTAAGGTTTTCTTGGAGGAAGGATACTTAGTTGTTAGTTTTCATCTTTTGAACACAAGATTGATAGTTTTGCTGGATCCTTTTCACCTTTGATAATTGAAGACCTTTTGCTAAGTATTTCATTCCCTTTTCTTGATAGTTTGATTGAATATTTCTTGATTGCTTTGAACATGATGATTGTTGGCTAACGCCCTTGCGATTCTAGGATGATTAGTTGAAGGTTGTGGTGTAGATGATGAAAGACTAGACCTTTACCTTAAATTGGACCCTGAAAGTTGAGTTTAACCTACGCGGTTACATTCGTACTGTTCTTTAGGAATCTCGACCGAGAATTGAGTAAGAACAGACCGAGATTTTGCCTGGTCGACAAAAACTTAGGTTATAGTTTTTCATATCCTATCCTTGTTGTACCTTTCTTTGTTTATATCCAAGCCTAGGAAGAGACTTACCCGGTGATTCCTTTGCTTGTTTAACTATGATGATGAGTGTTAGGTAACAAAGGTTTATCCTTTGTTGGGTTTGAGTGTGCCTTCATCTTACCTTTGTGAGTTAACCTGAGACTTACCTAGAAAAGGTTAGTTATATTCCCTTAGGTTGAGTTATTGGTTTCAGATTATAGTTCCTTTCCTCAGGTCCTTGAGACTTACCCGGTAATAGGACCTTTGGGTTGGGGTTAGTGGATAGTGAGAGCTCCCCAATAATCTATCCCACCTTAGAAACGCCTTTCCTTAGCAACCCCAGCTTTTTCCATATATCTTTAGAAGTCTTGAATCGAAACCACAACCGGATACTTTGATCTCTAAAATTTTCATTTTTTCCTGATTATCATACATTTGTGGGTTTTTGTTGATATTTGATCTATTCTATCATTGATTTGTCACCTGCCGATTACACCTTAGTCCTTGTGATCGATCTTGGAATATTTGTCGTTGCTACGATTGATCTGTACACTGTGCGTGCGCATATCGTTCAGGCTTTTATTTTAGGTTATAAATTTAAATCTTATTTCGGTCATTATTCACACACGTGTGAGAGCGAAAAATTTTTTGGCGTCGTTGCCGAGGGCTAGGTCTAGATCGGTATGTGTGCATGATTATTGATAGAGTATACCTTTTTGTTTCTTTTGATCTTGTTTTTCTTTGAGTCTGTGATATTTTAGGCTTGCCAATGGACATAAGAGTCTCAGAGCTGAATTTGATGAAGCTTTGAGGCAACTTAAGCTTAGGGAAAAAGCCTTGGAAGAAGAGGAATGGAGAGCAAGACAGATAGCTAGATTGGAGGATTATGAATATTTGTAGAACATATTACGTTCTACAAATTTGTTGATGAAAGAGAAAGAGAAGAGGCTATTAAGGATGAGCTTGCATATTAGGATGAGCTTTATACCCCTCACAAGGTTTATGAGCAACCTCCTAAAGATCAATTTGAATCAAAGTGCAAGAAATTGATGAAGAGGTTGGATGACCTCGAAAGCACTTTATCCTATGCTAACAAAGCTAAGTCGTAAGAGGTATACAAGGAAGAACTACCAGCTTTAATCCCTCCTTCTGCTGACCCCAAACCTCCTCTTGAAGTTTTCACTGGAGATGAGGAAGATGTGGAACACCTTGACTTAACTGCTGAAGCTATGGTTGAGATTGAAGAAGAGTTAGTTGAGTTCGAAGAAGAAGATGAAAAAGACATGGAGAACCTTGGACAAATCACTGAAACTGTGGCTAAGGTTCATGAAGATTTAGTTGAGTTTGGAGAGATTTCATGCATGGATGATAGGTGATGGAATCACTATCATTTAGGATAGTTTTTAGAGTCTTTTTATTGTATTTGTGTCGGTTTAGGCTACTAACTCCTTGGTCCAGAAGAAGAAGAATAAAAGAAGCTAAGGAAGGAGTTATAAGCACTTAGGAGTGAAGATCGTTCACGAAGCAAAGCTTCTGTTGCCTCACCGCCCCAGCGGAGCCTTGTCACCGCCCCTGCGGGTGACGCCTTACACCGGAGCGCCCCCTGCGCCTTCGCCAGCACCGGCCATGAAGTGTGTCACCGCCCCTACGCCACTCCTTGGCGCCCCTGCGGTGACCTGCCCTGAGGAGACGAAGACCAGCTCCAGTGCGCCTCCCACTGCGCCCCTGCCTGCGCCTCAACCTGGGAGCTGGAAGGTGAAGAGGCTGTATCACCGCCCCTGCGCCGACATAGGGACGCCCCGGCGGCTTGGCATCAGAAACGTCAGGAAGTCGAAGGGTCAGACGCTTGAAGAGCATTGAAGATCCGCCCCAGCAGAATTGCCAAGCCGCCCCTGCGGCCATGAAGAAGATCAAGCGTTTTTGCCTTCACCGCCCCTGCGGACATGAAGAAGATCAAGCGTTTTTGCCTTCACCGCCCCTGCGGAGCTGAAGGCCGCCCCTGCGGCTTAACGTCTGAAGCTTTACTCCGGCTGTATACACCACCTTTATGGCATTAAAGGTGGTTGTTTTGGGCCGGCCATTTGCTCCTATTTAGTGTCTTTTGTAGTATAAATAGTCCTTGGTTAATTGCTAGAATGATCCATCTTATCATCTTGTTAGCCTACAAATTATCCACTTAGATTGTCTTGCTACCTTTGTAATGAGTTGCTAACTCCCTTGCTACATTGGGTTGGTTTGAAGCTGCATTGTTAGTTTGGTTGTAAGTTCTTTATAATATAAGTTTTCATTCAGTAATACTTTGTGTCTCCTTGATCTCCATTGTCTAATTGCATGTTTACTATTGCTTGAGATTGATCACCTTAGGTTCTAAAGTGCATGTAAACAACTAGGATTAATAGGTTCCGGCTTCGGGTCTTTAATCTAGTAGCAACTTTAAGTAATAACGGGTTGTGATTACTTAAAGAAAAGTAACACAAATATAAATATAAGTTTAACGGTTTTAATCTTCTCTTTATATCCCTTAGTCTTTGTTTGAAAGCTAACTTGTTATTTGTTCTTGTAGGTTTACGGAACACTAACCTGTCAAGTTGTGTTGATGCCGGTTGGCTTAACACATATATATGATCGAGACGGGAGATTACTTGAAAACTTGTAAAAGGAACTCACCAAAGTAGCAATTGTATGCTTAGAATCAACCTAGTGTAGATTCATCCATTATTGTCTTACTTGTCGCATTAATCGTTTTCATAAGTTTTTGTGTGCATCATTTCAACCAACCCCCCCCTTGTGTTACTTGTCACTATAATCGATAATCGCATCTAAAACACCTTAACTCTCTTGGGTTCGACCCTTACTTAATCACTATACTTGTTCTTAGTGCTAAGTCGGGATTTACTTTTGATTGGGTATAGACGGCCATAGAAATACCTTCGGTCAAAATTTTGGTGCCATTGCCGGGGAGTTTTAGTGTTTTATTGTTATTATTGATTATTGGTTTGAACCATTTTTATGGTTCAAACCCGTGCTACTAACTCCGGCTTTGCTTCTTTTGATCCAGAAATTAAGAGGACTCACATCCGGCAACGAAGACAACAACAACTTCAACAAGAGATGGTTGACCGTACTCTTCGTCAACTTACGTAGCTCACCTTGGCTCAAAACCCTCTTGCGGTCACTATACCGGCACTAGGGGAAGGAGTCAACTTTGAGCTCAAGCCGGGCCTCATTCACTTACTTCCATCCTTCCATGGGCTAAGTGGTGAAGACCCCATCAAGCACCTTGGGAAGTTCCATACCGTGTGTATGAGCATGAAGCCGGCCAACATTACCGAAGAACAAATCAAGATGAGGGCATTCGGCTTCACACTCAAAGATTCGGCGGATGATTGGTATTACCACCTTCCATCCGGGAGTATCAACACTTGGGAGAACCTTCACAAGGCGTTCTTGGAGAAATACTTTCCAGCTAAGAAGGCCAATAGCTTGAAGAAAGCTATAAGCAACATCGAGCAAGAAGCGAATGAAACTCTCTACGAGTACTTCGAAAGGTTTGCACGCCTCTGATCCAGCTGTCCTTTTCACGGATATTCAACTCAAGATCTAGTCTTGTACTTGTACAATGGTTTGCTAGACAATGAAAGGAGGATCGTCGATGCGGCTTGTGGAGGTAATATTCTTAACTCTACTCCTGATCTTGCTTTGGAAAAGATACAGGAACTAGCGGAAGGTACTCGGAACTTTGGAAGGACCCCGGCTAAGAAAGGAGTTCATGTTGTGAGTTCCGGGAAGAGTAAGATTTCCACCGAGCTCGCGGAACTGAAGGAAATGGTGAAGAGGCTAACACTTATGGGAACGCCGCAACAGCTCAAAGCTTGTGGAGTTTGTGCTGACCCGTATCATCCAACGGACATGTGTCCACAAGTCTAGGATGATGATGCAGAGGTAAACGCAATGGGTTATGGACAACCATAGCAGCAAAGACCTAGGAACGATCTCTATGCACAGAATTTCATGCCAAATTAGCGTGACCAACAGAATTTTCGTTGGAGGGATCAACAAAACCAATAACAACAGCCCCATCAAGGTAAGTATTACTCAACTGAAGATATGTTGCAGGTTTTGACTAAACACTTTGGTACTCATGTCCAAACAACAGAATCTAGCATCAAGAACCTTGAAAAATAGGTTGGTCAAATGGCGGAAGCCATTACAAGAATCGAAACTAGGTCCTCCGGAGGTTTACCTTCACAAACGGTTATAAACCCAAAGGTGATGCTGGAAGAGGATCAATCATAGAGGAAGAGTCCCTACGTCGAGCCAACGACGTAAAACAAAGGCGCTGCTCGGGAGGCAACATGAAGAAATAAGAAGAGGAGCTTTTGTCAAGAAAACCGCCTGTGCGGTGACACCCATGGCCAGCGTCACACCCGACGCTGGGCCAGCGTCTGCTCACGTTGGCTACCGCCCCCGCGGTGACACCCCTACGCCCCTGTGGCGGCCACCCTTGACACACATCCTCAGCTCCGCTCCCGGTGCTGAGGCTGCGTACCCCCTCTTCCCTGTCACCGCCCCCGCGTTGACAAACGCCGCCCCTGCGGTTCTGTTAAGGAAAGAAAAAAATACACTTCCCAAAAATAACCTACATCTACCGCCCTCTTTACTCCCTCTCCATTCATCCTTCAAAAACCTAGCCGACTCGCCTCCCACGCCCTTGCGCCCTCTAGAAGATCTCACACCGCCCTGTCCAGACGCTGTTGTGCCGCCTCCGGCAACCTTGTGTCACCGCCCTTTTGTGACACCAACCATCTCCACCACCACACACAAACACCACCTCAACCCTTTCACTCTCCAAACTCCACTGCCCCACCTCCGGCGACGTCTACAACAGCAAAGAAAACGCCGGAAAAGCCCCATCGTCGCCGAACGCTCAAATCGCCCTCTACTCTTCGCCCACCCCTGCGCCTGCAAGCCCCCCCCCCCCCCTTGCGTCGAGCCGCCCCTGCGCCTGTTGCAGCCGCCTCTGCGGAAAACACAACAGAGGGTTTGTTTCTCACTCAATCATCTGAAATTTCTAATTCCTTTGATTGTCTCAACTGCAAGAGATGGAGAATCAGAAGAAGTATAAGTTTTTGGAAGCCGAGACAATGCGGTATAGGATTGCACAAAGTCGGGATGTGTATGCAACCCGGTTTTTGGATGTTCCTACTTTAGAACAGTTGGGTTTGTTGGAGAGCATGCAGGAGCTTCTCAACAACGCCGAGCTCGGGGATTTTTTGACAACAACCGCTCTTACATACCCCGAGCTCAGCCGCCAATTCATTGCCACCTTCAAAATGGAAACGGTGGACCATGGGTGTGTTGGACTTACATTCAAGTTCAACAAAAGGAAGTACACAATAGACAATACCCAGCTGCAGGAGGCATTGGGGGTGACTATAGCCGCTTCCGACGACTGGTGGGAACCTATTCCGACACCTGATTTGCTGGAGTTCTAGCAGGCCGCCACCAGGTCTGAATTTCATGCAGGGGGTGAGTACTCCAATAAATTCACTCACCCCTGTTTGAGGCTCATCTCGAAGGTATTCATGAGTGTCTTCTGTGGACACAAGGAGGAGCATAAGGTTGCTCTTAAGTACTTTCCGTTGTTATACGCCTGCCTCTCCACAAATGACTGGGTACCGGATTGGCCATACCTCTTCCTTACCGCTTTGAAGCGGATTCGGAAGAATGAGCCACGTGATATTGTGGGAGGAGGGATCATCTCCTTGTTGGCTGCACAGGTGATGGATCTCTCTACTTTAGAGGACGGATTAGAAGCCCCACTTTATACGGAGGGTATGTTGAGGAGGTGCAGGCTCCTCAGGAGAGACGGGGAGCATCGTTTTTGGCTCTCTTTAGCAGATGGGAGTCACATCACATACCTCCCCCGACGACTTCCATTGGGAGACGAGCTCTCCGATCTGTATGTACCAGCTGACCCAGTCCCTCCGAGACAACCTCAGGCAGATATTGTTGGGAGATACGCAGCCGGCTCTAGCCGAGCCCCCACCACTGATGAGGAGATGCCGACGGCAGTACACGACAGTCAGGCCATGGAGAGTCTGCAGTCTCAGATGGCCGCCTTGACTAAACAACACCAGGCATGGAAGACCGAGTACCAGAAGTCCATGCTTGAGCAGCAGCAGGCATGGCAGTCCAGTTTCGCCTCCTCCATGACCACTCACTTTGACCGCCGTCAGGATGCTTGGTAGGCTGCTCATCAACAGCAGTTGGAGACTCAGCAGCTGGCCTGGCAAGCTAGCTATGAGACTTCATTTAGAGAGAGGATGGAGGCTCAGGAGGGCCGTATCGACACCCTTCACCGCCTGCAGGAGCACTTCTTCCGCCATTTTCCTTACCCACCGGAGGAGGGTCCAGGTGGTCCATCCGGACCACCCCACTGAGGGGTACATTTCTCTTCCCTTCTCCCACATTTATCTTTGACTCATTTCCACTTTGAGGACAAAGTGTACTTCAAGTATGGGGGAGGGATATATCATTTCTTGTATAATAAATTGAGTTGTTTTGAGTTTGTTTTGCATCTTTTGAATTCAGATTGAAATTCACAAAAATAAAAGCCAAAGAAAATGAAAAAAAAAAAGCATGAAAAACCTTGGATAAACCGAAAACCCAAAAGGGCGGTTTAGGCAAAAAGAAGGTAGTCCGACCAACCTTAGGTTGGTGCAAAATTGGACTTGAGGGATGTGAGTTCAAGTGAGAAAAGAAGAAGAGTGGCAAGGTGAAAACCCGAAAGGGCGCCTTGGCAAAATGAGCGACACCGAGTGTAGGTTTCCCTTCCGGCGTTTGGCGACATAAGAAGAGGAGTCATAAAGAGGTTGTCCGGGTAGGCCACTCTTGGAGCAATAAGGATGGTAGTTTATCTCTTTTTCTCACATTTCCCCTCTTTTCATTCTTTTCTTTCTTGTTTTCATTGTCTTTTCTTGCTTACTCATGCTTCCTGAGACCTTTGAGTCTAGTTTCTGTCATTTGTTTTACTCGGAATAAGTAAAAGGTCTAAGTATGGGGGAGTTTGATAGGTGATGGAATCACTATCATTTAGGATAGTTTTTAGAGTCTTTTTATTGCATTTGTGTCGGTTTATGCTACTAACTCCTTGGTCCAGAAGAAGAAGACTAAAAGAAGCTAAGACAGGAGTTATAAGCACTTAGGAGTGAAGATCGTTCACGAAGCAAAGCTTCTGTTGCCTCACCGCCCCAGCGGAGCCTTGTCACCGCCCCTGCGGGTAACGCCTTACACCGGAGCGCCCCTTGCGCCTTCGCCAGCGCCGGCCATGAAGTGTGTCACCGCCCCTGGGGAGATGAAGACCAGCTCCACTGCGCCTCCCACTGCGCCCCTGCCTGCGCCTCAACCTGGGAGCTAGAAGGCGAAGAGGCTGTGTCACCGCTCCTGCGCCGACATAGGGACGCCCCGGCGGCTTGGCATCAGAAACGTCAGGAAGTCGAAGGGTCAGACGTTTGAAGAGCATTGAAGATCCGTCTCAGCGGAATTGCCTAGCCGCCCCTGCGGCCATGAAGAAGATCAAGCGTTTTTGCCTTCACCGCCCCTGCGGAGCTGAAGGCCACCCCTGCGGCTTAACGTCAGAAGCTTTACTCCGGCTGTTTACACCACCTTTATGGCATTAAAGGTGGTTGTTTTGGGCCGGCCATTTACTCCTATTTAGTGTCTTTTGTAGTATAAATAGTCCTTGGTTGATTGCTAGAATGATCCATCTTATCATCTTGTTAGCCTACAAATTATCCACTTAGATTGTCTTGCTACCTTTGTAATGAGTTACTAACTCCCTTGCTACATTGGGTTGGTTTGAAGCTGCATTATTACTTTGGTTGTAAGTTCTTTATAATATAAGTTTTCATTCAGTAATACTTTGTGTCTCCTTGATCTCCATTGTCTAATTGCATGTTTACTATTGCTTGAGATTGATCACCTTAGGTTCTAAAGTGCATGTAAACAACTAGGATTAATAGGTTCTGGCTTCGGGTCTTTAATCTAGTAGCAACTTTAAGTAATAACGGGTTGTGATTACTTAAAGAAAAGGAACACAAATATAAAGATAAGTTTAACGGTTTTAATCTTCTCTTTATACCCCTTAGTCTTTGTTTGAAAGCTAACTTGTTATTTGTTCTTGTAGGTTTACGGAACACTAACCTGTTAAGTTGTGTTGATGCCGGTTGGCTCAACACATATATATGATCGAGACGGGAGATTACTTGAAAACTTGTAAAAGGAACTCACCAAAGTAGCAATTGTATGCTTAGAATCAACCTAGTGTAGATTCATCAATTATTGTCTTACTTGTCGCATTAATCGTTTTCATAAGTTTTTGTGTGCATCATTTCAACCAACCCCCCCCTTGTGTTACTTGTCACTATAATCGATAATCGCATCTAAAACACCTTAACTCTCTTGAGTTCGACCCTTACTTAATCACTATATTTGTTCTTAGTGCTAAGTCGGGATTTACTTTTGATTGGGTATAGTCGACCATAGAAATACCTTCGGTCAATGGACTATCATCTTAGCATAAATCTCTACCCAAGTTTTGAAGGACTTTGCAAGGTACTTGCTCCTACTCTCTTTAAAGTTCTAGGTTTCTCCAGGGATGCACCGAAGAGTTGGAGGTCTTTTCCGAAAGAACCTCCTAAGGTCAAGATGAAACCTCCCGTGAATTTGCTAAAAGTATATGCTCCTTGGATTACAAGGAGTGGAGTTAGCAAGTGCTTCACCACTAAGGAAACGAAGTGTCTTTTGTTCAAGTATGGGGTCGCTCACGTAACAAAGACCCTACGTCATCCCCGAGCTGGAAATGGGGAAGCTACCGGGATTCTCAAGAAGCTGTTTTCTCAATCCAGGAAAGGATGGGATGAAAAATTGTGTTATGTCCCATGGAAGCATAGGAAGACCAGTAGGATTCCGGTGAGAACCAAACCGTACAAGCTTGTACGTGGAGGATCCTACCATTTGCCGGTGAAATTAGGAACCAGAACCTTTTTGGAAGAGTTCTATTGTGGATGTGATGAGCAATCCAAGATGTTCAAGGTACATTGATTAATTCCATAAAGTTAGGTCCAGCTAGCGACCTTAAACCAAGCACTTCTTGGGAGGCAATCCAAGATAATTATTCTTTTTTATTTTCTAGATTAGATTAGTTAGTTTTTGGGGTATGTGTGTATGTGTGTGTTTTTGTGTCTTTGATGATAGGAACTAGGTACCCTCCGAAAATAATAAATCAAAGAGATGCGTTGAGATTGCTATGGGTTCGAGAAATTGAGAAAAGATCGGAAATTGGTAAAATCTCGGGTGGCTTGGAAAAATCTCGACCGAGATTGATTTTCGGCCAACCGAAATTTTTGTCCAGGGAGTGACCTCGTTTGAAAATCTTGGATGCCCTCAGGAATCTCGGCTGACACACATCCCCTTGATTTTCAACAACATTCTTCGATGCCGATTAGCGTATCTAGAATTCTCTATCCGATTGTCATCATTTGATTCACAATGTTACATTGTGAGTATCATTTTCCACCTTTCTTTTTATTCACATTGGGGACAATGTGAGCTTTAAGTATGAGGTAGAGGTATTTGCAATACCTTTTGCATGTCTATGCATTGCATTGTGTTTCCATGTCACAAGTCTACATTCTAGAAAAGTTTTTAAAAACTACTTTACTTCTCTTTGATTATCCTTTTGCATGTCTTTGCTATGCATGCTATGATTTCCGATAAGGTGTGATTATCTTGTAGCTTAGGTTTGGACCTTTCTTTGGGACAAGCAAGAGGCAAGTATGAGGTATTTCGATGACATGAATTATGACATTTGTATGGACACGCTTTTAGATGGTTTCCCCCTTATATTACATGCATAGACATATAATTCATCGCATTTGAGCGCATATTTCCCTACTTCGTTAGAAAGGATGTATACACATTGTTTTGTTGCAATTGTAGGGATTATGATTGATTTTGAATCAAAAGAGAACATGGGAAAGCAAGATATCGAAAAAATGGAACATTGGAGCATAAAAGGAGAGCAAAGGATCATCAAGAAGATACAAGAAGATAAGGATCAAAGGAAGCTTGGAACACGCCTTGGAGTGGACTTTGATACCTGGAGCAAACTTTGACGCTGATACTAGAGCGGACTCTGATACCGTCACAAAATCTCGCCCAAGATTTTTGCACCAGGCTCTACCAAAATTTTATTTTAAATACAGCCCACAGCCAAAAGTTGAAACCCTAGTTTGTTATAAAATAATGGCGGCTGCAGTAGGGTTTTGGACCGGTTTTTCCACCACTTTCGCCACTGTTCCGTGGAGTTACAAAAGTTTTGAAGATCAAGGAAGGATAAGGAGGAAAAGAGGAGGAAAATTTCAAGACAAGTTTGGAGGAAGGATACTTAGTTGTTAGTTTTCATCTTTTGAACACAAGTTTGATAGTTTTGCTAGATTTTTTTCACCTTTGATAGTTGAAGACCTTTTGCTAAGTATTTCATTCCCTTTTCTTGATAGTTTGATTGAATATTTCTTGATTGCTTTGAATATGATGATTGTTGGCTAACACCCTTGCGATTCTAAGGTGATTAGTTGAAGATTGTGGTGTAGATGATGAAAGACTAGACATCTACCTTATATTGGACCCTGAAAGTTGAGTTTAACCTACACAATCACGTATCTCGGACTGTTCTTCAAGAATCTCGACCGATATTTGAGTAAGAACACACCGAGATTTTGCCTGGTCGACTAAAGCTTAGGTTACAGTTTGTCAAATCCTATCCTTGTTGTATCTTTCCTGGTTTATATCCAAGCCTAGGAAGAGACTTACTCGGTGATTACTTTGCTTGTTTACCTATGATGATGAGTGTTAGGTAAAAAAGGTTTATCCTTTGTTGGGTTTGAGTGTGCCTTCATCTTACCTTTGAGAGTTAACTTGGGACTTAAAGGTTAGTTCTATTCCCTTAGGTTGAGTTGTTGGTTTGAGATTATAGTTCATTTCCTTAAATCCTTGAAACTTACCCGGTAATAGGACATTTGGGCTGGGGTTAGCAGATAGTGAGACCTCCCCCGTAATCTATCTCACCTTAGAAACACCTTTCCTTAGCAACCCCAGCTTTGTTCATAGATCTTTAGAAGTCTTGAATCGAAACCACAACCGGATACTTTGATCTCTAGAATCTGTATTTTTTTCTTGATTATCATATATTCGTGAGTTGTTGTTGATATTTGATCTATTCTATTATTGATTTGTCACTTGCTGATTTCACCTTAATCTTGTGATCGACCCTGGAATATTTGCCGTTGCTACGATTGATCCGTACACTGCGGGTTCGCATATTGTTCAGGCTTTTATTTTAGGTTATAAATTTAAAGCTTATTTCTTAGCCTAGTTTCACACTATTGTTGATTCTTTCCCTTTTGCGTTGGGTTATCTTTTAATCTGTTCATTTGAACATTTAATATGTCATAATTAGAGATATGTTTTAGTAGGATTTTCTTGTAACTCTACAAACATTAGGTTAGATATCCTCCTTATAATAAGGCTATTTGTCCATTAGTTTCTTTATCCATTTTTTCACATTCTAATTCAAAGACTTCATAGTTAGTGTAGGAGAAGATTGGATGAATCGGATCGAACTCCACCGAGAGTCGACTGATCAGTCCAACCAAGTAGGTCAAGTTGTTTGTAGTTGTTCTGACTTGTCTTGTTTTCTACAAATTCAATAAATGAAGAGGTTTTGTAAGTATGTCTTGCCGAAATCTCGTTATTTTAGGGTCTAGAGAGCCCGATGTGCATCGATGATGTTATGACGTTTAAGATTGTCATTTTATTTTGATTATATGTCTTAAATTATATGTTATGGTATCTCAATGATCATCCATTGCAAGATGAGAGAGTTGTGCAAGGACGATTCTTCGTTCTATTTGTACTTTAGGGTGTTGTTTGCAAGATGTGAGAAGTGTGTGAATTGATACCTTAATTTCCTCCAAGATGCGAGAGTTGTGTGGGGATGTTTCCTTCATATTATGGCCATATAACTTTGGAGATGATTGATTATGTATTGTTGTTGTGATTCACAATATGGGATGCCTTCATTAATCACTTGTGTTAATGTTTTATTTCTTGATTGTTCTTAAATGGATCAACCTATCAACTATATATTTCTCTCCATTAAGTATCTTCAATAGTCACTGAGAGATTGGCCGATTTATATCACTTGGTAAGCCGACTTGTGACACTTTGTTGGTCGGTCGATCTTTTGTGTTTCTTTTGTGTTTTCGTATATGCATTGTGTTCTCACCTGTGTTATTTTGTTTATATGTTTTTTGTTTAGCTTTGTAATTAATGACTCAAAACATAACATCAATCTTAATGAGTTCAATCCTGACCCCTTTAGTCCAATTAAATCTTGTAATTATTTTCGAAATTTGATGCTGATGTTTAAACATCATCATGTCACGATTGTTTACGCCATTTATAACATGTTGCTAGTTGTTATTAAGGCCTTCAATAACTTTGTCAATATAATATCCTAGTTAGATAAGTTTTCTATATGCATTGAACGGTTTGAAATATTCAGAGGTAGTAATGGTGCCCTTTTGACCATGACAAAGTTAATACTTTAATTGTTTGGCATATCCACAAGTGAGTTTTATATAGGTCTCGGTGAAGTTGTCCCAAGCTGCTTTTGATGTTTTGCATCCGGAGAGGACATGATCCAAAGTTGAAAATTTGTGCTATCACTAATACCGTAGAAAATGAAACCACTGCTTTTGATGTTTTTTTACTAGTTTTAAAATGTTTATATTTGGCTCATTTAGAAAGTGAGAAAGCTTGAGCCGAGATTTTGACGAGCTGGTCCCGAGTCGAGTCAGAGTAATTCGGTTAAAATAATGCTCTTATATTTTAATCTAACGAGCCAACTTTTACCCGAACGAGTTGAGCATTGGCATGCTCAGGTTTGGGTCGTTTATAAACGAGCCGAGCCCGAGCCAAAATTTGTATGAGCTTTAAGATGTGTTCACATTCGGCCAATTTAGAAAATGAATGGGCTCGACCCTAACTTTTGACGAAGCGAACGCGAGCCAAGTCCGAATAGCTTGTCTCATATTACAACCCTAGAAGGATCTGACGTCTAATACTAACTACTAAGTAATCACATTGGATACCAACTAATTAACAAAGGACAAATAACTCAAAATAATATCAAGTACCGACATTAAACTCAAAATAATGCCAACTTTAAAAATTACTGAGAATGATACAACTATCAACGTATTCATAAAAAAAATAATGAGATTTGTTTTCCCGGTAAAAATCATAATTTCGGCGATGATGTGGCAACTAATTATTACATGACGTCAAAAAATAGGCTTAGTGGTATGATGTGGATTTTTTTATTAAAAATTAAATAAATGTTATTTAATATGCTAAAAATCCTAACTTAATTAAAATAATTTATATTTTTATAAAAAAAACTGATATTTTCGAAATTTTGAAACTTTATTTCGGATTTTTCCCCCATATTTTTTAATACTTCTGAAATTTATTTATTTATTTATTAAAAAATTTGTTTTTGTTTTAAAAAAATTATAAGGAATTTTTGTATTTTTTCCAGGTATTTTTTAAACTAATTTTATAAATATTATCAAAAATATATGAAAAAAAGTTTTTAAAAACAACTTTAAAAAATCAATTAATTTTTTCCTTTATTTTAATATGGGGTTATTAAAGAACAACTTAAAAAATCATTTACTTTTTATCAAAAAATTTTAATTTAAACAAAATTATGAAAAAAAAATTCAAAACTTCAAATCCAAGAAAAATAGAACTATTTATAAAAATTAAAAAAAATCATATTACTTAATTCAAGATTTATTTAATCTTTATTAGAAAAATCCACATCTCACGCCTTATCGTACTATTTTTGATGACATGTAAGAAATTAGTTGTTACATTATCGTCGAAATTAGGAACTATTATACATACTAAAACAGAATACAAGGTTGTTGATGTGGCATGTTATGAAAGTAGTATTATCGAAATAGAGCTCCCACAATTAACGTCAATAAATCTTTATTTTTTAAGTATTTTTCAAGTCAGAAAATCTTTTGTTATTAAATTAACTATTTTATTGGAATGATTTCACGTTACTTTTTATTGCTGGAACGAATCCATTTTTGGACAATTTTTTAATAAAAATAAATGAACTTTAATTTCTGTTAGTTTTCGATTTCTATTTTACGTTAAATATTTATGTTAAATATTCCGAAAGTTTTATTTTTTGTGAAGATTTTTTTTAAAAGATTATCAGCTTGATCTATTTATGTTAAATTTTTTGAGGGATTTTCTTATCCCACATCGATGTTCTACTAAGGTTGATGGTTTTAGAACTTGTATAAAAGATAGTCTAAAGATTATACAAATAATACATTTATTGGCCTTTTGGTTAAGTTCAAGTATAATTATTATTCATATTGGATTAATATATGTTATATGAATCATTCTACAATTATGTGGTTATGTTCAAGTATAATTATTATTCATATCGGATTAATATATGTTATGTGGGATGGTTAGCCTAAAATTATTTGGCTCGTAATGTCGAACGTTGACGTTGTTTGCATAATTCTAAACAAATTCTTAATTAAGTTATTTTTATTTTGTTTAGTAAAATTAAATAAATAGTTTCCCTTAAATATATATTAAGTAATCGTGCAACTGAACTTTTATTTTTTTTGATGATTTCTCCTTATTTTTTTTAAGAGTTATCACCATGACATATTTAAGTTAAATATTTTGAGAAATTTTGTTATCCCACATCAATTACCAACTAAGATGGATGGCTTTAGAATTTGTATAAATAGAGAGTCCGGAGATTATACAAATAATATATTAAGGTATAAATATAATAATCTAACAATAATCTTTTTAATTGATTTTTAATCATATCCTTTAATTTATAAAAATAATTATAATTTAATCTTTATAAATGTTAGTCATATTAGTTAGTAAAAAACGATTGAGTTTAGGTAAAATATTCAATACACGATACATAAAAGTGAAAATATAATACTTTTATTTAAACAAAACCCCAAAAAAGTGCGGGCACTAAACTAGTTTTTACATGTAAAACAAGTCGTATTGTCTTTTATAAAATATGTTGATAACAAGTCATTTTGTTTCTTTATAAATATGTTAATAGTTTGTATCACTTTGATAACAAGTCATATTAATATTGTTTCTTTATAAATATGTTGATAGTTTGTATCACTTTTAGTAATTTTTAAAATTGGTATCATGCTAATTTTTCCATTAAAATATAAAACACATCAAAATATTGATCTGTTTTATTCAATGATCTCGACAGGAGATGTAGTCTACCTAATCAAAGTGGTCCTTTAATTTGGTTACTCAGAACCACAAGCATATTCAAGAGATAGTGTTAATGATGTAGCACATCCGTTGATGGCAAAATGGAATCTGTCAATGTGTCACCTATATGAATTACATTAATGTCATCAGTATGGAATCACAATCCAGTAATTCAGTTTCCTATTCCTCAATTTACACACATTTCAGTACAATAATTGGCCAAAGAAATATCAGAAGTATATCCACCTAACAATCATTCATGTGACACGCCAATAAACCATGTATGTTGCAGCCATATCTGGTACGGATGAGCAACCTGAGCCCCTTCCGATCCAAGCACTGCAAAAAAATTTGCTGTTCTGGTACAACCATGCCAATGCACCTGACTTTCGCATTTAGTAGGGCCCTATTTGATAACCCGACGATTAAAGACAAAAAATCCAAAAATTGTCAATTAAACCACGAGGATGAGCACCAAGATGAAGAATTAGAATCAGGAAGTAGCTGATTGCATGGTGGCGGATGAACATCTACGGTACAGCCTGAAACATGGTTACATTGCCATTTTGATGAGATTGGTAATCCCAGAATGCTGACGTTCTTCATGCATATATCTTCATATGGCGCATCCTCAATTCCGAGAAGAACAGGAGCTTTTGTAGAGTTCACACTAACAACATTAGCTATGTAGATCCCTTTTACCCTTGGAAGGGCTTTAGGATCCCACCGGTCATCAGGATGATCATTGGCACCTCTGCTGAACTTGATAGGGATCTTCACCCTTTCCAATGTTAGATTTATGATAGATATGTTTGCTATGTATCCACCCCTGCCTAGATCGGTTTTCATCCGCACGCCAGCAGCTGAGTCACGGACATATACGTCCTCTATGGTTACGTCTGATATCCCACCAGACATCTCACTGCCTATTCCTATACCAGAGCAAGTGGGCGTTGTGCCCGATACTCTTCTTATAATTATATTCGAACTAGGCCGGGCCATTTTAATGCCGTATTCATCCCAACCACTCTTCACCGCCACAAGATCGTCCCCACTCTCTATGTAACAATCTTCAATGCACACATCTGTGCTTGAATCTGTAGGCGATTGATCAAATGTTAAGCATTAGTTTCAATTTTTCAACATATGAAATCATTTCATCGTGTAAAACAAGTCAAACATAAGGGCGCATAAAAAGTGGGTATATAAGATAGGAGTAACCTGCATCTACACCATCTGTATTTGGGGCAGTAACTGGAGCCAATATTGTCATGTTCTTGATCAAGACATTGCTGAAGATCACAAGGGAGTGAAACTGATGTTACTATAAACTAAATTGCAAAATCAGATCCGCAATCATAATATGTCATAGCATAAGCATATGAATCTACTTCTTTCGAACTGTAGAGCCTATGCACCAAAATAACAAAAGGTGTGAGGGTTGAGTGTTGTCTTTTGTTTGTGTATATATATTAGCAAAGAGATAGAGTTTGTTTAGCTTGTTCATCAGGAGTTCTTCCGATTGGTAATGCAATCTGCTTGAAATTGAATGCAAATATCTAGAACTCAATACAGTAATGGCAAGAAATTTACATCTTGCTAGACAGCAGTACCTGCAGTAAACAGGATGGATGGTCCAGAATGGGGAGTTTCGGAAAGTGAGGTTTGAAATCATAACATTATGGGAGTTGATCAGCTCTACAAGATGGCCTCTGGTGTGCTCCAGTGTTCTGTTCCACCACATATCCCACCACATCTTTCCCTGGCCATCAATTGTCCCATTCTGACCTACATCAAATCCAAGTGAGCCAGATCAGTTATCACACTTGCTCATATACACCGTCATCACTAATCTCAAATATCATAATCCTAACTTATGACTTCTAGGACACTAACAAAATACAGTTTCCTACGTACTTAGCCAGTCATTAATTGTTCTCACCCAGCTACTAGCCACAGATGATAAAACTGCTTTTTCTTTCTAGAACTGCATCGTCGTCCTCACTGTCCATGTGACAACCCATTGTATTACATTTCAATTATTTCACTTTGTCAAAGGTTTGAAGAAACTTTAGTGCCATAATTGTCTTTAACCAAGCTCAGATTGTAACCCGTTAACATAGAGATGACCAAGAAGAAGCAAAACAATAACTTCTCAATTATCAAATATAACACTCTGCAAATGAACAATTTTCGAGGTTCCACTACATTATTTCTATTTTAAAAGTACAACATTGCGCAAACTTGAGATACAAAGTCAAAAAAAATCCTAGTAAACTACCAAGGAAGTACCTTCATCACATCATCAATCAATTGATTCCCCGCCCCTGGAAACCCCGTATCATCCTATGTATATAAAGAGATAAAACAGGATACCTGTAATGATGGCATTACTGAGAGAGTTCCCATGTATTAGGCTTATATGCCTTGCACCTAATCTCTCCCTCCCCCTTCCATAAGAAGGCAAGGGCTCTATGAGAGGCCATTCTGTTGGATCCTATAATTTCAAGATGATAAGGCGAACTTAAAACACAGCCATAAACCACTTTAGCATCCCCAGGATAAGTTAAGCAATGGATTATTGAATATTCAATAGCTACAACATGTTTGCACATGGAAGGTCCACCACCTATTTAGAACTCAAATTTTCTTTAAACAAAAAACAACTAACAATATTGAACACATTAATAATTGTTGCTGATACAGATACATACAGCTACATATACTTGATGCATACTAACGTTATTTAAATAACGCAAGCCCTCCTTCAAAATTATTAAAAAAAAAAGGATATGACTGAATACCCAAACGCAAAATACAGAGTATCTTTTTCACTCACTAGTCCAAAAAAAAACCTAAAATATTTTCAGCAGAAAGTCTACCCATTTCCTCAGCAAAGCTTCACTGAAACAGATCAATGCTGCTTTGGGATCCTAGATTCAACTTGCAACTTATCGTTCTGGATCCAGCAGATTGTTCACATGGGGCAAACCGGGATATAAAGCCCTCAAAAAAAGAAAAAAAAAAGAGCTGGAATTTCACCGCAGCAGGTTCAGGAGGAACATTTACATGTGTAGTGTTTGATATTTCTACTTGGCCAAAAAATATTGATTAAAACTAGTTGGTAAAGGCATCCAATTCTGTGTTTGTGGCTTGTGGGTCTGTAGAACTACCCGTCTCTTTCAGCCGAACACACAAGGAGCCAACTGGAAGTCCTTCCTCTCTAGGAAGCCATATTTATCAATATTGTGATTAGAAACAGTAAAAAAGGACAATGGATACAAAGAGCGAGGGAGGGAATTAATGCAGCATCTGGGGTATTCAGCATCCATAAACCCAATCCCTGATTACAGTCCTCTACCCCACCCACAAAGGAAAAAGGGCAACAACAAAGCATAGCAATCACATCAGGGAAAAAGACAAATGAAAACCCCAAATCAAGTCTATCTGTCCGTATATATACAAATATGGCAGCAAGTTGGAAACAATGGATGGGCCGATTAATGTAATCAGTGAATTGAATACCTGAGATCCGAGGATAACCGCTCCCTCTTCGAGAAAGAGGGTGAAATTACTGGTGAGATTGAAAGTACCAACGATCCACCTCCCCTTGGGGATGTTAAGCTGGGACCCACCATCGTTCTCGAAACGTTTCAAGTGCTGAATGGCCATTCGAAAGGCATCCGTGTTGGACGTTTGGCCATCGCCGACTCCGCCGAACTCTGTTATCGAGGCGACGAACTTCCTCGGCGGATTCACACGGAAAAAACCCGAACACGTCGGTTCGTGCTGATCTCTAAGCTGCGTAGCCTGATTGGAGGCAGGATCGCGGAGGGGCCAGGCGGTGAGAGGGGAGAAGGATTTGGTGGATAGCTGGAGGATGAAGATGACGAGAAAGGTGAGGGCTAATAAAAGAAGGGCGCGTGATTGGTGGATGAGGGCGTTGGGGCCTGTGAATATTGGAGCTAGAAACGGCTTAGGGTATTCCATGGATGAGCCCTTGCGCACTCATGCAGAAGCAATTGTGCAAATCTGAAAGTGTGCGGCTGAGAGAGAAGATCCGGAAGATGGCGAAAAAGGAGCAGAGATGAAACAGTGGGTTGGCTTCCAACTTTTGAAAGAAGACACTACTTCGGTGGGATTTTCGTTGTGTGCTGTAGACTACTACTCGCTTTATTATTTCCCTTTTGCCCCACAAAGCCTATAAATCCGTCAAAGATTAGCAATCTGGCTGGACTATGTAGGGGCAGCTGAGTTTCAATGCTTTTTTATTAAAGCGAAAATCCTCCGAGTATTTGAGGATCCTGAATAAATAGTGTTGGTTTGGTGGGCCTTATGTATGTTTGTTCGTGCAAGGGAAGGGAATGGGCCGCTTTTTGCCTATGTCATTCTATGGACATCGTCCTTGCAGAATGGACTGCATATCATCTGCTTGTGTCCTATCTTTTGGGTTTTGCCTTGCACCGACGTCCACTGTATTTCGGCCGTGTCTATCCTTTTCTACCGCTTTCGGCCGGATGTAATTATTTGGGGTGGACATAAATCTCGGTTAATCCCGTTCCGATTCCGACGAGATTTGAAAAAAAAAAAAAAAGTATCCTTTTCTAGGCCATTGTGCACCGTCTTTTTCAGTCCGTCTATCTGTGTAATATTTTTGCGTTTGTATTCTTCTTTCTTTTTAGCTTTGGTTATTTGTTGCATTCATAGGTTTTTGGTTTGTCTTCTTGTATTCTAATACATGCTCGTTTTTATCTACTATATTGCCTTTGTTTATAAAAATATTCTTCTTTTTCCGGTGTGATTCAGAATGGAATTTCCTTTTAACTTGTATGATTGATAGTCGACACTTCATGTAAATCGATATTCTTCCTTTTCGTTTTCCCAATTTCTAAATTACTCACTACTTTTGTTAAACCTAATAAAAGGGATGACAAGGAAACGAAGGTCTTGGCAAAGACAAATAGGAGATTTTGCTTCACCAAGTCACACTCAGGTAATCTCTCATGGATTCTTCCTTCTCGTCTCTACTGTTATGGGTTTGTCGTAGAATTACAAATAAGCTCTCTTGATTAAAAAATCATTTTCAATGGTTTCCTAAATTTAATAGGTGCTTTGGAAACTTAAGGTCTACACCAATTGTATTTTGCATAATTTGTTTGCATGTTTCTTTCCTTAATTGGTCTGATTCACTATTGAAAGTGTAGATTTAAACATAATAGTGGAAACAAAGAGCATATTACCCATCCAAGGCTGAAACAACCCATCAATCTTCATTTGGATGTGTTTGTCATAGGTTCTTCTTTTATTTTGTAGTGTCTATTTACTTGAGTTTGTTCTTTTCTCCATTGCTTCCATTATTTGTTTCTTCATCATGCTTCCGTTGACATGCATAGCTACCTTTGCATACGGGGAGGAGTGGGAAAGATAAGCTATGTATCTTGTTATCCATGGTGCATGAATGGAATTTATGTTTGATTGGAACTTGGGAGTACCAAAGTTCTTGTCCTTCAGCATTCCCAATTTTCTGTTCAAATATTTTTTTATATATGATTATAGGATGCCACGGAATATGTTGAATTTGAAGTTGCGGTAAAGAACTACCCTCCATTTATAGAGGCAACGAGGAGGAGGGTATTGAAGATATGGATTTAGTGATGATTGATCACGGTTGGTTATATCTTCAAACTCCAATGTTTTTCAAATTTCATCTCTATCATATTTATTGCTTGTATATTAGAGATCTCTCTCTCTCTTTGATAGTCACCGATGTGGGAACTTGCCAATACGCATGGGCTAGAATCGCTAGATAGTCCCCTATAGCTAATTGATCTAAACCTATTTTATGATTGGACTTATTCATGATCCTTTGTTTAAATTCATTCCTCATGTGTCTTGGATGCCACAGTGAGGCTAATGCTTCAAGTCATAGGCCGTTAATTTCAAAGTTATGATTGCAGTGCATGTGGTTAAGGAGCAGGGAGAATGAGGTTACGGTTATACATAGCTAATGTTGGAACTAATTTAATAAAAATGAATAAAACATGTTTTAACACATGTGTGCGCCGGGCACATTTCCGGTGGGTTCCGGCCATTATCAACACCGGAAAGTGGGAGTGTTGGCTTCGTCTCCGCGAGCTCTTGCTCGTGGTATATTCATACATTAATTTGAGTTCCGTTTGAATGAGAAATGGATGTCCAAAGTTGGTTGCGTAATAGGCAATAACTTGGGAAAATAGTCACAATTTGGTGCTTCCCACATCGACTATATGGAGGGAGAAACAATGGGATATATAGGGCAAGTTTGCTCTAAGGCATGTGGCCTTGGGTCACTACCCATTTTCAATGGGGAACGGTGTAGGCAAACCACCACACGCGCGCGCCGAGCCGAGACGAGGTCGTGGTCGTCCCGAGCCCGTGCCCATGTTGTGCCCGTCGACCCAACTCAAAGTCCAACAGTCCAGATGAGGAAGGCCTTGGGCCAGGCCCATCTGTGCAACAGATCGGATCTGCAAGCGGTTCAGTCAAATTACCTAGTCCAACAGATCCGAAAATCAAGAGTTGTTGGGGAAGTAGCGACTCCGAAATGGGGCAAGTGTGACTCCGAAATGGGGCAAGTGTCAACAGCTTATTGGCTCCGTTTTTGGCCTAGTCAATGGGCTCCGAAGCCCATAGCCCAATCCATCTCCTCCAGCTCCTATAAATAGAGTTTTTTCTCTCATTTCGATCACACCTTCAATCTGCTCTCTTCTCTCTCTTCAAGCTTGCGAACTTTTCTAATCTCAAGAGTGCAACGCACTACTAGTTCGTAGGTTTTCGGTTCTATTATGAAGAACGGAGTCGAACAGTAGTTGTATCCTGGGATTCTTAAACACCGGTAACCGTCGTAATATGGGGTGTTTTTAGAATTAAGGAAAGAGATTTCAATCTCGACTCTACTCAACATACGCACTACGGTGGTATGAAATTTCTGACCCTTAATGTTATATTGCATGCAGTTAACTGATGTATTACAGGTTCCTACAGTCTTAATTCTAAAAACTTGTTAAACTGTTATGCACTAACCGTTTATTAAGTGTTGCAGATAAGGCGCCGAAATAGTCAAACCGATTACATACCGGAATTAGTTTAAAAATTGAATTTTAAATTAAATTCAGTTTTCAAAATTCATTTTTAAACAAATAAAAATTTTGTTTTTAAACCTGAATTCGATTTAAATATTAAATCGAAAACAAGTCTGTTCTTGTACGGACTTATACGCGAAAAAATAAAACTCGGTTTTTGAATTTCGATTTCCGATCAAAAAATTGATATACTGATCGTGGTTGGTTCCGTGTAACTGAAATGGCTAATAACACAAAAGAAACTACCGACGGTGTGAACACTTGCGATGATGGAAGTATCCTGAGGCTCCTTAGTAATGCTGCAAATGGGGTGAGCAGACGCCCCATAATCAATTTGGGAGTGGTCTACCACCGGCTAAGTTGCCGAACCCACCATGCAGGACTAATCCACTTCCAAGTGGTGTATAGTTTGGTCAACAACCTATCCCTCAGACAAAACCATTGCCTGGCTCTCCGAGCGTAGGATTGCTCCTATACAAGTTCGATGGAACTAATTTCAAGACGTGACAACAGAAGATGTTATTCTTCTTAACCATGCACAGAATCGATAGATATGTGACTAGGGGTAAACCCACAAATGCGGAGGAACTCCAAGCTTATCTGAACATCGACTATGTGTGCAATGGGTAAATTCTAAGCCGCCTGTCTGACTCGTTGTACCAAGTGTACATATTGGTTGAAACATCTAGGGAACTTTGGGTTACCCTTGAAAAGAAGTTCGCCGGCAAGTGTCACGCCTGTGGCAAAATGGGTCACAAGTCCGATGAATGTCGGAACAAGGGCGACCCAGACAAAGGCAAGGACAAAGCTCAAGCTCAAGCCCAAGTAGCTGAAGGTGATCTGACAGTGGTTGAAATGGCTGCTGTGACGTCTAAAGTGAACATGGTCGGGAGCAACCCGATGGAGTGGTGGTATGACACTGGTGCTACCCGCCATATCTGTTCTGACAAGGGGATGTTTTCCACCTATCAAAAGAATAAGCAGGACGAGCACCTGTTTATGGGGAATTCGTCTACATCAAAGGTCGAAGGCCATGGCAACATAGTGCTGAAAATTACGTCTGAGAAAGAGTTGACTCTCAACAATGTCATGCACATGCTAGATACCCAAAAGAACTTGATTTCCGGATCTTTGCTGAGCAAGAACGGATTCAACGTCAAAGTAGGATCCGATCAGCTAACTCTCACTAAACGTGGGATTTATGTAGCAAGGGGTATCAAAAGGATGGACTTTTCAAAATGTGTGTATTGACAGTCATCCCAAACGTTGTAACCAATGAAGTTTCAATGAATAAAACTCCTATTGCTTATATTGTTGAGTCTTTCAATATTTGGCATGAACGATTAGGACATGTAAATTATAAGTCTATCGAAAGACTAATGAATTTAAACCTAATTTTAAAATAAAAATTAAACAAAGATAAATGTGAAGTTTTCGCACAGGCAAAACTCACAAAAACACCATCTCCACAAGTGGAGAGAACCACGGAACCTCTAGGCATAATTCACACTAATTTGTGTGATTTGAAGTTTATACAAACTAGAGGAGGCAAAAAGTACTTCGTCACATTTATTGACGACTGTACAAGATATTATTATATCTACTTGCTAAGAAGTAAGGATGAGGCCTTGGAAAAATTCAAGGAATACAAGTTGGAAGTTGAAAACCAACTTAGTAAGACATTCAAAGTCGGACGAAGTGATAGAGGAGGCGAGTACAATGAACCTTTCAACGCGTTCTGTAGAGAACACGGGATAGTTCATCAAACAATTGCTCCCTATTCACCTGAATCTAACGGAATTGCGGAACGAAAGAACCGAACTCTGAAAGAGATGATGAACGCTTTGTTGCAGGATTCTGGGTTATCCCAGAATATGTGGGAGAAGCATTGTTTACTACCAATTACATCCTCAACAAAATACCACATAAGGAAACTGAAAAAATGTCATATGAACTTTGGAAAGGTAAAGTATCATCGTACAAATACCTCAAAGTGTGGGGGTGCCTAGCAAAAGTGGTTGTACCACCTCCTAAAAAGGTCACCATCGGACCTAAAACCATTGATTGTATTTTCATAGGATATGCACACAACAGTAGTGCTTATCGATTTCTGGTACATAAATCAGATATACCAGATATACATGTTAATACAATAATGGAATATAGGAATGCTTCTTTTTTTGAAAACGTATTTCCGTGTAAGGATAAAAAAAATCCAAAACGAACTCGTGAACAAAGGGAAGAAGACACTTCTGAAAATGAAATAGTCGAGGAAGAACCTCGAAGAAGCAAAAGAACTCGAACAGAAAAATAGTTTGGGGATGACTTCATAACGGCATTTCTCATGGAGAAAAAACCAAGAAGTTACACAAAAGTCATGTCTACACCTGACGCACCTTCATGGAAGGAAGCAGTCAAAAGTGAGATTGGATCCATTATGCAAAACCATACATGGGAGTTAGTTGACTTACCAAGAGGGTGTAAAGCAATTGAGTGCAAATGGATTTTCAAAACCAAGTTGAAAACCGATGGTTCAATCGAGAAGTACAAGGCTAGGCTTGTGGTGCAAGGATTCCGACAAAAAGAAGGGTTGAATTTCTTTGTCACCTATTCTCCCGTTACAAGAATAACTTCTATAAGAATGCTAATAGC
The DNA here is from genome assembly GCA_033239125.1 of Fagopyrum homotropicum. Taxonomy (NCBI): domain Eukaryota; kingdom Viridiplantae; phylum Streptophyta; class Magnoliopsida; order Caryophyllales; family Polygonaceae; genus Fagopyrum; species Fagopyrum homotropicum. The sequence goes on along the minus strand of BSWB01000001.1, from coordinate 47,471,870 downwards.
AATAGCGGTATTACGAAACCTAAAAATCCATCAAATGGATATAAAAATTGCCTTTCTAAACGGAGATTTAGAAGAGGAGATCTACATAAAACAACCTGAAGGGTATGTTGTGTCTGGACAAGAACACAAGGTGTGTAGACTTGTAAAGTCCCTTTATGGACTCAAACAAGCTCCTAAGCGGTAGCATGAAAAATTTGACAACGTAATGATGTCGAATGGTTTCAGCATTAATAAATGCGACAAGTGCATATATATCAAGAATACTCCTACGGGATATGTCTTGCTAGGTCTATATGTCGATGATATGCTTATCATTGGAAGCAACAAAGACATGATCAAACGCACTCAGTCAATGTACTAAGTCGCTACACAAGTAACCCAGGACATAAACACTGGAAAAGAATAACTAGTGTATTGAACTATCTCTGTTATACTCACAGTTATGGGTTGCACTACGGTAAACATCCTGCAGTTCTAGAAGGATACAGTGACGCAAACTGGATATCCGACTCTAGAAACTCAAAATCCACAAGTGGAGATGTGTTTACAATTGGTGCTGCACTAGTGTCTTGGAAATATTTCAAACAGACGTTATTGGCCAGATCCACAATGGAGTCTAAGTTCATTGCGTTAGACAAAGTAGCAGAAGGAGCTGAGTGGCTTCGGAACTTCTTGGAAGATATTCCGATGTGGGAAAAGCCAGTGCCGGTATTATGTGTACACTGTAATGGTCAATCGACTATAGCTCGGGCACTGAGCGTTTTATACAATGGAAAGTCATGTCATATTAGACGACGACATAAGTCCATTAGAAAACTGATCTCAACAGGTTTAGTCTCGGTAGACTATATCAAATCAGCTGACAACCTAACGGATCCATTTACTAAGGGTTTGTCAAGAGATCAAGTTTTAAAATCATCAAAAGGAATGAGTTTAAAGCCTATTACGAAAGAGGATGCTTGAAAGACAACCCTACCTAAGTGATTGGAGATCCCATGATGTAGGGACAGAGTTGGGATTGCAAAGAACGGATTCGAACAGCAGTTGTATCTTGGGATTCTTAAACACCGGTAACCGTCGTAATACGGGGTGTTTTTATAATTAAGGAAAGAGATTCCGATCTCGACTCTGCTCAACATACGCACTAAGGTGGTATGAAATTTCTAACCCTTACTGTTATATTGCATGCAGTTTAACAGATGTATTACAGGTTCTTACAGCTAATTCACCACTCCAACAGAGTTATATCTAGGACCTTGAGGTGTTTTTGCATCCTGTCTTAATTCATTCTGTCATATGGATTTTGTTGAAAGAGGTGACTTCTATGGGTGGTTAAACATAATTTCTTTCTCAATAAGTAAAAATAACCCTTTACCATGGGTAAAAAAGTGAATTTGTTCATGTGTGAGACATGATGGGACTACCATGGTATAGGGAGAGTCAAAGGTAGGGAGTGGTGTAGGTGTGAGGAGGTTGCTTGTGTAGGTTGGAGTTAGGGTGGCTGGGAGAATGAGGGGTCGACATGGAAGAGGATCCAAGCGCAGAGAGAAGCAGAGTGGTGGAGAAGGAGGTGAAGGTGAGGCTAGTGAAGCTAGTGTAGGTTAGGGTCGAGGGGGCAGAGATGAAAGAGTGTAGACTGAGCGGGATAGGGCTAGCCAAGAGGGGATGCAATAGGAAGAAGGCGAGCTAGTGTAGGTTGGGTGACACACTACTGGCGCCATTTGGAACGACACGCCAGCCGGCTCCAAATGGCGTCAGGAGAAGTGTTGGAATGGCACCCGGAGTGTGTGCGAGATGGCGCCGGCATGGAGAAGAAGGAAAAAAAAAAGGAAAGAAGAAAATGGAAAAGAAAATAGGTGTAACACCCCAAGTTCTAGGAACTCAAAGCGCTACGGGCTAGGACCGTACAATGGGTCCGACCATCAGAGTAGAAACAACAAACGGATCTTACAACAAGGCACAAACGAATGAAAACTAAAACTCAAAATAGAACCAAAGGTTTAAACAAAGGGAAAGCGAAAAAGACTCGTAGCCGAGTTCTAAACAAAAGGTAAAACAACAGAAACATAAACCCGATTCCGTCCTATAATGTACGGGAACCCCGGCTGACCACACCATCCGGATCACTCACTAGCATCCTGAACTTGCAGAACATGTACAACGACGGTATAAACCATTAACTAACATTCTAGATACTAGCAAGAGCGTAAAGACACAAACACACACATAAGGTAAAGAAAACACATAGGATGCTTGCACATAACCGGTTATTATCTTTCTTAAAGTTATCCATTACTAATTCAACTTCTTTTGTCACACGAGAATCTCCCGAAACTCGCCTCCGCTTCCGTCTACCAATAGGTATAGATCAGTACTATTCGTTACTTTTCACTTTAAAGTGTGTGTCACTGAGTCATAAATTTATAAAACTAAAATCAAAGCAAAGCGAACCCGTAGTGTACGGATCGGCGTAGTAAAGCAAGAATTCCAGAGTATCGAATTCAGGGATTTGGGGGGGGGGACAAAATCAGTTCACAAATTGTCAAGCAAGTAAATATAGAAGCTTTGCAAATAATATTGGGAGAACAACAATTATAAAGATCCGGATATCCAATTGTGGCAATTGATTCAAGATATTCTATAGATGTAAGGATAGAGTTGGGATTGCAAAGGTATAACTCATGTAAGGTTATGTACGGTGAAGTTCCAAAACCCTATATGTCTCACCCAAGGACTCTCTCTATAAAGGTTGTTGAGGCTGCAGTATAGAAAGGATCAAAGGATAGGAATTAGTCTCAAATACCCATGCCCAAACCCAAGGGAATCAAAGACAAGCCAAAACGGTTAAGGTTGTGACACTCAAAACCGAAATAGAGGATGTTGAGTCTCACTACTACCTAGAAAAGGTAAGTCAAGGCTAGGTTAAAGCAAATCATTAACTTTGGATCAAAGCAAAAGCAAAGGACGTACGAAAGAGAAACCACGGTCGGATCTTGAAGAACCACGGCTGTGGAACTCAAGAACAGGCCGTGGAAAACCTCGACGACGAGGTTTCTCACAACTCTCAGGGTCCAATCTATTTACGTTCAATCTATCATTATCTAAGCTACAACTATCAACCCTTCACCTTAGAATTGCTAAAGGGTTTTAGCCAACAATCATTGTCATTGAATCAATAATCAAGTTTAAAAGAGAAAAATGGTAAAATCTCGAAAACTCAATAATAACCAAATAGTCAATCTCGAAAACAAACAATAAGTATATGTGTTCAATGAAAGCGGAATGGGGAACAAAAATCCTCACAACAATCTATAGGAACAATGAAGAATGGGATGTCCATCCACCTTCAAATGTAAACCCTAAGATCTTCCTAAGTACGCAATCTCGAAATGCGTCCTTCTTGGGATCTTCCCTATACGCGATGGAATCTTCCTAAGCAATCTCCAATGAAATGTAGCGTATGCATCCATCCCTAATTTCTCCTTTCTTCGGTCTTATTATAGGTAAAAAGTAGGGTTACGGAAAAACCTGATAAATACTACTGACGTGGCAAATATGACACGTGACAACCGTTATAAGAATCACGGTCTAGTGTAAACTTCCACGGTCGTGGTTCTGGTCGTAGAATAGCCATCACCCTTCCTTTCGAATTGTCCTCTGTCTTTCCGGGAAGCTTCCCTTGGTCTCTAGGAACTTCTCTAGCCTTGCTAAAAACTTGATTTTCTATAGCTTTTTGTGCTTTATCAACCGAAGTGATATGATTCTCTAGTCCGTGGAGCTTCCCCAAGATTGTCTTCAGCATAGCATCATGCTTAACCTTCTCCGGTTTACTCGAATTATTTGAAGTTTGACCTGGACTTTTCAAAGGAGTAGAAGAAGAAGGTGTTAGTGCATTTTCAGCATGTGAATAGTGATTACCGGGGTTTTATTGGTTGGATCTCCAATTGTTGTTGTTGGAGTTCCTGTTGTTGTTATTCCAGTTATTGTTCCGGTAGTTGTTCCTATTGCCTTGATTATTGTCCCTTCCTAGGTAGCCAACATCTTGCTCCTTCGTTCTTTGAAGGCTAGTTTTTATGACTTCCTTCAACTCCTTGATCTCATTGTTGAGGGAAAATATTTGAGTTTGTGCAGCATGAGTTAACTTTGCTCCTAGATCTCCCGAATTCCGATTCCCATCATCGACTTTCCTATGGAAATACTTCTCAATCACTTGGACTTGCTTCTCAATGAAATCCCAAGCGTCATCCTCTCTCATGCCCATGAAAGTTCCACAAGAAAGGGAATGAAGCTGGAATTGTGTTTCCGCATCCAGCCCCTTGTAGTAGATCTCCAATAATTCCAGCTTTGAAATGCCGTGATGCAGGCAATCCACACTAGTACAAAGAGGGGTTGTAGACCCCGGTTTTTTTGTACATGAGACCCCGGTTTTCAAAGCGTGGTTAACGGGAGCGAGGTAAAGCTACTCGGACCTCGCTAATTGTCACCGAGGTAAAAAAAAAATCGGACCACGGTTATTTAAAATAACCGTGGTCCCAGTTTTATTTTTAAAAATAAAATTACAGGATTCGGACCACGGTTATTTAAAATAACCGTGGTCCCAGTTCTATTTTAAAAATTTTTTTACAGGATTCGGACCACGGTTATTTAAAATAACCGTGGTCCCAGTTCTATATTTTTTTTAAAAAAAACACCACGATTCTTTAAAGAACCGTGGTGTTTAAAAAAAAACTACCATTTCACTCCAATACACCAATTCTGATTCTAAACGCATACAACAACAATTATCACTTCAACTTTGGCTGCTGCTGCTTAGCCTCTTCTTCAAGTGAGTATGTCACACGTTCTTGATTTCAAGTGAGTATTCTTCAAGCAGAACCTAAGTTTTCAGGTTTGGCTATTGTTGCTTAGCCTGTTCTTCAAGTGAGTATACCACGTTCTTGATTTCGTTATCTATTCTTCAAGTGAGTATGCACCTTCTTGAATCAGAACCTAAGTTTTCTGCATTCAGTGTAAGGCACATAACATGATAACACCTTCCTATTGAGTGAATGAATCAGTAGTGCATTAGTCATACATTACCTTCAGCGTTGTCCTGTCAATGGCGTTAAATCCAGATGAAAGAAAGGAAACCCACTTATATGGATTTGAATCCAGGAGTCGGTCTTCATTTAGCAACAAGACAACATTCTTGAAAGAACCTGTCTGCTAAAGAAAAAAACTGAAGTTGATCACCAGAACAAGAAAAGTCATAACTTCATAGAAAAATGCCAAAATTTTCTGAATTGGAACTTAATACACAAAAAATGGTGTTTATACAAATCCACATATGCGCCCATGAAGACAGACATAAGCAAACCCAAAACTTCAATAAATTTTCAGTTCTATGATACGCAATAAGTCAGATGCTCCAACAAATACCTTTGGTATCCTCTTTCGTGGTCTTGATCACTATTTGTACTCCTAGACTACTAATTAAAAATTCATCTTGTATTTTGGGGGTCAATCATAATTTTCCTCCTTCACATACACGCATGTAACTATTGGAATATTCATCACTCACTTTGAATTACGTAAGCCAAGACTCAAAACTATGGGAATATTTAAATTAATTAAAAATCGTTTATCAAAGGATTCAACTTCCCCAATTTTGTTTATAGACAAGCAAAAGTTCAAAAGTTAAATTACAAGTACATCAAAGTATTTTAATAAGCAGCCATGGGCATTAAGTGGGTGCTGAGTCATATATTGAGCCCAATTATAATACTACAAAAATAAATGGCAAAGATTGGCTGAAACAATTGGCAAAGAAGCTTAATCAAGATGGCCAAGAAGTGGCAATGATTTATGCAACAAGCAGGAAAATGATTTTTATGCCTAGAAGCAACATCAGCAAAAGAGCACCAACATCAGCAAATGAGATGACAGAGCACAACATATAAACATCACTTCAAACATAAAACACAATAGAACATTGCAGAGCCTAAACATTGACATTTATAATGAATATCATGAGCATTGAATACAACATCATTTTAGAGCAAAGTTAAAGCATCTAAATTGCATGCCCATTCTCTGAGCATTCAAAGAAAGAAGTGGAAACATAAAAATGGAAACCTATGGTAGTTGAACATACAATTTTTCTAAAATTATGGCTGCCTTATATCCCAATAGAATCATGACTTTAAGAAAAAAAATATTCATGCACATTAAGACATTATGTACACATTAAAGATTGACTCAATTATTTTCACATAGTTATGAAAAATGATGAATTCAATATTATCATTACAAGAATGAGGAATGTGTGAAGACCAAAGTGATAATAGAAGGTAATGATCAAAGTAACATTTACCGGGCTAAGATAATGGAAAATATGGTAAGTTAAGTTATATTTGTCCCTCTTGATGAAGCAGTGAATTGATTCATCTTGTGGTTGAGGCTGTAATACAGAAAACTAAGGTTAGATCAATTGTTTGTGAAGTAATATGTTTTCTGCTCTGTAGATGAAGATGCTCTATGTAATGACTTTTATCTAGATGCATTCATGTATTGGGAAAGTTTTAATTAAGGTTTCATTCCTTTTTTTTCATAGATAAGCCAACTATTATTTTTCTGTCAAATTAACTAAGGTTCTAGTCTCTTTTCAATAGTTTGTGACAATAATATCTTTTCACAATAAATGCAGAAATTAGTGGTAGTGACTATTGCTGAGATTTGAGAATGATCCACATGCTCAAGATGATAGGAAATTGGCTGCAAATCACTTACTGAGCTTTCAAATAAGCTTCCTTTTCTTCCAAGTCAGCAAGTTCAGATCAAAGAGACTCCAATTCTACAGAAGATATCTCAACTTTTTCCTCACCATCTGCACCGGTGAACGGGAGACGCCGTAGACTAAATAACCTCGACATGAATCTGGATCTTCTAGATTTACACTGAGTAGACAAATAACTACTTTCTAAGCTAAATTAGACATCAAATGATTAAAGAACAAGAACTCGTATTATTAATATATATTTTTTGTTTGTCATAAAACAAAAAGGTACCTGGAAGAGCCTTTTGTACTTAGTTGTAATCTAGAACCGCAATGAGGAGTACATACTTCAGAACTTGAGGTAGTTGAGTCTTCAAATTATTGAGAATCCACAACTGAGGTTGACGTGAATGAATCCACAACAGGTGTAGAAGGATGAAAATAATCACGTATGATCTCTATTTTTCCAAGACCATCACCCATGAAGTAATTTCTCTTTTCCAGCAAGTCTAATAAGGACATAGAAAAAACAATCAACAAAACTCACATTGGATTCCACAAACTATAAGAAAATAAGAAACATTGCAGCAATGCCAATGAAGACCCATTTATGAAAACAAAATCTAAAAGTGAATTCAATTATGATCTTCAACAAATTTGTTGAGAATCCACCACTGAGATTGACGTGAATGAATCCACAGCAGGTGTAGAAGGATAAAAATAATCAGGTATGATTTCTATTTTTCCAAGACCATCACCCATGAAGTATTCAAGCCTAAGCTTCCTATAGACAAAACGGCTTGAGGTCTCTAGAAACCAAAGAAGTCAATTGAAAAAGTGTTAGAATGAAACTAATCCGGTTGTAGGTGGTCACAGTACAGATTTCCAATTGTACAAGTTACATAGTTTTTGGATTGGATGTAGCCTTTCTTTTGGTTTGTGGCCTTAGCATTGAATTCTTCATGTCAATGAAGAAAAGCAAGGCCCCAAGAAGCATAAAGTTTTGCAGTAAGAAAAGAAACCACAAATAGAAAAACCAATCTAATCAATTTACTGTGTACAGGTGATGATTGGAGCATAGTATTCATTTCTTTGAAAAGCACCAGGACATGTAATATGGGACTAGACAACAAATCTTAGGTGTCCAATTCATTGGTTTAGATAGAACATGAGAGAAATTCAGGTATTTTTGTAAGAAACCAGAGATGGATAGAGGCGATTAACCTGTAGAAATTCAGGGAAAAGCTGAGCAAACTCTTTACCATCCGCATAATAATTGTTGTACAAGATAGGCATAGTTATGATTTGATGCAAAATCTGTGAGGAAATGATAGCCAAATCAATGGTTTGGATAACTTAACAATTGGACAGAGAAAAAGGTTAAGAGGAAACAGAATACCTGAAGAGAAGTTCCAAATGTACTGCCACATATGAAAAGTAGGCTTCCAAACCCGTTCAAGACTATTAATGTGGCAACTAGATACTTATTCTGTGAAGAATGAATAGCAAATGACATTAATTTATTTCTAGTTTGAAAAATTACAGATTGTTGAAGTAAAATGAAACTGCAATGTTAAGTCCAAACTCCGAAGCAAGTAAGCACATATATACTTGAAATGGTTGCAGTTATACTCCAGTTCAAGCCACTACAAGTTTTGAAAAATCATTTAACTTTGGTTTCAAAGAAGCTACAACAACCTTACCATTCTCCCCATATTCAATGTACCTGTGGCAGAGGCAAATTTTGATACTCAGGAAAGACAATATAATGACAGACATTGTTCATCAACAATGAATTGTTATATGAAATTACTTAGGTTATGCTTAGAGGTCTAGTCGTACGGAATTTGAAAAGTGGAAGAACTTATACAATTAAGGGAATACTGGTTCCTTTTGTTTTTAATTTTTGATAAACCGAAATTAAAAGTGATCTGAGTAGGGATTTCAAACCGTATGTGTTCAACACTAAACCAACAACAACATCAACACAACAAGTTGCAGTAGTGCTAGTAACACATATGGATAGAATGAATTGTAGTTGCTCTAGCAGGAGGCTAGTAACACATATGAATGGAATGAATTGAAGTTGTATATTCGACAACAACATCAAATGACCAAACAAAAGACATTCACCACTAAATCCAAGTAATAGATAAGATATCCAAGTAGGGATTTCATACCATACGTGTTCACCGTGCTTCAAGTCACAACAACTCGCAGTCGGCAGTCATCTGTTGGAGAGTCAGGGTCGAGGTGGAGAATCGCCCGCCGCTCACAGTCACCAGTCATCGCCACCAGTCGCAATTGTCAATCGCCGGATGGTTGGAATCGATTTCGCCCTTGAACACGAAGGAGAGTTGGGATCGATAGGTTAGGGTTAACGTAACTACAGAGAGGTTGCCAGTGCGTTGTTTTCCTAATTAGGCTCAAAACGATGCCGGTTAATTAGGCTTTTTTACCACAGTTATTTAAAAACCGGGGTCCGAGATCGTTGTGTCACCATGGTTAATAATATAACCGGAGTCCGAAATTTTAATACTCCGGTTAAATCATATAACCGGGATCCTAATTTTTTTTTAAATAATTAAAAATCAATTGTCCTCGGTTATACATATAACTGTAGTCCGAAAATACATTTGATCACGGTTCTTTCAAACCGCTCCAACATAAGCGAGGTCTATGGAGGGTTTTTGTACTAGTGCCAATAGAAGATCTTGAAACCTTTCCCAAGATTTAAACAAACTTTCGTTAGGTTTCATATAAAAAGCATTAATCTTACCTCTCAACTCCGCCGTCTTGGATGGCGGAAAGAACTTGGTGAGGAATTCCGAAGTCAAATCCTCCCATGTGTTAAGTCTTCCAGCCGGAAGAGCTTCGTACCAAGACAAAGCCTTGTCCTTTAAAGAGAAGAAGAACAGTTTTATCTTGTAATTGTTGATGACAGCTCTCTTCAACTTCATTGTCTCCATGAGAATCTCAAAATTCTGTAAGTGTTGGTGTGGAGATTTAGCATCCGTTCCACCAAATTGACTTTGGCGAACCATGGTAATAACTTGCGTTCTAAACCCGAAATCCTAGGCGTTTTCACCTCTGAAATTTACACCTAAACGACTTGGTTGCTGAATTGGATCCATCCGTTGCCCAAGGGTTCGTGGTTGATCCTTGCCATCAGCGGCTCTCACATCTCTAACGGGAATGCGAGGATTAACATATGTTCTAGAATTTTTACGAACTGGATGGATTATTTGTGCAATATCCTCTAGGTCCGGCATGTCATCATCGTCGGATGATTCAACTCTAATGGATCTATTTGAATTAGCTTTCTTACTTCCGGCGCCTTTATCTAACTGCATTTGTAGAATTATCACCCTAAGCTCCTTAATTTGAGCTTGATTTCTCTCTCGATCAGCTCGAGCAACAGCTTGCTCCTCAAGACGTAGTCTTTCGCTTATAATCAATTGAGCTCTAGTATCTTCCAACTCTTGTTGGTTATTCCTCTCGTTATATTCAGCCATCCTTTTCTCCCTTAACTTTCGCTTCAAAGTCTTCTCAAGTTCGGGATCAAAAGGAACAAGGTCTTTCGCGGATCTAGACCTTCGCATACACCTAAAATTCTACAAAATCACTCAAAAAGAAAAATCAAATAACAAGAGCAAAGCTCTCAAGCTCGACAGCCGAGAGCTGAATTTGGCCTAAACCAAATCCCCAGCAACGGCGCCAAAATCTTGTTCGCTCTAAAGTGTGTGTCACTAAGTATTAAATTTATAAAACTGAAATCAAAGCAAAGCGAACCCGCAGTGTACGGATCGGCGTAGTAAAGCAAGAATTCCAAAGTATCGAATTCAGGGATTTGGGGGGGACAAAATCAGTTCACAAATTTTCAAGCAAGTAAATATAGAAACTTTGCAAATAATATTGGGAAAACAACAATTCTAAAGATCCGGATATCCAATTGTGGTAATTGATTCAAGATATTCTATAGATGTAAGGACACAGTTGGGATATCAAAGGTATAACTAATGTAAGGTTATGTACGGTGAAGTTCTAAAACCCTATATGTCTCACCCAAGGACTCTCTCTATAAAGGTTGTTGAGGCTGCAGTATTGAAAGGATCAAAGGATAGGAATTACTCTCAAATACCCATGCCCAAACCCAAGGGAATCAAAGACAAGCCAAAACGGTTAAGGTTGTGACACTCGAAATCGAAAAAGAGGATGTTGAGTCTCACTGCTACCTAGAAAAGGTAAGCCAAGGCTAGGTTAAAGCAAATCTTTAACTTTGGATCAAAGCAAAAGCAAAGGACGTACGACAGAGGAAACCACGGTCGGATCTTGAAGAACCAAGGCCGTGGAACTCAAGAACAGGCCGTGGAAAACCTCGACGACGAGGTTTCTCACAACTCTCAGGGTCCAATCTGTTTACATTCAATCTATCATTATCTAAGCTACAACTATCAACCCTTCACCTTAGAATTGCTAAAGGGTTTTAGCCAACAATCATTGTCATTGAATCAATAATCAAGTTTAAAAGAGAAAAAGGGTAAAATCTCGAAAACTCAATAATAACCAAATAGTCAATCTCGAAAACAAACAATAAGTATATGTGTTCAATGAAAGCGGAATAGGGAACAAAAATCCTCACAACAATCTATAGGTATAATGAAGAATGGGATGTCAATCCACCTTCAAATGTAAACCCTAAGATCTTCCTAAGTACACAATCTCAAAATGCGTCCTTCTCGGGATCTTCCCTGTACGCGATGAAATCTTCCTAAGCAATCTCCAATGAAATGTAGCGTATGCATCCGCCCCTAATTTCTCCTTTGTTCGGTCTTATTATAGGTAAAAAGTAGGGTTACGGAAAAACCTGATAAATGCTGCTGACGTGGCAAATATGACACGTGGCAACCGTTATAAGAATCACGGTCTAGTGTAAACTTCCACAGTCGTGGTTCTGGTCGTAGAATAGCCATCACACATCCTTTCGGATTGTCCTCTTCCCTTGGTCTCTAGAAACTTCTCTAGCCTTGCTGAAAACTTGGTTTTCTAAAGCTTTTTGTGCTTTATCAACCTAAGTGATATGATTCTCTAGTCCCTGGAGCTTCCCCAAGATTGTCTCCAGCATAGCATCATGCTTAACCTTCTCCGGTTTACTCGAATTATTTGAAGTTTGACCTTGACTTTTCAAAGGAGTAGAAGAAGAAGAAGGTGTTAGTGCATTTTCAGCATGTGAATAGGGATTACCGGGGTTTTGTTAGTTGGATCTCCAATTGTTGTTGTTGGTATTTCAGTTATTGTTCCGGTAGTTGTTCCTATTGCCTTGATTATTGTCCCTTCCTAGGTAGCCAACATCTTGCTCCTTCGTTCTTTGAAGGCTAGTTTTTATGACTTCCTTCAACTCCTTGATCTCATTGTTGAGGGAAAATATTTGAGTTTGTGCAGCATGAGTTAACTTTGCACCTAGATCTCCCGAATTCCGATTCCCATCATCGACTTTCCAATGAGAATACCTCTCAATCACTTGGGCTTGCTTCTCAATGAAATCCCAAGCGTCATCCTCTCTCATGTCCATGAAAGTTCCACAAGAAAGGGATTGAAGTTTAAATTGCATTTCCACATCCAGCCTCTTGTAGTAGATCTCCAATAATTCCAGCTTTGAAATGCCGTGATGCGGGCAATCCAATAGAAGATCTTGAAACCTTTCCCAAGATTTAAACAAGCTTTCGTTAGGTTTCAAGTAAAAAACATTAATCTTACCTCTCAACTCCACCGTCTTGGATGGCGGAAAGAACTTGGTGAGGAATTCCGTAGTCAAATCCTCCCATGTGTTAAGTTTTCCAGCCGGAAGAGCTTGTTACCAAGACAAAGCATTGTCCTTTAAAGAGAAGAAGAACGGTTTTATCTTTTAATTATTGTTAACAGCTCTCTTTGGCTTCATTGTCTCCATGAGAATCTCAAAATTTTGTAAGTGTTGGTGTGGAGATTTAGCATCCATTCCACCAAATTGACTTTGGCGAACCATGGTAATAACTTGCGTTCTAAACCCGAAATCCTAGGCGTCTTTACCTCTGAAATTTACACCTAAACGGCGTGGTTGCTAAATTGGATCCATCCGTTGCCCAAGGGTTCGTGGTTCATCCCCGGCATCAACGGCTCTCACATCTCTAGCGGGAATGCGAGGATAAACATATGCTCTAGGATTGTCACGAACTGGATGGATTATTTGTATAATATCCTCTAGGTCCGGCATGTCATCATCGTCGGATGATTCAACTCTAATGGATCTATTTGAATTAGCTTTCTTACTTCCGGCGCCTTTATCTAATTGCATTTGTAGAATCATCGCCCTACGCTCCTTAATTTGAGCTTGATTTCTCTCTCGATCAGCTCGAGCAACAGCTTGCTCCTCAAGACGTAGTCTTTCACTTGTATTCAATTGAGCTCTAGTATCTTCGAACTCTTGTTGGTTATTCCTCTCGTTATGTTCAACCATCCTTTTCTCCCTTAACTTTCGCTTGAAAGTCTTCTCAAGTTCGGGATCAAAAGGAACAAGGTCTTCGCGGATCTAGACCTTCGCATACACCTAAAATTCTGCAAAATCACTGTTAGCATGAAATATTTTGATATTCTAGGCACGTTTTCTAAGTATATTTCATCCATTTTGGTACTCATTAATAAAGCAGTGAAGCAATTGTGAGTTAGTTCATCTATTTTGTCGATATAGAGGTCTACATAAGCTTTGTGTTGATTGTAGGCAATTAATAGCTAAAATCGGACAAATCGAGGGAGAATGGAGACGGATTGAGCATGTCCAAGGATTAAGGACATCACTAGGAGCTAAGGAAGATGCTAAGTTGAAGAATAGCACGAGACAAAGGAGAATTACGATCTACATGTGTTCCACGCCCTGAAATACGGCCGTATTAGGATCCACGCTCTAATCCACGGCCGTGGAACTTTGGCAACACAAGCGTGGAGCATTCCAGCAACTTACACGGCCGTGGAGGATTTGAAGCAACCGTGATCAAGTTCCACGCTCTAAATTACGGGCGTGGAACCTTCCACGACCGTGATCTTGGCGATCTTTTACGCAATATTTTAAGCCACGATCTACTACGCACATGGGCCGAAGATACATTTTATCCAGCCCTATAAAAGGAAGGAAGGAAAGAGATTCCGTCACCTTCGCTACCTCGCTTACACCTCCGTTTATGGTTTGCATCCTTGCTTACGCCTCGAGCTTAGACTTTTGTCTACGGAGTTACACGTGCCTAGGGTTTGAAGCAGGACGTGTGGAGATTGCTATTTCGCAACGGAGATTTGTGAAGAGTTGAAGATTTGGAGATTCGTTTGTGACGGAAGTTACGCTTTTGATTCCTAGGTTTGATTAGAAGACGGATTGACATCCCGTTCTTCGTTCTTATCTAGACTAGTTACTTGTTTGTGTTTATTCCAAATCTGAGTTGCATTATCATTGATATTTGTGGATTTGAGATTGTTTTGAAGGTTATTGATGGTTTTTGGAAGTTTTCATCTTTCATTCTTTTAAATCTTGAATTTGATATCATAATGACTGTTGTTGGCTAAAACCCTTTAGCAATTCTAAGGTGAAGGGTTGATAGTTGTGGCTTAGATGATGATAGATCGATCGTAAACAGATTGGACCTTGAGAGTTAGAGAGAATCGCTGACGAACCTAATCCACGGTCTGTTCTTGATCTTCCACGGCCGTGGAACTCAAGAACTACCCGTAATTTTGTGTCAGTTACGAACCTTGCTTTTACTTTAATCCAAAGCTAAAGATTTGCTTTAACTTAGTCTTGGCTTACCTTTTCTAGGTGGTAGTGAAGCCTCAACAACCTCTACCTCGATTCTGAGTGTCACAACCTTAATCGGTCTAGTTGGTCTTGATCCTTGGATTACAAGTTTGGGTATTTGACGTTAATTCTTACCTTTAGATCCTTTCTATACTGAAGCCTCAACAACCTTTATAGAGAGTATCTTTAGTTGAGTTATATAAGGTCTCTGAACTTCACCGTACATTGCCTTACATTCGTATACCTTTGCAACTCTTAATTCTGTCCTTATATCTTTAGTATATCTTGAATCGATTGCCACAACTGGATTCCTGGATCTTTAGGATTGTTGTTTTCCTATTACATTTGCAAAGCTCATACATTTACTTGCTTGACGATCTATAATTGGATTTAACCCCCCAAATCCCTATGTTCGATACTCTGGAATTCTTGCTTAACTACGTCGATCCGTACACTGCGGGTTCGCTTGCTTGATTTCTAGTTTTATAAATTTAAGACTTATTTGCACGCACGCTAAGTGGCGAACAAGTTTTTGGCACCGTTGCCGGGGATTTGGTCTAGGCCGAATTCGGTTATCGGTTGTCAAGCTTGGGAGCTTTTCCCTTGTTATTTGATATCTCTTCGAGTGTATCCGCAGGTCTAGGAACAACGAAGACCTCTTACCTCTTGATCAAGAGCTTGAGAGGACTTTAAGGAGAAAGCTTAAGGAAAGAAAAATGGTTGAAGAAAGAGAACGTGATTACCAAACGGAGTTAGCGGAAAAGGAAGCTCAACTCCAATGGAGTGAGAAGACTCGTAGGGAAGAGATGGATCGTCATCAAACGAAGGTTGATGATCTATCGGACATGATGTTCCAAATGAGGTTGGAAATAAACAACCTCAAGGAGAAAAAGAGAAGAAGAAGACCGGGAAGATCGATTAGAGCCAACTCATCCAATGAGGATAGCGACTCCTCCATGCCACCACTAGAGGAAATTGATCCGACGATCAATGTGAATCCATTCTTTCCACGGCCAGCTGCAAATCGCCGTGTTCCACCTAGAGGCGCGAGAGTCGAACGTGTGGATGAGGAGCCAAGAACTCTTGGCCAAAGGATGGATCCAACGCAGCAACCACGCCGTTTAGGTGTGAACTTTGATGCTGATGATGTACAAGGGTTTAGCTTCAACCCTCAAGTTATTACCATTGTTCACCAAAATCAATTTGGTGGAATAAGCGCTGAATCTCCACACCAACATCTAAAAAATTTTGAGATCATGATGGAGATAATGAAGCCAAAGAATGCAACTACCAACAACTATAAACTCAAGCCTTTCTTCTTCTCCTTGAAGGGGAAAGCATTGTCTTGGTATCAAGCTCTTCCAAGTGAGAAGCTTGAAACATGGGAGGATCTTTCTTCGGAATTCCTCACTAAGTTCTTTCCACCATCCAAAACGGCGGAGTTAAGAGGTAAGATTAATGCATTTTCTATGAGATCTAACGAAAGTTTGTTTCAATCTTGGGAAAGATTTCAGGATTTGCTATTGGATTGCCCTCATCATGGCATATCCAAGCTTGCACTATTGGAGATATACTATAAGGGGATAGATGTGGAGACACAATTCAAGCTCCAATCCCTTTCATGTGGTACATTCATTGACATGAGGGAAGATGACGCTTGGGACTTCATTGAGAAGCAAGCGCGAGTTATAGAGAAGTATTCTCATCGGAAAGTGGAGGCGAATCATGTGGATCAAGGAGCAAAGCTATCACAAGCAGCTCAAACTCAAATCTTTTCTCTCAACACGGAGATTAAAGAGTTGAAGGAAGCCATCAAAACCAACTTTCCGAAGCACAAGGAGCAAGATGTGGGTTACTTAGGCAACAACAATAACCACAACGGTGGTGAGAATACAAACCACAATAACCGGAACAACAACCGGAATAATTGGAACAACAACAACAACAATCGGAACAACAATTGGAACAACAATAGGGGTTCAAACAACAACAATTGGCGTCCCAACCAACAAAACTCCGGTAATTCTTATTCTTCCAATTCAGAAAATTCACTAACTCCACCTTCCTCTTCTTCCACTCCTTTGAAAAGCCAGGGGCAAACATCTAACGGTGGAAGTACTTCGGGGAAAGAGAAGCCCGATCTCATGTTGCAAACAATTTTGGGGAAGCTTCAAGGATTGGAGACTCGCATCATCAAGGTTGATGATCATATAACTAAGGTTGATAAAGTCCAAAAGGTTTTAGAAAATCAAATGTTTAGTCATGCGGAGGAAGTCCCTAGGAATCAAGGGAAACTTCCAGGAAAAACGGAGGACAACCCAAAAGGAAGGGTGATGGCAATCACAACTAGGAGCGGAGTGACAACTACCGACCCGCAGCCTAAATTTGTAGAAGTCCCCGTTGACAAAGAGAAAGAAAAGGGGAAGGAGAAGGAAGATGTCTACGTTCCTCCTCCAGCTTAGAAACCTCCCCTACCATTCCCGCAATCTAGAGCAAGAGCGCGTCTAGACAAGCAATTTGGTAAGTTTATTGAACTCATGAGCAAACTGCATATTAATATACCTTTCATTGATGCTATTGTAGGTATGCCAGCTTATGGTAAGTTCTTAAAGGAGATCCTCTCTAACAAGAGGAAATTAGAAGATTTTGGAGAGGTTAAGATGAGTTCGGATTCATCGGACCTCATCAAAACCATGAAAGAGAAAATGCCCCTAAAGCTAAAGGATCCGGGGTCATTTTGTATTCCCATAGGAGTGGAAGATGTCACATATGATGCATTATGTGACTTGAGAGCAAGCGTGAGCATCATTCCGCTTGCCTTATGCAGGAAGATCGGTTTAGGCGATCCTAAACCGGTGAAGGTGACGTTGTACATGGAGGATCGTTCCATAACTCGCCCCGTCGGTATAGTTGAAGACGTCCCGGTCAAGCTTGGTAAGTTCTATGTCCCTATAGATTTTGTTGTGCTTGACATTCCTGCAGATAGTCCGGTCCCGATCATTCTCGAAAGACTGTTTCTTGCAACATCCGGCTGCATAGTCGATTGCAAGAATGCTAGACTCGCCTTTGACATAGGAGGAGAGAAGGTAGAGTTCGTTCTTTCCACTCTAGTGAAGGAACCAGTTTTTGATGAGGATATATTCAATATCCAAGATGAAGAAGGGCTATCTAGAGAGGAGGTAAGTGCTATTCTCTTCAAAGATCCTTTGCAAAAAGTTATTTCTATGAGCTTAATGGATATAGGGGAAGAAGAGGATTGTAATGAGGAAATTGAAGTCTTAGAGCAGCAAGAAGAAATGCATGAAGAATGATTTGAGAAACTCCACGATGAAGAAGAAAACGTACTGATCCACGGTCATACACTGTATTCCACGGCCGTGGATTTCACCAACAAAAGCGTGGAGCACTCCAGAGGGTTACACGGCCGTGGAGGAAACAGAGCCACCGTATTTGCATTCCACGCCCAAAATTACGGCCGTGGATAAGACAGAGGTGCCGTAATTTTGGGTGAATTCGAAGACATTTGTGTCTCTTCTACAACTCCTCTTGATCCTTCTCCAACACCTTCTACATCCTTAGAGACTTCTAAGGAAGCGTCGGATGTTACTCAAGAGCCATTGGAAACTCCGATAGTTATGGAATTGAAGCCACTTCCTAATCATCTAAGGTACGCATTTCTTGGACCTAACTCTACCTTTCCGATAATTGTTAGCTCTGATTTAAGCATAGATGAACATAGTAAGCTTATTGTTGTCCTTAAGAAACATAGGAAAGCCTTAGGATATACTATAGAGGACTTAGTTAGAATCAAACCTTCCCTATGCATGCACAAGATCTTAATGGAAGAGGACTTTAGAACTTCGCGACAACCTCAAAGGCGGTTGAATCCGACCATGAAGGAGGTTGTCAAGAAGGAAATTCTTAAACTACTTGATGCAGGTATCATCTATCCTATCTCCGATAGCAAGTGGGTGAGCCCCATACAAGTGGTTCCAAAGAAGGGAGGAATGACGGTCATCACCAACAAAAATAATGAGCTCATTCCTACACGAACTGTAACAGGATGGCGGATGTGCATAGACTACCGCAAGCTAAACAACGCGACGAGGAAGGATCACTTCCCACTACCTTCATCGATCAAATGCTTGAAAGGTTAGCACAACATTCACATTTCTGTTATCTTGACGGTTATAGTGGTTTCTTTCAGATTCCGATACACCCGGATGATCAAGAGAAGACCACGTTCACGTGCCCGTGGGGTACGTTCGCCTATAGGAGGATGCCGTTCGGGCTTTGCAACGCCCCAACCACCTTTCAAAGGTGCATGATGGCCATCTTCTCCGAATATATAGAGGAAATCATGGAGGTTTTTATGGATGACTTCTCCGTTTATGGTTCCTCTTTTGACAATTACCTTTCTAACCTTGCTCTTGTATTACAAAGGTGTGAAGACACTAACCTAGTTCTTAATTGGGAAAAGTGTCAATTTATGGTAAAAGAAGGCATTGTATTAGGGCACTTAATCTCTAGTAGAGGGATTGAGGTTGATAAAGCTAAAATAGAGACAATAGAAAAGCTTCCTCCCCCAACTTCGGTGAAAGGGATAAAAAGTTTTCTAGGACATGCTGGATTTTATAGGCGTTTCATAAAGGATTTCTCTAAAATATCAAAACCGCTTACTAATCTATTGATGAAGGATGCAACTTTTGAGTTTTCACAGGAATGTTTAGTTGCGTTCAATATGATTCGGGAAGCTCTAATTTCAACTCCGATTATCCAACCTCCGGATTGGAATCTTCCCTTTGTGGTTATGTGTGACGCAAGTGACGTAGCTATAGGAGCTGTCCTTGGACAAAGAAAGGAAGGGCGAACCCACACTATCTACTACGCTAGCAAGACGCTAGATGAGGCGCAGCTCAAATACGCCACTACCGAAAAAGAGTTCTTAGCCATTGTATATGCAATTGACAAATTTCTCTCTTATCTTGTAGGTGCAAAGGTAATTGTATACACGGATCATGCTGCGATTCGGTATCTCCTTGCAAAGAAGGATGCGAAACCAAGGCTAATTAGATGGATTCTTCTCCTACAAGAATTCGATCTAGAGATCCGCGACAAGAAGGGTTCGGAAAATTCTGTTGCGGATCATTTGAGTCGCCTAACACATCTAGAGGACGACCATCTACCTATAGATGACTCCTTTCCGGACGAGCATTTACATATCATAGAGGAGTGCATCGATGTGATCACCAAAGGTAACGAACCATGGTTTGCTGATTTTGTTAACTATTTGGTTTGTCAGGAATTACCGCCCGGATTATCCTACGCACAAAGAAAGAAGTTCTTTAAGGATGTTCGGGAATACTTTTGGAATGAACCTCTCCTCTTTAAGAGAGGTCCGGATGGCATTATTCGGCGATGTGTGCCGGAAGATGAGATGCAAAGTGTCATCCGCCATTGTCATTCACTACCATGCGGAGGACACGCTAGTTCGAACAAGACTAGCGCTAAGGTATTGCAATCTGGATTCTTTTGGCCTACTCTATTTAAAGATGTGCAAACCTATGTTTCCTGCTGCGATGCTTGTCAAAGAACAGGAAATATATCTAGGAGGAATGAGATGCCTCTCAACAACATCCAAGAGGTGGAGATCTTCGACGTTTGGGGAGTAGACTTCATGAGACCTTTCCCATCATCTTGTGGTAACCAATACATACTTTTAGCGGTTGATTATGTTTCAAGATGGGTTGAAGCGATTGCCTCTCCCACCAATGATGCCATGGTAGTGGTTAAGTTCTTTAACAAGACCATCTTCCCACGATTTGGGACACCAAGGACTATCATTAGTGATGGAGGCTCTCACTTCATTGCCCGGCGCTTTGAAGCTCTCTTAGCTAAGTATGGGGTGACTCACAAGATCGCCACCCCTTATCATCCACAAACTAGTGGACAAGTGGAGATCTCAAATCGAGAGATCAAAGGAATCCTAGAGAAGACGGTTTCAAGGACTAGGAAGGATTGGTCTTTGAAGCTAGATCATGCATTATGGGCGTACTGGACTATGTATAAGACTCCCATTGGAACCACACCATACAACCTTGTGTATGGGAAGTCTTGTCACTTACCGGTAGAGTTGGAGCACAAGGCGTTTTGGGCAATCAAGTGGCTAAATTTCAGCATGAAGGAAGCGGGAGAGAAGCGTCTCTTGGACCTAAATGAGCTTGAAGAACTCCGCTTGAACGCTTACCAAAACGCCAAGATCTTCAAAGAAAGAGCGAAGCGTTGGCATGATAAGCATATCATCCCAAAGGACCTCAAAGAAGGAGATCAAGTCCTCCTCTTCAATTCAAGGCTCCGTCTCTTTCCAGGTAAGCTTAAATCTCGTTGGACCGGACCTTTTCTAATCAAACGTATTTTCCCCATGGTGCAGTTGAAGTATGGGGTGAAACGGGCGGAAGCTTTAAGGTGAACGGTCAACGACTCAAGAAGTATACACCGGAACTCCAAGCTGAAGAGTTCGCGCCCACCGCACTAGAATAAGTGCGAATTTGGTCTAGCTACGGACCTTAAACAAAGCGCTTCTTGGGAGGCAACCTAAGGTATTGCACTTACGTTTTTGTTTTTGATTCATAGTTTAGCTTAGTATAGACGTTTTGCTTTGTTTTGCCTTCGATACCTTCCGGTATGTTCGTGTTTTTGGATGTAGGAACAGTGGAAAAGAAAGGGGAAAGGAAAAGTTTGAAGAAAATTGACGAAACTTGGACTTTGGAGCATTACAAAGAGTTCCATGGCCTAAACCACGGCCGTGACAGCTACAGTGACCGTAATTTTCAAAAGCCTGAGAAAAATCACCAAAACCACAGTTCCGTACATTTCCACGGCCGTGGAATCCCCCGACAGACCGTGATTTTAAAAAATTTTTACGGTCACTATATAAACCACGTTTCTTCACAAAACACACCACAAACACCCAAACCACGCCCAAATCGCCGATTCCACTCCCCTTCTCTCAAATCCTCATTCGTTGATCGTTTTCGACGATTCTTTGACCAAAACTAAAGCAAATCCAATCACCAACAAGATCCAAGCAGCAATTCGAGTGGCAAATCACCGGACAAGACGGAATTCGGATTACAAAATCCAAAAACCTAGGTTTTTGGTTCTTTCTCTCTCTTTGTCGATTTGGCTTCATTTTGCTAGAAATTTTAGGAAGAACTGATTGGAATTGGACGGAAATTAGTCTAGGACTGTTTGCTGCTGAGTTTGGTGTGATTCTGTTGAGATTTGCAAAATTACGTGCCGAACCACGGTTCCTGGAGAAACCACGGCCGTGGAACCCCTAGAACAGACCGTGGAATTTTGTGAGAAGAGTGTCCGGTAGGAATAAGGATAAGAATAAGGATAACAACAAGGATAAGAACAAGAAAAGGAAGGGCAACCCCTCTTCCTCTTCTAGAGCACCACCCCCTTCATCCCCTTCACCTCCATCATCACCAGCACCACCTCCCCCTAGGATCCCTACTATCCACGAGGATCATCTAGATGCCTTAGAGAGGATAGAGGAGAGGACGGTCATTGGACCTAGATACTTACTGCTTGAGGAGTTAGAGCCTCTACATGTGATAGGAGACCTTACTTGGCTTTTGGATAGAGCCGGTTTAGTCATCTTCTCCGCTATTCGGGAAGATGCTTATGAGGAGATCACTAGGGAGTTTATGGTTTCCTTCGAGCATAGCCATGTTGACAAGACAGTTTCTTTCCGGCTGATGGAAAGAAACTATGATTTTTTGATTAGAGAGTTTGGAGCCTTCTTTGGGTTCCACGAGACCTTTAATGGCCGTTTCCCCAGTGGCGTGTACGCCAAGGATTTCTGGGAGGAGATCGCGATGGTATATGCCAGTGAGGACCGCTGACAACCTGCTGATACCAAGGCTAGATTGATCTATCATCTAGCCTTGAAGATTGCCCACAGAGTACTTTCTGAGTGTCTCTTCCCTAGGACGGAGACACCTCAGAAGATCAAGACGGACGAGCTTTTCCTTCTCTACTGTATGCTATATGGTAGACCAGTTGACTGCGCTACCCTCTTAGCTGCTACCATGAGCAAGCTAAAGAATAAGAGAGCTGGCAACATTGGATATGGTGGGATGGTCACCACCTTGCTAGACAGTTAGGGGTAGACTTCTCAGCTTGCACACGCATTGCAGCTAGACCCCTAGGACTTCATGCCCTCATGACTAGAGGCATTATTTTCCCTACCCATAGAGGTCCACCATACGCTGCTATGCCTTGGGAGAGTAGGACTAGGAGAGGCATTGAGTGGCTCCCTGAGTATTTCATTATGGCTGGACGCCATAACTGGAAGGCGACATTCGCTTCCATGCATGCGGACAAATTGACAGCCCCTCCCTATGTTCCACCACCGCCAGTTGTAGAGGAGGAGATGAGAGGGGATGACGAGTTTGAGGGAGGAGGAGCTGATCATGACTTTGGTACATTCCCGGATCAGCCGGATGTAGTTCCTGACCTTCCTAGACACTCTCCCCGCGCTACTAGAGCTTCAGGTTCATCCTCTCGCCGTGCTAGTGTGAGCGAGAGGCCTACATGGATGGCGGATCCTCCTTCATGGTATAGCACTCAGCCGGATTAGATGGGACCTCCACCGCCTTTGCACGCACAGCCGCCACCAGCACCAGCACCTTCAGATGCACCGGCGTGGTACAGCCAGCCGCCTGGTTGGTACGAGCAGCTGCCACAGTGGGCGACCAACCTTTCCGATAGGGTTGGAGCTTTGGAGATTTGTGCTGATGTTAGGGATGCACGAGCCGACGATCTTGACCATATGATGAGAGATGTTTACCGCCAGCAGTTCGGGCAGTACTATGATCCCAGCTTCTCCCCGTTTCCACCACCGCCTCCACCACAGTGAGAACCTTTGATGATCGACGTTTTAGCCGCTCCACCACCATTTTGTGAGTTCTTTTTCTTTCTTTCTTTTCTTCTTTTTCTTTTTGAACATTAGGGACAATGTTTGTTCCAAGTATGGGATGGGGTGTGACTAATAGTTTGTAATAACTCTTACTCACTTTTGTATGCTTCTATCGAGATTACCTTGCATGATCATTCTATTGTTGCACGTTTCATTATTGCATTGCATGAAAAAGCTTTTGAAAAACCCATAAACTTGAAAAATTTTGAAAATTTTATGCTTCTAAGGATAGAGATGATTTCTATGATAATCATCACTTGTGAATTGAGTTTTGATGACAATCACATGCTTAAACAAATAGTGAGTTGAAAAGAAATTGAATGAGTTGATTATTCCTCTTTTGCAAATTTCATAATGTGATGAATGTTGCTTAAATCATATCGAGAAATCAAGGTTGAAGTCACATGATAAGTTCTTATACTTCTTTTTGAAATGATTAAGGCAATTCGATTTTCTTTCTTCTTCCTTTGATCATTTAGCCCCTCATTGAAATAATGACCTCCTTTACCTATCCGGGAATTTGGAAGAGTTGATAATTGGCATGTTTGATGTGGGAGGGTCATGAAAGCAATACTTTGCATTCAAAAGAATAGAAAGAAATTATAGGTTTGGGGAAGTCAATCATGATGATGAGTAACTCGGCACCATTCACATAGTCGGGTGTTTGTGTCTTGCCAAAGTCGGATTGAGCGATATTCCTATCGGATTATGGTATGTGCATCAAGGGTTTGAGGCATCTCGCAAAAATGAGAAACGCCAATCTCCTAGGCTTCGGTTTTTGTGCACCTCTATCCATAACTCCAAAAGTAAAGTCGGAAAATAAATTGAAAAGAAGAGAGCGAAGCTCTAAGTTGAAAGTGTTGCGTAAACCGCAAGAGAAAAAGAAAAGAGTAGTTATCCACTTTCTCGGATTCATGCACCACATTCCTTAAAGTTCTCCCTCCCTTTCCGCATTCTAGACCTTGTTTGAAAGTCCTTAAGATCAAGAGAATGATATATGACTTGGTGATCTAAATTGAAGTTTCTTATGATTGATTTTGATAATGTTTGAAGGTTGTGATGTTTACATGGAAGTTTGATCAATTCGTGAGCTTTGTTTACTCTTTACTCTTTGATTATGTGTATGAAAGTATTATAAACGAATGAAGCAAGATTTGAGAATGATCTATTGTTTAGAAAGCATATTCATCTAAAAGAAGTTTTGCTTTGAGAATGTACACATATTTCATCCTAACTTGAGTTTTAAAGTTTTCGAAAGACCTTGCTTAGGGACAAGCAAGTGACAAGTATGGGGTTATTTGTTAGCATGAAATATTTTGATATTCTAGGCACGTTTTCTAAGTATATTTCATCCATTTTGGTACTCATTGATAAAGCATTGAAGTAATTGTGAGTTAGTTCATCTATTTTGTCGATATAGAGGTCTACATAAGCTTTGTGTTGATTGTAGGCAATTAAGAGCTAAAATCGAACAAATCGAGGGAGAATGGAGACAGATTAAGCATGTCCAAGGATTAAGGACATCACTAGGAGCTAAGGAAGATGCTAAGTTGAAGAATAGCACGAGACAAAGGAGAATTACGATCTACATGTGTTCCACGCCCTGAAATACGGTCGTATTAGGATCCACGCTCTAATCCACGGGCGTGGAACTTTGGCAACACAAGCGTGGAGTATTCCAGCAACTTACACGGCCGTGGAGGATTTGAAGCAACCGTGATCAAGTTCCACGCTCTAAATTACGGGCGTGGAACCTTCCACGACCGTGATCTTGGCGATCTTTTACGCAATATTTTAAGCCACGATCTACTACGCACATGGGCTGAAGATACATTTTATCCAGCCCTATAAAAGGACGGAAGGAAAGAGATTCCGTCACCTTCGCTACCTCACTTACACCTCCGTTTAGGGTTTGCATCCTTGCTTACGCCTCGCGCTTAGAATTTTGTCTACGGAGTTACACGTGCCTAGGGTTTGAAGCAGGACGTGTGGAGATTGCTATTTCGCAACGGAGATTTGCGAAGAGTTGAAGATTTGGAAGATCGTTTGTGACGGAAGTTACGCTTTTGATTCCTAGGTTTGATTAGAAGACGGATTGACATCCCGTTCTTCATTCTTATCTAGACTAGTTACTTGTTTGTGTTTATTCCAAATCTGAGTTGCATTATCATTGATATTTGTGGATTTGAGATTGTTTTGAAGGTTATTGAAGGTTTTCGGAAGTTTTCATCTTTCATTCTTTTAAATCTTGAATTTGATATCATAATGACTGTTGTTGGCTAAAACCCTTTAGCAATTCTAAGGTGAAGAGTTGATAGTTGTGGCTTAGATGATGATAGATCGATCGCAAACAGATTGGACTCTGAGAGTTAGAGAGAATCGCCGACGAACCTAATCCACGGTCTGTTCTTGATATTCCACGGCCGTGGAACTCAAGAACTACCCGTAATTTTGTGTCAGTTACGAACCTTGCTTTTACTTTAATCCAAAGCTAAAGATTTGCTTTAACTTAGTCTTGGCTTACCTTTTCTAGGTGGTAGTGAAGCCTCAACAACCTCTACCTCGATTCTGAGTGTCACAACCTTAATCGGTTTAGTTGGTCTTGATCCTTGGATTACAAGTTTGGGTATTTGACATTAATTCTTACCTTTAGATCCTTTCTATACTAAAGCCTCAACAACCTTTATAGAGAGTATCTTTAGTTGAGTCATATAAGGTCTTGAAACTTCACCGTACATTGCCTTACATTCGTATACCTTTGCAACTCTTAATTCTGTCCTTATATCTTTAGTATATCTTGAATCGATTGCCACAGCTGGATTCCTGGATCTTTAGGATTGTTGTTTTCCCAATACATTTGCAAAGCTCATACATTTACTTGCTTGACGATCTATAATTGGATTTAACCCCCCAAATCCCTGTGTTCGATACTCTGGAATTCTTGCTTAACTACGTCGATCCGTACACTGCGGGTTCGCTTGCTTGATTTCTAGTTTTATAAATTTAAGACTTATTTGCACGCACGCTAAGTGGCGAACAATCACTCAAAAATAAAAATCAAATAACAAGAGCAAAGCTCCCAAGCTCAACAACCGAGAGCTGAATTTGGCCTAAACCAAATCCCCGGCAACGGCGCCAAAATCTTGTTCGCTTTAAAGTGTGTGCCAACGATCCTCATGACCGACTATCATAGCAATCTCTTTCCAGAACTCCTTAGCCTTAAATCCTCTAGGAAACATTCCATTGAACGTCTCATGGAACCCAAACATCGTCCCAAACTGCACAATAGAGAACTCATAGTTGCGCTCCATCAACTTAAAGGATATCGTTCGGTTAACGGCGCTATGCTCAAAGGAAGTGATGAACTCCCTTGTGATCTCCTCATATGCATCCTCCCTAATGGCGGAGAACACAATTAAGCCAGCCCTATCTAGTAGCCAAGTCAAATCATCAACCACATTCAGCTCTTGAAGTTCCTCCATGACTATGAACCTAGAAGCTATCACATTCCGCTTGGAAATGTTTTCCATGGCTCTAAGGTGTAATACCCAGAATTTTTATTCCGTTTAATTCCGAATCAATTCGGACTTTGAGCCGTTGACGGTTCCCATTCTATCTAGTATTTCTTTCTTCACAAATTTTATCATTTTATGTAGAATTTAATTCACATAAAATGATAGAATTATATCAAACCCTAAGTCTTATAATTATTTATCATTTTATGTAGAATTTAATTCACATAAAATGATAGAATTATATCAAACCCTAATTCTTATAATTATTTATCATTTTATGTAGAATTTAATTCACATAAAATAATAGATACATATCAAACCCTAATTTTTATAATTAATCCTTAACGACGACTTTAGACGAGATCATGATGAGGCTGAGACGAGATCACGACAAAGCTGTGACGAGATCACGACAAAGCTGTGACGAGATCACGACAAAGCTGAGACGAGGTCCTGACAAAGCCCGACAAGCTGTTGACAAGGTTTTGACAAGGCTGGACAACCTCAGGCCATTCTTTCTTACCTTGCTTCAGCCCAACCTTATGACTATGATCTTCAGCCCACACAACCACAGCCCACCTTCTCCTCCTTACTTGCTTGTGACCCATTCCCGGACTGCTTGTACAGGCCCAGCCGCAGCCCATGACAACCCTGCTTACATGCCAGCCGTAACTCCCTCTTCCTGCTGGCCGTTCAGCATTCTCCTCAAGCCCAAGAGCACACACGTTTTGGACATCTCAAAGATCGTAACTCCCAGCCGATCACGCCTCCTCTAGCTCTCTTCTGATACCTTCCATTCTCACCAGATCACGCCTCTTCCTGCACACGTTCAATTACAGCCTCTCTAACGCTGCACATAGGTCCTCAACGCAGCAGTAGGCAGCAACAACGGTCTTCAACATCGATCTTCTGCCCGTGGATCTCGCAAGCAGCAAGCCATCCAAGATCTGTCTCCTTTGCACCAAGCAGCCCCTTCCCCGTCGTGCAACCACCACCAACATCATAGGGACAGATCTCGCCTCTTCACACCAATAGATCTCTTGCAAGCGGCCTGTCCACTTCTGTGCAACAGCTGGCTCGACAACAACCTTGTGCAATCTCCTATATCCCTTCGAGTCTTGGAATCGAATAAGGTGGATACCCTTGCTTCCTTGCACTTCTTTCCACACCTTTTGTGTCTAATGAATGCCCTTCATGTCTCCTAATCATGCTCAGAACATCCATAGAAGAAACAGTGAAGATATAGGAGTTTGCTGAGTTTTCGGAAGTGAAGAACAGTAAAATTCGGCTCCAGTTTTGGGTAGGTTAGACTCCACCTTTACTGCTGATTTTCGGATATGTTTTAGTCGATATTCTATAGTATAACATACTAAAATTTGAGAGGAATCGGAGCTACGGTTTGAGAGTTATGGTGTTCCAAAGTTGACGCCTCATGCAGTTTTTATATATGTGCTGAGTGTTGGGGAAAACAACAAGTGATGCTGTTTTGTGAGAAGCTTTTGAATAAGCTCTTGATCTCCGTTGGGCTTGAATTTTAGATATGATATAGTTGACATATTGTTGTAGAACATATTAAAGTTTGAGAAGCATCCAGAGAGTGGTTTGGGATTTATGATTTTTTCAAGATTGAATCGTAAGCAGTTTTTCTGTTGTGCTGAAATTCGGTTTTGTGAGATAGTTTTAAATAGGATTTTGATCTCCTTTGCGGCTGAATTTTGGATATATTAGAGATAAGATTTTATAGTGGAACATATCAAAATTTGGGATAAATCCAGCGAGTAGTTTAGGAGTTATGATTTTTCAAAGTTAAGACAGCGTGTTGCTTGTTAAGTGTTGTAACCAACTTTAGAAATTTTTGTAGAAGCGATGTTTTAACACTTTTAAGAAATTATTTCTCCTATGAGTAGATGGGATATCATAGATGATCTAGGGAATTATTTCGGAATTTTTATAAGATTATTCGAATTTTATATTTGAAGCTGTAGTTGGACTTTAGTGACTTTTCGGAAAATAGAAAATGGGTAGTTTTTCTAGTTGTTACCTAAAATCATCCTAGGGAGTAGAATATGGTTAGTTAGCCTCAAATTATAATTTAAGTACATATTCCGAGTTTTTGGAAGTTCCGGGACTAAGGGTAAAATAGTCATTTTACCTTAAATAAACACTGTAATAACTTCTGCACATAGAATCGTATATCATAAGAGTTTTAGACTTATAAGTATCCAGGAAAATGTATTAACCCACGTGCCTCCTCTGACAGGCAACTGAGTTCTGCACTTACGGATTTAGTGGTGGGTAAGAGAGAGTTGAGATTTGATTCTGGTAAGTCCACGGACTTACTTAGCTGACTCTTGTATGAGTGTAATGTGTATGAGTGGTGTTTGTTAGTTATCATAAATAACGAAACCGGATTAGGCTGACTTTATTATTTACGTAATTGACCCAAGTGTATGATAACGGGTCGTGACATCATCTGCCTAGCTCTTGCGAGAGTCTAGGAGGTTCCTTGCGACCAGCCCAGTCAGGTAGACGATCATATGCATTAGTATCATTCCGCGTTGGTAAACGGGGACAGGGGCGAGGTTCGGGAATCCCTCTTGTCACAAAATAAGTATCATTAGTAATAACCTATCACCTAATTAAAGATAATAAAAGGATTGAGTGTTGCATGTTGATTGTGTATGTTGTGTGTTTGTGCTTTTACCTTTATACTTATGCATAGAATGTTAGCTAACGGTTTTATACCGCTTGTAGATGCCTTGCAGGTTAAAACAGTTGTAGAGAGATCCGAAGGGAATGGTCAGCCGGGTCCACGTACTTATTTAGTTGGGGACGGGATGTCTTATGTTCTTCTTATGTGTCGTTTTGGTACCTTTGCTTTGTAAGGCTGATACATATTCTTCATGTATATATTGTTTAAGGTTTTCAAATGTTTTAATTACTTTTGTGCCTTGTTGTAAGATCCAAGTTAAATTGTTGTCAAACTAAGGTCGGGACCCATTGTGAGGTCCTAACCAGTAGCTCCCCGAGTTCTCAGAATTTGGGGTATTACAATATGGTATCAGAGCTCTAGGTTGGCAACAATGGCACTTGAAATCTTCTGAAAGACCAAATGTATAAAATAACTAGAACCCGAAAGGGGTCTAAAATTTTCAAAACGGATTTATGTTTTCACACGCACGCATAGTCGGGTTGTTGGGTTAGTAGTACGTTGGACCACCATCGCTCTCCGTGGATCTCTACAACTTGGATCGATATGAGTTAGCATATGGATTTATTATGATGAGTATTAATGTATGTTATATATATGTGTATGTGTAATATGTTAGTATCCTAAATGATATATTATATCCTTTAGTTGTGATATCATGAAGCGATTATCGCCTCATGATAAATCGGTAGCAGACTTGAAGAGTTTTCAACACGAGACAAAGGACTCGGACCTTGGATCAAGTATTATACTCGGGTGGGCGTCCTAGTAACCCTTGTTAACCATCCAAAGAACTAATAGGCGAAGAAGTAAAGATGTGGAGATAATTTTGACCATAGTACAATCAAATGAGGAAGAATTCCCGAGTCAACTCAAATAGAAGAAATAGAAGGTCATACAAGGGACTGGGTTGTATGAAGCCGAGAGATGAATTATAAGAACCATGCAAGAGACTACAAGAGTGCGGAGTAGAGGTAACAATATTAGAATGAGCCAAGTAGAATTGAGTACAACCAAGATTGTGGAATCAAGGACATTACCATCGAGGCAGATGCCCCATATACCATTATGGGCATGAGAAACCAGAAGGGACAAAGTGTCAATCCGGGTGCGAGAATCTAAGGTGCACGGAATGAAGACCTACAATTGAGTGTAAAAGCGAAAAGGCAGACTCCACAAGCGTGGGGAGGTTTTGACCTCCTCAGAGATATAAGTAGTTTGAAGGAAACCGCGACGCCAATATCCAAAGAATGGAAGCCTGTAGCAGGGTCAACGGAGTTTCATGAAGGCGATATTACCACTAACTCCAGTGAAGAAATCTGTTTGGGAGAACGGCCATGCTAGACTCGAGAGTCCAGGGTAACCCGAATTATCACGGGACCTAAGCCATCAACACAGATGGTCCATGCAAAAGGAACTGTAAGAGGATGATCATTACGGCCATAAGAATTTCAAAGACGCTTGCAAGCTATCGTGAAAACTTGAAACGACTATTTATGCCAGATGAATGACACAATCGGACTAGAGAAATGGAGTTAGCCTATAAGAAGCGGAAGGGTGGAAGGTTGAACGAACTAAAGAAGTATAAAAGGATTGTTGTGAGCAACTGTTTACCTACTAGCTAAGGAAATTTTGACAGATCACAATTTACACGGAATGGAGAGATACAACTTAATGTAAGAGCGAAGGGTAGACTTCACAAGCCTGGAGACATTTTATCTTCTTTAAAGATAAGAATTCTAAACGGAATCACAACGCTAGTATCGAAAGGATTGAAGCCCTGTAACATAGTCAATAGATATTTGGAAGGAAATATTACGAACAACGCCGATTAAGGAACCTGTGCTTGAGAGAATCGTGTGGTGGACTCAAGAGCACAGGGTAACCTCCATTTATAACAGAACATAGGTCATCAACACCGACGGTTCCTGTAAAGGGACTACAATTGGGATGTAATTAAAAGTCATCGGAACTATAAGACGCTTACCATCTATCGTGGAGTGTTAGGAACGACTTTTGACGTCAAGTGAATGGCACAGTGAGACTTGAGAAAGAGAGTTGTCCCAAAGGACGCAGAAGAGTGAAAGATAAGACGAACTAAAGAAGGATAAAAGGATAAATCTAGTAGGTGATGTGGACCAAAAGTTTAATACCAGTAGAGGTATGAAATTGAGATAAGTCAATTATAGACTGACCTATGTCAACCAAGGACGTGCAAGTATTGTTTGGTATTGACGAGTTATGCGCCGTTACGAAGAGATATTTGTGATTGTGGATCTATGGAGTAGCTTTACCGATGCCTTAGAGGATTTCCTTAAGTAGGCAACGACAACCTTCATAGATGAATTAAAGGTATAAAGAGAAACGTTTCAAGGGTTACTTCTTGGCTAGTTAAGATCAAACTCCGGTCAAGTCAGGGAGTTTGGATCCGTGGTAGAAGAATTAAGAAAGTAAGTAGAAGAAGTTGTCTTTCAATTGTTGTTTTATTTTCTTAAGGCAAGTAAAGAAGGTACTTGGTACTTCATCCGTATAAGACTCATGGTGTAATTAGAAGAAAGAGTTTTGGGGTCAATCATGTTATACTTACAGAAAAGGTCCTTAGGATTAATGAGCGACAACAGGATAAGCAAAGTAGTGCAGCGGAAGCGTGGTGTGTCCTAACCCACAAAGCAAGAAGCTCAAGGATACTGATGGATGTCGTGTCGAGTTTAAGAAGGTGATAGTGGGTGAAATGCTTTCTAGTCGGAAGGAACGTGAGATAGGCTATGTGGAGTGACTGAAAATGTTGTACGGAAACTTAGGTGCATGTAGAGGTAATAGAAGGAGACTGGTACCCTATTATGGATCCGAGTGAAGAGTGATGGCTTTGTTACATGTTGCTAGACAAGTAGTGTGGAATTCTATACTAATAGAATACTCTAGAGTGAGTTTTCAGGATGGATTAGGAAAGAATTAATGATGTAATAAAAATATTGTGCATGGTCTGCACTAGAAAGCTCAAAGTGAGTAACTACCATCCTGAGTCGAAGATACATAAGAAAGAGAAGCGACAAGAGCATACTTGCAACCTAGTAACCGTGCTTAAAGAAAGCATAATCTCGGAGTAGATTTTATGTGTAATGTTATGTCAGAACAAAGCCTAGTTGCGTTTTGAGTTAGAGGGCTATTACTAGTCCGATAAAAGGGGAGGATATAAGAGTGCTATGTTGATAGTGTGCTAGCATTAATAGAGTAGTTATGATCAAATATCGGTGATATGAGATCACTTTGTGTCTAATACCGTCATTCTGGACATATTCTACGTCACTTAAGATTTTGGAAAATGCGTGAGAAGCCTAGGTTCGAGTTCACGATATATTAGAGATTTATAAATAATATAATAATGCCAAGTGAACAGAGAGGATGACCACTAGGTTTGATTTTTAGTTGTCTCGAGTGTTAGACCTGAAAAGGGTAAAGGTGACGATTCCTTACCTGAGGAATAAGATGACTGAGTAATATTAAAAGACAAGACCAAGTAGGTCGTGATATAAAGAGTATGGGGTACTTTGTAAATTGTTGGTGGATGTCCAAGACCTTGGGCCTGAGTGTGTAGTCAGAACCTTTTCAGAAGGCTGGAAGCAAGTGGTCATAACGAAGGGAAGAAAGTGGAATAGATTATTTTCCGTAAGGTCATCAAAGGATTTGGAAGTGAGTTGCGTATTGTAACCATTTGAAATTTTAAAGCGGTTTAGTTGTGACGGATGGACTAGTATTCCTCACCCTATTGGAGGGTGTAGCTTCAGTTTTCCACGGAGACTAAGTTTGGGAACTGAGTTTGAGAATTTCAGTTGGAGAGATACCTACCAGACACGAGTTAGGTCATCAGATTAGAGGATCAGACAATTGAGTCGGATGATACCGGTTAGATATCTGGTAACCACTGTAGAACGTGGTAGTAGACGCTTGTTATCTAAGTACCTGAAAAGATTTAAGATTCAGTGGTTTTATGAAAAGCTGATAAGGCTACCTAAGATATGAGTGATAGTAAGAGACGTAACCTTTCAAAGACCTATGTAGCGATGGTTGTAACCTCGAGAGTGACGAGTTAGGGCTTGACCTTGTATGTGTGATATTGTTTGACTACTTGTTCTTTTCATGATTGAGTGCTTAGTCAGTGATGTGTGCTTTTGGTAACCTTGATGTGCGGGATACTTAGATGTGGAAACGATGAGACTTTTGAGTAGTGATCAGATATACCTGTTTAGTGCCTTAAAGGCCGATCAGGATTGTCTTACCCTAAGTTTCGGGACGAAACTTATTGTTAAGGGGGAATTGATGTAATACCCGGAAATTTTCTTCCGACTAGTCCCGAAACAATAAGAACTTGACCAATTACGACGTTTTCGGCGCTTTAGTTCTTTAGTATGGATTCCGACATTATGTTATCTTCTTTTACGTTTTGAGACGAAACTTACTTTAAGGGGGTACTGATGTAATACCCATAATTTTTATTCCGTTTATTTCCGAATCAATTCGGACTTCGAGCCGTTGACGGTTCCCATTCTATCTAGTATTTCTTTCTTCACAAATTTTATCATTTTATGTAGAATTTAATTCACATAAAATGATAGAATTATATCAAACCCTAAGTATTATCATTATTTATCATTTTATGTAGAATTTAATTAACATAAAATGATAGAATTATATCAAACCCTAATTCTTATAATTATTTATCATTTTATGTAGAATTTAATTCACATAAAATAATAGATACATATCAAACCCTAATTTTTATAATTAATCCTTAACGACGACTTTAGACGAGATCATGACGAGGCTGAGACGAGATCACGACAAAGCTGTGACGAGATCACGACAAAGCTGTGACGAGATCACGACAAATCTGAGACGAGGTCCTGACAAAGCCCGACAAGCTGTTGACAAGGTTTTGACAAGGCTGGACAACCTCAGCCCATTCTTTCTTACCTTGCTTCAGCCCAACCTTATGACTATGATCTTCAGCCCAACATTATGACTATGATCTTCAACCCACACAACCACAACCCACCTTCTCCTCCTTACTTGCTTGTGACCCATTCCCGGACTTTGTACAGGCCCAGCCGCAGCCCATGAAAACCCTGCTTACATGCCAGCCGTAACTCACTCTTCTTGCTGGCCGTTCAACATTCTCCTCCAGCCCAAGAGCACACACGTTCTGGACATCTCAAAGATCGTAACTCTCAACCGATCACGCCTCCTCTTGCTCTCTTCTGATACCTTCCATTCTCACCAGATCAAACCTCTTCCTGCACACGTTCAATTACAGCCTCTCTAACGCTGCACATAGGTCCTCAACGCAGTAGTAGGCAGCTGCAACGGTCATCAACATCGATCTTCTGCACGTGGATCTCGCAAGCAGCAAGCCATCCAAGATCTGTCTCCTTTGCATCAAGCAACCCCTTCCCTGTCGTGCAACCGCCACCAACATCATAGGGACAGATCTCGCCTTTTCACACCAATAGATCTCTTGCAAGCGGCCTCTCCGCTTCTGTGCAACAGCTGGCTCGACAACAACCTTGTGCAATCTCTTATCTCCCTTCGAGTCTTGGAATCGAATAAGGTGGATACCCTTGCTTCCTTGCACTTATTTCCACACCTTTTGTGTCTAATGAATGCCCTTCATGTCTCCTAATCATGTTCAGAACATCCATAGAAGAAACAGTGAAGATATAGGAGTTTGCTGAGTTTTCGGAAGTGAAGAACAGTAAAATTCGGCTCCAGTTTTGGGTAGGTTAGACTCCACCTTTACTGCTGATTTTCGGATATATTTTAGTCGATATTCTATAGTATAACATACTAAAATTTGAGAGGAATCGGAGCTACGGTTTGAGAGTTATGGTGTTCCAAAGTTGACGCCTCATGCAGTTTTTATATATGTGCTGAGTGTTGGGGAAAACAACAAGTGATGCTGTTTTGTGAGAAGCTTTTGAATAAGCTCTTGATCTCCGTTGGGCTTGAATTTTGGATATGATATAGTTGACATATTGTTGTAGAACATATTAAAACTTGAGAAGCATGCAACGAGTGGTTGGGATTTATGATTTTTCCAAGATTGAGTCGTAAGCAGTTTTTCTGTTGTGCTGAAATTCAGTTTTGTGAGATAGTTTAAATAGGATTTTGATCTCCTTTGCGGCTGAATTTTTGATATATTAGAGATAAGATTTTAGAGTGGAACATATCAAAATTTGGGATAAATCCAGCGAGTAGTTTAGGAGTTATGATTTTTCAAAGTTAGGACAGTGTGTTGCTTGTTAAGTGTTGTAACCAACTTTAGAAATTTTTGTAGAAGCGATGTTTCAACAGTTTTAAAAAATTATTTCTCCTATGAGTTGATGGGATATCATAGATGATCTAGGGAATTATTTCGGAATTTTTATAAGATTATTCGAATTTTATATTTGAAGCTGTAGTTGGACTTTAGTGACTTTTCGGAAAATAGAAAATGGGTAGTTTTTCTAGTTGTTACCTAAAATCATCCTAGGGAGTAGAATATGGTTAGTTAGCCTCAAATTATAATTTAAGTACATATTCCGAGTTTTTGGAAGTTCCGGGACTAAGGGTAAAATAGTCATTTTACCTTAAATAAACACTGTAATAACTTCTGCACATAGAATCGTATTTCACAAGAGTTTTAGACTTATAAGTATCTAGGAAAATGTGTTAACCCACGTGCCTCCTCTGACAGGCAACTGAGTTCTGCACTTACGGATTTAGTGGTGGTTAAGAGAGAGTCGAGATTTGATTCTGGTAAGTCCACGGACTTACTTAGCTGACTCTTGTATGAGTGTAATGTGTATGAGTGGTGTTTGTTAGTTATCATAAATAACGAAACCGGATTAGGCTGACTTTATTATTTACGTAATTGACCCAAGTGTATGATAAGGGGTCGTGACATCATCTACCTAGCTCTTGCGAGAGTCTAGGAGGTTCCCTGCGACCAGCCCAGTCAGGTAGACGATCATATGCATCAGTATCATTCCGCGTTGGTAAACGGGGACAGGGGCGAGGTTCGGGAATCCCTCTTGTCACAAAATAAGTATCATTAGTAATAACCTATCACCTAATTAAAGATAATAAAAGGATTGAGTGTTGCATGTTGATTGTGTATGTTGTGTGTTTGTCCTTTTACCTTTATACTTATGCATAGAATGTTAGCTAACGGTTTTATACCGCTTGTAGATGCCTTGCAGGTTAAAACAGTTGTAGAGAGATCCGAAGGGAATGGTCAGCCGGGTCCACGTACTTATTTAGTTGGGGACGGGATGTCTTCTGTTCTTCTTATGTGTCGTTTTGGTACCTTTGCTTTGTAAGGCTGATACATATTCTTCATGTATATATTGTTTAAAGTTTTCAAATGTTTTAAATACTTTTGTGCCTTGTTGTAAGATCCAAGTTAAATTGTTGTCAAACTAAGGTCGGGACCCTTTATGAGGTCCTAACTAGTAGCTCCCCGAGTTCTCAGAATTTGGGGTGTTACATAAGGTAATCGTTATAGATAGTGGGGACTCTAGGGACTTGTGGTTCTACAGGAGGGGGTTGGGAAGAAGACCCGTCACCCTTTGACTTCTTGGTCCTGTTGGATTTCCTAGTTTCGAACAATTTCTCACAAATCAACAAAAACCACGGCCTGTTCTTCAGAAACCACGGCCGTGGAACTGTACGGCACCCGTGGAATTGTTCGACTTCACACAAAAATCCAGAAAATTAATAGCAAACTCAGCAATAACAGCCCTAAACTATTTCTAAGTTCAGTTCCGTCCAGTTCACCTAGAAATTTGCAAGAAAAACGAACAAATTCAACCAAGAAGAGATAGAGAGAAAACCTAGGGTTTAGATATGGGAAAATCCAAATTTCTTTCCGATTGTCGATTGTTTGCTCAGTTTGTTAATGGGATCTTGTAGAGGATCCGATTTGCTTCACTTTAGGTTGAATAATCGTTCGAATCGGTCACCGGATGAAGAATCACGAGGGTGAGGGTGGTTCGGCGTGGTTTGGGCCGTGGAAGAGGAAGAGGTGTGAGATTTTGTGAAGAAGGAGGGGTTATATAGTGGCCATAAAAATTTTGAAAACCACGACCAGTCGGGGTGTTGCACGGCCGTGGTTTTGTACGGACCCGTGGAATTTTGGCGTTTTTATTTTCTTTAGCTACGACCTTGTTTTCCACGGCCTGATTAAGCAAACCACGACCGTGGTTTTTCCCTTTTGGCCGTGGAATCTTCTGTTTTCGCCAAGAATTCAAGTTTCGTCATTTTTTCGGCTTTTCCTCTCTTCTTTTGCTCATTCCTTATTCCTGGCATCCAAAGACACAAACATACCGGAAGGTATCGAAGAAAAACAAGCAAAACATCTAAACTAAACTAATCTAAGAAAGAAACAAAAACAAAAACAAGAATGCAATACCTTGGGTTGCCTCCCAAGAAGCGCTTTGTTTTGGGTCCGTAGCTAGATCATTCCTTTGTTTAAGTGAGGACAATCGGAACGATTTCCTCAGCTTGGAGCTCCGGTGAATACTTCTAGAGTCGTTGACCGTTCACCTTGAAACTTCCGCACTTCTCACCCCATACTTCAACTGCACCATGGAGAAAAACACATTTAATCACATAAGGTCATGTCCAACGAGACTTAAGCTTACTTGGATAGAGCTGAAGTCTAGAATTAAAGAGGAGAACAAGATCTCCTTCTTTGAAATCCTTTGGAATGATATGCTTATCATGCCAACGCTTTGCCATTTCTTTGTAAATCTTGGCGTTCTCATAGGCGTTCAAGCGGAGTTCTTCCAGCTCGTTAAGGTCAAAGAGGCGCTTCTCGCCCGCTTCCTTCAGGCTGAAGTTCAACCACTTTACAACCCAATACGCCTTATGTTCCAGCTCTACCGGAAGATGACAAGACTTCCCATACACAAGGTTGTAAGGTGTTGTGCCTATGGAAGTCTTGTATGCTGTCCTATACGCCCACAATGCGTCATCCAGCTTCAATGACCAATCCTTCCTTGTTTTTGACACCGTCTTCTCAAGGATTCCTTTAATTTCTCTTTTTGAAATCTCCACTTGTCCACTTCTTTGCGGATGATAGGGTGTGGCAATCTTGTGAGTCACCCCATACTTAGCTAGTAGAGCTTCG
Source organism: Fagopyrum homotropicum (assembly GCA_033239125.1). Lineage (NCBI taxonomy): Eukaryota > Viridiplantae > Streptophyta > Magnoliopsida > Caryophyllales > Polygonaceae > Fagopyrum > Fagopyrum homotropicum. The sequence continues at coordinate 47,432,920 of BSWB01000001.1, read as the reverse complement.
AATCGTCGGGGTATGAAGATTGAACCTCCGTCACTAAGGATGGTTCATGGTGTCTCAAACCTTGGGAAAATAGTTCTTTTAAAGAACTTGACAACCACCATAGCATCGTTAGTTGGAGAGGCAATAACTTCAACCCATCTCGAAACATAATCTACAGCTAGAAGTATGTATTGGTTTCCACAAGATGATGGGAATGGTCCCATGAAATCGACTCCCTAAACGTCAAAGATCTCCACCTCTTGAATGTTGTTGAGAGGCATCTCATTCCTCCTAGAGATATTTTCTGTTCTTTGACAAGCATCGCAGCAAGCAACAAAGGTTTGCACATCCTTAAATAGAGTAGGCCAAAAGAATCCGGATTGCAATACCTTAGCGCTAGTTTTATGCGAATTAGCATGTCCTCCAGATGGAAGTAAATGACAATGACGAATGATGCTTCGCATTTCGTCTTCCGGCGCACATCTTCTAATGATGCCGTCGGGACCTCTCTTGAAGAGTAGAGGTTCATTCCAACAGTATTGGCGGACATCCCTAAAGAACTTCTTTCTTTGTGCGTAGGATAATCCGGGAGGTATTTCCTGACAAACCAAGTAATTCACAAAATCAGCAAACCAAGGTTCGTTACCTCTAGAAATCGTATCGATACACTCTTCCATTATGTGCAAGTGTTTGTCCGGAAAGGAGTCATCGATGGGTAGGTCGTCGCCTTCGGTGTGTGGTAGACGACTTAAGTGGTCCGCAACAGAATTTTCGGAGCCTTTCTTGTCACAAATATCTAGATCGAATTCTTGGAGAAGAAGAATCCATCTAATCAGCCTTGGCTTTGCATCTTTCTTGGCGAGCGAATACCGTATTGTTGAATGGTCCGTGTATACAATCACCTTCGCTCCTACAAGATAAGAACAAAACTTTTCAAAAGCATATACAACGGATAGAAATTACTTTTCAGTCGTGGCGTAGTTGAGTTGTGCTTCATCTAGCGTCTTGCTAGCATAGTAGATGGCGTGAGTTCGGCCTTCTTTCAATTGTCCAAGCACCGCTCCAACAACTACGTCACTTGCAGCACACATAACCTCGAATGGGAGATTCCAATCCGGAGGTTGGATTATCGGGGCTGAGATGAGAGCTTCTCGAATCTTATAGAAGGCATCTAAACATTCCCACGAAAATTCAAAAACATCATCCTTCATCAATAGATTAGTTAGCGGTTTAGAAATTTTTGAAAAGTCTTTGATAAATCTCCTATAAAATTCTGCGTGCCCTAGGAAACTCCTTATCCCCTTCACCAAAGATGGAGGAGGAAGCTTCTCTATCATCTCGATCTTAGCCTTGTCAACTTCGATCCCTCTATTGGAGATCAAATGTCCTAACACAATGCCTTCTCTAACCATGAATTGACACTTCTCCCAATTTAGAACAAGGTTAGTGTCCTCACATCTTTGTAAAACAAGAGAATGGTTAGCAAGACAATTGTCAAATGAGGAACCATAAATTGAAAAATCGTCCATAAAAACTGTTAGCATGAAATATTGTGATATTTTAGGCACGTTTTCTAATCGTATTTGATTCATATTGATAGTCTTTGATTGAGCTTTGTGCATATGTGAGCTAGTATTGCCTATATTGTCGATATGGATGTCTACACGAGTTCTATGTTGATTATAGGTGATTTGGAGCTATTTCCGAACGGAATCGAGCAAAGGAGAGTTGAGTTGATATGTCCATAGATCGAAGACACTTTTTGGAAGCAATTTGGAGTCTTAGATTGAGGAATGCACGAATGAAGGCCAAAAACCACGCTCTTACCCTAAATTACGGCCGTGGAAACCAAGTCAGAATTCGATGTTCATTCCAGGGGATATTACGGCCGTGGAACTAACCGTAGTAGTTTCCACGCCCTAAATTACGGTCGTGAAAAGATTCCACGACCGTGATTTTGGCGAATCTTTTCGCCATGTTTCGAAGCCACGATCTTTTGAAGATTGGGCCGGGCCGACATTTTGCCCTGCATTATAAAATAGACGGATGAGGCAAGATTCCGTCACCTCGCTTACGACCTTTCAACCCTCGCTTAGCGGCAAAACGCAAAAACCCTCATCTTGGAGGTAATTTGGAGATCTCATTGAAGATCAAAGTTCATATTGAAGAGTTGCTGTTTGTGATCTTCGTGTTTGTGGAAGATCGAAGTTCTTGGAGGATTTTGCAAGAAGATCTCTCTTCTTGTTTAGGTTTGATTCAGAATCGGATTGACATCCCGTTTCTCTTCTTTTCTAAAGATTGTGATTGCTTGGTCCGTTTTGAATCTTTAGATAACACTTGTTCTTGATTGTGATTCTGAGATTCACTTGAAGATTATTGATAGTTCTTGAAAGTTTTCATCTTTTATCTTTTAATTCTTGAATCAATATCAATATGACAGTTATTGGCTAAAAACCCTTAACAATTCTAAGGTGAAGGGTTGATAGTTGTGGCTTAGATGATGATAGATCGATCGTAAACAGATTAGACCCTGAGAGTTAGAGAATTATCGCCGACAACCCTAAATCACGGGCTGTTCTTGAGTTCCACGACCGTGGAATCTCAAGAACTAACCGTGATTTTCCTTAAGTCTACGAGCCTGCTTTTACTTTAATCCAAAGTTAAAGATTTGCTTTAACTTAGTTTAGACTTGTCTTTTCTAGGTGGTAGTGAAGCCTCAACAACCTCTACCTCGATTGTGAGCCTCAACAACCTCAATCGGATAAGTTAGTCTTGATCTTTAGATTATAAGTTTGGGTATTTGATACTAATCCTTGCCTTTAGAATCTTTCTATATTGAGCCTCAACAACCTGTATAGGGAGTGTCTTTTAGGTGAATTACATAAGGTTTTTGGAACCTCAACCGTACGATTACCTTACATTAGTATACCCTTGCATATCTCGACTCTGTCTTTATATCATTAGTATATCTTGAATCGATTGCCACAGCTGGATACTTGGATCTTTAGGATTGTTGTTTTCCCGATAATTTGCAAACTCCCATATTCACTTGCTTGATAACCTGCGATCGAGTTCGTTCCACCCAAATCCCTGTGTTCGATACTCTGGAATTCTTGCTAATCTACGTCGATCCGTACACTGCGGGTTCGCTTGCTTGATTCTAGTTTTATAAATTTAAAGCTTATTTGCACACACCTCTAGGGGCGAACAAGTTTTTGGCGCCGTTGCCGGGGATTTGGCTTCGTCCGAATCCGGTAGCCGGTTGTCAAGCTTGGGAGCTTGCTCTCGTTATTTGATTTTTCTTTGAGTGCATGCGCAGGTCTAGGAACACCAAAGATCTCTTACCTCTTGATCAAGAGCTAGAGAAAACCTTGAGGCAAAAGCGCAAGGAAAGGAAGATGGCTGAAGAAAACGAGCACAATCTTCAAACAAAGTTGGCGGAGAAAGAAGCTCAACTCCGATGGAATGAGACTCTCCTCCAGGATGAGATGGATCGTCATCAAACTCAAGTTAACGGTCTACAAGACATGATCGTCCAAATGAAGATAAAAATGAGCGATCTTGAAGATAAGGTGGGCAAGAAGTCCTCGAGAAGGAGAACAAGGTCTAGAAGAAGAAACCACTCATCCACCGATGATAGTGATTCTTCCATGCCTCCGCTAGAAGAGATTGATCCCACGATCAATATAAATCCTTTCAATCCACAAGGAGCTGCTAACCGCCGCATTCCACCTAGGAACGCGAGGGTCGAACGTGTGGATAATGAGCCGAGAACTCTTGGCCAGCGGATGGATCCGACACAACAACCACGCCGCTTAGGTGTGAATTTTGATGCTGAAGATGTACAAGGGTTTAGCTTTAACCCTCAAGTTATCACTCTTGTTCGCCAAAGTCAGTTTGGCGGTACAAGCGCTGAATCTCCACACCAACACTTGCAAAACTTTGAGTGTATGATGGAGACGATGAGACCGAAGAGCGCTACTACCAACAGCTATAAGCTCAAACCTTTCTTTTTCTCCTTGAAAGGGAAAGCGCTATCTTGGTACCAAGCTCTTCCTAGTGGGAAGCTAGAAACATGGGAAGACCTCTCCGCAGAGTTTCTCACCAAATTCTTTCCGCCATCCAAAACGGCGGAACTTAGAGGTAAGATTAATGCTTTTTCTATGAGACCTAACGAAAGTTTGTTTCAATCTTGGGAAAGGTTTCAGGATTTGCTCTTGGATTGCCCTCATCATGGCATATCCAAGCTTGCCTTACTGGAGATTTACTACAAAGGGCTGGATGCGGGAACGCAATTCAACCTCCAATCCCTCTCATGTGGAACGTTCATGGACATGAGAGAAGATGACGCTTGGGACTTCATTGAGAAGCAGGCAAGAGTCATAGAGAAGTATTCCCACCGGAAAGTGGAGGGAAATCGTGTGGAGCAAGGAGCAAAGCTCACACATGAAGCTCAAAATCAGATTTTCTCCCTCAACAATGAGATCAAAGAGTTGAAGGAGACTATCAAGACCAACTTCCCAAAGCAACAAGAGAAGGATGTTGGCTATTTGGGCAACAACAACGGCGGTGATAACACCAACCGCAACAACAATAACCGGAACAATAACCGGAATAACAATTGGAATGGAAACAACAACAACCGGAACAACAACAATTGGAACAACAATCGGGGTTCGAACAACAACAATTGGCGCTCCAATCAACAAAATTCCGGTAACTCCTATCCTTCCAATTCCAATTCACTAACTCCACCCTCTTCTTCCTCTACTCCTTTGAAAAGCCAGGGGCAATCATCAAATGGAGGAAACAATACGGGAAAGGAGAAGCCGGATCCTATGTTGGAAACAATCTTGGGAAAGCTTCAAGGGTTGGAGAACCGCATCATCAAGGTTGATGATCAAATTTCTAAGGTTGACAAAGCTCAAAAGGTTTTGGAAAACCAAATGTTCAACCATGCGGAGGAAGTTCCTAGAAATCAAGGGAAACTTCCAGGAAAAACGGAGGACAACCCTAAAGGAAGGGTAATGGCAATTACAACTAGGAGCGGAGTGACTACCACCGATCCGCAGCCTACGTTCGTTGAAGTCCCCGTAGAGAAGGGCAAAGAAAAGGGGAAGGAGAAGGAAGACGTCTATGTTCCTCCTCCAGCTTTCAAACCTCCCCTACCGTTCCCTCAATCTAGAGCGCGAGCGCGCCTAGATAAACAATTTGGTAAGTTTATAGAACTCATGAGCAAGCTGCATATTAATATACCTTTCATTGATGCCATTGTAGGTATGCCGGCTTATGGCAAGTTCTTGAAGGAGCTCCTCTCTAACAAGAGGAAGCTAGAAGATTTTGGTGAAGTCAAGATGAGTTCGGATTCTTCGGATCTCATCAAGACTATGAAGGAGAAAATGCCCCCAAAGCTGAAAGATCCGGGGTCATTTTGCATTCCCATTGGAGTGGGAGAGGTCACATATGACGCTTTATGTGACTTGGGAGCAAGTGTGAGCATCATACCACTTGCATTGTGCAGGAAGATCGGTTTAGGCGACCCTAAACCGGTGAAGATGACGTTATACATGGCGGATCGATCCATTACTCGCCCCGTCGGCATTGTAGAAGACGTCCCGGTCAAGCTAGGCAAGTTCTTTGTTCCCATTGATTTTGTCGTGCTTGACATTCCTGCGGATAGTCCGGTCCCGATCATACTCGGAAGGCCGTTTCTTGCAACTTCTGGCTGCATGGTCGATTGCAAGAATGGGAGGCTCGCTTTTGATATTGGGGAAGAGAAAGTAGAATTCGTTCTTTCCACTCTAGTGAAGGAGCCAATCTTTGATGAGGATATTTACAATGTCCAAGACGAAGAAGGTTTATCTAGGGAAGAGGTAAGTGCAATTCTCTTTAACGATCCTTTGCAAAAGGTTATTACTATGAGTCTAACCGATGTAGGAGAAGAGGAAGAGTGCAAAGAGGAAATTAAAGCCTTAGGAGCACAAGAAGAGATGTATGAAGTGGAGTTTGAGAAACTCCACGATGAGGCTGAAAATACTCGAATCCACGGTCATACTCTGTATTCCACGACCGTGGATTCCATGACCAAAATCAACCTCCATTCCAGAGGATATTACGGCCGTGGAACTCCAGAGGAGACCGTAATTTTGGCCGTGGAAGATGGTGATCGGCATACTTCTTCAACTTCTTCTAATTCTTCTCCAAACCATCCAACCTCATTAGAAACTTCTAAGGAAACATCGGAAGCTCCTCAAGGATCATTGGAAGCTCCGAAAGCAATGGAACTCAAACCACTTCCTACTCATCTAAGGTACGCTTTTCTTGGATCTAATTCCACCTTCCCGGTTATCGTTAGTTCCGAATTAAGCATAGATGAACATGAACAGCTCATGATTGTCCTTAGGAAACATAGAAAAGCCATAGGCTATACTATTGAGGACTTAGTAGGAATTAAACCCTCCCTATGCATGCATAAGATACTAATGGAGGAGGACTTTAGAACTTCAAGACAACCTCAAAGGCGGTTGAATCCGACCATGAAGGAGGTTGTCAAGAAGGAAATTCTTAAACTTCTTGATGCAGGTATCATCTATCCTATCTCCGATAGCAAGTGGGTGAGCCCAGTTCAAGTAGTTCCGAAGAAGGGAGGAATGACAGTCATCACCAATAAGAACAACGAACTCATTCCTACCCGAACTGTAACTGGATGGCGAATGTGCATAGACTACCGCAAGCTCAACAATGCAACGCGGAAGGATCACTTTCCATTGCCATTCATCGATCAAATGCTTGAAAGGTTAGCACAACATTCATACTTTTGCTACCTTGACGGCTATAGTGGTTTCTTCCAGATCCCGATACATCCGGATGATCAAGAGAAGACCACATTCACGTGCCCTTGGGGTACGTTCGCTTATAGGAGAATGCCGTTCGGGCTTTGCAACGCCCCAGCCACCTTTCAACGGTGCATGATGGCCATCTTCTCCGAATATGTAGAGGAAATCATGGAAGTCTTCATGGACGACTTCTCCGTTTACGGTTCCTCTTTTAACGATTGTCTTTCTAACCTTTCTCTTGTTTTGCAAAGATGTGAAGACACTAACCTAGTTCTTAATTGGGAGAAGTGTCAATTCATGGTTAAGGAAGGAATCGTGTTAGGTCACTTAGTCTCTAGTAGAGGGATAGAGGTAGACAAAGCTAAAATAGAGACCATAGAGAAACTTCCTCCCCCAATTTCGGTGCAGGGAATAAGAAGTTTCCTAGGACATGCTGGATTTTATAGACGTTTCATTCAGGACTTTTCTAAGATATCAAAACCTCTCACTAATCTATTGATGAAGGATGCGGTTTTTGAGTTTTCACAAGAATGTCTAGACGCGTTCAACACCATTCGGCAAGCTCTAATTTCAGCACCCATTATCCAACCCCCGGATTGGACTCTCCCTTTCGAGATTATGTGTGATGCTAGTGACGTAGCCATTGGAGCTGTTCTTGGGCAACGAAAGGAAGGACGAACCCACGCCATATACTATGCTAGCAAGACGCTAGACGAAGCCCAGCTCAACTACGCCACTACGGAAAAAGAGTTTCTAGCCATTGTCTACGCTATTGACAAGTTTCGCTCTTATCTTGTAGGTGCAAAGGTGATTATCTACACGGATCATGCTGCGATCCGGTACCTCCTTGCAAAAAAAGACGCGAAGCCAAGGCTAATTAGATGGATTCTTCTCCTACAAGAATTCGATCTTGAGATCCGCGACAAGAAAGGCTCAGAAAATTCTGTTGCGGATCATCTGAGTCGTCTAACACATCTAGAGGACGACCATTTACCCATTGATGACTCCTTCCCGGACGAACACCTACATATCATAGAGGAGTGCATCAAGGTAATCTCCAAAGGTAACGAACCATGGTTTGCTGACTTCGTTAACTATTTGGTTTGCCAGGAGATACCACCCGGACTGTCATACGCACAAAGGAAGAAGTTCTTCAGGGACGTCCGAGAATACCATTGGAACGAGCCTCTCCTCTTCAAGAGAGGTCCGGATGGCATCATCCGGCGATGTGTGCCGGAAGATGAGATGCAAAGTGTCATCCGTCATTGTCATTCACTACCTTGTGGAGGACACGCTAGTTCGAACAAAACTAGCGCAAAGGTATTGCAATCTGGATTCTATTGGCCTACTTTATTTAAAGATGTGCAATCCTTTGTTTCTTGTTGCGATGCTTGTCAAAGAACAGGCAATATCTCTAGGAGGAACGAGATGCCCCTCAACAACATCCAGGAGGTGGAGATTTTCGACGTTTGGGGAGTCGATTTCATGGGACCATTCCCTTCTTCTTGTGGAAACCAATACATACTATTGGCGGTAGATTACGTCTCTAGATGGGTCGAAGCAATTGCCTCTCCCACAAATGATGCCATGGTGGTGGTCAAGTTCTTCAACAAGACCATCTTTCCGCGATTCGGGACGCCAAGGACGATCATTAGTGATGGAGGTTCTCACTTCATAGCCCGTCGCTTTGAAGCTCTTCTAACCAAGTATGGGGTTACTCACAAGATCGCCACCCCTTACCATCCACAAACGAGTGGACAAGTTGAGATCTCAAATAGGGAGATCAAGGGAATTCTAGAGAAGACGGTTTCAAAGACTAGGAAGGATTGGTCCTTGAAACTAGATGATGCATTATGGGCATACCGGACTGCATACAAGACTCCCATAGGAACCACACCATACAACCTTGTGTATGGGAAGTCTTGTCATTTGCCGGTAGAGCTAGAGCACAAAGCGTTTTGGGCTATCAAATGGCTGAATTTCGGCATGAAGGAAGCGGGAGAGAAGCGTCTCCTAGACATCAACGAGCTGGATGAACTCCGTTTGAACGCCTATGAAAACGCTAAGATCTACAAGGAAAGAGCAAAGCGTTGGCATGATAAGCATATCATTCCAAAGGACTTCCAAGAAGGAGATCAAGTTCTCCTCTTCAATTCGAGACTTCGCCTCTTTCCAGGTAAGTTAAAATCTCGTTGGATTGGACCTTTTCTAATTAAGCGTATTTTCCCCCATGGTGCAGTTGAAGTATGGGGTGAAGCTAGTGGAAGTTTTAAGGTGAACGGCCAACGACTCAAGATGTACTCGCCGGAACTCCAAGCTGAGGAGTTTGCACCTACCGCACTCGAATAAGTGCGAGATTGGTCTAGCTACGGACCTTAAACAAAGCGCTTCTTGGGAGGCAACCCAAGGTATTGCATTCTCGTTTTTGTTTTCGATTCATAGATTAGTTTAGAATAGACGTTTTCGCTTTGTTTCGCCTCGATTTCTTCCGGTATGTTCGTGTTTTTGGTTGTAGGAATGATGGAAAAGGAGAAAGGAGGGATAATGTCAAAGAAAAGCGACGAAATTTGGACTTTGAAGCTTTACAGAGGGTTCCACGGTCTAAATCACGGTCGTCATAGCTACAGTGGCCGTAATTCTCAAAAGCCTGTGAAAAATCACCAAAACCACGGGTCCGTACATTTCCACGGCCGTGGAATGCCCCGACAGACCGTGATTTTTGAAATTTTGCCTGCGAGTACAAAAGCCACACTTCGTCACAAAACCACGGTCGCCGCGCAGATTGTGCTACTCTTTTGGCGGCTACAATGAGTAAATTGAAGAACAAGAGGAAGGGGAACATTGGTTATGGAGGGATAGTGACCCACATAGCTAGGACATTCGGAGTGGATTTTTCTGGTTGCACCCGCATACCCGCCGTACCTCTAGGATTACATGCGTTCATGGTTAGGGGACTCATCTTCCCCACACATAGAGGTCCGCCTTATGCGGGCATGCCCTGGGAGAGTAGGACAGGCAGGGGTATTGAGTGGCTGCCGGAGTATTCCATTATGGCGGGACGCCACAATTGGAAGGAGACGTTCGCTGCGATGCATGCGAACAGGCTAGGAGCTCCCCTTTACGTTCCACCGCCAGTTGTAGATGAGGAGGAGATGGGAGAGCAGTACGAGAGTGGTGGAGGAGCGGAGCAGGAGTTCGGCTCGTTTCCGGATCAGCCGGAAGCGGCCCCGGATGTACCTAGACGCTCTCCACGCCCAGCTAGAGCTTCAGGCTCGTCATCTCGCCGCGCCAGCGTGATGAGAGGCCCATGTGGATGACTACACCTCCCACTTGGTACGATACACCCCCTCCTTGGTCCACGACGCAGCCAGCAGCACCACCGCCACCACCAGCACCAGCACCAGCCGATGCCCCCGCATGGTATGGTCACCCCCCGGGATGGTACGAGCAGATGCCGGATTGGGCTACCGGACTTTCAGAGAGAGTCGGAGCACTAGAGATCCGGGCGGATGCTAGAGACGGACGCCTAGACGACCTCGACCACATGATGAGGGACGTCTACCGCCAGCAGTTTGGGCGGTTCTATGATCCGAGTTTCTCTCCATTCCCACCACCACCGCCGCCGCAGTGATCGATGCATGACAGTTTAATCACATAAGGTCATGTCCAACGAGACTTAAGCTTACTTGGATAGAGCTGAAGTCTAGAATTAAAGAGGAGAACAAGATCTCCTTCTTTGAAATCCTTTGGAATGATATGCTTATCATGCCAACGCTTTGCCATTTCTTTGTAAATCTTGGCATTCTCATAGGCGTTCAAGCGGAGTTCTTCCAGCTCGTTAAGGTCCAAGAGGCGCTTCTCGCCCGCTTCCTTCAGGCTGAAGTTCAACCACTTTACAACCCAATACGCCTTATGTTCCAGCTCTACCGGAAGATGACAAGACTTCCCATACACAAGGTTGTAAGGTGTTGTGCCTATGGAAGTCTTGTATGCTGTCCTATACGCCCACAATGCGTCATCCAGCTTCAATGACCAATCCTTCCTTGTTTTTGACACCGTCTTCTCAAGGATTCCTTTAATTTCTCTTTTTGAAATCTCCACTTGTCCACTTCTTTGCGGATGATAGGGTGTGGCAATCTTGTGAGTCACCCCATACTTAGCTAGTAGAGCTTCGAATCGTCGGGGTATGAAGATTGAACCTCCGTCACTAAGGATGGTTCATGGTGTCTCAAACCTTGGGAAAATAGTTCTTTTAAAGAACTTGACAACCACCATAGCATCGTTAGTTGGAGAGGCAATAACTTCAACCCATCTCGAAACATAATCTACAGCTAGAAGTATGTATTGGTTTCCACAAGATGATGGGAATGGTCCCATGAAATCGACTCCCTAAACGTCAAAGATCTCCACCTCTTGAATGTTGTTGAGAGGCATCTCATTCCTCCTAGAGATATTTTCTGTTCTTTGACAAGCATCGCAGCAAGCAACAAAGGTTTGCACATCCTTAAATAGAGTAGGCCAAAAGAATCCGGATTGCAATACCTTAGCGCTAGTTTTATGCGAATTAGCATGTCCTCCAGATGGAAGTAAATGACAATGACGAATGATGCTTCACATTTCGTCTTCCGGCGCACATCTTCTAATGATGCCGTCGGGACCTCTCTTGAAGAGTAGAGGTTCATTCCAACAGTATTGGCGGACATCCCTAAAGAACTTCTTTCTTTGTGCGTAGGATAATCCGGGAGGTATTTCCTGACAAACCAAGTAATTCACAAAATCAGCAAACCAAGGTTCGTTACCTCTAGAAATCGTATCGATACACTCTTCCATTATGTGCAAGTGTTTGTCCGGAAAGGAGTCATCGATGGGTAGGTCGTCGCCTTCGGTGTGTGGTAGACGACTTAAGTGGTCCGCAACAGAATTTTCGGAGCCTTTCTTGTCACAAATATCTAGATCGAATTCTTGGAGAAGAAGAATCCATCTAATCAGCCTTAGCTTTGCATCTTTCTTGGCGAGCGAATACCGTATTGTTGAATGGTCCGTGTATACAATCACCTTCGCTCCTACAAGATAAGAACAAAACTTTTCAAAAGCATATACAACGGATAGAAATTACTTTTCAGTCGTGGCGTAGTTGAGTTGTGCTTCATCTAGCGTCTTGCTAGCATAGTAGATGGCGTGAGTTCGGCCTTCTTTCAATTGTCCAAGCACCGCTCCAACAACTACGTCACTTGCAGCACACATAACCTCGAATGGGAGATTCCAATCCGGAGGTTGGATTATCGGGGCTGAGATGAGAGCTTCTCGAATCTTATAGAAGGCATCTAAACATTCCCACGAAAATTCAAAAACATCATCCTTCATCAATAGATTAGTTAGCGGTTTAGAAATTTTTGAAAAGTCTTTGATAAATCTCCTATAAAATTCTGCGTGCTCAAGGAAACTCCTTATCCCCTTCACCAAAGATGGAGGAGGAAGCTTCTCTATCATCTCGATCTTAGCCTTGTCAACTTCGATCCCTCTATTGGAGATCAAATGTCCTAACACAATGCCTTCTCTAACCATGAATTGACACTTCTCCCAATTTAGAACAAGGTTAGTGTCCTCACATCTTTGTAAAACAAGAGAATGGTTAGCAAGACAATTGTCAAATGAGGAACCATAAATTGAAAAATCGTCCATAAAAACTGTTAGCATGAAATATTGTGATATTTTAGGCACGTTTTCTAATCGTATTTGATTCATATTGATAGTCTTTGATTGAGCTTTGTGCATATGTGAGCTAGTATTGCCTATATTGTCGATATGGATGTCTACACGAGTTCTATGTTGATTATAGGTGATTTGGAGCTATTTCCGAACGGAATCGAGCAAAGGAGAGTTGAGTTGATATGTCCATAGATCGAAGACACTTTTTGGAAGCAATTTGGAGTCTTAGATTGAGGAATGCACGAATGAAGGCCAAAAACCACGCTCTTACCCTAAATTACGGCCGTGGAAACCAAGTCAGAATTCGATGTTCATTCCAGGGGATATTACGGCCGTGGAACTAACCGTAGTAGTTTCCACGCCCTAAATTACGGTCGTGAAAAGATTCCACGACCGTGATTTTGGCGAATCTTTTCGCCATGTTTCGAAGCCACGATCTTTTGAAGATTGGGCCGGGCCGACATTTTGCCCTGCATTATAAAATAGACGGATGAGGCAAGATTCCGTCACCTCGCTTACGACCTTTCAACCCTCGCTTAGCGGCAAAACGCAAAAACCCTCATCTTGGAGGTAATTTGGAGATCTCATTGAAGATCAAAGTTCATATTGAAGAGTTGCTGTTTGTGATCTTCGTGTTTGTGGAAGATCGAAGTTCTTGGAGGATTTTGCAAGAAGATCTCTCTTCTTGTTTAGGTTTGATTCAGAATCGGATTGACATCCCGTTTCTCTTCTTTTCTAAAGATTGTGATTGCTTGGTCCGTTTTGAATCTTTAGATAACACTTGTTCTTGATTGTGATTCTGAGATTCACTTGAAGATTATTGATAGTTCTTGAAAGTTTTCATCTTTTATCTTTTAATTCTTGAATCAATATCAATATGACAGTTATTGGCTAAAAACCCTTAACAATTCTAAGGTGAAGGGTTGATAGTTGTGGCTTAGATGATGATAGATCGATCGTAAACAGATTAGACCCTGAGAGTTAGAGAATTATCGCCGACAACCCTAAATCACGGGCTGTTCTTGAGTTCCACGACCGTGGAATCTCAAGAACTAACCGTGATTTTCCTTAAGTCTACGAGCCTGCTTTTACTTTAATCCAAAGTTAAAGATTTGCTTTAACTTAGTTTAGACTTGTCTTTTCTAGGTGGTAGTGAAGCCTCAACAACCTCTACCTCGATTGTGAGCCTCAACAACCTCAATCGGATAAGTTAGTCTTGATCTTTAGATTATAAGTTTGGGTATTTGATACTAATCCTTGCCTTTAGAATCTTTCTATATTGAGCCTCAACAACCTGTATAGGGAGTGTCTTTTAGGTGAATTACATAAGGTTTTTGGAACCTCAACCGTACGATTACCTTACATTAGTATACCCTTGCATATCTCGACTCTGTCTTTATATCATTAGTATATCTTGAATCGATTGCCACAGCTGGATACTTGGATCTTTAGGATTGTTGTTTTCCCGATAATTTGCAAACTCCCATATTCACTTGCTTGATAACCTGCGATCGAGTTCGTTCCACCCAAATCCCTGTGTTCGATACTCTGGAATTCTTGCTAATCTACGTCGATCCGTACACTGCGGGTTCGCTTGCTTGATTCTAGTTTTATAAATTTAAAGCTTATTTGCACACACCTCTAGGGGCGAACAAAAACCTCCATGATTTCCTCAATATATTGCAAGAAGATGGCTATCATGCACCTTTGAAAGGTGGCTGGAGCGTTACAAAGTCCGAATGGCATCCTCCTATAAGCAAACGTACCACATGGGCACGTGAATGTGGTCTTCTCTTGATCATCCAGGTGAATCGGGATCTGAAAGAAACCACTATAACCGTCAAGGTAACAAAAATAGGAATGTTATGCTAACCTCTCAAGTATTTGATCGATGAATGGTAGAGGGAAGTGGTCCTTCCTCGTTACATTGTTCAGCTTGCGGTAATCGATGCACATCCTCCATCCTGTTACCGTTCTTATTGGAATGAGTTCGTTGTTCTTGTTGGTCACAACGGTCATTCCTCCCTTCTTTAGGACAACTTGAACGGGGCTCACCCACTTGCTACCAAAGATAGGATAGATGATACCTGTGTCAAGTAACTTAAGGATTTCCTTCTTCACGGCCTCTTTTATGATCGGATTTAACCGTCTTTGAGGTTGGCGTAAAGGCTTATAATCCTCTTCCATTAGAATCTTGTGTATACATAAGGACGGTTTAATTCCTACAAGATCCTCTATGGTATAGCCTAGAGCTTTCCTATGTTCCCTCAAAACATCCATAAGCTTCTCATGATCATCTTCACTCAAATCGGAACTAACAATAACGGGAAATGTAGATTTAGTTCCAAGAAATGCATACCTAAGATGTGTGGGAAGTGGCTTCAATTTCAAGGTTGTTGATACCTTTGGAGTGTCTTGAGGGTTGGCTGATGTCTCCTTCGAAAGTCGTATTCGCACGGTTCTTCAAGATATCGTATTGCCACAACGCATTTGCAATGCGTCACCGTAGGCTCACGTCACGCATTGCGAATGCGTGACACTACCACGGTTACGCGATGCGTGACGGTCACGCATCGCATAACCGTGGCAGTTTAATGCCCTAAAAAGCGCTTACGGGATCTCATCCCGTAAGCGCCTCATTCAACCCCAAAATTTCGAAAGCAGCAGCGACAAGGAGACGAGAAGACGTTTCGATCCAATCTCACCAATTTAACACAAAACACAAGCAATGGATAATGACGGTAACGGTGGTAGGCCATTTCAAAAGTGAAAAAAGGACCTGAGAGAGGTATGTAACATTTATTGTTCGGTTTTTATTTCGATGTTGTTTGGTTTTTGTTTTTTGCATTCGGGTTCGTAATTGAGGATGAAATTGAGTGTAATAGGTTAGATTGTTGTTGATTGTTATATATTTAGGTTATTTGTAAGTGTACTTGATGAACGGAGCCGGAATGAAGCTTCGACAATCCGCCATTGAAAGCGGATTGTCGAAGACGATGAACAATGGCTCACGGTCACGCATTGCGAAACCGTGGAGCCACTGTTCATCGCAAAATGCATTGGAATGCATTATATAATGCATTCCGATGCATTAATTTATATTAAATCAATTTAAATTTAATTAAATTAATTAAAGAACAAGATTCGACCTTGGTTGATCGACTTGGTACTTGATCATGGCCGGACTGGAGACTATGCTTGGGGCACCGGCGTGTTAGCGTACTTGTACTTGTACGTATAACTATCACTCTACTTCAGTAACTAATAACTTTCTATTGTTACTGTTATGATAAATGACAAATCTGGACTTTCCCTACAATATGTTGGGCGACGCTTCACGACTGAAGGTGAAGACGATCGGAGGATGTACATCACTGTTACAGGTAAGAACATTTATTGTAATTAGTCACTTTAGATAAGAACTTTCATTTGTTATTATTATTAATAATATCTTTCATTTATTTTAATATTTATAGTTCTGGATCGACGCTCACTTCCCATCCTTGGGTTGTTCTGCGGCAGATGATCCAGGACGTCATGGATCGGCGATATGGGCTTCTAGACTCTCTGTCCCGAGGACACCAGCATCCACTCTTGAGAGGCTAAGATCCTTGCGCTCACATTTAGATCAGATGAGAGCGGAGGACATCAAGTTCATACCTTATAGCAATAGAGTGTTAGATTTTGAGGTCGAGTTTGCTGTTTCGACGTACTGGGGGACGATCCAGATAGGAGATATCGTCGAGGCATACATGCCGGATCGAGTCCTCCGTCAGTTTGGGTACGTTCAGACAATCCCACTTCAGAGGATTGTCCCTTATTTGGAGCAGCACCCCGCTTCTAGTAGTAGGGGGTACAGGGTGAGATTCCATGGCGCAGATGATCGTTGGGATGCTAGACACGAGGAGGCGAGCAGATTTGCGCTTCAGGGTCAGACTAGGGCCCCTTTACCATGGACAGTATCTCAGGACTACATGTCCTGGATTATCGAGCGGGGCCATCCATTTCTCCTTCTTGGCTCGGCTATACAGACTCCACCGGTAGATCGTCCTCCTCCGGTCCGTGTTTCAAATACTCGGGTATGTGTTAATATATTTATTTGATTCTTTTTAAAGTTTTATACTTTACCTTTAGCGCTCACAACTTTATTTTCCAATACAGAGGCTACACATCATTCAGACCCGCCTACGGGATATTATTAGTCGTGGCTCAGTGACTGGAGGACATACATGTGATATACGACGAGTCCGTTGGCCAAGAGGTTCATATAGCACCATCTCAGGTCAGGGCGACACAGCCGAGACGAGATTGATTTTTGTTTTTGATTGTTGTTGATTATGATACTTTACCTTTTGTTGTATATATTACATTTTATGTGTTGCAATGTTATGTACTTTACCTTTTGTTGTATATATTACATTTTATGTGTTGCAATGTTATGTACTTTACCTTTTACATTGTTTTTAAAGTTATCAATTAATCTCGCTTATTCTATACCACGGTCAATGTTTTTAAAGTTTAAGACTTCATCAAGACTTCATCTAAGACTTTTTATTTTCACAAATAAAAGTAACAACAAAACACAAGTTCTATAGTACTCCTCATGAATTACATATAAAACAAACATCCATGAAACACATATAACCTTGAAACACATATAACCTAAGAAGAATAAGATACGAGATTGACTATCACTTGTCTAGGACACTCTTTGCGCCGAAGTTCGTCGAACAACTTGAATCTATCACAGAAGTGTGCATCCCATCCATCAATGCTAGAATCATGTCCACGCCTCCATGGAAGGGTCAAAGGTGGTAATGGAGAGTCTGGTTTGAGCCAAACCTAACGAAAAATGATTGACAAATGAAAAAGTGATTACCTTTTTTGTCATTCTTGAATAAAAGTAACGGAATGTAGGAGATATAAAAGGTGCAAAAAGAAAACTTACGGCTACAAAGTGATTGTCATTGACCCACGCTATTGCACGAATCTCCGTTGGGGGTTCTTGGTTCTTAACCGTTGCAACAATTGTTAAACATGTCTCGGGGCTTGAGCCAAATATAACAAATGTGCACAGGTAATATGTCGCTGCTACCGTTGCAATAAGCGGGCACTTCATCCAATTCTCCGTCCCACAAGGGATAGGATCAGTCCACCAAGTGGCCTCGATAATTTCATCAATCGTCCATTTTACCGCCGACTGTTGACAAAAAAAACAATTATAAGTGAAATTTATCATTTTTTTAACAAAATATAGTTAAGCAAAGAAAAGAAATACTCACATGTGCGTACAATTCCTTTCTCATCAACAACTTTGTATCCAATTCCTTTCTAACAATCAAGTAATCTTCTTCCGAGTATCCCGAAACCACGGCAAGAGATCTAAATCCACAATGCCCATCTCCTTTAACATCATAGGCTGAAAGGATGAAGGGTTTCATGAACTTCTACATCTGATCACCCTTGAACCGATAGTTCTTAGAACGTCTGGTGGTGCTTTTCTTAACACGTGGCTCAACCTTCTCAACTTTAACTTCAAGTTGGGCCTCTACAAGTTCGGCCGCTTCAGGCTCGGGCTCCTCCACCTTAACTTCCACATGTTGTCTTGCTTTTGGTGGACGACCTCGAGGACGTGGACGTGCCGATCCAAAACCATGTTCAAACCAACTTGGTTCTCTTCTTGTTGAAAGAATGCCGTACTTTGGTGGTCTTCCTTTAGTTTTAACTTTCTACTCTGGTACTCTCAACGTTGAATTGCCCGGACTTGTAATATCTTCATATGATAAAGCCATCCGCTCAAGCACATCTCTCGGAAGCAAATTCTTGTCCAATCGCTCCCTAAAGTCATTGAGTGACTCTATGTATGGATCAATATGGACAACCTCATCTTCATGCGTCGGATTCAATTTTTCTCATCGTACTTTCTTCCAATAAGGTTGAATCTGATCCAAACGTATTGGCTCCCGATGCCTAATATCAATACAGAACTCGTGCGCACAAGGCTATCTCAGCAGGGTTCTTCACCTGCTAGTGTTGCCGGAGGAGGACAGAGATTGCAGTACCAGCAGCAGCAGTAGAGAGTGTCTGCTTCTACCGCTCCTCAAGGTTCCACTCCGGGACAGGGGAGAGGTAGAGGACGTGTTGGTGGATTTGCAGACACCAGAGATGCACCAGCCAGGGTTCATGAGTTGAGGAGTGGTGTAGAGCCGACAGCGCTAGCAGCTACAAGTACCATTCACATTAATGGTTTTCCTGTTAGAGTTCTTTTCGATACTGGTGCTAAGCATTCTTTTATATTTGATGTTTGTGTAGATAGATTGGCCTTAATTACTTTGGAAGGTAGACCCTTCTTTATAGGATTACCCGATGGAGGTAAGATTCGAGGTACTCGAGAGGTTCGCGATTGCCCTATTAGATTGGGAGGTCGCGATTGGCCAACTAACTTCTTCGTCATGTACTTAGTACATGAAAAAGTTATTTTGGGCATAGATTGAATGGATCGACATCGAGCAGTTCTGGACAACGGCAAGAGGACAGTGACAGTAACTACAGATGCAGGCCATGTTGAGATCTTCCGAGGATGGGATCTTGGAAAGACTGGTACATTCATCAGTGCAGTACGAGCTGCGAGACTTATCAGTCAGGGATGCGAGGCTTTTTGGTGCTATGCTATGAAGGATAATACTAGTCCAGCTTTGGAGGAGATTCTAGTAGCTTGCGAGTTTGCTGACGTCTTTAGAGATTCATTTGGTTTACCTCCACAACGGAGTGTAGACTTTGGCATTGATCTAGGGCCCGGTACGAGACCGATCTATAAGGCTCCTTACCGCATGGCGCCTATCGAGATGCTTGAGTTGAAGAAGCAGCTTAAGGAGTTAGCAAAGAAGGGCTTCATCCGCCCTAGTGTATCTCCTTGGGGTACACCAATTCTCTTCGTCAGGAAGAAGTCTCTATAGTCAATGAGGTTGTGTATTGACTACAGAGAACTGAATAAGGTGACGATCAAGAACAAGTATCCATTGCCCCGAATCGATGATCTTTTGGATCAGCTACATGGAGCTTCACTGTTTTCGAGGATCGATTTGAGATCTGGATATCACCAGCTGAGGGTGAGAGAGCAGGACGTAGCCAAGACAGTGTTTCGGACCAGATATGGACACTACGAGTTTGTAGTGGTGCCATTTGGGCTCACGAATGCGCCCGCAGTCTTCATGGAGTTGATGAACAACATCTTCATCGACTGTAGACCAGTTTGTAGTTGTCTTCATCGACGACATTTTGGTTTACTCCCGCAGTAGAGAGGAGCATGTTGGACACTTGAGGATCGTTCTTCAGGTCTTACAGGATAGAGAGCTCTACGCCAATCTCTTTAAGTGCGGGTTTTGGATGTCCGAGGTAGCATTCCTTGGTCACATAGTTTCAGCTGAAGGGATCAAGGTAGATCCGGTAAAGATTGAGTCAGTAGCTTCTTGGCCGCCACCTAAGAACGTTAAGGAGGTTCGCAGCTTCTTAGGATTGGCAGGCTACTACAGGCGTTTTGTTGAGGGCTTTTCAGTTATTGCCCGACCGCTCACTTCCTTGCTACGGAAGTCTACGAGGTTCGTATGGTCCGAGTCTTGCCTGCAGAGCTTCGAGGAGCTGAAGAAGAGGTTGACCTCTGCTCCTATCCTAGCTCAGTTAGAGGGCATTGAGGATTTTGTGGTTTACAGCGACGCATCCAAACTAGGCTTGGGATGTGTTTTGATACAGAGGGGAAATGTGATCGCTTATGCATCTCGACAGTTGAAGACGTATGAGGAGAATTACCCTACCCATGATCTTGAGTTAGCTACTGTTGTTCATGCTTTGAAGATTTGGAGACATTATCTGTACGGAGCTACGTGTCAGATTTTCACAGACCATAAGAGTTTGAAGTACATATTCACTCAGCGGGAGTTGAATAACCGCCAGCGCAGATGGTTAGAGTTGATCAAGGACTTTGATCTTGAGATCTTATACCACCCGGGAAAGGCTAACGTGGTAGCAGATGCTCTCAGTAGGAAAACTTCCCGGGAGATGGCTATCGCTAGACTGACAGTTCAGCCACAGTTACAGCGAGATTTGGCATGGCTAGAGATGGATATCTACTTCCCAAATTCCGACAGCCAGTTGTCCACCTTGGAGTTAGTACCTGATCTGTTGGCCGAAATTCGACAGAAGCAGGAGAGTTTCCCAACTTTGACACAAGATCCAAGACCGGATGTCTCGAGGAGAGGCACCACAGTTTACAGTTGGTGCTAACGGAGTTTTGAGACGCTAGGAGCGTGTTTGTGTGCCGTCAGATCGGGAGTTGAGACAGAGGATCCTTCAGGAGGCTCATTCTTTACCTTACTCAGTACACCCTGGTGCGAGTAAGATGTATCAAGATATCAGACGCTCTTTCTGGTGGGGAGGTCTGAAGCCAGACGTCACAAGATATGTAGCTCAGTGTGCAACCTGTCAGCAGGTCAAGATCGAGCATCATAGACCAGAAGGCGAGCTACACCCACTTCCCGTCCCTCAGTGGAAGTGGGAAGACATCTCTATGGATTTTGTGATTGGTTTGAGACCGAGTCGTGGTTTTGATGCTATTTGGGTCATAGTAGATCGACTGACGAAGACCGCACGTTTCATTCCGATCAAGGAAACGTGGTCGGTGAGTCGACTAGCAGAGGAGTTCACGAGACAGATAGTGAGACTTCATGGAGTACCTAGGACTATAGTCTCTGACAGAGACGGACGGTTCACTTCGAGGTTCTGGCAGCAAGTTCATGCCGTCCTAGGTACGAGTCTACAGTTCACGACTGCTTATCATCCTCAGACCGATGGTCAGTCTGAGCGGACCATCCAGACTTTGGAGGATATGTTGCAAGCCTGTGTGTTAGACTGGGGACAGGTGTGGCCAGATCACCTTCCCTTAGTGGAGTTTTCGTATAAAAACAGTTGGCACGCATCGATCAGGATGGCTCCTTATGAGGCTTTTTATGGACAAAGATGTCGTACACCCCTGTGTTGGGACAAGCCTAGTAGTGCTAGCGGAGTAGCACCTGAGCAGATTCAGGACGACATGACTCGAGTAGCAGTGATCCGAGAACGGATGTTAGCAACACAGAGTCGACATAAGTCTTATGCTGATAAGAGGCGCAGACCTCTAGAGTTTAGAGCTGGAACTCAGGTTTGGTTGAGAGTATTCCCGACACGAGGCGTCAGACATTTCGGTGTCAAGGGGAAGCTGAATCCCAGATATGTTGGACCGTTCGAGATTCTTGAGCGAGTTGGAGAGGCAGGATACAGACTTGTGTTGCCACCGAGACTCGAGGGTGTTCACCCAGTTTTCCATGTGTCTCAGCTACGGGAGTACATACCTGAACCGAGACATATCGTCAGTAATGAGGATCTAGTGATCGAGCCAGACCACACATTCGTAGAGCACCCGGTGGCTGTCTTAGAGCGTAGTACGAGACGCTTACGTTCGAAGGACATACCGATGATGAAGATACAGTGGTCGAGGCGAAGAGCCGATGAGGCGACTTGGGAGACAGAGGATAGTGTCCAAAGGAACTATCCAGAGTTTTACGCTGAGCTTGTTGCACCGTTAGCTTAGTATGTTGTTTGGTTTTTCCTTTGTTGTGTTGTGAACGCTTTTGTGTGACGTTTTGTGTTACGTGCCCCGAGTGGGAAAATATATGAACTCAGTTTTGTTTTTGTGTGTTGTGGTGATCGTTTGGCTTTTGCAAGTTTCGGGACGAAACTTCGTTTTAGGAGGATCTGATGTAAGATCCTAGGTTTTTGCCTTCACCGCCCCTGCGGTGAAGAGGGCCGCCCCCGCGGCCAGCCGCCCCTGCGGCTGTGAGATCCGCTCCTACGGATTTAAGACAGATCGTGCTGATCTTTTCTTCCATTCTTTTATCTTCCTTCCATAGATATAATATCCGATATTTTATCTTTTGGGCCGGTTTCCTTATCTTCTTTCTAAACCCTAGACGCTCTTCCTTCTTTTCTTTCCAGTCCGTTCCTATATATTCTCTTCATTCTCCCCTTTTTCCCGTTCCTTGCTATCATCTTCAACCCTAGAGAGTTGCAGCCGTCCTTTGCTTCCCGCGACTACGTTGAACGTGTAAGTGCATCCTTTATGGTTCCTCCTCACGTTTCTTTAGCGCTGCATACCTTCTCCTTCTGTTTTTGTTTCTTCCTTTCGTTCTTTTGTTTTCTTTTTCTCCAAGGATCAAGCATGAGCCTTGATTCTTGTGAGTGTTCCGTTGTTGACCCTTCGTTGTTCTCAGGCTCTTTGGAGTTGATCCTTGATGTGTTGAAGCCAGAGGTTCGAGCTTTGGTTGCCTTGATACGAGTTCTGTCGAAGAAGAAAGCCGACAACGCTTTCTGTCATGCCGCCACCCCTGCGCCTGCACAGAGCCGCTCATGTGCCTCTGTTGAGCCGCCCCCGCGCATCTGTCTAACCGCCCCTGCAGTTTCTCTGCAGTAGCTCCCGTCTTTGGTGAGTTTCTTCCTTCCTTCCTTTCCTCGTTCCTTCCTTGGTTCCTTATGGTTGTTCCTTGTTCCCCTGAGTTGTTGTAAGACTAAGGTTGAGCCCTTAGCATGTGTTGATCTCTTAGGGATTGTTGAGACTAGAAGTCATAGACTTCTAGCAAGCGTTTCGTTCCTGATCCGTGTTGCTTGTTCGTACAGGCTTTCCTTGCTCCTTTCCAGAGGGAAACTGAGTTGTTCCTGAGTTGTTTTGATCTTTTGGTTTACCTTCGAGTGAGGTAAGTCCCTTGGACTTACTTAGCTTCATTCCGCGTATTAGTTGGATTGTACTAGCTTGTTTGTGTTGCTATTATGTTTATAACGAATAATTGGAAATAGGATTCACCCTTGTTACCCTTAATTGGCTCAAGTGTATTATAACCGGGCGGTGACCACTTGTCTAGTTCTACAGGAGACAAGAATGTGCTCTTGCGACCCAGACCCGTAGGTAACGGATAGTACTGATCTATTCCTATTGGTAGATGGAAGTGGAGGCGAGTTTCGGGAGATTCTCGTGTGACAAAAGAAGTTGAATTAGTAATGGATAACCTTAATGAAAGATAATAACCGGTTGATGTGTAAGCATGCTATGTGTTTTCTTTACCTTATGTGTGTTTGTGCCTTTACACTCTTGCTTATACCTAGAATATTAGCTAACGGTTTATACCGTCGTTGTAGATGTTCCACAGGTTCAGGATGCTGCTGAGTGATCCGGACGGTGTGGTCAGCCGGGGTTCCCGTACATATTAGAACGGGATTGGGTTTTTGTTTCGTTTGTTATTTCCCTTTTGTTTTGACCCGGCTGTGGAGCTTTTATGTTTTCTTATGTTTGAACCTTTGGTTTTATATTTAGTTTTGGTTTTCATTCGTCTGTGCCTTGTTGTAAGATTCGTTTACTGTTGCTACTTGTTAGCATGAAATATTGTGATATTTTAGGCACGTTTTCTAAACGTATTTGATTCATATTGATAGTCTTTGATTGATCTTTGTGCATATGAGAGCTAGTATTACCTATATTGTCGATATGGATGTCTACACTAGTTCTATGTTGATTATAGGTGATTTGGAGCTATTTCCGAACGGAAACGAGCAAAGGAGAGTTGAGTTGATATGTCCATAGATTGAGGACACTCTTTGGAAGCAATTTGGAGTCTTAGTTTGAGGAATGCACGAGTTTAGGGAAGAATCACGTTCTTGCGCTAAATTACGCCCAAAAATACGGCCGTATCACAAACCACGTTCAGAATTACGGCCGTGGATTTGGAGTCAGAAATCCATGTTCATTCCAGGGGATTACACGGCCGTGGAACATATGTTGCAAACCGTAATTGTTTCCACGCCCTAAATTACGGTCGTGGAACACTTCCACGACCGTGATCTTGGCGAATCTTTTCGCCACACTTTGAAGCCACGATCTTTTAAAGATTGGGCCGGGCCGACATTTTTCCCTACACTATAAAAAGACGGACGAAGCAAGATTTCCGTCACCTCGCTTACGACCTCGCTTACGACCTCGCTTACGACCTTCGCTACCCGTTTGCCCTTATTCTTCGCCGCTTAGACACGAAGACGTTTTGCTTAGCTTGCTTGGAAGCAATTGACATCTCTTTGAAGAGATCGAAGTTCGTTTTTGGAATTCCTCTAATCTCGCACTTTTGGTGGAGATTGCTGTTGAGATCTCCGGATTTGCGGAAGATCGTAGTTCTTGGAAGATTTTGCAAGAAGATCTCTCTTCTTGATTAGGTTCGATTTGGAAAACGGATTGACATCTCGTTTTCTTTTCTTTCCTAGAGTTACGTTTATTTGTTCTATTGTGAATCCTTTGACATTGCTTATTCTCTTTGTGACTTTGAGATTGAATTGAAGAATATTGAAAGTTCTTGAAAGTTTTCATCTTTTTATCTTTTAATTCTTGAATTGATATCAATATGACTGTTATTGGCTAAAAGCTCTAAACAATTCTAAGGTGAAGGGTTGATAGTTGTGGCTTAGATGATGATAGATCGATCGCAAATAGATTAGACCCTGAGAGTTAGAGAATTGTCGCCGACAGCCCTAAATTACGGCCTGTTCTTGAGTCCACGGCCGTGGAACCTCAAGAACTAACCGTGATTTTCCTTAAGTCTACGAACTTGCTTTTACTTTGATTTAAAGTTAAAGATTGGCTTTAGTTTAGTTTAGACTTGTCTTTTCTAGGTGGTAGTGAGCCTCAACAACCTCTACCTCGATTGTGAGCCTCAACAACCTCAATCGGTTAAGTCAGTCTTGATCTTTGGATTATAAGTTTGGGTATTTGATACTAATCCTCGTCTTTAGAATCTTTTTATATTGAGCCTCAACAACCTGTATAGGGAGTGTCTTTTAGGTGAGTTACATAAGGTTTTTGGAACCTCAACCGTACGATTACCTTACTTTAGTATACCTTTGCATATCTCTACTCTGTCTTTACATCATTAGTATATCTTGAATCGATTGCCACAGCTGGATACCTGGATCTTTAGGATTGTTGTTTTCCCAATATTTGCAAAACTCCCATATTTACTTGCTTGATAACCTGTAATCGAGTTCGTTCCACCCAAATCCCTATGTTCGATACTCTAGAATTCTTGCTTAACTACGTCGATCCGTACACTGCGGGTTCGCTGCTTGATTCTAGTTTTATAAATTAAAAACTTATTTGCACACACCTCTAGGGGCGAACAAGTTTTTGGCGCCGTTGCCGGGGATTTGGTTTCGTCCGAATCCGGTAGCCGGTTGTCAAGCTTGGGAGCTTGCTCTCGTTGTTTGATTTTCTTTGAGTGCATGCGCAGGTCTAGGAACACCGAAGATCTCCTACCTCTTGATCAAGAGCTAGAGAAAACCTTGAGACAAAGGCGCAAGGAAAAGAAGATGGCTGAAGAGAACGCACGCGATCTTCAAACGGAGTTGGCGGAGAAGGAAGCTCAACTCCGATGGAATGAGACTCTCCGCCAGGATGAGATGGATCGTCATCAATCTCAAGTTAACGGTCTACAAGACATGCTCTTCCAAATGAGGATAAAGATGAGCGACCTTGAGAATAAGGTAGGCAAGAAGTCCTCAAAAAGGAGATCAAGGTCTAGAAGAAAAAGCCACTCATCCGCTGATGATAGTGACTCTTCCATGCCACCGTTAGAAGAGATTGATCCCACGATCAATATGAATCCTTTCCATCCACAAGGAGCTACTAATCGCCGCATTCCACCTAGGAATGTGAGAGTCGAACGTGTGGATAATGAGCCAAGAACTCTTGGTCAGCGGATGGATCCAACACAACAACCACGCCGCTTGGGTGTGAAGTTTGATGCTGAAGATGTGCAAGGGTTCAGCTTTAACCCTCAAGTTATCACTCTTGTTCGCCAAAGCCAATTTGGCGGTACAAGTACCGAATCTCCACACCAACACTTGCAAAACTTTGAGTGTATGATGGAGACAATGAGACCGAAGAACGCTACTACCAATAGCTATAAGCTCAAACCTTTCTTTTTCTCTTTGAAAGGGAAAGCGTTGTCATGGTATCAAGCTCTTCCCAATGGGAAACTAGACACGTGGGAAGACCTTTCCGCGGAGTTTCTCACCAAATTCTTTCCGCCATCCAAAACGGCGGAACTTAGAGGTAAGATTAATGCTTTTTCCATGAGACCTAACGAAAGTTTGTTTCAATCTTGGGAAAGGTTTTAGGATTTACTCTTGGATTGCCCTCATCATGGCATATCCAAACTTGCCTTGTTGGAAATCTACTACAAAGGGCTGGATGCGGGAACGCAATTCAAGCTCCAATCCCTCTCATGCGGAACGTTCATGGATATGAGAGAAGATGACGCTTGGGACTTCATTGAGAAGCAAGCAAGAGTCATAGAGAAGTATTCCCACCGGAAAGCGGAGGAAAATCGTGTGGAGCAAGGAGCGAAGCTCACACATGAAGCTCAAAATCAGATTTTCTCCCTCAACAATGAGATCAAAGAGTTGAAGGAGACTATCAAGACCAACTTCCCAAAGCAACAAGAGAAGGATGTTGGCTATTTGGGCAACAACAATGGCGGTGATAACTCCAACCGCAACAACAATAACCGGAACAACAACCGGAATAACAACTGGAATGGAAACAACAATAACCGGAACAACAACAATTGGAACAACAATCGAAGTTCAAACAACAACAATTGGCGCTCCAATCAACAAAATTCCGGTAACTCCTATCCTTCCAATTCTAATTCACTAACTCCACCCTCCTCTTCCTTTACTCCTTTGAAAAGCCAGGGGCAATCATCAAATGGAGGAAACAATGCGGGAAAGGAGAAGTCCGATCCCATGTTGGAGACAATCTTGGGAAAGCTTCAAGGGTTGGAGAACCGCCTCATCAAGGTTGATGATCAAGTCTCTAAGGTTGACAAAGCTCAAAAAGTTTTGGAAAACCAATTGTTCAACCACGCGGAAGAAGTCCCTAGAAATCAAGGGAAACTTCCAGGAAAGACGGAGGACAACCCTAAGGGAAGGGTAATGGCGATTACAACTAGGAGCGGAGTGACCACCACCGATCCGCAACCTACGTTCGTTGAAGTCCCCGTAGAGAAGGACAAAGGAAAGGGGAAGGAGAAGGAAGATGTCTATGTTCCTCCTCAAGCTTACAAACCTCCCCTACCATTTCCTCAATCTAGAGCGCGAGCACGCCTAGATAAACAATTCGGTAAGTTCATAGAACTCATGAGCAAGCTGCATATTAATATACCCTTCATTGATGCTATTGTAGGTATGCCGGCCTATGGCAAGTTCTTGAAGGAGCTCCTCTCAAACAAGAGGAAGCTAGAAGATTTTGGAGAGGTCAAGATGAGT
Source organism: Fagopyrum homotropicum (assembly GCA_033239125.1). Classification (NCBI taxonomy): domain Eukaryota; kingdom Viridiplantae; phylum Streptophyta; class Magnoliopsida; order Caryophyllales; family Polygonaceae; genus Fagopyrum; species Fagopyrum homotropicum. The sequence goes on along the minus strand of BSWB01000001.1, from coordinate 47,405,003 downwards.
TCGGATTCTTCGGATCTCATCAAGACGATGAAGGAGAAAATGTCCCCAAAGCTGAAAGATCCGGGGTCATTTTGCATTCCCATTGGAGTGGGAGAAGTCACATATGACGCTTTATGTGACTTGGGAGCAAGTGTGAGCATCATACCACTTGCATTGTGTAGGAAGATCGGTTTAGGCGATCCTAAACCGGTCAAGATGACGTTATACATGGCGGATCGATCCATCACTCGCCCCGTCGGTATTGTAGAAGACGTCCCGGTCAAGCTAGGTAAATTCTTTGTCCCTATTGATTTCGTCGTGCTTGACATTCCTGCAGATAGTCCGGTCCCGATCATACTCGGAAGACCGTTTCTTGCAACTTCCGGCTGCATGGTTGATTGCAAGAATGGGAGACTCGCTTTTGATATTGGAGAAGAGAAAGTAGAGTTCGTTCTTTCCACTCTAGTGAAGGAACCAATCTTTGACGAGGATATCTACGATATCCAAGACGAAGAAGGTTTGTCTAGGGAGGAGGTAAGTGCAATTCTCTTTAACGATCCTTTACAAAAGGTTATCACTATGAGTCTAACCAATGTAGGAGAAGAAGAAGAGTGCAAAGAGGAAATTGAATCCTTAGAAGCACAAGAAGAGATGCATGGAGTGGAGTTTGAAAAACTCCACGATGAGGCTGAGAATATTAGAATCCACGGTCATACCCTGTATTCCACGACCGTGGATTCCACGACCAAAATCGACTTCCATTCCAGAGGATATTACGGCCGTGGAACACAAGAGGAGACCGTAATTTTGACCGTGGAAGAGGGTGATCGGTTTACATCTTCAACTTCTTCTGACTCTTCTCCAAACCACTCCACAACCTTAGAAACTTCTAAGGAAACGTCGGATGCTCCTCAAGGACCATTGGAAGCTCCGAAAGCGATGGATCTCAAACCACTTCCTACTCATCTAAGGTACGCTTTTCTTGGATCTAATTCTACCTTTCCGGTTATTGTTAGCTCCGAACTAAGCATAGATGAACATGAACAACTCATGACAGTCCTTAGGAAACATAGAAAAGCCATAGGTTACACTATCGAGGACTTAGTAGGAATTAAACCCTCCCTATGTATGCATAAGATACTAATGGAGGAGGATTTTAGAACTTCAAGACAACCTCAAAGGCGGTTGAATCCGACCATGAAGGAGGTTGTCAAGAAGGAAATCCTTAAACTTCTTGATGCAGGTATCATCTATCCTATCTCCGATAGCAAATGGGTGAGTCCAGTTCAAGTAGTTCCGAAGAAGGGAGGAATGACGGTCATCACCAACAAGAACAACGAACTCATTCCTACCCGAACCGTTACTGGGTGGCGAATGTGTATAGATTACCGCAAGCTCAACAACGCGACGCGGAAGGACCACTTTCCATTGCCATTCATCGATCAAATGCTTGAAAGGTTAGCACAACATTCACATTTTTGCTACCTTGACGGTTATAGTGGTTTCTTTCAGATTCCGATACATCCGGACGATCAGGAGAAGACCACGTTCACGTGCCCTTGGGGTACGTTCGCTTATAGGAGAATGCCGTTCGGGCTTTGCAACGCCCCAGCCACCTTTCAACGGTGCATGATGGCCATATTCTCCGAGTACGTAGAGGAAATTATGGAATTCTTCATGGACGACTTCTCCGTATACGGTTCCTCTTTTAACGATTGTCTTTCTAACCTTTCTCTTGTTTTACAACGTTGTGAAGACACTAACCTAGTTCTTAATTGGGAGAAGTGTCAATTCATGGTTAAGGAAGGAATCGTATTAGGTCACTTAGTCTCTAGTAGAGGGATAGAGGTAGACAAAGCTAAGATAGAGACCATAGAGAAACTTCCTCCCCCAATTTCGGTGAAAGGGATAAGAAGTTTCCTAGGATATGCTGGATTTTATAGACGTTTCATTAGAGATTTTTCTAAGTTATCAAAACCTCTCACTAATCTATTGATGAAGGATGCGGTTTTTGAGTTTTCGTAGGAATGTTTAGATGCGTTCAACACCATTCGGCAAGCTCTAATTTCAGCACCTATTATCCAACCCCCGGATTGGACTCTCCCCTTCGAGATTATGTGCGATGCTAGTGACGTAGCTATCGGAGTTGTTCTTGGGCAACGAAAGGAAGGGCGAACCCATGCCATATACTACGCTAGCAAGACGCTAGACGAAGCTCAGCTCAACTACGCCACTACAGAAAAAGAGTTTCTAGCCACCGGCTCCTCCTTGATCTTCTCCGTCGACAACCAAGTGAGCCAAGGTAGTTCCCTCTTCACCCCCTTCTCCCTCTTCTGCACAGACGACTCCAAGCCACGCAGTACCAGTCGGCCTCCTCGTGCCACCGGCTTCACATCAACCGCAGGGAGTCGTAGACAGTGGTGGTCCATGTCTTCACCTCTCGCCGGCTCGCCATCAGCCTGGGTAGCCCTGGTATACCCACAGCAAGTGTTGGGTAAGTTTCCTCCTGTCTTGTACACCTTTAATGGCTGCAACAACCTGACTCAAATCTGTGCACAAACCCGACGCTAACCTCGGACAAACCAACAAATCGGAGCTTTCTTGTTGCTGTCCAGACACCAGAGCAGTCGTTCCCCCTCTCTTCGTCCTAGTTACCTTTCATGGTTTCGATCGAACAGTAGCCTTCAAAGGCGAGTCCTTTCCATCTCGCAAGCCTTCATAGTTTAGTATTGTGAATGTAGAGTTCAAGGGACTGAATATGTGTTTGGTATCATTTGAGAGTGGTGTCATCTTAGTGTTGAATCATTCATAGATTAATGGGTATAGGAAGAGAAGATAGTTGGTATGAATATTGTTAGTAAAATAATCTTTATTGTCTTTGTTAGTGTATTGCGATCACAATTGTTAGGGACGAGACTCGATCTCTAAACCCATTTGCTGACCCTATTTTGATTTCCAGAAAGTTAGTTGAATAGTCAACTTTGACCTTATTTTCAGATACCTTAGAATTTTAATTCACCGTTCAATTTCTAGTATGATATAGAGTGAGTTGCATATTGTTATGTATCAGAAGTTGAGACCGATCCAACGGTCAGATCTGGAGTTATAGGAGCCCAAAATAAGCCGACTGTGCAGTTTGTGAAAGAACCCAGAATTTGGCTAAGTATAGATTTCTGGTTTTTTGGAACCATCTTTAGAGATTTTTGTAAGAGTTGTTGTTGAGTGTTTTTGAGATATTTTTGCTCCTATGAGTAGTATGTATATCATAGAGGACCTAGAGTTTAGTGAGGAAATTTTTATCTTTTTATTCGAGCCTCGTATCTTAAGTAAAAGTTGGACCTTAGCGACTTTTTGTGAAAATCAAGAATGGTGTGTAACTCTTATAAATCTTTAACAAAATTTTCCGTGAGAAAGAGATGGTGGAAATAGGTTCCAAAGGAGATTTTGAAACTAGGTTATAGAAAATTATGAAGTTTCGGGACCAGGGGTAAAATGGTCATTTTACCTTAGGAGGGCATTTTTAGTCATTTTCTCTTGATGAGTTTGTGCATCTTAGAAGTTATAGACTTCTAAGAGTATGGGATGTGATTGTTGATCCACGTGCCTTGTATGACAGGCGTCTGAGTTTCTACAGTTGCGGACCGAGTTGAGATTTGTTGAGTTGTGATTTGATTCAAGTAAGTCCTTGCGACTTACTTAGCTGGTTTTTGGATATTAGTTGAGTGATAATAGTGGTGTGTGTACCATGTGTGTTATAATAACAACTTGTTAGGACGACCGTCGTTATTATGTGTTAAGGCCCAAGTGTATGTATAACGGGCCGTGACATCACTGCCCAGCTCTGCCAGAAGACTGGGAAGTTCTCTATACCCAGACCATACAGGTACACGGTGAGATACATCGGATCCATTCCTGATGGGTACACGGGGGTGGAGGCGAGGTTTGGGAATCCCTCGTGTCACAAATAAGTATCATTAGTAAGAGTGAATCACCTAAGTAAAGATAATAAATTGATTGTTTGAAAGCATGATGAGTGTTTACTTTTGACATGATGTGTGTGTGCTATTATTATTTATCTAATGTTTAGATGGCTAGCTAATGGTTGTTTTGTTGTGTTTTTAGATTCACCACAGGTTAGAGCAGCAGCTGAGTGATCCGGAAGTAGTGGTCAGCCGGGTCTCCGTACTCCTTAGAGTGGGGGTTTGGGTTGTTACTTTGTCGTTCTTTCCTTTTGTTAAGACAGTTAGTCTTTTCCCTTTGTTTAAAAACTATAGGTTGCTAGAACTTGTTGCATTCATTCCTTTAAAAATACTTTTTCATTAATTTCGGTTTTTCTTATTTGTGTCTTGTTGTAAGATCCTAGTAATATTGTTGTCAAACTGATTTCGGAAGCCATTGTGAGGTCCTAACCAGTAATATCCCGGGTTCCGAGAATCCGGGGTGTTATAGTCTATTTCTGAGGCTCGCTTTGTACGCCCTCAAGCTCAAAACAACACCCGTCATTCTTCGATTTCTGTGCACGGCTAGAAGATGACTCGGTATCAGGATCAACGTCTTTCTTCTTACGAGGGGCTCCAAAACGTTCGCATGTCAAACGAAACGTAACGAACCCCCATGAATTTCTCCATGACCTACTAGTAACCAACACCATGTTCATAGTTCCTCCCATGAATCGAGCCCAATCCCCCATCGTCTCGCGATCTTGGAAAAAACCGTGAATGTCAAACATTCGCGCATAATCAATCCCTTCGTCACGAGAATAATTCGGAAGATCCTATTTCACATAGAAAAAAAACTAGAAAATTTCTAGTTTTCGGTTTAATAATTTCAAATAATAATCTTAACAATACATTATATACAATATTTTGCAAAACAATAATTTCAAATAATAAAAACACGAATTATAACAAATGTTTCTAATATTAATTGCAACTATATCTAACGTAAACATACATTATATACAACATTTCTAGATTTTCTAGTTTTTCTATATTTTCGGTTATAAAGTACTTACCTCGAAATATCGAAGAAACTCGTCTTGGTCACTAAATTTTGTATCGTCGAACGGAATCATCACCTCATCATCCTCGTGTGTTGACATTCTCGCAGCTGTTCTCCAGAAGATAATGTGTTGTTTTTTCGAAGATGTTGTGAGCGTTTTTCACCTCTTCTATTACTATCTATATATAACCAAAGGAAATCAATAACGTTTAAATTACAGCAGTCACTTTTATAACGTTCGAATTACAACGTTTGGATTACAACGTTCGAATCTCAACGGTCAAAATTCCACGTAGGCAGGATGCGTGACCGTCACGGTCACGCATCGCCTAACCATGAACTTCTCATGGTTACTCGATGCGTGACCGTGACGGTCACGCATCCTGCCTACGTGGTGCGTATACGAAATCTTGCGCCGTGCGATTAATATCCCCCTTTATTTTCATTATTTAAGACTTAAGAGATGGATTTCCTTTCTTGTAAATAGATATAAAAAAATGATAGTTTGGTACCTAGTTGATTAGTTATATTATTATGATGTTCGCTATTTTTTTTATTTTGTGCGACATGTACACCTTATTTGGATATTACTTGTGGAACAATGGATGCTACGACCTTTTGAACTTAGAGTTACACTGCACCGCTTGTATCAAGCTTGAAGATGCAAAAAAAATATATAACTTAAACTTAGGGTCCGCTTGGGAAGCAGAAGCTGAATGAAGCTGAAGGTGAAGCTGAAGTTGAAGCTGAAGCTGAAGCTGAAATAAGTAGCTGAATTAAGTAGCTGATTGTTTTTAATAAGCTAGTATAGCGTTTCGGAAGTAGGAGCTGACCGAAGCTGATTGAAACGTAAAATTACCGAAAATGGCTTAGTTGTTATTTTTTATTGTAATAGAAATAATTATATGTAGAAGATGTTATATTAGAATTAAATCATAAAATAATTATATTATGGCCAAATATTTTTGTCAATAGATAATTATTTTGTTTATTTAACAAATTCGAACTTGTATTTTGACTTGGAACACTAAAATAATTAATAGGTTAATGGTTATAAATAGATATGAAATGAAATAAATCATAAAAATATTAATTTAAATCTTGACACAAATATTATTGTTTTATATGTATATTTTATGTTGTAACAGCTTAATAAATTAATTGGTTATGGTCATTTATATTTCAATATATTTTCTGTCAATAGATAATTATTTTTTGTTTATATTCTAATTTTATTTTTTTGTAAATATTAAACTAGATTGTAGTTAAACATTATTATAACATAATGTTAAAACATTATAATAATGTGTATTGTGATTAATTAAAATATAAATTTATTATTTCAAATTTGTAAGTTGATTTTATTAAACCAAACCTTTAGAATCCAAAAATGCAGCATTGATCCTATTGACAGATTTCATTCATAGAGATTCAGGGCCAGATTCAAATTGTTCAGCAATATATAATTCGATCTGCTGCAAATTTGAAGTGAAATATTACAATGTAGGATCTAGTGAACAAGATAAAGAAGTGAAACAAAATATCAAACATTATGCAGATTAGCCACGCTTCATTCATTGTCTAATCCTCTAAAGATGAACAAATATCAATACCTCAAAAAGAATACATAAGTAGAAACTTATTAATAAATAACTGGTAGTAGCTTATACAAAAGCTGATTTGCCTAATGACCCTCCCTCACCCATGAGTGATAATAGCCTCCCAGACCATGTTCTTAGGAACTGGGTTAGTAAGATCACGAGCCTGCAATGCAGCCCTGCGGAGCACATCAATGGTCATCAAGTTCGCCTTCCAAAACGAGGCGCAGTTGTAAGGCAGATTGTGCTTCTTGCACAAATCCTTCAGAAAAGGAGAGACCTTCCTAAGTTGGCATCTAGGCATCCTTGGAAAAAGATTATGCTCAATCTGAAACTGTAATCCGCCATGGAACCAATCCATCCAAGAAGCGCAAGAAATGTCGAGGTTGTCATGGGTTTGCTTCTCAAACCAGTCATTGCTACTAAGATTTCCCACATAGACATCAGTGGAGAAATGGTTCAAGCAGAATTGAAGATGCTGAATACTAGTCACAGAAAAGCTTAAAAGAATATTAGCAATCCTTTCACCCTAGATAGGCGATCTGGAAACCAAGAGAGGGTACCAAATCAAGAAGGTTTCCTGCAATCGCTTGTGTGGCTTTGGAATGCATTTCACACACTTTATGTCGTCTATGGCAATCCATGGCACTTGCTAGATCAACACCACAATTTACCACATGACAAGCATTTTTAACTTACCAAGAACCCTAACTCTGATTGACATTTTATCATACACTTGAGCGCAAACATCCACTGTCATGGAGTTCAGCATACACTGTCATGAAGTACATCATTTAACTAGAAAAACCATAGGAAATCATGTATGCATGCTCTGCTCATGAAAGAAGACTTGGTGAGCCAAAAAATGTTTAACTAAATTTACCCATTACTCAAGAAAAAATTTTCAGTAGATTAACTCGTTAATCACGCAACATAATTTTGACAGCAAATCAAGAAACAAGGCCCATATTTAACATCAACTGAATTGATGGAAGCATTAGATTGCTTTGACATAAGAAAAAGAGAAATTCAGAACTTATCTATAACATCTCAAAATATACAAGGCAACTGTGTATAGCAAGCTGTCAAATGTAAAAAAAATTGGCTCAAAAAAATCGACAAATGTACAAGGTAAAATTGGCTCCAAAAAGATGAACCCTAAACTGTGTATAGCAAGCTGTCAACTGTGTAAAAAGATGAACAACAAAGGCAAATGTACAAGGCAACTGTGTATAACTAGCTGTTAAATCACCTTAAGAGGCAGAAAAAGATGAATCCTAAATAACAAAGGCAACAATTTCAGTAAAAAATCGATTTAAAGAGCAAAGGCAAATGTAGAAGGGAAAGTAGGTAAAAAAAAATATGAACCCTAAAATTGAATCGAATGTTAGATACTATAGAATCGAAGAAGAAAATGAAATTTGGTGAGTATAAACAGACCCGAAAGTTAAATCGAAGCCCTAAAAGTCAAGAACAGAGAATTGAAGAGGAGAGAATAAGAATACAGAAGAATCCAAGAAGAATCGAAGATGAAAATACAAAGGAAGAACAGAGGATCGAAGAGGAGAAGAGAACAGAAGATAGATCGAACAAGAGAAGAGAATAGAAGATAGATCGATACCTTCGATGTCTCCAAAGCAAGAGAAGAGAACAGAAGATAGATGCTCGCAACAAAGGGCATTAGCAACCTTTGATTTTCTGGGGGAAGGGTATTTTGAGAATTATAAAACTCAAATCTTCCATCAGCTCCCATAAACTTGCCATGTCCCAGCTGATGGAAATGCCCATTTCTTAAGCTTGCTTCAGCTTTCATAAGTTCCTTCATCTTCCTTCAGCTAGCCTTCCCAAATGAACATGAAATATGTACAGTGAAAGCTGAAGCAAGTTTAAGCTTTCATAAGCTTGCATAAGCTGCGTCCCAAACGGGGCCTTATTATTTGACTTTATCTCGAAATGAATTTATAAATTGCACTTAATTTTGTCTATAGAATTGTTGGTGTCTCAAACATGATTGGAGACTTTGAGTTGGAGTTAACAATATAATGAGATTGTAATTAGTGATTGGTTGAATTTGTATAATCGATGTATGCATTAAAATAGTCGGCATGACTAACTTATTTTTAAAATTAGCTTATTTATAGGTAAATTTTACCAATTAATGACTTAATAAATCATGTATATAATTATTAATTTTACCTCAAAATCATCAATGTAACTTAAATAACCTATTTGTATGCATTACAACAGACAAAGTTATCGGGTCATTTCGGGTCGGGTTATTTCGGGTTATCTCGTCATTCGTGTCAGGTTAGTTTGAGCTATCTGGCCATTTAGGTTATCGGGTCAGGTTACTTAAGGTCATTCGTGTCATTTGGGTCGGGTTACTTCGGGTTATCGTGTTACTTTGAGTTGGGTTACTTCGGGCTATCGCGGTATATTATGGTTATTAGACGGTTCCTAAACAATGTTTTTTTTGGGGAACCAAGAACCGAACCGTTTAAGGTATGCGGTACGGTTATTGTACTTTTAAAAGGTGGAACCGTTTAGAACTGAATCATCAAGAAATCGTTTTGAACCTAACAAGAACTGTTTAATGACTTTCATTCGCATATGAACTGTAGGAGTGAGCTCCAAATACTTTAATTTTGTGAAGTATACAGATGTTTTTAATTTTTACATGGTTTATCTTAATTTTCTCTAATTCTCGATAGCTTAAGCATGCCTTAGTAATTAACCATTGCTACCATGGAAGATAAAATTGAAACCTCAAGCCTATGTCGACGAACTAGACTCATTGTCCTATAAGTGCGAGAATTAAAAAAATTTTATAGTATAAATTAAAGAAACTAACCAAAAAAGGGTTATAGAAAAAAAAATCGGATTGAAGACAAACCTAGTTAAAGAAGAAGTTGAACAACTGGAGAAGTCGATTTAGTGAGGAGCGAATGAATGGGAAAAAGAAACATAAGACAATATTATAGTCATCATATCAAAGAAAGAGACCAATACCTCTTTTAAAGCTTTTGTTTTATTATATAGTATGGCATTTTACTTTTCCATGTTCACCTAAAAATACAAACGGTTCCTATCTATTTTTGTTCTAAGGAACCGAACCGAACCAAACATTTTTCTTATAATGGTTTGGTTTGAAAAAATCGGCAAATAATAAGAGGAATCAGACCGAAACTTAAAAACTGGTCCGGTTTCGTCAAGAACTGGTTGCGATTAACAATCCTAGGGCATATCATGTCGGGTTATTCGGGCAATCGGGTCATTTGGGTCGGGTTACCTAGAGTCTTTAGTACTTCAGTTAAATCGGTTTTAAGCGGATCAATTCCGGATATTCTCTTTTATAAAATTTCCGGTGTCGGTTCGAGTTTGATCCGATTCGTTCATGGGTCGGGTAAACTTTTTACGCTATACCTCCACGCCCATTAGCCTCTTTGTTCATGCGTGACATCTTATAAAACCCTTCTTTCTTCTTCGTCACTTTCAGCTCCAAAACCTCACCTCATATAGTTTGGAAACAATAGTAGATGTTGGCTACTGAGATACAAACCGAACATCTTCCCTTTTATGATCATCAACAAACAAACCATACAAGTGAGATCCCAATGATTTAGAAAGCGTTCAAATTTCTTAACTTTGACAATTCTTGCTAAATCTCGGTATCAACTACCATCAGGGGCGGCCCTTGGAGGGGCAGGGTGGGGCAGCCGCCCACCCCTCCAAATTTTTATTTTTTTTTGAAAAAAAATCATTTCAAAATGGGTTGTGGCTTCTTTCGTTTATAAAATTGTTTTCTACGATTTTTTTAAATATCACTATTCTTGTGTTATATTTAAATGTGTTTTTGGATCTTTTGCCGAAGTGAATTAAACTTTAAAAGAATTTCCCGTTTTAGACTCGGAGTGAAATAATTCACCAAAATGCACGAGATTTGTTGTTTGGATTAGAAGCGTGGTCTTAGACCACACTCTTATTTGTTTTAATATCTGAAATAAAGATAATAAAAACACAAATAGAGGTGCGGTCCTACACCGCGGCTATAGTTTAACGTTTTTGAAAAAAAAAAACTAAAGAGGCACGGTTATAGACCGTGCCTATAGGACATCTTTTTTTTTAAATATATAGGCGCGGTCCACAACCGCGCCTTTTAAGTGTAATGTTAATTTATTTTTCGTTGTATTTTTGTTTATTGTAAGTAGATGACATATTGACTTTGTTTTTACCGCTATTTTATTTTCATAGATATTTTTATCGAAAATAAAATTTCGCCCCCCCCCCCCCCTTCTTTAAAATCCTGCGGCCGTTACTGACTACCATTGTATCAACACACTATACTTGATAAGTAGCAGAGGTTGTTCCGGAAAGGAAATTCGCAGGAAAAGTACTCCAGTTGAGAGCTCCGATCCCATATTCAACTCCGGTTGGAAATTTAACACAATCATTGACTGAGGGACAAAAGATTGATGCAATACATTGTACGAAATTTCGGGCTCAGATCAGACTAGTATAGCTCCTGGTCGAACACCGATTCCTCATCTTCTACATCCCTTCCTTTTGGACCTTATTTGTTACTTCGTTCCCCTCTAAGGCCTGAGCTATTTTTATATAAAAGCACGTACCTCCCCTTATCCCATACCCCAAATCCAGCTTTCCTCAAACCCCAAAAACACCTCTTCCCTCTGTTAAATTTATTCCCGGTATTTCTAGTTGTTCTTCGTACCTACTCTGGATCTCTATGTCTCAATCTGCAAGCAGATCCATGGAAAAGCCAAGCAACGCGGGAAAAAGACTTTGAAGTATATATTTTTTCGGAAGTCGTATTCGCACGGTTCAGAATTTCATTATTGCACCACTCATTCGCAATGCGTGACCGTGGTCTCACGGTCACGCATTGTGAACACGTGAAAAGTTCACGGTTTCGCAATGCGTGACCGTCACGGTCACGCATTGCGAAACTGTGAACTTTTCAGCCCTAAAAGCACTTACGGAATCTCATCCCATAAGCGCCGATCATTCAAAAACAACGAAAGCAGTGGATGAAGAGACGAAAGGGCGAATTCGAGTCCTCCGATCGATTATTTCTCACCATTTCACACAAAAACAAGCAATGGATAAAGACGGTAACGAAGGAAGGCCATTTCAAAAGCGGAAACACGACCCGAGAGAGGCATCGTTTGATTTTTGTTCGGTTTTTGTTCGATTTTTGCTCGGTTTTCGTTTTTCACTTTTCGGTTCGTAATTGAGCATGAAATTGAGGAGAAAAGGTTAGATTGTTGTTGAATTAGTTAGTTTTAGGTTGATTGAAGAGTAGATTGCAAAAAAATGGGACCACAATGCCTTGACAGTCCGCTATTGAAGGCGGACTGTCGAAGACGATGAACAATGGCCCACGGTCACGCATTGCGAAACTGTGGAGCCACTGTTCATCGTTTAATGCATTGGAATGCATTATAGTACATTCAATGCATTATAATGCATTCCAATTTATTAAATTAGTTAAATTTATTTAAGTTAATAAAATAATATTAAATATAAAACAAAATATAATTTATAATAATTTTTATTAATTAATTTAATTTATTTGAATTTAAAATAAATTAGTTTATCCTAATTAATTTTAATTAAATGATATATAATATGAATTTATAATAATTAATAATAAATAATCTTATTTAATGTATATTAATTCAAATAAAATGGAATAAAATTATATTAAATTAATTTAATTGTAATTATTGTATTCATAATTTAAATTAAAATGTCTACATGGACTGGTTAATTTCATACAATTACTTTAATATAAAATAAAATGGATTAAAAATATATTAAATTAAAATCTCTACCTTTACTAAATACAAAAGTAGAAAAAGCCTAGTAAACCAAATTATTTCTTAATTTTATTAATGTAATTATAATTTATTTAATCTCTTTTAGTTTCATTTAAATTCATTTCAAATGAAAGTAAAGTAAACTACATAAAAGAAAATTAATTAAATTGGCTTGTAATATCAAATATAGATATTACAGGCCATGCAGAGACATAGACGGAGGCGTTCTACGGCCTCGGCTCGTAGAGATGGACTCGCCACCACTAGAGCTACGATGGAGAGGAGGTCTCACGTAGCTGGTTCGGCTGCCGACACACCACCACCACAGCAGCCACAAAGACCATGCATCTCAGATGCTTCTCCGGCTCTCCCTCGGAAAGTTCTTCCACCACCTACATACAGATCTGACTCAGACCAGGATGTGGTCGGTCCTTCTGTACAGCTAGGGGAGATAGATCCCGCAGATGGCGAGCGTGTTGATACTACTGCTGATGAGCAGGTTGAGCCACCTACTAATATTACTACTGACGAGCACATGGAGATAGCTACAGATATTCCTGCTGAGGAGCAGGTAGAGCCACCGGTTGGCGATCATACCAAGCAGCGAGATTTTGATTTTGATGCTCCAGTTACAGATCCTGTAGTGCCGCCGAAGGAGCCATTTGTACCGGCTGATCGAGGCTGTGTAGTTGCTGATACAAGGGCACCATTGATCAGCGATGTGCTCACTTGCTACGCCGGACACCGTGCTCGCGGTGTCTGGATGGGAGAGGTAGATAACTAATCACAATTATAACACATTATATTACAAAAACTAAATCAATAAAACGTTTAATTGAATATTCGTTGTGTTATGAAGGAGGATTACAAGAGGCCGATGACCGCTTTACAACGGATAGAGCACATTTCCGCGCTGAGTAGATGAATTTCAAACGCTAATAGAGCCAACCCCACTTCCTAGTTTGCTTTTGCATCTCAGAGTGGATTGACGGGTTTGATAGACGTCTCGTTTGCTGGAGTTGACCACGCCCTCATACATGTATTCGTGGAGCGTTGGCATCCAGAGACTAGCAGCTTCCATCTACCTTGGGGTGAGATGACCATCACCCTACACGATGTAGCTGTCATCCTAGGCATTAGGATTAATGGAGAGGCTATGGTCACACCTATGTTGGCACGAGAGAGGGTTAGGTGGCTGAGTGACACATTTCATATATCAGAGGTGGAGGTTAGGAGTCACTACACAGCTCTACTAGTTGACTTGCTGAGGACTGCATATGATGTCATTCGGCGCGACCCAGCTACCCCAGTTGAGGAGGTTGCTTCTGTATTTCTTCTTTTCTTTCTGAGTTCATCCTTGTTCGTCGATAAATCGATGAACAAGATTCGACCTTGGTTGATCGACTTGGTACTTGATCATGGCTGGACTGGAGACTATGCTTGGGGTACCGGCGTGTTAGCGTACTTGTACTCGTACGTATAACTATCACTCTACTTCAGTATGTTGGGCGACGCTTCACGACTGAAGGTGAAGACGATCGGAGGATGTACATCACTGCTACAGGTAAGAACATTTATTGTAATTAGTCACTTTAGATAAGAACTTTCATTTGTTATTATTATTAATAATATCTTTCATTTATTTTAATATTTACAGTTCTGGATCTACGCCCACTTCCCATCCTTGGGTTGTTCTGCGGCAGAGGATCCAGGACGTCATGGATCGGCGATATGGGCTTCTAGACTCTCTGTCCCGAGGACACCAGCATCCACTCTTGAGAGGCTAAGATCCTTGCGCTCACAGTTAGATCAGATGAGAGCGGAGGACATCAAGTTCATGCCATATAGCGATAGAGTGTTGGATTTTGAGGGCGAGTTTGCTGTTTCGACGTACCGGGGGACGATCCAAATAGGAGATATCATCGAGGCATACATGCCGGATCGAGTCCTCCGTCAGTTTGGGTACATTCAGACGATCCCACTTCAGAGGATTGTCCCTTATTTGGAGCAGCGCCCCGTTTCTGGCAGTAGGGGGTATAGGGTGAGATTCCATGGCGTAGATGATCGTTGGGCTGCTAGACACGAGGAGGAGAGCAGATTTGCGCTTTAGGGTCAGACTAGGGCCCCTTTACCATGGACAATATTTCAGGACTACATGTTCTGGATTATCGAGCAGGGCCATCCATTTCTCCTTCCTGGCTCGGCTATACAGACTCCACCGGTAGATCGTCCTCCTCCGGTCCCTGTTTCAAATACTCGGGTATGTGTTGATATATTTATTTGATTCTTTTTAAAGTTTTATACTTTACCTTTAGCGCTCACAACTTTATTTTCCAATGCAGAGGCTACACATCATTCAGGCCCGCCTACGGGATATTATTAGTCGTGGCTCAGTGACTGGAGGACATACATGTGATATACGACGAGTCCGTTGGCCAAGAGGTTCATATAGCACCATCTCAGGTCAGGGCGACACAGGCGAGACGAGATTGATTTTTGTTTTTGATTGTTGTTGATTATGATACTTTACCTTTTGTTGTATATATTACATTTTATGTGTTGCAATGTTATGTACTTTACCTTTTGTTGTATATATTACACTTTATGTGTTGCAATGTTATGTACTTTACCTTTTACATTGTTTTTAAAGTTATCAATTAATGTCGCTTATTCTATACCACGGTCAATGTTTTTAAACTTTAAGACTTCATCAAGACTTTTCATTTTCACAAATGAAAGTAACAACAAAACACAAGTTTTATAGTACTCCTCATGACTTACATATAAAAGAAACATCCATGAAACACATATAACCTTGAAACACATATAATCTAAGAAGAATAAGATACGAGATTGACTATCACTTGTCTAGGACACTCTTTGCGCCGGAGTTCGTCGAACAACTTGAATCTATCACAGAAGTGTGCATCCCATCCATCAACGCTAGAATCATGTCCACGCCTCCATGGAAGGGTCAAAGGTGGTAATGGAGAGTCTGGTTTGAGCCAAACCTAACGAAAAATGATTGACAAATGAAAAAGTGATTACCTTTTATTGTCATTCTTAAATAAAAGTAACGGAATGTAGGAGATATACAAAGTGCAAAAAGAAAACTTACGGCTACAAAGTGATTGCTATTGACCCACGCTATTGCACGAATCTACGTTGGGGGTTCTTGGTTCTCAACCGTTGCAACAATTTGTAAACATGTCTCGGGGCTTGAGCCCAATATAACAAATGCGCAAAGGTAATATGTCGCTGCTACCGTTGCAACAAGTGGACACTTCATCCAATTCTCCGGCCCCCAAGGTATAGGATCAGTCCACCAAGCGGCCTCGATAACTTCATCAACCGTCCATTTTACCGCCTACTGTTGACAAAAACAATAATTATAAGTAAAATTTATCATTTTATCAACACAATATAGTTAAGTAAAGAAAAGAAATACTCACATGTGCGTACAACTCCTTTCTCATCAACAACTCTGTATCCAATTCATTTCTAACAATCAAGTAATCTTCTTCCGAGTATCCCGAAATCACGGCAAGAGATCTAAATCCACAATGCTCATCTCCTTTAACATCATAGGCCGAAAGGATGAAGGGTTTCATGAACTTCTGCATCTGATCACCCTTGAACCGATAGTTCTTAGAACGTCTGGTGGTGCTTTTCTTACCACGTGGCTTAGCCTCCTCAACTTTAACTTCAAGTTGGGCCCCTACAGGTTCGGCCGCTTCAGGCTCGGGCTCCTCCACCTTAACTTCCACATGTTGTCTTGCTTTTGGTGGACGACCTCGAGGACGTGGACGTGCCGATCCAGAACCATGTTTAAACCGACTTGGTTCTCTTCTTGTTGAAAGAATGTCGTACTTTGGTTTTAACTTACTGCTCTAGTACTCTCAACGTTGAATTGCCCAGACTTGTAATATCTTCATATGATGAAGCCATCCGCTCAAGCACATCTCTCGGAAGCAAATTCTTGTCCAATCGCTCCCTAAAGTCATTGAGTGATCCATGTATGGATCAATATGGACAACCTCATCTTCATGCGTCGGATTCAATTTTTCCCATCGTACTTGCTTCCAATAAGGTTGAATCTGATCCAAACGTATTGGCTCCCGATGCCTAATATCAATACAGAACTCGTGCGCACAAGGCAACCCATGAGCTTCGCTCCAATATGAATCCTTACATGTTGTCAAGCTCCTAATGTAACACCCCGAATCCGCGGGACTCGGGATGCTACGGGTTGGGACCTCACAATGGGTCCCGACCCTTAGCCTGACAACAATCTCACCGGACCTTTCCAACATGGCACAAATAAAGGCTCAAAAACTCGAAAACGTTTATAGTGCAAATGATAAGAAACCCGAAAGAACGCAACAACAAACTTCAGCCGAGATACAACTCGAAACCACAATGCCAAACACGCGGCATACAAAATGCAAACCAAAGGAAAAACATAACTCGACTCCAACTCATAAACCCTTCCTAAAATGTACGGACCCCGGCTGTCCACCCTTTCGGATCTCTCGGCCGCATTCCTAACCTGCAAGGCAATCTACAACATTCGGTATAAAACCGTTAGCTTATATTCGAGGCATTAGAATTAACGGGAAAGGCACAAACACAAGCAAAACATCATAAACACACAACATAATCAAAGGCACACCAATCCGGTTTATTATCTTTATTATGATTAAGTCATATCCCGTTCTAATTCAACTTAGATTTGTGACACGAGACCACCGTGGTCCCGCCTCGGTCCCTATTTCCGGCATGGAACGGTACGGATGCCTCCGACCGTCTAACCAGCACGGCTAGTCGCCGAGAACCTCCTAGACTCTCGCAAGAGCTAGGCAGATGATGTCACCGCTCGTTATCATACACTTGGGCCAAAATAATATAAAGGTCGGCAATCCTATTTCCGGTTCCGTTGTTATAACATAAACAGTAAACACACACCACCCAACACACATCAATGCTAATACAAAGAATACGAGCTAAGCAAGTCCGAAGACTTACCTGAATCGAGTCAAAATCTCGATAATGCTACTACTCGATTCCGTAAGGATAAGATCTCAAACACCTGGTTATAAAAGGAAGACTTGGATCAATATCATATCCATACTCTTAGAAGTTTTCTACTTCTAAGCTAACAAGATCATCTAAGAGAAGAAAACCAACTCGCTCTCTTGGTGTAAAAAGACAATTTTACCCTTGGTATGGAATCCCTAAAAGTCTAGGAAGTTTCAAAAACCTCAACTAAAAACACTCTTTCTTAACAACATTTACTTAATTGTTCATATGCTTATATATACTTATAGATCATACACTTTCATTTCTTCCTCCAAGGTTATAATCCGACTCATATCACTTACGCTACAAACATTAATTCCTACACACCCTTCCGTCCAAGTTGTGATTACAAATATTTACATTCCACCTTTCCAATTATGCAAACAACTAACTCAGATCACATTACTCGGTCAACAAGAATCCAACAACCCCTTTCTCACAAGATGCATCTTAACATAATGGTTACATATAATTACCTACAACCCAAACATATACCAAAAATTCCCAATTCCGGGATTAGGGTTTACACCAACAATCTTCACTATAATTCCAACAATCCAACATCATCTTCTCACTACAATTAATTTAACTACATCAACCGAGAATTCACTAGACTTTATGCCCAATTTCATAATTACATACAAGTTAGCTAAACCAGCCTTCAAGTCTCAAATATCTCAATTGGTGATCTAGGATTTAAAAAGGAAGCCCTTGAACTCACACTGCACACTACAGTAAACGTGGCGGCGGGACTGGTGGTCCTTGGCGACCGATGAAGGCGGCGAGGTGAGGCAACCAACAGCAGTGAAGGAACCCCCTTCAATGTGCTAGAGAGGAGACCCGAGCCCGACTTCTTCGACAGGCTGCTGAAGGAGAGCCAACGCCGTCGTCTTCGGCGGGTTGTAGGAGGTCCAAGGTCGACGTCTTCGACGGATGCAGAAGCAGATCTGGGTCGGCGTCATTGGCGGTTGCAGCAGGAGGTCCAACACCGGCGTCTTCCACAGCCTACGGAAGGAGGACCGAGGCGGCGAGGCCGGCTTCTTCGACGGCTGGAGCCTTGTGTCGCCGAAATATTAGGGCTCGTTGTAGGCAGCAACCGGCGAGAAGAGCGGGACAGATCCGAGAGAGAGAGAGAGAGATGGACATCAGAGAAGGAAGATGAAGGGAGGTCCGACGAGAGGTTGATGGGGAGCAGCTCCGGCGAGAGAGAGGAAGAAGAAAGCACCAGCTGCTGATTTCCATCTCAACGTGAAGGAGGGAGGAAGACTCAAGGTAGGCGGCAGCCTTGCGTGACACAAGCCTCCTGAGGGCGTTAGGTTTAGGAAGGAGAAAGGCCGGATGGGCCACACATCTCTTGGGCCGGCCCGTCTTGACGGCCCAAATGTTTTATCTTACCGGGTTAGAAAAAAAAAACGAAATAAATAGAATGGCGGAAAGGGTATAAACCGGTCAAATTCCGGTTTGGCCCGGAATTTATCGGAATAAATTTTTGATTATTTCTAA
This sequence comes from Fagopyrum homotropicum, assembly GCA_033239125.1. NCBI lineage: Eukaryota > Viridiplantae > Streptophyta > Magnoliopsida > Caryophyllales > Polygonaceae > Fagopyrum > Fagopyrum homotropicum. The sequence continues at coordinate 47,386,006 of BSWB01000001.1, read as the reverse complement.
TATACAGTTGAAATATATTTAAGCTCATAAAATATCGATAAAATCCGGAAAAAAAAATATCGCAAACACGCCTCAAATTGGGGCGTTACATCAGATCTCCCTAAAAAATAAGTTTCGTCCCGAAACTTTCTATACGTCAAACTTCTCGGTCCCTAAGGCCGAGGTGTGAACTCTCAAACTAAGAAGGCTTAAACTTTCTAATTTATACACACAATCTACTCAAACTACCACATCGAGATATATCAGGTCATAAAGCACATTCCCACATAGGGCACGAACTACACATAGCATCACACATGCACATAACTAAATCAAGGTAAGAACTAGGTCTAACCCATCGATTCTATCGAGGCTAATAGCTCCGCGTAAAACTCAACTAAAGATACTACCCTCCGTCTTCAGTAACCCTCATCGATTCCTCGTCTACAACTAGATCTTCATGACTGACCACATGTCTCGAGTCATGTATGTACTCTCTTGATTGATACTCATAAACACCGGGTGAACACTCTCTACTCTCGGCGGCTACGCCAACCGGTAAACCACTTTCCCAACTTGCGCTAACATTTCAAAAAGTTCCGATATATAGGAACTCAACTTCCTACTCGGGTCTTTCTCAATGCTGAATTTCCAATTTGTTTCTCTTTGATTACCTCTAACACAAAAGGTCAAACTTCTTAATTGGTCCCGCTAAACCAAACTTTGATGTTTCATTTTCTCAATCTTGTTGCAAGTTCCAAGCAATGAAGGAAGTACTTTACTTTACACCGCTTCTACTAACGAGACACGTATGCTATTACCTTTACCTCGTTCCTCAATACTCAATCAAGACTTGTCTTGGAGAATCACTTGTCCTCTTCAAACCCATCATACCCCGAGGCAAATTTCAAACAGTTCACCAATGAATCTCCTCTCAACTCTCAACAACTTCATTGTTAATTTCCGTCCCATTCCATACTTCATGGTCATCCGGGGTAGGTTATCCATAGATAGTGTTACTTGGAGAGTCTCTCCCCAAATCCGGTAATGACCAACACATCCGAGAAAACTTGTAGTATCTTTCACATCCTTCGGGGGTTATCATTCCGTGACAATTTGTCATACAACTTCTCTGTTCTCGAGAGTAGACCAAAATATCCTATCTGGGAATTAGTAAGCCCATATGGAATCGCTACAACTCGTAGTGACCATGGTTTGTCTAAATGCCGTAATTGCAATGTTCCAGTCTCGAATTCTCATTTGGTGGAAATCAGACCTTAAATCAATTTTAGAAGACTCTATCGACCCTTGCAACCGGTCGAGTAGATCATCTATTCGTTGTAAGGGATACTTGTACTTCATTGTTATCTTATTTGTCTCACGGTAATCGATATATAGACGGAGATAACCTTTCCTCTTTGCAAACTGGTGTTCTCCATAACAACCTCAAATCAAGAGTTTAAAATAATAAAATAATAAAAAAAAAACTTTTGATGTTCTCTATGGCCGTGCATTGGTTATAATGAACCCTTATCAACACGTCATTGCAACTAGTCGTTCAAATGCTCTTTCGACTCACGTATTTTTACAAGCGTCATTATGTAAAGCGCCTTGGAGGTCAAAGTTGAGCCCAAACTCAACCTTAGTGGAAAAATCCACATTCCGATGTATTGGCATCCGTGGTATCTCGGGTTCTATCTTTTCTCTTCCCGTGACATATCGTAATAACCGACCTAAACACGTGTATCGTAATAATATTGTCTTATCACTTTACTTGTGGTCATGACACAATTGATATACCCCGATCTATTGAGGTGACGTCCTTTAAACACGTGTATTGCTCCATCTTTATCTAAAATGTTGACCGTCTTTCTTTTACAAATCCTCAATCTCCTGAACTCGTGGAACTTGCTCGAGTCTTCCGACTCTTGAAGCCTTGGTTAAGCAATAATTCAACTAATCCCTCTTTTCACTTTTAAGAAAAAGGCGATAATAACATCTCTTGATCTCGTGCATGTGTTCAGTCACAAAGGTCTTAACTACAAGACTCGCTCATGCCTTATAACAAATCGATACAATCTCCTTCACTTCTTCGGACATCCCAAGCTATGGGAGGAGCTCTTCGTATCCCACATCAGCATTCACTATAGACATCTTTTCTTCAAGTAGGTGTAGAGTTTTATACTTCAGCTTCTTATGTAACGTCAAACCGACCGTAGAGGCTCTAACCTCAATCTTTCATGTACTACTTATACATCTCATATCGAGAACAAACTTCACAACTTCAATCTTCTCCTACTCTTGTTGGTCCCTTAAGCATCTCTTGGTATTCCGTGAACAATCTCACACCGTACTAGTATGCCTTCAGACAAAATTCTCAGCCATAATCACAAAAATATCCACTCATTACTCCACCAATCACTAACATCGTAATTTCAAGCTTGAAGTGTCGCCCTAATCTAAGTCCTCCCTTTCACACCAAAGCCACCATGGCTCTTTTGTGTGAGTGTGACGCCTCTCTCTCATCTTTTGCTCGCGAAAACATACCCTCCATTTTATTAGAATGAACATACTATACATCCTCTTATTATACTCCCGTCTACGCACCACAAACAATGAAAATATCACCTTCCTCTTGATCTACTAGTTTCCTTTACCATGATCAAAACATAAAACTTCTAATCCAGGTCGATCTCCCATATGTTGTTCTCATGACCTAAGAAGGTCGTAAAGGATCATTACAAACACTTTACAGTCATATGCTTGAATCCACCAATGCTACTTGATTATAACATTTTCACTTCCGTTGATATAACTCCTTATTGCTTACATTGAACCATCGCGAATACTTTAAGCTCTTGTTGTTGATCCTTTGTAGGCTTTACTCATCCCCTCTACACTCACCAATAGACAAACCGCACCTGTGCGTTCTCAGTTATCACCGATTAACTTGTATCCGACTTTCTCTGATGTCGACGACTTATTATTCTACTACAGTTCTCATGTTACCATTCTCATGAAGGTTACCCTCCTCGGGGTACTCTACCTTACATAGTTCCTTCTTCATTCCACGCTTCCTTTTCTTTATAAGATAACTATATCTTCTTGGCCTTGTTGTTTCACACGCCCCGCTTACATAGGCTTAATTTTTCCCTCGTGATATCTTGTAAATGTGTATTCTCAACATCTCTAATGTTAGTCATTATCCTCTCGCATTTCTCTTGGTCGGTATCTTAAGTCCTTCAATAAAAGCTCCTTGTTTCTTCTTTCATCTTCTTGGGATCATCATTTATACGCACTTCATCCTTCTTGGCTTTTTTTTTTTTTTTTTTTTTTTTAGCCTTATCATCATAACAGAAATCGGTCAACTCCACGTGAATCCCCACCATGCTCTTCTTCTCATAACTCTAGTAATGTTGAATATTTCACCGTGTGATCTTCCTCGTAACCCTCGTATTTTTGACTCTTCACTTCTTGGTACCTCGCGAGTTTAACTTACGGTATTTTAAATCCTTCTCACATGTTTGGTTCGCTTCTCTCATCTTAACTCCTATGTTTAGAAACGTTTAAGGAAAGCTTCACTTCTCATAATGGAACACCGCCTTTAACCTTGTTAGAATGTACTCATCTCCTCCTCGATTCACATCTTTAGTTGTCCACGCGTCTTCTTAAAGAACTTAAGTTTGTTGTCCCTATTGGTCTCGTCGTCGTACAATCACGGTTTCTTTATAACCACTTATACACCTTAACCTTGCCCTCTTTACTTGTATTGCTTCCATCTCGAATTCTCTTAAGTTGACTCAAAGTTCCCTTCTATTTGTTCGTCCTTGCCGCTAATGTCATCTTTATCCTTCAAATGATTTCTTTGACGTCCCAAAAGGAGTCTGATGAATCGCCAGGGTGTTCGCCAAAATGTGATGCTCAACTCGGTACTTGAGCATACTCATCACCGTATATATACTATCATAATCCCTATACTATCATAATCCCAAAAAGGCGGTTGTCCAAGGGCAATGATAGCTTCCTATCAACTTAACTATAACATCCACTACTACTTATATAATACTAGCATACCATATGTGTATGTATATATAACTATATACATAAGTTTTATGCTCACATTACTACTAAAATATCACATCTGGAAAATCAATACAATAATACAAGGTCCAAACAAGTACTATAGTCCACATATATTAACTATACATATAAATCAAGTCATCATGCAACTACAATCCACATATACTATACCTATCTACATATATACATATATATATCAAGTCCAATAAACTAAGCTGCCGAGATCCGCGGAAGGAGTGGTGGTCCGTACATTCTACCCCGACTCATGCATGTGATTTTGAAAACGAAAAGTCAAAACCCTTGTGGGTTTTGTTTATTCCTCATTCGGCCTTTAGAAGATTGTGAGTGCCATTGTTGTCAACCTAGGGCTCTGATACCACTTTGTAACACCCCGAATCCGCGGGACTCGGGATGCTACGGGTTGGGACCTCACAATGGGTCCCGACCCTTAGCCTGACAACAATCTCACCGGACCTTTCCAACATGGCACAAATAAAGGCTCAAAAACTCGAAAACGTTTATAGTGCAAATGATAAGAAACCCGAAAGAACGCAACAAAAAACTTCAGCCGAGATACAACTCGAAACCACAATGCCAAACACGCGGCATACAAAATGCAAACCAAAGGAAAAACATAACTCGACTCCAACTCATAAATCCTTCCTAAAATGTACGGACCCCGGCTGTCCACCCTTCCGGATCTCTCGGCCGCATTCCTAACCTGCAAGGCAATCTACAACATTCGGTATAAAACCGTTAGCTTATATTCGAGGCATTAGAATTAACGGGAAAGGCACAAACACAAGCAAAACATCATAAACACACAACATAATCAAAGGCACACCAATCCGGTTTATTATGTTTATTATGATTAAGTCATATCCCGTTCTAATTCAACTTAGATTTGTGACACGAGACCACCGTGGTCCCGCCTCGGTCCCTATTTCCGGCATGGAACGGTACGGATGCCTCCGACCGTCTAACCAGCACGGCTAGTCGCCGAGAACCTCCTAGACTCTCGCAAGAGCTAGGCAGATGATGTCACCGCCCGTTATCATACACTTGGGCCAAAATAATATAAAGGTCGGTAATCCTATTTCCGGTTCCGTTGTTATAACATAAACAGTAAACACACACCACCCAACACACATCAATGCTAATACAAAGAATACGAGCTAAGCAAGTCCGAAGACTTACCTGAATCGAGTCAAAATCTCGATAATGCTACTACTCGATTCCGTAAGGATAAGATCTCAAACACCTGGTTATAAAAGGAAGACTTGGATCAATATCATATCCATACTCTTAGAAGTTTTCTACTTCTAAGCTAACAAGATCATCTAAGAGAAGAAAACCAACTCGCTCTCTTGGTGTAAAAAGACAGTTTTACCCTTGGTATGGAATCCCTAAAAGTCTAGGAAGTTTCAAAAACCTCAACTAAAAACACTCTTTCTTAACAACATTTACTTAATTGTTCATATGCTTATATATACTTATAGGTCATACACTTTCATTTCTTCCTCCAAGGTTATAATCCGACTCATATCACTTACGCTACAAACATTAATTCCTACACACCCTTCCGTCCAAGTTGTGATTACAAATATTTACATTCCACCTTTCCAATTATGCAAACAACTAACTCAGATCACATTACTCGGTCAACAAGAATCCAACAACCCCTTTCTCACAAGATGCATCTTAACATAATGGTTACATATAATTACCTACGACCCAAACATATACCAAAAATTCCCAATTCCGGGATTAGGGTTTACACCAACAATCTTCACTATAATTCCAACAATCCAACATCATCTTCTCACTACAATTAATTTAACTACATCAACCGAGAATTCACTAGACTTTATGCCCAATTTCATAATTACATACAAGTTAGCTAAACCAGCCTTCAAGTCTCAAATATCTCAATTAGTGATCTAGGATTTAAAAAGGAAGCCCTTGAACTCACACTGCACACTGCAGTAAATGTGGCGGCGGGACTGGTGGTCCTTGGCGACCGATGAAGGCGGCGAGGTGAGGCAACCAACAGCAGTGAAGGAACCCCCTTCAATGTGCTAGAGAGGAGACCCGAGCCCGACTTCTACGACAGGCTGCTGAAGGAGAGCCAATGCCGTCGTCTTCGGCGGGTTGTAGGAGGTCCAAGGTCGACGTCTTCGACGGATGCAGAAGCAGATCTGGGTCGGCGTCATTGGCGGTTGCAGCAGGAGGTCCGACACCGGCGTCTTCCACAGCCTACGGAAGGAGGACCGAGGCGGCGAGGCCGGCTTCTTCGACGGCTGGAGCCTTGTGTCGCCGAAATATTAGGGCTCGTTGTAGGCAGCAACCGGCGAGAAGAGCGGGACAGATCCGAGAGAGAGAGAGAGAGAGAGATGGACATCAGAGAAGGAAGATGAAGGGAAGTCCGACGAGAGGTTGATGGGGAGCAGCTCCGGCGAGAGAGAGGAAGAAGAAAGCACCAGCTGCTGATTTCCATCTCAACGTGAAGGAGGGAGGAAGACTCAAGGTAGGCGGCAGCCTTGCGTGACACAAGCCTCCTGAGGGCGTTAGGTTTAGGAAGGAGAAAGGCCGGATGGGCCACACATCTCTTGGGCCGGCCCGTCTTGATGGCCCAAATGTTTTATCTTACCGGGTTAGAAAAAAAAAACGAAATAAATAGAATGGCGGAAAGGGTATAAACCGGTCAAATTCCGGTTTGGCCCGGAATTTATCGGAATAAATTTTTGATTATTTCTAAAATAAAGTTGAAATATATTTAAGCTCATAAAATATCGATAAAATCCGGAAAAAAAAAAAATCGCAAACACGCCTCAAATTGGGACGTTACACCTAATTTGCTTTGCCTTCTCGTAGATCTCCAACAACTCCAGGAAGCACTTGTTGCTTACTTTGTTTCGGAGCAAATCAAATATAGGCACACGCACAGCCAATAACATCCTCTCACGTGACATCTCTATTGACGCTTGAATCTTATCAATCTGATCATTTACCATCAAGTCAATGTTCTCCATCACCAACTGAAATCCTTGAACGGTAGAACGCAATGTACCCTTCAATAATGAGTGTGCAGACTCACACCTAACAACCAATATCAATTCAATAAATTAATCTACAACAATTATTAGAAATTAAGTGTAAACAATATAGAAATAAGTTCTTACGCATTCGTTGTTCTCGTGCCAAAGTGTACAAGTCGCACCAATATCGAACAATTGCTTCCTTGTAGGGGATTAGCCATGTAGTTTCCAAATACTCCATCAACCTCGGATAGGCTTGCCAATGCACTTTCATTTCACCCAAACGTCGCTCGTAACTCTCAGGAGATCTAGATTCAATAAGAGCATAGTAGTGTGATGCAAAAACAGCTTGTAATTCCTTTGACCGTGTCACCGCCCAAGATCTATGTTGGATGTTGCACTTTATATGAAAGGTGCAAATCATGTGCTTCACATCCGGAAAAACACCGAGTGCACTTATGAGTCCTAGCTCTCTGTCCGTCACAATCACCCCCGGTGTAACATTTCCACACACATGTCGGAGTCTCCATAATGCCCACTCGTAGTGATTGACGTTTTCCTTGGCCATGAAAACAAATGCTATTGCAAACGTCAACCTCGTGCTAGTGATACCGACAATCTCTAACAACGGCATCTTGTACCTATATAGGATATATTAAGAGTTTACATTTATATTAAACTAAAAGTGCATGAAAAATAAAAAAATCATAATAACATGTATATTAAAACTTACTCGTTCGTCTTGTACGTCGTGTCCATTATGATGAAATAAGGAAATAGGTTGAGGAGATGTCTTGAATCCGGATGCATGATGAAAAAATCTGAAATTTCTTCCGATTCCGAGCATCTTCTCACATTCACGTAATAACGACGCTGCTCTAACATATGTAGTGCTTGTTGGAGAGGACTCCGTCCTTCGGCTTCTAGCTTCCTAATCTTCATTCCAGCATTGTATATTTGTTCGATTGTGCTGACGTTGTATGGATCATCTAACTTTATTGACTTCAATATATTTCTCGGCTTGAAACCCGACCCAAGCTCACGTCCCACCTTCCGAAATTGTTTCTCCGTCAATCTGTCAGCATATGTGTGTCCCTTCAACTGCTCAGGAAGTGTATGATTGTGCACTCCATTTTTAACATGCAACGTCCACTTCTCAGCCTCGTTTTGTACGCCCTCAAGCTCAAAACAACATCCGCCTTCTTCGATTTCTGTGCTCGCTAGAACATGACTCGGTATCAGGATCCACGTCTTTCTTCTTACGAGGGGCTCCAAAACGTTCGCATGTCAAACGAAACGTGACGAACCCCATGAATTTCTCCACGACCTACTAGTAACCAACACCATGTTCATAGTTCCTCCCATGAATCGAGCCCAATCCACCATCGTCTCGCGATCATGGAAAAAACCGCGAATTTCAAACATTCGCGAATAATCACTCCCTTCGTCACGAGAATAATTCGGAAGATCCTAGTTCACATAGAAAAAAACTATAAAATTTCTAGTTTTCGGTTTACTAATTTCAAATAATAATCTTGACAATACATTATATACAACATTTTGCAAAACAATAATTTCAAATAATAAAAACACGAATTATAACAAATGTTTCTAACATTAATTGCAACTATATCTAACGTAAACATACATTATATACAACAATTCTAGTTTTTCTATATTTTCGGTTATAAAGTACTTACCTCGAAATGTCGAAGAAACTCGTCTAGATCACTAAATTTTGTATCGTCGAACGGAATCATCATCTCATCATCCTCGTGTGTTGACATTCCCGTAGCTGTTCTCTAGAAGATGTTGTGTTATTTTTTCAAAGATGTTGTGAGCGTTTTTGACCTCTTCTATTACTATCTATATGTAACCAAAGAAAATCAATGACGTTTAAATTACAATGGTCACTTTTATAACGTTCGAATTACAACGTTCGGATTACAACGTTCGAATCTCAACGGTCAAAAATCTACGTAGACAGGATGCGTGACCGTGACGGTCACGCATCCTGTCTACGTGGTGCGTATACGAAATCGAGCGCCGTGTCCTTAATATCCCCCATAAATTATAAGCAAAATTAAAGATTCTCCCTAAATCATCTTTCTCTCTCCTTAATTAACTTTATTAATTTGTCTAATTAAATAAGCTAATTATTTTAAATCGTTAATTAAGGAACTTATTGTTATCGTTTTCCTTCAAACGTAAAATGTGAATTGAGCGTCTACTTTTTAGGAAAAAAATGATGTTGCTTTTCTTCTGCTATGACGTTCTTCATAGTTTGTATGTAGATGTCGATACAAGTATGTGTAAGATATGTACATAAGAAAATCTGCAATATAAATTGAGGTGTAAGATATAAACATAAAAAAATGTAATTTGCTTATGTATATGTTAACTTACTTCCGTATGTGTAAGATATGTACATATGTACATACGAAAGTACGATATGTACATAAGAAAAGGTAACTTGCTTATGTATATGTTTAAGTGTACTACACTATTATATACATTATGTATGCCAACACAAGTGTCATTTACTGTACGTGATTATGTATTGATTTGTGTAAAATTTATGTACTTACATGGATAAATTATCGGATTTGGAGGAGACAAATAATAGAGAATGACGAGGTGTCAGCATGGAGAATCACTGGAAAACGACGAAGATGAAGAAACGAAAACGAAGCTTGGAAGACGGTGGAGACGAATAACAGAGATGATATCTTCAATCGGCTTCAATGGAGACGGTGAGAGAACAGACAATATTTTTTGGCTTGAATCCGGTGATTGATTTGATTTAAGAATGACGGAAAATAGCCCACTCAATAGGATTTATAGAATCATCAAAATAAAATTTCCAAATATTTCAAACGGTTTATCAATTTTTGGCAATTTTTTAAATTTTAAATTTAATTAACCCTCCAAATCACCTTCCTTAATTGTAACCCTAACGACCCACTTATCAATTTTAGGAAGTTTTTTTATTTTATTTTTAATTAACCACCCAAATCACCTTCCTTAATTGTACCCCTAATTACCGATTTTATCTTTATTTTTTAATTTGATTTTGTTAGGGATCTAGTTAGTCTATACTAAATAAAATGGGCCCTATTTCACCAATTTTTTTTAGGTAAGGCCTATTTATATCCCATTATTAAAAAAATTCAAATTTTCAATGTTACTCTATTTTTTTTAGAATTTTTTTTATTAGAATATTATTGTAGTTTATTTTACGTGTGCTAACGGTTCGTATTTTATTAACATACAATTAATCACTCCTGATTTTGCGGGTATGGTTGTGAGTAATTCTGGTTATTAATGATGGTTTATAAAGTCAATCATGATGACTGTACAACCCCATAAATTTCGTGTAAGCAACTAATTGAGATGTTTGATTTTGCTTCTTATCCCCTTTTAATTATTAACCCTTAAAAGGCTTTACTATATTCTTATTCCTTGAAAATTCCATGCAGGCTTAGATCCTTACTCATATAATATACGAGTGTTGTTATCCATTTTAGAGTAAGAACGATCGTGTAATGGTTCTACCAAGGATTATGTCAAGCTGTAGCATATTCCTTATATAATAAAGTGAAGGCAACGACCCGCGAATCCCAAAACCAGGAAGGAAGAAAGAAGAAAATCGAAGACATGAGGATGGAGCAAGAGAAGCTTGAAACCCTAGGGTTTTTTGGCATATCCAAAGAAGCTATCAAGATTGTACTGACATGGCCAAAAATCTTAGCACAAATCACTCTAGCTCTCATCCTCCCACTATCAATAGCCTCCCTCGCCCATATGATTCTATCGTTACTCCTCCTCTATAACAACTCCTACTCAAAACTCATAATCCTATGGCTCATCAAAACGGTCGTTTTCGCCTTAGTCGTCGCCCTCTTCTTCGTATCCACCGCAGCTGTCGCCTATTGCGTTACACGCATCTACTCCGACCAGCGACCACCCTTAACATTCATCGAGGTCATGAGTATCATCCCAAAGGCTCGAAAAAGGCTTACGGTGACCTTCGTATGGAGCTTCGGTGCAATCCTTACATACAACTGTCTTCTTGTTTTCCTCTTCTTGGTCATATACACAACATTCTATTCATCTACTGATAATGGTTTGGTTTTGGGGCTAGTCTTCTACGGTTCGTATTTGGTGGGTTTGTTGTACATGGGTGTCAACTGGCAATTGACGATCCCAGTTCTGTTGTTGGAGGATGAAAACTACGGGGTATATGCGATGAAGAAGAGCAAGGAGCTGTTAAAAGGCAAAATGGGAACTGCAACCGCCATTGTCGTAGTCGGAGCTGTTTGGGGAGGTGCTGTCGGATTCTTGTGTGCGAGATTTGTCATGTTTGATCACTCATTCGGAGTTGTTGCGAAGGTTGGGTTTGGCCTAATAAGCTTGCTGCTGCTCATTCTTCTGTTTTTGGTGGGACTTGTTATGCAAAGCGTTTTCTATTTCGTGGATAAGTCTTATCATCACGAAAGTATTGATTACGACTCGCTATTGCAACATCGTTCTGCATCGCATCTCGGAGAATATGCTCCTCTTCCTTCACCTACTCTCGCTTAATGTATATGCCATTACTTTGGTTTATTACTAAATCATTTGATTGTAATATATATGCATTTCCAATATTTCAGAGCATATTAACCGTTTGTCAGTATTAGATTTTATGTGTTATAAAGGGTGAATGGTAATTTTTCATGGTCATTACACCTAGGGGTGGCATGGGACGGGACGGGACGGGATAGGGTTGTCCCGTGTCCCATCCCGCAAGTTATTTGTGGGACGGGACGGGACGGGATTTATGTCTTTTTTTTCTTTCGTCCCGCGTGGACCTTGTCTCGTATGGGACGGGACGGGACGGAACGGAACAAATCCCGCGTAAATTATGCACTGATTATATTCGATATGTATGTTTGTTTTCTCTCATGTTTAAAGACACAAATGATCGGGAAAAAAGCTCGATACCTAATTATTGATTCATGACGCCTACATTAGTAGTTAATACATTGAAAACAAATTCAAGTTACATCAAAGTGTCTTACCGATTCACATTCAAAAAATAACAACAAATAATTTACAGAAAATTACATTTATTTAACTATCGATTACAATTGTGGGAATCCACAAATACAAGGGCGATGGAACGGACTAGAGCAAGGGTGGAGATGGAACGGACCAAAGCAAGACGGCGAATAGACTAAATCAAGGGAGAGTAGAACCTCTAGTATTTTAGATCCAACCAAATGAGTCGTAAAGAAGGAGTGAATGACTGATGAAAAATTTTTGAACTAATAATTTTGAAAATATAAAAATAATTTTTAAAATAATAATTTTAAAAAATTATAATTTATGTATGATATTTATCTATATAATATATATAAAAATATAAAAATATTATTTATATATATATATGCGGGACGGGACGAGATTAAGCGGGATGGGAAGTCTCCGTCCCGTGTCCTGTCCCGCAAAGTTTCACGGGACGGGACGGGATACACATTTTTTTTTTCAAAATCCCGACGGTATCGAGACGGGATCGGAACGGAACCGGGACGGGACGGGATTAAGTGGGATTTATGCCCATCCCTGACTACACCTACTCTTCATTCTTACTCGCAGCTCCCGATTTTATAATTTAAAATGCTACTTTTACTAGCTTATATTCTTATCAAAACAATTTAAACCAATTTTTTTTTTATTAATTTTAATAAATAATAGTTCACACCATTCTCAATATTTTATTTTAATCAATTAACCTAAAGTTTATAATATTGCATTAACTTGGATAATATTCTTATTATGTTCTCCACTACTATCATAAATCTTCTCTTTTGTTTTTAGTTTTTATAGTTTTTGATATATTTTAAAATATTTATATAATTATTTTCAAATTCAATAAAAGTATTTTTAACATCTTACGTTTTAGGATGGTAGGACTTGTCCATGATGTATATGTGTGTTGGGCCGCCCGACTATGATCGTGAGGGCTATGCATTGGGCCTATATCAGACCGAATTTTCAAAAACTTGTACCAAGAACCGAATTGGTACCGATCCAGACCGGAATAAATTAAAATAAAATAAATATATACTTATGAAAACTAAAAAATAATTACAAATAATAATATTTTATAAAATATGTACCGAAGATATACGATTTTTTAGAATATATATAACTAAATCTATTAACTAAAAATTCGGTCAGACCTGGTCTTTTCCGGTTCAGACCGGGACATAATTTCTACACAATCACGGACCGGATCCGGTCCGGATTTCTAGTCCTGCTCATTCTTGCACAACTCTAATGACCGTGTCCTCTATCATAAATGAACAATATTACAATATAATATACTTCATCGTTTTCAAAGTTTAGTATATAAGATTGGTAAGCTACTCTTTTTAGAGTCAATTGGTTTTAGGATGGAACCCATTGGGCTTATGTAGTGGACTTGAGCCCAACATACATATGCACTCAGACGTGCAATGGACCCCAAATGTTATATCTGATCCATCAGACTCTTTAATGGTCAGAGCATTTCGATCTCTTGGGTCCGGCCTGAATTATCGGGCTTCTCGGCCTTAAGACTCCCACTACGGACATGGAATATGATAACCCGTCCAATTGGAGCTAGCCAATATTAAAGTATGCCGTCAAAGTGTCGATAGAGTTAGACGATTGCACTTGATGGAGCGTATGGAGGATTAATGTTCTCACATCGATTATACATGGATAACTAGTCTTATATATAAGATTGATAGACTACTTTTCTTAATGTCAACTGATTTTAGTGATTTTAGGATAAAATCTCGTTGGACTTATGAATTGGAAAAGAAAGGAAGTTGAAAAGGTTTAGAGAGAAGAAGGAAGCAACTAATCCCTCCTAATACCTCAAAAATATAGGTATAGCTTGTATGATATGGGTAATATATATACCGGAATATAAATGCTAGTGATATCAATACTCATATCTTTAACGAGGATATCCATCGCCAAACGATTTCTAAATTTATTTCGTTTGGTGAAAATATTCCTTTGGACGATTGGAGGAGAATTCCGCTGCAGACGGTAGAGTGAGCGTGGAAGAGCGGAGGATAAGAAAGAGATTAAAAACAAACAAAAAAGAAAAAGGAAGAGTGGGAGAACGAAAAATGGCAATAAATTGGGTACGAGCGACAACAAAACCTCTTAGTCTGCCCCTTCCGCTCCAACCCCGTCTCTCACACCGCCAATTCGTCTTCAAACCTTCTTCTACCTCAATGTCTTACCACAACGAGCTCGCCGCCGCCAAGAAGGCCGCTTCTCTCGCCGCTCGTCTCTGCCAGGCACTCTCTCCTTTCCTTGTTTTTCTCAATCTTCCATTTTGCTGCTTTTTCTTCTTAATTTGTTTCTTTTTCTTGCCATTCGAGTCTCGTTCTTGCTCTAGTGGCTAATCCGATTATCAATTGGTTGATCCAGTTCGTGATGTGTCCATTTAAGGTGCCACATTGGTTCAACTTTTGTTTGTTTACTTCGATGATCATTTCGACTTGTTGAAACGAGCTGCTCCTTGTCTCTGTCAAATGGATTCGAATTGAATTAGTGGTCTCATTGTAGCCTGTAATTTTTTCTAGACTCTGGAGGAGTTTGTTGTCGAGCATCAGAAACCTGACATTAGTTTATGATGATAAATAATAAGTCATGTTTGTACCGTGTGGAAGGTATTAGTGAAGATGTATGTCGCCTGTTCACAGTTTTGCTGAAGATAACCACAATTTTCATCGATGAATTTAGAAATGGTGGGAAGTTAATTTGGACTTGTCTGATCACATTGAGGCACGGGGTTGATTGAAACACGATTCTGTTAGTCTTCACCGCGGGCTAATGAAATATTTGTCTCTACTTTCATCTTCTCTGTGCAAAATAAGCTTCTAAAGTCGTTATTATTATAGCTTCCCTAAATTTTAGTTTAAAACTCATCTGCCTGTATGTAGTGCTTTGAATGCACAAGGAAAATTGGAACACTAAGCACACTGTTCTAGCTCCTGACTGTTCGGTTTATCTACAGAAAGTGCAAAAATCGTTGCTGCAATCTGATGTCCAATCAAAGTTGGATAAGAGTCCTGTTACAGTAGCTGATTATGGTAGGCAGCTCTTTCTTTGAATTGTTTAAAGCTTGACTTAAGTTAGTCCTTCTCTACAAAAATAAAACATTTTTTGGCATTGTACAATTTCCATGATTATGCCTTTGTTCTGGATTTGTTTTGATGGGCCATAATAGATTTACACTAGAAATTTAATGCAATGAAGTTCTGTTTACATTTTTATGTTTCTTGTTAGCAGAACCCGTGCCAAGAGACTGTAGTTTAACTACCTTTTTCATGAATTGTCAAGAAAAAACTTTGTTTTCATGTTGTATCCTATAAAAAATTTATCAGTGCCCTTTACCACACCCTTACCACTAGCCCCCCCAAAAGTGGGAAATTTTTAGATTTTGTGGCAATATCAACTGTTGATGTTCTCTCTTCATATTTTTCCGATGATAGGTTCTCAGGCAGTTGTTAGTTACGTGCTTGAACATGAACTTCCTGATCAACCATTTTCTTTAGTGGCTGAAGAGGTAATTTACTGCCTAGATTCACTATAAAGGTCAACAACTTTATTATTTTCCACATACTTGAGATTTCCTTTTTGCTCTGCCGGCCTATCAGGATTCAGCAGATCTTCGGAAAGAAGGTGGTGGAGTAATTGTAGAACGCATGACACAGCTTGTCAATGAAACTTTATCAAGTGAAAAGACGTATAGTTTTTCTCCTCTGTCAATGGAAAATGTTCTTGCTGCCATTGACAGTGGCAGATCTGAAGGTGGTTCTATTGGCCGTCACTGGGTTTTAGATCCTATTGATGGAACTAAAGGGTGAGTTTTTTGAGTGTTCGTAGTATTTTACCTTCAATTAGACGTCTTCTGTTATTGTGACCATAGATGTTATGATGAGAAATGAATTTGGATGATGAGATCAATTCTGTGATCCACCCAAGATATACTTCTGACTTCATATGCTACTCCCTGCTGACCCGCTTCTCCCAACCAAAAAAAAACTTAATTCTTTTATGTCTTACTAAATTTGCTCCCTATTGATCTGGATAATTATTTTGTATTTTGATGTCCTTGATGAACTGATTTTCCATGTTTCTTCTGGTTGTACTAATGCACATTTTTGATCAACTTCTTATGATCCTGTCGGACTATAGGTTTATGAGAGGAGACCAATATGCAATTGCATTAGGGCTTCTTGATGAAGGGAAGGTAGTTCTCGGTGTATTGGCTTGTCCAAATCTTCCTTTAGCATCCATCAGTCAACATACAGAAGCATTGTCTGAAAACGAAGTTGGTTGTCTTTTCTTTGCTGTTATTGGCGCTGGAACCTACATGCAATCACTCAATGGATCTTCACCTGTAAAAGTATGTTTTTGAATGAACAGTACCTTATCCAATCTCTTAGTTCTCAATCTTTGTCACTACAGGCAGATTGACATTCTGCGTTAGCCTATCAGATGTCCCTATAGGGATCTAACATCTGCTGAATCATATCTGTATTAGGTAAATGTCACTGCAACTGAAAACCCAGAAGAAGCATCCTTTTTTGAATCATTTGAAGCGGCACACTCCAAGCGCGACTTATCCAGCTCCATTGCAAAGGCAAGCACCACATTCCCTTTCAAACGAAAACCGATCATGAAATAATTGTTTAATGGGTCTATTGAGCAGAGCTCCATATTTGAATTGAACAGAAACTTGGCGTCAAAGCACCACCGGTTAGGATTGATAGCCAGGCAAAATATGGTGCTTTGAGCAGAGGCGATGGAGCCATATATCTCCGCTTCCCTCATGCTGGCTACCGTGAAAAAATATGGGATCATGCTGCTGGATCTATTGTTGTCACAGGTATGTGAAAGGGAAATGTTTCTTTTTGGCTTCTTTGATATCATTTTCATTTCCGGATAATCTAAATGAACACTTTACAGAAGCTGGAGGTGTTGTATGTGATGCTGCTGGAAAACCCTTGGATTTCTCAAGGGGTAAACATCTGGACTTGCATGCTGGGATAATTGCTAGCAACCAGAAGCTGATGCCATCCCTCTTAAAGGCAGTTGAGGAATCCATTAATGAGCAAGCTTCAGCTCTGTGATTTTCTCCGCTTCAGTTTTGCCACATTATGACAACATTGCCTCTACCCCTTCCCTTACTGTGTTGCTCTAGTTCTTTCTTCAATTTCAAAAGCCGTCTTTTATGAGTTGTTCAAATAAAGTTGTGACAAGTAGACATTAAATTTGAATTTAGACAATCTTTGTCAAAGACTGTATGGTATAGTAAACTGGCTGTATAGTTTTCTCTCCTTGAATAATCACTAGGTGTGTTTGGTTGCACTTAAACACATCTGCTGAGAACACACCAACACGAGTGTCTTCTTCGGCTTCTCCATGCCAGATGCTAGCAGACAGGCCACTGGTATGAAACACGGCTACAGATCCATGGGATTCCATTTCCGAAAGCTCAATTTGAACATTTTGGAATGATTCGCGTAGGACTATTTGGCATCATAGTAGTTATTATGCGAAAGAAAACTAGTCGTCATCCTAAAATTTATATATGCACATAAAGAGTATTAGCCATGCGGCATACAAATTGTATTCATGCTTTTACTGCCTTACACAGGGACATTTGTGGGATAATCTGCCGGGTGTTTTGCTATTGTCTCCCTTAGCAACATCTGCTGCTCAGTGAGGTTTGGTGGCAGAGCATCATAGACATCAGTGAATAGATCAGCTACAGGTGGTTTCTCGAGTTTTTCTGCAACTTGTATTGCTTGCAAAACCTGTACAAAATGGAAGCGTCCTAATCAAGATGTTTTCTTACAGGATCTATCATTCCATCATAGACAAGAACTGTACCTCTATTCTGGCTTTGCTTCTCAGCTCCGATTCCTCTGCCTCAGACCACCACCCGTTACTTTCTATCCATTTTCGTAGTCTCAGAACAGGGTCTCGTGCCTTCTTCCACATATCGATTTCCTCAGCTGGACGATACTTTGTAGAGTCATCTGAAGTAGAATGGTGACCAGCTCGATAAGTTAGGGCCTGCCGAAAGAATCAAAGACATCAACTAGCTTTTACACTCTAAACCCGTTTCATATATAAGAAGCTTGTGAATAGTAGGCATTTCAGCTCCTATCGAGTTTTAGATCTTACCTCAATTAAGACGGGCATTTGTTCACTGACAGCCATTCTACGAGCTTCACGGACAGCATTGTATACGGCAAGGGCATCGTTTCCATCCACTCGAATGCTTCGAATTGCGTAACCCTGTCCTCTCACAACTATTCCATCGCCTGCAAAAGTATCAAGCTAGATATTAGGCATTACTTCCAAGTTTATGGGTTTAGCACAACAAGGAAGAGAGGTAGATACTCTTTAGTTGATCTTCCAAAGGAGTACTAATGGCCCACCCGTTGTTCCTACAGAAAAATATGGCAGGAGCTTCCAATACAGCAGCAAAATTTAAGGCAGCATGGAAATCACCCTGAAAAATTGTAGGAGACTCGATCCTTAGTTTATTCAAATTTCTCGCTTGTGCCACTAAAACAGATGAAGATGAAGTACCGTGCTGGTGCCTCCATCACCAAAGTAAGTGATAGTGCATGCATCTTTCTTGTCCATCTTCAGAGAATAGGCAGCACCAACGGCATGGGGAAGTTGAGTACTAGCACAGAAAGAATAGGGTAAGTTTCATTCGCGTCTTTACAGATGGTACGCAAGACACATTGACTGAAGTTGTGTCTTACGCAACAGTTGACGCTACAGTGATGTAGTTTAGCTTTCTCGAGCCATAGTGAATGGGCATTTGCCTGCCTTTACAACCATCTCCTTTGTTGCTAAAACATTGGTTTGCAAATTCTTGCAGTGTAAATCCACGCCACAACAGAACCCCTGGCTCCCTGTACTGTATCATTTCAAGCAAGTCAAAACAACAAAGCAGTACAACATTAAAACTGTATGTTGGATATGGAGACATCAACACAAAACCATTTTAAAAACTCGTTGAGCTAACCGATGAATTCAGATTCACCTGAGGAAAGATGATATCATCCATGCTTAGTGCTGCTGCTGAAGCGATATTAATGGCTTCTTCGCCGATGGTAGTAAGATAGAATGATATTCTCCCTTGCCTTTGAGCTTCATAGAATATTGTATCCATAACTTGAAGGGTAATCATATTGGTATACATTTTGACAGAAAGTTCCTTGCTAACCTGAAATTGGTGATACATTTCAATACCCAGCATGCATATAGTTCTTATGAGTTCAGACAGCATAATTTACCTCTGGGAGTTCGCCAGACAGCCTGCCATCCTCGTTGAGGACTCTGTAGCAATCAACTCGGTTTTGGCTTCTTTCGGACACAAAGCTTAGGTTACGAGTGATCTTCACCTTTCCAATTGGAAAATCCAAGACCTGTCATAATGAAGACGCTCTTTAGGAAAAGACATAAATCAAAAGAAATTATGTATGTCTTGAATATGCATATAATATAAGAAACTACTTTTTCTATAAGCCAAAGAATATTCATTTTAATGAATCGTATCAAAATCTAAAACATAAGACACCATCAACGTTGCATTTCCATCAAATCCACAAAACCCTGAAATTCGACCTGAAAGTCGAAAATCTCAGCTGTTATCCAACATGAATAACGACTAAGACGTGGAGACGTGAAATTAAGGGTGAGAAAAGTAAGACAGACCTGGTGATCGCCATTTTCGGCGCTTTTATGAACATGGTTCTGTACAGTTTGGGCTATGGTGGATTCAGAACGCTGAAAAGCGAAAGGGCTTATCGAAGTACCCAAATTGAAATCCAGGGTTGTAAGACACCATTTTCTTTGGTGGCGGTAGCTGTTGATCGATTGAGAACTCAATTTTGATTTCAGACCCCGAATTAAGGTTCTTGATTTGATGAAGCCTGCCATTTATGGAAAACTGAAGAGAGTGCAGCAGAAGAGGAGAATTCGGAGACGAAGTGGATAGTCGTAGAAGGTGATCTTGTTTACTTGAATCGGAAATATTTCAAAGGCCTCGACAAAACAGGTCTTCATTGAAGAGATTAAATAATCATTTCAGGATTAGGATGCCAAGTCAGATAATCCATATGGTACAATCCGATCTAATCCTCCATCATCTTGGTATGTATGAGCCTATCTGATTTTGGATTATCAAAATACATTGAAATATGGGTACATCATAAATCACACATGCCGTTTATAACATATATCCCGTATATGTAGAGAGATGTACATTACCAAAAAAAAAAAATGTAGAGAGATGTTTGACCTATGTTATTACGTAACTTTTTTGTGAAAATTTCAAATCTTGTGTTGCTTGTTTGCATGACATGTCAAGGATATTTGTAAGATTAGATTTTTGTCTTGGATTATCAAATTTGTTTCTAATATACTTTTAGTTATTTGTATAATTTTTTTAGTTTTTTTAATTGTTCGGCAAATATTCCGTATCTACCCATAGATATTGACAATCCATATATAAAAGAATTTGGTCATAATCAAAATCAAAACATGTCCCCAGCCAAAAAGAACGTGTTTGTTCGCTTTCTAAAATGTGCACAAAAGTTTTAAATTTATATTTGTAATAATTTTCTAAATCTGTCAAGCGAATCAATAGTGTATGAGTTGATTTGTAACAAAGCAATAATTTCAAGGTCGAACACAATGACTAAGGTGAAATTGAATCAAACAAATGATCATAAATATGCAAATCTAGACTAAGAAAAAAGAGATGAAGAAAAATGGTAAAATCAATTGTTTTGTTGTTTGGGTTTTGAGCTAATTCAAGATTTAGTTTTGCAAAAGAAATCAAATCAAACAAGCAACACAAGCAATATGTGAGAATAATATGAGAAAACAAGATTCTAGAGGTCAAGATCTTCGGTTATGCAACAGACTCAAGATTTCTAAAAGGTAAGGACAAGCTGCGGATTCTTAAGAGAAAGGGTGTTTGTTCTATGCAAATAATTACGGGGGAGGTCTCATATTCCGCTAGTCCCGCACCAAACTTTCTATTATCGGGTAAGTCTCAAGGAACTAAGGTTATGAATTTAACACAAACCGGTTCACTACCTAAGGCTCAAACTAATATTTACCGGGTAAGTCTCGGATGTGGCTCAACTTATGCAAGGAACGTAGCACACACAACCCAATAGAGGTTTTTACACCTATACTAACTAGAGTTCATCATCATATATACCTAAAAGAGGAAATCACCGGGTAAGTCTCTTTCCGCACTTAGTTTGCTAACATAGGGTAGGTCTAAGCTAGATTCAACTCAACAAACACTAGGATTTAAACAATCTAACATTCTAATATACAGATTCATCAAATACGAAGCAATAGAGAAAATCTCGGGTGAATCATATAATCTCGGCCGAGATTCATGAAGAACAGGCCGAGATTCCTAAGAGTTAGGATTCGTGCAACAAAAACGTCCTAAACTAGACATGCAAGATCATTCCATCATCATCCAATCCATAACCAATGACCTATCACCCTAGAATCACAAAGATCTAGCCTATAATATGCATTTCAAGATTCATGTTCATACAACACCTCAATAAGTTAAACACGAGAAAGAAATGAGAAAGAGAGAGATGAAACTTTGCTGGGTTTTTGATTCAAACAACAAAGTAGTTCCAAAACAACACTACAAAACTTCTCAAATTCGAATCCAAGGTTACAACCTTCAAGATTTCACCAACTTAAGTCTTCATAGTTCTTCCCTAAATGTTCTAAGTGAGAATAATGAGTCTGGAGAGAGAGTGAGCAGTCCAAAAGTGTGTGTAGACATCCAAAGACCAGCCTGCAAGTCCAGGGAAGCACTCCATGTTAGCAAAGCATGGGTTGGAATCTGACTTTCGTGACAAGTGTCAAAAAGTTGCCCAGAAGAGAAATCTCGACCCAATATTTCGGGCAAGATTTCAACATATTTCGGGACCGAGGTTTTTGATCCTTCATGTGAGCCTCCAGTCCATGAAAATCTCGGTGGTGCAAAACTTAGGAATCTCGGCCGAGATCAATAATGCGCCAACCGAGATTCCACTTGTCTTCTTCTTTGCTCCAAAACATGCTTCTTTTGGGTCCCGAGTACGCACTGCCTCGAGGCTTGAAGCTTAAATGTGTCAATTACGTCCAAAGATCGCCTAAATGCCTGAAAAACCGACAAAAGGTCGTGCAGATATTTTTTCTAGCAATATGAACTAAATTAAGCACAAATGTCACGAACTAATGTCAATGCATGCAAAACATAGAGAAAATATACCTAAATGCAAGCCTAAACTAAGGTCATAAATCATGCTATCAAAATACTCCATACGTGCCTCTTGCTTGTCCCCAAGCAAGATCCAAATCTAAGCAACAAGATTACATGATTTATGAAAGTGGAACACAAATGCAAAATATTTTTGGTAATGAGCTTCTAGCCATAGATCACCCTCATAGTGATGTTTCATGGCAAAGGATAGAACAAATGTGTGTCAAAGAAAATTAAGCACGAAAAGCCGATTACACTTTACTTGGTCCATACATGCAAATCAAGTAAAAAACTGTCTGGATCAATCATTAGGAAATCAATTCTAAACCACTAAGCCAAAGCACACGTGCATGAAGGTCTTAAGGACTTAAAATAAGAAGAGGCTGAGAAACGTGTTAAGGGTGGGAATTTTTATATGCCACGTGGTGCTAATCCGAGAAAAGGAAGTAACTCCACAAACATTCACTTCACTCAACATCCACCAATCAAGTGTAATTTTATCTCTCTTTTATTTATTTATTTATTTATTATTATTGAGATAATGAAATAGGTGCACAAAAGCCAAAACGTTGGTGATTAGCGATCCTCAGGAATTTTACCGAGGTGCCTCACACCGGATGCACTTACCAAGACTCGTTAAAACTATCAGTTAATCCGGCTTTGGCAAGATACAAAGACCTGACTATGTGAATGATACCGAGTTACTCATCTTCATAACCAACGTCCCCAAACCTACATTTTCTACACTTTTCACAACACATTCATCAACTTCAACTACATCAACTCTTTCATCACAAACATCACCACATACATGCTTTTTACACACTCAATCACATTAGCATGCTCCTAATTTCCGGATGGGTCAAAAGAGGCCATATAAAATTTTCAAACAAATGAGGTGTTCAAACGATGCGGTCAAGATGAGAAGAGGAAAGAATCGAATGTCTTAATTATTCCAAAATGATGTGTAAGAACCTATCACGCGGTTTCGACCTTCTAATCATAATGTAATCTAGACAACAATTAACATCACAATTTATATACGGATTCAAGTAAAGTATTCAAGTTCACATATGCTAAAAGTCAATTCAAACAAAAAAGGCCATCCATAGCAAATACACACACAAAATCATCATAGGGGTCATATCAATCCTACAAGCACAATTTTTTTAATTTGTTTAATATTTTATGGATTTTTGCTGTAAAGATATATACAATGCAAAACGAAAGGAAACGTGTGACAAGAAATATGGAACTATCCTAAATGCAATGCAATGAAAGGAAACATACAAAAATATTACAAATACCCCACCCCATACTTAAAACAACCATTGTCCCCAATGTGAAGAAATAAATAGAAGAGTGAAAAAGTTACTCACAATCTAAAAGGCGGTCAGGCATCTCGGCTCACTCCTTTGGTGGTGTCGGCGGATACGGTTGGTAGGCCGGGTCATACACCACTCCAAATGTATGTCGGTAAAGGTCCACCAACATCCCATCTGAAATAGAATGTCGGGCCTCGTAGCGGTCAAGTTGCTCATCCACATGGCCCAAGTGTTGTGACACCCCCGTAATCGCGCTTTGAAGGCCCTCGAATCTGGCACTGAGCCAATCCATCTGGGCATGGAGCTCATCCTTGTCATAACGGCATCGGGTCCCGCGTCGAGGTGCATGAGAGAACGAGTGTCTCGCTCTCATTATGGGCACTTCCTGCCGTCCAAGACCCGTGCAAGCTCCACCAACTGATGGGTCGTCCTCCTCGGCCGCTTCATCCTCATCGTCGTCGTCGTCGTCATCATCATCATCATCATCATCATCATCATCATCATCATCATCACCGGGACCCGCAACATCGGTCCCAGTGTCGATGTAGTGCTCCATGATCACTCTCCATACCCACTCCATAATCGGCCTCCTCCTCCTCATCAGAAAACTCCTGAATACCATCTTCTAGTTATATTGATCTCGGATGGTGAATATGCTTTTCAAAACGATCCATCTTACTACTTGGTCTCCCATGGCATAGAAACAAAAGGCACTCCCTGTCCACGTGGTACCAGAATACCACGGGAAATCAATTGCCGGATACCAAGAGGTCGGGGCGGGACAAACAAGGTGCAAGCCAAGAATCTATATCAAGGGCCCTAGCAATGTTGGTCACTAATCCCCCACATAAATATCTCCCTTAGACTTGAACCCGGCCTATTCAAGGTATCCGCCAATAGGGTGGCGGTATCCGGTCTAGTGCTGGTGGCCATACACAAAAGCAAGAACAACTCCCCTGCCTTAACTTTTTTCGGCTTCTCGGAGCGAGCAAACAAAATCTCACTCATCACTCGATGCACAACTTTGAAAGACATTATTGTATATCTTCTTAGCCTTAGAATCCCCAACAAACCACACATCATCTCTGATGCAGGGTTGAAGCCACAATTCCCGATCTAGATTAAAAGTCTTCGACAAAAGCAAATCTTGGATGGATAGTGGAAATCTCGGGCGAGATTTCAGTAAGAATAGACCGAGATTTCTGGAAACTCAAAATGCGGAATGATGAATGATATGGAAAGATAAGAAGATGAATAATGGAAGGAAATATGATAAGTATAAGAAGGTATGAACCAAGATATTCCCGCAAAGAACCTTGACCAATGATGTGTCGAAACCCCTTAACGAAGAGCTTACCTTAACCCTCACTTCTTTAACCTTGCACAACCCTTCTAAGTAAGACAAACACAAGGAGGGACTAGTAATGACCAGGAGCACCAACCTTCAAAAAGATTAACACACACAAGCACAATCTAGCAAGGACTTCACAACGATTCAATCAAGGCTCTCTCTTTGATTGAATAGGAATGAATAAAATACAAACTTCATAAGCAAAGCTGCAAGTTGACACAATATGTGGAATAATATTAAATCTAATCTATCTAATGATCTCCCCTTCTATGTAAACCAAGAAATATAAAGATAGTTGCCAAATTTAAATGATCTTGGCCGGATCTTCGAACACGCATCAGAGAGTAAATCTCAGATGGAATCTCAACCGAGATTCCTGTAGGAGGCCCGAGATTTCTTCTCTGAGACTCTTTCTTCGTCTTAGCCAACTTCTATGCTTGTTGGATCTTCTTGGTCGTGACTTGACTCTTCTATAAAGTCAACAGTGTCACCAAAGGATTCCTAAGAGTGAGGAGGGTCTCCTTGAGTGTAAATGTGTTAGCATACTTGTAACTTCATCTTGAATAGCCTTTACTCTTGACATTGTGATTATTCCTTCTATGATGGAAGCTAGAGAAGGTGTAGCTGGTTTGTCTTGCAATGCTTTAGCCCTTGATCTAGTGATTGGTGCTTGAGGTAGTGTTGGGGATGCTCTCTCATTATACCCCCTTCTTGAGAAGGATTCGTCCTTGAATCATCATCATGCTCATGCCTAGACTTGAAAGGATTCAAATCACCCACATTGAAGATAGGGCTTACACCATACTCAGTTGGAAGCTCCAAGACATAAGCATTGTCACCAACTTTGCGCTTTACTCGAAATGGCCCATCTCCTCTTGGAGAGTACTTAGACTTCCTCTTCTCCGGAAAACGCTCTTTCCTTAGATGCAACCAAACTAGATCTCCGGGTTCGAACAACATCTCCTTACAATTCCAATTTGCCTTTGAAGCAATAGATTTCCCTTTTTGTTCTAGCCTTATGCTTGTTTTCTAATGCAATTCCTTAATGAACTCCACCTGTTTTCCTGCAATGAAATCTACTCGCTCCTCTAAAGGCAACGATATAAGATCAAAAGGATTCAAAGGATTCACTCCATAGACACACTCAAAAGGAGTTAGATTAGTAGATGAATGCAAGGTACGATTATAAGCAAATTATCCATTTGGTAAAATATCTTCCCAAGCATTCAAATTATCCTTCAAAACAACTCTTAAAATAGTAGTCAAAGTCTTGTTAGTTACCTCCGTTTGACCATCCGTTTGAGGATGACTAGAAGTTAAAAACAATAATTTGGTACTTAACTTTCCCCAAAGATTCTTTCAAAAGAAACAAAGGAACTTGACATCTCTATCACTTATAATAGTCTGTGGCACTCCATGTAATCTAGCAACTTCCTAAAGAACAAGTTAGCCACATTATAAGCATCATTAGTTTTATGGCAAGCAATGAGCCATCTTATAAAAGCGGTCAACAACCACAAAGATTGAATCTCTCCCCTTCTTAGTTCTTGGTAAACCTACAACAAAATCCATACTAATACTAGGCCAAAGATAATGTTGCCATGTCTTGAAAACTCGAAATAAAGAATATAATTCCTTATCATATGTTGAATAATTCAAGCATGGTCCCTTTAATTTCTCACTAAAGTAGGCAAGAGGCTTACCCTTCTTGCATGAACACTCCTCCAATACCAATACCTCAAGCATCACATTCCACTTCGAATGGCTTGGTGAAATCCGGAAGGGAAAGAAGAGGTGCGCATGATAGTTGCCTCTTTAGCTCCGTGAATGCTTTCTCTTGCACTTCTCCCCACTCAAACTGTGCTTGCTTCTTCGCGAGATGTGTGAGAGGGGCTGTGATGGTACCAAAATCCTTCACAAAGCGCGTATAGAGCGTTGCTAATCCATGGAAATATCGCACATGTCGAATGGTG
Organism: Fagopyrum homotropicum; assembly: GCA_033239125.1. Lineage (NCBI taxonomy): Eukaryota > Viridiplantae > Streptophyta > Magnoliopsida > Caryophyllales > Polygonaceae > Fagopyrum > Fagopyrum homotropicum. The sequence goes on along the minus strand of BSWB01000001.1, from coordinate 47,358,887 downwards.
GTAGGTCTAAGCCATTGTTGGATGGCTTTGATCTTCTCCTTGTCTACTTCAAGACCTCTTGTGGTTACTACACATCCAAGGAAAACAACTTGATTAGTACTAAACTCACATTTCTTAATATTAGCATATAAAGATTCAGATCTAAGAGTTCCTAGTACTTCCTTTAAGTGTTCTTCATGCTCCTCAATGGATTTGTTGTAGATGAGGATGTTGTTGAAAATAGACAACCACAAACTTTCCAATATAATGGCGTAAGACATGATTCATCAACCTTATAAAAGTGCTAGGAGCGTTAGTCAAACCAAAAGGCATAAGCAACCACTCATAAAGTCCAAACTTGGTCTTGAATATTGTCTTCCATTCATCCCCTTCCCTCATTCGGATATAATGATATCCACTCTTAATATCGATCTTGGAGAACAAGGTGGAACCGCTAAGCTCATCTAGCATGCCATCTAATCTAGGGATGGGGTGACAGTACTTGATAGTTATGTTATTGATTGCTCTACAATCAACATACATCCTCCAAGTATTGTCCTTCTTGGGCACCAACAAAATTGGAACTGCACAAGGACTCAAACTCTCTCGAACGTAACCTTTGTTCAAAAGGTCTTGCACTTGATCTTGGATTTCCTGACTTTCACGCGGACTCATTCTATAAGCAGGGCAATTAGGAAGGGACGAACTTGGAATAAAGTCAAACCAATGGTCAATGCCTCGAAAAGGTGGAAGACCTGTAGGAATCTCACCCGGAAATATTTCTTTGTACTCATCTAAAGCCTTTAAAATGTTTGGAGACAAAGTAGCCTTCACTTCATCACTTAAAGTCATTAGGCTTTTACATAAACTGAGTAAAGTAATATCCAAAGGAACATAGTCATCAAGAAACTCTTTTGGATGCTAAAAGTGTTCGTTGATGCCCCAAAGAAGGAATGAGCTGATTACAGGAATCTCGGCTGAGATTTCCTTGTTCATGCCGAGATTTGTCACTGGAACGTGACTAGCCCTCAGATCTCGGGCGAGATTTTGATGATCTGACCGTGTTTTCTTCTCTGAGAGTTGTTTATTGTTCCATTTCCTTGCGTTTGTCCTTCTTCTTGTCGTAGTGTTCAACAATCTACACAGGGGTCATAGGTTTCATAGTAATTGCTTATCCATTAAACTTAAGAGAATGTTTATTAGAAAAACCATCATGTGTAACCTTCCTATCAAATTGCCAAGGGCGGCCTAACAAAATATGACATGCTTCCGTAGGCATAACATCATAAAAAACAAGAGAAAATTGTCTAAATAGTATCTCATCTTTTGGGCTGACTAAACTTTAGTACCACGTTGTTTAAACTATCAAAATGGTACCTCAACTATTGAGCCCGGCCACGGGTTAGTATCTAGGTTACTGTTCACCAGTTAAATTCAAAGAACGGCGTTAAATTTCAGGGGAAAAATTTTCCAATCCCACATGAACCCTAAGCCCCCAAATTTATCCTCTCCTTTTTCTCTCAAATCTCTGTGTTTTTCATTCGTGGTTTGCTTGGATTTGACGCTGTTCATCGATTCTGTGCATTGTTTCTATTCATCACTACAATTTCTGTCATCGATTCTGTTCATTTTTCTTGTTTTGTGTTGATGAACCCTAATTTCAAGGATTTGGCTAATTTGAGGAAAGCCAAATGTTATGACTTGCTGGATAGAAAGACGAATCTAAGTTGTGTGTGAAAAAATTGAACTTTCAGATTATCTTATTCACTATAAAGAAAAATAAAGATCAAAGACCTCCGAAAATACGTAAGTGAGAATCGTCTAGCTCAATGTGTTTTGATTTCTATAGAGCTCTTCGAAGGAGGTGGATTAGAGAATCGTCTAGCTCAGTTTTGCAAAGATCCATGAAATTCACAAACACATTCTTCTTTGTTCCTTCACGAAGCACCAGTGGTGGCCTCATTAAAGTTCTCCGACGGTCTCTAGCAAGTTCAGGATTGTTCTCATGAAGGATGTTAAAAAACCTTCCCAAAAGTTGCAAAATTCATGGGTAAACAAATATGATCAAAACATCCCAATTTGATTTCAATACGCAAATGGCTTTTTAGGTGATACAGAGAAAGTCACTCACTAAACAATAGTTGAATCATCACATCTCCTTTTCAGTATTAAGTTCCACTGTTGTTTGAGTGTGAAATAGAATCAACAAGGTACCATTCCCCTTTTTTTGAAGAATAGAATCAACAAGGTACCATTCCTCTCTTTCCTTGAATTCATTCTTTAGTCTGTTTTGATTTCTATAGAGCTCTTCAAAGGAGGTGGATTAGAGAATCGTCTAGCTCAGTTTTTTTAGCCATTACGTACAGTAGCTCAGCTTGGAGTGTTATTTGTGGCGAAAGGAAGACGAAACAAAGCCTTCTGTTATAGAGCTCGTTATGGAGTTCAGTTTTAGGCATTAACCTATCCTGCCCTATTTTGGCAGCTCATATTATTATTATGATTGTTTGTTCGGAGGTATTGATCAAGCTAGACGCAACACAGAGATTTGAGAGAGAAAGGGGAGAAGGAGAGATGAAATTTGGGGTTTAGGTGGAATTGGAAAATTTTTCTCTTGAAATTTAACGCCGTATTTTGAATTTAACGGGTGAACAGTAACCTAGATACTAATCTTTGGTCGTGCTCAATAGTTGAGGTACTGTTCTGATAGTTTAAACAATGGGATACTAAAGTTTAGTCAGCCTAAAAGATGGGGTATTGTTTAGAAAATTTTCTCTAAACAACAATATCCTCATATTTTCCTATGGTAAACGCAATTCGAGCTTGTTTGTTAACTTTCAATTCTCCATAATCATTCATCCAATGCAACCTATAAGGTCTAGGATGATAGAAATAAGAGATTTGCAACTTAGTGATTAATTCCTCACTAGCAATGTTGCAACAACTACCACCATCAATAATCATATTATAAACCTTTCCTTGAACAAGACATCTAGTGTGAAAAAGGTTTTCACGTTGATTATCCTCACATGGAGCTATTTTTGCATGCAATGTGCGTCTAACAATCAAAGACTATCCACACTTATATTCAAAACCTTCATCACTATCACTACTACTATCATGCTCATGCAATGCATTGATACGTGTATGATCATGCTCATGCTCTTCTTCACTTTCATATTTCCCTTGTTGATTTAGAAATAACACCCTTTTATTGGACAATATCACATGTAGTCTACATTGACATTTAAAGCATACAATATCTCTAGAATGTAAGGTAGAGTTAGGAGTACTCCCTTTGTTATTCTTTGAAGGCTTATTCAAAGGACGAGACTGAGTAGAAGGCTTATGGACTGTTGGATCAGGAAGGGATATCTTTCTTTCGTCTTTCTAGGGCAAATCTTGGTTGGAATCTCAACCGAGATTCTTGTAGGATAGCTGAGATTCTTCTCTGTCGTCCAAGAACTTGACTATTGATTCCGTCCTTTGATCTTCTTCTCTACCCTGATAGCCAAATGTAGTAAGTTAGTCATTGAAGCATAGGGATGTAGATCAATTTCATTAGCTAAAGAAGGATGCAATATTCGTAAAAATCGAGCCCTGATAGACTCCTTATCCTCTTGCACGTTAACTTTCATAATCACTGTTTGCATGACGGTGTAGACTTCTTCCACAGTCATGTAACCTTGCTTGAGGTTCTCTAAGTGTTGCCTCACTTCCCTACCATAGTGTGGTGGCACAAATCTTGCTTTCATCAAGGCCTTCATTTGTTCCCAAGTGTTGATGTCCGGGTCTAACGTTTTTCTTCGTTCTTTAACGAGATGATCCTACCAAACTAAGGCATATCCTTGGAATTCCAACGCAACAAGTTGGATCTTCCGTTGCTCACTAAAATTATGGCAAGGATAAATTTGTTCAATCTTAGTCTCCCATTCCATGTAAGCGTTCATATCGCATTTGCCTTCAAAACTTGGAATCTTGACCTTTACTCTCCCAAGTCCGTCATTATCCTAAGGGGGTCTATAATGGTCATTGTCACGTCCTCTCGGTCGGTTATAGGGTAAGGAAAGGAGCTATGGAGTCATTGGAGCTACATTCAGGAACATAAGGAAACATCCAGGAAGCAAAGCCATGGATTAGAGATTCACTTTGGACCAGATTTGAGAGATTTCACATTCAGTTGTGATTCACCTCGGTTGACTACAGAGTCACCTCGACCGAGGTGATCCAGAGAAGTCGACTCGACCGAGGCGAACACCTGGGACGCGGCGAGAATATTTTGTTACGCTTAGGATGTGTGCACGCAAAAGCTTTAAATTTATAACTCGTTATATTTCTCCTAACTCCTAGCGAACCCGCAGTGTATGGGACGTTTTGTAGTAGGGATAGTATTCCGAGGTCGAACACAAAGACTGAGGTGAGATTGAGTCGATTAGTGACTAAGGATAGTAAAGATCTAGGCTAAGAAAAGAGAAAGGAATAAAGAAACGAAAATCTCAATGTTTTTGGTTTGGTTTTTAGGTGATCAATCAAGTATCACAAATCATGCAAAATCAACAATCAACTAAGCTAATCACCACGAGTAAACAACGAATACAAAATAAGTAATCAAAGAGAGAAAAGGCGGATTCTAGGGGTTGGAAATTCCGGTTATGGCATAGGACTCAAGCTATCTAATCATTCCTTGGAAGAACTATAGTATGTTGGGAGTGAGTGTTTCTAGATTGGGATCAATCACCGGGTAGGTCTCATGGTCCACTAGTCCGTTCCTAAGATCTCATCACCGGGTAAGTCTCAAAGACCCTAAGGAATGGAATTCTACACAAACCGGATGGTATTCTAGGGATCTAACCTCTCTTTACCGGGTAAGTCTCGGAAAGGCAAGTTCTAGACACCTATCCTAGCACACTCAGTCCAATAGCGGCTTATGAGGCTCACTACTACCTAGAGTTTCTCATCTTTGGTATCTAAGGGCAAGAATCACCGGGTAGGTCTCTTCTAACACTTGATTACTAACACTAGGTTACCCTAGGATAGATTTAGCTCAACAAACACTAGGGTTTCAACATTTCAACACTATAGAACTTAGACTCATCAAATCAAACGAATCAGACAGAACCACGGGTTGTTCATGCCCTTCCACGGCCGTGGACTGGCAAGAACAAACCGTGGATTCTAACAGTGGCTCTGTTCAAGTAAACGAATCATCCAAAGGCAAATCTAAGTTCATCCTATCATAGTCCAGCCATAACCATCCTTTCCTTACCCTAGAATCGCATCTATTTAGCCTACAACATACATCATCACAATCGAAATCATCAAGCATAAAATCATGGCTTCCATTTGCAAGATAATGAAGAGAAAGAGATGAACAAGTGAATCAAGTAAAACCAAGCTGAAAATGAGATTAGAAAGTCTCACAACCCTTCAAAAGAAGGTTTAATCGATTCTTACAACCCTAGAAAACGATTCCGGTAATCTTCACTACAAAACCTATCAAAGACTAGCAATGGTGTGTTCTTCTCTTCCTCTCCAATGGAGCTTTTCTCCTCCTCCAATGGTAACTCTCTTCCAAGCTTCCAATTGAGAGAATCTTCTTGTTGAGAGTATGGGAGAGAATGGTAGTGAGAGTGTATGTGATTGGATATGGAAGATCCCCTCACAGCCTTGCAGAACCACTTTTTATACTACAACTTTTCAAGAGTCGGCCATGAGATCGTGGCACAGCTGTCACAACCGTCTGGCAAAAACCACGGTCAGATTCCACGCCCGTGGAAGTGCCAGTGACCGTGGTTTAGGTGCCTCAGCTTGTTTTGGATTATTGAGTCACGATTTGGTGCATGGCTTGCACCAACATGGTCCCAAGTGTCTCCTTAGCTCCTAACTTACATCCCAATGAGTCCGAAGGTGTGTCATCTCGAGGAACGATCCTCGAATGTATCGATTAAGCTCTTAAATCTCCCAAAATACCTACAAAGCAATGCAAAAGTCCGTGTAGACGTCTATCTCGACAAAATACATGAATTGGGTGCAAACGTCGTGAACTAGTGCTAAACCATGCATGAATGAGCGGAAAATCTATCTAAATGAGTATCTAAACCTAAGCCATAAATCGTGTTATCAAAAATATCCCATTCTTAAGGTTTGCTCGTCCCCGAGCAAGTCCCAACTATAGTCTAAGAGATGACATGGTTTATGCATGCAGAAAAACTACAAAATATTTTTGGAGTTGTGCTTCTAATATTGGATCACCTTCATAATCATGTTTCATGGCAATGGACAAGCAATCATGTATCAAATAAATGAAGGCACGGATAGACAATTGTACTTAACTCGAAAGCATGCATGAAATGTAAAGATGAAGAAGTCAAGATGATCAAGAGCATATCCAATCTATATTACCAAGTCTTATACAAATGCAAATAGGTCACAAGGGCTTGTGAGATAAAAGGCCAAGAAACGTTGTGATTAGGTGGGGATTTTTCTAGGCTATGTGATGCTAATCCGGAAATGGAGCTAACTCCACAATTTTGTCCTTGATCAACTTCCCACAAGTGTATATTTTTCTCCATCTTTTCTTTGTTTTCTTTTCTTCTTCACTTATTTTTGAGACAATGACATTGGTGTACAAAAGCCGAAACCTTGGTGATTAGCCGTCCTCGGGCTTTTTCTATTTTTCGAGGTGCATCACACCGGGCACACATACCAAAGCTCGTTAGGACTATCGGTTTATTTGACTTTGGCAAGGCACAGACACCCGATTATGTGAATGGTGCTGAGTTACTCGTCATTTAAACCAACGTCCCCAAACCTATATTTTTGTCTACACTTTCACAACAAATTCAGCACTTCATTCATAACATTCTTTCATCAACAACTTCACCCCACACTTGCTTTTCACACACATCAACACACTAACATGCTCCTATTCCCGGATGGGTCAAAAGAGGTCAAATTTATATCAATTGAGGTGTTCAAACAACATGATCTAGATGAGAAGTAGAGAAAGATGAATTGCCTCATTCATTCCTAAATGATGTGTAAGAACTATCATGTAATTTCGACTTTCAATACTCAATCCAATCAAGACAAACACCATGATCACAATCCATTCATGGGATTCAAGATAAGTACTTCAAGTCCACATATGCATTCATCTATTCAACACACAAGGCCATCTATAGCCAATTCACAAGACAATTTCATCATAAGGGTCATTCCCAAACTTAGAAGCACTAAAATTTTTAAATTTTCTGATTTTTTTTTTTGGATTTTTCGAAATGTGTGTGTACAATGCAAGACATAATGAAGCATGTGACTAAAAGAAACTACCTTAGATGCTAATCATGCAAAAGATTATGCAAACCCCACCCCATACTTAGAAACACATTGTCCCCAATGTGTAAATGAAGTAAAGAAGAGTGAAAGAGGGTTCTCACAATGTAAAAATGGTTTGCTTTGGTATTTGGAATTACTCAAGTGGATTGATGGTGGATGATCCTATCAACGATGGTAGAGAGCTCTAAATGTTCATCATGGCGTCGGGACCCGCGCTAGGCACCGCTAGCCGTCCAAGTTCCGCGTCCACTCCACCCATAATTGATGAGGGACTCATCATCATCATCCACATGCCATGCAAGGTTTCCATGCTACCAAGACTCTAGCACACACACAAAGCACACCAAACACACAAAAACAAAAAAATCAAAATCAAAACAAAAAGGAAAAAGGGAAAAACGTTACCAATGAGTTGCCTCCCATTAAGCGCTTCTTTAAGGTCATTAGCTTGACCAAACTCGGGGGCGTCTCACGCAAGGTGAAGTAGGGCAATCATGTCCACCGGAGCTCCCGGGATGTACTTCTTCAACCGGTGCCCATTCACCTTAAAGTCTCCACAATGCTCCCCTCCTATCTCAACCGCTCCATGGGGAAATATCTTCTTTACCACATAAGGACCGGTCCACCTTGACTTTAGCTTTCCGGGGAAGAGTCGCAGCCTTGAGTTGAAGAGAAGGACAAGGTCGCCTTCACTCAACTCCTTCGGGATGAGGCGCTTGTCATGCCACCGTTTGGTCCTCTCCTTGTAGATTCGGGCGTTTTCATAGGCATCTAACCGGATCTCCTCAAGAGCGTTCATATCAAGCAACCTCTTCTCTCCGGCCTCCTTGAGGTCAAAATTCAACCACCTTATGGCCCAATACGCTCTATGCTCCATCTCTACCGGAAGGTGGCAAGACTTGCCATAGACTAGCTTGTAAGGAGTGGTGCCAATTGGTGTCTTGAAAGCGGTTCTATAAGCCCACAAAGCATCGTCGAGCTTCATAGCCCAATCTTTTCTCGTCCTATAAACCGTCTTCTCAAGAATTCCTTTTATCTCCCGGTTGGAGATCTCCACTTGGCCACTAGTTTGGGGATGGTAAGGTGTTGCCACCTTATGAGTCACCCCATACTTAGCCAAAAGTGTCCCGAAGTTCCTATTGGTGAAGTGCTTCCCTCCATCACTTATGATCACCCTTGGCGTTCCAAACCTAGGGAAGATCACTCGGTTGAAGAACCGCACCACAACCTTGGCGTCATTTGTGGGAGAGGCGATTGCCTCTACCCATCTCGAAACATAGTCTACCACCAATAGGATGTAGAGGTTGCCACATGAAGAAGGGAATGGTCCCATGAAGTCCACACCCCACACATCAAATATCTCTACCTCTTGTATGTTGTTCAAGGGCATCTCATTCCTCCTTGAGATGTTGCCCGTCCTTTGGCAAGCATCACAAGCTACCACAAAGTTTTGCACATCCTTGAACAAACTTGGCCAAAAGAAGCCCGATTGCAACACCTTAGCGCATGTCTTGTGTGAGCTAGCATGCCCTCCACATGGCAAGGAATGACAATGGCGGATCACACTCTCCACCTCATCCTCCGGTATGCATCTTCTAAAGACTCCATCCGGCCCTCTCTTGAACAAAAGTGGTTCACTCCAAAAGTAGTGCCTCACATCTTTGAAGAACTTCTTCCTTTGGGCATATGACAAACCGGGAGGCACTTTCTCACACACTAGGTAGTTCACAATGTCGGCATACCATGGCTCACTTCCTCTAGACACTTGAAATAGACACTCCTCCATCAATTGCAATTGCTCATCCCGGAATGAGTCATCAATCGGGATGTCATCTTTCTCAAGCTTTAATGGTGGGAGTCTACTAAGGTGATCCGCCACAGAATTTTCGGACCCCTTCTTGTCCCGGATTTCCAAATCAAATTCTTGAAGAAGAAGGATCCATCAAATCAACCTAGGTTTGGCATCCTTCTTTGTAAGGAGTCAACGGATCGCAACATGATTCGTGTACATTATGACCTTCGCTTCCACAAGATATGAGCGGAACTTCTCAAATGCATATACAACCGCCAACAACTCCTTCTCGGTGGTAGCATAATTGAGTTGGGCTTCATCTAGCGTCTTGCTAGCATAATAAATGGCATGTGTGCGCCCATCTTTCCTTTGCCCCAAAACAGCCCCAACGGCTACATCACTCGCGTCACACATGATCTCAAACGGTAAGCTCCAATCCGGCGGTTGCATGATAGGTGCGGAGATCAAAGCATTCTTCAACCTACAAAAAGCTTCAAGGCTATCCTTGGAGAAAACAAACTCAACATCTTTCATTAGTAGGTTAGTAAGAGGCTTAGAAATCTTAGAGAAGTCTTTAATAAATCTCCGGTAAAACCCGGCATGCCCTAGAAAACTCCTTACCCCCTTCACCGAGGTAGGTGGTGGCAACTTCTCTATCATTTCAATCTTGGCCCTATCAACCTCAATGCCACGGTTGGACACCAAGTGTCCCAACACAATACCTTCACTCACCATGAAGTGGCATTTTTCCCAATTTAAGACAAGATTTGTCTCCTCACATCTCTTAAGCACTAAAGACAAGTTAGCTAAGCAATCATCAAAGGAAGATCCATAAACAGAAAAATCATCCATAAACACTTCCATAATATTCTCAATGTACTTAGAAAAGATAGCCATCATACACCTTTGAAAGGTGGCGGGTGTATTACACAACCCAAATGGCATTCTCCTATATGCAAAAGTACCCCATGGACATGTAAATGTGGTTTTCTCTTGGTCATCGGGGTGGATAGGGATTTTGAAGAATCCACTATAGCCATCTAAGTAGTAGAAGTGAGAATGTTGAGCTAACCTCTCTAGCATTTGGTCAATGAAAGGAAGGGGGAAGTGATCTTTCCTAGAGGCCATGTTCAACTTCCTATAGTCAATACACATCCTCCATCCCGTAACCGTTCTAGTTGGGATTAGTTCATTGTTCTCATTAGTCACTACGGTTATCCCACCCTTCTTAGGAACCACATGCACGGGACTAACCCACTTACTATCCGAAATAGGGTAGATGATTCCCGCATCTAGCAACTTAATGATCTCTTTCTTGACTACCTCTTTCATTATAGGATTCAATCTTCTTTGATGTTCAATAGAGGATTTATGGTCATCTTCCATCAATATCTTATGCATGCACAAAGAGGGCTTAATGCCAACAAGGTCATCAATAGTATAGCCAATGGCTTTCCTATGCAATCTTAGCTCATGCAACAACCTAGCGAGTTCATCATCATTCAAGCATGCATTCACAATCACCGGATATGTAGAATTATCACCAAGAAAAGCATACTTCAAATGAGAGGGGAGGGGTTTGAGTTTAAGTTTAGGAGGACCTTTATCGAGTAGAGACGATCCAAATAACGTTGGTTGAGATGAATCCAAAGCAATTGAAGGCTCTCCAAGGCTCCTTGAAGCTTGATCAACAACAAGGGTTGCTTCTGGGGAGACCACGGCAACTCCACGGGTCCTGGCACATCCACGGCCGTGGACCTTGCAAAGCTTTCTCTTCGGAGCATTCCAGAGAGTTCCACGGCCGTGGAGGTCTCTTCACGACCGTGGTTCCTACAGGAACTCAACATACTCTCGTGGACTTCAAATTCAGCTCTTGTCTCCTTTTCTAATGCTTCCAAGGCCTTGATTTCTTCATTGCAAGCCTCCTCAACACCTTCCTCAATCAAACTTAAGCTAAGAACCTTCTCCAAGGGATCCTTGATCAAGATCGAGCTAACAACTTCTCTAGACTCCTCTTGCTCGACTATGTTGAATACATCCTCATCAAGGGTTGACCCTTTCATCATTGTGGACAGCTTGAACTTGATATTCTCCTCTCCAATGTTGAAGGAGAGAATTCCATTTTTACAATCCACCAAGCATCCGGAAGTGGCTAGGAAAGGTCTCCCTAAGATGATGGGAACCGGATAGTCCACCGGGATGTCCAAGACAACAAAATCAATCGGCACATAGAACTTCCCGAGTTGCACCGGTATATCTTCTAAGATTCCAACCGGGTGAGTGATAGAACGGTCCGCCATGTAAAGGATCATCTTGACCGGCTTTGGCTCTCCTAGCCCAACCTTGTTGCAAAGTGCAAGCGGTATGATGCTCACACTTTCCCCAAGATCACATAGGGCTTCATACTTAACTTCTCCCACTCCGATTGGCACACAAAAAGATCCCGGATCTCTTAGCTTAGGAGGCATCTCTTCCTTCATCGTTTGAATCAACTCTGAGGACCTCTTGGTCATTCTTACTTCTCCATACTCCTCCAACTTCCTTTTGTTGGAGAGTATTTCCTTCAAGAACTTGCCATATGCCGGCATACCTAAGATAGCATCCATGAACGGAATGTTAATATGCAATTTGGACATAAGTTCAAGGAATTTACCAAAGTGTTTGTCCAGGCGAGCTCTTGCTCGTGATTGAGGGAATGGTAGAGGTGGTTTGTATGGAGGCGGTGCCACATAAGTTGGCTCATCATCCTTGCTTTTGCCCCCATCTTCTTGCAATATCTCTTCCTCTATCACCACTTGCTTTCCCTTAACATTCTCCTTGGGCAAGGGATCCTTCATGCTCAGCCCACTCCTTGTAGTGATGGCTAACACTTGGCCTCTTGGGTTGTCCTCGGTTCTTCCGGGAAGCTTTCCCGGATCTCTATTAGCTTCACCCGCCTTTTGGAACACTTGTGCTTCCAACACCTTTTGAGCCTTAGAAATGGAAGTCACCGTGCTCTCAAGACCACTCAACCTTCCAAGCAATTGCTCAAACATCATCTCGGTTCTATCCTTTGGAGGTTGAGTAAATCCGGGTGGAGGTTCTTGTGAAGCCTTTGTTGGTGGAGTTGTGCTTGTGGAAGCGGGAGGGTTCAAGGCTCCATCCGGGTTAGAATAGGAAAACCCAGGATGGTTGTGGTTAGGCCGGTAATTGTTGAATTGCCGGTTGTTGTTGAAGTTCCTTGGGCCTTGATAGTTGTTGTAATTGCCCCTTCCCATGTAGTTCACATCTTCCTCCTTGGAAGACAAATTTGCTTGCACTTGCACTTGAGGGCTTGCTTGACTCTTCAAAGTTGTAGCACACAACTCCCTCAAAGATTTTAGCTCGTTGTTGATGGCGTCAAGCTTGAAGTTGCTCATGGTGACTTCACTCACCTCATATGCTCCCGCCTTTCTCCCATCACTCTTCCTATGGGAGTATTTCTCAATCACTAAAGCTTGTTTCTCTACAAACTCCCAAGCATCATCTACATTCTTTTCCATGAAAGTCCCACCGGAAAGAGATTGGAGCTTGAATTGGTTATCTTCATCAAGTCCTTTGAAGTAGATCTCTAATAGCTCAATTTTCGGTATACCATGGTGCGGACAATCTAGGAGAAGGTCTTTGAACTTCTCCCAAGACTTGAATAAGCTTTCTCTATCCTTCATCACGAAGGCATTGATCTTCCCTCTTAACTCGGTAGTCTTGGAAGGTGGGAAGAACTTAGTCAAAAACTCGGTTGTCATCTCCTCCCAAGTACTCACTCGCCCTTGTGGAATAGATTGATACCAAGCTAAGGCTTTATCCTTAAGTGAGAAGGAAAAAGCCCTAAGCTTATGGTTGTTGCTCTCCAATCTAGGCGGTCTTAGAGTCTCCATCAAGATCTCATAGTTCATCAAATGTTGATGAGGAGACTCTCCTTCCATCCCTCCAAATTGATTATGCCGGATCATTTGTAGAACTTGAGGGCGGAGCTCGTAATCATGGGCTGCGGGATCTCTTAAGTTCACACCCGGACGGTGTGCTCTTTGTGCCGGATCCATACGTTGCCCCAACGTTTGTGGCTCTTCAATAGCGATGGGCACAACCCAAATATTAACCGCCGGCTGCGGTTGTGGTGGAGGTGGAGGAGGTTGTTGACGATTAAGCTCTCTTTGCACAAGAGCTTGCCTTATCTCTTCAATCCCCCTCCTAGTTGCTTCTTGCCTCTCATTGGAAAGTCTCCTCTCATTCTCCAAAGCTTCATCCCTTATCCTAATTTGCTCTAAAGCCTCATCCAATTCAGCCGGGAGATCTCTTCCGGCCATCTCTTTTCCCTTTTTAATGCTCTTGGATCTAGATCTAAGGGTTTTCTCCGGTTCGGGATCGAATGGAGCTAAATCCTTTCCACGAGATCTTCGCATGCACCTAAAGAGTGAGAGATGTCCTGAAAAGCAAAGATACAAACCAAACGAGATCAAAAGCAACAAGAAAGACCTACACTATAAACAATCACAAACAATGACTCAATCTAGACCTAGTCCCCGGCAACGGCGCCAAAAACTTGTTACGCTTAGGATGTGTGCACGCAAAAGCTTTAAATTTATAACTCGTTATATTTCTCCTAACTCCTATTGAACCCACAGTGTACGGGATGTTTTGTAGTAGGGATAGTATTCCGAGGTCGAACACAAAGACTGAGGTGAGATTGAGTCGATTAGTGACTAAGGATAGTGAAGATCTAGGCTAAGAAAAGAGAAAGGAATAAAGAAACAAAAATCTCAATGTTTTTGGTTTGGTTTTTAGGTGATCAATCAAGTATCACAAATCATGCAAAATCAACAATCAACTAAGATAATCACCACGAGTAAACAACGAATACGAAATAAGTAATCAAAGAGAGAAAAGGCGGATTCTAGGGGTTGGAAATTCCGGTTATGGCATAGGACTCAAGCTATCTAATCATTCCTTGGAAGAACTATAGTATGTTGGGAGTGAGTGTTTCTAGATTGGGATCAATCACCGGGTAGGTCTCATGGTCCACTAGTCCGTTCCTAAGATCTCATCACCGGGTAAGTCTCAAAGACCCTAAGGAATGGAATTCTACACAAACCGGCTGGTATTCTAGGGATCTAACCTCTCTTTACCGGGTAAGTCTCGGAAAGGCAAGTTCTAGACACCTATCCTAGTACACTCAGTCCAATAGCGGCTTATGAGGCTCACTACTACCTAGAGTTTGTCATCTTCGGTATCTAAGAGCAAGAATCACCGGGTAGGTCTCTTCTAACACTTGCTTACTAACACTAGGTTACCCTAGGATAGATTTAGCTCAACAAACACTAGGGTTTCAACATTTCAACACTATAGAACTTAGACTCATCAAATCAAACGAATCAGACAGAACCACGGGTTGTTCATGCCCTTCCACGGCCGTGGACTGGCAAGAACAAACCGTGGATTCTAACAGTGGCTCTGTTCAAATAAACGAATCATCCAAAGGCAAATCTAAGTTCATCCTATCATAGTCCAGCCATAACCATCCTTTCCTTACCCTAGAATTGCATCTATTTAGCCTACAACATACATCATCACAATCGAAATCATCAAGCATAAAATCATGGCTTCCATTTGCAAGATAATGAAGAGAAAGAGATGAACAAGTGAATCAAGTAAAACCAAGCTGAAAATGAGATTAAAAAGACTCACAACCCTTCAAAAGAAGGTTTAATCGATTCTTATAACCCTAGAAAACAATTCTGATAATCTTCACTACAAAACCTATCAAAGACTAGCAATGGTGTGTTCTTCTCTTCCTCTCCAATGGAGCTTTTCTCCTCCTCCAATGGTAGCTCTCTTCTAAGCTTCCAATTGAGAGAATCTTCTTGTTGAGAGTATGGGAGAGAATGGTAGTGAGAGTGTATGTGATTGGATATGGAAGATCCCCTCACAGCCTTGCAGGACCACTTTTTATACTACAACTTTGCAAGAGTCGGCCATGAGATCGTGGCACAGCTGTCACAACCGTCTGGCAAAAACCACGGTCAGATTCCATGCCCGTGGAAGTGCTAGTGACCGTGGTTTAGGTGCCTCAGCTTGTTTTGGTTCATTGAGTCACGATTTGGTGCATGGCTTGCACCAACATGGTCCCAAGTGTCCTCCTTAGCTCCTAACTTGCATCCCAATGAGTCCGAAGGTGTGTCATCTCGAGAAACGATCCTCGAATGTATCGATTAAGCTCTTAAATCTCCCAAAATACCTACAAAGCAATGCAAAAGTCCGTGTAGACGTCTATCTCGAGAAAATACATGAATTGGGTGCAAACGTCGTGAACTAGTGCTCAACCATTCATGAATGAGCGGAAAATCTATCTAAATGAGTATCTAAACCTAAGCCATAAATCGTGTTATCATATTTTATTCTTGGCTGAGATCTTTTATCTTTGGAAAGAGGATCTTATATTTTTGGGCTTGGTTCCTGGAAGGAAGAAGATATGATAGATCATATATTTTACCTATTTTTATGGGAAGAGATCTTTCTAAGATATCTTATCTTTGGAGAGTAATTTTTGTTATAAAAAGGGTCAGATTTCCCACAAATCCGACATCCTGCATAAATTATGCTTAGACATCTGCGACATCCGCTTACACCGAATCACATGCTATACCACCGATTGTGTTTTATACACCGCTGCAGCCATACTCCAGTTGGGAGATTTGAAGAACCTTTTTGAAGGTTGAAGGAAGAAAGTCTATAGCTTTTATAGCTTTTCAAGGGTTTTTGTAAGATCATCTTAGATTCCCTTCCTCTTTGTTGTCTTGTTGGATTTCTATCTAAGGAACGCTTGTTGGTTTGATAATTGATTCAGTTATTGAAGCCTTTCTCTTAAGGTTTTCTTGTTCAATTATTCTCTTTCTTCCCATATATTTGATTAATACTTTCATGATGATGAGTGGCTAATCTCTTTGTGTGATTCTAGGGTGATTGGCTGAAGGTTGTGGGAAAAACAATGATAGAATAATCTTAATCACAGTAGGACCCTGAAAGTTCGAGTCTTTATCTTAACCCTAAGCATCTCGCTCAGTCGATGAACATCTCGGCCGGGGTGGAATTTGGCTGACCGAGGTGACTTATCTGATCCGAAACTGAGAGTTAAGTGTTAGAGTTTGCCAAATCCTATTCTTATTACACCTTTCCTGGTTCAATGCAAGCCTAGGATGAGACTTACCCGGTAATTCCTTAGTTTGTTTACCTAAGATCGTAAGTGTAGGTAATAAAGGTTTATCCTTTATTGGGGTTTGAGTGTGCTTTCATCCCATCTTTGTGAGTTAGCCTAAGACTTATCCAGTAAAGGTTGATTCTATTCCCTTAGATGGTGTGTTAGTTTGAGGTTATAGTTCTTTATCTTAATTCCTTGAGACTTACCCGGTAGTAGGAGTTACGATTTGGGATTAGTGAGTAGTGAGACTTACCCGGTGATCTATTCCACTTTAGTAACACCTTCCCTATGCAAAAATCTCAGCTTTGTCCGCTTTATCTTTAGATCTTGAGTTAGAATCACAACTAGATGCTTTAATCCCTAGAATTGCATATTTCCTTTATTGACTTTTATCATCTTTGATTGTTTTAATTGCTTTGTGGTTAGTAATTGCTAAAGCTTACCTATTCCGACTTTGTTTCACTAAGTCCTTGTGATCGACCCTTGGAATTTCTTGCTTTTTACTACGATTGACCCGTACACTACGGGTTCGCATCCTTGTTTTAAGCTTACATCTAGGGTTATAAATTTAAAGCTTGCACACACCGTTTGGAGCGAACAAGTTTTTGGCGACGTTGCCGGGGACTTGGTCTAGACCGAGCCGGTTGCGGTACGCTTTTGGGGCACTTGCCCCCGTGTCTACTAACCACTCTACTTGAGTGACTTTCGCAGGTTCTTTCTTAGGTTTATGTGAAGAATCCGCACTGGGAAGGAAATCGTTCCTTACGATCCCGAACCAGAAAAGACATACAAACGACGCTTGAGAGAAGCGAAGATGGCCAACCAAGACAATCGCGATCTTAAGGTTGAATTGAAGGAGGCGTTAGAACAGCTACGCCTCAGCAGAGAAGAACTGAGGCAGGAGAAAGAAGAAACTCGCACTAGGACAGAAGCGATCGAAGCAGATATGGCAGCCTTACGAGACTAGTATCTACTTCGACCGAGGGAAGATCCAGTTCCCGATCCTCGACCGATGCAGGTGTTAGCATGAAATATTGTGATATTTTAGGCACGTTTTCTAAGTGTATTTGATTCATATTGATAGTCATTGATTGAGCATTGTCGCATTTGTGAGCTAGTTTACCTATATTGTCGATATAGATGTCAACACAAGCTTTATGTTGATTATAGGTGATTGAGAGCCATTTCCGAACGGAATTTAGCAAAGATGAGTTGATTGAGTATGTCCATGGATTGAGGACATTCTTAGGAGCAAAATGAGTGTCAACTTCAGGAATGCACGAGGCTAGGGATGAATCACGTTCTTGCCCTAAACCACGCTCTAAAATACGGCCGTACTACAAACCACGTTCAGTTCCACGGCCGTGGAACCCTGCAGGAGAAGCGTGGTTCATTCCAGAAGCTTTTACGGTCGTGGAATCCATGGTTCAAACCGTGTTGATTTCCACGCTCTAAATTACGGTCGTGGAACCTTCCACGACCGTGATCTTGGCGATCTTTTTCGCCACATTTTAAGCCACGATCTTTCAGAAGATTGGGCCGGGCCGATATTTTATCTTGCCCTATAAAAAGACGGACGAAGAGAGATTCCGTCACCTCGCTTTAGGCTTACACTTACGACACCGCGGCTTGGAGATTTTTGGTGATTCTTGCAAAAAAGACGTATTTTGCCCTCTTCCTTAGAGTTGCCCTAATCTCGTACTTTTGGTGGAGATTGCTGTGGAGATTTCCGAATTGACGGAAGATCGAAGTTTTTGGAAGATTGTTGCAAGAAGATTTCTCTTCTTGTTTAGGTTTGATTTAGAAGACGGATTGACATCCCGTTCTTCCTTCTTTTCTAAGATTGTGTTTGTTTGCTTTATCCTGAATCTATTGACAATATTCGTCCTTGATTGTGACTTTGAGATTGGTTTGAAGTTTATTGGAAGTTTTCGGAAGTTTTCATCTTTCAATCTTTTAATCTTTGAATTTGGTATCATAATTATGATTGTTGGCTAAAAACCCTTAACAATTCTAAGGTGAAGGGTTGATAGTTGTGGCTTAGATGATGATAGATCGATCGTAAACAGATTAGACCCTGAGAGTTAGAGAGAATCGTTGACGAACCCTAAATCACGGTTTGTTCTTGAGTTCCACGACCGTGGAATCTCAAGATCCACCCGTAATTTCCCTTAAGTTTACGAACCTGCTTTTACTTTAATCCAAAGTTAAAGATTTGCTTTAACTTAGTTTAGGCTTGCCTTTTCTAGGTGGTAGTGAAGCCTCAACAACCTCTACCTCGATTGTGAGTGTCACAACCTTAATCGATTTAGTTAGTCTTGATCCTTGGATTACAAGTTTGGGTATTTGACATTAATTCTTGCCTTTAGAACCTTGCTATATTGAAGCCTCAACAACCTGTATAGAGAGTGTCTTGTAGGTGAGTCATATAAGGTTTTTGGAACATCACCGTACGATTACCTTACATTAGCATACCTTTGCATATCTCAACTCTGTCTTTATATCATTAGTATATCTTGAATCGATTGCCACAACTGGATACCTGGATCTTTAGGATTGTTGTTTTCCCAATAATTTGCAAAGCTCTTATATTCACTTGCTTGATAACCTACGATCAAATTTATTCTCCCCAAATCCCTGTGTTCGATACTCTGGAATACTTGCTAATCTACGCCGATCCGTACACTGCGGGTTCGCTTGCTTGATTCTAGTTTTATAAATTTAAAGCTTATTTGCACGCACGTTTAGGGGCGTACAAGTTTTTGGCGCCGTTGCCGGGGATTTGGTTTAGACCAAATTCAGTAGCCGGTTGTCAAGCTTGGGAGCTTGCTCTCGTTATTTGATATTTCTTTGAGTGCATGCGCAGGTCTAAGAACACCAAAGACCTCTTACCTCTTGATCAAGAGCTTGAGAGGACTTTAAGGCAAAAGCGCAAGGAAAAGAAGATGGCTGAAGAACACGAACGTGATCTTCAAGCGGAGTTGGCGGAGAAGGAAGCTCAACTCCAATGGAATGAGAACATCCGCCGGGATGAAATGGATCGTCATCAATCTCAAGTTAACAATCTACAGGATATGATTTTCCAAATGAGGATAGAACTAAGCGACCTTAAGAATAAGGGAAGCAAGAAATCCTCAAGAAGGGCATCAAGATCTAGAAGAAGAAGTCACTCATCCGCAAACCGTAAGTCAAAGGATGGTCCCCAATCAACAATTGAGGCGTCCAGGAGTTAACCTAGGAGATCCGGCGGACCATGACTACGAACTTCGACCGCAAGTTCTTTCCATGATTCGCCAATGCCAGTTTGGAGGGCTAGAGAAGGAATCTCCGCATCAACATCTGCAGAACTACGAGATCTTGATGGAGACCTTGAGACCCTCAAGGATTGAAAACAACAACTACAAGCTAAGACCTTTTTACTTTTCTTTAAAAGATAGAGCTCTTACTTGGTATCAATCTCTTCCTCCAGGAAAAATTAGCACTTGGGAGGAGATGACTACGGAATTCTTGACTAAATTCTTTCCCCCCTCTAAGACCGCTGAAATGAGAGGGAAGATTAATGCATTCATTATGAAGGACAAGGAGAGCTTGTCCAAGTCATGGGAGAGGTTTAAGGACATTCTTTTGGATTACCCACATCATGAGATTCCAAAGATAGAGTTGTTGGAGATATACTTCAAGGGACTGGACGGAAGTACCCAGTTCAACCTCCAACTACTCGCCGCCGGTACCTTTATGGACATGGCGATTGACGAAGCTTGGGACTTTATCGAGAAGCAAGCTTTGTATATGGAGAAATATACCCACCACGGAGCTGAAGGTGGAGTTAAAAGAGTTAACTTCCAAGAAGCTCCGCCAAACAACAATCAACTCACGTCTTTGAAGAATGACGTGAATCAATTGAAGGAACTCTTGGTTGATCAAACCAAGAAGGAAGATCAAGGACCAAGGAACAACAACAATGGATACCGTAACAATAACAACGGTTCCCGGAACAACAACTACAACAACAATAGAGGATCCAACAACAATAATTTGAGGACGAACAACCAAAATTCTGGTAACAATCATTCTAACTCTAACTCTAACGATTCCTCTAATCCTTTCCTCTCTTCCCCTTCTTCTTCTTCTACTCCATTAAAGAGCCAGGGGCAAGGATCAAGTTTGTCCCAGCCGGAAAAGAAAGACGCAGTGCTGGAGGCCATCTTGATCAAGCTTAGTGCTATGGAGACATCCATGACTTCATTTTCGAAGGCCCAAAAGGCCTTTGAACAACAACTTGCTAGTAGGGCGAACGAAACGCCAAGAGATCCAAGGAAGCTTCCAGCAAGGACGGAAAGCAACCCTAAGGGCCAGATTACGGCCATAACAACGAGGAGTGGACTGAAGACTGCAGATCCAGTGCCTCGGTCGGTGCCAGTACCGACGAAGACCACCTCGGTCCAGGTGCAGCCGAAGAACACTTCGGCCGAGATGCCAACCGAGGTGGAGCCATAGAAAGCGGAGGGGAAAACTGAAGTTTATGTTCCACCTCCTGCATACAAACCACCACTTCCATTCCCCCAGTCAAGGGCCAGAGCACATCTAGACAAGCACTTTGGTAAGTTCCTTGACTTGATGAATAAACTACACATTAGCATTCCTTTCCTTGATGCTATTCTAGGGATGCCCGCCTATGGGAAGTTCTTGAAAGAGATCCTATCAAGGAAGAGGAAACTAGAAGACTTTGGTGAAGTAAGGATGACATCTAAATCCTCGGAGCTTATTCAAATTATGAAGGAGAAGATGCCACCTAAGTTGAGAGATCCCGGCTCATTTTGCATTCCCATTCAAGTTTGGGATGTCACTTGTGAAGCCTTATGTGATCTAGGAGCCAGCGTGAGCATCATTCCGCTGGAGCTATGTGTAAAGATCGGACTTGGAGAGCCCAAGCCGGTTAAGATTCGATTATACATGGCAGATCGCTCCATTACCCATCCTGTGGGAATTTTGGAAGACGTCCCGGTCAAGTTAGGTAACTTCTATTTACCTATAGACTTTGTTGTACTTGACATTCCCGTAGATTATCCTGTTCCTATCATTCTCGGGAGGCCATTTCTAGCAACTTCGGGTTGCAACGTGGATTGTAAGAACGCCAAGTTGAAATTCAACATTGGCGGAGATGAAGTGGAGTTCGCATTACTTGCGGCCATGAAGGGAGAGCAGCTAGGAGATGATATCTTCAACATCTATGATGAAGAAGAATCAAGAGAATTGGTGAGCTCTATCCTTATTAACGATCCACTTGAGAAAGTTATTAGTTTCAGTTTAATGGAGGAAGGTATAGATGCTTCTTGTGATGCAGATATACGGAGCTTAAAGGCACTAGAAGAAGATCCAGGAGCTAAAACTGAGAAACTAATCCAGGAGACAAGGATCTCCAGTTTCGGTTCCAGTTACAGTACCTCGACCGAGGCACTTTCTGGACCAAGCGAGGCGACTGAAGAACATCACGGTCAATGCCTCTGCGCCTCAACCGAGGTCGAAGGCGAGATGATTTCAACTGAGACTTCCGAAAGTCCAGTTTCTGGATCTACTCCGCTGGAAGGAGGAAGCCGGGATTCCCCTCAGAAAGCACCCCCAGTTGTGGAGCTTAAACAACTCCCAAACCACTTGAGGTATGTCTTTCTTGGACCGGATTCCACTTATCCCGTTATTGTTAGTGCTTCCCTCTCCGAATCTGAATTGTCTAAACTAATGCATGTCCTGAGAAAGCATCAAAAGGCTTTGGGTTATACTATAGATGATCTTATTGGCATTAAGCCTTCTTTCTGCATGCATAGAATTCTAATGGAGGACGATCATAAGACTTCACGGGAACCTCAAAGACGGTTAAATCCGATCATGAAAGAGGTTGTGAAGAAGGAAATTCTTAAGTTGTTGGATGCATGTATCATATATCCTATCTCGGACAGCAAATGGGTTAGCCCGGTGCATGTAGTTCCGAAGAAAGGAGGGATGACCGTTGT
This sequence comes from Fagopyrum homotropicum, assembly GCA_033239125.1. Lineage (NCBI taxonomy): Eukaryota > Viridiplantae > Streptophyta > Magnoliopsida > Caryophyllales > Polygonaceae > Fagopyrum > Fagopyrum homotropicum. Next base: position 47,336,560 of record BSWB01000001.1, on the reverse strand, counting down.
GACGAATAAGAACAACGAGTAAATCCCAACCAGGACCATTACGGGCTGGAGGGTTTGCATTGATTATAGGAAGCTGAACACGGCCACTCGGAAGGACCATTTTCCACTTCCCTTCATTGATCAAATGCTCGAACGGTTGGCCCAGCATTCACATTTCTGCTATTTAGACGGCTATAGTGGATTCTTCCAGATTCCTATCCATCCGGATGATCAGGAGAAGACCACTTTCACTTGTCTATAGGGGACATTTTCTTATAGGAGGATGCCATTTGGATTGTGCAATGCACCCGCTACCTTCCAGCGATGCATGATGGCTATTTTTCCGAGTACATAGAGGAGATCATGGAGGTATTTATGGATGATTTTTCAGTATATGGTTCCTCTTTTGATGATTGCCTATCTAACCTATCTCTAGTGCTACAAAGATGTGAGGACACTAATCTTGTTTTGAATTGGGAGAAGTGTCATTTTATGGTTAATGAAGGCATTGTGCTAGGACACCTCGTTTCTAATCGAGGTATAGAGGTCGATCGCGCTAAGATCGAGACTATTGAGAAACTCCCTCCCCCTTGTTCTGTTAAAGGTGTGAGGAGTTTTCTCGGGCATGCAGGTTTCTACAGGAGATTCATCAAGGACTTCTCTAAGATTTCTAAACCTCTAACTAACCTCTTGAATAAAGATGTTGTTTTTGAGTTTTCGCAGGAGTGTCTTGATGCGTTTTATAGGATTAAGGAAGCATTGATCTCCGCTCCCATTATCCAGCCTCCGGATTGGACCTTGCCCTTTGAGATCATGTGTGATGCTAGTGATGTAGCCGTAGGAGCGGTGCTTGGTCAAAAGAAGGATGGCTGGACCACCGCCATTTACTATGCTAGCAAGACACTAGATGTAGCCCAGCGCAACTACGCTACCACCGAGAAGGAGTTATTGGCGGTTGTATATGCTTTCGAGAAGTTTCGTTCCTACTTAGTAGGGGCGAAAGTCATTGTCTACACCGACCATGCAGCCATCTGTTACATGCTTGCTAAGAAAGATGCCAAGCCACGCCTTATTCGATGGATTCTCTTGCTTCAAGAGTTTGACTTAGAGATCCGCGATAAGAAAGGATCCGAAAATTCTGTTGCGGATCACCTCAGCCGGCTACCTGCATCTTCACACAAGAAGGACGACCCACCCATAGATGATTCGTTCCCCGATGAGCACTTACACTTGTTGGAGCGTTTGATAGACTTACTTACTTCACCCCACGATGGAGGTGAAGTATGGGGTGAGGGCACCTCCCATCACGTATAGAGATGCCGTATGGTCCAGCTAGCGACCTTAAATCAAGCGCTTCTTGGGAGGCAACCCAAGGTATTGCTTTCTTTTTCCCTTTTTCTAGTCTAGCTTAGATAGTTTGCTTTTGCTTTGCTTTGTTTTGTTTTTGGCGTCCTAGACAGACAACATGTGACATCTAAGGAAGGAGTACAAACCAGGAGCATAACTAGACGGAGTTTGACTGAAGCACATCTCGGTTGCTGTCAAAGCACCTCGACCGAGATGATTCTTGAGCAACCGAGACGACTAGGGTTTCTGAAGAACCACCTCGGTCCGTACCACCTCGGTCCAGTCGAGACCACCTCGACCGAGGTGACAACAGTTCCAGAAAAGGGTATAAAAGGGGGGCTGAAATTCTCTCTCCTCCTTTACCTTCTCCTCGACCGCGGCAGCTTCCTCGCCTCGCTTCGCCGTTCTTCGCTCGTTTTCGACGATTCTTGCTTCCAAATTGCATGACTCAAGTAGTTAACTTGGTTCCGATAAAGGTTCTTCTGTGGTGAGATGGTTAAGGAACTCCTGCAAGAAGTTTACTCCACACAAGACAAGGTAGAAAGAATATTGCGGATAGCTGCACTAGTATATTAGGAGTTATATATAACAATTAACACACCAAAGAAATAAGACTCAAGTATTTAGAGTAGAATAGAGGCTAAGGAAAGTCACAAAAGAGATTAAGAAGAGAGAAAGTATGTACCTTGAATTTGTGCAGTTACAAAGAGAGATAGCCGGGATTGGTTTTGGGTATGGCTAGGAATCTTAATTGCTTCAAGGTTGGCATATAAACTCTTCCTATGATGTACTCTTGCATAGGGTGCACTTGGATTCTTTAAACTTTGCCTAAAAAATATCTTGAAAATTGGACAACAATAGCTTTCTCGGGTGAAATCTCGGCCGAGGTTTCTTATGAACTGGCCGAGATTGTTAAAAAGTCGATGCTTGATGTCGACGTTCAGCAATCACCTTTGGGGCTGCTACTCCTTGGTTGCCTTGCGATCTTTAACTTCCGGTGAAGCGTATATATCGTTGCTTTGACAAGGACGGATAAGATCTCACCTACTAGATAAGATCTCAATTTTTAAGCACAAACTTGATCGCACTTTCCTTAGGGTTGGGCGAGGTTTTCAAGGTTAATGGTTGGCTTGTGTTTGGCTATGACGTTTCTCTTCCAAACTTGCACAAGCCAACACACGTTAATCTCAAATAATCTAGCAAGGATGGAAAACAAGAAAAGACTCAACTTTTATATGAATCAAAGAAGACTCAAAATAAAACTGACTCAAATCTGAAACGGACTTCAATCGCTTTGCTCTGATACCACTTTGATGCGGGTTTGAAGCCGCAGTTCCTGATCTAGATGGAAAGTCTTCAACATAAGCAAACCTCGGATGGATAATGAAAATCTCGGGCGAGATTTTCAGTAAGAATAGATCGAGATTTCTAGAAACCCAGAATGCAAAATGATGAATGATATGGAAAGATAAGAAGATGAATAAATGAATGAAATATGATAATTATAGGAAGATATGAACCAAGATATTCTCGCAAAGAACCTTGACCAATGATGTGTCAAAACTGCTTAACGAAGAGCTTACCTTAACCCTCTATTCTGTAACCTTACACAAGCCTTCTAAGTAAGACAAGCACAAGGAGAGACTAGTATTGACCAGGAGCACCAACCTTCAAAAAGACTAACACACAGAAGCACAATCTAGCAAGGACTTCACAACGATTTAATCAAGGCACTCTATTTGATGGAACAGGGATGAATAAAATACAAACTTCATAAGTAAAGCTGCAAGTTCACACAATATGTGGAATAATATCAAATCTAATCAATCTAATGACCCCTCCCCCCCCCTCTAAGGGTATTTATAAGGGCGATCTTCTATGTAAACTAAGAAAGATATCTTTTAATAGATAATCTAGGAAAGATATTTTTAAAAGATATAAAAATAATAATCCCAAAGATAGGATCAAAACTAACAATTGCCTTAAGAGTGTTTGAGAGATTTAAGGTAAGAAATATAAAGATAGTTGCCAAATTTAAACGATCTTTGCCGGATCTTCGAACACACGTTAGATAGTAAATCTCGGGTGGAATCTCGGCTGAGATTCCTTTAGGAGGCTCGATATTTCTTCCTTGAGACTTTTTCTTTAACTTAGCCAACTTCTATGCTTGTTGGATCTTCTTGGTCGTGGCTTGCCTCGTCTATAACAGTTAGCAGTGTCACCAAGTGATTCCTAAGAGTGAGGAGGGTCTCCTTGAGTGTACATGTTGTTAGCATACTTGTAACTTTATCTTGAATAGCCTTTGCTCTTAACCTTGTGATTGCTCCTTCTATGATAGAACCTGAAGATGGTGTAGCTAGATTGTCTTGCATTGCTTTAGCCCTTGATCTAGTGATTGGTCCTTGAGGTAGTGTTGGGGATGGTCCCTCATCAATCCTCTCCCTCCATTAGTGCAATACTCTCCCAAAAGTCTTTAGCATTAGTTGTTCGAGAGAAAGTTCCCGCACTAGCACTCAGGAAACAAAAGAAACCGCGAAACATTTCAATAGAGAAGTTGTATGTCTTATTCATCAATCTAAACTTCATGCTTCTCTTCTTAAGATCATATTCAAAGGAACTCAGAAACTCCCTCGTAATCTCATCATATGCCGGTTCTCTAATTCCCACAAAAATATTCCACCCTACTCTATCCAACATCAAATCCACATCTTATCTAACAAACAGTTCATTCAAATCTTCTAACACAAGATAAAAGGGCTCCACAATGGGATGCCTTTGATTTTTAGCATAAAGGTCCTTGTGTTTACCTTGGATTATCGGGATGTTGCTAGGGGGTGGTGGTGGTGCCTGCTGAGATGATAAAGGAGATCCCTTGCGTGCAACCAAAGCTCTAGTCGATCTTCTGACAAAATCCATCTCAATAGGGAACTCTCGGTCAACTGAGCAGGTAATCTCATCCACAAAACTTCAAGAACAACCCAAGATTTCACAAAATATTGAGTACTCAGCAAATCTATAAAGCTCCTTCCCAAATCTTGCTTCTTCCAGATTCCCTTGATTCTTTCTATCCCAAATAACACTTCACTTCGAATCAACGGATTAGAGGAGTTAGGGTTTAAGTTAGAGTTTAGAAAGGGGAAATGCAAATCTGAGCGGAAATTGAAGGTTTTTGCTCAGATTGATCTTGGAAACGACCTTGGGGAAAGGAGTGTGGAGGATTAGGACAAGAATAGCGTGATTTGATGAAGAAACGAGAGATTTGGAGGGACTGTGGTGATTTGGCGGCCGCGGATCTGTTAGAGTTTGAGGTTTGTTCAAGAACGAGATGCATTCGGCCTTTTATAGTTCAGCAAAAAAATTTGACAAATCTCGGCCAATCGGCAAATCTCAGCCGATATTTCTTCTAATTTCAGGACTAAGATTAGTCAGTTCTGTGTTGGAGTTCTTCAGCTCTTCACAATCTCAACCGAGATTACTGGGTTGGCCGCGGGTGCTCTCAACTTTGCAAATTTCGTTCAAAATTCACAAAAGTTGCAAACCTCGTCCGAGATTGCTTCACATTACCCGAGGTTAGTTTTATTGGCACTTCTTCCTTTGTGGTCGGTTTATGTAATTCTTCTTCAACAAATACCCGTACTCCTTGAGATTTTCACTCATCAAATGACCATCATGTGCCTCGTTACCTAGATCTTGTCATCCAAAAACACAAAAAACACAAAAACACGCCAAAAACAAAAACAAAAGCAAAAATGAAAAAGAAAAAGAGTGTACATTGGGTTGCCTCCCAAGAAGCGCTTGTTTTAAGGTCGCTAGCTAGACCTATCTCCATGGATAACTACTCGAAGAGAAGCGGACAATCCTTTCCACCGGAGCTTCCGGTGTATACTTCTTCAATCTATGCCCGTTCAACTTGAAGCTTCCACAATGATCACCCTATACTTCAACCGCTCCATGGGGAAAGATCTTCTTCTGTACATAGGGCCCAGTCCACCTTGATTTCAACTTCTCCAGGAATATTTAAATTCTTGATTTTAAGAGAAGGGAAAGATCTCCTTCATTCAACTCCTTCGGGATGATATGCTTGTCATGCCATCTCTACATCCTCTTTTTGTAAATCCGAGCATTCTCATAAGCGTCAAGCCGGATTTCTTCAAGCTCATTGATGTCCAATAGACGCTTCTATCCGGCTTCCTTCATATCAAAATTTATCCACTTGATGGCCTGACGAGGCTAAAATTCTAAGGTCGTTGTCTTTTAGCTTAAGTCAAAGTAATTGCCTAACGTTACACTAATTGGTTTGTATAGTGTAAGTAAGGGTCGATCCAAAGAGAGCCTTGTCAAGTAATGATTAGACTCAATTATCGATAAATGTAACCAAATGGGGGGGGGGGTTGGATTGTAATGAAACAAGTCAAAAGCAAAACAAAAACAAGTAAAGATGTGATAATAGAATGGAGAAAAGAGATACACTAGGTTGAGTCTTAGCATGCACACTACTTTGGTTGATTCTTTTTATAAGTTATTCATTAATGTCTCGTCTTGATCTTAAATATGTGTTGATCCGACCGGCATCAACACAACTTAACACGATTAGTGATCCGTAAACCTACAAGATCAAAGCACAAGTTAGCATTTTAACAAAGAGAAAGAGATATAAAGAAAGCATAAACACCGTTAGACTTTCTTTATAATTATATTCCTTTTCCTTTAAGAGATTACAACCAGTTTTCACCTAAAGGTTTACTACTAGATTAAAGACCCTAACCAGGAGTCAATTAATCCTAGTCCTTTGTATTCAATTAGACACTTAAGGTGATCAATCTAAGTGGTAAGAAACATGCAAACATAAGTTTAGAGCTCAAGGAATATAACACATATGACTGAACAATACTTATATTGATAAAGACTTACAACCAAAGCAGCAATACAATTTCAATACAACCCAATGTAGCAAGGAACTTAGAAACTCATTACACTTAGAAGTAAGGGAAAATAGAGCTTAAGTGGCAAAATGATGGATGATCCTAGCAATCAGCCATATCTATATTTATACTGAAATTGACAGTAAATGGGAGTAAATGGCCGTCCTAAACAACCACCTTTAATGGCATAAAGGTGGTGCAAACATCTGGAGTAAAGTCCTCTGGCGCTAAACCGTTAGGGTGGGCTTGAAGGGCCGCAGGGGCGGTTTAGGCCAAAACGCTTGATCTTCTTCTTGGCCGTAGGGGCGGCCTGACAATCCCGCAGGGGCCGCCTGACAATCCCGCAGGGGCGGGTCTTTAATGCTCTCCAAACGTCTGACTCTTCATCTTTTTGTCGCTTCTAATGTCGAGCCGCAGGGGCGGCCCAATGTCACCGCAGGGGCGGTGACACTAGCTCTTCGGCTTCACAGGTCCGCAGGTTGGTCCGCAGGCAGAGGCCCAGGGGCGCTGGCTTCGCTTCTTCAGGGTAAGTCACCGTAGGGGCGTCCAAAGGTGGCCGCAGGGGAGGTGCCATGCTTGTTCCGGGCACTAGAGAAAGCGCAGGCTACATTCCGGAGTGCAGTGCCACCCGCAGGGGCGGTGACACTGCTCCGCGGGGGCGATGTGGCACCAAAAACTTGTCTTCGTGAATGATCTTCAACTCCCAAGTGATTCTAACATCTATTTTGCTTCATTTGGATTTCTTCTTCTGTATTAAGATGTTAGAAATACAAACCGACTCTAAGATACTAAAAAGATGCTAAAAACTATCCTAATTGATATTGATTCCATCACCTATCAAACTCCCCCATACTTAGAACTTTTACTCGTCCCGAGTAACAAATGTAACAACAGTTCAGCAAATCAAAGCCTCAAGAAGCATGGTGCAGAAGAATAGATAAGGGAATCAAGAGAAAAGCCAAGAAAGAAAGAAAGAAAAGAGAGAAAATGAGAAGAAAGTGAGAACTACCATCCTTATTGCTCCAAGAGTGACCTACCCGGACAACCTCCTTATGACTCCCCTTCTTATGCCGCCAACGTCGGAGGGAGAACCAACACTTGGTGCCGCTCATTTTGCCAAGGCGCCCTTTCGGGTTTTCACCTTGCCACTCTTCTTCTTTTCATAATAGTCTCACCAATTCCTCACATCCGTCAAGTCCATTTTTTCACCAACCTAGAGTTTGTCGGACTATCTTCTTTTTACCTAAACCGCCCTTTCGGGTTTTCGGTTTATCCAAGGATTTCTTGCCTTTTTCTCAATTTCTTTGGCTTTTTTTCTCTTTTTTTTAACTGAATTTCAACAGGAATTACAACTTGGAATCATGAAATAAACACACAAAGAAACTATACAAACATCATAGTGTTCCCTCCCCCATACTTGAAGAACACTTTGCCCTCAAAGTGAAAATGAAAGCAAAGAACAAAAGGTGGAGAAGGGAAATAGAGGATACCCACTAGTAGGATGGTCAGGGTGGACCATCCGGACCATGCTCCGGAGGATATGGGAAGTGACCGAAGAAATGCTCTTGCCGCCGATAGATATCATCAAGACGGGTCTGTTGGGCGTCCAAACGGGCTCCAAAGGAGGTCTCAAAGTTGTCTTGCCAAGCCAACTACTGAGACTCCAAACGTTGTTGCTCCGCCGTCTGCCAAGCATCTTGGTGTGCATCAAAATGGGCGGTCATGCTCTGCTAAAAGCCCATCTGCCAAGACTGTTGTTGCTCTAGCATAGTCTGTTGGTACTCAGTCTGCCAAGCCTAGTGCTGAGTGGTCAAGGCAACCATCTAAGCCTGGAGGCTGCCAAGAGTTGGGTCCTCCTCTCCTGCAGCGGTGGGCATCTCCTCATCGTCGGGAATGGGCATGATGTCCTCATATGGGGACCGGCTGGAGCTCGCCGCATGACTCTCAATAATGGCCACCTGAGGCCTCCTCGGGACAAAGGGATCAGTTGGAATGTAAAGCTCAGAGAGCTCATCTCCGAATGGTAGTGGCCGGGGCAAGTAGGTAATATGGCTCCCATCTGCAAAAGAGAGCCAAAACAAATTCTCATCATCCCTCCGGAGGAGCTTGCACCGCCGGAGAGGTCCTTCATTGTAGAATGGGATCGCCATCCCATCCTCCAAATCGAACAAGTCCATGACCTGCACCGCTATCAAGCATATGACACCACCTCCAACAATGTCTCGGGGCTCATTCTTCCTAATACGCTTCAAAGCGGTGAGGAAGAGGTAAAGCCAATCCGGCACGTTTGCACATGTCGGAATGCAAGAGTACAACAACGGGAGGTCCTTGAGTGCAACGTTGTTCTCCTCCTTGTGTCCACAAAAGACACACATGATGATCTTGGAGAGGAGCCTCAGGAAAGGGAGAGTGAGTTTGTTACTATACTCACCCCCGACATGAAACTCGGACCCAGTAGCCGCTTGCCAAAACTCCACAAGGTCCGGTATGGGTGCGTTCTCCCACCACTTGTCAGTAGGGTTCGTGGTAACCCCAAAGGCTTCCTACAGCTGCGAGAAGTTGACCGTGTACTTGTGTTTGTTGAACTTGAAGCTGAGGCCAACACAAACATAGTCCTCCTTCTCCATGGTGAAGATGGCGATGAACTGACGGGATAACTCAAGATATGTAGGGGCACTCTTGTGGAGGAAGTCCCCTATTCCACCATTATCAAGGAAAGACTGCATGCTCTCCAACATGCCGAGCTTCTCCAAAGTTGGAACATGCAAAAACCGAGTTGCATACACCACTCGGTCTTGCACAATCCCGTAGTGGGTCTTCTCAACCTCAGACATCTTATACTTCCTTTGTGGTTCAATTCTTCCAATGATTGAAGCAAAGAAATTAGAAATCACAAAAATAAGGAATGGATGGAGACGGACCCTCTGTAGTATTTTCCGCAAGGGCGGCTAGGTGATCCACAGGAACGGGATGATGCAGGGGCGGAAGCTGATAGGCGCAGGGACGGGAGAAGTCTGGATGGCGATATGTGATAGCTTTCGACAAGAGGTGGAGAAGTGGCGCTTTCCTGGTGTTGCTTGCTGGTGGAGGTGGCTTCTGGTGACTAACGAAGGTGGTTAAGGGTTGTTGGTTATGGTTGATTGTGGTGGATTTTGGTTAAGGGATGAGATATGAGGGATTGAGGGGTGATGGTTTAGAGTGACAGAGGGGGTGGCACAGGAGCGGTCTGGAGGCGTGAGGGAGGGTAGCGTAGAGGTGGCGCAAGGGGGTGGGGCTAACCGGTGCAATGTTGGTGTGAGGGAATAGAGCTGGGGCGCAAAGCCTTTTGGGGTTAGGTCGAGAGAGATAGGATGAGTGGTAGGTGAGAAGAAAGAGAGAGGGGTGGGTGGGTGGGGTAGGTTTAGGGTCTTTTTGACTTTTTTTCTTTTTCTTATTTAGGTAAATCCGCAAGGGCGGGGGCTTGTCACCGCGGGGGTGGTGAAAAGGAAAAGGGGAGACGCAGACTCAATGCAGGGGGCGGCGTTGGGGCTTCTGTCAAGGGGGACCACCGTAGGGACGGGGGGTCTATCACCGCGGGGGCGGTGACAGTGTTTGAGCTGGTGCAGACCCAGCGCTGGGGGCAGCACTGGGCATGTGTTGTCACCACAAGGGCGGTGACAAGGGACCACAAGGGCGGTTTCATTGACAATGGCTCCTCTCCTTATTCTCTCGTGTTGCCTCCCGAGCAACACCTTTGTTTTACGTCGTTGGCTCGACGTAAGGACCCTACTTCTCTGCTTGGGCCTCCTCTAACACCATCTCGTCTATGGGATCATTCTTCACTCCTTCAAGATAGGGCTTGAGCCTTTGTTCATTGACCTTGAATATCTTGTACGTTTGTGGATCGTAAAGATCCACAACACCATGTGGATGGACCTCGGCTATCACATATGGACATGTCCACCTTGAGTGTAGCTGATAGGTGATGAAATCACTATCAATTAGGATAGTTCTTAGAGTCTTTTTATTGCATTAGTGTCGGTTTATGCTACTAACTCCTTGGTCCAGAAGAAGAAGACTAAAAGAAGCTAAAGGAGTTATAAGCACTTAGGAGTGAAGATCGATCACGAAGCAAAAATTCTGTTGCCTCACCGCCCCGGCGAGTCCTTGCAGCCGCCCTTGTAGATGACGTTTTCCACTGGAGCGCTCCCTGCCTCTTTGCCAACGCCTGTCATGAAGTATGCCACCGCCCCTGCGCTACTCCTTGGCGTCCCTATAGTGACCGGCCCTGAAGAAATGAAGACCACCTCCCCTGCGTCTCCCACTACGCCCCTGTCTGCGCCTCAACCTGGGAGCTGGAAGGCGAAGAGGCTGTGTCACCGCCCCTGCGTCGACATAGGGATGCCCCGGCGGCTTGGCATCAGAAACGTCAGGAAGGCGAAAGGTCAGACGTTGAAGAGCATTGAAGATCCGCCCCAGCAGAATTGTGAAGCCGCCCAACGGCTCTAAAGAAGATCAACCGATTTTGCCTAAACCGTCCCTGCGGTTCCTGAAGGCCGCCCCTGCGGTTTAACGCCAGAAGCTTTACTCCGGCAGTTTACACCACCTTTATGGCATTTAAGGTGGCTGTTTTAGGCCGGCCATTTACTCCTATTTATTGTCTTTTGTAGTATAAATAGATCTTGGTTGATTGCTAGAATCATCCATCTTATCATCTTGTTAGCCAACAAATTATCCACTTAGATTGTCTTGCTACCTTGTAATGAGTTGCTAACTCCCTTGCTACATTGGGTTGGTTTGAAGTTGCATTGTTACTTTGGTTGTAAGTTCTTTATAATATAAGTTTTCATTCAGTAATACTTTGTGTCTCCTTGATCTCCATTGTCTAATTGTATGTTTACTATTGCTTGAGATTGATCACCTTAGGTTCTAAAGTGCATGTAAACAACTAGGATTAATAGGTTCCGGGTTCGGGTCTTTAATCTAGTAGCAACTTTTAGTAATAACGGGTTGTGATTACTTAAAGAAAAGGAACACATATATAAAGATAAGTTTAACGGTTTTAATCTTCTCTTTATATCCCTTAGTCTTTTTTTGAAAGCTAACTTGTTACTTGTTCTTGTAGGTTTACGGAACACTAACATGTTAAGTTGTGTTGATGCCGGTTGGCTCAACACATATATACGATCGAGACGGGAGATTACTTGAAAACTTGTAAAAAGAACTCACCAAAGTAGCAATTGCATGCTTAGAATCAACCTAGTGTAGATTCATCCACTATTGTCTTACTTGTCGTATCAATCGTTTTCATAAGTTTTTGTGCATCAATTCAACCAACCCCCCCCCCCCCCCTTGTGTTACTTGTCACTATAATCGATAATCGCATCTAAAATACCTTGACTCTCTTGAGTTCGACCCTTAATCACTATACTTGTTCTTAGTGCTAAGTCGGGATTTACTTTTGATTGGGTATAGACGACCATAGAAATACCTTCGGTCAAATTTTGGCGCCGTTGCCGGGGAGTTTTAGTGTTTTATTGTTATTATTGATTATTGATTTGAACCATTTTTATAGTTCAAACCCGTGCTACTAATTATGGCTTTGCTTCTTTTGATCCAGAAATTGAGAGGACGCACATCCGGCAACGAAGACAACAACAACTTCAACAAGAGATGGCTGACCGTACTCTTCGTCAACTTACGCAGCCCACCTTGGCTCAAAACCCTCTTGCGGTCACTATACCGGCACTAGGGGAAGGAGTCAACTTTTTGCTCAAGCCGGGCCTCATTCACTTGCTCCCATCCTTCCATGGGCTAAGTGGTGAAGACCCCATCAAGCACCTTGGGAAGTTTCATACCGTGTGTATGAGCATGAAGCCGGCCAACATTACCGAAGAACAAATCAAGATGAGGGCATTCGGCTTCACACTCAAAGATTCGGCGGATGATTGGTATTACCACCTTCCATCCGGGAGTATCGACACTTGGGAGAACCTTCACAAGGCGTTCTTGGAGAAATACTTTCCAACTAAGAATGCCAATAGCTTGAAGAAAGCTATAAGCAACATCGAGCAAGAGGCAAACGAAACTCTCTATGAGTACTTCGAAAGGTTTGCACGCTTCCGATCCAGTTGTCCTTTTCACGGATATTCAACTCAAGATCTAGTCTTGTACTTGTACAATGGCTTGCTAGACAATGAAAGGAGGATCGTCGATTCGGCTTGCGGAGGTAATATTCTTAACTCTACTCCTGACCTTGCTTTGGAAAAGATACAGGAACTAGCGGAAGGAACTCAGAACTTTGGAAGGACCCCGGCTAAGAAAGGAGTTCATGCTGTGAGTTCCGGGAAGAGTGAGATTTCCACCGAGCTCGCGGAATTGAAGGAAATGGTGAAGAGGCTAACACTTATGGGAACACTGCAGCAGCTCAAAGCTTGTGGAGTTTGTGTTGACCCGTATCATCCTACGGACATGTGTCCACAAGTCCAGGATGGCGATGCTGAAGTAAACACAATGGGTTATGGACAACCACAGCAGCAAAGACATGGGTACGATCCCTATGCACAGAATTTCATGCCAAATTGGCGTGACCAACAAAATTTTCGTTGGAGGGATCAACAAAACCAACAACAACAGCCTCGCCAAGGTAAGTATCACTCAACTGAAGATATATTGTAGGTTTTGACTAAACACTTTGCTACTCATGTCCAAACAACAGAATCTAGCATCAAGAACCTTGAGAAACAAGTTGGTCAAATGGCGGAAGCCATTATAAGAATTGAAACTAGGACCTCCGGCGGATTACCTTCTCAAACGGTTATAAACCCAAAGGTGATGTTGGAAGAGGCTCAATCATAGAGGAAGAATCCCTACATCGAGCCAACGATGTAAAAAAAAGGCGCTGCTCGGGAGGCAACCCGAAGAAATAAAAAGAGGAGTTTCTGTCAAGAAACCGGCCCTGCGGCTCTAAGTCCCTGCCCCTGCGGTGACACCCTTGGCCAGCGCCGGCGCTAGGCCAGCGTTTGCTCACGTAGGCCACCTCCCCCGCGGTAACACCCCTACGCCCCTGCGGCGGCCACCCTTGACACGTATCCTCAGCTCCGCCCCCGGCGCTGAGGCTGTGTACCCCCTCTTCCTTGTCACCACCCCCGCGGTGACAAACACCGCTCCTGCGGTTCAGTTAAGGAATGAAAAAAAATACACTTCCCAAAAATAACCTACATCTACCGCCCTCTTCACTCCCTCTCCATTCATTCTTCGAAACCTAGCCGCCTCACCTCCCACGCCCTTGCGCCCTCCGGAAGCTCTCACCCACCACCACGTCGCGCCCCTACGCCACCTCCGGCAACCTAGTGTCGCCGCCCCTTTTGTAACACCAACCATTGTTCGCCCCTAGAGGTGTGTGCAAATAAGCTTTAAATTTATAAAACTGAAATCAAGCAAGCGAACCCGCAGTGTACGGATCGATATAGTTAAGCAAGAATTCCAGAGTATCGAACACAGGGATTTGGGTGGAACGAACTCGATTGCAGGTTATCAAGCGGTGAATATGAGAGTTTTGCAGATATTGGGAAAACAACAATCCTAAAGATCCAGGTATCCAGCTGTGGCAATCGATTCAAGATATACTAATGATATAAAGACAGAGTTGAGATATGCAAAGGTATACTAATGTAAGGTAATCGTACGGTTGAGGTTCCAAAAACCTTATGTAACTCACCTAAAAGACTCCTCCTATACAGGCTGATGAGGCTCAATATAGAAAGATTCTAAAGACAAGGATTAGCATCAAATACCCAAACCTATAATCTAAAGATCAAGACTAACCTATCCGATTGAGGTTGTTGAGGCTCACAATCGAGGTAGAGGTTGTTGAGGCTTCACTACCACCTAGAAAAGACAAGTCTAAACTAAGCTAAAGCAAATCTTTAACTTTGGATCAAGATAAAAGCAGGCTCGTAAACTTTAGGGAAATTACGGTTAGTTCTTAAGAATCACGGCCGTGGAACTCAAGAACAGGCCGTGATTTAGGGTTTTCGGCGACAATTCTCTAACTCTCAGGGCCTAATCTGTTTGCGATCGATCTATCATCATCTAAGCCACAACTATCAACCCTTCACCTTAGAATTGTTAAGGGTTTTTAGCCAATAACAGTCATATTGATATTAATTCAAGATTTAAAAGGTAAAAGATGGGAACTTTCAAGAACTATCAATAATCTTCAATTGAATCTCAGAATCACAATCAAGAGCAAGTGTTTGTCAACAGATTCAAAACGGAATGAGCAATCAAAATCTTAGGAAAGAAAAGAAACGGGATGTCAATCCGATCCTAAATCAAACCTAAGCAAGAAGAGGAATCTTCTTGCAAAATCCTCCAAGAACTTCGATCTTCCACACGAAGATCACAAACAGCAACTCTCCAATGCGAACTTTGGAACTTCAATGAGATCTTCAAAATCACCTCCAAGAATGAGGGTTTGTGTTGCTAAGCGTGCGTTTTTGCCGCTAAACCTTAGGGTTGAAAGGTCGTAAGTGACGTTCACTAAGTTAGGCGAGGTGACGGAATCTTGCTTCATCCATCCTTTTTATAATGCAGGGCCAAATGTCGGCCCGGCCCAATCTTCAAGAGATCATGGCTTCGAAACGTGGCGAAAGGATTCGCCAAGATCACGGTCGTGGAAGTTTCCACGACCGTAATTTTGAGGCGTGGAAATAAACACGGATATCTTCCACGGCCGTAATATCCCCTGGAATGAACATCGAATTCTGCTTCACAATCCACGGCCGTAATTTAGGGTAAAACCGTGATTCTTGCCTTCATTCGTGCATTCCTCAATCTAATACTCCAAATTGCTTCCAAAAGGTGTCCTTGATCTAGAGACACATCGACTCAACTCTCCTTTGCTCGATTCCGTTCGGAATTAGCTCCAAATCACCTATAATCAACATAGAACTCGTGTAGACATCTATATCGACAATATAGGCAATACTAGCTCATATATGCATAAAGCTCAATCAAAGAATATCAATATGAATCAATTACGACTAGAAAACGTGCCTAAAATATCACAATATTTCATGCTAACAAATAACCCCATACTTAACACTTGCTTGTCCCTAAGCAAGGTCTTTCAAAAAGCTTTAAAACAAGAGTTAGGATGAAATATGTGTACCTTCTTTTGGATGAATGTGACTTCTAAAGAATAGATCATTCTCAACCCTTGCTTCAATCGTTTTCAAACTTTCACACACTTAATTAGAGAGTAAGAGGCAAAGAAAAATCATGAATCAATTTAGCTTCCAAACAAGCATTATAACCTTCAAACATTATCAAAATCAATCATAAGAATTTCAATTTAGATCACCAAGCCATATAACATTCTTTTGATCATAAGGACTTTCAAAGAAAAGGTCTAGAGCATGGAAGGGTAGGGAAAACTTTAAGGGAAAGTGGTGCATAAATCCGGGAAAGTGGACAACTACCTTCTTCTTCTTTTGCGGTTTCCGCAACACTTCACTTAGAGCTTCGCTCTTTTCTTTTCATTTTTCGACTTTACTTTTGGAGTTATGGATAGAGGTGCACAAAAACCGAAGCCTAGGAGATTGGCGTTTCTCATTTTTGCGAGATGCCTCAAACCCTTAGCGCACATACCATAATCCGCTAGGAATATCGCTCAATTCGACTTTGGCAAGACACAAACACCCGGCTATGTGAATGGTGCCGAGTTACTCATCGTCATGATTGACTTCCCCAAACCTACAATTTCTTTCTATTCAATTGATTGCAATTATATGCTCTCATGGCCCTCCCACATCAAACATGCCTTTTTCTCATTCACTTTCCAAATTCCCGGATAGGTAAGGGAGGCTAATATTTCAATGAGGAGTTAGATGATCAAAGAAAGAAGAAAGAGAATATCGAATTGCCTTAATCATTTCAACAAGAAGTATAGGAGCTTATAGTGTGATTTCAACTTCAATTTCTTATATGATTTAGGTAACATTTTCACATTATACAACTTGCAAAAGAGGCAAAATTCATTCATTCAAATCCTTTTTGATTCACAATCCTTTTAAGCATGCAATTGTCATCAAACTCGATTCACAAGTAGTGATTATCATGGAAATCATCTCAATTCATTAGAAGCTCAAAATTTTCAAAATTTTTCAATTTTTATGGTTTTTTAAAGTTCTTTTTCATGCAATGCAAGAATGAAACGTGTAACATACAATAAACATGCAATGATAGTCTCGGAATAGAAGCAACATATAGAGTAGAGTTATTACAAACATTTAGTACATCCCACCCCATACTTAGGACGAACATTGTCCCTAATGTTCACAAGAAAGAACAAAAAGAAAGAAAAGAAAAAGAGAACTCACATATGGTGGTTGGGATGTCTAGAAACGAGCTGTCCGGTCATCTATCACTGCGGTGCCGGTGGAGGTGGGAATGGAGAGAAACTCGGATCATAGTACCGCCCAAACTGCTGGCGGTAGACGTCCCTCATCATGTGGTCAAGGTCGTCCAAGTGTCTGTCTCTAGCGTCCGCCCGGATCTCCAATGCGCCGACTCTGTCTGAAAGTCCGGTAGCCCAATCCGGCATCTGCTCGTACCATCCCGGAGGCTGACCGTACCATGTGGGGGCGTCGGCTGGTGCTGGTGCTGGTGGTGGCGGTGGTGGCTGCGTCGTGGACCAAGGAGGGGGTGTGTCGTACCAAGTGGGAGGTGTAGTCATCCACGTGGGCCTCTCGCTCACACTGGCGCGGCGAGATGACGAGCCTGAAGCTCTAGCTGGGCGTGGAGAGCGCCTAGGTACATCCTGGGTCGCATCCGGCTGATCCGGAAACGAGCCGAACTCCTGCTCTGCTCCTCCACCACTCTCGTACTGCTCTCCCATGTCCTCCTCATCATCAGCCGGTGGTGGGACGTAAGGGGGAGCTACAAGCCTGTTCGCGTGCATCGCAGCGAACGTCTCCTTCCAATTGTGGCGTCCCGCCACAATGGAATACTCCGGCAGCCACTCAATACCCCTGCCCGTCCTACTCTCCCAAGGCATGCCCGCATAAGGCGGACCTCTATGTGTGGGGAAGATGAGTCCCCTAACCATGAACGCGTGTAATCCTAGAGGTACGGCGGGTATGCGGGTGCAGGCTGAGAAGTCAACACCAAACGTCCGAGCTATGTGGGTCACTATCCCACCATATCCAATGTTCCCTCTCGATTTGTTCTTAAGCTTGCTCATCGTCGCCGCCAAAAGGGTAGCACAATCTGCGCGGCATCCATGAAGCATAGCGTAGAGAAGGAATAACTCATCCGTCTTAATCTTTTGGGGCGTCTCCGTCCTAGGGAAGAGACACTCCGAAAGAACTCGGTGAGCTATCTTCAAGGCCAAATGGTACATCAATTTGGCCTTGGTATCAGCTGGATGCCAACGGTCCTCGTCGGCATAGATCATCGCCACATCCTCCCAAAAATCCTTAGCGGAAACGTTCCTAGGGAGGCGACCGTTGTAGGTCTCATGGAACCCAAAGATGGTCCCGAACTCAACAATGCTAAGGTGGTAGTCTCTATTCATGAGACGGAAGGAGACGGTCCTATCAACATGGCTGTGCTCGAAAGATGTCACAACCTCTCGGGTGATCTCCTCATAAGCGTCTTCACGAATGTTCGTGAAGACGGTCAAACCGGCTCTATCCAAGAGCCATGTGAGGTCATCTACTATGTTGAGAGGATGTAGATCCTCCAACAACAGATATCTAGGACCTATCACTGTCCTCTTCTCTATTCTCTCAAACGCAGCTATGTGGTTCTCGTGTATGATCGGGATGCTAGGAGGAGGGGGTGAAGATGGAGGTGAAGGTGAAGATGGTGGTGAGGGGGATGAGGGTGGTGGTGCCCTAGATGTGGAAGGGTTGCCCTTTCTCTTCTTATTCTGTTCCCCTTTCTTTTCCTTAATCCTTCCCGAAACTCTCCTCACAAAGTCCATTCTGTTGAAAATTACGGTCTGTTCTTCGTAAACCACGGCCGTGGAATCTGGGTAGACCGTGATTCGACACAGAAATTCTCAATTCTCAGCAATTCAGCAATCAAACTCCACAACAAGCAGGCCTAATCTAATTTCTTCCGATTTCAATCAGTTCTTCCTAAAAATCTCTAACAAAAACGAACAAAAACGACTAGAATCAAGAAGAGAGCAAAAACCTATTTTTCGGATTGAAAAATCCGAAATGCGGGTTTGTTGATCGTTTTCCACTCGATTTGTTGCTTGGATCCTGTTCTTGGTTGGATTTGCTTCAGTTTAGGAAGAAGAATCGTTAAAAACGATTAAAGAACGAAGATTTGGGAGAATCTGCGGGTTTTCGGTATTTAGGGCGTGGAAATTGGGGGTTTTGTGGTGTTTTTGTGGTGAAGTGTGGCTTTTATACTTGCAGGCAAAATTTCAAAAATCACGGTCTGTCGGGGTGTTCCACGGCCGTGGAAATGTACGGACCCGTAATTTTTGTGGTTTTTCACAGGTCTTTGAGAATTACGGCCACTGTAGCAATGACGACCGTAATTTAGACCGTGGAACTCTCTGTAAAGCTTCAAAGTCCAAATTTCGTCACTTCTCTTCGACATTATCCCCCTTTTCTTCTTTTCCATCGATCCTACAACCAAAAACACGAACATACCGGGAGAAATCGAGGCAAAAATAAAGCAAAAATTTCTATTCTAAGCTAAACTATGAATCGAAAGCAAAAACGAAAATGCAATACCTTGGGTTGCCTCCCAAGAAGCGCTTTGTTTAAGGTCCGTAGCTAGACCATATGTCCATAGATGACTCAATGCACCTTGAACATCTTGGATTGCTCTTCAAATCCATCATAGAGCTCTTCCAAGAAATCTCCGGTTCCTAATTTCACTGGCAAGTGGTAAGATATCCCACGTACAAGCTTGTACGGTTTGATTCTCACCGGAATCCTCCTAGCTTTCTTATGCTTTAATGGGACATAATTTAGCCTTGCATCCCATCCCTTCCTAGATCGAGAAATCAGTTTCTCGAGAATCCTCTTAGCTTCCCCATCTCCAGCTTGGGGATGATGTATGGTCTTCGTCATGTGAATGACCCCATACTTGAACAAAAAACACTTATTGGCATTGGCGTTGAAGCACTTGCCAAATTTACTCCTTGTAGTCCAAGGAGCATCTACTTTCAACAGCTTTAATGGAGGTTTCATCTTCACCTTAGGAGGCTCTTTTGGAAGAGACCTCCAACTCTCCGGTGCATTCCTGAAAAAATCAGAAATTTTAATAGGAATTTCAAAGGAAGTAAGAGAATATACCTTGTAGGGTTCTTCAAGGCTTGGGACAAGGTTCTTGTTGGGATGATGATCCAGACATGAAATATCTCCCAACTCAGGTGGATCCTCTTCAACCTTGGCCATAGTTTCAGTAATTTGGCCAAGGTTCACCACTTCTTCCTCTTCTTCAAGCACAACCGACTCTTCTTCAATCTCGACCACAATATTAGCAATTGGGTCTAGGTGTTCCACTTCTTCCTCTTCTTCAATGGGAACTTCAAGAGGTTCTAGAGGAACTTCGGGTTTGATAGGAGGAATTCTCGAGACTTGGAGTTCTTCCTTAAAGGCTTTCAATTTTTGTTCGATCATATCAAGTTCCTTCTTCAATTCTTCAAGTTTCGAGTCTTCCGCATCTTTGGGACGTTTCTTCTTAACCTTCTTTGGGTAGTGCAGCTTTTCCCATTTTGCAAATTCATATTCAATGGTTTGTTCACGTTCTCTTTCGCTGTCAAACCAATAGAATGCGTATTTCTCTACCAAATATTCGTAATAATTTGCTCTAGCTGTATGCTTCGCTACCCATATTGGATCGTATGGAGCCATACTTAGCTAGTAGGTAAATATAACCATAAGAACACAAACCTGCAAGAACACTCAAAAGAGATATCAAATAACAAGAGCAAAGCTCCCAAGCTTGACAACCGATAACCGAATTCGGCCTAAACCAAATCCCCGGCAACGGCGCCAAAAACTTGTTCGCCCCTAGAGGTGTGTGCAAATAAGCTTTAAATTTATAAAACTGAAATCAAGCAAGCGAACCCGCAGTGTACGGATCGATATAGTTAAGCAAGAATTCCAGAGTATCGAACACAGGGATTTGGGTGGAACGAACTCGATTGCAGGTTATCAAGCGGTGAATATGAGAGTTTTGCAGATATTGGGAAAACAACAATCCTAAAGATCCAGGTATCCAGCTGTGGCAATCGATTCAAGATATACTAATGATATAAAGACAGAGTTGAGATATGCAAAGGTATACTAATGTAAGGTAATCGTACGGTTGAGGTTCCAAAAACCTTATGTAACTCACCTAAAAGACTCCTCCTATACAGGCTGATGAGGCTCAATATAGAAAGATTCTAAAGACAAGGATTAGCATCAAATACCCAAACCTATAATCTAAAGATCAAGACTAACCTATCCGATTGAGGTTGTTGAGGCTCACAATCGAGGTAGAGGTTGTTGAGGCTTCACTACCACCTAGAAAAGACAAGTCTAAACTAAGCTAAAGCAAATCTTTAACTTTGGATCAAGATAAAAGCAGGCTCGTAAACTTTAGGGAAATTACGGTTAGTTCTTAAGAATCACGGCCGTGGAACTCAAGAACAGGCCGTGATTTAGGGTTTTCGGCGACAATTCTCTAACTCTCAGGGCCTAATCTGTTTGCGATCGATCTATCATCATCTAAGCCACAACTATCAACCCTTCACCTTAGAATTGTTAAGGGTTTTTAGCCAATAACAGTCATATTGATATTAATTCAAGATTTAAAAGGTAAAAGATGGGAACTTTCAAGAACTATCAATAATCTTCAATTGAATCTCAGAATCACAATCAAGAGCAAGTGTTTGTCAACAGATTCAAAACGGAATGAGCAATCAAAATCTTAGGAAAGAAAAGAAACGGGATGTCAATCCGATCCTAAATCAAACCTAAGCAAGAAGAGGAATCTTCTTGCAAAATCCTCCAAGAACTTCGATCTTCCACATGAAGATCACAAACAGCAACTCTCCAATGCGAACTTTGGAACTTCAATGAGATCTTCAAAATCACCTCCAAGAATGAGGGTTTGTGTTGCTAAGCGTGCGTTTTTGCCGCTAAACCTTAGGGTTGAAAGGTCGTAAGTGACGTTCACTAAGTTAGGCGAGGTGACGGAATCTTGCTTCATCCATCCTTTTTATAATGCAGGGCCAAATGTCGGCCCGGCCCAATCTTCAAGAGATCATGGCTTCGAAACGTGGCGAAAGGATTCGCCAAGATCACGGTCGTGGAAGTTTCCACGACCGTAATTTTGAGGCGTGGAAATAAACACGGATATCTTCCACGGCCGTAATATCCCCTGGAATGAACATCGAATTCTGCTTCACAATCCACGGCCGTAATTTAGGGTAAAACCGTGATTCTTGCCTTCATTCGTGCATTCCTCAATCTAATACTCCAAATTGCTTCCAAAAGGTGTCCTTGATCTAGAGACACATCGACTCAACTCTCCTTTGCTCGATTCCGTTCGGAATTAGCTCCAAATCACCTATAATCAACATAGAACTCGTGTAGACATCTATATCGACAATATAGGCAATACTAGCTCATATATGCATAAAGCTCAATCAAAGAATATCAATATGAATCAATTACGACTAGAAAACGTGCCTAAAATATCACAATATTTCATGCTAACAAACCATCTCCACCACACACACACCCTCAACCCTTTCACTCTCCTCCATTGTCCCACCTCCGGCGACGTCTGCGACAGCAAGGAAGACGTCAGGAAAGCCCCATCGCCACCACCTTCGTCGAACGCCCAAATCGCCTTCTGCTCTTTGCCCGCCCCTGCGCCTACAAGCTCCCGCCCCTGCGTCAAGCCGCCCCTGCGCCTGTTGCAGCTGCCCCTGCATAAATCACGACAGTAGGTTCGTCTCTTGATCCAATTTCTGAACTTTCTAACTCCTTTACTTGATTCACTACAAGAAATGGAGAATCAAAAGAAATATAAGTTATCAGAAGGAGAGAAGGATCGGTATAGGATTGCTCAAATCCGGGAAGTGTATGCAACTCGGTTCCTAGACATTCCAACATTGGAGAATTTGGACATGTTAGAAAGTATGCAGGAATTTCTCAATAATGCCGAGTTGGAAGATTTCCTGATCAAAAGTGCTCCAACACACCCAGACCTCAGCCGATAATTTATCGCTACATTCAAAATGGAAACAGAGGATCACTTGTGTGTTGGACTCTCATTCAAGTACAACAGGAAGAAGTATACATTAGATTACACCCAATTGCATGAGGCATTAGGGGTGACCATAGCAGCTTCCGATGACTGGTGGGAACCCATTCCGATGCCTGATTTGCTTGAGTTCTGGCAGGCAGTCACTAGGTTAGAGTTTCATGCAGGGGGTGAGTACTCCAACAAATTCACTTACCCTTGTTTGAGGCTCATTTCAAAGGTCTTCATGCGTGTCTTCTGTGGACACAAGGAGGAGAATAAGGTCGCTCTCAAGGACCTTCCATTGATATATGATTGCCTCTCCACGAACGATTGGGTGCCGGATTGGGCATATCTCTTCCTTACCGCTCTTAAGCGGATTAGGAAGAATGAGCCTCGTGACATCGTGGTAGGCGGGATAATATTATTATTGGCTGCACAGGTGATGGATCATTGTTTGTACAATTCATTGAGTTGTTTTTGGAGTTTGTTTTTGCATTGTTGAATTCAGTTTGATATTAGTAAAAAAAAGCCAAAGAAATGAAAAGAGGCATGAAATCCTTGGATAAACCGAAAATCCGAAAGGGCGGTTTAGGTAAAAAGAAGGTAGACCGATCAACCTTAGGTTGGTGCAAAAATTGGACTTGAGGGATGTGAGTTAAAGTGAGAAAAGAAGAAGAGTGGCAAGGTGAAAACCCGAAAGGGCGCCTTGGCAAAATGAGCGACACCGAGCGTAGGTTTCCCTTCCGGCATTTTGGCAACATAAGAAGGGGAGTCATAAGGAGTTTGTTTGGGTAGGCCACTCTTGGAGCAATAAGGATGGTAGTATTTCTTTTTCTCATATTTCCTCTCTTTTCCTTCTTTCTTTCTTGGCTTTTCTCTTGTTTTTCATTGTCTTTCTGCTTGCTCATGTTTCCTGAGGCCTTTGAGTCTAGTTGATGTCATTTATTTTTACTCGGGACGAGTAAAAAGGTCTAAGTATGGGGGAGTTTGATAGGTGATGGAATCACTATCAAGGGTAGTTTTTAGAGTCTTTTTATTGCATTAGTGTCGATTTATGCTACTAACTCCTTGGTCCAGAAGAAGAAGACTAAAAGAAGCTAAAGAAGGAGTTATAAGCACTTAGGAGTGAAGATCGATCACGAAGCAAAGCTTCTGTTGCCTCACCGACCCAGCGGGTCCTTGCAGCCGCCCCTGCGGATGACGTTTTCCATTGGAGCGCTCCCTGCGTCTTCGCCAACGCCTGTCATGAAGTATGCCACCGCCCCTGTGCCACTCCTTGGCGCCCCTGCGGTGATCTGCCTTGAAGAAATGAAGACCATCTCCCCTGCGTCTCCCACTGCACCCCTGCCTGCGCCTCAACCTGGGAGCTGGAAGACGAAGAGGTTGTGTTACCGCCCCTACGTCGACATAGGGACGCCCCGGCGGCTTGGCATCAGAATCGTCAGGAAGGCGAAAGGTCACACGTTGAAGAGCATTGAAGATCCGCCCCAGCAAAATTGTGAAGCCGCCCCAGCGGCTCTGAAGAAGATCAACCGATTCTGCTGATAACACGATTTATGACGTAGGTTTAGACACTCATTTAGATAGTTTTTTCGCTCATTCATGCATGGTTTAGCACTAGTTCATGACTTTTGCACTCAATTCATGTATTTTGTCGAGATAGACGTCTACACGGACTTTTGCATGCTTTGTAGGTATTTTGGGAGCTTTAGGAGCTTAATCATTACATTTGAGAATCGTTCCTCGAGATGACACACCTTCAAACTCATTGGGAAGCAAGCTAGGAGCTAAGGAGGACACATGGGACCTTGGATGAATTGTACCTTTGGATGAATTGTTTGCTCGAACCTAGCCTCTGTTGTAAATCACGGCCTGTTCTAGTACATTCCACGGCCGTGGTTCTTGATGAACTACCCGTGATTTTGACTAACTTGCTTGCTTGATGAATCTAAGTGCTAGGATGTTAGATTGTTGAAATCCTAGTGTTTGTTGAGCTAAATCTATCCTAGGGTGACCTAGTGTTAGCAACTAAGTGTTAGAAGAGACCTACCCGGTGATTCTTGCTCTTAGATACCGAAGATGACGAACTCTAGGTAGTAGTGAGCCTCACAAGCCGCTATTGGACTGAATGTGCTAGGATAGGTGTTTAGGACTTGCCTTCCCGAGACTTACCCGGTAAGGAGAGGTTAGATCCCTAGATAACCATCTGGTTTGTGTAGATATCCCTACCATAGGCTCCTACAGACTTACCCGGTGATAGGACCTTAGGTGCGGATTAGTGGATCATGAGACCTACCCGGTAATTGACCCCACTTGAGAAACATTCCTTCCCAACATACCATAGTTAATCCAAAGAATAATTAGAAGCTTGAGTCCAATGCCATAATCGGAATTCCCAACCCCTAGAATCCTCTTTTCTCTCTTTGATCACATATCTCGTGTTTGTCTTGCTTGTTTGTGTTTATTTGCTAGATTGTTAGTTTGTTTTGCATTCTTATATTATTGTGATCCTTGATTGATCACCACACAAAACCAACCCAAAAACATTGAGATTTTCATTTATTTGTTTCTTTCATCTTTTCTTAGCCTAGATCGACACTATCCTTAGTCACTATTTGACTCGATTTCACCCCAGTCTGTGTTCGACCTCGGAATACTATCCTTACTACAAAAAGTCCCATACACTACGGGTTCGCTAGGAGTTAGGAAAAATATATCGAGTATAAATTTAAGAAGATCAACCGATTCTGCCTAAACCGCCCCTTCCTGAAGGCCACCCCCGCGGTTTAACGCCAGAAGCTTTACTCCGGCTGTTTACACCACCTTTATGGCATTTAAGGTGGTTGTTTTGGGCCGGCCATTTACTCCTATTTAGTGTCTTTTGTAGTATAAATAGTCCTTGGTTGATTGCTAGAATCATCCATCTTATCATCTTGTTAGCCAACAAATTATTCACTTAGATTGTCTTGCTACCTTGTAATGAGTTGCTAACTCCCTTGCTACATTGGGTTGGTTTGAAGTTGCATTGTTACTTTGGTTGTAAGTTCTTTATAATATAAGTTTTCATTCAGTAATACTTTGTGTCTCCTTGATCTCCATTGTCTAATTGCATGTTTACTATTGCTTGAGATTGATCACCTTAGGTTCTAAAGTGCATGTAAACAACTAGGATTAATAGGTTCCAGGTTCGGGTCTTTAATCTAGTAGCAACTTTTAGTAATAACGGGTTGTGATTACTTAAAGAAAAGGAACACAAATATAAAGATAAGTTTAATGGTTTTAATCTTCTCTTTATATCCCTTAGTCTTTGTTTGAAAGCTAACTTGTTATTTGTTCTTGTAGGTTTACGGAACACTAACCTGTTAAGTTGTGTTGATGCCGGTTGGCTCAACACATATATACGATCGAGATGGGAGATTACTTGAAAACTTGTAAAAAAGAACTCACCAAAGTAGCAATTGCATGCTTAGAATCAACCTAGTGTAGATTCATCCACTATTGTCTTACTTGTCGCATTAATCGTTTTCATAAGTTTTTGTGCATCAATTCAACCAAACCCCCCCTCCCCCTTGTGTTACTTGTCACTATAATCGATAATCGCATCTAAAACACCTTAACTCTCTTGGGTTCGACCCTTACTTAATCACTATACTTGTTCTTAGTGCTAAGTCGGGATTTACTTTTGATTGGGTATAGACGACCATAGAAATACCTTCGGTCAGTAGCTTTCCTACAAAAAGTTTTGAACGGGATTGAAATAGGAGGACTTTGTTACCTACTTTAAAGTCCTTTCGGAGAATGTTCCAGTCATGCCATGCTTTTGTCTTTTCTTTGTATGTTGTGGCATGGTCGTATGCATCGAGCCTTAACTCCTCCAGCTCTTGCAATTGAAGCTTCCGAAACTGCCCTACCTCATCCACGTTCATGTTGCATTTCTTCACTGCCCACCATGCCTTGTGTTCTAGCTGCACCGGAAGGTGGCAAGCTTTTCCGAACACAAATCGGAATGGAGACATTCCAATAGGAGTCTTGTACGTTGTTCGGTACGCCCATAAAGCGTCATCGAGCCTCAAGCTCCAATCTTTCCTTTTGAGGAAAACCGTCTTTTCAAGGATGGTTTTGATCTCCCGGTTATGGCATTGGACTCAAGCTTCTAATCATTCCTTGGATCAACTATGGTATGTTGGGAGTGGGTGTTTCTAAATCGGGATCAATCACCGGGTAGGTCTCATGGTCCACTAGTCCGTTGCTAAGGTCTTATCACCGGGTAAATCACAAAGAGCCTAAGGTTAGGAATTCTACACAAACCGGATTGTTATCTAGGGATCTAACCTCTCCTTACCAGGTAAGTCTCGGGAAGGCAAGTCCTAAACATCAATCCTAGCACACTCAGTCCAATAGCGGCTTGTGAGGCTCACTACTACCTAGAGTTCATCATCCTTGGTACCTAAGGTCGAGAATTACCGGGTAGGTCTCTTCTCTCACTTAGTTTGCTAACAGTAGGTCACCCTAGGATAGATTAAGCTCAGCAAACACTAGGATTTCACCAATCTAACATCCTAACATTCAGATTCATCAATACAAGCAAGTCAGACAAAATCACGGGTAGTTCATCCACTTCTACGGCCGTGGTCTTGCAAGAACAAACCGTGATTTACAACAGTAGCTAGGTTCGAGCAAACAAATCATCCAAAGGTACGTTTAAGTCTATCCTATCATAGTCCAAGCCATAACCATCATTTCCTTACCCTAGAATCGCATCTATTTAGCCAACAACATGCATCTTATCAATCAAACTCAATAAGCATACATTCATGGCTTCCATACCAAGAAAATGAAATGAAAGAGAGATGAATAAGTAGAACAAGAAAACGAGCTGAATAAATGTTGAGAAAGACTTACAACCCTTCAAAAGAAGGTTCGAATCGTTCCTTACAAACCCTTGCAAACGTTTCCAACAAGTTCACTCTAAAATCATTCTATAAACTATGAAAACTACAAGACTAGTGTGTTCTTCTTTTCTTCCCCAAAATGAGAGTGTTTCTTCTCCTCCAAGAGTAGCTCCAATCCAAATGTGTGTTGTGTGAGAGAATGGAATGATGGGGTCTGTTCTCAACAGCCTGTAGGACCACCTTTTATTCTCCATCAAGGGCAAGAGTCGGTTATGGAGATCGTGGGACAGCTGTCACAGCTGTGTAAAGGAAACCACAGCCTATTTCCATGCCCGTGGAAGTCCCAATGACCGTGGTTTTGGTGTCTCAGCCTTCTTTGGATCATTAACTCACGAGTTGGGGCAAGGCATGCACCAACAAGGTCCCATGTGTTCTCCTTTGCTCCTAACTTGCTTCCCAATGAGTTTGGAAGTGTGTCATCACGAGGAACGATCCTCGAATGTATCGATTAAGCTCCAAAAACTCCCAAAATACCTACAAAACATGCAAAAGTCCGCGTAGACGTCTATCTCGACAACATACATGAATTAAGTGCAAATCGTCACGAACTAATGTCAAACCATGCATGATTAACGGGAAAAACTATCTAAATGGATGCCTAAACCTACATCATAAATCGTGTTATCAATAGCATCACTCACTTCATACACACCGGGCCTCCAGTTTCTATCATCACTCTTCCTATGGGAGTACTTCTCAATCACCAATACTTTTTTTTCAACAAACTCTCAAACATCGTCCACATTCTTCTTTATAAAAGTACCTTCAGAAAGTGATTCAAACTTGAATTGGCTATATTCATCTAGCCCCTTGAAATAGATCTCAAGTAGCTCTATTTTCGAGATTCCATGGTGAGGACATTCTAAGAGAAGGTCTTTGAACCTCTCCCAAGATTTGAATAGACTCTCCTTGTCCTTTATCACAAATGTGTTGATCTTCCCTCTAAGTTCGGTTGTCTTGGAAAGTGGGAAGAACTTTGTAAGGAATTCGGTTGTCATCTCCTCCCAAGTGCCTACTTGTCCTTGTGGGATGGATTGATACCAAGATAGAACCTTATCCTTAAGTGAGAAGGAAAATGCTCTAAGCTTGTGGTTGTTATTCTCAAATCTTGGTGGACTCAATGTCTCCAACAAAATATCGTAGTTCTACAAGTGTTGATGTGAAGACTCCCCTTTTATCCCTCCAAATTGGTTGTGACGGATCATTTGGAGGACTTGAGGACGGAGCTCATAGTCATGAGCGGCAGGGTCTCCAAGGTTGACTCCCGGACAGTGAACCCTATGAGCCGGATCCATTCTTTGCCCAAGAGTTTGTGGCTCTTCTAAAATTGGCTTAACTCAAACATTCCTCGCCGGTGGAGAAGGTGGTGGAGGTACTTCTTGTCGAACGTTTAGCTCTCTTTGCAAAAGAGCTTCCCTAATTTCTGCAATTTCCCTCATAGTTTCTCCTTGTCTCTCATTTGCCAATCTCCTTTCATTTTTCAAGGCTTCATCCCTAAGCCTTACTTTCTCCAAAGCATCATTCAAGTCCACTTCAAGATTTCTTCCGGTCATATCCTTTTTCTTCATGGTGACTTTAGATCTTGTTCTAAAAGTTTTTTTCAGTTCGGGGTCGAATGAACCTAAATCCTTGCCACGAGATCTTCGCATACACCTAAAGGTAGGAGATTCTTGAAAAGTCAAAAACAAAAAGGCAAATCAAGATCAAAAGTAAAAGAAAGACCTACACTATCAACAATCACACAAATGATTGAATCTAGACCTAGTCCCCGACAACAGCGCCAAAAACTTGTTCGCTTCCTAGAGTACGCACAAAGTCTTAAATTTATACTTGTAATAATTTCCAAAATCTACCTAACGAACCCATAGTGTATGGATCGTTTTGTAGCAAGGCAAAAATTTTAAGGTCGAACACAAAGACTAAGGTGAAATTGAATCAAGCAAATGATAACAAATAGTGCAAATCTAGACTAAGAAAAGAGAGAGAAAGAAAAAGGTTTAAATCAATTGTTTTGTTGGTTTGGGTTTTGAGCCAATTTAAGGTTCAGTTTTACAAAAGAAATCAAATCAAACAAGCAACACAAGCAATATGTGAGAATAATATGAGAAAAACGGATTCTAGAGGTCAAAATCTTCGATTATGGAAACGCAATCAAGATTTCACTGATTGCCAATGGGAAGCTATTGAGGCAGGTGAATTAAACTATCGTTTCACTGATTGCCAAGGTAGAGGCACCCACACGTGTGGAGCAGTTCAGGCGATATCTTGGTATAATGTGATATATAAGATCATCACCAAACTCATGGTGAATAGATTGGGATCATGCCTTGGTTATCTCATTGACCCGGTCCAACCTGGTTTTGTTCCAAGGAGGTTGATGTCAGACAATGTGTTTCTCGTCTAGGATCTACTAAGGAGATATAATGTGCGACATGACAACAAACGGTGTTTCATGAAGATTGATCTAACCAAGGCATACGACACCATATCTTGGAGGTTCCTACGCTTTTCCATATTGGAGCTAAAGTTCCTGACCAGGTTCATTGACTGGGTGATGGAGCGCGTTACTGTTCGCCACTTAGCGTGCGTGTAAATAAGCTTTAAATTTATAAAACTAGAATCAAGCAAGCGAACCCGCAGTGTACGGATCGATATAGTTGAGCAAGAATTCCAGAGTATCGAACACGGGGATTTGGGGGGAACAAATTCAGTTGTAAGTTATCAAGCGAGTAAATGTAAGAAGCTTTTCAAGTATTGGGAAAACAACAATCCTAAAGATCCAGGAATCCAGCTGTGGCAATCGATTCAAGATATACTGATGATATAAGGACAGAGTTAAGATATGTAAAGGTATGCTAATGTAAGGTAATCGTACGGTGAAGTTCCAAAAACCTTATATGACTCACCTACAAGACACTCTCTATAAAGGTTGTTGAGGTAAGAATTAATATCAAATACCCAAACCTTATATAGAAAGGTTCCAAAGGTAAGAATTAATATCAAATACCCAAACTTGTAATCCAAGGATGAAGACTAACTAAACCGATTAAGGTTGTGACACTCACAATCGAGGTAGAGGTTGTTGAGGCTTCACTACCACCTAGAAAAGGCAAGCCTAAACTAAGTTAAAGCAAATCTTTAACTTTGGATTAAAGTAAAAGCAAGTTCGTAACTTAACACAAAATTACGGCTAGTTCTTGAGTTCCACGGCCGTGGAAGCTCAAGAACAGACCGTGGATTAGGGTTGTCGTCGATTCTCTCTAACTCTCAGGGTCCAATCTGTTTGCGATCGATCTATCATCATCTAAGCCACAACTATCAACCCTTCACCTTAGAATTGTTAAGGGTTTTTAGCCAACAATAGTCATATTGATATCAAATTCAAGATTTAAAAGGATGAAAGATGAAAACTTCCGAAAAACCTTCAATAACTTCCAAATCAATCTCAAAGTCACAATCAAGAACAATAATCGTCACTAGATTCGGAATAACACAAACAATCACAAATCTTAGATAAGAAGGAAGAACGGGATGTCAATCCGTCTTCTAAATCAAACCTAAGCAAGAAGCAAAATCTCCTTGTAAACAATCTCCCGAATCTTCGATCTTCCGTCAATCTGGAAATCACAATAGCAATGTGCCAAAAATCTCTCAAACACAATCTCCGCCAAATGCGAGATTAGGGCAATTCCAAGCGCAAGCGTAAGATACGTCTATGCGTAAGCGAAGGTGACGGAATCTCTCCTCGTCCATCCTTTTATAGTGTAAGATAAAATATCGGCCCGGCCCAATTGCGTAGGAGATCGTGGCTTAAAGTGTGGAGAAAAGGATCGCCAAGATCACGGTTGTGGAAGGGTTCCACGGCCGTAATTTAGAGCGTGGAAATCAACACGGTTTGAACCAACTTCTCCACGGCCGCAGAAGTTGCTGGAATGAACCACGCTTCCCTTGCCATGGTTCCACGGCCGTGGACTTGAACGTGGAAAGTAGTACGGCCGTATTTTAGAGCGTGGTTTAGGGCAAGAACGTGATTCTTCCTTAGCCTCGTGCATCCTTCAAGTTGGCACTCCTTTAGCTCCTAGGAAAATCCTCGATTCATGGACATGCTTAATCAACTCCATTCTTGCTCAATTCCGTTCGGAAATAGCTCTCAATCACCTATAATCAACATAAAGCTTGTGTAGATCTCTATATCGACATTATAGACAAACTAGCTCACAAATGCATCAATGCTCAATCAATGACTATCAATATGGATCAAATACACTTAGAAAACGTGCCTAAAATATCACAATATTTCATGCTAACAGTTACCATGGCGTCTTACTCGATCCGGGTAAATAAAACTTTGCATGGGTTCTTTCAGGGTCGTCGGGGGCTGAGGCAAGGATGCCCTCTATCACCGTTTCTCTTTGTGATATGCATGGAGTTTCTATCGAGGATGATTCGGGTGGAGACTTCTAGGCTAGGCTTCAGATTTTATAAGTATTGTGAGGAGCTCAGGATCTCACATCTTATGTATGCGGATGATGTGATGTTGTTTTGCTTGGGAGATAGAGGGTCTATTGAGACTCTAATAGAATGTCTTCGTCAATTTGAGAGGATCTCGGGTTTGGTTGTCAATACCTCCAAATCCTCGATCTACTTAGCATTTATGGTTGAGGAGGAGGCGGTTGAGTTGACACAACTCTCGGGTTTTGCGGCAAGGGAGTTCCCTTTCAGGTACCTAGGGGTTCCTATTTCTCCCACTATTCTTCGATCTAGAGACTATTCTCCTCTTGTTGATAGGATCGGAAGACATCTTAGTTCGTGGAACAAGAGACGCTTGTCATTCGCTGTAACACCCCAAATTCTGAGAACTTGGGGGGCTACTGGTTAGGACCTCACAATGGGTCCCGACCTTAGTTTGACAACAATTTTACTTGGATCTTACAACAAGGCACAAATGTATTTAACACAATTTCAAAACACATTATTTTTAATGTATGAATGTACACATGTGACAGCCTTACAAAACATATATATAGATACATAACATGCATGTCGTATGGGAGACCCCCTGTCCCCATCTAATGAATACGAGGACACGGCTGACCATCCGTTCCAGATCTCTCTGCAACTGTTTATCTCTACAAATCTACAACACGGATAAAACCGTTAGCTAACATTCTATGCATAAGTATAAAGGTAAAAGCACAAACACACAACATACACAATAAACATGCAACACTCAATCCTTTTTATTATCTTTTAATTAGGTGATATGTCATTACTAATGATACTTATTTTGTGACACGAGGAATTCCCAAACCTCGCCCCTGTCCCCGTTTACCAACACGGAATGGTACTAATGCATTTGACCGTCTACCGGACTAGGCTGGTCGCAGGGAACCTCCTAGACTCTCGCAAGAGCTAGGCAAATGATGTCACGACCCGTTATCATACACTTGGGTCAATTACGTAAATAATAAAGTCGGCCTAATCCGGTTTCGTTATTTATCATGACTAACAAACACCACTCATACACCTTACACTCATACAAGAAGCCAGCTAAGTAAGTCCGTGAACTTACCAGAATCAAATCTCGACTCTCTCTTAACCACCACTAAATCCGTAAGTGCAGAACTCAGTTGCCTGTCAGAGGAGGCACGTGGGTCAACACATTTCCCTGGATACTTATAAGTCTAAAACTCTTAAGATATACGATTCTATGTGCAGAAGTTATTACAGTGTTTATTTAAGGTAAAATGACTATTTTACCCTTAGTCCCGGAACTTCCAAAAACTCGGAATATGTACTTAAATTATAATTTGAGGCTAACTAACGATATTCTACTCCCTAGGATGATTTTAGGTAACAACTAGAAAAACTACCCATTTTCTATTTCTCGAAAAGTCACTAAAGTCCAACTACAGCTTCAAATATAAAATTCGAATAATCTTATAAAAATTCCGAAATAATTCCCTAGGTCATCTATGATATCCTATCTACTCGTAGGAGAAAGAATTTCTTAAAACTGTTAAAGTATCGCTTCTACAAAAATTTCTAAAGTTGGGTACAACACTTAACAAGTAGCACATTGTCTTAACTTTGAAAAATCATAACTCCTAAACTACTCGCTGGATTTATCCCAAATTTTGATATGTTCTACCGTAAAATCTTATCTATAATATATCCAAAATTTAGCCGCAAAGGAGATCAAAATCCTATTTAAAACTATCTCACAAAACCGAATTTTAGCACAACAGAAAAACTGCTTACGACTCAATCTTTGAAAAATCATAAATCCCAAACCACTCACTGGATTCCTCCCAAATTTTAATATGATCTACAAAAATATGTCAACTATATCATATCCAAAATTCAATCCCAACGGAGGTCAAGAGCTTATTCAAAACCATCTCACAAAACAGCATCACTTGTTGTTTTCCCCAACACTCAGCACATGTATAAAAACTGCATGAGGCGTCAACTTTGGAACACAATACTCTCAAACTGTAACTCATATTAATCTAAAATTTTAGTATGTTATACACTGCAATACCGACTATATCATATCCGAAAATCAGCCACAAAAGACGAGTATAACTTACCCAAATCTGGACCCGAGGTGGACTGCTGGTCCCTTCCTAAAACTCAGAAAACGCATCTATCTTCACTGTTTCTTCTATGGAAGTTCTGGGCATGATTAGGAGACCTATTAAGCATTCATTAGAAATGAAAGATGTGGAAGGAAGTGCAAGGAAGAGGAGGGTATCAACCTTACCCAACTGGACGCAATAGGATCGAGAGAGATTGTAAGAGAGCCTGGCCTCTACGAAACTCCATGCCTGTTGCAGGTGTGTGAAGCGCCTCTCGCCTGGCTATCGACAGCAAGGAAGTGAGAAGAGCTGGAAGGTCGGAAGCAGATAAAGGGAAGGGAGAAACTGCGGCTCACCTACTCAGAAGGTGTCGCGTGTAGAAGGCTAGACGTCGATGACTCTATTGGCTTCACGGATGTCCAGGGGGATAGTCGATTCGGCTGCTGAAAGTCTCCTCCCTTTGATGGCTCCTTTACTTGCAAGTTTCTGGGTCTGGGATTGTTTCTGAACGTATGCAGCAGCGAGGTATGGCGAGAAGCAAGGAATCAAGAGAAGGAGTACTAAGATGTCGATTGTGCTGGTAGGCAACAGAAGATTGAAGAGTGAGGGACAACGGGTGAAGAGGGAGCAAGACGGAGAGGATCACGTGCAGAAGAGAGAAGTGACGATCTGGCGTTGCTGTTGAAGGAAGGAAGTTAATCTCCAGCGTGATATCCGGCCATCACTTCCTATCTTTCAGCCGTTACATCACGTGAATAAGGAAGGTGAATGGCTGCTGTTACGGGGCTGGATAGGAACGCAGCAAGGGCTGGAAGAGGAACGCAGCAAGGGCTAGAAGAGGGCTGTTACTGGGCACGTAAACCAGGCTCACCTGGGCTGCGGCTGGGCAAGGATGTGGGTTGGCGCTGGCTGGGGGCACGCAGAATTGGGCTGAGGCAATTTGGATGGCATGGGCTGTAGCAAGGCAGCGTTGGGCTGGCTGGAGGCACGCAGAACTGGGCTGAGGCAATCTGGATGGCATGGGTTGTCAACAGCTTGTCTGGGTCTTGTCAACTACTTGTCTGGGCCTTGTCAACTGTTTGTCTCGGCCTTGTCAACTGCTTGTCTAGGCCTTGTCAACTGCTTGTCTGGTCTGGGCCTTGTCAACTGCTTGTCTGGGCCTGGTCAACTGCTTGTCTCGGCTTTGACAGCAGCTTGTCTCAGCCTTGTCAACTGCTTGTAGGAATTTGTCATGACCTCGTCTCAGCTTTGTCCTGGTCTCGTCAAAAGTCGTCGTTACGAACTAATTATAAGAACTAGGGTTTTGCAAGATTAGGGTTTGCTACTAATAAAATCTTATCATTTTATGTGAAATGATATTACATAAAATGCTATAATTTTGAGATATAGTGTCCAACTACTTAGACAACTAAGGATCAAAAGATCGAAATCCGGTTTGCTACGGAATTAAACGGAATAAAAATTCCGGATATTACATCAGTACCCCCTTAAAATAAGTTTCGTCCCGAAACTTAGAACAAGGTATTTAATTAAACGACTTCCATACATAAACTTGTTTATCCTAGTTTCACTAATTTTTAATTTCGTTTTCTAAACCCCTCTAACCCTATTAAAGCGTAACGAAAAAAATCCGGTCGTTACATCAGACCCCCTCAAAATAAGTTTCGTCCCGAAACTTAGGATAAGACAATTCTGATCGGCCTTTAAGGCACCAAATGGGTGTGTTTGATCATTGCACAAAAGTCTCGTCGTTCCAACATCTAAGTATCCTATACATCAAGGTTACCAAAAGAACATATCACTAACTAAACACTCACACATGAAATAAACAAGCAGTCAAACAATATCACACATCCAAGGTCAAGCCCTAACTCGTCACTCCCGAGGTTACAACTATCGCTACATGGGTCTTTGAAAGGTTACGTCTCTTACTATCTCCAATCTTAGGTAGCCTTATCGGATTTTCATAAAACCACTAAATCTTAAATCTTTTCAGGTACTTAGATCACAAGCGTATGTTACCACGTTCTAGAGTGGTGACCGGATATCTCACCGGTATCATCCGGCTCAACTGTCTAATCCTCTAATCTGATGACCTAACTCGTGTCTGGTAGATATCTCTCCAACTGAAATTCTCAAACTCGGTTCCCAAACTTAGTCTCCGTGGAAAACTGAAGTTCTAGATCCTTTGATGACCCTACGGAAAATGATCTATTCAACTTTCTTCCCTTCGTTATGACCACTTGTTTCGAGCCTTCTGAAAAGGTTCTGTCTACACAATCAGGTCAAAGGTCTTGGACATCCACCAACACTTACCAAGTGCTCAATGCTCTTCGTATCACGACCCACTTGGTCTTGCCTTTTAATATTACTCAGTCATCATGTTCCTCAGGTATGGAATCGTCATCGTTACCCTTTTCAGGTCTAACACTCGAGACAACTAAAAATCAAATCTAGTGGTCATCCTCTTTGTTCACCTGGCATTATTATATTATTTACAGATCTCTAATATATCGTTTGCTCAACTTAGGTTTATCACGCATTTTCCAAGATCTTAAGTGACCTAGAATACGTCCGGAATGACGGTATTAGACACAAAGTGATCTCCTAACACCGTTATTTGATCATGACTACTCAATAATTGTTAACATACCATCAGCAGTGCACTCTTTTCTCCACCATGGTTATCAGACCGATAATATCCCTCTGATTCAAAACGCAACTAGGCTCTGTTCCGATATAATGTTACACATAAAATCTACTCCGAGAATGCTTTCTTAAGACTAGTTACTAGGTTGCAAGTATGCTCTTGTCGCTTCTCTTTCTTATGTATCTTCGACTCAGGATGGTAGTTACTCACTTTGAGCTTTCTAGTGCAGGCCATGCACAATACTTTTATTACATCGTTAATTCTTTCCTCAATCCATCCAGAAAACTCACTCTAGAGTATTCCATTAGTATGAAGTTCCAAAACAACTTGCTTAGCAACATGCAACAAAGCCATCACACTGCACTCGGATCCATAATAGGGTACCAGTCTCCTTCTATTACCTCTACATGCACATAAGTTTCCGTACAACATTTTCAGTAAATCCACATAGCCTATCTCACGTTCCTTCTAACTAGAATGCATTTCACAAACTATCACCATCTTAAGCTCGACACAACATCCCTCAACACCCTTGAGCTTCTTGCTCTGTGGGTTAGGACTCACCACGCTTCCGCTGTGCTACTCTGATTATTTTGTTGTCACCCCGTAATCATAAGGACGTGTTATGTTAGTCCAAAATGATTAACTGGATGAAGTACCAAGTACTTTCCTTACTTTGTCTTCTTGAAATAAAATCATGATTCTAAAACAACCATCTTCCGTTTACTTCCTTAATTCTTTTAATACGGATCCAAACTACTAGACTTGACCGGAGTTTGATCTTAACCAACCAAGAAGTAACCTCTAACACGATTCTCTATACCCTTAATTGTCTAAGAAGATTGTTGTTGCATACTTGAGGAAATCTTTCCAGGCGTCGGTAAAACTACCCCATAAATCCACAATCGCAATTATCCTTTCTTAACGGTATATAACTCGTCAATACCAAACAACATTTACACATCCTCAGTTGACGTCGGTCAGTCTATAGTTGACTCATCTCAGTATCCCAAACTTACTCTTCTCATACCCCGTCTGGTATTAAAATTCTTTGGTAAGCATCACCTACTCAATCAATCCTTTTATACTTTGTTCAATCATTCACACTTATCTAGCGTAAATAGTTCTTTCCAGTCTTCCATGATAGCTTGTAAGCACTTCCTTGCGGTTCCTATGACCTTAATTATCCTCTATTTACCGTTCTTCTTGTATGGATTGCGGGTGTTTATGACTTAAGACCTGTTATAATTTTCGTGGTTACCCCGGACTCTTGAGTCCACCACACTGTTCTCACATACACATGTTCCTTAATCGGCGTTGTTTGTAATACTTGCTTCAAAACTCTGTTGACCATGTTCCAGGGTTCAATCCTTTTAATACTAGCGTGGTGATTTCTT
Source organism: Fagopyrum homotropicum (assembly GCA_033239125.1). Taxonomy (NCBI): domain Eukaryota; kingdom Viridiplantae; phylum Streptophyta; class Magnoliopsida; order Caryophyllales; family Polygonaceae; genus Fagopyrum; species Fagopyrum homotropicum. The sequence continues at coordinate 47,298,475 of BSWB01000001.1, read as the reverse complement.
TCAGAATCCTATCTCTTCGAAGAAGACAAAACGTCTCCCGGCTTGTGAAGTCTACTTTTCTCCCTCTCTGTAAGATCACTTTACCCGAGTCTAGTTGTATTCATCCTAAATTTTCCATCCACTATCGATTTCTCTTTTATGGATTGTTGGTATCAGTAACTTAAGTCCCGTGTGGAGTGAGAGGTCGTGGTGGACACCTGAGTCTACCCAGGTCATTCTCACTCACTCTTTTCCTTTCGTTAGCATTGCATTGTAACATTTCCATCATGGACATCCCTTGTCTCAATTACAGACTTCCATTCCCTGTAATACTTGTGTCGTGATTTATTTCAAGAATTTTTCGTAGTCTTGAAGAAGTCCACCATTCTCAATGGTTGTGGATTTTGCCTTTCATCTTTAATTCCACTATAAATGTCAGTCTTTGTGCTCCTCCAGTCCTTATTATATGGGTCATACCCTTTCTTCTCCAAATTCTCGTACCCATCCTTGCCTATGGCGGTATCCACCTTGGTTGTACTTGTCGTTTCGCCTGTCAACTGTAGTTGTATACTACCCACTGGATTTGTATTCCGATATTGTCTTCTTCAATCTGCGCTTCTTATCAGTCCTTACATGCAACTTTGAGTTTCATCTCTGGTCCTCACACCGCTAAATTCCTTGTACGGACTTCTATCACTTCTATCTGAGTTGACTCGGGAATTTCTTTCTCCTCGGGTTGTACTTGTGGTGAAAATTATCTCAATATCTCTACTTCTTTGCGCACCCATTCTTCGGATGATTTATAGGGTCCCAGGACGCCCACCAGAGTATAATACTCAATTCTAGGTCTGAATCCATTGTCTCGTATTGAAAACTCTTCAAGTCCGCTACCGATTTATAATGAGGTGATAATCGCTTCATTATATTACAACTAAAGGATACAAAATATCCTTTAGGATACTAACATGCTATACATATACATATATATAATAATACATTAGAACATATCGATATAAGTCTATATACTAACTAACACACCTATCATTCTAGGTTGCAGAGATCCACGGAGAGCGATGGTAGTCCGACGTACTACTAACCCACAACCCGACTATGCTCGTGTAAAAAAAACATAAATCCGTTTTGAAAATTTTACACCCCTTTCAGGTTCTAGTTATTTTATACAATCGGCCTTTCAGAAGATTTCAAGTGCCATTGTTGCCAACCCAGAGCTTTGATACCATATTGTAACACCCCAAATTTTGAGAACTCGGGGGCTACTGGTTAGGACCTCACAATGGGTCCCGACCTTAGTTTGACAACAATTTTACTTGGATCTTACAACAAGGCACAAATGTATTTAACACAATTTCAAAACACATTATTTTTAATGTATGAATGTACACATGTGACAGCCTTACAAAACATATATATAGATACATAACATGCATGTCGTATGAGAGACCCCCTGTCCCCATCTAATGAATAAGTGGACCCGGCTGACCATCCGTTTCTGATCTCTCTGCAACTGTCTATCTCTACAAATCTACAACACGGATAAAACCGTTAGCTAACATTCTATGCATAAGTATAAAGGTAAAAGCACAAACACACAACATACACAATCAACATGCAACACTCAATCCTTTTTATTATCTTTTAATTAGGTGATATGTCATTACTAATGATACTTATTTTGTGACACGAGGGATTCCCAAACCTCGCCCCTGTCCCCGTTTACCAACGCAGAATGGTACTAATGCATTTGACCGTCTACCGGACTGGGTTGGTCGCAGGGAACCTCCTAGACTCTCGCAAGAGCTAGGCAAATGATGTCACGACCCGTTATCATACACTTGGGTCAATTACGTAAATAATAAAGTCGGCCTAATCCGGTTTCGTTATTTATCATAACTAACAAACACCACTCATACACCTTACACTCATACAAGAAGCCAGCTAAGTAAGTCCGTGAACTTACCAGAATCAAATCTCGACTCTCTCTTAACCACCACTAAATCCGTAAGTGCAGAACTCAGTTGCCTGTCAGAGGAGGCACGTGGGTCAACACATTTCCCTGGATACTTATAAGTCTAAAACTCTTAAGATATACGATTCTATGTGCAGAAGTTATTACAGTGTTTATTTAAGGTAAAATGACTATTTTACCCTTAGTCCCGGAACTTCCAAAAACTCGGAATATGTACTTAAATTATAATTTGAGGCTAACTAACGATATTCTACTCCCTAGGATGATTTTAGGTAACAACTAGAAAAACTACCCATTTTCTATTTCTCGAAAAGTCACTAAAGTCCAACTACAGCTTCAAATATAAAATTCGAATAATCTTATAAAAATTCCGAAATAATTCCCTAGGTCATCTATGATATCCTATCTACTCGTAGGAGAAAGAATTTTTTAAAACTGTTAAAGTATCGCTTCTACAAAAATTTCTAAAGTTGGGTACAACACTTAACAAGTAGCACATTGTCTTAACTTTGAAAAATCATAACTCCTAAACTACTCGCTGGATTTATCCCAAATTTTGATATGTTCTACCGTAAAATCTTATCTATAATATATCCAAAATTTAGCTGCAAAGGAGATCAAAATCCTATTTAAAACTATCTCACAAAACCGAATTTCAGCACAACAGAAAAACTGCTTACGACTCAATCTTTGAAAAATCATAAATCCCAAACCACTCACTGGATTCCTCCCAAATTTTAATATGATCTACAAAAATATGTCAACTATATCATATCCAAAATTCAATCCCAACGGAGGTCAAGAGCTTATTCAAAACCATCTCACAAAACAGCATCACTTGTTGTTTTCCCCAACACTCAGCACATGTATAAAAACTGCATGAGGCGTCAACTTTGGAACACAATACTCTCAAACTGTAACTCATATTAATCTAAAATTTTAGTATGTTATACACTGCAATACCGACTATATCATATCCGAAAATCAGCCACAAAAGACGAGTATAACTTACCCAAATCTGGACCCGAAGTGGACTGCTGGTCCCTTCCTAAAACTCAGAAAATGCATCTATCTTCACTGTTTCTTCTATGGAAGTTCTGGGCATGATTAGGAGACCTATTAAGCATTCATTAGAAATGAAAGATGTGGAAGGAAGTGCAAGGAAGAGGAGGGTATCAACCTTACCCAACTGGACGCAATAGGATCGAGAGAGATTGTAAGAGAGTCTGGCCTCTACGAAACTCCACGCCTGTTGCAGGTGTGTGAAGCGCCTCTCACCTGGCTATCGACAGCAAGGAAGTGAGAAGAGCTGGAAGGTCGGAAGTAGATAAGGGGAAGGGAGAAACTGCGGCTCACCTACTCAGAAGGTGTCGCGTGTAGAAGGCTAGACGTCGATGACTCTCTTGGCTTCACGGATGTCCAGAGGGATAGTCGATTCGGCTGCTGAAAGTCTTCTCCCTTTGTTGGCTCCTTTACTTGCAAGTTTCTGGGTCTGGGATTGTTTCTGAACGTGTGCAGCAGCGAGGTATGGCGAGAAGCAAGGAATTAGGAGAAGGAGTACTAAGATGTCGATTGTGTTGGTAGGCAACAAAAGATTGAAGAGTGAGGGACAACAGGTGAAGAGGGAGCAAGACGGCGAGGATCACGTACAGAAGGGAGAAGTGACGATCTGGCGTTGTTGTTGAAGGAAGGAAGTTAATCTCCAGCGTGATATCCGGCCGTCACTTCCTATCTTTCAGCCGTTACATCACGTGAATAAGGAAGGTGAATGGCTGCTGTTACGGGGCTGGATAGGAACGCAGCAAGGGCTGGAAGAGGAACGCAAAAAGGGCTGGAAGAGGGCTGTTACTAGGCTCGTAAACCAGGCTCATCTGGGTTGCGGCTGGGCAAGGATGTGGGTTGGCGCTGGCTGGGGGCACGCAGAACTGGGCTGAGGCAATCTGGATGGCATGGGCTGTAGCAAGGCAGCGTTGGGCTGGCTGGAGGCACGCAGAACTGGGCTGAGGCAATCTGGATGGCATGGGTTGTCAACAGCTTGTCTGGGTCTTGTTAACTGCTTGTCTGGGCCTTGTCAACTGTTTGTCTCGGCCTTGTCAACTGCTTGTTTGGGCCTTGTCAACTGCTTGTCTGGTGTGGGCCTTGTCAATTGCTTGTTTGGGCCTGGTCAACTGCTTGTCTCGGCTTTGACAGCAGCTTGTCTCAGCCTTGTCAATTGCTTGTAGGAATTTGTCATGACCTCGTCTCAGCTTTGTCCTGGTCTCGTCAAAAGTCGTCGTTACGAACTAACTATAAGAACTAGGGTTTTGCAAGATTAGGGTTTGCTACTAATAAAATCTTATCATTTTATGTGAAATGATATTACATAAAATGATAAATTTTTGAGATATAGTATCCAACTACTTAGACAGTTAAGGATCAAAAGATCGAAATCCGGTTTGCTACGGAATTAAACGGAATAAAAATTCCGGATATTACATGCAGGTCGTCTGGAGTTGATCAGGGCAGTTTTGCAAGGTACAATGAGTTTTGGCTTTCTCTTCTCCTAGTCCCAACACTATTGTTTGATTGAGTTACTAGTCTTTGTAGGCAGTTCTTGTGGAGTTGGTCCCGTGTTGCATGGTTTATAGTTTGTTTGCTAAAAGACAAAGGGAGGTTTAGGACTACTAGATCTCAAGTCTTGACACGTAGCATTCATGTGCAAGTACTACTACCACATACATGATCAGGGTGATAGTCTATGGATCAGATGGATCCACTACGAATACATGTACACAACAAAGCTAGAGTAGTGGTCGGTTATTCGTCGGGACTCGCCTTTGGTAAAGACCATTCTCAAGGCTAGAGATGAGATGGTTGTATTCACTAACCAGGTCACATCATTGACGAGGATACTTGATCACTATTTCCATCAAGAGAGAATACGAGTCGCTGAAGCGTATGAGATGATTAGACCACATAGAGAGGAGGTGGGCTGGCACAAAGTAGTCTAGGACCCGGGCAATACGCCCAAACATTGCTTTATACTATGGATGATGATCATTGATCGGTTATCTACCTGAGATAAATTACATTTTCTTGATAACGACCCTACTTGTAGCAGGTGTATGAGTGAGAGTGAGTCACACGACTACTTGATCTTTGGATGCACATATGCACAAGAGGTGTGGAGGCAGGTTGGAGCGGATTTTGGGTCCCCAGAGTTGTTACTACCAGACTAGAGATATTACACTAGATGATTCACACCGTACATGGTAGGAGTTGGATGAGCAGATCCAAGATCTACGCGTTTTTTGCCACAATCTACTACCTTTGGTATTCCAGGAATGCTTTTGTTGCATGAGGCTTTTCCCGCTAGAGATGGAGCTAGAGTTATGGAGAGGATTGCTTGCTAGTAGTCTCCGTACTATGATGCTTTGAGCTATGTGTATACCGGGCATGGATCTAGGTTGTTGATGGCTTTGCCAAAGGTGGACTGACCATTGCACCGAGGTTTGGGCACCTGTTTGGCTTGTGAGTGTCTATGTTTGCTGAAGGTGAACGAGCCTCATGAGTTGTGTCAAGTTACATGCTTTGTATGTCTTTATATATATGTGTGTGTTTGTTATGATAGTTTAGGGGTAATCTATTGCAAGATGTGAGAGCTACACAAACATTCCTGGTTTCTATTTATGGTTATAAGTATTATTTGAAAGATGCGAGAGTTGCATGAGTTAATGCTTTAATACCCTATAGAACGTGAGAGTTGCGTAAGATTGTTTGCTTCACAACATGACTATATATGATTTTGGATATGAATAATTGTTGATTGAGATTGATCATGTAATGTCGTGGTTCTCTAAATTATGAAATACCTATATTATCAACCTATAATCGTTGTTGTTCTCTATTTTCTATGATTTTGGATAACGTGATAACCTTATGCTTTTCTATCTTGTTGCTACTAAGTTGAATCGATTGCCTAAACCAATCGACCCGACCATGTGTGTTTTTTTTTCTCTCTACCTTTGCTTTGTTTTGAATCTACTCGACCAACAACATTTTTATCTTAATTGACGTACTTCCCTTCTCAGTCGACTTAATCCTTATCTTTCGTCTGTATATTATTTTTATTTTAAGCTTTACCCTTAATCATATAAATTATCACAATTTTTTCAACACTAATCAATACCATGCATTTCTTACCCACTGAAAATATGAGTAAGTAATGAGGTTGCCTTTTTTTATTTTGACGCCCTTTAATTTGGTTTCCCGTCTTAGACATAATGAAATGATTGGAAAATAAGTCCACTGATAATTTGGGAGGCTTTGGCATGCCTCAAAAATAATTAAAATTCACCATCAGGTGAAGGTAAGCATTTCTTAATTATATACGGTGCAGAAAACAAGGCCTCAAAAATACAAAAGGATCATAATTTATAAGTTGGCGTAAAACACAAGAGAAGAGAAAAAACATTCTTCAATAAATGTTTCTTTATTAAATAAATGGTTCCACACCTACGACTTCACTATGCGTAATTCACAATCAAGATAATGGAATATGCAATTTATGAGTATTAAACCCGAATACCTGTCGGGCTACCGGGCCATTTTCTTCCCCGAACTGAAATCCCTCAGATCTCAAGACTCACCAACACTGTCGCCGCCCGCCCAAACACGTTCCCGTCGGTTCACCGCGCTTTCACTGAGTCGGCTCCCTGTGGGATAGGAAGGTTCTAAAGTATTCCCTTTCAGATAATTCGATTTCTGGACGAATTTGGAATTTCATCTTCTTTCTGTGGTCATGCTCTCATTGGGACCCCTCACTGGCGCTCCCATTGCTGAATCGGTCGTTTTAATTTAATGGTGATTCTCTTTTATCTTTGTAATTTTCATTGAGATGGACAATACGGCTCATAAGTATTTTGGGAGAAGAGATGAATTACTTTTGAGTTTTTAATCCTTATATTTTAAATCTCTCTGCAGATGCGAGACAAGCATTGGTATTAAACAAATGGTAAGATCTGCAGTTGAGGCCTCTGCTCTCTTCACTACGTGCAGTCAAAGGAGAGAGGAGACATAACAAGGACATAAGTTACATAATTATAACCACAATAGTATTGTGGTGGAACACCATTTGATTTCCCTGCTCTCAAAGGATCCCCGCAATCAAAATGGGAAGCAAACCAGGCCTTCGAGATTCCAGATCCAACGGTTCCTTTACATTCTTCAAATTTGCAATATGTTGTCTTTTCTTGGCCGCCTTCGATTTTGCTTTTTCTGAACATTTTGGTTTTTGGCTTTTTCGGTGGCTAGGTAAAAATGGGTCAACTCGTTCCGCTTCTGAGGCTACAAAAAATCTTTGGTTAGCTGATAATCCGAGCAAGAGATGGGCTGAACTCTTTTTTCTGCTCTACACACCATTTTGGCTCACTCTCAGCCTCGGGATCGTTGTCCCGTTCAAATTGTATGAGGTTAGTCAATCTGCAGAGAGTTTGATTGCTGATAGAATTTAGATCAGGAGTTTGATTACTGAACTATGAAAGCTGGCATTTTAATTTGATCAAGCGTTGGATGAGAGGGCTAAATTTAGAATCTGGATGGCCTTGTGCGCTAGTTGCTTTATTTCAATGTAGAATATGTCTATTAGCTTATATAATTCCAGATGTTATGGCTCGGCATTGAAGCTAGAATGATTTGTTACACCGCTTATGAATTTTTCCTTTGCATGGAATTTGTCAACATGCGAGTATATATCAGGCATTGGACCTAATTTTGTCATGATGTGAAGTTTTGAGAATTACTTAATGCCCTGTTTGATGGACAGAATTTCAAAGAGCTGGAGTACCTGTCATTGGCACTGATTTCAGCTGTGCCATCATTCTTGATACCAATGTTGTTTGTGGGAAAGGTAAGTTCCTGTTCTTCAGCTATTTGTAAGTTCTTCAAACATGTTGCATTTGTTGTCTTTTGATAGAATGGTTAGTAGTAGTTTTATCTACTTTATTTTATAATTTTGAACTGGCTTCTTGCAGGCTGATAAGGGCACTTCCTTGAAAGATCGATACTGGGTCAAGGTAATTTATCTCTAGATAACAAAAGCCTGCAGGTTATGCTGTATGAATTCCTAGGGGGGTTGGCAATGCGCCAACATTTTTAAAATGCTTAACTTGAGGTTTTACTTATTTGATGAATTGAAAGTAAAATATTCCAGTCAATCGTTTGACTTTAATAGATTTCAAAGAAGGTTGCTGTTTCATATATTTATGTGTTAGAGTATAAAGCAGGACTCAAACAAAAGACTTAAACACAGCACAAAATAGCAGTAGATATAACATACAGGGATTACTAGTGCAGAGGTGGAAGATGATTAACTTACTGGAGTAATCTCTAATGCCAGAGAAGCTCGGCCTCCAAGCCAAACTTGTCAAAACCCAAATACAATGAAGATAACTATACAACTTCTCTACTGTCATTTCCTCTCTAATATTTACCTGAACCCTCACATGATACTACTCTTCTCAGTCACCTACAAGTTACCTTAGCTCATCTATCACAATCATCTGACCTTTAATGAATTGGGTTCTAGATAATTTTATACTTACCCTTCCCATATCAAGCCTAATTTATATACATAACAATACACTTCAGGATATTTTAATAATTTACAGGACTCATAAAGAATTAAATTTTCATTGCTAGGCTTATTGAAGTGTGTGTTTATGAATAGTCATCTTATCTAGGCTAATGGTGAAGTCTTGTTGAATTGAGATTACTTCCAACAGTTGCTAACTTAACTTCATCCATTTTAATATTACTATCAAAAAGTAATTTATATTTCGAAGAGTTTTTCCTTGTTAAAGTCATTGGTTTAATAAGGTTTTTAAAGCTAGAGCTTTTTTTTGATGTTTCAAAATAATTTAATAGCTTATGGTGTTATCTTGTGTACAATCTCTATATATATGTAGTAGTGAAAAGAGATCTTTATCAAGTCTTTCATAAACAACAAAGAGAAGTTTAAAGCTACTTTGTTCTTTTTTTTTGTTTCCTCTTAATTTATATAGAAGTCTTTCATTTATTTAAAAAAGGCCTTTTGATTTTCCATTATGCAGGCGAGTGTGTGGATAGTGCTATTCAGTTACGTTGGTAATTACTTTTGGACCCATTACTTCTTTAAAGTATTGGGAGCTTCATACACCTTCCCCTCCTGGAGAATGAATGATGTAAGTAACAATGAGTAAGTAGCTAATTTTTATAAAATGTTTAGGATAGTTAATTGTCTTATGGTATTTCAGGCGTAATTTACTTCTCCGTTAATTTTTTGTAGATACCACACACGACATTCCTGCTTACCCATGTGTGCTTCCTGTTCTACCATGTTGCTTCAAACATGACCCTTCGGAGGTTGAGACATTCTATTTCTCACCTTCCTGAAAAGCTTCAGTGGCTTATGGAGGGTGCGTGGGTTTTGGCTCTTTCATACTTCATAGCATGGTTGGAGACAATTGCTATTGCAAATGTAAGTGCATGGTTTGATTCATTACTTGATCGCATAGTTGGAGACAGTTTCTCTCTTGGAAGGTTTACTCTTACTCAACACGAGCAAGTTGATTTAATACTCAATGTTCTGCTGATACTAATAACATATACAACGGTGATTGGCCTGGTTTGGTTTGAGCCTAAACATGAAAGGTTTACTCTTACTGAACTTGTGATTTACTGTGTTCTAGCTGTGTATTTGCCTATTACAATGCTGAACTGTGATTACTGGTTAAAATTCCTCTTAGAAATTGTGTAGTACAACATTTCATGACATTTAGCGCTTACACGTACACAAATTGGATAAATATGATATAATGCATCTTTGCATTTGATTGAAATTGCAAATGCTATGCTATGCTGAGAAGTGAGAAGGCTGCAACTTGCTTATCATTGCAGATGTGAGTGAATGAGTGAGTGACCGACACATTTTTTTTATGCAGTTCCCTTATTACGAATTTGTGGACCGAGATGCCATGTACAAAGTAGGATCTTTGTTCTATGCAATCTACTTCATCGTCAGCTTCCCGATGTTCCTGAGGTAATGTAAAAGATCAAATTGTACACCATAAGTGGCGTTGCTGAGCTGATGGGTGAAATGCTTTGATGTTGATTGCACAGGATCGACGAGAGTCCCAAGGAGAAGTGGAACCTCTCAAGGGTAGCAGTTGATGCCCTTGGAGCAGCCATGCTGGTGACGATCATCCTTGATCTATGGCGACTTTTTTTGGGCCCCATCGTTGATTTGCCAGAGTCAAAGCAGTGTAGCCAATCCGGATTGCCATGGTTTTCTTGAGTTCAAAATGGGCGCTAGTTAAACTGATATTACTACCTGTTCAACTATGTCGTATTCTTCTGCCTTTTGGTTGAGTTTACAATATTCATATGAGATTTGGCTCTCACCAGCTGAAAAGCATTAATTATTATTTTTAATCAACAATCTGATGGGATGAGTCCTGTTCTATTTCTCTTAAAATCTCCACCCTAAGTCTTTGGAATTGTAGTTGAACAGAAGATGAGGTATTTCGAATTGTTGGACCTATATTGGAACCAGTTGTAAGTAGTATAAGATGCATGCTACGGGATTTATTGAAACAAAATATGACGCATGTTGTGGCATCATGCAATATATATATATATATATATATATATATATATATATATATATATATATATATATATTAAAATTGTTTACGAAACATGTCAAAAAGTAAACCTCTCAAATTCTCCAAGCTTTCAATATTGAAAAATGTGAACACGCGGCGATAAAGACATGGTGATCAAGCATATTTTCTTTCTCTCCGGGTAAGAATGGAGTATACTTTAAGTTTTTGTAAGATTGAAAAAAATTATTAAGGCCTATGTACTATATCGTATAGTGGTCAAAATATTTGAAGTTATTACATATAATGCTAATATTATATCAAACTATGGTGTTTATGAACGAAAGTATAAAGCCTTGTGTATTATATGCTATAATAAAATATTAATCCGGACTAGATTACAAAGCATGTTAATTGTGATCGTAATATATTCAACCGAACTTATAGATATGACATAACGATTAAAATAAATTAAAATGTTTCTAATTCCATTTTTTTAAATTAGGCTCTACCAAGTTCTCCGTGCAATGTTGGAACAAACTACTCCGTTATGTTTCAACTTTGTAGATTTTTCGACGAATGAGAGAAAATGTTTGACTAGGCTCGTTTCATGGGAGGAACGAAGAATATGGTGTTAACCACAAGTAGGTCATGGAAAACCATGAGGGAATTTGTTACGTATCGCATGGCATGTGAACGTTTTAGACGCTCTAAGAATAAAAAAGCCGCCGAAATTCAAGCCGGTGAATATTTTAAAGTCATTACAGTTGAATGACCCACACAATGCCACCTCCATAAGACAAGTATACAATGTTGTTTTGAATATTAGGATGAAACAAGCCAAAGGACGAGGTTCACTAATAACATCCATTTTGACATGTTTTCAACTCTCATTCTTATTAATCTCTTGAACATATAGGTAGATTTTACAATGGTTTATAGGTTGTGTTTGCTAAGCCATTTAAGGTAGTATTTTGGTGTGTTTTTGTTTTTTTTTTTGAAATTTTACAAGTGTTTGGCATAGTCATAACCACTAATACTAGTGGTGTTGATTGTTTTGGAAATACTGATTTTATTTCACAGTTTTCGTTTTCAGATTAGTGTTTTGGGTCCAAAAAGATAAATTTTTCATTAACTTTTTTCCTTACTACAAGCCAAAACTAAAATATCTTCTCATTCTCTCACCTGGGATTTTCGGCCGTCGAATTCAACATCTTTAATGTTCAAGCAAATTGCGTAGATCCCCTTCTCTTCTTCATTGGCTTCACTTGATCCATTAACTCACAAGGTAATCCACCATTTTTCCAGTTCTACCATTGATTTTTTTAAGGTTTAGTCATGGGTTTTATTTTTTTCAATCTTTGTTTGCAGTCTACGGTTTACAAAAGTGGAAAATAGCTTTGTCCGTCATAATCTGATTCGAGCTTCTATCCTTCCGATTCGCATCTTGATAAGTTTTTAGAACATGTACAAGAGACTTTTTAGCTTATAATCTCTTATGTATTTGAAGAGTTATTTTTATGCTTTAAAAAAATCTAGCTTATGCTTTATCTTTGATTGGATTTTAGTTTTGTGATCTGGAGATTTGAAAACTAGTAGATGGTTGGAATTTGGCACACGTGCAATTGTTAGAACATGTATGAGAGATTTGAAAATTTAGCCTCTACTTTATATTTGATCGGCACAATTGCAGTGTTTGTGATATTTGTGATGGCTAGTTGATGGTTGGAATTTATGCCTTCAAGTGCAGTTTTAAGCTTCTTTTACTGGTTATTATCTTATGGATCTTTGTTACTTTCATTGATGATGTATAGTTAGGATGGACAATAATGTTTTGCAAAGTCGATCTAGAGGTCCAAATTATGCATGAAATTATGGTTTTGTGAGACTTCTTGTGAACATCCTAATTGAACACCAAAGGAAAATGGTAACAAGCAATCATACAATGGAAAGATATTACTATGACTTTTTCTAGTAAGAGAGGAAAAATGGGTGTGAAGGATGTTTGTAAAGGAATAAGTATGAGTCAATGAAAAAGGAGTACAAGACTTAAAATTTGCTTGGGAATGCATATACGGGTCTTGGTTGGGATGAAAGCACTCGTACAATCACAACTTCTATCTTAATGGTGGGATAGGAAGATTAATGTATTTGTTTTTTCTTTTTTTACAAGAATAATATGAAAATATTGTGACATGTGTTATATATTGATGTGTTATTAATGTTGCAGGAAGATGCAAATCGTAAGAAATTCAAGAGTAAGAGAATGGATGTCGAGTATGAAGATATATTGTCTACGCTTTTTGCGGGGAATGTAGCAACAAGACAACTAGCGATGTTATTTGACATGGTTCGTGAAACAAGCCCTGAACGTGTGTCACTTTTAGTTGATGAGGACTTGGGGTTAGGTGGAGGGTTGTAAACGATGATCAATTATTGTGCGCATTCATTGATACCTTGAATGACGATGGAGCATCTAGCCACTCAAGAGTTGGAGCCAACCTCAATGATCAGCCATTTCAAACAACACCAGTTCCTACAACAACTCTATAACCTAGGGTTACTAATGACAAGTGTCTTGTGATAGTATATTTTCATTTGTTTTTCCTTATTTTGCATGGTTTAGGCATCTACATCCTAATTTATGCTTTAAATGTCAAAGAATGTCTACACCTATTGTGTTTAGTGTTTATAGATATTCTATGTCTCAAATGGAGCTTAAAATAACATATTTAACATTTCAACGATCCCAAGGAGCAAGCATCACCTCATCATCATCATTAATGGAGAAAGGAAGAAAGAAGGTAAGCATGGAAGTCTATAAGAAGTCAATGAAGCAAAGAAACCCCAAGTAGGAAACTTCGAGTAAAGCCTCACTCGGCGTAAGAGGAAGGAAAAACTCGGACTAAGGTGACTTCAGAGGAAAAAATGTCAACATAGGTCGAGTGAACATCATCACTCAAGCTAAGAATCCAAATTGACTCGACCTATGAAGACGTCAACTCGAAGTAAGAAAAATGTTTTGCTATAAAATTCAACTAAGTTGGTGTGAAACATTGAGCTCGAGCTAAGAAGATAAACCCACTCAAAGTAAGAAGCCTAGATGCACATTTTGTCAACGTACCTCAAGTGAACCTGCACCACTCGAGGTAAGAAGCCACAAAACTCAAGATAAGAAGTTGATGCACTCGAGTTATGTGTATTTGTTTGAGTCGGTGGAAGCACTCGATGTTGGAGACTTACCCAATCGACCTAAGGTACCCACGAAGCCTGAAGATTCACGTCAGTTGGGTTTTGTCCTCTAGCACAACAAGCTTCACCCATCACTTGATCAATGTGTCTCCTTAGTGATGGATCATGAGTTTCTAGCCTATATATATGCCTCATGGCTGATTACAATAGGGAGACTTCACTAGTTACCAATTCTCATACAATGTTCTCTTAGTATTAGTAGTAAAAACAACTTTTATGGTTTTTGGTTGGCCGATTTTGGATTCAAAGAAGAGAAGAAGTGTGGTGTTCTTAACGATTTCCCCTTGTTTGATCCATTTCCATTCTTGTTTCGGTCATAACTTTGGATTATTAATTCCAAATTAGTTCATTATTTTTCCTACATTCTTCATTTGAAGTCTATTTTTGAAACTACGTCACTGGTTCTTGTTGTTTCCATTTCTAGATTTTTGACCATGTGTGAGTAGTCTACTTGCTAGGTTTTGGGGTGAAAACCCCCAAATTTTGCTAGTTTAGTCTTGTTTTGTAAGAGCCTTAGTCTTAGAGGTGTTGAGTTGTGCAGAGTTGGCCTGAACTGCCCCTGCGGACAGGCTAGGCGCCCCTGCGCCATCCCTGATTCGCCCCTGCGGCCACCTGATCCGCCTCTACGGTTTAAGGTGTGCTGCAGTCGTCTTCGTTGACTCGTGCCTTTGCTTTTGACCCTTCCTTCCTCTATAAGTTTCCTTCTCTTCCAGATGAGGGTTCTTCACTCTCTTTCCAACTCCATCTTTTCTCCTACGCTCTTCTCTTCTTCATCTTCTTCCTTTGAATCTTCTTCTTGTTTCCTTGATCTTGCAAGAGTTTTGATGAGAGTTTGATGCTTGGATGTTGAGGATGATGTTGTATGATGTTGATGTACCTTTAATGAGCCAACCTTGAGGTTGTGGTGAGGATTCTCTCTCTGTTAGGTTTCAGCTTGGTTATATCTTCCTTCTCCACTCCTTTCTTCCTTCCTATCTTCTTTCCTTTCTTCTTACCTTAGGATTCCACAAGTTGAGTCTTGTGATGAGCTTCCTAGGCATATATATGTTGATGTATATATGTGTATGTATGTATGCTTGGGTTGCTGGGTGCTGAAGAAGTGAAGATATACGGGTGAAGGATCGAAGAGAAGTCGAAGACGAGCTCCTATTGTCCAGCCGCCCATGTGCCACCTCAGGGCCGCCCCTGCGCCTAGTGTGCCACCGCCCTTGCGTGTGGTGCTGTCGCCCCTACGGCTCTCTTCGTTCCAGCTTTGCTTTGCTCTTCTCACTTAGATGGCATATATATAGCCTTATAAGTTAGATGTGCATACCCCGCAGATGGCTCAGACTAGAACAACGTCTGTTGTAGGCCGGGGTAGAGGTAGACCACCCTTTCCTCCGGGCGTGATAGGACAACGACCCGTTTTCGTTGTTGATCCACCAGTGGTGGAGGAGGTTCATGAGGAGATTGTTGAGAGTGTCGTCCAAGAGACGAGGAGTGGTGGATCTGGGAGACAGCGGTCACACCAAGTCCAGTCAGATGACTAGGATCATGTCTCCATGAGGGGACCAGAGTTTCGTACTTAATTATATCAGACGTGTAGAGGGGGCTACTAGAGAGGGCAGACGGGCCCCGGATCTACAAGTGCATGAAGGATCTTCTAAGATGTCCCAGGGAGCCACTCAGGTGCAAACTATGCCGGCACGTACTTCTGAGACTGTTTGAGCTCCAAAGGAGTATAGAGGGCCTCGACAAGATACTTGGTTTAAGGCATTCCATTAGTTGGGTGTACTACCTTTCTTTGGGAAGGTGGGATTAGAGACAGAGGTCTGGATTGGACATGTGGACTCAGCTCTAGAGTCCATCAGATGTCCAGAGGATAGGCGGATAGATGTAGTACAGATTCTATTCCGTGACTTAGCTCATCAGTGGTGGAGGACCATGAGGGGTCGAGCCACAAGTTACGATCATATGAGGAGTATGATTAGGGAGCGTTTTTGCCATGCCTCACTGACGATGGAGAAACTGCAGGACTTCGTGGAGGCAGGCTTTGAGGATGTACCGATTACAGATGCCATCGGCCGCTTCCAGTCAGAGTTGGCATTGTTGGGTCCAACTGCGCCTTCTGAGGACCAACACGTGTATCTATTCTCCTGTCGACTGAGGGAGAGTACACGTTCATATATGGTGGGATTCCATCGTGAGTCCTTGACAGATTACTAGTACCGGGCCTTTACTTACGAGCGTGAGCGGGCCAGTCAGAGAAGGACTTCTCAGACGGGACGGTTTGAGAAGAGGCAACATACTAGGCAGACCAGTGGCATTGGTGGAGCTTCAGGTTCTGGGCGGATCCAGAGACGTCAGGGTTTCCCCTCATCTACACTAACTGTAGAGAAGGGACGGCATTGTTTCAACCGTGGTGATCCTGGACATTTACGACTAGAGTGTATGAGGCCGCTAGTGACTTGCTACACCTGTGGTAGGTTATGTCATAGAGCTGCCTTCTATAGGCAGGGTGGAGTTGCTTCATAGCAGGGTTCTTCCCCTGCCAGTGTGATAGGAGGTGGCCAGAGGACACCTCAACAACAAACACAGGGACAACAGAGAGTCCTAGATCATCCTTCTACTTAGGGATATGCTCCCGGGCTGAGTAGAGGTAGAGGTCATGGTGGGAGTACCACTGACACTAGAGGAGCTCAGGGTAGAGTTTTTGAGCTGAGAAGTACAGAGGAGCCACCTGCACCGGCTGCTACATGTATCATTCTGCTTCATGGTTTACGTGTTAGAGTTTTATTTGATACGGGTGCTACGTATTCTTTTATTTCTGATGTATGTGTTGAGTGTCTAGGTTTAGCTACTATAGAGGGGATACCCTTTACTATAGGGTTACCTGATGGTAGTAGGGTCAGAGGTACCCGTGAGATACGTAGTTGTCCTCTTCGCTTAGGGACTCGTGTGTTGCTTGTAGACTTCTTTGTCATGTCATTGATGCATGAGGAAGTCATTTTAGGTATTGATTGGATGCGTAGACACCGTGCGATATTAGATGTAGGTAGGAGGACTGTGACAGTCTCTACTGAGGTAGGTCAGATAGAGGCCAACCATCAATGAGACTAATCATGGACTTTGTAGGTAATGAAGGATCCGCCCAAGGAAGATCCACATCTCGACCACCACTCTTCTACGGAAACAACTTTGCCCATTGGAGAGCACTGATGCAAATGTTTGTTATTGATCAGGACATGGAACTATGGAGCATCATTCAAACTGGCCCTAAAATCCCAACCACCATGGTTGAAGGAGTTCAAGTCGCAAAGAAGGAAGCCGACTTCACTCAAACTGACTTGGATAGTGTTTCAAAGAACTACAAAGCCATGAACTTGCTCTATTATGGATTGGATGCAAATGAATTCAATCGTGTCTCATCATGCAAGAGTGCAAAGGAAATATGGGACAAGCTAGTTGTCACGTACGAAGGAACGAGTCAAGTCAAAGAGACAAAGATAAGCATCTTCCTCAGGCAATACGAGCTATTCAAGATGAACTCAAACGAATCAGTCGAGGAGATGTTCACACGATTCACCAAGATTGTGAACAACCTTGATTCACTTGGAAAGGTCTTCACAGATGAAGACAAAGTAAGGGAGGTTCTAAGGAGCTTACCTAAAGCAAAGTGAGGACCAAAAGTGACCGTCATTGAAGAAGCTCAAAATCTCACTACACTTCCTCTAGACGACTTTCTTGGAAAGGTAATCACTCATGAAATGGTTCTTGGTGAAGAAAATGGAGAGCTTCCATCAAACAAAAAGAATCTTGCCCTAAGATCCAAGAAGGATGACATACCATCAAAGGAGGAAGACAGTGATGATGAAGATGATGAAGATCCATTTGCCTTGATCTCAAGGAGTGTTGTAAAAATTCTTCAAATGAAGAAGCAATTCACAAACAACAAGGAATATCCACGATCATCAAGACCTCGAGGTAAGTTTTCTAACACTAACAAGAAAACTAAAGTACTGACTTGTTTTGAATGTGTTGAAGCAAATCATCTCGTAAGGGATTGTCCACAAAAGAAGAGGAACAACTTTAGGAAGAATGATCGAAATAAGAAATATATGGTAGCATTCATGGAGTGACTCAGATTCTACCAATGAATCATAAGACGAGAAAGAACAAGCAAACTTGTGCTTAATGGCCGATCATGAAGAAGATTCAAATCACTATGTTGATGGTGTGGTAAGTACAATTATGTCACAATCTAACCTTGAACTCACGCAATTCCTTAAAGACATTATCATATGTGATAAAGAACATAGAGTAAAGATAAGTTCCTTAAGAGAAAAGCTTCTCAAACAAGAGAAACGACTAAGTGAGATGTCTTTGGAAATTGAAAATCTTAACACTGAAAAGTTAGACCTTGATGACAATATCAAGGCCTTGAAATCGGAAAATGCGATTCTCAAGGGCAATCTCTCTTCTCTCCATCGAGACTATATCGATTTAGAGAAAGAGAAGGTTTATCTAACTGTGGTGTGTCAAGAACAAAAGGTTATACTTATTGAATTCACTCGTTCGAAAGCCAATATCGAAAGGATGATGGGTGAACAACAATCTTCTCTTAACAAAAATGGTATAGACTATCACGTAAGTTTTCCTAGAAAAACAACTACCACTTTTGTTAAAGCTAAAGGAAGTATTCACATGTCCACATGTTTCTATTGTTGTAAAAGGTGTCACGTAAATCAACATGTCCATATAGAAGAAATGACCCTTACATCATTAAAAACACTTATCATCTATGTCTAAGGAAACAAGTTAAACAAATATGTGTTCCTAAAGGTACCAGACCACCAAACATGATTGAACCTTAATATTGACCGAAATATGTCATTTGATCTACCCGGAAAGGTTGAAGTTTGTTGTTTTGCAGGATATCACCAAGGTTAAGGAGCATAAATGGACATTAGATAGTGGTTGATCAAGACATATGAATGGAAAAAGCTCAGTTTCATATCTAAAGAAGCAATCATTTGAAACCATTACGCTTGGTGATAAAGTAAAGTGTAATATCATTGGCATTGGTAAAATTGGTGATAATTCATCTAACTTTATTGATGATGTTTATCTTGTTGACAGTTTAAAGTATAACTTGCTTAGTACCTCTCAAATATGTGATAAAGGCAACAAGGTGATTTTGATTCAGATAAATGTGAAGTTCAAGATATAATATCGGGTGATGTTGTGCTTATTGCTCCTAGATGTAACAATGTTTATTCAATGAGCACTAACCAAGTTTTAGGAACTAAGCTAACGTGTCTCAAGGCCTTGACTGACGATCCAAGGCTTTGGCATAGACGACTTGGTCATGTAAGCATGCATATGATGAAGAAACTTCTTTCCAAGGATTTGGTACGTGGCATGTCAAACCTAAACTTCAAGGTAAATAAACTATGTAAGGCTTGTACACAAGGTAAACAAACAAGAGGTTCATTCAAACCAAAGAAGGTTGTAAGTTCTTCTCGACCCATTGAACTTTTACATATGGATTTATGTGGTTCTATGCGTGTCAAATCTTATAAGGGAAAACAATACATCCTTGTCATTGTGGATAATTTTTCTCGTTTTACATGGATCTCATTCTTACGGGAAAAATCTGAAGCTTTGTTTGAGTTTTCAAAACTTTGTAAGGAGTTGCAAACTTTGAAAAACCTACCTATCGTTTCTATTGGAAGTGATCATAATAGAGAATTTGACCAACTCAAGTTTGATTTGTTTCGTGCAAAATATGGTATTTCACACAACTTTTTAGCTCCTAGAACACCTCAACAAAACGGGGTTGTGGAATGCAAGAACCGCACCCTAGAGGACATGTCTAGGACTATGCTTTTGGAAAATAGTTTGCCAAAAAGCTTTTAGGCTGAAGCTGTTAACATGGCTAATTACATGTTGAATATATGCTTAATTCGCCCTATTTTGAAAAAGACTCCTTATGAACTCTTCAAGGGTCAAAAATCTAATATTTCCTATTGTAAACCCTTTGGATGTACGTGATTTGTCCATAATATTGGCAAAGACAACCTTGGAAAATTTGATGCACGTAGTGACGAAGCTATCTTCAATTGATATGCTTCAAATAACAAAGATTATCGTGTCTATAATAGACGTACCAAAATTCTAGAGGAAAGTATTCATGTTATATTTGATGAAAGCAATGATGGTACTTTGAGTGAGAGTTTTGCAGATTTGAATCTTAATCAACATGGAGATCATAATTCTGATGGTGAAGAAGATCATAAAGCTCAAGAAAAGAATATGCAAGAACAGATTCAAGATACCGAAGAACAATATCAAGACCTTGAAACGGATCTTCAAGACCTTGAACCGACAAACGACGCTGCCAGAAGTCAGTTTCAAGGCCTTGAAACCCAACTTTAAGGCCTTGATATAAGATCCAAAGGCGATACTCCATCGGTACTTGAATCTAGTCGAGCAAATGAGCCACAATCTTCAGGATCTATTCCAACCTTTAAAAGGAGAAAGTTTCAACATTCTTCATATCATCCACCAGAGAATGTGATCTCAGATCCAAATGCAGGAGTTCAATCCCGATCTACGGTTAAAAACTTGTGTGCTTTCTCGGCGTTCGTGTCTCTTATAGAGCTCAAGAACTATGTTCAAACACTTCAAGAACCCGATTGGATCATGGCCATGCAAAATGAACTGAATGAGTTTGAGAGAAACAAAGTTTGGACCCTCACGTCTAGACCTAAGCAAAAATCCGTCATTGGCACAAAATAGGTATTTCGAAACAAGTTGGATGAAAATGGCAAGGTTATTCGAAACAAAGCACGGCTTGTAGCTCAAAGATATTACCAAGAAGAAGGTATTGATTATGAGGAGACTTTTTCTCCGGTTGCCAGGTTAGAAGTCATAAGTATGCTTATTGCTTTTGCATCCTTCATAAACATAAAGCTTTTTAAAATGGATGTTAAATGTGCTTTTCTAAATGGCTTCTTAGAAGAAGAAGTATACGTTGCTCAGCCTCCTGGTTTTAAAAATGATGAATATCCGGATCATGTTTTTAAGTTGGACAAAGCTCTTTATGGTCTTAAGCAAGCTCCTCTAGCTTGGTATGAAAGATTGTCCAAGTATCTCCTTGAAAACGATTTCAAACGAGGTTTGATTGACAAAACATTGTTTGTCAAAACCAAAGGCAACGATTTATTAGTAGTCTATGTTGACGAATATTATTTGGTGCTACTAACGCTTCTCTATGCAAGGAATTTTAGATATCATGTGTAGGGAATTCGAGATGAGCTTAATGGGCGAATTAAATTTCTTTCTTAGACTTCAAGTCACACAAGCCAAGAAAGGAATTTTCTTTCATCAAAGCAAGTATACCCGTAATTTGCTCAAGAAGTATAAAATGGATCAATCCAAGGTAGCAAAAACTCCTATGAGTTCCACACTTTCACTTGATCAAGACAAGGATGGAAAAAGTGTTGTTCAAAAGGAGTATCGAGGTATGATCAGTTCTTTGTTATATCTAACCGCTAGTCGACCTGACATTATGTTTAGTGTGTGCATGTGTGCAGGATTTCAATTTGATCCTAAAAAGCCACACTTGATAGCTGTGAAAAGGATATTTTGGTATCTCAACGACACTAAGGATTTAGGGTTATGGTATCCACGTCAAAACTCGTTTCACCTCGTTGGCTGTAACATCCGGAATTTTTATTCCGGATTGTGAGCGAGTGATCGAGCTTCCTGCGGTCGCGGCTCAGTTTCCCCGCAGGCACGAAGTGCTAAGCGTCGGGTTTTTATTCCAAATCTTGTTCCGACCTCTCGTTATTTCACCGTTACTTTTGAACCCCTCGGTTCCTAGTGTAAAGTGGAAGGATGGGTCAGCTGACCCTTGGGTTCCCTCTATTATTTGCATGTCTCTTTCTCCCACTCTCATCTTCTCCTTCTCATTCACGTTACTCTTTTCCCTCTTCCTTCACTTGAGCTCTCTTCTCTCTCTTTCCCCTTGGATCTCTTGGATTGTGGCTGCAGCTTTGGAAGAGGTTTCTTCTTGATCCTTTGCATGCATGGGTTCTTAGCTCGATTAGGTCATGAGGGAGAGTCTTGATACCATGGGTGATGTTTGGAGAAGACCAAACAAGAGAAGGAGTCAATTGAAGCTCAAGATCCACAGTCGAAGACGAAGAAACGTTGTTTCTGCAGTTCTCCCGCGGGGCTGCACCAGGCGCCACGGGGGCGGATCTTAGCCAGCCGCGGGGGCGGTGTGCAGCGCCGCGGGGGCAGCATCAAGACTTCTAGGCGCCGCGGGGGCCGTGACCTTCAGCACGCTCGCGCCTTTTGTTTCCGCGGTTGCATTTCTTCAATAGTAGGCTCTTCTTCTCCCTTCTTCTTCGTTCCTTCCTTAGTTGTGAGGTTGTTTCATGTTAGTATCATGCCTAAGATGGACCTAGGGTAGTTGTGAATGCCATCTAGTGGTTGTGGACCTAGGAGCCCTTAAGGCTCGATGTAGTTGTTGGTTTTCTGTATGATGAGCATGTTAGACCTTCTAGGCTAGATCGCTCCTTCTTGGCTGTGGTTTAGGTTCTTGTGAGACTATAGGTTGTTGTGAGCTTAATTTACATGTTGAGAGTGTTGTGAGTATCTTGG
Source organism: Fagopyrum homotropicum (assembly GCA_033239125.1). Classification (NCBI taxonomy): domain Eukaryota; kingdom Viridiplantae; phylum Streptophyta; class Magnoliopsida; order Caryophyllales; family Polygonaceae; genus Fagopyrum; species Fagopyrum homotropicum. The sequence continues at coordinate 47,275,987 of BSWB01000001.1, read as the reverse complement.
ATCCTAGGATGCATTCCTAGCTTGAGGGTTAGGTGATCTTGCTTAGATCACTAGAGTGAAGTCTAAGACTTCTTGAGCGTGAGCATGTGTTGATCCGTATATTCTGGTGAGCAGGTTGTGGGCTTCTTCCCAAGGGAAGCTAGAGTGTTGTGAGTTGAGGCGAGGTAAGTGTCCGGACTTACTTAGCTCGTATCTTACGTATTAGCATTGATGTGTGTTTGGTGGTGTGTGTATATGTTATTGTTATGTTATAAACAACTAAAACGGTAATAGGAGCACCGACCTTATATTATTTTGGCCCAAGTGTATGATAACGGGCGGTGACATCATCTGCCTAGCTCTTGCGAGAGTCTAGGAAGTTATCGGCGACTAGCCCGGGCGGGTAGACGGTCGGATGCATCAATACCGTTGCTTGCCGGTAAGTAGGGACCGAGGCGAGACCACGGTGGTCTCGTGTCACAAACCTAAGTTGAATTAGAACGGGATATGTCTTAATAATAATAAAGATAATAAACCGGATTGGTGTGCCATTGAGTATGTTGTGTGCTTATGATGATTTACGTGTGTTTGTGCCTTTCCCGTTGATTCTAATTCCTAGAATATGAGCTAACGATTTTAAACCGTTTATGTAGATGTCTTGCAGGTTAGGGAAGCCGCCGAGTGAGGTGGAGGAATGGACAGCCGGGGTCTCCGTACATTATAGGACGGAGACGTTTATGTCTTATGTTGTTGGGGGTTATGGTTGTATGTTGTACGGTTTTGGGTTTATGTTTGGAGTTGTGTCGTATTGAGGAATCGGCTGAGTTTCCACGTTGTACCTTCTCTTGTTTTCCCTTGCATATATTGTAAAACGCTTTAAGTATTTGCCTTTATTTGTGTCTTGTTGGAAAGGCCCGGTGAAATTGTTTTCAGGCTAAGGGTCGGGACCCATTGTGAGGTCTTGCCCGTAGCATTCCCGAGTCCTGCAGATTTGAGGTGTTACATTGGCTATTCAGATGCTGACTTTGCAGGCTATAAGGTCGATATAAAGAGTACTTCTGGATCTTGCCAATTCTTAGGGTCATCCCTAATTAGTTGGCACTCCAAAAAGCAAAATTATGTCGCCCTATCCACAACCGAAGCCGAATACATAGTTGTTGGAGCCTGTTGTGCACAAATCCTATGGATAACTCAACAACTTCGTGATCTCGGTTTTGATCTCAAAGGTATACTTATTAAATGTGATAATACTAATGCTATTTTGATTACTAAAATTCTTGTTCATCATTCAAGAACAAATCATATCGATGTAAGGCATCACTTCATACGTGATCATGTTGAAAAAGGTGATGTTTTGATATCTTTTATTTCGACTAACTTGCAGCTTGCAGATATATTTACTAAGCCTCTACTTGAAGATCGATTAAATTAAATAAGATTAGAGCTTGGTATGTTGAACAAGGAAGCATTAATTCAGGGAGAGTAAATCGTTTTATTTCCTCCTTATAAAGCATCCCCTTTTTCATTTCAAGGCCTTGAAATGCAATTCAAAGGTATTGAAACGGATTTCAAGGCTATATGGAAAATCACGGATCGGTTTATTGATTTATAGCTTTTTAGATATTTGATCATTAAATTATTTTAAAGAAGGATTTTTAAAATGATTTCAAAAGATTTTGTTTTCAAATTCAAATCTTTTTTGAAAAGTGGTTGTGATTTAATAGGAAAGCATGTCAACCAATTTAGGTTTTCAAAACCTTGATTCTCTCAAGATCTTGTCAAACTATAAATTGATTTGACATACTCCCTTTAAATATAATTCTCCTTCTTCCTTTATTTCTTTCCTTCATCAATATTATACAGCCCACTTGCTTTACTCTTTCTCTTCTAAAATTCTCTCTTGCTCTCACAAACGATTTCATGGCTCCCAAATGCCCAACCACTGGTGATGTTTCATCTCCCGCTTCAAAACGCTCCGGGCAATCAACTTCTGGTCCTTCAACAAAGAGAGTCATTCACATCTTCTCAGATTCAGATTCACCCTCACCCCTAGAAAATGTTGAAATTTGTGCTCAAACCGGAATGTCGTCTAACTAGTTCAGGAATCACACGGCCGTGGGCACCTGGCTTGATGGATTCAAAAGAACGGTCGCTCTACATGTGTGAGTTAGTCGATATAGAGCTTCTCCTCTCCCTCAATTTTTCATGCATCACCCTGCTTCGAGGATGCTCTATTTGGAAGTTCCTCAATCTTGGAGAAATTGGATATCCAAGACTGACCCTACTATTCTTCGTCAATCTCACCGCAAGGAGGGAAAGAGGGGAGTTAACCCTTGAATAGGTGGTAAAAAGGTAAATCTATTACCCTCTTTTCTTTGGTTATTGCTCAAATACTAGGGTTTCCCACTTCCACCTCTTATGACCATCCTCCAAGAGCCAAATCTGTCAAATTGGTTAAGAACAATTCCTTCTTCCCAACTCTCCTCTACAACCAACCCAGACATCTCTCACCTTAGAAGCTAGAATTATTTTTGTTGTGATTGTGAGATGTGTTGTTCCGTGAACAAACTCTTGGGATTTGTTGACCCCTTTGTCATTTGAGTTGTTGTATTATGTGTTGAACGGTTTATATGTCAACCTTCCTAGCCTCATCCTAAACCATCTGCTTCACATGATCAATACCACCAGTGAAAACCCTCTCCCTTTCTCCCATAAATATTTTGATACTTCTCCATTCAAATGCCGATGAGGAAACACAAATAGTTTTCGGGGAAGAATGATGAGGAATGCTTTGAGAGTTTAGGAATTGAAAAGACTCTCACTGGAGAGTGGATTTTGAAGAAACGGGGTGCTGGTTCATCTTCTACAACCTAGAGGCTTGATGCAGTAGAGTTCGGGATGGAGAAATTGAGGAAAGATATGGTGGATTTTAGGTCCGAAATAAGTGACAAAATGGATGCCTCACAGGACTTGCTGGCGATCATGCACAATAAGATTAATCAGATGTTTCATTTGAATACACTCACCTACACTACTGCAGGAAGCATAAACCCCTACTAGAGGATGATGCTAAGGCTACTAGGGATCATGATGCAGAGGTGATGCTTCAGTATGACAAAACAATCAATCGCCCAATTCGTCAAGATGTTGTTGAAGAACCGGATATTCTAACCATCGAGGAGTTTGGCGTGGTGAAAAAGTAAAAGAATCTGAAGGATGACAGAAGAGTGAATGAGTACATGAAAACTATCGCACTAGACGAAGCTTATGTCCGATGGAGACAAAAGTCTACAATGACATACGAGGAAAAGGGCACAAAAATCCAAAATGGTACGAGAAATGAATTTCAAAGTCTTGAAACTAGTTTCAAGGCCTTGACATTCATTTCAAGGCCTTGACATAGATTTCAAAGCCCCTTGGTTTTGATTTCAAGGACTTGATAACCGTTTGTGGGACTCGTTTTAAACTGTTTTGGTTTTTTGAAATACATTTCGTGAGTTTGTAATAATTTTTAACTCTTGTACTTTAATGGTTTTTCTCCCTTGTTGATGATAAAGGGGGAGAAATTAAATATGTGTGTTGATCCGATATTTCTGCATTATGTATTTTTCGATATTATTGCATATGTATCGCTATCATTGAATGCACGTACGATATTTGGTTTGTCTTCCATCAAGGGGGAGATTGATAACTTTACCTTGATTATAAATTGTATATGTGGATGATGGAAGACTTAACTTTATAAGCGGTTTTATAAACTAACAAATATCGATTGTATTGATAGATTGCATGTTTTGGTTTTGTGTTTGTTAAATGTGTGCTGACCTTGAAAAGCATTTCAAAGGATAAACCCAGGCCTTGAAACTCATTACATGGGAAAAACACGGAGATCTTGAAAAGCAGTTCAAGGGATAAACGCAGAGGCCTTGGAAAGCAGTTCAAGGGATAAAAGCGGAGGCCTTGAATAACAATACAAGGTAGGATTCGGCTGAAGGCTTTTTGAATTCAAGAATCAAATCTCAATAACCAAATCTATCAACGATTACAAGAAGATCTTCAAACAAGATATGAAGAGAAGATCTCGGCCAACAAGAAGATCTTCAACGGATTTGAAGAGAAGATCTTGACCCCAACAACAAGATCTCACAAAGATCTTAACAACCAACGCAAAAGGATAAGAAGATCTTTTCCTACGGATCCCACACAAAGATCTTGGATCCAAGGAAGATCTTCAACGGTCCTCAAGAGAGAAGTCTTCAACAGCTTGGAAGATCTCAGAACGTGAACTAAGGGCTTCAACGACAAAGATCTTCAACGGCTCTTTCAAGGAGATGATCTCGATGAAGAAGAACCTCAACGTGCGTCAAAGAGAAGAAGTAGATAAAGAAGATAGAAGATCTTACAACGGCTACTTCATCTCAACCAAACACCGTTCTCCATGGAGAAAGAAGAACATCACAACGGCCCTCTTACAACGGCTAGAAGAGTTCTTCATATAAGACTATAAATGAAGATGGTGATTGAAGAGAACAACAACAAGCTTACAAAGAAACATCTAAGTTTTCAAGCGATCAAAGCATCTTCATTCATTATAAAAGTTTTTCTTCCTCTTAGCTTACAAACGTTTACATCCTCAAAGAGATAAAAACACTAGAGCTCCATTGGCATATCTAGAGAGTGTTATACTCTAGTGTGTATTACTCTGCGAAGTAACTAGACTATTATTGCTAGGTTAGAGTTGGAACTAGATCGTAACATTGGCTATAGTGAGAGAAGAAGGACATTTCTTCTAGGTTGTATCTAGGACTCTTTGAGCAGATAATAGATAATTAAATCCAACGAGTAAAGAAACCTAAGGACGGATACGTAGGATTTTAGAGATGAATTTCATAAACGTATCACCGTGCCGGTCTTTTAATCCCACACTAAATATCGCTTAATTGTGACTAACGCTATTTTGCAGGTTTTCGGAGTCAATGCTATAAAATCACTTTCAAAGCCCTTGAAAACCAGTTTTGTCACAAAGAGTACATATCGACTTCAAGGCCTTGAAATATGTTTCAAAGCCTTGAGATGGGTTTTTGCAAAAAGTTCTCATACTCTATTCAAACCCCCCCCCCCCCCTTCTAAAGTATTTATATCCTTAATATTTACTTATACGGTTCTTCATCTTGCTTCCGAGTTGCTTCCAAGTTAAGTTCCAGTCATTTGGGTGTTTTTGAGGATACCCCAACATCAACTAGTTCCTTAGTTGCTCTTGTGTTGAGTCCTCCTAACTTCCGAGTTGCTCTTGTGTTGAGTTCAAGACTTGGAGGTGCTCCTGCATCAAGTATCATCCATAGGATGCCAAGCTTGATGCATGTTCATTGTATTGGGACTAGAGTCTTCAATAACACTCCAATTTGGATTTAGGGAGTGGACTTTGATCGCTTGATCAACAAACTCTCTAGCATCCTCGTCATCTTCCTCTGATCGGGATAAGTCATCTTCGTGGTTGAGACTTAAACCATCAACAAGAATATCATCAACTAGTTCAACTTCATTCGGTTCGTGAAGACTTAATGTCACCCATGATGTTGAAGTACCAACACAAGTAGGTGTTGTGATGTACGGTGCTTGTACATGAGGTTCGTTGTAGGGTGCTTGCATAAACGGTTGTACATGCAAACTACTTTTGGCATATGTTGTTTGTACAAGAATGTGTTCAGATCCTTCCAGAAAGGCGTGAGCATACTCATTATCGATCAGTAACCTCATATTTTATTTCATACCTCCCCATGATGAATATTTGTTGTGATTGTTCATATCTCTAGTTTAAATTTATAAAACATTAATCGCATATAGAGTATAGTAATTACCTTTAATCATGTGTAACATATTAAAAATAGTATATTTAATATATTAATCACATATAAAAAACAATATCATTACAATCAAGTTTACTATCAATACTAGATTCTTATGTCATATTAATTTTACGTAATAGATTGGTAAACTTGATATATTAATCACATAAAATATCAAAATTAACGTAATAAATATAACCATATGCTTAATATCATAATTGTTATTTTTTGTTAAAATAAATGTACCTAATAAATTGGTCATGAACATACAAAAAATAATTTTAACTTAACTAACTAATAAGCAAGAACAATGATCGATGCTACGTAAAGGTAACAAATATATGAATTTCCGATGTTTTTTTATAATTACAATTGCACAACAAATAATTAGTCATCACCAAATAAATAATACAAATAAATATAAAATATTTTATAAATAAACTTACTTTAGATTGATGAGAAATTTGAAAGAAAATATATTTTAGGTTGAAGAAAGTAATTGATAAAGAGCTAAAGAAGAATTACATAAGGTAGATGATTGAAAAAAAAATTAAATTGTGAGAAAAAGCATATATAATGGAGATGGATCCCGTGAACCTCGACAGAAAATCTACAAAGCATGCAGAAAATGAACGGATGTAACCATTCAACATTGGAAATGAAGCAGCTGGATTCACGGAAACAACATGTTTTGATTTTTTAAAATAAAATAAAAATGAAGAAAAGAGGAGGGGTTTAATAAAATTAAAATATAAAACATGGGCTTAGCTTTTAACCATTGTTTTATAACTAATCCAACTTGAAAAATACGCCTCCTTCTACAATGGGTCAAGATAGTTGTTATTGGGGTCAAATAGTTTGATGATATGTCATTTGAATAATTATTATAAATTATTTTGGTATATAGGTAAAACATCCAAATAAAGATAGTGTCATTTGAAGATTAAAAACATCATGGACAGGTTGACACCAACAAATTGAGCAAAGAAATACGGAAGTCGTAAACGCACGGTGATGCTTTTCGTGAAGGCACCACGGTTACGGATACACATCCCGTAACCGTGAAAGTTTTAGTCACGGTTATGGAATGCGTAACCGCCATAGTCACACATCCCGTAACCGTGGTGCTTTTTCCCTACTTCACGCAAGCGCAAACCGTAGCCGTCACTCTATCCAGTACAAACAACAAAAGCGAGGCGCAGAGGTAAAGTCGATCGAACCCAAATCGAGCCAAATATGAAGGTTAATCAAATGGATCAAAGTGGTGACGGAGATGGACCGTTACAAAAAAGTAGACACACCCCAAATGAGGTAAACGTTTACGAGTTTTCGATTTATCGTTTTTTTTTCTCGTTTTTGGAATTCGGAATGGATTCGGTTGATTTATGTTGTTAATGTGGCTTGTTTTAGGTTAGATTTGTATAGAATAGGTTAGACTAGTGCTGAAATGATCGGATTTAGCCCAAACCCTTCGCAAATCCGCCATTAAAGGCGAATTTGCGAAGAAGATGAACCGTAACACTACGGTCACGGGTTCCGTAACCGTGGTGCCCCTATTCATAATGCAAAGCAAATGCTATAGTGCATTAAAGCTAATTAATTTAAATTAAATTTTAAGTTAAATCAATTTAAATTTAATTTTATTAATTTAATTTAAATTATATAAATATAATTTTGAGTAAAAAAATTGCATTTGAGTTAATTTAAATTAATAATAATTTGGATTAATTAATTTAGTTAATTTCATTGTTATTAATTTACTTTTAATTTCAATTAAAATGAAAAGAAAATAAACTAAATTAAATTAATTTAATTACTTTTTAATTTCACACAATTACATTATTTTCAATTAAAATGAAATGAAAATAAACTAAATTTAATTAAATATAATTAATTTAATTACTTATTAATTTCATTTAAATACTTTAAATTTCTTTTAAAATGGAATTAAAATATAATAAATTAAATAAAATTAATTTATTTACTTATTAATTTCATTTAATTACTTTTAATTTCATTCAAAATGGAATGAATAAAAAGTAAATCAAATGAAATTAATTTAATTACTTTTAATTTTATTTAATCTCATTTAATTTTCTTTAAATTCATTTAAAATGGAACTAAAGTAAACTACATTAAATAAAAATAATTAAACTACATTGAAATACCAAACTACAGTTATTACAAGGCATGGAGAGGCAGAGGCATCCTACGGCCTCCACTCGTAGGGCTAGAGCTTTGACGACGGAAAGCAGCTCTCAGGTTGCTGGTCCAGCGGCCGGCACACAACCAGCTCAGCTGCCAGTGACACCTTGCCTATCAAATCCATCTCTAGTTGTCCGTATGGAGGTTCTTCTAAAGCCGACTTATGGGACAGAGTCGAAGGGTGAGGAGGACGCTCCTTTTGTACATCCAAAGGAGATAGATCCACCAGTTGGCGAGCATATAGATATTATTGTTGACGAGCAGGTAGAGCGACCAACATACATACTTGTCGATCCACCAGCTGGCAACAACATCGAGGCGGTAGAGTTTCATTATGATGTTCCAATTGAGGAGCATGTAGTGCCGCCACGAGAGCCATTTATACCGGCTGATCGTGGCCGCATTGTTGCAGACACAGGGGCACCGTTGATCAACGATGTGTTGACATGCTACGCCGGTCACCGTGCTCGCGGTGTCTGGATGGGAGAGGTAGAAAACTAAATCATAGTTGTAAGACATTATGTTATAGAAGCTAAATTAATAATATGTTTAATTGAATATGCATTATTCTATGAAGAAGGACTATAGGAGACCCATGACCGCGTTGCGGCGGATATAACACATTGTTGTGCTGAGTAGATGGATCTCCGATGCTGACAAAGACGACCCCACTTCTTGGTTTGCTATTGCATCTCAGAGTGGGCTGACGGATTTGCTTGACGTCTCTTTTGCTGGAGTTGACCACGCTCTTATACATGCATTTGTCGAGCGGTGGCATCCGGAGACCAGCAACTTCGATCTACCATGGGGTGAGATGATCATCATCCTCCACAATGTAGCCATCATCTTATGCATTAGGATTGATGAAGACGCCCTAGTGACACCTTTGTATACACGAGAGCGTACCAAGTGGCTGAGTGACATCTTCCATATATCAGAGGCCGAGGCTCGGGGGCACCAGACACCTGTCGATCCGTTGAGGAAAGCTTTTGATATTATTCGACGCGACCCAGCCACCAGCTGAGGATGTTGCTTATGTATTTCTCATCCTCTTCTTGAGGTCATCATTGTTCGTCGATGAATCGACGAACAAGATTCAGCCTTGGTTGATCGATTTAGTACGTGATCACCACCATACATGAGGCTTAACTTGGGGCACCGGTGTATATGTTACTTGTACTCGTACGTAATACTGTCACTCTACTTCACTAATTAATAACTTTTGTTTTGTATAATTATTATAAATGACAAAACTGAACTTTCCGTATAGTATGATGGGCGACGCTTCATGGTTGAAGTTGAAGACGATCGGAGGTTGTACATCACTGTTTCCTTTCATTTAATAAGTCACTTCTTATATTTCTTAATTCAATGGTTACAGTTCTGGATCTATGCCCACTTCCCGTCATTAGGTTGTTCGACGGTGGAAGATCCAGGGCGTCATGGTTCAGCGAGGTGGACTTCGAGACTTTTTGTCCCGAAGACCCCACCATCCACTCTTGAGAGGTTGAGATCCTTACGCTCACAGTTGGATCAAATGAGAGCGAAGGACATCATGTTTATGCCTTACGGAGACAGACTGCTAGATTTCAAGGGTGAGTTTGTTGTTTCCACACACCGGGGGATGATCCAAATTGGAGACATCGTCGAGCCATACATGCCGGATCGGGTCCTCCGTCAATTTGGCTACGTTCAGACGATCCCACTTGAGAGGATCGTCCCGTATTTGGAGCTCCGCCCCCTACTGGCAGTAAGGGGTATAGGGCCAGATTCTATTTTGCAGATGATCGGTGGGCTGCCAAACACGAGGATATGAGCCGATTTGCGCTTCAGGATCGGACTAGGGCCCCTGACCCATGGATTGTATCTCAGGATTACATGTCTTGGTTCAGCGAGCGGTGCCATCAATTTCTACTTCTTGGCTCAGCTATATAGACTCCACCAGTAGATCGTCCTCCTCTGGTCCCTGTTTAAGATACTTGGGTACGTGTTGTTGTATTTATTTGATTGTTTTCAAAGTTCTATACTTTACCTTTTGCGCTGACAAATGTAAATTCCAATACAAAGGCTTCACATCATGCAGGCCCACTTCCGGGATCTTATTATCCGACATGCACCGACTGTAGACGATGTACAAGCGATATATGACGAGTCGGTGGCATAAGAGGTTCATATAGCGCCATCTCAGGTCAGGGCGTCGCAGACCAGACGAGATTGATTTGTGTATTTTATGTCTTGTTCTATACTTTACCTTTTGCTGTAAATATTTCATTTTATGTGTTATTTTGCACTTTACCTTTTGTTATAAATATTACATTATTTATGCGTTGTTTTCAGATTTAGAAACCTACAACAACCCTAACATACATCAACATTGATTGTTATCGTTTGATTAGGGTAGTGACACTTAAAGGGAAAAGAGTAATAGAAGATAAACGTTCTTGAAGAAGTTGAAAATAAGAACAAGACAAGTATCCATGAGTTACATATAAAACCTACAACAACCCTAACATACATCAACTATCTACTGAGTCAACATTGATTGTTACTTTTCTATGGTATTCTTTGCACCGGAGTTCATCAAATAATTTAAATCTATCACGAAAGGGTGCATCCCATCCATCAACACTAAAATCATGTTCATGCCTCCATGTAAAGGTCAAAGGAGGTAATGGAGAGTCGGGTTTTATCCAAACCTAAGAAGAAGTGAATGGCAAATTAAAAAAAAGTCAATACATTTTGTAATTCTACAATTAAAGGTAATGAAAGAGTTATAAAAGGTAATGAAAGAGAACTTACAGCTACAAAGTGATTGTCATCAACCCACGCGATTGCACGAATATCCGTGGGGGGTTCTTGGTCCTCAACCGTTATAACAATTGGTAAATGTTACGCTAATATTGTGACACACAAAAGTCTTAAATTTATACTCGATATATTTTTCCTAACTCCTAGCGAACCCACAGTGTATGGGTCGTTTTGTAGTGAGGATAGTATTCCGAGGTCGAACACAAAGACTAAGGTGAAATTGAATCAAATAGTGACTAAGGATAGTGTGATCTAGGCTAAGAAAAGAGGAAGGAATAAAGAAATTAAAATCTCAATGCTTTTGGATTGGTTTTATGGTGATAAATCAAGGATCACAAATCATGCAAGGATTAACAAATAACTAAGTTAGCAAGGCAAATAAACAAACACAAAGACGAGATAAGTAATCGAGAGAGAAAAGCGGATTCTAGGGGTCGGGAATTCCGGTTATGGCATAGGACTCAAGCTATCTATTCATTCCTTGGATTAACTATGGTATGTTGGGAGTGGGTGTTTCTAAATCGGGATCAATCACCGGGTAGGTCTCATGGTCCACTAGTCCGTTCCTAAGGTCTCATCACCGGGTAAGTCTCAAAGAGCCTAAGGATAGGAATTCTACACAAACCGGATTGTTATCTAGGGATCTAACCTCTCCTTACCGGGTAAGTCTCGGGAAGGCAAGTCCTAAACATCAATCCTAGCACACTCAGTCCAATAGCGGCTTATGAGGCTCACTACTACCTAGAGTTCATCATCTTTGGTATGTAAGAGCAAGAATCACCGGGTAGGTCTCTTCTCACACTTAGTTGCTAACACTAGGTCACCCTAGGATAGATCTAGCTCAATAAACACTAGGATTTCAACAATCTAACAACCTAACACTTAGATTTATCAATACAAGCAAGTCAGACAAAATCACGGGCAGTTCATCAAGTCCACGGTCGTGGAACCCCTTAGAACAGACCGTGATTTTGAACAGAGGCTAGGTTCGAGCAAACAAAGCATCCAAGAGTACGTTTAAGTCTATCCTATCATAGTCCAAGCCATAACTATCATTTCCTTACCCTAGAATCACATCTACTTAGCCAACAACATGCATCATAACATTCAAACTCATCAAGCATACAATCAAGGTTTCCATGGCAAGTAAATGAAAAGAAATAGAGATGAACAAGTAGAACAAAGAAATCCAAGCTGAAAATGAGTTTAAGTAAGACTTACAACCCTTCAAAAGAATGTTCAAATCGTTCCTTACAAACCCTTGCAAACGTTTCCAATAAGTTGCTCCAAAATCTCTCTAAAAAACTATGAAAAACTAGGAATGGTGTGTTCTTCTCTTCTTCTCCAATGGAAGCCTTTCTTCTCCTCCAAGAATCTCCAATCCAATCTTCCAATGAGAGAATATGTGTTATTGAGAGTGTGGGAGAGAATGGAATGATGGGGTCTCCCCTTAACAGCCTGCAGGACCACCTTTTATCCACCATCAAGGGAAAGGGTCGGTTATGGAGATCGTGGGACAGTTGTCGCAGCTGTGCAGGGAGAACCACGGCCTATTTCCACGCCCGTGGAAGTCTCAGTGGCCGTGGTTTTGGTGATTCAGACTTCTATGGATCATCAAGCCACGATTTGGTGCAAGGCATGCACCAACAAGGTCTCATGTGTTCTCCTTTGCTCCTAACTTGCTTCCCAATGGGTCCGAAGGTGTGTCATCTCGAGGAATGATCCTCGAATGTATCGATTAAGCTCCTAAAGCTCCCAAAATACCTACAAATCATGCAAAAGTCCGTGTAGACGTCTATCTCGACAAATATACAAGAATTGGATGCAAACGTCATGAACTAGTGCTAAACCATGCATGAATGAGGGGAAAAACTATCTAAATGAGTGCTTAAACCTACGTCATAAATCGTGTTATCAAAAATACCCCATACTTAAGGTTTGCTCGTCCCGAGCAAAGTCCGACTATAGGCTAAGAGATGACATGATTTATGAATGCAAGAAAAACTGAAAATATATTTGGGATTGTGCTTCTAATATTGGATCACCTTCATAGTCATGTTTCATGGCAAATGGACAAGCAATCATGCATCAAATGAATGAAGGCACGGAAAGACAATTATACTTAACTAGAAAGCATGCATGAAAGGTAAAGATGAAGAAACCAAGATGATCATGAGTATATCCAATCCAGATCACTAAGTCTTACACACATGCAAATAGGTCATAAGGACTTAGGAAAGAAGAGGCTAAGAAACGTTGTGATTGGGTGGGGAATTTTTTCTAGGTCATGTGATGCTAATCCGGGAATGGAACTAACTCCACAATTTCGTTTTTGATTAACTTCACCACAAGTGTATATTTTCTCCTTCTTTTCTTTCTTTTCTTTTCTTTTTCTTTCACTTATTGTTGAGACAAAGGCATTGGTGTACAAAAGCCGAAACCTTGGTGATTAGCGGGCCTCAGGCTTTTTTTATTTTTCGAGGTGCTCCGCACCGGGCACACATACCAAAGCTCATTAGGACTATCGGTTTATTTGACTTTGGCAAGGCACAAACACCCGATTATGTGAATGGTGCCGAGTTACTCGTCATTTAAACCAACGTCCCCAAACCTATATTTTTGTCTACACTTTCACAACAATTTCAGCATTTCATTCACAACATTCATTCATCAACAACTTCACCCCACACTTGTTTTTCACACACATCAATACATCCTATTCCCGGATGGGTCAAAAGAGGTCAAATTTTTCATCAATTGAGGTGCTCAAGCAACATGATCAAGATGAGAAGCAAAGGAAAATGAATTGCCTTAGTCATTCCTAAATGATGTGCAAGAACTAGCATGCAATTTTGACCATCAATCCTCAATCCAATCAAGGCAAACATTCATTATCACAATTCACACATGAGATTCAAGATAAGTACTTCAAGTCTACATATACATCCATCAATCAACACATAAGGCCATTCATAGCCAATTCACAAGACAATTTCATCATAAGGGTCATACCCAAGCTTAGAAGCACTAAAATTTTTTTAAAATTTTCTGATTTTTTGAATTTTCGAAATATCTATGTACAATGCAAAACATGTGATAATATTAAACTATCCTAGATGCTAATCATGCAAGTGATCATGAAAACCCCACCCCATACTTAGAAACACATTGTCCCCAATGTGTAAATGAAGTAAAGAAGAGTGAAAGAGGGTCCTCACAATGTAAAATGATTTGCTTCGGTATTTGGGTTCACTCAAGTGGAGTGATGGTGGATGATTCAATCAATGATGGTAGAGAGCTCTTTGATGTTCATTATAGCGTCGGAACCCGCGCTAGGCACCGCTAGCCGTCCAAGTCCCACGTCCGCTCCACCCACAATTGATATGGGATCATCATCATCACCTTCATGCCTTGCAAGGCTTCCATGCTACCTAGACTCTAGCACACAAACAACAAACACACAAAAACACACAAAAACAGAAAAATCAAAATCAAAACAAAACGAAAAGGGTAAGATATCTACCAATGGGTTGCCTTCCATTAAGCGCTTCTTTAAGGTCATTAGCTTGACCAAACTCGGGGGCGTTCTACTCGAGGTAAAGTGGGGCAATCATATCCACCGGAGCTCCCGGGATATACTTCTTCAAACGGTGCTCATTCACCTTAAAATCTCCACAATGCTCTCCTCCTATCTCAACCGCTCCATGGGAAAAGATCTTCTTCACCACATAAGGACCCGTCCATCTTGATTTTAGCTTTCCGGCGAAGAGCCACAGCCTTGAGTTGAAGAGAAGGACCAAGTCTCCTTCACTCAACTCCTTTGGGATGAGACGCTTGTCATGCCAACGTTTAGTCCTTTCCTTGTAGATCCAGGCGTTTTCATAGGCATCCAATCAGATCTCCTCAAGATCATTCATGTCAAGCAACCTTTTCTCTCCGGCCTCCTTGAGGTCAAAATTCAGCCATCTAATGGCCCAATACGCTCTATGCTCCATCTCTACCGGAAGGTGGCAAGACTTGCCATAAACTATCTTGTAGGGAGTGGTGCCAATCGGTGTCTTGAAAGCGGTTCTATAAGCCCACAAGGCATCATCGAGCTTCATAGCCCAATCTTTTCTCGTCCTAGAAACTGTCTTCTCAAGAATTCCTTTTATCTCCCGGTTGGAGATCTCCATTTGGCCACTAGTTTGGGGATGATAAGGTTTTGCCACCTTATGAGTCACCCCATACTTAGCCAAAAGTGTCCCAAAGTTCCTATTAGTGAAGTGCTTTCCTCCATCACTTATTATCACCCTTGGTGTCCCAAACCTAGGAAAGATCACTCGGTTGAAGAATCGCACCACAACCTTGGCATCATTTGTGGGAGAAGCGATTGCTTCCACCCATCTCGAAACATAGTCTACCGCCAATAGGATGTAGAGGTTGCCACATGAAGAAGGGAATGGTCCCATGAAGTCCACACCCCACACATTAAATATCTCCACTTCTTGTATGTTGTTCAAGGGCATCTCATTCCTCCTTGAGATGTTGCCCGTCCTTTGGCAAGCATCACATGCTACCACAAAATTCTGCACATCCTTGAACAAACTCGGCCAATAAAACCCGGATTGCAACACCTTTGCACATGTCTTGTGTGAACTAGCATGGCCTCCACATGGCAAGGAATGACAATGGCAGATCACACTCTCCACCTCATCCTCCGGTATGCATCTCCTAAAGACTTCATCCGGCCCTCTCTTGAACAAAAGTGGTTCACTCCAATAGTAGTGCCTCACATCCTTGAAGAATTTCTTCCTTTGGGCATAGGATAAACCGGGTGGCACCTCCTCACAGACAAGGTAGTTCACGATGTCGGTATACCATGGCTCATTTCCCTTGGACACTTGAAGTAAGCACTCCTCCACCATTTGCAATTGCTCATCCCGAAATGAGTCATCAATCGGGATGTCATCTTTCTCAATCTCCAACGGTGGGAGTCTACTAAGGTGGTCCGCCACATAATTTTTGGACCCCTTCTTATCCCGGATTTCCAAGTCAAACTCTTGAAGAAGAAGGATCCACCAAATCAAACGAGGCTTGGCATCCTTCTTTGTAAGGAGATAACGGATCGCAGCATGATCTGTATACACAATGACCTTCGCTCCAACAAGATACGAACGGAACTTCTCAAATGCATACACAACCGCTGGCAACTCCTTCTCGGTGGTAGCATAATTGAGTTGGGCATCATCTAGCATCTTGCTAGCATAATAAATGGCATGTGTAAGCCCATATTTCCTTTGTCCCAAAACAGCCCCAACGGCTACATCACTCGCGCCACAAATGATCTCAAACGGTAGACTCCAATCCGGAGGTTGCATGATGGGTGCGGAGATCAAAGCGTTCTTCAACCTACAAAAAGCCTCAAGGCAATCCTTAGAGAAAACAAACTCAACATCTTTCATTAGTAGGTTAGTAAGAGGTTTAGAAATCTTAGAGAAATCTTTAATGAATCTCCGGTAAAAACCGGCATGCCCTAGAAAACTCCTTACCCCCTTCACCGAGGTAAGTGGTGGCAACTTCTCTATCGTCTCTATCTTAGCCCTATCAACCTCAATGTCACGGTTGGACACCAAGTGTCCTAACACAATGCCTTCACTTACCATGAAGTGGCATTTTTTCCAATTCAAGACTAGATTAGTCTCCTCATATCTTTTAAGCATCAAGGACAAGTTAGCTAAACATTCATCAAATGAAGATCCATAAACAGAGAAATCATCCATAAACACTTCCATGATGTTTTCAATATATTCAGAAAAGATAGCCATCATACACCTTTGAAAGGTGGTGGGTGCATTACACAACCCAAATGGCATTCTCCTATATGCAAATGTACTCCAAGGACATGTAAATGTAGTTTTCTCTTGGTCATCGGGGTGGATAGGGATTTGGAAGAATCCACTATAGCCATCTAAGTAGCAAAAGTGAGAATGCTGAGCTAATCTCTCTAGCATTTGGTCAATAAAGGGAAGAGGGAAGTGATCTTTCCTAGAGGCCACATTTAGTTTCCTATAGTCTATACACATCCTCCATCCCGTAACCGTTCTAGTCGGAATTAGTTCATTATTCTAATTGGTCACTACGGTTATTCCACCCTTCTTAGGAACCACATGCACGGGACTAACCCATTTACTATCCGAAATCGGGAAAATGATTCCCGCATCTAGCAATTTAAGAATCTCTTTCTTTACTACTTCTTTCATGATGGGGTTTAGTCTTCTTTGAGGTTCAATTGAAGGTTTATGGTTATCTTCCATTAAGATCTTATGCATGCACAAAGAAGGGTTAATGCCAACTAAATCAGTCAATAGCCTTCCTATGCAATCTCAACTCATGCAACAATCTAGCCAACTCATCATCATTCAAGCATGCATTAACAATAACCGGATATGTAGAATTCTCACCAAGAAAAGCATACTTAAGATGAGAGGGGAGGGGTTTAAGTTCAAGTTTAGGAGGACCTTTATCGGTTGGAGACGCTCCATACAATTTTGGTTGTGATGAATCCAAAGCCATGGAAGACTCCCCAAACCTCCTTGAAGCTTGATCAACAACCAATGCAGTTTCTGGAGAAACCACGGGCAAAATCACGGGCTCTGGCACACCCACGGCCGTGGAACTTGAAAAGCTAGCCTTTTTGAGCACTCCAGAGAGTTCCATGGGACATTCCACGGGCGTGGTTCTTCCCCCCAGGCCGTGGTTCACACAGCAACTCAGCACACCTTCGTGTACTTCAAATTCAGCTATTGTCTCCTTTTCCAATGCATCCAAAGCCTTGATTTCTTCATTGCAGGCCTCCTCAACTCCTTCCTCCATCAAACTTAAGCTAAGAACCTTCTCCAATGGGTCCTTGATCATGATCGAGCTCACAACTTCTCTAGACTCCTCTTGCTCGACAATGTTGAACACATCTTCACCAAGGGCTGGCCTTTTCATCATTGTGGATAATTTGAACTTGATATTCTCTTCTCCAATGTTGAAGGAGAGAATTCCATTTTTGCAATCCACCAAACATCCGGAAGTGGCTAGGAAAGGTCTCTCCAAGATTATAGGAACCGGATAGTCCGCCGGGATGTCCAAGACAACAAAATCAATCGGCACATAGAACTTCTCGAGTTGCACCGGTATGTCCTCCAAGATTCCAACCGGGTGAGTGATCGAAGGTCCGCCATGTAAAGGGTCATCTTGACCGGCTTTGGCTCTCCTAGCCCAGCCTTGTTGCAAAGTGCAAGCGGTATGATGCTTACACTTGCCCCAAGATCACATAGGGCTTCATACTTCACTTCTCCCACTCCAATTGGCACACAAAAAGATCCCGAATCTCTTAGCTTAGGAGGCATCTCCTCCTTCATAGTTTGAATCAACTCCGAGGATCTCTTTGTCATTCTCACTTCCCCATACTCCTCCAACTTTCTTTTGTTGGAGAGTATCTCCTTCAAGAATTTTCCATAGGCCGGCATACATAGAATTGCATTCATGAACGGAATGTTAATATGCAATTTAGACATAAGTTCAAGGAATTTACCGAAGTGTTTGTCAAAGCGAACTCTTGCTCGTGATTGTGGGAACGGTAGTGGTGGCTTGTATGGAGGTGGCGCCACATATGTTGGCTCATCTTCCTTGCTCTTGCCTCCTTCTTGCAATGTCTCTTCTTCTACCACTACTTGCTTCCCCTTGTCATTTCCCTTAGGTAAGGGATCCTTCATGCTCAACCCACTTCTTGTTGTAATGGCCAACACTTGGCCTCTCGGGTTATCTTCAGTTCTTCCGGGAAGCTTTCCTGGATCTCTATGAGCTTCACCCGCCTTTTGGAACACTTGTGCTTCCAAAACCTTTTGAGCCTTAGAAATGGAAGTCACCGTGCTCTCAAGACCACTCAACATCCCAAGCAATTGCTCAAACATCATCTCGGTTCTATCCTTTGGAGGTTGAGTAAATCCGGGTGGAGGCTCTTGTGAAGCCTTAGGTGGTGGAGTTGCACTTGTGGAAGCGGGAGGGTTCAAGGCTCCATCCGGGTTAGAATAGGAAAACCCGGGATGGTTGTGATTAGGCCGGTTGTTGAATTGCCGGTTATTGTTGAAGTTCCTTGGGCCTTGATAGTTGTTGTAATTGCCCTTTCCCATGTAGTTCACATCTTCCTCTTTGGAAGACAAGTTTGCTTGCACTTGCACTTGAGGGGTTGCTTGACTCTTCAAAGTTGTAGCACACAACTCCCTCAAAGACTTTAACTCGTTGTTGATTGCATCAAGCTTGAAATTACTCATGGTGACTTCATTCACCTCATATGCTCCCGCTTTCCTCCCATCACTCTTCCTATGGGAGTACTTTTCAATCACCAAAGCTTGTTTCTCTACAAACTCCCAAGCTTTATCTACATTCTTTTCCATGAAAGTCCCACCGGAAAGAGATTGAAGCTTGAATTGGCTATCTTCATCAAGTCCTTTGAAGTAGATCTCCAATAGCTCAATTTTCGGTATATCATGGTGTGGACAATCTAGGAGAAGGTCCTTGAACCTCTCCCAAGACTTGAATAGGCTTTCTCTATCCTTCATTAAAAAGGCATAGATCTTCCCTCTTAGCTCGGTAGTCTTGGAAGGTGGGAATAACTTAGTCAAGAACTTGGTTGTCATTTCCTCCCAAGTACTTACTCGCCCTAGTGGAATCGATTGGTACCAAGCCAAGGCTTTATCCTTAAGAGAGAAGGAAAAAGCCCTAAGCTTATGGTTATTGTTCTCCAATCTAGACGGCCTTAGAGTCTCCATCAAGATCTCATAGTTCATCAAATGTTGATGAGGAGACTCTCCTTCCATCCCTCCAAATTGATTATGCCGGATCATTTGTAGAACTTGAGGGCGGAGCTCATAATCATGGGCTGCGGGATCTCCTAAGTTTACACCCGGACGGTGCACTCTTTGAGCCGGATCCATACGTTGCCCTAACGTTTGTGGCTCCTCAATAACAATGGGCATAACCCGAATATTAACCGCCGGCTGCGGTTGTGGTGGAGGTGGAGGTTGTTGACGATTAAGCTCTCTTTGCACAAGAGCTTGCCTAATCTCTTCAATCTCCCTCCTAGTTGCTTCTTCCCTCTCATTGGCAAGTCTCATTTCATTCTCCAAGAGCTCATCTCTTAACCTAATTTGCTCTAAAGCCTCATCCAACTCAGCTTGAAGATCTCTTGCGGTCATCTCCTTCTCCTTTCTAATGCTCTTAGACCTAGCCTTAAGGGTTTTCTCTGGTTCGGGATCGAATGGAGCTAAATCCTTGCCACGAGATCTTCGCATACACCTAAAGGATGAGAGATGTCCTGAAAATGCAAAGACACAAACCAAACAAGATCAAAAGCAATAAGAAAGACCTACACTATAAATAATCACAAACAATGACTCAATCTAGACCTAGTCTCCGGCAACGGCGCCAAAAACTTGTTACGCTAAGATTGTGACACGCAAAAGTCTTAAATTTATACTCGATATATTTTTCCTAACTCCTAGCAAACCCACAGTGTATGGGTCGTTTTGTAGTGAGGATAGTATTCCGAGGTCGAACACAAAGACTAAGGTGAAATTGAATCAAATAGTGACTAAGGATAGTGTTGATCTAGGCTAAGAAAAGAGGAAGAAATAAAGCAATGAAAATCTCAATGTTTTTGGATTGGTTTTATGGTGATAAATCAAGGATCACAAATCATGCAAGGATTAACAAATAACTAAGTTAGCAAGGCAAATAAACAAACACAAACACGAGATAAGTAATCGAGAGAGAAAAGCGGATTCTAGGGGTCGGAAATTCCGGCTATGGCATAGGACTCAAGCTATCTATTCATTCCTTGGATTAACTATATTATGTTGGGAGTGGGTGTTTCTAAATCGGGATCAATCACCGGGTAGGTCTCATGGTCCACTAGTCCGTTCCTAAGGTCTCATCACCGGGTAAGTCTCAAAGAGCCTAAGGATAGGAATTCTACACAAACCGGATTGTTATCTAGGGATCTAACCTCTCCTTACCGGGTAAGTCTCGAGAAGGCAAGTCCTAAACATCAATCCTAGCACTCTCAGTCCAATAGCGGCTTATGAGGCTCACTACTACCTAGAGTTCATTATCTTCGGTATGTAAGAGCAAGAATCACCGGGTAGGTCTCTTCTCACACTTAGTTGCTAACACTAGGTCACCCTAGGATAGATCTAGCTCAATAAACACTAGGATTTCAACAATCTAACAACCTAACACTTAGATTTATCAATACAAGCAAGTTAGACGAAATCACGGGCAGTTCATCAAGTCCACGGCCGTAGAACCCCTTAGAACAGACCGTGATTTTGAATAGAGGCTAGGTTCGAGCAAAAAAAACATCCAAGGGTACGTTTAAGTCTATCCTATCATAGTCCAAGCCATAACCATCATTTCCTTACCCTAGAATCACATCTACTTATCCAACAACATGCATCATAATATTCAAACTCATCAAGCATATAATCATGGTTTCCATGGCAAGTAAATAAAGTGAAATAGAGATGATCAAGTAGAACAAAGAAATCCAAGCTGAAAATGAGTTTAAGTAAGACTTACAACCCTTCAAAAGAAGGTTCAAATCGCTCCTTACAAACCCTTGCAAACGTTTCCAACAAGTTGCTCCAAAATCTCTCTAAAAAACTAGGAATGATGTGTTCTTCTCTTCTTCTCCAATGGAAGCCTTTCTTCTCCTCCAAAAATCTCCAATTTAATCTTCCAATGAGAGAATATGTGTTGTTGAGAGTGTGGGAGAGAATGGAATGATGGGGTCTCCCCTTAACAGCCTGCAGGACCACCTTTTATCCACCATCAAGGGCAAGGGTCGGTTATGGAGATCGTGGGACAGTTGTCGCAGTTGTGCAGGGAGAACCACGGCCAATTTCCACGCCCGTGGAAGTCCCAGTGGTCGTGGTTTTGGTGATTCAAACTTCTATGGATCATCAAGCCACGATTTGGTGCAAGGCATGCACCAACAAGGTCCCATGTGTTTTTCTTTGCTCCTAACTTGCTTCTCAATGGGTCCGAAGGTGTGTCATCTCGAGGAATGATCCTTGAATGTATCGATTGAGCTCCTAAAGCTCCCAAAATACCTACAAATCATGCAAAAGTCCGTGTAGACGTCTATCTCGATAAATATACAAGAATTGGATGCAAACGTCATGAACTAGTGCTAAACCATGCATGAATGAGCGGAAAAACTATCTAAATGAGTGCTTAAACCTACGTTATAAATCGTGTTATCAGTAAACATGTCTCAGGACTTGCTCCAAGTATAACCACTATGTAACGGTAATATGTTGTTGTTACCGTGAAAATAAGTGGACACTTCATCCAATTCTCCTGCCCACAAGGTATATGATCAATCTAGAAAGCAACCTTGATAAATTCATCAACTGTCCATCATAAAGCTGACTGTTGAAAGATAACAATTAAAGGTGATGAACTTGTTTTCATTTTGTCAACAAACAATGGTTAAGGGAAGAAAAGAAATACTTACTTGTGTTACAAGTCCTTTCTCATGAACATCTTTGTAGCCAATTCCTTTCGAACAATCAAGTAATCTTGTTCCGAGTATCCTGAAACCACGACAAGGGCTCTAAATCTACAATGCCCGTCTCCTTTAACAACATAAGATGAAAGGATGAAGGGTTTCATGAACTTCCGCATCTGTTCTTTCGTGAAGCGATAGTTCTTAGACCATCGGGAGGTGATTTTCTTAACACGTGGCTCAGCCTCCTCAACCTTAATTCCAGCTACATGTCCTAGTTCGGCCTCTTCAGGTTCAACCTCCTCAACCTTAACTTTTGCATGTTGACTTGCTTTTGGTGGATGACCTCGAGGATGTGGACGTGCCGATCAAAAACCATGTTCGAACCCACTTGGTTCTCTCTTTGTTGAACAAATGCCATATTTTGGTGGTCTTCCTTCAGTTCTAACTTTCTGCTCTAGTTCTGTCAACGTTGAAAATCCCGGATATCTAATATCCTCATATGATGAAGCCATCTGTTCAACTTCATCTCTACTAAGCAAGTTCTTGTCCATTTGTTCTCTGAAGTCATTGAGTGACTCCATGTATGGATCAATATGGACAACATCATCTTGTAGGTTAGATTTACTCTTTCCCATCGTACTTGCTTCCAATAAGGATTGATCTAATCCAAACGTATTGGCTCCCTATCCCTAATAGCAAGAAAAAACTCGTGCGCACAAGGAAACTCATGAGCTTCCCTCCAATATGAATCATTACATGTTGTTATGCTCCTAATTTGTTTTGCCTTGTTGTAAATCTCCAACAGTATCAGGAAGCACTCGTTGCTTACTTTGTTCTGGAGCAAATCAAATATTGGCACCCGCACATCCAACAACATCCTCTCGCGTGAAGTCTCTATTGACGCTTGAATCTGATCAATATGGTCATTTACCACCAAGTCAATGTTCTCCATCACCAACTGAAATCCTTGCACGCTAGAACGCAATGTACTCTTCAACAATGAGTGTGCGAACTCACACCTAACAACCAATATCAATTCAATATACTATTGCACTATTATAATTAGAAAACAAGTATAAACAATATAGGAATAAGTTCATACACATTTGTTGTCCTCGTGCCAAAGTGAAGATGCAAATTGTACCAAGCTCGAACAATTGCTTCCTTGTATGAGATTAGCCATGTACTTTCCAAATACTCCATCAACCTTGGGTAACCTTGCTAGTAGCCTTTCATCTCACCCAAATGCCGCTCGTAACTCTCAGGAGATCTAGATTCAATAAGAGTATGGTAGTGTGATGCAAAAATTGCTTGTAACTCCTTTGATCGTGTATCCGCCCAAGATCTATGTTGAATGTTGCACTTTATATGAAATGTGCAAATCACGTGCTTCACATCCGGAAAAACAACACCAAGTGCACTTATGAGTCATAGCTCTCTGTCTGTCACAATCACCCCCGGTATAACATTTTCGCAAACATGTTAGAGTCTCCGTAATGCTCACTCGTAGTGATTGACGTTTTCCTTGGCCATGAAAACAAATGATATTGCAAACGTCAACCTCGTGCTAATGATACTGGCAATATCTAACAACGACATCTTGTACCTATAGAGGGCACATTAAGAGTTTTGTTCGACTTCATACCAAAAGTGCATGAAATATATAAAGAGTTATAAAAACATGTATAATAAAACTTACTCGTTCGTCTTGTACGTCGTGTCTATTATGATGACATAAGGAAATAGGTTGAGGAGATGTCTTGAATCCGGATGCATGACGAAAAAATCTAAAACTTCTTCAAAATCCGAGCATCTTCTCATATTGAAGTAATAACGATGTTGCTCTAAATCCACATTGTATATTTGTGTTATTGTGCTGACGTTGTAGGGGTCATCTTGTAGCTTTCTAATCTTCAGTCCAACATTGTATATTTGTGTTATTGTGCTGACGTTGTAGGGGTCATCTAACTTTATTGACTTCAAAATATTTCTCGGCTTGAAACCCGACCCAAGCTCACGTCTCACCCTCCGAAACTATTTCTCCGTCAAACGGCCGGCATATGTGTGTCCCTTTAACTACTCGGGAAGTGTATGATTGTGCACTCCATTTATAACATGCAACGTCCATTTCTCAACCTCGTTTTGTACGCTCTCAAGCTCAAATAAACATCCGTCTTTTCTTGATTTGTGTGCTCGGCTAGAAGACGACTCGATATCAGAATCAACGTTTTTCTTCTTACGAGGGGTTCCAAAACGTTCGTATATCAAACGAAACGTAACGAATCCCCTAACATTTCTCCACGACCTACTAGTAATCAACACCATGTTTATAGTTCCTCCCATGAATCGAGCCCAATCAACCATTGTCTCGCGATCTTGGAAAAAACCGCGATTTCAAACATTCGCGTATAATCAGTCCCTTCGTCACGAGAATAATTCGGAAGACCCTAGTTCACATTGAAAAGAAAACTATAAGATTCCTAGTTTTTCGGTTTAATCCTCAATGATTACTAGTTTTACAAAACATAAATTCAAATCATAAAAACACAAATTATATCAACCGTTTCTAACCTAAATTACAATTATTTCTAATGTTTCTAACATAAACATACAATTATATCTAACATTTCTAATTTTTCTATGTTTTTCGGTTATAAAATACTTACCTCGAAATGTCGAAGAAACTCGCCTTGGTCACTAAATTTTGTATCGTCGAACGGAATCATCATCTCATCATCCTCGTGTGTTGACATTATCGCAACAGTTTTTTGGAAGATTTTGTGAGCGTTATTCACCTCTTCTTTTACTATCTATATAAAACCGATGGAAATCAACAACTTTCAAATTACAACGGTCACTTTTATTAACGTTACACAACGCTCGAATTACAACGTTCAAATCTCAATGGTTACATTTTGTTATGATTACGTGATGCGTGATCGCCACACGTAACTGTTGTGCATTAACGAAAAACATCGTCGTGCCCGTAACACCCCTCAAGATTGGACTTATTACAACCATGCAATTTGATCCGAATTCACCCCTATGTGAGTATGTGAAATGACCCGAAATCACTCGACCGAGACTGTCCGATCCGCCTGATTGACACCGCTACAAACGGGTGTTCCCCAAACTCCCCAGAAGAGGAAACACTCATGTGAGGAGAGGCGGAGGTGGACACCCAGCCAGGTACGGAGATGGCAAACGCTGGGAGAGTTGCACCGACGGGGAGATTCCTCTCTAGAAAGCTTTCACCATCAACGATGTCTCTCTACACCATCATTCTTTTCGGCTTGTCCTTCTTCCTTTTCTACTTCTACTCCAACGACGTCTTCCAAGACGAACCCACACATTTCGACCATTCTAGGTCTAAAATTCAAAGATCCCAGCCGGTATTTCGATTGCTTCCCTATTTTCTTCTGTTGATCTGCTTGATTGGTTCCAGGATTGGATTGAATTGGATTGGTTTAAGTTCGATTTCTTTATTAAACTAATGTCGGTTCATATACAAACTAGATGCTTAAATTTGTGGAAGGTAGCTGTGATTTTTCACAAATTTAGATCTGTGCTAGTACTAAGCTGTTGTATGTTTTGATGATTAAATAGTGGGAAATTACGAAATGAATGCTGTGCCATTGGCACATCGAAGTATTGTTATGGCATTGCTTCACTTTTTAATACGAATTTTAGAACCTATATTATTCAACGGAAATTAGTATTGTGAAAGAAACATAGGCTGAATAATTTGATTTTCTTAGACATTATAAGGGATGCATGGTTTACTCTTTTGGAAAAGAAATTAATAGTTCTATTAGAGTAGTTTACCGACAAATACTAGGAGTGGATCAGTCTAGATCATGAACTCATAGTTTCTAACAAAAGCCTTTCTGAATCTGCATGCGATCTTGTTTGTTTGATCATATATTTTCTTTGTTTTCCCTCTCATTTTTGTTTTAGATTGCTAAGGAACAGCTATGGGATCCACCTTCCAGCCATGGTCTGCATCCGTGCATAAAGCCTACTTCTAAATATAAAGGTTATTTGCTAAGTTTGTGCTGAATTTAGAGTCTTGGGCTCACTGTTCATGGATTGTAATTTTGTTGAGCATCTGCATTCAATTTTGTGTTTATTGCATTTCACTTCTCTAGGTCTTTTGTGGTCTTCTATGTCAGACTTATGGTAATTTGGCTTTATTCAGCTGTCCAGGAATCTGGCCACTACATAACTGTCAAAAGTAATGGAGGACTAAATCAAATGAGAACTGGTGTAAGTATTTGTTCTCTTTAACACAGCAAGGCAACAATCCTTTCTTACAATGAGCCAGGTTCATCAGTGTCCTTTCTTCTTAGGAGTTATTAATTAGTCTTCGATCACAAATTTGAATTGTCCAAAAACAAGCAAAACCATATACATAACTTCCAATAGTGAATACCTGAAATCCAATAAATAGAAAAAAAGAAATAGTACAATCATCTTACTTCACTTCAACTCTCCACTCTCTCAGGCCTCTATTCATACAATTTTATGCTAATTTGATTATATAACCTGTTAACTCCTTTAAAATTTTTGTTTTGGTAGATAGCTGATATGGTAGCTGTTGCACGTATCATGAATGCTACTTTAGTGATTCCCCAGCTTGACACACGCTCATTTTGGAAAGATTCAAGGTTCTCTCTTCTTTGTCTCCACTGTTCCTAACTTTTTTTCTTACTTTTGTGGTTCTTAATTTTTGTATACTGTGTAGTACATTTTCAGATATATTCGACGAGAATCATTTTATCGCTACCCTGAGGCGAGATGTCAAAATTGTGAAGGAGCTGCCTAGGGAGATCGAATCTGTGCCACGAGCTCGAAAGCACTTCACTTCCTGGTCTGGAATGAGCTACTATGTTAATATGACGCATATGTGGAATGAGTACCAGGTGCGTGCCTTTGTTTAGGCTCCTGTTGTATGGTTTTCTTTGATACAATTTGCTTTTTAAATGAAGGATTGTTCATTTTTATTTCCACTTATCTGTTTGTTTTTTCCTGCCATGAATTTGTCCTGTTCATCGGCATATCCTTTCGTCACGCAGATAATTCACGTCGCCAAGTCAGATTCTCGACTTGCAAACAACGATTTACCTCTTGATATACAGAGGTTGAGATGCCGTGCACTTTATCTTGCTCTTCGCTTCTCCCCTTCGATTGAAAGCCTGGGAAAGGTATGAGGCTACTTGTTGGAAAAAGATACCGAATTTGAATTGCTTGAGAAATCTTGTCATTGTCACACAATTTATTTCCCACTATTATGTTTTAGTTTCACCAAAGTGGTACACATGACTCAGTTTTTGAGGATTGATAGAACCGCCCTGCTCTGATACCATAATCATATTAATTGGAAGAAAATATGTGCAATTCTATCAGCAAGTTAAGTTCTATTTGGATCAGCAGAATGAAATGAGCGGAGTGTTATAACAATAACAGGACGAAGAGTTACCTTTGTAAGTGTTTCACTTTCAGTGAGGGGGGATTTTTCGTGTTTTTTGGTTGGAAGGGCAGTTAGGGCGGACTTTATTCACCTTGCATGGTAAACAATAAGGGAAAAGAGAAAGCGTATGTACATTGCATATGAACTCCTACCTTGAGCTGAAAACCTTTCACCTCTATTCTTCCCTCGATGTTCTGCCTCACTAATCCACTCGGTGATGACTGCTATCTCAGTATTGCCCAGCAACCCACTGCAAATTATTCCTTAGAAACTAATAAGTTATATTTGGGGCTTGAAACTCAAATGTGGAAAAATAAATTTGTAATATGGATTTCAGAAACCCATTAAACTAAGCCACATGATGACTTGATGGGGCTCTTCTGGCTGATGGATTAAGAGTGTTGATAGGTCAAAGGTGGCCTTGTGAGTTGTGAGTATCAACAGCTGACAGTGGCAGTAGTAATTGCTCACTCTTGGTGGGTGGAGAGTAGTTAGGGGAATGTCTGAGAAATATCCATGTTTAGCATATTATGGTGTTCCCCTGAAATGGGCGTCTTTGGTATTAAACATTTTGGGGGATAAATAGAAGTGAAAGCTTCCAACTCCCATCCCCTTTTTATATGTGGCATGTTGAGGGTAAGCAGAGGGTGAACGATATATCTTTAATGCTCTCCCCTCTACTCTACACGAATACCAATCATGTCCGTACTCCAAAGTATGAGCGCATTTAAGACATGTAAGAATGCTACTGTGAGATTTTTTGTAAACTAGGTTCTGAGAGCATGCCACTGACAACAGAGGCTGGTGGAGCGACTACGATTACGTGGTGGATTGTACATTGCTCTTCATCTCAGATATGAAAAGGATATGCTTTCTTTCACTGGATGTACTTACGGTCTCTCTGCGGTAGAAGCTGAGGAGTTGAGAATCATGAGGTTAGACTGCATATATCCTCGGATAACTTATAAATTTTCTGATAAGATGCAATTGTATCACTTCTTATTTTTTGGGGCTTATTGAATATGATTCCTTCATTGCATTCATTTTTCCAATACAAATGGATGCTCGAATCCACCTTGGCTTCATCTGTGTTCTCGCGTCCTTCAAAAAAAGCATACTTACCACTTCACAGGAAAAAAAATGTTGAAAAGGAAAAAAAGAAACAAATATTTCGTAGAACGGTATGATGTTAGCACATCTTTTATTGCTCATTCTGCGATGTGAAAGAGTTATTTCCAAGCTAAAAGGCTGTCTTTTTTCTATACCTGACATCAGCAGCTCGTCTGTGCTGTGTTTGTTAGGGAGAACACAAATCACTGGAAGATAAAGAATATAAACTCCACAGAACAAAGAAATGCAGGCCTTTGCCCACTAACACCAAAGGAGGTTGGTATATTTCTTCAAGCTCTTGGTTATCCTTCTTCAACATTAATCTACGTTGCAGCTGGGGAAATTTACGGTGGTCAAACTCACCTTTCTGAGCTAACAGATCGTTTTCCCAATGTGGTTTTCAAGGTCAGTCGCAGTTTTGAAGCAGCTTGCATGTCTTCATCTGCCAAGATTTGACGACAATTTGCAACTTTTTGATTTTTGACAGGAAACTTTGGCCAACCAGGATGAACTGAATATCTTTTCCGAGCATGCATCTCAAACTGCTGCATTGGACTATATTATTTCCTTAGAAAGCGATGTGTTTATTCCCACTCATTCAGGGAACATGGCTAGGGCTCTTGAGGGCCACCGTCGATTCCTAGGCCACAGAAGAACTATTACACCTGACAGGTATTTGCATGTTTGTGAATGGAAGTCGGAAACTTTCCATGAACTCAGTCAAAAGATAACAATGGGTGTATATCTGTTAATTCCACACCATGTGTACAATTTAGACCTGAAATCATCCTTTCTCTATCTCTGCAGGAAAAGTCTTGTTGCTATATTTGACAAGTTGGAAGCAGGAGTAGTAGAAGGACCATCATTGCCACACATTATTAAGAAGTTGCACGTGAATAGGTAAATTTGTCCCCCTCCCCTTTTCGGTCTTTCTAGAATCAGTATCTCTAGTCAAGTTTAACGCATCATGTTCAGTACGACTGTAGTCACTGTACCCACCTTATAACTCTGATGCCAGTGTTTGAATCAACGTTGACCTTAACCTTTCAAATATCCCGGTAGGCATTCTCCCTAGGAGCCTAACTGTAATCAGTGTAGTATCTCCACGTGTTAATATGCAATATAAAAGTCGTGATGGAAATATCAACGTTGTGACTTGCATATCATGGTTATACTATCAGTGTGTTTACAGTGCTTTTATAAATACAGTTTCGCAGTTCCAATTTTATGCATGAAACTATTTATAAATGCACGACCAAGCACATCAATAGTGGTTAACATACTAAAGGATCACTTGTTTTGCTCCAAATCACTTTGAACATAAAAGAAGTGTAACCATTTCCATTTTGTTTCCTAGTGCATAAATGTTACCTTTCGTTTCCATTCCTGATTTCCTAGATAGTAACCAAATGCCCATAAGTGAATTAAAACAGGCAAGGAGCTCCAAGGAAAAGGCATGGCCCACCACCAGGGATGAGAGGTCGTGCAAGGTTCAGATTTGAAGAATCATTTTATGAAAATCCATTCCCTGAATGCATATGTAACCACTAGAAAGGCTTAGTTTGATGTCTGAACTGATGTCTATTGTTTGGTATCTCTTGAATCGACCTTGTGAGACAGTAACAAACATTAGTGATCAGGTACAGATATACAATAGTATGGCCATGATAAAAGGTCCTGATTTGTGCGATCTTGTTAGCTTTGCCCTTCAGCCTTATTCGATTCTTTTTAATTTGGAAATGGATGTTGTGCATTAACGTGTCACAGACTCACAGTTCATTTTTGTATAGAAAAAGGTGTGATATAATTTTTTTGTTAAGAGTATAAAAGTTGGGTTGTTGTTGCTATTCTACTCATTTTTTGACTTGTCACCATGGTTAGTACCAAAACTGTAGTATGAAGGTATGAACTGGTGGATATGAAGGAAGATAACCTAAAAGGTTTTTACTTATTTGGTTCCTATCATGAAACTACAAATTTGTAAACCACCAACAAATAGGATTGGAACCTGAAGTTGGGTGGCATGGTGATACTATTTTGCGCCTAAGCAAAAGTATTGTACATCAACGAAGAATGTATTGATTTTCAAATGTTTCATTTCGTTGTCCGCCATGTATAGTTTGTGAAGAAGACACTTGATCATCTTGGTGCTGCAGGTGCAAGTTTCCGAGTCTTGTCTGATAGAGATTTAAAAGCCTTGACAAGCTCTTCTTTGACCATGAAGAGTACAGATGCTGCAAATACGCTCTGAAGTATCTTTGTGCTCATTCCTCGGTAGAACCCAAATAAACCCTCATACCGGATCATCTTGATTATAGCATCAATGGTGCCTGCAGGATGAAGAGCCAAGTTATGAATGGGTTAACCGAACAG
The DNA here is from genome assembly GCA_033239125.1 of Fagopyrum homotropicum. NCBI lineage: Eukaryota > Viridiplantae > Streptophyta > Magnoliopsida > Caryophyllales > Polygonaceae > Fagopyrum > Fagopyrum homotropicum. Next base: position 47,244,654 of record BSWB01000001.1, on the reverse strand, counting down.
ACCCTATGTCGTTAACACATAACATGACAAAACTGATGAAACACATAAGACAAACCTGAGTATCTCGAAGAAGAACTACCACCGATATCCTGCTTTGCTTGAAGCCTTGACTGCAAGGGTGACGGAATTTCAGATTCGGGCCATAATTTTGTTACTACATCCAGATGCAAGAAGTAGCTATATTTACCTTTACTACTAGCAAAGGATATGTTGAGACCGTAGCTCCAAGTTTGGCCACAGCACCCAGAGCAAAGACCTGCCAGACCACGCAAGTACAGAAACTCATACACCAAATTTTACCGGAGATGAACAAATGTGTAATCCAGCATCACCCATTCAAATTTCAAACCTCTAAAGCAGTAACATTCTTCCGCCCTTGCTTGCTGCTACCGCGTTTCTCCTTGAGATACCTCAGGGAAGTCTCATAAATCATGAACTGTATAGATGGGTTGCACACCTGCAAATTTCCAGTTCCAGTTATTTTGGATCAAACCGAACTTGGACCAATCCGGGCCAGAACCAGGAAAGCCCCCATTGGAACAGTCGACCGGGCCTGAACCTAGATCGGTTATTCAGGTCCGGTCACAGTCGGCCAAAACAGGGACCAAAACTAACCATAATAAGAGTGGGTATGATGCCTTTCCAAAATCCAGCTACTCCTGCTTCACCGTAAACCTCGCGTGCCTAGGCATTTTTACGATGTAGGGCAGTTCTTCAGGAACAGGAAAGGAAAGGGGGACATTCTGAAGTCAAAATTAGAGCAACATACCGCTGTCAGTGTTCCATATGGATTAGGTCTCTTAGAATCAAGCTCAGCCAACTTCTCTTGCAGAGTTGATGAGTTTATGAAGCCACTCTCAGCAGCCTCCGTTATCAAAGCCGCCTTCTGTCTCTCCATAATTTTCCTTTCTGCCTGAGCTTGTGTCTAAATTGTAAAAAAAAAAATGCTTCAAATCAGACCATTATAAATGAGCTTCACATTACATTGCTTACTGCCTCGCTATCCAGTCTAAGTCATTCAGCTGATTCCTAACTTCATAATTCATTCCAAAGCAAATATTATCTATCCCACCGTGAACCCAAGTTGAATGAAGAAAGTTTAAAGCATGTGAAGGAAGAATTCAAAGCACCTGCATTCGTGTGACGAGTACCCAGATTGGATTTGTCAGCAAAACATTCAAAGATCTATCATCACAAGAGATGCTTCAGTGAGATACCATTCATAGTAAGGAAATCCTACTTATCAGAACCAGAAACATCAGAAAGGTGCATGTCTGCTAAACACTAACTAAGATAATAACATAGAAAAGTGCTTTCGTGAAGAGGTTGTAAAGAAAAAAGAGATTCAGTGAAGATTATCACCCAGCTATAGCCGCGACAACCAGCCAGGAAAACATGCCAACATTTCCATCACCAAGTCCTTTTCTATTACGTGCAGCTGCAATGGACTCAACCTTATTCTTGAATACTTGATAGAAATAGTAATACACACCCTACTGACAACAATGTGAAACACAACATAGTCATTGAAAAACATCAGCATTGGTGATAGAAGCAGGCCTCCACTCAAATTTCTCAAAAATCATTCCTGTAGAAAAATTTATGACCATGTCTGCAGTAATATTCAGAAGCTAAAACTATGTTAGTAGTAGTATTATCTTCCCTGGTCACAAGTATAATGCATTTGATGAGTAAATCATTCAAATTGGATCCTACACACTTTTTGATCAGAATCACAATTAATTCTTAGGCTTTGTTTGGATTGCTGGATAATGCAGCATTCAGTATAATCCAAATACATCCTTAACTTAAAGGAACTTCCAGCCTTCCATCCACCAGGTATAACAAAATAAATTAGGGAGAATCATCTCTCATTCTCTCTCCCCATCAAGATAATCACATTACAAAATCACAGTGCATACTTTGTGGTTTGGCATGCAACTAGCAGGCCAAAAAGAAGAAACATACCTGTGAAGCAACAGTGCCAACAAGAGAAGGCCTCAGACCACTATAAAGGCCACTCCATCCCTCAGTTTTTATAACCTGGTAGAAATTTGAAATGTGAAGACCAGGATATCAGGTTGCAATGTAGAATACACAAATAGTTTAAATCAAAATTGAAAACCGAAACTAAAATGATAAGAAGAAAGAACATCGAAGAGCATATTAAATCCCTCAGTTTCACTGATCTTATTTTGCATCATCGATGAATTGCACTACAAAATAGGACCTTCAAAACTTATCTAATAAATACATTTGCTGATCAATCTTACCCTAAACGTTGCAACAAACCTGAAGGATTTGAACAAGTGTGCCTCCAGAAGCACGAGGGGAAGACAATGACTTGGTTTGATCAGTGAGGCCTTTCTTGATGACTCTCTCAGTTTGCTGGCGTGTGTTGACCTGCAGACACAAGAACATTGAACAGCATAGGATAATAAGGGCCTGTTTGGTATCATATCTAGATATCAGATATATGGGTATCGACATAAATAAAAAACTCATATCTATGATTGATATACAAGTATATGGATATTAAACTGATATCATGATATACTCCTAACACACATTTTCTCCTTTTTGTTTATGTACTCCAAAAACTAGAGGCATCGCATATCTTATATTGTTCCTCCTTTTTCTATTCTTCGAACAAAGGTATCAGATATTAATTTGATACCCTCATCTTGATGCCTCAAACCCATATCTTGATATGGATACCAAACAGGCCCTAAAACATTGTTAACTCAAACACAGGATAGTATACCGTGAGGAGAGGGTAGGTCAGAACTAGAGCAATAACTCCACCACCGGCTCCTGCAAGCCCATTTGCAATGGCACTTGACATGGCCTTCCCTCGCTCTTCTTCCCCTTAAGACAGTTGCATCACTCTGCAGTTGAAATTACCTCCTAATCTCTTATTAGTGAACTTCAAAATATGAAATGGGCTCGTAGTAAGTATACAATTCAGTGCCAAATCATATTGTTCCAATCTTTGTAATTTCCGAAAGCAATAAAGTCTAAGCATCTTAGTAAACTGTAACCAAGTCCCTAAATTAGAAATTGACAACGCTACAAGAAAACCCGCAAGCCATTCCACGAACACAACACAGAAGTTGTGCATACAAGTGAAATCTTGTGTAGCATAGCAAGCCAGTGAGTTGAGTAAAATCGATCGGAAACTTTGACAGGTGGAGATTGAAAGAATAAGAAGAGATACCTGAGGAGATGAGACTGAGAGAGGCACCGCGACAGGGGAGTGAGAAATGACGGTTGTGTGGTGCCCTGACTTCTGGGCCCCGTTACCCGCTTAGCACAACCACATTCTAATTTCCAACACCAGATTATATAGGTTTCCGGTTGCACGTATTAATTCAGACGTACGCCTCGTGATACACAAGGGTTTTAGAAAGAAAAAGGTGCGTCTTATATACCCAAGTAAAAATTTATTTGGTATCGAATATAAACATTTTACGTTGACCCTCAACATGTACATTGACAATGGCGCCATGCCGCTCATTTTTTATTTATTTTTTATTTTTATTTGAGCGTCGGCGTCCAAAATCATATTTTTACTATTTTTGCATTTTCTTTTTAATGTAATTTGGGATCCAACGCAACGCGCCGGCGGTCAAAACCCTAGCTTTTCCATTTTTTACCTTTTTTTCTTCTAAAATTTGAGCGCCGCCGCAAAGCGCTGGCTTTCAGATCCCTTCTCCCCCTTGCTTGAGTGTCATCGTAATGCGTTTGTTTTTACGTTAGTAAAACAAACCTCGTGTCTTTAGCTTTTTCGTAAAAAAATAGGAATGGATCAACTTTATGCGCATTGCTAGGCGCACACCTGTTTAATGTAAAATTTTACTAGTTTTATTTATCCGTGTGACGTTCAATTTACACTATCACATTCAAGTGACTAAGTGTCAATCAATACTCACTTTAATACAACTAGAAAGTTTCATCCATTATCCACAAATATTCAAAACAGTAAAACCATAAAATTACAATGAAAAACGAACAAACCAGAAAATCTCGCCCCATCAACTTAAACACATCAACCGCTATCTTCGACATCATCTTCTATCGATCCATCTTTTCTAACGTCAAGTTTTGCGAAAGGATTGCAGCAGCGGCATTATTTATGATGTTAGCATATCAAGGGTCAAACAGCTGCACCTTATTAGACGCACGAATATCATGTGTCTTAGTTAGTTTGTGGCTTCCTATGATCTCTTCAGATGTTCGGGTTCAGATTTGGGGCAATTTCATGGTTGAGACCCCTCATTATTGGAGAAGCTACTCCTTTTCATGTCATTTAAGATTGCTTACAATTACTTGTGAAACAATTCATGTCAAGATCTTATATGTCTTATAAATTCTTCTAGTAATAGTTTGTATCTTGATTACTAATGTGAACTATACATTGTATAACTCTCATAGTATGAAGAAATCTTACGCAAGGTACTCAATCCAATTCTATGATATATATCTGAAGCAAGGTAGCATATCACTTTGTAAGGATTTAAGACAAGAAAGCTGAAGCTATGTGTAATCTTCGGTGTCCTAGTCATGAAGTACTTGTTGCTTTCCTACATTGGTGCGGGTGTGGTTCTGTTAGGCTAATTCATATTTTCAAATATAAACATGGTGATAATGGGTCACTCTAGAAGGCGGAGGAACATTCGGGAAGGTGATGGAACATTCTGGAAGGATGTAGATTATTCTAGAAGATGGTGGAACCTTCTCGAATGATCCGGAATATTCCGGAACGTGGAGGAACCTTCTAGAAGGAGGCGGAGCGACCCGAAAGATGATGGAGACTTCTAGAACTTCTCAAAACCTTGTAGACTAGATTAGAAATCTAGGGAGAGTTCTAGACTTGTTTTGGATTGTGTGAGAAGGCTCCGGAATTATCTAGGAGAATCGAGTTCCGGAACCTTCTCATAGAGGAGGTGGCAATGACTATAACTAGGGGAGACCACCCCTCATTTGTATAGCTCCGTCAAGAAGAAAGTAATAAAGGCTTTCAGAAAAAGAGCTTGTAAGTGAGGTTGGTGTACAAGTGTGAGTGCGCAACAAAACATCCGTTTATACATACTCGGTGTGAGTCGGGAACGCGGAGTTTTACCCAACAATTGGTATCATAGCCGAGGTTACGGTGGTGGTGTTCGGGTAAACTTTGTTGCTTATTGAATCTCGTATTGGCGCGATGGCGGCCGAGGCGATGAGGGCGTTCGAGATTCCACTCTTTGATGGGAAGATCAACTTCACTTTATGGCAGAGTACGATTCAAGACTTCTTGGTGCAGCAGGGTCTTGACCAACCTCTAGAGGAGGAGAAGCCTAGATCAATGAGTGAGGAGAAGTGGAGAAGCATCCAGAGGAAGACGGTGAGTACAATTCGTTTGGCGTTGGCTCCCGAGATTAAGTACGGTGTGTTGAAGGAGACCACACCGAAGGCGTTGTGGGAGAAGCTCGAGAGCATCTACGCGTCGAAGTCGTTAACCAACCGGTTGTGCTTGAAGATGGAGCTTTACTCGCTCAAGATGGAGGAATGAGGTAATCTTCATGACCACATTAACTTGTTTGATCAACTAGTATGTCAATTGTTGAATGCTGATGACAAGATTGGAGAAGAGGAGCAAGCGTTGTTGTTGCTAACATCATTGCCGAAGTCCTACAAGTCTTTGGTGTGAACATTACTTGTAGGAAGGAAGTCTCTCACTCTAGATGAGTTGACCACTGCTTTGCGGGAGAGTGAGAGGATGATGAAGAATGATGCTACCAACAAAGGAGAGGATCGCATACTAGTTGCGGGGGAGCTAGAACGAGGGAGGATTCAATGGAGGAGGCATGATGACCCGAGGCAGATATCAGGCTCGCGACGAGATTTGAGTGAGGTTAAGTGCTTCTACTGCAGGGAGAGGGGTCACGTGCAAGCCCGGTGTCCTCGGATGAGGGAGGACTTAAAGAAGTTGAGAGAGATGTCGTCGGAAAAGAAGAGAGAGGACTCCCGTACAAATGTGGTCAGTGAATTTGGTGAAGTTGATTATGCTGATATTTACTTGGCGACGGGTGAGGAGACCGCCAAGTCAGAGTGGGTGATAGATAGTGTTGCCTCGATGTATGTATGTCAGGACCAAGCAATGTTTGACACCTTGAAGACTCGTGGAGAGTTTGGTCACTTCAACTCAATGGGTGGTGAGAAGTTGAAGGTCGAAGGTACCAGAAGCGTGAGGATGAGGCTTCATAACGGTACATGTCATACTCTACACAATGTGAGGTACGTGCCATCGGTGAACGTGAACGTCATCTCATTGGGTACGATGACGATGAAGGGGTATAGGTTCGTCGGCACAAGGAGATGGTGCAAGGTGTTCAAGGGGAGACGCTTGGTGATGCGAGGCCAGAAGGATGAGAAGAATATTTGCTTCTTAAATGGAAGAGCGGCGCAAAAAGGATGTAGTGGCACTGGAACTAAGAAGCAGGCAAAGGTGAGATTTTCGGATGTTGTGGAGATATTTGGAAATATGAATTGTGGGAGAAATTGTTAGGCTAATTTATATTTTCAAATATATACATTGTGATAATGGGTCACTCTGGAAGGTGGAGGAACATTCCGGAAGGTGATGGAACATTTTGGAAGGATGTAGATTATTCTAGAAGATGGTGGAACCTTCTCGAATGATGCAAAATATTCCAGAACGTGGAGGAACCTTTCAGAAGGAGGCGGAGCTACCCGAAAGATGATGGAGACTTCTAGAACTCCTCAGAACCTTGTAGACTAGATTAAAAATCTAGGGAGAGTTCTAGACTTGTATTGGATTGTGTGAAAAGGTTCCGAAATTATCTAGGAGAATCGAGTTCCGGAACCTTCCCATAGAGGAGGTGGCAATGGATATAAATAGGGGAGACCACCCCTCATTTGTATAACTCCATTAAGAAGAAAGTAATAAAAGCTTTCAAAAAAAGAGCTTGTAAGTGAGGTTGTTGTACAAGTGTGAGTGCACAACAAAACACCCGTTTATACATATTCGGTGTGAGTCGGGAACGCGGAGTTTTTAGCTAGCTCAGGTTCCTTCCACAAGATCTGTTGTACCATTTCGTGCTCATGATTCAGTGAACCTTCCACCCATCATGAACATTAGTAAGTTCTTGATAACATGTTTCCGGTCCTTAGATGAAAGTTTCTAAACACCAAATTATGGATTTCATATACAATGGTGCAACCGTTTGATGTAGACAGGAAGAGTTTTCAATCCTATACATTTGGAAGGAAGATAAATTTTCTAATAGATTATATTGAGCCACTATAAAAGGCTAAGGTTGCTCTTGAAACAAGATTAAGAGTGTTCGGTGTTATACCAATGGTTCATGACTTAAAATTTATATTTTGAAAAACCGTATAAAATCTTTATTTGGCTTATAAGGAGCACAATTTTTGGTGTGTGTCTAGTATTTTTTTTTGGCATGTCTAGCATCTCCCTTTTTAAATAGATACACTTATTTTAGTTGAATCGTACAGATTTCGGAAAAAGAGGGGAGTTTAGCTCTCAAAGAGTGATTTTATTTGTATTGTTAACAAGATACAAGACAATCAACAGAAAAAAGACTACAGGTGTGGGGCACAACCGATTGGGACTGTGCCCGATGGGCATATCACAAGTGCTCCCCATAAACCATATTTCTTCTTCCATCGGCCGTCGCTAACCACCGAGAAAAAAATAGAAAAATTGAGATTAAAGAGCCGGAAAAACACGATTTCATATCCAAAATCGTTTATGGACAATGGATTGGGACGTGAATAATGTAGAACCACAACAATCGGGTGCGGACCAAAGGCGAGAACGTTTATTGACTCCCTTAGAGGTGCATTTCTAAGGGGTTCCCTTTCGTTTTCATTTTTTGAGTTGAAATTTGTTAGATTAGCTGTAGATGGAACAAATCGGTTACTTTAGAATGAATTGGAATAGACGAGTTTTAGCGTTTTTTGCTGATTTTTTTGTTTGATCATCCATGGATGCGAATTGGTGAAGAAGAAGAAGAAGAAGAACAGGGTGTACCGTTGGTACGCCCAAGGCGCGTGACACTATGCGCCACCATATTTTTTTTTCCCATTTTTTTCATTTTGATACACTTATTTTGAGGGGAAAAATATTAAACTTTTTTTTAAAAAAAGAATTCCGGTTAGAACTATTAGGAAGAGAAGGTTATAGAGTCGTCGGGTGACGACATCCGCCCATCTGGAGCCCGAACCTGCTCTAACTCTTGTGTTTGTCAAGGATCAAGCATTTCCTCTGCTCCCATTCAGACAGAAGCTTCTCCAGTTATTAGTGTTGCATGACTTGCATCCCATTCTAGTCCTCATACATTGAAATCATGTACCGAGGAGTACGATATGATATACATTCAAGGGGTATAAAGATCATTATCAACATCATAGATTAATGCAATCAGGCTCTCTAGACTCCCGAACAAATAACTTTAGCAAGACATACCTTAACACAAATTCAAATCTTTATTAATCGAAGGGGAGGAGACCGGTCGACTGATCGGTGTAGGGCGGCCGATCGACATACAACTTCGAATCATCTATTGAAACTTTCGAATGAAAACTAAATGAAAAGCATAATAGCTGAAAAGACTTGTTTATAGGAGAATGTCTACCCTAACCCTCCTAGGATTTGTAAATCAAATCTAAATGTACCGAAGTGTATCTTATAACAAAAAGATCGCATTGTTCAAATGGACTTGCTAGTAGATAAAAATGTCCAAATGGACTAGTTAAAAGATAACCTAAAATAAAACGGATAAATGATAGAAATAACGTCGAAAGAGCGAGACGTTGTAGACCGGTGGGGCCCAATTGGTTGACCTCTTCAAAAATGCCCCGGAGGACATCTCTCTTGATTAATGGTCACGTGCTCGATAAGTGTGTTGGTGGTTGATAGATGGTTTTACTAGAGTGGCATGATTTCTTTCACATTGAAGTTTATGGCAAATTTTACTTTTCTTCGTTTTGAGTTTTTGGTACTTTGTAAGCGCACTTCCCTTCTTTTCATCACTTGTTCCGAGCTTACACTTTACTTTTGTTTCTTTCCTTTGATGCTTTATGCTTCTAGGAACACTTTCATACTTCAGTTTTGAACCTTTTGTATTTCCAACGCTGAGAATCCCATACTTGCATTTTGCTTTCTTTCTTTAGATGCACAACTTTACCTCATAATACTTGGATAGGTCATATTAAGAGAAGACGTGACCGAAGAGATAGAAATATAATCAAAAGGTAGAAAGGAAATAATGGGCTTAACAAATAATGCATCAGCCATATTCATATGCATAAAAGCAAGACAAACATACAACTTCGAAAAAGAGTTTATCGTAAGTTCTTGATAATCAAATCATAATGAAGATTTCTCTTGAAAAATAAAAATACAAACAAGATGTGTATAGGCTTAAGAACCCTCACAAGGTTATGTAATTAACCGAAATCACTAGTCATTAGGCTTAAGGACCCTCACAAGGTTATGTCATGAAACGAAATCACAAATCGTTATTCATAAAACTCAATAACATAGACGAGGTGTGATGAGAGAGAGAGAAGGGGACAAAGGCGCCGATCAGTTGACCGCCCCTTTTACAAATGGGAGAGAATGATTAGGAATATAAATGTGAAATAGAAGAATTTATATGCTCAGGTCAACCGACTAATGAGGGTCGACCGGTAAACTGAGGTTAAATCAAAGCGAGAAATTTTGCAAAAAGATAAGAACATTTTGAAAAACATGGGAAAAACGTGAAGTCCATAATGTAGACACCTTATACTTAAATCTTACATTGTCCTCAATATAATAAGTAAGATAATATCAAAAGAAAAGGGATACTACTAGATAGTTTAGGATTGCAAACCTACAAGCGCTTCTTTTAGCTCTTTAGCTAGACCTAATTTGCTCAGTTCCTCTTGCTATATGTAGTAGGTGGTTCAGATGGGGGTATTTTCTTCGGTAATCTTGGTATGATGTTGAGTAAGAATGAGAACGTGTACCCCATACTTTCTTTTGACAATTGGATGGTGACAAGGGTACTCTTATTGGGGTCAAATCTTGATCAGGCATTTTGGATTGAGTTGATTTGAAGGAGGAACCTTAACGACTTTCTTTTACGTGCCTTAATTAAGTCGACTACTTCCACCAGGATCAAATGAGTGAGGATAAGCACTTAGTGATGGTTCAATCAGGCTCAATGGTATTGTCATAACAATAGTCTCGATGGTTGATGGTGTGAGTGATACCTTGGCTATGTCGAATGGTTGTGGTTTCTTGTCAATTTCATCCTTGATATCTATCTAGTCAAAATCATCATGTGACAAATAAGGAGGTCTAGTAATGATATGAGCGTTAATACTATCCTTACCTATGCTTGAGGGGAGGGTAATTTCTGGACCATTAGTGTCATTCGTGATAGATGGTTGTGTGAAATTTTCTTTGTTAGTTGCAACCATATCATGAGTAGGGAATAAGAAGGGGACAAAGAACGCCAAACCTACTGATTTCATCGTGGTAAGGAACCGGTGGATCATTATGGGTCTCGGTCGGACAAATTGACGTGGTAATAGGCCAATTGGTGCTCAATATTCGGTTGACTAGTGTAGTTACTAGTTATTGGCCAAAATGAGTGATCCGAAGTTGTTCGTTTGTCGAATCCTTCTACCTCAATGTATACTACTGCCATTCGTTGCATTATAACTTGTGGAATTTGGTTGTGATATTATTTGTATGCATCACCCAATGTTTTGTGGCATTATTGGCTTGGTGACAGCTTCGGAAGTTAATTTGGCATTTTTTGCTTCTCACCCTTTCAAGGGCAGCCTTTGGACGTTGTACGACGGTTTCGAATTATGAGGTCCATTCTTTCATTTGTTGCCGCATTAAATCTTCAACTTCTTCTACCCGACTTTTCGACTCATGAGGTCCATTCTTTCATTTGTTGCCGCATTAAATCTTCAACTTCTTCTAAGACTTTTCGACTCAGGAGGTGTAGATTGAGTTGCTTACCCGTGAAAATCTAGCATCCCCATAAAAAGTTCATGTCTTTCATTATTTAAAATAAAAGACAAAAAGGAACAAGATCAATAGACTAGGGTTTCACAATTAATAATTCAAACAAAATGATTGTCTTCCCCAACAACGATGCCAATTTGATGAGGGTTGAATCTCAAATCTCAGAAATTCTTATAAGATGTGTTTATAGTAAAGAAGTCAAAATTGAACTCAAAAGCAATGAAATGATTTGGCCGACTAATAACGAAACCAATAAAAAATAAATAAATAAACTAGAAGCAATAAGCGAAAACATGCAAGTCGGTCGGTTGACCTGTGCCGACAGTTTGCTCGATCAATGAAACAAGAACGAGATTAAACAAGATTATGTGATGAGGGACCATCCTTAATATAACCTACAAGTCCTCAATCAAGATCCTACATTTGAAGTAACATCCCTAGAGCATAAGCTAAACAATTCCAACAAGAATCACATCCCTAGAGCATAAGCTAAAGACCTCCAACAAGAATCACATCCCTAGAGCATAAGCTAATGACTTCCAACAAGAATTGAAAATCATGCTTATGTCTTGACTTCTAAGGATCTTACCATGGAACCAATTCTAAGGATCCTACAAGAATTGGCACCCATCCCTGGAGCATTTAAACTATACCCTGTTGGCAGAATCACAGAGATACCAGAATATTGGATCAAATATGCTTAATGACCGTGATCCTCTCTTCAATTTGTATTTTTATTCAGATTTGTAAACAATACAATAACAACAACAACGGCAAACATACAAGCAATTCACAGTTTGTACAGATTGAATGTGATCCTGTATTCAATTTGTTTTTTTCTTTCCTTTACTTTCAAAATTTGATCAGTAGAGACAAAGACCCTTGAACTCTTTTAGAGGCTTGCTTGCATCTATTCTCATATACCTGCAGCCCACCAGAGTAGTGATTTTAGCTGAGGTTTCTTCACTTACATTACCTGCACTTTGCTTGACAGCAGAATCAAATCAGAATCCTGACAGCCATTGAAAAATCTAAATTCTTCTTTCACAAGGACAAAAACCAAGACATCTGAATACTTCAACCACAGGTTCAGTTACGAAAAATGCTGTTCATGCTTGGAATGAAATTTCGACTAACCTTATTTTTATCCTCACAGAACAGCATCAGTGTGGGAGAAAAGATACAGCAGAAGAATTTCATTCCAAACATCAGGTACACCAGGCAGACACCAGTGGCTGCAATCAGCCACAGACTGAAGGCTACTACTCCATGTACCGACATGCGCATCACTTCGTGGTAATGACATGGATGTTATGCTTAACAAAGTGACAGGTGTGCTCATATTATTCACTACATCCACTATCATGTCTGAGAACCCATTGTTGTGACTCCCTTCTGATCCTGAAGTGGGGAACTGTGTGACGTTACAGATTGAGCGGGAACCATCACTGTTTCAAGAACAAATATTCGCAACCATTACAACATAGATGAAACAATTAAGTGGTGATGATAATCTATCGTCTGTTTGAGACTACCTCCAGTGTGACGGCTCAAAGGTTCGGAAGAAAACACGTGTTTTGTTGGTATTTATTCTAGTATCAACCCACGAAGCCCATGTCGTCAGTGCTGTGTGGAATGCTGTTTGTATAGACATTCCAAGCTTTAGTGAAGCACCTAATTGAAAATAGCAACCCCTGTTAGCAGCACAGATTAAGGTAATTCAGTCAACCGTCAACCCACACTTACTGGTAAGAAAGATTTTAGTATTTTACTATCATTTCATGCTGAAGACCAATTTTCAGTGATTATTTCCGCCTAATCATATAGTATATCATGAACCTAAAATAGCATCCTTATTTTTTTAACACACCAAAGGTGACCTCATAGTTTTATAGGTAATTCAAGGATATTTTGATGAGAAAACGTATGATTAAAACACGCATGGCAGATCAAAACAACCTCAAGTCCATAAGGTGAGCAAATGTATTCATCTCTCTATTCAGTTTCATTATCTTGTTATGATACAATAGCCTGAAAGCCAACAAATAACAAATTCCACCTGCATTCAGATTCAGTGGATTTTGGGTATCTAAGATCAGCAGACATATACGTCAATATTGTCCATATCAATTATAAAAAAAGAAGCATTCAGATTCACCATAGCTTATCGTCCCCCTGATATTGTAATATGGTGGAGTTTAGTACAGTTCTGATCATACAAAGGTAAAGCACAACAGCACAAGTGCTTGCAGAATCAATTCAATCAACATAGCATAGCCATTCTGCTGTATTGGACAAAAATAACCTATCTATGATCACAGGTAGAGATACATATATCTCGTTATGATATGAAATGTACACAAAGTAATCTGAGAAAACTTACAAGTCAAACAATTTCGATGGCACCCACCAGTGTCCAGTATTGAATATCAGAACATCTGAATGAACCCACTCCTTACTGATATCATCCAGCTTATCTAGTTTAAGGGTTGACTTCACTCTTTTCGGCCCATGTTTTGGTGCTGATCCAGATTGGACCAAGAAAACTGAGCGAAAAAACTCAATGGTGAGATTAAAAGAGCTGAACCGGACACCCAAGTATCGTATTGTCTTTGTGATCTTGTTCCCATTGATCTCATAAACACTTTGTTTATCCTTGACGCCTGTCATAAGCATACATATGATAGACTCCCATTGCGTTCTACTCATAGAATCTCCCACAAAACTAATCCTTTTCCCTCGAAGACTTTCCAATATACTAGACACATTAAACCTCGGAATATTACAACTGCTTGGTTTCCACCGCAGCTTGAGGTAATCCTTGTCCTTCCTCCCATTGCCCAAACAATTAAAACCCTGTTCTACAAAAGGACACTCGGAAGAATTGTATAACGGGTAACTATCATAGAAGACCCAACTTCCACTAAACATATCACATTTACTCACAGAGTTAGTAATTTTAGGCATACCACTATGGCCAAGGGATGCCAGCCTAAGATTAGGGAAAACATAGAAATATCCACAAGAAATAGCCAACAAGATAGTGATTAATGGTCCAACTATGATTACAACATAAAATTTACGCAAGCCCCAATTGGAACTATGCCAGTTATGGAGATCCCTGTCAAAGTTATCATGGTTAAGGTCGATTTTTGGACTACTGGAATTAGCTGCTCTCCTAGCAGAAGATGTATGCCTGCTGAAAGACGTGCTCTTACTACAGCCCTTCATCTTGTTAATCTTATATTGTGGCTAAGACCTTTTCTCTATCACACCGACGGTACTTCAAATCGGCCCCAGAAAATACTCAAAAGTACAAGAAAGCAGGATGATTCAGGATATAACTTTAAGAATTTAGCAGAAATTGCAACACAAACAAGCTCCCCAAATCCACTAGAGATCAATCCAAGCACAAATGAACCGAAAGAAGGGGAAATTAGAAGTACTTTAAACGACGAAGAAAGTTGTAAGGCTCATCTAAAGATAACACACAAACCCAATGCAGAACGCATATAGAAATGGAAGGGGCAACCTTCAAATCTCAAGAGAACTATCAAAGATTAACAAATCGAGTTTAACCGGAGATTTGAAGCAACGGAGACTTCAGCTGCAGATATACACAGCTTGACAAGAGGGATCTATACGCAGATTTGGAGGGAGCTGTGTTTTGGAAGGGAGAAAGATGGGACGGTGAGTTGGTGCAGCAGAGCTCGCACGAAAGAGACAGCCGACCTGTGCCATTGCCATGAACATGAACTTGTAAGCTAATAGCTGGCCCCTTGGTTAAAAATAGAAAAGAAAACATGAAATTATTGACAAGAGGGATCTATCCGCAGATTCTGAATGCTCAAAATAATCCACATTGGAATTTACAAGACTTATCTTAATTTTATTTTCTCTGTTTGTCTAATGAATATAAGAATATATCTTTTTTTTTTATCTGCAAGAAATAAAAAGTAATTAAAAGTGATATAGATATATATAAAATGGGTGTTGATAGAAGGATATGTGCACAATTTTTTTTTTTATAAATTATAAAAATATATTTTTTATTTTAATTTTACATATTAACATCTAAATTCATTTCAATTATTTTAAAAAAAAAGTGGATCAACATGACAATACTTAAGTGGGTGGTGTTTGATCTTGTAGATACAAATTTCATCTTACAAAAGATTATTTTGTATGAGTTCTAGCAAAATCAAATTGCATCTTTCTTAAGTGACACTTACATGCTCTTAGAGCACCCACGCTAGAGAACACCCAAGATACTAATATTCTTAGAGCATCCACACCAATAGAGAGTTAAAAGATTAATCTTAACATTTATTTTATTACTTTTTAAACATTCTCTTTTTTCCACGTCATCTTAAAAACACATTTTACTTTTAACTCACATCAATGAAACACTTCTATTGATCTTAGCAATCATAAGATATATATTAATATGCTATATGTACAAATAAAAATATTTTTAAAATAATATATTATGCATAAAATGGATGTCTACAGATAAACAAAATTATTATATACATAATATTACTTTTATTTTTTTTTTCAAAATATGCTTTTCTTACCATTTAATTTGAATTTTTATTAATTTGAGCAAAATATAGGGTTAATGTTCAGGTAAGGCTCTTTTATTGCGGTACGGCCGTACGGCCGTACCGCAGGGCGACACGTGTCCCGAAAAAAAAAAAAAAAAAAAAAAATTTTTTTTTTTTTTTTTTTTTTTTTTTCTCTTTTCTGAAACGATTTTTTTTTTTTTTTTTTTTTTTTTTTTTTTTTTTTTTTACGGAAACTAATGAAAATTTATTTGAACTACCATGTTATAATTTATGCACTATTATCCTATAAACTTTGAACTATTCCTATATAATCCATGAACTATTACTTTTTAATATAATCCATGAACTATTCTATTATAATTCATGAACTATCCCATAATAAGTTTTGAACTATTACTTTCACTCCTTTATAAATTTTTGCACTTTAAACTATTCTATTATAATTCATGAACTATTCTATTATAATTCATGAACTATCCCATAATAAGTTTTGAACTATTACTTTCACTCCTTTATAAATTTTGCACTATGAACTATTCTATTATAATTCATGAACTATGCTTTTAGAAGTTATGAACTATTACTTAATAAGTTTTGAACTATTACTTTCAATCCTTTATAAATTTTACACTATGAACTATTCTATTATAATTCATGAACTATCCTTTTATAAGTTATGAACTATTCCATAATAAGTTTTGAACTATTACTTTTACTCGTTTTAAAAAAAAAAAAAAAAAAAAAAAATTTTTTTTTTTTTTTTTTTTTTTTTTTTTCGGGACACGTGTCGCCCTGCGGTACGGCCGCACGGCCGTACCGCAATAATGGGCCTTACTTGAATAATACCCCAAAATATAGAGTTGCTTTGTAGTGGGGTTCATCTAAGATTTAACTTAAGATTAGTCTTATATAAAATCAAATTTTTTTGGTTCTAGAAAAATTTGATCACCTCTCTCCTAGTCGGAGCACCCACACTAATTCTCTTAAAGGCGAGGTCTTGTGTCACTTTTGTAATTTTAAATAATCATTTAATTATTTTTTCATTAACTAAAAATTATTCAATTAAATTTAAAATAATATTTATTTATGATAAATACTTAACTTTATTAAAATTAGCATAAAAAGCATTACACAATAAAATACATAAAAATTAAACACACGAAACAAACAACATTGAAGCAAACAACATAAAAAAAACATGAAACAAACAACATTAAAATAACACAATCTTTAGTCAAACCTAATTTCCACGATTAAATGCATTTTCAAATTTTTTCCAAGTATTCTCCATAAAATCATTACGAAGTTGTTGATGTTAGTTTTGTCTCGAACTTATTTTGGAGGTTGTAACATCCGGAATTTCTATTCCAGCCTTGGAGCATTTTATCGACCTTTTCGCGTTAGCGGCTCAGTTTTTCCGCAGGCACGAGATGCTGAGTGCCGGGACTTATTCCCAAAATTCCGTGCCGACCCTTCATTTTCCCCTTTCGCTTTCCGATCCCTCGTTCCTAGCTAAGGTGACAAGCGGTCAGCTGACCCCTTGTTTCCCTCTCACCTTTTCAGCCAAACTCTCCCTCTCTCCTCACTTTTGCTTTCACGCTTCTCATTTTCTCTCCCACTTCTCTCTTGTGATCCCTTCCTCTCTCCTCTTGGAGATCTTGCTTGTGTGTAAGCTGTAGTAGAGGAGATTCAAGATCTAGTTTGGTAAGCTTCTTCCTCTTCCTCCCTTCTCCTCCTTTGTTGTTTACCCTTTCTTCTCCCCTCCTTCATCGATTGCCATAGATGAAGCTCTTGAGGATGCTTTTTCATAAATCCTTGCTTGTGCATGTTCTTAGCTCGTTTAGTCATGGAGAGGAGCCTAAGATTAGTGGTTGGTGTTTGGAGAAGACCCTGCAAGAAGAGGACATTGGAGCCCAAGATTCATAGTCGAAGACGACCTTCTGCTGCTCAAACCGCGGGGGCGGATCAGGGCCACCACAGGGGCGGCTCAAGCCACCGTAGGGGCGGCGCTAGGAGACCGCAGGGGCGGTGACTGGGTTTCGCAGGGGCACCAGTGATGACATGAAATATGACATAGTGTAGATGTGCATATAGGTAGTTTTTCCCTTCCTTTTAAGTACATGGACATGCATTTGTAGCTTTTATCGAGTATATACACCTATTATCCTAGAATCGAGATCTACACAAGCTTTATTGTGATTTGGAGCTGAAATGGAGTGGAAAGGAGCCATTCACTAAGCATTGGTCAATGAAGATTTCATTGGGAGGCATTGGAACGTCATTGGAAGAAGTATGAAGTGAAGCCAAGGTGAAATACGTCGAAAAGGAAGAACCACGGGAAAAAATAGAGTTCCACGGCCGGGGTTTTGATAATTAATTGAATTTCACACGTGGAAACGAAGGTCGAGAGTCACCATGGGGTAAACCATGGCCGTGGTTTTGTGACGTCAACCGTGGTTTTCTTCGGAAAAGTCCGTTATGTTAATTGCCACGTCATCATGAAAGAAAGGAGCCTTTTTGACATAGTTTTATTTTATAAAAGGAGGTTGGCGGCCGCATTTCGGATATCTCGCTTTGGACGAAAATCACGCTTTAGGCCGGAAGGAAAGCTCTTGGATTCCATTTTCCGCACGTCGGAAAGATTGCTTCACCGTTGGAGGAGATTGAAGAAGTCATTGGTTCTACTTTAGAGATTTGTGAGATTGTTCTATTCTTTGATTCTTGTCTTTGAGAACACATTCTGGGATTATACTGTTTGATTGATTGAGTTATTGATTCTTTGAAGATTGAGCTTATTCATCTTTTTGTTTTTGGTTGCATATCCTTCTTGATTTCTATTCTTAATCTTGAATTGATTACGATGATGATTGTTGGCTAAACCCCCTGCGATTCTAGGGTGAAGGGTTGATGGTTGTGGTATAGATGATGATAGATTGAGTCTTAACAGATCGGACCCTGAGAGTTGTGAGACGAAACCCTCGAACAAGGATTTCCACGGGCTGTTCTTAAGGAACCACAACGGTGGTTTCCCAAGATCTGGCCGTGGTTTCCTATGTTTTGCACTTTTCACATTTACCTTTATCCAAATTTTAAGATTGCATAAATTCTACCTTTTTTAACCTTTTCTGGCCTTAGCTTTGCTGATTGTAAGTGTTATAAGCTCTAGGTGATAGAGGATTCAAACCCCTCTATTAGGTAAAGAGGAGTATCATACCCTTAATCCTTTATCTTTCTTTTCCTTGGGTTTTGGTTAGTGTGAGAGTTTAATCCTATCCTTGTGACCTCTTCTTGACGAAACTCAACATTCGTTAAGTAGAATTCTTTGGGTGGGACATAAGAGAAGTCGGATCTTAAACCGGACGACATTCCTACCGAAGATATACATACCTTGATATCCAACTCTGTCCGTGCACATCCTTAGGTATCTTGAATTGAATACCGCAACCGGATACTTGGATCTTTAGAATCTACACTCCCATTATTCTTGCTTCTATATTCTTTATTGTTATCATTGCATTCCTTGCTACCCAAGTTGGATTACCTTTATTGCTTTGTTCTCACTGATTCCTTGAGATCGACTCCGGAATATTAGCCCATTCTACGATTGATCCGTACACTGCGGGTTCGCTATCGTTAGGCTTGATTCTTGGATATAAATTTAAAGCTTATTTGCGCACAAACCTTTTCAAGCGAACAACCAGCTTGACTCCGCGGCTGCGTTTCATTGACAGTAGGTTCCTCTCCTCCCTTCCTTTCCGTTCCTTCCTTTGGTTTGAGGTTGTATCATGATAGTAGCCTGCCTAGGATGGACCTAGGGTAGTTTGAGAATGTCATATAGTGGTTGTGAACCTAGGAGCCTTAGGCTTGTTAGAGTTTGATGGAATTGTGTTTGATGAGCATGTTGGACCTTCTAGGCTAGATTGCTCCTTCTTGGCAGTGGTTAGGTTCTTGTGAGGCTATAGGGTGTTGTGAGTTTCCTTTTCTTGTTGAGAGTGTTATGAGTATCTTGGATCCTAGGATGCATTCCTAGCTTGAGGGTGGGTGATCTTGCATAGATCACTCGAGTGAAGTCTAAGACTTCTTGAGCGTGAGCATGTATTGATACGTATCTTCTTGTGAGCACGTTGTGGGCTTCTTCCCAAGGGAAGCTAGAATGTTGTGAGTTGAGAGTTGAGCCGAGGTAAGTCTCCGGACTTACTTAGCTCCTATTAGCAATGATGTGTGTTTGGTGGTGTGTGTTTATCGTTTATTGATTATAACGAAACCGGTAATAGGACCACCGACCCTTGTATTATATTGGCCCAAGTGTATGATAATGGGCGGTGACATCATTGCCTAGCTCTTGCGAGAACTAGGAGGTTCTCGGCGACTAGCCCGGACAGGTAGACGGTCATATGCATCAGTACCATTCCTTGCCGGTAAGTGGGGACTGAGGCAAGTTTCGGGAGATTCTCGTGTCACAAAAGAAGTTGTCTTAGAACAGGATATGACTTAATAATAAGATAATAAACCTGAATTGTGTGCTTTGGAGTATGATGTGTGTTATGATGATTTCCGTGTGTTTGCGCCTTACACCTTGATTCTAATGCTTCGCATATAAGCTAACGGTTTTAAACCGTTTGTGTAGATACTCTGCAGGTTAGGGACGCCGCCGAGTGAGGTGGAGGAGTGGACAACCGGGGGTCGCCGTACATTATAGGACGGGAACGTTTTTGGGTTGTGTTATGTTGTTGGATTATGGTTTATGTTGTATGGTTTCAGATTTCTTTATCGGAGTTTGTGTCGTTTTGAGGACTCGGCTGAGTTTCCACCTTGTATCTTTACATTTCAGTTTCTCGCATACATTATAAACGGTTTTAGTTTTGCCTTTAGTTGTGCCTTGTTGGAAAGGTCCGGTGAAATTGTTGTCAGGCTAAGCGTCGGGACCCATTGTGAGGTCTCGCCCGTAGCATCCCGAGTCCCGCGAATTTGGGGTGTTATAGAGGTAATCACGCATATTAATTGGTCTTGACGCCGTGTAATCCGAAGGATTTACCAAGCCTACAACTCCTTCTTGATCATACTAAGGGAGCTCATCTTCGTATTCATCTCGTTCATCTTCTACAATCATATTATGCAAAACAATGCATGCTCGCATTATTTTCCCAATCTTAATCATATCCCATGAAAGTGTTGGGTTTCCAATGATTGCAAGTAGAGATTGTAAGACTCCAAACGCCCTTTTTACATCTTTGCAAACTCCCTCTTGAACTTGAGCAACTAGTTTAGCTTGAGTAATGTTAATTGTGCGGACAAAAAAAGGCCAAGAAGGCGGCGCATGCGGACTGCGCATGCACTCGGATTGGGGCGCATGCGCAGCCCGCATGCGCTCGGGCCTTTGGCGCATGCACTTGGGGTGCATGAGGATTGCACATACGCCCCAAGGATGTTAGTATTATTAATGTTACAAGTCACCAGGGTGAATGATTGATATTCTAACCGCTGGACAACACCAACATTAGTAACAAAGAACATAGTTGATTTATTGTTATAATAAAATGGGGCGCATGCGGATTAGTAACAAAGAACATCGTTGATTTATTGTTATAATAAAATGGGGCGCATGCGCAGTCCTCGTGTGCCCCACCTGTGAGCTTTGGGGCGGACTCAAAGTCCGCCTACGCCCCAAGCCTTGGCGCATGCGGGCTCCGTCTTGGTGAGGCGTTTTTTCCGCCCCAATAGTAAGTTTGTTTAGCTTTAGGGCTTTGCGGGTGTCGAACAAATTGCACAAATGTGACCCAAGGTGGATAAATAATATCGGTAAGATAATATCCCTTGTTGTATTGTGACCATTAACAATGAAATGGATATATGGTGCCCTACTATGTAAAACGTCATCAAAAACAGGAGAACGATCAAACGTGTTAATATCGTTACACGTACCTAGGACACCAAAAAATTCATGCCAAAACCATAGGTCATGAGATGCCACAACCTCTAGTACAATCATTAGATATCCATGATCTCCACGTGCATACTGACCTTTCCATGCATTTTGGAAATTGTTTCCAAGCCCAATGCATGCAATCAATGCTACCCAACATCCTTACTATACTAAATGTGGAAGTTCCCCAAATGAATAGGGAAATTCCATTTTTGCCCTTACATCTTATATTTTCCACATTTACCCTTGATAATTTACAGGTATTACAACTTGTATTTTTCAATTTTACCACTATCTTTTTTCTCAGCATATACATGTTGCCTTCTTCTCACCTGATGCATGGGTCATCTTCTTTATTTTCGTACATGTGTTGCCTTCTTCTCAGTTTTGACTGCTTGAGTACGAACCTAGCCCAGCCGTCTCTTTTCATCGTCTTTTCCACCACCGCCCCTCCATCTTCTCCCCTCTTACTCTATCCATCCCCTCTCTAGATCTCTCTCAAATTACCTTGAATTATACTCCCAACAACTCTCTCAAATCTCACATCTCTAATCTCCATTGATCTCAGCCTCAACAATTTCGTCGGTTCAATTCCTATACACATCGGTTCTGCATCCGCTCTAGAAACAATACACTTTCAATTTGTTTGTGAGCAGCGATGGAAAGAAAAACGTTTGCAAGACTGTAGATGTTGCTTGTTCATGTTGATATCTCAAGCTTCTGTCAATCTAGCGTATCTCTCAACTATATTTTGTTCTTTCTCGTGTAAGTCTCATTTCTTTATTTTTTTTGTACCTGCTACATTTCTAGGATTTCTTGGTTTGATATGGTTTTAGGTTTACAATGTGATTTTTCAGCCACATCTATTGAAAACGGCACCGTTTTTGTTGTTTACCCGTAGAATGATCTCAAGACCGGAATTCAGACAGCCGAAGATCTGACTCAGATGGGTCTTCAGGTTGAGATGGCTGGTACGCAGTCTAGGAGTAAGTCCCCTAATGTCCCCATGCCTTCAAATACCTCCAATTCTCTTTTTAACTACTCAATTACCTGTGCATGTTGTTAATCTACCTTCACAATAAGATAAATGGTTTACTGTTCAAGTTGTTAATCTACCTTCATTTAAAGTTGTTCTAGCCGTTGCCTGAATTAGTGATTCATACAGGATTTGGGACAGATTTCCCAAAATAAAATTTGGTTTTACAAATCCAGCCATGCACGACATTGCAAGGACCTTTGGGTTTGTAATCTACAACTTTTGCTTTTGTTGTTTAATGGTTTAGTTTCTCTTCTTTTATGTTACAATACCAATTTGACTCGTCCGATTGGTTTCAGATTCTAATGTTGAATATTTAGGCCTTTTTAAGCTTTTAATTTTTGCTGATATGTTCATAATCATTTCCAACAATTTTTGTTGATATGTACACTCCCCATCTTGTTGCTGCTTAGTGAATCACAAATGGAGGTGAAGTATTTACTGAAATTTTTAACACTCTATTTGGATTACTAAATGTGTAATTTATAAAAGCTGATTCTATGATTTTATATCTAACTTGTTTGTGATCTTAAATTACAACAATTATCAACTGAAGAATTGCTAGAAATGGTGCCATAGTTTGCTCTTGTCGTGCTCTATCTATTCTTTATTGATCTCAATTTCAGTTATTTGTTTTGTTTAGAACAATTTGAGATTTTATTTTTTGGAATTGTGTTGTTATTTCATACTTGTCGTACAAACACCATGATTCACGGTTTTGCGAGTTTCTAATCGAAGGAGAAAGCCCCAACCTGGTCATGTGAGTAAGTAACACAATCGATTACCTCATCTCTCTCTATATACGTTTATATTATTATACAATATTTTTGTTGGTCTAAAATGAGGGTTAGGAAAATTGCAGATTATCTGTCGAACTAATATGTGATAATAAGTGTGCCAGGTAATTGTATTGTATAATGTTGAAAGAATCTGCTCATTTTCTTTTTCTTTGTTGTACTACTTAAGTGAGCTTCTTTTATCCTGCACTCTTTCTCACCGTGGTTTAGCGAATGAGGAACTACAATCTGTATCATTCGTTAATGTTCCACACTTCCACCTTGTACAAGGTTTCTGAACTTTTTTGGTTCCAAGGTCTTGTGTTTGATCTACTTGTCACCCTCTTGTTACTTTGAGAATGTTGCATGTATATGGAAGAAAAAAAATGTTTGATCTTGAAATTTTTTTGATACAATAACTGTCAGAGAGGTTATAATTTATGACTTAAGTATCTTTTAAAATAAAGGTGTTATGGTAAGTGTTCTCCTAAAATAAGCTAACGATGTCTTATTTAAGTTCTTTTTATCTTCCCTCTTTTTCCTTTCTATTTTTCTAGTTTTGTGAAGTATTACAAATCCCTAGTCCCCGGGATGTTTAGTTGTTTCACTTGATTTAGAGAAAAGTACTTTCCACTTTTCTTGATACATATATTACTTAACTCACCTTTCTCGAGTGATATCTTTTCCAATTTTCATCTCTGTCACTATTTTGAAGTTTGTGCATTACACTTAGTAAAAATGGTTCTTCTTCATGTTCAATTTGTCAATACAAATATCTACTAATGTGAAGAAAAAGATGGAAATTTTAATCCACAAGAAAATGCACCTAGCAAAGCTCAAGTTGTTAAAGTGTAGCCCATAGCTGCCCCATCCATCTTTGTTGATGAACTTAAAGATATTACAGATGACTTTGGGGCAACTGCTTTGATAGGAGAAGGCTCGTAGGGAAGAGTTCTATATGGAGTTCTTAAAAAATGAGTGTGTTGCAACTATTAAGAAGTTTCGACGGCAACAAACAACCTGATGACGAGTTTCTATCTCAGGTTCAAATTTTGAGTTGTATAGTATCACCTTCATCTATTGAGGAATATTGTGGAGCAACCACACAAACTGATCTCTTTCTTTTGTGGATGTTCATGGTTTCACGTTCAGCTAAATTAAATAGAGGAAAGATATCTTTCAACTGTCATCTTATTTTGTTGTCAAATTTTGTACAAGCAACTTGTTTGGTAATTAATAGATGCTACTATTGAGCCAGTTGTAGTCTGTATCCAATTCCTGAAGTGAAGAGCATTGATCGATGGTATGTGGAAAAAAAAAACAATAGTTAAAATACATATTTCTATCTACACTATATCAAAAATTCAACGGTGGATGTTCGTTCTAAGGCATCGAAAATAATTCTTAAAGACGGCAGTTTATAAGCAAAAATCCTGAAAGTTAAAAGTGATGGCAAAGGTCCTAAGTTTGAGTCCAATCTACCCAGTCCCGAACCTGCTCCTTGCTCCAACAGTAACCTTACTAACTTAAAAGCAACAATAGTTAAAGACTATCCTACTCACCCGCTCAACAAGGGAGGACGCCCGGGCAGGGTCGATCGGCGAAGGAGGAACTCCGGCGTTGGCCCATCGTCGACCAGCAGGGTCCGTTCTGACTATGGCAGAAGGCTGAAACTATCGGCGTTTACCTCGGCGGGGCGGTGTTGACGTCGGTGAGATTAGGAGACACCCGCACGCGTCTGGATGGAGGCTACTGCTTCCGGGTTCGCTGGTGCCATTACAGATTGCAGAGGACGGCGGTAGGGGTGGTGTTTGACGAGGACAGAAGGATGGGAAGAGGGCGAGTAAGAGAGGAGGCAAAGTAGCAACGGTCCGTAATTGTATGGTTGCAGCATCGACGTGACCCTCCTGGCTCCCGGAGAAGACGTGGTGGTGTCCCCGGCGATTCCTCCGGTTCGGCGGTGAGGGCTACGCAGCAATACAGTGACATGGGTGGTGGTTTCCTTCAGAAGCGTGAAGCCATGGTTGCGGTAGATATGAGTTAGGTTTAGCATTGGTTAGGATTAAAGGAGTCAGATTAGGTTAGGTTAATTAGGGTTTACATTAGGGAGAGATTAATTAGGTTATAAGAAAAAGGCTTTAAGGTGCGGCTGGGCTAGTAGAGAACCGGATCCAGCAGACCAGTCTTCTCTCTACTGGGCCGATCCATTAGGAAAAGAAAAACAAGTTTTGGGCCGGTTACAAGTAGTAGAAGAAGTGGGCTTGTCACAAGTGTAAATGTATTTAAGCATATAAGGATTTTGTTGAGAGCCTATCATTTTATGTGGTTTAAGTCACATAAAATGATAGACCTTTTTTTTGTTTAACGGATCGAAATCCGGCTTGACTCGGAACTAAAAGGAATAAAGATTCCGGATATTACATCAGTGCCTCCTTAAAATAAGTTTCGTCCAGAAACTTAGAATAATGTATCTAGTCACACTACCTCCATAAATAGATTTGTATAAGTTGGTCTCGTTAAATTTCGTTTTCTAACATGCAACTCCTCAATCATCAATAATCAGGCAACACATAGAAGAGGACGCAATCATTCAATCCAAGGTAAAATTGTAAAAAGTCAAACAACACAACATCCGAGTACTAACTCGTCGGTATAGAAGTAGTAGCTAACCCCGCCCCCCAAAGAACTCGGGATAATTACGTCTAATACTATCCTCTATCTCCCAAGTGGCCTCTTTGGCTCCTCATCTAGACCACTGGATCCTCAACATCGGTATCTCCTTGGACCGCAGACGTCTAATACTGCGCTCCAGGACAGATACTGGGTACTCCACAAAAGTATGATCTGACTCAACTATTAGGTCCTCATGGCTGAGGATGTGCCTCGGGTCTGAAATGTACTCTCTCGGCTGAGATACATGAAAGACCGGATGGACGCCCTCTAGTCTCGGTGGTAGTGCTAATCGGTAGACGACCTCTCTGACTCTCTCCAAAATCTCAAAGTTCCGACATATCAGGGACTCAACTTCCCCTTAATGCCGAAACGCCGGACTCCTCTTGTCGGTGACACTCTCAACCACACCTGAGCACCCACCCTAAACTTCAAGGGTCGACGACTTTTGTCGGCGTAGGACTTCTTGCGACTCTACTGCTAACATCCGCTCCCGAACTAGGACAATCGGAGTGATGTCATCTTGTATCTGATCTGGAGCTACTCAATCAGCTCTGCTAGGCTCATCCCAGCACAATGGCGTGCGACATCTCCGCCCGTACAAAGCCTCATAAGGGGCTATCCCAATAGACGCATGCCAACTGTTATTGTACGAAAACTCTACCAGTGGAAGATGATCTTGCCAAACATGTCCTCAATCTAGTACACAAGCCCGCAACATGTCCTCTAACGTCTGGATGGTCCTCTCAGACTGACCGTCAGTCTGTGGGTGGTAAGCAGTGGTAAAGTGGAGACTCGTCCCCAAAGCAGTATGTACCTGCTGCCAAAACCTCGAGGTGAAACGTCCATCTCTGTCAGAGACGATAGTCCTCGGTACTCCATGAAATCTCACAATATGCCTGGTGAACTCCTCAACTAGACGACTTACCGGCCACGTTTCCTTAATCGGAATGAAACGTGCGGTCTTCGTCATACGGTCTACCACTATCCAAATAGCATCAAAACCTCTATTGAGCCTCAACCCTGTGACAAAATCCATAGATATATCCTCTCACTTCCACTGTGGTACTAGAAGCGGGTGAATCTCTCCTCCGGACCTATGATGCTCAATCTTGACATGCTGACAGGTCGCACACTGAGCTACATACCGAGCCACGTCGGGCTTCAAACCACCCTACCAGAAGGACCGTCCACATCCTTGTACATCTTACTCGCTCCAGGATGTACTGAGTATGGAGTAGCATGAGCCTCACCTAGTATCCTCTGTCTCAACTCACTGTCCGACAGCAAACAAACGCGGTCCTGACGTCTCATCACTCTATCAACACCAATAGTGAACTGTGGTGCCTCATCTCGAGACATCCTGTCTCAGATCCTGGTTAAAGTCGGGCAAGTCTCCTTCTTTTGCCGGATCTCATCCAACAGGTCAAGAAGTAACTCCAAAGTAGCCAACTGACTATCTGTATCGGGAAACTGAATCTCTATCTCTAACCAAGCCAAGTCTCTCTACAATTGAGTTGTACTGTCAACCGGCTATTGCATTCTCCCGAGGCGTCTTCCGACTCGAAGCGTTAGCAACTACATTCGCCTTTCCGGGGTGGTAGGTAGTCTCAAGGTCGAAATCCTTGATCAACTCTAGCCACCACCTCTGGCGGTTATTCAACTCCCGCTGAGTGAATATGTATTTCAGACTCTTACGGTCTGTGAGAATCTGACATGTCGCCCCATAGAGATAGTGATGCCAGATCTTAAGAGCATGGACCACTACAGCTAACTCTAGGTCGTGTGTGGGGTAGTTTTCCTCATACGTCTTCAACTGTCAAGATGCATAGGTTATGACCTTGCCCCTCTGCATCAAAACACACCCCAAGCCCAGCTTGGATGCGTCACTGTATGCCACAAAGTCATCTGTATTCTTTGTATGCTAAATATGAGATGCATATGATTTTCTCAAAAATCAAATTCCCGCATCGCATTCATGATATTTTCCTTATACTCATGTCGTTTTACCTTCTTTAAACCGTTACCACCAGTAGGGTAGTTAAATCCCTTTGAGTTTCCTCGTATACGCCTTACGGACCACGTTGGTTGGTCTTATTACTTTGATCATCAGTCGAGCTTGAATTTTCATTGGAGTACCACCATTTCTCAATAAACTCTTATATATATATATACCCTTTTCGGTAATCATCTTATTGGGGAGATACCGGATCTATATAACAACCTTTAGTCATTCAACTTTACTCTTCCTCATATCTGTTTTTGCTAACATGTAGATCCCATTTGCAATCACCTCACAACTCGATCAGACATTTCACCAAGGCTTTAACTCATACACTCTATGTTTGTGCCGCTTCTATTATTCCAATTATTCTGTGTCCCATCTTTAATCACAAGGGCTTCCTCTGTCAATCTAGATAGTTTGATCCCGCCTTCTCTCGGAGGAGCATCCTCAGTCCTACTTGTGTGAAATGCTAAGGCATAGGACATGTTCACAATCATCTGTTTCTTCTTACTCTTCTAGTTCTTCTTACAGGGATCCCTTCATACTAACTTTGATATGTATCTTTCCTTCGTCAGTAGTAAGTAACTACTCACAACAATGCTCTTTACACCATTACTATCATCAATGGTCATTACCGACGTCAAGAGCTTCTCTTTAATTTCTTTATTAGAGTTATCATATTGGACTCATTCAATGTTACCGTCAAGGCTACTAGTACTTGTATTGATTTAAATTCACCATTGTCGTCGTTGATCTCTGGAAGAAATTCACTAGATGTCGATAAAATTTCTTTATAACCTTGTGGTTAATATTCTTATCTGTCAACCAACCATCACTAGTTAGCCCACACGTGTAAATTCTCTGTTGTTACCCATTAGTCTGTAGTTGACCTTCTATAAGATCGTATACTTACTTTTCTTCTATATCTTTTGAGGTTTGATATACGAAGTGAAAATAATTTTCTTCCATTTATACTCCTTTATCTCCTTCTACAAATTATTACACTCCTATAAGAGCACTATACTCTTACGAGTCTAGTTGTATTTTCGTCTTCCGTCAACGGGCTTATCAATTCTTCTACGGTAACTTGTAGGCATTTCTCTATGATTCTTTTTACCTGAGTTAGTGTCCACTTGCGGTTCTCTGTTATGACCCGCTAGTGTTATTAACTTAAATCCCTTCGTGAGTGGGAAGTTAATTGAGACCCTCTTTTTCACCAAGACCATTCTCCTACACCTTCCTTCCTTGGGGTGCTGCTTGTACTTCCGCCTTTATAGAAATTTGGTTTTTGTTGTATCCCTATCCTTGTTGTAATTCTTGTGTGTTCTAGGAGGTCACACCACTTCCATGTTGGTGATATCTGCCTTCCACTTTCTAGCAACCTGTAAGCTTCCCTTTTTCGGCTCTTTAATCCTTCGTATTTGGGGTGGACAATATATCTCATCTTGACTCCAACACTTATGATTGTCTCGGTTTTTCCCATCTTGATTGTGGTGGCAAGTAGCTTTTCGAGAGTGATCATCTTCCGCTCTGCTTCTAGCCTCAAACTTTCACCTTCTGATCCGTCAGTAAGCTTAGATTCAATGCCTCTTGTTTGGATCGCTACTATATTTCACTTTGACTTTCATGCCCATGTGCGTTTCAGAAGATATCCGCTTTGTTTGTAACGTTGCTTTACACCACACTTGAAAGAACCTATAGTTTGTCTCTTCCCAACTGTATATTTGCCGGTCATCCAACGCTTTTCCGGAACTACTCTCATGTATATTCTTCATTTGATCCTATTGAGTTGACTCAAGATTCCCTTCTTGTCATCGTGGTTGGTGTTGTCATTTAGGCTTCACTTTTCCACCTCGACGTTCCTCAACAAGCTCGAAGGAGTTGTCCGCCGTTAGTCTACCCTAATGCTCATAAGCTGAGCGTACATATCCTTACGTTGAAACCCTTCAATTATACTTAGGTGTGTCAACTGAATGAGGATCTCATACTGTTATCTCCGTTAAGGGTATACTATAACTATAAATTATACTAATATTCGGCATATGCTTATCTACATCACCTATCATTATAATCAAGATAATAAGTCCAAAGAGAGTAACAACCTAAAGTCCATACTAAGCATACTGAGATCCGCGGTAGTAGTGGTGGTCAGCCGTACTTTCTATTCCCAACCAGACTATGCATGCATTTGAAAACCAAAAGTCCTTTTTAAAACTCAGATCCCTTTTTGGGTTATGCTTAAGTACTTATTCGGTCTTTCAGAAGATTTCAAGTGCCATTGTTGTCAACCTAGAGCTCTGATACCATGTTGTAACACCCCGAATTTTCAGAACTCGGGACATTACTGGTTAGGACCTCACAATGGGTCCCGACTGTTAGCATGAAAAATTGTGATATTTTAGGCACGTTTTCTAAGTGTATTTCATCCTTATTGATAGTCATTGATAAAGCATTGAAGCATTTGTGAGTTAGTTTATCTATTTTGTCGATATAGAGGTCTACATAAGCTTTGTGTTGATTGTAGGCGATCAAGAGCTAATTCCGAACGGATTGAGAAAGATTGGAGTGTGATTGAGCATGTCCAAGGATGAAGACATCTCTAGGAGCTAAGTAAGGTGCTAACTTGAAGAATAGCACGAGGATGAGGAAAATCACGAACTACCTCTAAACCACGCTCTAAAATACGGCCGTACTAAATTCCACGTTCAAGTCCACGGCCGTGGAACCTTGGCAAGAGAGGCGTGGTGCATTCCAGCAACTTACACGGCCGTGGAAGGTTGTGACAAACCGTGACCACTTTCCACGCTCTAAATTACGGGCGTGGAACTCTTCCACGACCGTGATCTCGGCGATCTTTTACGCAATATTATAAGCCACGATCTTCTACGCAATGGGCAGGGCCAATATTTTATCTTACCCTATAAAAGGACGGAAGAAGAGAGATTCCGTCACCTCTGCTTAGGCTTACACTTCGGCTTACCCTAGTTTTACACTTTGACGGAGATTGTGATTGAGAGATTTGCGCTTTGCTATTGAGATTTCCAGATTGACGGAAGAGTTGAAGACTTGGAAGATTGTTCGTAAAGAGAGTACGCTTCATCTTAGGTTTGATTAGAAGACGGATTGACATCCCGTTCTTCGTTCTTATCTAAGATTTGTGATTGTTTGCGTTATTCCGAAACTATTGCATCATTGTTCTATACTTGTGGATTTGAGATTGATTTAAGGTTTATTGAAGGTTTTCGGAAGTTTTCATCTTTCATTCTTTTAAATCTTGAATTTGATATCAATATGACTGTTGTTGGCTAAAACCCTTTAGCAATTCTAAGGTGAAGGGTTGATAGTTGTGGCTTAGATGATGATAGATCGATCGTAAACAGATTGGGCCCTGAAAGTTAGAGAGAATCGCCGACGAACCTAATCCACGGTCTGTTCTTGAGCTTCCACGGCCGCGGAAATCAAGAACTAACCGTAATTTTGTGTTAAGTTACGAACTTGCTTTTACTTTAATCCAAAGTTAAAGATTTGCTTTAACTTAGTCTTGGCTTGCCTTTTCTAGGTGGTAGTGAAGCCTCAACAACCTCTACCTCGATTGTGAGTGTCACAACCTTAATCGGTTTAGTTAGTCTTGATCCTTGGATTACAAGTTTGGGTATTTGACATTAATTCTCACCTTTAGATCTTTTCTATATTGAAGCCTCAACAACCTTTATAGAGAGTGTCTTTTAGGTGGGTCATATAAGGTTTTTGGAACTTCACCGTACGATTACCTTACATTCGTATACCTTTGTATACCTCAACTCTGTCCTTATATCTTTAGTATATCTTAAATCGATTGCCACAGCTGGATACCTGGATCTTTAGGATTGTTGTTTTCCCAATATATTGAAAAGCTTCATACACTTACTTGTTCGATAATCTGAAATTGGATTTAACCCCCCAAATCCCTGTGTTCGATACTCTGGAATTCTTGCTCAACTATATCGATCCGTACACTGCGGGTTCACTTGCTTGATTTCTAGTTTTATAATTAAAGCTTATTTGCACGCACGCTAAGTGGCGAACAAGTTTTTGGCGCCGTTTCCGGGGATTTGGTCTAGGCCGAATTCGGTTTTCGCTTGTTGAGCTTGGGAGCTCTTCCTTTGTTATTTGATATCATCTTTAGTGTATGCGCATGTCTAGGAACACCGAAG
Source organism: Fagopyrum homotropicum (assembly GCA_033239125.1). Classification (NCBI taxonomy): domain Eukaryota; kingdom Viridiplantae; phylum Streptophyta; class Magnoliopsida; order Caryophyllales; family Polygonaceae; genus Fagopyrum; species Fagopyrum homotropicum. The sequence continues at coordinate 47,212,430 of BSWB01000001.1, read as the reverse complement.
ACCTCTTACCTCTTGATCAAGAGCTTGAGAGGACTTTGAGGAGAAAGCGTAAGGAAAAGAAAATGGCTGAAGAAGTAGAACGTGATTACCAAACAGAGTTAGCGGAAAAGGACGCTCAACTCCAGTGGAGTGAGAAGACTCGTAGAGAGGAAATGGATCGTCATCAATCTAAAGTTGATGATCTAACTGATATGATGTTCCAAATGAGGATGGAAATAAGCGACCTTAAGAGAAGGGATAGCAGGAAATCCTCAAGAAGGTCATCAAGATCGGCTAGAAGTCATTCATCCGCTGATGATAGTGACTCTTCCATGCCACCACTAGAGGACATTGATCCGACAATCAATGTCAATCCGTTCGTTCCACGGCCAGCTGCCAACCGACATGTTCCACCTAGGAACGCAAGGGTCAAACGTGTGGATGATGAGCCAAGAACTCTTGGCCAAAGGATGGATCCAACACAACAACCACGCCGTTTAGGTGTGAACTTTGATGCTGACGATGTACAAGGGTTTAGCTTCAACCCGCAGGTTATTACTCTTGTTCGCCAAAACCAATTTGGCGGAACAAGCGCTGAATCTCCACACCAACACCTACAAAATTTTGAGTGTATGATGGAGACGATGAAGCCGAAGAACGCGACTACCAACAACTATAAGCTCAAGCCTTTCTTCTTCTCCTTGAAGGGGAAGGCATTGTCTTGGTACCAAGCTCTTCCTAGTGGGAAACTAGACACGTGGAAAGACCTTTCCGCGGAGTTCCTCACTAAGTTCTTTCCGCCATCCAAAACAGCGGAATTAAGAGGTAAGATTAATGCATTTTCCATGAGATCTAATGAGAGTTTGTTTCAATCTTGGGAAAGATTTTAGGATTTGCTCTCGGATTGCCCTCATCATGGCATATCCAAACTAGCACTTTTGGAGATATATTATAAAGGGCTGGATGTGGAGACACAATTCAAGCTCCAATCCCTCTCATGTGGTACATTCATGGACATGAGAGAAGATGACGCTTGGGACTTCATTGAGAAGAAAGCTAGGGTCATAGAGAAGTATTCTCACCGGAAAGTGGAGGGAAATCGTGTGGAGCAAGGAGCAAAGCTCACACATGAGGCTCAATCTCAAATCTTTTCTCTCAACAAAGAGATTAAAGAGTTGAAGGAAGCTATCAAGACTAACTTTCCAAAGCAACAAGGAAAAGATGTTGGCTATTTGGGCAACAACAACAACAACGGTGGTGAGAATACAAACCGCAACAACAACAATAACCGGAACAATAACCGGAACAATTGGAATAACAACAACAACCGGAACAACAATTGGAACAACAATAGGGGTTCAAACAACAACAATTGCCGCTCCAATCAACAAAACTCCGGTAATTCTTATCCTTCCAATTCAAATTCACTAACTCCACCTTCCTCTTCTTCTACTCCTTTGAAAAGCCAGGGGCAAACATCTAATGGAGGAGCACTTCGGGGAAGGAGAAGCCCGATCCCATGTTGGAGACGATCTTGGGAAAGCTTCAAGGGTTAGAGACTCGCATCATCAAGGTTGATGATCACATAACTAAGGTTGATAAAGCCCAAAAGGTTTTAGAAAACCAAATGTTTACTCATGCGGAGGAAGTTTCTAGGAATCAAGGGAAACTTCCAGGAAAAACGGAGGACAACCTAAAGGGAAGGGTTATGGCAATCACAACTAGGAGCGGAGTGACAACCACCGATCCGCAACCTAAGTTTGTTGAAGTCTCCGTTGAGAAAGAAAAAGAGAAGGGGAAGGAGAAGAAAGATGTCTACGTTCCTCCTCCGGCTTACAAACCTCCCCTACCATTCCCTCAATCTAGAGCAAGAGCGCGTCTAGATAAACAATTTGGTAAGTTCATAGAACTCATGAGCAAATTGCATATTAACATACCTTTCATTGATGCTACTGTAGGTATGTCGGCTTATGGCAAGTTCTTAAAGGAGCTCCTCTCCAACAAGAGGAAGCTAGAAGATTTTGGAGAGGTTAAGATGAGTTCGGATTCTTCGGATCTCATCAAGACCATGAAGGAGAAAATGCCCCCAAAGCTAAAGGATCCGGGGTCATTTTGCATTCCCATAGGAGTGGGAGATGTCACATATGATGCATTATGTGACTTGGGAGCAAGTGTGAGCATCATACCACTTGCATTATGTAGGAAGATCGGTTTAGGCGACCCTAAACCGGTGAAGATGACGTTGTACATGGCGGATCGATCCATCACTCGTCCCGTCGTTATTGTAGAAGACGTCCCGGTCAAGCTAGGTAAATTCTTTGTACCCATTGATTTTGTTGTGCTTGACATTCCTGTAGATAGTCCGGTCCCGATCATTCTCGGAAGACCGTTTCTTGCAACATCCGGCTGCATAGTCGATTGCAAGAATGCTAGACTCGCCTTTGACATAGGAGAAGAGAAGGTAGAGTTCGTTCTTTCCACTCTAGTGAAGGAGCCAATCTTTGATGAGGATATATTCAATATCCAAGATGAAGAAGGGTTGTCTAGAGAGGAGGTAAGTGCTATTCTCTTCAAAGATCCTTTGCAAAAGGTTATTACTATGAGTCTAATGAATGTAGGAGAAGAAGAGGAGTACAATGAGGCAATTGAAGCCTTAGAAGCACAAGATGAAGTGTGTGAAGAGGAGTTTGAGAAACTCCACGACGAGGCAGAAAACGTACGGATCCACGGCCATACACTATATTCCACGGCCGTGGATTTCACCAACCAAAGCGTGACTCACTCCAGAGGGTTACACGGTCGTGGAGGAAACAGAGCACCCGTAACTACATTCCATGCCCAAAATCACGGCCGTGGAGGATGCAGAGAAACCGTAATTTTGGCCGTGGATGAAGGTAATCATGCCTCTTCGTCAACTTCTCTTGATTCTTCTCCAACACCTTCTACTTCCTTAGACACTTCTAAGGAAGCATCGGAAGCTCCTCAAGAGCCATTGGAAACCCATGCAGCTATGGAGTTGAAACAACTTCCTACACATCTAAGGTACGCGTTCCTATGACCTAACTCTACTTATCCGGTAATTGTTAGTTCCGATTTAACCATAGATGAACATAGTAAGCTTATGGTTGTCCTTAAGAAACATAGGAAAGCTTTAGGTTATACTATAGAGGACTTAGTAGGAATCAAACCTTCCCTATGCATGCATAAAATCTTAATGGAAGAGGACTTTAGGACTTCAAGACAACCTCAAAGGCGGTTAAATCCGACCATGAAAGAGGTTGTCAAGAAGGAAATTCTTAAACTTCTTGATGTAGGTATCATCTACCCTATCTCCGATAGCAAGTGGGTGAGTCCGGTTCAAGTAGTTCCGAAGAAGGGAGGAATGACGGTCATCACCAACAAGAATAACGAACTCATTCCTACCCGAACCGTAACCGGATGGCGGATGTGCTAGACTACCGCAAGCTTAACAATGCGACGAGGAAGGATCACTTCCCATTGCCATTCATCGATCAAATGCTTGAAAGGTTAGCGCAACATTCTCACTTCTGTTATCTTGATGGATATAGTGGTTTCTTTCAGATCCCGATACACCCGGATGATCAAGAGAAGACCACATTTACGTGCCCTTGGGGTACGTTTGCTTATAGGAGGATGCCGTTCGGGCTTTGCAACGCCCAGCCACCTTTCAAAGGTGCATGATGGCCATCTTCTCCGAATATATAGAGGAAATCATGGAGGTTTTCATGGATGACTTCTCCGTATACGGTTCCTCTTTTGACAATTGTCTTTCTAACCTTGCTCTTGTGTTACAAAGATGTGAAGACACTAACCTAGTTCTTAATTGGGAGATGTGTCAATTCATGGTTAAAGAAGGCATTGTATTAGGACACCTAATCTCTAGTAGAAGGATCGAGGTGGATAAAGCGAAAATAGAGACTATAAAGAAGCTTCCTCCCCCAACTTCGGTGAAAGGGATAAGAAGTTTCCTAGGACATGCTGGATTTTATAGACGCTTCATAAAGGATTTCTCTAAAATATCAAAACCGCTAACTAACCTATTGATGAAGGATGCAGTTTTTGAGTTTTCGCAAGAATGCTTGGATGCGTTTAACATGATTCGGTAAGCTCTAATTTCAGCTCCTATTATCCAACCTCCGGATTGGAATCTTCCCTTTGAGGTTATGTGTGATGCTAGTGACGTAGCTATAGGAGTTGTTCTTGGACAAAGAAAGGAAGGGCGAACCCATGCCATATACTACGCTAGCAAGACGCTAGATGAAGCGCAGCTCAACTACGCCACTACGGAAAAGGAATTTTTAGCCATTGTTTATGCAATTGACAAATTTCGCTCTTATCTTGTAGGTGCAAAGGTGATTGTATACACGGATCATGCTGCGATCCGGTTCCTCCTTGCAAAGAAGGATGCGAAGCCAAGGCTAATTAGATGGATTCTTCTCCTACAAGAATTCGATCTAGAGATCCACGACAAGAAGGGGTCGGAAAATTCTGTTGCGGATCATTTGAGTCGTCTAACGCATCTAGAAGACGACCATCTACCTATAGATGACTCCTTCCCGGACGAACACTTACATATCATAGAGGAGTGCATCGACGTGATCTCCAAAGATAACGAACCATGGTTTGCTGATTTTGTTAACTATTTGGTTTGTGAGGAGATACCGCCCGGATTATCCTACGCACAAAGAAAGAAGTTCTTTAAGGATGTTTGGGAATACTTTTGGAATGAACCTCTCCTCTTTAAGAGAGGTCCGGATGGCATCATTCGGCGATGTGTGCCGGAAGATGAGATGCAAAGTGTCATCCGCCATTGTCATTCACTACCATGTGGAGGACACGCTAGTTCAAACAAAACTAGCGCTAAGGTATTGCAATCTGGATTCTTTTGGCCTACTTTATTTAGAGATGTGCAAACCTTTGTTTCCTGCTGCGATGCTTGTCAAAGAACAGGAAATATCTCTAGGAGGAATGAGATGCCTCTCAATAACATCCAAGAGATGGAGATTTTCGATGTTTGGGGAGTTGACTTTATGGGACCGTTCCCATCATCTTGTGGAAACCAATATATACTCTTGGCGGTAGATTACGTTTCTAGATGGGTGGAAGCAATTGCCTCTCCCACCAATGATGCCATGGTAGTGGTCAAGTTCTTTAACAAGAGCATCTTCCCACGATTTGGGACACCAAGGACTATCATTAGTGATGGAGGTTCTCACTTCATTGCCCGGCGCTTTGAAGCTCTTCTAGCTAAGTATGGGGTTACTCATAAGATCGCCACCCTTTATCATCCACAAACTAGTGGACAAGTTGAGATCTCAAACCGGGAGATCAAAGGAATCCTAGAGAAGACGGTTTCAAGGACAAGGAAGGATTGGTCCTTGAAACTTGATGATGCATTGTGGGCGTACCGGACTGCGTACAAGACTACCATAGGAACCACACCATACAACCTTATGTATGAGAAGTCTTGTCACTTACCGGTAGAGTTAGAGCACAAGGCGTTTTGGGCAATCAAGTGGCTAAATTTCAGCATGAAGGAAGCAGGAGAGAAACGTCTCTTGGACCTTAATAAGTGAAGAACTCCGCTTGAACGCTTATGAAAACACTAAGATTTATAAGGAGAGAGCAAAGCGTTGACATGATAAGCATATCATTCCAAAGGACTTCAAAGAAGGAGATCAAGTTCTCCTCTTCAATTCAAGGCTTCGTCTCTTTCCAGGTAAACTTAAATCTCGTTGGACCGGACCTTTTCTAATCAAACGTATTTTCCCCCATGGTGCAGTTGAAGTATGGGGTGAAGCGGGCGGAAGCTTTAAGGTGAACGGTCAACGAATCAAGAAGTATACGCCGGAACTCCAAGCTGAAGAGTTCGCGCCCACCGCACTCGAATAAGTGCGAATATGGTCTAGCTACGGACCTTAAACAAAGCGCTTCTTGGGAGGCAACCCAAGGTATTACATTTACGTTTTTGTTTTTTGATTCATAGATTAGCTTAGTTTAGACGTTTTTGCTTTGTTTTGCCTTCGATACCTCCGGTATGTTCGTGTTTTTGGATGTAGGAACAGTGGGAAAAGAAAAGAGTAAGTTTGAAGAAACGTGACGAAACTTGGACTTTGGAGCATTACAGAGAGTTCCACGGCCTAAACCACGGTCGTGGAACCCTCTGAGACCGTAATTTACAAAAGCCTTTGAAAAATCACCAAAACCACGGTTCCGTACATTTCCACAGCCGTGGAACCCCCCGACAGACCGTGATTTTCAAAAATTTTGACCGCCACTATATAAACCACGCTCTTCACAAAAACACAACATCACAAAACCCATTCCACGCCCTAAACGCCGATTTGCCTCCCCTCACCTCAATTCTTCGTTCGTTAATCGTTTTTAATGATTCTTTGGCCAAAATAGAAGCAAATCCGATCACCAACAAGATCCAAGCAACAATTCGAGCGGCAATTCATCAAGGAAAGCAGAATTCGGATTTGAAAATCCGAAAACCTAGGTTTTTTCGCTTTTCTCTATCTTTGTCGATTTGGTCTTGAAATTGCTAGATTTTTTAGGAATAATTGATTGGAATTGGAAGAGAATTAGTCTAGGACTGCTGCTGTGAAATTTGGTGTGATTTTGCTGAGTTTTGAGAAAATCGAGACAAACCACGGTTCCTGTAGCTTCCACGGCCGTGGACACCAAGAACAAACCGTGGTTTTTGCCAGAACATGGATTTTGTGAGGAGAGTGTCCGGTAGGAATAAGGGCAAGAACAAAGATAAGGATAAGAGTAAAAAGAGGAAGGGCAACCCCTCTTCCTCTTCCTCCTCTAGAGCTCCACCACCATGGTCTACACAGGCACCGCCGCCACCAGCACCAGCACCTTCAGATGCACCGGGATGGTACAACCAGCCGCCTGGTTGGTATGAGTAGTTGCCAGAGTGGGCTACCAGCCTTTCCGATAGGGTCGGAGCTTTGGAGATCCGCGCTGACGCTAGGGACGCACGTATGGACGACCTTGACCACATGATGAGAGACGTCTACCGCCAGCAGTTCGGGCGGTACTACGATCCCAGCTTCTCTCCATTTCCACCTCCACCGCAGTGACGACCTTGCATGATCGACAGTTTAGCCGCTCCACCACCGTTTTGTGAGTTCTTTTTCTTTCTTTCTTTTCTTCTTTTTCTTTTATTTGAACATTAGGGACAATGTTTGTTCCAAGTATGGGGTGGGGTGTGACTAATAGTTTGTAATAACTCTTACTCACTTTATTTGCTTCTATTGAGACTATCTTGCATGTTTCATTCTATTGTCGATCATGAAAAATAATTTGAAAAACCCATAAAAATTGAAAATTTTTGAAAATTTTGTGCTTCTAAGGATAGAGATGATTTCTATGATAATCACCACTTGTGAATTGAGTTTTGATGACAATCGCATGCTTAAACGAATAGTGAATTGAAAAGAAATTGAATGAGTTGATTATTCCTCTTTTGCAAATTTCATAATGTGATGAATGTTACTTAAATCATGTTGAGGAATTAAGGTTGAAATCACATAATAAGTTCTTATGCTTCTTTTTGAGATGATTAAGGCAATTCGATTTTCTTTCTTCTTTCTTTGATCATTTAGCCCCTTATTGAAATATTGACCTCCTTTACCTATCCGGGAATTTGGAGGAGTTGAATGAAAAAGGCATGTTTGATGTGGGAGGGCCATGAAAGCAATATTTTGCATTCAAAGGAATAGAAAGAAATTATAGATTTGGGGAAGTCAATCATGACGATAAGTAACTCGGCACCATTCACATAGCCGGGTGTTTGTGTCTTGCCAAAGTCGGATTGAGCGATATTCCTAGCGGATTATGGTATGTGCGCTAAGGGTTTGAGGCATCTCATAAAAATTGAGAAACGCCAATCTCCTAGGCTTCGGTTTTTGTGCACCTCTATCCATAACTCCAAAAGTAAAGTCGAAAAATGAAAAGAAGAGAGCGAAACTCTAAGTTGAAAGTGCTGCGGAAACCGCAAGAGAAGAAGAAAAGAGTAGTTGTCCACTTTCCCGGATTCATGCACCACATTCCTTAAAGTTTTCCTCCCCTTTCCATATTCTAGACCTTGTTTGAAAGTCCTTAAGATCAAAAGAATGTTATATGGCTTGGTGATCTAAATTGAAGTTTCTTATGATTGATTTTGATAATGTTTGAAGGTTATGATATTTACATGGAAGTTTGATTGATTCATGAGCTTTATTTACCCTTTACTCTTTGATTATGTATATGAAAGTCTTATAAACGAATGAAGCAAGATTTGAGAATGATCTATTGATTAGAAGGCACATTCATCCAAAAGAAGTTTTGCTTTGAGAAGGTACACATATTTCATCCTAACTTAAGTTTTAAGGCTTTTGAAAGACCTTGCTTAGGGACAAGCAAGTGGCAAGTATGGGGTTATTTGTTAGCATGAAATATTGTGATATTTTAGGCACGTTTTCTAAGTGTATTTCATCCTTATTGATAGTCATTGATAAAGAATTGAAGCATTTGTGAGTTAGTTAATCTATTTTGTCGATATAGAGGTCTACATAAGCTTTGTGTTGATTGTAGGCGATTAAGAGCTAATTCCGAACGGATTGAGAAAGATTGGAGTTTGATTGAGCATGTCCAAGGATGAAGACATCTCTAGGAGCTAAGTAAGGTGCTAACTTGAAGAATAGCACGAGGATGAGGAAAATCACGAACTACCTCTAAACCACGCTCTAAAATACGGCCGTACTAAATTCCACGTTCAAGTCCACGGCCGTGGAACCTTGGCAAGAGAGGCGTGGTGCATTCCAGCAACTTACACGGCCGTGGAAGGTTGTGACAAACCGTGACCACTTTCCACGCTCTAAATTACGGGCGTGGAACTCTTCCACGACCGTGATCTCGGCGATCTTTTACGCAATATTATAAGCCACGATCTTCTACGCAATGGGCAGGGCCAATATTTTATCTTACCCTATAAAAGGACGGAAGAAGAGAGATTCCGTCACCTCTGCTTAGGCTTACACTTCGGCTTACCCTAGTTTTACACTTTGACGGAGATTGTGATTGAGAGATTTGCGCTTTGCTATTGAGATTTCCAGATTGACGGAAGAGTTGAAGACTTGAAAGATTGTTCGTAAAGAGAGTACGCTTCATCTTAGGTTTGATTAGAAGACGGATTGACATCCCGTTCTTCGTTCTTATCTAAGATTTGTGATTGTTTGCGTTATTCCGAAACTATTGCATCATTGTTCTATACTTGTGGATTTGAGATTGATTTAAGGTTTATTGAAGGTTTTCGGAAGTTTTCATCTTTCATTCTTTTAAATCTTGAATTTGATATCAATATGACTGTTGTTGGCTAAAACCCTTTAGCAATTCTAAGGTGAAGGGTTGATAGTTGTGGCTTAGATGATGATAGATCGATCGTAAACAGATTGGGCCCTGAGAGTTAGAGAGAATCGCCGACGAACCTAATCCACGGTCTGTTCTTGAGCTTCCACGGCCGCGGAACTCAAGAACTAACCGTAATTTTGTGTTAAGTTACGAACTTGCTTTTACTTTAATCCAAAGTTAAAGATTTGCTTTAACTTAGTCTTGGCTTGCCTTTTCTAGGTGGTAGTGAAGCCTCAACAACCTCTACCTCGATTGTGAGTGTCACAACCTTAATCGGTTTAGTTAGTCTTGATCCTTGGATTACAAGTTTGGGTATTTGACATTAATTCTCACCTTTAGATCTTTTCTATATTGAAGCCTCAACAACCTTTATAGAGAGTGTCTTTTAGGTGGGTCATATAATGTTTTTGGAACTTCACCGTACGATTACCTTACATTCGTATACCTTTGTATACCTCAACTCTGTCCTTATATCTTTAGTATATCTTAAATCGATTGCCACAGCTGGATACCTGGATCTTTAGAATTGTTGTTTTCCCAATATATTGAAAAGCTTCATACACTTACTTGTTCGATAATCTGAATATGGATTTAACCCCCCAAATCCCTGTGTTCGATACTCTGGAATTCTTGCTCAACTATATCGATCCGTACACTGCGGGTTCGCTTGCTTGATTTCTAGTTTTATAATTAAAGCTTATTTGCACGCACGCTAAGTGGCGAACACCGACCTCAGTTTGACAACAATATTATTAGGATCTTGCAACAAGACACAAATAAGAAAAGTTGAAATTCATAAAATGGTATTTTTAAAGGAATGAATGCAACAACGTCTAACAACCTATAGTACTTAAACAACAAAAAAAGACTAACTGTCTTAACAAGAGGAATGGACAACAAAACAACAACCCAACCCCCACTCTAAGGAGTACTGAGACCCGGCTGACCACTACTTCCGGATCACTCAGCTGCTACTCTAACATGCGGTAAATCTAAAAACACAACAAAACAAGCATTAGCTAGCTATCTAAACATTAGAAGAATAATAATAGCACACACACACACATAGCAAAAGTAAACACTGAACATGCTTTCAAACAATCCATTTATTATCTTCATTTAAGTCATTCACTCTTACTAATGATACTTATTTTGTGACACGAGGGATTCCCAAACCTCGCCTCTGCCCCCGTGTAACCATCAGGAATGGATCCGATGCATCTCACCTTGTACCTGTATGGTCTGGGTATAGAGAACCTCCCAGTCTCCTGGCAGAGCTGGGCAGTGATGTCACGGCCTGTTATACATACACTTGGGCCTTAAAACATAACAACAACGGTCGTCCTAACAAGTTATTATTATAGCACACATTGCACACACACAACCATTATCACCCAACTAATATCCAGAAACCAGCTAAGTAAGTCGCAAGGACTTACCTGAACCAAATCACACTCTCTCAAAACTCAACTCGGTATGTACCCGTGGTAACTCAAACGCTTGTCAAACAAGGAATGTGGATCAAAATCACATTCCCAAACTCTTAGAAGTTATAAACTTCTAAGTTGTACAATCTCATGAAGAGCAGATACGGAAAAAGGTTTCTCTTAGGGTAAAAGACTATTTTGCCCCTGATCCCGAATTCCAAGAATAATCTATAACTTAGTTCCAAATCCTCCCTTGAAACCTAATTTCATAAACTAGTTCTCACAAGATGGCTTGCTAAAGATTTTAAAGAAGTTAACCAAAAATCTAAATTTTCTTAAGAGTCGCTAAGGTCCGACTTTGGCTTAAGATATGAGGCTCGAAGAAAATTATAAAAATTCAGAAATAAAACTTGGGATCCTCTATGATATGCATACTCAACATAGGGGAAAGAATCTCTCAAAAAATATTCAACCATAACTCCTACATAAATTTCTAAAGTTGGAGTAAAAGTTAACTTTTCTATACTTAGCCAAATAATTCCCTGCTGAAAACAAAAAAACAGCCCAACTACCCTACTTTGAGTCCTTATAAGTTCTAATCCGACCGTTAACTTTCTCCCAAATTTTAACATTGTAAACTACATATTTCTATCTACACTATATCAAAAATTCAACGGTGGATGTTTGTTCTAAGGCATCGAAAATAATTCTTAAAGACGGCAGTTTATAAGCAAAAATCCCGAAAGTTAAAAGTGATGGCAAAGGTCCTAAGTTTGAGTCCAATCTACCGTGTCCCGAACCTGCTCCTTGCTCCAACAGTAACCTTACTAACTTAAAAGCAACAATAGTTAAAGACTATTCTACTCACCCGCTCAACAAGGGAGGACGGCCGGGCAGGGTCGATCGGCGAAGGAGGAACTCCGGCGTTGGCCCATCGTCGTCCAGCAGGGTCGTTTCTGAGTGTGGCGGAAGGCTGAAACTATTGGTACACAAGTACCAATCAATAACCACAGTGCTGCTCCTTTCAAACACAAGCTAGGAGGAAGAGAGATCAGCGTTTACCTCGGCGGGGCGGTGTTGACGTTAGTGAGATTAGGAGACACCCGCACGCGTCTAGATGGAGGCTACTGCTTCCGGGTTCGCTGGTGCCACAACAGATTGCAGAGGACGGCGGTAGGGGTGGTGTTTGACGAGGAAAGAAGGATGGGAAGAGGGCGAGTAAGAGAGGAGGCAAAGCAACAACGGTCCGTAATTGTATGGCTGCAGCGTCGACGTGACCCTCCTGGCTTCCGGCGAAGACGTGGTGGTGTTCCCGGCGATTCCTCCGGTTCGGTGGTGAGGGCTGCACAGCAATACAATGAGATGGGTGGTGGTTTCCTTCAGAAGCGTGAAGCCATGGTTGCGGTAGATAGGAGTTAGGTTTAGCATTGATTTGGATTAAAGGAGTCAGATTAGGTTAGATTAATTAGGGTTTACATTAGGGAGAGATTAATTAGGTTATAAGAAAAAGGCTTTAAGGTGCGGCTGGGCTAGTAGAACCGGATCCAGTAGGCCACTCTTCTCTCTACTGGACCGATCCATTAGGAAAAGAAAAACAAGTTTTGGGCCGGTAACAAGTAGTAGAAGAAGTGGGCTTGTCACAAGTGTAAATGTATTTAAGCATATAAGGATTTTGTGGAGAGCCTATCATTTTATGTGGTTTAAGTCACATAAAATGATAGACATTTTTTTTTGTTTAACGGATCGAAATCCGGCTTGACTCAGAACTAAAAGGAATAAAGATTCCGGATATTACAAAGACCCAAAATCAGGAAGTCCAATGCAAGAATTGCAGCTGTAAGCATATTGCAAAGAAAGAAGTTTTGGGCCGGTTACAAGTAGTAGAAGAAGTGGGCTTGTCACAAGTGTAAATGTATTTAAGCATATAAGGATTTTGTGGAGCGCCTATCATTTTATGTGGTTTAAGTCACATAAAATGATAGACATTTTTTTTTGTTTAACGGATCGAAATCCGGCTTGACTCGGAACTAAAAGGAATAAAGATTCCGGATATTACAAAGACCCAAAACCAGGAAGTCCAATGCAAGAATTGCAGTTGTAAGCATATTGCAAAGAAAAACAAGTTTTGGGCTGGTTACAAGTAGTAGAAGAAGTGGGCTTGTCAGAAGTGTAAATGTATTTAAACATATAAGGATTTTGTGGAGAGCCTATCATTTGATGTGGTTTAAGTCACATAAAATGATAAATATTTTTTTTTTTGGTTTAACGGATCGAAATCCGGCTTGACTCGGAACTAAAAGGAATAAAGATTCCGGATATTACAAAGACCCAAAACCAGGAAGTCCAATGCAAGAATTGCAGCTGTAAGCATATTGCAAAGAAAGAAGTTGCATCTACAAGCGAAACAGATGAACGCAACACTTCAAATGAAGATTCATAGATATGAAAGATTTATGAAATGTTATTCGTTCAAGCTTCTTGATTTACCATTGTATTAGGCCTCCTTCTCCAAGATACCGTCAAACTAGATATTGTTATCGCTATTTTGTTTTCATAGATATTTTATCGATAATATATTTTTGCTTCCCCCTCTTTAGAAATCTTGCGGCCGCCACTTCCCGTTATTCATGTCCTTAGAGCACCTACACTAGAGAACACCGAAGATTAATCTTAACTCACTTCATTTCTTTTTCTCAGTTCCCTCTTTGCCATGTTAGCTTAAGAATGTTGTTCGCCTCAAAAGTGTGCGTGCAAATAAGCTTTAAATTTATAAAACTCAAATCAAAGCAAAGCAAACCCGCAGTGTACGGATCAGCGTAGTAAAGCAAGAATTCCAGTGTATCGAACTCAGGGATTTGGGGGAAACAAATTCAGATCACAAATTGTCAGGCAAATAACAAGAGCTTTTATAAAGATAATTGGGAAAACAACGATTCTAAATATTCAGGTATCCAACTGTAGCAATCGATTCAAGATATTCTAAAGATATAAGGACATAGTTGAGTTGCAAAGGTATATCAAAGGTAGGGAATTGTACGGTGAAGTTCAAAACCCATATGTCTCACCCAAAGGCTCTCTCTATAAAGGTTGTTGAGACTGTAATATAGAAAGGATCTAAGGATAAGATTAAACTCTCAAATACCCATGCCCAAACCCAAGGGAATCAAAGATAAGCCAAAACGGTTAAGGTTGTGACACTCGAAACCAAAGTAGAGGATGTTGAGTCTCACTACTACCTAGAAAAGGTAAGTCAATGCTAGGTTAAAGCAAATCTTTAACTTTGGATCAAAGCAAAAGCAAAGAACGTATGACGGAGGAAAACTACGGTTGAATCTTGAAGAACCACGGCCGTGGAACTCAAGAACATGCCGTGGAAAACCTCGACGACGAGGTTTCTCGCAACTCTCAGGGTCCAATCTGTTTTGGTTCAATCTATCATCATCTATGCCACAACTATCGACCATTCACCTTAGAATCGCTAAAGGGTTTTAGCCAACAATCATCATTGTCAAATCAATAATCAAATTCAAAAGAGAAAAAGGGTAAAACTTCAAAAACTCAATAATATCCGAACAATCAATCTCAAAGATAACCAAAGTGTGTTTGTGTTCTAATGTAAACAGAATCAAAGAACAGAAAACCTCAGAAAAATCTCTAGGAACAATGAAGAACGGGATGTCAAGCCGTCTTCAAAAGGAATGCTAAGATCTTCCCCAAGCACGTAATCTCAAAGTGCGCCCTTCTCCGAATCTTCCCTGTATGCAATAAAATCTTCCAAGAATCTCCTAAGTAATGCTCTCAAAATGTCCTAGATGCAAGACGTTGATCTCAACTTCTCCCTAACGTCGGGGCTCCAAGTCCGCCCTTCAATGTTGAAGGCTATCCGATATTTGTAGGGATAAATCTAGGGTTTAAGGATAAAACCCTAAATACTTGGACTGAAAAGAAGTCGAGCCCGCTGGTATCAAAAAATACTCTGGGCCGCGTCAGACGGTATTAGAGAATATTTTGGCGCGTTAGACGGTATCAGAAGATACTTTGGCGCGTCAGACGGTATCAGAAGATACTTTGACGCGTCCCTTCTTCCTTTTATGCTCCTTTTTGTCCCGCTTCAAGGCTTGATCCATAAATATGCCATTTCGCTCCAAAATTCGCCAAATTACCTACAAATGCAATAAAACTCTGTGTAGACCTCTATTCTCGCAAAGTAGGTGAATATAACCATAAATGCCATGAATGTATGTCTATGCATGCAAAATAAAGGGAAAATCTATAAAAATACATGCCTAAAAATAGGTCATAATTCATGTCATCAAATGCAACCCAAATTTATACCCACATCAATATAGCACATTATTTGTTCTCAACATGAGTATTGCATATTTTCCGCTTTTATTTATTTGATCAATAAAAACATAAGTGGATTATACTAAATAAATTTCAACTAAATATTATATCTTGTGATTAAATATTAAATTTTAAATAAGACATTTTTCAAATTTAAAATTCATGAATATTCAAAATTTCACTACAAAAACTAAAACAATTACATATATTAATAATACAAATGACATTACACTAATAATACTCGAGTAAATTATATAATCAACGATACAAAATAGAACAATATCCGACTAGATGGTACTCATCTACAAAAACTATCAAACTTTACATAAATTAAAATTTACCCACTAGATGGAGTGTTCACTCCAAAAGGTGTGTGCAAGCTTTAATATTTATAACCCAAGAAGTCTGCTTGAACAATATGCGAAACCGCAGTGTAAGGATCAATTGTAATAAAAGCAAGAATTTCAGGGGTCGATCACAGGGACTATGGTGAAACAAAGATCGGTAATTCAGATTGTCAATAAAACACAAGTAGCAAATTAAAGCAATCAAAGATGATATAATAGTCAGATAAAGGGAATGCGGATTCTAGAGATTAAAGCGTCCAGTTGTGGTTTCGACTCAAGATCTCAAAGGATAACGTGGACAAAGCTGAGGTTTGCAAAGGAAAGGTGTTACTAAAGTGGGGATAGATCACCGGGTAAGTCTCACTACTCACTATCCCAAACCAAAGATCCTCTCACCTGGTAAGTCTCAAGGTATTAAGGAAAGGAACTATAATCTCAAACCAACACACCACCCAAGGGGATAGAATCAGCCTTTACCGGGTAACTCTCAAAGATGGGATGAAGACACACTCAAACCCTAATAAAAGATAAACCTTTATTACCTACACTCATGATCATGGGTAAACAAGCAAAGGAATCACCGGGTAAGTCTCATCCTAGGCTTACGTTGAACCAGGAAAGGTATAACAAGGATAGAATTTGGCAAACTGAAACCTCAACTCAGATAAGGTTCAGGAAAGGTCTCACCTTGTTCAGTAATATTCCATCCTGGCCGAGATGTTCAACGACTGATCGAGGTGTTCGTCGGTTAAGGTAAAGGCTCGAGCTTTCAGGGTCCACTGTGGTTAAAATATCATTCTATCATCGTCTTTCCTACAACTTTCAGTCAATCACCCTAGAATCGCATAAAGAACTTAGCCAACGTTCATCATGATAACAATAATCAAATATATAAGAAAGGAATCAATATTCAAACAAGAAAACCTTAACACAAAGGTCTCAATAACTAAATGAATCAAATAAACAACAATCAGCGTTCCTCAATAACAAATCAGAAAAGAGAACAAAACCAAAAGCCAAACTAAGAAGATCCTACAAACTTCTTTCAAAGCCAACTTCAACTAGATTCCTTAACTTCAACCTTCAAAACTTCCTTCAACTTCCTTCAGAAAATCCTTCAGAAAACCAGTGATCCGAAGATGATCCGTAGATTTCAAAATGGCTGAATTACAGAAAATTCAACCCTTTATATAGGAGAATTATCTTCCAAAGATAAAATATCTTAAAATGATAATTTCCTTAATATATCTCCATATCTTCCAAAATATATCAGCCAAAAAGATATCTTCCTTCCAGAAATCCAGCCAAAAATATATGATATTCACTTTCCAAAAATAGAAGATCTCAGCCAAAAATAAAGATCTCATGTTCCGTCATCAGTTCGCCTCGGTCCAAACGCTCCTCAAGATCAACTCGGTCGAGGTGGTACAGTAGCTGACCGAGGTGAGTCTCAGCTGAATGTAAATCTCTCTAATATTGTCCAAAATCAATTCTCTAAATCATTTCCATGCTTCCTAAGATCTTCTTATAACTCCTCAATGCTCCAGAATGTAGCTCCAATGACTCCTTAGCTTCCTTAGCTCCATTTTGGTCCAAAACGTGCCATTTTCCCTACAATTACAACGAAACTAGGTGTAGACCTCGATTCCCGCAAAGGTAGACAAAACAACAATATAATCAAAGAATATACATCCATACATGCAGATTTATGAAGATAAAACTTCCACATGCTATCAAAATACCCCATACTTGTCCCTTGCTTGTCCCCAAGCAAGATCTAAATCTTAGATACAAGATAGAATGGATTATAAGTCATCAAAAAGATCAATGAAAAACATTTCAAAACATTTTGGTGGTGTGCTCCACTCATAGATCACCCTAAGAGAATGCTTCATGGCAAATAAAATCAAGACATGATCAAAACATTTTATAAATAAAAGAAAGCTGTTCATCTTTGCATAAAATCATCGAATGCATAATAAATCATGTTTATCGAAATCAATCATGTATAATCCAATTTAAACCACCAAGTCAATCAACAAGCTCGAGGTCTCAAGGGCTTCCAAAAGAGGTCAAGAAACGTGTCAGGGTGGATGTATATAGGGTAATGTGGTTCTAGAATCCGGGAATAGGATCTTTCTTCACTTTCCTTAAATCACAACATCTTCCACCAATAAGCTTTGCTTATTTTCACTTTTTAATTTACTTTTTTTTGGGATGAATGGACAGAGATGCACAATAACCGAAGCCTAGGAGATCAGCAATCATCAATTTCTCGAGATGCCTCAAACCCTTGATGCACATACCATGACCCGTTAGGAATATCGCTCAATCTGACTTTGGCAAGACACAAACACCCGGCTATGTGAATGGTGCTGAGTTACTCATCATCATGATTGACTTCCCCAAACCTAATTGTTTCTTTCTAAAACTTTTAGCCAACATCTCAACTTCACTTCACTTGCTTTTCTTTGCTTCCAAATTCCCGGATAGGTAAAGGGAGGCAAATATGTATATGAGGGGATAAACCATGGTCAAGAAGAAGAAGAGAAGAGAATGAATTGCCATAGTCATCCCAGGAAGAATGTGATAGAACTCATCACGTGGTGTCAACCTTCAAATCCAACATAATTTTGATAAAAAACAAAGTATTAAACATGCTAGAATTTCAAACAAAGCATTTTGCAACTTAAACATATCATAAAACCTTTCGAGCATATAAAGATTTCAAAACCAATCTCCAAATAAAATCATGATCGAGGTCATATCCAGAGAAGAAGCACAAAATTGTTTTGAAAACCTTTCAGTTAAAAGCCCATCTCGGTCGAGGTGTTCTGGCGTCATCCGAGGTGTTCATCCTCGATCGGCCATGAATGTCTCGGTCGAGGTCATAAAATTTTTTTTTCAAACCAGTTTTCGACGTTTTTCTCAAATAGAAACCTGTATGTATGCATGTAATGACAGATTAGCATATAAAGCCAAATAAACAATAATATCCGAAAGAGTTATACAAGCCATAGTAGCACATAAGTCACATAAATACATCCAAATACCCCATACTTGGGACACATCGTCCCAATGGGTCAAATATAACTCAGAAAGAATAAGTACTCACCGGACATAGCTGAGCTGCATAAAGAAATATGAAACAGCTCCAAATAAGACCATCTCGGTTGAGGCGTTCTGACGGCATCCGAGATGTATCTCAGTCAAGCTCCGTTTTCTCAACTTCTCGAACATCAATCCTTCCATGTAGCTCCTTGGTTGTAATTTCTTCTTAAAGATCACCTGATTCCTGTCTAGGAGGACGCAAAAACAAAACTAAGCAAACTATCTAAAGCTAAGCTAGAAAAGGGAAAAGAAAGCAAAACCTTGGGTTGCCTCCCAAGAAGCGCTTGGTTTAAGGTCGCTAGCTGGACCGTACGCCGTCATCAAACAAGCTGGAAGGTTTCCTCACCCCATACTTCATCTTCATCATGGGGTGAAACAAAGGATTCCATCCAATGTTCCAACAAATGCAAGTGCTCATCGGGAAACGAATTGTCAATGGGCAGGTCATCCTTCTCGAGCGAGATGGAAGGTAGCCGGCTGAGGTGATCCGCAACAGAATTCTCGGATCCCTTCTTATTGTGAATATGTAGGTCAAACTCTTGGAGCAAGAGAATCCAACAAATAAGGCGCAGCTTTGCATCTTTCTTAGCAAGTAAGTAACGAATAGCTGCATGGTCAGTGTAAACAATAACTTTCCCTCCCACTAAGTAAGTGAGAAATTTCTCAAAAGCATATACAACTGCCAAAAGCTCCTTTTCGGTGGTGGCGTAGTTCAGTTGAGTTACATCTAGCGTCTTGCTAGCATAGTAAATGACGTTGGTCCTGCCATCCTTCTTTTGTCCTAGTACCGCTCCTATGGCCACATCACTAGCATCACACACGATTTCAAAGGGCAAGGTCCAATCGGGAGGTTGAATGATGGGAGCGGTAATCAACGCTTCCTTTATCCTATAAAACGCATCAAGGCATTCTTGCAAAAAATCAAAAACAACATCCTTATTCAAAAGATTAGTGAGCAGTTTAGAGATTTTAGAGAAATCCTTGATGAACCTCCTGTAGAAACCTGCATGCCCGAGAAAACTCCGCACGCCCTTAACAGAACAAGGGGGAGGAAGTTTCTCAATAGTCTCGATCTTAGCTCAATCGACCTTAATACCTTGGTTGGAAACGAGGTGTCCTAGAACAATTCCTTCGCTAACCATAAAGTGACACTTCTCCCAATTCAAAACAAGATTAGTGTCTTCACAACGTTATAGCACTAGATAAAGGTTAGCCAAATAATTGTCAAAAGAGGAACCATATACCGAAAAGTCATCCACGAATACCTCATTCATGCATGGTTTGGCACTAGTTCACGACGTTTTGCACTCAATTCATGTATTTTGCCGAGATAGACGTCTACACGGACTTGTGCGTGTTTTATAGGTATTTCGGGAGATTTAGGAGCAAAACGATACGTTTGAGGATCGTTCATCTAGATGACACACCCTCGGACTCATTAGGACACAAGTTAAAGGCTAAGGAGGACTCATGGAGCCTTACCAACACTTGTCATGCACCAAACCACAGCTCAATGATCCAAAGCGAAGTTTCTGCACAGAATCACGGTTCTCTGACACTCCACGGCCGTGGAATCAACCGTGGATTTTGCCAGATTCTTGTGACAGCTGTGCCACGACTCTCACGGCCAGCTCATACAAGTTTGTTATAAAAGTGGTCCTTCATGGGCTGTGAGAGGCAGCTTGGAGCAGCTCATCCATTATCCATTTTTCTCTAACAACAAATATTCTCTGAACAAGAAGTTTTTCTAGGAAGGAAAGTGTCAAAGAGGAAGAAGAAGAGCTCCATTGAAGAGGAGAAGAAGAACACACACCATCACCACACTTGATAGTTTTATAGTGAAGAATTCCGGATTTTATTTCTAAGAGTTGTATGAATCATTGAACCTTCCTTTGGAAGGATTGTAAGTTGCTCTAATTCTATTTTCAGCTTGGTTTTGTTTTAAGTTCACTTGTTCATCTCTTTTCTTTCATTATCTTGCAATGGATGTTATGATTTTATGTTTGTTTGTTTCGATTTCTATTATGAACGTTGTAGGCTAAATTGATGTGGTTCTAGGGTAAGGAAAGGATGGTTATGGCTAGGGCTATGATAGGACGGACTTAGATTTACCCTTGGATGACTTGTGTTTATGAACGTAGCTGTTGTTAGAAATCACGGGTAGTTCTTGTCTGACCACGGCCGTGGTTTAGGTAGAACAAACCGTGATTTTCCCTGGTTCGAAGGATCTTGCCTTAGATCTATAGAATGTTGAAATCCTAAGTGTTTGTTGAGTTTAACCTACCACAGGGTAACCTAGTGTAGTAACTAAGTGTTAGGAGAGACTTACCCGGTAATCCTTGCTCTTAGATTCTAAGGATAACAAACCTTAGGTAGTGGTGAGCCTAATAAGCCGCCATTGGATTAGATGTGCTAGGATAGTTGTTTAGGACTTTCCTTTCCAAGACCTAACCGGTAAGGATAGGTTAAACCCCTAATTAACAATCCGGTTTGTGTAGAATTCCTATCCTTAGGTTCTTAGAGACTTACCCGGTAATGAGACCTTAGGAGTGGACTAGTTGGATCATGAGACCTACCCGGTAATCGATCCCAATTTAGAAACACTTAATCCCAACATATCAAAGTTAATCCAAGGAAAGAATAGATAACTTGAGTTCTATGCCATAACCGGAACTTCCAACCCCTAGAATCCGTCTTTTCTTTCTTTGATCATTATCTTGTTTAGCTTGTTTATTTGTGTTGATTCTTAGTTTAGTTTGATTGTTTACTTTGCATGAATTGTGATCTTTTATTGATCACCAAAAACCAACCAAAAACATTTGAGATTTTCTTTTCTTTATTTCTTTTTTTTCTTTCAACCTAGATCTTTACTAAATTCAATCACAATTCGAATCAATTTCACCTTAGTCTTTGTGTTCGACCTCGGAATACTAACCCTTCTACAAACGTCCCGTACACTGCGGGTTTCGCTAGGTAGTTAGGAATTAGTTCGAGTTATAAATTTAAAACCCATTTGCGCATCACGATCTTAGCGTAACAAGTTTTTGGCGCCGTTGCCGGGGACTAGGTCTAGATTGAGTCTATTTTGTGATTGATTATTAGTGTAGATCTTTCTTGTTGCTTTTGATTCCTTTTTGGTTTGTGTCTTTGCTTTTAAGGACATCTATTACTCTTTAGGTGTATGCGAAGATCTCGTGGCAAGGATTTAGCTCCATTCGATCCCGAACCGGAGAAAACCCTTCGATCTAGATCCAAGAATATCCGGAAAGAGAAAGAGATGGCCGGAAGGAACCTCCAAGCTGAGTTGGATGAAGCCTTAGAGCAAATAAGGCTAAGAGATGAGCTCTTGGAGGAAGAAAGGAGACTTGCCAATGAGAGGCAAGAGGAAACTAGGAGGGAGATTGAGGAGATTAGGCAAGCTCTTGTTCAAGGAGAGCTTAATCGCCGACAACCTCCACCTCCTCCACCACAACCGCAGCCGGCGGCTAACATTAGGGTTGCACCCATTGCCATTGAAGAGCCACAAACCCTAGGGAGACGTATGGATCCGGCACAAAGAGCACACCGTCCGGGTGTGAACTTAGGAGATCCCGCAGCCCACAACTATGAGCTCCGCCCTCAAGTTCTACAAATGATCCGGCATAATCAATTTGGAGGGATGGAAGGAGAGTCTCCTCATCAACATTTGATGAATTATGAGATCTTGATGGAGACTCTTAGACCGCCAAGATTGGAGAGCAACAACCATAAGCTAAGGGCTTTCTCTTTCTCTCTTAAGGATAAAGCCTTAGCTTGGTATCAATCTATTCCACAAGGGCGAGTTGGTACTTGGGAGGAGATGACCACCGAGTTTTTGACTAAGTTCTTCCCACCTTCCAAGACTACCGAGTTAAGAGGGAAGATCAATGCCTTCGTGATGAACGATAGAGAGAGTTTATTCAAGTCTTGGGAGAGGTTCAAGGATCTTCTTTTTGATTGTCCACACCATGGCATACCGAAAATTGAGCTATTGGAGATCTACTTCAAAGGACTTGATGAAGATAGCCAATTCAAGCTCCAATCTCTTTCCGGTGGGACATTTATGGAGAAACATGTAGATGAATCTTGGGAGTTTGTGGAGAAGCAAGCTTTAGTGATTGAGAAATACTCCCATAGGAAGAGTGAAGGAAGAAAGGCGGGAGCATATGAGGTGAGTGAAGTCACCATGAGCAATTTCAAGCTTGACGCCATCAACAACGATTTGAAGTCCTTGAGGGAGTTGTGTGCCACAACTTTGAAGAACAAAGCAACCCCTCAAGTGCTTCCACAAGCCAACTTGTCTTCCAAGGAGGAGGATGTGAATTATATGGGAAGGGGCAACTTCAACAATTACCAAGGCCCAAGGAGTTTTAACAACAACCGGCAATTCAACAATTACCAGCCCAACCACAACCATCCCGGATTTTCTTACTCTAACCCGGATGGAGCCTTGAACCCTTCCTCCTCCACAAGCACAACACCACCATCAAGAGCTTCACAAGAACCTCCACCCGGATTTACTCAACCTCCAAAGGATAGAACCGAAATAATGTTTGAGCAATTGCTTGGAAGGTTGAGTGGTCTTGAGAGCACGGTGACTTCAATCTCTAAAGCTCAAAAGGTTTTGGAAGCACAAGTGTTCCAAAAAGCGGGTGAAGCCCATAGAGACCCGGGAAAGCTTCCCGGAAGAACCGAAGACAACCCAAGAGGCCAAGTGTTGGCTATTACAACAAGGAGTGGGTTGAGTATGAAAGATCCTTTGCCCAAGGACAATGCTAAGGGAAAGCAAGTAGTGGTAGAAGAGGGAAAGTTGCAAGAAGATGGAGGGAAGAGCAAGGATGTAGAGCCAACCTATATGGCACCCCCTCCATACAAGCCACCACTACCGTTTCCACAATCAAGAGCAAGAGCTCATTTGGACAATCACTTTGGTAAGTTCCTTGAACTAATGTCCAAATTACATATTAACATTCCGTTCATGGATGCCATTTTAGGAATGCCGGCATATGGCAAGTTTTTGAAAGAGATACTCTCCAACAAAAGGAAGTTGGAGGAGTATGGGGAGATAAGAATGACCAAGAGATCCTCGGAATTGATCCAAACAATGAAGGAGGAGATGCCTCCCAAGCTAAGAGATCCCGGCTCTTTTTGTGTCCCAATTGGAGTGGGAGATGTGAAGTACGAAGCCCTTTGTGATCTTGGAGCAAGTGTAAGCATCATACCGCTTGCACTTTGCAACAAGGTTAGGCTAGGGGAGCCGAAACCGGTCAAGATGACCCTCTATATGGCGGATTGTTCTATCACTCATCCGGTTGGGATCCTAGAAGACATCCCGGTGCAACTAGGAGGATTCTATGTGCCGATTGATTTTGTAGTCTTGGACATTCCGGCGGATTATCCGGTTCCCATCATCTTAGGAAGACCCTTCCTAGCCACCTCTGGATGCCTAGTGGATTGCAAGAATGGAACTCTCTCCTTCAACATTGGAGAAGAGAACATCAAGTTCAAGTTGTCCACAATGACGAAAGGGCCAGCCCTTGATGAGGATCTCTTCAACATAGTCGAGCAAGAGGAATCTAGGGAAATTGTGAGCTCGATCTTGATCAAGGATCCCTTGGAGAAGGTCCTTACCTTAAGTATGATGGAGGAAGGTGTTGAGGAGGCCTGCAATGAAGAGATCAAGGCCTTGGAAGCATTGGAAGAGGAGCCAAGAGTTGGATTTGAAAGCCACGAAGAGGTGTTGAACAGCTGCAAGTTCCACGGTCGAGATTTAAGTTCCACGGCCGTCAAACTTTCTGGACAACTCCGGGAAGCAAGCTTAGCAAGAACCACGGCCGTGGAAGTTGAGAAATCCGTGATTCCAGCCGTGGTTTTCCCTGGACCAGTCCTTGATGATGGTCAAGCTTTTAGGAGCCATGAGGAGTCTTCATTTGCTTTGGATTCATCTCATCCAACTTTATTTGGATCATCTTCAACCGATAAAGGTCCTCCTCAACTTGAACTCAAACCCCTCCCCTCTCATTTAAAGTATGCATTTCTTGGTGAAAACTCTACATATCCTGTGATTGTTAATGCATGCTTGAGTGATGATGAACTTGCTAAATTGTTGCATGAACTGAGATTGCATAGGAAAGCCATTGGCTATACTATTGATGATTTGGTTGGCATTAAGCCTTCTTTGTGCATGCATAAGATAATGATGGAAGATAACCACAAACCCTCTATTGAACATCAAAGGAGATTGAATCCTATAATGAAAGAGGTAGTCAAAAAGGAAATCATTTAGTTGCTAGATGCGGGAATTATCTACCCTATCTCGGATAGTAAGTGGGTTAGTCCCGTTCATGTAGTTCCTAAGAAGGGTGGGATGACCGTAGTAACTAATGAGAACAATGAACTAATTCCGACTAGGACGGTTACAGGGTGGAGAATGTGCATCGATTATAGGAAGTTGAACATGGCCTTTAGGAAAGATCACTTCCCTCTCCCCTTCATTGACCAAATGCTAGAAAGGTTAGCTCAACATTCTCATTTTTGCTATCTAGATGGCTATAGTGGATTCTTCCGAATCCCTATCCACCCCGATGACCAAGAGAAAACAACCTTTACATGTCCATGGGGTACTTTTGCATATAGGAGAATGCCATTTGGGTTGTGTAATGCACCCGCCACCTCCCAAAGGTGTATGATGGCTATCTTTTCGGAATACATAGAAAATATCATGGAAGTGTTTATGGATGATTTCTCTGTTTATGGTTCTTCCTTTGATAATTGCTTGGCTAACTTGTCATTAGTATTGCAAAGATGTGAGGAGACAAATCTTGTCTTGAATTGGGAAAAATGCCACTTCATGGTAAGTGAAGGCATTGTGTTAGGACACTTGGTGTCTAACCGTGGCATTGAGGTTGATAGGGCCAAAATTGAAACGATAGAGAAATTGCCGCCACCTACCTCGGTGAAGGGGGTAAGGAGTTTCTTAGGGCATGCCGGTTTTTACCGGAGGTTTATCCAAGATTTCTCTAAAATTTCTAAGCCTCTCACTAACCTACTAATGAAGGATGTTGATTTTGTCTTTTCCAAGGATTGTCTCGAAGCTTTTTGTAGGTTGAAGAACGCCTTGATCTCCGCACCTATCATGCAACCTCCGGATTGGAGTCTACCATTTGAGATCATGTGCGATGCAAGCGATGTGGCCGTGGGGGCTGTTTTAGGGCAAAGGAAAGAAGGGCGCACTCATGCTATTTATTATGCTAGCAAGACGCTAGATGATGCCCAACTCAATTATGCTACCACCGAGAAGGAGTTGTTGGCGGTGGTGTATGCATTTGAGAAGTTCCGCTCATACCTTGTTGGAGCGAAGGTCATAGTTTACACGGATCATGCTGCGATCCGTTATCTACTTACAAAGAAGGATGCCAAACCAAGATTGATTCGGTGGATCCTTCTTCTTCAAGAGTTTGATTTGGTAATACGAGATAAGAAGGGATCCGAAAACTCCGTGGTGGATCACCTTAGTAGATTGCCTCCATTAGAGCTTGGAAGAGATGACATTCCAATTGATGACTCATTCCGAGATGAGCAATTGCAAATGGTGGAGGAATGCTTGCTCCAAGTGACTAAAGGAAATGAGCCATGGTATGCCGACATTGTGAACTACTTAGTGTGTGAGGAAGTGCCTCCCGGATTGACATATGCACAAAGAAAGAAGTTCTTCAACGATGTGAAGCACTACTATTGGAGTGAGCCACTCTTGTTCAAGAAAGGCCCGAATGGAATGTTTAGAAGATGCATACCGGAAGATGAAGTAGAGAGTGTGATCCGGCATTGTCACTCCTTACCATGTGGAGGCCATGCTAGCTCACACAAGACGTGTGCAAAGGTATTGCAATCCGGTTTTTATTGGCCTAACTTGTTTAAAGATGTGCAAGGTTTTGTAGCGGCATGTGATGCTTGCCAAAAGACGGGCAACATCTCAAGAAGGAATGAGATGCCTTTGAACAACATCCAAGAAGTCGAAATATTTGATGTGTGGGGTATGGACTTCATGGGACCATTCCCTTCTTCATGTGGGAATCTCTTCATCCTATTGGCGGTGGACTATGTGTCAAGATGGGTGGAGGCAATTGCCTCTCCTACAAATGATGCCAAGGTGGTGGTGCGGTTCTTCAACCGGGTGATCTTCCCTAGGTTTGGAACACCAAGGGTGATTATTAGTGATGGAGGAAAGCATTTCACCAATAGGAATTTTGGGGCGCTTTTGGCCAAGTATGGGGTGACTCACAAAGTGGCAACACCTTACCATCCCCAAACTAGTGGTCAAGTGGAGATTTCCAACCGAGAGATCAAGGCCATCCTTGAGAAGACGGTGTCTAGGACTAGAAAGGATTGGGCTATGAGGCTAAATGATGCCTTATGGGCATATAGAACCGCCTTCAAGACACCGATTGACACCACTCCCTACAAGTTGGTCTATGGCAAGTCTTGCCATCTTCCGGTAGAGATGGAGCATAGAGCTTATTGGGCCATTAAGTGGCTAAATTTTGATCTCAAGGCAGCGGGAGAAAAGAGATTGCTTGAATTGAATACCCTCGAGGAGATCCGGTTGAACGCTTATGAGAATGCCCGGATTTACAAAGAGAGAACCAAAAGATGGCATGACAAGAGGATCATCCCCAAGGAGTTGAGTGAAGGAGATCTTGTCCTTCTCTTCAACTCAAGGCTAAGGCTCTTTCCCGGAAAGCTCAAATCAAGATGGACCGGGCCATATGTGGTGAAGAAGATCTTTTCCCATGGAGCCATTGAGATAGGAGGGGAACATTGTGGGAACTTTAAGGTGAATGGGCACCGGTTGAAGAAGTATATCCCGGGAGCTCCGGTGGAGATAATTGCCCCGCTTCACCTTGAGTAGACGCCCCCCGAGTTTGGTCAAGCTAATAACCTTAAAGAAGCGCTTGGTGGGAGGCAACCCATTGGTAACATTTTTTTTCTTTTCTTGATTTGCTTTTGTTTCTAGATTTTTCTATCTTTGTGTGTGTTTTGTCTACTTTGTGTGTGTGCTAGAACATTAGTGGCATTGGAGGCCTTGCTTGACATAGGAATGATGATGATGAAACCCTCATCAATTATGGGTGGAGCGGACGCGGAACTTGGACGGCTAGCGGTGCCTAGCGCGGGTCCCGAAGCTTTGATGGATGCTTAGAGCTCTCTACCATGGTTGATAGGATCATCGAACATCACTTCACTATTGAGCAATCCCAAATACCGTAACAAACCATTCTTACATTGTGAGAACCTTCTTTCACTCTCTTTACTTGTATACCACATTGGGGACAATGTGTTTCTAAGTATGGGGTGGGGTTTGCATAATCCTTTGCATGATGAGCATCTAGGATAGTTTAAAATCTTCACATGTCTTGCATTGTACAAACTTAAATCAAAAATCCCATAAAAATTCAGAAAATTTAAAATTTTTTTGTGCTTTCTAGGCTTGGATATGATCCTAATGATGAATCTTGTCTTGTGAATTGGCTATAGATGGCCTCATGTGTTAGGATTAATGAACGCATATGTGGACTTGAACTACTTCTCTTGAAATTATATGAATGATTTGTGACCATGATGTTTGCCTAGAAAGGATTGAGTAGTGAAGATCGAAATTACATGATAGTTCTTGCATACCATCTAGGAATGAATGAGGCAATTCAATCTTTCTCTACTTCTCCTCTTAATCATGATTGCTTGAGCACCTCAATTGAGATAAATTTGACCTCTTTTAACCCATCCGGGAATAGGAGCATGCTAGTATGTTGATGAGTGTGAAAAGCAAGTGTGAGGTGAAGTTGTTGATGAAAAGAACACCATGCATAAAATGCTGAATTTGTTGTGAAAAGTGTAGCCAATAATATAGGTTTGGGGACATTGGTTTAAATGACAAGTAACTCGGTACACTTCACATAATCGGGTGTTGGTGCCTTGCCAAAGTCAAATGAACCAATAGTCCTAACGAGCTTTGGTATGTGTGCCCGGTGTGGATGCACCTCGAAAACTAAGAAAAATCCCGAGGACGGCTAATCACCAAGGTTTCGGCTTTTGTACACCAATGCCATTGTCTCAAAAACAAGTCAAAGAAAAAGAAAAGAAAGAAAAGATAGAGCAAAATATACACTTGAGGGAAGTTGATCGAGGACAAGGATGTGGAGTTAGTTCCATTCCCGGATTAGCATCACATAATCTAGAAATCCCCACCCAATCACTACATTTCTTGGCCCTTTTATCTCACAAGACCTTATGACCTATTTGCATGTTTGTAAGACTTAATGATTTAGATTGGATGTACTCTTGACCTTCTTGACTTCTTCATCGTTACATTTCATGCATACTTTTGAGTTAAGTACAATTGTCTTTCCATGCTTTCATTTGTTTGATGCATGATCGCTTGTCCTTTGCCATGAAACATGACTTTGAAGGTGATCCAAAAATAGAAGCACAAACCCAAAAAGATTTTGCCATTTTTCTGCATACATAAATCATGTCATCTCTTAGTCTATAGTTGGGAATTTGCTCGGGGACGAGCAAACCTTAAGTATGGGGTATTTCGATAACACGATTTATGACTTAGTTTTAGGTAATCATTTAGATAGATTTCTCACTCATTCATGCATGGTTTGACACTAGTTCACGACGTTTTGCACTCAATTCATGTATTTTGCCGAGATAGATGTCTACACGGACTTTTGCGTGTTTTATAGGTATTTTGGGAGATTTAGGAGCAAAACGATACGTTTGAGGATCGTTCATCTAGATGACACACCCTCGGACTCATTAGGACACAAGTTAAAGGCTAAGGAGGACTCATGGAGCCTTACCAACACTTGCCATGCACCAAACCACAGCTCAATGATCAAAAGCGAAGTTTCTGCACAGAATCACTGTTCTCTGACACTCCACGGCCGTGGAATCAACCGTGGATTTTGCCAGATTCTTGTGACAGCTGTGCCACGACTCTCACGGCCAGCTCATGCAAGTTTGTTATAAAAGTGGTCCTTCATGGGCTGTGAGAGGCAGCTTGGAGCAGCTCATCCATTATCCATTTTCTCTCTAACAACAAATATTCTCTGAACAAGAAGTTTTTCTAGGAAGGAAAGTGTCAAAGAGGAAGAAGAAGAGCTCCATTGAAGAGGAGAAGAAGAACACACACCATCACCACACTTGATAGTTTTATAGTGAAGAATTCCGGATTTTATTTCTAAGAGTTGTATGAATCATTGAACCTTCCTTTGGAAGGATTGTAAGTTGCTCTAATTCTATTTTCAGCTTGGTTTTGTTTTAAGTTCACTTGTTCATCTCTTTTCCTTTCATTATCTTGCAATGGATGTTATGATTTTATGTTTGTTTGTTTCGATTTCTATTATGAACGTTGTAGGCTAAATTGATGTGGTTCTAGGGTAAGGAAAGGATGGTTATGGCTAGGGCTATGATAGGACGGACTTAGATTTACCCTTGGATGACTTGTGTTTATGAATGTAGCTGCTGTTAGAAATCACGGGTAGTTCTTGTCTGACCACGGCCGTGGTTTAGGTAGAACAAACCGTGATTTTCCCTGGTTCGAAGGATCTTGCCTTAGTTCTATAGAATGTTGAAATCCTAAGTGTTTGTTGAGTTTAACCTACCCCAGGGTAACCTAGTGTAGTAACTAAGTGTTAGGAGAGACTTACCCGGTAATCCTTGCTCTTAGATTCTAAGGATAACAAACCTTAGGTAGTGGTGAGCCTAATAAGCCGCCATTGGATTAGATGTGCTAGGATAGTTGTTTAGGACTTTCCTTTCCAAGACCTAACCGGTAAGGATAGGTTAAACCCCTAATTAACAATCCGGTTTGTGTAGAATTCCTATCCTTAGGTTCTTAGAGACTTACCCGGTAATGAGACCTTAGAAGTGGACTAGTTGGATCATGAGACCTACCCGGTAATCGATCCCAATTTAGAAACACTTAATCCCAACATATCAAAGTTAATCCAAGGAAAGAATAGATAACTTGAGTTCTATGCCATAACCGGAACTTCCAACCCCTAGAATCCGTCTTTTCTTTCTTTGATCATTATCTTGTTTAGCTTGTTTATTTGTGTTGATTCTTAGTTTAGTTTGATTGTTTACTTTGCATGAATTGTGATCTTTGATTGATCACCAAAAACCAACCAAAAACATTTGAGATTTTCTTTTCTTTATTTTTTTTTTCTTTCAACCTAGATCTTTACTAAATTCAATCACAATTCGAATCAATTTCACCTTAGTCTTTGTGTTCGACCTCGGAATACTAACCCTTCTACAAACGTCCCGTACACTGCGGGTTTCGCTAGGTAGTTAGGAATTAGTTCGAGTTATAAATTTAAAACCCATTTGCGCATCACGATCTTAGCGTAACAGAACCATATACCGAAAAGTCATCCACGAATACCTCCATGATCTCCTCTATATACTCGGAAAAGATAGCCATCATACAACGCTGAAAGGTAGCAGGTGCGTTACATAATCCGGATGGCATCCTCCGATAAGCGAATGTCCCCCATGGACAAGTGAAAGTGGTCTTCTCTTGATCATCCGGATGGATAGGAATCTGAAAGAAACCACTATTACCATCTAAATAGCAAAAATGGGAGTGTTGAGCTAACCGTTCAAGCATTTGGTCGATGAAGGGAAGCGGGAAATAGTCCTTCCGAGTGGCCATGTTCAGCTTCCTATAATCAATGCACATCCTCCAGCCCGTAATGGTCCTAGTTGGAATTAACTCGTTGTTCTTATTCGTCACAACGATCATCCCTCCTTTCTTGGGAACTACATGCATTGGCCTCACCCACTTGCTATCCGATATGGGAAATATGATATCATCCCTCCTTTCCACAAAGCTCTACCCCGCCCTCGCGTGTCACCTCCTCATGATCTTCTCCTCCTCTCATTTTCTTTTCACGTTACTTGTTTCTCTCTTCCAACCTCACCCTCTTACATCTTCTTCTCCACCCTTCTCCTCCATTCCTCTCTTGGCTTACTCCAGCTTGGATCCACCTTCCTTGAGGCCGGAACTGCAGCGACGTGACGAGGGTAAGACTCCTTCCTCTCTCTCATCTTCTTCTTCTTTCTTCCTTCCTCTTCCATGGCTTGAATGGAAGATCTTTAAGAATCCTTGCCCAACGATCTATCGTTGTCTTGTTGGCTTGATGTCGAAACTAGACCTTAGAGGGAGGCTAAGAACAAGTGTGAGAAGTGGAAGACGTTCATACTACCAAAGGAAACCTTAAAGGACCGGATGCACAATCGAAGAACTCAACAGACGGACGTTTTGCACAGACAAGCGCAGGGGCAAATTCACAGAGGCGCCGGGGCGGTTTCAGTCAGGCATATGGGCGGACCCAGATTGGCGCAAGGCCGGACTCTGATAGGCGCAGGGGCGGGATCAGTCATACGCGGGGGCGGTTTTGCTCCAGTGAGTCCCGAATCTCATTCCTTCCTTTCCTTCTTCCCTTTCTTAGATTCAATATATCTTAGAAGCATGTTAGGCTGGCTTAGAGTAGTTGAACTGGAATGCCATATAGTGGTTGGACCTTAGAGGTCTTGTGTGAGTTGGTTAAGTCTCGTTGTTGGTATGTTGTTGAGGGGTTCGGTTAGAGCTTTGTGGAAACAACCGTGGTGTGTATCTTTGTGTTGAGAGTTGGAAAGGTTATGGACTGAGAGTGTAGTCTTCTTGGGCTAGGTGGTTGAGGAAGTTGAGCCTAGAAGTCTAAAGACTTCTAGTGGACTAGAGTGTGGCTTGACTGTGTGCCTTGTCTTGAACAGGCGTTGTACGTTTCCCGAGGGAATTGAGAGTGAGGTGATCTTTTGCGCTTCGGAGACTGGTAACTCCACGGACTTACTTAGCTGGCTTCTTGTATGAGTGTAATGTGTATGAGTGGTGTTTGTTAGTTATGATAAACAATGGAACCGGATTAGGTCGACTTAATTATATTACGTAATTGACCCAAGTATATGATAACGGGTCGTGATATCACTGCCTAGCTCTTGCGAGATCTAGGAGGTTCCATACTACCAACCTAGGCAGGTAGACGGTCAGATGCATTAACACCATTGCTCGTTGGTAAACGGGATCAGGGGCGAGGTTTGGGAATCCCTCGTGTCACAAAATTAGTATCATTGGTAATGGTCTATCACCTAATTAAAGATAATAAAAGGATTGAGTGTTGCATGTTGATTGTGTATGTTGTGTGTTTGTGCTTTTACCTTTATACTTACGCATAGAATGTTAGATAACTGTTTTATACCGCTTGTAGATGCCTTGTAGATTAGAGAGGCGATCGAGTGATCCGGCGGTAGTGGGCAGCTGGGGTTCCGTGCATTATAGGACGGGACTGTTATCTTTTTATTACTTTGAGACTTATGTTGCTTATTTTGGTTTTGAGACTCGGCTGGATTGTTTTGAGTTTGTACGTTTACTTTCGCTCATGATATAAAACTTTGTGGTTTTGCCTTTTTTTTTTGTGCCGTGTTGTAAGGTCCAATGAAGTTGTTGTCAGGCTAAGGGTCGGGACCCATTGTGAGGTCCTAGTTCGTAGCATTCCGAGTCCTCTAGGATTTGGGGTGTTACATCCACCAATGTTGAATTTCAACTTGGCGTTCTTACAATCCACGTTGCAACCCGAAGTTGTTAGAAATGGTCTCCCGATAATGATAGGAATGGGATAATCTGCGGGAATGTCAAGCACAACAAAGTCTATAGGTATGTAGAAGTTACCTAACTTGATGGGAACGTCCTCCAAAATACCGACGGGACAGGTAATGGAGCGATCCGCCATGTATAATGTCATCTTCACGGGCTTGGGCTCTCCAAGTCCGACTTTCTCACAAAGCTCCAACGGGATGATGCTCATGCTGGCTCCTAGATCACATAATGCATCCTAAGTGACATCCCCAACTTGAATGGGAATGCAAAATGAACCGGGATCCCTTGATTTAGTGGCATCTTCTCCTTCATGATTTGAATGAGCTCCGAAGATCTAGATTTCATCCTTACTTCACCAATGTCCTCCAACTTCCTCTTCCTTGATAAGATCTCTTTCAGAAACTTCTCATAGGCAAGCATACCTAGAATGGCATCAATGAAAGGGATGTTAATATGTAGTTGATTCATAAGGTCTAGAAACTTACCAAAGTGCTTGCCTAGATGTGCCCTCGCCCTTGACTGAGGGAGTGGAAGTGGTGGTTTATAAGCAGGAGGTGGAACATAAACTTCAGATTTATCTTTTTCTTTCTAGGGCTCCATCTCGGTTGGCACCTCGACCGAGGTGTTCCTCATCTGATCTTGGTCTGAGGTGTTCCTCATCTAGTCGGGGCTCGACCGAGGTATTGGATCTGCAGTCTTTAATCCACTACGTGTTGTAATTGCCATGATCTGTCCTTTAGGGTTGCTCTCAGTCCTTGCTGGGAGCTTCCTTGGATCTCTTGGTGCTTCGTTCGCCTTGTTGAAGAATTGTTACTCTAAGGCTTTTTGTGCCTTTGAAAATGAATTCATCAACGTGTCCATAGCGTTGAGCTTGATAAAAATTGCCTCCAGCACAACATTTGGCTTCTTTGGTGGCTGGGACGAACTTGATGCAGGCTCTTGGCTTCTCAATGGAGTAGATGAAGAAGAGGGGGCATTAAGAGAATTTTCAGCATGAGAATAAGGGTTACCGGAATTTTGTTGATTTGATCTCCAATTGTTGTTGTTGGAGTTTTTGTTGTTGTTGTTGTTGTAGTTGTTGTTCTGCGGCCCTTGATAGTTGTTTCTTCCTTGGTATCCACCATCTTGCTCATTCTTCGTTTGAGCTACTAAAAGCTCCTTCAATGCTTTCAATTCATTGTTAACCGAGGTGAGTTGAGCTCCATTTGATCATGTATCTTGGAAGCTAACTCTCCTTGCTCCATCTTCAACTTGCTGATGGGAGTACTTCTCCATGTGTAAAGCTTGCTTTTCAAATGAAATCCCAAGCTTCATCTATTGGCATATCCATGAATGTGTAAAGCTTGCTATACATATTGGCTGAACTTCAGCAACAAAATTTTATTGTTCGTAAATTAGATAATAGATTTGGCAAGGATAGTGCATGATGAAACACTTGAGTATAGTTAGATGCAAATTGTGCTTTGTTGCCTCTTTATTAGGTACAATGAAATGGTATTTGAAGTACTCTCAACTACAAAAGAGCTACATGGATTGGATATTAGTGTCCGTGTGAGCTTTATTGAGGTTAGTTTGAAGTAAATTGAGATTTTTTTCTCCTTTTGTAACTTTTCATCACTTAACGTTACTTATTAACAACACATGAACATATACTTGTCTTGAGTCTAGTAGTTAGGATGGATCATCCTTGGCATATAGTATATATTTATTACTTTCACTACTTTTCATGAAACTGGCTTTTTGTAATGGGTGAGGATATAATTGATTTTTCTAACTAATTCTTAGAATAATTCCAAAAACAAAAAAAGGAACAATTTGAAATTTTAGGCTTTCTAGTTACCTAATATTGTTTATATATTGTTGTGTATTGTAGGTAAGAATTATGAGAAAAAGGGTGGCAATGAAAGCCTTTGACATGATCCTTGAAATTTCCATGAGTGAGAATAAAGATGTAAGCAATTTTATTTGACACCTTTCTTTCATTCCTATTCTCATTTTCCTTCCATTTTGCACTTGTCTACTTGTTTCTAATTCTATGTAGGATTATGAAAGAATTTGGGAGAACTTCGGCAAGAACATCAAATTAGGTTGCCTTGAAGAATGTGAAAATCACAAATGTCTTGCTCCGTTGCTTCGATTTTTCTCTTCACATATTGAAAATGAGTTCATCAGCTTGGACGAATATGTTGATAACATGAAGCCTGAGCAAAAGGATATATATATTTCATTGCAGCTGACAGTGTGACGAGTGCCAAAAATACACCATTCTTGGAGAAATTACTAATTCATTTACTCGAGCGCGTGTATACAATTGCGTCAAATAATGGAGCATGACACGCATCACGCGCATGGCTTGCCTAGTATGAACTAAATATTATACTTTATGATTAATTATTAAACTTTAAAGGGGGTGTTACGGGCACAGTTCAAGTTTTCGTTAATGCACCACGGTTACGCGATGCGTGACCGTCACCGTAAATTTTTTTTTGTTTTTCCTTACATCATGGTTACGGGTTCCGTAACCGTGATGTTGTCAGATTTTTTTTTGGGTTAGAATACACATAGAAAATTATCACGGATCCGGAATCCCGTCATCGTGACGGTTACCGGTTCCGTAACCGTGATGATTTTCTTCACTTTTTAATTTTTTTGGTTAGAATTCACAAAGAAAATCACGGTTACGGGTTCCGTAACGGTGATGATTTTTTCACGGATTCGGAACCCATAACCGTGACTGTCACGGGTTCCGTAACTGTCGTTCGGTTGTGAATTCCATCGCCGTGCGTTTACGACTTCCAATTTTGAATAAAATATTTATTAAAATGAATTAAATTTTTTAAATTTAAAATTCGGCGACAAAAAATATCAAACATTAAATAATTTAGTAACAAATGACACGACAGTATCATTACATAAATAATAACACAATAGATATGACACTAACAAAATTCACGACAAAAACATTATACTAGTCCTTATCATATCATATTATATACTTTACTCATTTTTGTTTATTTTGTTAACAAAAATAAAAAAAATTGTTTAAAATTAAATTTTTGTACGAATTCATTTCAATTAATTTAGAAGTTATAAGATTTGTGTTATATGTAATATATATGTAACGTCCCCGAAAACGGGATAGGCGTTACAATGCCAAGAGCACAAAAGAAGGAATCAATAAGGCTTAATAAAGGGTATAAAATATATAAATAATACAAGGGCATAACTTGCCTACAATAAAAGATATGAAATCCTAGATCAAAACTCAATTCGGCAGTAACTTCCACTAGTTATGTGATTCGAAAACACAATGGAGTGGTTGTTAACCTCGATGCTCAAAAAAATAACTTCAACTCGGTAATAAAAGTTGAAGCTTTTGCTCTTAAATCTGGTTTACAAGAGGCTATCAGATTGATGATCAAAAAGATCAAAACTAAGGGTGATAATCTATGTTATAAAAGGCACTCCAAGATTTGTGGAGTCGTCCATGGGAGGTCGATACTCAACAGTGGTGGGAACGGATGTTTTGGAATTTGGATCGGAATTCCAAAAACATCCGTTCCATCTTCTATCCATCAACATATGTTCCATCTCCCATCCATCAATGTCTGTTGGAGGTCGATGTTCGAGCAATTCCACTTTTGAAAGCCTTTGAGAATGTCTTGACTTGAGTTGATTTGCCAATATTGCCGGTGACAAGACGAGAAGTTGATGGATGGGAGATGGAATAGATGTTTTGGAATTTGGATAAAAAAATTTCCAAACTTTTCCGTAAAAATAATTAAGGAAATATATATATATATATATATAATATATAATATAATATATACTCGTAAACATATCTTTTATGATATAAAATAGTCTCGTAAAATATTTTAAAATAATAATAAAAATACGGAAAAATATTTATATAAAACACACCTTATATTAGGAACATTTCATCATTCCCCTTAAAAGAGTTTCGTCTCCGAAACTAAGACTCAAAAAGCGAGGGGTAATGCTCCCTCATCATCGTTTCATTATCCCAAGTAGATGTTTCGCTACCATGCCGAGACCATATAACTTTCACCAAAATTATCTCTTTATTCCTCAACTTCTTAGTCTCATACTTGAGAATCTGCACTAGGTGCTCCTCATAAGTATCATCTTCCTTAAACTCGATATCATGCTTGAGCACATTTTTGGGATCCAGAATATACTACTGTTCGCCACTTAGCGTGCGTGCAAATAAGCTTTAAATTTATAAAACTGGAATCAAGCAAGCGAACCCGCAGTGTACGGATCGATATAGTTAAGCAAGAATTCCAGAGTATCGAACACAGGGATTTGGGGGGTTAAATCCAATTATAGAATTGTCAAGAAAGTAAATGTAAGAGCTTTTGTAAATATTGTGAAAACAACAATCCTAAAGATCCAGGAATCCAGCTGTGGCAATCGATTCAAGATATACTAGGGATATAAGGACAGAATTAAGAGTTACAAAGGTATACTAATGCAAAGCAATGTACGGTGAAGTTCCAAGGCTTTATATGACTTATCTAAGGACACTCTCTATAAAGGTTGTTGAGGCTTCAGTATAGAAAGGTTCTAAAGACAAGAATTAATATCAAATACCCAAACTTGTAATCCAAGGATCAAGACTAACTAAACCGATTAAGGTTGTGACACTCGAAATCGAAGTAGAGGTTGTTGAGGCTTCACTACCACCTAGAAAAGGCAAGCCAAGACTAAGTTAAAGCAAATATTTAGCTTTGGAATAAAGTAAAAGAAAGGTTCGTAAACTAAGGGAAATTACGGGTGGATCTTGAGATTCCACGGCCGTGGAACTCAAGAACACACCGTGATTTTGGGTCGTCGGCGACTCTCTGTAACTCTCAGGGTCCAATCTGTTTACGATCGATCTATCATCATCTAAGCCACAACTATCAACCCTTCACCTTAGAATTGCTAAAGGGTTTTAGCCAACAACAATCATTATGATATTAAATTCAAGATTTAAAAGAATGAAAGATGAAAACCTTCGAAAACCTTTAATAAATCTCAAATCAATCTCAATTCACAAACAAGAATAATAATGTGTAACAGATTCGGAATAACACAAACCAATCACGATCCTTGATAAGAACGAAGAACGGGATGTCAATCCGCCTTCTAATCAAATCTAAGGACAAAGCGTAACTTCCAAATCTCCAAGTCTTTCGCAAATCTCCGTTGCGAAATAGCAATCTCCACGCGTCCAACTTGAAACCCTAAGCACTTGCAATAAGCGTAAGCAAAGTCTAAGCGGAGGCGTAAGCGAAGTCTAAGTGGATGTGTAAGCGAAGGTGACGGAATCTCTCTCTTTCCGTCCTTTTATAGGGCAAGATAGAATATATGTCCAGCCCATTGTGTAAAAGATCATGGCTTCAAATTGTACGTTAAAAGATCGCCTAAATCACGGTTCCTTGGGATTCCACGCCCGTGGTTTAGAGCGTGGTTTAGAGCGTGGAAATTCATCACGGTGCTTCACAACTTCCACGGCCGTGTAACCTTCTGGAATGCTCCACGCTTGTGTTGCCAAAGTTCCACGGCCGTGGTTTAGAGCGTGGACTCTAATACGGCCGTATTTTAGAGCGTGGAATGTAGATTGCTCGTAATTCTCCTTTGTTTTGTGCCATTCTTCATCTTAGCATCTTCCTTAGCTCCCTTGTGGTGTCCTCATTCCTTGGACATGCTCAATCCATCTCAATTCTCCCTTGATTCATTCGGTTTTAGCTTTTATTCGCCTACAATCAACACAAAGCTTATGTAGACCTCTATATCGACAATATAGACAAACTAGCTCACAATTGCTTCAATGCTTTATCAATGAATACCAATATGGATGAAATACACTTAGAAACCGTGCCTAAAATATCACAATATTTTATGCTAACAAATAACCCCATACTTGCCACTTGCTTGTCCCCAAGCAAGGTCTTTCAAAAGCTTTAAAACTCAAGTTAGGATGAAATATGTGTACACTCTCAAAGCAAAACTTCTTTTAGATGAATGTGCTTGCTAGTCAATAGATCATTCTCAAATCTTGCTTCATTCGTTTATAAGACTTTCATACACATAATCAAAGAGTAAAGAGTAAAGAAAGCTCATGAATTGATTAAACTTCCATGTAAACATCATAAACTTCAAACATTATCAAAATCAATCATAAGAAACTTCAATTTAGATCACCAAGTCATATATCATTCTCTTGATCTTAAGGACTTTCAAACAAGGTCTAGAATGCGGAAAGGAAAGAAAGCTTTAAGGAATGTGGTGCATGAATCCGGGAAAATGGATAACTACTCTTTTCTTTTTCTTATGCGGTTTCCGCAACACTTTTAACTTAGAGCTTCGCTCTCTTCTTTTCAATTCATTTTTCGACTTTACTTTTGGAGTTATGGATAGAGGTGCACAAAAACCGAAGCCTAGGAGATTGGCGTTTCTCATTTTTACGAGATGCCTCAAACCCTTGATGCACATACCATAATCCGCTAGGAATATCGCTCAATCCGACTTTGGCAAGACACAAACACCTGGCTATGTGAATGGTGCCGAGTTACACATCATTATGATTGACTTCCCCAAACCTATAATTTCTTTTTATTCTTTTAAATGCAAAACATTGCTTTCATGGCCCTCCCACATCAAACATGCCAAATATCAACTCCTCCAAATTCCCGGATAGGTAAAGGAGGTCATTATTTCAATGAGGGGCTAAATGATCAAAGAAAGAAGAAAAAAAAATCGAATTGCCTCAATCATCTCAAAAAGAAGTATAAGAACTTATCATGTGATTTCAACTTTGATTTCTCAATATGATTTAAGTAACACTCATCACATTATGAAACTTGCAAAAGAGGAATAATCAACTCATTCAATTTCTTTTCAATTCACTATTTGTTTAAGCATGCGATTGTCATCAAAACTCAATTCACAAGTGGTGATTATCATAGAAATCATCTCTATCCTTAGAAGTAAAAAATTTTCAAAATTTTTCAATTTTTATGGGTTTTTCAAAAGCTTTTTCATGCAATGCAATAATGAAATGTGTAACAATAGAATGAACATGCAAGGTAGTCTCGATAAAAGCATACAAAGTGAGTAAGAGTTATTACAAACTATTAGTCACACCCCACCCCATACTTGGAACAAACATTGTCCCTAATGTTCAAAAAGAAAAAGAAGAAAAGAAAGAAAGAAAAAGAACTCACAAAATGGTGGTGGAGCGGCTAAAACGGTCGATCATCAAAGTCATCACTAAGGTGGAGGCGGTGGTGGAAACGGGAAGAAGCTTGGATCATAGTTCCGCCCAAACTGCTGGCGGTATATATCTCTCATTATGCGGTCATGATCGTCGGCTCGTGCATCCCTAGCATCTGCACGGATCTCCAAAGCTCCGACCCTATCGGAAAGGTCGGTAGCCCACTCTGGCAACTGCTCATACCAACCAGGCGGCTGGCTGTACCACGCCGGTGCATCTGAAGGTGCTGGTGCAGGTGGTGGCTGTGCATGCCAAGGTGGTGGAACTCCCATCCAATACGGCTGAGTGCTATACCATGTAGGAGGATCCGCCATCCATGTAGGCCTCTCGCTCACACTAGCACGGCGAGAGGAGGATCCAGAAGCTCTAGCTGGGCGGGGAGAGTGTCTAGGAAGGTCAAAAACTGCGTCCGGCTGATCCAGGAAAGTACCAAAGTCATGATCAGCTCCTCCTCCCTCAAACTCGTCATCCCCTCTCATCTCCTCCTCTACAACTGGTGGTGGTGGAACATAGGGAGGGGCTACTGATCTGTTCGCATGCATGGCAACGAACGTATCCTTCCAATTTTGCGTCCAGCCATAATGGAATACTCAGGAAGCCACTCAATGCCTCTCCCAGTCCTACTCTCCCAAGGCATAGCAGCATACGGTGGACCTCTATGTGTGGGGAAGATTATGCCTCTAGTCATGAGGGCCTGAAGTCCTAGGGGTCTAGCTGCGATGCGGGTGCAAGCTGAGAAGTCTACCCCTAACTGTCTAGCAAGGTGGGTGACCATCCCACCGTATCCAATGTTGCCTGCCCTCTTATTCTTTAGCTTGCTCATAGTAGCAGCTAAGAGGGTGGCACAATCAGCTGGCCTGCCATACAACATACTGTAGAGAAGAAACAACTCATCTGTCTTAATCTTCTGAGGTGTCTCCGTCCTAGGGAAGAGACACTCAGAAAGCACTCTATGGGCTATCTTCAAGGCTAGATGATAGATCAATCTAGCCTTGGTATCAGCAGGTTGCCAGCGGTCCTCGTTGGCGTAAATCATGGCAATCTCCTCCCAGAAATCCTTGGCGTACACGCCACTAGGGAATCGACCATTGAAGTTCTCCTGGAACCCAAAGAAGGCTCTGAACTCTCTAATAGAGAACTCATAGTTCCTCTCCATCAGCCGGAAAGAAACAATCCTATCAACGTGGCTATGCTCAAAGGAAACCACGAACTCCCTAGTAATTTCCTCATAAGCATCCTCCGAATAGCGGAGAAGATGACTAAACCGGCTCTATCCAAAAGCCATGTGAGATCCCCTATCACATGTAGAGGCTCTAACTCCTCGAGCAGTAAGTATCTACGTCCTATGACCGTCCTCTCCTCGATCCTCTCTAAGGCATCTAGATGATCCTCATGGATAGTGGGAATGTTAGGGGGAGGTGGTGATGGTGATGATGGAGGTGATGGAGGCTCAGCGGGTGGTGCTCTAGAATAGGAAGCATTGTTACCTTTCCTCTTCTTGTTCTTATTTCTATTCGAAACTCTCCTTACAAAATCCATTTATGTTGAAAACCACGGTCTGCTCTTCAGGTTCCACGGCCGTGGAATGTCCAGAGACCGTGGTTCGTCTCGAAAATTCTCAAAACTCAGCAAAATCACACCAAACTCAGCAGAAAGCAGTCCTAGAATAATTTTCGTCCAATTCCAATAAGTTCTCCTAAAAATTCTATAAAAAACGAAGCCGAATCGACAAAGAGAGAGAAAGAACGAAAAACCTAGGTTTTCAGATTTTGGAATCCGAATTCTGTCCTCTCCATTGAATTGCCGCTCGAATCGTTGCTTGGATCTTGTTGGTGATTGGATTTGCTTCAGTTTTGGCCAAAGAATCGTTAAAAACGATTAACGAATGAGGAATTGAGAGATGGGGAGAGATTCGGCGAAATAGGGGCGTGGAATTGGGGTTGTGTTGTGGTGTTTGTGAAGAAACGTGGTTTTTATAGTGGCCGCAAAAATTTTTGAAAATCACGGTTTGTCGGGGGGTTCCACGGCCGTGGAAATGTACGGAACCGTGGTTTTGGTGATTTTTCTCAGGCTTTTGAAAATTACGGTCACTGTAGCTGTCACGGCCGTGGTTTTGGCCGTGGAACTCTCTGTAATGTGTCAAAGTCCAAGTTTTGTCAATTTTCTTCAAACTTTTCCTTTCCCCTTTCTTTTCCACTGTTCCTACATCCAAAAACACGAACATACCGGAAGGCATCGAAGGCAAAACAAAGCAAAACGTCTAAACTAAACTAATCTATGAATCAAAAACAAGAATGTGAATGCAATACCTTGGGTTGCCTCCCAAGAAGCGCTTTGTTTAAGGTCCGTAGCTAGACCATATTCGCACTTATTCGAGTGTGGTAGGCGCGAACTCTTCAGCTTGGAGTTCCGGTGTATACTTCTTGAGTCGTTGACCGTTCACCTTAAAGCTTCCGCCCTTTTCACCCCATACTTCAACTGCGCCATGGGAAAAAACACGTGTGATTAGAAAAGGTCCAGTCCAACGAGATTTAAGCTTACCCTGAAAGAGACGAAGCCTTGAATTGAAGAGGAGAACTTGATCTCCTTCTTTGAGGTCCTTTGGGATGATATGCTTATCATGCCAACGCTTCGCTCTTTCT
Source organism: Fagopyrum homotropicum (assembly GCA_033239125.1). NCBI lineage: Eukaryota > Viridiplantae > Streptophyta > Magnoliopsida > Caryophyllales > Polygonaceae > Fagopyrum > Fagopyrum homotropicum. The sequence continues at coordinate 47,169,144 of BSWB01000001.1, read as the reverse complement.
TTATAGATCTTGGCGTTTTCGTAAGCGTTCAAGCGAAGTTCTTCAAGTTCATTTAGGTCCAAGAGACGCTTCTCTCCCGCTTCCTTCATGCTGAAGTTCAACCACTTGATTGCCCAAAACGCCTTGTGCTCCAACTCTACCGGAAAGTGGCAAGACTTCCCATACACAAGGTTGTATGGCATAGTTCCGATGGGAGTCTTGTATGCAGTCCGGTATGCCCATAATGCATCATCTAGCTTCAAAGACCAATCCTTCCTAGTCCTTGAAACCGTCTTCTCTAGGATTCCTTTGATCTCCCGGTTTGAGATCTCCACTTGTCCACTAGTTTGTGGATGATAAGGGGTGGCGATCTTGTGACTCACCCCATACTTAGCTAAAAGAGCTTCGAAACGCCGAGCAATGAAGTGAGAACCTCCATCACTAATGATAGTCCGTGGTGTCCCAAATCGTGGGAAGATGGTCTTCTTAAAGAACTTAACCACTACCATGGCATCATTGGTGGGAGAGGCAATTGCTTCAACCCTTCTCGAAACATAATCCACCGCTAAAAGTATGTATTGGTTTCCACAAGATGATGGGAAAGGTCCCATGAAGTCTACTCCCCAAACATCAAAGATCTCCACCTCTTGGATGTTGTTGAGAGGCATCTCATTCTTCCTAGATATATTTCCTGTTCTTTGACAAGCATCGCAACAGGAAACAAAGGTTTGCACATCTTTAAATAGAGTAGGCCAAAAGAATCCAGATTGCAATACCTTAGCACTAGTCTTGTTCGAACTAGCGTGTCCTCCACAAGGTAGTGAATGACAATGGCGGATGACACTTTGCATCTCATCTTCCGGCACACATCGCCGAATAATGCCATCGGGACCTCTCTTAAAGAGGAGAGGTTCATTCCAAAAGTATTCCCGAACATCCTTAAAGAACTTCTTTCTTTGTGCGTAGGATAATCCGGGCGGTAATTCCTGACAAACCAAATAGTTAACAAAATCAGCAAACCATGGTTCGTTACCTTTGGTGATTACATCGATGCACTCCTCTATGATATGTAAATGTTCGTCCGGAAAGGAGTCATCTATAGGTAGATGGTCGTCCTCTAGATGTGTTAGGCGACTCAAATGATCCGCAACAGAATTTTCCGAACCCTTCTTGTCGCGGATCTCTAGATCGAATTCTTGTAGGAGAAGAATCCATCTAATTAGCCTTGGCTTCGCATCCTTCTTTGCAAGGAGATACCGGATCGCAGCATAATCCGTGTATACAATCACCTTAGCACCTACAAGATAGGAGCGAAATTTGTCAATTGCATATACAATAGCTAAGAATTCCTTTTCGGTAGTGGCGTAGTTGAGTTGCGCCTCATCTAGCGTCTTGCTAGCGTAGTAGATAGCGTGGGTTCGTCCTTCCTTTCTTTGCCCAAGAACAGCTCTTATAGCTACGTCACTTGCGTCACACATAACCTCAAAGGGAAGATTCCAATCCGGAGGTTGGATAATCGGGGCTGAAATTAGAGCTTCCCGAATCATATTAAACGCATCTAAGCATTCCTGCAAAAAATCAAAAACTGCATCCTTCATCAATATATTAGTTAGCGGTTTTGATATCTTAGAGAAATCCTTTATGAAACGCCTATAAAATCCAGCATGTCCTAGAAAACTTCTTATCCTTTTCACCGAAGTTGGGGGAGGAAGCTTTTCTATTGTCTCTATTTTTGCTATATCCACCTCAATCCCTCTACTAGAGATTAAGTGTCCTAATACAATGCCTTCTTTCACCATAAATTGACACTTCTCCCAATTAAGAACTAGGTTAGTGTCTTCACACCTTTGTAATACAAGAGCAAGGTTAGAAAGACAATTGTCAAAAGAGGAACCATAAATGGAGAAGTCATCCATAAAAACCTCCATGGTTTCCTCTATATATTCCGAGAATATGGCCATCATGCACCTTTGAAAGGTGGCTAGGGCGTTGCAAAGCCTGAATGGCATCCTCCTATAGGCAAACGTACCCCACGGGCACGTGAACGTGGTCTTTTCTTGATCATCTAGGTGTATCGGAATCTGAAAGAAGTCACTATAACCGTCAAGATAGCAAAAGTGTGAATGTTGTGCTAACCTTTCAAGCATTTGATCGATGAAGGGTAGTGAGAAGTGATCCTTCCTCGTCGCGTTGTTTATCTTGCGGTAGTCTATACACATCCGCCATCCTGTTACGGTTCGTGTAGGAATGAGTTCATTGTTTTTGTTGGTGATGACCGTCATTCCTCCCTTCTTCGGAACCACTTGTACGGGACTCACCCACTTGCTATCGGAGATAGGATAGATGATACCTGCATCAAGTAGTTTAAGGATTTCCTTCTTGACAACCTCCTTCATGGTCGGATTTAACCGCCTTTGAGGTTGTCGCGAAGTTCTAAAGTCTTCTTCCATTAAGATCTTATGCATGCATAGGGAAGGTTTGATTCCTACTAAATCCTCTATAGTATATCCTAAGGCTTTCCTATGTTTCTTAAGGACAACCATAAGCGTACTATGTTCATCTATGCTTAAATCGGAACTAACAATTACCGGAAAGGTAGAATTAGGTCCAAGAAATGCGTACCTTAGATGTGTAGGAAGTGGTTTCAATTCCATCACTATCGGAGTTTCCAATGGCTTTTGAGGAGCATCCGATGCTTCCTTAGGAGTGTCTAAGGATGTAGAAGGTGTTGGAGAAGAATCAATAGAAGTTGTAGAAGAAACACAATTTCCCTCGGATTCACCCAGAATTACGGCACCCCTGCCTTCTCCACGGCCGTGATTTTGGGCGTGGAAAGCAAATACGGTGTCTTTGTTTCCTCCACGGCCGTGTAACTCCCTGGAATGCTCCACTCTTTTGTTGGTGAAATCCACGGCCGTGGAATAGGCCGTTTGACCGTGGATCCGTACGTTTTCTGCCTCATCGTGGAGTTTCTCGAACTCTTCTTCACACACTTCTTCTTGTGTCTCTAAGGCTTCAATTGCCTCATTGCACTCCTCTTCATCCCCTATATCCATTACGCTCATAGAAATAACTTTTTGCAAAGGATCTTTGAAGAGAATAGAACTTACCTCCTCTCTAGATAGCTCTTCGTCTTGGATATTGAATATATCCTCATCAAAGGCTGGTTCCTTCATCAAAGTGGAAAGAACGAACTCTACCTTTTCTTCTCCTATGTCAAAGGCGAGTCTAGCATTCTTGCAATCGACTATGCAGCCGGATGTTGCAAGAAACGGTCTTCCGAGGATGATCGGGACCGGACTATCTGCAGGAATGTCAAGCACAACAAAATCTATAGGAACATAGAACTTACCAAGCTTGACCGGGACGTCTTCAACTATACCGACGGGACGAGTTATGGATCGATCCGCCATGTACAACGTCATCTTCACCGGTTTAGGGTCGCCTAAACCGATCTTCCTACATAAGGCAAGCGGAATGATGCTCACGCTTGCTCCCAAATCACATAATGCATCATATGTGACATCTCCCACTCCTATGGGAATGCAAAATGACCCCGGATCCTTTAGCTTTGGGGGCATCTTCTCTTTCATGGTTTTGATGAGATCCGATGAATCCGAACTCATCTTAACCTCTTCAAAATCCTCTAGCTTTCTCTTGTTAGAGAGGATCTCCTTTAGGAACTTTCCATAAGCCGGCATACCTATAATTGCATCAATGAAAGGTATATTAATATGCAGCTTGCTCATGAGTTCAATAAATTTACCAAATTGCTTGTCTAGACGCGCTCTTCCTCTAGATTGCGGGAATGGTAGGGGAGGTTTGTAAGCTGGAGGAGGAATGTAGACATCTTCCTTCTCCTTCCCCTTTTCTTTCTCTTTCTCAACGGGGACTTCTACAAACTTAGGCTGCGGGTCAGTAGTTGTTACTCCGCTCCTAGTTGTGATTGCCATCACCCTTCCTTTTGGGTTGTCCTCCGTCTTTCCTGGAAGTTTCCCTTGATTCCTAGGAACTTCCTCCGCATGACTAACCATTTGGTTTTCTAAAACCTTTTGGGCTTTATCAACCTTAGTTATGTGATCATCAACCTTGATGATGCGAGTCTCCAATCCTTGAAGCTTGCCCAAGATTGTCTCCAACATGGGATCGGGCTTCTCTTTCCCCGAAGTACTTCCACCATTAGATGTTTGCCCCTGGCTTTTCAAAGGAGTGGAAGAAGAGGAAGGTGGAGTTAGTGAATTTGAATTTCTTGAATTGGAATAAGATTACCGGAATTTTGTTGGTTGGGACGCCAATTGTTGTTGTTTGAACCCCTATTGTTGTTCCAATTGTTGTTCCGGTTGTTGTTGTTGTTGTTCCAATTGTTCCGGTTGTTGTTCCGGTTGTTGCAGTTTGTATTCTCATTCCCGTTTTGGTTATTGTTGTTGCCTAAATAACCCACATCTTGCTCCTTTTGCTTCGGAAAGTTGGTTTTGATGGCTTCCTTCAACTCTTTAATCTCCGTATTGAGAGAAAAGATTTGAGTTTGAGCTGCTTGCGATAGCTTTGCTCCTTGATCCACATGATTCGCCTCCACTTTCCGATGAGAATACTTCTCAATAACTCGCGCTTGCTTCTCAATGAAGTCCCAAGCGTCATCTTCCCTCATGTCCATGAATGTACCACATGAAAGGGATTGGAGCTTGAATTGTGTCTCCACATCCAGCCCCTTATAGTATATCTCCAATTGCGCCAATTTGGATATGCCATGATGTGGGCAATCCAATAGCAAATCCTGAAATCTTTCCCAAGATTGAAACAAACTTTCGTTAGATCTCATAGAAAATGCATTAATCTTACCTCTTAAGTCCGCCGTTTTAGATGGCGGAAAGAACTTAGTGAGGAATTCCGAAGAAAGATCCTCCCATGTCTCGCACCTCTAGCTGGAACACGGCGATTGGCAGCTGGCTGTGGAAAGAATGGATTCACATTGATCGTTGGATCAATTTCCTCTAGTGGTGGCATAGAAGAGTCGTTATCCTCATTGGATGAGTTGGCTCTAACCGATCTTCCCGGTCTCCTTCTTCTCTTTTTCTCCTTGAGGTTGTTTATTTCCAACCTCATTTGGAACATCATGTCCGATAGATCATCAACCTTCGTTTGATGACGATCCATTTCTTCCCTACGAGTCTTCTCACTCCATTGGAGTTGAGCTTCCTTTTCCGCCAACTCCGTTTGGTAATCACGTTCTCGTTCTTCAGCCATTTTTCTTTCCTTAAGCTTTCTCCTCAAAGTCCTCTCAAGCTCTTGATCAAGAGGTAAGAGGTCTTCGTTGTTCCTATACCTGCGCATACACTCGAAAAGAGATTAAATAACAAGAGCAAAGCTCCCGAGCTTGACAACCGATAACCGAATTCAGCCTAGACCAAATTCCCGGCAACGGCGCCAAAAACTTGTTCGCCACTTAGCGTGCGTGCAAATAAGCTTTAAATTTATAAAACTAGAATCAAGCAAGCGAACCCGCAGTGTACGGATCGATATAGTTAAGCAAGAATTCCAGAGTATCGAACACAGGGATTTGGGGGGTTAAATCCAATTATAGAATTGTCAAGCAAGTAAATGTAAGAGCTTTTGTAAATATTGGGAAAACAACAATCCTAAAGATCCAGGAATCCAGCTGTGGCAATCGATTCAAGATATACTAGGGATATAAGGACAGAATTAAGAGTTGCAAAGGTATACTAATGCAAAGTAATGTACGGTGAAGTTCCAAGGCTTTATATGACTTATCTAAGGACACTCTCTATAAAGGTTGTTGAGGCTTCAGTATAGAAAGGTTCTAAAGACAAGAATTAATATCAAATACCCAAACTTGTAATCCAAGGATCAAGACTAACTAAACCGATTAAGGTTGTGACACTCGAAATCGATGTAGAGGTTGTTGAGGCTTCACTACCACCTAGAAAAGGCAAGCCAAGACTAAGTTAAAGCAAATCTTTAGCTTTGGAATAAAGTAAAAGCAAGGTTCGTAAACTAAGGGAAATTACGGGTGGATCTTGAGATTCCACGGCCGTGGAACTCAAGAACACACCGTGATTTTGGGTCGTCGGCGATTCTCTCTAACTCTCAGGGTCCAATCTGTTTACGATCGATCTATCATCATCTAAGCCACAACTATCAACCCTTCACCTTAGAATTGCTAAAGGGTTTTAGCCAACAACAATCATTATGATATCAAATTCAAGATTTAAAAGAATGAAAGATGAAAACCTTCGAAAACCTTTAATAAATCTCAAATCAATTTCAATCCACAAACAAGAATAATGATGTGTAACAGATTCGGAATAACACAAACCAATCACGATCCTTGATAAGAACGAAGAACGGGATGTCAATCCGCCTTCTAATCAAACCTAAGGACAAAGCGTAACTTCCAAATCTCCAAGTCTTTCGCAAATCTCCGTTGCGAAATAACAATCTCCACGCGTCCAACTTGAAACCCTAAGCACTTGCAATAAGCGTAAGCAAAGTCTAAGCGAAGGCGTAAGTGAAGTCTATGTGGACGTGTAAGCGAAGGTGACGGAATCTCTCTCTTTCCGTCCTTTTATAGGACAAGATAGAATATGTGTCCAGCCCATTGTGTAAAAGATCATGGCTTCAAATTGTACGTTAAAAGATCACCTAAATCACGGTTCCTTGGGATTCCACGCCCGTGGTTTTGAGCGTGGTTTAGAGCGTGGAAATTCATCACGGTGCTTCACAACTTCCACAGCCGTGTAACCCTCTGGAATGCTCCACGCTTGTGTTGCCAAAGTTCCACGGCCGTGGTTTAGAGCGTGGACTCTAATACGGCCGTATTTTAGAGCGTGGAATGTAGATTGCTCGTAATTCTCCTTTGTTTTGTGCCATTCTTCATCCTAGCTTCTTCCTTAGCTCCCTTGTGGTGTCTTCATTCCTTGGACATGCTCAATCCATCTCAATTCTCCCTTGATTCATTCGGTTTTAGCTTTTATTCGCCTACAATCAACACAAAGCTTATGTAGACCTCTATATCGACAATATAGACAAACTAGCTCACAATTGCTTCAATGCTTTATCAATGAATACCAATATGGATGAAATACACTTAGAAAACGTGCCTAAAATATCACAATATTTCATGCTAACAACTACCTAAATTATGATACATGGAAGACATTATGTGCTTGACTCATGGTTGATGACAATGCCACTTGATATGCAGAAGGTCCCATCCTCTCTATAATCTCAAGGGTCCCACATAATAAGGGCTCAACTTTCCTCTCTTGCCAAGGTTAAATACGCCTTTAGTAGGCAAAGCATGCACAAACACGTGTTCACCCACACTAAACTGAATGGGTCAACGGTGTGCATCGTGATGTGATCCTCACCGGAAAAGAAATAATCGTCAATATGCCGGAACCAATTGTTTTTCCACCAACCGTCTAAGTCAAAACTCAAGCGACACCTACGAAGTCAATACTTATGTGTTGGAGGTCATGCCTAAAACTGAGTGATGACATAAATTATGACCTATTTTTAGGCATGTATTTATATAGATTTTCCCTTAATTTTGCATGTATAGACATACATTCATGACATTTATGGTTATATTTACCTACTTTGCAAGAATAGAGGTCTACACAGAGTTTTATTGCATTTGTAGGTAATTTGGCGAATAATGGAGCAAAAATGGCACATTTAAGGATTAAGCTTTGAAGCGGGACAAAAAGGAGTATAAAAGGAATTTAGGACGCACCAAAATATCTTCTGATACCGTCTGACGCGCCAAAGTATCTTCTGATACCGTCTAACGCGCCAAAGTATTCTCTGATACCGTCGGACGCGGCCCAAAGTATTCTCTGATACCGTCAGACGCGCCAAAGTATTTTCTGATACCTTATGACGCGGCCCAACGTATCTTCTGATACCAGCGGATTCGACTTCTTTTCAGCCCAAATATTTAGGGTTTTATCTTTAAATCCTAGATTGATCCCTACATATATTCGAAAGCCTTCAACATGGATGAGGAGCCAAAATCTCCAAAAGGGGAGACTTAAAGGGAGTCAATTTCTCCAAAGGGAGACTTAGAGAGGCAGACTTGGAGGTCTTGCTACACCACGGAAAGAAGAGATTCGGAAGGAAGATTTGGGGAAGGACGCACTTTCCTATTTTTGGAGTTGAAAGATCTTAGGGTTTACATTTGAAGGCGGATTGACATCCCGTTCTTCATTGTCCCTAGAAATTTATTGAGGTTTTTTTGTTCCTTTGATTCTACATCCATTGAACGCGGTTTGCGATTATTGTGTTTGATTGACATTTGTTTTGAGATTATTATTGAGATTTCAAGGTTTTACCTCTTCTCCCTTTCATATTTGATACTTGATTCTATGATTATGATTATTGGCTAAAACCCTTTAGCAATTCTAAGGTGAAGGGTTGATAATTGTGGCTTAGATGATGATAGATCGATCTTAAACAGATTGGACCCTGAGAGTTAGAGAGATTTCGCCGACAACCAAAATTACGGTTTGTTCTTGAGATTCCACGGCAGTGGAACTCAAGATCTGCCCGTAATTTGTACCAGTTTATGAACCTTGCTTTTACTTTGATCCAAGGTTAAAGATTAGCTTTAATGTAGTCTTGGCTTGGCCTTTTCTATGTAGTAGTGAAGCCTCAACAACCTCTACTTTGATTTCGAGTGTCACAACCTTAATCGGTTTAGTTAGTCTTGATCCTTGTGTTACAAGTTTGGGTATTTGATATTAATTCTTGTCATTAGATCCTTTCTATACTGAAGCCTCAACAACATTTATAGAAAGTGTTTCTAGATAAGTCATATAAAGCCTTGGAACTTCACCGTACGTTGCTTTACCTTAACCTACCTTTGCAACTCTTAACTCTATTCTTAGTTTTTTAGGATATCTTGAATCGATTGCCACAATTAGACACCTGGATCTTTAGGGTTGCTATTTTCCCCAATATTTGCAAAGCTTACTACATTTACTTGCTTGACAATTTACAAACTGAATTTGTTCCCCCCAAATCCCTGTGTTCGATACTTTGGAATTCTTGCTTAACTACGTCGATCCGTACACTGCGGGTTCGCTTGCTTGATTCTAGTTTTATAAATTTAAAGATTATTTGCACGCACGTTATCGGGCAAACAAGTTTTTGGCGCCGTTGCCAGGGATTTGGTTTAGGCCGAATTCGGTTATCGGTTGTCAAGCTTGGGAGCTTTGCTCTTGTTATTTGGTATCTCTTTAGAGTGTCTTGCAGGTTTGTGTTCTTAAGTACATACGAAGTTCTCGTTCCGGCAACGGAATAGAGTTTCGCCAAAGAACAAGTTTTTGGCGCCGTTTCCGGGGATTTAGTCTAGGCCAAATTCGGTTTTTGGTTGTCGGGCTTGAGAGCTTTTTGCTTTTAATCTTTTTGGTATGAGTTCTTGAGTTTTCAGATTTTCCAATGGATGGAAGCAGCTTTGTAACGGCGAGGAACGAAATATGGAGCCTCAGAGCTGAACTTAATGAATCATTGGAGCAACATAGACTCATGAACAAATCCTTGGAAAGAGAGAGATGGAGAAAGAAAGAAGTAGCTAAATGGAAGCAGTATAGATATTTGTTGGATTATTTTTCATTTTTTTCAGTGATAAAAATGAAATGGAGGAAGACATTAAGAAGGAGCTTGAAATTTAGGAGGAGCTCTATACCGCTCGCGAGGTGTATGAACAACCTCCTGTATATCAACTTGAATCGAAGATCAAGCAATCAATAAAGGATCTCGATGACCGTGAAAGAAAATTGATCCTTGATGAGATTGCTCGACTGGAGGAGAAGTGCGACGAAGAACTCCAAGTTTTGAGCATTCCTCCTATCGAACCTGAAGCTCCTCTTGAAGTTCTCATTGAAGAAGAGGAAGAAGTGGAGAACCTTGGCCAAATTACTGAAACTGTGGCCAAGGTTGAAGAGGATCCAGCTGAGTTGGGAGATATTTCATGTGTGCATCATCATCCCAACATGAAACTTGCCCCAAGCCTTGAAGAACTTTACAAGGTACATTCTCTTACTTCATTTGAAATTCCTATTAAAATTTCTGATTTTTTCAGGAATGCACCGGAGAGTTGGAGGTCTCTTCCAAAAGAACCTCCTAAGGTGAAGATGAAACCTCCATCAAAATTGTTGAAAGAAGATGCTCCTTGGACTACAAGTAGTGGAGTTAGCAAGCACTTCACCGTTAAGGCGATGAAGTGTCTCTTGTTCAAGTATGGGGTCATTCACATGACGAAGACCATACATCATCCCCAAGCTGGAGATGGGGAAGCTAAGAGGATTCTCGAGAAACTGATTTCTCGATCTAGGAAAGGATGGGACGCAAGGTTGAATTATGTCCCATTAAAGCATAGGAAAACTAGGATGATTCCGGTGAGAGTCAAACCGTACAAGCTTGTACGTGGGAGATCTTACCACTTGCCGGTGAAATTAGGAACCGGAGATTTTATGGAAGAGTTTAATTATGGATTTGAAGGGCAATCCAAGATGTTCAAGGTGCATTGAGTCATCTATGGATATAGGTCCAGCTAGCGACGTTAAACCAAGCGCTTCTTGGGAGGCAACCCAAGGTAATGCATCCTTTTCCCTTTTTTTCTTAGATTAGAGTAGTTGTTTTTGTTTGTTTTTCGTCGATACCTTCCGATATGTTTTTGTTTTTGGATGTCAGGAATAAGGAATAAGCAAGAGAAGATGAGAAAAGCCGAAAAGAATGACGAAACTTGGATTTTTTGGCACAATCAGAAAGTTCCACGACCTAAACTACGACCGTGGTTATGCATTAAGTCGTGGAAAGTGATTTTGGAGAGCAACAGAAAGTTCCACGGCCATGGAAATTCCCGACCCGAAAAAAAAAAAAAAATTTTCTCGGAAAAATTTTCGGCGGAAAGACGTTCCCCTTCTTCGTTCTTTGACACTGATTGGAGTATTCGGAGTTCCCTATTGAGCTTCTAAGTATTTTCACCACCACCGCCCGAATGATGATTCGCCTTGCCTGATTCGCCATCTTACATTGTGAGTATCCTTTTCCATCTTTTCTTTTCTTCACATTGGGGACAATGTGAGTTTTAAGTATGGGGTGGAGGTATTTGCAATACCATTTGCATGTTTTATGTCTTACATCATATGATTTTGAAAATTTTGAAAAATTTTAAAATTTTTGTGCTTCTAGAATGGATATGATCTCTATGATGAACATTGTTTTGTGGAATAGCTATGATGATTTTGATATGCTTGAATTGATTTATGACATATGTGGGATTTGAATACTTTGATAGAACTTCATGCATGTTTGATAATTCGCTTTCATTCTAAATCATGTTGAGGGTTGAAGGTTGAAACCGCATATAAGTTCTTACACTTCTTATTGAAATGATTAAGGCACTTCGATTTTCTTACTTCTTTCTTTGATCACTTTGCCCCTCAATGAAAATAATTGCCTCCTTTACCTATCCGGGAATTAGGAAGAGTTGAGTTTTGGCATGTTTGATGTGGGAGGGCCATGAAAGCAAATGCTTGCATTCAAAGAATAGAAAAAACTTGTAGGTTTGGGGAAGCCAATCATGACGATGAGTAACTCGGTACCATTCACATAGCCGGGTGTTTGTGTCTTCCCAAAGTCGGATTGAGCGATATTCCTAACGGATTATGGTATGTGCATCAAGGGTTTGAGGCATCTCGAAATTGAGAAACGTCAATGTCCTAGGCTTCGGTTTTTGTGCACCGTTGTCCATATTTCCAAAAGTAAAGTCGAAAAATAAAGAAAAGAGCAAAACTCTAAGTTGATGGTGTTGCAAAATCAAAATCAAAAGAAAAAGTAAAAGAGTTGGGTTATTCCTTTTCCCGGATTCATGCACCACATCCCTTATAAGTTTCCCTCCTTTCCGCATTCTAGACCTTTGTTTGAAAGACCTTAAGATCTTTGAGTATGTTGTTTGGCTTTGTGGTCTAAATTGGATTCCTCATGATTGATTTTGATATATTGCAAGTTATGATGCATGTTATGATTTTCTTACAAAGTGTGATTATCATTTTCATGATGTAATACCTTTTGATCATATGATGATTATCATTAGTTATGAAGCAATTCATTGAGGGTGATCTATGAATAGAAGCAGAACCAAAATATTGTGGTTTTTCTTTATTTTTGCATATTCATAATCCATATCATCCTGTATTTTAAGTTTGAACCTTGCTTGGGGACAAGCAAGAGGCAAGTATGAGGTATTTTGATTACATGAATTATGACTTATTTTTAGGCATGTATTTATATAGGTTTTCCCTTAATTTTGCATGCATAGACATACATTCATGACATTTATGGTTATATTTACCTACTTTGTAAGAATAGAGGTCTACACAGAGTTTTATTGCATTTGTAGGTAATTTGACGAATTATGAAGCAAAAATGACACATTTAAGGATTAAGCCTTGAAGCGGGACAAAAAGGAGTATAAAAGAAATTTAGGACGCGTCAAAGTATCTTCTGATACCGTCTGACACGCCAAAGTATCTTCTGATACCGTCTGACGCGCCAAAGTATTCTCTGATACCGTCGGACGAGGCCCAAAGTATTCTCTGATACCGTCGGACGCGGCCCAAAGTATTCTCTGATACCGTCGGACGCGCCAAAGTATTTTCTGATATCTTATGACGCGGCCCAACGTATCTTCTGATACCAACGGATTCGACTTCTTTTCAGCCCAAATATTTAGGGTTTTATCTTTAAATCCTAGATTGATACCTACATATATTCGAAAGCCTTCAACATTGAAGAGGAGCCAAAATCTCCAAAAGGGGAGACTTAGAGGGAGTCAATTTCTCCAAAGGGAGACTTAGAGAGGGAGACTTGGAGGTCTTGCTACACCACGGAAAGAAGAGATTCGGAAGGAAGATTTGGGGAAGGACGCACTTTCCTATTTTTGGAGTTGGAAGATCTTAGGGATTACATTTGAAGGCGGATTGACATCCCGTTCTTCATTGTCCCTAGAAATCTATTGAGGTTTTTCTGTTCCTTTGATTCTACATCCATTGAACGCGGTTTGAGATTATTGTTTTTTATTGACATTTGTTTTGAGATTATTATTGAGATTTCAAGGTTTTACCTTTTCTCCCTTTCATATTTGATACTTGATTCTATGATTATGATTATTGGCTAAAACCCTTTAGCAATTCTAAGGTGAAGGGTTGATAATTGTGGCTTAGATGATGATAGATCGATCTTAATCAGATTGGACCCTGAGAGTTAGAGAGATTTTGCCGACAACCAAAATTACGGTTTGTTCTTGAGATTCCACGGCAGTGGAACTCAAGATCTGCCCGTAATTTGTACCAGTTTACGAACCTTGCTTTTACTTTGATCCAAGGTTAAAGATTAGCTTTAATCTAGTCTTGGCTTGGCCTTTTCTAGGTAGTAGTGAAGCCTCAACAACCTCTACTTCGATTTCGAGTGTCACAACCTTAATCGGTTTAGTTAGTCTTGATCCTTGGGTTACAAGTTTATACTGAAGCCTCAACAACATTTATAGAGAGTGTTTCTAGATAAGTCATATAAAGCCTTGGAACTTCACTGTACGTTGCTTTACCTTAGCATACCTTTGCAACTCTTAACTCCGTCCTTAGTTCTTTAGTATATCTTGAATCGATTGCCACAATTAGACACCTGAATCTTTAGGGTTGTTGTTTTCCCCAATATTTGCAAAGCTTACTACATTTACTTGCTTGACAATTTACAAACTAAATTTGTTCCCCCCAAATCCCTATATTCGATACTTTGAAATTCTTGCTTAACTACGTCGATCCGTACACTACGGGTTCGCTTGGTTGATTCTAGTTTTATAAATTTAAAGATTATTTGCACGCACGCTAAGTGGCGAACACTGAGCCAAAACCTATTGAAATCAAACCGAAAATGCTTGCTCCGAGCATGATGCGCTCTTCGTCAGTTGAACGCGAGGATGCGCCGGTGTTGTTCCTTCGACCACTTCTTTTGTTTATTTTGGTACGGTCACATCAGTCTCGTTGCTTAAGTCCGGCGGGCTCACATCATCCACTCCTCCTTGGAAAGGATTCGACCCCGAATCCGCCAACTCGTTCTCCGCATCCTCGACCTCATCACCTACATAAAAAGGAGACAAATCAGCAACATTAAACACATTATGGACACCATACTTAGTAGGAAGCTCAATGCGGTATGCGTTATCGTTAATCTTCTCAAGGACCCGGAAAGGACCATCCGCTCTTGGGTTGAGGTTAGATTGCCGAATATAAGGAAAGCGATCCTTCCTCAAAGACCCACACGAGGTCTCTTTCCATGAAGAGCATTTCCCGGCGCCCTTTGTTGGCTTGCTGGACATATTGCTCGGTACGTTTTTCTAATTGTATTCGGACCCGCTCGTGCAAACCTTTCACAAACTCAGCTCTATATTGCCCATCCACATCAACGGGTTGTGGAGCCGGTTGAGGAGTCAAATCTAGTGGAGTAAGAGGATTCTTGCCATAAACAATTTCAAAAGGGGACTTCTTGGTCGCCGAATGAATAGCCCGGTTATACGCAAACTCCACAAAGGGGAAACAATCCTCCCACCTGCACAAGTTAGTATCCATCATAGTACGAAGCAAAGTGCCAAGAGTCCGGTTTACTACCTTAGTTTATCCATCCGTTTGGGGATGACAAGAAGTCGAAAAACACAACTTCGTCCCCATCTTGGCCCAAAGTGTCTTCCAAAAATAACTAAGGAACTCAGAGTCTCGGTCCGACACAATTGACATAGGTATCCCATGCAACTTAACAATATGCTCAAAGAAAAGGTTAGCCACATTTGACGCATCATCAGATTTACTACAAGCAACAAAGTGCGCCATCTTAGAAAACCTATCAACAGCCACATTAATGGAATCATGGCCTCTCCTAGAACGAGGTAATCCTAGGACAAAATCCATGAAAATGTCTTCCCAAGGTGAACTAGCAATAGGCAAGGGTAAGTATAATCCATGTGGGTTAGCCTTAGACTTAGCCTTAAGACAAGGTACACAACTAGCAGAACATCTCTCTACATCATTTCTCATCGATCTTAGGCCAATAAAAGTGCTCCCTCAATATGCCCAAAGTCTTAGTAACCCCAAAATGACCCATTAATCCCCCTCCATGGGCCTCTAAAACAATCAAAGCTCTCAAAGAACAAGTAGGCAAACATAACCTAGAAGCTCTAAACAAATATCCATCATGAATGTAATAACTACTAGCATGAGAGTCACTACTAGAGCGCAAACAAAGCGCAAAAATATCCCGGAAGTCCACATCAAGAGCATATAAATCACGAATTAGTCCAAAACCCAAAATGCATGCATCTAAGGAAGATATAAGTGTGTACCTACGAGATAACGCATCAACTACGATGTTGTCCTTTCCCTTCTTGTAGCGCACAACATATCGAAAAGCCTCAATATACTCCACCCAGCGTGCATGGCGTTTGTCCAACTTGGCTTGTCCTCTCAAATACTTCAACGACTCGTGATCAGAATGTATAACAAATTCACGAGGTAGAAGATAGTGCTCCCAAACCCGGAGGACCCGAACCAAGGCATATAACTCCTTGTCGTAGGTAGGGTAGTTCAAGGCGGCTCCTTCTAGTTTCTCGCTAAAGTAGGCTACGGGGCGTCCCTCCTGCATCAAAACTCCTCAAATCCCGATTCCCAAAGCGTCACACTCTATCTCGAAAGTTTTCGAGAAGTCCGGAAGCACAAGAACGGGGGCATGTGTCAACCACTCTCTAAGTATCATAAAGGACTCCTCTTGAGCAGATCCCCACTCAAATCGCACGCCCTTCTTGGCCAACTCGGTGAGGGGGGCGGCAATGGTGCTAAAGTCCTGAACGAACCTCCTATAGAACCCGGAAAGTCCAAGGAAGCTCCGTATGTGAGGGACCGTTGTCGGACGAGACCATTCTGATATTGCGTTGGTCTTCTCTTCGTCCACTCGCAAGCCTTCCTTTCCTACCACAAAACCCAAAAAGACCACAGATTCCGAGCAAAAATGGCATTTCTTAAAGTTTACAAACAAATGTTGTTATTTAAGCACAAGAAATACACTTCTCAAATGTTCAACATGCTCATCCAACGTCCGACTATAAACTAAGATGTCATCAAATTATACCACAACAAATTTACCTAAGAAATCACATAGGACATGGTTCATTAGGCGCATAAACATACTAGGTTCATTCGTTAATCCAAAAGGCATTACAAGCCACTCATATAATCCATACTTAGTTTTGAAAGCAGTTTTCCATTCATCACCCTTATGCATCCTAATTTGATGTTATCCACTTCTAAGGTCTATTTTAGGGGGAAAAGAGTAGCACCATGAAGTTCATCTAACATATCATCAAGACAAGGAATAGGATGTCGGTACCTTACAGTTATTTGGTTGATGGCATGGCAGTCGACACACATCCTTCAACTCCCAGCTTTCTTGGGTACCAATAGCACAGGAACGGCACATGGACTCAAGCTCTCCCGAATGTATCCCTTACTCAAAAGATCCTCCACTTGTGCTTGTAGCTCCTTTGTTTTCACCGGGTTAGCTCGATATGCGGGCCGATTTGGGATGGTTGATCCGGGTATGAAGTCAATCTGATGTTTTATGCCTCGGATAGGGGTAGTCCCGGGGGAATCTCTTTGGGCATAATCTCCTTGAACTCCTCAAGTAGTCCTGA
Organism: Fagopyrum homotropicum; assembly: GCA_033239125.1. NCBI lineage: Eukaryota > Viridiplantae > Streptophyta > Magnoliopsida > Caryophyllales > Polygonaceae > Fagopyrum > Fagopyrum homotropicum. Next base: position 47,152,403 of record BSWB01000001.1, on the reverse strand, counting down.
AATACAAGAAGGCAAAGACAAGTCATTAGCTTCCATAGTAGATAAAGTTGTTACACAAACAAGAAGGAAGCAAATATCCCCCCTTTGTAGGGCTCGACGGGCGTCGTGTAACCGTGCGGTGGGTAGGGTCTTGGGGTCGGAGGTTGTTTCAAGAACCATCTTAGTCTTTCCCTTTGTCCACGCGACCTCACCTTTCTCCAACTTCTTCTTTTCTCTACACATGTGGTCTTCCATAATTTCGGATGGGCTGGGAGGCATGAGTTTTACTTTCTTCCCGGCCATGGCGAAGAAGTATATGTTGGTTTAACCATCATGAAACACCCTTCGGTCAAACTGCCATGATCTCACAAGTAAGAGGTGGAAAGTTGTGATTGGAAGCACGTCACACACAACGTCGTCTTGGTACGTTCCGATGGCAAAGTGAACAAAACATTGCTCCTTGACTTGAAGGGGAGCGTTGGTGTTGAGCCACTAGAGCGAATATGGTTGCGAGTGTGCCTTCATTTTGAGTCCTAGGTGGGCAACGACCTCCTGACTAACAATGTTACAACAAGACCCACTATCAATAATAACAGTAAATAATTTCCCCAAAATTAAACGAGTGTTAAAGAGATTCTCCCTTTGTGAGACATCGGGAACGAGTTTGCTTGCTTGTAGGGTCTTCTTTGTGACAAGGCAAAAATCTCCCACAGGAGCATGAGCTTCAACTTCAACTCCTTCTATGAGTGGAGCAATTGTTTCATAATCATCTTCGGGTTCATGATTCTAGGTGACCTCTTCCCCAAATGCATTCAATAAAACCTTACGGGGATTAGGGCATTCCCGGGCATAATGACCATGCTCATAACACTTGTAGCACTTCACTTCTCTAGTCCGGCTCCTTTCTGGTGTTGGTGGGACACTAGGAAGAGGGGCACTAGGGTTAGAGGCGGAAGTGGCCTTGGGAGCTACTGTTGGGGATGAACCGGTTGTGTGGGTAGGATGATTATGCCGAGAGGGTTCGGTGAATTCATGACTTGTCCCTCTTCTTGATGATCCGGATGCCTTACGTTTCTGGATGATATTATAGGCGTGGGTAGCATGGTGAAGGGCATCATTTAGGCTTGTGTGTCGGAGTTGTTCAACTATTTTAGACACATCGGGGTTAAGCCCAGATAAGAACTTGGCTAGGATATAGTTGTCGGGATGTCGGGTTCCCGGTCTCTAAAGGAGAGTTCTCAACTCTTTGTGGTATTCATCTAGAGTTCGGTTACCTTGGCGTAAACTTTCAAGTTTGAGCAACAATTGTTGCTTGTAATCCGAAGGTATGAACCGAGCACGCATCCTCCTACGGATTTCAAACCAAGTGTTGATGCGTGGTTGTTGATGTGCCTCCACATATTCCAATTCTTCCTGCCACCAAGTTAGAGCAACATCAACAAAATGAATAGTAGCAGCTTCAATCTTTTCATACTCGTTAAATTCATAATAACGGAAGACTTGTTCAGCCTTAGTCTCCCACTCAATGTTGGTCTCAGCTTCTGTAGTTCCAGTGAAGTTTGGAACATCCACTTTTGATCCATTGTAACGCCTCCTATTGCGGTGACCATGATTTTCTTCATCGTCGGAGTCATCGTGTTGAGAAGCTTGGCTATGGTTCCGGTTTCTGTTCCGGTCTCTATCTCGGTTTCTGCTTGCATGGATATTCACACTCACACTCCGATCCCGGCCTCTACGAGGTGGTCCTTGGTTACTACCTCCTTGACTTTGTTCAGGTGGGGCGGGAGGTAGTCTTCTTAGAAGCTCCGCTAGTTGGGCTTCAAGGCGGTCAATACGTGGGTTGGCTTGGTTGATCCCATTACCATTGACGGATGCCATCTTGTTTCTGGACTACAAAACAAGCAAGGAAACAAACAAAACCAAGTTTCCAAAGGTATAACCAAACCAAGTGTTCAAAGGCAAAACCGAAAGTAATAAAAATGCCGATTTCGTGACCGAAACGGTGGTCGGATGGCTAAAAAAGCTCTTAGGTCACGGCGAAGCGGTGAGTTGGTCTCGGAGGCCCATGTCCCTTCTTGGAAAGGTATAACAATTGGAATTCTGAGTTCCGACGCCTTTTTTTCCGCAAAACTGCAAAACCGGCCGTTTTTCACCTTTTCTAGTTTCTTCGCCTATCACACAAAACAAACTAAAAGGCAAAAGGTTAGCCACAAAAACGTTCTCTCTCTCCTCTCTCAAGTGTATTTCTCCTCACACTCACTCAAGTGTTTGATAGTGTTTGGGATCACACAACTCCCCTTTTCCTTTGCTTCGAGGCAAAGCTATCACTCACCTTTTCCAATGCACTAGGCAATGCCCTCCACTCAAATATTTCACTGGGTAACAAAATTCCGCAAGATTCCAAGATAGTTCACAAGGTAAGCAAGGTATTCCAAGATGCAATATAACTTCAGAAAAGCTAACACAAAGGGCAACAAAAGCAACAACAAATACGAGCCTTCCGGCGAGTATTTACTTAGTCCCTAACAAGTAGTTAGTCAAAGCAATAACAAGCGTTTTTCCCCAAAACGTGCAGGTTGTGTTTTGGTTGGCTAGAACACCCAAGAACAACTTTGATAACAATTTCAAGAGCACTCTCAAGGACAACTTTGATAATAATTTCATTAACACTCTCAAGGACAATTTTGATTTCAACGATAACACTCAAACAACTTTTCTTTTCTTTGTTGTCGCTTTTTTTTTTTGACTTTACTGGATGATATAAAATATGCTTTCGTTTTTTTTTTTGAATAAAAGGTCAACAAGATCCCTCTAAAGACTCACACAAGAAAGAAGATTGCAAGCACCAAAATTTTGGGAAACTACTCAAAATTGCAAAAACTAAAAACAAGTTTAGGTAAGCAATTCGTACACCGAAAGCTTGAGGAACTCGCACCGTTGGGCTCTGATACCACTTGATGCGCTCTTCTTCAGTTGAACGCGAGGATCTGCCGGTGTTGTTCCTCCGACCACTTCTTTTGTTTATTTTTGATTTATATGGGATATGCCAAACAAGGAATGTCTAGCCTCGCACCTTGGATCTCCTTGGATCGAGATCTTCTTTCCTCAGAATCTCACTTCGTAAATTGGATCTCCTTTGTCCTCCTAGCCTCGCACCCTAAGGACACCACTCGGCCTCTCATCTTATGGGTTCGAAACTTTGGCCTCCCACCTTAGTCACTAGGTTTGTTTTTCTCAAAGTGAAAACACGACTTTTTGATTGAACTCAACTCTATTTTCTGATTAAAAACGTATGTGGGAGAGGCCTTATATGGGCTGAAAATTCAGCACCAACTCCCAACATTAATAGCTTACAAGTAGTTCAAGAGTTGTGATATTGAATAAAGGCAAACCTAGGGTCTTTCAACCAACAACTTCAAGCAAATAAATGGCCTACAAAATCATAAATATGGCCGGCCAATTAGAGCTCCAAGGGTCCAAAAACGTGGCTGAAAATGAGTCCCAAATAATGTGGTTTTAATCCCTTGACAAGGTTGGCTTAAGTACAAGTGAACACTTGTATTAATCAACCTTCATTATTCCATAATATCATGCATTAGTGGGCATTATATCATGAAATAAAATCAAGCATGACCACATAGTATAAAAATAACAAGGTTACATCTAATGGTTCAAGTTTTAAAATGATCCAGAATCCTCAATCGCCTCAAGCATGTTCACCAAGTGATAGTCATGGACGTCCTCAAATGCCGGAGCTCCAATAGGATGGTAGGTCAAAGTGGTTTGGCCTAGCATGCGGGCTCTAGCTCGAGTGAGAGGTGGTGCTGATCTTGGTGCGGTCACATCAGTCTTGTTGCTTAAGTCCGGCGGGCTCACATCAGAGCATGCCCAATGCAAGCCAATTTTCACTCTCTCCAGCTAAGCTGTCAGGTTTGCGCACTCTCAGTAAAAAACGCCTATAACTGAGGCAATTCTTGAAATTAAAATGCCCATAAGTACTACTTTGAAAGGTATTTTCAATATCTATAGCTTTCTAGTTTACACAAAGTCGATATTCCAAGAGGAAGAGGGTGAAAATGACCCTACATTGCAGCAACTACGGTACTTGTATGGATTGTTGGGAAAGATCATGCATGAAGGCATGAAAGATGGTTATACAAAACATATTCACGTCCAACCAATACATATTCCATGCATCATACCATGCTCATATTATTCATATATTATGAATGAATTTATATATCAATCATGTGAAGGTCAACAAGTCAACATTCAATCAAACATTGAAGGCATCTTCACACACATAAATTGAATGGAGGCAAAGTTAGTTCAATGGTCTTGTTCTCCTTAAATATGGATGTCCAAGAAATGATTTGACCCTGCTTGATGTATTGTCCAAGTGAAGAGAATAAGATCCAAGAGTCATCTTTGAATAAAGGTCAAATGTAGCAATTTATGTGTTTGAATTTCCTAGAAAAACTCTTGAATTTCTTCCATTTCCTTTTGATAAATCTTTGATATTTATAACACTTAATTAGGGAGTTTCTAGACTGAGCTTTGTGGCTATATAAAGCCTTGTATCCTCCCGTTGTAAAGAAGTCAAGTTAAATGAAGTAAGTTAGCCATTGTGCTTTCAAAGTTTTTGTTTGCTTTAAAACAAAACCCGAATTCTAGGTGAGATGCTTAGTTTTCAAACATCTAGGTGAGATACTTAGGTGGTTCTAAGGTGAGAGGCCGAGAAACGAAGGTTCGAACCCCAAAGTGAGATTTCGACGGTAATTCGTTCGAGTTGATGTTTCCCAAAGTGAGAGGCCGAGGGAATTTCCTCTTCATATCCAAAAACACAAAATCCAAAAAAAATAAGAGTTCCATTTCACTGATTCCAATCCGAGTGTGAACTTGTGCTGGTGGATCCTCGTGCTCGAATCGATTTCAATCACATCACATCGGCATACGACTTTTGGTGACTCTGCGCAGTCAACAAGCATTTCCTAATCAAGACAATCTCATCCGTAGTGTATTGTAGGATTTTAGGTCCTACAAAGCACTTCTCTTACTGGTCATCCCAACACAAGGGTGATCAACACTATACAAAGCCTCATAGGGTGCCATCTGAATCGAATCATACCAACTATTGTTGTAGGTGAACTCTACCAAAGGCAAACTTGTCTCCCACGTTCGTGGCCCATCTAAGATACATGTTCGTAACATGTTCTCTAAAGTTTGAACGGTCCTTTCAGACTGTCTATCCGTTTATGGATGGAAAGTGGTACTAAGTCTTAACTTTGTCCCCGTAGCGGCATGCCAAGACTTCCAAAACAAGACATAAAGCGACTATCACGGTCTGACACTATCATCTTGGGAGTACCATGTAGTCTCACTATCTCCTCAATGAACACATCTGCTAGCTTCTCCACTCCCCAAGTGACTTTGATGGCTATGAAATGAGCCGACTTTGTGAACCGATCAACTACTACCAGTATAACATTCTTTCCCCTTTGAGTACGGGGTAATCCGGTCACAAAGTTTATGGAGATGTCTTCTTATTTCCACTCTGGAATAGGAAGAGTTGCATTAATCTTGTAGGTCATACTCTTGCATAAACTTCTCAGGAATTCCCCCATCTTGAAATTGCTCCTACACGAGCATGCTTAACTCTAGAGTTATTTGTCCTCACTTTACCATTGGAAAAGAAGAATTCTTGTTGACATGGGTAGCAACCCATCCTTATAATTTAACCATAAATCCTCATTCATATGATGCGAGATCACAATTTCACGGGGTGTTACAAGCTCCCTTACTTAAACTCTTGACATCCACGTCAGGCTGAGGGACCGTCCACCGAACCAAGTGACCGCGTACTAGGGTGAGCACACTCGTAACTCAGGATTACCTCTGATACCATCTGTAAGACCCGAGATCTTAGGGACGCTGTCCCCATACCAACCATGCTCGCGCATAAACTTCCCAAGAGGTCACCTATCATGAAATTGCTCCCGCACGAGCACGCTTAACTCCAGAGTTATTTGTCCTTACTCTACCACTGGAAAAGAAGAATTCTTGTTGATATGAGTAACAACTCATCCTTATAAGTTAACCATAAATCCCCATTCATATGATGCGAGATAACAATTTCATGGGGTGTTACAGTCCCTCAATGCAACATCTTCATCTTGCTTCTCCTTGATCGTCTCCAACAAGATGGTCGAACTTCCAACATGCACAATTGGCATAGGTTTTTACCAAACCAAATCTCAATGTCAAGCTTTAACAACTCTTATTGCAACTCAGGTTGTGTAATCAAGCACATTATCATCTACTATTATGTCGACTTCCTACTAAGAGCATCGACCACAACATTGGCCTTTCCAAGATGATACAAGATCTCAATATCATAATCCTTTAGAAATTACAACCATCTTCGCTACCTCATATTCAACTCCTTCCGAGTGAAGATGTATTTCAAACTCTTTTATGATCCATGAAGATTTGACAACTCACCCCATAAAGTTAGCGTCGCCAAATTTTAAGGGCAAAAATCACTGCGGCTAAAAGCAAGTCTTTATTGGGAAAACTAACCTCATATGGATTCAAATAGCGTGATGCATATGTTATCATATTTCCATTTTGCATCAAAACACAATCAAATCCTTGACCCGAAGCATCACTCTAGACTATAAACCCATCGGTACCTTGAGGTAAGGTCAAGATTGGTGCACTAGTGAGCCTTCTCTTAAACTCTTCAAAAATATTCTAACACTTCTCATCCCACTTAAAATTCTTTGTCTTCCAAAGCAGGTTAGTCATCAATTGAGCTATCTTAGAGAATCCTTCCACGAATCTCCGGTAGTAACCGGCAAGACAAAGAAAACTTTTAACCTCTTTCACATTCTTCGGTGGATGCCATTCCGAGACAACCATAATATTTTTTGGATCAACCATTACACCTTCGGCCGAAATTACATGGACAAGGAACTCTACTTCTGGTTTCCAAAATGCACACATGAACAACTTGGCATACAACTTGTCCCTTCTTAAAGCTTCAAAGACAATTCTTAGATGACCTTCATGCTCCTCTCGACTTCGAGAGAAGATCAAAATGTCATCGATAAATACCACCACAAAACGGTAGGTATTCCCGAAAGATTCGGTTCATCAAGTCCATGAAAATAGTTGGGACACTACTGAGCCCAAATGACATCACTACAAACTCATCGTGACCATACCTTATCCGAAATACCGTTTTTACAATCGTCATCTTGAATCCTCAATTGGTGGTAACCGGACTTCATGATGAGGGATCATCCCCAACACTACCTCAAGGACAAACTACTAGATCAAGGTATAAGACATTGAAGGACAAGACATCCATAACATCTTCAAGCCCCATCATAGAAGGATCGATCACTAGAACAAGAGTAAAGGCCATCCAAGATGAAGTTGCTAGCTTGTTAGCAACTTGAACACTCAAAGAGACCTTACTTACAGCTAGGTCTCCTTTAGTGACATTGTTGACCACCATGGAAGGAGCGAGCAAGGACCAAGAAGATCCAACAAGCATAGAAGGTGGCTACAACGAAGAACGAGCTCTAGAGAAGAAATCTCGGCCTTGAAGACCGAAATCTCGCCCGATATTTTATCAATATTGACCAAGATGTGGCTCTTGTCGAGAGTTATAAAATCCAGCCGTGATCTTATTACTTATAGATATTTTTATTATTTCAATACATTTAGCTCTTAACCATTGTTAAAGGTATTTGTAAACCCTATCTTGTAGATTATCTTTTAGTTGTAGATACTATCTTTTCTTAGAATCTTACCTATAAATAGCCTTAGAAGGTGAAATTATTAGGTAGACTGAATTTAATTAATATTTCCAAAATATTGTGTGAACTCGCAGCTTCGCCTAAGAAGTTTGTGTTTTATTTTTTTATTCAATCAAAGAGAGAGCTTTGATTGAATCGTTGTGAATCCTTGCTAGATTGTGCTTGTGTGTGTTAATATTCTTAAAGGTTGGTGCTCCTGGTCAATTCTAGCCCCTCCTTGTGCTTGTCGTATTTAGAAGGTTTGTGTAAGGTTAAAGAAGTGAGGGTTAAGATAAGCTCTTCGTTAAGGGGTTTTGACACATAATTTTTCAAGGTTATTTACGGGAATATCTTGATTCGTATCTTTCTATATTTCCACTTATTTTCATTCCATAAATCATCTTTTTATCTTTCCATTATCAAACCATCAAATTCACGTTCTTTATTCGAGTTTTCATAGAATCTCGGCCGTACACAGAATCTCGTCCGAGATTCCTATCCGAGATTTGTTATCTGAGGTTGTTCGAGGACTTTCAATCTAGATCAAGCAATCGCGGCTTCAACCTCGCATCAAATTGGTATCATAGCTCAGTCGATTGAAGTCCGCCTCAGGTTTGAGACAATTTTATTTGAGTCTTCTTTGAGTCATATAAAAATTGAGTCTTTTCTTGTTGCGATTATATTTTCGAGATTATTTGAGTTTAACATGATTGACTTGTGTCTTTGAAAGAGAGAAACACCATATCCAAACATAAAGTCAGTCATTGGCCTCAACGAAACTTCGCCCGTCCGTATCCAAAATAAATCGGTCGAGATTTTGAGCATGAAGTTGAGATATTTACGTTACTTGTTCCCCAAGTTTCGTAAAAATTTATGTATCCGGTTAAAGAAGATATATTTATTGGGTTTGAGTCAAACTTAATAATATCCCGTTGCATAATCAAGGAGCAAAGAGATTTATAAGATATTATTGTTGAGATCGTATCTAGTAGGTGAGATCTTATCAGATCTGTGATAACCTTAACTAGATATCTTATCCACAATCATATATACATCCCTCCAACAATAAAAGATCCTCAAGGCAGCCAAGAAGTAATACACCTAATAAGTGATTGCTGATAGTCGACGTTCATTGTCGAAATCAACAATCTCGGCCACATCATACAAATCTTGGCCGAGATTTTGACTGCGGTTTGATACTGTTGTAAATTTTAGAGAAATTTTTGAGGCAAAATTTGAAGAATCCAAGTGCATCCTATGCAAGAATACATCCAGAGAAGAATTTCTATAATACAAAAACATGCTCGAGAATTTTTACTTTCGAAATCGTATACAAATCACGAGTGTTGTATTTTATTTTAAAACATGGCCAACCCACGTCGAACACGGAGGTACCTCCTAACCTCGACCATGGGATGATCACGGCAGTCACGGATCAAGTGCAATTATCTCCACCCACAATGGTCAGGCACAATCTCGGTCCTCAAAAACCAAGATTTCCACCACTGGTGAGCATGACCCGCCTAAACCGAGGAACTTAAAATCATGAAAAACAAACAGGATGGAAAATTTTCCATTGTGGTCGTAGAGCAACTCATCTTTCATAATAATAGGGAAACTGCCCGTTGTGGTCATAAACCAAATCATCTCTTGTATCAATAAGGCAAAATGTTGCTTAGGTCAATGACCAAATTATTTCAAATTCTTAAAATCAATAATCCGGTTTTGTTCAAAATATCTCAATACAATCTCTTTAAAAATATCATAATCTAAAATAAACACGTCATAACCATATTGAAAAATCAACTCAAGTCAATACATTCTCAAAGAATTTCAAAATCAATTGATCGAACTCATTTCTTATACTCAATCAAAGGCAACATCAAACATTTTCATAAACTGCCAATGACTCTTTTCTTTAAACATCACATTGTATATATCATAAGTATCAAACCAAACATCTTTCAAAACAACATGGTATGCATGTAACAAGATAATGGCTTACACTTAACCATGCTCGTATAAAAAGCTCACAAGTACTTACCTCGATAAATCTTACTCAACGGCTTAAAGCCAAAACGACAACGTCGAAAAACCTGACAAACAACCTAAACAAGTAAATGATCACACAATCAACAAACATATATTATATCATCACAAAACACCATCTAATAGGCGTAGAAGTGACTTACGTAATCCCGACTCGAGTTTGGGTTGTACTTCACTTAGGGTTTACCCAAAATCCGTTTATCCAATGAATAATTACCTAGAATGTTCAACTAGGCATATCAACCCAATATCCAATTCAAAATCCATAACAACTTCCCAATCAATAGTTTAAACATATAGTATCATCACAAAACACCATCTAATAGGTGTAGAAGTGATGGATTGATCCGATCAAGATGGATCAGGCAAGCCATGAAGTGGGTTGATTGAGTTGATTCTTGTAGAATCCTCGAAGGTGAAAGTTTGTACCGAAGATCCAAGGAAGAATTTGAGAAGGAAGATGTGATGCCCAAATAAAGGAGGAGGATTTTACCCTCAACTAAAATTAATTATGAACATGATTTACAAATGAGGTCAAACATCCTTTATACAGAAGAAGTGAGCCAAACCAAAGGTCGGAAATTAAATAAAAAAATTAAAAGTCTAAAATATGAAAGGTCGGAATTGAAGTTCAAATTAAGGTTCCGAATTAAATTGATAATTGAAAAGTCTAATCTTAAATGTCAGAATTAAAGATACGAATTGAAAGGTCTAAAAAGCCGAATCAGTAAGAAGGATTAGAAGGAAATATTCCATAATAATATCCCTTCTATTACTATGTTGTCAAAACTAGTCAACTTCATGTCATGGCATAGTGAAGTCAAGACATGCCGCTAGACGGGCCGAGAGAGGCGGAGGCACGGATGACATCGGTATCTAGGGGCATATTCTTCGCCTCTTCTTGGTTGTGAAATGTCCCCGTTTTACCGTGGTTAAGATGGTGCACGCCATAGGAGTCGGGAGGCTTGAAATTTGTAGTCTTTCATGAGGGTGACGTTGTGGAGGTTGTCGAAAATGTCGGCAAGGCGCATGATCGAGTGCCAATAACGGATTGATGTCGTTCTTTGATGATACTGGAACTCTTTAAAATGATGCTCAATACCTCGGATGGGTGGCAAGCTGGATGATATACTGTTGGACATAAAGAGGAGAAACTCCGGATCGGGAGGCTTAAACTTGTAGTCCTCAAGGTGTCGGTACCGTGAAGTTTGTCTATCATACCGTCAAGACCCGTGATGGTGAATGTTGTGGCTATGCTGAAAAGATGGAAGGGCAAGTCGGAAGGTATGTTAGTGGATATAATAAGACAAATCTCGGATTGGAAGGCTCAAATTTTTTTTCCCATCAACATAATGGTGCCATTGTCGCGGTTGATATCTTTTTCACTCTCAATGATGGCTTTACCTTTGTCCTCTTCAAAGGACTCACCATACGACAAATTGACATATAAAATTAGAAGTGTTGGGGCGAATGATGATATTTTCGGCTTATGTTCTTTGTTATCGTTAGATAAAGGTTGACAACTTGTATTGGAGGTACCGGGGCGCAATCGTCAATGATGATATGGCCGTCATCTTCGACTTTTCCCTTGCCACACAATGGGTTGACAACCAACTCATACTTTGGTTGTGTCACCGCTTGGGGTCCTTTATGTTGGGTGGTTGTCATGTGCGCATGAGCTTGTTCCTTCAATATTTCTATCTCTTCTTGACAAGACTCTTATCTATGGTCGTTTTTATCTTATCAAAGTTATAATCCCGACTTAGCACTAAAACGAGTATAGTGGTTAATTAAGGGTCGAACCCAAGAGAGTTTAGTATTTTTATTAAATTCAGTTATTGATTATAGAAACAAGTAACAAGGGGGGGGTTGGTTGAATTGATGCACACAAAACTTATGAAAACAAGTAACGCAACAAGTAAGACAATGATGATTGAATCTACACTAGGTTAATTCTAAGCATGTGGTTGCTACTTTGGTGAGTTCCTTTTACAAGTTTTCAAGTAATCTCCCGTCTCGATCATATATATGTGTTGAGCCAACCGGCATCAACACAACTTAACAGGTTAGTGTTCCGTAAATCTACAAGAACAATTAACAAGTTAGCTTTCAAACAAAGACTAAGGGATATAAAGAAAAGATTAATACCGTTAAACTTATCTTTATATTTGTGTTCCTTTCCTTTAAGCAATTACAACACGTTATTACTTAAAGTTTACTACTAGATTAAAGACCCGAACCCGGAATCTATCAATCCTAGTTCTTTGCATGCACTTTAGAACCTAAGGTGAACAATCTCAAGTGATAGTAAAACATGCAATTAGACAATGAAGATCAAGGTAACACAAAGTATTACTGAATGAAAACTTATATTAGAAAGAACTTACAACCAAAGTAACAATGCAGCTTCAAACAAACCCAATGTAGCAAGGGAGTTAGCAGCTCATTACAAAGGTAGCAAGATAATTATAATGGAAAAAGTGGATTCTAAAATTGGATGATAAGTCCATGATTCTAGCAATCAGCCAAGGACTATTATACTACAAATGACACTAAATAGGAGTAAATGGCCGGCCCAAAACAGCCACCTTTAATGCCATAAAGGTGGTGTAAACAGCCGAAGTAAAGCTTCTGTCGTTGAACCGCAGGAGCGGCCTTCAGCTCCGCAGGGGCGGTGTAGGCTAAAACGCTTGATCTTCTTCATGGCCGTAAGGGCAGCCAGGCAATTCCGCACGGGCGGATCTTTAATGCTCTTCAAACGTCTGACTCTTCAACTTCCTGTCATTTCTGATGCTGAGCCGCAAGGGCGTCCCAGTGTCAACGCGGGGGCGGTGACACTGACTCTTCATCTTCCAGCTCTCAGGTTGAGGTGCAGGGGCGCTGGTCTTCGCTTCTTCAGGGCAGGTCACCGCAGGGGCGCTAAGGGTTGACGCAGGTGCGGTGACAATCTTCGTGGCTGGCGTTGGCGAAGGCACAGGGAGCGCTCCGGAGTGTGGTGTCACCTGCAGGGGCAGTGACACTACTCCGCGAAGGCGGTGAAGCAATAGAAGCTTTGCTTCGTGAACGGTCTTCACTCCTAAGTGCTTATAATTCCTTCTTTATCTTCTTTTAGTCTTCTTCTTCTAGACCAAGGAGTTAGTAGCATAAACCGACACACTCGTCAGAGGGTTTGTCTTGTAATTCTTTTGTTTGGCGCAGTTGCAGCCGCAGGGGCGGCTGTGGGTGCGGCAAACTCGTCAGAGGGTTTGTCTTTTAATTCTTTTGCTGGTTTATGTTGGATTTGCTGTAACACCCCGAATTCTCGGAACTCGGGACGTTACTGGTTAGGACCTCACAATGGGTCCCGACCTCAATTTGACAACAATTTTACTAGGATCTTGCAACAAGACACAAATAAGAAAAACCGAAATTTATAAAGTAGTATTTTAGAGAGATGAATGCAACAACGTCTAACAGCCTAAAGTACTTAAACCACAAAAAGACTAATTGTCTTTAACAAGAAGAAAGAAACCACAAGGTAAACACCCAACCCCACTCTAAGGAGTACGGAGACCCAGCTGACCACTACTTCCGGATCACTCAGCTGCTGTTCTAACCTGCGGTAAATCTAAAAACACAACCAAACAACCATTAGCTAGTTATCTAAACATTAGGAGAATAATAATAGCACACACACACATAAAATACTAAACACTCATCATGCTTTCAAAAAATCCATTTATTATCTTCATTTAAGTCATTCACTCTAATGATACTTATTTTGTGACACGAGGGATTCCCAAACCTCGCCTCCGCCCCCGTGTACCCATCAGGAGTGGATCCGATGCATCTCACCGTGTACCTGGATGGTCTGGGTATAGAGAACCTCCCAGTCTCTTGGCAGAGCTGGGCAGTGATGTCACGGCCCGTTATACATACACTTGGACCTTAAACCATAAACCACGGTCGTCCTAACAAGTTGTTATTTATTATAACACACATTGTACACACACAACCATTATCATCCAACTAACATCCAGAAACCAGCTAAGTAAGTCGCGAGGACTTACCTTGATAAAAAAATCGCTTTCTCAAATCTCAACTCCGCCGAACCCGTGTTAACTCAAACGCCTGTCAAATAAGGCATGTGGATCAAAATCACATCCAGCTGTCCAACCTCATGCGAAGGAATTACGGAAAAAGCTCTCTTACGGTAAAAGACCATTTTACCCTTAGTGCCGAAAATTCTCAAAGTCTATCATTTAGTTCTAATATTTTCTTTTAGAACCTATGTCCATAATCTAGTTCTCATTGACAAGTTTGGTAAGGATGTAGTAAGGTTTTATAAGAGTTATCCAACATTCTTCGTTTACACAAAAGTCGTTACGGTTCGACTTTGAGTTCATATACACGGCTTGGATAAGGGTATAAAATTCCGATATAAAAATCCTAGGTTCTCTATGGTATACATACTAAACATAGGGTTAGAGGTCTCTCCAAAATACTTAACCATAATCATCCCATAAATCCCCAAAGTTGAGCTAAAAGCTGAAATTTTCCATACTTAGTCTATTTTCCTCTGTTGTAAAAACAGCTCAAGTTCTCTACTTCGGGACCTTATAAAACCTAATCCGACCGTTAACTTTCTCCCAATTTTTAACACAATAAACTTCATATTTCTATCTCAAACATATTAAAATTTGAACGGTGGATCATCATTTTAAGGTATCGAAATATAATTCCCAACTAGTCAGTTAAGTGCACTACACAACATTTCAAGCAAGGGGTTTTCAGGTGGTCTTGAGTTCGATACTCATCCTCAGCCATTCTGGATAAATACTTGGATTTAAAACAACCTATTTCTAACTGCACTAGTAGGACAGTAACAACAAGATCCTAGGGAGGCTTACCGACAACAGTAGGACAGAACAACAAGATCATAGGGAGGCTTACCGACAGCAGACTGAGCCGATCCGGACTCCTGGTTGTTGGACTCGTAATCAAAACGTACTGGCTTGGGGTCTGAATTCCGGCACGCACTACACTTGATGCTGTCAAGTAAGGATCATCTCAAGCGTTGTTATTACGTTCAAAACAGCGGGAGAAGAGGAGGGGTAGAGGGACGACGTTTTGCTCACCTTGCTGCTGACGAAGGAGGTCGAGAAATTCCGGTGCTGGCTGCTAGCGGTGCTGAGATGTTCCCAGTCGGTTGCGGTGTGGTCTGGATCGGAGGCAGGAGTCGAAACAATCTCTTGTGGCTCGTTGGTTGGGAAGTACTGCCTCCAGTCGCCAACCTTCTTTGCTGTAATACGGAAGAGTAGTACTCGAAGTTAGCCTGTGGAAGCGAGAGGAAGGGAAGGGCTGCACAACCGACTCACCTCGACAATGTCACTGGCTCGCCGAAGTACTCAGACGCCGACTAGTTTGGGAGAGCCGCCTTGCTGTGCGCGTATGGTTGACGGTGATGTGCAGGTTCCGGCGTCGGTAGAGATCGGCTAGGAGGGTTGCAGTCGAGTGTGGGAGAGCTGGTGGTGGTTCCGGAATGGAGGTTATGTGCAGCGGCAGCCGTATATTCCAATTACGCTGATTAGGTTTTAAGATTAGATTAGGTTAAACTTTAATTAATGAGGAAATTAGGGTAATGGTGTGAATTTGGGCCGGCTGAGAGCTTTTGGGCCAGCTTTGGGCCTGCCCTCCAATAAACAACTCAACTAAAAGAATTATTCGATAATCGCCCGGAACCGTTAAAAGTACGAGATTATTTACGGGATTATTTACGGTTACAAGTTATCATTTTATGTGAATTAAAGTCACATAAAATGATAAAATTTAATATCGTGTTCTTTTATTTAAAAGAATTAAGGTTGGCGGATCGGAATCCGGTTTGATCCGGTTTTAAACAAAGTTCAAATTTTTCGGGTATTACATCAGTGCCCCCTTAAAATAAGTTTCGTCCCGAAACTTAGAATAATGTATCTACTCAAACAACTGTCATTGTATAACTTGGTTTCATTAAGTCCCGTTTTCTAACATGCAACTACTCAATTATCATACTCAGACACACATCACATAAAACACAATTACTCACTCCAAGGTATCACATGAAGAGTCAAACAAACAGCATCCGAGTACTAACTCGTCAATACAGAAGTAGCGGCTAACTCTGCATGGTACTCAGGGTAACCATTTCTAATGCTCTCCTCTGTTCCCTAAGTAACCTCATCGATTCCTCGTCTAGACCACGGGGACTCTACAAAAGCATGAACCGGCTAAATTTTCTGACCTTTATAGCTGATGACGTGTCTCGGATTCGGTAGGTAATCTCTCAACGGTTTGGTTTTCTAAACTTATTCCAGCTCTTTCGATGACTCTATCAAACCATAAAGATCTTAAACTTCTGTCGACACTTTGCTAAGTGTCTAATGCTCTTTTGTAATACAAACCGCTTGGCCCGGTTTCCTCAATGTGACCTAATCGGATCATTCCTTAATTAATGGGTTTTCACCTACTTCTTGTCAAGCCTTCAAATTTATCTAGCTCAAAACAAATCACACACCCAAGTGGACCTTTTCATATCGATTTTTAATTCCTTAACTTTAATTCATAGTTAATCTAACATTGATTTTCTTCATCTGTGGGTTATGGGCCTACCCCGCTTCTATTGTAACACCCATTAGTCACCATGACGTCTTTCAGAGGGTCAACATGATTTACCCACTCCCGCATATACTTCCCTTCTAACACTAACAAGATCCTCTTCAAACAGACCCTTACTCGCTTACTCAACCGTAGTATGTTCTTAACCAACCAGTAAGCAACCTCTAACCCGATTCTCTCCATATCTTTAAATCATCCCAGAAGGTTGTTGTTGCCTATTTGGGGAATCCTCCAAGGCATCGGTAAAGTTACCTCTTCAATCCGCAGTCACTCATGTCTCTTCTTAACGGTACTTACTCGTCAATACCAACCAACACTTACACGTCCTCAGATGCCATCGGTCCGTCTATAATTGACTTATCTCAATAACCCGCACGTACTCTTCTCATACCTATACTGCATTAAATTCTTGGTGAGCATCATCTGCCCGATTAATCCTTTCATGATTCGCTAATTCGTTTTTATCTTCCACACTTCTGTTTCCTTAGGCTAACTCTACTTCTCGAGCCCAACTGGGTCATTCATCCTGACATAAATAGTCATTCCAAGTCTTCAACGATGGCTGGTACGTGTCTTTGTAGTTCTGGTGACTTTACTTATCATCACCTTGCAGTTCCCCTTGCATGGACCGTCGATGTTGATGACTTAGGTCCCGTGATAATTGGGGTTACCTTGGATTTTTGAGTCCACCCAGGCCGTTATCATATATACATTCCTTCGCTGGTGTTACCCGCAATATTGCTTTCATGCAACTCCGTTGTTTCCGCTACAGGGTTTCAACTCTTTGGTACCGGCATTGTGATTTCTTTCAAATTCCTAAATCTTTGAGGAGGTCAAAACCTCTTCACACTTGTACAATCTACATCTTGCTTCTACACTCCCTTGTAGGTATCCATTCCATGCACCTTAGATCTCATATCCGGGTCGACATTTTATCTCTTTTGGTCTCTCAAGCTCGTCTTGTGCATTCTTCTACTAGGTGACTCATCTTATATGTTCTTCTTCTCTGCATCGGTCTCTAATTATATGTTGATCATTACTACCCAGTATGTGTTGGAACTTCAGTTACTTTGTACTCTTGCATAGATTTCCTAAGGACATCCTCATCTCAAGACTTTATTTAAATTTAGCATGACCGCATTTTGATACTTGACTTTCTTTCTCACCGGTTAAGTTATACGCTTGGTTTACACTTAATCCATCATAGTGTCCTCAGTCCGATAATATGATTTTTATTAAACATCTAATGGTACCATTTGTATACGACACATCAGATGCATATGATTTTCTCACCAATCAATTTTTTTTTCGTACCCGCTGTACGGACCACGTTGATTGATCTTATTACTTTTATCAACTCTTATGTCATCAGTCGAGCTTGAATTTTCATGGGAGTACTCCATTTCTCATTAAACTCTTATATAGACACTTTTCGGTAATTATCTTATTGGCGTAATATCGGATCTATTTAGCAACCTTTAGTCATTCAACTTTACTCCTTCTCATGTCTATTCTAGCTAACATGTAGATCCCATCTGCAATCACCTCACCATTCGATCAGACATTTCACCAAGGTTTTAAATCATACTCTCTACGTTTGTGTCGCCTCTACAATTCCACTTATTCTGTGTCACATCTTTAATCACAAGGGCTTCCTCTGTCAATCTAGACAGTTTGACCCCACCCTTTCTCGGAGGAGCACCATCAGTCCAACTTGTGTGGAATGCTAAGACATAGGACATGTCCAAAATCACCTGTTTCTTCTTATTCTTCTAGTTCTTCTTACAAGGTTCCCTTCATACTAACTTTGGTATGTATCTTTATTAGTCAGTAGTAAGTAACTACTCCCGACAATTCCCTTTACACCATTACTATCATCAATGGTCATTACTGACCGTCAAGAGTTGCTCTTAAGTTTCTTTATTAGAGTTATCATATTGGACTCATTTAACGTTACCATCCAGGGTACTAGTACTTGTATTGATTTAACTTCACCATTTTCGTCGTGGATCTCCGAAAGAAATTCACTAGATGTCGATAAAATTCTTTTATAACCTTGTGGTTATTCTTCTTATCGGTTAACTAACCATCACTAGTTAACCCGCACAAGTAACTTTTAAGTTGTCCAAGTAGGATGTAGTTGACCTTCTACAACATCATATACTTACATTTCTTCCATCTCTTTTGAGGCTTGATATACTTGGTGAAATATATTTCCTCCAGTCTCTCTGTTTATTCTTCTTTAGCTCCTCCTACAATCTACACTTTTGTAAGATTGTTATACTCTTACGAGTCCAGTTGTATCATTCTTCTTCCATCAACAAACTTTTCAATCCTTCTAGGGTAGCTTGTAGGTACATCTCCGTGATTCTTTTACCTGAGTTGTCGTCTATTTGCGGTTCTCTATTATAACTTGTAGTGTTGTTAGCTTAAATTCCTTTTGAATGAGAAGTTATTGGGGTCCCTCGGGTTCACCAATACTCTTCTCACACACTCTTCTTCCTTGGTTGTTGCTTGTAATGCTGCCTTTATAGAAGCTGGTTATTGTTGTATCACGGTCCATGTCACAATTCTCCTCTGTTCTATGAGATCACTCCACTTCCACGTTGGTGAAATCCACCTTTCCCTTTCTAGCAATGCGTAAGCTTCCAAGTTGCAGCTCTTTAATTCTTTCTATTTGGATGGATAATGTATCTCGTGTTGACTTCCATACTTTTGACTGTCTCGGTTATCAATCTGGATTGCGGTGGCAATTAGCTTGTTGAGAGTGATCATATTTCGCCTTGCTTTTGGCATCAACTTTCACTTCCTAGTCTGTCAGTGAGCTTAAATTTTATGTCCCTTTTCTTGATCGCTACTATATCTCTCTTTTGACTTTCATGTCTATGGCAAATTTTCGACGTCATCCTCTTTGTCTGTGAAGTCACTTTACACAACTTGAAATAGCCTCTCCGTTGTCTTTCTCAATTCCCTAGTTGGCGATCATCTCTTGTTTCTCCGAAACTACTCTCTTGTATATCCTTCATTTGATCCCGTTGAGTTGATTCGGAATTCTCTTTTTGTCATCGTAATTGGTGTTGTCTTTGAGTCTTCACTTTTCCGTCTCGACGTTCCTCAACAAGCTCGAAGGAGTTGTCCGACGTTCGTCTACCCTAATGCACATAAGATGTACATACTAATCCTCACGTTGACACTCTTCAAAAACTTAGGTGTTATCTCTATTAAGGGCGTAATGTAACTATAAATTCTACTAATCTTCGGCATATACCTATCTATATAACATATCTTTATAAACAAGCTAAAAGTCCAACTACAGTAAAACCTAAAGTCCATACTAAGCAAACTGAGATCCGCGGTAGTAGTGGTGGTCAGCCGTACTTTTCTATCCCCAACCAGACTATGCATGCATTTGAAAACCAAAAAAAATTCTCTTTTTAAAACTCAGACCCCTTTTCGGGTTCTACTTAAAACTTATTCGGTCTTTCAGAAGATTTCAAGTGTCATTGTTGCCAACCTAAAGCTCTGATACCATGTTGTAACACCCCGAATTCTCGGAACTCGGGACGTTACTGGTTAGGACCTCACAATGGGTCCCGACCTCAGTTTGACAACAATTTTACTAGGATCTTGCAACAAGACACAAATAAGAAAAACCGAAATTTATAAAGTAGTATTTTAGAGAGATGAATGCAACAACGTCTAACAGCCTAAAGTACTTAAACCACAAAAAGACTAATTGTCTTTAACAAGAAGAAAGAAACCACAAGGTAAACACCCAACCCCACTCTAAGGAGTACGGAGACCCAGCTGACCACTACTTCCGGATCACTCAGCTGCTGTTCTAACCTGCGGTAAATCTAAAAACACAACCAAACAACCATTAGCTAGTTATCTAAACATTAGGAGAATAATAATAGCACACACACACATAAAATACTAAACACTCATCATGCTTTCAAACAATCCATTTATTATCTTCATTTAAGTCATTCACTCTAATGATACTTATTTTGTGACACAAGGAATTCCCAAACCTCGCCTCCGCCCCCGTGTACCCATCAGGAGTGGATCCGATGCATCTCACCGTGTACCTGGATGGTCTGGGTATAGAGAACCTCCCAGTCTCCTGGCAGAGCTGGGCAGTGATGTCACGGCCCGTTATACATACACTTGGACCTTAAACCATAAACCACGGTCGTCCTAACAAGTTGTTATTTATTATAACACACATTGTACACACACAACCATTATCATCCAACTAACATCCAGAAACCAGCTAAGTAAGTCGCGAGGACTTACCTTGATAAAAAAATCGCTTTCTCAAATCTCAACTCCGCCGAACCCGTGTTAACTCAAACGCCTGTCAAATAAGGCATGTGGATCAAAATCACATCCAGCTGTCCAACCTCATGCGAAGGAATTACGGAAAAAGCTCTCTTACGGTAAAAGACCATTTTACCCTTAGTGCCGAAAATTCTCAAAGTCTATCATTTAGTTCTAATATTTTCTTTTAGAACCTATGTCCATAATCTAGTTCTCATTGACAAGTTTGGTAAGGATAAGGGTATAAAATTCCGATATAAAAATCCTAGGTTCTCTATGGTATACATACTAAACATAGGGTTAGAGGTCTCTCCAAAATACTTAACCACAATCATCCCATAAATCCCCAAAGTTGAGCTAAAAGCTGAAGTTTTCCATACTTAGTCTATTTTCCTCTGTTGTAAAAACAGCTCAAGTTCTCTACTTCGGGACCTTATAAAACCTAATCCGACCGTTAACTTTCTCCCAATTTTTAACACAATAAACTTCATATTTCTATCTCAAACATATTAAAATTTGAACGGTGGATCATCATTTTAAGGTATCGAAATATAATTCCCAACTAGTCAGTTAAGTGCACTACACAACATTTCAAGCAAGGGGTTTTCATTGGTCTTGAGTTCGATACTCATCCTCAGCCATTCTGGATAAATACTTGGATTTAAAACAACCTATTTCTAACTGCACTAGTAGGACAGTAACAACAAGATCCTAGGGAGGCTTACCGACAACATTAGGACAGAACAACAAGATCATAGGGAGGCTTACCGACAGCAGACTGAGCCGATCCGGACTCCTGGTTGTTGGACTCGTAATCAAAACGTACTGGCTTGGGGTCTGAATTCCGGCACGCACTACACTCGATGCTGTCAAGTAAGGATCATCTCAAGCGTTGTTATTACGTGCAAAACAGCGGGAGAAGAGGAGGGGTAGAGGGACGACGTTTTGCTCACCTTGCTGCTGACGAAGGAGGTCGAGAAATTCCGGTGCTGGCTGCTAGCGGTGCTGAGATGTTCCTAGTCGGTTGCGGTGTGGTCTGGATCGGAGGCAGGAGTCGAAACAGTCTCTTGTGGCTCGTTGGTTGGGAAGTACTGCCTCCAGTCGCCAACCTTCTTTGCTGTAATACGGAAGAGTAGTACTCGAAGTTAGCCTGTGGAAGCGAGAGGAAGGGAAGGGCTGCACAACCGACTCACCTCGACAATGTCACTGGCTCGCCGAAGTACTCAGACGCCGACTAGTTTGGGAGAGCCGCCTTGCTGTGCGCGTATGGTTGACGGTGATGTGCAGGTTCCGGCGTCGGTAGAGATCGGCTAGGAGGGTTGCAGTCGAGTGTGGGAGAGCTGGTGGTGGTTCCGGAATGGAGGTTATGTGCAGCGGCAGCCGTAGATTCCAATTACGCTGATTAGGTTTTAAGATTAGATTAGGTTAAACTTTAATTAATGAGGAAATTAGGGTAATGGTGTGAATTTGGGCCGGCTGAGAGCTTTTGGGCCTGCCCTCCAATAAACAACTCAGCTAAAAGAATTATTCGATAATCGCCCGGAACCGTTAAAAGTACGAGATTATTTACGGGATTATTTACGGTTACAAGTTATCATTTTATGTGAATCAAAGTCACATAAAATGATAAAATTTAATATCGTGTTCTTTTATTTAAAAGAATTAAGGTTGGCGGATCGGAATCCGGTTTGATCCGGTTTTAAACAAAGTTCAAATTTTTCGGGTATTACATTTGCTTCCCACTCCTTAATGTTAGAGCACTAACATTCTCCTTGGGGTTTATAACCGTCTGGGAAGGAAATCCTCCGGAGGATCTAGCTTCGACCCTTTTTATGGCTTCCGCCATTTGCCCAACCTGTTTTTCAAAGTTCTTGATGCTGGATTCTGTTGTTTGGACATGAGTAGCAAAATGCTTAGTCAAAACCTGCAACATATCCTCAGTTGATTAATACTTACCTTGTCGGGGCTGCTGTTGTTGGTTTTGTTGATCCCTCCAACGAAAGTTCTGTTGATCACGCCAGTTTGGCATGAAATTCTGCACATAAGGATCGTTCCTAGGCCTTTGCTGCTGTGGTTGTCCATAACCTACTGCATTCACCTCTACATCGTCATCCTGCACTTGGTGACATATGTCCGTTGGGTGATATGGGTCAGCACAAACTCCACATGCCTTTAGCTGTTATGGGGTTCCCATAAGTGTTAATCTCTTCACCATCTCCTTCAGTTCAACAAGCTCATTGGAGATATCACTCTTTCCGGAATTCACAACATGAACACCTCTCTTGGAAGAAGTCCTTCCAAAGTTCCGGGTTCCTTCCGCTAGTTCCTGTATCTTTTCAAAAGCAAGGTCAAGGGTAGAGTTAAGAATGTTACCTCCACAAGCCGCATCGACGATCCTCCTTTCGGTGTCAAGCAAGCTATTGTACAAGTACAAAACTAGATCCTGAGTTGAATATCCATGGAAAGGACAGCTGGATCGGAGGCGTGCAAACCGCTCAAAGTACTTATAGAGAGTCTCGTTCGCCTCTTGCTCGATGTTGCTTATAGCTTTCTTCAAGCTATTGGCCTTCTTGGCTGGGAAGTATTTCTCCAGAAACGCCTTGTGGAGATTCTCCCAAGTGTCGATGCTCCCGGATGGAAGGTGGTAATACCAATCATCCGCTGCATCCTTGAGTGTGAAGCCGAATGCCATCATCTTGATTTGTTCTTCGGTAATGTTAGCCGGCTTCATGCTCATACACACGGTATGGAACTTCCCAAGGTGTTTGATGGGGTCTTCACCACTTATCCCATGGAAGGATGGGAGCCAGTGAATGAGACCCGGCTTGAGCTCGAAGTTGATTCCTTCCCCTAATGCCAGTATAGTAACCGCAAGAGGGTGTTGAGCCAAAGTTGGATGAGTGAGTTGACAAAGAGGACAATCAACCATTTCTTGTTGAAGTTGTTGTTGTCTACGTCGCCGGATGTGTGTCCTCTCAATTTCTGGATCAAAGGGAACAAAGCCGGAGTTAGTAGCACGGGTTTGAACCATAAAAACGGTCCAATCCAATAATCAATAATAAAAATGAAATAAAATAAAACTAAACTCCCCGGTAACAGCGCCAAAATTTGACAAGAACTTTCCTAAGGTTGTTTTTATCTTATCAAAATAAATCCCGACTTAACACTAGAACAAGTATAGCGGTTAAGTAAGGGTCGAACCCAAGAGAGTTTGGTGATATTTTTACTAAATTCAATTATTGATTATAGAACAAAGTAACCAGGGGGGAGGGGTTGGATGAATTGATGCACAAAAAACTTAGAAAGCAATGTACTAAAACGAATATGATGATGATGAGTGAATCTACACTAGGTTGATTCTTAGCATGCGGTTACTACTTTGGTGAGTTTCTTTTTACAAGTTTTCAAGTCATGTTCCCGTTTTGATCATATGTATGTGTTGAGCCAACCGAAATCAACACATCTTAACAAGTTAGTGTTCCGTAAACCTACAAGAACAAGTCACAAGATAGCTTTCAAACAAAGACTAATGGATATAAAGAGAAGATTAAAACCATTAAACTAATCTTTATATTTGTGTTTCTTTTCCTATAAGCAATTACAACCCGTTATTACTTGAAGGTTACTACTAGATTAAAGACTCGGACCCGGAATCTATTAATCCTAGTTCTTTGCATGTACTTTAGAACCTAAGGTGATCAATCTTAAGTGAAAATAAAACATGCAATTAGACAATTAAAGATTAAGAAAGACAAAGCATTACTGAATAAAACTTATATTAAAAAGGTACTTACAACCAAAGTACTAATGCAGCTTCAAAACAACCCAATGTAGCAAGGAAACTAGAAGCTCATTATAAAGGAAGCAAGAGAGAATAAAAATGGGAAAATGATGGATGATCCTAGCAATCAGCCATGGGTCTATTTATACTACAAATGGCACTAAATGGGAGTAAATGGCCGGCCAAGACAGCCACCTTTAATGCCATAAAGGTAGTGCAAACAACCGGAGTAAAGTCTTTGTCATCGAACCGCAAGGGTGGCCTTCAGGACCGCAGGGGCGGTTTAGGCAGAAACGCTTAAAGTTCTTTGTGGCTGCAGGGACGGCCTGGCAATTCCCCAGGGGTGGATCTTTAATGTTCTTCAAACGCCTGACTCTTCATCTTTCTGTCGCTTCTGATGCCGAGCCGCAGGGGCGGCCTAGTGTCAACGCAGGGGCGGTGACACTGACTCTTTGGCTTCACAGCTCCGCAGGGTGAGACGCAGGCAGAGGCGCAGGGGCGCCGGTCTTCGCTTCTTCAGGATAAGTCACCGCAAGGGCGCCAAGGAGGGGTGTAGAGGCGGTGACAGTCATGGTTCCGGGCGCTGGCGAAGGCGCAGGATGCGTTCCGGAGTGCAGTGTCACCCGCTGGGGCGGTGACAATGCTCCGCGGGGGCGGTGAGGCACCAGAAGCTTTGCTTCGTGAATGGTCTTCAACTCCCAAGTGCTTATAACTCCTCTTTTATCTTCTTTTAGTCTTCTTCTTCTGGACCAAGGAGTTAGTAGCATAAAATGACACTATTGTGCTAAAAAGACTCTAAAAACTAACCTAAATGATAGTGAGTCCATCACCTATCACCCAGCTATGTGAATGGTGCCGAGTTACTCATCATCATGATTGACTTCCTCAAACCTAATTGTTTCTTTCTAACACTTTCAACCAATATCTCAACTTCACTTTCACTTGCTTTTCCTCACTTGCTTCCAAAATCCCGGATAGGTAAAGGGGGGAAAATATATATATGACGGGCTATGCATGGTCAAGAAGAAGAAGAAGAGAAGAGAATGAATTGCCTTAATCATCCCAGGAAGAATGTGATAGAACTCATCATGTGGTGTCAACCTTCAAATCCAACATAATTTTCATAAAAACAAAGTATTAAACATGCCAAAATTTCAAACAAAGCATTTTGCAACTTAAACATATCATAAAACCTTTCGAGCATATAAAGATTTCAAAATTAATCTGCAAACAGAATTATCGTTGAGGTCATATCCAGAGAAGAAGCACAAAACGTTCAAAAACCCTTCAGTTAAAGACATCTCGGTCGAGGTGTTCTGGCGTCATCCGAGGTGGTCATCCTTGATCGGCCATGAACGTCTCGGTCGAGGTCATAAAAATAATTTTCAAACCAGTTTTCGACGTTTTTCTCAAACAAAAACCTGTATATATGCATGTAATGAAAGATAAGCACATAGAGCCAAATAAAACAGAATAAGATCATAATATACGGGAGTCATACAAACCATACACACATAAGTCAAGTAAGATACATCCAAATACCCCATACTTGGGACACATTGTCCCAATGGGTCAAATATAAGTCTAAGGACAGAATACTCACCGAACCTAGCTGATCTGCATAATAAATAAAAGAAATCAAA
The DNA here is from genome assembly GCA_033239125.1 of Fagopyrum homotropicum. Classification (NCBI taxonomy): domain Eukaryota; kingdom Viridiplantae; phylum Streptophyta; class Magnoliopsida; order Caryophyllales; family Polygonaceae; genus Fagopyrum; species Fagopyrum homotropicum. The sequence goes on along the minus strand of BSWB01000001.1, from coordinate 47,126,187 downwards.
GAAGCTCTAATCCTCGTCACCTGGCGGTGGTGGATGTGGAATGTAAGAGTGATGGGTCGGTTCGAATGGATAGCCCATAACCTGCTAATGCTGGATCTCCATCATCCGTCTAGTGTAGTTCTGGCTCTCCATCATCTGATGCGTCCATCCCTCTATGTTTCGGCGCTCCTCAAGGAAGCACTCATGAATGTCAACTGTAATGGCTGCGTAGGCATCCACCATTTTGTCAGTGAGATCATCAATCCTTTGGTGTGCCTTGGGATCTCTTAATCGGCGGCGGATCTACGCTGAGGTTGCAGTGGTGGTGGAGTTGCTCTCTCCTCTTCCGTCGCCTCATCATCAAGATCGACAACGGGAACACTAGGGCCGCCGGTATCAATACCGGTCTCCATGGCAGCTCATCCATCATATCCCTCATCATCATCATCATCATCATCAGCTGCATCTCTAGTGAAGAACCGATAGGTGATATAAATAATATAGATAATACTCTAGAAGGGAGGGTTGAATAGAGTATGAGAACTTTTCGCAAACCAAATCTCAAGGCCTTGAAACTCCTTTCAAGGGCCTTGATGTCAATCTGTGTTACTAGTGAAACTTCGATTTCAAGGGCTTTGAAACTCAATTTCAAGGGCCCTGACTTCTTGCTCCTGCAGAATAAAGTTAGTCACAGTAAAGTTTATATGGTGCGGAATTGAAAAGATAGACACCGGGATATGTTTACGAAGTTCAGCTCTAAATAGCCTACTCTCCGTCCCAGGATATATCCGTAGGATCTAACTATTTATTATCAGCTTCAAAGAGTCCTAGATACAAACTAGAAGAAATCCCCTTCTTCTCTCACTTGTAGCCAATGCTACGATCTAGCTCCAACTCTTAACCTAGCTATAATAGCCTAGTTACTTCGCAGAGTAACACACTCTAGTATAACACTTTTTAGATCTACCAATGGAGCTCTTGTGTTTTCTCTCTCTCTAAGGGATAAAACTTTTACGTGAATGTGAGAAAGAAAAACAATGAATGAAGATGATTAGGTTGCTTGAGGATGAAAAGATGTTTTCTGGTGTAGGCTTGTGTATCTTCTTCTTTGACCAACATCTTCATTTATATCTTCTATGAAAAGATCTTCTAGCCGTTATAGAGATGACCTTTTGAAGATCAACCTTTTTTTCCATGAAGATCGTAAGGTAGACGTTGCACGTCTTCGATCCTACGAACACGTTGAGTCTTTTACTCCTTGATCTTCTCGTCTTCTGTAGGATAAGAGAGAGAAGATATTTTTTCCGTTTTTGTTGTTTAGAAAATCTTCTCGAAATGATTCTCTATCCTTCGGTTGAGATCTTCCTTCGGTTGATAAAGTCTTTGGTTGATAAGATCTTCTTGTTACAGAATCTTCAATTTATTTGAATCCTTATTCCGTGCACTTTAGATTCCAAGGCCCTTGATCTTTGTCCTTTTGAACGTGTTCTTGAATCCAACTTCAAGGCCCTTGACATGTAGATATACAACCTGCACTGAATTCAAACCAACCAAACATCTAGAAATATAATCAAGTACATTGTTAGAGATCCAACTGCTATATTTGTGTGAAGTCTTCCATCATCAACACATGTAAACCATTTCAATCAAGGTGGAGTTTTCAATCTCCCCCTTGATGGAAGACTACACAAAGTTTCGTACCTGCATTTGTTAGTTTAGCAATGCATATAACAATCTCAAAACTAAAAATGCAGAATGCAGTATATCAGAAATGTCGGATCATATTTCTCCCCTTTGTCTTTCAACAAGGGAGAAAAAGCAGTCAAACCAGGAAGTCTTAAAAATGATTACAAACCCAAAACAAATGTATTTCAAAACCATATAAAAATTTCTCAAAAACTCATGATATGCCAAGATCTTCAATCCTCCTTGTACCACTTAGAGGAACTTCCTTTTCCATAGTAGTCTCGAAGCCACATATCTCTCCATCGATCTTTTACATCAGCAAGATCATGTTCCTTGAGAGACAAGTTCGTTCCTCGTTGAGTAGAATCCTTGGCATACTTCGTTACGACCCCAAACTCTTCAATTGTCAAAATATCTAGATCCTTTGGCATTGGTTGCCGAATGGGCTTATCCTTGACAACCTTATGACACTGATCCATAACTTTCTCAGCATCCTTATGGGTTCCCTGGCCATCTTCCTCTGATATTGGTTTGACACTACTTGCAGTTGTTAAAGTCATAGCACTCACATGAAATAACTGGTTAATCTTCTGATTCAGAATTCCCAACAGATCTTGAGCTTTATCCATCTGATCAGTCATTAACACTCTAAACTCTATAAAGTCACAAGTTAATGATTTTAACGAGTCTTCCACAAAATTCAGTCGCTGCTGAGTAGTAAAATTCCACTCAAGCTGCTCCATTAACACCCACATAGTACTAAATCCCACTTTAGTCTTTTTGATTCCTATTGTCTCAAAGAAAGTTTCACCTAATCCATCATTGTAAAGATTCAACACCTCACCAGAATAATCTACTGAAAAATATGTGAATATTATAGGAAGCAAATTCCCATAAGGTAGGTGACTGGTGCTTGGAGAATTAATCACATTCACCATATGAGACAAAAGAATTTCAAGCAGATTCATCTTCAACCCATTCAAGGCATTGTAAGTCAAAATCAGCACAGAATTGGTTAAAATCTCTTTGTTGCCAACTCTAGGGACAATGCATCTATCTATATTAGAATAGACTATCCTAGCCTCCAGGGTTAAACATGTAATGGTTGGAGGTGATAAGGCACTGTGAAGGAGAAGTTGGTCTTTTGCTAGCCTTAAAGTTCTAACAGGGTTTGAATCTTCTCAAGCATCATACAAAGGAATCCCAAAAATATCTGCTATGATTTCAGGAGTGAGGGTGATTTTCTTACCTTTGATAACCGTGTTTAGAATCCATTCCCCTCTCTCACGTCTTCCAGTCAAGTTGGCATAGAACTGCCTTGTCAGTCGAGGATAAGATGATTCCCCTGGATTCAACATGATCCATATTGAGCTCGCTCGGAGCGCTTCAAGCCCTAGCAGAGACTAGCAAGTGAACAGTTCACTGTGTACTCCCTCACACATGCAATGACAACGGTCATCATATTCCTTGACCCACTTTTTGGCAGCTGTTGGGTTGATGAACCACTTGATGGTAGCCCTGTTCTAGCAAAAATCTCGGCGTCATTTGAGAACCTTGACGAACTCGAGCTTGAACTTGACCCAGATTCAGAACTGGAGTCGGAGTCGGATGAAACTTGTACGACCCTTAGCCTTTTTGGAACTGATGAAGATGCGTCGTTGGTTGAAAATCTTTTGGGAGCCATTGAGAAATTTTGAGAAAACAATGAAGAGGGTTTTGGAAATTTGGAAGAGTAAAGAACCGTTCTTTCGAAAGCAAAGGGAAGCGGAAGAAAGAAAGAGGGAAGAGAAGAGGTATTTAAGGAAAGAAGTCTAATCAACGTAAGATGAAAATAGTTTAAAGATCTTGAGTGATAAAAATTCCTTCTATAAATTTAGGTAACCACTTTTAAAAATCCTTTGAATCTGAAAACAAAACCTTTGAAATCCCTTTTTAAAAATTAGATAATTCAATATATAAAAGATGTGAATTTCTAATTGATCCTTTATATTTATGTACCCTTTGAAATATGTTTCAAGGCCCCTTGAATTTTATTTCATGGCCCTTGAAAACATCAATTGGGTTGCATGCGTAGGATGATTAAAACTCGTTTACTCCCCCTACGTTAATGCTTCCTTGTTCAACATACCAAGCTCCAATCTAATAATGTTAAATTGTTCCTCAGGAAGAGGCTTGGTAAAGATATCTGCAAGCTGCAAGTTAGTTGAGATAAAAGAAATCGAAACATCACCTTTCTCAACATGATCACGTATGAAGTGATGCCTTACATCAATATGCTTAGTCCTTGAATGTTGCACAGGATTTTTGGTTATAGAAATAGCACTAGTATTATCACATTTTATAGGAATACCTTTCAAGTCAAAGCGAAGGTCACGAAGTTGTTGAGCAATCCAAAGAATTTGAGCACAACATGCTCCAGCAGCTATATATTCGGCCTCAACTGTGGATAGGGCAACAAAATTTTGCTTCTTGGAGTGCCAACTAATTAGGGATGACCCTAAGAATTGACAACATCGAGAAGTACTTTTTCTATCGACCTTATAACCTGCAAAGTCTGCATCTGAATAGCCAACAAGATGAAACGAGCTTTGACGTGGGTACCATAACCCTAGATCCTTAGTGCTATTGAGATACCGAAAAATTCTTTTCACAAGTATCAAGTGTGACTCTTTAGGATCAGCTTGAAATCTTGCACACATGCACACACTAAACATAATGTCAGGACGGCTAGTAGTTAGATACAATAATGAACCGATCATACCTCGATACTCCTTTTGTACTACACTTTTGCCATTCTAGTCATGATCTAGCGTAAGTGTTGAACTCATAGGACTCTTTGCAACCTTAGATTGATCCATTTTGTACTTTTTAAGCAAGTCTTTAGTATACTTTCTTTGATTGAGAAAAATTCCTTTCTTTGCTTGTGTAACTTGAAGTCCAAGAAAGAAATTTAACTCTCCCATTAAGCTCATCTCAAATTCCCTGCACATAATATCTGAAAACTCCTTGCAAAGGGAATCATTAGTAGCACCGAATAATATATCATCAACATAAATTTGTACTACTAAAATGTCGTTGCCTCTAGTTTTGATAAACAATGTTTTATCAATCAAACCTCTTTTAAAATTGTTTTCAAGAATATATTTAGACAATCTTTCATACCAAGCTCGAGGAGCTTTCTTAAGACCGTAAAGAGCTTTGTCTAATTTAAAAACATGATCCGGGAATTCATCATTTTCAAAACCAGGAGGTTGAGCAACGTAGACTTCTTCTTCTAAGAAGCCGTTTAGAAAAGCACATTTTACATCCATTTGAAAAAGTTTTATGCTCATGAAAGATGCAAATGCAATTAGCATACGTATGGCTTCTAACCTGGCAATAGGAGCAAAGGTCTCCTCATAATCAATACCTTCTTCTTGGTTATAGCCTTGTGCTACAAGTCTTGCTTTGTTTCGTATGACTTTGCCACTTTCATCTAATTTGTTTCGAAAGACCCACTTAGTGCCAATAACTGATTGACGCTTTGGTCTTGAAGTAACAGTCCATACCTTGTTCCTCTCAAATTCATTTAATTCATTTAATTCATTTTACATGGCAATGATCCAGTCTGGTTCTTGAAGAGCTTGAATGTAGTTTATTGGCTCGACAAGTGATACAAAAGCGGAGAAGGAACAAAGATTATTCACTTTAGATCTAGTTTGAACTCCAGCATTTGGATCCGAGATCACATTTTCTTGTGGATGAGACGAGGAGTGTTGAACTTTTCTTCTTTTGATAGATGATGTAGATTCAGAAGGTTGAGTTGAATATGTCTGATTTGATTTAGCACCGTTTGTGCATTACCTGTTGTTCCAATCTCAAGGCATTGAAGTTGGGTTTCAAGCCCTTGAAGTGGAGTTCTGTTGTGACAGTTTACAGTTCCAAGGTCTTGAGGATTTTCTTTGGTATCTTGAATCTTTTCTTGCATATTCTTGTCTTGACCTTTAGGATCTTCCTCTTCATCTGAAATGTGATCTTCTCTTTGATTCAGATTTAAATCTGCAAAACTCACACTCAAAGTACCATCATTGCTTTCATAAAAAATAATATGAATGCTTCCTTCAACAACTTTGGTACGTTTGTTATATACTCGATAAGCTTTGCTATTTGAAGCATATCCAATGAATATTGCTTCATCACTTCGTGCATCAAATTTCCAGAGATTGTCTTTTCCATTGTTGTGAACAAAACAAGTACATCCAAAAGGTTTGAAATATGAAATGTTTGGTTTTCTTCCTTTAAAGAGTTCATAAGGAGTCTCTTTCAAAATAGGGCGAATTAAGCATCGATTTAAAATATAATTTACGGTGTTTACTGCTTCAGCCCAAAAACGTTTTGGCAAATGATTTTATAAAAGCATTGTCCTAGACATATCCTCAAGAGTGCGGTTCTTGCGTTCCACAACTCCATTTTCTTGAGGAGTTCCAGGAGCTGAAAAGTTATGAGAAATACTATATTTTGCACAAATAAATCAAACTTTAGTTGATCAAATTCTCTACCATGATTACTTCTTATAGAAACGATTGGTAGGTTTTTCAAACTTTGTAACTCCTTACACAATTTTGAAAACTCAAATAAAGCTTCAGATTTTTCTCGTAGAAAAGATATCCATGTAAACTGAGAGAAATCGTCTACTATAACAAGGATGTATTGTTTTCCTCCGGGATATTTGACACGCATAGGTCCACAAAGATCCATATGTAAAAGTTCAATAGGTCGAGAGGAACTTATAGTTTTCTTAGGTTTGAATGAACCTCTTGTTTGTTTACCTTGTGTACATTCTTTACATAGGTCATCAACCTTGAAGTTTAGGTTTGGCAAACCACGTACCAAATATTTTGTAAGTAGCTTCTGCATGGTGTGCATGCTTACGTGACCAAGTCTTCTATGCCAAAGCCTTGGATCATCAGTCAAGGTCTTTAGACATTTTAGCTTAGTTTCTGCAACTTGGTTAGTACTCAAAGAATAAACATTATTACACCTAGGAGCAGTAAGCAATACTTCTTCCGTCTTTATGTCTTGAACTTCACATTTTTTTGAATCAAACATGACTTTATTGCCTTTATCACAAATTTGAGAAATACTTAGCAGATTATATTTCAAGCCATCAACTACATAAACATCATCAATAAAATTAGATGAATCATAGCAAATTTTACCAATGCCAATTATGTTACACTTTCCTTTATCACCAAGAGTAATAGTTCCGGATGATTGCTTCTTTAAATCTGAGAATAAAGAACTCTTTCCACTCATGTGTCTTGAGCAACCATTATCTAATATCCATTTGTGCTCCTTTACCTTGGTATCTTGCAAAACAGCAAACATTAACCTTTCCGGGTCGACCAAATGGCATATTTTGGTTCATACTCAAGTTCGATCATGTTTGGCGGTCTAGTACATTTAGGAACCCAGATTTGTTTGACCTGTTTCCTTAAACATAAAGGATAGGTGTTTCTGATGATATAAGGATCATTTCTTCTATAAGGACATGTAGATTTAACATGACCCTTTTTACAACAATAGAAGCAGGTAGGCATATGAATGCTTCCTTTTGCCGTAACAAAAGTGGTGGTAGATTTTCTAGGAAAGCTTCTATGATACCCTATACCATTTTTGTTAAGTGAAGATTGTTGTTCACTCATCATTCTTTCCATATTAGCTTTTGAACGAGTAAACTTAATGAGTGATGCCTTTTGGTCTTGACACATTAAATTCAGATAAACTTTCTCTTTCTGTAGATCGATATAGCTTCGATGTAGAGAAAAGAGGTTGTTCTTGAGAATCAGGTTTTCTGATTCCAAGGCCTTGATATTGTCATCAAGTTCTTCCTTTTCTGTGTTAAGATTTTCACTCTGCAAAGACATTTCACTCAATTGTTTACCTTGTTCATGAAGTTTTTCTTTGAAAGAATTTATCCTTATTCTATGTTCCTTATCACTTAAGATAATATCCTTAAGAAATTGTTTACGGTCAATCTCAAGTTGTGACAAAATTGTACTTACCATATTGTCGATGTAAAGATTTGAGTTATCTTCATGATCGGCCATAAGACACAAGTTTGCTTGTTCTTGTTCATCTTCTGATTCATTTGTTGATTCTGAATCACTCCATGAAGCAACCATGGCTTTCTTCTTTCGATCATTCTTCTTGAAGTTGGTCCTCTTCTTTTGTGGGCAATCCTTCACCAAATGATCTGCTTCACCACATTCAAAACAAGTCAGTACTTTTGTTTTCTTATTAGAGTTAGAAAACTTACCTCGGGGTTTTGATGCTCATGGAAATTCTCGGTTTGCAGATTGTTTCTTTATCTTGAGAATTCTTGCTAAACCTTTAGAGATCATCGCGAGAGCATCTTCTTCATTATCATCATCACTATTTTCTTCATCAGAAGGTAATTCATCTCTTCTGGATTTTAATGCCAAATTCTTGGAGTTGGATGGGAGTTCTCCATCTTCTTCGCCAAGAATCATTTCATGTGTGATGAGTTTTTCAAGTAAATCATCAAGAGGAAGAGTAGTAAGATTTTGAGCTTCTTCAATAGCAGTCATCTTTGGTCCCCACTTGGCTTTAGGTAAGCTTCTTAGAACCTTTCTCACTTTTTCTTCATTTGTGAAGGTCTTTCCAAATGAGTCTAGATTGTTCACTATCCTAGTGAATCTGGTGAACATTTCTTTGACTGGTTCATTTGGATTCATCTTGAATAGCTCGTATTGTCTGAAAAAGATGCTAATCTTTGTTTACTTGAATTGACTTGTTCCTTCGCAAGTGACAACAAGCTTGTCCCATATTTCTTTTGCACTTTTTTATGATTAGATGTGGTTGAATTCATTAGCATCTAATCCACAGTAAAGTAGATTCATTGCCTTGTAATTCTTTGACACACTGTCCAGGTCAGCCTGGGTGAAGTCCGATTCCTTCTTCGGGACTTGGATGCCTTCAACCGTTGTCATGGAACTTTTGGTCCATCTTGAATAATGCCTCAAAGCTCCATATCCTGGTTAATCAGGAACATACGCATTATTGATCTCCAATGAGAGAAGTTGTTGCCACATAAGAGTGGTGGTCGAGATGAGGATCTTCCTTGAGCAAATCTGTTACGCTAGGATGTGTAGCACAAAAAGCTTTACATTTATAAACTCGATCTAATCTCCTAAACTACCTAGCGAAACCTGCAGTGTACGGATCGTTATGTAGGAAGGAAAGTATTCCGAGGTCGAACACAAGGACTGAGGCGAAATCAAGTCATTCAATGATCAAATATAGTGCAAATCTAGTCTAAGAAAAGAGAAAGAAATAAAGAAATGAAAATGATGATATTTTTTGTTGGGTTTTTGTGGTGATCAAGCAAAGATCACAAATCAAACAAGGTAATAAAACAAACTAACAACTCAAGCTAGCAAACAAACAAGTGACACAAACACAAGATATGAGATCAAAGAGAGAAAAAGTGGATTCTAGAGGTCAAGATATCCGGTTATGGCATTGGACTCAAGGTTCTAAAGATTCTAAGGACAAGGCTGCGGTGTTGAGAAAGGGTGTTTCTCTAATGGAAGCAATTACCGGGTAGGTCTCATGCTTCGCTAATCCCGCACCAAACTCCTATTACGGGGTAAGTCTCAAGGAGGTAAAGTTGGGAATTCTACACAAACCGGACACTACTTAAGGGGCAAACCTCTCCTTACCGGGTAAGTCACGGAAAAGGTAAGTCTCAAGCAACAATCCTAGCACACTCAGTCCAATAGCGGCTTATGAGGCTCACTACTACCTAGAGTTCATCATCCTTGGTATCTAAGATCGGAAATCACCGGGTAGGTCTCTTTCCTCACTTAGTTTGCTAGCATTAGGTCACCCTAAGCTATATTATGCTTAACAAACACTAGGATTTCAACAATCTAACACCCTAACATACAGATTCATCCATTATAGAGCAACAGAAGGAAAAATCGGCTGGATCATAGCAAAAATCGGCCGATTTACCTGAAGAACAGGCCGATTTTTCTTCCTGGGTTAGGTTTCGTGCATACAAATCATCCTAAACTAACATATAAGTCCATTCTATCATCACCCAAGCTATAACCATCAATCTATCACTCCAGAATCACAATAAACTAGCCAATAACATGCATTTCAAGATCTAAAATCATCACACAAGCATACACGGAATCCATAGCAAGAAGATGAAGTAAGGAAATGAAAGCAATGAAACTTAGCTGGATTTGAGATCAAAACAAGTCTTTCAACACACCAAATGTTGCTCCAAGTCAGATCTTACAACCTTCAACAAGTTTCTTCACAAAAATCACTCAAATCTCACTACGAAATTGAAATGTACACTAATCTCTCTCAAGAACACCCACAAGGGTGTCTTGAAGAGAGCTCCCAATTGGAAGAGTCTTTGGGAAGATGCTAGAGGATTTGGGAGAGGGAGATGCTCAGCAACAGCTTGTAGGACCACTTATATTCTCCACCAAGAGCAAGGCCGGACAAGAGATCGTGGGACACGTGGCTTAAGCTGTAAAAGACCAAAAATCGACCCAGTCAGGAAAATCGGCCGATTTTCCTGAGTGATGGTCCGATTTTCTTCAACAAAGGCATGTTATGATCGTCTAGCCATGAGTTGCTCCATTGCTTGCACCAATAAGGGTCTTTGTGTCCTTCATTGCTCCAATTATGTTCCTTCAAAGTCTTGGATGTGTACCACCATGAGGCTTGACCTCAAATGTATTGAATAATGTCCAAAAGATCCCCGAAATACCTACAAAACCGACAAAAGCTCGTGTAGACGTCTTTTCTAGAAATATGCACGAAATGAGTGTAAACGTCTTAAACTAATGTCAAACCGTGCATGAATAACGGGAAAAACTATCTAATTGTATGCCTATACTAACGTCATAAATCAAGTTATCAAAATACCCCATACTTAAGATTTGCTCGTCCCCGAGCAAGATCCGACTATAGACTAAGAGATGACATGATTTATGTATGCAGAAAAATAACAAAATCTTTTGAAATTGTGCTTCTAACATTGGATCACCTTCATAGTCATGTTTCATAGCAATGGACAAGCAATTATGCATAAAACGAATGAAGGCATGGAAAGACAATTATACTTAACTAGAAAGCATGCATGAGAGGTGAAAATGAAGAAGTCAAGATGATCATGAGTATGTCCAATCTAGATCACTAAGTCTTACACACATGCATTTAGGTCAATAGGACTTAGGAAAGAAAGGGCTAAGAAACGTTGTGATTAGGTGGGAATTTTTAAGTCATGTGATGCTAATCCGGGAAAGGAACTAACTCCACAATTTCGTTTTTGCTCAACTTCCCAACAAGTGTATAATTTTCCCCATCTTTTCTTTGTTTTCTTTTCTTTTCCACTTATTTTTGAGACAATGGCATTGGTGTACAAAAGCCGAAACCTTGGTGATTAGCCGTCCTCGGGTTTTTTTTATTTTTCGAGGTGCATCCACACCAGGCACACATACCAAAACTCGTTAGGACTATCGGTTTATTTGACTTTGGCAAGGCACAAACACCCGATTATGTGAATGGTGCCGAGTTACTCGTCATCAAAACCAAAGTCCCCAAACCTATATTTTTTTCTACACTTTTCACAACAAATTTGGCGCTTCATTCACCACATACTTTCATCAACAACTTCACCCCACACTTGCCTTTTCCACACATCAACACACTATCATGCTCCTATTCCCGGATGGATCAAAAGAGGTCAAATTTATATCAATTGAGGTGCTCAAACAACATGATCAAGATGAGAAGTAGAGAAAGATGAATTGCCTTAATCACTCCTAAATGATGTGCAAGAACTAGCATGTAATTTCGACTTTCAATCCTCAATTCAATCAAGGCAAACATTTATGATCACAAATCATTCATGGGATTCAAGATAAGTACTTCAAGTCCACAAATGCATACATCAATTCAACACATAAAGCCATCCATAGACAATTCACAAAACAATCTCATCATAAGGGTCATTCCCAAGCTTAGAAGCACTAAAATTTTTAAAATTTTCTGATTTTTTGGATTTTTCGAAATATATATGTACAATGCAAGACATAATGAAACATGTGACAATATTAAACTATTCTAGATGCTAATCATGCAAGTGATCATGAACACCCCACCCCATACTTAGAAACACATTGTCCCTAATGTGCAAACTAAATAAAGAAGTGAAAGAGAGTCCTCACAATGTAAAATTGGTGATGCTTTGGTATTTCGGTTCACATCGAATGATGATGGTGGATGATCGATCAAGGATGGTAGAGAGCTCTTGATGTTCATTATGGTGTCGGAACCCGCGCTTGGCACCGCAAGCCGTCCAAGTTCCACGTCCGCTCCACCCATGCTTGATTGGAGATCATCACTTTCCTTGACAGAAGGAAAAATCGGACCATATCCCAGGAAAATCGGCCGATCTGCCTGAAGAACAGGCCGATTTTTCTGGGTGCTTTCCTCCTCGTCCATGTGCTTGGATCTTGTACCTTCAATAGTTCCATGAGGTTTTCACATGACCTCCAACATCTCATCACACATGACAATCAACAAGATGTAGCACCCAAAATCACGAAAGAAAAACAAAGCACACCAAGAGTAAGATCAAATAAAAACAAGAATATCCGAAGGGAAAAATATGTACCAATGGGTTGCCTCCCATTAAGCGCTTCTTTAAGGTCATTAGCTTGACCAAATTCAGGAGCGTTTCACTCAAGGTGAAGTGGGGCAATCACTTCCACCGGTGCTTCCGGGATGTACTTCTTCAAACGGTGCCCATTCACCTTAAAGTTACCACAATGATCTCCTCCTATCTCCACCGCTCCATGAGGAAAGACCTTCTTAACAACATAAGGACCCGTCCATCTTGACTTGAGATTTCTGGGGAAGAGCCGCAGCCTCGAGTTGAAGAGAAGCACTAAGTTACCCTCACTCAAATCCTTCGGGATGAGACGCTTGTCATGCCAACGCTTTGTCCTCTCCTTGTAAATCCGGGCATTCTCTAAGCATCCAACCGGATCTCCTCAAGGGCATTCATGTCTAGCAACCTCTTCTCTCCGGCCTCCTTGAGGTCAAAATTTAGCCACCTTATGGCCCAATATGCTCTATGCTCCATTTCTACCGGAAGATGGCAAGACTTGCCATAAACTAGCTTGTAGGGAGTGGTGCCAATTGGTGTCTTGAAAGCGGTTCTATAAGCCCACAAAGCATCATCGAGCTTCATAGTCCAATCCTTTCTTGTTCTAGAAACCGTCTTCTCAAGGATCCCTTTGATCTCCCGGTTGGAGATCTCCACTTGGCCACTAGTTTGGGGATGGTAAGGTGTTGCCACCTTATGAGTCACCCCATACTTAGCCAAAAGTGCCCCAAAGTTCCTATTAGTGAAGTGCTTTCCTCCATCGCTTATGATCACCCTTGGTGTCCCAAACCTAGGAAATATCACTCGGTTGAAGAACCGCACCACAACCTTAGCATCATTTGTGGGAGAAGCGATTGCTTCCACCCATCTCGACACATAGTCCACCGCCAATAGGATGTAGAGGTTGCCACATGAAGAAGAGAATGGTCCCATGAAGTCCACACCCCACACATCAAATATCTCCACCTCTTGTATGTTGTTCAAGGGCATCTCATTCCTCCTTGAGATGTTGCCCGTCCTTTGGCAAGCATCACATGCCACTACAAAATTCTGCACATCTCTAAATAAGTTAGGCCAATAAAAACCGGATTGCAATACCTTTGCACACATCTTGTGTGATCTAGCATGGCCTCCACATGGCAAAGAGTGACAATGCCGGATCACACTCTCCACCTCATCCTCCGGTATGCATCTCCTAAAGACTCCATCCGGCCCTCTCTTGAACAAAAGTGGTTCACTCCAATAGTAGTGCCTCACATCCTTGAAGAACTTCTTCCTTTGGGCATTTGACAAACCGGGAGGCACTTCCTCACACACAAGGTAGTTCACAATGTCGGCATACCATGGCTCGCTTCCTCTAGACACTTGAAATAGACACTCCTCCATCATTTGCAATTGCTCATCCCGGAATGAGTCATCAATCGGGATGACATCTCTCTCAATCTCTAATGGTGGAAGCCTACTAAGATGGTCCGCCACAGAATTTTCGGACCCCTTCTTATCCCGGATCTCCAAATCAAATTCTTGAAGAAGAAGGATTCACCAAATCAACCTAGGCTTGGCATCCTTCTTTGTAAGGAGATAACAGATAGCGGAACTTCTCAAATGCGTACACAACCGCTAGCAACTCCTTCTCGGTGGTAGCATAATTGAGTTGGGCATCATCTAGCGTTTTGCTAGCATAATAGATGGCATGTGTTAGCCCATCTTTCCTTTGCCTCAAAATAGCCTCAATGGCTACATCACTCGCATCACACATGATCTCAAACGGTAGACTCCAATCCGGAGGTTGCATGATAGGGACGGAGATCAAAGCATTCTTCAACCTACAAAAAGCTTCAAGGAAATCCTTGGAGAAAACAAACTCAACATCCTTCATTAGTAGGTTAGTAAGAGGCTTAGAAATCTTAGAGAAATCTTTAATAAATCTCCGGTAAAAACCGGCATGCCCTAGAAAGCTCCTTACCCCCTTCACCGAGGTAGGTGGTGGCAACTTCTCTATCGTTCCAATCTTGGCCCTATCAACCTCAATGCCACGGTTGGACACCAAGTGTCCTAACACAATACCTTCACTTACCATGAAGTGGCATTTTTCCCAATTTAAGACAAGATTTGTCTCCTCACATCTCTTAAGCACCAAAGACAAGTTAGCTAGGCAATCATCAAAAGAGGATCCATAAACGGAAAAATCATCCATAAATACTTCCATGATGTTCTCAATATATTCAGAAAATATGGCCATCATACACCTTTGAAAGGTGACGGGTGCATTACACAACCCAAATGGCATTCTCCTATATGCAAATGTACCCCAAGGACATGTGAATGTGGTTTTCTCTTGGTCATCGGGGTGGATAGGGATTTGGAAGAATCCACTTAGCCATCTAGGTAACAAAAATGAGAGTGTTGAGCTAATCTCTCTAGCATTTGGTCAATGAAAGGAAGAGGGAAATGATCTTTCCTAGAGGCCACATTTAGTTTCCTATAGTCAATACACATCCTCCATCTCGTAACCGTCCTAGTTGGGATTAGTTCATTGTTCTCATTAGTTACTACGGTCATCCCACCCTTCTTAGGAACCACATGTATTGGACTAACCCATTTACTATCCGAAGTAGGGTAGATGATTCCCGCATCTAGCAACTTAATGATCTCCTTTTTGACTACCTCTTTCATTATAGGATTCAATCTTCTTTGATGTTCAATAGAGGGTTTATGGTCATCTTCCATCAATATCTTATGCATGCACAAAGAGGGCTTAATGCCAACAAGATCATCAATAGTGTATCCTATTGCCTTTCTATGCAATTTCAATTCAGTCAACAATCTATCAAGCTCATCATCATTCAAAGATGCATTCACAATCACCGGATAAGTAGAATTTGAACCAAGAAAAGCATACTTTAAATGAGAGGGAAGAGGTTTTAGATCAAGTTTAGGAGGACCTTTTTCGGTTGGAGATGATCCATACAATGTAGGTTGAGATGATTCCAAAGCCATGGAAGCCTCACCTAAGTCCCTTGATGATTGCTCACAAACACTTGGATGATGCTCAAAAGACTCAGGAAAATCGACCCTCGGTGAGAAAAATCGGCCGATGTGGGGGTCGATCTCAGTTTCTGCATTTGCAAAATTAGATGAAAACTCAGGATAAGTGCAAAAATCGGCCGATCTGCCCCCCTCCTGTCCGATTTTTCTACAGGTATTTCTCTCTTCCTCTAGTACTTCAAATCCAACACTTGGTAGCTCATCCAATGCATTCAAGGCCTTGATTACTTCATTGCTACTCTCCTCAATTCCTTCCTCCATCAAACTTGAGCTAAGAACCTTCTCAAGTGGATCCTTAAGCAAGATTGAGCTCACAACCTCTCTAGACTCCTCTTCCTCAACAATGTTGAAGACATCTTCACTTAGGGCTGGCCCTTTCACCATTGTGGACAAATTAAACTTGATGTTCTCTTCTCCAATGTTGAAGGAGAGAATTCCATTCTTGCAATCCACCAAACATCCGGAAGTAGCGAGGAAAGGTCTCCCCAAGATGATAGGAACCGGGTAGTCCGCCGGGATGTCCAAAACAACGAAGTCTATGGGCACATAGAACTTCCCTAGTTGCACCGGAATGTCTTCCAAGATTCCAACCGGATGAGTGATTGAACGGTCCGCCATGTAAAGGGTCATCTTGACCGGCTTTGGCTCCCCTAGCCCAACCTTGTTGCAAAGTGCAAGCGGGATGATGCTTACACTTGCCCCAAGATCACATAGGGCGTCATACTTCACTTCTTCCACTCCGATTGGCACACAAAAGGATCCCAGATCTCTTAGCTTAGGAGGCATCTCCTCCTTCATCGTTTGAATTAACTCCGAGGACCTTTTGGTAATTCTCACTTCTCCATACTCCTCCAACTTCCTCTTGTTGGAGAGTATTTCCTTCAAGAACTTGCCATATGCCGGCATACCTAGAATAGCATCCATGAACGGAATGTTAATATGCAATTTAGACATAAGTTCAAGGAATTTACCAAAGTGTTTGTCCAAACAAGCTCTTGCTCGTGATTGAGGGAATGGTAGTGGTGGCTTGTATGGAGGTGGCGCCACATATGATGGCTCATCATCCTTGCTCTTGCCTCCATCTTCTTGCAATGGCTCTTCTTCTATCACCACTTGCTTCCCTTTGTCATTTCCCTTAGGTAAGGGATCCTTCATGCTTAACCCACTCCTTGTTGTGATGGCCAACACTTGGCCTCTTGGGTTGTCTTTGGTTCTTCCGGGAAGCTTTCCTAGATCTCTATGAGCTTCACCCGTCTTTTGGAACACTTGTGCTTACAAAACCTTTTGAGCTTTAGAAATTGAAGTCACCGTGCTCTCAAGACCACTCAACCTTCCAAGCAATTGCTCAAACATCATTTCGGTTCTATCCTTTGGAGGTTGAGTGAATCCGGGTGGAGGTTCTTGTGAAGCCTTTGGTGGTGGAGTTGTGCTTGTGGAAGCGGGAGGGTTCAAGGCTCCATCCGGGTTAGAATAGGAAAACCCGGGATGGTTTTGGTTAGGCCGGTAATTGTTGAATTGCCGGTTGTTGTTGAAGTTCCGTGGGCCTTGATAGTTGTTGTAGTTGCCCCTCCCCATGTAGTTCACATCTTCCTCCTTGGAAGACAAGTTTGCTTGCACTTGCACTTGAGGGCTTGCTTGACTTTTCAAAGTTGTAGCACACAACTCCCTCAAAGATTTCAACTCATTATTGATTGCATCAAGCTTGAAGTTACTCATGGTGACTTCACTCACCTCATATGCTCCCGCTTTCCTTACATCACTCTTCCTATGGGAGTACTTCTCAATCACCAAAGCTTGTTTCTCTACAAACTCCCAAGCTTCATCCACATTCTTCTCCATGAAAGTCCCACCGGAAAGAGATTGAAGCTTGAATTGGCTATCTTCATCAAGTCCCTTGAAGTAGATCTCCAATAGCTCAATTTTTGGTATACCATGGTGTGGACAATCCAAGAGAAGGTCTTTGAATCTCTCCCAAGACTTGAACAAGCTTTCTCTATCCTTCATTACAAAGGCATTGATCTTCCCTCTTAACTCGGTAGTCTTGGAAGGTGGGAAGAACTTAGTCAAAAACTCGGTTGTCATCTCCTCCCAAGTACTCACTCGCCCTTGTGGAATAGATTGATACCAAGCCAAGGCTTTGTCCTTAAGTGAGAAGGAGAATGCCCTAAGCTTATGGTTGTGGCTCTCCAATCTAGGCGGTCTTAGAGTCTCCATCAAGATCTCATAGTTCATCAAGTGTTGATGAGAAGACTCTCCTTCCATCCCTCCAAATTGATTATGCCGGATCATTTGTAGAACTTGAGGGCGGAGCTCGTAATTATGAGTTGCGGGATCTCCTAAGTTCACACCCGGACGGTGTGCTTTTTGAGTCGGATCCATACGTCTCCCTAATGTTTGTGGCTCCTCAATAGCAATGGGCACAACCCTAAGCTTATGGTTGTTGCTCTCCAATGGCAATGGGAACAACCCGTATATTAACCGCCTCCGGTTGCGGTTGTGGTGGAGGTGGAGGTTGTTGACGATTAAGCTCTCTTTGCATAAGAGCTTGCCTAATCTCTTTAATCTCCCTCCTAGTTGCCTCTTGCCTCTCATTGGCAAGTCTCCTTTCATTCTCCAAAGCTTCATCCCTTATCCTAATTTGCTCTAAAGCCTCATCCAACTCAGCTTGGAGATCTCTTCCGGCCATCTCTTTCCCTTTTCGAATGCTCTTGGATCTAGATTTAAGGGTTTTCTCCGGTTCGGGATCGATTGGAGCTAAATCCTTGCCACGAGATCTTCGCATACACCTAAAGAGTGGGAGATGTCATGAAAAGAAAAGACACAAACCAAACAAGATCAAAAGCAACAAGAAAGATCTACACTATAAACAATCACAAAAATGACTCAATCTAGACCTAGTCCCCGGCAACGGCGCCAAAAACTTGTTACGCTAGGATGTGTAGCACAAAAAGCTTTACATTTATAAACTCGATCTAATCTCTTAAACTACCTAGCGAAACCCGCAGTGTACGGATCGTTATGTAGGAAGGAAAGTATTCCGAGGTCGAACACAAGGACTGAGGCGAAATCAAGTAATTCAATGATCAAAGATAGTGCAAATCTAGTCTAAGAAAAGAGAAAGAAATAAAGAAATAAAAATGATGATATTTTTGGTTGGGTTTTTGTGGTGATCAAGCAAAGATCACAAATCAAGCAAGGTAATAAAACAAACTAACAACTCAAGCTAGCAAACAAACAAGTGACACAAACACAAGATATGAGATCAAAGAGAGAAAAAGTGGATTCTAGAGGTCAAGATTTCCGGTTATGGCATTGGACTCAAGGTTCTAAAGATTCTAAGGACAAGGCTGCGGTGTTGGGAAAGGGTGTTTCTCTAATGGAAGCAATTACCGGGTAGGTCTCATGCTTCGCTAATCCCGCACCAAACTCCTATTACCGGGTAAGTCTCAAGGAGGTAAAGTTGGGAATTCTACACAAACCGGACACTACTTAAGGGGCAAACCTCTCCTTACCGGGTAAGTCTTGGAAAGGTAAGTCTCAAGCAACAATCCTAGCACACTCAGTCCAATAGCGGCTTATGAGCCTCACTACTACCTAGAGTTCATCATCCTTGGTATCTAAGATCAGAAATCACCGGGTAGGTCTCTTTCCTCACTTAGTTTGCTAGCATTAGGTCACCCTAAGCTATACTATGCTCAACAAACACTAGGATTTCAACAATCTAACACCCTAACATACAGATTCATCCATTAAAGAGCAACAAAAGGAAAAATCGGGTGGATCATAGCAAAAATCGGCCGATTTACGTGAAGAACAGGCCGATTTTTCTTCATGGGTTAGGTTTCGTGCATACAAATCATCCTAAACTAACATATAAGTCCATTCTATCATCACCCAAGCTATAACCATCAATCCATCACTCGAGAATCACAATAAACTAGCCAATAACATGCATTTCAAGATCTAAAATCATCATACAAGCATACATGGAATCCATAGCAAGAAGATGAAGTAAGGAAATGAAAGCAATGAAACTTAGCTGGATTTGAGCTCAAAGCAAGTCTTTCAACACACCAAATGTAGCTCCAAGTCAAATCTTACAACCTTCAACAAGTTTCTTCACAAAAATCACTCAAATCTCACTACGAAATTAAAATCTACACTAATCTCTCTCAAGAACACCCACAAGGGTTTCTTGAAGACAGCTCCCAATTGGAAGAGTCTTTGGGAAGATGCTAGAGGATGTGGGAGAGGGAGATGCTCAGCAACAACTTGCAGGACCACTTATATTCTCCACCAAGAGCAAGGCCGGACAAGAGATCGTGGGACACGTGGCTTAAGCTGTTAAAGTCCAAAAATCGACCCAGTCAGGAAAATCGGCCGATTTTCCTGAGTGATGGTCCGATTTTATTCAACAGAGGCATGTTATGATCGTCTAGCCATGAGTTGCTCCATTGCTTGCACCAATAAGGGTCTTTGTGTCCTTCATTGCTCCAATTATGTTCCTTCAAAGTCTTGGATGTGTACCACCATGAGGCTTGACCTCAAATGTATCGAATAATGTCCAAAAGATCCCCGAAATACCTACAAAACCGACAAAAGCTCGTGTAGACGTCTTTTCTAGAAATATGCACGAAATGAGTGTAAACGTCTTAAACTAATGTCAAACCATGCATGAATAACGGGAAAAACTATCTAATTGTATGCCTATACTAACATCATAAATCAAGTTATCAAAATCCACCATCACCTACATGATTCATGATTAGTCTCACTGATGGTTAAATCAATAAAAGTTAGTCTAACTTTGATACCAAATGAAGAACCAATAGGTGATATAAATAATATAGATAATACTCTAGAAGGGGGAGTTGAATAGAGTATGGGAACTTTTCGCAAACAAAATCTCAAGGCCTTGAAACTCCATTCAAGGGCCTTGATGTCAATCTGTGTTACTAGTGAAACTTCGATTTCAAGGGCTTTGAAACTCAATTTCAAGGGCCCTGACTTCTTGCTCCTACAAAACAAAGTTAGTCATAGTAAAGTTTATATGGTGTGAAATTGAAAAGATTGACACGAGGATATGTTTATGAAGTTCGGCTCTAAATAGCCTACTCTCCGTCCCAGGGTATATCCATAGGATCTAACTATCTAATTTCAGCTTCAAAGAGTCCTAGATACAAACTAGAAGAAATCCCCATCTTCTCTCACTTGTAGTCAATGCTACGATCTAACTCCAACTCTTAACCTAGCTATAATAACCTAGTTACTTCGTAGAGTAACACACTCTACTATAACACTTTTTAGATCTACCAATGGAGCTCTTGTGTTTTCTCTCTCTAAGGGGATAAAACTTTTACATGAATGTGAGAAAGAAAAACAATGAATGAAGATGATTAGGTTGCTTGAGGATGCAAAGATGTTTTCCGGTGTAGGATTGTGTATCTTCTTCTTCGACCATCATCTTCATTTATATCTTCTATGAAAAGATCTTCTAGCTGTTGTAGAGATGACCGTTTGAAGATCAACCTTCTTTTCCATGAAGATCGTAAGGTAGACGTTGCACGTCTTTGATCCCTACGAACACGTTTAGTCTTTTACTCCTTGATCTTCTCGTCTTCCGTTGGATAAGAGAGAGAAGATATTTTTTCCGTTTTTGTTGTTTAGAAAATCTTCTCGAAATGATTCTCTATCCTTCGGTTGAGATCTTCCTTCGGTTGACAAAGTCTTTGATTGATAAGATCTTCTTGTTACAGAATCTTCAATTTATTTGAATCCTTGTTCCGTGCACTTTAGATTCCAAGGCCCTTGATCTTCGTCCTTTTGAACGTGTTCTTGAATCCAACTTCAAGGCCCTTGACATGTAGATATACAACCTACACTGAATTCAAACCAACCTAACATCTAGAAATATAATCAAGTACATTGTTAGAGATCCAACTACTATATTTGTGTGAAGTCTTCCATCATCAACACCTGTAAACCATTTCAATCAAGGTGGAGTTTTCATCTAGCATCCTGCATGTTGGGAAACCAAGCAGCAGACCAGAACTGACGATCAAAGACAAAAAACTAGGATGACCACATAATCCCCTATGGTGCAGTCGTCTCCCATGGCATGACAACGTAAGGCGTGCCAAGGTCACATGGAACAAGAATAAGTCTCGTGATCATCTCCTGCAGTTACATCGGCTTCGCAACCGCAACTAGTGTACACGCTGAAAGATCTAGACACATATGATACGCTCCCGGATGGCATCGTCATCCGTGTTTCCGGCTAGAAGGACCCGCATATTTTGAAGACCGTTATTATTATTCGGCTATTTAATAATAAGTCTTTTTGTATTCGGAACTTTCAATCCGAAACTTAATTCCGTGAATTAAATTCCGACCTTTCATATTTTAGGCTTTTCATATTCGGAACTTAATTCCGACTTTAATTCTGTCATTTATGTTGAACTCTTTGTATGGCCTCCATCCACTATATAAGGATGGGTTGACTCATTTGTAAAAGCATGTCTAAGTTGAATACTAAGTATTGAGAAAGAAAACCCTCTTACTTAGTTTAGGCATCAACCTTCTTCTCCCACCATCTTAGAGTTCTTGCTTGGATCTAGTCTTTGATCCAAGCCTCCACATTCGAGGATCCTTTTGAAGGATTAACCAAACGCTTTCGCCACCCAAATTCTACATTTGATCCATCTCAAACGATCAAGGAGTAGTTGAAGTTTCTCCTCGATCTAGATCGCCCATAGTTCTATCATTGGTATCAGAACTCGGGATCGAGGTCAAGTTCTGTACTTGTATTCTTGATTGTTCTTCATCAAAATTTTTTTTTCTCTTTAGTGTTCTTCGAAGATCTTCAACTGTTCTTCGGTGTTCTTCGAAGATCTTCAACTATTCTTCAACTGTTCTTCGAAGATCTTCAACTGTTTCTTCATCGTTCATCATGTTCTATGATGATGAAGATCAGTTTGATTTATATGGAGAATGGTTGCCTTCTCCTCATGAATTAAAGCTCAAGGCGGCCCGACAAATCTCCCGGAGGTACCGACGGAGACAATATTTTTAGGATGAGGAGTGGTTGCCTCCTCCGGACCCACCAAGGCCAAAAGAGAGCATCCATGGGTATCCACATGAACACCGACAACGTGTTGCCGTTTTAGCCAAAGAGAATGTCGCTCTAAAGCATGAGATAGAAGCTTTGAAGGTACAAATGGTTTCCCTCATGACGGCCGCCCAACAAGAAGAACCTGAAGGCCAAGAAGAACCTGAAGCGGTGTGAGAGCCACGTAGTGAGTTGGTTGTCCAACCATTATGTGATGAACTTGAAGACGAGGAAGATGTCGTCATTACAGCTTGTGCCCCGGTTATTCCAGTTCATCTTGTCAATCCGTTATGTGGGGCATATTTTCAAGATGACAAAGATGAGATCATCATCAAGGGTGAAGAAGTCATCAGTCATAATAATGACACCATTATGTTGTTGGACTACAAGTTCGAACCGGCTGAACCGAGGTTTGATTTTGTTTTGTCTAATAACATATTTTCCGACTTACCCTTGCATCTTTCCGGTATGTCACCGACGTCCAATGTCACAAGCTTAAAGGGCATGGAAGACAAACTCACCGGTGAGGCCATCCACATGTACTACAAGTTTGAGCCTCCCGATCCGGAGTTCATCCTATTTATGTTCAACAAGCTTGGCGGCCCCACCATCCTTGTGAAAGACTACAAGTCCAAGCCGCCCGACTCCGACATTGTGCAT
The DNA here is from genome assembly GCA_033239125.1 of Fagopyrum homotropicum. Taxonomy (NCBI): domain Eukaryota; kingdom Viridiplantae; phylum Streptophyta; class Magnoliopsida; order Caryophyllales; family Polygonaceae; genus Fagopyrum; species Fagopyrum homotropicum. The sequence continues at coordinate 47,103,004 of BSWB01000001.1, read as the reverse complement.
CCAGTCCTGCATTTCTAGGGTCTTGTTCCTCCAGTGACTCCTTTCTTTTTTGACGGTGAAACGAGGACGTTTCACATTTAAGAGGAGGAGAATGATACGCCCCCAGATGGCATCGCCATCCGTGTTTCCGGCTAGAAGGACCCGCACATTTTAAAGACCGTTATTATTATTCGGCTATTTAATAAGTCTTTTTGTATTCGGAACTTTAAATCCGGAACTTAATTCCGTGAATTAAATTCCGAACTTTCATATTTTAGGCTTTTCATATTCGGAACTTAATTCCGATTTTAATTCCGTCATTTATGTTGAACTCTTTGTATGGCCTCCATCCACTATATAAGGATGGCTTGGCCCATTTGTAAAAGCATGTCTAAGTTGAATACTAAGTATTGAGAAAGAAAACCCTCTTACTTAGTTTAGGCATCAACCTTCTTCTCCCACCATCTTAGAGTTCTTGCTTGGATCTAGTCTTTAATCCAAGGCTCCACATTCGAGGATCCTTTTGAAGGATCAACCAAACGCTTCCGCCACCCAAATTCTACATTTGATCCTTCTCGAACGATCAAGAAGAAGTAGTTGAAGTTTCTCCTCGATCTAGATCGCCTAAACTAAGTAAGAGGGTTTTCCTTCTCAATACTTAGTATTCCACTTAGACATGCTTTTACAAATTAGTCAAGCCATCCTTATATAGTGGATGAAGGTCATACAAAGAGTTCAACATAAATGACGGAATTAAACTCGGAATTAAGTTTCGAATACGAAAAGCCTAAAATATGAAAGGTCGGAATTTAATTCACGAAATTAAGTTCCGGATTTAAAGTTCCGAATACAAAAAGACATATTATTAAATAGCCGAATAATAATAACGGTCTTCAAAATGTGCGGTTCCTTCTAGCTGGAAACACGGATGGCGATGCCATCCGGGGGCGTATCATTTAGCAGTGGCGATGTGGGTCACCAACCCACCACAACAGATATCGCCCTTCGACTTGCCCTTGATCCTATGCAAATCATCTGCCATCATGGCAGCAAAGTCCGGCACCCCTCCAGTCACCATACAGAATAGACTCAGCAGCTCTCCTTGACGGATCTTCTGGGGTGTCTCAGTACGCGCCAAAAGTGTCTCACTGAAAATCCTGTGAGCAACGTGGAAAGCAAGATGGAAAATAATACGCTCCCGGGAATCTCCTGGCCTCCACCTGTCACTATGGTCTGTCACATGGGCTATCTCGGCCTAGAAACTCCGAACCACCGCTCGGGAAGGAAAGTCAGTCGCAGTCGGGGTAGGGAAGTCGAAAATCTCCCTAAACTGGTCCATAGGAACTACATAGTTCCTGTTTAGCAGCCGGTACTTGATTCCATTATGCTCCGGCACATAAGTAATTGAGCTGACAAACTCCATCATCGGCTCCAGATAAGCCGGCGCTCTAATATCCATGAACTCCTCCAGCCCATCCATGAAGATCATCTTCTTCAAGTCCTCCACCACATGGAGGCACTCGAAGGCATCAACGTGAAGGAAGCGCAGGGCAACTATCGGACACCCGCAAATACGATCATAGTCTTTGAAGTGTCGCTCGTGGATCACCGGAATAGCAAACTGAGAAGCAGAAGAAGGGGAAGATTGATGGAAACTTCTAGGCTTGTCCCTCAAGGCCAACTGCTGATCACATTTGTTGCTCATTTTTTTTTGACAAGATCACCTCGGTTTCCCTAAGAACACCTCGGCCGAGACACAGTCGATTGGACCGAGGCGAACTACTGTGCGATCGCACTCTCTGAATTTGTATGTTCTTTTCCCCCAAATCACTACCAAAAGCTTCCTAAGGGGTACTTATATCCATTTCAACAACAAACAATGGCAACCAAAGCCATATCTGCTCGAAAACATTAAAAGAAGGAAGGAGTTAGGGTTTGGAACGAAATACCCCAGATTCTGTAGATTGAAGCGTTTTCCTTGTTGTTTGATGCTTGGAAACTGATTCTCTTGCTTCCTTCGGTGAAATCGAGCCAATAATCGTAAGAAACGAGTGAAAACTGAGAATTTGAGGGTTGGGGGTCGCCGCGGTCGAGGCTGCTGTTGAGAGGGAAAAATGTGAGAAGAGAGAGAAACCGTCTCGCCTTTTATACCCCTTGCTGAATTTGCTTTCACCTCGGTCGAGGTGGTCCCGACCGGACCGAGGTGTCAAACTGGATGTTAGACTTAGTCGCCTCGGTTGACCAAGAACATCTCGGTCGAGGTGTTGTGACAGCAACTGAGATGTGTCCCAATCAAGCTCCGTCTTCTCAATTTCTCGAACTTCTATCCTTCCAATGTAGCTCGTGAGCTGTAATCCTTCCATAGAAAGTACCTAGTTCCTGTCTAGAGGACTCCTAAAACAAAACAAAGCAAACTATATAAGACTAACCTAGAAAAGGGAAAAGAAAGCAATACCTTGGGTTGTCTCCCAAGAAGCACTTGGTTTAAGGTCGCTAGTTGGACTGTACGTCATCATCAAACAAGGTATAGTGGTGCAATTTACTCAGCCGGGACTTCCGGTCGGTACTTCTTTAGCCTATGACCGTTGACCTTAAAGCTTCCGCTTGTTTAACCCCAAATCTCAACTGCACCATAGGGAAAAACAGCTTTCACAACGTAAGGTCCTCTCCATCTAGATTTCAACTTACGTGGAAAGAGGCGGAGGCGGGAGTTGAAGAGTAGAAAAAGATCTCCTTCTTTGAGCTCCTTAGGAATGATATGCTTGTCATGCCATCTCTTCGTTCTTTCCTTGTAGATCTTGGCATTCTCATAGACGTTTAAAGACAAGTTCTCTAGCTCATTAATGTATAAAAGTCTCTTCTCTCCGGCTTCCTTGATGTCGAAATTCAAACACTTGATTGCCCAATATGCCTTGTGCTCCAGCTCCACGGGTAGATGGCAAGACTTCCCATATACAAAATTGTAAGGGGTGGTACCAATGGGAGTCTTGAATGCGGTCCTATAAGCCCAAAGAGCATCGTCCAACTTCATGGACAAATCCTTCCTCGTCCTAGAGACGGTCTTCTCCAGAATTGCCTTGATTTCTCTGTTTGAGATCTCAACCTACCCACTAGTTTGAGGGTGATAAGGGGTTTCTACCTTGTGGGTTACCCCATACTTCGATAAAAGTGCCTTGAACTTCCGGTTGATGAAATGTGTCCCTCCATCGCTTATGATGATGCGTGTTGTCCCAAAACGGGGAAAGATAGTCCAATTGAAGAACTTCACAACCACCATGGCGTCATTAGTAGGGGAGGCGATGACTTCCACCCATCTAGAAATGTAATCAATAGCTAATAGAATGTAGAGGTTCCCTGTGGATGATGGGAAAGGTCCCATGAAATCAACTCCCCATACATCAAAAATCTCAACCTCTTGAATATTGTTAAGTGGCATCTCGTTCCTTCTAGATAAGTTCCCTGTTCTTTGGCATGCATCACAAGAAACAACAAACGTTTTCACATCCTTAAATAATGTAGGCCAAAAGAAACCCGAACGTAATACCTTAGCGCATGTTTTGTGAGCGCTAGCATGTCCTCCACAAGGAAGCGAATGGCAATTCCGTATGACACTAGCAACTTTATCCTCCGGAATGCATCGTCGAAGCATCCCATCCGGACCTCTCTTGAATATTAGAGGTTCATTCCAGTAGTAATGGCGTACATCCTTGAAGAACTTCTTTCTTTGAGCGTACGTCAATCCGGGCGGTACTTCTTGACAAACAAGGTAATTGACAATATCAGCATACCAAGGTTCTTTACCATCAGAAACTTGGCGAAGCCAATGCTTCACCAACTGTAAGTGACTCTCAAAAAATGAATCAGAAAGTTTGTTGTCCTCAGTTGACAACATCTCGCTTGCTGTGTCGGTTGCGACCCGAGGTGGGTGACCGAAACGTTCTTCAGATAGGAACACCTCGCTTAGTCCAGGAAGTGCCTCAGTCGAGGTACTGGAACTGGGACCGAAACCTAACGCGCTTTTCTTCTCCTAAATTAGTTTATAAAATCTAGCTCCTATATCTGCTTCCAATGCCCTTAAGCTCTGTATATCTACATCAAAAGAGACATCTATACCTTCCTCCATTAAACTAAAACTAAGAACTTTTTCAAGAGGATCGTTAATAAGGATAGAGCTCGATCACCAATTCTCTTGATTCTTCTTCATCATAGATGTTGAAGATGTCATCCTCCAGCGGCTCTCCCTTCATTGCAGCAAGCAATGCAAACTCCACATGATCGCCACCAATGTTGAATTTCAACTTGGTGTTCTTACAATCAACGTTGTAACCCGAAGTTGCTAGAAATGTGTTCGCCCCTAGAGGTGTGTGCAAATAAGCTTTAAATTTATAAAACTAGAATCAAGCAAGCGAACCCGCAGTGTACGGATCGACGTAGTTAAGCAAGAATTCCAGAGTATCGAACACAGGGATTTGGGTGGAACGAACTCGGTTGCAGGTTATCAAGCAAGTAAATATAGGAGTTTTGCAAATTATTGGGAAAACAACAATCCTAAAGATCCAGGTATCCAGCTGTGGCAATCGATTCAAGATATACTTAATGATATAAAGACAGAGTTGAGATATGCAAAGGTATACTAATGTAAGATAATCGTACGGTTGAGGTTCCAAAAACCTTATGTAACTCACCTAAAAGACACTCCCTATACAGGTTGTTGAGGCTCAATATAGAAAGATTCTAAAGACGAGGATTAGCATCAAATACCCAAACTTATAATCTAAAGATCAAGACTAACTTATCCGATTGAGGTTGTTGAGGCTCACAATCGAGGTAGAGGTTGTTGAGGCTTCACTACCACCTATAAAAGACAAGTCTAAACTAAGCTAAAGGCAATCTTTAACTTTAGATTAAAGTAAAAGCAGGTTCGTAGACTTAAGGTAAATCACGGTTAGTTCTTGAGATTCCACGGTCGTGGAACTCAAGAACAGCCCGTAATTTAGGGTTGTCGACGATAATTCTCTAACTCTCAGGGTCTAATCTATTTACGATCGATCTATCATCATCTAAGCCACAACTATCAACCCTTCACCTTAGAATTGTTAAGGGTTTTTAGCCAATAACAGTCATATCGATATCAATTCAAGAATTAAAAGACAAAAGATGGGAATTTTCAAGAACAGTCAATAATCTTCAAATAAATCTCAGAATCACAGTCAAGAACAAGCGTTTATCAAGGGATTCAAAACGGAGTAAACAATCACCATCTTAGGAAAGAAAAGAAACGGGATGTCAATCCGATCCTAAATCAAACCTAAGCAAGAAGAGAAATCTTCTTGCAAAAACCCTCCAAGAAACTTCGATCTTCCACAAACACGAAGATCACAAACAGCAACTCTCCAATACGAACTTTGATCTTCAATGAGATCTCCAAATTACCTCCAAGATGAGGGTTTGCCGCTAAGCGAGGGTTCAAAAGTCGTAAGCGAGGTGACGGAATCTTGCTTCATCCGTCTTTTTATAATGCAGGGCAAAGTGTCGGCCCGGCCCAATCTTCAAAAGATCATGGCTTCGAAACATGGCGAAAAGATTCGCCAAGATCACGGTCGTGGAAGATTCCACGACCGTAATTTAGGGCGTGGAAACAATTACGGTTAGTTCCACGGCCGTAGAATCCCCTGGAATGAACATCGAATTTTGACTCTGAATCCACGGCCGTAATTCTGAACGTGGTTTGTGGTACGGCCGTGTTTTAGGGCGTAATTTAGGGCAAGAACGTGATTCTTCCCTAACTCGTGCATTCTTCAATCTAAGACTCCAAATTGCTTCAAAAAGTGTCCTCGATCTATGGACATATCGACTCAACTCTCCTATGCTTGATTCCGTTCGGAATTAGCTCCAAATCAGCTATAATCAACATAGAACTCATGTAGACATCCATATCGACAATATAGGCAATACTAGTTCACATATGCACAAAGTTCAATCAAAGGCTATCAATAAGACTCAAATACGTTTAGAAAACGTGCCTAAAATATCACAATATTTCATGCTAACAAATAACCCCATACTTAACACTTGCTTGTCCCTAAGCAAGGTCTTTCAAAAAGCTTTAAACAAGAGTTAGGATGAAATATGTGTACCTTCTTTTGGATGAATGTGACTTCTAAAGAATAGATCATTCTCAAACCTTGCTTCAATCGTTTTTCAAACTTTCACAAACTTAATTAGAGAGTAAAAGGGCAAAGAAAACTCATGAACAAATTTAACTTTCAAACAAGCATTATAACCTTCAAATATTATCAAAATCAATTATAAGAACTTCAATTTAGATCACCAAGTCATATAACATTCTTTTGATCTTAAGGACTTTCAAAGAAAAGGTCTAGAGTATGGAAAGGAAGGGAAAACTTTAAGGGAGAGTGGTGCATAAACCCGGGAAAGTGGACAACTACCTTCTTCTTCTTTTGCGGTTTCCGCAACACTTCACTTAGAGCTTCGCTCTCTTCTTTTCATTTTTCGACTTTACTTTTGGAGTTATGGATAGAGGTGCACAAAAACCGAAGCCTAGGAGATTGGCGTTTCTCAAAATTGCAAGAGATGCCTCAAACCCTTAGCGCACATACCATAATCCGCTAGGAATATCGCTCAATCCGACTTTGGCAAGACACAAACACCCGGCTATGTGAATGGTGCCGAGTTACTCATCGTCATGATTGACTTCCCCAAACCTATAATTTCTTTATATTCAATTGATTGCAAATAATTGCTCTCATGGCCTTCCCACATCAAACATGCCTTTTTCTCTTTCACTTTTCCAAGTTCCCGGACGGGTAAAGGAGGCTAATATTTCAATGAGGAGCTAGATGATCAAAGAAAGAAGGAAGAAAGTATCGAATTGCCTTAATCATTTCAACAAGAAGTATAGGAACTTATAATGTGATTTCAACTTCAATCCCTCAACATGATTTAAGCAATATTTTCACATTATAGAACTTGCAAAAGAGGTAAAATTCATTCATTCAAATTCTTTTCAATTTACAATCCTTTTAAGCATGCAATTGTCATCAAACTCAATTCACAAGTAGTGATTATCATGGAAATCATCTCAATTCATTAGAAGCTCAAAATTTTCAAAATTTTTCAATTTTTATGGGTTTTTAAAGTTCTTTTTCATGCAATGCAAATAAGGAAACGTGCAACACATAATGAACATGCAATGATAGTCTTGAATGAAGCAAACATAGAGAGTAGAGTTATTACAAACATTTAGTATATCCCACCCCATACTTAGGGCGAACATTGTCCCTAATGTTCACAAGAAAGAACAAAAGAAAGCAAAAGAAAAAGAAACTCACAAGAGGTGGCGGGAATGTCTAAAACAAACTGTCATGCATCGATCACTGCGGCGGCGGTGGTGGTGGGAATGGAGAGAAACTCGGATCATAGAACCGCCCAAACTGCTGGCGGTAGACGTCCCTCATCATGTGGTCAAGGTCGTCTAGGCGTCCGTCTCTAGCATCCGCCCGGATCTCTAGTGCTCCGACTCTCTCTGAAAGTCCGGTAGCCCAATCCGGCATCTGCTCGTACCATCTCGGGGGGTGATCATACCATGCGGGGGCATCGGCTGGTGCTGGTGCTGGTGGTGGTGGTGGTGCTGCTGGCTGCGTCGTGGACCAAGGAGGGGGTGTATCGTACCAAGTGGGAGGTGTAGTCATCCACGTGGGCCTCTCACTCACGCTGGCGCGGCGAGATGACGAGCCTGAAGCTCTAGCTGGGCGTGGAGAGCGCCTAGGTACATCCGGGGCTGCTTCCGGCTGATCCGGAAACGAGCCGAACTCCTGCTCCGCTCCTCCACCACTCTCGTACTGCTCTCCCATCTCCTCCTCATCCACAACTGGCGGTGGAACGTAAAGGGGAGCTCCTAGCCTGTTCGCATGCATCGCAGCGAACGTCTCCTTCCAATTGTGGCGTCCCGCCACATTGGAATACTCCGGCAGCCACTCAATCCCTCTGCCTGTCCTACTCTCCCAAGGCATGCCCGCATAAGGCGGCCCTCTATATGTGGGGAAGATGAGTCCCCTAACCATGAACGCATGTAATCCTAGAGGTACGGCGGGTATGCGGGTGCAACCAGAAAAATCCACTCCGAATGTCCTAGCTATGTGGGTCACTATCCCTCCATAACCAATGTTCCCCTTCCTCTTGTTCTTCAATTTACTCATTGTAGCCGCCAAAAGAGTAGCACAATCTGCGCGGCGACCGTAGAGCATACAGTATAGCAGGAATAGCTCATCCGTCTTGATCTTTTGGGGCGTCTCCGTCCTAGGAAAGAGACACTCCGAAAGAACACGGTGAGCTATCTTCAAGGCTAGATGGTACATCAATCTAGCCTTGGTATCAGCGGGTTGCCAACGGTCCTCGTCGGCGTAGATCATGGCTACCTCCTCCCAGAAATCCTTAGGGTAGATACCGCTAGGGAATCGACCATTGTAGGTCTCATGGAACCCGAAAATGGCCCCAAACTCAACTATACTCAACTGGTAGTCTCGATTCATGAGACGGAAGGAGACAGTCCTATCAACATGGCTGTGCTCGAAAGACGTCACAACCTCTCGGGTGATCTCCTCATAGGCGTCTTCACGAATGTTCGTGAAGACGGTCAATCCGGCTCTATCCAAGAGCCATGTAAGATCGTCAACTATGTTGAGAGGATGTAGATCCTCCAACAACAAATAACTAGGGCCAATCACTGCCCTCTTCTCTATCCTCTCAAATGCAGCTAGGTGGTCATCATGTATGGTTGGGATGCTAGGGTGAGGTGGTGAAGATGGAGGTGAAGGTGAGGATGGTGGTGAGGGAGATGAGGGTGGTGGTGCCCTAGATGTGGAGGGGTTGCCCTTTCTTTTCTTATTTTGGTCCCCTTTCTTCTCCTTTATCCTTCCCGAAACTCTCCTTACGAAATCCATTTTTCTCCAAAAATCACGGTCTGTTCTATAGAAACCACGGCCGTGGAACCTCCAGAGACCGTGATTCGTTACAGAATTTCGTGAATCTCAGCAAATTCACCAAATATCACCACAATAAGCAGTCCTAATCTAATTCCTTCCAATCCTTGTCAGTTCTTTCTAAAAATCTATGGCAAAAACGAACCAAATCCGCGAGAATCGAAGAGAAAGAATTAACCTCTTTTTCGGATTGAAAAATCCAAAATGTGCGTTTGTTGATCGATTTCCACTCGATTTGTTGCTTGAATCTTGTTCGTGGTTGGATTTGCTGCAGTTTAGGACGAAGAATCGTTGAAAACGATTAGAAAATGAAGAATTTGGAGAGGGTTCGTGTTTTCGGTATCTAGGTCGTGGAATTGGGGAAGGATTGTGGTGTTTTTGTGATGAAGTGTGGCTTTTATACTCGCAGGCAAAATTTCAAAAATCACGGTCTGTCGGGGCATTCCACGGCCGTGGAAATGTACGGACCCGTGGTTTTGGTGATTTTTCACAGGCTTTTGAGAATTACGGCCACTGTAGCTATGACGACCGTGATTTAGACCGTGGAACCCTCTGTAAAGCTTCAAAGTCCAAATTTCGTCACTTTTCTTTGACATTGTCCCTCCTTTCTCCTTTTCCATCGTTCCTACAACCAAAAACACGAACATACCGGAAGAAATCGAGGCAAAATAAAGCGAAAACGTCTATTCTAAACTAATCTATGAATCGAAAACAAAAACGAGAATGCAATACCTTGGGTTGCCTCCCAAGAAGCGCTTTGTTTAAGGTCCGTAGCTAGACCAATCTCGCACTTATTCGAGTGCGGTAGGTGCAAACTCCTCAGATTGGAGTTCCGGCGAGTACTTCTTGAGTCGTTGGCCGTTCACCTTAAAGCTTCCACTAGCTTCACCCCATACTTCAACTGCACCATGGGGGAAAATACGTTTAATTAGAAACGGTCCAGTCCAACGAGATTTTAACTTACCTGGAAAGAGGCGAAGTCTCGAATTGAAGAGAAGGACTTGATCTCCTTCTTTGAAGTCCTTTGGAATGATATGCTTATCATGCCAACGCTTTGCTCTTTCCTTGTAGATCTTAGCGTTTTCGTAGGCGTTCAAACGGAGCTCATCCAGCTTGTTGATGTCTAGGAGACGCTTCTCTCCCGCTTCCTTCATGCTGAAATTCAGCCATTTGATAGCCCAAAACGCTTTGTGCTCTAGCTCTACCGGTAAATGACAAGATTTCCCATACACAAGGTTGTATGGTGTGGTTCCTATGGGAGTCTTGTATGCAGTCCGGTATGCCCATAATGCGTCATCTAGTTTCAAGGACCAATCTTTCCTAGTTCTTGAAACCGTCTTCTCTAGAATTCCCTTGATCTCTTTATTTGAGATCTCAACTTGTCCACTCGTTTGTGGATGGTAAGGGGTAGCGATCTTGTGAGTAACCCCATACTTGGCTAGAAGAGCTTCAAAGCGACGGGCTATGAAGTGAGAACCTCCATCACTAATGATCGTCCTTGGTGTCCCGAATCGCGGAAAGATGGTCTTGTTGAAGAACTTAACCACCACCATGGCATCATTTGTGGGAGAGGCAATTGCTTCCACCCATCTAGAAACGTAGTCTACCGCCAATAATATGTATTGGTTTCCACAAGAAGAAGGGAATGGTCCCATGAAATCGACTCCCCAAACGTCGAAAATCTCCACCTCTTGGATGTTGTTGAGGGGCATCTCGTTCCTTCTAGAGATATTGCCTGTCCTTTGACAAGCATCGCAACAAGAAACAAAGGATTGCACATCTTTAAATAAAGTAGGCCAATAGAATCCAGATTGCAATACCTTTGCGCTAGTTTTATTAGAACTAGCGTGTCCTCCACAGGGTAGTGAATGACAATGGCGGATGACACTTTGCATCTCATCTTCCGGCACACATCGCCGGATGATGCCATCCGGACCTCTCTTAAAGAGGAGAGGCTCGTTCCAATGGTATTCCCGGACGTCCTTGAAGAACTTCTTCCTTTGTGCGTATGACAATCCGGGTGGTATCTCTTGGCAAACCAAATAGTTAACGAAATCAGCAAACCATGGTTCGTTACCCTTGGAGATTACCTTGATGCACTCCTCTATGATATGTAGGTGTTCGTCCGGAAAGGAGTCATCAATGGGCAAATGGTCGTCCTCTAGATGTGTTAGACGACTCAAATGATCCGCAACAGAATTTTCCGAGCCTTTCTTGTCGCGGATCTCAAGATCGAATTCTTGTAGGAGAAGAATCCATCTAATCAGCCTTGGCTTCGCATCTTTCTTCGCAAGGAGGTACCGGATCGCAGCATGATCCGTGTAGACAATCACCTTTGCACCTACAAGATAAGAGCGAAACTTGTCAATAGCGTAGACAATGGCTAAAAATTCCTTCTCTGTGGTGGCGTAGTTGAGCTGAGCTTCGTCTAGCGTCTTGCTAGCGTAGTAGATGGCGTGGGTTCGTCCTTCCTTTCGTTGCCCAAGAACAGCTCCAATGGCTACGTCACTAGCATCACACATAATCTCGAAGGGAAGAGTCCAATCTGGAGGTTGGATAATAGGTGCTGAAATTAGAGCTTGCCGAATGGTGTTAAACGCATCTAAACATTCCTGCGAAAACTCAAAAACCGCATCCTTCATCAATAGATTAGTGAGAGGTTTTGATATCTTAGAAAAGTCTTGAATAAAACGTCTATAGAATCCAGCATGTCCTAGGAAACTTCTTATCCCTTTCACCGAAATTGGGGGAGGAAGTTTCTCTATGGTCTCTATCTTAGCCTTGTCTACCTCTATCCCTCTACTAGAGACTAAGTGACCTAACACGATTCCTTCCTTAACCATGAATTGACATTTCTCCCACTTAAGAACTAGGTTAGTGTCTTCACATCTTTGCAAAACAAGAGAAAGGTTAGAAAGACAATCGTTAAAAGAGGAACCGTAAACGGAGAAGTCATCCATGAAGACTTCCATGATTTCCTCTACATATTCGGAGAAGATGGCCATCATGCACCGTTGAAAGGTGGCTGGGGCGTTGCAAAGCCCGAACGGCATTCTCCTATAGGCAAACGTACCCCAAGGGCACGTGAATGTGGTCTTCTCTTGATCATCCGGATGTATCGGAATCTGAAAGAAGCCACTATAACCGTCAAGGTAGCAAAAGTATGAATGTTGTGCTAACCTTTCAAGCATCTGATCGATGAATGGCAATGGAAAGTGATCCTTCCGCGTTGCGTTGTTGAGCTTGCGGTAGTCTATACACATTCGCCATCCGGTTACGGTTCGGGTAGGAATGAGTTCGTTGTTCTTATTGGTGATGACCGTCATTCCTCCCTTCTTCGGGACTACTTGAACCGGGCTCACCCACTTGCTATCGGAGATAGGATAGATGATACCTGCATCAAGAAGTTTAAGAATTTCCTTCTTGACAACCTCCTTCATGGTCGGATTCAACCGCCTTTGAGGTTGTCTCGAAGTTCTAAAGTCTTCCTCCATTAGTATCTTATGCATGCATAGGGAGGGTTTAATTCCTACCAGGTCCTCAATAGTATAGCCTATGGCTTTTCTATGTTTCCTAAGGACAATCATGAGCTGCTCATGTTCATCTATGCTTAATTCGGAACTAACGATAACCGGGAAGGTGGAATTAGATCCAAGAAAAGCGTACCTTAGATGAGTAGGAAGTGGTTTGAGTTCCATTGCTTTCGGAGCTTCCAATGATCCTTGAGGAGCTTCCGATGTTTCCTTAGAAGTTTCTAAGGATGTTGAGTGAGTTGGAGAAGAATTGGAAGAAGTTGAAGAAGTATGCCGATCACCGTCTTCTACGGCCAAAATTACAGTCTCCTCTTCTATTCCACGGCCGTGGAATGCTCTGGAATGGTGGTCGATTTTGGTCGTGGAATCCACGGTCGTGGAATACAGGGTGTGACCGTGGATTCTAATATTCTCAGCCTCATCGTGGAGTTTCTCAAACTCCACTTCATGCATCTCTTCTTGTGCTTCCAAGGCTTCAATTTCCTCTTTGCACTCTTCTTCTCCTCCTACATTGGTTAGACTCATAGTAATAACCTTTTGTAAAGGATCGTTAAAGAGAATCGCACTCACCTCCTCCCTAGACAAACCTTCTTCGTCTTGGATATCGTAAATATCCTCATCAAAGATTGGCTCCTTCACTAGAGTGGAAAGAACGAACTCTACTTTCTCTTCCCCAATGTCAAAAGCGAGTCTTCCATTCTTGCAATCGACCATGCATCCGGAAGTTGCAAGAAACGGTCTTCCGAGTATGATCGGGACCGGACTATCTGCAGGAATATCAAGCACGACAAAATCAATGGGAACAAAGAACTTGCCTAGCTTGACCGGGACGTCTTCTACAATACCGACGGGACGAGTAATGGATCGATCCGCCATGTATAACGTCATCTTCACCGGTTTAGGGTCGCCTAAACCGATCTTCCTGCACAATGCAAGTGGTATGATGCTCACACTTGCTCCCAAGTCACATAAAGCGTCATATGTGACCTCTCCCACTCCAATGGGAATGCAAAATGACCCCGGATCTTTCAGCTTTGGGGGCATTTTCTCCTTCATAGTCTTGATGAGATCCGAAGAATCTGAACTCATCTTGACTTCACCAAAATCTTCTAGCTTCCTCTTGTTAGAGAGCTCTTTCAAGAACTTGCCATAAGCCGGCATACCTACAATAGCATCAATGAAAGGTATATTAATATGCAGTTTGCTCATGAGTTCTATGAACTTACCGAATTGCTTGTCTAGGCGCGCTCGCGCTCTAGATTGAGGGAACGGTAGGGGAGGTTTGAAAGCTGGAGGAGGAACATAGATGTCTTCCTTCTCCTTCCCCTTTTCTTTGTCCTTCTCTACGGGGACTTCAACGAACGTAGGCTGCGGATCGGTGATAGTCACTCCGCTCCTAGTTGTAATCGCCATTACCCTTCCCTTAGGGTTGTCCTCCGTCTTTCCTGGAAGTTTCCCTTGATTTCTAGGAACTTCCTCCGCATGATCGAACATTTGGTTTTCTAAAACCTTTTGAGCTTTGTCAATCTTAGAAACTCGATCATCAACCTTAATGAGGCGGTTCTCCATCCCTTGAAGCTTTCCCAAGATCGTTTCCAACATGGGATCCGGCTTCTCCTTTCCCGTATTGTTTTCTCCATTAGATGATTGCCCCTGGCTTTTCAAAGGAGTAGAGGAAGAGGAGGGTGGAGTTAGCGGATTGGAATTGGAAGGATAGGAGTTACCGGAATTTTGTTGATTGGAGCGCCAATTGTTGTTGTTTGAACCCCGATTGTTGTTCCAATTGTTGTTGTTCCGGTTGTTGTTGTTTCCATTCCAATTGCTATTCCGGTTATTGTTCCGGTTATTGTTGTTGCGGTTGGTGTTGTCACCGCCGTTGTTGCTGCCCAAATAGCCAACATCCTTCTCTTGTTGCTTTGGGAAGTTGGTCTTGATAGTCTCCTTCAACTCTTTGATCTCATTGTTGAGGGAGAAAATCTGATTTTGAGCTTCATGTGTGAGCTTTGCTCCTTGCTCCACACGATTTCCCTCCACTTTCCGGTGGGAATACTTCTCTATGACTCTTGCTTGCTTCTCAATGAAGTCCCAAGCGTCATCTTCTCTCATATCCATGAACGTTCCACATGAGAGGGATTGGAGGTTGAATTGTGTTCCCGCATCCAGCCCCTTGTAGTAAATTTCCAGCAAGGCAAGCTTGGATATGCCATGATGAGGGCAATCCAAGAGCAAATCCTGAAACCTTTCCCAAGATTGGAACAAACTTTCGTTAGGTCTCATAGAAAAAGCATTAATCTTACCTCTAAGTTCCGCCATTTTGGATGGCGGAAAGAATTTGGTGAGAAACTCCGCGGAGAGGTCTTCCCACGTGTCTAGTTTCCCATTAGGAAGAGCTTGGTACCAAGACAACGCTTTCCCCTTCAAGGAGAAAAAGAAAGGTTTAAGCTTGTAGCTGTTGGTAGTAGCGCTCTTCGGTCTCATCGTCTCCATCATACACTCAAAATTTTGCAAGTGTTGGTGTGGAGATTCAGCACTTGTACCGCCAAATTGGCTTTGGCGAACAAGAGTAATAACTTGAGGGTTGAAGCTAAACCCTTGTACATCTTCAGCATCAAAATTCACACCCAAGCGGCGTGGTTGTTGTGTTGGATCCATTCGCTGGCCAAGAGTTCTCGGCTCATTATCCACACGTTCGACCCTCGCATTCCTAGGTGGAATGCGACGATTAGCAGCTCCTTGTGAATTGAAAGGATTTATATTGATCGTGGGATCAATCTCTTCTAACGGTGGCATGGAAGAATCACTATCATCGGCGGATGAGTGGTTTCTTCTTTTAGACCTTGATCTCCTTCTCGAGGACTTATTGCCCACCTTATCTTCAAGGTCGCTCATCTTTATCTTCATTTGGACGATCATGTCTTGTAGACTGTTAACTTGAGATTGATGACGATCCATCTCATCCTGGCGGAGAGTCTCATTCCATCGGAGTTGAGCTTCCCTCTCCGCCAACTCCGTTTGAAGATCGCGTTCGTTTTCTTCAGCCATCCTATTTTCCTTGCGTCTTTGTCTCAAGGTTTTCTCTAGCTCTTGATCAAGAGGTAAGAGATCTTCGGTGTTCCTAAACCTGCGCATGCACTCAAGGAAAAATCAAATAACGAGAGCAAGCTCCCAAGCTTGACAACCGGCTACCGGATTCGGACGAAGCCAAATCCCCGGCAACGGCGCCAAAAACTTGTTCGCCCCTAGAGGTGTGTGCAAATAAGCTTTAAATTTATAAAACTAGAATCAAGCAAGCGAACCCGCAGTGATCGGATCGACGTAGTTAAGCAAGAATTCCAGAGTATCGAACACAGGGATTTGGGTGGAACGAACTCGGTTGCAGGTTATCAAGCAAGTAAATATAGGAGTTTTGCAAATTATTGGGAAAACAACAATCCTAAAGATCCAGGTATCCAGCTGTGGCAATCGATTCAAGATATACTTAATGATATAAAGACAGAGTTGAGATATGCAAAGGTATACTAATGTAAGATAATCGTACGGTTGAGGTTCCAAAAACCTTATGTAACTCACCTAAAAGACACTCCCTATACAGGTTGTTGAGGCTCAATATAGAAAGATTCTAAAGACGAGGATTAGCATCAAATACCCAAACTTATAATCTAAAGATCAAGACTAACTTATCCGATTGAGGTTGTTGAGGCTCACAATCGAGGTAGAGGTTGTTGAGGCTTCACTACCACCTATAAAAGACAAGTCTAAACTAAGCTAAAGCCAATCTTTAACTTTAGATTAAAGTAAAAGCAGGTTCGTAGACTTAAGGTAAATCACGGTTAGTTCTTGAGATTCCACGGTCGTGGAACTCAAGAACAGCCCGTAATTTAGGGTTGTCGACGATAATTCTCTAACTCTCAGGGTCTAATCTATTTACGATCGATCTATCATCATCTAAGCCACAACTATCAACCCTTCACCTTAGAATTGTTAAGGGTTTTTAGCCAATAACAGTCATATCGATATCAATTCAAGAATTAAAAGACAAAAGATGGGAATTTTCAAGAACGGTCAATAATCTTCAAATAAATCTCAGAATCACAGTCAAGAACAAGCGTTTATCAAGGGATTCAAAACGGAGTAAACAATCACAATCTTAGGAAAGAAAAGAAACGGGATGTCAATCCGATCCTAAATCAAACCTAAGCAAGAAGAGAAATCTTCTTGCAAAAACCCTCCAAGAAACTTCGATCTTCCACAAACACGAAGATCACAAACAGCAACTCTCCAATACGAACTTTGATCTTCAATGAGATCTCCAAATTACCTCCAAGATGAGGGTTTGCCGCTAAGCGAGGGTTCAAAAGTCGTAAGCGAGGTGACGGAATCTTGCTTCATCCGTCTTTTTATAATGCAGGGCAAAGTGTCGGCCCGGCCCAATCTTCAAAAGATCATGGCTTCGAAACATGGCGAAAAGATTCGCCAAGATCACGGTCGTGGAAGATTCCACGACCGTAATTTAGGGCGTGGAAACAATTACGGTTAGTTCCACGGCCGTAGAATCCCCTGGAATGAACATCGAATTTTGACTCTGAATCCACGGCCGTAATTCTGAACGTGGTTTGTGGTACGGCCGTGTTTTAGGGCGTAATTTAGGGCAAGAACGTGATTCTTCCCTAACTCGTGCATTCTTCAATCTAAGACTCCAAATTGCTTCAAAAAGTGTCCTCGATCTATGGACATATCGACTCAACTCTCCTATGCTTGATTCCGTTCGGAATTAGCTCCAAATCACCTATAATCAACATAGAACTCATGTAGACATCCATATCGACAATATAGGCAATACTAGTTCACATATGCACAAAGTTCAATCAAAGGCTATCAATAAGACTCAAATACGTTTAGAAAACGTGCCTAAAATATCACAATATTTCATGCTAACAAAATGGTCTCCCAAGAATGATAGGAATGGTATAATCTGCGGGAATGTCAAGTACAACAAAGTCTAGAGGTATGTAGAAATTACCTAACTTGATGGGAACGTCCTCCAAAATACCCACGGGACGGGTAATGGACCGATCCGCCATGTATAGCATCATCTTCACCGGCTTGGGCTCTCCAAGTCCAACTTTCTCACATAGCTCCAGCGGAATGATGCTCACGTTGGCTCCTAGATCACAAAGCGCATCATAGGTTACATCCCCAACTAGAATGGAAATGCAAAACGAACCGGGATCCCTCAATTTAGGTGGCATCTTCTCCTTCATAATTTGAATGAGCTCCGAAGATCTAGATATCATCCTTACTTCACCAAGATCCTCCAATCCTCTTCCCTGATAGAATCTCTTTCAGAAACTTCCCATAGGCGGGCATCCCTAGAATGGCATCAAGGAAAGGGATGTTAATATGTAGTTTATTCATAAGGTATAGAAACTTACCAAAGTGCTTGTCTAGATGTGCCCTCACCCTTGACTGAGGGAATGGAAGTGGTGGTTTATAAGCAGGAGGTGGACCATAAACTTCAGATTTATCTTTCACTTTCTAGGGCTCCATCTCGGTTGGTACCTCAACCGATGTGTTCATCTGGTCGTGGCTCGACCGAGGTACTGGATCTGCAGTCTTCAATCCACTTCGTGTTGTAATAGCCATGATCTGTCCTTTAGGGTTGCTCTCTGTCCTTGTTGGGAGCTTCCCTGGATCTCTTGGCGCTTCATTCGCCTTGTTGAAGAATTGTTGCTCTAAGGCTTTTTGTGCCTTCAAAAATGAATTCATCGATGTCTCCATAGCGTTGAGCTTGATCAAAATTGCCTCCAGCACAACATCTTTCTTTGGTGGCTGGGACGAACTTGATGCAGGCTCCTGGCTTCTCAGTTGAGTAGAAGAAGAAGAGGGGGTGTTAAGAGCATTATTAGCATGAGAATAAGGGTTACCGGAATTTTGTAGCTTAGATCTCCAATTGTTGTTGTTGGAGTTTCTGTTGTTGTTGTAATTGTTGTTCCGTGGCCCTTGATAGTCGTTTCTTCCTTAGTAGCCACCGTCTTGCTCCTTCTTTGTTTGAGCTACTAAAAGCTCCTTTAATGCTTTCACTTCATTGCTAAGCGAGGTGAGTTAAGCTTCATTTGATGATGTGTCTTGAAAGCTAACTCTCCTTACTCCATCTTCAGTTCTTTGATGGGAGTACTTCTCCATGTGTAAAGCTTGCTTTTCAATGAAATCTCAAGCTTCATCTATCGGCATATCCATGAAGGTGCCGGCGGAAAGTAATTGGAGCTTGAATTAAGTATCTCCATTCAAACCTTTGAAGTATATTTCCAACAATTCGATCTTTGGAATCCCATGATGTGGGCATTCTAACAGAAGATCCTTGAATCTCTCCCATGACTTGGACAAACTCTCTTTGTCCTTCATAATAAAAACATTGATCTTTCCTCTCAATTCAGCGGTCTTAGAAGGAGGAAAGAACTTAGTAAGAAACTCCGTCATCATCTCTTCCCAAGTGTTGATTTTTCCGGCCGGAAGATATTGATACCAAGCAAGCGCCTTGTCTTTCAAAGAGAAATAGAAAGGCCTCAACTTGTAGTTGTTATTCTCCACTCTTGATGGTCTCATAGTCTCCATCAGAATCTCATAATTTTGCAAGTGCTAATGTAGAGACTCTCTCTCCAAACCTCCAAATTGACATTGTCGAATCATGGTTAGAACTTGCGGTCGAAGTTCATAATCATGCTCAACTGGATCTCCTAAGTTGACTCCTGGACGCCTGACTTGCTGATTAAGGTCCATCCTCTGTCCTAGGGTTCGTGGAGCTCCAGCAAAAAGAACATCTCGGACTAGCATCCAAGGTGGTGGGTGTTTCTCGGCTGGGGCAACAAGGACTGGGTCTTGCCTCGGTCGAGGATATGGGATCGGTCGAGGCAGAAACTGAGCCCTTAGAGCGGCCATATCTGCTTCAATTCCTTCAGTTCTTGCGCGAGTCTCGTCTCTTTCTCGCTGCAGTTCTTCTTTACTGAGGCGTAGTTGTTCCAATGCCTCTTTCAATTCGGCTTCAAGATCGCGATTGTCTTAATCGGCCATCTTATCTTCTTTCAATTTTCTTTTGTAGGTCTTTTCTGGTTCGGGATCGTAGGGAACGATTTCCTTTCCAGCACGAGTTCTTCGCATAAACCTAAGGAAAGATCTTACGAAAACACTCAAGTAAAGTGGTCAAAAGCAACAAGGGCAATAGCCTCGAAAGACAACCGAAACCGAACTTGGTCTAGACCAAGTCCCCGGCAACGGCGGCAAAAACTTGTTCGCTCCAAAAGGTGTGTGCAAGCTATAATATTTATAACCCAAGAAGTATGTTTGAATAATATGCGAACTCGCAGTGTACGGATCAATTGTAATAAAAGTAAGAATTCCGGGGGTCGATCACAGGGACTATGGTGAAACAAAGTACGGTAATCGGGTTGTCAAATAACTACTAATAGCAAATTAAAGCAATCAAAGATGTTATCAAAGTCAAATAAAGGGAATGCGGATTCTAGAGATTAAAGCATCCATTTGTGGTTCCAACTCAAGACCTCAAAAGATAACGTGGACAAAGCTGAGGTTTGCAAAGGGAAGATGTTTCTAAGGTGGGAATAGATCACTAGGTAAGTCTCACTACTCACTATCCCAAACCCAAGCTCCTTTTACCGGGTAAGTCTCAAGGTACTAAGGAAAGGAACTATAATCTCAAACCAACACACCACCCAAGGGGATAGAATCAACCTTTACCGGGTAAGTCTCAGGCTAACTCACAAAAATGGGATGAAGACACACTCAAACCCCAATAAAGGATAAACCTTTATTACCTTCACTCATGATCTTGGGTAAACAAGCAAAGGAATTACCGGGTAAGTCTCATCCTAGGCTTGCGTTGAACCAGGAAAGGTATAACAAGGATAGGATTTGGCAAACAGAAACTCTTAACTCAGATAAGGTTCAGGAAAGGTTCACCTCATTCAGTTATATTCTATCCCGGCCGAGATGTTCAATGACTGACCGAGGTGTTCTACGATTAAGGTCAAGGCTCGAGCTATTAGGATTCTGTTGGGATCAAGATCATTCTATCATCGTCTTTCCCATAACTTTCAGCCAATCACCCTAGAATCGGATAAAGAACTTAGCCAACAATCATCATGATAACAATAATCAAATTTATAAGAAAGGAATCAATATTCAAACAAAAAAACCTTAACAAAAAGGTCTCGATAACTCAATGAATCAAACAAACAACAATCAGCGTTCCTCAATCACAAATTAGAAAAGAAAACAAAACCAAAAGCCAAACTAAGAAAGTCTTACAAACTTCCTTCAAATCCAACTTCAACTTGACTCCTTCCTTCCTTGAACTTCAATCCTTCAAACTTCCTTCAAAAACCTTTGATCAGAAAATTCCACGATGGCTGAATTACAGAAAATCCAATCCTTTATATTGGAGAATTATCTTTCCAAGATAAAATATCTTAAAAAGATAATTTCCTTAAAATATATCTATATCTTCCAAAATATATCAGCCAAAAATATTATCTTCCTTTCAAAAATCCAGCCAAAAATATGTGATATTCACTTTCCAACAATGAAGATCTCAGCCAAAAATAAAGATCTTGTCGACAGTGAGGTAATCCCGTCGGTCGGGACGCTACTCAAGATCACCTCGGTCGAGGTGGTATTGTAGCTGACCGAGATGAATCTCAGCTGAATGTAAAACATCTCAAATCTTGTCCAAAATCAATCCTCTAAAACATTTTCATGCTTCCTAAGATCTTCTTATAACCCCTCAATGCTCCAGAATGTAGCTTCAATGACTTCTTAGCTTCCCTAACTCCATTTCGATCTAAAACGTGCCATTTTACCTACAATTACAACGAAACTAGGTGTAGACCTCGATTCTCGCAAAGGTAGACAAAATAACAATATAATCAAAGAATATGCATCCATACATGCAGATTTATGAAGATAAAATGTCTAAATCAATCCTAAAACATAGGCTATAATACATGCTATCACACCATCTCCTCCAACTCCAACCTATGTCTTCATGCTTATTCTAACGCCGACTGGGTTGGCGATAAAGATGATTTCATCTCAGCCACTAGCTACATTCTATACCTTGGAAAATCACCCATATCCTGGAGCTCTCGCAAACAAAATTTTTTGAATCGATCATCCACATAATCTAAGTATAAAATTTTGTGAATCGATCAGCCACTAGCTACGCCGACTGGGTTGGTATTTTTCTCGCTACTTCTCCTACAATGTATTGTGATGAACTTGGTGCCACAACTCTTTGTGTCAATCTTGTCTTTGACTCTAGGATGAAACACGTCGCCTTTGCATATCATTTTGTTCATGAGCAAGTCAACAACAAAGCTCTTCGTGTTATTCATTTATAACTCGTGATCCACTTGCATACATTCTCACTAAACCACTTCTTTGACCTCATTTTAACGAACTACTATCCAAGTTGCAATTCTCCTTTAAGACGTTTAACTTGTAGAGGAATGCTAATGATAGAAATCAAATCTCTTATTGATACTAGAGATATTCCTATCCTTTATGCTAATTATGTATCTCTATTAATCATATTAATGAACGATAGTAAAAAAGTGAGGGTGTTGGGCCTCCTTGTATAAAAAAAGTTCACAAAGAGGGTGTTTTGCTAGTGAAAAGTTATGTTTCTCTCCTCGATGAATACTTAGAATTTGAACACCGTTATATCTATTAATGTTCGCTCCAAACGGTGTGTGCAAGCTTTAAATTTATAACCCAAGAAGTATGCTTAAACAAGGATGCGAACCCGCAGTGTACGGATCAATTGTAATAAAAAGCAAGATATCCAGGGGTCGATCTAAAGGACTTAGGTGAAACAAAGCACAAAATAGGTTGTCAAATATTGCAATTAACCAAAAACATTTAAAGCAATCAAAGATGATGTAAAAGACCATTAAGGGGAAATGCGGATTCTAGGGATTAAAGTATCTAGTTGTGGTTCCGACTCAAGATCTCAAAGGATAATGCGGACAAAGCTGAGGTTTTGCAAAGGGAAGGTGTTTCTAAGGTGGGAATAGATTACCGGGTAAGTCTCACTACTCACTACCCCAAACCAAAGTGATAAAACGATTTATGACGTTAGTCTAGGCATCTATTTAGATATTTTTTCCCGCTATTCATGCACAGTTTGGCATTAGTTCATGACGTTTACGTTCAATTCATGTATATTTGTCGAGATAGACGTCCACACGGACTTTTGCATGTTTTGTAGGTATTTTGGGAGCTTTTGGAGCTTAATCGATACATTCGAGGATCGTTCCTCGCGATGACACACTTTAGAACTCAATAAGGAGCAAGCTAGGAGCTAAGAAGAACACATAGGACCATGTTGGTGCATGCCTTGCACCAACTCATGGCTCAACGATCAAAAGAGGGCTGAAACACCAAAACCACGGTCACTAGGACTTCCACGGGCGTGGAATTGGACCGTGGTTTCCTCTGCACAACTGTGAGAGTTGTCCCACGATCTCCATAACCGACTCTAGCCCTTGATAGAGAATAAAAGGTGGTCATGCAGGCTGTTGAGGGCTGACCCCACCATTCCATTCTCTCCCACACTCTCACACAACACACCGTTGGATTTGAGCTACTCTTGGAGGAGAAGAAACACTCTCATTTGGAGGAGAAGAAGAAGAACACTAGTTTCATAGTTTTCATAGTTTTGGAGTGGGTTTTGAGTGAGATTTGTTGAAGACATTTGCAAGGGTTGTAAAAAACGATTTAAACCTTCATTTGAAGGGTTGTAAGTCCTTCTTGACATTTATTCAGCTTGTTTTCTTGTTCTACTTGTCTTATTTATCTTTCATTTCATACTCTTGCTAATAGAAGCCATGGATGTATGCTTGTTGAGTTTTATTATTAAGATGCATGTTGTTGGCTAAATAGATGCGATTCTAGGGTAAGGGAATGATGGTTATGGCTTGGACTACGATAGAATGGACTTCATGTATATTTGGATGATTTGCTCGTACTTAAGTGTTGTTAGAAATCACGGTTTGTTCTAGCCAGACCACGGCCGTGGAATGAGATGAACTACCCCTGGTTTGATTCTGTAATGCTTGTATTGATGAATCTGCATGTTAGGATGTTAGATTGTTGAAATCCTAGTGTTTGTTAAGCTTAATCTAGCCTGTGGTGACCTAATGCTAGCAATCTAAGTGAGGAAAGAGACCCACCCGGTGATTTCCGATCTTAAGTACCGAAGATGATGAACTATAGGTAGTAGTGAGCCTCATAAGCCGCTATTGGATTAAGTGTGTTAGGATTGATGTTTAGGACTTGCCTTCCCGAGACTTACCCGGTAAGGAGAGGTTAGATCCCTAGATAGCAATCCGGTTAGTGTAGATTTCCCAACCTTAGGTTCCTAGAGACTTACCCGGTAATAGGACCTTAGTTGCGGGATTAGTGGATCATGAGACCTACCCGGTGATTGGTTCCATTTGAGAAACACCCTATCCCAACATATTATATCTAGTGCAAGGTTGATTAGAAGCTTGAGTCCAATGCCATAACCGGAATTTCTAACCCCTAGAATCCGCTTTTCTCTCTTTGATTACCAATCTCGTGTTTGTGTTTGCTTATTTATGTTGCTAGCTTAGTTTGTTTTTATGCTTTTGCATGATTTGTGATCCTTGATTGATCACCACGAAACCAATCCAAAAACATTGAGATTTTCATTTCTTTATTTCTTTCTCTCTTCTTAGCCTAGATTCACACTATCCTTAGTCACTATTTGATTCAATTTCACCTTAGTCTTTGTGTTCGACCTCAAAATACTATCCTTACTACAAAACGACACATACACTGTGGGTTCCCTAGGTGTTAGGAAAAATATATCGAGTTATAAATGGAAGACTTTTGTGCTACACATTCTTAGCGTAACAAGTTTTTGGCGCTGTTGCCGGAGACTAGGTCTAGATTGAGTCACTTTTGTAATTGTTTATAGTGTAGGTCTTTCTTGTTGCTTTTGATCTTGTTTGGTTTGTGTCTTTGCATTTTCAGGGCATCTCTCATTCTTTAGGTGCATGCGAAGATCTTGTGGCAAGGATTTAGCTCCATTCGATCCTGAACCGGAGAAAACCCTTAAAGCTAGATCTAAGAGCATTAAGAAGAAGAAGGAGATGGCCGCAAGAGACCTTCAAGCTGAGTTGGATGAGGCTTTAGAGCAAATTAGGTTAAGAGATGAACTCTTGGAGAATGAGAGGAGACTTGCCAATGTGAGGCAAGAAGCAACTAGCAGGGAAATTGAAGAGATTAGGCAAGCTCTTGTCCAAAGGGAGCGTAATCGTCAACAACCTCCTCCACTACCACCACCATAGCAGGCGGTCAACATTCGGTTTGAGCCGATTATGATTGAGGAGCCACAAACGTTAGGGCAACGTATGGATCCGGCCCAAAGAGTGCACCGTCCGGGTGTAAAGTTAGGAGATCCCGCAGCCCATGATTATGAGCTCCGCCCTCAAGTTCTATAAATGATCCGGCATAATCAATTTGGAGGGATGGAAGGAGAGTCTCCTCATCAACACTTGATGAACTATGAGATCTTGATGGAGACTCTAAGGCCGCCTAGATTGGAGAACAACAACCATAAGCTTAGGGCTTTTTCCTTCTCTCTTAAGGATAAAGCCTTGGCTTGGTACCAATCGATTCCACTAGGGCGTGTGAGTACTTCGGAGGAGATGACAACCGAGTTCTTGACTAAGTTCTTCTCATCTTCCAAGACAACTGAGCTAAGAGGGAAGATCAATGCCTTCATGATGAAGGATAGAGAAAGCCTATTCAAGTCTTTGGAGAGGTTCAAAGACCTCCTCCTAGATTGTCCACACCATGGTATACCGAAGATAGAGCTATTGGAGATCTATTTCAAGGGGCTTGATGAGGATAACCAATTCAAGCTTCAATCTCTTTCCAGTGGAACGTTTATGGAGAAGAATGTGGATGAGGCTTGGGAGTTTGTAGAGAAAAAAGCTTTGGTGATAGAAAAGTACTCCCACAGGAAGAGTGATGGGAGGAAACCGGGAGCATATGAGGTGAGTGAAGTCACCATGAGTAATTTCAAGCTCGGTGCAATCAACAATGAGCTTAAGTCTTTGAGGGAGTTGTGTGCTACAACTTTGAAGAATCAAGCAAGCCCTCAAGTGCAAGTGCAAGCAAACTTTTCTTCCAAGGAGGAAGATGTGAACTATATGGGAAGGGGAAACTTCAACAATTATCAAGGCCCTAGGAACTTCAATAACAACCGGCAATTCAACATTTACCCGCCTAACCACAACCATCCCGGGTTTTCCTATTCTAACCCGGATGGAGCCTTGAAACCGCCCGCTTCCACAAGTGCAGCTCCACCACCTAAGGCTTCACAAGAGCCTCCACCCGCATTTACTCAACCTCCAAAGGATAGAACCGAGATGATGTTTGAGCAATTGCTTGGAAGGTTGAGTGGTCTTGAGAGCACGGTGACTTCCATTTCTAAAGCTCAAAAGGTGCTAGAAGCACAAGTGTTCCAAAAGGCAGGTGAAGCTCATAGAGATCCGGGAAAGCTTCCCAGAAGAACCGGAGATAACCCAAGAGGCCAAGTGTTGGCCATCACAACAAGGAGTGGGCTGAGCATGAAGGGCCTCTTACCTAAGGGGAATGATAAGGGAAAGAAAGTGGTGATAGAAGAAGAGACATTGCAAGAAGAAGGAGGAAAGAGCAAGGATGATGAGCGTGTGGCACCACCTCCATACAAGCCACCACTACCATTCCCACAATCACGAGCAAGAGCTCGATTGGACAAGCATTTCGGTAAATTCCTTGAACTTATGTCTAAATTGCATATTAACATTCCGTTCACGGATCCTATTCTAGGTATGTCGGCCTATGGAAAGCTTTTGAAGGAGATACTCTCCAACAAAAGGAAGTTGGAGGAGTATGGAGAAGTGAGGATGACAAAGAGATCTTCGGAGTTGATTCAAACTATGAAGGAGGAGATGCCTCCTAAGATAAGAGATCCGGGATCTTTTTGTATGCCAATTAGGGTTGGAGAAGTGAAGTATAAAGCCCTATGTGATCTTGGAGCAAGTGTAAGCATTATCCCGCTTGCACTTTGGAACAAGGTTGGGCTAGGAGAGCCAAAGCCGGTCAAGATGACCCTCTACATGGCAGACCATTCAATCACTCACCCCGTTGGAATCTTAGAAGACATACCGGTTCAGCTTGGGAAGTTCTATGTGCCAATAGACTTCGTTGTTTTGGATATCCCGGCGGACTATCGGGTTCCTATCATTTTGGGAAGACCATTCTTAGCTACATCCTGATGCTTGGTAGATTGTAAGAATGGAATCCTCTCCTTCAACATAAGAGAGGAAAATATCAAGTTCAAGCTATCCATAACGATGAAAGGGCCAGCCCTTGGTGAAGATGTGTTCAACATTGTCGAGCAAGAGGAATGTAGAGAAGTTGTGAGCTCTATCTTGATCAAGGACCCCTTGGAGAAGGTTCTTAGCTTGAGTTTGATGGAGGAAAGAGTTGAGGATGATTGCAATGAAGAAATCAAGGCTTTGGATGCATTGGAAAATGAGACAAGTGCTGAATTTGAAGTGCACGAAGGTATGCTGAAACACTGTAGGAATCATGGCATGTCACCAAGAACCACGGCCGTGGACTTACCCGTGGAACTCTCTGGAATGCTCCAAAGTGCCAGCTTCTCAGATTCCACGCCCGGGGTTTTTCCAAAGACTGTGATTTTGCCCATGGTTTCTCTAGAAAGTGCCTTACTGGCTGATCAAGCTTCAAGGAGCCTTGAGGAGTCTTCCATAGCTTTGGAATCATCTCAACCTACATTGTATGGAGCGTCTCTAATCGATAAAGTTCCTCCTAAACTTGAACTTAAACCCCTCCCCTCTCATCTTAAGTATGCTTTTCTTGGTGAAGATTCTACTTATCCTGTGATTGTTAATGCATGCTTGAATGATGATGAGTTGAATAGATTGTTGCATGAGTTGAGATTGCATAGGAGAGCTATAGGCTATACAATTGATGACCTAGTTGGCATTAAACCTTCCTTGTGCATGCAGAAAATCTTAATGGAAGATAATCATAAACCTTCAATTGAACCTCAAAGAAGATTAACCCTATCTTGAAAGTGGTAAAGAAAGAGATCCTTAAATTGCTAGATGCGGGAATTATTTTCCCGATTTCGGATAGTAAATGGGTTAGTCCCGTGCATGTGGTTCCTAAGAAGGGTGGGATGACCGTAGTGACTAATGATAATAATGAACTAATCCCTACTAGGACGGTTACGGGATGGAGGATGTGTATACACTATATGAAACTAAATGTGGCCTCTAGGAAAGATCACTTCCCTCATCCTTTCATTGACCAAATGCTAGAGAGATTAGCTCAACATTCACACTTTTGCTACTTAGATGGCTATAGTGGATTCTTCCAAATCCCTATCCACCCGGATGACCATGAGAAAATTACATTCACATGTCCTTGGGGTACGTTTGCATATAGGAGAATGCCATTTGGGTTGTGTAATGCACCCACCACCTTTCAAAGGTGTATGATGGCTATTTTTTCTGAATATATTGAAAATATCATGGAAGTGTTTATGAATGATTTCTCTGTTTATGGATCTTCATTTGATGATTGTTTAGCTAACTTGTCTTTAGTGTTAAAGAGATGTGAGGAGACTAATCTTGTCTTGAATTGGGAGAAATGCCACTTCATGGTAAGTGAAGGTATTGTGTTGGGACACTTGGTGTCCAACCGAGGTATTGAGGTTGATAGGGCTAAGCTAGAGACAATAGAGAAGTTGCCACCACCTACCTCGGTGAAGGGGGTAAGGAGTTTCTTAGGGCATGCCGATTTTTACCGGAGATTCATAAAAGATTTCTCTAAAATTTCTAAGCCTCTTACTAACCTACTAATGAAAGATGTTGAGTTTGTTTTCTCCAAGGATTTCCTTGAGGCTTTTTGTAGGTTGAAGAATGCATTGATCTCCGCACCTATCATGCAACCTCCGGATTGGAGCCTTCCGTTTGAGATCATGTGTGACGCGAGTGATGTAGCCGTTGGGGCTGTTGTTACGCTAACAATGTGATGTACGCAATAAGCCTTAAATTTATACTCGTTATATTTTTCCTAACTCCTAGCGAACCCGCAGTGTACGGGTCGTTTTGTAGCAAGGATAGTATTCCGAGGTCGAACTCGAAGACTAAGGTGAAATAGAATCAACAAGTGAGCATAGATAGTGTAAAACTAGTCTAAGAAAGGAAAGAGGAATAAAGAAATGAAAATTCAATGTTTTTGGTTTGGTTTTTAGGTGGTCAATCAAAGGTCACAATTCATGCAAAATACTAAATCAAACTAACAACTCAAGCTAACAAATTAAACAAGTAACACAAACACAAAATATATGATCGAGGAGAGAGAAATGGATTCTAGAGGTCAAGATTTCCGGTTATGGCATTGGACTCAAGATTCTAAAGATTCTAAAGATTCTAAAGATTAAGCTGCGGCGTTGGAAAGAGTGTTTCACTAATGGAAGCAATTACAAGGTAGGTCTCTCACTTCAATAATCCCGCATCGAACTCCTATTACCGGGTAGGTCTCAAGGGGTTAGAGTAGGGAATTCTACACAAACCGGACTCCACTTAAGGGGCAACCCTCTCCTTACCGGGTAAGTCTCGGAAAAGGGAAGTCTCAAGCAATAATCCTAGCACACTCAATCCAATAGCGGCTTGTGAGGCTCACTACTACCTAGAGTTCATCATCTTAGGGGTCTAAGGTCGGAAATCATCGGGTAGATCTCTTCCCTCACTTAGGTTGATAGCATTAGGTGATCCTAAGCTAAATTATGCTTAATAAACACTAGGATTTCAACTACCTAACATCCTAACATACAGATTCATCAATTAAAGAGCAACAGAGAGAAAAATCGGATGGATCTTAGACAAATAGGGTATCTGGCTGATGAACAGCCCGATTTTCTTCCTAGGTTAGGTTTCGTGCATACAAATCATCCTAAACTAACATATAAGTCCATTCTATCATCACCCAAGCCATAACCATCAATCCATCACTCCAGAATTACAATAAACTAGCCAATAATATGCATATCAAGATCCAAATTCATCACACAAGCATACAAGGTTCTCATAGATGGATGATGGTAGATAAGCAAATAAAAACAATAAATCTCAGCTGAATCTAAGTTTAGCAAGACTTACAACCCTTCAAATGAAGTTCCAAAACATTCCTAACAACTCCTGCAATAGTTCTTCAATCAAAGACTCCAAAAATCACTCAAAAACTCACTATCACTCTAGAGTTGGTGTTCTTCTTCTTCCTCCAATTTTTGAGAGATTTTTCTTCTTCTCCAAGTCTACCCCAATCCAATGAGCTGTGAATGAGAGAATGTGGGAGAGGAGAGATGCCCAGCAACAGCTTGTAGGCCCACTTATATTCTCCACCAAGAGCAAGGCCGGGCAAAGAGATCGTGGGACACGTGGCTTAAGCTGTTGAAGGCCAAAAATCAACCCAATCAGGAAAATCGGCCGATTTTCCTTAGTGATGGTCCGATTTTCTTCAACAGGGGGATGTTATGATCGTCTAGCCATGAGTTGCTCCATTGCTTGCACCAATTAGGGTCCTTGTGTCCTTCATTGCCCCAATTATGTTCCTTCAAAGCCTTGGATGTGTACCATCATGAGGCTTGACCCTCGAATGCATCGATTAATGTCCAAAAGATCCCCGAAATACCTACAAAACCGACAAAAGCTCGTGTAGACGTCTTTTCTAGAAATATTGCACGAAATGAGTGTAAACGTCTTAAACTAATGTCAAACCGTGCACGAATAACGGGAAAAACCATCTATTTGTATGCCTATACAAACGTCATAAATCACGTTATCAAAATACCTCATACTTAAGATTTGCTCGTCCCCGAGCAAGATCCAACTATAGACTAAGAGATGACATGATTTATGCAAGCAGAAAAATAACAAAATCTTTTTGGAATTGTGCTTCTAACATTGGGTCACCTTCATAGTCATGTTTCATAGCAATGGACAAGCAATTATGCATAAAACGAATGAAGGCATGGAAAGACAATTATACTTAACTAGAAAGCATGCATGAGAGGTGAAAATGAAGAAGTCAAGATAATCATGAGTATGTCCAATCTAGATCACTAAGTCTTACACACATGCATTTAGGTCAAAAGGACTTAAAAAAAAGAAGAGGCTAAGAAACGTTGTGATTAGGCGGGAGTTTTTAGGCTATGTGATGCTAATCCGGGAAAGGAACTAACTCCACAATTTCGTTTTTGCTCAACTTCCCAACAAGTGTATAATTTTCTCCAACTTTTCTTCGTTTTCTTTTCTTTTTCATTTATTTTTGAGAAAATGGCATTGGTGTACAAAAGCCGAAACCTTGGTGATTGGCCGTCCTCGGGTTTTTTTATTTTTCGAGGTGCATCCACACCGGGCACACATGTCAAAGCTCGTTAGGACTATCGGTTTATTTGACTTTGGTAAGGCACAAACACCCGATTATGTGAATGGTGCCGAGTTACTCGTCATTTAAACCAACGTCCCCAAACCTATATTTTTGTTCTACACTTTTCACAACAAATTCAGCACTTCATTCACATCATTCCTTCATTGACAACTTCACCCCACACTTGCTTTTCACACACATCAACACACTAGAATGCTCCTAGTCCCGGATGGGTCAAAAGAGGTCAAATTTTTCATCAATTGAGGTGCTCAAACAACATGATCAAGATGAGAAGTAGAGGAAAATGAATTGTCTTAATCACTCCTAAATGATGTGTAAGAACTAGCATGTAATTTCGACTATCAATCCTCAATCCAATCAAGGCAAACATTCATGATCACAATTCACACATGGGATTCAAGATAAGTACTTCAAGTCCACATATGCATACATCAATTCAACACATAAGGCCATCCATAGCCAATTCACAATACAATTTCATCATAAGGGTCATTCCCAAGTGTAGAAGCACTAAAAAAAAATTTAAATTTTCTGATTTTTTTTGGATTTTTTGAAATATATATGTACAATGCAAGACATAATGAAACATGTGACAATATTAAACTATCCTAGATGCTAATCATGCAAGTGATTATGAAAACCCCACCCCATACTTAGAAACACATTTTCCCCAATGTGGAAACTAAATAAAGAAGTGAAAGAGAGTTCTCACAATGTAAAATTGGTGATGCTTTGGTATTTCGGTTCACATCGAATGATGATGGTGGATGATCGATCAAGGATGGTAGAGAGCTCTTGATGTTTGTTATGGTGTCGGAACCTGCGCTTGGCACCACAAGCCGTCCAAGTTCCACGTCCGCTCCACCCATGCTTGATTGGAGATCATCACTTTCCTTGACAAAAGGAAAAATCGGACCAACTGCCCAGAAAATCGGCCGATTTCTGTGAAGATCAGTCCGATTTTTCTGGGTGTTTCCTCCCTTGTCCATGTGCTTGGATCTTGTACCTTCAACAGTTCCATGAGGTTTTCACATGACCTCTAACATCTCATCACACATGACAATCAATCAAGATCTAGCACCCAGAAACACGAAAGAAAAACAAAGCACACCAAGAGTAAGATCACACAGAAACAAGAAGAATGAAAGGGAAAAATATGTACCAATGGGTTGCCTCCCATTAAGCGCTTCTTTAAGGTCATTAGCTTGACCAATTTCAGGAGCGTTTCACTCAAGGTGAAGTAGGGCAATCACTTCCATCGGGGCTTCCGGAATGTACTTCTTCAAACGGTGCCCATTCACCTTAAAGTTACCACAATGATCTCCTCCTATCTCCACCGCTCCATGAGGAAAGACCTTCTTCACAACATAGGGACCCGTCCATCTTGACTTGAGCTTTCCGGGGAAAAACCACAGCCTCGAGTTGAAGAGAAGCACTAAGTCACCCTCATTCAACTCCTTTGGGATGAGGCGCTTGTCATGCCAACGCTTGGTCCTCTCCTTGTAAATCCGGGCATTTTCATAAGCGTCCAACCGGATCTCCCCAAGGACGTTCATGTCTAACAACCTCTTCTCACCGGCCTCCTTGAGGTCAAAATTCAGCCACCTTATGGCCCAATATGCTCCATGCTCCATCTCCACCGGAAGGTGGCAAGACTTGCCATAAACTAGCTTGTAAGGAGTAGTGTCAATCGGTGTCTTGAAAGCGGTTCTATATGCCCACAAAGCATCATCAAGCTTCATAGCCCAATCCTTTCTTGTTCTAGAAACTATCTTCTCAAGGATCCCTTTTATCTCCCGGTTGGAGATCTCCACTTGGCCACTAGTTTGGGGATGGTAAGGTGTTGCCACCTTATGAGTCACCCCATACTTAGCCAAAAGTGCTCCAAAGTTCCTATTAGTGAAGTGCTTCCCTCCATCACTTATGATCACCCTTGGTGTTCCAAACCTAGGGAAGATCACTCGGTTGAAGAACCGCACTACAACCTTGGCATCATTTGTGGGAGAGGCGATTGCCTCCACCCATCTCGAAACATAGTCTACCGCCAATAGGATGTAGAGGTTTCCACATGAAGAAGGGAATGGTCCCATGAAGTCCACACCCCACACATCAAATATCTCTACCTCTTGTATGTTGTTCAAGGGCATCTCATTCCTCCTTGAGATGTTGCCCATCCTTTGGCAAGCATCACAAGCTACCACAAAGTTTTGCACATCCTTGAACAAACTTGGCCAAAAGAAACCCGATTGCAACACCTTAGCACATGTCTTGTGTGAGCTAGCATGCCCTCCACATGGCAAGAAATGACAATGGCGGATCACACTCTCCACCTCATCCTCCGGTATGCATCTTCTAAAGACTCCATCTAGCCCTCTCTTGAACAAAAGTGGTTTACTCCAATAGTAGTGCCTCACATCTTTGAAGAACTTCTTCCTTTGGGCATATGACAAACCGGGAGGCACTTCTTCACACACAAGATAGTTCACAATGTCGGCGTACCATGGCTCACTTCCTCTAGACACTTGGAACAAGTACTCCTCCACCAATTGCAATTGCTCATCCCGGAATGAGTCATCAATCGGGATGTCATCTTTCTCAAGCTCTAATGGTGGGAGTCTACTAAGGTGATCCGCCACAGAATTCTCGGACCCCTTCTTGTCCCAGATTTCTAAATCAAACTCTTGAAGAAGAAGGATCCACCGAATCAATCTAGGCTTGGCATCCTTCTTTGTAAGGAGATAACGGATCGCAGTATGATCCGTGTACACAATGACCTTTGCTCCAACGAGATATGAGCGGAACTTCTCAAAGGCATAAACCACTGCTAGCAACTCTTTCTCGGTTGTGGCATAGTTTAGTTGGGCATCATCTAGCGTCTTGCTAGCATAATAGATGGCATGTGTGCGCCCATCTTTCTTTTGTCCCGAAACAGCCCCAACAGCCACATCACTTGCATCACACTTCACTTCAAATGGTAAGCTCCAATCCGGAGGTTGCATGATGGGGGCGGAGATCAAAGCATCCTTTAACCTACAAAAAGCTTCAAGGCAATCCTTGGAGAAAACAAACTCAACATCTTTCATTAGTAGGTTAGTAAGAGGCTTAGAAATCTTAGAGAAATCTTTGATAAATCTCCGGTAAAAACCGGCATGCCCTAAAAAACTCCTTACCCCTTTCACCGAGGTAGGTGGTGGCAACTTCTCTATCGTCTCAATCTTGGCCCTATCAACCTCAATGCCATGGTTGGAAACCAAGTGTCCCAACACAATACCTTCACTTACCATGAAGTGGCATTTTTCCCCATTCAAAACAAGATTTGTCTCCTCGCATCTCTTAAGCACTAAAGACAAGTTAGCTAGGCAATCATCAAAAGAAGATCCATAAACGGAAAAATCATCCATAAACACCTCCATGATACTCTCAATATATTCAGAAAATATGTCCATCATACACCTTTGAAAGATGGCGGGTTCATTACACAACCCAAATGGCATTCTCCTATATGCAAATGTTCCCCAAGGACATGTAAATGTGGTTTTTTCTTGGTCATCGGGGTGGATGGGGATTTGGAAGAATCCACTATAGCCATCTAGGTAGCAAAAATGAGAATGTTGAGCTAATCTCTCTAGCATTTTGTCAATGAAAGGAAGAGGGAAATGATCTTTCCTAGAGGCCACATTTAGTTTCCTATAGTCAATACACATCCTCCATCCCGTAACCGTCCTAGTTGGGATTAGTTCATTGTTCTCATTAGTTACTACGGTCATCCCACCCTTCTTAGGAACCACATGTACGGCACTAACCCACTTACTATCCGAAATAGGGTAGATGATTCCCGCATCTAGCAACTTAATGATCTCTTTCTTGACTACCTCTTTCATTATAGGATTCAATCTTCTTTGATGTTCAATAGAGGGTTTATGGTTATCTTCCATCATTATCTTATGCATGCACAAAGAGGGCTTAATGCCAACAAGGTCATCAATGGTGTATCCTATTGTCTTTCTATGCAGTTTCAATTCATTCAACAACCTATTAAGCTCATCATCATTCAAAGATGCATTCACAATCACCGAATAAGTAGAATTTGAACCAAGGAAAGCATACGTTAAATGAGAAGGAAGAGGTTTAAGATCAAGTTGAGGAGGACCTTTTTCGGTTGGAGATGATCCATACAATGTAGGTTGAGATGATTGCAAAGCCATGGAAGCCTCCCCTAAGTCCCTTGATGATTGCTCACAAACACTTGAATGATGCTCAAAAGACTCAGGAAAATCGGCCCAGTCAGGAAAATCGGCCGATTTTCCTGAGTGTAGGTCGATCTCAGTTTCTACATTTGCAAAATTGGATGGAAGTTCAGGATAAGTCCAAAAATCGGCCGATCTGGCCCCCTTTGTCCGATTTTCCTAGGTAATTCTCTCTTCCTCTAGTACTTCAAATCCAACACTTGGTAGCTCGTTCAATGCATTCAAGGCCTTGATTACTTCATTGCTACTTTCATCAACTCCTTCCTCCATCAAACTTGAGCTAAGAACCTTCTCAAGTGGATCCTTAAGCAAGATTGAGCTCACAACCTCTCTAGACTCCTCTTCCTCAATAATGTTGACGACATCTTCACCTAGGGCTGGCCCCTTTACCATTGTGGACAAATTAAACTTGATGTTCTCTTCTCCAATGTTGAAAGAGAGAATTCCATTCTTGCAATCCACCAAACATCCGGAAGTAGCTAGGAAAGGTCTCCCCAAGATGATAGGAACCGGATAGTCCGCCGGGATATCCAAAACAACGAAGTCTATGGGCACATAGAACTTCCCTAGCTGCACCGGAATGTCTTCCAACATTCCAACCAGATGAGTGATTGAGCGGTCCTCCATGTAAAGGGTCATCTTGACCGGCTTTGACTCTCCTAGCCCAACCTTGTTGCAAAGTGCAAGCGGGATGATGCTTACACTTGCCCCAAGATCACATAGGGCGTCATACTTCACTTCTCCTACTCCGATTGGCACACAAAAGGATCCCGGATCTCTTAGCTTAGGAGGCATCTCCTCCTTCATCGTTTGAATCAACTCCGAGGATCTCTTTGTCATCCTTACTTCCCCATACTCCTCCAACCTCCTCTTGTTGGAGAGTATTTCCTTCAAGAACTTGCCATATGCCGGCATACCTAGAATAGCATCCATGAACGGAATGTTAATATGCAATTTAGACATAAGTTCAAGGAATTTACCAAAGTGTTTGTCCAAGCGGGCTCTTGCTCGTGATTGTGGGAATGGTAGTGGTGGCTTGTATGGAGGCGGTGCCACATATGATGGCTCATCTTCCTTGCTCTTCCCTCCATCTTCTTGCACTTTCTCTTCTTCATTCACCACTTGCTTCCCTTTGTCATTTCCCTTAGGCAAGGGATCCTTCATACTTAACTCGCTCCTTGTTATGATGGCCAACACTTGGCATCTCGGGTTGTCTTCGGTTCTTCCGGGAAGCTTTCCCGGATCTCTATGAGCTTCACCCGCCTTTTGGAACACTTGTGCTTCCAAAACCTTTTGAGCCTTAGAAATAGAAGTCACCGTGATCTCAAGACCACTCAACCTTCCAAGCAATTGCTCAAACATCATTTTGGTTCTATCCTTTGGAGGTTGAGTGAATCTGGGTGGAGGTTCTTGTGAAGCCTTTGGCGGTGGAGTTGTGCTTGTGGAAGCGGGAGGATTCAAGGCTCCATCCGGGTTAGAATAGGAAAACCCGGGATGGTTGTGGTTAGGCCGGTAATTGTTGAATTGCCGGTTGTTGTTGAAGTTCCTTGGGCCTTGATAGTTGTTGTAATTGCTCCTTCCCATGTAGTTCACATCCTCCTCCTTGGAAGACAAATTTGCTTGCACTTGCACTTGAGGGCTTGCTTGACTCTTCAAAGTTGTAGCACACAATTCCCTCAAAGATTTCAACTCATTGTTGATGGCATCAAGCTTGAAGTTGCTCATGGTGACTTCACTCACCTCATATGCTCCCGCTTTCCTCCCTTCACTCTTCCTATGGGAGTACTTCTCAATCACTAAAGCTTGTTTCTCTACAAACTCCCAAGCTTCATCTACATTCTTTTCCATGAAAGTCCCACCGGAAAGAGATTGGAGCTTGAATTGGCTATCTTCATCAAGTCCTTTGAAGTAGATCTCCAATAGCTCAATTTTTGGTATACCATGGTGTGGACAATCTAGGAGAAGGTCTTTGAACCTCTCCCAAGACTTGAATAAACTCTCTCTATCCTTCATCACGAAGGCATTGATCTTCCCTCTTAACTCGGTAGTCATGGAAGGTGGGAAGAACTTAGTCAAAAACTCGGTTGTCATCTCCTCCCAAGTACTCACTCGCCCTTGTGGAATAGATTGATACCAAGCTAAGGCTTTATCCTTAAGTGAGAAGGAGAAAGCCCTAAGCTTATGGTTGTTGCTCTCCAATCTAGGCGGTCTAAGAGTCTCCATCAAGATCTCATAGTTCATCAAGTGTTGATGAGGAGACTCTCCTTCCATCCCTCCAAATTGATTATGCCGGATCATTTGTAGAACTTGAGGGCGGAGCTCGTAATCATGGGCTGCGGGATCTTCTAAGTTCACACCCGGACGGTGTGCTCTTTGTGCTGGATCCATACGTTGCCCTAACGTTTGTGGCTCTTCAATAGCAATGGGCACAACCCGAATATTAACCGCTGCCGGCTGCAGTTGTGGTGGAGGTGGAGGTTGTTGACGATTAAGCTCTCTTTGCACAAGAGCTTGCCTAATCTCTTCAATCTCCCTCCTAGTTGCTTCTTGCCTCTCATTGGCAAGTCTCCTTTCATTCGCCAAGAGCTCATCTCTTAGCCTAATTTTCTCTAAAGCCTCATCCAACTCAGCTTGGAGATCTCTTCCGGCCATCTCTTTTCCCTTTCTAATGCTCTTGGATCTAGATCTAAGGGTTTTCTCCGGTTCGGGATCGAATGGAGATAAATCCTTGCCACGAGATCTTCGCATACACCTAAAGAGTGAGAGATGTCCTGAAAAGCAAAGACACTCACCAAAAGAGATCAAAAGCAACAAGAAAGATCTACACTATAAACAATCACAAAAATGACTCGATCTAGACATAGTCCCCGGCAACGGTGCCAAAAACTTGTTACGCTAAGAATGTGATGTACGCAATAAGCCTTAAATTTATACTCGTTATATTTTTCCTAACTCCTAGCGAACCCGCAGTGTATGGGTCGTTTTGTAGCAAGGATAGTATTCCGAGATCGAACTCGAAGACTAAGGTAAAATCGACTCAACAAGTGAGCATAGATAATGTAAAACTAGTCTAAGAAAGGAAAGAGGAATAAAGAAATGAAAATTCAATGTTTTTGGTTTGGTTTTTAGGTGGTCAATCAAAGGTCACAATTCATGCAAAATACTAAATCAAACTAACAACTCAAGCTAACAAATTAAACAAGTAACACAAACACAAAATATATGATCGAAGAGAGAGAAATGGATTCTAGAGGTCAAGATTTCCGGTTATGGCATTGGACACAAGATTCTAAAGATTCTAAAGATTAAGCTGCGGCGTTGGGAAAGAGTGTTTCACTAATGGAAGCAATTACAGGATAGGTCTCTCACTTCTCTAATCCCGCATCAAACTCCTATTACCGGGTAGGTCTCAAGGGGTTAGAGTAGGGAATTCTACACAAACCGGACTCCACTTAAGGGGCAACCCTCTCCTTACCGGGTAAGTCTTGGAAAAGGGAAGTCTCAAGCAATAATCCTAGCACACTCAATCTAATAGCGGCTTGTGAGGTTCACTACTACCTAGAGTTCATCATCTTAGGGGTTTAAGGTCGGAAATCATCGGGTAGATCTCTTCCCTCACTTAGGTTGATAGCATTAGGTGATCCTAAGCTAAATTATAAACACTAGGATTTCAACTACCTAACATCCTAACATACAGATTCATCAATTAAAGAGCAACAGAGAGAAAAATCGGATGGATCTTAGACAAATCGGCCGATATGGCTGATGAACAGCCCGATTTTTCTTCCTAGGTTAGGTTTGGTGCATACAAATCATCCTAAACTAACATATAAGTCCATTCTATCATCACCCAAGCCATAAACATCAATCCATCACTCCAGAATCACAATAAACTAGCCAATAATATGCATATCAAGATCCAAATTCATCACACAAGCATACAAGGTTCTCATAGATGGATGATGGTAGATAAGCAAATAAAAACAATAAATCTCAGCTGAATCTAAGTTTAGCAAGACTTATAACCCTTCAAATGAAGTTCCAAAACGTTCCTAACAACTCCTGCAATAGTTCTTCAATCAAAGACTCCAAAAATCACTCAAAATCACTCAAAAACTCACTATCACTCTAGAGTTGGTGTTCTTCTTCTTCCTCCAATTTTTGAGAGATTTTTCTTCTTCTCCAAGTCTACCCCAATCCAATGAGCTGTGAATGAGAGAATGTGGGAGAGGAGAGATGCCCAGCAACAGCTTGCAGGCCCACTTATATTCTTAACCAAGAGCAAGGTCGGGCAAAGAGATCGTGGGACACGTGGCTTAAGCTGTTGAAGGCCAAAAATCGACCCAGTCAGGAAAATCGGCCGATTTTCCTGAGCGATGGTCCGATTTTCTTCAACAGAGGGATGTTATGATCGTCTAGCCATGAGTTGCTCCATTGCTTGCCCCAATTAGGGTCCTTGTGTCCTTCATTGCCCGAATTATGTTCCTTCAAAGCCTTGGATGTGTACCATCATGAGGCTTGACCCTCGAATGCATCGATTAATGTCCAAAAGATCCCCGAAATACCTACAAAACTGACAAAATCTCGTGTAGACGTCTTTTCTAGAAATATTGCACGAAATGAGTGTAAACGTCTTAAACTAATGTCAAACCGTGCACGAATAACGGGAAAAACCATCTAATTGTATGCCTATACTAACGTCATAAATCACGTTATCAGCTGTTTTGGGACAAAGGAAAGATGGGCTTACATATTCCATCTATTATGCTAGCAAGACACTAGATGATGCCCAACTCAATTACCGAGAAGGAGTTGCTAGCGGTTGTGTATGCATTTAAGAAGTTCCGCTCGTATCTTGTTGGAGCGAAGGTCATTGTGTATAAGGATCATGCTGCGATCCGTTATCTCCTAACAAAGAAGGATGCCAAGCCTCGTTTGATTCAGTGGATCCTTCTTCTCCAAGAGTTTGATTTGGAGATCCGGGATAAGAAAGGGTCCGAAAATTCTATGGCGGACCACCTTAGTAGACTCCCACCATTGGAGATTGAGAGAGATGACATCCTGATTGATGACTCATTCCGGGATGAGCAATTGCAAATGGTGGAGGAGTGCTTGCTTCAAGTGTCAAAGGGTAATGAGCCATGGTATGCCAACATAGTGAACTATCTCGTTTGTGAAGAGGTGCCACCCGGTTTGTCCTATGCACAGAGGAAAATTTTCTTCAAGGATGTGAGGCATTACTATTGGAGTGAACCGCTCTTGTTTAAGAGAGGGTCGGATGGTGTCTTTAGGAGATGCATACCGGAGGATGAGGTGGAGAGTTTGATCCGCCATTGTCATTCCTTGCCATGTGAAGGCCATGCTAGCTCTTACAAGACGTGTGCAAAGGTGTTGCAATCTGGGTTTTATTGGCCAAGCTTGTTGATAGCATGAATTATAGTCTATATTTTGAGGTTTGTTTGGACGTTTTATCTTCAATAATCTGCATGTTTGTATGTATAATATGTGATTATACTACCATTTCATCTACCTTTGCAAGAATCGAGGTCTACACCTAGTTTTGTTGTAATCGTAGGTAAAATGGCACGTTTTGCATCGAAAAGGAGCAAAAGGAGCTATGGAGTCATTGGAGCTACATCCAGGAACATAAGGAACCATCCAGGAAGCATAGCCATGGATTTAGGATTCACTTTGGACCAGATTTGAG
Organism: Fagopyrum homotropicum; assembly: GCA_033239125.1. NCBI lineage: Eukaryota > Viridiplantae > Streptophyta > Magnoliopsida > Caryophyllales > Polygonaceae > Fagopyrum > Fagopyrum homotropicum. The sequence continues at coordinate 47,061,960 of BSWB01000001.1, read as the reverse complement.
AGATTTCACATTCAGTTGTGACTCACCTCAGTTGACCACAGATTCACCTCGACCGAGGTGATCCAAAGAATTCGACTCGACCGAGGCGAACACCTAGGACGCGGCGAGAATATTTTATTCTTGGTTGAGATCTTTTATCTTTGGAAAGAGATCTTATATTTTTGGGCTTGGCTCCTGGAAGGAAGAAGATATGCTAGATCATATATTTTACCTATTTTTATGGGAAGAGATCTTTCTAAGATATCTTATCTTTGGAGAGTTATTTTCCTATAAAAAGGGTTGGATTTCCAAAAATCCAAGAGCCCGCTTACACCGATAGCACGCAGCAGCCATACTCCAGTTGGGAGATTTTGAAGAACCTTTTTGAAGGTTGAAGAAGGAAGATTGTAGCTTTCATAGCTTTTTGAAGGGTTTTTGTAAGATTATCTTAGATTCCCTTCCTTGTTGTCTTGCCTTGTTGGATTTCTATCCATGGAACGCTTTTGTTGTGATATTTGATTCAGTTATAGAAGTCTTTTCATTAAATTCTTCTTGTTCAAGTATTCACCTTCTTCCCATATATTTGATTATTGCTTTCATGATGATGAGTGGCTAATTTCCTTGTGTGATTCTAGTGTGATTGGCTGAAGGTTGTGGGAAAAACAATGATAGAATGATCTTGATCACAGTAGGACCCTGAAAGTTCGAGTCTTTAACCTTAACCCTAAGCATCTCGCTCAGTCGATGAACATCTCGGCCAGAGTGGAATTTGGCTGACCGAGGTGACTTATCTGATCCGAAACTGAGAGTTAAGTGTTAGAGTTTGCCAAATCCTATTCTTATTACACCTTTCCTGGTTCAATGCAAGCCTAGGATGAGACTTACCCGGTAATTCCTTAGTTTGTATACCTAAGATCATAAGTGTAGGTAATAAAGGTTTATCCTTTATTGGGGTTTGAGTGTGCTTTCATCCCATCTTTGTGAGTTAGCCTGAGACTTACCCGGTAAAAGTTAATTCTATTCCCTTAGATGGTGTGTTAGTTTGAGGTTATAGTTCTTTATCTTAATTCCTTGAGACTTACCCGGTAATAGGAGTTACGGCTTAGGATTAGTGAGTAGTGAGACTTACCCGGTGATCTATTCCACTTTAGTAACACCTTCCCCATGCAAAAACCTCAGCTTTGTCCGCTTATCTTTAGATCTTGAGTTAGAACCACAACTAGATGCTTTAATCCCTAGAATTGCATATTTCCTTTATTGACTTCTATATCATCTTTGATTGTTTTGATCACCTTTTGTGGTTAGTATTTACATAAGCATACCGTAATTGGACTTTGTTTCACAAAGTCCCTGTGATCGACCCCTGGAATTTCTCGCTTTTTACTACGATTGACCAGTACACTACGGGTTCGCATCCTTGTTTTAAGCTTACATCTAGGGTTATAAATTTAAAGCTTGCACACACCGTTTGGAGCGAACAAGTTTTTGGCGCCGTTGCCGGGGACTTGGTCTAGACCGAGCCGGTTACGGTTTGCTTTTGGGGCACTTGCCCCCGTGTCTTCTAACCACTCTACTTGAGTGACTTTTGCAGGTTCTTTCTTAGGTTTATGCGAAGAACCCGCGCTGGGAAGGAAATCGTTCCTTACGATCCCGAACCAGAAAAGACATACAAACGACGCTTAAAAGAAGCGAAGATGGCCCAACAAGACAACCGCGATCTTGAGGCCGAATTGAAAGAGGCGCTAGAGCTGCTACGCCTCAGCAGGGAAGAACTAAGACAAGAGAAAGAAGAAACTCGCACCAGGACTAAAGCAATCGAAGCAGATATGGCCGCTTTGAGAGACCAATATCAACTTCGACCGAGGGAAGATCCAGTTGCTGATCCTCGACCGATGCAGGTCCCAGTTGCTGACCCTCGGCCGAGGCAGGTCCCAGTACATACGCCCCGGCCGATGTACTTCCACCTCGGAGGCCAGTCCGAGATGTTCTTCTTGCAGGAATCCCACAAACCCTAGGTCAAAGGATGGATCCCAATCAACAACTGAGGCGTCCAGGAGTTAACCTAGGAGATCCAGCGGACCATGACTATGAACTTCGACCGCAAGTTCTATCCATGATTCGCCAATGTCAGTTCGGAGGGCTAGAGAAGGAATCACCACATCAACATCTTCAGAACTATGAGATCTTGATGGAGACCTTGAGATCTCCGACGATCGAAAATAACAACTACAAGCTAAGACCTTTTTACTTTTCTTTAAAAGATAGAGCTCTTACTTGGTATCAATCTCTTCCTCCAAGAAAAATTAGCACATGGGAGGAGATGACGACGGAATTCTTGACCAAATTCTTTCCCCCCTCAAAGACAGCTGAAATGAGAGGGAAGATCAACGCTTTCATTATGAAGGACAAGGAGAGCTTGTCCAAGTCATGGGAGCGGTTCAAGGACATTCTTTTGGATTGCCCACATCATGGGATTCCAAAGTTAGAGTTATTGGAGATATACTTCAAAGGACTGGACGGAAGCACCCAGTTCAATCTCCACCTACTCTCCGCCGGTACATTTATGGACATGGCAATTGACGAAGCTTGGGACTTCATCGAGAAGCAAGCTTTGCATATGGAGAAGTACACCCACCAAGGAGCTGAAGGTGGAGTTAAAAGAGTTAACTTCCAAGAAACTCAGCCCAACAACAATCAACTCACGTCTTTGAAGAATGACGTGAAGCAATTGAAGGAACTCTTGGTTGCTCAAACCAAGAAGGAAGAGCAAGGACAAAGGAACAACAACAACGGATACCGTAACAACAACAACGGTTCCCGGAACAACAACTACAACAACAAAAATAGAGGATCCAATAGCAACAATTGGAGGGCGAACAACCAAAATTCTGGTAACAAACATTCAAACTCCAACTCTAACGATTCCTCTAACCCTTTCCTCTCTTCCCCTTCTTCTTATACTCCATTAAAAAGCCAGGGGCAAGGATCAAGTTCGTCTCAGCCAGAAAAGAAAGACGCAGTTCTGGAGGCTATCTTGATCAAGCTCAACGCTATGGAGACTTCTATGACTTCATTTTCGAAGGCCCAAAAAGCCTTTGAATAACAACTTGCAAGTAGGGAGAATGAAGCGCCAAGAGATCCAAGGAAGCTTCCAGCAAGGACGGAGAGCAACCCTAAGGGCCAGATCATGGCCATAACTACGAGGAGTGGACTAAAAACTGCAGATCCAGTGCCTCGGTCGGTGCCAGTACCGACGAAGACCACCTCGGTCCAGATACAGTCAAAGAACACCTCGACCGAGATACCAACCGAGGTGGAGCCACAGAAAGCGGAGGGGAAAACTGAAGTTTATGTTCCACCTCCTGCATACAAACCACCACTTCTATTCCCCCAGTCAAGGGCCAGAGCACATCTAGACAAGCACTTTGGTAAGTTCCTTGACTTGATGAATAAACTTCATATTAACATTCCTTTCCTTGATGCTATTCTAGGAATGCCCGCCTATGGGAAGTTCTTGAAGGAGATCCTATCAAGGAAGAGGAAACTGGAAGATTTTGGTGAAGTTAGGATGACATCTAAATCCTCGGAGCTCATACAAATCATGAAGGAGAAGATGCCACCTAAATTGAGAGATCCCGGCTCATTTTGCATTCCCATTCAAGTTAGGGAGGTTACTTGTGAAGCCCTTTGTGATCTAGGAGCCAGCGTGAGCATCATCCCGCTGGAGCTATGTGCGAAGATCGGACTTGGAGAGCCCAAGCCGGTCAAGATTCGACTTTATATGGCGGATCGCTCCATCACCCATCCCGTGGGCATCTTGGAGGACGTTCCGGTCAAGTTAGGTAACTTCTATTTACCAATAGATTTTGTTGTACTTGACATTCCCGCAGATTATCCTGTTCCTATTATTCTCGGGAGGCCATTTCTAGCAACTTCGGGTTGCAACGTGGATTTCAAGAACGCCAAGCTGAAATTCAACATTGGCGGCGATGAGGTGGAGTTTGCATTACTTGCAGCCATGAAAGGGGAGCAGCTAACTGATGATATCTTCAACATCTACGATGAAGAAGAATCAAGAGAATTGGTGAGCTCTATCCTTATTAACGATCAACTAGAAAGAGTTATTAGCTTCAGTTTAATGGAGGAAGGTATAGGTGCCTCTTGTGATGCAGATATACGGAGCTTAAAAGCACTGGAAGAAGATCCAGCAGCTAAAACTGAGAAGCTAATCCAGGAGACGAAGATCTCCAGTTTCAGTTGCAGTACCTCGACCGAGACACTTTCTGGACTGAGCGAGGCGACTGAAGAACACCTCGGTCAACGCCTATGCGCCTCGACCGAGGTCGATGGCGAGACGACTTCAACTGAGACTTCCGAAAGTCCAGTTTCTGGATCTACTCCACTGGAAGGAGGAAGCAAGGATCCCCCTCAGAAAGCACCCCCAGTTGTGGAGCTTAAACAACTCCCAAATCACTTGAGGTATGTCTTTCTTGGACCGGATTCCACTTATCCCGTTATTGTTAGTGCTTCCCTTTCCGAAACTGAATTATCTAAACTAACGCATGTCTTGAGAAAGCATCAAAAGGCTTTGGGTTATACTATAGATGATCTTATTGGTATTAAGCCCTCTTTCTGCATGCATAAAATTCTAATGGAGGATGATCATAAGACTTCACGGGAACCTCAAAGACGGTTAAATCCGATCATGAAAGAGGTTGTGAAGAAAAGAAATTCTTAAGTTGTTGGATGCAGGTATCATATACCCTATCTCGGACAGCAAGTGGGTTAGCCCGGTGCATGTAGTTCCGAAGAAAGGAGGGATGACCGTTGTGATGAATAAGAACAACGAGTTGATCCCAACTAGGACCGTTACGGGCTGGAGGGTTTGCATCGATTATAGGAAGCTGAACACGGCCACACGGAAGGACCATTTTCCACTTCCCTTCATTGATCAAATGCTCGAGCGGTTGGCCCAACATTCACACTTTTGCTACTTAGACGGCTATAGTAGATTCTTCCAGATTCCTATCCATCCGGATGATCAGGAGAAGACCACTTTCACTTGTCCATGGGGGACATTTGCTTATAGGAGAATGCCATTTGGATTGTGCAATGCACCCGCTACCTTCCAGCAATGCATGATGGCTATCTTTTCCGAGTACATAGAGGAGATCATGGAGGTATTTATGGATGATTTTTCGGTATATGGTTCCTCTTTTGATGATTGCCTATCTAACCTTTCTCTAGTGCTTAAAAGATGTGAAGACACTAATCTTGTTTTGAATTGGGAGAAGTGTCATTTTATGGTTAATGAAGGCATTGTGCTAGGACACCTCGTTTCTAATCGAGGCATTGAGGTCGATCGCGCTAAGATCGAGACTATTGAGAAACTCCCTCCCCCTTGTTCTGTTAAAGGTGTGAGGAGTTTTCTCGGGCATGCAGGTTTCTACAGGAGATTCATCAAGGACTTCTCTAAGATTTCTAAACCTCTAACTAACCTCTTGAATAAAGATGTTGTTTTTGAGTTTTCGCAGGAGTGTCTTGATGCTTTTTACAGGATTAAGGAAGCGTTGATTTCCGCTCCCATTATCCCACCTCCGGATTGGACCATGCCCTTTGAGATCATGTGTGATGCTAGTGATGTAGCCGTAGGAGCGGTACTTGGACAGAAGAAGGATGGACGGACCACCGCCATTTACTATGCTAGCAAGACGCTAGATGTAGCACAACCCAACTACGCTACCACCGAGAAAGAATTATTGGCGGTTGTATATGCTTTCGAGAAGTTTCGTTCCTATTTAGTAGGGGCGAAAGTCATTGTCTACACCGACCATGCAACCATCCGTTACTTGTTGGCTAAGAAAGATGCCAAGCCGCGCCTCATTCGATGGATTCTCTTACTTCAAGAGTTTGATCTAGAGATCCGCGATAAGAAGGAATCCGAAAATTCTGTTGCAGATCACCTCAGCCGGCTACCTGCATCTTCACGCGAGAAGGACGACCCACCCATAGACGATTCATTCCCCGATGAGCATTTACACTTGTTGCAGCATTTGATAGACTTATTTACTTCACCCCACGATGGAGGTAAAGTATGGGGTAAGGGCACCTCCCATCACATTTGAGAGACGCATTATGGTCCAGCTAGGGACCTTAAACCAAGCGTTTCTTGGGAGGCAACCCAAGGTATTGCTTTCTTTCCCTTTTTCTAGTCTAGCTTAGTTAGTTTGCTTTTGCTTTGCTTGTTTTGTTCTTGGCGTTCTAGACAGATAACAGGAGACATCTAAGGAAGGAGCATAACTGGAAGGACAGAAGATCCAGAATTTGAGAAGACGAAGTTCGACTGAGGCATCTCGGTTGCTTTCAGAGCACCTCGACCGAGATGATTCTTGAGCAACCGAGGCGACTAGGGTTTTCTGAAGAACCACCTCGGTCCAGTCGAGACCATCTCGACCGAGGTGACAGCAGTTCCAGAAAAGGGTATAAAAGGGGCGAAGATTTCTCTCATCTCACTTTACTCTTCTCCCTCGACCGCGGCGACAGTTTCACCTCGCTTCTCTGATTCTTGCTCGTTTTCGAAGATTTTTGTCTCCAAACTGCGATTAAGGCTTAGAAGATCCTAGTGCATCATCGATCTGCAAGAAAATCGAACAGATTCGGCCGAACAAGGTAAAACAAAACCGAAACCCTACCTCTCCGATTTTGCTTCGATTTGGGCTTTGGTTGTCCTTGCATTTGCTGAGAAAAGGCTTAAGTACCCCATAGGAAGCAGTTGTAGTGATTTTGGGGGAAAAGAACTGAATTTTCTGAAGAAATTAGAAACCCAGTTTTTTGCCTCGGTCCAGTCGAGATGTGCCTCGGCCGAGGTGATTCTTGAGTGTTGTCAGTTGACCGAGGTGACCTGACAGTGACTGAATTGAAAATGAGTTCTGACCGACGCCTTGCCCTTAGGGATAGATCCTCACCTTCCCCTTCTTCCTCTTCTTCCCGACCCTATCGACCGGTGATCCATGAGCGACACCAGGTCCTATGAGTGTGTTTCTGGCCGTCTAGTGATTGCACCACGCTTCCTGGACGTGTCTGCTTTTGATTGCCTCCAGGTAGACGGAGACCTTAGGAGGATGATTTCTACAGTAGGGCTAGATCAGTTTACTGAGATCCGAGCCCCAACCTATTTGGAGCCCACCTTAGAGTTCATTAGCTCCTTCACCTACCTCCCCACAGAGAGATCTGTGAAGTACCGGTTGATGAACCGGAACTTCTTAGTGCCACTAGAGTACTGGAGAGAGATTTATGGCTTTCCTGAGCCCACTGGTGTTGACTTCCCTTCCCGATCTGTAGCTAGGGAGTTTTGGGGACAGATTGCCCACATTACTGAGCACGCAGACAGATGGCGCCTTGGAGATTCCAGGGAGAAGGTCATCTTCCATTTAGCCTTTAGGTTAGCCCACCGGATATTCAGCGAGACACTTCTGGCGCGTATTGAGACGCCCCAGAAGATCCGACAGGGAGAGCTTTTCAGTTTATACTGCATGGTTACTGGGGGTATCCCGGGCTTTTGCTTGATGTTGGCAGAGGATCTGTACAAGATCAAGGCCAAGGCAAAGGGAGACATCTGCTACGGAGGGCTTGTCACCCACATCACTAGTTATCAGGACATGGATCTCAGCGCTTGCATGATGGTGGCGGCTGCCAAGCCGCTTGGGTTGCAGGAGATGATCACTCGATGGATTCTGGTTCCCCAAGGTCTGACTACACCGTACGTGGCTATGCCGTGGGAGCTGACTGCACCACATGGGATCAGGTGGTCTGCCCAGTTTATTATTTTTGACCCACATTATTGGCAGACCGCTTGGGCTCCACTAATGGAGGATTACAAAGAGGCAGCAGCTGCCCCAGCTGAGGAGGAGGCAGATGATGAGGAGACAGTTGATGAGAGAGAGGGTGGAGTCCCGATGGATACAGGGACAGATACTGCAGGGACGAGCGCACCAGTTATAGATCTGGATAATGAGGATACTGAGCTTGCACCTGCTACTTCACCAGTGAGACCTACTAGGCGTAGGACATGCCGACACATAGATTCAGAGGCTCACAGTTGGATCGACGACCTGACGGATCAGGTTATTGATTCATATGCTGCTTTGTCACTGGATATCCGCGAGATGCAAGAGCGGCAGCATTACCAGCACATGATGGCCCAGATCCAGTTTGAGCACATCATGGGTTACCCGTTCGACCCGTCCCAGTATCCGTATGTGCCACCACCGGATCGTGACTACTGAGAGCTGCAAGATTTTCTTTTCTTATTTTTATGCAGTTCAACATATTATCCGGTGAGTACTTTTTCCTTAGACTTATTTTGACCCACTGGGACAGTGTGTCCCAAGTATGGGGTATTTGTGTATTACTTGACAGTTATTTGATGTATGACTCTATTTGACCGGATATTTATATTTATGCTTCACTTTTGCATCTATGTGTTTATATGAGATTACATGCATACTTACAGGTTATTTGATTGAAAAAAACGTCGAAACTGAAAGAAAACTGGTTTAAAAAAAAAATTTGACCTCGACCGGTGGAGTTCTGGCCGAACGAGGTGTTTCACCTCGGTTGACCTAAGAACACCTTGACCGAGGTGGGTTAACTGAGAGTTTTCGAAACGATTTTTGTGCTTCTTATCTGGATATGATCTCAGTGAAGATCTTGTTTACTGACTGGTTTTGAAATTCTTTGTGTTTGAAAGGTTTTATAATATGTTTAAGTTGCTAAATGCTTTGTTTGAAATTATTGGCATGTTTAATACTTTGTTTTTATCCAAATTATGTTGAATTTGAAGGTTGACACCACAAGATAAGTTCTCTCACTTTCTTCCTGGAAAGACCAAGGCAATTCATTCTTCTCCCTTCTTCTTCTTGATCATGCTTAACCCCTCATATACATTTTGCCTCCCTTTACCTATCCGGGAATCTGGAAGCAAGCGAAGTGGTGAAAGCAAGTGAAGTTAAAGTTGAGAAGTTGGCTGGAAGTGAAAGTGTTAGAAAGTAATAATAGGTTTGGGGAAGTCAATCATGAAGATGAGTAACTCGGCACCATTCACATAGCCGGGTGTTTGTGTCTTGCCAAAGTCGGATTGAGCGATATTCTTAACGGGTCATGGTATGTGCATCAAGGGTTTGATGCATCTCAAGAAATTGATGATTGCTGATTTCCTAGGCTTCGGTTATTGTGCACCTCTGTCCATGCATCCCAAAAAGTAAAGTAAAAAGAAAAAAAAGTGTGAGATAAGCAAAGCTTATTGGTGGAAGTGAAGTTCATCCTTTTCCCGGATTCTAGCACCACATTACCTTACATACATCCCTACCCTACACGTTTCTTGACCTTTCTTTTGGGAAGCCCTTGAGACCTTGAGCTTGTTGATTGACTTAGTGGTTTAAACTGGATTATGCATTATTAATTTCGATAATTATGACTTATTATGCATTCTATGATTTTATGCAAAGATGAACAACTTTTGTTATATTTATAAAATGTTTTGATCATATTTTGATTTTAAATTCCATGAAGTATTCTCTTAGAGTGATCTATGATTGTTGCGCACCATAAAAATGTTTTTGAAAGACTTTTCATTGATTTTCTTGACTATTAATCCATTCTATCTTGTCTTTTATATGCGGAACTTGCTTGGGGACAAGCAAGGGCTAAGTATGGGGTATTTTGATAGCATGAATTATAGTCTATATTTTGGGGTTTGTTTGAACGTTTTATCTTCAATAATCTGCATGTTTGTATGTATAATATGTGATTATATTACCATTTCATCTACTTTTGCAAGAATCGAGGTCTACACCTAGTTTTGTTGTAATCGTAGGTAAAATGGCATGTTTTGCATCGAAAAGGAGCAAAAGGAGCTATGGAGTCATTGGAGCTACATTCAGGAACATAAGGAACCATCCAGGAAGCATAGCCATGGATTTAGGATTCACTTTGGACCAGATTTGATAGATTTCACATTTAGTTGTGACTCACCTCGGTTGACCACAGATTCACCTCGACCGAGGTGATCCAGAGAATTCGACTCGACCGAGGCGAACACCTGGGACGCGGCGAGAATACTTTATTCTTGGCTGAGATCTTTTATCTTTGGAAAGAGATCTTATATATTTGGGCTTGGCTCCTGGAAGGAAGAAGATATGCTAGATCATATATTTTACCTATTTTTATGGGAAGAGATCTTTCTAAGATATCTTATCTTTGGAGAGTTATTTTCCTATAAAAAAGGGTTGGATTTCCACAAATCCAAGAGCCCGCTTACACCGATAGCACGCAGCAGCCATACTCCAGTTGGGAGATTTTGAAGAACCTTTTTGAAGATTGAAGAAGGAAGATTGTAGCTTTCATAGCTTTTTGAAGGGTTTTTGTAAGATTATCTTAGATTCCCTTCCTTGTTGTCTTGCCTTGTTGGATTTCTATCCAAGGAACGCTTTTGTTGTGATATTTGATTCAGTTATTGAAGTCTTTTCATTAAATTCTTCTTGTTCAAATATTCACCTTCTTCCCATATATTTGATTATTGCTTTTATGATGATGAGTGGCTAATTTCCTTGTGTGATTCTAGGGTGATTGGCTGAAGGTTGTGGGAAAAACAATGATAGAATGATCTTGATCACAGTAGGACCCTGAAAGTTTGAGTCTTTTAACCTTAACCCTAAGCATCTCGCTCAGTCGATGAACATCTCGGCCGGGGTGGAATTTGGCTGACCGAGGTGACTTATCTGATCCAAAACTGAGAGTTAAGTGTTAGAGTTTGCCAAATCCTATTCTTATTACACCTTTCCTGGTTCAATGCAAGCCTAGGATGAGACTTACCCGGTAATTCCTTAGTTTGTATACCTAAGATCATAAGTGTAGGTAATAAAGGTTTATCCTTTATTGGGGTTTGTGTGTGCTTTCATCCCATCTTTGTGAGTTAGCCTGAGACTTACCCGGTAAAGGTTGATTCTATTCCCTTAGATGGTGTGTTAGTTTGAGGTTATAGTTCTTTATCTTAATTCCTTGAGACTTACCCGGTAATAGGAGTTACGGCTTAGGATTAGTGAGTAGTGAGACTTACCCGGTGATCTATTCCACTTTAGTAACACCTTCCCCATGCAAAAACCTCAGCTTTATCCGCTTATCTTTATATCTTGAGTTAGAACCACAACTAGATGCTTTAATCCCTAGAATTGCATATTTCCTTTACTGACTTCTATATCATCTTTGATTATTTTGATCACCTTTTGTGGTTAGTATTTACATAAGCATACCGTAATTGGACTTTGTTTCACAAAGTCTCTGTGATCGACCCCTGGAATTTCTCGCTTTTTACTACGATTGACCCGTACACTGCGGGTTCGCATCCTTGTTTTAAGCTTACATCTAGGGTTATAAATTTAAAGCTTGCACACACCGTTTGGAGCGAACACTTGTTCAAGGACGTGCAGAATTTTGTGGTAGCTTGTGATGCTTGCCAAAGGACGGGCAACATCTCAAGGAGGAATGAGATGCCCTTGAATAACATACAAGAGGTGGAGATATTTGATGTTTGGGGTGTTGACTTCATGGGGCCATTCCCCTCTTCATGTGTCAACCTCTACATTCTATTGGCGGTAGACTATGTGTCGAGATGGGTGGAGGCAATCGCCTCTCCCACAAATGATGCCAAAGTTGTGGTGCGGTTATTCAACTGAGTCATCTTCCCTAGATTTGGAACACCAAGAGTGATCATAAGTGATGGAGGGAAGCATTTCACCAATAAAAACTTTGGGACACTTTTGGCTAAGTATGGGGTGACTCATAAGGTGGCAACACATTACCATCCCCAAACTAGTGGCCAAGTGGAGATCTCCAACCGGAAGATAAAGGGGATACTTGAGAAGACGGTTTCTAGGACGAGAAAGGATTGGGCTATGAAGCTCGATGATGCTTTGTGGGCTTATAGAACCGCTTTCAAGACACCGATTGGCACCACTCCCTACAAGCTAGTTTATGGCAAGTCTTGCCACCTTCCGGTGGAGATGGAGCATAGGGCGTATTGGGCCATAAGGTGGCTGGATTTTAACCTTAAGGAGGCCGGTGAGAAGAGGTTGCTAGACATGAACGCTCTTGAGGAGATCCGGTTGGATGCCTATGAAAACGCCCGGATCTACAAGGAAAGGACCAAGCGTTGGCATGACAAGCATCTCATCCCAAAGGAGTTGAGTGAAGGCGACCTTGTCCTTCTCTTCAACTTGAGGCTGCGGCTCTTCCCCGGAAAGCTAAAGTCAAGATGGACGGGTCCTTATGTGGTGAAGAAGATCTTTCCCCATGGAGCGATTGAGATAGGAGGGGAGCATTGTGGAGATTTTAAGGTGAATGGGCACCGGTTGAAGAAGTATATCCCGAGAGCTCCGGTGGATATGATTGCGCCACTTCACCTTGAGTGAGACGCCCCCGAATTTTGTCAAGCTAATAACCTTAAAGAAGCGCTTAATGGGAGGCAACCCATTGTTAGATATCTTTCCCTTTTCGTTTTTGTTTTGGTTTTCATTTTTCTGGTTTTGTGTGTTTTTGTGTGCTTTGTGTTTGTGTGCTAGAGTCTTGGTAACATGGAGACCTTGCAAGGCATGAGTTGAAGATGATGATCCCATATCAAATATGGGTGGAGCGGACGTGGGACTTAGACGGCTAGCGGTGCTTAGCGCGGGTCCCGACGCCATAACGAACACCTTGAGCTCTCTACCACCTTTGATTGATCATCCACCATCACTCCACATGAGTGAACCAAAATACCGAAGCAAAACCATTTTAGATTGTGAGGACCTTCTTTCACTCTTCTTTACTTCATTTACACATTGCGGACAATTTGTTTCTAAGTATGGGGTGGGGTTTTCATGATCACTTGCATGATTAGCATCTAAGATAGTTTAATATTGTCACATGTTTCTTTAGCTTTTGCATTGTACATACATATTTCGAAAATTCCAAAAAATCAGAAAATTAAAAAAATTTAGTTATTCTAAGTTTGGGTTTGACCCTTATGATGAGATTGTCTTGTGAATTGGCTATGGATGGCCTTATGTGTTGAACGGATGTATGCATATGTGGAATTGAAGTACATGTCTTGAATCCCATGTATGAATTGTGATCATGATGTTTGCCTTGATTGGATTGAGGATTGATGGTCGAAATTACATGCTAGTTCTTGCGCATCATTTAGGAGTGATTAAGGCAATTCATCTTTCTCTACTTCTCATCTTGATCATGTTGTTTGAGCACCTCAATTGATATAAAATATGACCTCTTTTGACCCATTCGGGAATAGGAGCATGCTAGTGTGTTGATGTGTGTGAAAAGCAAGTGTGGGGTGAAGTTGTTGATGAATGAATATGGTGAATGAAGTGTTGAATTTGTTGTGAAAAGTGTAGAAAAAAATATAGGTTTGGGGACTTTGGTTTTAATGACGAGTAACTCGGCACCATTCACATAATCGGGTATTTGTGCCTTGCCAAATTCCGATAAACCGAATGTCCTAACGAGCCTTGGTATGTGTGCCCGGTGTGAGGTGCCTCAGAAAAATCCCGAGGTCCGCTAATCACCAAGGTTTCGGCTTTTGTACACCAATGTCATTGCCTCAAAAATAAGTGAATGAAAAAGAAAGTGAAAAAGAAAATAAAACAAAGAAAAGATGGAGAAAATATACACTTGTGGTGAAGTTGATAAAAAATGAAATTGTGGAGTTAGTACCTTTCCCGGAGTAGCATCACATGACCTAAAAATTCCCACTATTCACAACGTTTATTAGCCTCTTCTTTCTTAAGTCCTTGTGACCTATTTGCATGTGTGTAAGACTTAGTGATCTAGATTGGATATACTCATGATCATCTTGACTTCTTCATTTTCACCTTGCATGCATGCTTTTGAGTTAAGTATAATTGTCTTTCCATGCCTTCATCCGTTTGATGCATGATTGCTTGTCCAATGCCATGAAACATGACTATGAAGGTTATCCAATATTAGAAGCACAATTCCAAAAAGATTTTGTTGTTTTTCTGCATGCATAAATCATGTCATCTCTTAGTCTATAGTTGGGTCTTGCTCGGGGACGAGCAAACCTTAAGTATGGGGTATTTTGATAACACGATTAATGACGTTAGTCTAGGCATCTATTTAGATAGTTTTTCCCGCTATTCATGCACAGTTTGGCATTAGTTTATGACGTTTACGTTCAATTCATGTATATTTGTCGAGATAGACGTCTACACGGACTTTTGCATGTTTTGTAGGTATTTTGGGAGCTTTTGGAGCTTAATCGATACATTTGAGGATCGTTCCTCGTGATGATACACTTTAGAACTCATTAAGGAGCAAGCTAGGTGCTAAGGAGAACACATAGGACCATGTTGGTGCATGACTTGCACCAACTCATGGCTCAACGATCAAAAGAGGGCTGAAATACCAAAACCACGGGCGTGGAATTGGACCGTGGTTTCCTCTGCACAGCTGTGACAGCAGTCCCACGATCTCCATAACCGACTCTAGCCCTTGATGGAGAATAAAAGGTGGTCCTGCAGGCTGTTGAGGGCTGACCCCATCATTCCATTCTCTCCCACACTCTCACACAACACACCATTGGATTGGAGCTACTCTAGGAGGAGAAGAAACACTCTCATTTGGAGAAGAAGAATAAGAACACTAGTTTCATAGTTTTCATAGTTTTGGAGTGGATTTTGAGTGAGATTTGTTGAAGACATTTGCAAGGGTTGTAATAAACGATTTGAACCTTCATTTGAAGGGTTGTAAGTCCTTCTTGACATTTATTCAGCTTGTTTTCTTGTTCTACTTGTCATATCTATCTTTCATTTCATACTCTTGCTAATGGAAGCCATGGATGTATGCTTGTTGAGTTTGATTGTTAAGATGCATGTTGTTGGCTAAATAGATGCGATTCTAGGATAAGGGAATGATGGTTATGGCTTGGACTATGATAGAATGGACTTAATGTATCTTTGGATGATTTGCTTGCTCGTACTTAAGTGTTATTAGAAATCACGGTTTGTTCTAGCCAGACCACTGCCGTGGAATGACATGAACTACCGGTGGTTTGCTTCTGTAATGCTTGTATTACTGAATCTGCATGTTAGGATGTTAGATTGTTGAAATTCTAGTGTTTGTTATGCTTAATCTAGCCTAGGGTGACCTAATGCTAGCAATCTAAGTGAGGAAAGAGACCCACCCGGTGATTTCCAATCTTAAGTACCGAAGATGATGAACTCTAGGTAGTAATGAGCCTCATAAGCCGCTATTGGATTGAGTGTGCTAGGATTGATGTTTAGGACTTGTCTTCCCGAGACTTACACGGTAAGTAGAGGTTAGATCCCTAGATAGCAATCCGGTTAGTGTAGATTTTCCGACCTTAGGTTCCTAGAGACTTACCCGATAATAGGACCTTAGTTGCGGGATTAGTGGATCATGAGACCTACCCGGTGATTGGTTCCATTTGAGAAACACCCTATCCCACATATTATAGCTAGTCCAAGGATGATTAGAAGCTTGAGTCCAATGCCATAACCGGAATTTCTAACCCCTAAAATCCGCTTTTCTCTCTTTGATTACCTATCTCGTGTTTGTGTTTTCTTATTTGTGTTGCTAGGTTAGTTTGTTTTTATGCTCTTGCATGATTTGTGATCCTTGATTGATCACCACGAAACCATTCCAAAAACATTTGTGCTACACATTTGTGTTGCTAGGTTAGTCACTATTTGATTCAATTTCACCTTAGTCTTTGTGTTCGACCTCGGAATACTATCCTTACTACAAAACGACCCATACACTGTGGGTTCGCTAGGAGTTAGGAAAAATATATCGAGTATAAATTTAAGACTTTTGTGCTACGCATTCTTAGCATAACACAAAGCTCCTATTACCGGGTAAGTCTCAAGGTACTAAGGAAAGGAATTATAATCTCAAACCAACATACCACCTAAGGGAATAGAATTAACCTTTACCGGGTAAGTCTCAGGCTAACTCACAAAGATGGGATGAAGGCACACTCAAACCCCAATAAAGGATAAACCTTTATTACCTACACTTATGATCATAGGTAAACAAACAAAGGAATCACCGGGTAAGTCTCATCCTAGGCTTGCATTGAACCAGGAAGGGTGTAATAAGGATAGGATTTGGCAAACTAGAACACTTAACTCTCAGTTTCGGATCAGAAAAGGTTCACCTCGTTCAGTCAAGTTCCATCTCGGCCGAGATGTTCATCAATTGAGCGAGGTACTATAGGGTTAAGGTTAAAGGCTCGAGCTTTCAGGGTCCTGGTGGGATTAAGATCATTATATCATTGTCTTTCCCACAACATTCAGCCAATCACCCTAGAATCGCATAAAAAGCTTAGTCAATCATCATCATGATAACAATAATCAAATATATGGGAAAGGAATGAATATTCGAACAAGTAAACCTTAAGAAAAAGGCCTCAATAACAGAATCAAATAACAACGAATCAGCGTTCCTCAAATCACAAATCAAACAAGACAACAAACCAAAAGGGAATCTAAGAAAGTCTTACAAACTCCCTCTAAAGCTAACTCCAACTATGAATCCTTCCTTGATTGATCTTCAATCCTTCAATCCTTTCTTCAAATCTTCCAGAAAATCTCCTAATTGCTGGGTATTCTCAGCCTCCAAGCATTGCTTGAACTTGTGGAAAATCCAACCCTTTATATAGGAGAATTATCTTCCAAAGATAATAATATCTTAAAAAGATAATTTCCTTTAAAATATATCCAAGTCTCCAAAATAGATCTCCCAAAAATAAGATCTTCCTTCCAGAAATCCAGCCCAAAAATACAAGATATCTTCTTTCCATAATTAAAAGATTTCAGCCAAAAATATGGATCTCGCTGGCGGCAGGGTGTTCGTCTCAGTCGGGATGCTCCTCAAGATCACCTCGGTCGAGGTGACACTGTAGCTGATCGAGGTGAATCTCAACTGAATGTGAAATCTCAAATCTGGTACAAAGTAAATCTTCTTCATTAATTCCATGCTTCCTGAGTTCTCCTTTAAGCTCCAGAATGTAGCTCAAATGACTCATTAGTTCCATAGCTCCATTTTAGTCCAAAATGTGCCATTTTACCTACATTTACATTGAAACTAGGTGTAGACCTTGATTCCCGTAAAGGTAGATGAAACAACAATATAATCACATAATATACATCCATACATGCAGATTATTGAAGATAAAACGTCCAAACAAGTCCCAAAATATAGACTATAATACATGCTATCAATTACCAAGGGCCAGAACACAACCCGACACAACTTGAAACCCTACCATATATTAAAAATAGTATATTGTACGTTAACAATAAAAGTATAATCCTTTAACTCGTGTTGTATATATTCATTGTAAAATTCAAAACGGGTAAGATATAACGTTGAGGGTTGCATCGCACATGCATGTTAAACAACTAGGTTCTATTCTAAAATCAAATGATAATAAGAGTTGTAGCCAAGACACTTGACGACATGTCTTAAGGCCGGATAACCCATCAAATGTCTTAAGACCGACAAACCCAATAAGTTAGGATCTGCAAAATAAAAATAGTCTAATACCATATGTAATTTCTGACGGGTCGTATATAATGTAAAGGATTTCATTGCAGTCCGAGCACATATTTGCATTGGACTCAAGGCCAACACATAAGTCTAACAGGACTTCAAACTTAAATCAATTGACAATAGCAGTAATTCACCAACCTTATATATTAAGCCCGTTATACTCTTATAAAAAATTTGGAACCATTTTAACCGCGTACTCCACATAGTCACTCTACCCCATTAAGTTATGTACATGGGTTTGTTTGAGCTTTTTTCCCATATAAACATCACCAATATTACATCTCTAATTTTCTCAAATTCAAACAAGGTGAATTTAGTTGAGAATATCCATTTTTATTTGAGTCAAATAACAAATTCAAGTATCTTTCCAAAAGTCTCTGTGTTATAATTTTATTAAAGTTCCATGCGGTCAGAGTATGAGCGTACTTTTAGAGGGTGTAATGATTTTGTTAGTTCAACACGATCGTGGATATATGAAAGAAATTCAATGACTCATGTTTGAGTTTAAATATGAGATTTTCAATGTTATTTTCAGGAATTTTTTTGTAGGTTTTTCCGGCCCTTACCACTTCCTCCACTTTGACTTCATTCTTTTCCCTCTAGTGTTTCTCTCAAATTGGTTACGTGTGTTTCACGTTCTTAAGAATTTGATGTTGTACTTTGTTATTTAGATTTGTTTCTTTGATTTAGGCAGTTTGACCATTTTCGATTTATATAACATCTCGATGCATTAACAAACTCAAATCTATTTCCCATAGGAAATATAATAATATTACATAGAAATGGGGTTCTTTTGTAATAAAGGCTTTTAGCCAACAAAATTGTAACAACCTTCAGTTGGAATGCATAAATGCTTGTAAATTCTCATGATTCAATATATGCTTTCTAGTTCATTCTGCTTCTTAACATGGAATCAGAGCTGCGACTCTCGGTTCTTACCTTTTACTCAATTAAACACATAACCTACACACAATAAATCCTCAAACTTTTTTACAATCTAGCCTTCTTTTCTTCTTATATAATCCATGGAAAACAAAAGGGAACCTGGATATGATAATCTCACAATCAATCCAAAACTGGAGCGAAACACAAATAACAATGTTAATGATCCATTGTCTTTGGCCAATTTTGATAATCTTGGAATGCAACTCATTTTGATTTTGTTCAATGGATCCAACTTCACATCTTGGATGAGAAGCATTCAAATGGCAATAGGAGCTAAGCAGAAACTTGGATTTGTTGATGGATCTTGCAAAAACCTGTTGTTGGACATGGAGACTAACTTACTCAATGAATTTTGAGCCGATTACATGATTAGGTGTTGGATCCTACATTCCATAAAGTCAAAGCTTGTTGAGTAGTTCACATATGTCGAATCTTTGAAGGAGCTTTGATATGACATCATCAAGAGATTCGAGGTATCAAATGCTCCCTTAATATATCAGATCCATACAGATTTTGCCTCTTTAAAGCAAGATATTGCTACGATTGTTATATACTATTGGTCCATTTGGGGATCCCTAGTTTATTAGGGTGTTAAGTTGAAATTGAAGTTGAATATGAAGATGAAGTTGAAAAACGAGGATGAAGATTAAGGAGATGAAATAAAAGGAAGGGTATTATTATGGGTATGAAGGAAATTATTATGGGTAAAATTACGAAAATGGGTATGGGATATATTTTTTTGAATATGACACGTGAGCTATCACGTGATAGTAGTGAACATATTTCATTCTTTGATTCTCCAACACTCCAAAACTGCAGCTCAATTCTTCGTTCTTCGTCAAGGCTGGAGGACGGCGTTCACTACATTGCTCAATCAAGATTTCATAAAACTCATAACCCTTATCTTATTCTTGCTTCTCGCTACTCCATGGTAGAGATTACATAAGCTATCTCCTTCATCTCTTTGTTTTCCTTGTTACAATTACCCTACGAAAAAATAAACGGAAACCCGGTACCGACCATCATCTTTAAAGACCAACCTTCTTACTTCCATGCCTTCATTTTGGGCTTAAACTTTGCCTTCTGTGGAGGAGTTATCACCATATCCATCAGACACTTGTACCCCAAAATTGCAGTTTTCTGTAGATATTTCTTGTTGTTGTCGATAATCATGGCAGTCGGAATCTTCGCTTGCTTGGTCGTTCCATGGGCTATGACTTCCCTTTTCAACCAAGCTTCGTTGGTTGTCACTGCTTGAAATCAGCGACTTTGGTTTCTTGTAGAAGATTGTTAGCATGAAATATTGTGATATTTTAGATACGCTTTCTAGATGTATTTCATCCATTATAGTGTTCATTGATAAAGCATTGAAGTAATTGTGAGCTAGTTTGTCTATATTGTCGATATAGAGGTCTACATAAGCTTTGTGTTGATTGTAGGCGAATAAGAGCTAAAACCGAACGAATTATGAGAGGATGGAGATGGATTGAGCATATCCAAGGATTGAGGACACCACAAAGAAGCCAATGAAGATGCTAGGATGAGGAATGACACGAAACAAAGGGAATTACGAGCAACCTATGCTTCCACGCTCTAAAATACGGCCGCAATGAAGTCCACGCTCTAAACCACGGCCGTGGAACTTGGCAACATGAGCGTGGAGCATTCCAGAGAGTTACACGGTATAAAGTACGGTCGTGGAAGTTGTGAAGAACCGTAATCCAATTCCACGCTCTAAACCACGGGCGTGGAATTCCATAAAACCGTGATTTAGGCAATCTTTTGACGAATAAAATATAGACACATTGTCTACACACATGGGCCGGACACTTATTCTATATTTCCCTATAAAAGGACTGAAGGAGGGAGATTTCGGCACCTTCGCTTACGCTTGCTTGCACGTGCCTAGGGTTCCAGTGGGACGTGCGGAGATTGCCATTTTGCAACGGAGATTTGCAAAGGCTTGAAGGTTTGGAAGTTGCGCTTTGTCCTTAGGTTTGATTAGAAGACGGATTGACATCCCGCTCTTCGTTCTTATCAAGGATTGTGATTGGTTTGTGTTATTCCAAATCTGATATACATCATTACCTTTGTTTGTGGATTTGAGATTGATTTAAAGTTTATTGAAGGTTTTCGAAGGTTTTCATCTTTCATTCTTCTTAATCTTGAATTTGATATCATAATGACTGTTGTTGGCTAAAACCCTTTAGCAATTCTAAGGTGAAGGGTTGATAGTTGTGGCTTAGATGATGATAGATCGATCGTAAACAGATTGGACCCTGAGAGTTAGAGAGATTCCGCCGACGAGCCATAATCACGGCCTGTTCTTGAGGTTCCACGGCCGTGGAACTCAAGATCCACCCGTAATTTACCCTAATTTACGAACTTTGCTTTTACTTTGATCCAAGGTTAAAGATTAGCTTTAATCTAGTCTAGGTTTACCCTTTTCTAGGTAGTATTGAAGCTTCAACAACCTCTACTTCGATTTCGAGTGTCACAACCTTAATCAGTTTAGTTTGTCTTGATCCTTGAGTTACAAGTTTGGGTATTTGAGATTAATTCTTGTCTTTAGATCCTTTCTATACTGAAGCCTCAACAACCTTTATAGAGAGCATCTTTAGATAAGTCATATAAAGCCTTGGAACTTCACCGTACATTGCTTTACCTTAGTATACCTTTGCAACTCTTAACTTTGTCCTTAGTTCTTTAGTATATCTTGAATCGATTGCCACAATTAGATACTTGGATCTTTAGGGTTGTTGTTTTCCCAATATTTGCAAAGCTTCATACATTTACTTGCTTGACGATTTATAACTGGATTTAACCCCCCAAATCCCTGTGTTCGATACTCTGGACTTCTTGCTTAACTACGTCGATCCGTACACTGCGGGTTCGCTTGCTTGCTTTCTAGTTTTATAAATTTAAGACTTATTTGCACGCACTCTAAGTGGCGAACAAGTTTTTGGCGCCGTTGCCGGGGATTTTGTCTAGGCCGAATTCGGTTGCCGGTTGTCAAGCTTGGGAGCTTAGCTCTTGTTATTTGATATCTCTTGTGAGTGATATTTGCAGGTTACTTTAGGTTTATGCGCAGGTCTAGGAACAACACGGACCTTTTACCTCTTGATCAAGAACTTGAGAAGACTTTGAGGAAGAAGCTCAAGGAAAGAAAGATGGCTGAAGAAAGAGAACGAGATTACCAAACGGAGTTAGCGGAATCCTAAGCTCAACTTAGATGGAGCGAGAGGACTCGCAAGGAGGAATCGGAGCGTCATCAATCGAAAGTTGACGATCTTACGGATATGATATTTCAAATGAGGGTGGAATTAAGGGATCTTAAGAAGAAGAAGAGCAGGAAATCGTCAAGATCGGTTAGAGCCTATTCATCCGACGAGGATAGCGACTCTTCCATGCCACCACTAGAAGACATTGATCCGACGATCAATGCGAACCCATTTGCTCCACAGGCAGCCGCCAACCGTCGTGCTCCAGCTGGGAATGCGAGAGCTGCTCGTGTAGATGGAGAGCCAAGGACTCTTGGCCAAAGGATGGATCCCATTCAGCAACCACGCTGCCTAGGTGTGAACTTTGATGTTGATGATATGCAAGGGTTTAGCTTCAACCCACAAGTTATCACCATCGTTCGCCAAAATCAGTTTGGAGGAACGAGTGCTGAATCTCCACATCAACATTTACAAAATTTTGAGGTCATGATGGAGACAATGAAGCCAAAGAATGCAACCACCAACAACTACAAGATCAAGCCATTCTTCTTCTCTTTGAAAGGGAAAGCTTTATCTTGGTATCAAGCTCTTCCAAATGGGAGACTTAACACATGGGAGAATCTTTCCGCGGAATTCCTCACCAAATTCTTTCCGCCATCCAAGACGGCGGAGTTGAGAGGTAAGATTAATGCGTTTTCTATGAGATCTAACGAAAGTTTGTTTCAATCTTGGGAAAGATTTCAGGACTTATTATTGGATTGCCCACACCATGGCATTTCAAAGTTGGGTTTATTGGAGATATACTATAAGGGGCTGGATGTAGAAACACAATTCAAGCTCCAATCCCTTTCATGTGGTACATTCATGGACATGAGGGAAGATGACGCTTGGGACTTCATTGAGAAGCAAGCCCGAGTCATAGAAAAGTATTCTCACCGGAAAGTAGAAGCAAATCAAGTGGAGCAAGGAGCAAAACTATCACAAGCCGCTCAAACTCAAATCTTTTCTCTCAATACCGAGATTAAAGAGTTGAAGGAAGCCATTAAAACAAACTTCCCAAAGCAAAAGGGACAAGATGTGGGTTATTTGGGAAACAACAATAACCACAATGGGAATGAGAATACAAATCGCAACAACCGGAACAACAACCGGAATAATTGGAACAACAACAACAACCGGAATAACGGCTAGAATAACAATAGGGGTTCAAACAACAACAATTGGCGGTCCAACCAACAACACAATTCCGGTAATTCTTATCCCAATTCAGGAAATTCACTAACTCCACCTTCTTCTTCTTCCATTCCCTTGAAAAGCCAGGAACAAGCATCTAATAGCGGAAGCACTTCGGGGAAAGAAAAGTCCGATCCCATGTTGGAAACAATCTTGGGAAAGCTTCAAGGATTGGAGACTCGCATCATCAAGGTCGATGATCACATTACTAAGGTTGATAAAGCCCAAAAGGTTTTAGAAAACCAAATGTTTAGTCAAGCTAAAGAAGTTCCTAGGAATCAAGGAAAACTTCCAGGAAAGACGGAGGATAACCGAAAGGGAAGGGTGATGGCAATCACAACTAGGAGAGGAGCAACAACCATCGACCCGCAGCCTAAGTTTGTAGAAGTCTCTGCCGAAAAGGAGAAAGAAAAGGGAAAGGAGAAGGAAGATGTCTACGTTCCTCCTCCAGCTTTCAAACCTCCCCTACCGTTTCCGCAATCTAGAGCAAGAGCGCGTCTAGACAAGCAATTCGGTAAGTTCATTGAACTCATGAGCAAACTACATATTAATATACCTTTCATTGATGCAATTGTAGGTATGCCAGCTTATGGAAAGTTCCTAAAGGAGATCCTCTCTAACAAAAGAAAATTAGAGGATTTTGGAGAGGTCAAGATGAGTTTGGATTCATCGGATCTCATCAAGACAATGAAGGAGAAGATGCCCCCAAAGCTGAAGGATCCGGGGTCATTTTGTATTCCCATAGGAGTGGGAGATGTCACATATGATGCATTATGTGATTTAGGAGCAAGCGTGAGCATCATTCCGCTTGCCTTATGCAGGAAGATCGGTTTAGGCGAACCTAAGCCGGTAAAAATGACGTTGTACATGGCGGATCGATCCATAACTCGTCCCGTCGGTATAGTTGAAGACGTCCCGGTCAAGCTTGGTAAGTTCTATGTTCCTATAGACTTTGTTGTGCTTGACATTCCTGCAGATAGTCCGGTCCCGATCATACTCGGAAGACCGTTTCTTGCAACATCCGGCTGTATAGTTGATTGCAAGAATGCTAGACTCGCCTTCGACATAGGAGAAGAAAAGGTTTATTCGTTCTCTCCACTTTGGTGAAGGAACCAGTTTTCGATGAGGATATATTCAACATCCATGACGAAGAGCTATCTAGAGAGGAGGTAAGTTCGATTCTCTTCAAAGATCCCTTACAGAAAGTTATTTCTATGAGCATTATCGATATAGGGGAAGAAGAGGAATACAATGAAGAAATTGAAGCCTTAGAGAAGCAAAAAGAAGTGTATGAAGAAGAATTTGAGAAACTCTATGATGGATTAGAAAACGTACGAAATCACGGTCAGTCGTGCTATTCCACGGCCGTGGAACCTACCAATATGACCTTAATCAGCTATTCAGAGGACTCCAGTAAGTTACACGGCCAAAACCACGGCCGTGGAACAAACAGAGGCACCGTAATTGACTTCCACGCCCAAAAGCACGGCTGTGGAGGGAACAAGGGAGCCGTAATTTTGGGTGAATCTGAAGGAGATTGTATCTTCTCCACCACTTCTCTTGACTCTTCTCCAGCACCTTCTACATCCTTAGACACTTCTAAGGAAGCATCGGATACTCCTCAAGAGACATTAGAGACTCCTATAGTGATGGAATTGAAGCCACTTCCTACACATCTAAGGTACGCATTTCTAGGACCTAATTCTACCTTTCCGGTAATTGTTAGTTCCGATTTGAGTATTGATGAATATAGTAAGCTCATGGTTGTTCTTAAGAAACATAGGAAAGCCTTAGGGTATACTGTAGAGGATCTAGTAGGAATCAAACCTTTACTATGCATGCATAAGATCCTAATGGAAGAAGACTTTAGAACTTCACGACAACCTCAAATGCGATTAAATCCGACCATGAAGGAGGTTGTCAAGAAGGAAATTCTTAAACTACTTGATGCAGGTATCATCTACCCTATCTCCGATAGCAAGTGGGTGAGTCCCGTACAGGTGGTTCCAAAGAATGGAGGAATGACGGTCATCACCAATAAAAACAATGAACTCATACTCACACGAACCGTAACTGGATGGAGGATGTGCATAGATTACCGGAAGCTAAACAACGCAACGAGGAAGGATCACTTCCCACTACCCTTCATCGATCAAATTCTTGAGAGGTTAGCACAACACTCACACTTTTGCTATCTTGACGGTTATAGTGGTTTCTTTCAGATCCCGATACATCCGGACGATCAAGAGAAGACCACATTCACGTGTCCGTGGGGAACGTTTGCGTATAGGAGGATGCCGTTTGGGCTTTGCAACGCCCCAGCCACCTTTCAAAGATGCATGATGGCTATCTTTTCGGAGTAAATAGAGGAGATTATGGAGGTCTTTATGGATGATTTCTCCGTTTATGGCTCTTCTTTTTATAATTGTCTTTCTAACCTTGCTCTTGTATTACAAAGGTGTGAAGACACTAACCTAGTTCTTAATTAGGAGAAGTGTCAATTTATGGTGAAAGAAGGCATTGTATTAGGACACTTAGTCTCTAGTAGAGGGATTGAGGTGGATAAAGCTAAGATAGAGACAATAGAAAAGCTTCCTCCCCCAACTTCGGTGAAAGGGATAAGAAGTTTTCTAGGACATGCTGGATTCTATAGGCGTTTCATAAAGGATTTTTCCAAGATATCAAAACCGCTCACTAATTTATTAATGAAGGATGCAGTTTTTTATTTCTCGCAGGAATGCTTAGATGCGTTTAATATGATTCGGGGAGCTCTAATCTCAGCCCCGATTATCCAACCTCCGGATTGGAATCTTCACTTTGAGGTTATGTGTGACGCAAGTGATGTAGCCATAGGGGTTGTGCTTGGGCAAAGAAAGGAAGGACGAACCCATGCTATCTACTACGCTAGCAAGACGCTAGATGAAGCGCAGCTCAACTACGCCACTACCGAAAATGAATTTTTAGCAATTGTATATGCATTTGAAAAGTTTCGCTCTTATCTTGTAGGTGCTAAGATGATTGTGTACACGGATCATGCTGTGATCCGGTATTTGCTTGTGAAGAAGGATGTGAAACCAAGGCTGATTAGATGGATTCTTCTCCTACAAGAATTCGATCTAGAGATCCGTGACAAGGAGGGTTCGGAAAATTCTGTTGCGGATCATTTGAGTCGTCTACCACATCTAGAAGACGACCATCTACCTATAGATGACTCCTTTCCGGACGAGCATTTACACATCATAGAGGAGTGCATCGACATGATCACCAAAGGTAACGAACCATGGTTTGCTGATTTTGTTAACTATTTGGTTTGCCAGGAATTACCACCCGGATTATCCTACGCACAAAGAAAGAAGTTCTTTAAGGATGTTCGGGAATACTTTTGGAACGAACCTCTCCTCTTTAAGAGAGGTCCGGACGGCATCATTCGGCGATGTGTACTGGAATATGAGATGCAAAGTATCATCCGTCATTGTCATTCACTACCTTGTGGAGGACACGCTAGTTCGAACAAGACTAGCACTAAGGTATTGCAATCTGGATTCTTTTGGCCTACTTTGTTTAAAGATGTGCAAACCCTTGTTTCCTGTTGCGATGCTTGTCAAAGAACAGGGAACATATCTAGGAGGAACGAGATGCCTCTTAACAACATCCAAGAGGTGGAGATCTTTGACGTTTGGGGAGCAGACTTCATGGGACCTTTCCCATCATCTTGTGGAAACCAATACATACTTTTAGCGGTGGATTATGTTTCGAGATGGGTTGAAGCAATTACCTCTCCCACCAATGATGCCATGGTAGTGGTTAAGTTCTTTAACAAGACAACCTTCCCACGATTTGGGACACCACGGACTATCATTAGTGATGGACGTTCTCACTTCATTGCCCGACGTTTCGAAGCTCTTTTAGCTAAGTATGGGGTGACTCACAAGATCGCCACCTCTTATCATCCACAAACTAGTGGACAAGTGGAGATCTCAAACCGGGAGATTAAAGGGATCCTAGAGAAGACGGTTTCAAGGACAAGGAAGGATTGGTCTTTGAAGCTAGATGACGCATTATGGGCATACCGGACTGCATATAAGACTCTCATCGGAACAACACCATACAACCTTGTGTATGGGAAGTCTTGTCACTTGCCGGTAGAATTGGAGCATAAGGCGTATTGGGCAATAAAGTGGTTGAACTTCAGCATGAAGGAGGCGGGAGAAAAGTGTCTCTTGGACCTTAACGATCTTGAAGAACTTTGCTTGAACGCCTACGAAAACGCCAAGATCTATAAAGAAAGAGCGAAGCGTTGGCATGATAAGCATATCATCCCAAAGGACCTCAAAGAAGGAGATCAAGTTCTCCTCTTCAATTCAAGGCTTCGTCTCTTTCCAGGTAAGCTTAAATCTCATTGGACTGGACCTTATCTAATAAAACGTGTTTTTCCCCATGGTGCAGTTGAAGTATGGGGTGAAAAGGGCGGAAGCTTTAAGGTGAACGGTCAACGACTCAAGAATTATTCACCGGAACTCCAAGCTGAAGAGTTCGCGCCCACCGCACTCGAATAAGTGCGAATATGGTCTAGCTACAGACCTTAAACAAGCGCTTCTTGGGAGGCAACCAAAGGTATTGCACTTACGTTTTTGTTTTTGATTCATAGATTAGAATAGTTTAGACGTTTTTGTTTCGTTTTGCCTTCGATACCTTCCAGTATGTTCGTGTTTTTGGATGTAGGATCAGTGGAAGAGAAAGGGAGAAGGAAAGGTTTGAAGAAAATCGACGAAACTTGGACTTTAGCAGATTACAGAGAGTTCCACGGCCAAAACCACGGCCGTGACAGCTACAGTAACCGTAATTTGCAAAAGCCTGAGAAAAATCACCAAAACCACGGTTCCGTACATTTCCACGGCCGTGGAAACCCCCGAGTGACCGTAATTTTCGAAAAATTTTACGGCCACTATAAAAACCACGTTTCTTCACAAACACAACCAAAATCCCCAAATTCCACGCCCCAAAATCGCCAAAATCGTCCCCCTCTCTCAAATTCCCGTCCGTTAATCGTTTCGAACGATTCTTTGACCAAAAGTGAAGAAAATTCAATCACCTACAAGATCCAAGCAACGATTCGAGCAGCAAATCACCGGAGAAGACAGAATTTGGATTTTAAAATCCGAAAACCTAGGTTTTTTTATCTCTTCTCTCACTTTGTCGATTTGCCTTAGTTTTTGCAAGAATTTTTAGGAGAACTGATTGGAATTGGATTGAAATTAGTCTAGGGCTTCCATCTGTTGAATTTGGTGCAAATCTGTTAAGTTTTGAGAAATTTCGAACCGAATTACGGTCTTTGGACATTCCACGGCCGTGGTTTCTGAAGAACAGACCGTGGTTTAGAACAGAAACATGGACCTCGTTAGGAGAATGTCAAATAGGACAAAGAAGAGGAAAGGCAATGCTTCCTCCTCCTCTCAGGCACCCCCTAGTGAGGCAACACCACCACCATCACCCCCACCTCCTAGAATTCCTACAATCCATGAGGATTACCTCGATGCCTTAGAGAGGATCGAGAAGAGAGTGGTCATAGGACCTCGTTATCTGTTGCTTGAGGAGCTAGAGCCACTGAATGTGGTAGGGGATCTTACTTGGTTGTTGGATAGAGCAGGGTTGATCATCTTCTCCGCTATTCGGGAAGATGCATATGAGGAGATCACTAGGGAGTTTGTGATCTCATTTGAGCATAGTCACGTTGATAGGACCGTTTCTTTCCGGCTGATGGAGAGAAACTATGAGTTCTCGATTCGGGAGTTTGGAGCCCTCTTTGGGTTCCAAGAGACCTTCAATGGTCGATTCCCTAGTGGTGTGTACGCCAAAGATTTTTGGGAGGACATTGCTATGGTATACGCCAGCGAGGACCGTTGGCAACCTGCTGATATGAAGGCTAAGTTGATTTATCACTTAGCCTTGAAGATTGCCCACCGAGTGCTTTCTGAGTGTCTCTTCCCTAGGACGGAGACTCCTCAGAAAATCAAGACTGACGAGCTGTTTTTGCTTTATTTGTTGCATTGTAGGCCGGCTGACTGTGTCACCCTCTTAGCTTCTACTATGAGTAAGCTAAAGAATAAGAGGGCCGGCAATATTGGATACGGTGGGATGGTTACCCACCTAGCTAGGCAACTTGGTATCGACTTCTCCGCATACACCAAGATAGCTGCTAGACCTCTAGGACTCCAAAGCCTCATGACTAGAGGCATTATCTTTCCTAGACATAGAGGTCCACCTACCGCTGCCATGCCTTGGGAGGGTATAGGAGGTAGAGGGGTTACATGGCTTCCCGAGTATTCCATTATGGCTGGATGCCATAATTGGAAGGAGACATTCGCTGCTATACATGTGAATAGACTAGTAGCACCCCCTTACGTTCCCCCTGATCCACCCGTTGTAGAGGAGGAGGAGATGAGAGGAGATGATGAGTTTGAGGGAGGAGGTGAGGAGCACGATTATGGTACCTTCCCGGATCAGCCGGATGCAGTTCCCGACTTCCCTAGACACTCTCCTCGCCTCGCTAGAGCTTCTGGTTCTTCCTCTCGCCGCGCCAGCGTGAGTGAGAGGCCGACATGGATGGCGACCCCTCCTCAGTGGTACAGCACTCAGCCGGATTGGATGGGAGCTCCACCAGCTTGGCATGCCCAGCCACCACCCGCACCAGCACCGTCAGATGCACCAGCGTGGTATAGCCAGCCGCCGGGATGGTACGAGCAGCTGCAGGATTGGGCCACCGATCATTCCAGTAGAGTCGGAGCCTTGGAGATCCGCGTGGATGCTAGGGATGCACGAGCTGATGCGCATGACCGGATGATGAGAGACATTTACCGCCAGCAGTTTGGGCAGAACTATGATCCCGGCTTCTTCCCGTTTCCACCACCACCGGCACCCCAGTGAGGATGATGATGATCTACCACTTTAGCCCACTCCACCACCGTCTTGTGAGTTATTTTTCTTTCTTTCTTCTCTTTATTTTCTTTTTGAACATTAGGGACAATGTTTGTATCAAGTATGGGGTGGGGTGTGACTATTCGTTTGTAATAACTCTACTCACTTTGCTTACTTTGATTGAGAACACCTTGCATGTTTCATTCCATTGTTACACGTTTCATTATCGTATTGCATGAAAAAGCTTTTGAAAAACCCATAAAAATCAAAAAATTTTGAAAATTTTTTGCTTCTAAGGATTGAGATGATTTCTATGATAATCACTACTTGTGAATTGAGTTTTGATGACAATCGCATGCTTAAACAAATAGTAAATTGAAAAGAAATTGAATGAGTTACTTATTCCTCTTTTGCAAGTTTCATAATGTGAAGAATGTTACCTAAATCATATTGAGAAATCAAGGTTGAAATCACATGATAAGTTCTTATACTTCTCGTTGAAATGATTAAGGCAATTTGATTTTCTTTCTTCTTTCTTTGATCATTTAGCCCCTCAATGAAATAATGGCCTCCTTTACCTATCCGGGAATTTGGAGGAGTTGATATTTGGCATGTTTGATGTGGGAGGGCCATGAAAGCAAAATTTTTTCATTCAAAGAATAGAAAGAACTTATAGGTTTGGGGAAGTCAATCATGACGATGAGTAACTCGGCACCATTCACATAGCCGGGTGTTTGTGTCTTGCCAAAGTCGGATTGAGCGATATTCCTAACGGATTATGGTATGTGCATCAAGGGTTTGAGGCATCTCGCAAAATTGAGAACCGCCAATCTCCTAGGCTTCGGTTTTTGTGCACCTCTATCTATAACTCCAAAAGTAAAGTCGAAAAATTATGTACAAAAGAAGAGAGCAAAGCTCTAAGTTGAAAGTATTGCAAAACCGTAAGAGAAAAAGAAAAGAGTTAGTTATCCACTTTCCCGGATTCATGCACCACATTCCTTATAATCTCCTCTCCCTTTCCGCATTCTAGACCTTACTTGAAAGTACTTAAGATCAAGAGGATGTTATATGACCTGGTGATCTAAATTGAAGTTTCTTATGATTGATTTTGATAATGTTTGAAGGTTATGTTGCTTACATGGGAGTTTGATCAATTCATGAGTTTTCTTTACTCTTTAGTCTTTGGTTATGTATATGAGAGTCTTTTGAACGAATGAAGCAAGGTTTGAGAATGATCTATCGACTAGAAGCACATTTACTTAAAATATGTTTTGCTTTGAGAAGTGCATCCATATTTCATTCTAACTTGAGTTTAAAGCTTTTGAAAGACCTTGCTTGGGGACAAGCAAGTGGAAAGTATGGGATATTTTGTTAGCATGAAATATTGTAATATTTTAGGCACGTTTTTTAGATGTATTTCATCCATTATAGTCTTCATTGATAAAGCATTGAAGCAATTGTGAGCTAGTTTGTCTATATTGTCGATATAGAGGTCTACATAAGCTTTGTGTTGATTGTAGGCGAATAAGAGCTAAAACCGAACGAATTATGAGAGGATGGAGATGGATTGAGCATATCCAAGGATTGAGGACCCCACAAAGAAGCCAATGAAGATGCTAGGATGAGGAATGACACGAAACAAAGGGAATTACGAGCAACCTATGCTTCCACGCTCTAAAATACGGCCGTAATGAAGTCCACGCTCTAAACCACGGCCGTGGAACTTGGCAACATGAGCGTGGAGCATTCCAGAGAGTTACACGGTATAAAGTACGGTTGTGGAAGTTGTAAAGAACCGTAATCCAATTCCACGCTCTAAACCACGGGCGTGGAATTCCATAAAACCGTGATTTAGGCAATCTTTTGACGAATAAAATATAGACACATTGTCTACACACATGGGCCGGACACTTATTCTATATTTCCCTATAAAAGGACTGAAGGAGGGAGATTTCGGCACCTTCGCTTACGCTTGCTTGCACGTGCCTAGGGTTCCAGTGGGACGTGCGGAGATTGCCATTTTACAACGGAGATTTGCAAAGGCTTGAAGGTTTGGAAGTTGCGCTTTGTCCTTAGGTTTGATTAGAAGACGGATTGACATCCCGCTCTTCGTTCTTATCAAGGATTGTGATTGGTTTGTGTTATTCCAAATCTGATATACATCATTACCTTTGTTTGTGGATTTGAGATTGATTTAAAGTTTATTGAAGGCTTTCGAAGGTTTTCATCTTTCATTCTTCTTAATCTTGAATTTGATATCATAATGACTGTTGTTGGCTAAAACCCTTTAGCAATTCTAAGGTGAAGGGTTGATAGTTGTGGCT
Organism: Fagopyrum homotropicum; assembly: GCA_033239125.1. NCBI lineage: Eukaryota > Viridiplantae > Streptophyta > Magnoliopsida > Caryophyllales > Polygonaceae > Fagopyrum > Fagopyrum homotropicum. The sequence goes on along the minus strand of BSWB01000001.1, from coordinate 47,029,694 downwards.
TAGATGATGATAGATCGATCGTAAATAGATTAGACCCTGAGAGTTAGAGAGATTCCGCCGACGAGCCAGAATCACGGCCTGTTCTTGAGGTTCCACGGCCGTGGAACTCAAGATCCACCCGTAATTTACCCTAGTTTACGAACTTTGCTTTTACTTTGATCCAAGGTTAAAGATTAGCTTTAATCTAGTCTAGGTTTACCCTTTTCTAGGTAGTAGTGAAGCCTCAACAACCTCTACTTCGATTTCGAGTGTCACAACCTTAATCGGTTTAGTTAGTCTTGATCCTTGAGTTACAAGTTTGGGTATTTGAGATTAATTCTTGTCTTTAGATCCTTTCTATACTGAAGCCTCAACAACCTTTATAGAGAGCATCTTTAGATAAGTCATATAAAGCCTTGGAACTTCACCGTACATTGTTTTACCTTAGTATACCTTTGCAACTCTTAACTTTGTCCTTAGTTCTTTAGTATATCTTGAATCGATTGCCACAATTAGATACTTGGATCTTTAGGGTTGTTGTTTTCCCAATATTTGCAAAGCTTCATACATTTACTTGCTTGACGATTTATAACTGGATTTAACCCCCCAAATCCTTGTGTTCGATACTCTGGAATTCTTGCTTAACTACGTCGATCCGTACACTGCGGGTTCGCTTGCTTGATTTCTAGTTTTATAAATTTAAGACTTATTTGCACGCACGCTAAGTGGCAAACAAAGATCAAGGCCTTTCAAAGCCTATACATGGGATTTGTTCATGGTTTGTTCTGAAGCCGCAGTACAACCAAATGAAGCGCAACAATTTATATGCAACATGAAGTATGTGTAAAAAGAAGTATGTTTGTCAAACAAATCTTGGGTCACACAGTGTCAATATGTAGTCAATAGAATACGATATGAATAATTGTCTTAGTACTTTGCCTTTATTGTAAAACTAAACTCATTTTAAAATCATTTGCATATTTTGCTGCAAATTGACCCTTCAATTTGCCATGTCTCATCCAATTCATCTAAAGACATGCAATTCAACAACAAAGTTTTAGACAAAGCTACATAAGAGAGGCCATAATAACAACAAGTTAACAACAACATGAATTTTACACCTAAACATCAACAACCACCAAATGAAGTATCACTCAGATGATCTTTCTTTTCATTGATGATTCAAGTGTGTGTGTGTGTGTATATATGTGTGTGAATTTTTATGTGTACTATGCAAATAGGTAGGCTAAACTCACTGTAAAGTGTAGATAATGTGGTTGCCCGGCCGAATTATAGTCTCAATGTCAATTCGATATCCAAGCAGTCGATCTCAATTTGATTCATCTACAGGCATTCATTTCAACAAACCAATTCGAATGGAGTGCTCTACATTATAAAGACCACATCATCATCAATCAGCAAAATTTTAAGTTCTTCTCCACAACTAAAATAAATATGCAGATGAAGCAATTCAAGAGTGCAGCTCAAAATTACAATCAACGTCAATGATTAATCTGGATTAGATTTTCAATTTCAAACAAAATTAAATCAATTCTTATCAAAGTCAAAAGTGCAATTTTTTAAGGGTCCATCAAAATTTTCTAAGTTAGTGATGATATTCTGCAACATTTAAACAAATCCTTCTAAAATTATTAACGTGGAGGCCATATTAAACTCTAATTTACTTCAATACCCGTTATTATTTTATACCAGCTAATTTCGCTTAAAATTACATAGGGGGAGAGAAGAGTGTTGATTGAACTCGTGAAGAAACCTCAACAAGTAGTCAAGTAATGGACCTCAAACGATCAACGAGAGAAGAAGAAGAAGAAGAAGACATGACGGCTTACTTGAGTTTAGGGTTGAAGTTTGAGGGTAGACATGAGAATAAATTTGTTCAACTTTGATAACCTGGGGTCCATTGGTTGAAGATTTGAGGAGAATTTCAATCAGCTTCAACCAGTTCAATCTCATCTTCAACTTTCCTCAAACTCTTCACCGAACATGATAAAGCACTTTTACAATTTCATCTTCAACTGGCTTTTTTTTTTTGCAGCCGAACGGACCCTATGGAAAATTGAAGAAACTATGGGATGAGTTGATGTCTGTTGACCTATTCCAACCTGTCTTTGTCGAGGTATTGCTAACTACAATTGTAATATTCTTAAGAAAATTTCAGATAGAGAAGCAAAACTTCATGTTATGCAATTTCTTATGGGATTGAATGAGAAATTTGAGCATATTCGTAGCAATATATTGTCCTTAGAGACTTTACCTACCATGAATCGAGTGTTAGAAAAGTAGAAAGAAATCACTTGCCATACTTTACATGTACATGATGTTCTTGTTGTTTCTCGATCTGTTCCTTATAGACAGGCATGAGGTAGTAGAAGAGATTATAAGAAAGAAAAATTTGATAGAATGTGCTCCTAATGTAAGGAAAGGGGACATTTGAGAGAAGTATGCTTGAAGCTTACGGGAGTTCTAGATTGGTACAAGGCAATGAATGAAAGGTCTTTTGCTCCTACTCCATCTCCCAAATTAGCTAACAATCTGGATACATCTGTTGGAGATAATCTTCTTGAGTCCTCGGATCTCTCTTCATGCTCATCATCCATGGATCTTGCTGTTGTTAATGTAGTTGACCAAGAGGTGCTTAAAATGAGGATGGATAAATAGTCTACTACTTCCATAAATTTTGCAAGTATTATCACTCACCTTATGAACAATGTTGTCAACATGTGCACTTTGGATTGTGGATTCTGGAGCCATTGACATATCACCTTTTGCAAAGAATACTTCTCTCATTTGCACAAGCTTGACAAACTTATTCTTATTGGAGTTCGTGATGGTTCAATAAAAGAGGTTCATCATCAAGGCACTGTGATCCTGTCTCTTCTCATCACACTCCATAATGTTCTTTATCTACCTCACTTTAAGCACAATTTACTCGCTATCTCTCGATGGATTCATGATTTGCCTCTTAAGATCCTCATAATTCATGTTTATTTCAGGACCATACCAATGATTCTCTCATTGCTACTGGTTACAAGGAGGGAGATCTTTACAAGATTGGATTTCCTCTTCTCCGGACTTTGGCATGTGCAACTCCACACTTGATAATAAGAAATGTGATGTGTCTTTGTTTCATGCTTGATTATGACATTTATCGTTGTCAAAAATGTATCATATTGACACTTTCTCCACATCAAAACTCACCTCATTAGATTGTCATCACATGGTAAGACTACATTTTCATTGGTTCATGTTGATATCTAGGAACCATATCACACACTTGCTTTATGTGGTGCTAGATATGTTTTTTTTACTATAATTGATGACTATACTCGATGTACATGGACTTTCTTCATGTCTAACAAACAATAGGTCATCAAGATTGTCACCAATTTATTTGCATATGTGCACACTCAATTTCACACTAAAGTCTAGGCTTTTAGATTAGATAATGGGGACAAATTTTTGCAACATCAGCTTAAGGATTTCTTCCTTAGCTTTGGGATCATTTATCAATGACCTACTCTATATGCTCCACAACAGAATGCACGAGTTGAGAGAAAACATCTCCACCTACTTCAGACTACATGTGCACTTAGACTCCATGCAAATCTACTTAATTCTTTATGGGGAGAATGCATTCTCACTGATACACACCTTATTAATTTAATTCCCTCTCCTATCCTTGACTAGAAATCACCCTTTGATCTACTAGATCACACCAAGGCCGTCTAAGATCATTTGAGGGTTATTGGATGTCTTTGTTTTAGCTTGCTTCCTCACAAGGACAAGCTTGAGCATGTTTCCTCCCCATGTGTCTTGATTGGCTATCCACCATCCCAAAAATCCTACAAACTCTTTAACCTCAAGACACATAAAATCACCGTCAGTTGTAATGTGATTTTTCAAGAAACTATTTTCCCTTTCAAGACATCTTCTACACAACCACACCTGATGGATTTACCATCTACTTCTCCTCTTTCTCTTGTCTCACCACCTCCTTCCTCCTCATTTTCAGTTCCTCCTTTTTCACCATCTCTTTATACAAATGATAATTTTGTCCATCATATTCGGGTCCATTCTCCTCTCCTACCCCTACTCCTCCTTCACCATTAATTATTCCCTCTCCACCACTAATTATTTCCTCTCCTTGATTACCTCTTCTACCTACTTCTCGTCCCACTCGCACTACACATCGACATGCATACCTCCAAGACTATGCTTGTAATTCCCCGATTTCTCTAAACTATTTCAATCTCTCTTGTCATACCATCGACTTTGTTTATGCCCTATGCAATGTGATCAAATCATTTAACTTGATCCATCTCATTATTATCAGGCCAAAGATTCTCCACCTTCGATTGAGGCCATGACAAGGGAACTTCATGCTCTTGAGCTCAATAACACCTGGGAACTTCTTCCCTTACATCCAAGAAAGTCATCTATTGAATCTAAATGGGTTTATAAAATCAAGTATCGACCAGAGGAACAATTGAGCATCACAAGGCTTGTTTGGTAGCTAAAGGTTACAACTAGATTAAAAATAAAGACTACAAACACACCTTTTCCCTAGTGGCCAAATTCTCTACCATTCGAGTTGTTCTACCCTTAGCAGTTGCTAAGAGTTGGCCTCTTTATCAACTAAATATCAATAATATAATGCATTTCTTCATGGATATCTGGATGAAGAAGTGTTTATGTTGCCTCCTCATGGGTATACAAAAGCTCCTCTCGGTTATGTCTTTCACCTAAAGAAATCTTTTAATTGGCTTAAGCAAGCTACTCGCCAATGAAATATTGAGTTTACTAAGTTCCTCACTCAACTTGATTATGTTCAGTGTCGTCAAGACTACTCTCTTTGTCAAGAATTCTTCTTTGAGAATTACAGCCGTCTTAGTTTATGTTGATGACGTTTTAATCACTAGTGATTTTCCATCTGAGGTTGCTTCTCTTAAGCAACACCTTGACATTACTTTCACGATTAAGGATCTTGGTCTTGCCCGGTTTTTCCTATGAATGGAAATCACATGTGAAAACTGAGGCATTCTTATTAAGAAGAGAAAGTACATTCATGATATTATTCTTGACTCTCATCTCTCTAACTACAAGCCAAATACTTTCCCTATACAACACAACATTCCTCTTACTCTAGTTTCAGGTCATCTGATTCCTGATCCAGAGTCTTATCACAAAAAAAAAAATTAATTAGCGACGGCTGTTTGCGACGGCAGAAAAGCCAATTTCCGTCGCCAATAATCAACGGCGACGGCTTTGTGACGGAAAACGGGGCGTAGCCAGAACAGGCGACACAAAAGTTTTTTGCGACGGCCTTTGCCGTCGCAAATATTTCGCATTGCCTATTGGCGATGGATAGTAGCCGTCACAAAATTGTCGCGTCGGCTTAAGCCGTCGTCGTCCAGTGTGTCGCGAACTTTGAAATTTGGTGCGAAATTTTAAATTTTGCATCAGTAGTAGCCGTCGCAAAATTTAAATTTGGTGGGAAATTTTGTATTTTTGGCGACGGCACGGACCCGTCACAAAATTTTAAAATGTGTTTAAAATATTAATTTCTGACAACGGTAACCTGCCGTGACAAATTGTAAATTTGGTGGGAAAATTCTACCACATCCGGTAAAACTATACCACAACCTGTATTATTTGAAAACATCTAGATGGTTGCATCAAGTTGCAATAACAATTTTCATAAACCAAAAGAGTATTTAAAATTCAAAACAATTAAAATAGCACGATTCGAAGTGTAAATAAGTTCACCTGAAAGTACAAAACTTAGATGCATGTCCTTCATCTTTAACAAAGTGGTAATGAGGTTCACAATCACACACTTCCACGATCTAAACATCTTCTACATGGACAAATTCTTCATCAATTGCATCATTTTTGCTAATTGGTTCCTTTTCTGATGCTAGATGGTCTCCATCTTCAATAGACTCTTTTCGATGTGCACTAGTTGCAATCTATAAAATATGAAATAATAACAATAGTTTAGGTGGAACTTTTAAAGAATTTAAAGTTCTAGATTATCAAAACTAACATGTGTAAGTGAATGCGAGCTACTCCCTTCATTGTCCTCCGATTGCATAAAAAGTTTCTTCAATTCTTCATACTTCATCTCAAAGTGCTAAGTCAATTTGGTTGTTACGTCTTCAGTGACTTTTCGAGTTACATCTTCAATGACTTCTACTCTTAGCTCTTCCATCATCTTTTGCATTTGCTCCGGATTGTTCTTATATGTCGATGAGTCTGATGGATACACCATAGAAGGAGGAGCACTAGAACCAAATGTCTGACAATAACCATGACCATAAACTCCAATTATCTTGTGGAATATTCGATCTTTTATAACAATCCAAAATTGATTTCATCTATCGGCCATGACAATCTATGTGGCATCATTGAGCTAGCAAGCAACCACAAGAATAAAGTTTATCTAAACAATCTTTTTTCGTGGAATTATAGGCTTATTGTCTGAATGGATGTAGTAATTTGAGTTTTCACCAATAGAAACAAGGAACTTATTTTTGGTTGGGCTGTAATTACATCCTGATTACACAGGGATGTGTTCAAATTGCAATGATGTTGTTGCTTAAATGTTCAAAGGTTCAAACCATTGGACAAGATAATAAATTCAATGTATTAATAATAAATTAGATCCATATTAGAGAGCTAATTACTTGTTTAATTCTCTAAGTTTTCTAATATCATCAACTATGCATTGTCATGTGCCGGTGGGACTATACAACCACTATTTATGGGACCCTTAAATATACTTTAATTTCTCTAATCCCAAATTATAGATTATACACTATTTTTTCTTTGATAGATCACATACAATTGACCAAAATACAACTAAATTAGTTATATTTTATTGAATATTTGTGATTTATAGTCTAGTTTTTATCATAGACCAATTTTTCTTTAATCGAGTGTGGTAGACATATGTTGTATAGCTATATGTATATTTGGCAAGGGTGAGTTATTGTTTTCTAACGGTTTCAGGGTATAAGTTACAAATTTAATTTTCCCTACATATAGAAGTCTACTTTTAGCCTATACCCTTTAGTTTTACACTTGATTATACACCTAACTACCCCTTCTCTTGCGCTCAACCTTTTTCAGCTAAATTTTCCATAAAGATTTGTATGTAATATGAAGAAAGTTAAATGTCAGTCAATAAAACGCACATCAACCACAATAATCACAACATATGTCTACCACACTCGATCATAAAAAATGCTTTAGACTTTTAAAAAATACACGACTACCATTATTGTGGAAAGGAATAACATCAAAAGAAAGTTCACAAATTAAAGTATAAAAATCATAAAGAAGAGTTGGCTCAACACTAAGAATGCCTATTTCCCTTAAATATAAATATATATATATATATATATATATATATATATATATATATATATATATATATATATATAAACGAAGTACAAAGTGGATAGAAAATTGCTAGGCCTAGTATGTAACGCTTAACGCTTGTAATAAACTTCTTTAACAAAGAGTTGGCTTACATTTACGTTAGAATACTCAAACATCTATGGACTCAAATTCAAATTTTCAAAACCTTCGACTATTGAAAGGCCCAAGGCGTACTTAACAAACAACTCAAACCTTCAACTGTTTATCAAGACGTCTGACTCAAGAAACCAAGAGAGGCCTAGATTACACATTAACTTCTCTAATGTAAGCTAACCCTCAAGGAACCGAGAGAGACCTAGATTACACATTAATTGCAAGTGTATGATTCTTCTTTGTTCATAAGCATAATGTAAGCTAACCCTTTTGAAAGTTTTAAGCAATATTGGCAATAGGTATGATTGAATCATGGTGTCTAAAGTCTTTAGAAAGATTCAAGTTTAACATTGGCAATAGGTATGATACAATTGTCAGCTGTTTATTAAGCTGACACAAAATCCAAGATCTTTCAGTAAATTGGTAATTCAGGCAACAATAAACCGTTGCCAATGGTCATTTTTATTAGCCACGGTAAAGACTAACCGACGCCAATTACATGACTCTTAGCGACAACCTTATACCACCGACGCAAATAATTTGATTTTTAGCCACGCTGATATTGCCGTCGCATGGCCGTCGCCAAATCAAGGCCAATGGCGAAGGCAAACCCATGCGGTCGCCAACAAGCGTGGCTAATTGAATTATTTTTTGTAGTTTATAGACGCCTTGTTGGTCGACTTATTTACCTCTCTCTTACTTGCCAAGACATTAATTGCCTTCATTGTGCAACAACTTAGCCAGTTTCTTGCTCTTCCTCAGGCTCCTCACTAGCATATTGTTATCTATTTATTACGTTGCCTCAAAGACACCATGGATTATACACTTTTTTTACCCCACACAATCTGATATTAACCTCAATGCGTATAGTGATGCTGACTGGGGTTCCTACACTTATTCTTGTCGATCAATCACATGTTATTACCTCTTCCTTGGCAAATCTCTTGTTTCTTGGAAGACTAAGAAACATAAGACAATTACCTCTTCCTTGGCAAATCTCTTGTTTCTTGGAAGACTAAGAAACATAAGACAATTAGCAAGTCCTCAGTAGAGAGTGAATATCGAGCAATGTCCATGACCACAATTGAAGTCATTTGGGTTGATGGCCTTCTTCTCGATCTTCATATCACACTTCAACGCCCTTTTCCCTTACATTGTGATAACAAGACCTCTCAACATCTCACTCCCAATCCAGTTTTCTATGAGATGGAAAAACACATTCGTATTGATTGTAATTTTGTTCGTGATGAAGTCCAGAAAGGCTTCATCTCTACCATTCATGTTCCCTCTTCTCTTCAACTGGCAACTATATTCACCAAAAGCCTTGTGTGAACATCATGCCTTTTTCTCTAGCAAGCTTGTTCTGGTTCTTCCTGTCCAGCTTGAAGAGGAGGGTGATTCAATATATGTTTTTCAGTTCATTTGCTTCTTAACATTTCCATCATTAAAAATCTATAGATAAATTATTTATCACTGATTTTAGTTTAATACAAACATAATGACAGAAAAAGATAATGTAAAATGTCAAAATATGATTCATAACTTGTACACATTATTTACATAGCTTATGTTTTTATTTAATTCAGTTCATGCTATCATTAGGGAGGTTGTTAGTTGAATTAGTCTTCCATCATCTTAGTTAGTGGTTGAACGTGTTTAGTGGTGTGGCAGTTATTTCCTTTGCAATTGTGTAGCTCGTATTTAGAGCATTTTTCCCTTTCATTCAATGCAGCAGAGACTATCTGTACTTCTTGCTGAAACACTCTCTAAATTTCCTTTGTTTAGTGTTGTTATCTTCTCCTCTTAACCAACAAATTGGTATCAGAGCAATCTAGGTTCCGATTCTAGGATTGTGTGAGTTTAGGAGAGTTAAAGCACAAGGGAAACACGGGCTAAGAGAGAAGCAATGAATCTGGGAGGAAACAACAATGGGACTTCGAATCTGCCTATCTTCAAAGGCACTAAGTACCAGTTCTGGAGCTTGAAGATGAAGACCTTGTTCAAGTCTCATGAATTGTGGACCCTAGTTGATGAAGGGTTCATTGATGAAAGGCCAGCCGAGCCAGATCAAGCTCTCAGGGACAAAAGGAAGAAGGATGCTAAAGCCTTGTTCATGATTCAACAAGCAATTGATGATGAGATCTTTCCCAGAATTGCTTCGGCTTCCACTGCAAAGGAAGCATGGGATACCTTGAAACAAGAGTATCTAGGTGACAAGAAGGTGATCACTGTGAGGTTGCAATCACTAAGGAGAGAGTTTGAGACATCTCTCATGAAAGACAAGGAGCCAGTGCAGGACTACTTGTGCAGAATTTCAAGTGTTGTGCAACAGATGAGATCCTATGGAGAGGATGTCAATGACAAGCATGTCGTAGGTAAGATTCTGAGAAGTCTTACCAACAAGTATGATCACATTGTCACAGCTATTGAGGAATCAAAGGATATGGAGACCTACTCTTTTGATGAACTGATGGGATCTCTTCAAGCTCATGAAGAGAGATTGAACAGAGCTGGAGATCACAAGGAGGAGAAAGCCTTTATAGGAAGAGATGACAATAGAAGTCAGAACTTTAACCGAGGAAGAGGTAGAGGGAGCTTCAGAGGAAGAGGCAGAGGAAGGTTCAACCAACACAGTGGAGGAAATGAGTTTGAACCTCAGAAGAAAACCTTCAAGTGTTACTACTGTAAGAAAGTAGGACACAAGGAGGCTCAATGCTGGAAAAAGGAGGAGGAGCAAGGTCAGAGAGAGCAAAGAACTGACCAGAAATCAAACTTTGTTGAGCAAGAGGATAAATTGTTTCTTGCTCAACTTGTTGAAGAAGAAGAGAAGCTGTATTCTGTGCAGGAAGGATCAACTTGCAGCAGTGAAAAGCCATGGTATGTTGATAGTGGATGTTCGAACCACATGTCAGGAGCAAGATCTTTGTTTAAAGATCTTGACAACACAAAGAAGAGCAGAGTCAGGATTGGTGACAACAAGCAATTAGAAGTTGAAGGAAAAGGTACTGTCTCTCTTGTGAGTAGTGAAGGAAAGTCTAAGTTGATCTATGATGTGCAGTATGTTCCTAAGTTAGCTCATAACTTGCTTAGTGTTGGTCAATTGGTGAGTACTGGGTATTCAGTTCTGTTTGATAATGATGCTTGCTTGATTAAGGATAAGAAATCAAGTGATGTTATTGTTAGAGTTGCTATGGCCAGAAACAGAGTTTTTCCACTAGAGTTGAGCTCCAATGTAGGGAAGGTATTGGCTGTAAAAGAAGATAATGAAGCCAAGATTTGGCACAATAGGTATGGACACCTAAATGTGCAAGGCTTGAGACTGTTGATGACCAAAGGAATGGTCGAAGGGTTGCCAAAGATGGGTGAACTAAGTCTGTGTGAAGGCTGTGTCTATGGAAAGCAAGCAAAAGGATCTTTCCCAAGTGGAAAGGCATGGAGAGCAAGTCAGAACTTGGAGCTTCTTCATGCAGACCTGTGTGGGCCTATGCAAACTGAGTCACTAGGAGGCAGCAAATATTTTTTGTTGATCATGGATGACTTCAGTAGAATGTGCTGGGTGTTCTTTCTGAAAGCCAAGTCTGAGGCCTTTGAAAGCTTCAGAAAGTTCAAAGCCTTAGCAGAAAATCAGAGTGGGAAGAAGGTGATAGCATTGAGGACAGATAGAGGAGGTGAATTTACTTCCAAGCAGTTCATGGAGTACTGTGAAGAGCATGGGATCAAAAGGGAACTCACTGCACCATACACACCTGAGCAGAATGGTGTAGCCGAGAGGAAGAACAGAACTGTTGTAGAAATGGCCAGGAGTATGCTGAAGTCCATGAGTGTACCAAATGAGCTGTGGAGTGAAGCAGTAGCAACAGCTGTGTATATCCTCAATTTGTCTCCTACAAAAGCTGTCATGAACAAAACTCCATATGAAGCTTGGAGTGGTAAGAAGCCAGATGTAAGTCATCTTAGGGTGTTTGGCTGCATTGCCTACACTATGATTAATCTCAGAACAAAGCTTGATGATAAAAGTGAGAAGTGTGTGTTCATAGGATATGGGACACAATCCAAGGCTTACAGATTGTATAACCCTGAGTCAAAGAGGGTGATCATAAGCAGAAATGTAATATTTGATGAAGAATCAAAGTGGAGTTGGAATTTGAAGCAAGGAGAATCTGAACAAAGGCAGAGAAGTGTCAGCTTTGATGATTCAGACTCCTCACCAACCTTGACAAACATTGATCATGCACTTGATCAAGGTGGACATCAACAGGAAAGCAACTCACCAAGCTCAAAAAGCAGTGGCTCGAGCAGTTCACCAGGTAGCAGTTCCTCAAACTCACCAGTCTCATCTCCAAGTAGCTCAGCATCCGGTTCATCAAGTGATTCATCTCCAAGGAGATTCAGATCTTTGGAAGAGATTTATGGTTGTGACCTTGCACTAAGTGTCACTGAACCATGTAGCTATGAGGAAGCTGCATGAAGTGGTGAATGGAAAGAAGCAATGAAAGAAGAGATGAATGCAATTCAGAAAAATCAGACATGGAGTCTTGTTGAACTTCCTGAAGGCAGGAATCCAATAGGCTTGAAATGGGTGTATAGAACCAAGTTCAAGACAGATGGGAGAATTCAGAAATACAAGGCAAGACTTGTAGCAAAGGGGTATGCTCAGAAAGAAGGCACAGATTTTGAAGAAACTTTCTCTCCAGTGGCAAGGTTTGAAACAGTCAGATTGGTGTTAGCAATTGCAGCTCAGAAAGAACTTCCTGTGTACCAGTTTGATGTTAAGTCAGCATTTTTAAATGGTGAACTCCAAGAGGAGGTGTATGTTGAACAGCCTGAAGGTTTCATCAAACAAGGAGAGGAAAGTAAAGTGCTAAGGCTTCATAAAGCCTTGTATGGTTTGAAGCAGGCCCCAAGGGCATGGTACAGCAGAATTGATGACTTCTTCATCAACAATGGCTGTGATAGAAGTGAAAATGAACCTACACTGTATGTGAGAAAGGAGAGCAGCAACAGGTTCATGGTGGTATGCCTATATGTAGATGATATTATCTACTTCAGCAATTCAGAAAAGCTACTGATGAGCTTCAAAGAAGTGATGAAGAAGGAGTTTGAAATGACAGACTTAGGAATGTTGCAATACTTCCTTGGCCTAGAAGTGAAGCAAAGGCAGCAAGGCATCTTTATTTGTCAAGAAAAATATGCCAAGGACATGCTCAAGAAGTTCAGGATGGAGAAGTGTGAAGTCACAGTCACACCTATGAATCCGAATGAGAAGTTGCAAAGAGAAGATGGAACTGAAAGGTGTGATGAAAGGTTGTTCAGAAGTCTTGTAGGAGGTCTGAATTATCTCACACACACTAGGCCAGACATTGCCTACTGTGTAAGTGTTGTGTCAAGATACATGCACTCTCCAACCAAGCAACATCTTGGAGCTGCAAGGAGAATTCTCAGGTATGTTGCTGGGACCATTGATTATGGAATTTGGTATGAAGCAAAAGAAGATTTCAGATTGATTGGCCATACAGACAGTGATTGGGCTGGGAGTCTGGATGATAGGAAGAGCACCTCTGGGTCTGTATTCAGTCTAGGTTCTGGAGCAATAACTTGGAGCTCAAAGAAGCAAGACACAGTTGCTTTGAGCTCATCTGAGGCAGAGTATGTGGCTGCAGGATCAGCATCAAGACAAGCTGTATGGCTGAGAAAGATGTTAACAGACTTGTGTTGTGAGCAGGATGTTGCAACAGATATTTGGTGTGACAATCAGTCCACGATTGCCATGACAAAGAATCCAGTTTTTCATGCTAGGACAAAGCATATAGAAGTGCAACATCACTACATAAGGAAGCTTGTGTCTGAAGAGAAAGTGGTGCTCAGATTCTGTGGAACAAATGAACAAGATGCAGATTTGTTCACAAAAGCTCTCACCCAAGTGAAGCACAGGTTCTTTATGGAGAAAATCGGAATGTGCAAGTTTGAATCAAGGGAAGGTGTCAAAATATGATTCATAACTTGTACACATTATTTACATAGCTTATGTTTTTATTTAATTCAGTTCATGCTATCATTAGGGAGGTTGTTAGTTGAATTAGTCTTCCATCATCTTAGTTAGTGGTTGAACGTGTTTAGTGGTGTGGCAGTTATTTCCTTTGCAATTGTGTAGCTCGTATTTAGAGCATTTTTCCCTTTCATTCAATGCAGCAGAGACTATCTGTACTTCTTGCTGAAACACTCTCTAAATTTCCTTTGTTTAGTGTTGTTATCTTCTCCTCTTAACCAACATAAAACACATGGTGAGGTTAGAGGAGTTTTTGGGTCCGCCGTCTTTTCTAATAATGTCAGCATTCCTCATATTGAACAATGAATCAACCTTGTGAATTGCCAAATCGACTGTTACCTGACTCCCATTCCCTACCTAAAGATCATTCAAACATGAGCACTAAAAAAGATGGATGTTCCACGGATTCTCTTGGTTTGTGTTTTCCCTTAAGACACTAAAATGCTATTTTGGCTGCGGGTGAAGTAATGGCTTCATAACTTATGCAAAAAACTTAACCAAGAAACTTGAAGATTTCTGATGCACTCTGAGAAAATTAACAAAATAGACATAATCGAAAGATCTTAGTCGTGGGAGGAAAAGAAAGCAAAAGCTTGTCACTAACACAAACAAACAGTCTTCCAGAAAGTACTACGCCCTTGATCATATACAATATTACCATACATCGACATTGTCTTCAAGAAAGAAAATAGGAACATAATATAGTGAATTAAGGTGTTGTATATGTTTGCAAGCCAATATCATTGTGGTTTCTTGAAGGAGCAGACGGTGGTACGTTGGTGGCTGCAGATTTGGGTAGGAACCCAAAGAAGTTTCCCTTGTAGCCTTCTTTTCTATACGGACTGTATCTCAACACATGGCTTCTGCTGCTGCTTCTGAATCCCTCTACTTTCTCAAAGCCTCTCACAAACATAAACACCCAAATGGCGATTATCACTGCTGCTGCTGCTCTTGGTCTTCTTCTGCAGGGACTACTCATTCTTTTTTTCAACAAGAAAAAACCTCAAGCCTTTGATGCTGTGAGAGGAGATAGATCTTTGCAATGATAGATATATAAGGAGAAGTGGGATTTTTGAATGAGTCCTTTTGTTTGACCCAGTGAGTTGGTGGGTCAAATGTCATGCTGCCTCAAACTAGGGTTCATCGAGTATTTTGAAGATGAGTCGTCCTTTGATATATATTTAACGGGCCATGTTATGCAAATTGACGTAAAGTTTTTGTCTAAGAGGGGGATAGCTTTTCTGTATCATTTGTAGGGTTTGATTTCATGTGTAGTTAAAGCATTGAAATGAAAAGAGGTAAACAATAAACAAACAGTTGATTGATGGGATCTTACGAGAAGATAAATAATTAGAGAGTTGTACATTACGTACAGTACTTGATTTGTTGATTGTGTGTGAGAGAATAAAAGATTATTGGTATCCAGCAGTTTACTCCATGTTTCTCTGCACAAAATGGGATGGGAGTTGGCAGGTAGGAACAATCACTTTCTGTTTATCAGATTTTAGGAATACAGCACTCACTTTCCCTTGCAGTAAATCTCAATTTAGCACAAGCAACTGGGATTTTCGGGTACATATTCATATAAAATTAATCTAGATTATTACTTTAAATAAAAGCAATGTAAAATCATTATTTCTTTTTAACCTTAATATATAAAAAATTTCACAGGTTCTAATTGAAACGGGACAATTGGTTAAAGTAACATGGATAGACTTACAAGGGGAATTAATGAATTCACAAATGGGAAGTATTGTCCACAAAGAAACTTGCAGTGGTACGTGGTTCCCTAACACAATGTAGATTGGCACGTTGGACATTTGTTTAATTAGCATAATCCAAACGAATATAAGAAGATCTGTCAACACATAATGTTCTAAATTTTCCATAAGAATTGTTGATGTCCCTTCATATTAGTGGTTAATTATAATCATTCATATTTATAGAGTATAGTTTTACATTGCATTTAGCGTAGAAAGTATTTATATTGCATATTATTGTATTTAGTTCGGTTTCTTTCGTGTTTCAGGTGATCGGGGTCATTTGATAGAATATAATCGTATGAAAATACCAAATCACGAGGATTCAATATTCCCTAGAATCGGAAAGTGCATGGAACCATCAAGATCGGCTAAAGAATGAAGAGCTAAGTGGAAACCATTGAAGTTGGACGCAGATTTACGTCGACCCCTAAGAGATTCCCGATTTTGGTCATCTTTCCTTTGTAATTTGACATTTGTGTCAACTACAAAGTGGTAGATCTTCAAAAGAGTTTCGAAAGTAATACTCATGAATCTCATAGTTTCAACCAGACAATTGGAAAGTTAATTTTGCTAAACTATCAAAAAAGTTGTTAGAAACCCAAACGTGATCCAGACGGACACCTTGGCCGTCTAGCTTCTAGTCTCATGTTGTCTACTACACTAATCCATCTCGTCTGGAGCTATGACTTTTGCAATTTAAATTATGGGGACCCAGACGGGGAACCTGTCCGTCTCATGCCCGTTTCCATCCCGTCTCATGACCATCTCTATGTTGTCTTGCCTTCGTAGATCTTCCGAAGTAATATCATATGATCTTATCTTTTGTTAGGATAAAATTTATCTTCTTGGATCCGGTTAGTACCCTATATAAACACATGTATCAATCCTAGTTTAGCATCTTCTACCCTCTGAACTTTTCAATTACCGCCATCGTCTTTTACTTTCAAGGTTCGCCTTGTTTTGCTTAAACCAAACATTGTGAGTTTTATGCAAGTTTCGCTCTTTTCTATTATTTTTATTTTCTTTCTATATTTGACTAACTTTCTTATCATCTAAGGAATGGTTGATAATGATTGATTTATGATTATGTGTATGAATTGTTGAATTGAGATCTACATAATTTTCTTTTTCTTATTGTACTTCATATCTATCCCTTTATTTATCTTAAAAAGAAGTGACATTTATAAGAGGAGTTTAGTTAAAAATCGGTATTCTACGAGAGCGTACTTTTTTTATTGGAAAAAATTGATAAAAACTTGGTTAAAGGATGAATCCTACGTTTTACTTCGATTATTTTTCACTCTCACAAAAGTTTTGGGCTTTGTACGTTTTCTAGCTTTTCTACGTTACCATGACTTTTCTTGGTATTTTTGGTTTTCTAAATGCTTAATGGGTTTTCTTATGCTTGTTGCAACCACGAGAGCGTCTTCAAGATGGGCTAAACACGGTTTTTGTTTGTCTGTGACAAATGCTATATTTGATAGTTACTTGCATATTCATTGTTCAATGTTCAATTATATTCATATACATGATTATATCTTGATTTATTATAGTGGTGATGTTTACTTTCTAAAACCGTTTCTCCCCTTATTTCTATATAATCGTTGTTGCTTTTCTTTGTTCTTTTGACAATTTACAAAACACCTTCAAAAACAAATATTTCTTCCCTTACTCTTTCTCTTCCCCTTAACTTAGAGTAATTTCCTATTAGTAATATCCAATATAGAAGCATTCCGAGTGAACTCGACCCTCGATATACTATGAACGATCCTGTCATACTTGCGGGTAGGTTTTAGCACCATCAATTTTTGGCGCCATTGCCGGGGACTGTGGATAGCTTGGCTATTTTTGATATCCAGTTGTTCTATGTTTCTTGTTACTTTTGGTCTTTGTTTTCCTTTTTGTCTTTGTCTCACAAGTTAAGACCCTAAAAGACATTGCAGATTGATTACTACCACCATTATTCATATGAGTATGCTCCTACACTTACTAATTATCCCAAGAGAAAGAACTAAGGAGGTAGGCCTACAATATTTATGACTAAAAACTCCGAATTAATGGTCCAATGTCAACTTTGCAAGGGAATAGAACATGAAGTTCTAGATTGTCTCACCTTTCTTAATCAAAGAGGTAGACATGAAGAGATGAATCAGGTCTGCTACGAAAGGAATCATGACCAATACAACAAGCCTAAGAACGATCCTAACTCTTCAACATACAATCCAAGATGGAGGAAGCATCCAAACTTCTCCTATGCTAATGAGAATCCCATCTATTTCCGAACTCATGAATTTAAAGATCGAGGAGATAGACAAGAACATTCACCACCAAGAAAGACTCTTATGGAGCTTATGGTAGAGAGGTTAATATATAGATATGAAACCATAACATCTATCTTGGTATAAATAAAAAAATCTCATTCGAAGATTGAGATCAAAGTTCAAGGTTTGGAAGAGCGAGTGGTGTCGTCCGCTACTCAGATTGATCCAAGAAGAGTTGAAGTCATCATCTTGAGGAGTGGAAGGAGATCTCCATGGAAGTAGACAAGCTAAATGTAGAGCCGAAAAAGCATGAAGTTCCAAATGAACCCCTTGCTGCTTTTAAAGATATCAATAGAAAAGTTCATTATTAAAGAACCGTTAGGTGAATATAAAGGATAAAAGATAATCTAGAAGGGGGGTTCAATAGAGTATGAGAATTTTCGCAAAAACCTATCTCAAGGCTTTGAAACTTATTTCAAAGACGTTGATGTCGAACTAAGATCTTTGTGACACACTTTGATTTCAAGGGCTTTGAAATTAATTTCAAGGGCCTTGACTGTGTTTACCTGCAAGACAAAGTTAGTCACAATAAAGAAGATATAATGTGGAATGTAAAAGATCGACACGAGGATATGTTTACGAAGTTCGGCTCTAAATAGCCTGCTCTTCGTCCCAAGGTATAGCCGTAGGATCTAACTATCTATTATCAGCTTCAAAGATTCCTAGATGCAAACTAAAAGAAATTCCCTTCTTCTCTCACTATATCCAACACTAAGATCTAGCTTCAACTCTTCACCTTGCTATAATAGCCTAGTTACTTCACCGAGTAACACACACTCTAGCATAACACTCTTTAAATATTCCAATGGAGCTCTCGAGTTTTATCTTTCTCTATGGAGATAACGCTTTTTGTAAAAGAGAGAAAGAAAAACTTGTTTGAAGATGCTTTGGATCGCTTGAAGACTTTGGATATTTACGTTTAAGCTTGTCTCTTGTTCTTCAGTCGACATCTTCATTTATAGTCTTCGATGGAGAGTTCTTCTAGCCGTTGAAGATGATTCTTCTTCTCCATGAAAGCCGCTTCATGGTTAAGACGAGGTAGACGTTATAGATCTTGTATTGTCTTCATCTCCTTAAATCACGTTGATCTCCCTTGTCCGTAATCTTCTCATACTTGCTGTGAAGATATCCGAAATCCGTTGAGAGAGGATCTTTGCGCTTTTGGTTGAGGATCGTTGCGAGATCCTGTTTTGAATCAAATCTACTAGGTCGGTTGAGATCTTCTTTGAGCGTATCTTCTTGTTGAGCATATCTCCTTAGAAGATCTTCTTTGATGCTTGGTAGATTTAGTTTGTTGAAGTTCGAATTCCTGCCTCTTGCGTTATTCCGATTTCAAGGCGTTTGCTTCTGATCCCTTGAAATGGTTCTCAAGGCCTCTTTGTTGAAATTCTCTAAACTCTTTGTTTGTCCCTTGTATCCGATTTCAAGGCCTCCGAAGGTCCCTTGAAATGCGTTTCAAGACCCGCATACATTTTAGACAAACCACCAAACCAAACCAAGCAACTCGATATACAATCAATAAATTGTTAGTATAAAAAACCACTCAATTTGTGTTTAAGTCTTTCATCATCATCACCTATACAAATATATAATCAAGGTGGAGTTTTCAATAATATACTTTTAGGTGATGATATTGAGATTTTTGTCCCGGTAATAGAACTAGTAGATTCTAATGTTCCTCTGCAAGTTTTTGTGTTTAATGATGTGTAGAAACTTTTGGAGACTTGCAGATTTGCAAGGATAAAATCAACATGAAATCTGATATCCAAGAGAATATTTATGAAGAAGTTAAGGATGAGGAAGAACTAGTTCTTTCAGCGGAACTAAGCACAAAAAGTCATAGCTCGAAATGGTTTCAAGATGAGCAAGAAACAGGATCGAGGCGGAGTGCTAGAGGGGTAGCTTGCCCCTCTCTTGGTTATGTGGAAGCCGTTTGGTTGCCTGTTTCAGCTCTCCTGAATCTTGATCCCGGAATCAAGCAATCTTTTTCCGGTTTGTCTTCTATTCTTCTTTCTCGTGAGCCTATTTGATACTCCTCTACTCCTCTCATCCATATGTCCACTAATCCTATTGCTTATATCCCGGAAAATATTGGTATATCTCTTCTTATTCCTATACCTCCAAATCTTAAGAGATTATTAACACCTTCCAAGGAAAATTTTGAGTTTGTTGTGTAATTGCTTGTAGGTACTTCTACCCCAAAGCTAAAAGAGAAGTATGTGGTTGATGATTTCAAAACATACATCTTTTAAGTCATCATAATCATGCATTTCATATCCCATTTGGAATAATTTATGTTCATATAGAGCATATATCCTTTCTATTGCAAATTGTGGTGTCTGATTTGGTTTATTTCATATTTTAGGCGTTCGAGGCCATAAATGAGCAAAAATAGTGAAAACAATGTCAAAGTTCGAGTTTATATCCTCCTTGAAATAAGCACATCAAAGAAGACATCTATATTTACCGATGATCAAATTTCCATGGTGGATCTATGTTGGAAAAAGCATAATTGAAGAGCCATGGAAAGATCATTGCAATTGGAGCGAGATTCATATCTATGTCTGAGGGATTCTTGTTTTTGACCATCTTTCCTTTGGACTTGGACAATTGTGTCAACTGAAACTTTGTAGATCGTGGAAAGATCTCCAAAAGTAGTACTCATGGATCTCGTGGTTCCACCCAGAGAAGCGGAAAAGTTAGTTTCACTAAATTGTAAAAAAGATGTCAAAAGCTGAAACAAAGCCCAAACGACATGCCAAACGGCTTGTTGACCCTCTCTCATGCCGTATCAGACCATCTTTGTCTGTCTCAATGCCGTTTCCATTCCATATGGAGCTACAAATTTTTCATATTTAATTTTAATTCTAGACAAGATGCAAACGGCTTCTTTGGCCATCTCCCATGTCATCTCGCATATGTTGTTTACCCGAAATAATATTGATAGCATGAGTTATAGTCTATATTTTGGGACTTGTTTAGACGTTTTATCTTCAATAATCTGCATGTTTGAATGTATATTATGTGATTATATTGTCATTTCATCTACCTTTGCGGGAATCGAGGTCTACACCAAGTTTCGTTGTAAGCATAGGTAAAATGGCACATTTTGGATCAAAATGGAGCTAAGGAACAAAGGAGCCATTGGAACTACATTTAGGAGCTTAAAAGAGGACCCAGGAAGCTTGGAATTAACAAAGAAGATTTACTTTGGACCAGATTTAAGAGATTTCACCATCAACTGAGATTCACCAGCTACAGTACCACCTCGACCGAGGTGATCTTGAGGAGTGCCCCGACCGAGGCGAACACCCTAACGTGGCGAGATATATTTTATTTGGCTGACATCTTTTATTTTTGGAAGGAGAGATCTTATATTTTTGGGCTGGATTTCTGGAAGGAAGATCATATATTTGAGAAATCTATTTTAGAGATATGGATATATTTTATTAGGATATTATCTTTTTAAGATATTATTATCTTTGGAAGATAATTCTCCTATAAAAAGGGCCGGATTTTCCACAATTCAGCATCCCCGCTACATCATCGCATACTTGGAGATTGAAGAAGCTGCAGTTAGGAAGGATTTTTGGAAGTTTGAAGGAAGATTGAAGGAAGGAAGTTCATAGCTTGTTATAGCTTTTGAGGGGATTTGTAAGACTTTCTTATATTCCCTTTGGTTTGTCGTCTTGTTGGATTTGTGATCCAAGGAACGCTTATTTGTGTGATATTTGAATCAGTTGTTGAAGCCTTGTTATTAAGGTTTTTGTGTTCAAATATTCATTCTCTTCCCATATATTTGATTATTGCTTTCATGATGATGAGTGGCTAATTTCCTTGTGCGATTCTAGGGTGATTGGGTGAAAGTTGTGGGAAAGACAATGATAGAATAATCTTAATCCCAGTAGGACCGTGAAAGTTCGAGTCTTTATCCTTAACCCTAGAACATCTTGTTCAGTCGATGAACATCTCGGCCGGGGTGGAACTTGACTGACCGAGGTGACCCTTTCTGATCCGAAACTGAGAGTTAAGTGTTAGAGTTTGCCAAATCCTATTCTTATTACACCTTTCCTGGTTCAATGCAAGCCTAGGATCAGACTTACCCGGTGATTCCTTAGTTTGTTTACCCAAGATCATAAGTGTAGGTAATAAAGGTTTATCCTTTATTGGGGTTTGAGTGTGCCTTCATCCCATCTTTGTGAGTTAGCTTGAGACTTACCCGGTAAAGGTTGATTATATTCCCTTAGTTGGAGTGTTGGTTTGAGATTATAATTCCTTTCCTTAGTACCTTGAGACTTACCAGGTAATAGGAGATTTTGGTTTGGGGTTAGTGAGTAGTGAGACTTACCCGGTGATCTATTCCACTTTAGAAACACCTTCCCTTTGCAAAATCTCAGTTTTGTCCGCTTATCTTGAGATCTTGAGTTGGAACCACAATTGGATGCTTTAATCCCTAGAATTTGAATATTCCCCTTTATTGACCTTATTATCATCTTTTGATTGCTTATCGTTTTGTGGTTATTAGTTACATAGACGACCTATACTTGCTTAGGTTTCACCTAAGTCCTTGAGATCGACACCCCGGAATTCTTTCTTTTACTATAATTGATCCGTACACTACGGGTTCGCATCCTTGTGTTACGCTAAGATTGTGTAGCACAAAAGTCGTACAATTTATAAACTCGATATAATTTCCTAACTCCTAGCGAACCCACAATGTATGGGTCGTTTTGTAGCAAGGATAGTATTCCGAGGTCGAACACAAAGACTAAGGTGAAATCAAATCAAGCAAGTGATCATAGATAGTGCGAGTCTAGTCTAAGAAAAGAGAAAGAAATAAAGAAATGAAAATCATGATATTTTTGGTTGGATTTTTGTGGTGATCAAGCAAATATCACAAATAAAGCAAGATAATGAATCAAACTAACAACTTAAGCTAGTCAAAACAAACAAGTAACACAAACACAAGATATGTGATCAAAGAGAGAAAGGTGGATTCTAGAGGTCAAGATTTCCGGTTATGGCCTTGGACTCAAGCTTCTAAAGATTCTAAGGACAAAGCTGCAGTGTTGGGAAAGGGTGTTTCTCTAATGGAAGCAATTACCGGGTAAGTCTCTTGTTTCACTAATCCCGCATCAAACTCCTATTACCGGGTAGGTCTCAAGGGGTTAAAGTAGGGAATTCTACACAAACCGGACTCTACTTAAGGGGCAACCCTCACCTTACCGGGTAAGTCTCGGAAAAGGGAAGTCTCAAGCAATAATCCTAGCACACTCAATCCAATAGCGGCTTATGAGGCTCACTACTACCTAGAGTTCATCATTTTAGGTATCTAAGATCGGAAATCACCGGGTAGGTCTCTTCCCTAACTTAGTTTGCTAGCATTAGGTCACCCTAAGCTATTATGCTTAATAAACACTAGGATTTAAACAACCTAACATCCTAACATACAGATTCATCAATTATAGAGCAACAGAGAGAAAAATCGGGTGGATCATAGCAAAAATCGGACGATTTAACCTATGAACAGGTCGATTTTTCTGTCTGGGTTATGTTTTGTGCATAAGAATCATCCTAAACTAACATACAAGTCCATTCTATCATCACCCAAGCCATAACCATCAATCCATCACTCCAGAATCACAACAAACTAGCCAATAACATGCATTTCAAGATCCAAAATCATCACACAAGCATACATGGTTTTCATAGGTAGATGATGAAAGATAAGCAAGTAAAAACAATAAATCTCACTTGAATATAAGTTTAAGCAAGACTTACAACCATTCAAAAGAAGTTCCAAAACGTTCCTAACAATCCTTCCAAGAGTTCTTTAACCAAAATCTCTAAAAATCACTCAAAAACTCACTATCACTCTAAGTTTTGGTGTTCTTCTCTTCTGCCAAAATGAGAGAGTTTTTCTTCTTCTCCCAATCTATCCTCCAATAGGAATGAGATGTGTGTGAGAGAATGTGGGAGAGATCACTTAGCCACAGCCTGCATGACCACTTATATTCTCCATCAAGAGCAAGGGCCGGACAAAGAGATCGTGGGACACGTGGCTCAAGCTGTCAAAGGCCAGAAAATCGACCCAGACAGAAAAATCGGACGATTTTCCTGACTGTTGGTCCGATTTTTTTCAACAGAGGCTTGTTATGATCGTCTAGCCATGAGTTGCTCCGTTGCTTGCACCAATAAGGGTCCTTGTGTCCTTCATTGCTCCAATTATGTTCCTTCAAAGCCTTGGATGTGTACCACCATGAGGCTTGACCCTCGAATGTATCGATTAATGTCCAAAAGATCCCCGAAATACCTACAAAACCGACAAAAGCTCGTGTAGACGTCTGTTCTAGAAATATGCACGAAATGAGCGTAAACGTCATGAACTAATGTCAAACCGTGCATGAATAACGGGAAAAACTATCTATATGAATGTCTAAACTAACGTCATAAATCACGTTATCAAAATACCCCATACTTAAGACTTGCTCGTCCCCGAGCAAGACCCAACTATAGACTAAGAGATGACATGATTTATGTATGCATAAAAACAACAAAATCTTTTTGGAATTGTGCTTCTAACATTGGATCACCTTCATAGTCATGTTTCATAGCAATGGACAAGCAATCATGCATAAAATGAATGAAGGCATGGAAGACAATTATACTTAACTAGAAAGCATGCATGAGAGGTGAAAATGAAGAAGTCAAGATGATCATGAGTATGTCTAATCTTGATCACTAAGTCTTACACACATGCATTTAGGTCACAAGGACTTAGGAAAGAAGAGGCTAAGAAACGTTCTGATTAGGTGGGAATTTTTAGGTCATGTGATGCTAATCCGGGAAAGGAACTAACTCCACAATTTCGTTTTTGCTCAACTTCCCAACAAGTGTATAATTTTCTCCATATTTTCTTTGTTTTCTTTTCTTTTTCACTTATTTTTGAGACAATGGCATTGGTGTACTAAAGCCGAAACCTTGGTGATTAGCCATCCTCGGATTTTTTTAATTTTCGAGGTGCATCCACACCGGGCACACATACCAAAGCTCGTTAGGACTATCGGTTTATTTGACTTTGGCAAGGCACAAACACCCGATTATGTGAATGGTGCCGAGTTACTCGTCATTTAAACCAACGTCCCCAAACCTATATTATTTTTTTTTTTACACTTTCACAACAAATTCAGCACTTCATTCACGACATTCTTTCATCAACAACTTCACCCCACACTTGCTTTTCACACACTCAACACACTAGCATGCTCCTATTCCCGGATGGGTCAAATGAGGTCAAATTTTATATCAATTGAGGTGCTTAAACAACATGATCAAGATGAGAAGTAGAGAAAGATGAATTGCCTTAATCACTCCTAAATGATGTGCAAAAACTAGCATGTAATTTCGACTATCAATCCTCAATCCAATCAAGGCAAGCATTCATGATCACAATTCACACATGGGATTCAAGATAAGTACTTCAAGTCCACATATGCATACATCAATTCAACACATAAGGCTATCCATAGCCAATTCACAAGACAATCTCATCATAAGGGTCATTCCCAAGCTTAGAAGCACTAAAATTTTTTAAAAATTTTCTGAATTTTTGGATTTTTCGAAATATATATGTACAATGCAAGACGTAATGAAACATGTGACAATATTAAACTATCCTAGATGCTAATCATGCAAGTGATCATAAAATCCCCACCCCATACTTAAAAACACATTGTCCCCAATGTGTAAACTAAATAAAGAAGTGAAAGAGAGTCCTCACAATGTAAAATTGGTGATGCTTTGGTATTTCGGTTCACATCGAATGATGGTGGTGGATGATCGATCAAGGATGGTAGAGAGCTCTCGATGTTCATTATGGTGTCGGAACCCGCGCTTGGCACCGCAAGCCGTCCAAGTTCCACGTCCGCTCCACCCATGCTTGATTGGAGATCATCACTTTCCTTCACAGAAGGAAAAATCGGACCATCTACCCAGGAAAATCGGCCGATTTTGTGCAAGATCAGTCCGATTTTCCTGGGTGCTTTCTTCCTCATCCATGTGCTCGGATCTTGTACCTTCAGCAGTTCCATAAGGTTTTCACATGACATCCAGCATCTCATAACACATAACAATCAACAAGATCTAGCACCCAAAAACACAAAAGAAAAATAAAGCACACCAAGAGTAAGATCAAACAAAAACAAGAAAAATAAAAGGGAAAAATATGTACCAATGGGTTGCCTCCCATTAAGCGCTTCTTTAAGGTCATTAGCTTTACCAAATTCAGGGGCGTTTTACTCAAGGTGAAGTGGGGCAATCACTTCCACCGGGGCTTCCGGGATGTACTTCTTCAAACGGTGCCCATTCACCTTAAAGTTACCACAATGATCTCCTCCTATCTCCACCGCTCCATGAGGAAAAGATCTTCCTCACAACATAAGGACCCGTCCATCTTGACTTGAGCTTTCGGGGAAGAGCCGCAACCTCGAGTTGAAGAGAAGCACTAAGTCACCCTCACTCAACTCCTTTGGGATGAGACGCTTGTCATGCCAACGCTTGATCCTCTCCTTGTAAATCCGGGCATTTTCATAAGCATCCAACCGGATCTCCTCAAGAGCGTTCATGTCTAGCAACCTCTTCTCACCGGCTTCTTTGAGGTCAAAATTCAGACACCTTATGGCCCAATATGCCCTATGCTCCATCTCCACCGGAAGGTGGCAAGACTTGCCATAAACTAGCTTGTAGGGAGTGGTGCCAATCAGTGTCTTGAAAGCGGTTCTATAAGCCCACAAAGCATCATCGAGCTTCATAGCCCAATCCTTTCTTGTTCTAGAAACCGTCTTCTCGAGGATCCCTTTTATCTCCCGGTTGGAGATCTCCACTTGGCCACTTGTTTAGGGATGGTAAGGTGTTGCCACCTTATGAGTCACCCCATACTTAGCCAAAAGTGTCCCAAAATTCCTATTAGTGAAGTGCTTTCCTCCATCACTTATGATCACCCTTGGTGTCCCAAACCTAGGAAAGATCACTCGGTTGAAGAACCGCACCACAACCTTGGCATCATTTGTGGGAGAAGCGATTGCTTCCACCCATCTCGACACATAGTTTACCGCCAATAGGATGTAGAGGTTGCCACATGAAGAAGGGAATGGTCCCATGAAGTCCACACCTCAAACATCAAATATCTCCACCTCTTGTATGTTGTTCAAGGGCATCTCGTTCCTCCTTGAGATGTTGCCCGTCCTTTGGCAAGCATCACATGCCACTACAAAATTCTGCACATCCCTAAACAAGTTAGGCCAATAAAAATCGGATTGCAATACATTTGCACACGTCTTGTGCGAGCTAGCATGGCCTCCACATGGAAAGGAGTGACAATGGCGGATCAAACTCTCCATCTCGTCCTCCGGAATGCACCTCCTAAAGACTCCATCCGGCCCTCTCTTGAACAAGAGTGGCTCACTCCAATAATAATGCCTCACATCCTTGAAGAATTTCTTGCTTTGGGCATAGGATAAACCGGGTGGCACCTCCTCACACACGAGGTAGTTCACAATATCGGCATACCATGGCTCATTACCCCTTGACACTTGAAACAAGCACTCCTCCACCATTTGCAATTGCTCATCCCGGAACGAGTCATCAATCGGGATGTCATCTCTCTCAATCTCCAACGGTGGGAGTCTACTAAGGTGATCCGCCACAGAATTTTCGGACCCTTTCTTGTCCTGGATTTCCAAGTCAAACTCTTGAAGAAGAAGGATCCACCGAATGAGGCGAGGCTTGGCATCTTTCTTTGTGAGGAAGTAACGGATCGCAGCATGATCCGTGTACACAATGACCTTTGCTCCAACAAGATATGACCGGAACTTCTCAAAGGCATACACCACCGCTGGCAACTCTTTCTCGGTTGTGGCATAGTTAAGTTGGGCATCATCTAGCGTCTTGCTAGCATAATAGATGGCATGTGTACGCCCATCTTTCTTTTGTCCTAAAACAGCCCCAACGGCCACGTCACTTGCATCCCACATCACTTCAAATGGTAAGCTCCAATCCGGAGATTGCATGATGGGGGCGGTGATCAAAGCATCCTTCAACCTACAAAAAGCCTCAAGGCAATCCTTGGAGAACACAAACTCAACATCTTTCATTAGTAGGTTAGTAAGATGCTTAGAAATCTTAAAGAAATCTTTAATGAATCTCCGGTAAAAACCGGCATGCCCTAGAAAACTCCTTACCCCCTTCACCGAGGTAGGTGGTGGCAACTTCTCTATCGTCTCTATCTTAGCCCTATCAACCTCAATGCCACGGTTGGACACCAAGTGTCCCAACACAATGCCTTCACTTACCATGAAGTGGCATTTCTCCCAATTCAAGACAAGATTTGTCTCCTCACATCTCTTAAGCACCAAAGACAAGTTAGCTAAACAATCATCAAATGAAGATCCATAAACAGAGAAATCATCCATAAACACTTCCATGATGTTTTCAATATATTCAGAAAAGATAGCCATCATACACCTTTAAAAGGTGCGGGTGCATTACACAACCCAAATGGCATTCTCCTATATGCAAATGTACCCCAAGGACATGTGAACGTAGTTTTCTCTTGGTCATCGGGGTGGATAGGGATTTGGAAGAATCCACTATAGCCATCTAAGTAACAAAAATGGGAATGTTGAGCTAATCTTTCTAGGATTTGGTCAATGAAAGGAAGAGGGAAGTGATCTTTCCTAGAGGCCACATTTAGTTTCCTATAGTCTATACACATCCTCCATCCCGTAACCGTTTTAGTAGGGATTAGTTCATTATTCTCATTTGTCACTACGGTCATACCACCCTTCTTAGGAACCACATGTATGGGACTAACCCATTTACTATCCGAAATCGGGTAGATGATTCCCGCATCTAGCAACTTAATGATCTCTTTCTTGACTACCTCTTTCATTATAGGATTCAATCTTCTTTGATATTCAATAAAGGGTTTATGGTCATCTTCCATCAATATCTTATGCATGCATAAAGAGGGCTTAATGCCAACAAGGTCATCAATGGTGTATCCTATTGCTTTCCTATGCAGTTTCAATTCAGTCAAAAATCTATTAAGCTCATCATCATTCAAAGATGCATTCACAATCACCGGATAAGTAGAATTTGAACCAAGGAAAGCATACTTTAAATGAGAGGGAAGAGGTTTTAGATCAAGTTTAGGAGGACCTTTATCGGTTGGAGATGATCCATACAATGTAGGTTGAGATGATTCCAAAGCCATGGAAGCCTCACCTAAGTCCCTTGATGATTGCTCACAAACACTTGGATGTTGCTCAAAAGACTCAGGAAAATCGACCCTCTGTGAAGAAAATCGGACGATCTGGGGGTCGATTTCAGCTACGGCATTTGCAAAATCGGATGAAAATTCAGGATTTATGCAAAAATCGGCCGATTTTTGACCCCTCTGTCCAATTTTTCTACAGGTGTTTATCCCTTCTTTTAATACTTCAAATCCAACACTTGGTAGCTCATCCAATGCATTCAAGGCCTTGATCAATTTATTGCTACTCTCCTCAACTCCTTCCTCCATCAAACTCGAGCTAAGAACCTTCTCAAGTGGATCCTTGAGCAAGATTGAGCTCACAGCTTCTCTAGACTCCTCTTCCTCAACAATGTTGAAGACATCTTCACCTAGGGCTGGCCCCTTCACCATAGTGGACAAATTAAACTTGATGTTCTCTTCTCCAATGTTGAAAGAGAGAATTCCATTTTTGCAATCCACCAAACATCCGGAAGTAGCTAGGAAAGGTCTTCCCAAGATGATAGGAACCGGATAGTCCGCCGGGATGTCCAAAACAACGAAGTCTATGGGCACATAGAACTTCCCTAGTTGCACCGGTATGTCTTCCAAGATTCCAACCGGGTGAGTGATTGAACGGTCGGCCATGTAAAGGGTCATCTTGACCGGTTTTGGCTCTCCTAGCCCAACCTTGTTGCAAAGTGCAAGCGGGATGATGCTTACACTTGCCCCAAGATCACATAGGGCGTCATACTTTACTTCTCCCACTCCAATTGGTACACAAAAGGATCCCGGATCTCTTAGCTTAGGAGGCATCTCCTCCTTCATAGTTTGAATCAACTCCGAGGACCTCTTTGTCATCCTCACTTCTCCATACTCCTCCAACTTCCTTTTGTTGGAGAGTACTTCCTTCAAGAATTTGCCATATGCCGGCATACCTAGAATAGCATCCATGAACGGAATGTTAATATGCAATTTAGACATAAGTTCAAGGAATTTACCGAAGTGTTTGTCCAAATGAGCTCTTGCTCGTGATTGTGGGAATGGTAGTTGTGGCTTGTATGGAGGTGGTGCCACATATGATGGCTCATCATCCTTGCTCTTTGCTCCATCTTCTTGCAATGGCTCTTCTTCTATCACCACTTGCTTCCCTTTGTCATTTCCCTTAGGTAAGGGATCCTTCATGCTCAGCCCACTCCTTGATGTAATAGCCAACAGTTGGCCTCTTGGGTTATCTTCGGTTCTTCCGGGAAGCTTCCCCGGATCTCTATGAGCTTCACCCGCCTTTTGGAACACTTGTGCTTCCAACACCTTTTGAGCTTTAGAAATGGAAGTCACCGTGCTCTCAAGACCACTCAACCATCCAAGTAATTGCTCAAACATCATATCGGTTCTATCCTTTGGAGGTTGCGTAAATCCGGGTGGAGGTTCTTGTGAAGCTTTTGGTGGTGGAGTTGCGCTTGTGGAAGCGGGAGGGTTCAAGGCTCCATCCGGGTTATAATAGGAAAACCCGGGATGGTTGTGGTTAGGCCGATAATTGTTGAATTGCCGGTTGTTGTTGAAGTTCCTTGGGCCTTGATAGTTATTGTAGTTGCCCCTTCCAATGTAGTTCACATCTTCCTCCTTGGAAGACAAGTTTGCTTGTACTTGCACTTGAGGGCTTGCTTGACTCTTCAAAGTTGTAGCACACAACTACCTCAAAGACTTAAGCTCATTGTTGATTGCATCAAGCTTGAAATTACTCATGGTGACTTCACTCACCTCATATGCTCCCGCTTTCCTCCCATCACTCTTCCTATGGGAGTACGTTTCAATCACCAAAGCTTGTTTTTCTACAAATTCCCAAGCTTCATCCACATTCTTTTCCATGAAAGTCCCACCGGAAAGAGATTGAAGCTTGAATTAGCTATCTTCATCAAGTCCCTGGAAATAGATTTCCAATAGCTCAATTTTCGGTATACTATGGTGTGTACAATCTAGGAGAAGGTCTTTGAACCTCTCCCAAGACTTGAATAAGCTTTCTCTATCCTTCATTACAAAGGCATTGATCTTCCCTCTTAGCTCGGTAGTCTTGGAAGGTGGGAAGAACTTAGTCAAGAACTCGGTTGTCATCTCCTCCCAAGTACTCACTCGCCCTTGTGGAATAGATTGATACCAAGCCAAGGCTTTATCCTTAAGTGAGAAGGAGAAAGCCCTAAGCTTATGGTTGTTGCTCTCCAATCTAGACAGTCTAAGAGTCTCCATCAAGATCTCATAGTTCATCAAGTGTTGATGGGGAGACTCTCCTTCCATCCTTCCAAATTGATTATGCCGGATCATTTGTAGAACTTGAGGGCGGAGCTCGTAATCATGGGCTGCGGGATCTTCTAAGTTCACACCCGGACGGTGTGCTCTTTGTGCTGGATCCATACGTTGCCCTAACGTTTGTGGCTCTTCAATAGCAATGGGCACAACCCGAATATTAACCGCTGCCGGCTGCAGTTGTGGTGGAGGTGGAGGTTGTTGACGATTAAGCTCTCTTTGCACAAGAGCTTGCCTAATCTCTTCAATCTCCCTCCTAGTTGCTTCTTGCCTCTCATTGGCAAGTCTCCTTTCATTCGCCAAGAGCTCATCTCTTAGCCTAATTTTCTCTAAAGCCTCATCCAACTCAGCTTGGAGATCTCTTCCGGCCATCTCTTTTCCCTTTCTAATGCTCTTGGATCTAGATCTAAGGGTTTTCTCCGGTTCGGGATCGAATGGAGCTAAATCCTTGCCACGAGATCTTCGCATACACCTAAAGAGTGAGAGATGTCCTGAAAAGCAAAGACACAAACCAAACGAGATCAAAAGCAACAAGAAAGACCCACACTATAAAAAATCACAAAAATGACTCAATCTAGACCTAGTCCCCGGCAACGGCGCCAAAAACTTGTTACACTAAGATTGTGTAGCACAAAAGTCTTACAATTTATAAACTCGATATAATTTCCTAACTCCTAGCGAACCCACAGTGTATGGGTCGTTTTGTAGCAAGGATAGTATTCCGAGGTCGAACACGAAGACTAAGGTGAAATCAAATCAAACAAGTGATCATAGATAGTGCGAATCTAGTCTAAGAAAAGAGACAGAAATAAAGAAATGAAAATCATGATAATTTTGGTTGGGTTTTTGTGGTGATCAAGCAAAGATCACAAATAAAGCAAGATAATGAATCAACTAACAACTTAAGCTAGTCAAAACAAACAAGTAACACAACCACAAGATATGTGATCAAAGAGAGAAAGGTGGATTCTAGAGGTCAAGATTTCCGGTTATGGCATTGGACTCAAGCTT
Source organism: Fagopyrum homotropicum (assembly GCA_033239125.1). Lineage (NCBI taxonomy): Eukaryota > Viridiplantae > Streptophyta > Magnoliopsida > Caryophyllales > Polygonaceae > Fagopyrum > Fagopyrum homotropicum. The sequence goes on along the minus strand of BSWB01000001.1, from coordinate 46,997,426 downwards.
CTAAATATTCTAAGGACAAAGCTGCGGTGTTGGGAAAGGGAGTTTCTCTAATGGAAGCAATTACCGGGTAAGTCTCTTACTTCACTAATCCCGCATCAAACTCCTATTACCGGGTAGGTCTCAAGGGGTTAAAGTAGGGAATTCTACACAAACCGGACTCTACTTAAGGGGGCAACCCTCTCCTTACCGGGTAAGTCTCGGAAAAGGGAAGTCTCAAGCAATAGTCCTAGCACACTCAATCCAATAGCGGCTTATGAGGCTCACTACTACCTAGAGTTCATCATTTTAGGTATCTAAGATCGGAAATCACCGGGTAGGTCTCTTCCCTAACTTAGTTTGCTAGCATTAGGTCACCCTAAGCTATTATGCTTAATAAACACTAGGATTTAAACAACCTAACATCCTAACATACAAATTCATCATCTATAGAGCAACAGAGAGAAAAATCGAGTGGATCATAGCAAAAATCGGACGATTTAACCTATGAACAGGTCGATTTTCTGTCTGGGTTAGGTTTTGTGCATACGAATCATCCTAAACTAACATACAAGTCCATTCTATCATCACCCAAGTCATAACCATCAATCCATCACTCCAGAATCACAATAAACTAGCCAATAACATGCATTTCAAGATCCAAAATCATCACACAAGCATACATGGTTTTCATAGGTAGATGATGAAAGATAAGCAAGTAAAAACAATAAATCTCAACTGAATATAAGTTTAAGCAAGACTTACAACCCTTCAAAAGAAGTTCCAAAACGTTCCTAACAATCCTTCCAAGAGTTCTTTAACCAAAATCTCTAAAAATCACTCAAAAACTCACTATCACTCTAAGTTTTGGTGTTCTTCTCTTCTCCCAAAATGAGAGAGTTTTTCTTCTTCTCCCAATCTATCCTCCAATAGGAATGAGGTGTGTGTGAGAGAATGTGGGAGAGATCACTTAGCCACAGCCTGCAGGACCACTTATATTCTCCATCAAGAGCAAGGGCCGGACAAAGAGATCGTGGGACAAGTGGCTCAAGCTGTCAAAGGCCAGAAAATCGACCCAGACAGAAAAATCGGACGATTTTCCTGAGTGTTGGTCCGATTTTTTTCAACAGAGGCTTGTTATGATCGTCTAGCCATGAGTTGCTCCATTGCTTGCACCAATAAGGGTCCTTGTGTCCTTCATTGCTCCAATTATGTTCCTACAAAGCCTTGGATGTGTACCACCATGAGGCTTGACCCTCGAATGTATCGATTAATGTCCAAAAGATCCCCGAAATACCTACAAAACCGACAAAATCTCGTGTAGACGTCTTTTCTAGAAATATGCACGACATGAGCGTAAATGTCATGAACTAATGCCAAACCGTGCATGAATAACGAGAAAAACTATCTATATAAATGCCTAAACTAACATCATAAATCACGTTATCACCTTGTTTAAGCATATTTCCTCGGTTATAAATTTAAAGCTTGCACACATCGTTTGGAGCGAACACATATATTATCTTTTGTTTATGGGTTGGGATTATTACGTTCATCCTAGGGTTTGATGTAAACATTATAAATAGACTTTTTTAGGTTTGATTAGAGGTATTTAAGTACAGTTAGGGTTTCAAGGTTCCAAGTCCGCTTCGGCGGCACGTAGAGTTAAATTTGTTTCTCCTTTGCATTGTAAGTACATTTCACCTTTGTCATTTATGCAAGACTCTTCTTTTATTCATTGCTTCACTTCCTCTACTATGGTTGACTATTTTTATTGATTCAAGGGATGGTTGAACCCTATGATGTCTGATTTATGATTATTTATATGAATTGTGGAATTGAGATATGCACATCTACTTCTTTTCAAAGCTCTTTGTTTTCATCTTTTATTTACCTTTGAAAGAAGTGGTGTTTATAAAGGATTTAGTTAAAAGAACTTGTCGGCAAAATCGAGGTTGTTTTATTGGAGAGTGACGTTTTATCTTTACCTCGATGATTTCTTACTATCATAGAAAGTTCCGGTCTTTATACCTTTTCAAGATTCATCACCAAAACCTCGGCTTTACTTGGTCTTTTCTGGATTTCTAAGTTCTTAATGGTTATCATATATACATGACACAACCATGACGATGTATCGCAATCAACTTAATTAACACGGTCTTTGTTTGTCTATGTCAATGGCTATATTTGATGGTTACCTGCATATTCGCATGATCAATGTTAAACTATATTTATATACATGGTTATATGTCATCTATCATAGACTTGTCTCATTAGATCGCTTTCCTCCATCTTCTTGTCAACTACAATCATTGCTTTCTTTGTTCTTCCTTGAAAACCAACAAACAGATTTCTTCTATCCCTTCACCCTTACTTAACGAATTTCTATCATATATATCCAAACAAACACGGTCCCCGTGACTCGATACTCGATATACTACAACTGACCCCCTATCCTTACGGGTGAGGTTGTTTAGAACTATTTGGTATACAACTTTCACATTAGGGGTACACACCGAGATTGCTTATTCCTCTCGCCCTTGTCGAAGAAGATTGTACTATCTAGCACAACATTTCCCGAGATCAAAAGATGCACACTTGAGTTCCACGTCATTTTGATCATATGTTTAACATCCACCTTGAGCTGAAATGGATTGAGGTAACGACAAAAAACAAGTACTACATGGGAGACAAAAAACAAGAAGGTCGATGGGTCTCAGTAGAGTCGATCGGCCAAAAGTCTCACTAAGGATGATGGATAAGATTGTCCTTACGTCCATTCCCATCTATTATAGGTCCACTATCATCCTTCCACACGGGACATGTTATAAGATTGACCATATGTTTAAGTCATTTATTTGATGAAGTAAGGAGGTCCGGAGGAGGATGCACATAGTGACTTGGTCAACGGTTGTTTGGCCTATGGAAGTATGGAATCTTGATATTCGTTCAATGAGGGAAAACAACCTAGTGTTGGTAGGAAAATTATCTTGGCGTTCTGTTAATGAAGACAGTGTTATGTGGGTGGATGTGTTGAAGGCAAAGTATGGCAGGCCCTAGTTATGCCTTCATTGTGCCCCATCATCTATACGTAGAAGTATAAGTAAAGGTGCTAAGTGGGTGATCTTTATTGGGGCTCATTGGGTCCTAACTGATGACCGGTCTATAAGATCTTATAGACCAATATTGTCAGTTGGACCAATATTGTCAATTCGAATTATTTGGCCCAGCAACTATCCCAGCCCCTGTCCCGGGCCTGCCATTGGTCCACGTGACAAGGTAAAAAGAGGTTAATTTTTGGTTCGGTTTGGATTAAAAATATTCCTGGTTCATTTACTTCCTTGCTGAACCGGCAATATCAGAAACCCTACTAAACCCTATACTGCACATCAATGTTAAAGTAATCTCAGAATTAATCGATTGCACCCTACTGCACATCAGCGTTGAAGACGTTGAAGAAGGTTAAATAGTCCCACGTAGATTGGGAACCCTACTGAACATCAACATTGAAGACTTCTCAACCTTCTAAGGTAAACTAATTTCATCGAACATACACGCTAACACAACTTTGACAAATATCGAATTTTTTACGAATTCGCAACGAATCTCAGAACTGATCGACGATAAGCAATTTCTTTCCAGCCGAAAATTTGTTTCTTGCGCATAAATGATGTTTTTTATTTATTTTTAAGATAATCTTTGTAATATGATATTGTTTGACACATTTTGTTAAGGTAATGGATGATTCTACACAAGATGAACAAACACATAGACGTTTGGAGTTTGAGGAGGATAATGATGCTAATGATTTTTGCATGGATTATGAACGTGAAAACTCAATACATGCCAAGATATCTAAAGAGATGGTACCAAAGATCGACATGAAATTTGAAAGTGAAGAGGCAGCTTATGGTTTTTACAATGCTTATGCAATGGAACTTGGATTCTCGGTTCGAAGAAGCAAGCCGCATAGCCTTAAGGGAATCTTGGTAGATAGGAAATTTGTTTGTTCATGTGAGGGTAAAAGGGGACGAGATAAGCGTGATGATGCTCACAAATCTCATCGATCAGAAACAAGGTTTGGATGTTTGGCTATGTTGAAAATTAACTATCGTTATACCTTCAAGTACACTGTTGAAAATTTTGTTGTTGAACATAATCACTTATTGGCAAGTCCTAGCATGACTCATCTGTTCAGATCATACCGAAAAGTGTCGGCGTCTCAAGCAATAGAAGTAGAAATTGCTGATGGATCAGGTATTGCACCCAATAATGCATTTAAGCTCATGGCTAAGCAAGCGGGAGGTCGTGAAAGTCTTGGATTTGTTCATATAGATTACAACAATCACTTACGAGGTAAGTGTAATTTACAAGTAAGGCCAGGTGAAATATGTGGTGTTCTTGAGTACTTGAAAATGATGCAGTTGGAGGATCCTAACTTCTTTTATGCTATTCAAGTCGATGAAGATGATATGATCACTAATATCTTTTGGGCTGATGAAAGAATGGTATCCGACTATAATGATTTTGGTGATGTAGTGTGCTTTGATACTACATACCGTAAACACAAGGATGGTCGACCAATTGCTCTATTTGTTGGGGCGAATCACCATAAACAGCCTATTATCTTTGGTGTTGCATTGTTGTATGATGAGACAGCAGACTCGTTTACGTGGTTGTTTGACACTTTTGCAAAGGCTATGGGTGAAAAGCTACCAAAGACGATACTCACCGATCAAGATGTTGCAATGTCTAAAGCACTTTCTTGTCAATGGCCAAAGACTTACCATCGACTTTGTATATGGCATATTTTCCAAAATGCATCCACATATTTGAGTAGCATTTTTGGGAGCTTTAAAGAATTTGCAACTGATTTCAGTAGTTGTGTCTATGACCATGATTATGAGGAAGAGTTTTTACATGCTTGGGATAAGATGTTGCAAAAGTATGGTTTGCAAAGCAATGATTGGTTAAAGAGGTTGTTCGATGTCAAAGAAAAATGGTCATTGGTCTATGAAAGGGATACATTCTGTGCAGACATGATCAGTACACAACGGAGTGAGAGCATGAATAAGCTCATCAAGAACTATGTAAGTTACAAACATGAATTGCGACGCTTTTCGAACACTTTCAGTGATTACTTGATGATCGTCGATATGATGAGATGGTAGCCGATTTCAAAACCAACCACAGAAAAGTCGCATTAGTTTTTTAAGTGGAAATCTTGGAGCATGCTGCAAGTGTTTATACACCAAAGGTGTTTTCATTATTTCAAGCTGAGTTAGGTAGAGCTTATGATTGTCAAATTAACACTTTGCCTTCTTGTGATGAGGTGGTAAATTTTATCAGATATAGGGTCAAGCCAGCCATGAAGAACTATAGTTATGTTGTTAGCTATAATTTTACTGAAGATCTCATGTCATGTAGTTGTAGAAAATTCGAGTTTTCCGGGATACTTTGTTGTCACATATTAAAGATAATTTTCCTTAAAGGAATTTTGAAAGTCCCAGAAAACTACATTTTGAAAAGACGGACGAAAGATGCCAAAAAAAGGAGCAATGTGATTATCAATGAAAGTCCAATTGATGTTGACCCTAAAACAACAATGGCAAGGCGTTATAGGGAAGTGTGTCGTTATTCAACTCGTCTGGCCACGAGATTTGGAGAATCTGAAGAAGTTTACACCATTGTGAGAGACGTTTTGGTAAATTTACTAAAACAGGTGGATTTAACCACAACGGAAAAATCTAAGCAATCTACCCCGGATAGTCATGTCATAGGAAGTGATCATAATCCAAGTGAAGATGTGTCTCTATGTCAAAATGACAAGTTGAGGACAATAAGAGGAATAAAGTTAAAGCCCAAATCTGGAAATCGATCAAGCAAAAGGATTATAGGTGCTCTTGAAAAGGCCACACGAGGAAAAAGAGCAAAGAAGAAGCAAAAATCCGCTATTGGTGAGCAAAATGATCCGGATAATCATGTAGAGCATGTTATGCTTGATCCTCATCGTGGACTCCCGACATAGGTGAGCGTCTCTCTTTGCTGTCATGTTTTATCATTCTATGTTTTATTCATTTTCTGTTTTTGTTTCCATATAGAATTCATCCAATACTCAGGTATTGCATCATGAACAATCCCAATCTACTTGGCAAGCAAGTGTGGAATATAGTCAGCTTGGTGCAAGCAATTTTACACAGGTATTGCATCATTTTCTGTTTTTGTTTCGACTCTCTGTTTTGGATTCCATTTTCTGTTTTTTATTCCATTTTTTGTTTTTGTGATCTTCTCTTTCTTCTCGCAGGACCTCTTATTTGTGAAGCTTTTGGATGCTGATAAGGACGGAGATTCAGTTGATCTTAATGATTTATGGAACTAGTAGCTTTATTTTGATACAAGCTTTTAATATTGACTACTTGTTGTCAATTTTTTGTTACAGATGAAAACAGTCTGCTGTCATTTTCCCCCAAAAGAAATAGCGTTCTATCATATTTTTTTCAAAGAAAACATGGATTGCTTTGTACTTTCATGGATGAAGCACAAAAAGAAGCTCGTAATATGGACTATTTGTTGTCATTTTTTACAGATGAAACAAGCTTGTTGTCATATATTTTTTTTCAAAGAATTAATGTACTGTCATATTTTTTTTCGAAGAAAACAGCTAGGTACCATAATTGCTTTCAAAGAAAACATAGATTTGTATTTTTAGGGATGAAGGACAGAAACATGCTTGTAAAATGTACTTGCTGTCATTTTTTTTACAGCTGAAAACATCCTGCTGTCATTTTTTTACTAGAATTATTAATAAGTGTAGGCAAAAAACTAACATTGTATAACAATTGAACCAAAACAACAAATGCATCATACATAGGCTGAAATGACATAATAGTGCCATAATTGTTTTCAAAGAAAACATAGATATGTATTTTCAAGACTGAAGCACATAAACAAGCTCGTAGTATGGACTACTTGCTGATATTGTTAATTGATTACAACACATCTCTATACAATCATCATACACTACCTAAAATGACATAAACTACAAGGACAACTATAATGGCGAAGCCTGCATAGACGAAGACCCTCTATTGGTGGATCGCCGACTATGCATCCGAATATTGTCCCAAGTGCATTTCAAACTGATCAATTAACCCATACATTTAAGTTTGGTTTGAGGTGAATCTCTCAGTAAGGGTATCTAATTGACAGTGTCTGTTTCGAACTTTGCATAGTAGTCTTCAAATCAATGTTTGGAGTTGGTGGAATTACCCGAGAAGATAGATGTGGTCGCTTGGTTGGGTTTGTTTCGAGCTCTGCATAACATAACAATTACAATTAATGATTAGGTTCAAATTATTCATATATTTTCCAGCCGAAATATTTGTACATCAAGTTGATCATAATGAAGAAGAAACACTGCAAGGTTTTTTTTTTGTGGATAGAAACACTGCAAGTCTGCTAATAGTGAGAATGCAATCAACAAGCAACAATGCAAGTCCGCAACAACCAACAAGAGAAATTGAGAGTCTGCCAAATATATCAACTGCTTATACCCAAAACACTACAAACGTCTGCATAATAATGAAGAAGAAACACTGCAAATCTGCATAATAGTGAGAATGCAATCAACAATTACAATTAATGATTAGGTTTAAACTCTTGTTTAGCATGAGCAATTGATCAATTGCTTATGTCCAAAACTAGTGAAAAGATCAATGTAAGAAAAGCAAGAGATAGAATATATCAACTCAAAAATTGAGATCACTGTAAGATAGAATATATGAGAGATTGAGAGTACATAATTCACACATTCCCACCACTGCTCTATATCAACTCAAAAATTAAAGATTAGATTCAATTTCTTTACTCTCAATCTCAACTAAATTCACACATACTTAGACCAATTAGAGATTGAGAGTACATAATTCACACAAAGTCACACAAATTAGAGATAGAATATATCAACTTTGAATTAATTCATTACAAATACAAACATATACATATGTTCGAGAACTAGTTACAACCCCTAACCCATAAATGGTGTTCGACGCCATACCCAAAACCTGTTCGAAACCCTAACCCATAAATCAGAGATCGAGAGTAAAGAATCGTACCTCTTCGCCGGTGGTTTAGTTGGAGTCAATTTTTTCCGGCGGGGAACGATATTCCACCACTGCTCATCGGAGGAGCTATCGATCTCTACAACTCGTCGAACGAAGCTTTTTGGTTCGATTAGCTTATTGTCGTCATTTAACAGCCCGTGTGCCGGTTCAGCAAGGAAATAAATGAACCATGAATATTTTTAATCCAAACCGAACCAAAAATTAACCTCTTTTTACCTTGCCACATGGACCAATTGCAGGCTCGGGACAGGGGTTGGGACAGTAGTTGGGCCACATAATTCGAACTGCAATATTGTGGTGCTAGACTAAGTGTTGGCTTGGAGATTCGAGTTTGAATCCTTAAAGCATGTATGAAAAAATTGATATTGGGAGAGTATCCACAAATGGGCCACAACTATATACATTATCCGGACGTATAGCGGCAAAGCCGATTGAACCGAACACGTAACCAACTTAAAAAAAGAAAAAAAGTTGGCTATAGATTTTGTGCCGATGGAGAAGGGGGTTGGATGGTAAGAGAGTATTGGGATGTGGTTGGATGGAAATGGGATTGTTTTTTAGTATAACACTTGTAGGCTAATTCTGATGCATCTTACGACGACGACGGTGTCTCTAGAACCTAAGTTGTCAGATGTGTTCAGTTGGAAGGGGTCACGAAATGGAGATTATACGTTGAGATCTACATATACAATAGTGTGAGGCAGGACCGTCTCAATGATTTCGGAGGTCCGTGCCAAAAATAATTAACGTATTTAAAAAAAATTTTAAAACTATATTATATTATTGAAATTCATTAGCATTTTCTTAACTGTATTTTATATGCTGATAATTAATTTTAATATGACTGAAATAATATTTTTAATAGGCATTATAGGTTAAACAAAAAAATAAAATTTCAAAGAAAAGGTCAAAAAACAAAAATTATTAATATTAATTTGTGCTTTAGTAATAAGGTGTGCCATATTTTATTGTAAGTAAAAGTAAAACAACAAAAATAATGAGAAGGTGCCCACCATAATAAAAGAAAGCAAGTGAGAAAATTTTTGCTCGCAGAATTCGAACCTGAGATAAACATGTAAAATAGTTGTATTCATACCAGTTGGGCAAGGAAAACATGTTATACACAAACTGTTTTTTTTAACTATATGGAGGCCCTCGAAATTCCGGGGCCCTGTTCACAAGAACCCGTAGAACCGGTCACGAGCCGGGTCTGGTGTGAGGTATGTAGGTTTGACACTAGCTCAACGGATAAACAAATATTGGAAAGAGTGTTCACAGTTCAAGGGACAAGAGATAGCTATCCTTCGTGTGATTACTACTTAACTATTTTTCAGATAAAGTGCATTTAGAAGTGCAAAGATTAGTGAACCTCCGGAACTACACACAAAAATAAAAGCTTATTCTGAATAGTTGTGTACGTACATTATTTAAATTTAAAAACCAATACAATATATATCAAATGCTATATGATATATACATGTATAAACACAAAGATATTCATCTAAACCACACAATGAAGAGGCACTTAAGTTGAATCATATGTATGAATACTACAACAAGCCACCAATAGTCAGATGATTAACTTGTTGTAGTTTGACGGCGTATCTAAGAATAGAACTGGTAGGTTTTTGCATCGATAATGATTTGTCTTAGACCTCCAATGGGTGCCAGCACCATCAGTAGCACTCCAAGTATAATGCATATCTGCAATTCACATGATCATCCAGTTTATAACATGTATATTTGATTCATCACGTGAACAATTGTACTATATCAAAAGGCACTAGTACATACCCAGTTGGTTAACCATGACAAGCTATACTTGCGAGGTTTGTAAATGGTCAGCCACATGATGCACGGTAGCTGTACGTATGTAGGAAAACAATTCAACCTAATTAGTTTCTTTTGTGTGCACATGCCCAATTAGTTATACATGGATCGTAAACCTAAATTGTCGATTTGTCGATTTAGCAACAGTTTTATTAAAAAAAAATAAACCGGACCAAACCGCTGGTTTTGATCTTTATAAATAAAAAACTTATCAAACTGCCGGTTAAACTGCCGGTTTGACGCGACTCGTGTCTACAATTAGTTATTTTGTTTTGTTAGTAAAGTAGAAAATGCTTACAAAGTAGGTTGTGGGAGCGAAAGCAAACCCTCCAAAGAATCCAAGGAGGCCGTCGAAGAAGGGAAATGTAATGGCAATGAACATTGTCAATGCTACAACACAACAGATTATTAGATATAGTTAATTAATCAGAAATAGAGTATATTGTCTACACGTACGGACTTACCAACATAAACATTTCTGGTGATGAAACGAAGGATCCAAGAAGGTTTGAAATGTAGCTTCTTCACAAGCAAAGTCTCAAGCATGTCGAAAACCGGCATTGCGTAAACCTAATCAATAAACAAAAACATTTAGATTATATAACAAGAGTGAAGTAATGCTATGTGAATAAAGTGCATAAATCTCACTTGATAGCTTCCGATGACATGAACGACGACGAACATGTTAGCCATGGCAATGAGCCAGGTAGGTTTCTGGAGTGAAAACAAGATGTTTGAATCAACCTTGTTTCCGAAAGCCCAATACCCAACAAACGCGACAGGGAAGTAACATAAGGCAACAATGATATAGGCAAGTATGACGCCTCTCCACATGGGAACTTTCGACGGCTTTTCCGGCGTCGAAGGGATGGTAGCTTGGATCTCTAACACAACATTATGACCAGCAAAGGCAAAAGCCACAGAGCCAAGGGCGTTGAAGAAACTCAACACTTTCCCCGGCGTGCTGTGTGATCTTAACGTGTACTCCACGTCAACTTGCTTTCCTTTATCTACTGATGTCGCCCAAGCAATGGTGGAATAGCTTAGAGACATGACGGCGGCGGCTAAAGACACTCCGGAAATGGCGTGGAAGTTTGGAAGATGAGAGAGCACGAAATGCGCAGAGGCAAAAATCATAATGAAATATGTTGTCTTTATATTTTTGCAGTTACTACAAACTAGGTCATGGAAATGCTTGAGAGATGTTCCTCCGGTGACCATGTAGACGATGTCGACGCCAACCTCGACGATTAGTTGTTGGGGCACAACGATCCATAATCCGAGCTTCTCACCAAATGCATGTTGGCCGAGCTCGTGATACCTATTGAATCGAGTCCCTGGTACCATCTCGTGCATCTCCACCATTTGCCATAGTGTGTATAAGGTGATGATCCATGATAAGACTAGAATAGTCACCCCTGGACCCCTGCAGGCAATTGATTGTATGTATTAGTTCAAAATTTAAGTCTCTGTTATTATAAAATGTTATTGTAATGTATGATTACCATCCAAGGTTTGATACTGCATAAGGTAGACTTAAGACTCCAGCACCCACCATGGCAGTGACGTTGTGGAATGCAGAATAATACCATTTGGCATTCCTAGATGAAGTAACAGGAAGCCATGCATCAATTTCTTGCTCCCTCTTTAGTGTTTCTTCCGATGAAACCTGCAAGCCCACCGACCAATTTATCGTGAAACAAGAGCTCATGTAAAATTATTGTCGATATTGCTTGAATAAGCACACGTCGCCGAGTTAATTAGAGTACATGTATTGATTTGTTAAGTAAAGTCTTGTTAATTTTATTAATAAGTATTGTTCATATTAAAAAATATAAATGAGTAAAATCATAAACTAACAAGCAAAGGAAAAGTTGAATACACGATCCAATACTTTAATAAGACGAAGGTGGGTTAAACAACTCCAAACTTAAACAATAGAAACTTAAAGAATCGCAAGTTGGAACAATAGAAACTTCAAGATTTTTTAGAAATATGTTGTTGGAGCGAAGAGATACAACAAGAAATTGTCCTCCTTCTCTTCATTGGCCTCAGTAGGTTGGGTCCTAAGACGCAAGTAGATTAGCGTCATAGGATATGTTTTGGGCTTAGGCCACAAGTTGATTATGGTAAGTTTTGGGCTCTAGGATACCGGTTAATTAGCGTATTATGGTAGATTAGCATCCTAGAAAGTTGATACGAAGGAATAAATGAGGACTTGATGGACCCTCTTCTATTCTTTGATCTTTGTTTTGTTAGGCATGAGCCTATTTAAGGATAATAGAGACTCTTCACACCAAAAAAAAAAAAAAGAATAATAGACTCTAATACAAGAGATTTGTTAACCAACAGATTGTATATTTCATTGATAAATTATTTTTTATATAGATAAATATAAATAGGCAAAACGACAATCTAATAAATCAAAGGATAAAAAAACCTCTGCTTCTTTTGCGCCATCAACATATTCATCCATTTCAACCCTCACGAATTTGTGCAATCAACATATTCATCCATTTCAACCCTCTACTTTTGCGCAAGACGGGATTAAAAAAACCTCAAATTTATTAATCCCTAAATTTAGGTTGATTTCTCATTATTTTTTTATTGCGGTTATGGTGGCGCAACTAGGATTTGAGTGAAACTAAGAAAAATCATGATGCGTTGATTCATAATTCCTAAATGCCCTCAAATTTGTCCCTATTAATTAACGCATTTATATTGTCCATATAATCTATTTTGTATAATTATATAACAAATAACCATATGATTTCCATTAATTTAAATAAATAAATGATATTTTTTATTATTTAATTTTGATCTATACCAAATTTTGACAATATATTTCAAGTTTATTATCCTACCTATGTTAATGTAATTGAATATAGTAGACACATGTCTTTATATAAACCAAATAGTGACACGAACTTTTTAATTACACGAAATATTTTAACATACGGTAACATTTATATTAAATTATACAATATACACAAATTTAATCTTAACTACATAAAAATATATTTAAAATACACATACTAATACTTCGTGTATATAACGTTATATGTCGATAGTTTGTACATTTTGCTATGTTTCATTACGTAATCTCATTATTAGAAATTTCCAAAATCCTTGTTTATTTTTTTTACTGTTCCTAATTAATTATCATCTATTGTACTTTACTTTTAAACTCCATCGAATATCTTTACTTTACATTAAGACATATGATAGTATATAATTACTAGTAATAATTATTTAATATGTTCTATATTAGATTGTTGGTAATATAAATGATTTTCTACAATCATCAAATATAGATATTTTAACTTAAAATTTTAATTATATTACATCCGTTCATATCATAGGTAATACACTTGTAATATAAATAAATTTAGCCCCGTTTAATTGTAAATTTGGAAATTAAATGAAAATAAATCTAAGTTGTGAAGTTGATAAAGTATGGGAAACGATGATTAATATTATATTTGCTTCCCTACCATTAAATAAAGAATATATAGGTGAAGAAGTGCTTACAAGTGAATTGGAAGGGTCATTAGCAGACGCTGGTGTGGATCCCCATGACACCATCTCGATCTCTCAATGGATGAATGTCTATATTTTATTTAGATTTTCAACCCAAACTCTAAACACGAACCCTATATACTATTGTATATATAAAGAATAGTCTTATTTTGACTATTATTACCAAGGTTACAACTTTTGACTATTGATTAGTATTTTGACGTGTAAATGTAAATGATTGAACGCCTTCAACCTTTGAAATCTATACATGGTTAACGTGTCAATCATCTCTTCATTAATCTTCCTTCTTCCATCAACATCACTACATGGCTCGTCATCAAGAAGCCCATCGCTACTAGAGCCTTTGGGCCTCCATAACACTAAAATCTATATTATAGTCTCCACCGATGTAAATTTAGGATCACAGTTCATGCAATTATTGTTCAAAGGTATACAAGTGGAAAGTAAAGGGAGACTACGAGACTTTGCAAATGCACATGCAAAATATCCATCCCGAAAAGCTAGGGATATCTCCGGGACAATCACAATCGTCCTGCGGGTTTGCATTATCTTTCCTTTCGATCTCCTTTATTTATGTATAACCATAATGAAGAAAGTTTAGGATTAGCCGATGTTATATGTTTTCATTCATTTCCATTTTCTTATTGTGAATATGAAGACGTTCGAACATATAACACTAAATAACTTTAATCTTCTTTTAAATCAACTTTTCGTAAAACTGTTTCAAAATTAGTTTCTAAATTATACTACAAAAGAGACAAAAAAAATTATTCAATTTTGGCATATTTTTCGCATAAAGTATCTATTTGTAGTGATATTTGGAGTACACAATCGCAAAAATATTTTTACATCGGCATTACTTTACATTTTATTGATAACGATATGTTTTTGCATAATATGTTATTGCATTTTTCCATTTCAACCAAAGACATGATGCACCAAATATTACAAACATGATAAAAACGGCTTTACAAAAATTTAATTTACAAGGTCAATTTTTTTTTCATATTCTTTTGATAATGCATCCGCTAGCACCGCCACCGTAAACAATTTGGTCGAGGAGGCGAGACAATGTTTGCGAACTCCTTTTGTTAATCAAAGATGTGCATGTCATATTTTAAACTTATGTGTTCAAGATGAAGCTAAGATTTTAGCAATTATGCTAACCCCCTTTGCCGACGTTATTGTTCATCAAAGATGTGCATGTCATATTTTAAACTTATGTTCATCCAATTGTATTTTCAAAAGACATTGGAACTTATTGAAACTCTATATACAAATTACTTGGTCAAGCCCTTCATTACAAAAAAATTTTACAAGGGTTTTCCGCACAAAACATTTCTTGTTCAGTTTTTGATGATGAAAATGTTTGGCAAACTTGCATTGATAATTGTAATCATGTAAAAACTTTTAGTGATGCAACTAATATCATGAGTTACGTTTACAACCTAACTTATTGTAGATTTTTAGAAATAGCCGTAAACATTTCTGAGGTTTTTCAAAACCGTACAACTTTTCCAACCCTTACAAATGTTATGAATGACTAAAATATTACACCGGCATTCCCATGATTTATCTTATAACCTCCGTTTTTAATCTTAGACTTAAAGTTAATGATGTTTCCGATTTGTTGGTTGTTTATTATGATTGTTTGGAGTTAAATGTTATAGTTCGTAACATCATTCAAGATGTTCCTATCGAAATTGAAAATTTGATTTCCTTATTTTAAACAAGTGCTAGATCTTCTTCTACCGCACCTACTTCTCCAACCTCATCTTCTTCTTCATCTACTTTTCTTTCAAAAGCACAACAAATTTTAGTCAAATGAGCAAAAACACTAAGAGATTCATCCTCAAGTGCGTAATTTCAAGATTATCTAACATGTGTTAGTTTTGATAGTGAAGATTCTTTCGATAATTTCGATTGGTGGAAGAAAGTAGCCCCGAAATATCCAACATTAGTGAAAATTTAACAACTCATGGTCGTTCCCGAATGAAAGGTTGTCGTGGAGTAAGCATTTATCAAGGAGGGAACATGCTCAATTACAAGAGAACTCAATTGAAGCCAAAAAAAGTTGGAGCCACAAGTTGTATTCAAGATTGGATAAAGGCAGAGAAGCGGAAACAACAGAATGTCCCGGTGTATGACTCAAAACCGGATTACAACACCGAAAACGGTGTCACTACTTCTGAGTCGGAGGCTGAAAGGTAAGTGGGGTAATGAAAACAACTCGGAAGTCCAAAAAAAGGTAAGTGAAGATAAGAAAACTACGTGGACTTTGATTCCTCTCAACCCCGAGAGAATACGTAGGCAACCGGATAACCGGTTCAGACCCTTTTTTTTTTTTTTTAATTACATTACCTATCAGATTCTTTCTTCTTTTTAACCATACAAAATTTTTTTTTTTAACAAACCTATGCTAAACCAGCAAACCGCCAGTTCGCTGGTTTGCATACCCACGAGGCCAAACCTAAACAAGCATGATAATGTAATGAGAATGTCAAGATTGAGACTGTGGCTAATATGATGAAGGAGCCACGTCGCGTCGGATACGGTATAAGGCTATAAGCCAATTGGCACGTGGGGCTGCCGGGCGTGTGTGTATATGCATGAAATCATCTCTATCACCATAGCAAATGCTCCTCCTATGCATATGCCAACTTCACAGCATCGATGCATTAAGTATCACTTGTACAAAATAATTCAACAAGGCTTAACCCACCTTTTTGTGCTGTTCCTCTTCCAAACTCCTCTATAAATCAAACCTGTCAAACTCAATCACCTTTTCCTCAAACTCAGGGATTCCCCATCTCTCATATACCACAAACACAACCTGGGTCTTCTCTCAGGTACACTTCTAACCCTAATCTTATTCCGCAAGATCAACCAATATGATATGAGAATATAACCTAATATATCAATATAATGGCTTAGCTAGGTGGATGGCATGGCATTCAATCACTTGAGCTGGCTTGATGGGGGGTTTTAATTAGGGTTCCAACCACTTGAGCATGAATGTACTCTGTAATTGATTACTTGCGACTTGAATGCTTTGTAGCAAGCTAGGATCCCACTCCTTTCGTTCTAAGTAAGTGCTCAAACAAAATTTCAAAGGAGCAGACACAAACACCTCTTTTTCAGCTTTAATGGCGAAATTGCCAACCCCAAAGCAAAACCCACTTAACAGAGGTGAAGAAGAAGGAGGAGTGCTGTTTCAAATTTGTAAAGCACGTGTAACCTTACACGTCACCGACTCATCGCCATCAATTTGGCATCTTTATGGGTTAGGATGTGCCCAGCTACATGCTAGCTAGGTACTACTTCCACTACACTACAATGTCCCTTTCCTTTTCCCTGCTAGTGGAGGAATACCATAAATGCTCCTCTTAGCTGCAATTCAATTAAACAGCAACACCAAGAGTCTTTTGCATGAATTTCATTCAATCAATTAGATGCCATTGACACACAGACGGATGCTCCTAATTTATCTGCTAATATTTAGTTTCTTTTGCCTGGGAAAAAGGGTCATTTAGTATTTCAATTCGGATTAATGGGCATTACTGAAAATGGAAAAACTGTACCTCTGTGGGTGCATGCGTGGGTCTCTCTGTAAACAAAGTTTATGAAATCTTTCCAAGCAATTATAGGGTTTTATGAAATTGTTCAGTAAGATTCACAGATTGCTTAGGCAAATCACGACGAACAGTTGTGGACAAACAAAAAAAAGAAAAACAAAAATCCTTTAGTTGTGAAGTTGCTTGCTCGCACTTAATTCTTTATTTGGGGTGGTTTTATGTGTCCTTTCTCTGGTTGTCAGAGGCAGTGGAAACCCAAATCTCGAGGGGACTGCTCCACCAAGGGATTCTGTTATATCAACAAGTGTTGCCCTTTTGGTGAAAATCTCTGGTGGGTGTGTGCATTTAAGGGTTCCCTCATTATTAACTCTCCCACATCTTCCCTTCCAGATCCCCAATTTTGAATCTCTTCCTCTGGGGGTCTTTTTTTTTTACGGATTGACCTTCATCCATAGCACACGCTTCAAAGTTTGACATCAAGGTTTCGGTCGGTGGAGTTGTTTTTTCAAAACCCTTTAAGCTCAATTCTTCTTTTCTGCCTTCACACTCACCAAATTTTTATTCTATTGTTTTAATTTCCGGGTCTTCGGGAGTTGATTATACAAAATTGTGGGTTTCTTGGATAATATGTTATTCTATTGGGATTATTGTTGATTCAGGCTTCAACTGTAAGGAGTTGTGAACTGTGGGTTCCTAGTATAGGGCCATGATTTTGCTCTTTTGGAGTTTAAAATAGTCATTAGCCCCCAGTAACAAGTCAGCCTCTCAATGTTGGTTTTGTTGAATACTGGGGGTAATTACCTGGTTTTGTGAGGGATTGATTTTCTGCCCTAATTTTGGGATTTGCAGGTCTGTCTTTCATCATCTATAAGATAATGTTTGTCTTCTGGCATGTCAGATAAACTTGGGGTGGGAAATTTTGGAGGAAATTTTCTAGCAATGATTAACTGTGGTGAGAGAGATGAAGTGTTTTATGATTCTGTTGATTCATTGTCAACCTTTGACGAGGAATCAGCTTGTGGGTTTTGGAGGAATGACCTGCAGAGTGTCAAGGAGAGGCGAGAAGCTTTCTTGTGCTTATTATCTTCTGTTGATTCGGTTGGTTTGAGTTCAGAAAGGATTTCTGAATGCACCCAAACGGCTTCGAGTTTTTCAACTACTGTTTGCAATGAAACAGTGGAAGTTCCAATTTACTGTGAAAGGGAAGATAATGGACAGGCTAATGTCATGGTTGACGAAAATGAAAGCGACCTCTCATCTGGGTCCAGCCCAGCCTTTGATGAAGATCCTACTACTTTGGACTCATCCGAGTCCAAAGAAGATGATTGCGGAGGGATTAGTTCGGACAAGAATCGAGCTCTGAATTGGTGGAAAAAGAAGAGGAGAGTCATGAGCAAATTCCTCTCTATGCAAAGAAAAGCAAGCTCCTCTAGAAGAGTACCAGAGATGAGTAAAGTTGATGTGCAAGTGAAAAAGAAGAAGTGGAAGGAGCTGAGTGCATTATATGTTGATCAGGAATTCCGAGCTCACGAGGGCGTTGTTTGGACAGCAAAGTTCAGTCCGGACGGGCAATACTTAGCTACCGGTGGACAAGATGGATTGCTGCGTGTTTGGTTAGTTGCTTCTGTAGATGCCCATCACAAGCCGTTTCTTGATTCTTGTTATGGGAGCAAAGGAGGCAAGGCTGGTGTTAGAGCAGAAAAGACGCTCAACGTTCCTGTTGTGATTCCTGATCGGATATTTCAAATTGAGGAGCTTCCGGTTCAAGAGTTTTGCGGCCACTCTGGTGACATCCTAGACCTAGCTTGGTCCAATTCCAATGTAAGTTCCACTTCAGAGTCTGCATTGCTGTATTGATGATAGCCTGTGCTTGTTTTTTCTAATTCTTCCATATTTATCCCGGATTCCAGTTGATTCTTTCATCATCAAGTGACAAGACGGTTCGTCTCTGGCATATTGGATCCAATGAGTGTCTCGGTGTTTACCGCCACTCCAGTTTCGGTAAGTCTTTGAGTTGTGTATATCAGCATCAGCACAAAACAAGTGCAAAATGAAAATGCAATATCTGATCATATGTTTGGCTCTGCTCTCAGTTACATGCGTCCAGTTCAACCCCATAGATGATGGGTACTTCATCAGTGGATCTCTCGATGGAAAGATCCGCTTATGGACAGTGTCCGAGGGCAGAGTATTCGATTGGGATGATGCTCGAGATGCTGTAACTGCCATATCTTACCAGCCCGATGGAGAAGTATGGTGCTTAACTGTCTGCTTTGCACATCACTTGGTCGTTTGCTAAAGATGCATATCTTTGTGTTTTTCTTTCCAAACAGGGTTTGGTTGTGGGATGCTTAAATGGATGCTGCCGGTTCTACAAGGCACCAGGTACTTATTGTGGCTTGTATTGTCTAATTAGACATGGATTCAGCTTCTCTGGCATAATGTTCTTATCATACTTGATTTTTATGGTATAGACTGCTCTCTCCAGCTTATTACCCACATTCAACTTCCGCGCAACAAGAAGTCATCAGGAAACAGGATTTCCGGCATACAGGTATGGCATGTAACAAACACTTTCTACGATAACGCTTCTAGTTGACTGCTTGCTCTGTTCTGAAACTTATTCGGCCATGCTTCCCTCCTGCAGTTTTGCCAGGATCATTCTCAAAGGGTCATTATAACATCTGAAGATTCGAAAATTCGTATATTTGACAAAACCGAATTGATTCAGAAGTACCGAGGTAAAAGATTTATCTTCATGAGTACTCCTTATCTACCAATTATGGCATCATAAGCTTAATATTTGAGTTCCAACAAACAGGTCTTCCAAAGTCCAGAGCTCAAATGTCAGCTTCAGTTACTCCAAACGAAAGGCACATAATCTCAGTTGGAGAAGATTCTCGTGTTTACCTCTGGGATTATGATCATCAGCAGAAGACGAACGAGAAACACTCCAAATCCATCCGCTCTTGTGAGTACTTCTGCTTGCAAGGGGTGTCTGTGGTGGTTCCTTGGTGTGGCTATTCAGAAACTAGTTACAGTGGATGTGCAATGCCGTGTTGCTCCCGAGCACCACCCCATCAAGATGCTTCGCGTGTCTCCATTCCCAATTGGCTCGCCCAGGAGGGTTCACTGAGGGTGACAGCCACCTGGCCAGAGGAGATGCTGCCATTGCAGGACTCTTCTCATTATCAGGGCCTGTATGAGCAACAAACCCAGAGAGGGGGGTGTTCGCCAACATGGGGCCTAGTGCTCGTGGCAGCAACGTGTGACGGGATGATCAGAGTGTTGCACAACTATGGCCTCTTTCCGGTGAAGGTGGAGGCGAATGTGCTGAGTAACCTGCGTTGATGCTGAGTCTGGCTTCGGAGGTTGTGGTAAGCTTAGGCAGAGCCTTTGTAAGTTAGTTGCAAGGTTTGGGTTCACAGGGGAGAGATTCTTTTCTTCTTAATTTTTTTTCCTTCTGTATATGAGTATATTACAAAGGAGGGATATATAGCGAATCACTGTAATGCAATTTCCAAATGGGGCGATTTCAACATATGGAAATAAATTACAAGCGAAGGAAGATGTCATGTTTAACCAGTTATTCTATTTCAAGCTTAAGCCAAATCCCATGTATCCAAACCAGAAAATTCTCAAATGAGATCCTTTCTGCAGCTCCAACACTTGGTACCATTCAAAATTGAACTGCTGAAAGAATCTTGTAGCAGTTAAGTTTCATTACTTGTGAAAGTCAGCATCAACATTACAATTTTCAAGGAAGCATCAAGCAGCTTCCAGGACTCAAAAACAAAAGAAACCCGTATAATTCAGCACAACACACGAATGAAAAATCAGACGGCCTCATAGCTTGAGCTACCTAATCTATGAATCTATCCCCTCAAGAGAAACCCTGTATCTACAATTTAGAGGTGGAAAGTAGCAAATCTTACTCCATTCCCAAATTCTCAGCACCATCTTTTCTACTCCCGAATTTTTTTTCCTCTCTATCTTAAAGTCAGTATATCTATACGTGTTCATCAGAAAGAATCAAAGATGGTCGAGAAATCGAAAACAGGTGAAGGAGTGGGAGAGAAATTGGAGGAACCTGGGAAGAGAGCCGCAGAAGCGGAGCTAGGGCTAGGAAGGAAGCAGTTCCCAAGCATGAAAGGGCTCATCAAATTATCTTGAAATCCAAAGAGCGTTTGCGATTCAATCATTGGCGAGAAAATTCCGGAAGGTAGAGGAGGCAGATTCGCCGGAGCCGGAGACAAAATCCCTGGAATCTGACCAAAATCCACCATCCCCGCATCCCAATTCAACATTTCCATTATCTCCATCTCATTTTTCACAACTGACCTGTCTCTTTCCTTAGGACTAACCCGATCCAATGCCGCAAGTCTCGCGGCGGGGGATACGGGCCCACCAGCCGCCATCTCATCGGCCGGAGTTGACGAGGATCGGCCGGTCAAGCGTTGAACGACGGACTTGAAATCGGAAGCGTCGATGTGTATAGGCTTTGGGGAGACGGCGTAGATGACAACGGGCTCCCGATTGTCGGGTTCCGGAGGTCGAGGTGGTCGGCCCGCCGGTAAAGGAGGCTTGGAAGCTGTAGCTGACTTAGCGATCTTGCGTGAATCTTTGTTGATGCTGAGGGGGGATGGTCTTGGACCCTGCAAGTGAACCCCTCTCCTACCCGGCGGGGTGCTACCACCGTCACCGGAAGAGCTCTCGGAGCAGTTCATTCTGAGTGGGGGAGCTGGGAATCTTTGACAAATGAATGCTATGAGGGTGTGTGTAGGTAGATTCCAGTGTGAGTTGGGATTTGGGAGGGTTGGCTGACATCAAATAATTGAAAAGTGGAGGCGCCAGGATTGAAAAAGTCAATTATAAGCTACTAGTGCAATTTCTTTCACATTTCCACCTACAAACACTAAACATATTTCTTGTCATGAAACCTATATTTTTTTTATGCAAATGTCAAACTTAAAATTTCATTCTCAGGTGATGGTCTTAAATCATATATAAATTTTTATAAGCAAATAAACAATCTCAAGTTTATCAACAAAATTTTTGGGTTGACTCAATTTAAACTATTATACAAAAAAGCAGTTTTAACGCTCATTCGTTCAATATTTCAGTCATACCAGTCATAACAAGCAACCGACTCAAAATTTTATATATGATAATAATAATATATGCAAAGATATTATTATAATCAATTTTTATCTTTGGGTAACGCCTTTGGCCACTTGCCTAACTTTGTATCTAGGAACTTCACTCCTTTTTTTAGCATATATATCCATCTACATTAAATCAATTTAGCATTGTCATGTTTAGGAACTAATCAATGTTTTATTAGTGATCATAGAATCACTCTCTTCATTCATGGTTTGGCTCCATTTTTTAGCATTTATACACCTAACAAATTGTTAATATGAATCAAGAGTATAGAAATTATCAATATCACCAACAATGTAGTCATATTCTACAATATTTATTTCATCACTGAGCATAATGTACTTGAGATTATTCGCATTTTTTTATTAGGAATTTTTAGCCTAGGAGTTATGTCTCTAGTTAGTTGGTAATCATAAAAACTAGAATGGTTTGAGTTCTCATTAAACTAACGAGTGCTAACACAAGTCACACCATCTTGATTCCCATGATCATTACCATCATTAGATTCGTGATTATTGTCTTCATTAGAACTATTCTCATTGTTTTCTCCCTTAATCGTCAAGTATCATTATCACTACACTGATGAGGGAATTCTATTGTCCCTAGCATTCTCAATACTAATGGATTGAGAGTTTTTATTTTCAGTGTAGTCATGATTTCATAAAGTTGATTATACGCTATGTTAAAATTTTCTACATCCTGATATATGTGAGATTGGTCATTTTAGTTATACAAAGGTATAGCAATGGCAAATGTATTAGTTCATTGTCATTGTCATTGTCATCATTTGTTTTCATATTTTTAGCATGCTTAAATTTTAAAATGAAAATCACTTTGATTACTGTTAAAAGTTATGACTTTATAGCCATGAGGTTGAATGAGTAAGAGTTTCAAGCCCTTGACTCCCTTATGATATCTTAACATAACAGCTTTAAGAGCCTTAGGTTGCAACTTACCTTAAAAATTTTGAGAGCAAGTAGTACAACCAAAAGGTTTTAAATGATTTATGTTGGAATTTTTACCAATCCACATTTCTTGAGGTGTTTTAATGTTTGTAGTAGAAGATGGAGATCTATTTATTCGTTGGGTAAAGCTTAATTCATATAAAATAAAAGTACTCACAAACCCAATAGAGTTTATGAATACAAGTAACAAAGTCTATGTACAAGGTGTCAATACATGAAGTCTAAGGCGCAAAACAGTGTACTCTAAACAACTAAGGTCTCAAGGCGGACATAAGTCCTCAATCATAAACAAATACCCGCAATGAAATGGCATATAATCCTCACACACTCGAAACCCGATGGATCAAACTCAAAAGGCCCATCCACCTTCGACAAAGCCGTCAGCAGATGGGAATCAAGTGAGCCAAGTGTGACCAGTAACATCGGGATAAGACATCCCCCATCTTCGGCATGGTCATCAGCAGAGGAGAGGTCTAACTCGGGGAAGGTATATAATATCAACTTTGGAGGGGAACGTCTCATGAAGGAGCCAAAAAACATGAGATCTGGTGAGTCAAATCAAAACGTCAATAGGAATCCTATTGTCGTTGAAGACTAGGGCATTCCTAGAATGTCATAAGTAGTAAATTGTAGACGATAGATGGAGATCTATTTATGAGGTAAGAAGTAGTGGTAACCACTTCTCTCCATAGTGAGCTCTTCATCCTTGAGCTAATTAACATACACCTAGCCTTTTCTAAGAGTGATATGTTCATTCTTTCAGTAGTGTCATTTTGTTATAGTGTTCCAAGAATGATGAGGTGTTTGGAATAATTAAATTTTTTGAACCATAAAACCATGGATCAAAATCATGCTAGAGTTATTAAAGAATCGCAATTTGCATACATGGTTCCATAGTGCAACAATCAAATCAATATTTAGTAAAAAATCTACAATCCGAATGAGCGTCGTAGGTATACCGTCTTCCTCAGTCAAATCTCCTTAAAATTTATGTAGGTTTTCTCTCCTATGGGTAGAGAATGGATAATGGTAGATCGATTTGACGTATTACGGACCGTAACCTATTATCCTTTATATATTGATCTAATAGAATCTCATTAAGCCTATTTGGCCAAAATATGGTATCCACCCATTAAGCTAATGCCACTTAATAAAAGTTTGGAGTTTTACTTAATCGAATCACTTTAGATAACACACTAAATATTATCCATATAATATAATTGTGTATTATAATATGTAAGTCCATAATAAGATTTATAAATAAATCTTATAATCTCCCACTTGGGCTACATATAAAATAAACATTTATATCAACCAAATTTTTTATGTGCACGTATCGCTAATTTTATAGATTTCTTCTTTATTTCACTTTAGTTCATCTCATATATCAATATAAGATCACGGCGACATTCCTCACAATCATCGTAACTAAACATTTTGTGTTCATCATGCCAATATATTCAATGACATAAATCAAGTATGGATGGGTGACATGAAAGTTACATGCAATGTGATCACATAACATGCCTATTTTCAATTGGTCCTACTTTAATCGGAGATCAATCAAAAAACAAACTTAAGTTCAAAAATATAATTTATGAATCAACTCATTAAACTTTATTGTGCATAAACTGGAATGTATAGAACATCTAATCAAACTCCCACTAAGTTAAGGGGTTACAAAACATGTCAAACCTCGTATGAGCAGTATGCTCATGAAATCCTTTAGGAGGCAATTGTAACACCCCAAATTCTGAGAACTCGGGGAGCTACTAGTTAGGACCTCACAATGGGTCTCGATCTTAGTTTGACAACAATATTATTAGGATCTTACAACAAGACCAAAAAGTATTTAAAATATTTGAAAACTTTAAACAATATATACATGGAGAATATGTATCAGCCTTACAAAGCAAAGGTACCAAAACGACATATATGAAGAACAGAAGACATTCCCGTCCCCAACTAAATGAGTACGTGGACCCGGCTGACCATTCCCTCCGGATCTCTCTACAACTGTCTTAACCTGCAAGGCATCTACAAGCGGTATAAAACCGTTAGCTAACATTCTATGCATAAGTATAAAGGTAAAAGCACAAACACACAATATACACAATCAACATGCAACACTCAATCCTTTTATTATCTTTAATTAGGTGATAGGTTATTACTAATGATACTTATTTTGTGACACGAGGGATTCCCAAACATCGCCCCTGTCCCCGTTTACCAATGCGGAATGGTACTAATGCATTTGACCGTCTACCGGACTGGGTTGGTCGCAGGGAACCTCCTAGACTCTCGCAAGAGCTAGGCAGATGATGTCACGACCCATTATCATACACTTGGGTCAATTATACAATATATTAAAGTCGGCCTATTCCGGTTTCGTTATTTATCTTAACTAACAAACACCACTCATACACATCACACTCATACAAGAAGCCAGCTAAGTAATTCCGTGGACTTACCTGAATCAGATCTCGACTCTCTTAATCACAACTCAATCTGTAACTGTATAACTCGGTTGCCTATCAAAGGAGGCAAGTGTGTCAGCACACTTTCTAGGTAATTAGAAGCTAAGACTTCTAAGGTATTAGATCCTATTAGAACAGAATTTAATACAGTACCAATTTATGGTAAAATGAGTATTTTACCCTTGGTCCCGGAACTTCCAAAAACCCGGAATACGTACTTAAATTCTTATTTGATGCTAACTAACCATATTCTACTCCCTAGGATGATTTTAGATAACAACTAGAGAAACTACCCACTTTTCTATTTCCCGAAAAGTCACTAAGGTCCAACTACAGTTTCAAATATGAAATTAAAATAATTTTATTAAAATTATAAAATAAATCTCTAAATTATCTATGATATCTAATCTACTCATAGGAGCAAGAATTTTCTAAAACTGATCAACCATCCCTTCTACAAAACTCCTTAAAGTTGGCTACTACACTACAATGTTCCTATACTTGGTAAAAATCAATGCTGAAAAAACTCTTAAACTGCAACTCGGATTCCTCTTAAATTTCAGTATGTTCTACTATGAAATCTTATCTATAATATATCCAAAATTCATCAGCAAAGGAGATCAAAAGCCTATTTAAAACTATCTCAGAAAACTGCATCACAAGCACCTTTCCTCAACACTTAAAAATTTCAGCACAATAGAAAAACTGCTTACGACCCAATCTTTAAAAAATCATAAATCCCAAACCACTCGTTGGATTCCTCCCAAATTTTAATATGTTCTACAACCATATCTCAACTATATCATATTCAAAATTCAATCCCAACGGAGATCAAAAGCTTATTCAAAACCATCTCACAAAACAGAATCACCTGCTATTTTCCCCAACACTCAGCACATTTATAAAAAAAAAAACTGCATGAGGCATCAACTTTGGAACAAAATAACTCTCAAACCGTAGCTCGTATTCTTCTCAAATTTTAGTATGATCTACTATGTACTACTGACTACAACATATCCAAAATTCAGAATAAAAGAAGAAGTCTAACTTACCCAAATCTGGACCCGAAGTTGACTGTTTTTCACTTCGGAAAACTCAGGAAAACGCTTGAATCTGTACAGCTCACTTATGGTTGTTCTAAGTAGGTTTAAAAAACGGAACTAGTACACGTTAGGCAAGGGAAAGGTGGACTGAAAAAGTAGTGTAGCAAGGGCTACAAGCCTTACCCGATTTCGAGACTCGAATGTACCGAAAAGAAGGTACCAAGGTTGCTGCTGAGTATGCGTTTTGGACAGAAGGGGAGAAGCCATGGTCCCTGATTGCTCGAGGCTGCAGACAGAGAAGAGCGAGGTGGTCCGGGGTGCTGCAACATTATAGTGTCCTAAGGTGAGTTGTTTCTAGGTTACCGAGCACAAATGAAAGACAAGGTATAGGAGAGTTCTTACCGATCGTTCGTCTTCTGTCCTATTCTCGCTGGAGGCGTGCAGTGGTTGAGCGTCAAGTGCAGAGGGTTGAGTGCAGAATGTTGGCGAGTAGCTGTGTCCGGGTGTGCAGGGTGTTGGCAAGCAGCAGCAGTCCCAGGAGCCTATGCAGAACGTTGGTGAGCAGCAGCAGTCCCAGGCGGCCTGTGCAGAAGTCGGTG
Organism: Fagopyrum homotropicum; assembly: GCA_033239125.1. Classification (NCBI taxonomy): domain Eukaryota; kingdom Viridiplantae; phylum Streptophyta; class Magnoliopsida; order Caryophyllales; family Polygonaceae; genus Fagopyrum; species Fagopyrum homotropicum. Next base: position 46,970,135 of record BSWB01000001.1, on the reverse strand, counting down.
AGCAGCAGTAGTCCCCGGAGGCCTGTGCAAAAGTCGGTGATCAGCAGCAGTCCCAGGAGGCCTGTGCAGAAGTCGGTGATCAGCAGCGCCTCTTTCTTACTCCGGTGAAGGCGAGGCGAAAGATCGGTGCGCGAAGGGAGGCAGCGGCGTGAGCAGTTGAGCGGCGTGAGCAGTTAACGTAGAATAGGATTAGGGATGCTGATTAGATTAGGTTAAGGTTAATTAGGGTTTATGTTAATTTAGATTATGGGCTGGCTGACATGTCTTTGGGCCGGGTCCGCTGGGCCTGCTCATCTAACTAAGATGGGCTTATAATTAAATCGTTACACGCACGGAACCGCTCATTGGTTTCGGTTTCAATTTATGTAACAATTTTATTCGGTTTCCCTATTTATCGTTTTAGGTGAAATAGAGTCACATAAAATGATAGAATTTGATAATGCTTTATTTTATTTAAAAGAATAAAGGTCGGCGGATCGGAATCCGATTTGATCGGGTATTAAACGGAAATTAAATTTTCCGGGTATTACAGTCACGAATTTGTCATGGCCTTGTCATAACTCGTCTTGGGCTCATCTTGATCTTGTCACTAGAACGTCATGACTTGTCAAAGACAAGTCATGATATACTCTAGGGTTTGGATTAGGGTTTGCTACTAATAAAATCTTATCATTTTATGTGAAGTGATATTACATAAAATAATAAAATTTTGAGATATAGTGTCCAATTAGGTAGACAGCTAAGGATCAAAAGATCGAAATCCGGTTTGCTACGGAATTAAACGGGATAAAAATTTCGGATATTACAGCAATGCCTAGATTAATGGATCCGATAATTTGAGTTTGTCCTTATGTGTTCTATAAAACTTAAAATTTCCAAAACTTTTTCTTTCACAGACATAAACATAATGACATTACATCAAGGAGCTTTAGTAGGTATTGTGGACAAATTGCATATATGTTATCATAAAATTGACGGGCAATGAATTCATAAAACTTCCACTCTACCTAAAAATAAGCATATTTATAATAATACTTAAATGTAACCATCAAGTGTTTCTAAATAGTAAAACTATGTTTACTTGAGAGTAATTCAAATTATGAAAGATGCATTTTTTATACGCTGAACGTGATATTTGAAAACTCCTTCTTACATGTCCAAACATTTTACAAAAGAAGCAACTTTATATTTGCTTATCATACTTCTTTTGTTTTGGACCCTTAATATCTCCGTCTGTCCTTCCCTTCATCCTGAGGAGTAACCGAATGAGAACACCTTTTATTTTATAACCTTTTGTAAAGCCATATAAAATCTCAAAAAAAAATTACTTTTTGAGATTTTTTTAGTTTGCATCTCTTCTTGAAAAGACTCAAATGGTGTTTGTACTGATTATATGACCTTCACAAGCAAAAAAGTCCCACGTTTAGAAGATAATGTTCTATTTGGAAGATCCAAAATCTATAGGAAATTTTTTTTTCTCTTATCGTGATAGTCAAACATTGACAAAGTCATGAGCAATAATAATGTTATCTTACGATAAACTATTATCCATGTGTATACCCTTATAATTGTTACATGTTTACCATCATAAACATGTATGTAATCCGGCCAAGTTTTTATACAACCTTTGGGTTGGATACAACTCACATGGACCAACATAAATATTATTTATAACATTTCTTGATGATTAATCTATACAAGAGGTCACTTTGGTGACATCATGTTTCAATCATATTTCACCTTAAAAGTTAAACTTGTACAATTCAATACTTGTGTGTTAATTCAAGGTTCGGATATGATCTACTCTAGCATGTTGTATCGGTAAATACTTTCAAAATAGAGCAACATTTATGCCCCAAGTTGCCTATGTACCTCCTTTCAAGGGGGATCAAGTCGAACATAGTTCTCTCCCCTATTAATACCAAGAAGATCGTATCTTGTACTCCAAACGCATATTTAAATAATTATAACAACAAAATGTCCATGAATACAAATAGCTAGATAGACTCTTCACCTTCAAAAACCTCATAATATTGAAACGTCTAGGGTTCTTAGGCAATTTTGAAGGCGTTTTTTTGTTTGTCCTATTGCAACTTTTTTCTTTTGTACTGTTGTATTGAGGAAGCCGGGTAGTTTTCAAGAGTTGCTTTTTTCCATTGATTTCAGTGCAAAAAAGGAGAATAATTGTTTTTGCGGCTCAAGCACTGCTTGTTTTCTTCCTTTCAAGAATAGCTCGATATACAAAAGGCAAAAAGGTAAAATGGGAGAGTTGCTAGATTTTGTAACCATAAATATAAATAGGATCCCAAGTTAAAAATGAGTATAAACTAGGCCCCTCTATATTTTATAAAAAAGATAAATTAAATTACAAAAGAAGATGTTATGAAAATTAGAAGATCTTTCTCTCTCCATTGAATAATCAATAAATTATGGTAAAACGGGTAACTAAATATTTCCATAATCCGTTAATCAAGGGGAATAATTTGTTACTTTAATCGTCTGGCTGATCTTCTTCTCCGATCTTTTCAAAACATCCGCACAACAAACACATATAAACAAGACATATGTATACACGTAGATGTCTGTATTACATCACACCCCATTTACCAAATGTACATATCTTGTAGATTTGATATATATGTACACAAATAGAAGTCTTCATTTCATCACATCTCAAATACCAAATGTACACAAACTACATATTTGATCCCAAATGCCAAATGTACACAAATTGTAGATTTGATACATATAGAGTAAATTTGTTACATTTTTCTAGTGACATATACACATAATCAACAACAATTACCTACGAATGTACATAGAGTAAATTTGTACACAAACTATGTTTGTGTAAGATAGATATTGTCGTCTTCTTCAAAAACCTGTATGAAATCGACGATGATAGCATACCTAGAAATGGCGATTGAAGATAGACGAACTGACATTTTGAGAAGCTGACTGTTGCAATTTGTAACTAATTATACCTATTGAAGACGATTGTTAGAGCCTCGATTGAAGTTGGATGTTGACGATGAAGAATGGGTTGAAGAAGAGACCTTGAGAAGAATGGCGACGGAGAACCTACTTTCGATTGCAAATTACGTTTTTTTGCTTTGATTTTGGTTTGAGTAAAAGTGGTAAGTAGGCTTTTATTGTATAAATGTAGATTCAGTAGGCTTTTTTGTTTTAATGTGTATTAACTAGGCCCCTTGTAATTTTAAAAAAAAAGATAAAATCTAAAAAAATTTAAGATATTTTCAAAATTAAAAAGAAAAATGAGAGCGGTCCCCCTACAATTATTCAAATTTAAAAAGATTCTCTCCCTTAATTTTTTAAAATAAAAAAATAAAAATGAGAGTGGTCCCCTACAATTAAGGAATTAGTTTTAACATTAAAAAGATTCTCTTCCTTAATTAATATTGCTTATTTTTTTTCAAAAAGTCGCTTATTTGTTGACAGTAAAATTAATTACATAATTTTATGTACATAATATGTGTGCGAAATTATGTACATAATCTGCGTGCGAAATTATGTACATAATCTGCGTGCGAAATTATGTACATAATCTGCGTGCGAAATTATGTACATAATCTGCGTGAGAAATTATGTACATAATCTGCGTGCGAAATTATGTACATAATCTGCGTGCGAAATTATGTACAAAATTTGTGGGGACCACTCTCATTTTTCTTATTTAATTAAAAAACAGTCATATTAATTAAGGGATATAATCTTTTTAATGAGAGTAGCCCCCACAATTAATATTCACTTATCTTTTTAATTTAGTTTATTTTTTAAAATTTTAATAGTTATTTATCCTTTTTAATTAAGAGAGAATCTTTTTAATTAGAGTGGTCCCCACAATTAATAGATTCTTTATAATTTAATTTAGTTTTATTTTTAGGGAGAAAATTGGAGGGACCTAAATTGTATCATGAATACAAAAAGAGCTTCCTTACACCAATTTTCTCTTTTGGTTTCCACTAAAAGAGCACTAATGGAAGATATTATAGATTCTGAAATCTCAAGCGTTTCCTTTTTTGTTAACCAGTTTACTAAGTTTTAGCATATTTAATTTATTTTAGCAGTTAATTATCTTTCATTAATATTATAACTACCTAATAAAGATACTCTTAATATTTAATTTACCTTTTTTTTAAATTGTTAAATGCTTGGGGCCTGGTTTATTTTCTAATAAAAAAAAGTTGTCTTACTAGCTTAATCTTCTCAAGGCAAAACATCATTTTAACGGCTGAAGAAGCACAACCCATCAAAGTTCTAACCATTAAGGGGGAGACAAGTCATGGCAGTGGGGGTTATACCTTGGTAGGAACACTGCTTAAGGCTCGGCCGTTCAATACATATGCACTAAAGGTCATCATGAAAGGAGCATAAAGACTAAAAAAGGGTTTCATCTTCAGAGAGATAAGGCAGAATGTCTACATCTTCCGATTTGTTTTTGAAAGCGATAGAGACAGATTCATTACAGGAGATCCATGATCATTTGACAAGCAATTTTTGGCCTTGAAAGTCCCTAGAAATGAAAAGCCTTCACATATAAGGATTGATAAAGTCCCTTTATGGGTAATAATCTTTGATATCCCTCTTAATAGAAAGAAAATGGATATCGCGAATGTAGTTGGTGAAGTTTTCGGAGGACTGATTGAGGTGGAAGAGGCAGAATTAACAATATATACAGAGTATATCCGAGTGAGGGTTATGGTTGACACTCATAAATTTTGAGAAGGGCAGTGATATTAGCCTATGGAGATACAAGATATTGGGTGATACTCAGGTATGAACGATTGCTAAATTTTTGTAACACCCCAAATTCTCAGAAGTGGGGAGCTACTGGGTTAGGACCTCACAATGGGTCCCGACCTTAGTTTGACAACAACTTTACTAGGATCTTGCAACAAGGCACAAACGTATTTAAAACCTTTTGAAAACATCAAATAGTATTTACATGAATGATCAACACATGACAGCCTTACAAAACATAAATATTAATAACATGCATGCTAAATGGAAGACTCTCCGTCCCCATCTAGTGAGTAAGTGGACCCGGCTGACCATCCGTCCTGGATCTCTCTGCAACTGTCTATCTCTACAAAATCTACAACACGGATAAACCTTTAGCTAACAATCCAAATATAAGTAAAATAAAAATAGCACAAACACATCCAAGGTAACATAAACACTCATCATGTTGGCACACAATCTGGTTATTATCTGATAGCTTAGGTGATTCACTTTATTCCGTTTTTAAAGTTGTGGCACGAGAAATCTTAAGATTTCTCGCTTCCATTCCTTATCCAACTGGTGATGGTTTGTCACACCTCCGCCGGTGGCGTCCCCGCAAACCAAGTATGAACTAGTCCCTAAAGAAACTCCCCAGCGCCCTCGGGCTAACTGAGTAGAATGCCAGCGCCCGTTACTCTTAGGCTAAAAATATAGGTCGGTCGATAATTAATATTTGATACACTTATAAACACATCATTCAAACACCACTTTACCCCTACTCCTAAAATTCTCGACAAAACCCATCATAAGGGAAATTACTAAAATTATCCTTCTAAGGTAAAATGACCATTTTACCCCTACTCATAAAATTCTCGACAAAACCCAAAATATTTGTCCAAACTTCCTTGGAATTTAATTCCATAATCTAACCCTTAAGAGTGAGTTTAGGTAGAAATTAGAAAACTACACATTTTCCTAACCTTCCAAAAGGTCACTAGGATCCAACTTTGGCTTAAGATATGAAGCCCGAATAAAAATATAAAAATTCTAAGAAAATTATCCAAGTCTTCTATGATATGCATACTAATCATAAGGCCAAATATCTCTCTAAAACACTAAACCAAACTCTCTATATAAATCTCCAAAGTTGGTTCCAACATCCAGTAATTTCATACTTAGCCAAAAACTGAGTATCTTTCCTAACTACTCACCAGTCCACTTTGGACCTTCATAGGTCTAAACTTAATCGTTGGATCAATCCCAAAATTTGATACTTCACACTAAGCATATCCCTCCATATCATACTAAAAATTGAACGGTAACTAATTACTGTAAGGCATCGAAAACTGGTCCTAAAGGTGGCTACTCAACACTGATTTCTGGAAATAAAAGCAGAGTACAAGTGATCATAGCTTCGAGACTCACCTGCAGCGTATTGTATCAGAAGCAAGGGAGGCCACAACTTCAAGGTTCGATCCCCGTGGTTGGCAAAACACAAGATCAAGTACTTCTTCCCATGTAACTAAAGAGGATCAAGAGAAGGCTAGAGTTCTCGATCACCTAGATATCTAATGGATACAGAGGTTGCTACGACGCCTAGGAGGAGTGTGAGGAGGCTCGGCGATGGTAACTGTACGGGATGAGAGGACAGCAGCGGCAACCCGTCAATGCCTTGGTGTCCGAGCGAAGGGAAGTGAAAGTGAAGAAAGAAGGAGGTTCACCAAAGCTTGAGGCTTGTTGTTGGTTGTCTACACAAGAGAGGGAGCCGTCCAAGTCTGCTGCAATGTCTGCATGGAAGGATCAAGCTGTTGTACCACGACACATCAGATAAGGGGAAAGTACGTAGTTGAGAGGGTGGTATAGATCGAAGCCAGACAACAGTGTTCCGGCGTCTAGATGTAGATCATCACGCCTGGACTGGAAGCGATGGAGGCGCCATCCTATTATGCACCACTATTGTGATGTTCAAAGGAGGAAGTTGTTGTTGCGTCGGTTTTGCAAGAAGAAGATGTCTCATGTTGCGTGCAGAGGGTTCCGAGTGGTTTAGGTTAGAAGGTAAGCATGGAGGGAGGTAGCGAGATTCTGGAGAGAGAGGGAAGGAGAGAGACAGATCTAGCGCTGAATCAACAGAAAGATCTTTCAAGATCTGACTGTTACATTTTGAAGGGGAGAGAGAGAGCTCCTCCGGCTTTGTTGGCTGACGTGAGGTAGGGTAGGACTGGGCTAGCGTAAGGCAACGAATTGCTGGGTCGGTCATAAGGTTGGGCAGTGTTGGGCTGGACATCAGGCAAGGTTGGAGACAAGCAGTCCAAGGCCAATCAATACATGAAGAGGTGGGCTGATCCAAGGGAAAAAGAGATGGGCTGAAATGTGGTCATGGCCTTGTCAAGTGCACGTCAAAAGCATGTCATTACTTTGTTAAAAGCATGTCATGTCTTTGTCAATACACATAGATATAAACTAGGGTTTTGTTGGAATTTTTATCATTTTATGTGAGTTTAGACTTACATAAAATGATAGGATTAGTGATGATAGATAACACAAGATATCATGTACACGGATCATCGGGTCGAAATTCAGTTCGACTCGGAAATAAACGGAAATAAAATTCCGGATATAACAATTTTGCTATAACTATGGGAAACTTGGTCATGTTGAATCGTAGACTAAAGCAAGAACAAATTACCAGCATATGTATGGAGAAGAATTAGGGATCCAACAAGAAGACCTCTACATGAGAGGAGAAGAATAGACTGAGAAGTGGAAAAAGTATAAGAAAGGAAATACAAACGGGGAACCAAAGAGCTAAGAACTACTCACGTTGGAAAGGGAAATGGACTAATTGACAAAAGTCTTTTCGAAGTCCTTAAGCAATGTGTGGAAATTGTTGAAATAGCAAGACAAATCCCAAATGTTATGATAGATGACATAACCAAATAGCAGAGGGGGAAGGAAGGTTGAAAAAAAATGAGAAAAAGGGTTGTTCACACCTAAAGGAGACAAGGATACTATGTTGAATGAAGATGAACGGCTAGAAGGTAAAAAAAACATAGTAGAAAAGGCTGGAAAGGGTAAATTCAGGGAAGGAGGAGGAGGAAAATGGACTAATATTAAAAGAAAAGAGAGAACAGAGGATGACACTACAAGGGGACTGGAAGAAGAACAAGAAGTGAACAAGAGAGTAAGAAGGGATAACCATCAAATTATAGTCATATCGGCAAGAGAGGAAGAGGTCCTCGTTCTATTACGAAAGCAATGAATCTAAGCTATATTTGTTAGGGTCGGAGAAGGCCTGGATAGTGGTTAGGCTCAAAAATCTAATGAGAAGAGAGGATCCCAACTTTGTCTTCCAAATGGAGACAAATTGCGACAAGAAGAGAATGGAAGAAGTAAGAAGAAGAGTAGGGTATGAAAACTGTTTTTTGGTTTGATGTCTTGGTAAGGCTAGAGGCCGAGCGATTATGTGAACAAAACTACGGTGGTTATGGTGAAGTCTTACACATAACAACATATCGACGCTATGATTGAGGATGTGGAGTCAGAAAAGGATTGGAGACTCACTTGCTTCTATGGTTGGGCTAATGGTGTTAAGAAACATCATTCTTAGAGTCAAATTAAGAAATTATTTTAGGAGCCAAATGAGGATTGATGTGCACGGGGATTTTAACCAAGTGGTCTCGGCTCACGATAATCAAGGGGAAGGCCGCCAGAGTTTAGACATATGCAATAGTTCCGACATGTTCTTGAGGAGTGCGAGATGAGAGAGACTGAGTTTTCCGGAATCAAATACACTTGGTGCAATGTAAGAGATGGTGCTGAAATTATACAAAAAAGATTGGATTTTGGGTTTGGGACGGAGAAATGGATGGACAGATGTCTGGTTGCGTGTGTTGTCCATCATAGAATAGAGGGGTCGAATCAAGCCCCGTTGTTGATTTACCCTTGTCGAGTGGAAGAGGATAAGGAAATAATTAGATCGGGGCAAATATTGAGCAGGTTTGAGGTTTTATGGGCAAAACATGAGGGATGTCGACCGGTGATTGAGAATGTGTGCTACAATCATAGCGGAAACTATAGCCTAGATCGAGGGGACTCAATAGATGTTGGATAGTTGCATGAGTAAGCTGAAAGTGTTGAACCGAGTTACTTTTGACAATATGATGTTTAAGTTGAAAAAAGTGAGGGAGGAGCTTAGGGAGATTCAAAAGAAGGGCATGTAGTGGGGATGGTATGTAGGAGGCCACAACTAGAAAGACTTAAGATGATGCTCATGGATGAAGAGGAAAAGATATGTTATCAAGGAGAAAAGTCAAACAAGTTAATGTGGGGAGATATAAACTCTAGTTATTTTCATAAGAAAGTACATGGAAGAAGGAAGATAAATAAATATCCGGTTGTTTGATGATCATGGCATGGAGTGGAGGAGTGGTGAAGGGAGAGCACTCGCCACAAAGAATATTTTCTTAAGTTGTTTTGCTCGGATTGTTGTGAAAATATAGTAAGGCTATTGAGACCATTTTATCTTTTATCACACCAGAAGTGAATGGTAGGTTGATGTAGGAGTACAAGGCGGAAGAGATCTGTGATGTTGTTTTCAGAATGCACCCCTCAAAAGTCCAGGGGCCGGATGGTTTTACTACTCTCTTTTTTCAAAACCATAGGAACATTGTAGATTTCAAGGTAACTTCCTTTGTTCGAAATATCCTTCATGGGGCTCCTATCCCAGATAAGTTAAATCACACTTTTATTTCCCTTATTTCAAAAATCGATAGTCCTTCCAAATTGAAAGAGTTACGCCCTATTAGTCTATGCAATGTGTTGTATAAGATTATATCGAAAGTGGCTACTAATAGGATAAAATTGTACATTGCTAGTGTTGTCTCTATCAATCAAAGTGACACGGCGTTTGGTTACTGACAATGTGTTGTCTATGTTTGAAGTATTACATTATATGAAAAAGAGAAAATAGGTAAATCAAGGATACTGACGCTGAAACTTGACATAACGAAGGCGTGTGATAGGGTGAAGTGGGATTTTTTGGAGGAGTGTTTGAGAAGTACGGGGTTCTTACATTCCTCACACACATTCTTTTTAAGGATGGATGATGTTGAGATAATTCTTAACATACACCTTGTCAAAAACAATGTTACGGATAAGGTGGTGAAGTTTCAAGGTTTGAAAGGTGAGTTCAAAGTCAAGTCTTTCTATAATACCCTTATAAAAAGTGAGGACTCGAGACACGAGTGAAGGAGGGACTAGTGACTAAAAAGAGGCTCATACGGATTGGACGAATTTTTGGATCATCTATGATATCTCGAGGGTGAGGAACTTCGCATGGAGGTTGTGTAAAGGTATTTTTCCATGCAAGCTGAACTTGTTAAAGAGGATACGTGTTTTGAACCCTAATTGTTTGGAGTGTGGGAAGGCGAAATCTAAAAAGATTTTTTGAATGCAAAAGGGAAATGAGTGTTTAGAGGATAATGCCCCAAAATAGATTGATGGGGAAAGGGGTCGATGATAGTTTAACGTGGATCAAAATGATGAAAGAAGCTCACTCGGAGGAGGTCACAATGTGGATGATGATCCTATACGAATTATGGGGGTGAGGAATAAGAAAATATTTGAAGGTGTTGATTTTGATCATGCGCATCTGATCGAGGATGTGATGTTTTGGCATCAGGAACACAAGCAAGCGATGGAGAAAGAAAAGAAGAAGAGTACGTTGTGCATGGAGGAACATCTCTGTAGATAGAAGCCTCCCCCATTTGGATGGATTGAGGTGAACTGCGATGTAGCCTCTACGACATCAACCTATTGGGTGGGAGTCGTAACAAATGATGAGTGGGGTGAGGAGATATTCATGGTTTTGTGAAATGTGCAAAATGGAACTTCTTCGATGGTTGTTGAAGCAAGAGCCATTTTGTGGGTAATAGAGCTAAAAGTTGATATGTGACATCACAACATCATTGTTGAAAGAGATCAGGTTGGGTTTGGAGTGTTGGAAGTTATACTCATTAAAATCAAGGCTTTACTGATGGGTAGGGAGAATGTCAATTGGGCCTTCACTCGTAGGGGAGGAAATCAAGTGGCTCATCTCTTGTGTCAACTCAAGCCTTGTTATACGAATGTTTCTACTGACGGGTCTACTTTTTATTTTGATGTGGAATCCATTGTGTCAACTAACATTGCTTTGAATTAATACGAAGTTTGTTTTCTTATAAAAGAAAACCCCTCTTAATACTCACCATTAGAATTCTCTATAACAATTCATTTACCAAGTATAGGCAAACACCCATAAATAAAAAGCATAAAATTAAGTATGTATGTAGTATATCAAAACACACGTAATAACTTTATCAACAAACCCTCAAAATGGACAAATTAAATTGAAAAAAAGTAAATTCATATGGAGAAAATGGAGGTTCACACTTCATATTTAACAACCTTAGGATCCAAATGATCTAAATGTGATCATTATAACTCTCAATAAAGTAAATTCATATGGAGAAAATGCTCATATATAAATATTCTAAACAAGATATCTAACACAACTTCACATCTTCTGTTTGCAAAAAGTATTAATTGTAAGTGATACTCTCAATGCACTAATCAAATATCGATAACATATCCGGTCAAATATAATCTTTCTTTGGATCGACTATTATTTACATGGATATCTTAATTCATATATCTATCAAAATTTATTATTGCATTTGTACTTGCTATTTTGCCAACATTGACATTCATTTGGGTTGATCAACATTCGCATAAATAAGGAAAACAACAATTAATAATTTATTTTCTAACATGTATTTATTATTTGGTCAAATATTAACATTCATTGGGGTCGATCAACATTCACATAAATAGTAAAATACAATTAATTGATATTTAATATTATAAATGTATTAATTATTTGGCCAAATATTAACCTTCTTTTGGGCCGATTAATATCCGCATAAACAAATGTCATACAAAGTAATCAATATTTATCATTTCAATTGTTTTATTGTTTGGCCAAATATTAAGCTTCATTTGGGTCAGTCAATATTCACATAAACGAGTAAAATCACAAGTGTATTTAGTGGTTGGAAAAATATTAATATTCCTTTGGCCCGTTCGATATCTGCATAACACATAACCTTATATATTAAATTAAGTTAATTGAAACAAAAAGAGTACTTTGGCATCATATTGTTTCAATCAATTTAATCCAAAATCCATAATCATATCTCGTGTGCTCAAGAACATTTAACCGATATAAAACATATAGGCATATACATCCCTACAATATCAACATGTGGACTGAACTGAAAGCGAGAAAATGAAGGCATATATAGTAATATGACAAAATACATACGCATGCCTTGTGCTCGGTGGACATTAACATAGTTCCAAAATGAACACCAGAAGATGAAACACAAGTTTACAATATTCAAAATTTACAATCCGAAATTAAATGGACTCGATTGCTCAATTCAAGAGCAATAAAACAAATATGTAGGTAAGAGTGTAAGACCACACATATAACATTAAATGAAGCATATGTGTATAAAATATGAGATGTTTGTTCTCCTTACGAACATCTAAAACAACGGATTTCAAATTAGGCCAAAACAATATCTTTCTTGATGTAAACCGAAGACAACACTAACATAGACATTTGAGTCTGTTAGAGATCATAATCCGTACTTCAATTGAAAGGAAACCTAAGAAGAAAAAAAAGGTTTCTTATGCAATATGTATTTCAATTGAAAAGGAAAGGGGCCCAAAATAAACAAAAGCCAGAAGCTCACATTACAGTATTAATCAAAACCTTTCTCTATGTAATGATAAATATATATACATCTTTTGTTGCATTTATATGGCATGATGTATATCATTTGAATCAAAATTTTCCTGGATTTAAAAGCGGGTCAAATATACAAGTCAATATACAATGAATATCATACATAAAAAAATGGAAAATCTTCAACTTTCCAATCTCAATGCATGAATCATGGTAGAAGGCAACATACAAATTCAAAGATAGTATGTCGACATGCAAACCAAAATCAGTAAATTTGTGTTGCCGATCAAAACAAACGTATATATGCGACACTGATATACTACATATGACCTTAACATGAACCAAGTTTTTCCTAATAATCTAACATGATTATGACTTTAATACCACTTGTTGGAATAATTAAATTTCCTAAATCATAAACATCAAGGATCAGTCATGCTAGAGTTACTAAGAAATCAAAATATACATTCATTGATAGGTTGATTTGACATATTGGGGGCCATAATTTATCACCCTTTATATACTGCCTAACAAAATATCATTAAGCCTATTTAGGCCAAAATCTGGTATCCACTCATTAGATAGCCCACTAACAGTTAGTCACATAATATAATTGTGTATTATAATATGTAAGTCAAAAATAAGATTTATATATAAATATTACAAGGTGTCTTTTTGTAAGACCCCGTTTCTGCCTTCACCGCTCCCGCGGTGAAGAAGGCCACCCCTGCGGCTGAGGTGATCCGCCCCTGCGGATTTACGACAGATCGCGACCGATCTGTTTTCGTTCATTTTATCTTCCTTCCATAGATAGAATATCCGATCTTCTATCTTATGGGTCGGTTTCCTTATCTTCTTTCTAACCCTAAACGTCTTTCCTTCTATCTTTCCATCCGTCTCTATGTATTCCCGTCTTTTTCCCCTTTTTCCCGTTTCTTGCATTCGTCTTCAACCCTAAGAGCTGCAGCCTTTCTCTTGCTTCCCTGTGATCTTGCTGAATGTGTAAGTTCATCATTTTCTATTCTTCCTTACGTTCATGTACTGCAACATGCTTCATTCTTTCTTTTCGTTTTCTCCTTCTTCTCTCCTTTTCTTCTCCTCCAAGAATCAAAACTTGATTCTTGTTGGTTTCTCGTTGTTGATGTATCGTTGTTTTTAGGCTCTTTAGAGTTGAGTTTTGACGTGTTGGAATAAAAGGTTCGAGCTTTGGTGTCCCTTGTTGTGAGTTCTGTCGAAGAGAAAGCCGACAACACTTTCTGTCACGCAGCCGACCCTTGCTTGGACATCCCCGTCCCGCGTCCATCCGCCCCTGCAGTTTCCTATGTAGTAACTCCCGTGCTTGTGAGTTGCTTCCTTACTTGCTTTCCTCGTTCCTTTCCTTGATCCTTATGGATGTTCCTTGTTCCCTGTGTATGCTGTTAGGCTAAGGTTGAGCCCTTATCTTGTGGAGATCTCTTAGAGATCATTGTGATTAGAAGTTATAGACTCTTAGCAACCGTTTCGTTCCTGATTCGTGATGCTTGTGTGAACAGGCTTTCCTTGCTCCTTTCCTGAGGGAAACTGAGCTTTTCCTGAGTGTTCTTTGAGTTGCTGCTGAGTCTTTGAGTTACCTTCGAGTGAGGTAAGTCTCTTGGACTTACTTAGCTTCATTTCGCGTATTAGTTGGATTGTATTGGCTTGTTTGTGTTTTTATTCATGTTTATAACGGATAACCAGAATAGGATTCACCCTTTATAACCTTAACAGGCCAAAGTGTATTATAACCGGGCGGTGACCACTTGTCTACTTCTACAGGAGACTAGAATGTGCTCTTGCAACCTAAGCCCGTAGGTAACGGATAGTATTGATATATTCCTATTGGTAGAAGGAAGCGGAGACGAAGATTCTCGGGTGACAAAAGAAGTTGAATTAGTAATGGATAACTTTAAGAAAGATAATAACCGGTTGTGTGCAAGCATGCTATATGTTTTCTTTACCTTATGTATGTTTGTGCCTTTACGCTCTTACTAGTATCTAGAATGTTAGCTAACGGTTTATACCGTCGTTGTAGATGTTCCTCAAGTTCGGGATGCTGCTGAGTGATCCGGATATGTGTGGTTAGCCGAGGTTCCCATACATTATAGGACGGGATCGGGTTTATGTTTGTTGTTGCTTTTCCCTTTTGTTTTAAACTCGGCCGCGAGTCTTTTACGCTTTCCTTTGTTTAAACTTTTGGTTTTATATTGAGTTTTGGTTTTCATTCGTTTGTGCCTTGTTGTAAGATCCGTTTAATGTTGCTACTTTGAGGGTCGAGACCCATTGTGCGGTGCTAGCCTGTAGCGCTTCGAGTTCCCAGAACTTGGGGTGTTACAATATGGTATCAGAGCTCTAGGTTGGCAACAATGGCACTCGAAATCTTCTAAAGGGCGGATGGATAAATAAATACAACCCGCAAGGGGTCTAACATTTTCAAAAGGGGGTTTTATTTTTAAACTTATCGGTCTAGGATAGATGTACGGGCGACCACGACTACCTCCGCGGATCTCAACAGTGTAGTTCTTGTAGGTTGGCCTTTATATGTTCTTTTTCTTAGATTTGTGCTTCAGCTGTAGCGTGACCTTATATATATATAGTCTTATATATCTATCCTTATAGTAGATGGCACGCACTAGAGTTACCGCTGCTATAGGGCGAGGAAGAGGTCGACCACCACTTTCACCTTCCGTCCGTGGACGAGGAAGTTCAAGAAGACCTCCACTAGCTAGAGGTCGGGGCTAGGCCCCAGTTGTTGATCCACCTATTGCCGAGGAGTTTACTGAAGAAGTTGTTGAGAGTGTTGTTCTTGAGGCGGGGAACGGGACAACTGATAGGTCCGGAGCACAAAGAGCGCCATCGACGGAGTCCGCACGAGTGTCTATCCGAACTTTTGCTTATCGCGACTATGTGTAGAGAGTTGAGGAGGCTATCAGGACTGGAGGACCAGCACCAGTGCCGTAGTTCCTGCGAGATCAACTGAGGTTTCGCAGAGAGTTTCACAGGTTGTTGCCCCGCCTATTAGAGTTGCTGAGGTTGTTGGAGTACCGGTTGAGGCAAAGGAGCCAAAGTCCGACAATTGGTTGAAGGCTTTCGATCAGCGGAAGGTTCCCACTTTCATGGGAAAGACTGGATTGGAGGTGGAGTTATGGCTTGGACAACTGGATTCTGCTATGGAGGCTATCGGTTGCCTAGAGGGACGTCGAGTCAACATAGCACAAACGCTACTGAAGGATCAGACTCATTCTTGGTGGAAGACCGTTCGCAATAAGGTCACTAGTTATGATTAGATGAAGACCGTGATCAGAGATCGCTACTGTCCTACAGCTATGAGGAGTTACCGTTTTTAGGATTTCCTTGAGGCAGGATTCGAGGATTTGCCTATTGCTGAGATCATCAACAAGTTTCAAGACGAGTTGTCCTTGTTGGGTCCGTCTCCACCACTTGAGGATCAACATGTTTACCTTTTCTCTCGGAGGTTGAGAGAGTTTACACGCTCTTATCTTGCTGGTTTCCGTTGTGATTCTTTGACAGACTATCAGGATAGAGTTTCTGCTTATAAGAGAGACCGACCGGGTCAAAAGATAGCTTCTCAGACAAGAGGTCCCGAGAAGAGACAGAAGACTGGATCAGCCAGTGCTGGAGCTGGAGCAACTGGGTGTGAGCGTAGTCAGACGCCGGGACGTTCTGGTTCCCAGTAGAGTTCTGACAAAGGACGGTAGTGTCATAACTGCAGAGGTGCAGGACATATCCGAGCTAATTGCAAGAAGCCAGTAGTGACTTGCTTTTCTTGTGGCAAGCCCGGACACAGAGCTGCGTTTTGCTGTCAGAGCAAGGCTCTATCACAACAGGGTTCTTCACCTGCCAGTGTTGTTGGAGGAAGACAGAGATCCCAGTATCAACAGCAACAACATAGAGTTTCTGGTTCTACCGCTCCTCAGGGTTCCACTCCGGGACAAGGGAGAGGTAGAGGGCATGTTGATGGATTTGCAAATACCAGAAAAGCATCAGCCAGAGTGTATGAGTTGAGGAGTGATGTAGAGCCGAGAGCGCCAACAACCACATGTACCATTCATATTAATGGTTTTCCTGTCAGAGTTCTTTTCGATACCGATGCTACACATTCTTTTATATCTAATGCATGTGTAGATAGATTGGCCTTAGTTACTGTAGAAGGTAAACCCTTCTTTATAAGATTACCCGATGGGGGTAAGATTTGAGGTACACGAGAGGTTCGCGGTTGCCCTATTAGATTGGGAGGTCGCGATTGGCCAGCTGACTTCTTCGTCATGTACTTAGTACATGAAGAAGTTATTCTGGGTATGAATTGGATTGATCGACATCGAGCAGTTCTGGACATCGGCAAGAGGACAGTGACAGTAACTACTGATGCAGGCCATGTTGAGATCTTCCGAGGATGGGATCTCGGGAAGACTGGTACAATCATTAGTGTAGTTCGAGATGCGAGACTTATCAGTCAAGGATGTGAAGTTTTTTGGTGCTATGCCATGAAGGATAGTACGAGTCCGGCTTTGGAGGGGATTCCAGTAGCTTGCGAGAGAGCCATCAGGTTTACCTCCACATATGAGTGTAGACTTTGGCATTGAGCTAGAGCCCGGTACGAGACCGATCTCTAAGGCTCCTTATCGTATGACGCCTATCGAGATGCTTGAGTTGAAGAAGCAACTCGAGGAGTTAGCAGAGAAGGGCTTCATCCGCCCTAGTGTATCTCCTTGGGGCGCACCAGTTCTCTTCATCAGGAAGAAAGACGGGTCAATGAGGTTATGCATCGACTACCGAGAGCTGAACAAGGTGACGATCAAGAACAAGTACCCATTGCCCCGTATCGACGATCTTTTGGATCAGCTGCATGGAGCTTCAGTGTTTCGAGGATCGATCTGAGATCTGGATATCACCAGCTAAGGGTGAGAGAGTAGGACGTAGCCAAGACGGCATTTCGGACCCGATATGGACACTACGAGTTTGTAGTGATGTCATTCGGGCTCACGAATGCGCCCGCAGTCTTCATGGAGTTGATGAACAACATCTTCATTGACTTTCTAGACCAGTTTGTATTTCTCTTCATCGACGACATTCTAGGTTACTATCGCAGTAGAGAGGAGTATACAAAACAATTGAGAATCGTTCTTCAGGTCTTACAAGATAGAGAGCTATACATCAAGCTCTCTAAATGCGAGTTTTGGATGTCTGAGGTAGCATTCCTTGGTCACATAGTTTTAGCTGAAGGGATCAAGGTAGATCCGGCGAAGATTGAGTCAGTATTTTCTTGGCTGCCTCCTAAGAACGTCAAGAAGGTACGCAACTTCTTAGGATTGGCGGGCTACTACCGGCGTTTTGTAGAGGGATTTTCAGTTATTGCTCGGCCGCTCACTTCCTTGTTGCGGAAGTCTACGAGGTTCGTGTGGCCCGAGCCGTGCCTACAGAGCTTCGAGGAGCTGAAGAAGAGTTTGACCTCTACTCCTATCCTAGCTCAGCTAGAGGGCATTGAGGATTTTGTGGTTTACAACGACGTATCCAAGCTGGGCTTGGGATGTGTTCTGATGCACAGAGGTATGGTGATTGCTTACGCATCTAAACAACTCAAGACGTACGAGGACAATTACTCTACCCATGACCTGGAGTTGGTTGTTGTGGTTCATGCTTTGATGATTTGGAGGCATATCTGTACGGAGTGACGTGTTAGATATTCACAGACCATAAGAGTCTAAAGTACATATTCACTCAACGGGAGTTGAATAACCGCCAGCGCAGATGGTTGGAGTTGATCAATGACTTCAACCTTGAGATCTTATACCACCCAGGGAAGGCTAACGTGGTAGTTGATGCCCTTAGTAGGAAGACTCCCCGGGAGATGACGATTGCTAGGCTGACAGCTCAGCCACAGTTACAACGAGATTTGACATGGCTAGAGATGGATATCCACTTCCCGGATTCCGACAGCCAATTGTCCACCTTGGAGATAGTACCTGATCTGTTGACCGAAATCCGACAAAAGTAGGAGAGTTGCCCAACTTTGACACAGATCCAAGACTGGATGTCTCGAGGAGAGGTGCCGCAGTTTGCAGTTGGTGCTGATGGAGTTTTGAGACGCCAAGACATGTTTGTGTGCCTTCAGATCGAGAGTTGAGACAAAGGATCCTTCAGCAGGCTCACTCTTCACCTTACTCAGTGTACCCTGGTGTGAGTAAGATGTATCTGGATATCATAAGCTTTTTCTGGTAGGGAGGTCTGAAGCCAGATGTCACGAGATATGTAGCTTAGTGTGCGACTTGTCAGCAGGTCAAGATCGAGCATCATAGACCAGGAGGCGAGCTACACCCACTCCCTGTTCCTCAGTGGAAGTGGGAAGACATCTCTATGGATTTTGTGACCGGTTTGAGACCGAGTCGTGGTTTTGATGCTATCTGAGTCATAGTAGATTGACTGACGAAGACCGCACGTTTCATTCCGATCAAGGAAACATGGCCGGTGAGTCGATTAGCAGAGGAGTTCACGAGACAGATAGTGAGACTTCATGGAGTACCTAGGACTATAGTCTTTGACAAAGACGGACGGTTCACTTCAAGGTTTTGGCAGCAAGTGCATGCCGCCCTAGGTACTAGTCTGCAATTTACGACTGCTTATCATCCTCAGACAGATGGTCAGTCTGAACGGACCATCCAAACTTTGGAGGACATGTTGAGAGCCTGCGTGTTAGACTAGGGACAAGTGTGGTCAGATCACCTTCCCTTAGTGAAGTTTTCGTATAACAACAGTTGGCACGCATCGATCAGGATGGCTCCTTATGAGGCTTTATACGGACAAAGATGTCGTACACCGTTGTGTTGGGATGAGTCGAGTAGTGCTAGCTGAGTAGCACCTGAGCAGATTCAGGATGACATGGCTCGAGTAGCAGTGATCCGAGAGCGGATGTTAGTAGCACAGAGTCAATAGAAGTCTTTTGTAGATAAGAGGCGCAGACCTTTGGAGTTTAGAGTTGGAGCTCAGGTTTGATTGAGAGTATCCCCGACACGAGGCGTTAGACGTTTCGGTATCAAGGGGAAACTGAGTCCTAGATATGTTGGACCGTTTGAGATTCTTGAGTGAGTTGGAGAGACAGCATACAAACTTGCTTTGCCACCGAGACTCGAGGGTGTTCGCCCAGTCGTCTCTATATATTCCCCCCTTTTTCCTCTTTTTCCCGTTTCTTGCATTCGTCTTCAACCCTAAGAGCTGCAGTCGTTCCCTTGCTTCCCTGTGATCTTTCTAAATATGTAAGTTCATCATTCTCTGTTCTTCCTTACGTTCATGTTTTGCAGCATGCTTCATTATTTCTTTTTGTTTTCTCCTTCTTCTCTCCTTTTTTTCTCCTCCAAGAATCAAGTTTGAACCTTGATTCTTGTTGGTTTCTCGCTGTTGATGTATCGTTGTTCTCAGGCTCTTTAGAGTTGAGTCTTGACGTGTTGGAATCAAAGGTTCAAGCTTTGGTGTCCCTTGTAGTGAGTTTTGTCAAAGAGAAAGTCGACATCGCTTTCTGTCACGCAGCCGCCCCCGCGCCTCCACATCCCTGCCCCTGCGGCCATCCTCCCATGTGCCTTGTTCTGCCGTCCCTGCGGTTTCCTCTGCAGTAACTCCCGTTCTTGTGAGTTACTTCCTTCCTTACTTTCCTCGTTCCTTTATTTGATCCTTATGGATGTTCCTTATTCCCTGTGTACGTTGTTAGACTAAGGTTGAGCCCTTAGCCTGTGGAGATCCCTTAGAGATCATTGAGACTAAAAGTTATAGACTTTTAGCAACCGTTTCGTTCTTGATTCGTGATGCTTGTGTGAACAGGCTTTCCTTGCTCCTTTTCTAAGGGAAACTGATCTTTTCCTGAGTGTTCTCTGAGTTGCTGTTGAGTCTTTGAGTTACCTTCGAGTGAGGTAAGTCCCTTGGACTTACTTAGCTTCATTCTGCGTATTAGTTGGATTGTATTGCTTGTTTGTGTTTTTATTCATGTTTATAACGGATAACCGGAATAGGATTCACCCTTTATAACCTTAACTGGCCCAAGTGTATTATAACCGGGCGGTGACCACTTGTCTAGTTCTACAGGAGACTAGAATGTGCTCTTGTAACCCAGGCCTGTAGTTAACGGATAGTACTGATCTATTCGTATTGGTAGAAGGAAGCGGATACGGAGATTCTCGGGTGACAAAAGAAGTTGAATTATTAATGGATAACTTTAAGAAAGATAATAACCGGTTGTGTGCAAGTATGCTATATGTTTTCTTTACCTTATGTGTGTTTGTGCATTTACGCTCTTGCTAGTATCTCGAATGTTAGCTAACGGTTTATACCGTCGTTGTAGATGTTCCGCTGGTTTAGGATGTTGCTGAGTGATCCGGATGGTGTGGTCAGCCGGGATTCCCGTACATTATAGGACGGGATCGGGTTTATGTTTGTTGTTGCTTTACCCTTTTGTTTTGAACTCGGTTGCGAGTCTTTTATGCTTTTCTTTGTTTAAACCTTTGATTTTATATTGAGTTTTGATTTTCATTCGTCTGTGCCTTGTTGTAAGATCCGTTTGTTGGTCGGGACCCATTGTGTGGTCCTAGCCCGTAGCGCTTCGAGTTCCCAGAACTTGGGGTTTACACTTTTAATTCCTTGAGTTTTACAAAAATCATTAAATTTAGCATTACTAAACTGTGGGCCATTATTTGTTTTTAAGGCATTTTATTTTAGAATCAAATTGATTTTCAATTGATTGTAACCAATCTTTGAAAATCTCAAAAGCTTTATTTTTTATCCTAAGTAAATAGATCCAAACTTTTCTAGAAAATTGATCTATGAAAATGATCAAATATTTCTTTCCACCTATGATTTCAACTTGAGCAGGTCCCCATTGGTTATAGTGTATGTATTCTAGGGGTTTTTCAACTTTATATGAGCATTTTTAAACATTATGTTTATTTTTCTTTCCAAAGACACAATTTTCACAAAAATTGATATCAATAGGTTCACTATCAATAATACCTTGTTTATATAGATATTTAAGGCCTATATTCCAATGTGACCCAATCCGTTTTGCCAAGTTTTAATGTGATCATCTTTCAAATTTGTATTATGATAGCAAGTATTATCGTCTATATTTTGGGATTGGTTTAGACGTTTTATCTTCATAAATTATCATGTATGGATATATATTCTTTGACTATATTGTTGTTTTGTCTACCTTTGCGGGAATCAAGGTCTACACCTCGTTTCGTTGTAATTGTAGATAAAATGACACGTTTTGGACCAAAATGGAGGTAAGGAAGCTAAGGAATCATTGGAGGTACATTCTGGAGTATTGAGGAGCTATAAGAAGATCTCAAGAAGCATAAAAATGATTTAGATGATTGATTTTGGACCAGATTAGATAGTTTCACTCTTAGTTGAGACTCACCTCGGTCAGCTACAGTATCACCTCGACCGAGGTGATCTTCAAGAGCATCTGGACCGAGGCAAACTGATGACGGGACATAAGATCTTTATTTTTGGCTGAGATCTTTTATTTTTGGAAAGCGAATATCACATATTTTTGGCTGAATTTCTGGAAGGAAGATATCTTTTTGGCTGATATATTTTGGAAGATATGGAGATATATTTTAATGAAATTATCTTTTTAAGATATTTTATCTTTGGAAGATAATTCTCCTATATAAAGGGTTGAATTTTCTACAATTCAACCATCTTCGGATCAAGGATTTTCTGAAGGAAGTTTTGAAGGTTGAAGATCAAGGAAGGAAGGAATCAAGTTGAAGTTGACTTTGAAGGAAGTTTGTAAGACTTTCTTAGTTGGTTTGGTTTTGTTGTCTTTTCTGATTTGTGATTGAGAAACGCTGATTGTTTGTTGTTCGATTCAGTTATTGAGACCTTTGTGTTAAGGTTTTCTTTTTTGAATATTGATTTCTTTCTCATATATTTGATTATTATTATCATGATGATTGTTGGCTAAGTTCTTTATGCGATTCTAGGGTGATTGGCTGAAAGTTATGGGAAAGACGATGATAGAATGATCTTAACCCCATTGAACCTTGAAAGCTCGAGCCTTTACCTTAACCGACGAACACCTCGGTCAGTTGTGGAACACCTCGACCGAGATGGTACATATGTTGAGCGAGGCGAGCCCTTTCATGATCCTTATCTGAGTTGAGGTTTCAGTTTGCCAAATTCTATCCTTGTTATAACTTTCCTGGTTCAACGCAAGCCAAGGATGAGACTTACCCGGTGATTCCTTTGTTTGTTTACCCAAGATCATGAGTGTAGGTAATAAAGGTTTATCCTTTATTGGGGTTTGAGTCTGCCTTCATCCCATCTTTGAGAGTTAGCCTGAGACTTACCCGGTAAAGGTTGATTCTATCCCCTTGGGTGGTGTGGTGGTTTGAGATTATAGTTCCTTTCCTTAGTACCTTGAGACTTACCCAGTAAAAGGATCTTTGGTTTCGGATAGTGAGTAGTGAGACTTACCCGGTGATCTATTCCCACCTTAGAAACACCTTCCCTTTGCAAACCTCAGCTTTGTCCACGTTATCCTTTGAGATCTTGAGTCGGAACCACAATTGGATGCTTTAATCTCTAGAATCCGCATTCTCTTTATCTGACTTTTATATCATCTTTGATAGCTTTGCTTTATTGCTTGTGGTTATTTGACAACCTGAATTACCGATCTTTGTTTCATCATAGTCCATGTGTTCGACCCTGGAATTCTTGCTTTTATTGCAATCGATCCGTACACTGCGGGTTAACTATTTTCAATTATTCTTGGTATAAATATTAAAGCTTGCACACACCTTTTGGAGCGAACAAGCTTTTGGCGCCGTTGCCGGGGACTTGGTCAAGACCAAGTTCGGTTTCGGTTGTCTTTCGGGGCTATTGCCCTTGTTGCTTTTGAACACTTTACTTGAGTGTTTTTTTTCGCAGGATCTTTCCTTAGATTTATGCGAAGAACTCGTGCTGGAAAGGAAATCGTTCCTTACGATCCCGAACCAGAAAAGACCTACAAGAGAAGATTGAAAGAAGCTAAGATTGCAAATCAAGACAATCGCGATCTTGAAGCCGAATTGAAGGAGGAATTGGAACAACTGCGCCTCAGTAAAGAAGAACTGCAGCGAGAGAGAGACAAGACTCGCGCGAGAACTGAAGGATCTGAAGCAGATATGACCGCTCTAAGGGCTCAGTTTCTACCTCGACCAATTCTAGATCCTCGACT
Organism: Fagopyrum homotropicum; assembly: GCA_033239125.1. Taxonomy (NCBI): domain Eukaryota; kingdom Viridiplantae; phylum Streptophyta; class Magnoliopsida; order Caryophyllales; family Polygonaceae; genus Fagopyrum; species Fagopyrum homotropicum. Next base: position 46,946,358 of record BSWB01000001.1, on the reverse strand, counting down.
GAGGCAAGACCCAGTCCCAGTTTCCCCGGCCGATATACACCCACCACCTCGGATGCTACCCCGAAATGTTCTTTTTGCTGAGTTCCACGAACCCTAGGACGGTGGATGAACCCCAATCAGCAAGTCAGGCGTCCAGTAATCAACCTAGGTGATCTAGCTGAGCATGATTATGATTATGACCTTAGACGTCAAGTTCCAACGATGATTCGACAATGTCAATTTGGAGGTTTGGAGAGAGAGTCTCTGCATCAGCACTTGCAAAATTATGAGATTCTGACGGAGACTTTGAGACTATCAAGAGTGGAGAATAACAACTAAAAGTTGAGGCCTTTCTATTTCTCTTTGAAAGACAAGGCGCTTGCTTGGTATCAATATCTTCCGACCGGAAAAATTAACACTTGGGAAGAGATGATGATGGAGTTTCTTACTAAGTTCTTTCCCCCTTCTAAAATCGCTGAATTGAGGGGCAAGATCAATGCTTTTAATATGAAGGACAAAGAGAGTTTGTCCAAATCATGGGAGAGATTCAAGGATCTTTTGTTGGATTGCCCACACCATGGGATTCCAAAAATCAAGTTGTTGGAAATTTACTTCAAGGGTTTGGATGAAATACTCAATTCAAGCTCCAAATACTTTCCGCCGGCACCTTCATGGATATGCCGATAGATGAAGCTTGGGATTTCATTGATTAACAAGTTTTACACATGGAGAAGTACTCCCATCAAAGAGTTGAAGATGGAGCAAGGAGAGTTAGCTTCCAAGAAACATCATCAAATGGAGCTCAACTCACTTCGCTTAGCAATGAAGTGTAAGCATTAAAGGAGCTTTTAGTAGCTCAAACGAAGAAGGAGCAAGATGGTGGATACCAAGGAAGAAACAACTACCAAGGGCCATGGAACAACAATTACAACAACAACAACAACAACAACAGAAACTCCAACAACAACAATTGGAGATCTAATCAACAAAATTCCGGTAACCCTTATTCTCATGCTGAAAATGCTCTTAATGCCCCCTCTTCTTCTTCTACTCTATTGAGAAGCCAGGAGCCTGCGTCAAGTTCGTCCCAGCCACCAAAGAAACCAGATGATGTGCTGGAGGCAATTTTGATCAAGCTCAACATTATGGAGACATCTATGAATTCATTTTCGAAGGCACAAAAAGCCTTAGAGGAACAATTTTTCAACAAGGCGAATGAAGTGCCAAGAGATCTAGGGAAGCTTCCAGCAAGGACAGAAATCAACCCTAAAGGACAGATCATGGCAATTACAACACGCAGTGGATTGAAGACCTCATATCCAGTACATCGGTCGAGCCCTGACCAGATGAGGAACACCTCGGACCAAGATTAGATGAGGAACACCTCGGTCGAGGTACCAACCGAGATGGAGCCCCAGAAAGCAAAAGATAAATATGAAGTTTATGTTCCACCTCCTTCTTATAAACCACCACTTCCATTCCCTCGGTCAAGGGCGAGAGCGCATCTAGATAAGCACTTTGGTAAGTTTCTAGACCTTATGAATAAGCTACATATTATCATACCTTTCATTGATGTCATTCTAGGGATGCCCGCCTATAGGAAGTTTCTGAAAGAGATCCTATCAAGGAAGAGGAAGTTGGAGGATTTTGGTGAAGTAAGGATGGCATCTAGATCTTCGGAGCTCATTCAAATCATGAAGGAGAAGATGCCACCTAAATTGAGGGATCTCGGTTCATTTTGCATTCCCATTCAAGTTGGGGATGTAACTTATGATGCATTATGTGATCTTGGAGCCAGCGTGAGCATCATCCCGCTGGAGCTTTGTGAGAAAGTCGGACTTGGAGATCCCAAGCCCATGAAGATGACGTTATACATGGCGGATCACTCCATTACCCGTCCCGTTGGTATTTTGGAGGACATTCCCATCAAGTTAGGTAATTTCTACATACCTATAGACTTTGTTGTACTTGACATTCCCGTAGATTATCCCATCCCTATCATTCTCGAGAGACCTTTTCTAGCAACTTCGGGTTGCAATGTGGATTGTAAGAACGCCAAGTTGAAATTCAACATTGGCGGAGATCATGTGGAGTTTGCATTGCTTGTTACAATGAAGGGAGAGCCGTAGGAGGATGACATCTTCAACATCTATGATGAAGAAGAATCTAGAGAATTGGTGAGCTCTATCCTTATTAAAGATCCTCTTGAAAAAGTTCTTAGTTTTAGTTTAATAGAGGAAGGTATAAATGTCTCTTCTGATGCAGATGTACGAAGCTTGAAGGCTTTGGAAGCAGATCCAGAAGCTAGATTTGATAAATTGCTTCAGGAGAAAGAAAGCACGTTAGGTTTCAGTCCCAGTTCCAGTACCTCGATTGAGGCACTTTCAGGACCAAGCGAGGTGTTCTTATCTGAAGAACATCTCGGTTACCCACCTCGGGCCCCAACCGAGACAACAAGCGAGATGATGTCAACTGAGACTTTTGAAGGTCCAGTTCTTCAATCTAAGTCCACTTCACTAGAAGGAGGAGGAACAAATCCACCTCAAAAAAGCACCCCCAGTTCTGGAGCTTAAACAACTTCCGAGTCGCTTGAGGTATGCTTTCCTTGGTCCGGATTCTACTTATCCCGTTATCGTTAGTGCTTCCCTTTCTGAAACTGAATTTATCTAAACTTATGCATGTTCTAAGGAAACATTGAAAGGCTTTGGGTTATACTATTGATGATCGTGTTGGTATTAAGCCTTCTTTTTGCATGCACAAGATATTAATGGAAGACGATCATAAGACTTCACGGGAACCTCAAAAATGGTTAAATCCGATCATGAAAGAGGTTGTGAAGAAGGAGATTCTTAAGTTGTTGGATGCAGGTATCATATTTCCCATATCGGATAGCAAATGGGTGAGCCCGGTGCATGTAGTTCCCAAGAAAGGAGGCATGACCGTTGTGACGAATAAGAACAACGAGCTAATTCGAACTAGTATTGATACGGGCTGGAGGATGTGCATTGATTATAGGAAGCTGAACGTGGCCACTCGGAAGGACCATTTCCTACTTCCCTTCATCGACCAAATGCTTGAACGATTAGCTCAACACTCCCATTTTTTCTATTTAGATTGTTATAATGGCTTCTTTCATATTCCTATCCATCCGGATAATCAAGAGACGACCACTTTCACTTGTCCATGGGGGACATTTGCTTATCGAAGGATGCCATTCGGATTGTGTAACACACCTGCCACTTTTCAGCGTTGTATGATGGCTATCTTTTCCGAGTACATTGAGAAGATCATGGAGGTATTCATGGATGAATTTTTGGTATATGGTTCCTCTTTTGATAATTGTTTGGCTAACCTTTCTCTTGTGTTACAATGTTGTGAAGACACTAATCTTGTTTTGAATTGGGAGAAGTGTCATTTTATGGTTAGCGAAGTAATTATTCTAGGACACCTCGTTTCCAACCGAGGTATTGAGGTCGATCGAGCTAAGATCGAGACTATTGAGAACCCCCCCCCCCTTGTTCTGTTAAGCGTGTGCGGAGTTTTCTCGGGCATGCAAGTTTCTACAGGAGGTTCATCAAGGATTTCTCTAAAATCTCTAAACCGTTCACTAATCTTTTGAATAAGGATGCTGTTTTTGAGTTTTCGCAGGAATGCCTTGGTGCTTTTTATAGGATAAAGGAAGCGTTGATTACCGCTCCCATCATTCAACCTCCCGATTGGACCTTGTCCTTTGAGATCATGTGTGATGCTAGTGATGTGGCCGTAGGAGCGGTACTAGGACAAAAGAATGATGGCCGGACCAACGCCATTTACTATGCTAGAAAGACGCTAGATGAAGCTCAACTGAACTACGCCACCACCGAAAAGGAGCTTTTGGCAGTTGTTTATGCTTTTGAGAAATTTCCCTCTTACTTAGTGGGAGCGAAAGTTATTGTTTACACTGACCATGCAGCTATTCGTTACTTGCTTGCTAAGAAAGATGCAAAGCCGCGCCTCATTCGTTGGATTCTCTTGCTTCAAGAGTTTGACCTAGAGATTCACGATAAGAAGGTATCCAAGAATTCCGTTGCGGATCACCTCAGCCGGCTACCTTCCACCTCGCTCGAGAAGGATGACCTACCCATGGATGACTCGTTTCCCGTTGAGCACTTGCATTTATTAGATCATTGGATAGAATCCTTTGTTTCACCCCATGATGAAGATGAAGTATGGGGTGAGGACACCTTCCAGCATATTTGAGGATGGCGTACGGTCCAGCTAGCGACCTTAAACCAAGCGCTTCTTGGGAGGCAACCCAAGGTTTTGCTTTCTTTTCCCTTTTCTAGCTTAGTTTTAGATAGTTTACTTCGTTTTGTTTTTGCGTCCTCTAGACAAGAACCAGGTACTTTCTAAGGAAGGATTGCACCTCAGGAGCTACACTGGAAGGACAGAAGTTTGAGAAATTGAGAAGATGGAGCTTGACTGAGACACATCTCGGGTGTTGTCATAGGACCTCAACCGAGATGTTCTTGGTCAACCGAGGCGACTAGGTCTGACATCCAGTCTGACACCTCGGTCCCCTCGGGACCATCTCGACCGAGGTGTAATCAAATTCAACGAGGGGTATAAAAGGTGAGATGGTTTCTCAGTCTTCCACTTTTCCCTCTCTACTCACACCTCAACCGCGGCGGCACTTCACCCTCAACATCTCGATTCTTGCCTGTTTTCCACGTTTCTTGGATCGATTTCACCGGAGGAAGCAAGAGATTCAGTTTTCAAGCATCAAACAACAAGGAAAACGCTTCAATCTGCAGAATTTGGGGTATTTCGTTCCAAACCATAACTCCTTCCTTCTTTTGTTGATTTTGAGCAGATATGGCTTTGGTTGCCACTGTTTGATATTGAAAAAGATATAAGTACCCCTTAGGAAGCTTTTGGAAGTGATTTTGGGGGAAAAGCTTACAGATTCAGAGATTGCATTCGAACAGCAGTTCGCCTCGGTCCAGTCGATTGTGTCTCGGCCGAGGTGTTCTTAGGGCAACCAAGGTGTTCTTCATCCAGAAACATGAGCAACGGATCTGATTGTCAGTTGTCCTTGAGGGACAGGCCTAGCAGTTCCCACCATTCTTCTCCTTCCTCTTCTTCTCAGTTTTCCATTCCGATGATCCACGATCGTCACCAGAAGGATTATGATCGTATTTGCGGGCGTCCGATCGTTGCCCCGCGGTTTCTTCATGTTGATGTCTTTGAGTGCCTCCATGTGGTGGAGGACTTGAAGAAGATGATCTCCATGGTTGGATTGGAGGAGTTCATGGATATCAGAGTGCCCGCCTATTTGGAGCCGACGTTGGAGTTTGTCAGCTCAGTTACTTACGTGCCGGAGCATCAAGGAATCAAGTGCCGGCTACTGAAGAAGAACTATGTAGTTCCTACGGATCAGTTTAGGGAGATTTTCGGCTTCCCTACACCGACTGTGACTGACTTTCCTTCCCGAGCGGTGGCTCGGAGTTTCTAGGGCGAGATAGCCCATGTGATGGACCATAGTGACAGCTGGAGGCCCGGAGATTCCCGGGAGCGTATTATCTTTCATCTTGCTTTCCGCCTTGCTAACCGGATCTTCAGTGAGACACTTCTGGCGCGTACTAAGATGCCCTAGAAGATCCGTCAGGGGGAGCTGTTGAGTTTGTTTTGTATGGTGATTGGAGGAGTGCCTGACTTTGCTGCCATGCTGGCAGATGACCTACACAAGATCAAGGGTTTAGATCGCCACTTCTATGGGTTTAGGTCTTTCAGCTTGTACACTTGTCGCGACTGCGAAGCCTCTGGGACTGTAGGAGATGATCACTAAACGGATTCTCGTTCCTCATGGCCTTGGCATGCCTTACGTTGCTAGGCCATGGGAGATGACTGCACCACAGGGAATTATATGGTCATCTCAGTTTTCTATCTTTGATCATCTATACTGGTCAGTTGCTTGGTTCCCATATATGCAGTGTAAGAGCCTAGTTGTTGATAGCTGAGAGAGGAAGTAGAGGGGTCAGGTTTATGCCTGAGCCGCCCCTGCGTGACCTAGGGGGCGCCCTGCGCCTTCATTGTAGCCGCCCCTGCGCCGGCCTATGCACCGCCCTTGCGCCACCAGAGTGCCGCCCCTATGCCTGCCTACACCAGCTTGGTGTTTCCTTTGGTTTTGCAGGTGTGTGACACTTCTTGGCCTTCCTTCGGGTGCCTTTGTTCCCTCCTTGCCTAGTATGAGGGTTTAGGATCATGCTAGATGTGTGAGGTTGAGTTTTGATGACGTTATGATCGGTTTATGCCTAGTATGGCTTCTGAGGATCGTTAGGTTTGTGTGAGGTTGAGGTGATCCTTTGGATACCTTTGGGTCTAGGAGTGACCCTTATGTGGCTAGGAGTCTGATATATCTCCTTATGCCTTGTTTATAGGTTGTGCTATCCCTCTAGTGTAGAGGTGATCTTGGTTGAGTTGTGATCGAGGTTGAGGTAAGTCCGTAGGACTTACTTAGCTACCATCCTTATATTGTGTGTTTGCATGAGTGGTGTGGGCTTTTTATGTTTGCTATTATAGTATGTGATGTCGTATTTACCGACCTATGTTTTATTGATTGCCCCGTATGCGTGGCTGCGATAACCTTTCCCTTTCATCCCGCCATGGAGTCTGGGAGGTTCTCTTGAGTCAGGCCAGACCGGTTTACAGGAAGGGCGCAATCCACTCCCGTAGGGTACACGGATTGTGTGACCGATACTAGTATGGTTGGCTAGCAGGTTTAGAGGCGAGGATGTATCGGTCCTCGTGTCACATAGTTTCATATATATTATATCTATACGATTTGAGTGAATGACCATTATATTGAGATGAATAAATGGGTAAATGAGTGAAAGCATGCTGATATGTTTATCCTTCCTTATGTGTGATTGTGCTTATGCATTACTCTATATATGTGTATGGATAGCTAATGGTTTATTACCATGTTGTAGATGCCCTACAAGATAGGCATGCTGTTGGGTGATCTAGCAGAGTGGCAGGCCGAGGATGTCTCGTACATTAGGATGTGTGGGCTTTTGGAGTCTATTATCTTTCCCTCCTGCGTGAGGATGGTCTTTTATTACCTCTTGTGTGAGGGTGTTATGTTCTTACTCGGCTATGATGTCTTATCTTTTGGGTTGTACAGTTTTATGTATTTTTTTTATATCTGTCAGTGCCATGATGTAAGGTCCAGTGAACTTGTTGTCAGGCTAGGGCCAGGATCCATTTTATGATCCTAGCCCAATGTGGCACTCCGAGTCCCGCGGATTTGGGGTGTTACAGAGTTGGTATCAGAGCATAGGTTGACAACAATGGCACTTGTTACTTGCAATGAGGTTTGATAGGTAAAATAAACAGAACCCACATGGGATCTAACGTTTTAAAGGTTTTGGTTTAAATGTGGTTTTGGGTTAGATGTACGAGAAGTCGCCACTCCTGCTATGGATCTCTGCAGTGTAGATATGATATGTATATATGTATGATGGATTATATATGTGTTTCTGTTGAGTATGTATATATATCTATACCTATGGCCTATATAGAGCCTTATAAGTTAGGTGTGTATACCCCGCAGATGACTCGGACTAGAGCTACTGCCGCTGTAGGCAGAGGTAGAGGTAGACCATCCCGTCCTCCGGGTGTGGTAGGTGAGGGACCAGTTCCCGCTGCTGATCCACTAGTGGTGGAGGAGATACCTGAGGAGGTTGCAGAGAGCGTCGTCCCAGAGATAAGGAGCAGTGTATCTGCGAGACATCATTCACATCGAGCTCAGTCTGATGACACTGACCGTGTCTCCATGGGAGGACCGGAGTTTAGAGAGTACTTCCAACGTTTTGAGGAGGATATCAGGGCTGGCAGGTGAGCCCCAGATTTACCAGTACCTGAGGGATCTTCTGAGAGATCTCAGGGAGCGACCCGGGTGCCTGCCGCACCTACACGTGTTGCTGATCCAGTTCGAGTCCCAGTGGAGACCAGAGGGCCTCAACTAGATGCTTGGTTGAAGGCATTTCACCAGTAGGGAGTACCACACTTCTCAGGGGAGATTGGTTTAGAGACTGAGGTGTGGATTGGGCATGTAGACTCAGCTTTGGATTCTATCAGATGTCCTAAGGACAGACGGATAGAGCTAGTTCAGTCTCTATTCCGTGACCTCGCACATCGGTGGTAGAGGACTGTTCGGACCAGAGCTACCAGTTATGACCACATGAGGCGTATGATTAGAGAGCACTTCTGCCCTGCCTCATTGAGGAGGGAGAAGCTGCAAGATTTTGTGGAGGCTGGCTTTGAGGATGTGCCTATTACTGATGCCATATGCCGTTTCTAGACCGAGTTAGCTTTGTTGGGTCCAGCTGCACCATCTGAGGACCAGCATGTGTATCTGTTCTCTCGTCGTCTAAGAGAGCGTACCCGTTCATATATGGCGGGATTCCATTGTGAGTCCCTAGCTGATTACTAGGACCGGGCTTCTGCTTTTGAGAGAGAGCGAGCCAGTCAGAGGAGAGCTTCTCAGACGGGACGGTCTGAGAAGAGGCAACGCACTGGGCAGACCAGTGAAGTTGAAGGATCATCTGGGTCTAGACGAGATCAGAGACGTCAGAGTTACCCCTCATCTGCACAAACTGCAGATAAGGGATGTCAGTGTTACAATTATGGTGGCCCTGGTCATCTGAGGCCAGCTTGTCCCATACCAGTTGTGACTTGTTTTACCTGTGGCCGACAGGGACATTAAGCTGCCTTTTGTATGCAGGGAGGAGTAGCATCTCAGCAGGGTTCTTCCCCTGCCAATGTAGTAGGAGGTGGTCAGAGGACACCTCAGCAGCAGACACAGGGACAACAGAGGGTCCCAGAGCGTCTATCTACTCAGGGTTCTGCTCCAGGACCGAGTAGAGGTAGAGGGAGAGATGTTGGCACCAGTGATGCTAGACGAGCCCGAGGGCGAGCTTTTGAGTTGAGGAGTGCAGAGGATCCACCTGCACCAGCTGCTACAGGTACCATTTTACTTCATGGTTTACCTGTTAGAGTTTTGTTTGATATTGGTGCTACGCATTCCTTTATTTCTGATACTTGTGTTGAGCGTTTGAGTTTAGCTACCATAGAGGGGATACCCTTTACTATCGGGTTACCTGATGGTAGTCGGGTCATAGGTACCCGTGAGATACGTAGTTGTCCCCTTCGTTTAGGGACACGCGTTTTACTTGTTGCCTTCTTAGTCATGCCATTGATGCATGAAGAAGTCATATTAGGTATGGACTGGATGCGTAGACACCATGTAGTTTTGGATGTTGGTAGACGGACTGTTACAGTCTCTACCGAGGTTGGTCAGATTGAGGTCTTCCGGGTTGGGACCTTGGAAAGACAGGTTCGATTATTAGCGCCGTACGAGCAGCTAGATTGATTGCACAGGGTTGTGATACCTTCTGGTGCTACGCCATGAAGGATGGAGAGAGTCCAGCTCTGGAGGATATTCCAGTAGTCTGCGAGTTTACAGATGTGTTTGCTGAGCCGTCGAGTTTGCCGCCTCAGCGGAGTGTGGACTTCAGCATAGAGTTAGAGCCTGGCACGCGACCCATCTCGAAGGCCCCATACCGTATGGCACCTGTCGAGATGTTAGAGCTGAAGAAGCAACTCGAGGAGTTGGCTGAGAAGGGCTTCATATGCCCTAGTGTTTCACCATGGGGTGCACCTGTCCTCTTCGTGCGGAAGAAGGACATATCTTTGAGGTTATGCATAGATTACAGAGAGTTGAACAAGGTGACCGTCAAGAACATGTATCCATTGCCTCGTATTGACGATCTACTTGATCAGTTTCAGGGAGCTACAGTTTTCTCCCGGATTGATTTACGCTCAAGATATCACCAGTTGAGGGTGAGAGAGCAGGACGTACACAGGACGGCATTTCGTACCCGTTATGGACACTACGAGTTTGTAGTGATGTCATTCGGACTGACGAATGCCCCAACAGTCTTTATGGAGTTGATGAATAGTATTTTCATCGACTTCCTTGATCAGTTTGTGATGGTTTTCATTGATGATATTTTAGTGTACTCTCGTAGTAGAGAGGAGCACGTCGGTCATCTGAGGAGGGTTCTACAGATTTTGAGGGATAGAGAGCTATATGCTAAGCTCTCTAAGTGTGAGTTCTGGATGTCTGAGGTTTCTTTCCTTGGACACATCGTCTCCGCCGATGGGGTTATGGTTGACCCAGCGAAGATCGAGTATGTCGTTGCATGGACGATGCCGACGAACGTCAAGGAAGTGCGTAGCTTTCTTGGCTTAGCCGGTTACTATAGACGCTTTGTGGTGGGTTTTTCTATGATTGCCCGTCCACTAACGAGTCTTCTGAGGAAGACTAACCGGTTTGCATGGACCGACCAGTGTGCTCAGAGCTTTGAGGAGTTGAAGAGGCGTTTGACTTCTTCTCCCGTCATGGCACAGCTAGAGGGATCTGACGATTTTGTGGTCTACAGTGATGCATCCAAGCTAGGCTTGAGATGTGTGTTGATGCAGAGAGGTAGGGTGATTGCATATGTGTCTCAATAGTTGAAGACGTCTGAGGAGAACTACCCGACTCATGATTTAGAGTTGGCAGCGGTAGTGCATGCTTTGAAGATCTGGAGACATTACCTATATGGTGCTACATGTCAGATCTTCACAGACCATAAGAGTCTGAAGTATATTTTTACGCAGCGGGAGTTGAATAACCGCTAGCGTCGACAGCTTGAGTTAATCAAGGACTTTGACCTTGAGTTGTATCATCATGGAAAGGCGGATGTAGTTGCTGACGCCTTGAGTAGGAAGACGCCTCGAGAGAAGGCGATTGCGAGATTGACTATACATCCTCAGCTTCAGAGGGATCTAGCTTGGCTAGAGATGGACATCCAGTTTTCTGACGAGGATGCCCAATTGTATGCTTTAGAGGTTCTACCTGGTCTGTTGGAGGAGATCCAACAGAAGCAGAGAACTTGCCCGACCTTGACGAGGATTAGAGAGCGGATGTCTCGTGGAGAGGTGTCGCGCTAGGATTGTGTAGCACAAAAAGCTTTACATTTATAAACTCGATCTAATCTCCTAAACTACCTAGCAAAACCCGCAGTGTACGGATCGTTATGTAGGAAGGAAAGTATTCCGAGGTCGAACACAAGGACCGAGGCGAAATCAAGTCATTCAATGATCAAAGATAGTAAAAATCTAGTCTAAGAAAAGAGAAACAAATAAAGGAATGAAAATGATGATATTTTTGGTTGGGTTTTTGTGGTTATCAAGCAAAGATCACAAATCAAGCAAGGTAATAAAACAAACTAACAACTCAAGCTAGCAAACAAACAAATGACACAAACACAAAATATGAGATCAAAGAGAGAAAAGTGGATTCTAGAGATCAAGATTTCCGGTTATGGCATTGGACTCAAGCTTCTAAAGATTCTAAGGACAAGGTTGCGGTGTTGGGAAAAGGTGTTTCTCTAATGGAAGCAATTACCGGGTAAGTCTCATGCTTCACTAATCCCGCACCAAACTCCTATTACCGGGTAAGTCTCAAGGAGGTAAAGTTGGGAATTCTACACAAACCGGACACTACTTAAGGGGCAAACCTCTCCTTACCGGGTAAGTCTCGGAAAAGGTAAGTCTCAAGCAACAATCCTAGCACACTCAATCCAATAGCGGCTTGTGAGGCTCACTACTACCTAGAATTCATCATCTTAGGTATCTAAGATCGGAAATCACCGGGTAGGTCTCTTTCCTCACTTAGTTTGCTAGCATTAGGTCACCCTAAGCTATATCATGCTCAACAAACACTAGGATTTCAACAATCTAACATCCTAACATACAGATTTATCAATTAAAGAGCAACAGAAGGAAAAATCGGATGGATCATAGCAAAAATCGGCCGATTTACCTGAAGAACAGGCCGATTTTTCTTCCTGGCTTAGGTTTCGTGCATACAAATCATCCTAAACTAACATATAAGTCCAGTCTATCATCACCCAAGCTATAACCATCAATCCATCACTCCAGAATCACAATAAACTAGCCAACAACATGCATTTCAAGATCTAAAATCATCATACAAGCATACATGGAATCCATAGCAAGAAGATGAAGTAAGGAAATGAAAGCAATGAAACTTAGCTGGATTTGAGCTCAAAATAAGTCTTTCAATACACCAAATGTAGCTCCAAGTCAGATCTTACAACCTTCAACAAGTTTCTTCACAAAAATCACTCAAATCTCACTACGAAATTGAAATCTACACTAATCTCTCTCAAGAACACCCACAAGGGTGTCTTGAAGAGAGGCTACAATCTAAGAGTCTTTTGGAAAGATGCTCGAGGATGTGGGAGAGGAGAGAATGAGAGAGATCAACAGCTTGCAGGCCCACTTATATTCTCCACCAAGAGCAAGGCCGGACAAGAGATCGTGGGACACGTGGCTTAAGCTGTCAAAGGCCAAAAATCGACCCAGTAGGAAAAATCGGCCGATTTTCCTGGGTGTAGGTCGATTTTCTTCAACAGAGACTTGTTATGATCATCTAGCCATGAGTTGCTCCATTGCTTGCACCAACAAGGGTCCTTGTGTCCTTCATTGCTCCAATTATGTTCCTTCAAGGTCTCGGATATGTACCACCATGAGGCTTGATCCTCGAATGTATCGATTAATGTCCAAAAGATCCCCGAAATACCTACAAAACCGACAAAAGCTCGTGTAGACGTCTTTTCTAGAAATATGCACGAAATGAGCGCAAACGTCTTAAACTAATGTCAACCGTGCATGAATAACGGGAAAAACTATCTAATTGTATGCCTATACTAACGTCATAAATCACGTTATCAAAATAACCCATACTTAAGATTTGCTCGTCCCCGAGCAAGACCCAACTATAGACTAAGAGATGACGTGATTTATGCATGCAGAAAAACAACAAAATCTTTTTGGAATTGTGCTTCTAACATTGGATAACCTTCATAGTCATGTTTCATAGCAATGGACAAGCAATTATGCATAAAACGAATGAAGGCATGGAAAGACAATTATACTTAACTAGAAAGCATGCATGAGAGGTGAAAATGAAGAAGTCAAGATAATCATGAGTATGTCCAATCTAGATCACTAAGTCTTACACACATGCATCTAGGTCACAAGGACTTAGAAAAGAAGAGGCTAAGAAACGTTGTGATTAGGTGGGAATTTTTAGGTCATGTGATGCTAATCCGGGAAAGGAACTAACTCCACAATCTCGTTTTTTTTTTTTTTTTCTCAACTTCCCAACAAGTGTATAATTTTCTCCATCTTTTCTTTGTTTTCTTTTCTTTTTCACTTATTTTTTAGACAATGGCCTTGGTGTACAAAAGCCGAAACCTTGGTGATTAGCTGTCCTCGGGTTTTTTTATTTTTCGAGGTGCATCCACACCGGGCACACATACCAAAGCTCGTTAGGACTATCGGTTTATTTGACTTTGGCAAGGCACAAACACCCGATTATGTGAATGGTGCCGAGTTACTCGTCATTTAAACCAACGTCCCCAAACCTATATTTTTGTCTACACTTTCACAACAAATTCAGCACTTCATTCACATCATTCATTCATCAACAACTTCACCCCACACTTGCTTTTCACACACATCAACACACTAACATGCTCCTATTCCCGGATGGGTCAAAAGAGGTTAAATTTTTCATCAATTGAGGTGCTCAAACAACATGATCAAGATGAGAAGTAGAGAAAGATGAATTGCCTTGATCACTCCTAATTGATGTGCAAGAACTAGCATGTAATTTCGACTTTCAATCCTCAACTCAATCAAGGCAAACATTCATGATCACAAATCATTCATGGGATTCAAGATAAGTACTTCAAGTCCACATATGCATTCATCTATTCAACACATAAGGCCATCCATAGCCAATTCACAAAACAATTTCATCATAAGGGTCATTCCCAAGCTTAGAAGCACTAAAATTTTTAAAATTTTCTGATTTTTTTGGATTTTTTTTTTTTCGAAATATGTATGTACAATGCAAGACATAATGAAACATGTGACAATATTAAACTATCCTAGATGCTAATCATGCAAGTGATCATGAAAACCCCACCCCATACTTAGAAACACATTGTCCCTAATGTGGAAACTAAATAAAGAAGTGAAAGAGAGTCCTCACAATGTAAAATTGGTGATGCTTTGGTATTTCGGTTCACATCGAATGATGATGGTGGATGATCGATCAAGGATGGTAGAGAGCTCTTGATGTTCATAATGATGTCGGAACCCGCACTTGGCACCGCAAGCCGTCTAAGTTCCACGTCCGCTCCACCCATGCTTGATTGGAGATCATCACTTTCCTTGACAGAAAGAAAAATCGGACCAACTGCCCAGAAAATCGGCCGATTTCTGTTGAAGAACAGTCCGATTTTCTGGGTGTTTTCTCCTCGTCCATGTGCTCGGATCTTGTACCTTCAGCAGTTCCATGAGGTTTTCACATGACCTCCAACATCTCATCACACATGACAATCAACAAGATCTAGCACCCAAAAACACAAAAGAAAAACAAAGCACACCAAAAGCAAAATCAAACAAAAACAAGAAAAATAAAAGGGAAAGACATGTACCAATGGGTTGCCTCCCATTAAGCGCTTCTTTAAGGTCATTAGCTTGACCAAACTCTGAGGATGTGTCAATCCACCTCAAATACCATGGTTTGCTTGAGGAGTCCGAGCAACCATCGCTTTCCGGCATCCATGATGAGAAGAAGGGGCCACTTAATGCCCAAATAAGCTTTAAGTTCTCTCTTTACCGGTGAGTAGTAGACTCCTTCATCACCGCTCCCTTGATGATAGTGTGGAGTTACAACCATAGGTACCACCCCATACTTAGACAATTGGTACTCCGCGGTCACACCGGTGAGATGCTTGTCACCCTCATCCTCCATAATCCGAAGAAAGCCGATTCTTGGAAAGAATTCTTCATTGAGGTGCTCCATAACCATCATGGATCCATCATGCTTGCCTCCATCATTCAACATGGGATACTCCTTAGGAAAGGGACTCCAATCTTCGTGTGTACTCCGGGTAAGCAAGAAAGGATTGGAAGGAGTTGAAGTTAACTTAGGGCTCTCCCTCGTGAGCTCTTCAAGTGTGGTTCCGGGGTTAATGGCAAGGATGTCCGGGGGTGAGAATACTTCATTGCACTCCTCCAAAGGTGAAGGAGGTGGAGGTAAGCCTTGAAGGATGGTAGGATCTCCTAGCATAAGAGCATGCCTAATCTCCTCAATCTCCCTCCTCGTTTGTTCTTCTCTCTCAACATTCAATCTTCTTGCATCCTCCAGGGCCAAATCCCTTAGCCATAATTGCTTCCGAGCTTCATTCAACTCTTCCTCAAGGTCTCTATTGGTTATGGTTGAATCGGGTAATCCTTGGATCTCCTCATGGTGAACCTCCTCTTGTTGAAATACTTCCGCTTCAAGCACCATGTGGGCACTCGAAATGGAAGCAAGGTTGCTCTCTAGATCATCCATCTTCCTCAACATTTCTTCTAGCATTGACTCCAATCGATCATTGTGAGGTTGATGGTGAGATTCCACATAAGGCAATGTAGTCATGTGAGCTTGATCATGGGACTCATGATAGGCATTAAACTCCTCCCAATACTCAAACTCATCATGGAGAGGTCCTAGATCTTGGCTTTCCATCCACTCCTCATACTCCATGTTGTCAAGGTCGTCTTGGAAGTACAATCCGTCCATGGCAAACATGAAAAGGCAAAGACAAAAACAACACAAGATCAAAAGTAACAAGAAAGATAAACACTAAAAACAATCAAAAGCAAATGACTCAATCTAGACCTAGTCCCCGGCAACGGCGCCAAAAACTTGTCACGCTAGGATTGTGTAGCACAAAAAGCTTTACATTTATAAACTCTATCTAATCTCCTAAACTACCTAGCGAAACCCGCAGTGTACGGATCGTTATGTAGGAAGGAAAGTATTCTGAGGTCGAACACAAGGACTGAGGAGAAATCAAGTCATTCAATGATCAAAGATAGTGCAAATCTAGTCTAAAAAAGGGAAAGAAATAAAGGAATGAAAATGATGATATTTTTGATTGGGTTTTTGTGGTGATCAAGCAAAGATCACAAATCAAGCAAGGTAATAAAACAAACTAACAACTCAAGCTAGCAAACAAACAAATGACACAAACACAAGATATGTGATCAAAGAGAGAAAAGTGGATTCTAAAGATCAAGATTTCCGGTTATGGCATTGGACTCAAGCTTCTAAAGATTCTAAGGACAAGGTTGCGGTGTTGGGAAAAGGTGTTTCTCTAATGGAAGCAATTACCGGGTAAGTCTCATGCTTCACTAATCCCGCACCAAACTCCTATTACCGGGTAAGTCTCAAGGAGGTAAAGTTGGGAATTCTACACAAACCGGACACTACTTAAGGGGCAAACCTCTCCTTACCGGGTAAGTCTCGGAAAAGGTAAGTCTCAAGCAACAATCCTAGCACACTCAATCCAATAGCGGCTTGTGAGGCTCACTACTACCTAGAATTCATCATCTTAGGTATCTAAGATCGGAAATCACCGGGTAGGTCTCTTTCCTCACTTAGTTTGCTAGCATTAGGTCACCCTAAGCTATATCATGCTCAACAAACACTAGGATTTCAACAATCTAACATCCTAACATACAGATTTATCAATTAAAGAGCAACAGAAGGAAAAATCGGGTGGATCATAGCAAAAATCGGCCGATTTACCTGAAGAACAGGCCGATTTTTCTTCATGGGTTAGGTTTCGTGCATACAAATCATCCTAAACTAACATATATGTCCATTCTATCATCACCCAAGCTATAACCATCAATCCATCACTCCAGAATCATAATAAACTAGTCAACAACATGCATTTCAAGATCTAAAATCATCATACAAGAATACATGGAATCCATAGCAAGAAGATGAAGTAAGGAAATGAAAGCAATGAAACTTAGCTGGATTTGAGCTCAAAATAAGTCTTTCAACACACCAAATGTAGCTCCAAATCAGATCTTACAACCTTCAACAAGTTTCTTCACAAAAATCACTCAAATCTCACTACGAAATTGAAATCTACACTAATCTCTCTCAAGAACACCCACAAGGGTGTCTTGAAGAGAGGCTACAATCTAAGAGTCTTTTGGGAAGATGCTCGAGGATGTGGGAGAGGAGAGAATGAGAGAGATCAACAGCTTGCAGGCCCACTTATATTCTCCACCAAGAGCAAGGCCGGACAAGAGATCGTGGGACACGTGGCTTAAGCTGTCAAAGGCCAAAAATCGACCAGTAGGAAAAATTGGCTGATTTTCCTGGGTGTAGGTCAATTTTCTTCAACAGAGACTTGTTATGATCATCTAGCCATGAGTTGCTCCATTGCTTGCACCAACAAGGGTCCTTGTGTCCTTCATTGCTCCAATTATGCTCCTTCAAGGTCTCAGATATGTACCACCATGAGGCTTGATCCTCGAATATATCGATTAATGTCCAAAAGATCCCCAAAACACCTACAAAACCGACAAAAGCTCGTGTAGATGTCTTTTCTAAAAATATGCACGAAATGAGCGCAAACGTCTTAAACTAATGTCAACCGTGCATGAATAACGGGAAAAACTATCTAATTGTATGCCTATACTAACGTCATAAATCACGTTATCAAGAGGCACCACAGTTTTCCATTGGAGCTGATGGAGTGATGAGGCGACATGATCGCATTTGTGTTCCTGCTGATGCAGAGTTGAGACAGAGGATTTTACAAGAGGCTCACTGTACACCTTACTCTTTACATCCCAGTACGAGTAAGATGTACCATGATGTGAGACATTCATATTGGTGGGGAGGGCTGAAGCCCGATGTAGCCAGATTTGTGGCTCAGTGTGCGACCTGTCAGCAGGTCAAGATAGAGCATTGCAGACCTGGAGGTGAGCTCCATCCACTGCCAGTGCTGCAGTGGAAGTGGGAGGACGTCTCCATGGATTTTGTCACTGGATTGAGACCCAGTAGGAGTTTTGATGCCATTTCGGTTATTGTTGATAGACTGACGAAGACGGCACGTTTTATCCATATCAGAGAGACGTGGCCAGTGAGTAGGTTGGCTGAGGAGTACACTAGACAGATAGTGAGACTCCATGGTATACCGAGGACGATCGTCTCTAATCGAGATGGACGATTCACCTCGAGGTTCTGGCAGCAGATTCAGACTACTTTGGGGACGAGTCTGCATTTCACGACTACGTTTCACCCCTAGACTGACGAACAGTCAGAGAGGACCATTCAGACTTTGGAGGATACGCTGCGAGCTTGTGTGTTGGATGGGGGACAAGGATGGTCTGATTACCTCCCACTTGTTGAGTTCTCATACAACAACAGCTGGCATGCATCTATTGGGATGGCTCCCTATGAGGCATTGTATGGACGTAGGTGCCGTACACCTTTATGCTGGGATGAGCCTAGCAGTATCAGTGGGGTAGCGCCAGAGCAGATTCGTGATGATACGGCTCGAGTAGCGTTGATTAGAGAGAGGATGCTGGCTGCCTAGAGTCGCCAGAAGTCATATGCAAACAAGAGGCGTCGGCCTCTAGAGTTCAGTGTAGGAGCTCATGTCTGGTTGAGAGTATCCCCGACGCGTGGCGTCAGACGTTTTGGCATAAAGGGGAAGTTGAGCCCCCGATATGTCGATCCTTTTGAGATACTGGATAGAGTTAGGAGGGCAGCCTACAGATTAGGTTTGCCTCCGAGATTAGAGGGTGTTCACCCTATGTTCCATGTGTCTCAGCTGAGAGAGTACATACCAGATGCGAGGCACGTCGTGAGTTATGATAATTTGGTGGTAGAGCTAGACCACACCTTTGCTTAGCATCCTATTGCAGTCCTAGAACGAGGTGTGAGACACCTGCGTTCGAAGGACATACCTATGATGAGGATACAGTGGTCGAGACGTGGACCTGAGAATGATACATGGGAGACTGAGGATAGTATCTAGAGGAACTATCCAGAGTTTTATGCCAAGATAGATGCACCTAGGGTCGACGAGTAGATCTTAATGCTATCTTGGTGAGTATGTGATTATTTTCTTATGTGCTTTCATGCCTTGATGTGTTTATTACATGCTAGTGATGTTATGCCTTATGATCTTATTAGATCTTGCTATACTAGCGTGATGTATGTTATAGCTGGAGATGATTATCCCCCCCATGCTACTTGAGTACGACTTATGTTATAGCGGGAGATGGTTCTTTCCTCCATGCTATCTGAGTGGATTAGGATTCAGCTGGAGATGGTTCTTTCCTCCATGCTACTTTGATGGACATAGTTACAGTGGAGATGTGATTCCTCCATATGATGTATATACTTATGGATCGGCTAGAGATGTATTTCCTCTATGTCTGTGTTATGTGTGGCTAGAGATGTGCTTTCTCTATGCCCTATGATGTGATATAGCAAGAGATGTGATTCCTCTCTGCCTTGGGGTAGCGTTATGACCCTGATTCCTGGAGTGAATGATTCCTCCATGTTGATACTTATGGTTATAGATCTGTATAGGTTATGAACTTCTGAGCGTAGATGTGATACCTCCGATAGAGAGAGTGAGTTATAACTCGGCTTATGGGACCGAGAGGACTTGGGATCTTGCAAGTTTCGGGACGAAACTTGTTTTTAGGGGGGTGAGATGTAAGAGCCTAGTTGCTGATAGCTGAGAGAAGGAGCAGAGGGGCCAGGTTTATGCTTGAGCCGCCCCTGCGTGACCTAGGGGGCGCCCCTGCGCCTTACCTGGTCCGCCCCTGCGGCTCACAGAGCCCACCCCTATGGCTCTGTGTGCTACAGCCGTCTTCTTTGACTGCTTTGACTCTTGCTTTACCCTTTTACCGTCCTATTTATACTTCTTCTCCTCTTTGATGAGGGTTTACCTTCAGATCTCTCTCTCTCCTTACGTACTTCTCCTCTCTTCTTCTTCTTCTCCTTGGATCCTTGGTTGATCTTGTAAGGTTTGTGAGCTTTTGGTAAGAGATCTTGATAGCTTTGATTGGTTTGGATGTTGTTGATGTTGATGTGCCTTGCTATGCCAGCTTGAGATGTTGTTGTTGTTGTGTTTCTTCCTGGAGAGCTTTGGTAAGCTTCCATGGCTCCTTTACCTTCTTTCTTCTTTTTCTTCTCCTTTTCTATCTTTCCTTAGCTTAGTTTAGCTTTCCTTAGGATTGGTTCTTGTCTAGCCATGGTTTGGCTTATGATGATGTATATGTGTATGTTATGTTGATATGTTGTTGTTGGAGTGAAGAGAAGTAAAGGAACGAGAGTAGAAGTGAAGAAGGAGCTGTAGTGGTGTCCCTGCACACCAGCCGCCCCTGCACCTGCCTTGTAGCCGCCCTTGCGCCGGCCTGTGCACCGCCCTTGCGCCACCAGAGTGCCGCCCCTGTACCTGCCTGCACCAGCTTGGTGTTTCCTTTGGTTTTGCAGGTGTGTGACACTTCTAGGCCTTCCTTAGGGTGCCTTTGTTCCCTCCTTGCCTAGTATGAGGGTTTAGGATCATGCTTGATGTGTGAGGTTGAGTTTTGATGACGTTATAATCGGTTTATGCCTAGTATGGCTTCTGAGGATCGCTAGGTTTGTGTGAGGTTGAGGTTGATCCTTTGGATCCCTTTGGGTCTAGGTGTGACCCTTATGTGGTTAGGAGTCCGATATATCTCCTTATGTCTTGTTTATACATTGTGCTATCCCTCCAGTGTAGAGGTGATCTTGGTTGAGTTGTGATCGAGGTTGAGGTAAGTCCGTAGGACTTACTTAGCTACCATCCTTATATTGGGTGTTTGCATGAGTGGTGTGTGCTTTGTATGTTTGCTATGATAGCATGTGATGTCGTATTTACCAACCTATGTTTTATTGATTGCCCCGTATGCGTGGCTGTGGTAACCTTTCCATTTCATCCCGGCATGGAGTCAGGGAGGTTCTCTTGAGTCAGGCCAGACCGGTTTACAAGAAGGGTGCAATCCACTCCCATAGGGTACACGGATTGTGTGACCGATACTAGTACGGTTGGCTAGCAGGCTCAGAGGCGAGGATGTATCGGTCCTCGTGTCACATAGTTTCATATATATTATATCTATATGATTTAAGTGAATGACCATTATATTGAGATGAATAAATGGGTAAATGAGTGAAAGCATGTTGATATGTTTATCCTTCCTTATGTGTGATTGTGCTTATGCATTACTCTATATATGTGTATGGATAGCTAATGGTTTATTACCATGTTGTAGATGCCCTACAGGATAGGCATGCTGTTGGGTGATCTAGCAGAGTGGCAGGCCGAGGACGTCTCGTACATTAGGATGTGTGGGCTTTTGGAGTCTGTTATCTTTCCCTCCTGCGTGAGGATGGTCTTTTGTTACCTCCTGTGTGAGGGTGTTATGTTCTTACTCGGCTATGATGTCTTATCTTTTGGGTTGTACAGTTTTATACAGTTTTATGTATTTGTTTTTATATATGTCAGTATCATGTTGTAAGGTCCAGTGAACTTGTTGTCAGGCTAGGGTCAGGATCCATTGTGTGATCCTAGCCCAATGTGGCACTCCGAGTCCCGCGGATTCGGGGTGTTACATGCAGGATGCTAGAGATGCAGTTGATGATGATGATGATGATGATGATGATGATGATGATGATGATGATGATGATGATGATGATGATGATGATGATGATGATGATGAGGGGTATGATGAAGGAGCTGCCATGGAGACCGGCACTGATACCGATGGCCCTAGTGTTCTCGTTGTCGATCTTGATGATGAGGCAACGGAGGATGAGAGAGCAGCACCACCACCACCACCTCAGCGCAGATCCCGCAGACGTTGAGATCCCGAGGCACACCGGAGGATTGATGATCTTATAAATTAGATGATAGATGCCTACGCAGCCCTGACAGTTGACATTCATGAGCGCTTCGCTGAGGAGCGCAGACATATTGAGGGATGAACGCATCAGATGATGGAGGGCCAGCACTTCACTAGACGGATGATGGTGATCTAACATCAACAGGTTATGGGCTATCCATTCGACCCGTCCTAACACCCTTACATTCCACATCCACCACTGCCAGCTGACGAGGATTAGAGCTTCATGGATGTCTTTTATTTATTATGCAGTTCAGCTAGGTTCGGTGAGTTTTCTGATTCCTAAGACTTATATATGACCCATTGGGACAATGTGTCCCAAGTATGGGGTATTTGGATGTATTACTTGACCTTATGTGTATGACTCTCCTGGATATTACTGTTTGTTTGGCTCTATATGCTTATCTGTCATTACATGCATACATACAGGTTTTTGTTCGAGAAAAAACGTCGAAAACTGGTTTGAAAAAAAAAATTTATGACCTCGACCGAGACGTTCATGGCCGATCAAGGATGAACACCTCGGATGACGCCAGAACACCTCGACCGAGATGAGCTTTTAACTTAAAGGTTTTCGAAACATTTTTTGCTTGTTCTCTGGATATGACCTCGATGAAGATTTTGTTTGCAGATTGGTTTTGAAATCTTTATATGTTTGAAAGATTTTATGATATGTTTAAGTTGCAAAATTCTTTGTTTGAAATTCTAGCATGTTTAATACTTTGTTTTTATCAAAATTATGTTGGATTTGAAGGTTGACACCACATGATGAGTTCAATCACATTCTTCCTGGGATGACTAAGGTAATTTATTCTCTCCTCTTCTTCTTCTTGATCATACTTTAGCTCCTCATATACATATTTGCCTCCCTTTACCTATCCGGAAATTTGGAAGCAAGTGACGAAAAGCAAGTGAAGTGAAGTTCAGATGTTGGCTGAAAGTGTTAGAAAGAAACAATTAGGTTTGGGGAAGTCAATCATGATGATGAGTAACTCGGCACCATTCACATAGTCGGGTGTTTGTGTCTTGCCAAAATCGGATTAAGCGATATTCCTAACGGGTCATGGTATGTGCATCAAGGGTTTGAGGCATCTCAAGAAATTGATGATTGCTGATCTCCTAGGCTTCGGTTATTGCGCACCTCTGTCCATGCATCCCAAAAAGTAAATTAAAATAAGCAAAGCTTATTGGTGGAAGATGTTGTGATTCAAAGAAAGTGAAGGAAAATCCTGTTTCCGGATTTTAGCACCACATTACCCAATATACATCCCACCCTTACACGTTTCTTGACCTCTTTTGGAGGCTCTTGAGACATCAAGCTTGTTGATTGACTTGGTGGTTTAAACTGGATTATACATGATTGATTTCGATAAATATGATTTATTATGCATTCTATGATTTTTTATGCAAAGATGAACAACTTTCTTTTATTTATAAAATGTTTTGATCATTTCTTGATTTTATTTGTCATGAAGCATTCTCTTAGGGTGATCTATTAGTGGAGCACACCACAAAAGGTTTTGAAATGTTTTTCATTGATCTTTCCGACTTATAATTCATTCTATCTTGTATCTAAGATTTGGAACTTGCTTGGGGACAAGCACGAGTATGGGGTATTTTGATAGCATGTATTATAGTCTATATTTTGCGATTGGTTTAGACGTTTTATCTTCATAAATCTGCATGTATGGATGTATATCTTTTGATTATATTGTTGTTTTGTCTACCTTTGTGGGAATCGAGGTCTAAACCTAGTTTCGTTGTAAGTGTAGGTAAAATGGCACGTTTTGGACCAAAATGGAGCTAAGGAAGCTAATGAGTCATTGGAGCTACATTCTGGAGCATTGAGGAGTTATAAGAAGATCTCAGGAAGCATGGAAATGATTTAGAGGATTGATTTTGGACCAGATTAGAGAGTTTCACTCTCAACTGAGACTCACCTCGGTCAGCTACAATATCACCTCGACTGAGGTGATCTTCAGGAGCGTCTGGACCGAGGCGAACTGATGACGGAACATAAGATCTTTATTTTTGGCTGAGATCTTCTATTTTTGGAAAGTGAATATCACATATTTTTGGCTTGATTTCTGGAAGGAAGATATCTTTTTGGCTGATATATTTTGGAAGATATGGAGATATATTTTAAGGAAATTATCTTTTTAAGATATTTTATCTTTGGAAGATAATTCTCCTATATAAAGGGTTGGATTTTCTACAATTCAGCCATCTTCGAATCAAGGATTTTCTGAAGGAAGTTTTGAAGAGTTTGAAGGAAGTTTTGAAGGTTGGAGATCAAGGAAGGAAGGAATCAAGTTGAAGTTGACTTTGAAGGAAGTTTGTAAGACTTTCTTAGTTGGTTTGGTTTTGTTGTCTTTTCTGATTTGTGATTGAGAAACGCTGATTGTTTGTTGTTTGATTCAGTTATTGAGACCTTTGTGTTAAGGTTTTCTTTTTTGAATATTGATTCCTTTCTCATATATTTGATTATTATTATCATGATGATTGTTGGCTAAGTTCTTTATGCGATTCTAGGGTGATTGGCTGAAAGTTATGGGAAAGACGAAGATAGAATGATCTTAACCCCAGTGGACCTTGAAAGCTCGAGCCTTTACCTTAACCAACGAACACCTCGGTCAGTTGTGGAACATCTCAACCGAGATGGTACATAAACTGAGCGAGGCGAGCCCTTTCCTGATCCTTATCTGAGTTGAGGTTTCAATTTGTCAAATCCTATCCTTGTTATACCTTTCCTGGTTCAACGCAAGCCAAGGATGAGACTTACCCGGTGATTCCTTTGTTTGTTTACCCAAGATCATGAGTGTAGGTAATAAAGGTTTATCCTTTATTGGGGTTTGAGTGTGCCTTCATCCCATATTTGAGAGTTAGCCTGAGACTTACCCGGTAAAGGTTGATTCTATCCCCTTGGGTGGTGTGTTGGTTTGAGATTATAGTTCCTTTCCTTAGTACCTTGAGACTTACCCGGTAAAAGGATCTTTTTTTGGGGATAGTGAATAGTGAGACTTACCCGGTGATCTATTCCCACCTTAGAAACGTCTTCCCTTTGCAAACCTCAATTTTGTCCTTGTTATCCTTTGAGATCTTGAGTCGGAACCACAACTGGATGCTTTAATCTCTATATTCCGCATTCTCTTTATCTGAATTTTATATCATCTTTGATAGCTTTGCTTTGTTGCTTGTGGTTATTTGACAACCTGAATTACCGATCTTTGTTACACCATCATCCATGTGTTCGACCCTGGAATTCTTGCTTTTATTACAATCATTCCGTACACTGCGGGTTCACTATTTGCAATTATTCTTGGTATAAATATTAAAGCTTGCACACACCTTTTGGAGCAAACATATTAGTAGTGGTAAGGATCAACTCAGGTGAGGTACACTGCGGGTTCACTATTTGCAATTATTCTTGGTATAAATATTAAAGCTTGCACACACCTTTTGGAGCAAACATATTAGTA
The DNA here is from genome assembly GCA_033239125.1 of Fagopyrum homotropicum. Taxonomy (NCBI): domain Eukaryota; kingdom Viridiplantae; phylum Streptophyta; class Magnoliopsida; order Caryophyllales; family Polygonaceae; genus Fagopyrum; species Fagopyrum homotropicum. The sequence continues at coordinate 46,920,973 of BSWB01000001.1, read as the reverse complement.
GTGGTAAGGATCAACTCAGGTGAGGTATTAACATGATATAACCCACCCTTTTATGATTTTTTAGAAGAATAGTTTCATTTCTTATGACTCCACTTATTCCATTACTAGTATTGATTTGACATTTTAGATCTTCTAAAATAAATTCACTCAGAAGATTTATTCTTAATTTTGGAACTCATGCAATATTTTGGAGAACTCTAATCTTACCATCATACATGCAAATAGGTACATTACCCACCCCTCTAATAGCAAGAGTAGTGTTATACCCCAACATAACTTCACTCCACCCCATCAAATTCATGTAATGAACTAAACAAAGATTTATTATATGAAAATGCATAGTACAATTAGATTCTAAAATCCAAACATTAGAGTCGTCATTATAGAAGCAACACACATAAGCAATTCACATGGATATTCCTTTTGCAATTTTTCATACAAAGACGCCTTTTTATCAAGAATTATATAGTTATCATCTTCATCATCTTTCTTCTTTCTACATTCATTAGCAAAATGTCCAAGTTTTTCACAATAAAAATAATTATTATTTGCTCTATCATGATCAGAGTTTCTAGACTTCTCTTTTTCACTTTGTTTTGTTCATCCTTCTTCTTGTTTTAATTTTTTTATTACCTTTAGCCATAAAAGCTTTACGTTTAGCTTCAGATTTCATATCATTTTTGTTTTAGAACACTTTCAGGATTTAATTCTTTTAGGTTGTAGTTTTATAATATTTTCATGGGTTAGACTATCTAAGCTAATCAGTGTGAGATCCCTAAGAGTATCAAACCGGGAAGGTACAGAACCTAATAATAACACATCAAGATGGCTTTTTTTGATCTCATCATCACATCTAGCTAGATCTTGATTCATTTTTAAGAAATTATCCAAGTTGTCAAAGAAAGTGAGATTAAAATCCATTGTAAACAGCCTATGCAACAATAATACTCTATATGGTTGAGACTTTTTCACGTAATGTGTTAAGAGCTTCCCATGATGACTTAGCAATAGTAAGACTTACAACCTGACAAGTCACGTCATCAGTTAACCTTATCATTATTTTAACATGAGTTTGCTCATCCATTTCTTCACCTACCACATGGTGAAGTCATTGGATCCATCAAAGGGATTCATCCTCACTGATCTTTCTGTTATACCTGAGAAAACAAAAGCAAGAAATACTCATAAGTTCTTTATCAGGTAAAGAAAGACGAGTAAAGGAAAAAAAAAAGTAACCTAAAGAACACGGAAACCGGGATATCAAAACAAACGCAGATCTAAGCTTTAAAGATAGCAACGGAAGACTTAATCATGTGCAGCAAGGTGAAGATCCATAAATAGATGCTCTTATACCACTTTGTAATTCTTTATAAAGGCGTTCACATGCAAAATAGTAAAGCAAGATCGACACAAGACTTGTTTACGCGGTTTAGGTGTTAAAACCTATGTCTACTCAATCTCAAGAGGGGAGATCCGATCCCATATTTCATTAAGCATTCAAGAGAAATTAAAATAAGCGTATCACAATTTTGCATGCAAGACAACGCTGTAATAAACCCTAATTTAAGAGTACAAAGCATAAGAGAGCAAAGCATATAAAGAATGGTTGTGAAACATCCTCTTGTAGCTAGGTCAAACAAAGCTTCAATCAAATCTTTTCTATCTTTGTAGTGAAGAACGTCACCGGAGAACTTTGGATTCAAGGATGATCGTCTTGGAATCGCCTTTTCCACCTCCAAATCCTCTCTTTCTCTCATAAACTCTCTTTATGTAAACCCTATCCGAAGGGGTGATTGTACGGTATTGTGGCTTAGGGTTTCCGAAGCCTCTAAGTGAGGTCATATACCTCCTCAAAACATTCTCTAAAACACAACTTAGTGAACCCAACTAGTTTAGTGTGTCTTCAAACCGAGTAGAATGACCTGGTACGGTTTAAGGTGTATAAGGTGTATCGGATCATGTTGCTATGGAGTTCAGACCCAAAACAATTTTACTTGTACTATTACAAGCATAAAACCCACAAATATAACACATATACTAATCGAAAGTAACATATGCTAAATGTTAGATAATCTACCTCACAACCATATTAAAGTATTTACATATCCATTTTATCATAACCAAACGATCTCTCATTTAGTTAGATATACATGAGTATGATCTACCTATAACAAGATTGGAGCATATCGTCTAGCATCTTAAACTTAATTAGAGCTATTAAATACATAGGTTATCTTGCATGCTACAATTGTTACAACTTATCACAACATTAACATGAACCATAAACATTACACATTTGTATGAGACTACCCAAAGGGTTTCTTTTGATAATTAAAAAAAATTATTAATTAAATACAATCTTCAGCACAATGAAAACACTAAGTTTGACAAATACATAAAGTTTCATTATGACGCTTGTTTTTATATCAAACATGTCACAATGAGAGTCATCTGTATGTCCTTTTGATATTTGTAAAACATGGGTTAAATTGTCGATTTCAAAAGATATCTCCGATCAAACTTTGACATAAAATGAATAGGTCATGTACAAAGAATTTCACTAAATCAGACTAAATGACTAATGTTGAAATAAATTATACGGAAAAGTATCTTAATACCTTATCATTCATCAATAGGATATATCCATTATACAAGATATGATCAAGTCTACACATAATCTGACCTTTGATGAAGTCTTTTTATGTAGATACACGTTGAATCTGCATATATGAAACCTACTAATGTGGTAGGAAATTATGTTTAGGTATCTTATTGGCACTTCAAGTATGAGTAAATTACAAAACCACCTCTTCTTATATATCCCTCTTGACATTTAACCACTTTTTTATAAAAATGTTTCAATTAACCCCCTCTATTTTAAGTTTGCTAGCAAAACAACACCGATGGTACAATCCGTGACATATTTCGTTAGTGGGGTCCATGAAACAATTAAATTAATTGATTAATAGTGATTTATTGGTCAAAACATGAATTTAAGTTAATTCTAATTTTTTGATAGAAACATTTGTTTTTTTTTTATTTTTGATAAAACTCCGCAATGAATTGTAACACCTCGTAAAACTATCATCTTGCATCATATGAATAGAGATTTATGGTTAACTTATATAGATGGGTTGCTACCCATGTCAATAAGAATTCTTCTTTTACAGGAACTCTAGAGTTAAGCGTGCTCGTGCGAGAGAGGTTTCAGGATGGGTGACCTCCTGAAAAATATCGGCACGAGTTATGAGTATGCTTGCCCTAGTAGTTGTCACTCGGATCGGTGGACGGTCCTTCGGCCTGAACTAGACGTCATGAGTTTAAGTGGAGGAGATTGTAACACCCCGCATCATATGAGTGGAAAATTATGGTTAACTTATATGGACGTCAAGATTTTAGGTGGTCACTCGGCTCCAATGATTGAGTGAGGACAAAGAACTCTGCGGGAGCAATTTCATGATGGGTGATCTCTTGAGAAGTGTTTGCACGAGCATGGTTGGTATGGGGATAGTGTCCCTAAGACTCCAGGTCTTACATGAATACTATAGAGTGCAGACCAAGATAAAATCTAGAACAATTTAATATCATCCACAATTGTTGACAAAAGTGAAGCAATAGTTTTCACGAAGAATAAGCTTGCAGATGGAGTATTTCTCTTCCCGCAGAGGGAGTTGAGTACTACAAACCCAGATTTCTTCTTATCTAATTTCTAGCGATAGAGAAACCCAAAGTTTTGTATTTCCACGAACATGATAGGGCGAACAAAAAGTGTCTCTGGTGAACGACGTTTTTGAGTTTCCATCGTAAGCTCAAAAAGCAGCAGCAACCGTCACGATTTACTGAAACTTCTCGCCTATCATTCTCCTCTTGTGATTTCGGAAGAATAACAAAATTAAATTTATCATTCTCATCGATGTGGTTCCGTTGAATCTTGCGATTCGGAGGAATTAACACAATTTTATCCCTCCCGTCGATGTGGCTTCGTTAAATGAGGTATTATGAGCTTCTACTTCTTCAATGGGCACAATGTGTCGCCGGATTCGACCTTCGAGTCTCTACCTAGGGTTTTGCTTGGAATTCCACTCTTTATTCTTAATCAGTCTCCCGCTTGACAACAATAGGCTGAAAGGATAATCGATGCGTAGAAGAAATCGATTAAGAAATCGATTAGAAAATATGGAAGATGAGGAAGAAGATTGGGATCTATATCTTCGTGATATTTCTTTCATTATTTATATTTTTATCTTTTAATCATTAAAATAAATAAAAAAATTCAAAAAAACTAGAATTAACTTAGGCCATGTTTTGACCGATAAATCACTATTAAATAACTTATTTAATTGTTTCATGGAACCCACTAACGTAATATGTAACGGATTGTATAATTGGTGTTGTTTTGTTAACAAAATTAAAATAGAGGTGGTTAACTGGAAAAAAAATTTATAAGAGGTAGTCAAGTGAAAAGCGAGATATATAAAAGGTGGTTTTGTGTGATTTAATCCTTCAAATATTGCCTTGTTGTTGGGGATATAAATTTCACATTTAAAGTTAAGGACATTTCGAATATAGTCTTCGATGGACTACTCCTTTAATTGTTAATTGGTTTAGGATGAAACCTCGTTGGATTTATGTGTTGAACTTAGGCCTACGCGTATGTATGATTGACTGCTTGTATGCACACGCATCCCGTTCTGCAGTCCGTCTCTGACGCTTGTAATTGTTGCCCATAGCTCTTCAACAACAAGCTTGTCAGGTTGTGTGAATATTTATTATTCTAGTAATGATGATAACATAAAGCTCACAATAGCAACTCATCGTTGTACATTGAAGCTTTGAAGGATATATTAAGGGAAATACTACATCACCACCTTACATGTGGATAGTCAAAGTTTTCTTTATCTTATCATGAGAGGAGAAAATATATAACAAGTACTAGTTAAGAAAATAAAGGGGAAAGAAAATGTAACAGATTTTGGTATTAACAAAAAAACTTGTATAGAGAATTTCTTGACATGAAGAGAGGCCAAATAACTTAGAAGCTCAATTGGGTTGAAGCTCCAACATTTGTGTGTTGATGGACCAAGTGATGGGCAAATACCGATTAGACAAATGAGTTCTTCATGAGCGACATCGTTCGGATATAAGCTTAGGGGTATTACCTTTAAAACCTTGAATCAATACTTGATATCCATCGTATTTGTTGAGAAAAAAAATCATAAAAAAAAAAGATCATCATGTCGCAAGATCAACAAAGATCTAAAATCACTTGAGATGCAATTATCGGTGATACTAGTATTACTAGACCCATAACTTTGGATAACATCTTTTTCTTTTTCATCTTCATTTAAGTATTTGATTATCTTGCTTAACCGTTCTTCCCTGTATTATAATTTGTGAAACTATAATAATAAGAATGATTCCCGAGTTTTCAGAAATGTAGGTAGGATTTTTAATCCATATCTCGTAAAAAAAAAAATTTATCTTGCCCGAGATAACCGATATCACACCCGATATATTGGTTATCGGCCAAACGATTAACCAATATCTCTTCTTTAATCGTTTTTCCTTATATAATAATTCTCTTGCTTACGAGATATTTGTTATCTCGTAAGCAAGAGAATCAATTACAGGGAAGAACGGTTAACCGATATCTCGGCCAAGATAAGCAAATCTTGTAAAAAGTATAATATAGAGAATCTCGGGTGAGATTTTGCGAGAAGTTGGTTTTAAAAGAAAGTTGAAGATATTTAGTGTTATATATTCGAACTTCTTCATATTCCGCATAAGTAAATGGAAATGCATGAGAACATATAACGTTGGCTAATCCTAAACTTTCTTTATTATGATTATATATAAATAAAGGAGATTGAGAGGGAAAAGATGCAAACTCGTGGGACAATTGTGATTGTCCCCGTGATATCCCTAGCTTCTCGGGATGGATTTGTTGCATGTGGGTTGGCAAAATCCTGTAGCCACCCTTCGCCCTCCACTTGTACACCTTCGAACAATAGTTGCACGAGACTTGAAAATATTCGTTCACCGCCTCACCCTTCTTGTAATGTTTTGTGAAAATGTCGGATCTAAGCATTTTTTGTTGTGGAAATGCCAATGGAGCTCTCGAGTTTTATCTCTCTCTAGGGAATAAAGCTTTTTAGAAGGAGAGAAAGAAAAACTATGTTTCAAAAATGAAGATAGTTTTTGTTCGCTTGAAGACTTTATACGTTTCTGTGCAGGCTTCTTCTCGTTCTTCAGATACCATCTTCATTTATAATCTTCTATGGAGAGGTCTTCTAGCCGTTGAAGAAATTACCGTTCGAAGATAATTTCTTCTTCACCATGAAGATCGCTTCCTGGTTGAGATGAGATAGACGTTGTAGATCTTCATCTCCGAGGAACACATTTGATCTCTTAGCTCCTTAATCTTCTCCATGAAGATCGCTTTCTGGTTGAGATGAGATAGACGTTGTAGATCTTCATCTAAGAACATGTTTGATCTCTTAGCTCCTTATCTTCTCGTTGATTGTTGTAGCAATCGTTAATTCCATATCAGAGAATCTTCGTGCTTTTTGTTTTAAGGATCTTGTCCTAATCAAATCTTCATATCTTCTCAAATCTCTCGAAAAAGATTTTCTTTGCTATTTGAAATCTTTTCGTTCGTTGTCCAGCCTTGTCTTCCTTGTTCCTTTGAAATTTACATCAAGACTTTTGAGATGGTTTGTTGTGCGTCCTTGTCTTCTTTGTGCCTTTGAAATTTACTACAAGGCTTTTGAGATGGTTCGTTGTGCGTCCTTGTCTTCTTTGTGCCTTTGAAATTCATTTCAAGGCCTTTGAATACTTTGGTAAAACCTGCACTTAAAACCAAACCAACCAAACATCTCGAAATATAATAATTCATTTGTTAGTGTATCAAACTACTTCATTTGTGTTTAAGTCTTCCATTAGCAGCACCTGTAAAACCTTTATAATCAAGGTGGAGTTTTCAATCTCCCCCTTGATGTAAGACAACACACAAATCTTTTTGTACGTGCATTTTGTTAGTTTAGCAATGCATATGAAAATCAAAAACAAAAATGCAGAATACCGAATGTCGGATTACATTCATTTCTCCCCCTTTGTCTTTCAACAAGGGAGAAAAATAGTTAAAGCACGAGAGTTTTAAAAACGATTACAGACCCAAGAGTATTTTCACAAAAACCGCAAAGAATTTTTCAAAAACAAGCCGTTGATAATCCCATCAAGGCCTTGACGGTCAGGTCATTCAGAGAGCTTCAGTTTTCTTTGTACCATCTGGATGAACTTCCTTTCCCATAATGCTCCCTTAAACACATATCCCTCCATCGATTCTAACCATTGATGAGGTCAAGTTCTTTCCGAGAAAGATCTGTTCTACTCTGATCAAAATTCTTATCATACTTTTTGACCACTCCAAATTCTTCAATAGTTAGAATGTCTGGATCTTCTTATGAAGGTTGGCGAATGGGTTTATCTTTCATAATCTTATGACACTGTGTCATGACCTTTTTAGCATCCTTCATGGTCGCTTGTCCATCATCTTCTGAGAGAGGCTTGATGCTACTAGCAGCTGTAAGAGAAAGGGCATTAACATGAAACATTTGATTAATTTTCTGGTTAAGAATACCTAGTAAATCTCGTGTTTCATCCATCTTGTCAGTCATTGAAGCTCGGAAAAAGACAAGATCGGTTCTTAGTGAGTCCACTGCCCTCTCTACAGCTTTCAGACGTTGCACTGTGGTGAAATTCCATTCTGGTTGCTCCTTTAAAACCCATACTGTACTAAAATCAACTTGTGTCTTCTCAATTTATATAGTTTCAAAGAATGCTTCATCCAATCCTCCATTAACAATATGTTGCACCTGACCAGAATAATCAATAGAGAAATGCCTAAAAAGTATAGGAAGCAGATTTTCATATGGCAGGTGACTAGTACTTGGAGAATTTATGACATTTATCATATGAGACAGAATGATTTCAGGCAGATTTACTTTAAGCCCTTTCACCACATGATAGACTAATGCTAGTAATGTGTTGGTTACCACATCCTTGTTAGCAAACCTTGGTACCACACATCTGTCTAAAATAGCATAAATAATTTTGGTTTCAAGGGTTAAGCAAGTGATAGTGGGTTGTGGTAAAGTATTGGGAAGAAGAAACTGTTATATGGCTAATCGGATAGTTCTAGCAGGGTTAGAATGATCCGATACGTCGTATCGAGGAAAATCGAAAATATCAACAATAATCTCAGTAGTAATGGTGATTTTCTTACCTGTGATAACTGAGTCCAAAATCCATTCTCCTCTTTCTCTTCTTGCAGTTAAGTTTGTGTAGAACAACTTGGTTAATCGTGGGTAAGAGACTTCACCTGGGTTGAGCATAATCCAGATAGAACTTGCATGAAGCACTTCGAGCCCTGGTAAAGAGAAGCAGGTAAAAAGTTCACTGTGGACAGGCTCACACGTGCATTCATATCGGTCGTCAAACTTTGTCAACCATTTCTTGGCGGCCGTTGGACTCTCAAACCAGTTTAACGGAAGCCCTGTCTTGGCAAAGATCTCAGCGTCACTCAGATAATCTGAAGAGCTTGAGCTTGAATCAGACCCTGAGCTCGAATCTGGGTTAGAGTCGGATGAAATCTGAACTATTCTCTGTCTTTTGGAGGCATATGATGTTACCTCATCAACTGAAGATCTCTTAGATGCCATAGGAAATTTTTGAGAAGAAGACGAAGAGGTTTTGTAAAAATGAAAGAGTAAAGCACTGCTCTTTCAAAGGGAAAAGGAAGCGGAAGAAATAAAGAAGGAAGAGAAGAGGTTTTTAAGGGAAGAAGTCATATCAACGTAAGATCAATAGAATATTTAAGATCTTGGGAAAATCTTTGTTGATTAAAATTTTTTCCATAAATTTTGGTAACCACTTTTCAAAATCCTTTGAATCTGATAATAAAGTCTTTTGAAATCCCTTTTAAAGAATAAAAATTAGATAATTGCATATCTAAAAGATATGAATTTCTAATTGATCCGTTATTAATATACCCTTTGAAACATGTTTCAAGGCCCTTGAATTTCAGTTCAAGGCCCTTGAAAACATCAATTGGGCTGCATACGTAGGAACAAATAAACTCATTTACTCCCCCTACGTTAATGCTTCCTTATTCAACATACCAAGCTCCAATCTAATAAAATTAAATTGTTCCTCAGGAAGAGGCTTGGTAAAGATATCTGCAAGCTGCAAGTTAGTAGATATAAAAGAGATCAAAATATCACCTTTTTCAACATGATCACGTATGAAGTGATGTCTTACATCAATATGCTTAGTCCTTGAATGCTGCACAGGATTTTTGGTTATCGAAATAGCACTAGTATTATCACATTTTATAGGAATACCTTTTAAGTCAAAGTCAAGATCACGAAGTTGTTGAGCAATCCATAGAATTTGTGCACAATAGGCTCCCATAGCGATATATTCAGCTTCGGATGTGGATAAGGCGACATAATTTTGCTTCTTGGAGTGCCAACTAATTAGGGATGACCCTAAGAATTGGCAACATCCAGAAGTGCTTTTTCTATCAACCTTATAACCTACAAAGCATGCATCTGAATAGCCAACAAGATGAAACGAGCTTTGACGTGGGTACCATAAACCTAGATCCTTAGTGCCATTGAAATACCGAAACATTCTTTTCACAGCTATCAAGTGTGACTCTTTAGGATCAGCTTGAAATCTTGCACACATGCACACGCTAAACATAATGTCAAGACGACTAGCATTTAGATACAACAATGAACCTATCATACCTCGATACTCCTTTTGTACTACACTTTTTCCATCCTTGTCATGGTCAAGCAAAAGTGTTGAACTCATAGGAGTCTTTGCAATCTTAGATTGATCCAATATGTACTTTTTAAGCAAGTCTTTAATATACTTGCTTTGATTGAGAAAAATTCATTTCTTTGCTTGTGAAACTTGAAGTCCAAGAAAGAAATTAAGCTCTCCCATTAGGCTCATTTCAAATTCCCTGCACATAATATCTGAAAATTCCTTGCAAAGGGAATCATTAGTAGCACCGAATAAAATATCATCGACGTAGATTGGTACTACTAGAATGTCGTTGCCTCTGGTTTTGATAAATAATGTTTTATCAATCAAACCTCTTTTGAATTTGTTTTCAAGAAGATATTTAGACAACCTTTCATACCAAGCTCGAGGATCTTGTTTAAGACCATAAAGAGCTTTGTCCAATTTGAAAATGTGATGTGGAAATTCATCATTTTCAAAACCAGGAGGTTGAGCAACGTAGACTCCTTCTTCTAAGAAGTCATTTAGAAAAGAACATTTTACATCCATTTAAAAAAGTTTTATGTTCATAAAAGATGCAAATGCAAGTAGCATACGTATGGCTTCTAACCTGGCAACTGGAGCAAAAGTCTCCTCATAATCAATACCTTCTTCTTGGTTATAGCCTTGTGCTACAAGTCGTGCTTTATTTCGTTTGACTTTGTCACTTTCATCCAACTTATTTCGAAAGACTCATTTCGTGCCAATGACGGATTGATGTTTTGGTCTTGAAGTAATAGTCCAGACTTTGTTTCTCTCAAATTCGTTTAGTTCATTTTGCATGGCAATAATCCAATCAGGTTCTTGAAGAGTTTGGACATAGTTATTTGGCTCAACAAGAGACACAAAAGCGGAGAAGGCACATAAATTGTTCACTTTAGAACGAGTTTGAACTCCACCGTTTGGATCAGAGATCACATTCTCTTGTGGATGATATGAGGAGTGTTGAACTTTTCTTCTTTTGACAGATGGAACATATCCAAAAGGTTGAGCCTCATATGTTTGAATAGATTCAGGTACGGTTGATATATTACCCGTTGATCCAATCTCAAGGCCTTAAAGTTGGGTTTCAAGCCCTTGAAGCTAAGCATCTCCACGGGTCACGGGTCACCCGTGACCCGGCGGGTTTCGACCTGGCGGTAACCCGGCGGGTTACGGGTAAGGGTCGAGGTGATCCTTACCCGTGACCCGGCGGGTCATTAATTTTGGCGGGTCGATCCGCCGGGTTAACTTTTTTTTTTTTTTTAAAAAATTTTTTTTAAAATAAAAGAGTCAACCCGCCGACCCGCCGGGTCTGACCCGTGACCCGGCGGGTTGGCCTTTTACACGGGTCCGGGTCCGGGTCACCCTTCCCGGACCTTCGACCCGGCGGGTCCGACCCATGGACATGCTTACTTGAAGCGGAGTTCTATTATTACAGTTTTCTGTTTCAAGGTCTTGAAGATGTGTTTCAAGGTCTTGAGGATTTTCTTCGATATCTTGAATCTTTTCCTGCATATTCTTTTCTTGATCTTTAGGATCTTCCTCTTCATCCGAATTGTGATCTTCTCGTTGATTCAGATTTAGATATGCAAAACTCTCACTCAAAGTATCATCATTGCTTTTATCAAAAATAATATGAATGTTTTCCTCAACAATTTTGGTACGTTTGTTATAGAGTCGATAAGCTTTGCTATTTGAAGTATATGCAATGAATATTGCTTCATCACTACGTGCATCAAATTTCCCAAGATTATCTTTGCCGTTGTTATGAACAAAACAAGTACATCCAAAGGGTTTGAAATATGAAATATTTGTTTTCCTTCCTTTAAAGAGTTCATAAGGGGTCTTTTTTAAGATAGGGCGAATTAAATATCTATTCAAAATATAATTTGCAGTGTTCACTACTTCAGCCCAAAAACGTTTTGGAAAATTGTTTTCTAAAAGTATCGTCCTAGACATATCCTCAAGAGTGTAGTTCTTACGTTCCACAACTCCGTTTTGTTGAGAAGTTCTAGGAGCTGAAAAGTTATGTGAAATACCATATTTTGCACAAAACAAATCAAACTTTAGTTGATCAAATTTTCTACCATGATCACTTCTTATAAAAACGATTGATAGGTTTTTCAAAGATTGTAACTTCTTACATAATTTTGAAAACTCAAATAATGCTTCAGACTTTTGTCGTAGAAATGAAATCCATGTAAAACGAGAAAAATCATCCACAATAACAAGGATGTACTATTTGCCTTTGGGAGATTTGACACGCATAGGTCCACAAAGATCCATATGTAACAGTTCAATGGGTCGAGAAGAACTTACAACTTTTTAGGTTTGAATGAACCTCTTGTTTGTTTACTTTGTGTACAAGCCTTGCATAGTTCATCTACCTTGAAATTTAGGTTTGGCAAACCGCGTACCAAATCCTTTGTAAGTAGCTTCTGCATTGTGTGCATGCTTACGTGACCTAGTTTTCTATGCCAAAGCCTTGGATCATCAGTCAAGGCCTTTAGACATTTTAGCTTAGTTCTTGAAACTTGGTTAGTACTCATAGAATAAACATTGTTATATCTAGGAGCAGTGAGCACAATTTCACCCGTCTTTTGGTCTTGAACCTCACATTTTTTTTAATCAAATAAAACTTTGTTGCCTTTATCACATATTTGAGAGATACTAAGCAGATTATACTTCAAACCGTCAACCAAATAGACATCATCAATAAAGTTAGATGAATTATAACATATTTTACCAATGCCAATAATGTCACACTTTCCTTTATCACCAAGAGTAATGGTTTCAGATGATTACTTCTTTAAATTTTTTGAACACAAAGCATTTTCCACTCATGTGTCTTGAGCAACCACTATCTAATATCCATTTGTGCTTCTTTGCCTTGGTGATATCCTGCAAAACAGCAAACATCAACCTTTCCAAGTTGACCAAATGACACATTTTGGTCCATATTCAGGTTCGATCATGTTTGGTGGTCTAGTACCTTTAGGAACCCAGATTTGTTTGACATGTTTCCTTAAACATAAAGCATATGTGTTTCTAATGATATAGGGATCATTTTTTCTATAAGGACATGTAGATTTAACATGACCCTTTTTACAACAGTAGAAGCAAGTAGGCATATGAATACTTCATTTGGCTTTGACAAAAGTGGTGGTAGGTTTTTTAGGAAAGCTCCTATGATAACCTATACCATTTTTGTTAAGGGAGGATTGTTGTTCATCCATCATTCTCTCAAGATTAGCTTTTGAACGAGTAAACTTAACAATTGCATCCTTCTGGTCTTGACACATCAAAGTTAGATCAACTTTCTCTTTCTCTAGATCGATATAGTTTCGATGAAGAGAGGAGAGGTTGTCCTTGAGAATCATGTTTTCTGATTCCAAGGCCTTGATATTGTCATTAAGGTCTACTTTTTCTGTGTTAAGATTTTCAATCTCCAGAGACATTTCACTTAGTTGGTTTTCTTGTTCAAGTAGCTTTTCTTTTAAAGAATTTATCCTTATTCTATGTTTCTTATCACATATGATAATATCCTTAAGGAATTGCTTTAGGTCAGATTCAGGTTTAGACATAATTGTACTTACCACATTGTCAACATACAAATTTGAATATTCTTCATGATCGGCCATGAGACACAAGTTTGCTTGTTCTTTTTCGTCTTTTGATGCATTTGATGATTCTGAACACTCCATGAAGCTACCAAAGCTTTCTTATTTCGATCATTTTTCTTGAAGTTGGTCCTCTTCTTTTGTGGACAATCCTTCACAAGATGATCTGTTTCACCACATTCAAAACAAGTCAGTACTCTAGTTTTTTTGTTAGAGTTAGAAAACTTACCTCGAGGTTTTGATACTCGTGGATATTTTCTATTGTTAGCAGATTGTTTTTTTAACTTGAGAATTCTTGCGAGACCCTTAGAGATCATGGCAATTGCATCTTCTTCATCATCATCACTATCTTCCTCGTTTGATTATAATTCATCATTTCTTGATTTTAATGCCAAATTCTTGGAGTTAGATGAGAGCTCTCCATCTTCTTCACCAAGAACCATTTCATGTGTGATGAGTTTTCCAAGGAGGTCATTGTTCGCCACTTAGCGTGCGTGCAAATAAGTCTTAAATTTATAAAACTAGAAATCAAGCAAGCGAACCCGCAGTGTACGGATCGGCGTAGTTAAGCAAGAATTCCAGAGTATCGAACATAGGGATTTGGGGGGTTAAATCAAGTTAAGAATTGTCAAGCAGGTAAATGTATGAGCTTTGTAAATTATTGGGAAAACAACAATTCTAAAGATCCAGGAATCCAACTGTGGCTATCAATTCAAGATATACTAAAGATATAAAGACATAGTGAAGAGTTGCAAAGGTATGCTAATGCAAAGCAATGTACGGTGAAGTTTCAAGGCTTTATATAGCTTATCTAGAAATACTCTCTATAAAGGTTGTTGAGACTTCAGTATAGAAAGGATATAGAGACAAGAATTAATATCAAATACCCAAACTTGTAACCCAAGGATCAAGACTAACTAAACCGATTAAGGTTGTGACACTCGAAATCGAAGTAGAGGTTGTTGAGGCCGCTTCACTACCACCTAGAAAAGGGCAAGCCAAGACTAAGTTAAAGCAAATCTTTAAATTTGGATTGAAGTAAAAGCAAGGTTCGTAAACTAAGGTAAATTACGGGTGGATCTTGAGATTCCACGGCCGTGGAACTCAAGAACACACCGTAATTTTGGTTCGTCGGCGATTCTCTCTAACTCTCAGGGTCCAATCTATTTACGATCGATCTATCATCATCTAAGCCACAACTATCAACCCTTCACCTTAGAATTGCTAAAGGGTTTTAGCCAACAACAGTCATTATGATATCAAATTCAAGATTTAAAAGAATGAAAGATGAAAACCTTTGAAAACCTTGAATAAATCTCAAATCAATCTCAAATCCACAAACAAGAACAATGATGTAAGCAGATTCAGAATAACACAAACAATCACAATCCTTGATAAGAACGAAGAACGGGATGTCAATCCGTCTTCTAATCAAACCTAAGGACAAAGACGTAATCTTCGTACGTCCAATGAAACCCTCAATGCGCGGAAGCAAATCTTCAAGCGATGATGCTCTAAGCGTGATCCAAGCGGAGGCGTAAGCGAAAGTGTAAGCAAAGCTCTCTATGCGAACGTCTAAGCGAAGGTGACGGAATCTCTCTCTTTCCGTCCTTTTATAGGGTAAGATAAAATATGAGTCCAGCCCATTGCGTAAAAGATCGTGGCTTCAAATTGTACGTTAAAAGATCGCCTAAATCACGGTTTCCTAAGATTCCACACCCGTGGTTTAGAGCGTGGAAATTCATCACGGTTGCTTCACATCTTCCACGGCCGTGTAAGTCAATGGAGTGCTCCACGCTTGTGTTGCCAAAGTTCCACGGCCGTGGAATAGAACGTGGACTCTAGTACGGCCGTATTTTAGAGCGTGGAACGTATGTAGCTCGTAATTCTCCTTTGTTTTGTGTCATTCTTCATCCTAGCATCTTCCTTAGCTCCCTTATGATGTCCTCAATCCTTGGACATGCTCAATCCATCTCTATTCTCCCTTGATTCGTTCGGTTTTAGCTCTTATTCGCCTACAATCAACACAAAGCTTATGTAGACCTCTATATCGACAATATAGACAAACTAGCTCACAATTGCTTCAATGCTTTATCAATGAATACCAATATGGATGAAATACACTTAGAAAATGTGCCTAAAATATCACAATATTTCATGCTAACAAATGACCCCATACTTGCCACTTGCTTGTTCCCAAGCAAGGTCTTTCAAAAGCTTTAAAACTCAAGTTAGGATGAAATATGGTTATACTCTCAAAAATAAAACTTCTTTTAGATGAATGTGCTTCCTAATCAATAGATCATTCTCAAATATTGCTTCATTCGTTTATAAGACTTTCATACACATAATCTGTAACACCCCAAATTTTACAACTTAGGGAGTTACTGGTTAGGACCGCACAGTGGGTCCCGACCTTAGTTTGACAACAACTTAACGAGATCTTACAACAAGGCACAGATAAGGAAAATCAGAAATCATAAAATAGTTCTTAATAATGCATGAATGTGACCAGATCGACTACAGCCGGAAAACGGAATATAACAAAGTACGAAAGGAAACAATGTTCAACGGTAAAACCCACAAATGCAAAAACTGTAAAATGTCCTAAAGTACGACACCCCGGCTGACCACTACCATCTGGATCACTCGGCATCTACTCTAACCTGTGTCAAGTCTAAACAACATATCAACAGTTAGCTAACTATCCAAATATAAGCAAAATGATAACAGCACAAACACAAGCAGAAACAAAAATAAACAAACATCATGCTGGCACTCAACCAATTATTATCTATTATTTAAGTGATTCACATTATTCAATTTAAGTTGTGGCACGAGAACTATTATTAGTTCTCGCCTCCGTTCCTTATCCAACTGGTGTAGGTCTAGCTGACTTCCTTTGGTAGCATCACTACAAACCATGTATGGACTAGTCCCGAAAGAAACCCCCAACGCCCCGCGAGCTACTGAGCAGAATGCCACCGCCCGTTACTCTTAGGCCAAAATATAGGTCGGTAATTATATATCACAACCTATCTCTCTAACATGTCAATCACACACCACCATCATCATTTATACTCATAATTAGCAGTCAGCTAAGTAAGCCCAAAGGACTTACCTGTTATAACGCTCGACTCTTTATAAACCACTCTCTCTGTAAACTGCAACCACTCAGTTGCCTGTCAAAGGCGATAAGTGTATTAGCACACTTTCACGTAGATAGAAGTCTAAAACTTCTAAGATCAAATAAGGTATTAAGACGTACTAGTTACAGTATTAGTTTTAGGGTAAAATGACCATTTTACCCTTGGTTCCGATTTTCTCGAAAACCTTAAATTTCATGTCTAAACTCCTATTTGAGGTTCTAAAATATATTCTAACTCCTAAAATTTTATTTGGTTCCAAACTGACGTTTTTCCTATGTTTCTATTTTCCGGAAGAATCGAAAAGGTTTAACTTCGGCTCTAAATATAAAATTCTTAACAGCTTATAAAATTTCCGAATTAAATCTCTAGATCATCTATGAGGTTCTATCTAACCTTAGAAGAAAGAATTTCTCCAAACTGTTCAGCCAATATTTTTATAATAATTCACAAAGTCGGTTCCTTCACTCTAATTTCCTATACTTAGCCAAAATTCAAGTTTACCAAAACTGCTCAACTACCTAACTTCGGGAGCTCATAACTTTCAATCCGACCGTTCATTTCTTCTCAAATTTTAATATGCTAAACTACATATATCCATCTACAACATATCCAAAATTCAACGGTGGATCTTTACCCAAACGTTTAATAATTGATCGACAAGATGGGCTGTTTGTAACCTAAAAAGCTGAAGGAAATAAAATGAATTTACAGCAGCCTTTGTCCATCATTTTATGTGAAATTCCCAGCAGCTACTTAACACTATTTTCTCTATGCTTAAGGCTGAACAATAGCAGCTCACATACATATTTATGACAGTGAAATTGAAAAGTGGAGGAGCCAGCTTACGGAACTGCAGTCCGGCGGTAAGGGGTTGGCGTTCCGGCGGCAAAGGGCTGGCGTTCCGGCGGCGAAGGGCTGGCGTTCCGGCGGCAAAGGGCTGGCTGCGCAGGAAGGCGGTTATTGCCCTCGGAATCGAAATAGAAAGCGGAATGATGGCGGATGGAAAGAAGAGGGAGATCGGGATCTTACCGGCCCGACTGGAGGCGGACGGCGGCGGCGGCGCAGTGGTTCCGAAGGAAGACGAAGGTGGAGCAGCGTGTCGGTGGCGGCTCCGGCGTGGCGCTACACTGCAGGGCGGCGGAGTTACAACCATCGACTCGAAACAGAACGGGAGAGGAAGACGGAAGGAAGAAGGGGAGGTCGGAAGCTTACCGGTCTGACTGGAGGCGGACGGCGGAGGCGCACAGGCTCGGTGGTGTCTCGGTGTCGACAGCAGCGGCTCGGTGGCGGCTAGGGCTGTGGCAGTGTCGTCTTCAACGACAGAACTGTAGGTGAGTTTCGAAACAAAAAAAGAAGGAGGGGAAGAGAGGCTGCGGAGAAGGGCAGGTGGCTTACCGACGACAGCGACGGCGCAGCGGTTCGGCGATGAAGGCGGCGCAGGCTCGGTCCGGCGGTAGCGTAAGGTTGCGATGTGCAGTTGGCGAGGAGAGTCAGCACAAGCGGCAATAGGATAGATTAAGAGGGAGGGTAATTAGCGGATTAGGTTAAGAGGGATTAGGGTTAGAATTAAATTAAGATTTTTTTTAATTAAGTTTTAAAATGGGCTTAGGAAGGTGGGCTGATGGTTGGCCCAACTGAGCGGTGATCTCATGTATTAAACGGAACTCGTAACCCGTTAATTTTGTGCGGAAATTTATATAATACGGAATTAAATTCCGTATTTATAAATTATAATTATTTTTATTTTAACAACGTAAAATTATTTTCGGTCATTTAATTTATCATTTTATGTGAATCTAGGTCACATAAAATGATAGAACTAAACTCGTTTTATTTTACTTATTTATTTATTTACGATGGTCTCATCGGACTTTGTTTAATTTCACTTTACCGGAAACTTAAAATTTTCGGTTATTACATCAGTGCCCCCTTAAAAGAAGTTTCGTCCCGAAACTTAGATTATTTCCCCTTACTCACACATTTCTTTCGGTATATTTTAGTTTTCTCGACATTCCGTTTTCTACCATGCATCTACTCAGGCATCAACAAACAAGTATCACAAAACAAAAACAGAGTCGCTCAAATCAATACGGAAACCTGAAAGGTCAAACAACACAACATCCGAGTACTAACTCGTCAACCAGAAATAACCTCTAACCCCGCGAAGAACTCGGGATAGTTACGTCTAATACTCTCTTCAGTCTCCCAAGTGGCCTCATCAGCTCCTCTCCTAGACCACTGGATCCTCAACATAGGTATCTCCTTGGATCGTAGACGTCTGGCACTGCGCTCCAACACAGCTACTGGGTACTCTACAAATGTATGGTCAGGCTCAACTGTCAGATCCTCATGGCTAATGACGTGTCTCGGATCCGGAATGTACTCTCGCAGCTGAGATACATGAAAAACTGGGTGTACTCCCTCTAATCTCGGTGGCAGTGCTAGTCGGTAGGCAACCTCTCCGACTCTCTCTACGATCTCAAATGGGCCGACGTACCGGGGACTCAGCTTCCCCTTAATGCCGAAACGTCTAACTCCTCTCATAGGTGACACTCTCAACCATACCTGTGCACCTACTCTAAACTCTAGAGGTCGACGCCTTTTGTCGGCGTAGGACTTCTGACGACTCTGAGCTGCTAACATCCTCTCCCGGACTAAGGCAATCCGGGCGATGTCGTCCTGTATCTGATCTGGTACTACTCCATCAGCCTTGCTAGGCTCATCCTAGCACAACGGTGTACGACATCTCCGTCCGTACAAAGCCTCATAAGGTGCCATCCCAATAGACGCGTGCCAACTGTTATTATATGAAAACTCTACTAGTGGGAGGTGATCCGGCCATACCTGTCCCCAATCTAGCACACATGCCCTCAACATGTCCTCTAAGGTCTGGATGGTCCTCTCTGACTGACCGTCTGTCTGTGGGTGGTAGGCAGTGGTAAAGTGAAGACTCGTACCCAGAGCAGTATGTACCTGCTGCCAGAACCTCGAGGTAAAACGTCCATCCCTGTCGGAGACGATAGTCCTCGGTACTCCATGGAGCCTCACAATATGCCTGGTGAACTCCTCTGCTAGACGACTTACCGGCCACGTTTCCTTAATCGGAATGAAACGTGCGGTCTTCGTCAGACGGTCTACCACTACCCAAATGCCATCAAAACCTCTGCTGAGCCTCAATCCGGTAACGAAATCCATAGAAATGTCTTCCCACTTCCAATGTGGTACTGGAACTGGGTGTAGCTCTCCTCCGGATCTACGATGCTCGATCTTGACCTGCTGACAGGTCGCACACTGGGCTACATATCGGGCCACATCGGGCTTCAAACCACCCCACCAGAAGGAACGTCTTACGTCCTTATACATCTTACTCGCTCCTGGATGTACGGAGTAAGGGGTAGCATGAGCCTCACCTAGTATCCTCTGTCTCAGCTCATTGTCTGATGGCACACAGACACGGTCCTGTCGTCTCATCACTCCATCGGCACCGATAGTGAACTGAGGTGCCTCATCTCGTGACATCCGGTCTCGGATCCGGGTCAAAGTTGGACAGGTCTCCTGCTTCTGTCGGATCTCACCCAACAGGTCAGGAAGTAACTCTAAGGTGGCTAACTGATGAGCTGTATCGGGGAACTGGATCTCTACCTCCAACCAAGCTAAGTCTCTCTGTAACTGTGGCTGTACTGTCAACCGAGTTATCGCCTTCTCCTGAGGCGTCTTCCGACTCAAAGCGTCAGCAACTACATTCGCCTTTCCGGGGTGGTAAAGTATCTCAAGGTCGAAATCCTTGATCAACTCTAGCCACCGTCTCTGGAGGTTATTCAACTCCCGCTGAGTGAATATGTACTTCAGACTCTTATGGTCTGTGAAGATCTGACAGGTCGCTCCATAGAGATAATGACGCCAGATCTTAAGAGCGTGCACTACTGCTGCTAACTCCAGGTCATGAGTGGGGTAGTTCTCTTCATACGTCTTCAGCTATCTAGACGCATATGCTATAACCTTACCCCTCTGCATCAAGACACACCCCAAGCCCAGCTTGGATGCGTCACTGTACACTACGAAGTCCTCTGTACCCTCAGGCTGTGCTAAGATCGGAGCAGACGTCAACCTCCTCTTCAGCTCATCAAAACTCTGCTGACACGGCTCAGACCATACGAACCGAGTAGTCTTCCTTAGGAGGGAAGTAAGTGGTCGGGCGATCAGGAAAAACCCTTCCACAAACCGACGGTAATACCCTGCCAATCAAAGGAAGCTGCGAACCTCCTTAACATTCTTCGGAGGTTGCCAAGATGACACTGACTCAATCTTCGCTGGGTCGATCTTAATCCCCTCAGCAGTCACTACATGGCCAAGGAACGCCACCTCTGACATCCAGAACTCACACTTGGATAGTTTAGCATATAGCTGGCTATCCTGTAGAATCTGCAACACTGTCCTCAAGTGTCCGGCATGCTCCTCTCGACTTCCAGAGTAAACTAGAATGTCGTCAATAAAGACCACTACAAACTGGTCTAGGAAGTCGATGAAAATCCCATTCATCAACTCCATAAATACTGCTGGCGCATTAGTGAGCCCGAATGGCATCACTACAAACTCATAATGACCATACCTAGTCCGGAATGCCGTCTTAGGTATGTCCTGATCTCTCACCCTCAGCTGGTGATAACCCGACCTCAAATCTATCCTCGAGAACACTGACGCTCCATGCAGCTGGTCCAGCAGATCATCTATACGAGGCAATGGGTACTTATTCTTGATGGTGACCTTGTTCAGCTCCCTGTAGTCGATACACAGCCTCATCGACCCATCTTTCTTCCTCACAAATAACACCGGTGCGCCCCAGGGAGAAACACTAGGGCGTATGAAGCCCTTCTCTGCTAACTCCTCTAACTGCTTCTTCAGCTCAAGCAGCTCTATCGGGGCCATGCGGTACGGGGCCTTCGAGATCGGTCTCGTGCCCGGCTCTAACTCGATGCTAAAGTCCACACTCCTCTGTGGAGGTAGCCCTGGTAAGTCGTCCCTGAAGACCTCTGCAAACTCGCATGCGACTGGTATCTCCTCTACGGTCAGGCTCTTGTGCTCCTTCATGGCATAACACCAGAAGGCCACGCAACCCTGTGCTATCAGTCTGGCTGCTCTCACTGCACTGATAACGGTGCCGGACTTTCCGAGGTCCCAACCTCGGAATATAACTCTGTGACCTTCCTCAGTGGCGACAGTCACAGTCCTCCTACCAATATCCAAGACGGCTCCATGTCTAGTCATCCAATCTATCCCCAATATCACGTCCTCGTGTGCTAAGGGCATGACTAGAAAATTTACTAACCAGATCCGGCCTCCCAGATGAATAGGGCAGTCATAAATCTCTCGAGATCCTCTAACCTTACCCCCATCTGGTAACCCAACCACAAAAGGTACACCCTCTACTGTAGCTAAGGACAGCCTATCTACACATGCATCTGATATAAAGGAGTGCGTGGCACCCGTATCAAATAAAACGCGCACAGGTAAGTCATGGATCCAAATAGTACCTGTGGTCGCAGGTGCTGCAGGCTGCTCAGTGTTCCTCAGCTCAAACACTCTCGATGGTCCCCCTCTGGTGTCAGTGGTACTACCACGTCCTCTGCCACGACCTGATCCCTGTGCAGTACTGTATGAAGCAAGATGTCCTGGAGCCCGGTACTGCTGCTGCTGCTGACTCGGAGCTCGGTACTGAGGGGGTCTCTGTACACTCTTCTCAGCACCTGTAGGAGAAGATCCCTGTTGAGAAGAAGCCTTGCCCTGACGGCAGAAAGTAGCCCTGTGTCCCGGCTTCCCACAAGTGAAGCAAGTGACCGGTGGTTTCGGGCAGTCCGTCTTAATGTGATCACGGCCACCACAGTTAAAGCATTGTCGATCTCCACTGGGAGTCCGAACTGTAGAGTGGTAGCTGAACCTCCCCTGAGTCTGTCCTCTACCATAACCTGCTACTGCTGCACTGCTACCAGCATGTCCTGTCCTCTGCCGCTTATCCGGCCCACTAGACTGAGCTGCTTTCCTAGAAGCTGGCCTATCTCTCTCATAAGCAGAGGCCCTATCCTGATAATCAGACAAGGTCTCACAGCGGAATCCAGCCAGGTAGGATCGGGTACTCTCTCTCAACCTCCTGGAGAAAAGATAAACATGCTGCTCTTTTGGAGGTGCAGATGGTCCAAGCAAAGTCAACTCTTTCTGAAACTTCTTTATGGCTGCAGCAATCGGGATATCCTCAAACCCCGCCTCAATGAAATCCTGGAATCTCTCCCTCCTCAGCGAAACTGGGCAGTACCTGTCTCTAACAATGTTCTTCATCTGCTCCCAGCTGGTGACTCGGCCACGAATGGTACGCCACCATGAATGAGCATCATCTGTGAAGCAGGTCTGTATCAGATCTACCTGTCGATCCACGGGGCAACGTATTGCCTCCAAAGCAGTCTCAATCTTCCCTATCCAGTGCTCCACCTCTAGCCCTATCTCTCCGCTGAATGAGGGGACCTTCTGAGAGTTGAAAGCCTTCAACCACTCATCCGGTCTCGGTGCTCTGGCCCCAGTAGGTGCTCTATCAACATCAGCCCTCCTCTCAGATATAGCCGGCACCTGCGACACTCCCTGTGTCACCTGAGCTGACCTAGCCGGTACCACTGGTGGTACCTGAGTAAGCCTCTCCACTCTGGCAGCTTCTTCCCTGCGCTCGACATAGGCTCTGAACTCCCTATACTCTGATGCTCCAATAGAAACACGCCCTGACTCAGTAGAACGTGCTCCTTGCGCTCCAGACCTAGCGGCGGTCTCAGGCCTGACCTCGGGGCCTACACTCTCAGCTACTTCTTCTACAGCGACCTCTGGTATGCTTGCTGCAGGTGGGTCATCTCGAGGAACTCGTCCTCGACCTCTCCCTAGTGGAGGTCTACCCCCACGACCACACCCTCTAACAGTAGGGGTGCTATGAGCTCGATCCTGTCTGACTGGGGGAAGGGGGGGACGACCCCTACCTCGGCCAGTCACTTGTGCAACCCTAGTACGTGCCATCTGCACGAATAGTAATAACTACAGTTATAAACTAGCTAATCTATCATAACAGTACAAGTCTATAATTATTCTAAGATAACCGAGATCCGCAGAGGTAGTGGTGGTCATCCGTACTTTCTATCCCAACCCGACTCTGTATGCATTTTAAAACCAAAAATTTTCTTTGGAAAACTCAGACCCTTTTCGGGTTCTGTTTATTTACTTATATGACCTTTTTAGAAGATTCAAGTGCCATTGTTGCCAACCTAGAGCTCTGATACCATGTTGTAACACCCCAAATTTTACAACTTAGGGAGTTACTGGTTAGGACCGCACAGTGGGTCCCGACCTTAGTTTGACAACAACTTAACGAGATCTTACAACAAGGCACAGATAAGGAAAATCATAAATCATAAAATAGTTCTTAATAATGCATGAATGTGACCAGATCGACTACAGCCGGAAAACGGAATATAACAAAGTACGAAAGGAAACAATGTTCAACGGTAAAACCCACAAATGCAGAAACTGTAAAATGTCCTAAAGTACGACACCCCGGCTGACCACTACCATCTGGATCACTCGGCATCTGCTCTAACCTGTGTCAAGTCTAAACAACATATCAACAGTTAGCTAACTATCCAAATATAAGCAAAATGATAACAGCACAAACACAAGCAGAAACAAAAATAAACAAACATCATGCTGGCACTCAACCAATTATTATCTATTGTTTAAGTGATTCACATTATTCAATTTAAGTTGTGGCACGAGAACTATTATTAGTTCTCGCCTCCGTTCCTTATCCAACTGGTGTAGGTCTAGCTGACTTCCTTTGGTAGCATCACTACAAACCATGTATGGACTAGTCCCGAAAGAAACCCCCAGCGCCCCGCGAGCTACTGAGCAGAATGCCACCGCCCGTTACTCTTAGGCCAAAATATAGGTCGGTAATTATATATCACAACCTATCTCTCTAACATGTCAATCACACACCACCATCATCATTTATACTCATATTTAGCAGTCAGCTAAGTAAGCCCAAAGGACTTACCTGTTATAACGCTCGACTCTTTATAAACCACTCTCTCTGTAAACTGCAACCACTCAGTTGCCTGTCAAAGGCGATAAGTGTATTAGCACACTTTCACGTAGATAGAAGTCTAAAACTTCTAAGATCAAATAAGGTATTAAGACGTACTAGTTACAGTATTAGTTTTAGGGTAAAATGACCATTTTACCCTTGGTTCCGATTTTCTCGAAAACCTTAAATTTCATGTCTAAACTCCTATTTGAGGTTCTAAAATATATTCTAACTCCTAAAATTTTATTTGGTTCCAAACTGACGTTTTTCCTATGTTTCTATTTTCCGGAAGAATCGAAAAGGTTTAACTTCGGCTCTAAATATAAAATTCTTAACAGCTTATAAAATTTCCGAATTAAATCTCTAGATCATCTATGAGGTTCTATCTAACCTTAGAAGAAAGAATTTCTCCAAACTGTTCAGCCAATATTTTTATAATAATTCACAAAGTCGGTTCCTTCACTCTAATTTCCTATACTTAGCCAAAATTCAAGTTTACCAAAACTGCTCAACTACCTAACTTCGGGAGCTCATAACTTTCAATCCGACCGTTCATTTCTTCTCAAATTTTAATATGCTAAACTACATATATCCATCTACAACATATCCAAAATTCAACGGCGGATCTTTACCCAAACGTTTAATAATTGATCGACAAGATGGGCTGTTTGTAACCTAAAAAGCTGAAGGAAATAAAATGAATTTACAGCAGCCTTTGTCCATCATTTTATGTGAAATTCCCAGCAGCTACTTAACACTATTTTCTCTATGCTTAAGGCTGAACAACAGCAGCTCACATACATATTTATGACAGTGAAATTGAAAAGTGGAGGAGCCAGCTTACGGAACTGCAGTCCGGCGGTAAGGGGTTGGCGTTCCGGCGGCAAAGGGCTGGCGTTCCGGCGGCGAAGGGCTGGCGTTCCGGCGGCAAAGGGCTGGCTGCGCAGGAAGGCGGTTATTGCCCTCGGAATCGAAACAGAAAGCGGAATGAAGGCGGATGGAAAGAAGAGGGAGATCGGGATCTTACCGGCCCGACTGGAGGCGGACGGCGGCGGCGGCGCAGTGGTTCCGAAGGAAGACGAAGGCGGAGCAGCGTGTCGGTGGCGGCTCCGGCGTGGCGCTACACTGCAGGGCGGCGGAGTTACAACCATCGACTAGAAACAGAACGGGAGAGGAAGACGGAAGGAAGAAGGGGAGGTCGGAAGCTTACCGGTCTGACTGGAGGCGGACGGCGTAGGCGCACAGGCTCGGTGGTGTCTCGGTGTCGACAGCAGCGGCTCGGTGGCGGCTAGGGCTGTGGCAGTGTCGTCTTCAACGACAAAACTGTAGGTGAGTTTCGAAACAAAAAAGAAGGAGGGGAAGAGAGGCTGCGGAGAAGGGCAGGTGGCTTACCGACGACAGCGACGGCGCAGCGGTTCGGCGATGAAGGCGGCGCAGGCTCGGTCCGGCGGTAGCGTAAGGTTGCGATGTGCAGTTGGCGAGGAGAGTCAGCACAAGCGGCAATAGGATAGATTAAGAGGGAGGGTAATTAGCGGATTAGGTTAAGAGGGATTAGGGTTAGAATTAAATTAAGATTTTTTTTAATTAAGTTTTAAAATGGGCTTAGGAAGGTGGGCTGATGGTTGGCCCAACTGAGCGGTGATCTCATGTATTAAACGGAACTCGTAACCCGTTAATTTTGTGCGGAAATTTATATAATACGGAATTAAATTCCGTATTTATAAATTATAATTATTTTTATTTTAACAACGTAAAATTATTTTCGGTCATTTAATTTATCATTTTATGTGAATCTAGGTCACATAAAATGATAGAACTAAACTCGTTTTATTTTACTTATTTATTTATTTACGATGGTCTCATCGGACTTTGTTTAATTTCACTTTACCAGAAACTTAAAATTTTCGGTTATTACATAATCGAAGAGTAAAGAGCAAAGAAAGCTCATAAACTGATCAAACTTCCATGTAAACATCATGATAGCATGAATTATAGTCTATATTTTGGGGTTTGTTTAGACGTTTTATCTTCAATAAACTGCATGTTAGCATGTATAATATGTGATTATATTACCATTTTATCTACCTTTGCGGGAATTGAGGTCTACACCTAGTTTTGTTGTAATCGTAGGTAAAATGGCACGTTTTGCATCAAAAAGGAGCTATGGAGTCATTGGAGCTACATCCAGGAACATAAGGAACCATCCAGAAAGCATAGCCATGGATCTAGGATTCACTTTGGACCAGATTTGAGAGATTTCACATTCAGTTGTGACTCACCTCGGTTGACAACAGATTCACCTCGACCGAGGTGATCCAGAGAAGTCGACTCGACCGAGGCGAACACCTGGGACGCGGCGAGAATATTTTATTCTTGGCTGAGATCTTTTATCTTTGGAAAGAGACCTTATATTTTTGGGCTTGGCTCCTGGAAGGAAGAAGATATGCTGGATCATATATTTTACCTATTTTTATAGGAAGAGATTATTTTAAGATATCTTATCTTTGGATAGTTATTTTCCTATAAAAAGGGTCGGATTTTCCACAAATCCGACAACCGCATACAGTTGGAGATCCGCTATCACCCCGCATACCACCGATCGTGTTTTATACACCACTGCAGCCATACTCCAGTTGGGAGATTTGAAGAACCTTTTTGAAGGTTGAAGAAGGAAGATTGTATCTTTTATAGCTTTTGAAGGGTTTTTGTAAGATTATCTTAGATTCCCTTCCTTGTTGTCTTGCCTTGTTGGATTTCTATCCAAGGAACGCTTTGTTGTGATATTTGATTCAGTTATTGAAGTCTTTCTATTAAATTCTTCTTGTTCAAATATTCACTTTCTTCCCATATACTTGATTAATACTTTCATGATGATGAGTGGCTAATCTCTTTGTGTGATTCTAGGGTGATTCGCTGAAGGTTGTGGGAAAAAAAATGATAGAATAATCTTAGATTCCAGTAGGACCCTGAAAGTTCGAGTCTTTAACCTTAAACCCTAAGCATCTCGCTCAGTCGATGAACATCTCGGCCGGGGTGGAATTCTTCTGACCGAGGTGACTTATTTGATCCTAAACTGAGAGTTAAGTGTTAGAGTTTGCCAAATCCTATTCTTATTACACCTTTCCTGATTCAATGCAAGCCTAGGATGAGACTTACCCGGTAATTCCTTAGTTTGTTTACCAACGATCGTAAGTATAGGTAATAAAGGTTTGTCCTTTATTGGGGTTTGAGTGTGCTTTCATACCATCTTTGTGAGTTAGCCTGAGACTTACCCGGTAAAGGTTGATTCTATTCCCTTAGATGGTGTGCTAGTTTGAGGTTATAGTTCTTTATCTTGATTCCTTGAGACTTACCCGGTAATAGGAGTTACGGTTTAGGATTAGTGAGTAGTGAGACTTACCCGGTGATCTATTCCACTTTAGTAACACCTTCCCCATGCAAAAAGCTCAGCTTTGTCCGCTTATCTTTAGATCTTGAGTTGGAACCACAACTAGATGCTTTAATCCCTAGAATTGCATGTTTCCTTTATTGACTTCTTATTCATCTTTGATTGTTTTAATTACTCTTGTGGTTAGTGATTGCTTAAGCATACCGTAATTGGACTTTGTTTCACTAAGTCCCTGTGATCTACCCCTGGAATTCCTTGCTTTTTACTATGATTGACCCGTACACTGCGGGTTCGCATCCTTGTTTTAAGCTTACATCTAGGGTATAAATTTAAAGCTTGCACACACCGTTTGGAGCGAACAAGTTTTTGGCGCCGTTGCCGGGGAATTGGTCTAGAGCGAGCCGGTTACGGTTTGCTCTTGGGGCACTTGCCCCCGTGTCTACTAACCACTCTACTTGAGTGACTTTTGCAGGTTCTTTCTTAGGTTTATGCGAAGAACCCGCACTGGGAAGGAAATCGTTCCTTACGATCCCGAACCAGAAAAGACATACAAACGACGCTTAAGAGAAGCGAAGATGGTCCACTAAGACAAACGCAATCTTGAGGCCGAGTTGAAGGAGGCGCTAGAGCTGCTACGCCTCAGCAGGGAAGAATTGAGGCAGGAAAGGGAAGAAACTCGCACCAGGACTGAAGCGATCAAAGCTGATATGGCAGCTTTACGAGACTAGTTTCTACCTCGACCGAGGGAAGATCTTGTTCCAGATCCTCGACCGATCCAGGTCCCAGTCGCTGACCCTCGACCGAGGCAGGTCCCAGTACCAGACGCCCCGGCCGAGATGCTTCCTCCTCGGATGCCAGTCCGAGGTGTTCTTCCTGCAGGAATCCCACAAACCCTAGGTCAAAGGATGGACCCTAATCAACAACTGAGGCGTCCAGGAGTTAACCTAGGGGATCCAGCGGACCATGACTATGAACTTCGACCGCAAGTTCTATCCATGATTCGCCAATGCCAGTTCGGAGGGCTGGAGAAGGAATCACCACATCAACATCTTCAAAACTATGAGATCTTGATGGAGACCTTGAGACCTTCAAGGATTAAAAATAACAACTACAAGCTAAGACCTTTTTACTTTTCTTTAAAAGATAGAGCTCTTACTTGGTATCAATCTCTTCATCCAGGAAAAATTAGCACATGGGAGGAGATGACTACGGAATTCTTGACCAAATTCTTTCCCCCCTCAAAGACAGCTGAAATGAGAGGGAAGATCAACGCTTTCACTATGAAGGACAAGGAGAGCTTGTCCAAGTCATGGGAGCGGTTCAAAGACATTATTTTGGATTGCCCACATCATGGGACCAAAGTTAGAGTTATTGGAGATATACTTCAAGGGACTGGACGGAAGCACCTAGTTCAACCTCCAACTACTCTCTGCCGGTACCTTTATGGACATGGCGATTGACGAAGCTTGGGACTTCATCGAGAAGCAAGCTTTGCATATGGAGAAGTACACCCACCAAGGAGCTGAAGGTGGAGTTAGAAGGGTTAACTTCCAAGAAACTCAGCCCAACAACAATCAACTCACGTCTTTGAAGAATGACGTAAAGCAATTGAAGGAACTCTTGGTTTGCTCAAACCAAGAAGGAAGAGCAAGGACAAAGGAACAACAACAATGGATACCGTAACAACAACAACGGTTCCCGGAACAACAATTACAACAACAACAACAATAGAGGATCCAATAGCAACAACTGGAGGGCGAACAACTAAAATTCTGGTAACAATCATTCAAACTCCAACTCTAACGATTCCTCTAATCCTTTCCTCTCTTCCCCTTCTTCTTCTACTCCATTAAAGAGCCAGGGGCAAGGATCAAGTTCGTCTCAGCCGGAAAAGAAAGACGCAGTTCTGGAGGCTATCTTGATCAAGCTTAATGCTATAGAGACTTCTATGACTTCATTTTCGAAGGCCCAAAAAGCCTTTGAACAACAACTTGCAAGTAGGACGAATGAAGCGCCAAGAGATCCAGGGAAGCTTCCAGCAAGGACGGAAAGCAACCCTAAGGGCCAGATCATGGCCATAACTACGAGGAGTAGACTGAAAACTGCAGATCCAGTGCCTCGGTCGGTACCAGTACCGACGAAGACCACCTCGGTCCAAGTGTAGTCGAAGAACACTTCGACCGAGATGCCAACCGAGGTGGAGTCACAGAAAGCGGAGGGGAAAATTGAAGTTTATGTTCCACCTCCTGCATACAAACCACCACTTCCATTCCCCCAGTCAAGGGCTAGAGCACATCTAGACAAGCACTTTGGTAAGTTCCTTGACTTGATGAATAAACTGCACATTAACATTCCTTTCCTTGATGCTATTCTAGGAATGCCCGCCTCTGGGAAGTTCTTGAAGGAGATCCTATCAAGGAAGAGGAAACTGGAAGATTTTGGTGAAGTTAGGATGACATCTAAATCCTCGGAGCTCATTCAAATCATGAAGGAGAAGATGCCACCTAAATTGACAGATCCCGGCTCATTTTTCATTCCCATTCAAGTTGGGGATGTCACGTGTGAAGCCCTTTGTGATCTAGGAGCCAGCGTGAGCATCATCCCGCTGAAGCTATGCGTGAAGATCGGACTTGGAGAGCCCAAGCCGGTCAAGATTCGACTATACATGGCGGATCGCTCCATCACCCATCCCGTTGGCATCTTAGAGGATGTTCCGGTCAAGTTAGATAACTTCTATTTACCTATAGATTTTGTTGTACTTGACATTCTCGCAGATTATCCTGTTCCTATTATTCTCGGGAGGCCATTTCTAGCAACTTCGGGTTGCAACGTGGATTGCAAGAACGCCAAGTTGAATTCAACATTGGCGGCGATGAGGTGGAGTTCGCATTACTTGCAGCCATGAAAGGGGAGCAGCTGAGCGATGATATCTTCAACATCTACGATGAAGAAGAATCAAGAGAATTGGTGAGCTCTATCCTTATTAACGATCCACTCGAAAGAGTTATTAGTTTCAGTTTAATGGAGGAAGGTATAGATGCTTCTTGTGATGCAGATATACGGAGCTTAAAAGCACTGGAAGAAGATCCAGGAGCTAAAACTGAGAAGCTAATCCAGGAGACGAAGATCTCCAATTTCGATTCCAGTTGCAATACCTCGACCGAGGAACTTTCTGGATTGAGCGAGGCGACTGAAGAACATCTCGGTCAACGCCTCTGCGCCTCGACCGAGGTCGGCGGCGAGATGATGTCAACTGAGACTACTGAGAATAATAAACTTCTTACTCCCTTCTCTGACAATCATCCTCAGTTGGTGGAACATTCCATCCACCAACTTTCTGATAATAAAGGACCTTGGTATGCTGATATTGTGAATTATCTTGTTTGCCAGGAAATACCGCCCGGATTGACGTACTCTCAAAAGAAGAGATTCTTCAAAGAAGTACGCCATTACTACTGGGACGAGCCGCTGCTATTCAAGCGCGGGCCAGATGGGATGCTTCGAAGATGCATTCCGGAAGATGAAGTTAATAGCGTTATACGGCATTGCCATTCACTTCCTTGTGGAGGACATGCTAGCACCGATAAAACATGCGCTAAGGTATTACGTTCTTGTTTCTTTTGGCCTACATTATTTAAGGATGTGCAATCGTTTGTTGTCTCTTGTGATGCATGCCAAAGAACAGGAAATTTGTCAAGGAGGAACAAAATGCCGCTTAATAACATTCAAGAGGTGGAAATCTTTTATGTATGGGGGATAGACTTCATGGGACCCTTCCCATCCTCCGGCGGAAACCTCTATATTCTTCTGGCGGTTGATTACGTCTCTAGATGGGTTGAAGCCATTGCTTCTCCCACTAATGGCGCCAAGGTGGTTGTGAAGTTCTTAAAAAGGACTATCTTTCCACCTTTTGGAACTCCACGCATCATCATCAGCGATGGAGGAACGCATTTCATCAACCGGAAGTTCAAAGTACTTTTATCGAAGTATGGGGTAACCCACAAGGTATCAACCTCTTATCACCCTCCAACTAGCGGACAGGTCGAGATCTCGAATAGAGAAATCAAAGCAATCTTGGAGAAGACCGTCTCTAGGACGAGGAAGGATTGGTCCATGAAATTGGATGATGCTCTTTGGGCGTACAGGACCGCATTTAAGACTCCCATAGGTACCACCCCTTATAATTTGGTATATGGAAAGTCTCGCCATTTGCCCGTTGAGTTAGAGCACAAAGCATATTGGGCAATCAAATGGTTGAACTTCGACAATAAGGAGGCCGGCGAGAAGCGGCTATTGGATATCAACGAGCTGGAGGAGCTGCGCTTGAACGCTTATGAGAATGCCAAAATCTACAAGGAAAGAACGAAGAAATGGCATGACAAGCGTATCATTCCAAAGGAGCTTAACGAAGGAGACTTAGTTCTACTTTTCAACTCCCGCCTCCGACTCTTTCCAGGTAAGTTAAAATCTAGATGGACCGGACCTTATGTTGTGAAACATGTTTTTCCTCATGGTGCAGTTGAGATATGGGGCGAAACGAGCGGAAGCTTCGAGGTCAACGGTCATAGACTTAAGAAGTACAAACCGGAAACTCCGGTTGAGGAGGTTGCACCAATATACCTCGTTTGAGACGCATCATGGTCCAGTTAGCGACCTTAAACCAAGCGCTTCTTGGGAGGCAACCCAAGGTATTGCTTTCTTTTCCCTTTTTCTAGTCTAGCTTAGATAGTTTTTTCTTTTGCTTTGCTTTGTTTTGTTTTTGGCGTCCTAGACAGATAACAGGAGACATCTAAGGAAGAAGCATAACAGGAAGGACAGAAGATCGAGAATTTGAGAAGACGAAGTTTGACTGAGGCATCTCGGTTGCCATCAGAACACCTCGACCGAGATGATTCTTGAGCAACCGAGGCGACTAGGGTTT
Organism: Fagopyrum homotropicum; assembly: GCA_033239125.1. Taxonomy (NCBI): domain Eukaryota; kingdom Viridiplantae; phylum Streptophyta; class Magnoliopsida; order Caryophyllales; family Polygonaceae; genus Fagopyrum; species Fagopyrum homotropicum. The sequence goes on along the minus strand of BSWB01000001.1, from coordinate 46,887,951 downwards.
CTGAAGAACTACCTCGGTCTGTACCACCTCGGTCCAGTCGAGACCATCTCGACCGAGGTGACAGCAGTTCCAGAAAGGGTATAAAAAGGGGGAAAACTTCTCTTTCCTCTCTTTACCAACCTCCTCGACCGCGGCGACAGTCTTCACCTCGCTCCTTCGATTCTTGCTCGTTTTCAAAGATTTCCGCTTCCAAACTGCAATTAAATCATAGAGGATCCCTGTGCATCGTCGATCTACGAAGAAATCGAACCGATTTGGCCGAACGAGGTAAAACACAACCGAAACTCTAACTCGCTGATTTCGCTTCGATTTGGGCTTTGGTTGCCGTTGCATTTGCTGAGAAAAGGATTAAGTACCCCATAGGAAGCAGTTGTAGTGATTTTGGAGGAAAAGAACTTAATTTTCTGAGGAAATTAGAATCCAGTTTTCCGCCTCGGTCCAGACGAGCTGTGCCTCGGCCGAGGTGATTCTTGAGTGTTGTCAGTCGACCGAGGTGACCTGACAGTGAGATTTCTGAAAAATGAGTTCAGACAGACGCCTTGTCCTTAGGGATAGATCCTCTCCTTCCCCTTCTTCCTCTTCTTCCCGACCCTATCGCCCGGTGATCGATGAGCGACACCAGGTCGATTACGACCGTATTTCCGGCCGTCCAGTGATTGCACCTCGCTTCCTGGACGTGTCTGCTTTTGATTGTCTCCATGTGGATGGAGACCTTAGACGGATGATATCCACAGTAGTGCTAGATCAGTTCACTGAGATCCGAGCCCCTGCCTATCTGGAGCCCACCTTAGAGTTTGTTAGCTCCTTCACCTACCTCCACACAAAGCGATCTGTGAAGTACCGGTTGATGAACCGGAACTTCCTAGTGCCACTAGAGTATTGGAGGGAGATTTTTGGTTTTCCTGAGCCGACAGCAGTTGACTTCCCATCCCGATCTGTAGCTAGGGAGTTTTGGGGGCAGATTGCTCATATTGCTGAGCACGTAGACAGATGGCGCCCTGGAGATTCTAGGGAGAAGGTCATCTTCCATTTAGCCTTTAGGTTAGCCCACCGGATCTTCAGTGAGTCACTTCTGGCGCGTACTGAGACGCCCCAGAAGATCCGATAGGGGGAGCTTTTTAGTTTGTATTGCATGGTGACCGGAGGTATCCCGGACTTTGGCTTGATGTTGGCAGAGGATATGCACAAGATCAAGGCCAAGGCAAAGGGAGACATCTGCTGCGGAGGACTTGTCACCCACATTGCCAGTTATCAGGACATGGATCTCAGTGCTTGCACTATGGTGGAGGCTCCCAAGCCGCTTGGGCTGCAGGAGATGATCACTCGGCGGATTCTGGTTCCCCGAGGACTGACCACACCGTACGTGGCTATGTCGTGGGAGCTGACTGCACCACAGGGGATCAAGTGGTCTGCCTAGTTTTCTGTTTTTGACCCTCAATATTGGCAGACCGCTTGGGCCCCACTGATGGAGGATTACAGAGAGGTAGCCGTTGCCCCAGCTGAGGAGGAGGCAGATGATGAGGAGACGGCTGATGATAGAGATGGTGGAGTCCCGATGGATATAGGGACAGATACTGCAGGGACGAGCGCACCAGTTATAGATCTGGATGATGAGGATACTGAGCCTGCACCTGCTGCATCACCTGCGAGACCTGCTAGGCGTAGGACACGCCGACATAGAGATCCAGAGGCTCATCGTCGGATCGATGATCTGACGGATCAGATGATAGACTCTTATGCTGCCCTTACTGTGGACATGCATGAGAGATTTGTTGCCCAGCACCGACAGATTGACAACTGGACTCATCAGATGCTAGAGGGACAGCACTATTAGCGCAGGATGATGGAGATCCAGTTCCAGTAGACTATGGGTTATCCATTTGACCCATCCCAGTATCCGTATGTGCCACCACCACCACCACCACCGGATCAGGATTATTGAGAGCTGCAGGATTTTCTTTCTTATTTTTATGCAGTTCAGCTTATTATCCGGTGAGTATTTTATTCTCTTAGACTTATTTTGACCCACTGGGACAGTGTGTCCCAAGTATGGGGTGTTTGATGTATCACTTGACATTTATTTGATGTATGATTCTATTTGACCGGATATTTATATTTATGCTTCACTTTTGCATCTATGTGTTTATTTGAGATTACATACATGCATACATGTTATTTGATTGAGAAAAACGTCGAAACTGAAAGAAAACTGGTTTTAAAAAAAAAAAAAATTTGACCTCGACCGGTGGAGTTCTGGCCGAACGAGATGTTTCACCTCGGTTGACCTAAGAACATCTCGACCGAGGTGGGTTAACTGGGAGTTTTCGAAAACGATTTTTGTGCTTCTTATCTGGATATGATCTCAGTGAAGATCTTGTTTACTGACTGGTTTTGAAATTCTTTATGTGTTTGAAAGGTTTTATAATATGTTTAAGTTGCTAAATACTTTGTTTGAAATTATTGGCATGTTTAATACTTAGTTTTTGTCTAAATTATGTTGAATTTGAAGGTTGACACCACATTATGAGTTCTCTCACTTTCTTCCTGGAAAGACCAAGGCAATTCATTCTTTTCTCTTCTTCTTCTTAATCATGCTTAGCCCCTCACATACATTTTTCCTCCCTTTACCTATCCGGGAATTTGGAAGCAAGCGAAGTGGTGAAAGCAAATGAAGTAAAAGTTGAAAAGTTGGCTGGAAGTGAAAGTATTAGAAAGTAATCTTTGGTTTGGGGAAGTCAATTATGATGATGAGTAACTCGGCACAATTCACATAGCCGGGTGTTTGTGTCTTGCCAAAGTCGGATTGAGCGATATTCCTAACGGGTCATGGTATGTGCATCAAGGGTTTGATGCATCTCAAGAAATTGATGATTGCTGATTTCCTAGGCTTCGGTTATTGTGCACCTCTGTCCATGCATCCCAAAAAGTAAAGTAAAAAGAAAAAGTGTGAAATAAGCAAAGCTTATTGGTGGAAGATGTTGAAAGTCAAAGTGAAGTATATCCTTTTCCCGGATTCTAGCACCACATTACCTTACATACATCCCTACCCTACACGTTTCTTGATCTTTCTTTTGGGAAGCCCTTGAGACCTCGAGCTTGTTGATTGACTTAGTGATTTAAACTGGATTATGCATGATTAATTTCGATAATTATGACTTATTATGCATTCTATGATTTTATGCAAAGAGGAACAACTTTCCTATATTTAAAAAATGTTTTGATCATATTTTGATTTTAAATTCCATGAAGTATTCTCTTAGAGTGATCTATGATTGTTGCACACCATAAAAATGTTTTTGAAAGACTTTTCATTGATCTTATTGACTTATAATCCATTCTATCTTGTCTTTTATATGCGGAACTTGCTTGGGGAAAGGCAAGGGCTAAGTATGGGGTATTTTAATAGCATGAATTATAGTCTATATTTTGGGGTTTGTTTAGACGTTTTATCTTCAATAAACTGCATGTTAGCATGTATAATATGTGATTATATTACCATTTCATCTACCTTTGCGGGAATCGAGGTCTACACCTAGTTTTGTTGTAATCGTAGGTAAAATGGCACGTTTTGCATCAAAAAGGAGCTATGGAGTCATTGGAGCTACATCCAGGAACATAAGGAACCATCCAGGAAGCATAGCCATGGATCTAGGATTCACTTTGGACCAGATTTGAGAGATTTCACATTCAGTTGTGACTCACCTCGGTTGACCACAGATTCACCTCAACCGAGGTGATCCAGAGAAGTCGACTCGACCGAGGCGAACACCTGGGACGCGGCGAGAATATTTTATTCTTGGCTAAGATCTTTTATCTTTGGAAAGAGATCTTATATTTTTGGGCTTGGCTCCTAGAAGGAAGAAGATATGCTGGATCATATATTTTACCTATTTTTATGGGAAGAGTTATTTTTAAGATATCTTATCTTTGGAGAGTTATTTTCCTATAAAAAGGGTCGGATTTCCCACAAATCCGACAACCGCATACAGTTGGAGATCCGCTATCACCCCGTATACCACCGATCGTGTTTTATACACCGCTGCAGCCATACTCCAGTTGGGAGATTTGAAGAACCTTTTTGAAGGTTGAAGAAGGAAGATTGTAGCTTTTATAGCTTTTGAAGGGTTTTTGTAAGATTATCTTAGATTCCCTTCCTTGTTGTCTTGCCTTGTTGGATTTCTATCCAAGGAACGCTTTGTTGTGATATTTGATTCAGTTATTGAAGTCTTTCTATTAAATTCTTCTTGTTCAAATATTCACTTTCTTCCCATATACTTGATTAATACTTTCATGATGATGAGTGGCTAATCTCTTTGTGTGATTCTAGGGTGATTGGCTGAAGGTTGTGGGAAAAACAATGATAGAATAATCTTAGATTCCAGTAGGACCCTGAAAGTTCGAGTCTTTAACCTTAAACCCTAAGCATCTCGCTCAGTCGATGAACATCTCGGCCGGGGTGGAATTCTTCTGACCGAGGTGACTTATCTGATCCTAAACTGAGAGTTAAGTGTTAGAGTTCGTCAAATCCTATTCTTATTACACCTTTCCTGATTCAATGCAAGCCTAGGATGAGACTTACCCGGTAATTCCTTAGTTTGTTTACCAACGATCATAAGTATAGGTAATAAAGGTTTGTCCTTTATTGGGGTTTGAGTGTGCTTTCATACCATCTTTGTGAGTTAGTCTGAGACTTACCCGGTAAAGGTTGATTCTATTCCCTTAGATGGTGTGCTAGTTTGAGGTTATAGTTCTTTATCTTGATTCCTTGAGACTTACCCGGTAATAGGAGTTACGGTTTAGGATTAGTGAGTAGTGAGACTTACCCGGTGATCTATTCCACTTTAGTAACACCTTCCCCATGCAAAAAGCTCAGCTTTGTCCGCTTATCTTTAGATCTTGAGTTGGAACCACAACTAGATGCTTTAATCCCTAGAATTGCATATTTCCTTTATTGACTTCTTATTCATCTTTGATTGTTTTAATTACTCTTGTGGTTAGTGATTGCTTAAGCATACCGTAATTGGACTTTGTTTCACTAAGTCCCTGTGATCGACCCCTGGAATTCCTTGCTTTTTACTACGATTGACCCGTACACTGCGGGTTCGCATCCTTGTTTTAAGCTTACGTCTAGGGTATAAATTTAAAGCTTGCAAACACCGTTTGGAGCGAACAAGTTTTTGGCGCCGTTGCCGGGGAATTGGTCTAGAGCGAGCCGGTTACGGTTTGCTCTTGGGGCACTTGCCCCCGTGTCTACTAACCACTCTACTTGAGTGACTTTTGCAGGTTCTTTCTTAGGTTTATGCGAAGAACCCGCACTGGGAAGGAAATCGTTCCTTACGATCCCGAACCAGAAAAGACATACAAACGACGCTTAAGAGAAGCGAAGATAGCCCACAAAGACAATCGCAATCTTGAGGCCGAGTTGAAAGAGGCGCTAGAGTTGCTACGCCTCAGCAGGGAAGAATTGAGGCAGGAAAGGGAAGAAACTCGCACCAGGACTGAAGCGATCAAAGCTGATATGGCAGCTTTATGAGACCAGTTTCTACCTCGACCGAGGGAAGATCCTGTTCCAGATCCTCGACCGATCCAGGTCCCAGTCGCTGACCCTCGACCGAGGTAGGTCCCAGTACCAGACGCCCCGGCCGAGATGCTTCCTCCTCGGATGCCAGTCCGAGGTGTTCTTCCTGCAAGAATCCCACAAACCCTAGGTCAAAGGATGGACCCTAATCAACAACTGAGGCGTCCAGGAGTTAACCTAGGGGATCCAGCGGACCATGACTATGAACTTCGACCGCAAGTTCTATCCATGATTCGCCAATGCCAGTTCGGAGGGCTGGAGAAAGAATCACCACATCAACATCTTCAAAACTATGAGATCTTGATGGAGACCTTGAGACCTTCAAGGATTAAAAATAACAACTACAAGCTAAGACCTTTTTACTTTTCTTTAAAAGATAGAGCTCTTACTTGGTATCAATCTCTTCCTCCAGGAAAAATTAGCACATGGGAGGAGATGACTACGGAATTCTTGACCAAATTCTTTCCCCCCTCAAAGACAGCTGAAATGAGAGGGAAGATCAACGCTTTCATTATGAAGGACAAGGAGAGCTTGTCCAAGTCATGGGAGCGGTTCAAAGACATTCTTTTGGATTGCCCACATCATGGGATTCCAAAGTTAGAGTTATTGGAGATATACTTCAAGGGACTGGACGGAAGCACCCAGTTCAACCTCCAACTACTCTCCGCCGGTACCTTTATGGACATGGCGATTGACGAAGCTTGGGACTTCATCGAGAAGCAAGCTTTGCATATGGAGAAGTACACCCACCAAGGAGCTGAAGGTGGAGTTAGAAGGGTTAACTTCCAAGAAACTCAGCCCAACAACAATCAACTCACGTCTTTGAAGAATGACGTAAAGCAATTGAAGGAACTCTTGGTTGCTCAAACCAAGAAGGAAGAGCAAGGACAAAGGAACAACAACAATGGATACTGTAACAACAACAACGGTTCCCGGAACAACAATTACAACAACAACAACAATAGAGGATCCAATAGCAACAACTGGAGGGCGAACAACTAAAATTCTGGTAACAATCATTCAAACTCCAACTCTAACGATTCCTCTAATCCTTTCCTCTCTTCCCCCTTCTTCTTCTTCTACTCCATTAAAGAGCCAGGGGCAAGGATCAAGTTCGTCTCAGCCGGAAAAGAAAGACGCAGTTCTGGAGGCTATCTTGATCAAGCTTAATGCTATAGAGACTTCTATGACTTCATTTTCGAAGGCCCAAAAAGCCTTTGAACAACAACTTGCAAGTAGGACGAATGAAGCGCCAAGAGATCCAGGGAAGCTTCCAGCAAGGACGGAAAGCAACCCTAAGGGCCAGATCATGGCCATAACTACGAGGAGTGGACTGAAAACTACAGATCTAGTGCCTCGGTCGGTACCAGTACCGACGAAGACCACCTCGGTCCAAGTGCAGTCGAAGAACACTTCGACCGAGATGCCAACCGAGGTGGAGCCACAGAAAGCGGAGGGGAAAACTGAAGTTTATGTTCCACCTCCTGCATGCAAACCACCACTTCCATTCCCCCAGTCAAGGGCTAGAGCACATCTAGACAAGCACTTTGGTAAGTTCCTTGACTTGATGAATAAACTGCACATTAACATTCCTTTCCTTGATGCTATTCTAGGAATGCCCGCCTCTGGGAAGTTCTTGAAGGAGATCCTATCAAGGAAGAGGAAACTGGAAGATTTTGGTGAAGTTAGGATGACATCTAAATCCTCGGAGCTCATTCAAATCATGAAGGAGAAGATGCCACCTAAATTGACAGATCCCGGCTCATTTTGCATTCCCATTCAAGTTGAGGATGTCACGTGTGAAGCCCTTTGTGATCTAGGAGCCAGCGTGAGCATCATCCCGCTGGAGCTATGCGTGAAGATCGGACTTGGAGAGCCCAAGCCGGTCAAGATTCGACTATACATGGCGGATCGCTCCATCACCCATCCCGTTGGCATCTTAGAGGATGTTCCGGTCAAGTTAGATAACTTCTATTTACCTATAGATTTTGTTGTACTTGACATTCCCGCAGATTATCCTGTTCCTATTATTCTCAGGAGGCCATTTCTAGCAACTTCGGGTTGCAACGTGGATTACAAGAACGCCAAGTTGAAATTCAACATTGGCGGCGATGAGGTGGAGTTCGCATTACTTGCAGCCATTAAAGGGGAGCAGCTGAGCGATGATATCTTCAACATCTACGATGAAGAAGAATCAAGAGAATTGCTGAGCTCTATCCTTATTAACGATCCACTCAAAAGAGTTATTAGTTTCAGTTTAATGGAGGAAGGTATAGATGCTTCTTGTGATGCAGATATACGGAGCTTAAAAGCACTGGAAGAAGATCCAGGAGCTAAAACTGAGAAGCTAATCCAGGAGACGAAGATCTCCAATTTCGATTCCAGTTGCAATACCTCGACCGAGGAACTTTCTGGATTGAGCGAGGCGACTGAAGAACATCTCGGTCAACGCCTCTGCGCCTCGACCGAGGTCGACGGCGAGATGATGTCAACTGAGACTACTGAGAATAATAAACTTCTTACTCCCTTCTCTGACAATCATCCTCAGTTGGTGGAACATTCCATCCACCAACTTTCTGATAATAAAGGACCTTGGTATGCTGATATTGTGAATTATCTTGTTTGCCAAGAAATACCGCCCGGATTGACGTACTCTCAAAAGAAGAGATTCTTCAAAGAAGTACGCCATTACTACTGGGACGAGCCGCTGCTATTCAAGCGCGGGCCAGATGGGATGCTTCGAAGATGCATTCCGGAAGATGAAGTTAATAGCGTTATACGGCATTGCCATTCACTTCCTTGTGGAGGACATCCTAGCACCGATAAAACATGCGCTAAGGTATTACATTCTGGTTTCTTTTGGCCTACATTATTTAAGGATGTGCAATCGTTTGTTGTCTCTTGTGATGCATGCCAAAGAACATGAAATTTGTCAAGGAGGAACAAAATGCCGCTTAATAACATTCAAGAGGTGGAAATCTTTGATGTATGGGGGATAGACTTCATGGGACCCTTCCCATCCTCCGGCGGAAACCTCTATATTCTTCTGGCGGTTGATTACGTCTCTAGATGGGTTAAAGCCATTGCTTCTCCCACTAATGGCGCCAAGGTGGTTGTGAAGTTCTTAAACAGGACTATCTTTCCACGTTTTGGAACTCCACGCATCATCATCAGCGATGGAGGAACGCATTTCATCAACCGGAAGTTCAAAGTACTTCTATCGAAGTATGGGGTAACCCACAAGGTATCAACCTCTTATCACCCTCAAACTAGCGGACAGGTCGAGATCTTGAATAGAGAAATCAAAGCAATCTTGGAGAAGACCGTCTCTAGGACGAGGAAGGATTGGTCCATGAAATTGGATGATGCTCTTTGGGCGTACAGGACCGCATTTAAGACTCCCATAGGTACCACCCCTTATAATTTGGTATATGGGAAGTCTTGCCATTTGCCTGTTGAGTTAGAGCACAAAGCATATTGGGCAATCAAATGGTTGAACTTCGACAATAAGGAGGCCGGCGAGAAGCGGCTATTGGATATCAACGAGCTGGAGGAGCTGCGCTTGAACGCTTATGAGAATGCCAAAATCTACAAGGAAAGAACGAAGAAATGGCATGACAAGCGTATCATTCCAAAGGAGCTTAACGAAGGAGACTTAGTTCTACTTTTCAACTCCCGCCTCCGACTCTTTCCAGGTAAGTTAAAATCTAGATGGACCGGACCTTATGTTGTGAAACATGTTTTTCCTCATGGTGCAGTTGAGATATGGGGCGAAACGAGCGGAAGCTTCAAGGTCAACGGTCATAGACTTAAGAAGTACAAACCGGAAACTCCGGTTGAGGAGGTTGCACCAATATACCTCGTTTGAGACGCATCATGGTCCAGTTAGCGATCTTAAACCAAGCGCTTCTTCGGAGGCAACCCAAGGTATTGCTTTCTTTTCCCTTTTTCTAGTCTAGCTTCGATAGTTTTTTCTTTTGCTTTGCTTTGTTTTGTTTTTGGCGTCCTAGACAGATAACAGGAGACATCTAAGGAAGAAGCATAACAGGAAGGACAGAAGATCGAGAATTTGAGAAGACGAAGTTTGACTGAGGCATCTCGGTTGCCATCAAAACACCTCGACCGAGATGATTCTTGAGCAACCGAGGCGACTAGGGTTTCTGAAGAACTACCTCGGTCCGTACCACCTCGGTCCAGTCGAGACCATCTCGACCGAGGTGACAGCAGTTCCAGAAAGGGTATAAAAAGGGGGAAAATTTCTCTTTCCTCTCTTTACCAACCTCCTCGACCGTGGCGACAGTCTTCACCTCGCTCCTTCGATTCTTGCTCGTTTTCAAAGATTTCCGCTTCCAAACTGCAATTAAATCATAGAGGATCCCAGTGCATCGTCGATCTACGAAGAAATCGAACCGATTCGGCCGAACGAGGTAAAACACAACCGAAGCCCTAACTCGCTGATTTCGCTTCGATTTGGGCTTTGGTTGCCGTTGCATTTGCTGAGAAAAGGATTAAGTACCCCATAGGAAGCAGTTGTAGTGATTTTGGGGGAAAAGAACTGAATTTTCTGAGGAAATTAGAATCCAGTTTTCCGCCTCGGTCCAGACGAGCTGTGCCTCGGCCGAGGTGATTCTTGAGTGTTGTCAGTCGACCGAGGTGACCTGACAGTGAGATTTCTGAAAAATGAGTTCAGACAGACGCCTTGTCCTTAGGGATAGATCCTCTCCTTCCCCTTCTTCCTCTTCTTCCCGACCCTATCGCCCGGTAATCCATGAGCGACACCAAGTCGATTACGACCGTATTTCCGGCCGTCCAGTGATTGCACCTCGCTTCCTGGACGTGTTTGCTTTTGATTGTCTCCATGTGGATGGAGACCTTAGACGGATGATATCCACGTTCACTGAGATCCGAGCCCCTGCCTATCTGGAGCCCACCTTAGAGTTTGTTAGCTCCTTCACCTACCTCCCCACAGAGCGATCTGTGAAGTACCGGTTGATGAACCGGAACTTCCTAGTGCCGCTAGAGTATTGGACGGAGATTTTTGGTTTTCCTGAGCCGACAGTAGTTGACTTCCCATCCTGATCTGTAGCTAGGGAGTTTTGGGGGTAGATTGCTCATATTGCTGAGCACGTAGACAGATGGCGCCCTGGAGATTCCAGGGAGAAGGTCATCTTCCATTTAGCCTTTAGGTTAGCCCACCGGATCTTCAGTGAGTCACTTCTGGCGCGTACTGAGACGCCCCAGAAGATCCGACAGGGGGAGCTTTTTAGTTTGTATTGCATGGTGACCGGAGGTATCCCGGACTTTGGCTTGATGTTGGCAGAGGATCTGCACAAGATCAAGGACAAGGCAAAGGGAGACATCTGCTGCGGAGGACTTGTCACCCACATTGCCAGTTATCAGGACATGGATCTCAGTGCTTGCACTATGGTGGAGGCTCCCAAGCCGCTTGGGCTGCAGGAGATGATCACTCGGCGGATTCTGGTTCCCCGAGGACTGACCACACCGTACCTGGCTATGTCGTGGGAGCTGACTGCACCACAGGGGATCAGGTGGTCTGCCCAGTTTTTTGTTTTTGACCCTCTTTTTTGGCAGACCGCTTGGGCCCCACTGATGGAGGATTACAGAGAGGCAGCCGTTGCCCCAACTGAGGAGGAGGCAGATGATGAGGAGACGGCTGATGATAGAGATGGTGGAGTCCCGATGGATACAGGGATAGATACTGCAGGGACGAGCGCACCAGTTATAGATCTGGATGATGAGGATACTGAGCCTGCACCTGCTGTATCACCTGCGAGACCTGCTAGGCGTAGGACACGCCGACATAGAGATCCAGAGGCTCATCGTCGGAATGATGATCTGACGGATCAGATGATAGACTCTTATGCCGCCCTTACTGTGGACATGCATGAGAGATTTGCTGCCCAGCACCGATAGATTGACAGCTGGACTCATCAGATGCTAGAGGGACAGCACTATCAGCGCAGGATGATGGAGATCCAGTTCAAACAGACTATGGGTTATCCATTTGACCCATCCCAGTATCCGTATGTGCCACCATCACCACCACTACCACCGGATCAGGATTATTGAGAGCTGCAGGATTTTCTTTCTTATTTTTATGCAGTTCAGCTTATTATCCGGTGAGTAATTTATTCTCTTAGACTTATTTTGACCCATTGGGACAGTGTGTCCCAAGTATGGGGTGTTTGATGTATTACTTGACATTTATTTGATGTATGACTCTATTTGACCGGATATTTATATTTATGCTTCACTTTTGCATCTATGTGTTTATCTGAGATTACATACATGCATACAGGTTATTAGATTGAGAAAAACATCGAAACTGAAAGAAAACTGGTTTTAAAAAAAAAAAAAATTGACCTCGACCGGTGGAGTTCTGGCCGAACGAGATGTTTCACCTCGGTTGACCTAAGAACATCTCGACCGAGGTGGGTTAACTGGGAGTTTTCGAAAACGATTTTTGTGCTTCTTATCTGGATATGATCTCAGTGAAGATCTTATTTACTGACTGGTTTTGAAATTCTTTATGTGTTTGAAAGGTTTTATAATATGTTTAAGTTGCTAAATGCTTTGTTTGAAATTATTGGCATGTTTAATACTTTGTTTTTGTCTAAATTATGTTGAATTTGAAGGTTGACACCACATTATGAGTTCTCTCACTTTCTTCCTGGAAAGACCAAGGCAATTCATTCTTTTCTCTTCTTCTTCTTGATCATGCTTAGCCCCTCATATACATTTTTTCTCCCTTTACCTATCCGGGAATTTGGAAGCAAGCGAAGTGGTGAAAGCAAATGAAGTTAAAGTTGAAAAGTTGGCTGGAAGTGAAAGTGTTAGAAAGTAATCTTAGGTTTGGGGAAGTCAATTATGATGATGAGTAACTCGGCACCATTCACATAGCCGGGTGTTTGTGTCTTGCCAAAGTCGGATTGAGCGATATTCCTAACGGGTCATGGTATGTGCATCAAGGGTTTGATGCATCTCAAGAAATTGATGATTGCTGATTTCCTAGGCTTCGGTTATTGTGCATCTCTGTCCATGCATCCCAAAAAGTAAAGTAAAAAGAAAAAGTGTGAAATAAGCAAAGCTTATTGGTGGAAGATGTTGAAAGTCAAAGTGAAGTATATCCTTTTCCCGGATTCTAGCACCACATTACCTTACATACATCCCTACCCTACACGTTTCTTGATCTTTATTTTGGGAAGCCCTTGAGACCTCGAGCATGTTGATTGACTTAGTGATTTAAACTGGATTATGCATGATTAATTTCGATAGTTTTAGGTGTACATTTAGATCGAATTCTCGCTCATTCATGCATGATCTAGCATTAGTTCAAGACGTTTTGCAACCAATTCACGTATTTTGTCGAGATAGACGTCTACACGGACTTGTGTGCATTTTGTAGGTATTTCGGGAAGTTTAGAGCTAAAACGAAGCGTTTAAGGATCGTTCATTTAGATGACACGTCCTCGGACTCATTAGGACACAAGCCAAGGACTAAGAAGGACTCATGGGACCTTGCCAACACAAGCCATGCACCAAACCACAGCTCAATGATCCAAGGCGAAGTTTCTGCATAGAATCACGGTTCTCTGAAGAACCACGGCCGTGGAAATGACCGTGGATTTTGCCAGATTCTCGTGACAGCTGTGCCACGACTCTCATGGCCAGCTCATGAGAGATTTGTTATAAAAGTGGTCCTTCATGGATTGTTGGAGGCAGCTGGGGTAGTTTGGGAGCAGCTCATCCATTATCCATTTCTCTAACAAATATATTCTCAAAAATCAAGAGGTTTTCTAGGAAGGAAAGTGTCAAAGAGAAGAGGAAAGGTTCCATTGAAGAGGAGAGAAGAACACACCATAGCTTTCTTGTATTTCGGATCCTATTTCTAGAGATTTGTAAACCCTTGAAACCCTTGAAACCTTCTTTTGGAGAAGACAAAATCAACATCCTTCATTAGTAGGTTAGTGAGAGGCTTAGAAATTTTAGAGAAATCTTGAATGAACCTCCGGTAAAAACCGGCATGCCCTAAAAAGCTCCTTACCCCCTTCACCGAGGTAGGTGGCGGCAACTTCTCTATCGTTTCAATTTTCGCTCTATCAACCTCAATGCCACGGTTAGACACCAAGTGTCCTAACACAATACCTTCACTTACCATGAAGTGGCATTTTTCCCAATTTAAGACAAGATTTGTCTCCTCACATCTTTGTAATACTAAGGACAAGTTAGCCAAGCAATCATCGAAAGAAGAACCATAAACAGAGAAATCATCCATAAACACTTCCATGATATTCTCTATGTATTCCGAAAAGATAGCCATCATACACCTTTGGAAGGTGGCGGGTGCATTACACAACCCAAATGGCATTCTCCTATATGCAAAAGTACCCCATGGACATGTAAAGGTTGTTTTCTCTTGATCATCGGGGTGGATAGGGATTTGGAAGAATCCACTATAGCCATCTAGGTAGCAAAAATGAGAATGTTGAGCTAACCTCTCTAGCATTTGGTCAATGAAGGGGAGAGGGAAGTGATCTTTCCTAGAGGCCATGTTCAACTTCCTATAATCAATGCACATCCTCCATCCCGTAACCGTTCTAGTGGGAATTAGTTCATTGTTCTCATTGGTTACTACGGTCATCCCACCCTTCTTAGGTACTACATGAACGGGACTAACCCACTTACTATCCGAGATAGGGTAGATAATTCCCGCATCTAGCAACTTAATGATTTCCTTCTTAACTACCTCTTTCATTATAGGATTTAACCTTCTTTGATGTTCAATAGAGGGTTTATGATTATCTTCCATCATTATCCTATGCATGCACAAAGATGGTTTGATGCCAACAAGATCATCAATGGTGTATCCTATTGCCTTTCTATGCAGTTTCAATTCATTCAACAATCTATTAAGCTCATCATCATTCAAGGATGCATTCACAATCACCGGATAAGTAGAATTTGAACCAAGGAAAGCATACTTTAAATGAGAAGGAAGAGGTTTAAGATCAAGTTGAGGAGGACCTTTTTCGGTTGGAGACGATCCATACAATGTAGGTTGAGATGATTGCAAAGCCATGGAAGCCTCCTTGAAGTCCCTTGATGATTGCTCATACTCAAGTGGTTGATGCTGAAAAGACTCAGGAAAATCGACCCAGGAAGAAAAATCGGTCGATTTTTCTGAAGGGGGGTCGATCTGAGTTTCTGTTTTGGCAAAACTTGCTGAAATTTCAGCATAAGTACAAAAATCGGCCGATTTTTGGCAGGCAGTCCGATTTTTCTGCCAGTTTCTCCCTTCTTCTAGCACTTCAAATCCCACACTTGGTAGCTCGTCCAATGCATTCAAGCCCTTGATTACTTCATTGCTACTCTCCTCAACTCCTTCTTCCATCAAGCTTGAGCTAAGAACCCTCTCAAGTGGATCCTTGAGCAAGATTGAGCTCACAACCTCCCTAGATTCCTCTTCTTCAACTATGTTGAATACATCCTCATCAAGGGTTGGCCCTTTCATCATTGTGGATAGCTTAAACTTGATGTTCTCTTCTCCAATGTTGAAAGAGAGAGTTCCATTCTTGCAATCCACTAGACATCCGGAAGTAGCTAGGAAAGGTCTCCCCAAGATGATAGGAACCGGATAGTCCGCCGGGATGTCTAAAACAACGAAGTCTATGGGCACATAGAACTTCCCTAATTGCACCGGGATGTCTTCCAAGATCCCAACCGGATGAGTGATTGAGCGGTCCGCCATGTAAAGAGTCATCTTGACCGGCTTTGGCTCTCCTAGCCCAACCTTGTTGCAAAGTGCAAGCGGGATGATGCTCACACTTGCCCCAAGATCACATAGGGCATCATACTTCACTTCTCCTACTCCGATTGGCACACAAAAGGATCCCGGATCCCTTAGCTTAGGAGGCATCTCCTCCTTCATCGTTTGAATCAACTCCGAGGATCTCTTAGTCATCCTTATCTCCCCATACTCCTCCAACTTCCTTTTGTTGGAGAGTATTTCCTTCAAGAACTTGCCATATGCCGGCATCCCTAAAATAGCATCCATGAACGGAATGTTAATATGCAATTTAGACATTAGTTCAAGGAACTTAGCAAAGTGATTGTCCAAGCGAGCTCTTGCTCGTGATTGAGGGAACGGTAGTGGTGGCTTGTATGGAGGCGGTGCCACACATCTTGGCTCTACATCCTTGCTCTTGCCTCCATCTCCTTGCGAAGTCTCTTCTTCATTCACCACTTGCTTCCCTTTAGCATTCTCCTTAGGCAAAGGATCTTTCATGCTTAACCCACTTCTTGTTGTGATGGCCAACACTTGTCCCTTTGGGTTTTCTTCGGTCCTTCCGGGAAGCTTCCCCGGATCTCTATGTGCTTCACCCGCCTTTTGGAACACTTGTGCTTCCAACACTTTTTGAGCCTTGGAAATGGAAGTTACCGTGCTCTCAAGACCGCTCAACCTTCCTAGCAATTGCTCAAACATCATTTCCGTTCTATCCTTTGGCGGTTGAGTGAATCCGGGTGGAGGTTCTTGTGAAGCTCTTGGTGGTGGAGTTGTGCTTGTAGAAGCGGGAGGGTTCAAGGCTCCATCCGGGTTAGAGTAAGAAAACCCGGGATGGTTATGGTTGGGCCGGTAATTGTTGAATTGCCGGTTGTTGTTGAAGTTCCTTGGGCCTTGGTAGTTGTTGTAGTTACCCCTTCCCATATAGTTCACATCCTCCTCTTTGGAAGATAGGTTGGCTTGTGGAGGCACTTGAGGAGTTGCTTGACTCTTCAAAGTTGTAGCACACAACTCCCTCAAGGACTTTAGCTCGTTGTTGATGGCGTCGAGCTTGAAGTTGCTCATGGTGACCTCACTCACCTCATATGCTCCCGCCTTTCTCCCTTCACTCTTCCTATGGGAGTACTTCTCAATCACTAGAGCTTGCTTCTCCACAAACTCCCAAGCATCATCTACATGCTTCTCCATGAAAGTCCCACCGGAAAGGGATTGAAGCTTGAATTGGCTATCTTCATCAAGTCCTTTGAAATAGATCTCCAATAGCTCAATTTTCGGTATGCCATGGTGTGGACAATCTAGGAGAAGGTCTTTGAATCTCTCCCAAGACTTGAACAAACTCTCTCTATCCTTCATCACGAAGGCATTGATCTTCCCTCTTAATTCGGTAGTCTTGGAAGGTGGGAAGAACTTAGTCAAAAACTCGGTTGTCATCTCCTCCCAAGTACCAACTCGCCCTTGTGGAATAGATTGATACCAAGCTAAGGCCTTGTCCTTAAGAGAGAAGGAGAAAGCCCTTAGCTTATGGTTGTTGCTCTCCAATCTCGGCGGTCTAAGAGTCTCCATCAAAATCTCGTAGTTCATCAAATGTTGGTGAGGAGACTCTCCTTCCATCCCTCCAAATTGGTTATGCCGGATCATTTGTAGAACTTGAGGGCGGAGCTCGTAATCATGGGCTGCGGGATCTCCTAAGTTCACACCCGGGCGGTGTGCTCTTTGTGCCGGATCCATACGTTGCCCCAACGTTTGTGGCTCATCCATAGCAATGGGCACAACCCTAACGTTCACCGCCGGCTGCGGTTGTGGTGGAGGTGGAGGAGGTTGTTGACAGTTAAGCTCCCTTTGCACAAGTGCTTGCCTAATCTCCTCAATCTCCCTCCTAGTTGCCTCTTGCCTCTCATTGGCAAGTCTCCTTTCTTCCTCCAAGAGCTCATCTCTTAGCCTAATTTGCTCTAAGGCTTCATCCAACTCAGCTTGGAGGTTCCTACCGGCCATCTCTTTCTCTTTTCGGATGCTCTTGGATCTAGATCTAAGGGTTTTCTCCGGTTCGGGATCGAATGGAGCTAAATCCTTGCCACGAGATCTTCGCATATACCTAAAGAGTAAGAGATGTCCTGAAAAGCAAAGACACACACCAAAGAGAGATCAAAAGCAACAAGAAAGATCTACACTACCAACAATCACAAATTAGACTCAATCTAGACCTAGTCCCCGGCAACGGCGCCAAAAACTTGTTACGTCTAGGAATAGATGTGATGTGCACGCAATAAGTCTTAAATTTATACTCGTTATAATTATCCTAACTCCTAGCGAACCCGCAATGTACGGGACGTTTGTAGAAAGGTAAGTATTCCGAGGTCGAACACAAAGACTAAGGTGAAATCGAGTCAAGCAATGATCAAAGATAGTGTGAATCTAGACTAAGATAAGATGAGGAATAAAGAAAATGGAAAACACAATGTTTTTGTTGGTTTTTGTGGTGATCAAACAAAGATCACAAGTCAAGCAAGATGATAAACAACTAACAACTCAAGCTAGCAAACGAACAAGCAAACACAAAGCACAAGAATATGATCAAGAGAGAAAAGTAGATTTTAGAGGTCAAGATTTCCGGTTATGGCATTGGATTCAAGGTTCTAAAGATTCTAAGGACTAAGCTGCGGTGTTGGGAAAGAATGTTTCGCTAATGGAAGCAATTACCGGGTAGGTCTCTCACTTCACTAATCCCGCATCAAACTCCTATTACCGGGTAAGTCTCTAGGGGTTAGAGTAAGGAATTCCACACAAACTAGATACTACTTAAGGGTAACCCTCTCCTTACCGGGTAAGTCTCGGAATAGGGAAATCTCAAGCAATAATCCTAGCACACTCAATCCAATAGCGGCTTATGAGGCTCACTACTACCTAGCATTCATCATCTTAGGTATCTAAGATCGGAAATCATCGGGTAGATCTCTTCCCTCACTTAGGTTGGTAGCATTAGGTGATTCTAAGCTAAATTAGGCTTAATAAACACTAGGATTTAAACAACCAAGGACCCCAACATGCAGATTCATCAATTAAAGAGCAACAGAGAAGAAAATCGGGTGGATCATACAAAAAATCGGACGATCTAGGTGAAGAACAGGTCGATTTTTGTCTCTGAAATGGGTTTCGTGCATACAAATCATCCTAAACTAACATATAAGTCCATCCTATCATCACCCAAGCCATAACCATCAATCCATCACTCTAAAATCACAAGAAACTAGCCAATAATATGCATATCAAGATCCGAAATCATCAAACAAGCATATATGGTGTTCATAGATGAGTAATGAAAGATGAGTAAGCAAAATCAATAAATCTCAGCCAAATCCAGGTTGTAGAAAGACTTACAAACTCTAAAATGAAGATTCAAAACGTTCTTAACAATCCTTGCAATTAGTTCTTCAATCCGAGACTACAAAATCACTCAAAATCACTCTTAGAATGGTCTTCTTCTTCTTCCTTCAATCCTTGGGAGCTTTTCTTCTTCTCCAATCTTCTTACCAAATTGATGAGCTGTGTATGAGAGTGTGGGAGAGGAGAGATGCTCAGCAACCACCTGAGGGACCACTTATATTCTCCACCAAGAGCAAGGACGGGCAAGAGATCGTGGGACACGTGGCTTTAAGCTGTCAAAGGCCTAAAAATCGACCCAGAGCAATAAATCAGCCGATTTAGCTGCTTGCTGGTCCGATTTTCTTCAGCAGAAACTTGTTATGCTCGTTTAGCCATGAGTTGATCCATTGCTTGCACCAATGGTGGTCTTTGTGTCCTTTGTTGATCCAATTATGCTCCTCAAAGGCTTTGGATGTGAACCATCATGAGGCTTGGCCCTCAAATGTATCGATTAACGTCGAATAGATCCCCGAATTACCTACAAAACCGATAAAAGGTAGTGTAGACGTCTTTTCTAGAAATGTGCGTGAATTGAGCGAAGACGTCATGAATCAATGCCAAAACGTGCATGAATGAGTGAGGAATCTATCTAAATGATTACCTAAACCTAAGTCATAAATCGTGTTATCAAAATACCCCATACTTAAGGTTTGCTCGTCCCCGAACAAATTCTCAACTATAGACTAAGAGATGACATGATTTATGTATGCAGAAAAAAAAATGTCAAAATCTTTTGGAGTTGTGCTTCTAATATTGGATCACCTTCATAGTCATGTTTCATGGAAATGGACAAGCAATTATGCATCAGATAAATGAAAGCATGGAAAGACAATTACACTTAACTTGATAGCATGCAATGAAATGTAAAGATGAAGAAGTCAAGATGATCATTAGCATATCCAATCTAAATCACTTAGTCTTACACACATGCAAGTAGGTCATAAGGACTTGTGAAATAGAAGGTCAAGAAACGTTGTGATTAGGCGGGAGTTTTCTAGGCTTTGTGATGCTAATCCGGGAAAGGAACTAAACAACCACAACTTCAAATTTTCTTATCAACTTCCCTCAAGTGTATGTTTTTCTTCATTTTCTTTTCTTTCTTTTATTTTTGAGACAGTGGCATTGGTGTGCAAAAGCCGAAACCTTGGTGATTAGCCATTCTCGGGTTTTTTCTATTTTTTCGAGATGCATCCACACCGGGCACACATACCAAAGCTCGTTAGAACTATCGGTTTATTTGACTTTGGCAAGGCACCAACACCCGATTATGTGAAGTGTACCGAGTTACTTGTCATTTAAACCAACGTCCCCAAACCTATATTTTTGTCTACACTTTCACAACAAATTCAGCATTCTATTCATGGCATTCTTTCATCAACACCTTCACCCCACACTTGCTTTTCACACACATCAACACACTAGCATGCTCCTATTCCCGGATGGGTCAAAAGAGGTCAATTTATATCAATTGAGGTGCTCAAACAACGTGATCAAGACGAGAAGTAGAGAAAGATGAATTGCCTCATTCATTCCTAGATGATGTGCAAGAACTAGCATGCGATTTCGATTTTCAATACTCAATTCAATCAAGGCAAACATTCATGATCACAAATCATTCATGGTTTCAAGAGAAGTACTTCAAGTCCACATATGCATCATCTACTCAACACATAAGGCTATCCATAGCCAATCCACAAGACAAGGTTCATCATTAGGGTCATATCCAAGCCTTAGAAGCACTAAAATTTTTAAAATTTTCTGAATTTTTTGGATTTTTCGAAATATGTATGTTCAATGCAAGACATAATGAAACATGTGACAAAATTAAACTATCCTAGATGCTAATCATGCAAGTGATTATGAAAACCCCACCCCATACTTAGAAACACATTGTCCCCAATGTGGAAGCTAAATAAAGAAGTGAAAGAGAGTCCTCACAATGTAAAATTGGTGATGCTTTGGTATTTCGGGTCACATTGAATGATGATGGTGGATGATCGATCAAGGATGGTAGAGAGCTCTTGATGTTCATTATGGTGTCGGAACCCGCGCTTGGCACCGCAAGCCGTCCAAGTTCCACGTCCGCTCCACCCATGCTTGATTGGAGATCATCACTTTCCCTTGTACAGAGGAAAAATCGCCCCATAGTCCAGGAAAATCGGCCGATTTATTGATGAACATGCCGATTTTTCTGGGTGCTTTCCTCTTCGTCCATGTGCTTGGATCTTGTTCCTTCAACTGGTCCATGAGGCTTTCACATGACCTCCAACATCCCATAACTCATGATAATCAACAAGATCTAGCACCCAAAAACACAAAAGAAAAACAAAGCACACCAAGAGTGAGATTAAACAAAAGCAAGAAAAACACAAGGAAAAATATATACCAATGGGTTGCCTCCCATTAAGCGCTTCTTTAAGGTCATTAGCTTGACCAAATTCAGGAGCGTTTCAATCAAGGTGAAGCGGGGCAATCACTTCCACCGGGGCTTCCGGGATGTACTTCTTCAATCGATGCCCATTCACTTTGAAATCACCACAATGATCTCCTCCTATCTCCACCGCTCCATGAGGAAAAACTTTCTTCACCACATATGGCCCGGTCCATCTTGATTTGAGCTTTCCGGGGAAGAGCCGCAGCCTCGAGTTGAAGAGAAGGACAAGGTCGCCTTCACTCAACTCCTTCGGGATGAGGCGCTTGTCATGCCACCGTTTAGTCCTCTCCTTGTAGATCCGAGCATTCTCATATGCATCCAACCGGATCTCCTCAAGGGCGTTCATGTCTAGCAACCGCTTTTCTCCGGCCTCCTTGAGATCAAAATTTAGCCACTTTATAGCCCAATATGCTCGATGCTCCATCTCTACCGGAAGGTGGCAAGACTTTCCATAGACCAACTTGTAAGGAGTGGTGCCAATTGGTGTTTTGAAGGCGGTCCTATATGCCCACAAGGCATCATCGAGCTTCATAGCCCAATCTTTTCTCGTCCTTGATACCGTCTTCTCAAGAATGGCCTTGATCTCCCGGTTGGAGATCTCCACTTGGCCACTAGTTTGGGGATGGTAAGGTGTTGCCACCTTATGAGTCACCCCATACTTGGCCAAAAGTGCTCCAAAATTCCTATTGGTGAAGTGCTTCCCTCCATCGCTTATGATCACCCTAGGTGTTCCAAACCTAGGAAAGATCACTCGGTTGAAGAACCGCACCACTACCTTGGCGTCATTTGTAGGAGAGGCGATTGCCTCCACCCATCTCGAAACATAGTCAACCGCCAATAGGATGTAGAGGTTGCCACATGAAGAAGGGAATGGCCCCATGAAGTCCACACCCCACACATCAAATATCTCTACCTCTTGGATGTTGTTCAAGGGCATTTCATTCCTCCTTGAGATGTTGCCCGTCCTTTGGCAAGCATCACAAGCTACCACAAAGCCTTGCACGTCCTTGAACAAACTTGGCCAAAAGAAGCCCGATTGTAGCACTTTCGCACATGTCTTGTGTGCACTAGCATGCCCTCCACATGGCAAGGAATGACAATGGCGAATCACACTCTCCACCTCATCCTCCGGTATGCATCTTCTAAACATCCCATCCGGCCCTCTTTTGAACAAAAGTGGCTCGCTCCAATAGTAATGCCTCACATCTTTGAAGAACTTCTTCCTTTGGGCATATGTCAAACCGGGAGGCACTTCCTCACACACTAGGTAGTTCACAATGTCGGCAAACCATGGCTCGCTTCCTCTAGACACTTGGAACAAGCACTCCTCCACCATTTGCAATTGCTCATCCCGGAATGAGTCATCAATCGGGATGTTCTCTCTTTCAAGCTCCAATGGTGGGAGTCTACTAAGGTGATCCGCCACGGAGTTCTCGGATCCCTTCTTGTCCCGGATCTCCAAATCAAACTCTTGAAGAAGAAGGATCCATCGAATCAATCTAGGCTTTGCATCCTTCTTGGTAAGGAGATAACGGATCGCAGCATGATCCGTATACACTATGACTTTCGCTCCAACGAGGTATGACCGAAACTTCTCAAAGGCATACACTACCGCTAGCAACTCTTTCTCGGTTGTGGCATAGTTAAGTTGGGCATCATCTAGCGTCTTGCTAGCATAATAAATAGCATGAGTTTTCCCATCTTTCCTTTGCCCCAAAACAGCCCCAACGGCTACATCGCTTGCATCACACATGATCTCAAACGGTAAACTCCAATCCGGAGGTTGCATGATGGGTGCGGAGATCAAGGCGTTCTTCAACCTACAAAAAGCTTCAAGGCAATCTTTGGAGAAGACAAAATCAACATCCTTCATTAGTAGGTTAGTGAGAGGCTTAGAAATTTTAGAGAAATCTTGAATGAACCTCCGGTAAAAACCGGCATGCCCTAAAAAGCTCCTTACCCCCTTCACCGAGGTAGGTGGCGGCAACTTCTCTATCGTTTCAATTTTCGCTCTATCAACCTCAATGCCACGGTTAGACACCAAGTGTCCTAACACAATACCTTCACTTACCATGAAGTGGCATTTTTCCCAATTTAAGACAAGATTTGTCTCCTCACATCTTTGTAATACTAAGGACAAGTTAGCCAAGCAATCATCGAAAGAAGAACCATAAACAGAGAAATCATCCATAAACACTTCCATGATATTCTCTATGTATTCCGAAAAGATAGCCATCATACACCTTTGGAAGGTGGCGGGTGCATTACACAACCCAAATGGCATTCTCCTATATGCAAAAGTACCCCATGGACATGTAAAGGTTGTTTTCTCTTGATCATCGGGGTGGATAGGGATTTGGAAGAATCCACTATAGCCATCTAGGTAGCAAAAATGAGAATGTTGAGCTAACCTCTCTAGCATTTGGTCAATGAAGGGGAGAGGGAAGTGATCTTTCCTAGAGGCCATGTTCAACTTCCTATAATCAATGCACATCCTCCATCCCGTAACCGTTCTAGTGGGAATTAGTTCATTGTTCTCATTGGTTACTACGGTCATCCCACCCTTCTTAGGTACTACATGAACGGGACTAACCCACTTACTATCCGAGATAGGGTAGATAATTCCCGCATCTAGCAACTTAATGATTTCCTTCTTAACTACCTCTTTCATTATAGGATTTAACCTTCTTTGATGTTCAATAGAGGGTTTATGATTATCTTCCATCATTATCCTATGCATGCACAAAGATGGTTTGATGCCAACAAGATCATCAATGGTGTATCCTATTGCCTTTCTATGCAGTTTCAATTCATTCAACAATCTATTAAGCTCATCATCATTCAAGGATGCATTCACAATCACCGGATAAGTAGAATTTGAACCAAGGAAAGCATACTTTAAATGAGAAGGAAGAGGTTTAAGATCAAGTTGAGGAGGACCTTTTTCGGTTGGAGACGATCCATACAATGTAGGTTGAGATGATTGCAAAGCCATGGAAGCCTCCTTGAAGTCCCTTGATGATTGCTCATACTCAAGTGGTTGATGCTGAAAAGACTCAGGAAAATCGACCCAGGAAGAAAAATCGGTCGATTTTTCTGAAGGGGGGTCGATCTGAGTTTCTGTTTTGGCAAAACTTGCTGAAATTTCAGCATAAGTACAAAAATCGGCCGATTTTTGGCAGGCAGTCCGATTTTTCTGCCAGTTTCTCCCTTCTTCTAGCACTTCAAATCCCACACTTGGTAGCTCGTCCAATGCATTCAAGCCCTTGATTACTTCATTGCTACTCTCCTCAACTCCTTCTTCCATCAAGCTTGAGCTAAGAACCCTCTCAAGTGGATCCTTGAGCAAGATTGAGCTCACAACCTCCCTAGATTCCTCTTCTTCAACTATGTTGAATACATCCTCATCAAGGGTTGGCCCTTTCATCATTGTGGATAGCTTAAACTTGATGTTCTCTTCTCCAATGTTGAAAGAGAGAGTTCCATTCTTGCAATCCACTAGACATCCGGAAGTAGCTAGGAAAGGTCTCCCCAAGATGATAGGAACCGGATAGTCCGCCGGGATGTCTAAAACAACGAAGTCTATGGGCACATAGAACTTCCCTAATTGCACCGGGATGTCTTCCAAGATCCCAACCGGATGAGTGATTGAGCGGTCCGCCATGTAAAGAGTCATCTTGACCGGCTTTGGCTCTCCTAGCCCAACCTTGTTGCAAAGTGCAAGCGGGATGATGCTCACACTTGCCCCAAGATCACATAGGGCATCATACTTCACTTCTCCTACTCCGATTGGCACACAAAAGGATCCCGGATCCCTTAGCTTAGGAGGCATCTCCTCCTTCATCGTTTGAATCAACTCCGAGGATCTCTTAGTCATCCTTATCTCCCCATACTCCTCCAACTTCCTTTTGTTGGAGAGTATTTCCTTCAAGAACTTGCCATATGCCGGCATCCCTAAAATAGCATCCATGAACGGAATGTTAATATGCAATTTAGACATTAGTTCAAGGAACTTAGCAAAGTGATTGTCCAAGCGAGCTCTTGCTCGTGATTGAGGGAACGGTAGTGGTGGCTTGTATGGAGGCGGTGCCACACATCTTGGCTCTACATCCTTGCTCTTGCCTCCATCTCCTTGCGAAGTCTCTTCTTCATTCACCACTTGCTTCCCTTTAGCATTCTCCTTAGGCAAAGGATCTTTCATGCTTAACCCACTTCTTGTTGTGATGGCCAACACTTGTCCCTTTGGGTTTTCTTCGGTCCTTCCGGGAAGCTTCCCCGGATCTCTATGTGCTTCACCCGCCTTTTGGAACACTTGTGCTTCCAACACTTTTTGAGCCTTGGAAATGGAAGTTACCGTGCTCTCAAGACCGCTCAACCTTCCTAGCAATTGCTCAAACATCATTTCCGTTCTATCCTTTGGCGGTTGAGTGAATCCGGGTGGAGGTTCTTGTGAAGCTCTTGGTGGTGGAGTTGTGCTTGTAGAAGCGGGAGGGTTCAAGGCTCCATCCGGGTTAGAGTAAGAAAACCCGGGATGGTTATGGTTGGGCCGGTAATTGTTGAATTGCCGGTTGTTGTTGAAGTTCCTTGGGCCTTGGTAGTTGTTGTAGTTACCCCTTCCCATATAGTTCACATCCTCCTCTTTGGAAGATAGGTTGGCTTGTGGAGGCACTTGAGGAGTTGCTTGACTCTTCAAAGTTGTAGCACACAACTCCCTCAAGGACTTTAGCTCGTTGTTGATGGCGTCGAGCTTGAAGTTGCTCATGGTGACCTCACTCACCTCATATGCTCCCGCCTTTCTCCCTTCACTCTTCCTATGGGAGTACTTCTCAATCACTAGAGCTTGCTTCTCCACAAACTCCCAAGCATCATCTACATGCTTCTCCATGAAAGTCCCACCGGAAAGGGATTGAAGCTTGAATTGGCTATCTTCATCAAGTCCTTTGAAATAGATCTCCAATAGCTCAATTTTCGGTATGCCATGGTGTGGACAATCTAGGAGAAGGTCTTTGAATCTCTCCCAAGACTTGAACAAACTCTCTCTATCCTTCATCACGAAGGCATTGATCTTCCCTCTTAATTCGGTAGTCTTGGAAGGTGGGAAGAACTTAGTCAAAAACTCGGTTGTCATCTCCTCCCAAGTACCAACTCGCCCTTGTGGAA
Source organism: Fagopyrum homotropicum (assembly GCA_033239125.1). NCBI lineage: Eukaryota > Viridiplantae > Streptophyta > Magnoliopsida > Caryophyllales > Polygonaceae > Fagopyrum > Fagopyrum homotropicum. The sequence continues at coordinate 46,861,557 of BSWB01000001.1, read as the reverse complement.
TAGATTGATACCAAGCTAAGGCCTTGTCCTTAAGAGAGAAGGAGAAAGCCCTTAGCTTATGGTTGTTGCTCTCCAATCTCGGCGGTCTAAGAGTCTCCATCAAAATCTCGTAGTTCATCAAATGTTGGTGAGGAGACTCTCCTTCCATCCCTCCAAATTGGTTATGCCGGATCATTTGTAGAACTTGAGGGCGGAGCTCGTAATCATGGGCTGCGGGATCTCCTAAGTTCACACCCGGGCGGTGTGCTCTTTGTGCCGGATCCATACGTTGCCCCAACGTTTGTGGCTCATCCATAGCAATGGGCACAACCCTAACGTTCACCGCCGGCTGCGGTTGTGGTGGAGGTGGAGGAGGTTGTTGACAGTTAAGCTCCCTTTGCACAAGTGCTTGCCTAATCTCCTCAATCTCCCTCCTAGTTGCCTCTTGCCTCTCATTGGCAAGTCTCCTTTCTTCCTCCAAGAGCTCATCTCTTAGCCTAATTTGCTCTAAGGCTTCATCCAACTCAGCTTGGAGGTTCCTACCGGCCATCTCTTTCTCTTTTCGGATGCTCTTGGATCTAGATCTAAGGGTTTTCTCCGGTTCGGGATCGAATGGAGCTAAATCCTTGCCACGAGATCTTCGCATATACCTAAAGAGTAAGAGATGTCCTGAAAAGCAAAGACACACACCAAAGAGAGATCAAAAGCAACAAGAAAGATCTACACTACCAACAATCACAAATTAGACTCAATCTAGACCTAGTCCCCGGCAACGGCGCCAAAAACTTGTTACGTCTAGGAATAGATGTGATGTGCACGCAATAAGTCTTAAATTTATACTCGTTATAATTATCCTAACTCCTAGCGAACCCGCAATGTACGGGACGTTTGTAGAAAGGTAAGTATTCCGAGGTCGAACACAAAGACTAAGGTGAAATCGAGTCAAGCAATGATCAAAGATAGTGTGAATCTAGACTAAGATAAGATGAGGAATAAAGAAAATGGAAAACACAATGTTTTTGTTGGTTTTTGTGGTGATCAAACAAAGATCACAAGTCAAGCAAGATGATAAACAACTAACAACTCAAGCTAGCAAACGAACAAGCAAACACAAAGCACAAGAATATGATCAAGAGAGAAAAGTAGATTTTAGAGGTCAAGATTTCCGGTTATGGCATTGGATTCAAGGTTCTAAAGATTCTAAGGACTAAGCTGCGGTGTTGGGAAAGAATGTTTCGCTAATGGAAGCAATTACCGGGTAGGTCTCTCACTTCACTAATCCCGCATCAAACTCCTATTACCGGGTAAGTCTCTAGGGGTTAGAGTAAGGAATTCCACACAAACTAGATACTACTTAAGGGTAACCCTCTCCTTACCGGGTAAGTCTCGGAATAGGGAAATCTCAAGCAATAATCCTAGCACACTCAATCCAATAGCGGCTTATGAGGCTCACTACTACCTAGCATTCATCATCTTAGGTATCTAAGATCGGAAATCATCGGGTAGATCTCTTCCCTCACTTAGGTTGGTAGCATTAGGTGATTCTAAGCTAAATTAGGCTTAATAAACACTAGGATTTAAACAACCAAGGACCCCAACATGCAGATTCATCAATTAAAGAGCAACAGAGAAGAAAATCGGGTGGATCATACAAAAAATCGGACGATCTAGGTGAAGAACAGGTCGATTTTTGTCTCTGAAATGGGTTTCGTGCATACAAATCATCCTAAACTAACATATAAGTCCATCCTATCATCACCCAAGCCATAACCATCAATCCATCACTCTAAAATCACAAGAAACTAGCCAATAATATGCATATCAAGATCCGAAATCATCAAACAAGCATATATGGTGTTCATAGATGAGTAATGAAAGATGAGTAAGCAAAATCAATAAATCTCAGCCAAATCCAGGTTGTAGAAAGACTTACAAACTCTAAAATGAAGATTCAAAACGTTCTTAACAATCCTTGCAATTAGTTCTTCAATCCGAGACTACAAAATCACTCAAAATCACTCTTAGAATGGTCTTCTTCTTCTTCCTTCAATCCTTGGGAGCTTTTCTTCTTCTCCAATCTTCTTACCAAATTGATGAGCTGTGTATGAGAGTGTGGGAGAGGAGAGATGCTCAGCAACCACCTGAGGGACCACTTATATTCTCCACCAAGAGCAAGGACGGGCAAGAGATCGTGGGACACGTGGCTTTAAGCTGTCAAAGGCCTAAAAATCGACCCAGAGCAATAAATCAGCCGATTTAGCTGCTTGCTGGTCCGATTTTCTTCAGCAGAAACTTGTTATGCTCGTTTAGCCATGAGTTGATCCATTGCTTGCACCAATGGTGGTCTTTGTGTCCTTTGTTGATCCAATTATGCTCCTCAAAGGCTTTGGATGTGAACCATCATGAGGCTTGGCCCTCAAATGTATCGATTAACGTCGAATAGATCCCCGAATTACCTACAAAACCGATAAAAGGTAGTGTAGACGTCTTTTCTAGAAATGTGCGTGAATTGAGCGAAGACGTCATGAATCAATGCCAAAACGTGCATGAATGAGTGAGGAATCTATCTAAATGATTACCTAAACCTAAGTCATAAATCGTGTTATCAAAATACCCCATACTTAAGGTTTGCTCGTCCCCGAACAAATTCTCAACTATAGACTAAGAGATGACATGATTTATGTATGCAGAAAAAAAAATGTCAAAATCTTTTGGAGTTGTGCTTCTAATATTGGATCACCTTCATAGTCATGTTTCATGGAAATGGACAAGCAATTATGCATCAGATAAATGAAAGCATGGAAAGACAATTACACTTAACTTGATAGCATGCAATGAAATGTAAAGATGAAGAAGTCAAGATGATCATTAGCATATCCAATCTAAATCACTTAGTCTTACACACATGCAAGTAGGTCATAAGGACTTGTGAAATAGAAGGTCAAGAAACGTTGTGATTAGGCGGGAGTTTTCTAGGCTTTGTGATGCTAATCCGGGAAAGGAACTAAACAACCACAACTTCAAATTTTCTTATCAACTTCCCTCAAGTGTATGTTTTTCTTCATTTTCTTTTCTTTCTTTTATTTTTGAGACAGTGGCATTGGTGTGCAAAAGCCGAAACCTTGGTGATTAGCCATTCTCGGGTTTTTTCTATTTTTTCGAGATGCATCCACACCGGGCACACATACCAAAGCTCGTTAGAACTATCGGTTTATTTGACTTTGGCAAGGCACCAACACCCGATTATGTGAAGTGTACCGAGTTACTTGTCATTTAAACCAACGTCCCCAAACCTATATTTTTGTCTACACTTTCACAACAAATTCAGCATTCTATTCATGGCATTCTTTCATCAACACCTTCACCCCACACTTGCTTTTCACACACATCAACACACTAGCATGCTCCTATTCCCGGATGGGTCAAAAGAGGTCAATTTATATCAATTGAGGTGCTCAAACAACGTGATCAAGACGAGAAGTAGAGAAAGATGAATTGCCTCATTCATTCCTAGATGATGTGCAAGAACTAGCATGCGATTTCGATTTTCAATACTCAATTCAATCAAGGCAAACATTCATGATCACAAATCATTCATGGTTTCAAGAGAAGTACTTCAAGTCCACATATGCATCATCTACTCAACACATAAGGCTATCCATAGCCAATCCACAAGACAAGGTTCATCATTAGGGTCATATCCAAGCCTTAGAAGCACTAAAATTTTTAAAATTTTCTGAATTTTTTGGATTTTTCGAAATATGTATGTTCAATGCAAGACATAATGAAACATGTGACAAAATTAAACTATCCTAGATGCTAATCATGCAAGTGATTATGAAAACCCCACCCCATACTTAGAAACACATTGTCCCCAATGTGGAAGCTAAATAAAGAAGTGAAAGAGAGTCCTCACAATGTAAAATTGGTGATGCTTTGGTATTTCGGGTCACATTGAATGATGATGGTGGATGATCGATCAAGGATGGTAGAGAGCTCTTGATGTTCATTATGGTGTCGGAACCCGCGCTTGGCACCGCAAGCCGTCCAAGTTCCACGTCCGCTCCACCCATGCTTGATTGGAGATCATCACTTTCCCTTGTACAGAGGAAAAATCGCCCCATAGTCCAGGAAAATCGGCCGATTTATTGATGAACATGCCGATTTTTCTGGGTGCTTTCCTCTTCGTCCATGTGCTTGGATCTTGTTCCTTCAACTGGTCCATGAGGCTTTCACATGACCTCCAACATCCCATAACTCATGATAATCAACAAGATCTAGCACCCAAAAACACAAAAGAAAAACAAAGCACACCAAGAGTGAGATTAAACAAAAGCAAGAAAAACACAAGGAAAAATATATACCAATGGGTTGCCTCCCATTAAGCGCTTCTTTAAGGTCATTAGCTTGACCAAATTCAGGAGCGTTTCAATCAAGGTGAAGCGGGGCAATCACTTCCACCGGGGCTTCCGGGATGTACTTCTTCAATCGATGCCCATTCACTTTGAAATCACCACAATGATCTCCTCCTATCTCCACCGCTCCATGAGGAAAAACTTTCTTCACCACATATGGCCCGGTCCATCTTGATTTGAGCTTTCCGGGGAAGAGCCGCAGCCTCGAGTTGAAGAGAAGGACAAGGTCGCCTTCACTCAACTCCTTCGGGATGAGGCGCTTGTCATGCCACCGTTTAGTCCTCTCCTTGTAGATCCGAGCATTCTCATATGCATCCAACCGGATCTCCTCAAGGGCGTTCATGTCTAGCAACCGCTTTTCTCCGGCCTCCTTGAGATCAAAATTTAGCCACTTTATAGCCCAATATGCTCGATGCTCCATCTCTACCGGAAGGTGGCAAGACTTTCCATAGACCAACTTGTAAGGAGTGGTGCCAATTGGTGTTTTGAAGGCGGTCCTATATGCCCACAAGGCATCATCGAGCTTCATAGCCCAATCTTTTCTCGTCCTTGATACCGTCTTCTCAAGAATGGCCTTGATCTCCCGGTTGGAGATCTCCACTTGGCCACTAGTTTGGGGATGGTAAGGTGTTGCCACCTTATGAGTCACCCCATACTTGGCCAAAAGTGCTCCAAAATTCCTATTGGTGAAGTGCTTCCCTCCATCGCTTATGATCACCCTAGGTGTTCCAAACCTAGGAAAGATCACTCGGTTGAAGAACCGCACCACTACCTTGGCGTCATTTGTAGGAGAGGCGATTGCCTCCACCCATCTCGAAACATAGTCAACCGCCAATAGGATGTAGAGGTTGCCACATGAAGAAGGGAATGGCCCCATGAAGTCCACACCCCACACATCAAATATCTCTACCTCTTGGATGTTGTTCAAGGGCATTTCATTCCTCCTTGAGATGTTGCCCGTCCTTTGGCAAGCATCACAAGCTACCACAAAGCCTTGCACGTCCTTGAACAAACTTGGCCAAAAGAAGCCCGATTGTAGCACTTTCGCACATGTCTTGTGTGCACTAGCATGCCCTCCACATGGCAAGGAATGACAATGGCGAATCACACTCTCCACCTCATCCTCCGGTATGCATCTTCTAAACATCCCATCCGGCCCTCTTTTGAACAAAAGTGGCTCGCTCCAATAGTAATGCCTCACATCTTTGAAGAACTTCTTCCTTTGGGCATATGTCAAACCGGGAGGCACTTCCTCACACACTAGGTAGTTCACAATGTCGGCAAACCATGGCTCGCTTCCTCTAGACACTTGGAACAAGCACTCCTCCACCATTTGCAATTGCTCATCCCGGAATGAGTCATCAATCGGGATGTTCTCTCTTTCAAGCTCCAATGGTGGGAGTCTACTAAGGTGATCCGCCACGGAGTTCTCGGATCCCTTCTTGTCCCGGATCTCCAAATCAAACTCTTGAAGAAGAAGGATCCATCGAATCAATCTAGGCTTTGCATCCTTCTTGGTAAGGAGATAACGGATCGCAGCATGATCCGTATACACTATGACTTTCGCTCCAACGAGGTATGACCGAAACTTCTCAAAGGCATACACTACCGCTAGCAACTCTTTCTCGGTTGTGGCATAGTTAAGTTGGGCATCATCTAGCGTCTTGCTAGCATAATAAATAGCATGAGTTTTCCCATCTTTCCTTTGCCCCAAAACAGCCCCAACGGCTACATCGCTTGCATCACACATGATCTCAAACGGTAAACTCCAATCCGGAGGTTGCATGATGGGTGCGGAGATCAAGGCGTTCTTCAACCTACAAAAAGCTTCAAGGCAATCTTTGGAGAAGACAAAATCAACATCCTTCATTAGTAGGTTAGTGAGAGGCTTAGAAATTTTAGAGAAATCTTGAATGAACCTCCGGTAAAAACCGGCATGCCCTAAAAAGCTCCTTACCCCCTTCACCGAGGTAGGTGGCGGCAACTTCTCTATCGTTTCAATTTTCGCTCTATCAACCTCAATGCCACGGTTAGACACCAAGTGTCCTAACACAATACCTTCACTTACCATGAAGTGGCATTTTTCCCAATTTAAGACAAGATTTGTCTCCTCACATCTTTGTAATACTAAGGACAAGTTAGCCAAGCAATCATCGAAAGAAGAACCATAAACAGAGAAATCATCCATAAACACTTCCATGATATTCTCTATGTATTCCGAAAAGATAGCCATCATACACCTTTGGAAGGTGGCGGGTGCATTACACAACCCAAATGGCATTCTCCTATATGCAAAAGTACCCCATGGACATGTAAAGGTTGTTTTCTCTTGATCATCGGGGTGGATAGGGATTTGGAAGAATCCACTATAGCCATCTAGGTAGCAAAAATGAGAATGTTGAGCTAACCTCTCTAGCATTTGGTCAATGAAGGGGAGAGGGAAGTGATCTTTCCTAGAGGCCATGTTCAACTTCCTATAATCAATGCACATCCTCCATCCCGTAACCGTTCTAGTGGGAATTAGTTCATTGTTCTCATTGGTTACTACGGTCATCCCACCCTTCTTAGGTACTACATGAACGGGACTAACCCACTTACTATCCGAGATAGGGTAGATAATTCCCGCATCTAGCAACTTAATGATTTCCTTCTTAACTACCTCTTTCATTATAGGATTTAACCTTCTTTGATGTTCAATAGAGGGTTTATGATTATCTTCCATCATTATCCTATGCATGCACAAAGATGGTTTGATGCCAACAAGATCATCAATGGTGTATCCTATTGCCTTTCTATGCAGTTTCAATTCATTCAACAATCTATTAAGCTCATCATCATTCAAGGATGCATTCACAATCACCGGATAAGTAGAATTTGAACCAAGGAAAGCATACTTTAAATGAGAAGGAAGAGGTTTAAGATCAAGTTGAGGAGGACCTTTTTCGGTTGGAGACGATCCATACAATGTAGGTTGAGATGATTGCAAAGCCATGGAAGCCTCCTTGAAGTCCCTTGATGATTGCTCATACTCAAGTGGTTGATGCTGAAAAGACTCAGGAAAATCGACCCAGGAAGAAAAATCGGTCGATTTTTCTGAAGGGGGGTCGATCTGAGTTTCTGTTTTGGCAAAACTTGCTGAAATTTCAGCATAAGTACAAAAATCGGCCGATTTTTGGCAGGCAGTCCGATTTTTCTGCCAGTTTCTCCCTTCTTCTAGCACTTCAAATCCCACACTTGGTAGCTCGTCCAATGCATTCAAGCCCTTGATTACTTCATTGCTACTCTCCTCAACTCCTTCTTCCATCAAGCTTGAGCTAAGAACCCTCTCAAGTGGATCCTTGAGCAAGATTGAGCTCACAACCTCCCTAGATTCCTCTTCTTCAACTATGTTGAATACATCCTCATCAAGGGTTGGCCCTTTCATCATTGTGGATAGCTTAAACTTGATGTTCTCTTCTCCAATGTTGAAAGAGAGAGTTCCATTCTTGCAATCCACTAGACATCCGGAAGTAGCTAGGAAAGGTCTCCCCAAGATGATAGGAACCGGATAGTCCGCCGGGATGTCTAAAACAACGAAGTCTATGGGCACATAGAACTTCCCTAATTGCACCGGGATGTCTTCCAAGATCCCAACCGGATGAGTGATTGAGCGGTCCGCCATGTAAAGAGTCATCTTGACCGGCTTTGGCTCTCCTAGCCCAACCTTGTTGCAAAGTGCAAGCGGGATGATGCTCACACTTGCCCCAAGATCACATAGGGCATCATACTTCACTTCTCCTACTCCGATTGGCACACAAAAGGATCCCGGATCCCTTAGCTTAGGAGGCATCTCCTCCTTCATCGTTTGAATCAACTCCGAGGATCTCTTAGTCATCCTTATCTCCCCATACTCCTCCAACTTCCTTTTGTTGGAGAGTATTTCCTTCAAGAACTTGCCATATGCCGGCATCCCTAAAATAGCATCCATGAACGGAATGTTAATATGCAATTTAGACATTAGTTCAAGGAACTTAGCAAAGTGATTGTCCAAGCGAGCTCTTGCTCGTGATTGAGGGAACGGTAGTGGTGGCTTGTATGGAGGCGGTGCCACACATCTTGGCTCTACATCCTTGCTCTTGCCTCCATCTCCTTGCGAAGTCTCTTCTTCATTCACCACTTGCTTCCCTTTAGCATTCTCCTTAGGCAAAGGATCTTTCATGCTTAACCCACTTCTTGTTGTGATGGCCAACACTTGTCCCTTTGGGTTTTCTTCGGTCCTTCCGGGAAGCTTCCCCGGATCTCTATGTGCTTCACCCGCCTTTTGGAACACTTGTGCTTCCAACACTTTTTGAGCCTTGGAAATGGAAGTTACCGTGCTCTCAAGACCGCTCAACCTTCCTAGCAATTGCTCAAACATCATTTCCGTTCTATCCTTTGGCGGTTGAGTGAATCCGGGTGGAGGTTCTTGTGAAGCTCTTGGTGGTGGAGTTGTGCTTGTAGAAGCGGGAGGGTTCAAGGCTCCATCCGGGTTAGAGTAAGAAAACCCGGGATGGTTATGGTTGGGCCGGTAATTGTTGAATTGCCGGTTGTTGTTGAAGTTCCTTGGGCCTTGGTAGTTGTTGTAGTTACCCCTTCCCATATAGTTCACATCCTCCTCTTTGGAAGATAGGTTGGCTTGTGGAGGCACTTGAGGAGTTGCTTGACTCTTCAAAGTTGTAGCACACAACTCCCTCAAGGACTTTAGCTCGTTGTTGATGGCGTCGAGCTTGAAGTTGCTCATGGTGACCTCACTCACCTCATATGCTCCCGCCTTTCTCCCTTCACTCTTCCTATGGGAGTACTTCTCAATCACTAGAGCTTGCTTCTCCACAAACTCCCAAGCATCATCTACATGCTTCTCCATGAAAGTCCCACCGGAAAGGGATTGAAGCTTGAATTGGCTATCTTCATCAAGTCCTTTGAAATAGATCTCCAATAGCTCAATTTTCGGTATGCCATGGTGTGGACAATCTAGGAGAAGGTCTTTGAATCTCTCCCAAGACTTGAACAAACTCTCTCTATCCTTCATCACGAAGGCATTGATCTTCCCTCTTAATTCGGTAGTCTTGGAAGGTGGGAAGAACTTAGTCAAAAACTCGGTTGTCATCTCCTCCCAAGTACCAACTCGCCCTTGTGGAATAGATTGATACCAAGCTAAGGCCTTGTCCTTAAGAGAGAAGGAGAAAGCCCTTAGCTTATGGTTGTTGCTCTCCAATCTCGGCGGTCTAAGAGTCTCCATCAAAATCTCGTAGTTCATCAAATGTTGGTGAGGAGACTCTCCTTCCATCCCTCCAAATTGGTTATGCCGGATCATTTGTAGAACTTGAGGGCGGAGCTCGTAATCATGGGCTGCGGGATCTCCTAAGTTCACACCCGGGCGGTGTGCTCTTTGTGCCGGATCCATACGTTGCCCCAACGTTTGTGGCTCATCCATAGCAATGGGCACAACCCTAACGTTCACCGCCGGCTGCGGTTGTGGTGGAGGTGGAGGAGGTTGTTGACAGTTAAGCTCCCTTTGCACAAGTGCTTGCCTAATCTCCTCAATCTCCCTCCTAGTTGCCTCTTGCCTCTCATTGGCAAGTCTCCTTTCTTCCTCCAAGAGCTCATCTCTTAGCCTAATTTGCTCTAAGGCTTCATCCAACTCAGCTTGGAGGTTCCTACCGGCCATCTCTTTCTCTTTTCGAATGCTCTTGGATCTAGATCTAAGGGTTTTCTCCGGTTCGGGATCGAATGGAGCTAAATCCTTGCCACGAGATCTTCGCATATACCTAAAGAGTAAGAGATGTCCTGAAAAGCAAAGACACACACCAAAGAGAGATCAAAAGCAACAAGAAAGATCTACACTACCAACAATCACAAATTAGACTCAATCTAGACCTAGTCCCCGGCAACGGCGCCAAAAACTTGTTACGTCTAGGAATAGATGTGATGTGCACGCAATAAGTCTTAAATTTATACTCGTTATAATTATCCTAACTCCTAGCGAACCCGCAATGTACGGGACGTTTGTAGAAAGGTAAGTATTCCGAGGTCGAACACAAAGACTAAGGTGAAATCGAGTCAAGCAATGATCAAAGATAGTGTGAATCTAGACTAAGATAAGATGAGGAATAAAGAAAATGGAAAACACAATGTTTTTGTTGGTTTTTGTGGTGATCAAACAAAGATCACAAGTCAAGCAAGATGATAAACAACTAACAACTCAAGCTAGCAAACGAACAAGCAAACACAAAGCACAAGAATATGATCAAGAGAGAAAAGTAGATTTTAGAGGTCAAGATTTCCGGTTATGGCATTGGATTCAAGGTTCTAAAGATTCTAAGGACTAAGCTGCGGTGTTGGGAAAGAATGTTTCGCTAATGGAAGCAATTACCGGGTAGGTCTCTCACTTCACTAATCCCGCATCAAACTCCTATTACCGGGTAAGTCTCTAGGGGTTAGAGTAAGGAATTCCACACAAACTAGATACTACTTAAGGGTAACCCTCTCCTTACCGGGTAAGTCTCGGAATAGGGAAATCTCAAGCAATAATCCTAGCACACTCAATCCAATAGCGGCTTATGAGGCTCACTACTACCTAGCATTCATCATCTTAGGTATCTAAGATCGGAAATCATCGGGTAGATCTCTTCCCTCACTTAGGTTGGTAGCATTAGGTGATTCTAAGCTAAATTAGGCTTAATAAACACTAGGATTTAAACAACCAAGGACCCCAACATGCAGATTCATCAATTAAAGAGCAACAGAGAAGAAAATCGGGTGGATCATACAAAAAATCGGACGATCTAGGTGAAGAACAGGTCGATTTTTGTCTCTGAAATGGGTTTCGTGCATACAAATCATCCTAAACTAACATATAAGTCCATCCTATCATCACCCAAGCCATAACCATCAATCCATCACTCTAAAATCACAAGAAACTAGCCAATAATATGCATATCAAGATCCGAAATCATCAAACAAGCATATATGGTGTTCATAGATGAGTAATGAAAGATGAGTAAGCAAAATCAATAAATCTCAGCCAAATCCAGGTTGTAGAAAGACTTACAAACTCTAAAATGAATATTCAAAACGTTCTTAACAATCCTTGCAATTAGTTCTTCAATCCGAGACTACAAAATCACTCAAAATCACTCTTAGAATGGTCTTCTTCTTCTTCCTTCAATCCTTGGGAGCTTTTCTTCTTCTCCAATCTTCTTACCAAATTGATGAGCTGTGTATGAGAGTGTGGGAGAGGAGAGATGCTCAGCAACCACCTGAGGGACCACTTATATTCTCCACCAAGAGCAAGGACGGGCAAGAGATCGTGGGACACGTGGCTTTAAGCTGTCAAAGGCCTAAAAATCGACCCAGAGCAATAAATCGGCCGATTTAGCTGCTTGCTGGTCCGATTTTCTTCAGCAGAAACTTGTTATGCTCGTTTAGCCATGAGTTGATCCATTGCTTGCACCAATGGTGGTCTTTGTGTCCTTTGTTGATCCAATTATGCTCCTCAAAGGCTTTGGATGTGAACCATCATGAGGCTTGGCCCTCAAATGTATCGATTAACGTCCAATAGATCCCCGAATTACCTACAAAACCGATAAAAGGTAGTGTAGACGTCTTTTCTAGAAATGTGCGTGAATTGAGCGAAGACGTCATGAATCAATGCCAAAACGTGCATGAATGAGTGAGGAATCTATCTAAATGATTACCTAAACCTAAGTCATAAATCGTGTTATCAGATTTGTTATAAAAGTGGTCCTTCATGGATTGTTGGAGGCAGTTGGGGTAGTTTGGGAGCAGCTCATCCATTATCCATTTCTCTAACAAATATATTCACAAAAATCAAGAGGTTTTCTAGGAAGGAAAGTGTCAAAGAGAAGAGGAAAGGTTCCATTGAAGAGGAGAGAAGAACACACCATAGCTTTCTTGTATTTCGGATCCTATTTCTAGAGATTTGTAAACCCTTGAAACCTTCTTTTGGAAGGGTTGTAAGTAGTTCTAATTCCATTTTCGGATTTGTTTGTTCTTGAAGTTCATTGTTCATCTCTTTTCTTTCATTACCTTGCAATGGGTGTTTTGATTTCATGTTTGTTTGTTTTGAGTTCCATTATGAATGTTGTAGGCTAAATTGATGTGGTTCTAGGGCAAGGAAAGGAAGGTTATGGCTAGAACTATGATAGGACGGACTTAGATTTACCTTTGGATGATCTTTGTTTATGAACGTAGTTCCTGTTAGAAATCACGGGTAGTTCTTGAAGAACCACGACCGTGGTTTCTGTAGAACAAACCGTGATTTTCCTGGTTCAAAGGACCTTGCCTAAGATCTATGAATTGTTGAAACCCTAAGTGTTTGTTGAGTTTAACCTACCCTAGGATGACTTAGTGTAGTGGCTAAGAGTTAGGAGAGACTTACCCGGTAATCCTTGCCCTTAGAATCCAAAATAGCAAACCTTAGGTAATGGTGAGCCTAATAAGCCGCCATTGGATTAGATGTGCTAGGAATGTTGATTAGGACTTCCCTTTCCAAGACTTACCCGGTAAGGATAGGTTAGATCCCTAATTAACAACCCGGTTTGTGTAGAATTCCTATCTTTAAGATCTTAGAGACTTACCCGGTAATGAGATCTTAGGAGTGGACTAGTTGGATCATGAGACTTACCCGGTAATTGATCCCAAATTAGAAACATTAAATCCCAACACATCATAGTGGGATCCAAAGAATGAATAGATGACTTGAGTTTTATGCCATAACCGGAATTTCCGACCCCTAGAATCCATCTCTCTTTTCCCTTGATCAATATCTTGTTTGATTTGTTTATTTGCGATTTCTGGTTTAGTTTGATTGTTTGCTTTGAATTGTGATCTTCGATTTGATCACCTAAAACCGACAAAGACAATTGAGATTTTCTTCTTTCCTTTATTTCCTTCTTTTCTTTAGACTTAGATCTTTGCTAAACTCAATCACAACTTGAATCAATTTCACCTTAGTCTTTGTGTTCGACCTCGGAATACTTATCTTTCTACATACGTCCCGTACACTGCGGGTGCGCTAGAAGTTAGGATAATTATAACGAGTATAAATTTAAGGCTTATTGCGTGCACACTTTTTAGCGTAACAAGTTTTTGGCGCCGTTGCCGGGGACTAGGTCTAGATTGAGTCTATTTTGTGATTGTTTCTAGTGTAGATCTTTCTTGTTGCTTTTGATCTCTCTTTGGTTGGTGTCTTTGCTTTTCAGGGCATCTACTACTCTTTAGGTGTATGCGAAGGTCTCGTGGCAAGGATTTAGCTCCATTCAATCCCGAACCGGAGAAAACCCTTCGATCTAGATCCAAGAACATCCGAAAAGAGAAAGAGATGGCCGGTAGAAATCTTCAAGCTGAGTTGGATGAAGCCTTAGAGCAAATAAGGCTAAGAGATGAGCTCTTGGAGGAAGAAAGGAGACTTGCCAATGAGAGGCAAGAGGAAACTAGGAGGGAGATTGAAGAGATTAGGCAAGCCCTTGTTCAAGGGGAGCTTAATCGCCGACAACCTCCACCTCCTCCACCACAACCGCAGCCGGCGGCCAATGTTAGGGTTGTTCCCATTGCTATTGAGGAGCCACAAACCCTAGGGAGGCGTATGGATCCGGCACAAAGAGCACACCGACCGGGTGTGAATTTAGGAGATCCCGCAACCCACAACTATGAGCTCCGCCCTCAAGTTCTACAAATGATCCGGCACAATCAATTTGGAGGGATGGAAGGAGAGTCTCCTCACCAATATTTGATGAACTACGAGATTTTGATGGAGACTCTTAGGCCACCAAGATTGGAGAGCAACAACCATAAGCTTAGGGCTTTTTCCTTCTCTCTTAAGGATAAAGCCTTGGCTTGGTATCAATCTATTCCACAAGGGCGAGTTGGTACTTGGGAGGAGATGACAACCGAGTTTTTAACCAAGTTCTTCCCACCTTCCAAGACCACCGAATTAAGAGGGAAGATCAATGCCTTTGTGATGAGGGATAGAGAAAGTTTGTTCAAGTCTTGGGAGAGATTTAAAGACCTTCTCCTAGATTGTCCACACCATGGCATACCGAAGATTGAGCTATTGGAGATCTATTTCAAAGGACTTGATGAAGATAGCCAATTCAAGCTCCAATCTCTTTCCGGTGGAACATTTATGGAGAAACATGTAGATGATGCTTGGGAGTTTGTGGAGAAGCAAGCTCTAGTGATTGAGAAGTACTCTCATAGGAAGAGTGAAGGAAGAAAGGCGGGAGCATATGAGGTGAGTGAAGTCACCATGAGCAATTTCAAGCTTGATGCCATCAACAATGAGTTGAAATCCTTGAGAGAGTTGTGTACTACAACCTTGAAGAGCCAAGCAACTCCTCAAGTGCTTCCACAAGCTAACTTGTCTTCCAAGGAGGAAGATGTGAATTTTATGGGAAGGGGCAACTTCAACAATTACCAAGGCCCAAGGAATTTCAACAACAACTGGCAATTCAACAATTACCGGCCAAACCACAACCATCCTGGATTTTCCTACTCTAACCCGGATGGAGCCTTGAACCCTCCCGCCTCCACAAGCACAACTCCACCACAAAGAGCTTCACAAGAACCTCCACCCGGCTTTACTCAACCTCCAAAGGATAGGACCGAAGTCATGTTTGAACAATTTCTAGGAAGGTTGAATGGACTTGAGAGCACCGTGACTTCAATTTCTAAGGCTCAAAAGGTCTTCGAAGCACAAGTCTTTCAAAAGGCGGGTGAAGCACATAGAGATCCGGGGAAGCTTCCCGGAAGAACCGAAGACAACCCAAGAGGCCAAGTGTTGGCTATCACAACAAGGAGTGGGTTGAGTATGAAGGATCCTTTGCCCAAGGACCAAGCTAAGGGAAAGCAAGTAGTGGTAGAAGAGGGAAGAAGGCAAGAAGATGGAGGCAAAAGCAAAGATGTAGAGCCAACCTATGTGGCACCGCCTCCATACAAGCCACCACTACCGTTCCCACAATGAAGAGCAAGAGCTCGTTTGGACAATCACTTTGGTAAGTTCCTTGAACTAATGTCCAAGTTACATATTAACATTCCGTTCATGGATGCCATCTTAGGAATGCCGGCATATGGGAAGTTTTTGAAAGAAATACTCTCCAACAAAAGGAAGTTGGAAGAGTATGGGGAGATAAGGATAACCAAGAGATCCTCGGAGTTGATCCAAACGATGAAGGAAGAAATGCCTCCCAAGTTAAGGGATCCGGGCTCTTTTTGCGTCCCGATAGGAGTGGGAGATGTGAAGTACGAGGCCCTTTGTGATCTTGGGGCGAGTGTAAGCATCATACCGCTTGCACTTAGCAACAAGGTCGGGCTAGGAGAGCCAAAGCCGGTCAAGATGACCCTCTATATGGCGGACCGTTCTATCACTCATCCGGTTGGGATTCTAGAGGACATTCCGGTGCAATTGGGAGGATTCTATGTACCCATCGACTTTGTAGTGTTGGACATTCCGGCGGATTATCCGGTTCCCATCATCCTAGGAAGACCTTTCCTAGCCACCTCCGGATGTTTGGTGGATTGCAAGAACGGGATTCTCTCCTTCAACATAGGAGAGGAGAACATCAAGTTCAAGCTGTCCACAATGATGAAAGGGCCAACCCTTGATGAAGATATCTTCAACATAGTCGAGCAAGAAGAATCTAGAGAAGTTGTAAGCTCGATCTTGATCAAGGACCCCTTGGAGAAGGTTCTTACCTTGAGTATGATGGAGGAGGACATTGAGGAAGAATGCAATGAAGAAATCAAGGCCTTGAAGGCCTTGGAAGAAGAGCCAAGAGTTGGATTTGAAAGCCACGAAGAGGTTGTGAACAGCTGCAAGTTCCACGGTCGAAATTCAGCTTCCACGGCCGTCAAACTCTCTGGACAACTCCAAGAAGCAAGCTTGGCAAGAACCACGGCCGTGGAAGATGAGCAACCCGTGTTTCCAACCGTGGTTTTTCCTGAATCAGCTCTTGATGATGATCAAGCTTTGAGGAGCCAAGGAGAGTCTTCATTTGCCTTGGATTCATCTCATCCAATCTTATTTGGATCATCTTCAACCGATAAAGGTCCTCCCTCACTTGAACTTAAACCCCTTCCCTCTCATTTAAAGTATGCATTTCTTGGTGATAACTCTACATATCCTGTGATTGTTAATGCATGCTTGAGTGATGATGAACTTACTAAGTTGTTGCATGAACTAAGATTGCATAGGAAGGCCATTGGTTATACTATTGATGATTTGGTTGGCATTAAGCCATCTTTGTGCATGCATAAGATAATGATGGAAGATAACCACAAACCCTCTATTGAACATCAAAGGAGATTGAATCCTATAATGAAAGAGGTGGTCAAAAAGGAAATAATTAAGTTGCTAGATGCGGGAATTATCTACCCTATCTCGGATAGTAAGTGAGTTAGCCCCGTTCATGTAGTGCCTAAGAAGGGTGGAATGACGGTAGTAACTAATGAGAACAATGAACTGATACCAACTAGGACGGTCACGGGATAGAGGATGTGTATAGATTATAGGAAGTTAAACATGGCCTCTAGGAAAGATCACTTCCCTCTCCCCTTCATTGACCAAATGCTAGAAAGGTTAGCTCAACACTCTCATTTTTGCTATTTAGATGGGTATAGTGGATTCTTCCAAATCCCTATCCACCCCGATGACCAAGAGAAAACGACTTTTACATGTCCATGGGTACCTTTGCATATAGGAGAATGCCATTTGGGTTGTGTAATGCACCCGCCACCTTCCAAAGGTGTATGATGGCTATCTTTTCAGAATACATAGAAAATATCATGGAAGTGTTCATGGATGATTTCTCTGTTTATGGTTCTTCTTTCGATGATTGCTTGGCTAACTTGTCATTAGTGTTGCAAAGATGTGAGGAGACAAATCTTGTCTTAAATTGGGAGAAATGCCACTTCATGGTAAGTGAAGGGATTGTGTTAGGGCACTTGGTGTCTAACCGTGGCATTGAGGTTGATAGGGCTAAGATTGAAACAATAGAGAAGTTGCCACCACCTACCTCGGTGAAGGGGGTAAGGAGTTTCTTAGGGCATGCCGGTTTTTACCGGAGGTTCATTCAAGATTTCTCTAAAATTTCTAAGCCTCTCACTAACCTACTAATGAAAGATGTTGATTTTGTCTTTTCCAAAGATTGTCTTGAAGCATTTTGTAGGTTGAAGAACGCCTTGATCTCCACACCTATCATGCAACCTCCGGATTGGAGTCTACCATTTGAGATCATGTGCGATGCAAGCGATGTGGCCGTTGGGGCCGTTTTAGGGCAAAGGAAGGAAGGGCGCACTCACGCTATTTACTATGCTAGCAAGACGCTAGATGATGCCCAACTCAACTATGCAACCACCGAGAAGGAGTTATTGGCGGTGGTGTATGCATTTGAGAAATTCCGCTCATACCTTGTTGGAGCGAAGGTCATAGTTTATACGGATCATGCGGCGATCCGTTATCTACTTACAAAGAAGGATGCCAAACCAAGGTTGATTCGGTGGATCCTTCTTCTTCAAGAGTTTGATTTGGAGATACGAGATAAGAAGGGATCCGAGAACTCCGTGGCGGATCACCTTAGTAGACTCCCACCATTGGAGCTTGGGAAAGACAACATCCCGATAGATGATTCATTCCGGGATGAACAATTGCAAATGGTGGAGGAATGCTTGTTCCAAGTGGCTAGGGGAAGTGAGCCGTGGTACGCCGACATTGTGAACTACTTAGTGTGTGAGGAAGTGCCTCCCGGACTTACATATGCACAAAGGAAGAAGTTCTTCAACGATGTAAGGCATTACTATTGGAGTGAGCCGCTTCTATTCAAGAGAGGCCCGGATGGGGTGCTTAGAAGATGCATACCGGAGGATGAAGTGGAGAGTGTGATCCGGCATTGCCACTCCTTACCATGCGGAGGCCATGCTAGCTCACACAAGACGTGTGCAAAGGTATTGCAATCCGGTTTTTATTGGCCTAACTTGTTTAGAGATGTGCAAGGTTTTGTAGCGGCATGTGATGCTTGCCAAAGGACGGGCAACATCTCAAGGAGGAATGAAATGCCCTTGAATAACATCCAAGAAGTTGAGATTTTTTATGTGTGGGGTGTAGACTTCATGGGACCATTCCCTTCTTCATGTGGCAATCTCTACATCCTATTGGCGGTGGACTATGTGTCAAGATGGGTAGAGGCAATCGCCTCTCCTACGAATGATGCCAAGGTGGTAGTGCGATTCTTCAACCGGGTGATCTTCCCTAGGTTTGGAACACCAAGGGTAATCATTAGTGATGGAGGGAAGCACTTCACGAATAGGAACTTTGGAGCACTTTTGGCTAAGTATGGGGTGACTCATAAGGTGGCAACACCTTACCATCCCCAAACTAGTGGTCAAGTGGAGATCTCCAACCGAGAGATCAAGGCCATCCTCGAAAAGACGGTGTCTAGGACAAGGAAGGATTGGGCTATGAAGCTCGATGACGCACTATGGGCCTATAGAACCGCCTTCAAGACACCAATTGGAACCACCCCCTACAAGTTGGTCTATGGCAAGTCTTGCCATCTTCCGGTGGAAATGGAGCATAGAGCTTATTGGGCCATTAAGTGGCTAAATTTTGACCTCAAGGAAGCGGGGGAAAAGAGGTTGCTTGATATCAATGCCCTTGAGGAGCTCCGGTTGGAAGCTTATGAGAATGCCCGGATCTACAAGGAGAGAACCAAAAGGTGGCATGACAAGAGGATCATTCCAAAGGAGTTGAGTGAAGGAGATCTTGTCCTTCTCTTCAATTCAAGGCTAAGGCTCTTTCCCGGAAAGCTCAAATCAAGATGGACCGGGCCATATGTGGTGAAGAAGATCTTTCCCCATGGAGCTATTGAAATAGGAGGGGAGCATTGTGGAAATTTCAAGGTGAATGAGCATCGCTTGAAGAAGTATATTCCGGGAGCCCCGGTAGACATGATTGCCCCGCTTCACCTCGAATAGACGCTCCCGAGTTTGGTCAAGCTAATGACCTTAAAGAAGCGCTTGGTGGGAGGCAACCCATTGGTAACATTTTTCCCTTTTCATTTTTGCTTAGATTTTTTCTGTTTTTGTGTGCTTTGTGTGTGTTTTGTCTACCTTTGTGTGTGTGCTAGAGCATCAGTGGCATTGGAAGCCTCTCTTGGCAATGAAAATGATGATGATGACACCCTCACCAATTATGGGTGGAGCGGACGCGGAACTTGGACGGCTAGCGGTGCCTAGCGCGGGTTCCGAAGCTTTGGAGGATGCTTAGAGCTCTCTACCATGGTTGAAAGGATCATCCAACATCAATTCACTTGAGAATTCCCAAATACCATAGAAAACAATTTTACATTGTGAGAACCTTCTTTCACTCTCTTTACTTGAATACCACATTGGGGACAATGTGTTTCTAAGTATGGGGTGGGGTTTGCATGATCCTTTGCATGATGAGCATCTAGGATAGGCTAATATTTTGCACATGTCTTGCATTGTACATGTTTAAAACGAAAATCCCATAAAAATCAGAAAAATTTAAAAAAAAAAAAAAAAATTTTTTTTTTTGTGCTTCCTAGGCTTGGATATGATCCTAATGATGAAACTTGTCTTGTGATTGGCTATGAATGACCTTATGTGTTGAATTGATAAATGCATATGTGGACTTGAACTACTTTTCTTAAATTCTATGAATGACTTGTGATCATGATGATTGCCTAGAATGGATTGAGTATTGAAAATCGAAATTACATGATAGTTCTTGCATACCATCTAGGAATGAATGAGGCACTTCATCTTTCTCTACTTCTCATCTTGATCATGATTGCTTAAGCACCTCAATTGATATAAATCGACCTCCTTTAAAACCCATCCGGGAATAGGAGCATGCTAGTGTGTTGAAATGTGTGAAAAGCAAGTGTGGGGTGAAGATGTAATGAAAAGAATGTCGTGAATAAAATGCTGAAATTATTGTGGAAGTGTAGCCAAAATAGGTTTGGGGGCGTTGGTTTAAATGACAAGTAACTCGGTACACTTCACATAATCGGGTGTTGGTGCCTTGCCAAAGTCAAATGAACCAATAGCCCTAACGAGCTTTGGTATGTGTGCCCGGTGTGGATGCACCTCGAAAACTAAGAAAAAGCCCGAGGATGGCTAATCACCAAGGTCTCGGCTTTTGTACACCAATGCCATTGTCTCAAAAATGAGTTAAAGAAAAAGAAAAGAAAGCAAGATAGGGAAAAATATACACTTGGGGGAAGTTGATCGAGGACAAGGATGTGGAGTTAGTTCCATTCCCGGATTAGCATCACATAACCTAGAGAATCCCCCGCCCAATTGCAACGTTTCTTGGCCTTTTATGTCACAAGCCCTTATGACCTACTTGCATGTTTGTAAGACTTAGTTATCTAGATTGGATAGACTCTTGATCTTCTTGACCTCTTCATCTTCACATTTCATGCATGCTTTTGAGTTAAGTACAATTGTCTTTCCATGCCCTTATTGTTTTATAC
Source organism: Fagopyrum homotropicum (assembly GCA_033239125.1). Classification (NCBI taxonomy): domain Eukaryota; kingdom Viridiplantae; phylum Streptophyta; class Magnoliopsida; order Caryophyllales; family Polygonaceae; genus Fagopyrum; species Fagopyrum homotropicum. The sequence goes on along the minus strand of BSWB01000001.1, from coordinate 46,840,628 downwards.
ATAATTGCTTATCCAATTGCCATTGATCATGACTATGAAGGTGATCCAATAGTAGAAGCACAAACCCAAAAAGATTTTACCATTTTTCTGCATATATAAATCATGTCATCTTCTAGTCTATATGTGAGAATTTGCTCGGGGACGAGCAAACCTTAAGTATGGGGTATTTTGATAACACGATTTATAACATAGTTTTAGGTGTACATTTAGATCGAATTCTCGCTCATTCATGCATGATCTAGCATTAGTTCAAGACGTTTTGCAACCAATTCACGTATTTTGTCGAGATAGACGTCTACACGGACTTGTGTGCGTTTTGTAGGTATTTCGGGAAGTTTAGAGCTAAAACGAAGCGTTTAAGGATCGTTCATTTAGATGACACGTCCTCGGACTCATTAGGACACAAGTCAAGGACTAAGAAGGACTCATGGGACCTTGCCAACACAAGCCATGCACCAAACCACAGCTCAATGATCCAAGGCAAAGTTTCTGCATAGAATCACGGTTCTCTGAAGAACCACGGCCGTGGAAATGACCGTGGATTTTGCCAGATTCTCGTGACAGCTGTGCCACGACTCTCATGGCCAGCTCATGAGAGATTTGTTATAAAAGTGGTCCTTCATGGATTGTTGGAGGCAGCTGGGGTAGTTTGGGAGCAGCTCATCCATTATCCATTTCTCTAACAAATATATTCTCAAAAATCAAGAGGTTTTCTAGGAAGGAAAGTGTCAAAGAGAAGAGGAAAGGTTCCATTGAAGAGGAGAGAAGAACACACCATAGCTTTCTTGTATTTCGGATCCTATTTCTAGAGCTTTGTAAACCCTTGAAACCTTCTTTTGGAAGGGTTGTAAGTAGTTCTAATTCCATTTTCGGATTTGTTTGTTCTTGAAGTTCATTGTTCATCTCTTTTCTTTCATTACCTTGCAATGGGTATTTTGATTTCATGTTTGTTTGTTTTGAGTTCCATTATGAATGTTGTAGGCTAAATTGATGTGGTTCTAGGGCAAGGAAAGGAAGGTTATGGCTAGAACTATGATAGGACGGACTTAGATTTACCTTTGGATGATCTTTGTTTATGAACGTAGTTCCTGTTAGAAATCACGGGTAGTTCTTGAAGAACCACGACCGTGGTTTCTGTAGAACTATGATAGGACGGACTTAGATTTACCTTTGGATGATCTTTGTGATTGGCTATGAATGACCTTATGTGTTGAATTGATAAATGCATATGTGGACTTGAACTACTTTTCTTAAATTCTATGAATGACTTGTGATCATGATGATTGCCTAGAATGGATTGAGTATTGAAAATCGAAATTACATGATAGTTCTTGCATACCATCTAGGAATGAATGAGGCACTTCATCTTTCTCTACTTCTCATCTTGATCATGATTGCTTAAGCACCTCAATTGATATAAATCGACCTCCTTTAAAACCCATCCGGGAATAGGAGCATGCTAGTGTGTTGAAATGTGTGAAAAGCAAGTGTGGGGTGAAGATGTAATGAAAAGAATGTCGTGAATAAAATGCTGAAATTATTGTGGAAGTGTAGCCAAAATAGGTTTGGGGGCGTTGGTTTAAATGACAAGTAACTCGGTACACTTCACATAATCGGGTGTTGGTGCCTTGCCAAAGTCAAATGAACCAATAGCCCTAACGAGCTTTGGTATGTGTGCCCGGTGTGGATGCACCTCGAAAACTAAGAAAAAGCCCGAGGATGGCTAATCACCAAGGTCTCGGCTTTTGTACACCAATGCCATTGTCTCAAAAATGAGTTAAAGAAAAAGAAAAGAAAGCAAGATAGGGAAAAATATACACTTGGGGGAAGTTGATCGAGGACAAGGATGTGGAGTTAGTTCCATTCCCGGATTAGCATCACATAACCTAGAGAATCCCCCGCCCAATTGCAACGTTTCTTGGCCTTTTATGTCACAAGCCCTTATGACCTACTTGCATGTTTGTAAGACTTAGTTATCTAGATTGGATAGACTCTTGATCTTCTTGACCTCTTCATCTTCACATTTCATGCATGCTTTTGAGTTAAGTACAATTGTCTTTCCATGCCCTTATTGTTTGATACATAATTGCTTATCCAATTGCCATTGATCATGACTATGAAGGTGATCCAATAGTAGAAGCACAAACCCAAAAAGATTTTACCATTTTTCTGCATATATAAATCATGTCATCTTCTAGTCTATATGTGAGAATTTGCTCGGGGACGAGCAAACCTTAAGTATGGGGTATTTTGATAACACGATTTATAACATAGTTTTAGGTGTACATTTAGATCGAATTCTCGCTCATTCATGCATGATCTAGCATTAGTTCAAGACGTTTTGCAACCAATTCACGTATTTTGTCGAGATAGACGTCTACACGGACTTGTGTGCGTTTTGTAGGTATTTCGGGAAGTTTAGAGCTAAAACGAAGCGTTTAAGGATCGTTCATTTAGATGACACGTCCTCGGACTCATTAGGACACAAGCCAAGGACTAAGAAGGACTCATGGGACCTTGCCAACACAAGCCATGCACCAAACCACAGCTCAATGATCCAAGGCAAAGTTTCTGCATAGAATCACGGTTCTCTGAAGAACCACGGCCGTGGAAATGACCGTGGATTTTGCCAGATTCTCGTGACAGCTGTGCCACGACTCTCATGGCCAGCTCATGAGAGATTTGTTATAAAAGTGGTCCTTCATGGATTGTTGGAGGCAGCTGGGGTAGTTTGGGAGCAGCTCATCCATTATCCATTTCTCTAACAAATATATTCTCAAAAATCAAGAGGTTTTCTAGGAAGGAAAGTGTCAAAGAGAAGAGGAAAGGTTCCATTGAAGAGGAGAGAAGAACACACCATAGCTTTCTTGTATTTCGGATCCTATTTCTAGAGCTTTGTAAACCCTTGAAACCTTCTTTTGGAAGGGTTGTAAGTAGTTCTAATTCCATTTTCGGATTTGTTTGTTCTTGAAGTTCATTGTTCATCTCTTTTCTTTCATTACCTTGCAATGGGTGTTTTGATTTCATGTTTGTTTGTTTTGAGTTCCATTATGAATGTTGTAGGCTAAATTGATGTGGTTCTAGGGCAAGGAAAGGAAGGTTATGGCTAGAACTATGATAGGACGGACTTAGATTTACCTTTGGATGATCTTTGTTTATGAACGTAGTTCCTGTTAGAAATCACGGGTAGTTCTTGAAGAACCACGACCGTGGTTTCTGTAGAACAAACCGTGATTTTCCTGGTTCAAAGGACCTTGCCTAAGATCTATGAATTGTTGAAACCCTAAGTGTTTGTTGAGTTTAACCTACCCTAGGATGACTTAGTGTAGTGGCTAAGAGTTAGGAGAGACTTACCCGGTAATCCTTGCCCTTAGAATCCAAAATAGCAAACCTTAGGTAATGGTGAGCCTAATAAGCCGCCATTGGATTAGATGTGCTAGGAATGTTGATTAGGACTTCCCTTTCCAAGACTTACCCGGTAAGGATAGGTTAGATCCCTAATTAACAACCCGGTTTGTGTAGAATTCCTATCTTTAAGATCTTAGAGACTTACCCGGTAATGAGATCTTAGGAGTGGACTAGTTGGATCATGAGACTTACCCGGTAATTGATCCCAAATTAGAAACATTAAATCCCAACACATCATAGTGGGTTCCAAAGAATGAATAGATGATTTGAGTTTTATGCCATAACCGGAATTTCCGACCCCTAGAATCCATCTCTCTTTTCCCTTGATCAATATCTTGTTTGATTTGTTTATTTGCGATTTCTGGTTTAGTTTGATTGTTTGCTTTGAATTGTGATCTTCGATTTGATCACCTAAAACCGACAAAGACAATTGAGATTTTCTTCTTTCCTTTATTTCCTTCTTTTCTTTAGACTTATATCTTTGCTAAACTCAATCACAACTTGAATCAATTTCACCTTAGTCTTTGTGTTCGACCTCGGAATACTATCCATACTACGAACGTCCCGTACATTGCGGGTGCGCTAGGAGTTAGGAAAAATATAACGAGTATAAATTTAAGGCTTATTGCGTGCACACTTTTTAGCGTAACAAGTTTTTGGCGCCGTTGCCGGGGACTAGGTCTAGATTGAGTCTATTTTGTGATTGTTTCTAGTGTAGATCTTTCTTGTTGCTTTTGATCTCTCTTTGGTTGGTGTCTTTGCTTTTCAGGGCATCTACTACTCTTTAGGTGTATGCGAAGGTCTCGTGGCAAGGATTTAGCTCCATTCGATCCCGAACCGGAGAAAACCCTTCGATCTAGATCCAAGAACATCCGAAAAGAGAAAGAGATGGCTGGTAGAAATCTTCAAGCTGAGTTGGATGAAGCCTTAGAGCAAATAAGGCTAAGAGATGAGCTCTTGGAGGAAGAAAGGAGACTTGCCAATGAGAGGCAAGAGGAAACTAGGAGGGAGATTGAAGAGATTAGGCAAGCCCTTGTTCAAGGGGAGCTTAATCGCCGACAACCTCCACCTCCTCCACCACAACCGCAGCCGGCGGCCAATGTTAGGGTTGTTCCCATTGCTATTGAGGAGCCACAAACCCTAGGGAGGCGTATGGATCCGGCACAAAGAGCACACCGACCGGGTGTGAATTTAGGAGATCCCGCAACCCACAACTATGAGCTCCGCCCTCAAGTTCTACAAATGATCCGGCACAATCAATTTGGAGGGATGGAAGGAGAGTCTCCTCACCAACATTTGATGAACTACGAGATTTTGATGGAGACTCTTAGGCCACCAAGATTGGAGAGCAACAACCATAAGCTTAGGGCTTTTTCCTTCTCTCTTAAGGATAAAGCCTTGGCTTGGTATCAATCTATTCCACAAGGGCGAGTTGGTACTTGGGAGGAGATGACAACCGAGTTTTTAACCAAGTTCTTCCCACCTTCCAAGACCACCGAATTAAGAGGGAAGATCAATGCCTTTGTGATGAGGGATAGAGAAAGTTTGTTCAAGTCTTGGGAGAGATTTAAAGACCTTCTCCTAGATTGTCCACACCATGGCATACCGAAGATTGAGCTATTGGAGATCTATTTCAAAGGACTTGATGAAGATAGCCAATTCAAGCTCCAATCTCTTTCCGGTGGGACATTTATGGAGAAACATGTAGATGATGCTTGGGAGTTTGTGGAGAAGCAAGCTCTAGTGATTGAGAAGTACTCTCATAGGAAGAGTGAAGGAAGAAAGGCGGGAGCATATGAGGTGAGCGAAGTCACCATGAGCAATTTCAAGCTTGACGCCATCAACAATGAGTTGAAATCCTTGAGAGAGTTGTGTACTACAACCTTGAAGAGCCAAGCAACTCCTCAAGTGCTTCCACAAGCTAACTTGTCTTCCAAGGAGGAAGATGTGAATTTTATGGGAAGGGGCAACTTCAACAATTACCAAGGCCCAAGGAATTTCAACAACAACCGGCAATTCAACAATTACCGGCCAAACCACAACCATCCCGGATTTTCCTACTCTAACCCGGATGGAGCCTTGAACCCTCCCGCCTCCACAAGCACAACTCCACCACAAAGAGCTTCACAAGAACCTCCACCCGGCTTTACTCAACCTCCAAAGGATAGGACCGAAGTCATGTTTGAACAATTGCTAGGAAGGTTGAATGGACTTGAGAGCACCGTGACTTCAATTTCTAAGGCTCAAAAGGTCTTGGAAGCACAAGTCTTTCAAAAGGCGGGTGAAGCACATAGAGATCCGGGGAAGCTTCCCGGAAGAACCGAAGACAACCCAAGAGGCCAAGTGTTGGCTATCACAACAAGGAGTGGGTTGAGTATGAAGGATCCTTTGCCCAAGGACCAAGCTAAGGGAAAGCAAGTAGTGGTAGAAGAGGGAAGAAGGCAAGAAGATGGAGGCAAAAGCAAAGATGTAGAGCCAACCTATGTGGCACCGCCTCCATACAAGCCACCACTACCGTTCCCACAATGAAGAGCAAGAGCTCGTTTGGACAATCACTTTGGTAAGTTCCTTGAACTAATGTCCAAGTTACATATTAACATTCCGTTCATGGATGCCATCTTAGGAATGCCGGCATATGGGAAGTTTTTGAAAGAAATACTCTCCAACAAAAGGAAGTTGGAAGAGTATGGGGAGATAAGGATGACCAAGAGATCCTCGGAGTTGATCCAAACGATGAAGGAAGAAATGCCTCCCAAGTTAAGGGATCCGGGCTCTTTTTGCGTCCCGATAGGAGTGGGAGATGTGAAGTACGAGGCCCTTTGTGATCTTGGGGCGAGTGTAAGCATCATACCGCTTGCACTTAGCAACAAGGTCGGGCTAGGAGAGCCAAAGCCGGTCAAGATGACCCTCTATATGGCGGACCGTTCTATCACTCATCCGGTTGGGATTCTAGAGGACATTCCGGTGCAATTGGGAGGATTCTATGTACCCATCGACTTTGTAGTGTTGGACATTCCGGCGGATTATCCGGTTCCCATCATCCTAGGAAGACCTTTCCTAGCCACCTCCGGATGTTTGGTGGATTGCAAGAACGGGATTCTCTCCTTCAACATAGGAGAGGAGAACATCAAGTTCAAGCTGTCCACAATGATGAAAGGGCCAACCCTTGATGAAGATATCTTCAACATAGTCGAGCAAGAAGAATCTAGAGAAGTTGTAAGCTCGATCTTGATCAAGGACCCCTTGGAGAAGGTTCTTACCTTGAGTATGATGGAGGAGGACATTGAGGAAGAATGCAATGAAGAAATCAAGGCCTTGAAGGCCTTGGAAGAAGAGCCAAGAGTTGGATTTGAAAGCCACGAAGAGGTTGTGAACAGCTGCAAGTTCCACGGTCGAAATTCAGGTTCCACGGCCGTCAAACTCTCTGGACAACTCCAAGAAGCAAGCTTGGAGATCCGCTATCACCCCGTATACCACCGATCGTGTTTTATACACCGCTGCAGCCATACTCCAGTTGGGAGATTTGAAGAACCTTTTTGAAGGTTGAAGAAGGAAGATTGTAGCTTTTATAGCTTTTGAAGGGTTTTTGTAAGATTATCTTAGATTCCCTTCCTTGTTGTCTTGCCTTGTTGGATTTCTATCCAAGGAACGCTTTGTTGTGATATTTGATTCAGTTATTGTAATCTTTCCATTAAATTCTTCTTGTTCAAATATTCACTTTCTTCCCATATACTTGATTAATACTTTCATGATGATGAGTGGCTAATCTCTTTGTGTGATTCTAGGGTGATTGGCTGAAGGTTGTGGGAAAAACAATGATAGAATAATCTTAGATTCCAGTAGGACCCTGAAAGTTCGAGTCTTTAACCTTAAACCCTAAGCATCTCGCTCAGTCGATGAACATCTCGGCCGAGGTGGAATTCTTCTGACCGAGGTGACTTATCTGATCCTAAACTGAGAGTTAAGTGTTAGAGTTTGTCAAATCCTATTCTTATTACACCTTTCCTGATTCAATGCAAGCCTAGGATGAGACTTACCCGGTAATTCCTTAGTTTGTTTACCAACGATCATAAGTATAGGTAATAAAGGTTTGTCCTTTATTGGGGTTTGAGTGTGCTTTCATACCATCTTTGTGAGTTAGCCTGAGACTTACCCGGTAAAGGTTGATTCTATTCCCTTAGATGGTGTGCTAGTTTGAGGTTATAGTTCTTTATCTTGATTCCTTGAGACTTACCCGGTAATAGGAGTTACGGTTTAGGATTAGTGAGTAGTGAGACTTACCCGGTGATCTATTCCACTTTAGTAACACCTTCCCCATGCAAAAACCTCAACTTTGTCCGCTTATCTTTAGATCTTGAGTTGGAACCACAACTAGATGCTTTAATCCCTAGAATTGCATATTTCCTTTATTGACTTCTTATTCATCTTTGATTGTTTTAATTACTCTTGTGGTTAGTGATTGCTTAAGCATACCGTAATTGGACTTTGTTTCACTAAGTCCCTGTGATCGACCCCTGGAATTTCTTGCTTTTTACTACGATTGACCCGTACACTGCGGGTTCGCATCCTTGTTTTAAGCTTACGTCTAGGGTATAAATTTAAAGCTTGCACACACCGTTTGGAGCGAACACATCATAACCTTCAAACATTATCAAAATCAATCATAAGAAACTTCAATTTAGATCACCAAGTCATATATCATTCTCTTGATCTTAAGGACTTTCAAACAAGGTCTAGAATGCGGAAAGGGAGGGAAAACTTTAAGGAATGTGGTGCATGAATCCGGGAAAGTGGATAACTACTCTTTTCTTTTCTTTTTTTCTCTTGCGGTTTCCGCAGCACTTTCAACTTAGAGCTTCGCTCTCTTCTTTTCAATTCATTTTTCGACTTTACTTTTGGAGTTATGGATAGAGGTGCACAAAAACCAAAGCCTAGGGATTGGCGGTTCTCATTTTTACGAGATGCCTCAAACCCTTGATGCACATACCATAATCCGCTAGGAATATCGCTCAATCCGACTTTGGCAAGACACAAACACCCGGCTATGTGAATGGTGCCGAGTTACTCATCATCATGATTGACTTCCCCAAACCTATAATTTCTTTCTATTCTTTTGAATGCAAAATATTGCTTCCATGGCCCTCCCACATCAAACATGCCAATTATCAACTCCTCCAAATTCCCGGATAGGTAAAGGAGGTCATTGTATTGAGGAGTTAAATGATCAAAGAAAGAAGAAAGAAAATCGAATTGCCTTAATCATCTCAAAAAGAAGTACAAGAACTTATCATGTGATTTCAACCTTAATTTCTCAATATGATTTAAGTAACATTCATCATATTATGAAACTTGCAAAAGAGGAATAATCAACTCATTCAATTTCTTTTCAATTCACTACTTGTTTAAGCATGCGATTGTCATCAAAACTCAATTCACAAGTAGTGATTATCATAGAAATCATTTCTATCCTTAGAAGCACAAAATTTTCAAAATTTTTCAATTTTTATGGGTTTTTCAAAATCTTTTTCATGCAATGCAATAATGAAACGTGTAGCAATAGAATGAAACATGCAAGGTAATCTCGATAAAGCATACAAAGTGAGTAAGAGTTATTACAAACTATTAGTCACACCCCACCCCATACTTGGAACAAACATTGTCCCTAATGTTCAAAAAGAAAAAGAAGAAAAGAAAGAGAGAAAAAGAACTCACAAAATGGTGGTGGAGCGGCTAAAACGGTCGATCATCAGACGTCATCACTGAGGTGGAGACGGTGGTGGAAACGGGGAGAAGTCGGGATCATAGTGTCGCCCGAACTGCTGGCGGTAAACATCTCTCATCATGTGGTCAAGATCGGTGGCTCGTGCATCCCTAGCATCTGCACGGATCTCCAAAGCTCCGACCCTATCGGAAAGGTCGGTAGCCCACTCTGGCAGCTGCTCGTACCAACCAGGCGGCTGGCTGTACCACGCCGGTGCATCTGAAGGTGCTGGTGCAGGTGGCGGCTGTGCATGCCAGGGCGGTGGAGCTCCCATCCAATCCGGCTGAGTGCTATACCATGAAGGAGGATCCGCCATCCAAGTAGGCCTCTCGCTCACACTAGCACGGCAAGAGGAAGAACCAGATGCTCTAGCAGGGCGGGGAGAGTGTCTAGGAAGGTCAGGAACTGCATCTGGCTGATCCGGGAATGTACCAAAGTCATGATCAGCTCCTCCTCCCTCAAACTCGTCATCCCCTCTCATCTCCTCCTCTACAACTAGTGGTGGTGGAATATAGCGAGGGGCTACTAATCTGTTCGCATGCATGGCAGCGAACGTCTCCTTCCAGTTATGGCGTCCAGCCATAATGGAATACTCAGGAAGCCACTCAATGCCTCTCCCAGTCCTACTCTCCCAAGTCATAGCAGCATACGGTGGACCTCTATGTGTGGGGAAGATGATGCCTCTAGTCATGAGGCTCTGTAGTCCTAGGGGTCTAGCTGCGATGCGGGTGCAAGCTGAGAAGTCTACCCCTAACTGTCTAGCAAGGTGGGTGACCATCCCACCGTATCCAATGTTACCAGATCTCTTGTTCTTTAGCTTGCTCATAGTAGCAGCTAAGAGGGTGGCGCAGTCAGCTGGTCTACCGTACAGCATACAGTAGAGAAGGAAAAGCTCGTATGTCTTGATTTTGTGAGGCGTCTCCGTCCTAGGGAAGAGACACTAAGAAAGCACTCTATGAGCAATCTTCAAGGCTAGGTGATAAATCAACCTAGCCTTGGTATCAGCTGGTTGCCAGCGGTCCTCGCTGGCGTAAATCATAGCAATCTCCTCCCAAAAATCCTTGGCGTACAAGCCACTGGGGAATTGACCATTAAAGGTCTCCTGAAACCCAAAGAAGGCTCCAAACTCTCTAATCGAAAAATCATAGTTTCTCTCCATCAGCCGGAAAGAAACTGTCCTGTCTACGTGGTTGTGCTCGAAGGAAACCACAAACTTCCTAGTGATCTCCTCATAAGCATCTTCCCGAATAGCGGAGAAGATGACTAAACTGGCTCTATCTAGGAGATAAGTGAGGTCTCCTATCACATGTAGAGGCTCTAACTCCTCAAGGAGTAGATACCTAGGTCCTATGACCGCTCTCTTATGGATCCTCTCTAAAGCATCGAGATGATCGTCATGGATAGTAGGGATTTTAGGGCGAGGTGGTGATGGTAATGATGGAGGTGAGGGAGGCTCAGTGGGTGGTGCTCTAGAAGAGGAAGAGGGGTTGCCCTTCCTTTTCTTATCCTTGTTTCTACCAGACACTCTTCTCACAAAATCCATGTTCTGTCGAAAATCACGGTCTGTTCTAGGGTTTCCACGGCCGTGGTTTCTCCAGAAACCGTGGTTCGGCACGTAATTTCTCAAAACTCAACAGAATTTCACCAAACTCAGCAGCAAATAGTCCTAGACTAATTTCCGTCCAATTCCAATCAGTTCTCCTAAAAATTCTATCAAAAACGAAGCCGAATCGACAAAGAGACAGAAAGAACCAAAAACCTAGGTTTTCGGATTTTGGAATCCGAATTATGCCTTCTCCGGTGATTTGCCGCTCGAATTGTTGCTTGGATCTTGTAGGTGATTGGATTTGCTTCAGTTTTGGCCAAAGTATCGTTAAAAACGATTAACGAACGAGGAATTGAGAGGGAAGGAAGGGATTCGGTGATTTAAGGGCGTGATTTTGGGTTTTGTGGTGTGTTTTGTGAAGAAACGTGATTTATATAGTGGCCATAAAAATTTTTGAAAATCACGGTCTGTCGGGGGGTTCCACGGCCGTGGAAATGTACGGAACCGTGGTTTTGGTGATTTTTCTCAGGCTTTTGAAAATTACGGTCACTGTAGTTGTCACGGCCGTGGTTTTGGCCGTGGAACTCTCTGTAATGTCTCAAAGTCCAAGTTTCGTCAATTTTCTTCAAACTTTTCCTTTCCCCTTTCTTTTCCACTGTTCCTACATCCAAAAACACGAACATACCGGAAGGTATCGAAGGCAAAACAAAGCAAAACGTCTAATCTAAACTAATCTATGAATCAAAAATAAAAACGTAAGTGCAATACCTTGGGTTGCCTCCCAAGAAGCGCTTTGTTTAAGGTTCGTAGCTAGACCAAATTCGCACTTATACGAGTGCGGTGGGCGCGAACTCTTCAGCTTGGAGTTCCGGAGTATACTTCTTGAGTCGTTGACCGTTCACCTTAAAGCTTCCGCCCGTTTCACCCCATACTTCAACTGCACCATGGGGAAAAATACGTTTGATTAGAAAAGGTCCGGTCCAACGAGATTTAAGCTTACCTGGAAAGAGACGAAGCCTTGAATTGAAGAGGAGAACTTGATCTCCTTCTTTGAGGTCCTTTAGAATGATATGCTTATCATGCCAACGCTTTGCTCTTTCTTTATAGATCTTGGCATTTTCGTAAGCGTTCAAGCGAAGTTCTTCAAGCTCATTTAGGTTCAAGAGACGCTTCTCTCCCGCTTCCTTCATGCTGAAGTTCAACCACTTGATTGCCCAAAACGCCTTGTGCTCCAACTCTACCGGTAAGTGACAAGACTTCCCATACACAAGGTTGTATGGTGTAGTTCCGATGGGAGTCTTATATGCAGTCCGGTACGCCCACAATGCATGATCTAGCTTCAAGGACCAATCCTTCCTTGTCCTTGAAACCGTCTTCTCTAGGATTCCTTTGATCTCCCGGTTTGAGATCTCCACTTGTCCACTAGTTTGTGGATGATAAGGGGTGGCGATCTTGTAAGTCACCTCATACTTAGCTAAGAGAGCTTCAAAACGCCGGGCAATGAAGTGATAGCCTCCATCACTAATGATGGTCCGTGGTGTCCCAAATCGTGTGAAGATGGTCTTGTTAAAGAACTTATCCACTACCATGGCATCATTGGTGGGAGAGGCAATCGCTTCAACCTATCTTGAAACATAATCAACCGCTAGAAGTATGTATTGGTTTCCACAAGATGATGGGAAAGGTCCCATGAAGTCTACTCCCTAAACGTCAAAGATCTCCACCTCTTGGATGTTGTTGAGAGGCATCTCATTCCTCCTAGATATATTTCCTGTTCTTTGACAAGCATCGTAGCAGGAAACAAAGGTTTGCACATCTTTAAATAGAGTAGGCCAAAAGAATCCAGATTGCAATACCTTAGCGCTAGTCTTATTCGAACTAGCGTGTCCTCCACAAGGTAGTGAATGACAATGGCAGATGACACTTTGCATCTCATCTTCCGGCACACATCGCCGAATAATGCCATCCGGACCTCTCTTAAAGAGGAGAGGTTCATTCCAAAAGTATTCCCGAACATCCTTAAAGAACTTCTTTCTTTGTGCGTAGGATAATCCGGGTGGTAATTCCTGACAAACCAAATAGTTAACAAAATCAGCAAACCATGGTTCGTTACCTTTGGCAATCACATCGATGCACTCCTCTATGATATGTAAATGCTCGTCCGGAAAGGAGTCATCTATAGGTAGATGGTCGTCCTCTAGATGTGTTAGACGACTCAAATGATCCGCAACAGAATTTTCCGAACCCTTCTTGTCGCGGATCTCTAGATCGAATTCTTGTAGGAGAAGAATCCATCTAATTAGCCTTGGCTTCGCATCCTTCTTTGCAAGGAGATATCGGATCGCAGCATGATCCGTGTACACAATCACCTTTGCACCTACAAGATAAGAGCGAAATTTGTCAATTGCATATACAATAGCTAAGAATTCTTTTTCGGTAGTGGCGTAGTTGAGTTGCGCTTCATCTAGCGTCTTGCTAGCGTAGTAGATACCATGGGTTCGTCCTTCCTTCTTTTGCCCAAGGACAGCTCCTATAGCTACGTCACTTGCGTCACACATAACCTCAAAGGGAAGATTCCAATCCGGAGGTTGGATAATCGGGGCTGAAATTAGAGCTTCCCGAATCATATTAAACGCATCTAAGCATTCCTGCGAAAACTCAAAAAAAATGCATCCTTCATCAATAGATTAGTTAGAGGCTTTGATATCTTAGAGAAATCCTTAATGAAACGCCTATAAAATCCAGCATGTCCTAGAAAACTTCTTATCCCTTTCACCGAAGTTGGGTGAGGAAGCTTTTCTATTGTATCTATCTTAGCTTTATCCACCTCAATCCCTCTACTAGAGATTAAGTGTCCTAGTACAATGCCTTCTTTCACCATAAATTGACACTTTTTCCAATTAAGAACTAGGTTAGTGTCTTCACATATTTGTAATACAAGAGCAAGGTTAGAAAGACAATTGTCAAAAGAGGAACCATAAACGGAGAAGTCATCCATAAAAACCTCCATGATTTCCTCTATATATTCCGAGAAGATGGCCATCATGCACCTTTGAAAGGTGGTTGGGGCGTTGCAAAGCCCGAACGGCATCCTCCTATAGGCAAACGTACCCCACGGGCACGTGAACATGGTCTTCTCTTGATCATCCAGGTGTATCGGAATCTGAAAGAAACCACTATAACCGTCAAGATAGCAAAAGTGCGAATGTTGTGCTAACATTTCAAGCATTTGATCGATGAAGGGTAGTGGGAAGTGATCCTTCCTCGTCGCGTTGTTTAGCTTGCGGTAGTCTATACACATCCGCCATCCTGTTACGGTTCGTGTAGGAATGAGTTCATTGTTTTTGTTGGTGATGACCGTCTGACAACACGATTTATGACTTAGTTTTAGGTAATCATTTAGATAGATTTCTCACTCATTCATGCATAGTTTAGCACTAGTTCACGACGTTTTGCACTCAATTCACGTACTTTGTCGAGATAGACGTCTACACGGACTTGTGCATTGCTTTGTAGGTATTTCGGGAGATTTAGGAGCTAAAACGATGCGTTTGAGGATCGTTCATCTAGATGACACACCCTCGGACTCATTAGGACACAAGCTAAAGGCTAAGGAGGACTCATGAAGCCTTGCCAACACAAGCCATGCACCAAATCACAACTTAATGATCCAAAGCAAAGTTTTTGGAGCAAATCACGGTTCTCTGACACTCCACGGCCGTGAAATCACCCGTGGATTTTGCCAGATTCTTGTGACAGTTGTGCCACGACTCTCATGGCCAGCTCATGCAAAATTTGTTATAAAAGTGGTCCTTCATTGGCTGAGAATGGCATCTTGGAGCAGCTCTCCATTATCCATTATCCTCTAACAAAAATATTCTCTCAACAAGAAGTCTTTCTAGGAAGGAAAGTGTCAAGGAGGAAGAAGAAGAGCTCCATTGAAGACGAGAAGAAGAACACACACCATTACCACACCTTGATAGTTTTTGTAGTGAAGAATTCCGGATTCTATTTCTAGAGTTGTATGAATCATTCGAACCTTCTTTTGGAAGGATTGTGAGTTACTCTAATTTTATTTACAGCTTGGTTTTGTTTTAGTTCACTTGTTCATCTCTCTTCCTTCATCATCTTGCAAATGGATGTCATGATTTTATGTTTGTTTGTTTCGATTTCTATTATGAACGTTGTAGGCTAAATAGATGTGGTTCTAGGGTAAGGAAAGGATGGTTATGGCTAGGGCTATGATAGGACGGACTTAGATTTATCTTTGGATGACTTGTGTGCATGAACGTAGCTGCTGTTAGAAATCACGGGTAGTTCTTGCCTAACCACGGCCGTGGTTTAGGTAGAACAAACCGTGATTTTCCCTGGTTCGATGGATCTTGTCTTAGATTGTTAGAATGTTGAAATCCTAAGTGTTTGTTGAGTTAAATCTATCCTAGGGTGACCTAGTGTTAGCAACTAAGCGTTAGGAGAGACTTACCCGGTAATCCTTACTCTTAGATTCCAAAGATAACAAACCTTAGGTAGTGGTGAGCCTAATAAGCCGCCATTGGATTAAGTGTGCTAGGATAGTTGTTTAGGACTTCCCTTTCCAAGACTTACCCGGTAAGGATAGGATAAGATCTCTAGGTAACGATCCGGTTTGTGTAGAATTCCGTCCCTTAGGTTCTTAGAGACTTACCCGGTGATGAGATCTGGGGAATGGACTAGTGGATCATGAGACCTACCCGGTGATTGATCCCAATCTAGAAGCACTTAACCCCAACATATAGTTAATCCAAGGAATGAATAGATAGCTTGAGTCCTATGCCATAACCGGAACTTCCAACCCCTAGAATCCGTCTTTTCTTTCTTTGATCCATATCTTGTTTAGCTTGTTTATTTGTATTGATTCATAGTTTAGTTGATTGTTTACTTTGCATGAATTGTGATCTTTGATTGATCACTAAAAACCAACCAAAAACAATTGAGATTTTCATTTCTTTATTTCTCTCTTTTCTTAACCTAGATTTTCACTAAACTCAATCATAAACCGAATCAATCTCACCTTAGTCTTTGTGTTCGACCTCGGAATACTATCCATACTACGAACGTCCCGTACATTGCGGGTGCGCTAGGAGTTAGGAAAAATATAACGAGTATAAATTTAAGGCTTATTGCGTGCACACTTTCTTAGCGTAACAAGTTTTTGGCGCCGTTGCCGGGGACTAGGTCTAGATTGAGTCTATTTTGTGATTGTTATTAGTGTAGATCTTTCTTGTTGCTTTTGATCTCTCTTTGGTGTGTGTCTTTGCTTTTCAGGACATTTCTTACTCTTTAGGTTTATGCGAAGATCTCGTGGAAAGGATTTAGCTCCATTCGATCCCGAACCGGAGAAAACCCTTAGATCAAGATCAAAGAGCATTCGAAAAGAGAAGGAGATGGCCGGAAGAAACCTCCAAGCTGAATTGGATGAGGCTTTAGAGCAAATTAGGCTAAGAGATGAGCTCTTGGAGGAAGAAAGGAGACTTGCCAATGAGAGGCAAGAGGCAACTAGGAGGGAGATTGATGAGATTAGGCAAGCCCTTGTTCAAGGAGAGCTTAATCGTCAACAGCCTCCACCTCCTCCACCACCGGTGATACAACCGCAGCCGGCGGTTAATGTTAGGGTCGAGCCCATTGCCATTGAAGAGCCACAAACCCTAGGGAGACGTATGGATCCGGCACAAAGAGCACACCGTCCGGGTGTGAACTTAGGAGATCTCGCTACCCACAACTATGAGCTCCGCCCTCAAGTCCTACAAATGATCCAGCATAATCAATTTGGAGGGATGGAAGGAGAGTCTCCTCATCAACACTTGATGAATTATGAGATCTTGATGGAGACTCTTAGACCGCCAAGATTGAAGAGCAACAACCATAAGCTAAGGGCTTTCTCCTTCTCTCTCAAGGATAAAGCCTTGGCTTGGTATCAATCTATTCCACAAGGGCGAGTTGGTACTTGGGAGGAGATGACAACCGAGTTTTTGACTAAGTTCTTCCCACCTTCCAAGACTACCAAATTAAGAGGGAAGATCAATGCCTTCGTGATGAAGGATAGAGAGAGTTTGTTCAAGTCTTGGGAGAGATTCAAAGACCTTCTCCTAGATTGTCCACACCATGGCATACCGAAAATTGAGCTACTGGAGATCTACTTCAAGGGACTTGATGAAGATAGCCAATTCAAGCTCCAATCTCTTTCCGGTGGGACTTTTATGGAGAAGCATGTAGATGAAGCGTGGGAGTTTATGGAGAAGCAAGCCCTAGTGATTGAGAAATACTCCCATAGGAAGAGTGAAGGGAGAAAGGCGGGAGCATATGAGGTGAGTGAGGTCACCATGAGCAATTTCAAGCTTGACGCCATCAACAATGAGTTGAAGTCCTTGAGGGAGTTGTGTGCTACAACTTTGAAGAACCAAGCAACTCCTCAAGTGCTTCCACAAGCCAACTTGTCTTCCAAGGAGGAGGATGTGAATTATATGGGAAGGGGCAACTTCAACAATTATCAAGGCCCAAGGAACTTCAACAACAACCGGCAATTCAACAATTACCGGCCCAACCACAACCACCCCGGGTTCTCTTACTCTAACCCGGATGGAGCCTTGAACCCTCCCGCTTCCACAAGCACAACTCCACCACCAAGAGCTTCACAAGAACCTCCACCCGGATTCACTCAACCTCCAAAGGATAGGACCGAATTGATGTTTGAGCAATTGCTTGGAAGGTTGAGTGGTCTTGAGAGCACGGTGACTTCAATTTCTAAGGCTCAAAAGGTTTTGGAAGCACAAGTGTTCCAAAAGGCGGGTGAAGCCCATAGAGACCCGGGAAAGCTTCCCGGAAGAACCGAAGACAACCCAAGAGGCCAAGTGTTGGCTATCACAACAAGGAGTGGGTTGTGTGTGAAAGATCCTTTGTCCAAGGACAATGCTAAGGGAAAGCAAGTAGTGGTAGAAGAGGGAAAGTTGCAAGAAGATGGAGGCAAGAGCAAGGATGTAGAGCCAACCTATGTGGCACCGCCTCCATACAAGCCACCACTACCGTTCCCACAATCAAGAGCAAGAGCTCGTTTGGACAATCACTTTGGTAAGTTCCTTGAACTAATGTCCAAATTACATATTAACATTCCGTTCATGGATGCCATTTTAGGAATGCCGGCATATGGCAACTTTTTGAAAGAAATACTCTCCAACAAAAGGAAGTTGGAGGAGTATGGGGAGATAAGAATGACCAAGAGATCCTCGGAATTGATCCAAACAATGAAGGAGGAGATGCCTCCCAAGCTAAGGGATCCGGGCTCTTTTTGTGTCCCAATTGGAATGGGAGATGTGAAGTACGAAGCCCTTTGTGATCTTGGAGCGAGTGTAAGCATCATACCGCTTGCACTTTGCAACAAAGTGGGGCTAGGAGATCCAAAACCGGTCAAGATGACCCTCTATATGGCGGACAGTTCTATCACTCATCCGGTTGGGATCTTAGAGGACATCCCGGTGCAACTAGGAGGATTCTATGTGCCAATTGATTTTGTAGTCTTGGACATTCCGGCGGACTATCCGGTTCCCATCATCTTAGGAAGGCCCTTCCTCGCCACTTCCGGATGCCTAGTGGATTGCAAGAATGGGACTCTCTCCTTCAACATTGGAGAAGAGAACATCAAGTTCAAGTTGTCCACAATGACGAAAGGGCCAGCCCTTGATGAGGATGTCTTCAACATAGTCGAGCAAGAGGAATCTAGGGAAGTTGTAAGCTCGATCTTGATCAACGATCCCTTGGAGAAGGTTCTTACCTTAAGTATGATGGAGGAAGGTGTTGAGGAGGCTTGCAATGAAGAGATCAAGGCCTTGGAAGCATTGGAAGAGGAGCCAAGAGTTGGATTTGAAGGCCACGAAGAGGTATTGAACAGCTGCAAGTTCCACGGTCAAGATTTATGTTTCACGGCCGTCAAACTTTCTGGACAACTCCGGGAAGCAAGCTTAGCAAGAACCACGGCCGTGGAAGTTGAGCAAACCGTGGTTCCAGCCGTGGTTTTCCCTGGACTAGTCCTTGATGACGGTCAAGCTTTTAGGAGCCATGAGGAATTTTCATTTGCTTTGGATTCATCTCATCCAACATTGTTTGGATCGTCTCCAATCGATAAAGGTCCTCCTTCACTTGAACTTAAACCCCTCCCCTCTCATTTGAAGTATGCATTTCATGGTGAAAACTCTATATATCCTGTGATTGTTAATGAATGCTTAAGTGATGATGAACTTGCTAAGTTGTTGCATGAACTAAGATTGCATAGGAAATCCATTGGTTATACTATTGATGATTTGGTTGGCATTAAGCCTTCTTTGTGCATGCATAAGATAATGATGGAAGATAACCACAAACCCTCTATTGAACATCAAAGGAGATTGAATCCTATAATGAAAGAGGTAGTCAAAAAGGAAATCATTAAGTTGCTAGATGCGGGAATTATCTACCCTATCTCGGATAGTAAGTGGGTTAGTCCCGTTCATGTAGTTCCTAAGAAGGGTGGGATGACCGTAGTGACTAATGAGAACAATGAACTAATCCCGACTAGGACGGTTACGGGGTGGAGAATGTGCATCGATTATAGGAAGTTGAACATGGCCTCTAGGAAAGATCACTTCCCTCTCCCCTTCATTGACCAAATGCTAGAGAGGTTAGCTCAACACTCTCATTTTTGCTATCTAGATGGCTATAGTGGATTCTTCCAAATCCCTATCCACCCCGATGACCAAGAGAAAACAACCTTTACATGTCCATGGGGTATTTTTGCATATAGGAGAATGCCATTTGGGTTGTGTAATGCACCCGCCACCTTCCAAAGGTGTATGATGGCTTATCTTCTCGGAATACATAGAAAATATCATGGAAGTGTTTATGGATGATTTCTCTGTTTATGGTTCTTCCTTTGATAATTGCTTGGCTAACTTGTCATTAGTATTGCAAAGATGTGAGGAGACAAATCTTGTCTTGAATTGGGAAAAATGCCACTTCATGGTAAGTGAAGGAATTGTGTTAGGACACTTGGTGTCTAACCGCGGCATTGAGATTGATAGGGCCAAGATTGAAACGATAGAGAAGTTGCCGCCACCTACCTCGGTGAAGGGGGTAAGGAGTTTCTTAGGGTATGCCGGTTTTTACCGGAGGTTTATTCAAGACTTCTCTAAAATTTCTAAGCCTCTCACTAACCTACTAATGAAGGATGTTGATTTTGTCTTTTCCAAGGATTGTCTTGAGGCTTTTTGTAGGTTGAAGAACGCTTTGATCTCCGCACCTATCATGCAACCTCCGGACTGGAGTCTACCATTTGAGATCATGTGCGATGCAAGTGATGTAGCCGTTGGGGCTGTTTTGGGGCAAAGGAAAGGTGGGCGCACTCATGCCATTTATTATGCTAGCAAGATGCTAGATGATGCCCAACTCAATTATGCTACCACCGAGAAAGAGTTGTTAGTGGTGGTGTATGCATTTGAGAAGTTCCGCTCATATCTTGTTGGAGCGAAGGTCATAGTTTATACGGATCATGCTGCGATCCGTTATCTACTTACCAAGAAGGATGTCAAGCCTAGGTTGATTCGGTGGATCCTTCTTCTACAAGAATTTGATTTGGAAATACGGGACAAGAAGGGATCCGAGAACTTGGTGGCGGATCACCTTAGTAGACTCCCACCATTAGAGCTTGAAAGAGATGACATCCCAATTGATGACTCATTCCGGGATGAGCAATTACAAATGGTGGAGGAATGCTTGTTCCAAGTGTCTAGAGGAAGTGAGTCATGGTTTGCCGACATCGTGAACTACTTAGTGTGTGAGGAAGTGCCTCCCGGATTAACATATGCACAAAGGAAGAAGTTCTTCAACGATGTGAGGCACTACTATTGGAGTGAACCACTTCTATTCAAGAGAGGGCCGGATGGAATGTTTAGAAGATGCATACCGGAAGATGAAGTAGAAAGTGTGATCCGGCATTGTCACTCCTTACCATGTGGAGGCCATGCTAGCTCACACAAAACGTGTGCAAAGGTATTACAATCCGGTTTTTATTGGCCTAACTTGTTTAGAGATGTGCAAGGTTTTGTAGCGGCATGTGATGCTTGCCAAAGGACGGGCAACATCTCAAGGAGGAATGAGATGCCCTTGAACAACATCCAAGAAGTCGAAATATTTGATGTGTGGGGTGTGGACTTCATGGGATCATTCCCTTCTTCATGTGGCAATCTCTACATCCTATTGGCGGTGGACTATGTGTCAAGATGGGTGGAGGCAATCGCCTCTCCTACAAATGATGCCAAGGTGGTGGTGCGGTTCTTCAACCGGGTGATCTTCCCTAGGTTTGGAACACCAAGGGTGATCATTAGTGATGGAGGAAAGCACTTCACCAATAGGAATTTTGGGGCGCTTTTGGCCAAGTATGGGGTGACTCATAAGGTGGCAACACCTTACCATCCCCAAACTAGTGGCCAAGTGGAGATCTCCAACCGGGAAATCAAGGTCATCCTTGAGAAGACGGTGTCTAGGACTAGAAAGGATTGGGCTATGAAGCTCAATGACGCATTATGGGCATATAGGACCGCCTGCAAGACACCAATTGGAACCACTCCTTACAAGTTGGTCTATGGAAAGTCTTGCCATCTTCCGGTGGAAAGGGAGCATAGAGCTTATTGGGCTATTAAGTGGCTAAATTTTGACCTCAAAGAGGCGGGAGAGAAGAGGTTGCTTGATATAAACGCCCTTGAGGAGATCCGGTTGGAAGCTTATGAGAATGCCCGGATCTACAAGGAGAGAACCAAAAGATGACATGACAAGAGGATCATCCCCAAGGAGTTGAGTGAAGGAGATCTTGTCCTTCTCTTCAACTCAAGACTAAGGCTCTTTCCCGGAAAGCTCAAATCAAGATGGACCGGGCCATATGTGGTGAAGAAGATCTTTCCCCATGGAGCTATTGAGATAGGAGGGGAGCATTGTGGGAATTTCAAAGTGAATGGGCACCGCTTGAAGAAGTATATTCCGGGAGCTCCGGTGGACATGATTGCCCCACTTCACCTTGAATAGACGCCCCCGAGTTTGGTCAAGCTAATGACCTTAAAGAAGCGCTTGGTGGGAGGCAACCCATTGGTAACATTTTTCCTTTTTCGTTTTGTTTTTAGATTTTTCTATCTTTGTGTGTGTTTTGTCTACTTTGTGTGTGTGCTAGAACATTAGTGGCATTGGAAGCCTTGCTTGACATAGGAATGATGATGATGAACCCCTCATCAATTATGGGTGGAGCGGACGCGGAACTTGGACGGCTAGCGGTGCCTAGCGCGGGTCCCGAAGCTTTGATGGATGTTTAGAGCTCTCTACCATGGTTGATAGGATCATCCAACATCGATTCACTTGAGAAATCCCAAATACCGTAGCAAACCACTTTTACATTATGAGAACCCTCTTTCACTCTTCTTTACTTCATTTACACATTGGGGACAATGTGTTTCTAAGTATGGGGTGGGGTTTGCATGATCCTTTGCATGATGAGCATCTAGGATAGTTTAAAATCTTCACATGTCTTGCATTGTACATACTTAAATCGAAAATACCATAAACATCAGAAAATTTAAAAAAAATTTGTGCTTTCTAGTCTTGGATATGATCCTAATGATGAATCTTGTCTTGTGAATTGGCTATGGATGGCCTCATGTGTTAGGATTGATGAACGCATATGTGGACTTGAATTACTTCTCTTGAAATTCTATGAATGATTTGTGATCATGATGTTTGCCTAGAAATGATTGAGTATTGAAGATCGAAATTACATGATAGTTCTTGCATATCATCTAGGAATGAATGAGGCAATTCATCTTCTCTACTTCTCATCTTGATCATAATTGTTTAAGCACCTCAATTGAGATAAATTTGACCTCCTTTAACCCATCCGGGAATAGGAGCATGTTAGTGTGTTGATGTGTATAAAAAGCAAGTGTGGGGTGAAGATGTTAATGAAAGAATGTCATGCATAAAATGCTGAATTTGTTGTGAAAGTGTAGCCAAAAATATAGGCTTGGGGACGTTGGCTTAAATGACAAGTAACTCGGTACGCTTCACATAATCGGGTGTTGGTGCCTTGCCAAAGTCAAATAAACCAATAGTCCTAACGAGCTTTGGTATGTGTGCCCGGTGTGGATGCACCTCGAAAACTAAGAAAAAGCCCGAGGACGGCTAATCGATCACCAAGGTTTCGGCTTTTGTACACCAATGGCATTGTCTCAAAAACAAGAAAAAGAAAAAGAAAAGAAAGAAAAGATAGAGAAAAATATACACTTGAGGGAAGTTGATCGAGGACAAGATTGTGGAGTTAGTTCCGTTCCCGGATTAGCATCACATAACCTAGAAATCTCCACCCAATCACTACATTTCTTGGCCCTTTTATTTCACAAGACCTTATGACCTATTTGCATGTTTGTAAGACTTAGTGATTTAGATTGGATGTACCCTTGATCTTCTTGACTTCTTCATCTTTACATTTCATGCATACTTTTGAGTTAAGTACAATTGTCTTTCCATGTCTTCATTTGTTTGATGCATGATTGCTTATCCTTTGCCATGAAACATGACTTTGAAGGTGATCCAATAATAGAAGCACAAACCCAAAAAGATTTTGCCATTTTTCTGCATGCATAAATCATGTCATCTCTTAGTCTATAGTTGGGAATTTGCTCGGGGACGAGCAAACCTTAAGTATGGGGTATTTTGATAACACGATTTATGACTTAGTTTTAGGTAATCATTTAGATAGATTTCTCACTCATTCATGCATAGTTTAGCACTAGTTCACGACGTTTTGCACTCAATTCACGTACTTTGTCGAGATAGACGTCTACACGGACTTGTGCGTTGCTTTGTAGGTATTTCGGGAGATTTAGGAGCTAAAACGATGCGTTTGAGGATCGTTCATCTAGATGACACACCCTCGGACTCATTAAGACACAAGCTAAAGGCTAAGGAGGACTCATGAAGCCTTGCCAACACAAGCCATGCACCAAATCACAGCTTAATGATCCAAAGCGAAGTTTTTGGAGCAAATCACGGTTCTCTGACACTCCACGGCCGTGAAATCACCCGTGGATTTTGCCAGATTCTTGTGACAGCTGTGCCACGACTCTCATGGCCAGCTCATGCAAAATTTGTTATAAAAGTGGTCCTTCATTAGCTGAGAAAGGCATCTTGGAGCAGCTCTCCATTATCCATTATCCTCTAACAAAAATATTCTCTCAACAAGAAGTCTTTCTAGGAAGGAAAGTGTCAAGGAGGAAGAAGAAGAGCTCCATTGAAGAGGAGAAGAAGAACACACACCATTACCACACCTTGATAGTTTTTGTAGTGAAGAATTCCGGATTCTATTTCTAGAGTTGTATGAATCATTCGAACCTTCTTTTGGAAGGATTGTGAGTTACTCTAATTTTATTTACAGCTTGGTTTTGTTTTAGTTCACTTGTTCATCTCTCTTCCTTCATCATCTTGCAAATGGATGTCATGATTTTATGTTTGTTTGTTTCGATTTCTATTATGAACGTTGTAGGCTAAATAGATGTGGTTCTAGGGTAAGGAAAGGATGGTTATGGCTAGGGCTATGATAGGACGGACTTAGATTTATCTTTGGATGACTTGTGTGCATGAATGTAGCTGCTGTTAGAAATCACGGGTAGTTCTTGCCTAACCACGGCCGTGGTTTAGGTAGAACAAACAGTGATTTTCCCTGGTTCGATGGATCTTGTCTTAGATTGTTAGAATGTTGAAATCCTAAGTGTTTGTTGAGTTAAATCTATCCTAGGGTGACCTAGTGTTAGCAACTAAGCGTTAGGAGAGACTTACCCGGTAATCCTTACTCTTAGATTCGAAAGATAACAAACCTTAGGTAGTGGTGAGCCTAATAAGCCGCCATTGGATTAAGTATGCTAGGATAGTTGTTTAGGACTTCCCTTTCCAAGACTTACCCGGTAAGGATAGGATAAGATCTCTAGGTAACGATCCGGTTTGTGTAGAATTCCGTCCCTTAGGTTCTTAGAGACTTACCCGGTGATGAGATCTGGGGAATGGACTAGTGGATCATGAGACCTACCCGGTGATTGATCCCAATCTAGAAGCACTTAACCCCAACATAGTTAATCCAAGGAATGAATAGATAGCTTGAGTCCTATGCCATAACCGGAACTTCCAACCCCTAGAATCCGTCTTTTCTTTCTTTGATCCATATCTTGTTTAGCTTGTTTATTTGTGTTGATTCATAGTTTAGTTGATTGTTTACTTTGCATGAATTGTGATCTTTGATTGATCACTAAAAACCAACCAAAAACAATTGAGATTTTCATTTCTTTATTTCTCTCTTTTCTTAACCTAGATTTTCACTAAACTCAATCATAAACCGAATCAATCTCACCTTAGTCTTTGTGTTCGACCTCGGAACACTATCCATACTTCGAACGTCCCGTACACTGCGGGTGCGCTAGGAGTTAGGAAAAATATAACGAGTATAAATTTAAGGCTTATTGCGTGCACACTTTCTTAGCGTAACACCGTCATTCCTCCCTTCTTCGGAACCACTTGTACGGGACTCACCCACTTGCTATCGGAGATAGGATAGATGATACCTGCATCAAGTAGCTTAAGAATTTCCTTCTTGACAACCTCCTTCATGGTTGGATTTAACCGCCTTTGAGGTTGTCGTGAAGTTCTGAAGTCCTCTTCCATCAAGATCTTATGCATGCATAGGGAAGGTTTGATTCCAACTAAATCCTCTATAGTATATCCTAAGGCTTTCCTATGTTTCTTAAGGACAACCATAAGCTTACTATGTTCATCTATGCTTAAATCGGAACTAACAATTACCGGAAAGGTAGAATTAGGTCCAAGAAATGCGTACCTTAGATGTGTAGGAAGTGGTTTCAATTCCATTACTATCGGAGTTTCCAATGGCTCTTGAGGAGTATCCGATGCTTCCTTAGAAGTGTCTAAGGATGTAGAAGGTGTTGGAGAAGAATCAAGAGAAGTTGTAGAAGAGACGCAATTTCCTTCGAACTAACCCAAAATTACGGCATCCCTGCCTTCTCCACGGCCGTGATTTTGGGCATGGAAAGTAAATACGGTGGCTCTGTTTCCTCCACGGCCGTGTAACCCTCTGGAGTGCTCCACGCTTTCGTTGGTGAAATCCACGGCCGTGGAATAAGCCGTTTGACCGTGGATCCGTACGTTTTCTGCCTCATCGTGGAGTTTCTCGAACTCTTCTTCACACACTTCTTCTTGTGCTTCTAAGGCTTCAATTGCCTCATTTCACTCCTCTTCTTCCCCTATATCCATTAGGCTCATAGAAATAAATTTTTGCAAAGGATCTTTGAAGAGAATAGCACTTACCTCCTCTCTAGATAGTCCTTCGTCATGGATATTGAATATATCCTCATCAAAGGTTCCTTCACTAGAGTGGAAAGGACGAACTCTACCTTCTCTTCTCCTATATCAAAGGCGAGTCTAGCATTCTTGCAATCGACTATACAGCCGGATGTTGCAAGAAACGGTCTTCCGAGAATGATCGGGACCGGACTATCTGCAGGAATGTCAAGCACAACAAAGTCTATTGGAACATAGAATTTACCTATCTTGACCGGGACGTCTTCAACTATACCGACGGGACGAGTTATGGAACGATCCACCATGTACAACGTCATCTTCACCGGCTTAGGGTCGCCTAAGCCGATCTTCCTGCATAAGGCAAGCGGAATGATGCTCACGCTTGCTCCCAAGTCACATAATGCATCATATGTGACATCTCTCATTCCTATGGGAATACAAAATGAACCCGGATCCTTTAGCTCTGGGGGCATCTTCTCTTTCATGGTTTTGATGAGATCCAAAGAATCCGAACTCATCTTAACCTCTCCAAAATCCTCTAGCTCTCTCTTGTTAGAGAGGATCTCCTTTAAGAACTTTCCATAAGCCGGCATACCTACAATTGCATCAATGAAAGGTATATTAATATGTAATTTGCTCATGAGTTCTATAAACTTACCGAATTGCTTGTCTAGACGTGCTCTCGCTCTAGATTGTGGGAATGGTAGGGGAGGTTTGTAAGCCGGAGGAGGAACGTAGACATCTTCCTTCTCCTTCCCCTTTTCTTTCTCTTTCTCAACGGGGACTTCTACAAACTTAGGCTGCGGGTCGGTAGTTGTAACTCCGCTCCTAGTTGTGATTGCCATCACCCTTCCTTTTGGGATGTTCTCCGTCTTTCCTGGAAGTTTCCCTTGATTCCTAGGAACTTCCTCCGCATGACTAAACATTTGGTTTTCTAAAACCTTTTGGGCTTTATCAACCTTAGTTATGTGATCATCAACCTTGATGATGCGAGTCTCCAACCCTTTAAGCTTGCCCAAAATTGTTTCCAACATGGGATCGGGCTTCTCCTTCCCCGAAGTACTCCCACCATTAGATGTTTGCTCCTGGCTTTTCAAAGGAGTGGAATAAGAGGAAGGTGGAGTTAGTGAATTTGAATTTCCTGAATTGGAGTAAGAATTACCGGAATTTTGTTGGTTGGGGTGCCAATTGTTGTTGTTTGAACCTCTATTGTTGTTCCAATTGTTGTTGTTGTTGTTCCAATTGTTCCGGTTGTTGTTCCGGTTGTTGCGGTTTGTACTCTCATTCCCGTTGTGGTTATTGTTGTTGCCTAAATAACCCACATCTTGCTCCTTTTGCTTCGAAAAGTTGGTTTTGATGGCTTCCTTCAACTCTTTAATCTCCGTATTGAGAGAAAAGATTTGAGTTTGAGCTGCTTGTGATAGCTTTGCTCCTTGATCTACATGATTCGCCTCCATTTTCCGATGAGAATACTTCTCAATAACACGCGCTTGCTTCTCAATGAAGTCCCAAGCGTCATCTTCCCTCATGTCCATGAATGTACCACATGAAAGGGATTGGAGCTTGAATTGCGTCTCCACATCCAGCCCCTTATAGTATATTTCCAATAGCGCCAATTTGGATATGCCGTGATGTGGGCAATCCAATAGCAAATCCTGAAATCTTTCCCAAGATTGAAACAAACTTTCGTTAGATCTCATAGAAAATGCATTAATCTTACCTCTTAACTCCGCCGTTTTGGATGGCGGAAAGAACTTAGTGAGGAATTCCGAAGAAAGATCCTCCCATGTCTCAAGTTTCCCACTTGGAAGAGCTTGATACCAAGACAATGCTTTCCCCTTCAAGGAGAAAAAGAAAGGCTTGAGCTTATAGTTGTTGGTAGTTGCATTCTTTGGCTTCATTGTCTCCATCATGATCTCAAAATTTTGTAGATGTTGGTGTGGAGATTCAGCGCTTGTTCCCCCAAATTGGTTTTGGCGGACAATGGTAATAACTTGAGGGTTGAAGCTAAACCCTTGTGCATCATCAGCATCAAAGTTCACACCTAAACGGCGTGGTTGTTGCGTTGGATCCATCCTTTAGCCAAGAGTTCTTGGCTCCTCATCCACACGTTCGACCCTCGCACCTCTAGGTGTAACACGGCGATTGGCAGCTGGTCGTGGAAAGAATGGATTCACGTTGATCGTTGGATCAATATCCTCTAGTGGTGGCATGGAGGAGTCGCTATTCTCACTGGATGAGTTGGCTCTAACCGATCTTCCCGGTCTCCTTCTTCTCTTTTTCTCCTTGAGGTTGTTTATTTCCAACCTCATTTGGAACATCATGTCCGATAGATCATCAACCTTCGTTTGATGACGATCCATCTCTTCTCTACGAGTCTTTTCACTCCATTGGAGTTGAGCTTCTTTCTCCGCTAACTCCGTTTGGTAATCACGTTCTCTTTCTTCAGCCATTTTTCTTTCCTTAAGCTTTCTCCTCAAAGTCCTCTCAAGCTCTTGATCAAGAGGTAAGAGGTCTTCGTTGTTCCTAGACCTGCGCATACACTCGAAAAGATATCAAATAACAAGGGAGAAGCTCCCAAGCTTGACAACCGATAACCGAATTCGGCCTAGACCAAATCCCTGGCAACGGCGCCAAAAACTTGTTCGCCACTTAGCGTGCGTGCAAATAAGTCTTAAATTTATAAAACTAGAAATCAAGCAAGCGAACCCGCAGTGTACGGATCGGCGTAGTTAAGCAAGAATTCCAGAGTATCGAACACATGGATTTGGGGGGTTAAATCCAGTTAAGAATTGTCAAGCAAGTAAATGTATGAGCTTTGTAAATTATTGGGAAAACAACAATCCTAAAGATCCAGGAATCCAGCTGTGGCTATCAATTCAAGATATACTAAAGATATAAAGACAAAGTTAAGAGTTGCAAAGGTATGTTAATGCAAAGCAATGTACGATGAAGTTCCAAGGCTTTATATAGCTTATTTAGAAATACTCTCTATAAAGGTTGTTGAGGCTTCAGTATAGAAAGGATCTAAAGACAAGAATTAATATCAAATACCCAAACTTGTAACCCAAGGATCAAGACTAACTAAACCGATTAAGGTTGTGACACTCGAAATCGAAGTAGAGGTTGTTGAGGCTTCACTACCACCTAGAAAAGGGCAAGCCAAGACTAAGTTAAAGCAAATCTTTAACTTTGGATTAAAGTAAAAGCAAGGTTCGTAAACTAAGGTAAATTACGGGTGGATCTTGAGATTCCACGGCCATGGAACTCAAGAACACACCGTGATTTTGGTTCGTCGGCGATTCTCTCTAACTCTTAGGGTCCAATCTATTTACGATCGATCTATCATCATCTAAGCCACAACTATCAACCCTTCACCTTAGAATTGCTAAAGGGTTTTAGCCAACAAAAGTCATTATGATATCAAATTCAAGATTTAAAAGAATGAAAGATGAAAACCTTCGAAAACCTTGAATAAATCTCAAATCAATCTCAAATCCACAAACAAGAACAATGATGTAAGAAGATTCAGAATAACACAAACAATCACAATCCTTGATAAGAACGAAGAACGGGATATCAATCCGTCTTCTAATCAAACCTAAGGACAAAGACGTAATCTTCGTACGTCCAATGAAACCCTCAATGCGCGGAAGCAAATCTTCAAGCGATGATGCTCTAAGCGTGATCCAAGCAGAGGGGTAAGCGAAAGTGTAAGCAAAGCTCTCTATGCGAACGTCTAAGAGAAGGTGATGGAATCTCTCTCTTTCCGTCCTTTTATAGGGTAAGATAAAATATGAGTCCAGCCCATTGCGTAAAAGATCGTGGCTTCAAATTGTACGTTAAAAGATCGCCTAAATCACGGTTTCCTAAGATTCCACGCCCGTGGTTTAGAGCGTGGTTTAGAGCGTGGAAATTCATCACGGTTGCTTCACATCTTCCACGGCCGTGTAAGTCACTGGAGTGCTCCACGCTTGTGTTGCCAAAGTTCCACGGCCGTGGAATAGAACGTGGACTCTAGTACGGCCGTATTTTAGAGCGTGGAATGTATGTAGCTCGTAATTCTCCTTTGTTTTGTGTCATTCTTCATCCTAGCATCTTCCTTAGCTCCCTTATGATGTCCTCAATCCTTGGACATGCTCAATCCATCTCTATTCTCCCTTGATTCGTTCGGTTTTAGCTCTTATTCGCCTACAATCAACACAAAGCTTATGTAGACCTCTATATCGACAATATAGACAAACTAGCTCACAATTGCTTCAATGCTTTATCAATGAATATCAATATGGATGAAATACATTTAGAAAACGTGCCTAAAATATCACAATATTTCATGCTAACGGTCATCAAAAGGAAGGGTTGAGA
Source organism: Fagopyrum homotropicum (assembly GCA_033239125.1). Lineage (NCBI taxonomy): Eukaryota > Viridiplantae > Streptophyta > Magnoliopsida > Caryophyllales > Polygonaceae > Fagopyrum > Fagopyrum homotropicum. The sequence continues at coordinate 46,810,140 of BSWB01000001.1, read as the reverse complement.
GATTTTGAGCTTCTTCGATAGTAGTCATCTGTGATCTCCACTTAGCTTTAGGTAAGCTCCTTAGAACCTTCCTAACTTTCTCTTCATTTGTGAAGATCTTTCCTAGAGAGTCCAAGTTGTTCACAATCTCAGTGAATCTTGTGAACATTTCCTTGACTGTTTCATTTGGATTCATCTTGAATAGTTTGTATTGTCTGAGGAAGATGCTAATCTTTGTTTCTTTGACTTGACTTGTTCCTTCGTAGGTGACAACAAGCTTGTCCCATATTTCTTTAGCACTCTTGCATGATGAGATGCGGTTGAATTCATTTGCATCTAATCCGCAGTATAGTAGGTTCATTGCTTTGTAGTACTTTGACACGTTGTCCAGGTCAGCTTGTGTGAAGTCAACTTCCTTCTTTGGCACTTGGACACCTTCTACATTTGTAGTAGGGATTTTGGGGTCATTTTGAACAATGCTCCAAAGTTTCATGTCCTGATCAATAATGAACATACGCATGAGTGCTCTCCAATAAGCAAAGTTGTTGCCACATAAGAGTGGTGGTCGAGATGAGGATCTTCCTTGAGCAAATTCACCATCACCTACAGGATTCATGATTAGTCTCACTAATGGTTAAATCAATATACGTGAGTCTAGCTCTGATACCAATTGAAGAACCGGTAGGTGAAATAAAAGGTTAAAAGATACTCTAGAAGGGGGGTTTAATAGAGTATGAGAACTTTTCGTAAAACCAATCTCAAGGCCTTGAAATTAATTTCAAGGGTCTTGATGTCGATCTCAGTTCGTTATGAAGGTTTGATTTCAAGGGCTTTGAAACAACTTTCAAGGGCCTTGACTTTGAACTCCTGCAAAACAAAGTTAGTCACAATAAACAAGATATGGTGCGGAATGTAAAAGATCGACACGAGGATATGTTTACGAAGTTCGCTCTAAATAGCCTACTCTCCGTCCCAGGGTATAGCCTTAGGATCTAACTATCTATTATCAGCTTCAAAGAGTCCTATATACAACCTAGAAGAAATCTCCTTCTTCTCTCACTGTAGTCAATGCTACGATCTAGCTCCAACTCTTTACTTTGCTATAATAGCCTAGTTACTTCACAGAGTAACACACTCGAGTATAACACTCTTTAGATATGCCAATGGAGCTCTCGAGTTTTATCTCTATCTAGGGAATAAAGCTTTTTAGAAGGAGATAAAGAAAAACTATGTTTCGAAAATGAAGATAGCTTTTGTTCGCTTGAAGACTTTTTACGTTTCTGTGCAGGCTTCTTCTCGTTCTTTAGATACCATCTTCATTTATAATCTTCTATGGAGAGGTCTTCTAGCCGTTGAAAAAATGACCGTTCGAAGATAATTTCTTCTTCTCCATGAAGATCGCTTCCTAGTTGAGATGAGATAGACGTTGTAGATCTTCATCTCCTAAGAACACGTTTGATCTCTTAGCTCCTTAATCTTCTCCATGAAGATCGTTTCCTGGTTGAGATGAGATAGACGTTGTAGATCTTCATCTCCTAAGAACACGTTTGATCTCTTAGCTCCTTAATCTTCTCGTTGATTGTTGTAGCAATCGTTAATTCTAGATCAGAGAATCTTCATGCTTTTTGTTTTAAGGATCTTGTAAGATCTTCTTTGTTGGTCGGTTGAGATCTTCTCCTGATCAAATCTTCATATCTTCTCAAATCTCTCGAAAAAGATTTTCTTTGCTATTTGAAATCTTTTTGTTCGTTGTCCAGCCTTGTCTTCCTTGTTCCTTTGAAATTTACATCAAGGCTTTTGAGATGGTTCGTTGTGCGTCCTTGTCTTCTTTGTGCCTTTGAAATTTACTTCAAGGCTTTTGAGATGGTTCGTTGTGCGTCCATGTCTTCTTTGTACCTTTGAAATTCATTTCAAGGCCTTTGAATACTTTGGTAAAACCTGCACTTAAAACCAAACCAACCAAGCATCTCGAAATATAATAATTTATTTGTTAGTGTATCAAACTACTTCATTTGTGTTTAAGTCTTCCATCAGCAGCACTTGTAAAACCTTTATAATCAAGGTGGAGTTTTCAATGAGAATACGAGATTGAGACTTGAGAGTAGTAGTAGAGATAGTTGAAAATGTTAGCATGGGATAAAATGAAAGAGGGATTGAGTAATTATAGGAAATAGGTGTTTTTTTAAAAAGTCTTTATCAATAATTAAAATAAATAAATAAATAAATAAAACACATCCCAACGGCTAGTAGCCATTGGAGATATGAGACACTAACGGCTATTTGAAATAGTTGTTGGTGGGGCCCAAAAGAGTCGTTGCAAACGGTTTGGCCAAAAATAATTTTTAAAACAAATAATAAAATATATTTAAACAGCCAGTTTGGCTAAAAAAAAATTTTTTTAAAATGAATTATAGTTGAACCAGTGGTTTAACCACCGATTTTTCGAGAAACCTAAACCACCAACCGTCGGTTCAACTACAATATGTATTTAGGGAAATCAACGTCGTCGCAAACAAACTCATTTGACCCTGAAACAGACTGAGAAGATGGAATCCTACGGCGAGATGTTGAAGACCTCATCCGCAAAAATGCCCAAACACAACAAATACTAGATATTGATCATCCTTATTTCACATACCTTTATATCAAGAAAAAAAAGAAGCTATTGCTCCCCGTCCTTCAACAACACTTGGACTAAGGCAACGGCAGCTTCCTCTTAGGAATCATACTAATTTGACAAGCACCGTATAGCTTAGTGATGTACCTTATCTTTACTATAAAAAAAACAAAGAAGTTAACTCCGAAACTACGATAGGAGCCAATTCTTGAAAGTGAAAGAGGTGGGGCTCATATTTTTCAATAATAGTACAATATTTGTTTGTAAGCCTTATAATCTACTTGGTTAATGTAAAATCACTTTTAGGTCCGTACACATACAGGATTTGGCTTTTGGGTGTTTGGCATAGGTGCATATCAGCACCTAAAAATCGTTGCACATCCTATTTATGGTAATGCTATACTTCTAATGCATATCCATGTGGTAACGGTTCATCATCCCCATAAGGCAATCTCAATCACAGCCAACAAGAGCATGTTCGATTGGGGCCGGCTCTCCGCTGCTCTAATGAGTAATAATGTCACGCAACCAACAGCATTCCCAAATCCCACTTAACTCATGCCTACACCATTTTTTTCTGCTGCTTCATCTAATGTGTTCTACCTATTACCTAATCAGTAATCACATACCTATCAACCCTCCGTCTCATACTTTCCTATTCACAAAAATCCGCTTCCATATCAAAACAGCCAACAGGTTATTGTATTTGTAGGTAGAAACCGAGCAAAATAACCAAGTGTTAACAGGGACAGAAATGTATTTATGGAAGAATCAAAGTGAAGAAAACCCTATTTTTCGGTTTCTCCTAGATTCCCCGACGAAAATTGGCCTCACCAACAAACTAGTGCCTTCCATGAAACCCGCCTTTGTTCCTTGATATGAAGCCATTCTTCGGCTTTGGTATCTCGTGAATGTCCATCACTTGGATTGTTCTTTGCTTTTTGGCTTCAAAAGGCACCGCCACAAAGACACAACAAATGCAATTAAGATACACACATATTGCTCAAAATCAAACCAACACAATAAATATAAAAAAGAGTCTAACCATTTTGAGCTTCTTTGTAGTTCTCCTGAAGCCTCTTACTTGCGGATGCCAGCCTCTCTGGGTCTATCATAACTTCTTTCTGTTTCTGCATTAATCCCCACTCAACCCGTAAATAACAGATTTTAACACCAGCGTAGAGCCTTTGCAATTAGTTGAACAAAACCAAAGAATTATGTGCATTCAGAATTCAATCTTTCACAAGTAAACTAACAACTAAGTTGGAGTGTTTAAGGGTACATACATTTGGCAGAGGAGTATATGGAGAACCACCCTGGTTTGGTTTAGGCTTACAGGGAGGTTCTCTTCGGGCCGGAGCTGTTTTCAGCTTGGTTTCTGGCTCATAGCTCATTCTCTCAAGACCTGCATTCCCATCTGCACAAAAGTAAAGGTAGCACACATCAGCTCTACCAAACATAACAAACAGGACTTCCCAGATCTATCCTTAAAGAATCAGCTCATATGCTTACTCTGTGGATCTGGAGAGTAGGCAAAATCAGAAGCCTGCAAAAGGGAATTATAAATGACAAACTTCAGCACAGTTCCCATTTAAGCAGGTAGAGAAAAGGATAGCAAAAACAAGCAGCATATATATTTTGATTCCACCTGGTGAAGACCATTTTGTTGATTCCTTGGTACGTATTGCTGAGGCGAATCTCCATCAGCTGCAACCCAATTCAATTCAATTGGGATTATAGTCAGGAAACAATCCTCCCCAAATACTATTGAAATATAAAAAAAATAAAAACATTTCTACTTTCAGGAGAACACTTTTTAGGAACAGAAAGGGAAAGAGAGACCAATCAATGCAGATGATTGAAGTTCACCATCACGGGGCGTGTTGGAACTAACCCATTCATCAACCAACTCTTTCCATTTTCTGTCAAGAAAACAGAAACAGAGAGGTTTTTCAAAAGATACTTGCCATTTTCTGCACTATCAATTTAATTCTGATTGCTCGAACCTGACAAGTAACTTCACTAATCTCCTCACTTCAGCCGATGGGTGTTTCCGCAATCGATTAACATGTCTTCCGATGTCAGTATCCTTGACAGAACCACAAAAAAGAATGTACAATATGTCAGCTCAAAGTTAGCACAATGTATTACAAATAAGGAGAACGGACACAAAACGAGAAGTAGAATGATGAATTGCTGCTTCTCACTTGGAGAGCTCTGAATGTAATATCCATATCAGCGAGAGTTTGGAGAAGTTCAAGCACTGAATCTCCAGTCTATAAAGCCACAATTTCATGAACAAATCGTGTCAACAAATTATGGTGAATAGAATGAAATGAAATTCAGCACCAACAAGGATCGGTAAATAGAAACCTGATCCGGATCATCAATTTGATCTCTAATTGCGAGGATTCTACTTTTCTCATCATCAACAGAGTGGCTCCTATCGTCGTCTGAATCACCACCGCCAACAGACACCGGTGAATAAGGCGAATCGCGCTTAACCACGCGCTCGGGACTGCTCTCCAACTCTCTAACCTTTTCATCATCACGGAGCTTGTTATCGATGTTGCAGTTCCCACAGATCGGAGTGACGTCAGCGTAGAATTTTCCGATGATCCCGTCTCTCCGATTCTTTAATTCCCTACCGTAATCCAGCATAGCGACAGTGGCCGCCGTATCAATCAGTGTCCATATATCCACACCCGAAGTCTCCAAAATGGATCTGAAATCGTCCAAATCCATCGCCTAGACAGTGAAACGAAAGCTAAAAAAAGGTAGAGGAATCGGAGCAAAGTTGAGGTTCAGAAACGCAAAGCTCCTTTGAAAGCGCCAGATCTAGGATGAAAATTAATTGGAAATGAGAATATGATCTAAAGATTATTTTGAACCTCTCTGGTGGTAGCGTGTGTGGGCGAAAGAAATCAAGAAACCAAGAAAATGAAGGCAAGATCTGGATTTAAACACAAGACCTGAGAACAACTGTAATCGCGCAATAAACGCGGCGGAGAGGAGGAAGAACCAAAAAAGAAGAAGAAACCGCGAGGAAGCAAAAAACGGTAGTCAGCGAAAGAGCTTGTGGAAAGGCTCGCTAATGGCGGCCATTATAATAAGAGAGGAATGTGAATGGAGAAAGGACTTTTCAACATGCTTCGATTCCATGAAAGGTGAAAATATTATTTTTGTTGTCCATAATTACTGATTACTGATATGATATGTGGATTGTGATGACGAGAAAAAAGCAAAGTAAGAAAACAGGGTTTCGGGAATTTTTGGATTCTTGTGTGATGATCTGTCAGTGGAGGAGACAGGGAGAGCCGGAGAGGCACCCACTGGACGAGAGCGGCCTTTGGTGGGTGGGCCCCTAATCCTTTTTTCTATTTTACTTTTTTAAATATTTCTGTAATGGACTACTAGTCCAGTACTTGTCACATTCTATTGGGACGCGACCCGGTTTATTTTGGTTGAGATCCGGCCGAGAACGAATGCCTAACTCAACTCGGGCCTTTTTTTTCATATAATATATAATATATTTTGGGAGTCGTAGGGCACACCGACGAAATTCACAAATGCACGATGGATTCAGAACTCGTCACCGTCACAATTACGGGTTTCGGATTCGTGATAAAAAGCTCACGAATCCGGGACCCCTAACCGTGACGGCGACGAGTTTCGACTCCGTAATCTTTCTGAACCCTACTTCACGCAGCCAGACTTGTAGCCGTCACAAGTTCTTCCATCAAAAAAACACAGACATGTGACGACGAAGGAGACAAAGCGACAACGAAGCAATCCGAAGCAAATCCCACAATATCCTACTCGAAACCATACAATGAATCGAGGTGGTGACGGATGACCGTTCCAAAAGCGGAAACATGCCCCGAGTGAGGTATGTAACACTCCGAATTCTCAAAACTCGGGACATTAATGGTTAGGACCTCACAATGGGTTCCGACCTCAGTTTGACAACAATATTACTAGGATCTTGCAACAGGACACAATAAGAAAACTCGAAATTCATAAAATAGTATTTGAAAGAGATGAATGCAACAACGTCTAACAGCCTATAGTACTTAAATAACGAAACAGATTAAATGTCTTAACAAGCCGAAAGAATAACAAAGCAAACATCCCAACTCCACTCTAAGGAGTACGAAGACCCGGCTGACCACTACTTCCGGATCACTCAACTGCTGCTCTAACCTGTGGTGAATCTAAAAACACAACAGAACAACCATTAACTAGCTATCTAAAAATTAGATGAATTAATAATAGCACACACACACATCATAGCAAAAGTAAACATTCATCATGCTTTCAAACAATCCATTTATTATCTTTACTTAGGTCATCCACTCTTACTAATGATACTTATTTTGTGACACGAGGGATTCCCAAACCTCGCCTCCGCCCCGTGTACCCATCATGAGTGGATCCGATGCATCTCACCGTGTACATGTATGGTCTAGGTATAGAGAACCTCCCAGTCTCCTGGCAGAGCTGGGCAGTGATGTCACGGCCCGTTATACATACACTTGGGCCTTAAAACATAACAACAACGGTCGTCCTAGCAAGTTGTTATTATAACACATATTGCACACACACTACCATTATCAGCCAACTAATATCCAGAAACCAGCTAAGTAAGTCGCAAGGACTTACCTGTATCAACTCTCAAATCCCGTTATCTCGATTCGGCCCGTAACCATAGAAACTCAAACGCCTGTTATACAAGGCAAATAGATCAATATTGTATCCCACTTTCTTAGAAGTCTCCAATTTCTAAGATATATAATCGATCATAAAGAAATTACCAAAATACCCTTATACGGGTAATTGACCATTTTACCCTTGGTCCCGAAACTCTATAAAATTTTACAACAAAGCTCCAAACTATTCTTTGGAACTCAAAACTATCCTCTCACGCTAAAAGAAGTTTGTTAAAGCTTTAGAAGTGTTAGTCACATTCTTGACTTTCATAAAAAGTCCCTAAGGTCCGACTTTGGCTTAAGATACGAGGCTCGAATAAAAATGTAGAAATTCTACAAAAATTTTAAAGGTCTTCTATGATATACCCTCTACCCATATGAGCAAAGATCTCTCAAAAACTATCAACAACAACTCTTACAAAAATCTCCAAAGATGCTTCCAAAAACCAAAAATCTATACTTAGCCAAAATTCTGAGTATTTTCACATCAGTCCAACCAGCCTACTTTGTGTCTTTATAAATCCAAATCCGACCGTTGGATCGACCTCAAATTTTGATACATTCCAGTATATATATCCATCTATATCATACTAGAAATTGAACGGTAGATTATGTCTCTAAGGTATCGAAATATGATCTTAAAGATGATTGTTTCCACTGATTTCTGGAATTAAAATCTGAGTACAAGTGATCTGAGCTTCGAGACTCACCTGCAGCGTTTTGTAGCTAAGACAAGGAAGGCCACAGGTTCAAGGTTCGACTCTCCCCAGCTTCAACTTCTTATTCAATTAAGTGGGCAACCAATCTACGTTTCTAAGCTTCGTTGCAAATAGCCGAGACGAAGGAGTCGTCCTTGGTCGCTGATGTCGTTCCTCCTGGGGACGAAGTTGCACTGGGAAGCGTCCTCAGCTCAGCCTGATCACCCAGTCGTGATGGTCTCGAGGTAGAAGAGAGGGGCTTTAGTTACTTTTAGCCTTGACAGCAAGAAGCAAGGAGAAGAGAAGGAAGGGAGGTAGGGGTCCTTACGCTGTTGAAGACAATCCTGATGCAGTTTGGTTGGATGTCCGAGGGCAGTGGAGATGATCTGATCGGTTGGCCCAGCAATGGAGGGCGGTGACGATGTCGGCGCTGCTACTGTGGTCGGGCTCGACTTCACTACTGCAATAGCCGAGATGCTCGTTTTTGTCTCGTCTGTGACAGGTGCAGCGTGGGTACGGATCTGAGACCCTTTGTCTTTGACTTCTCTTGTAGATCGTGTCTCAGCCTGCTGAGAGTTACGCTTGTGTATATAGAAGGAAGGAGAGGCGGTTGCAAGCAGGTTGTCTTCAATTTTGTGCTCCAGGGACAAGTGTTCAAGGAAGAGAGGAAGAGGGAGGTGGCTGGGTTGATGCCGGCGGTAGATGGCAATTTTTGGGAAGTCTGCGTACGTGCACCTGGACGTGACCGAGAAGGAAGGAAGCAATATTGCCTCAGCGATATTCCCGGGACGTTATGTGCTTCTCTCTAGCTCAGTACGTACACGTAGGAGGAGAGAAAGGGCCGCCTGCTGGATTGCGTCCTCATGGGCTTGCTGCCCGTCTTAGAGAGTTGCAACCTCGCTACTGGGCTGGCATGAGGGAATGTTTTGAGGAGTTGAATCTGACGGGTTGACTGGGCCTCTGATGTTGAAGAGTTGAAGGTGACGGGCTGGCTAGGCTTCTGATGCTGAAGAGTTGAAGCTGACGGGCTGGCTGGGCTTCTGATGTTGAAGAGTTGAAGCAGATGACCAAATGGGCTGGCAAGGATCCTCTGCAAGGATCCTCTGCAAGGCCGGCAACACTAGGCTGGTGCGGAACAGGGCTGCGACACTAGGAAGGCAAGAGATGGGCTGAGGCAAGGAGGGAAAAGAGGCTAAAAAAATACACATGGGTTGTTGTCAACTTGCCCGAATAGCCTTATCAAGACATCATCATGGCCTCGTCATGGCCTCGTCGAAGACTTGTTAAAAGGGTGTCAAAATCTTGTCATGGACATGGATATAAACTAGGGTTTGTAGGATTAGGGTTTTGTTGGAATATTCATCATTTTATGTGAGTTTAGGCTTACATAAAATGATAGAATTTGTGATGGTAGGTAACACTAGGTAACATATCGACGGATTACCGAGTAAAAATTTCGGTTCGACTCGGAATTAAACGGAAATAAAATTCCGGATATTACAAGGTAAACGTTCGGTTTTCGGTTTTCGCTTTCGGAACCGTAATTGTGGGTGATATTGTGTTTGTTTGCTTGATTGAAGTTTGTTTAGGTTAGATTTGAGTAGATTAGGTTAGAAGGGGTTCGAAATCGAGGAAAAATGAAGAACAACGAAGCTTGAATCCGCCATTGATGGCGTATTTGTGAAGAAGGTGAATAATGCACCACGATCACAGGTTTCGGATCCGTGCCATTGTTCATAAAGCATTATTCCGGTTTTGTATTATATTGAATTAAAATAAACTAAATTATATTGAACTAAATTAAATTATATTTAATTTAATTAGATTGAACTAAATTTAATTATTCAAAATGTTTAAATAAAATTAAAATCAAATAAATTGTATTAAATTAAAATTAATTATATCTACCAAAAAAAGGTATACTACATTTAAATATATTTGAAACTAGTTTAGTTCCCGTGCCTTGCACAATGTTTTTTTTTTGTCTCAATGAGATATATTCAATATTGATTTCCATCTCGATAAGATTTGTTCTAGATAATTAAGAATTAATAGCAACAAATTAATAACTTGAAGTTAATTGTGATGTTCAAGAACAACGTACCCATGAATTCTCATCTCAATCAATAACATAAAGATTCCAATTGAGCCTAAAAACTTAATATTACACGGAAGATTTTATATGCAGCAATTCCATTAATATAATGACCTTATTCATAATTTAGGCCAAAATATTAAATAGTCGATCCTCAAAATAAGTATTCAACTATAATACGGAGTTACTAAACACTTTTTTAAAATAGTATATTATACCTTTAACTTGTGGTACTTCTAATGCAATCTAATAATTAAAAGTGTACAATCTAAAAACATGTTTTCATTAGCCTCCGTAGCTAAAAAACAGAAAAATTAGAAAATGTGTTTTATTAGCGTTTGATATGATTTAAAACTCGACGGTAAATTTAGTATTGTCAATTGTTTAAATAATTTTTTTAAATTGAAAAATGAACCGAAAAATTGTGAACGTAACGAACTAATTTGATTTGAAATTTTACAATAATAATAATAATAATAATAATAATAATAAATAAATAAATAAATAAATAAATAAATAAATAATAATAATAATAATAATAATAATAATAATAATAATAATAATAATAATAATAATAATAATAATGGCTTGTTAGTTAAACCACCGTAAGGGTTTAGCAAAATACATTTACTTTTTTGGTTTATAACTTTCATTGACTCATAAAAATTGAAGTATAAATCAAACGAATTTTTAAATATAAAAATTGTGAGTTTTTTAGGTTAGATAATCGTAGAATAATCAAATTTGTTATGGTAGTTTAAAAAAATCTGATTTTACAGATTGATTCAAAACAATAAAAAAAAGAAAAAATAATTGAAATTGTGAGATGGTTAGAAAATGTGTTTTTATAAGGGTTTTTTTAGGTTAGATAATTGTAGAATAATCATATTAAAAAGAAAAGGAAAACTAAATCAAATTTATATAACAACCAAAATTTCATATTAAAAATAAAAGGAAAACTAAACCATATTTATTTATATTAACAGTAAAGGAAATCTCAATTTGATTGGATTTATAATTGATAACTTGATAATTATTAACTAAATTTTTATAAAACGTAAAAAAATAAATTTTGGATTTTTGGTAAAAAGAGAAAAGCTTATCAGAGATTGAAAATATTTAACGAATAATCAGAACGTATCAGTTCATCGAATCGACAAGAGTTTGTTCGTTTGATTAGAAAATCGAAGTTTGTTCGTTCCATCGTTTGATATCCTCAAGAAAAAAAATTGTTTGATCGGAGATTGAAAATAATAAGCAAGAAGATTTTGTACCACCAGTGTAAACATAAAGAAAGTTAGATGATCAATGTAAAAAAAATAGAACATTGACCTTAAACATGAATGAGAGATTATCATCTACATTGGCACCTTGTGAACACACATTTAAAAGGGAGCAAAGGCATTTGTGTAGGTTTGTGACGATGAGAGTACCAAATATTTATATGGGTTAGTGTATGATGGAAGATTCGTTAAAATATATATTTATTAATTCGATATTATCTCATTTGAGATCCGTAACTTTCATAGGAAGTCTTAATTATAGATTTTACAAAAACAAATAAATTGAACTTTTGTTAAACCAACCAATGCAATTAAAATAAATTAAAATTTTAATGACAATAAGTTTAACTAAAATCATATTTAAAAAAAAACATATTGAATATGGAAATTGAAACTCATCGATTAAAATTTATTTATTTATTTATAAAACTTTTGCTATTTTAAAGGGAGATATCTTCTAATTCAAAGAGATTTTTATTAATTATTTTTGGATGTATATCTAAACAGCTTACAAATTAATATAGAAACTTCTGATTCGCTCTAACTTTTTCTATCGATATATATCTAAACAGCTTACAAATTTATGAATATTTTTGCTATTTTAAAGGGAGATATCTTCAACAAATAATTAGTAAATCTTCTAATTATTTAACTTTTAATAAAATTTTGGTTAAAATATGGTTACAAAATAATGTTTATTAATTTTTTAGTATATTTATTTTCAGAAAAAATTTGAATGGCAGTTTAGTAAATATTTCACAAAAAACCCTATGTGGCATTACTCGTTGAATGACACGTGGCGTTAGCGTCCTTAGTTTTAGTAAGTAATATAGATGTAATTAGATTACACTTAATAAATATAATATTAATTAAATTTAATTATAGTAAAATACTGGATCAAGTGCAAGACCTTTTGAACAAAGGCTATGTACGTAAGAGTTTAAGTCCTTGTGCGGTTCCGGTTTTATTGGTATCCAAAAAAGACAACACTTGGAGGATGTGTGTGGATTGTCGAGCAATCAACAACATCACTATCAAATATAGACATCCCATTCCTCGATTGGATGATATGCTAGATGAGTTGAGCAGTTCCCCTTTGTTTTCAAAGACCGACCTTAAGAGTGGATATCATCAAATCCGAATGAGGGAGGGAGATGAATGGAAGACAACCTTCAAGACCAAATTTGGACTTTATGAGTGGTTGGTAATGCCTTTCGGTTTGACTAACGCTCCTAGTACTTTTATGAGGTTAATGAATCATGTCTTACGCCATTTTATTGAAAAGTTTGTGGTTGTTTATTTTGATGATATCCTCATTTATAGCAAATCCATTGAGGAGCATGAAGAACACTTAAGGGAAGTACTTGAAACTCTTAGATCTGAATCTCTATATGTTAACACCAAGAAATGTGAGTTTAGTACTAATCAAGTTATTTTTCTTGGATTTGTTGTCAACACAATAGGACTTGAGGAGGATAAAGAGAAGATCAAAGCCATTCAAGAATGGCCTACACCTACCACAGTCGGACATGTGCGATCTTTCCATGGATAAAGAGAAGGTCAAAGCCATTCAAAAATCGCAACTCCTCTCACGCAGCTCACGAAGAAGCAAGTACTGTTCGAGTGGGGAGCTAGAGAAAGCATTCTTGGAACTAAAGAGGCGACTATCAAATGCACCTCTTCTTGCACTTCCGGACTTCACCAAATCCTTTGAAGTAGAGTGCGACGCTTCAGGTATTGGTATATGAGGCGTACTCATGCAAGAAGGTAAACCTCTAGCCTACTTTAGCGAAAAATTGAAAGGTCCATGTTTGAATTACTCTACTTATGACAAGGAATTATATGTTTTATTTCGAGTTTTTAAAACATGGCAGCACTATCTTTGACCTAATGAATTCATTCTTAGAACTCATCAAGAGTCTTTGAAGCATTTTCGAAGTCAAGATAAGTTAGACAAGAGACATGGACGATGAATGAAATTTATCAAGACATTTCCTTATATTATCAAAAATAAGAAAGGGAAGGATAATGTCGTAGTGGATGCCCTTTCCAGAAGGTATACTTTGATCACACCAATGGAGTCCAAAGTCCTAGGATTCCATTATATCAAAGACCTATACGAGGATGATGAAGACTTTGGTGACATCTACACTGGATGCAAAAATCGACCTATTGCCAGGAAAATCGGCCGATTTTCTGTCCGATTTTTGCCCCAGTCGAGAGATAAGTATTATTTTTTTTGAAGGTTTTCTGTTCCACGAGGATAAAGTTTGTATTCCTAGATGTTCTCTGAAATTATTATTAGTTAAGGAAGCACATATGGGAGGATTAATGGGACACTTTGGAAGAGATAAGACTTATCACATGCTTCATTCTCACTTCTTTTGGCCTCATATGCTCAAAGATGTTGAACATTTGATTAAGAGATGTCTTGTTTTGTTTGACATAAGTATTTATTTTGTTGTAGGTTTGCCAAGGACTAAGAAGGGGAGAGATTCTATATCTGGGGTTGTTGATCACTTTTCTAAAATGGCTCATTTTATCGCTTGCCATAAAACCGATGATGCATATAATGTAGCTAACTAGTTTTTCAAGGAAGTTGTTAGACTGCATGGAGTTCCAAGAACTATTGTGAACGATAGGGATGTCAAGTTCCTTAGTTTCTTTTGAAAGACGCTTTGGGGAAAACTAGGTACAAAGTTGTTGTTTTCAACTTCTAGTCATCCTCAAACGGATGGTCAAACGGAGGTAACTCATCGAACCTTGACTACGATTTTACGAGCTGTTTTGAAAGATAATTTGAATGCCTGGGAAAATGTATTACCACATGTTAAATTTGCTTATAATCGTACCTTACATTCATTTACTAACCCAACGCTGTTTGAGTGTGTTTATGGAGTGACTCATTTGACTCCCTTTGATCTTATACCGTTGCCTTTAGAGGAACGAGTAGATTTTATTGCTGGAAAGCAGGTGGAGTTCATAAGGGAATTACATGAGAAAACGCGCTCACGGCTGGAGCAAAAAGGGATTTCCGTTGCTTCCAAAGCAAATCGGAATCGCAAGGAGATGTTGTTCAAACTCGGGGATCTTGTATGGTTGCATCTACGGAAGGAGCAATTTCCGGAAAAGAGGAAGTGTAAGTTATCTCCACAAGGAGCCGGACCTTTTAAGGTCAAGAGGAATGTTGGTGATAATGTGTATGTTTTGGAGCTTCCAACTGACTATGGTTTAAGTCCTATCTTCAACGTTGGTAATTAAAGCCCATACGAGCTTAGAGATGAGCGTAGCGGTGATTTGAGGACGAATCCTTCTCAAGAAGGGGAGCTTGATGTGGGACCATCTCAAATACAAGGACCAGTTACACGCTCAAAAGCTAAAACATTAAAAGATAAGACAACAACTTCTTCACCTTCTTCGGATTCGATTATGGATGGAGCGATCACACGGTCAAGAGCTAAAACAATCCAAGATGAAGTTACGGATCTTCTCATGACATTTACACTTAAGGAAACTCTCATCACTCTCAAGAGTTCCTTGGTGATTTTCTTGATTGTTATAGAAGAGCTAAGCCACGACCAAGAAGATCTATCAAGCAAGGAAGAAGGATAAAAGCAAAGAAGAGTTCTAGAGATTGGTCGATTTTCCTGTAGGAAATTCGACCGATTTTCATACCCGATTTCCTTCACTAAAACGAGATTTGCAAAAGATCCGGCCATGATCTTTATGTTTTGGCAATTATATCTTGTTATGATTCCTTAAATCTCTCAGATTATCTTAAGAGATTATTAAGATTCTATCTTTTAGATTTTATAGTTTATATATTTTAAAGATATCTTTTCAAGATTATCTTTAAATATATTTCCCTAGTTTTAGTAGGATTAGTCTCCCTTATAAATAGCATTAGCGGGGGAGATTGCTTAGTAGATTAGTTTAATATATATTCCACAAATTTGTGTGAACTTACAGCTTCGCTTACGGAGTTCGTATTTTATTCATTGTTATTCAATCAAAGGAGAGTTTTGGTTGAATCGTTGTGACGTTCTTGCTAGATTGTGCTTGTGTGTTTTAATTTTATTGAAGGTTGGTGCTCCTGGTCAATCCTAATCCCTCCTTGTGCTTGTCTTAATTAGAAGACTTGTGCAAGGTTAAAGAAGTGCGGGTTAAGGTAATCTTTTCGTTTAAGGGTTTTGACACATCATTGGTCAAGATTCTTTGCGAAACTATCTTGGTTCATATCTTCCTATATCGTCCAAACTTTTAAGCTAAAATAGCCATTTTTCTGCCAAAAAGACGGGGTTGATCAAACTTTCTACTAGCCATTCATGGACTTAAAGCGCTAATTGGATAAGCACGAAAAGAAAAGCTCGGGAAGTCATATATCGCTTTTATCATTCTAGATTCATCTTCTTTTCTTTTCATATCATTCACTAATCTGTAATCTGAGTTTGTCGAAAAATCGACTTGTTCATCAGATAAATCGACCAATTTATTCCTTAGAACAACCCGATTTTTGTTCTATTTTAGGACTTTCAATCTAGATCGAAAACTACAGCTTATCCCTGCATCACATCTTCTCGCATGAAGTCTATATGGACACATGAATCTTTCTAATTTGATCATTTAGCATCAAAGTCAATGTTCTCCATCACCAACTGAAATTCTGGCACGCTCGAACGCAACGTACACTCCAACAACACTCACACCTAAGAACCATTATCAATTCAATATACTATTGCACTTTTAAAATTAGAAAAATTATAAACAAGATAAGATTGAGTCCTTACATGTTTGTTGTTCTCATGCAAAAATGAAGATGCAAGTCGAAGATGCTCGAATAATTGTATACTGAAGATTGGGGTATTTTAATTAATTTTACCATATATATATATATATATATATGAATCCGTTTTTGTTATCATGTGCCACTAGGATGACAAGTCACCTCTCTGCCGGAATTTTGGACGGAGTAAAATTTTATGGCACCGTGTTATCATGTATAATGAAGATTGTGGTATTTTAGTTAATTTTACAACATATATATATATATATATATATATATATATATATATATTTTGTTACTTGTTTAAAATTTGTTAATTGTATATCATTGATGACTATATTTATTGCGCTTTCACATTTGACTATAGAGTAGGAGATTAATCAATATCCATGCATAATAACGAATCCCATCGAGTAGCCGAAATTTGGGAAAATTTTATCCCAAAAGGTTCCATGATTTTTCATCATTCAGGGAAAGAGATTAATTAAGCAATTCCATTATGCTAATCTAAAAACACACATTTTAGAGGGGTTTAGCCCTAAAATCTTATAGGCGCACTAAAGGGAAGAGTTTAAACAATATGTATTAATAGTTCTTTTATTTTTTTTAAAAATAATTATTTTCTAAGTCATTAAAAATTAAAGACACAGAACTCATAAAAAAGTCTTTCAAACCCAAATTCCAAAATGAAGAACGCGCTAACACGCGCGGAAGGGATCACAGCTCATCCCACTCAATAACCTGAAACCCTAGCCGCCACCTTCCCCAATCGATTCTCCAAAACCAAAAGCAAGTCACCGACAACTTTTATTACTCTAGAGCTCGATCAATTAAGCCTCTTCAATACCATGAATTCGAAAAAAGATGAAGCTCTGAAGTCGGTTGATGAAGCAAGGACGCAAACTCAGAAGACGAATGCCGGGTTGATTCGGCCCCAAATAAAGACTAGGGGGAGAGCGTCCAAACGCCAATTTCGTCGATTTCAAACAAGGAACCACATCAAAGGTATTTCGAGGCTATCAATGGCTTCTCGAAGGTTTCAAAAAGGATACCAGTACAAGGATGAAGAAAGGAAATCAAAGGGTTTCATTCGACGGCGGTGAAGTCCATCTTTCAATTAGGGATGAAGTCTTATATCGTGATGAAAGGAAGTCTGATGTCGATCACTTCTTTGAGGGCTTTTGGCAAACTTCCCTAGAGGAAGAAACTGAGACGTATTATCGACCAAATAGGTATAAACTCTAACTCCTCTCGAAACTCTTTCCGAGTCACAAATCCCTGTCCTTTCCAAGGAAGTAATGAGTCAGTAGGTGGAATTAAAGAACATGTGATACTCATTTTGATGTGTGGAATGTCTAGAGAAAGAAGGAACATACATTCCTATACTAAAGCACAGAAAATTTTTAGTGAACTAATACATAGTTGGAATTACTGCATTGCTAAATCTTCTAGTTTCTTTCACCACATATCAATTTTGATAAACTCTAAACCCCCCTCCCCCCGCGTATCCTCCTAGAACAAATAGCATTCTACATTGCGTAGATATAGTTGAGAACAAGGATTGGCTGAACTCTGTTGTTAACAGACTTGTACGCAATTGCTATTTACCAGCTTTCTATTTCAAATTTTTGTAGGCTAAAAAACACAAGGAAAGTAGCGGTGTTTGTACACAAAAGGAATACAAGGACCGTCATGTTAGACCAAAAGCTGAGGGCACAAATTGTCAAAGAAAAAAGAACCGGCAACACAATAATCGACTCAAGCACAATTCAGAAATGTATGGTAAAGGAACAAGGTAGCAAATTTTCCAAGGGACTACTTCAGTCAACATGTAGAACATCAGCAGGGTGGTCGATATTGGCCAAAGAATAGAGTAATTGTACCTACAAAGAACAATGTTGGAACCAAAAGAACAAAAACTGATGGTACTAATCTGGATGCGAAATCCGATGTTTTTAGGTTCTGTTTATTGCAATGCAGTGGACAAATGCTAAATAACTCATGGAAACAAGATTTTGGAGTACAGGTAATAGTAAGAATGGTGTGCATGGAAAAACAACACACAAAATGAACAAGGTGATGGAAACAAATAGCAAGGCAACTATGTTAAAGCCCCGTCTGGACCAGACCAATCTTGCGTGCGCACCAGTTTTGGGAGTCAGGAGCTATTTTAGTTCATGGAATAAATATGTAACAAACTTTCATTGTAAGTATTTACTACAAAATGTGTTTAGTAATGAAAGGGTTGTGGAAATGTCAAGCACTAAGATGGTAAACACTTTGGATAATAATATGACGAACCAGGTTTGGAGTTGGATGAGGTACTGTTTTATTTGCATCCCAGGAAACAACAAGAACACCATTAAGGAAGTACAACACAATGATATGTTTACAAATGAATTGGACCTTCGATCAAAGGAATTGTTTGGTAATATCAAAAGGTGTTCGATGTACTATATGAAATGGGGTCCATCAGACTTTATCACCGCTCTGGAGGAAAACTACGATATGATTATGCATCATAACTTAGCAAAGGGGAACCAACAACATGTTTATACAAAAATGATAGTAAGTGAACTCAAGTGTGATCTGTGGAGCCTACAAAGCCACAAACCAAGCGCATGTAAAAATGATGACTTGAACAATCTGTATAGTCAAGGTGGAAAAACTATAAACCGAAACTTTCGTTCGGAACAAAGGAATTGAACATGCAAATACAATTATTGTTTCCTTGATGAAGATCGCCTTTTTGAACTGTCGGGGTACGAAGAAAAAGAATTTCTGGACCAATTTGAATCTGACTTGTAGAAACGAGAATATTCAAATGATTATGCTAGCTGAGACAAAAACGAAAGACGAGCCTGATGAAAGGGTATGGAAAAGCGCAGGTTTTGATAAAAATATTTTTTATACCAGCAATAGGCTTCGCGGGGGGTTTGTGCCTACTCTGAAAAAAAATACCAAATTAAAGGGGAAAAAGTGGAAATTATTAAAGCCTCACAAAGGTTTCTGTTGGTGAAACATACAAATTATAATACACAATTTGAATCTATGATCTTCTTCATATATGTGCCGCCAAACGAGCAATTGAAAAATCCGTTTTGGATAGAACTTCAAAGTGCTATGGAGAGTATCCAATCACCGATGATTGTTATGGGTGACTATAATAATTTGATGGAACCATCGGACGAAAAAGGAGGAGCTATAGTCGCGAATAATAGATTCGACAGACTTTTGCAATTGTCTAACCAATTTTTCCTGAGAAACTTAACAACCAAAGGAAATGACTTCACTTGGAAGAAAAAGAAAGAAGGAGATAATAACACTTACGGAAAATTAGATAGAGTGATGACCACCTTGGAAATCATCCAACAATACCCCAGTTTACATACCTGGAACCATGCTTTCACAAACTCCGATCATTGCATGATTTCCATTAATATACAAAACAACCATATGTTCGCCGTGCGTGCAATCAAGTCTTAAATTTATAAAACTAGAATAAAGGCAAGCGAACTCGCAGTGTACGGATCGGCGTAGATTAGCAAATATTCCAAAGTATCAAGGATTTGGTGAAACAAAATCCAATTTCAAGTTGTCAAGCAAATAAGGTGTAAAGCTTTGCAAATATTGGGGAAAACAGCAACACTAAAGATCCAGGTATCAAATTGTGGCAATCGATTCAAGATATACTAAAGAACTAAGGATAGAGTCAAGAGTTGCAAAAGTACGCTAAGGTAAAGTAATGTACGGTGAAGTTCCAAGACTTTATATGACTTATCTAAAGACACTCTCTATAAAGGTTGTTGAGACTGCAGTGTAGAAAGGATCTATGGACAAGAATTAAACTCAAATACCCAAACTTGTAACCCAAGGATCAAGATAAACTAAAACGATTAAGGTTGTGACACTCAAAACCGAAATAGAGGATGATGAGTCTCACTACTACCTAGAAAAGGGCAAGCCAAGACTAGATTAAAGCTAATCTTTAACCTTGGATCAAAGTAAAAGCAAAGTTCGTAAACTAGGGTGAATCACGGTCAGATCTTGAGAACCACGGCCGTGGAAACCCAAGAATAGGCCGTGATTTAGGTTCGTCGACGAGATCTCTCTAACTCTCAGGGTCCAATCAAATTACGATCGATCTATCATCATCTAAGCCACAACTATCAACCCTTCACCTTAGAATTGCTAAAGGGTTTTAACCAATAGCCATTGTCATAATGTCAATATTCAATTTAAAGAGAATGAAAGATGAAAACCCTCGAATACTCAATAAACTTCAAAACCAATTCTCAATCCGATACACAAGAAGCGATATTCAATGGATTCAGAATGTAGAACATAAAACCTCACAATGATCTAAGGTAACTATGAAGAACATGTTGTCAATCTGTCTTCAATATCAAAACCTAAGAAAGAGGCTAAACCTCCGGCGATCTTCAATCAACCCTAAGTGAGAATGCTCCAAGCAAGGTAAGCGGCCGTCAGCGTCCGTAGGCGTCTAAGCGGGATCAAACGCGAGTATTGCGAGATGCCCTCAAACTCTCTTCT
The DNA here is from genome assembly GCA_033239125.1 of Fagopyrum homotropicum. Taxonomy (NCBI): domain Eukaryota; kingdom Viridiplantae; phylum Streptophyta; class Magnoliopsida; order Caryophyllales; family Polygonaceae; genus Fagopyrum; species Fagopyrum homotropicum. The sequence goes on along the minus strand of BSWB01000001.1, from coordinate 46,789,422 downwards.
CTGGCCTTTTTATATGACCGGAAAAAGAATAATCGTCCAGGCCCATTATGTAAATAACGTGGCAAATAAAGACACGTCAAAAGATCGCCTAAATCACGGTCTCAAGGGTTTCCACGACCGTGGTTTAGAACGTGGAAAGGGGTTACGGTCTCTTGTGATTTCCACGACGGTACTTTAGGCCGTGTAACTTACTGGAATGCTCCACGTTCATGATGCCAAGTTCCACGGCCGTGGTTTAGAGCGTGGACTCTTCTACGGCCGTAATTCAGGGCGTGGAAGTGTAAAGTAATTCGCAATTTCCTTTGTGTCGTGACATTCTTCATTCTAGCTCCTTCCTTAGCTTCCTTGATGTGTTCCTAATCCTCGAATATGATCGATTACTCTCTTTTCTCTCTCAATTGCTCTTATTTAGCTCCTTTTCTCCTACAATCAACACAAAGCTAGTGTAGACATCCATATTGACAAAATAGAGGAACAAGCTAACAATTGCTTCTAAACTTCATTCATGTACACAATAGTAAGGGAAAAACAACCAAAATAAGTGCCTAGAATATCACAATATTTCATGCTAACACCAGACAACCATAAAAAACAAACCTTTTAGATTCGAATAAATGTGGATGCTTAGACAAGACTGCAAAAACATTGTGAAACAAGTATGGAGGAACCAATACCAAGGTACAGATATGTTTAATATAGTCAAGAAGACTAGTCTACTCAAACAAAAATTAAAACAATGGAGTCGAGAAAAGTTTGGTAATATAAAAAACAACTGCTTAAAGTGGACGATGAACTAGAAAGACTACAAAAGTGACTTTTTCACAATTTCACCAAGACATTAATAATAAGATTAATAGACTGACTAAGAAAAGAGAGTGTCTAATAGAATACCAACATAAGTATTGGATGCAGCGAGCGAAGACTAAAAATTTATAATTTGGTGATAAGAACACTAATTTTTTCATAGAAAAGCAACGGGCCGAAGAAATAAAAAGATAATTACAACAATTACTAAAAATAATGGTGAAATTCTAGCAGAAGATACGGACATCGATGAAGAATTTGTAAATGATTATAAAACTCGATTTCAATCCACGCCAATTGATAGGAATACACTACAAAACCAGCTACATGTCATCTTACCAGAAATTAACATTGTTGATAATATGAAATTGGAAATGCCTTTTTCTACAAGTGAAATTAAGGAAGCGCTATTCAATATAGGAGCTGATAAATCGCCAGGCCCGGATGGAATGCCAGCAGGATTTTATCAAAACTACTGGCATATCGTCGGACCATCAGTCACTAGAGATGTCAAGAGTTTTTACAGAACCGGCAAAATTCTTAGACAACTCAATCACACTTTTTTAGCACTCCTACCAAAGATTGATAAGCCGACAACAACATCACATTATAGACCTATCAATTTAGTTTCAACGGTTTATAAAATTATCTCGAAGATATTAGCAAAAAGACTGATATGCCCCCGGATGGCGATGTCATCCGTGTTTCCGGCTAGAAGGACCTGGCACCATTATGAAGACTATTAAGTATTTCGGCTATTTAATAGTTGACTTTTTATATTCGGAACTTTAATTTCGGAACTTAATTCCGTGACTTAAATTACGACCTTTCATATTTTAGGCTTTTTATTTACCGGAACTTAATTTTGGCTTTTAATTCCGTCATTTATGTTTGGACTCTTTGTATGGCCTTCATCCACTATATAAGGATGACTTGGATCATTTGTAAGATATGTCTAAGTTGAATCCAAGTATTGTGAAGGGAAAATCCTCTTACTTGGAATAGGCATCACTTCTCCTTCAATCCTCTTAAAGTTCTTATCTTGGATCTAGTCTTTGATCCAAGCCTTCATAATCGAGGATCCTTTTGAAGAATCAACATTATCTACTCCACTACGTTTGATGATCAAGAACACAAGTAAAGAACTTGACCTCGATCCCTTGCTCTGATACCAATGATAGAAATTACGGGCGATCTAGATCGAGGAGAAACTTCAACTACTTCTTCTTGATCGTTCGAGTTGGATCAATCGTAGAACTTGAGCGGATGAGGCTTAGAAATGGATGCGAAAGTGTTCGGTTGATCCTTCAAAAGGATCCTCGAATATGAAAGGCTTGGATCAAAGACTAGATCCAATATTGAACTTTAAGAGGATTGAAGGAGAAGTGATGCCTATTCCAAGTAAGAGGATTTTATCTTCACAAAACTTGGATTCAACTTAGACATATCTTACAAATGATCCAACCCATCCTTATATAGTGGATGAAGGCCATACAAAGAGTCCAAACATAAATGACGGAATTAAAAGCCAGAATTAAGTTCCGGTAAAAATGAAAAGCCTAAAATATGAAAGGTCGGAATTTAAGTCACGGAATTAAGTTCCGGAATTAAAGTTCCGAATATAAAAAGTTAATTATTAAATAGCCGAAAACTTATTCATCCTTTACAAAGCGCATTGTTAAAAATAGAGCAATCCACGATAATGTGCTCATTGCTCACGAAATCTTCCATGGTTTCAAATCAAAAATAAGAAATGAGGGATATATGGCTATTAAATTGCACATGGAGAAAGCCTATGACAAAGTTGAATGGGAATTCCTTAAAGTGGTGATGGCCAAATTTAGATTTGGGGAAAAACTCCGGAATTGGATTCAAGAGTGTATTTCAACGGTTTCATATTCTATACTAATTAATGATTCACCCACTAATCTATTTACTCCACAACGGGGACTTAGACAAGACGACCCACTATCTCCTCTTCTGTTCAATCTTTGTTCGGAGTTGTTAGCTAGAAACTTACAAAAAATATCAAATGAAAATCCAAAATCTATTGGCTTCCCTATTTCAAAAAATGGGACTAGAATCCCGTTTTTAGCTTTCGCAAATGATATTATTATTTTTTCCAAAACCTCATCGCAAGTTAATGAAATGGTTCGGTTGGTGCTGAAGGACTATTGTGACATATCTGGCCAGATTGTCAATTATCATAAATCCATGTTTCAAACTACCATCAATGTAGATCAAAGCAATAGGAGAAGAATTCAAGGCCACCTTGGAATCAACATTTCTATCAATCTATCTAGGATGCCCAATTATCAATGGATTTGTCAACAAAGACATATTTCATTCCGTCATCACTAAGACTAAACAACAACTGACTAAATGGAAAACATCCTCATTGTCTCAAGAATGAAGAATATCTTGAATAAAAGCTAACCTTAATGCAAAACCAAGTTATTTAATGCAGGTGTTCATGTTGTCGGGAAGCGTACATAATGAATTGGACAAAATTAATAGAAATTTCTTTTGGAATAAGGGACCTAACCACCATCCATTAATTAGTTGGGATAAGATTTGTAAACCTCCGACTCTAGGAGGAACGGAGATTAGAAAAGCATAAGACATGAACATAGCACTACAAATGAAACTCTTGTGGAAAATAATGGCAGAACCATATAACATTTGGGTCAAAATTGTAGAAGAAAAGTATCTAAAAGGGACGAGCCTCTGGAATTACGAATGTGGAAAGAATGTGTCATGACAATGAAAAAACTTGTTTAAATTACATAAAAAATTTGATAAAGGGTTGACCTGGAGAATAGGCGATGGAAATACGGTTAGATTCTGGACGGATAAGTGGTTGTTGGATAAACCACTTAAACACGTCATGACAAACCAGAGTGGGGTGAACCTGTCGGAATTAACATCATCATACATTACTAATAAAGAATGGGACCACTAGAGAATAGATCAGTTAAAAACAATTTTGCCAAGTAACGTAATAAACAAAGTGAAGAATTATAACCTCCCTAAAACTGAAATCCGCGACCGTTTGTATTGGTCAGCAAACGAGGAGGGGTGGTTTTCCACGAAATCATCTTTGGAGTTGATTAAAAAACAGAAAGTTGGAGTTACTAGTGATAAAACGTGGATTTGGAAAATGGACATTATGCCTAAAATTTGGAATTTCTTATGGAAGTTAGCTATGAATGGTCTGCCTACAAAACAAAATCTAGACAGACAAAGGATCCCGGTAGTCATGAATTGTGAATTTTGTAACCACCATACTGAAAGTGCTAAGCACCTTTTTTTCCAATGTCCAATCATGATAACAACTATCGATAATCAAAATGTAAAAGCTAGTTTGCAAAATATCGATATCGATAATCAAGGAATCACTGAGTCCCTTTTTGAACTCAAGGAGTCAACTTCGAATAAGGAAATGAAACTTGTAGTGGTTATTTGGTGGAACATGTGGATGACCAAGAATCAATTCGTTTATAACAAAACAAAATTTCCACTGAACGTCAAAACCACTGCTACTAACCAAATTGCAAGTTGGGATCTAGCAAATTCCGATCAGAACAAGATTACCACATCAACGAAACCACAAAGAAGAAAAAAGAAAAACATTAAATGACAACGACCAAATGATGGATCCTTTAAAATCAATTTTGATGCTTCATTTAATTCAACAAACAAGTGCGCTGATGCATTTATCATTCGGAATCAACATGCGATTCCTACGGCCGTAGGATGCGGCAAGTGTAATGCTGAGTATGTTTTGGAAGCAGAAGCACTTGCTTTGCGATTTGGCCTTCAAAAGGCAAAGGAGTGTGGAATTACATGTATCGAGATAGAAGGAGATAACCTTACGCTCACTCAATTCGATTAAGCAAATTTGGAAGCCACCATGGGAACTCGATATGATGATTAACGATATTACGATTATCATGTCTGATTTCCATAGTTTCACCGCACAATATGTTTTTAGGGAGATCAACACGGTTGCGGACAAAATTGCTTCACACGGATGTAACGGCAAGATGGAAGTGGATGCATTCCCAAAAGATGTTCAAGACCTCATCCGAAAGGATGCTTTAGGACGATCGGTTTATAAAAATTGATTCTCCTAATTTTTTACCTATGTAAAAAAAAAAAAAACACAAAACACATTACTTTAACCGAGAGGCTAATGTCCGTTACATTTTGAGTAGTTTGGCAACACAAGATTGTAGCCACTCAAAGAATAGGCTAAGACCCTTACTATAAACTGCTTTATTTTTCGCATTTTAAAGATTAGACTATAGACCTCAATACCCAAAAGTTAAGGTATTTATGGCAATCTGTCCCAAATTGAAACCCCTAGGAGAGAGGAACTCACATCTAGGGTTGAGCAAACCCGGTCGGTCACATGAATCGAACCGTAAACCGATATTTTCGGTTTAAACCGAACATAAACCGCAGTAGTAGGTTCGGAATGAGGTTAGGGATTAAGGCTGAGTCGGCACGCTTCATTGCTTCAAGCCTTCAACGGTTGTTTTGCTTTTGCCTTCCTGAACACTGAAGAAGTGAAGAGAGCATCGGCGACTGCGAGGCGACGGCGGCGGCGGCGGCTGATTCTCTCACTCTCTCTGTTCCGGCGAGGCGGCGAGCCGGTGACTGGCTTACTGCTACTTCTCCAGCCAGGTAAAGGTTTGCAGTAGACAGTACTTCTCCTTCTCAATTTTCCTTTTCCTCACAGTCCCAGTCGGGTTGTCGAAGGCGGCGGCGGCGGCTGATTCTTTCACTCCCCACTTTCAACTCCCAGAAGACTTCTCCAGAGTCCAGTCCAGACAGATTCCAGGTTCGTAGGCGTCAGGTTTCCTGAGATAGTGAGATTCAGATTTCAGAATTTCAGATAGTTGAATTGAATGATCATCGCAAAACAATAAAATATGAATCTGTCTAAATTGTAATTTTCAAAAACACTCTGGAATTGTGCTACACATCCAATTTCTACTTTCTATAATATGAATCTGTCATTTCTGTAATTGTGGTAACTGGTTAGAGATCGTGGATAGCCGTGAATTAGTGGAGGGAGAGAAAGGATCTGGAAACAAGCCAAGGCAAATTTGTTTGTTGTTTATCGGTAGTAGTTGTGTTCCAAAAATTAGAAATGAGAATTTCATTTTAATCGAGCTTGAGATCTCTAAACAGAGAAGAAGACCAGAGAGAGAAAGGATGAGTTCAATTGACATACCAACAAAAGAGGCTCACGCCTTAAGGGGACACGAAGGAGCTGTTTTGGCTGTGAGGTTCAATGGCGATGGAAATTATTGCCTGAGTTGTGGGAAAGATAGGACGATACGCCTCTGGAATCCCCATCGTGGGATTCACATCAAGACCTATAAATCCCATGGTCGTGAAGTCCGGGACGTCCATGTTACATTGTAATCTCTCATTATCCTCTTCTCCATTCTTTGATTTCCTTCCATCTTTATCTTCCTGAATGGTGTTTATACTTTGTACTGCAAATATGCTAACAAATATTTTTGCTGTGAGTTGCTTACAGGGACAACTCTAAGTTGACCTCTTGTGGTGGGGATCGCCAAGTGTTCTACTGGGATGTATCAACTGGTCGTGTCATTAGGAAATTTCGTGGACATGACAGCGAGGTTTGTTCATCTATTTGACTGCATGCTTCCAAAAATTTGAACCAAATTTTGGATGAAAAATTCTTCCAGTGATATGATTCATTTGTTTAGATTCTGATGAATATACATGCAATTGAAATCATCTGGAAAAGAATATGAATCTGTTTTTGTTTTCAGGTGAATGCTGTCAAGTTTAATGAGTATGCATCAGTGGTGGTATCGGCTGGCTACGATCAGTCTCTTCGTGCTTGGGACTGTAGGTCTCACAGCACCGAACCAATTCAGGTATCGCTATGTTTCACCTTTTTTTTTTTTTTTCTTTTTCTTTTTTCTGCTAAGCATCTTACTTTGTTTCCTAGTCTTGATGATAATGGAAATTGTGGTTCTGTCTATTTAATTGCCTTGTGTATCTCCAGATTATTAGCACGTTTCAAGACAGTGTCATGTCTGTATGTATGACGAAAAGTGAGATTATTGCTGGTAGTGTCGATGGAACGGTTCGAACATTTGACATTCGTATTGGTAGGTGTGTATTGCTGACATCCCAGCTGATGCTTGGTTTTCAAATTCTTTCTTGTGTTCAGGGAAGTTTTAATTGTTGTTTGATGCTATGATTTTCAACCTTGTGTAAGCAGAGAAATATCAGACAACTTGGGCAGTCCCGTCAATTGCATTTCCATGTCCAATGATGGTAACTGTGTTCTAGCCAATTGTTTGGATTCTACACTACGTCTACTTGACAGGTTTGTATGTTAGCATTATTTTGCCAGGTTGTACTGAATATCACTTTTAGGTGCATGCTATTGACAGCATATGCTTTTAGGTCTAGCGGGGAGCTGTTGCAGGAGTATAAAGGCCACATTTGCAAGGTTTGTTTGCAGTTCATGAGTAATTATAACCTTTTTAGAGCCTTGTTAGAATTTCATGTCAGAATGTTTTTCTGTATTTTGATCTTTTGAATAATCAACAATCTCATACTTGTGCATCAGTCGTTCAAGCTGGACTGCTGCCTTACGAATACGGATGCTCATGTAACTTGTGGATCAGAAGATGGTTTTGTTTTCTTCTGGGATTTGGTGGATGCATCTATTGTCTCAAGCTTCCGTGCACACACCTCAGTGGTATTGTTTCATAATATAAACCACATCAAATTCTTGAGCATGGGTGTTTTAAACTTTCTTTTTCTGGGTTTGTATACTGATGATTTCCAAGGAATTAACAGGTTGTTAAATTGGCAGGTTACAAGTGTGAACTATCATCCGAAGGAGCAGTGCATGGTAACTTCCTCAGTTGATGGCACAGTTAAAGTATGGAAAGCGTGAAAGCTTGAAAGTGGTTCAAGTTGTATCAGTGTTCAAATTTTGAACATGGACTCCACTGCGTGCTCCGAGGACTGATGCTAGTGGCTAGAGGTAACTGATGTTCAGACTCTTGGGATCTTTTGGGCGGCACTCAAGTATGCCTAAATTCATTTTACGGAGATATTGATAAATTTATTCACAAAATTCATTTTGGAGATTTTTTATTTATTTGTTTTCATCTTTATCCTCATCCCCACCTAACAAATGAAAGTGAGATTAGGTAACATAGATGATATTTTATTTTTGTCTTTATTCTCATTCCCATCTATCGGACGCACGATAACTTGTTGCAAAACAATCAAAGTTCAATTAGGTTACATGTTTTGTGTTTCAAACTTGGAACTACGGATGAAGATTAAAATGTGTATTAATCATAGCATTTATTTACTGACGGCATATATGATCCTTATTGATAAGGAAATAAAGTATTTTGAAAGTGCAATTAAGAGTACAATGTGTGAACAAGGCTCATTAGTTAGACACGGTGTGAGACATGATTGATTGTTTGTGATAGTATTTACACAATTATGTGTATTATATTTGCATTAATAGATGTGCATATTTTTTTTTGAATTGATTAATTAAGAACGTGCAACCTTCTTGATATAACGACGACGAAGACAATATAATACACACTGGTGAACTCATGTTCATTAGGTAGTTACTAGTGTAATTTCCGTGCCTTGGCACGGGTATAATTTTGAATTTTAATGTAAAATTTTAAAATTTATAATGTAACATAGTGGTTTTAATTGATTAATCCAAAGAGAATTTAAAATGTTATTAGTAAATTAATTATAATTTTAGATACACAACAAAAATAGATTTATTTAGACAATATTACATATCTTAGTTAAGTTAAAGTTAATGTTAGTATACCATTTATAAAGACAATAAAGTTGAAATAGAACAATTAAAAGGAAAATAGAAATAAATTTTAAAAATAAAAATATAAGCGTTAAAATAGAGAACAATTAAAAATTCAATTACAAAATTATCTTAGACAGTTTTAAATAATATTCTTACATAAAAAAAAGATATAATAATTTATACATTTAATAAATTATTTATTATTTTATATTTAATACAAAAACTATATATTCATATGTTAAAGTTTGAATAATAAATTATCTAACCGTGAAGTTGACACTCATCTCTCTAATTTACAATTACACTTTCATGAGGCGGGAATGTATAAATTTTCATATTTTTAGGCTTTTTTTTAATACATTTTTCTATTTTTCTAAATAAAATAGGAATATTAATTAATTATATCCACAAGCGTTGCACTTCCCATGAAGCGGGAATGCGTAAACTTCCATATATACGTATATGAAAAAAGTATGATTACACGATAAGGCCTGTTCTCATATGATCTCTACTATATATATATATATATATATATATATATATATATATATATATATATATATATATATTTATATTTGTTTTGGTATAAGTTTTATCATAAAATAAATATTTCATTAGTGTGATTTGAAGTGAGAACATTGGTGAAATAAGGTACTTTTTGTATCTTAGATATAAACTAGGCACCCTAATTTCATCAATTAAAAATAAACTTATCCAACAAAAGACGAGAAGATCAAGGAGTAAAAGACTCAACGTGTTTGTAGGATCGAAGACGTGCAACGTCTATCTTACTATCTTCATGGAAAAGAAGGCTTCAAACAGTCATCTCTACAACGGCTAGAAGATCTTTCCATAGAAGATATAAATGAAGATGATGGTCGAAGAAGAAGAGATACAAGCCTACATCGGAAAACATCTTTGCATCCTTAAGCATCCTAATCATCTTCATTTGTTGTTTCTCCTTCTCACAATTACGTAAACGTTATATCCCCCTAGAGAGAGAGAAAACACAATAGCTCCATTGGTAGATCTAAAAAGTGTTATACTAGAGTGTGTTACTCTGCGAAGTAACTAGGTTATTATAGCTAGGTTAAGAGTTGAAGCTAGATCGTAGCATTGGATACAAGTGAGAGAAGAAGGAGATTTCTTCTAGTTTGTATCTAGGACTCTTTTGAAGCTGATAATAGATAGTTAGATCCTACGGATATACCTTGAGACGGAGAGTAGACTATTTAGAGCCGAACTTCGTAAACATATCCTCGTGTCAATCTTTTCAATTCCGCACCTTATAAACTTTACTGTGACTAACTTTGTTTTGCAGGAGCGAGGAGTTTCAAAGCCCTTGAAATCAAAGTTTCACAAAGAGCATAAATTGACATCAAGGCCCTTGAAAGAGGTTTCAAGGCCTTGAGATTTGGGTTTGCGAAAAGTTCTCATACTCTATTCAACCCCCCTTCTAGAGTATTATTTATCCTATTTATATCACCTACCGGTTCCTCAATTGGTATCAGAGCTAGACTCACGTTTATTGATTTAACCATCAGTGAGACTAATCATGAATCCTGTAGGTGATGGTGGATTTGCTCAAGGAAGATCCTCATCCCGACCACCACTCTTCTGTGGCAACAACTTCGCTCATTGGAGATCACTAATGCTTATGTTCCTGATTGACCAGGATATGGAGCTTTGGAGCATTATTCAAGATGGACCAAAAGTTCCAATGACAACGGTTGTAGGAGTCCAAGTCCCGAAAAAGAAATCAGACTTCACTCAGGCTAACCTGAACAGTCTGTCAAAGAATTACAAAGCAATGAATCTACTTTACTGTGGATTAGATGCTAATGAATTCAACCACATCTCATCATGCAAAAGTGCAAAAGAAATATGGGACAAGCTTGTTGTCACTTATGAAGGAACAAGTCAAGTCAAGGAAACAAATATTAGCATCTTTCTCAGACAATACGAGCTATTCAAGATGAATCCAAATGAACCAGTCAAAGAAATGTTCACTAGATTCACTGGGATTGTAAACAATCTAGACTCTCTTGGAAAGACCTTCACAAATGAAGAAAAAGTGAGAAAGATTCTAAGAAGTTTACCTAAAGCCAAGTGGGGACCAAAGAAGACTGCTATTGAAGAAGCTCAAAATCTTACTACTCTTCCTCTTGATGATTTACTTGGAAAACTCATTACACGGGAAATGATCCTTGGAGAAGAAGATGGAGAACTTCCATCCAACTCCAAGAATTTGGCATTAAAATCGAGAAAAGATGAGTTACCTTTTGAGGAAGAAAATAGTGAGGATGATAATGAAGAAGATGCTCTCGCCATGATCTCTAAAGGTTTAGCAAGAATTCTCAAGATAAAGAAACAATCTGCAAACCGAGAATTTTCACGGGCATCAAAACCCCGAGGTAAGTTTTCTAACTCTAATAAGAAAACGAAAGTACTGACTTGTTTTGAATGTGGTGAAACAGATCATTTGGCGAAGGATTGTCCACAAAAGAAGAGGACCAACTTCAAGAAAAATGATCGAAAGAAGAAAGCCATGGTTGCTTCATGGAGTGATACAAATTCAACTAATGAATCAGAAGATGAACAGGAACAAGCAAACTTGTGTCTTATGGCCGATCATGAAGATAACTCAAATCTTTACATCGACAATATGGTAAGTACAATCTTGTCTCAACCTGAGATTGACCTTAAACAATTTCTCAAGGATATTATCTTAAGTGATAAGGAACATAGAATAAGGATAAATTCTTTTAAAGAAAAACTTCATGAACAAGATAAACAATTAAGTGAAATGTCTCTGGAGATTGAAAATCTTAACACAGAAAATGAAGAACTTGATAACAATGTCAAGGCCTTGGAATCAGAAAATCTGATTCTCAAGAACAACCTCTCTTCTCTACATCGAAGTTATATCGATCTAGAGAAAGAGAAAGTTGATATGACTTTGATGTGTCAAGACCAGAAGGCATCACTTATTAAGTTTACTCATTCAAAAGCTAATCTAGAAAGAATGATGGGTGAACAACAATCTTCGCTTAACAAAAATGGTATAGGATATCATGGAAGCTTTCCTAAAAAACCTACTACCACTTGTGTTACAGCAAAAGGAAGCACTCACATGCCTATCTGCTTCTATTGTTGTAAAAAGGATCATGTTAAATCTACATGTCCTTATAGAAGAAATGATCCTTATATTATCAGAAACACCTATCCTCTATGTTTAAGGAAACAGGTCAAACAAATCTAGGTTCCTAAAGGTACTAGACCACCAAACATGATCGAACCTGAGTATGAACCAAAATATGCCATTTGGTCGACTCGGAAAGGTTGATGTTTTCTGTTTTGCAGGATATCACCAAGGTAAAGGGGCACAAATGGATTTTAGATAGTGGTTGCTCAAGACACATGAGTGGAAATAATTCTTTATTCTCAGATTTAAAGAAGCAATCATCTGGAACTATTACTCTTGGTGATAAAGGAAAGTGTGACATAATAGGCATTGGTAAAATTTGCTATGATTCATCCAACTTTATTGATAATGTTTATTTAGTTGATGGATTGAAATATAATCTGCTAAGTATTTTTCAAATTTTTGATAAAGGCAATAAAGTCATGTTTGATTCAGAAAAATGTGAAGTTCAAGATATAAAGACAGGAGAAGTATTGCTTACTGCTCCTAGGTGTAATAATGTTTATTCTTTGAGTACTAACAAGTTGCAGGAACTAAGCTAAAATGTCTAAAGGCCTTGACTGATAATCCAAGGCTTTGGCATAGAAGACTTGGCCACGTAAGCATGCACACCATGCAGAAGTTACTTACAAAAGATTTGGTACGTGGTTTGCCAAACCTAAACTTCAAGGTTGATGACCTATGTAAAGCTTGTACACAAGGGAAACAAACAAGAGGTTCATTCAAACCTAAGAAAGCTGTAAGTTCTTCTCGACCTATTGAACTTTTGCATATGGATCTTTGTGAACCTATGCATGTCAAATCTCCCGGAGGAAAACAATACCTCCTTGTTATAGTAGATGATTTCTCTCGGTTTGCATGGATATCCTTTTTACGAGAAAAATCTGAAGCTTTATTTGAGTTTTAAAAATTATGTAAGGAGTTACAAAGTTTAAAAAACCTACCAATCGTTTCCATAAGAAGCGATCATGGTAGAGAATTTGATCAACTAAAGTTCGATTTAATTTGTGCAAAATATGGTATTTCTCATAACTTTTCAGCTCCTAGAACTCCTCAACAAAATGGAGTTGTGGAACGTAAGAACCGCACTCTTGAGGATATGTCTAGGACAATGCTTTTAGAAAATCATTTGCCAAAAAGTTTTTGGGCTGAAGCAGTAAACACCGCAAATTATATTTTAAATCGATGCTTAATTCGCCCTATTTTGAAAAAGACTCCTTATGAACTCTTCAAAGGAAGAAAACCAAACATCTCATACTTTAAAGCTTTTGGATGTACTTGTTTTGTTCACAACAATAGAAAAGACAATCTCGGGAAATTGTATGCACGTAGTGATGAAGCTATATTCATTGGATATGCTTCAAATAGCAAAGCTTATCGAGTATATAACAAACGTACTAAAATTGTTGAAGAAAGCATTCATATTATTTTTGATGAAAGCAATGATGGTACTTTGAGTGAGAGTTTTACAGATTTAAATCTGAATCAAAGAGAAGATCACATTTCGGATGAAGAGGAAGATCCTAAAGGCCAAGAAAAGAATATACATGAAAAGATTCAAGATACCAAAGAAAATCCTCAAGACCTTGAAACACACCTTCAAGACCTTGAAACTGGAAACTGTGAAAACAGAACGCCACTTCAGGGGCTTGAAACCCAACTTCAAGGCCTTGAGATTGGAACAACAGGTAAGGCACAATCGGTACCTGAATCAAGTCAAACATATTCAGCTCAACCTTCTGGATCTACATCATCTGTCAAAAGAAGAAAAGTTCAACACTCCTCGTATCATCCACAAGAAAACGTGATCTCAAATTCAAATGCTGGAGTCCAAACTCGATCAAAAGTGAATACTCTTTGTGCATTCTCCGCTTTTGTATCACTTATCGAGCCAAGGAACTACATTCAAGCTCTTCAAGAACCAAACTGGATCATTGCCATGCAAAATGAATTAAATGAATTTGAGAGGAACAAGGTATGGACTCTTACTTCAAGACCAAAGTATCAATCAGTTATTGGTACGAAGTGGGTTTTTTGAAAGAAATTGGATGAAAGTGGAAAAGTCATACGAAACAAAGCACGACTTGTAGCACAAGGATATAACTAAGAAGAGGGTATTGATTATGAGGAGATGTTTGCTCTTGTTACAAGGTTAGAAGCCATACATATGCTACTTGCATTTGTATCTTTCATGAGCACAAAACTTTTTCAAATGGATGTAAAAATGTGCTTTTCTAAACGGCTTCTTAGAAGAAGAAGTCTATGTTGCTCAACCTCCTGGTTTTGAAAATGATGATTTTCCTGATTATGTTTTTAAATTAGATAAAGCTCTTTATGGTCTTAAGCAAGCTCCTCGAGCTTGGTATGAAAGATTGTCTAAATATCTTCTTGAAAACAATTTCAAAAGAGGTTTGATTGATAAAACATTGTTTATCAAAACTAGAGGCAACGACATCTTAGTTATACAAATCTATGTTGATGATATATTATTCGGTGCTACTAATGATTCCCTTTGCAAGGAATTTTCGGATATTATGTGCAGGGAATTTGAGATGAGCTTAATGGGAGAGTTAAATTTCTTTTTTGGACTTCAAGTTACACAAGCAAAGAAAGGAATTTTTCTCAATCAAAGTAAGTATACTAAAGACTTGCTTAAAAAGTACAAAATGGATCAATCTAAGGTTACAAAGACTCCTATGAGTTCAACACTTTCGCTAGATCATGACAAGAATGGAAAAAGTGTAGTACAAAAGGAGTATCGAGGTATGATCGGTTCATTGTTGTATCTAACTGCTAGTCGTCCTGACATTATGTTTAGTGTGTGCATGTGTGCAAGATTTTAAGCTGATCCTAAAGAGTCACACTTGATAGTTGTGAAAAGAATTTTTCGGTATCTCAATGACACTAAGGAACTAGGATTATGGTACCCACGTCAAAGCTCGTTTCATCTTGTTGGCTATTCAGATGCAAATTTTGTAGGTTATAAGGTCCATAGAAAAAGTACTTCTGGATGTTGTCAATTCTTAGGGTCATCCCTAATGAGTTGGCACTCCAAGAAGCAAAATTCTGTTGCCCTATCCACAATTGAGGCTGAATACATAGCTGCTGGAACATGTTGTGCTCAAATTCTTTGGATTGCTCAACAACTTCGTGACCTTGGCTTTGACTTGAGAGGTATTCCTATAAAATGTGATAATACTAGTGCTATTTGTATAACCAAAAATCCTGTGCAGCATTCAAGGACTAAACATATTGATGTAAGGCATCACTTCATACGTGATCATGTTGAGAAAGGTGATGTTTCGATTTCTTTTATCTCAACTAACTTGCAGCTTGAAGATATCTTTACCAAGCCTCTTCCTGAGGAACAATTTAATTTTATTAGATTGGAACTTGGTATGTTGAATAAGGAAGCATTAACGTAGGGGGAGTAAACAAGTTTTTATCGTCCTACGCATGCAAGCCCAATTGATGTTCTCAAGGGCCTTGAAATAAAATTCAAGGGGCCTTGAAACATATTTCAAAGGGTACATAAATAAAGCGGATCAATTAGAAATTCATATCTTTTAGATATTGAATTATCTAATTTTTTAAAAAGGGATTTCAAATGTTTTATTTTCAGATTCAAAGAATTTTGAAAAGAGGTTACCTAAATTTATGGGAGGAACGTGATCTTGTTGATGCAAAAGATCGATGGAGGGATACGTGCCTCCGAGATTACTATGGAAAAGGAAGTTCCTCTAAGTGGTACAAGGAGGATTGAATATTTTGGCATATCATGAGTTTTTGAGAAATTTTTATGATTTTTGAAATACATTTGTTGTGGGTTTGTAACCGTTTTTAAGAATTCCTGTTTTGATACTATCTTTTTTCTCCCTTGTTGAAAGACAAAGGGGGAGAAATATGATCCAATATTTCATTTCCGATATACTGCATTCTGCATTTTTAGTTTTGAGATTTTCATATGCATTGCTAAACTAACAAATGCAGGTACGAAAATTTGTGTTGTCTTCCATCAAGGGGGAGATTGAAAACTCCACCTTGATTGAAATGGTTTACAGGTGTTGATGATGGAAGACTTCACACAAATATAACATTTGGATATACTAACAATGTACTTGATTATATTTTTAGATGTTTGGTTTGAATTCAGTGCAGGTTATATATTTACATGTCAAAGGCCTTGAAGTTGGATTGAAGAACAAGTTCTAAAAGACGAAGATCAAGGGCCTTGGAATTTAAAGTACACGGAACAAAGGATTCAAATATATTGAAGATCTTCTTTAAAGATTCGGTAACAAGAAGATTTCAATCAAACAAAGATTTTGTCAACCAAAGGAAGATCTCAACCAAAGGATAGATAATCATTTCGAGAAGATTCTCTAAACAACAAAAACGGCACAAAATATCTTCTCTCTCTTATCCAACAAAAGACGAGAAGATCAAGGAGTAAAAGACTCAACGTGTTCGTAGGATCGAAGACGTGCAACGTCTATCTTACTATCTTCATGGAAAAGAAGGCTTCAAACGGTCATCTCTACAACGGCTAGAAGATCTTTCCATAGAAGATATAAATGAAGATGATGGTCGAAGAAGAAGAGACACAAACCTACATAGGAAAACATCTTTGCATCCTTAAGCATCCTAATCATCTTCATTTGTTGTTTCTCCTTCTCACAATTACGTAAACGTTTTATCCCCCTAGAGAGAAAGAAAACACAAGAGCTCCATTGGTAGATCTAAAAAGTGTTATACTAGAGTGTGTTACTCTGCGAAGTAACTAGGTTATTATAGCTAGGTTAAGAGTTGAAGCTAGATCGTAGCATTGGCTACAAGTGAGAGAAGAAGGAGATTTCTTCTAGTTTGTATCTAGGACTCTTTTGAAGCTGATAATTGATAGTTAGATCCTACGGATATACCCTGAGACGGAGAGTAGACTATTTAGAGCCGATCTTCGTAAACATATCCTCGTGTCAATCTTTTCAATTCCGCACCTTATAAACTTTACTGTGACTAACTTTGTTTTGCAGGAGTAAGAAGTCAAGGCCCTTGAAATTGAGTTTCAAAGACCTTGAAATCAAAGTTTAACTAGTAACACAGATTGACATCAAGGCCCTTGAAAGGAGTTTCAAGGCCTTGAGATTTGGTTTGCGAAAAGTTTCCATACTCTATTCACCCCCCCTCTAGAGTATTATCTATATTATTTACATCACCTAACGGTTCTTCAGAGGGGTTGCTAGAAGGTAACAACTAGGGGTTTCATCTTGTATAATGTCATCATATGAACCAATCATTGTTGGGCATCATCGTCAACAAGCCTTCCCACTCTCTAGAACGCATCTACTTTGGCGGTAGAGCTAACTGACCAAGATCAACAAGAGAATCAACCACATCATTAACTTCCAGAAAGACCTGTATCAGCGGACTCTAGTAACTGTCCCTCAATCAATGGGATGTGATTTGCTTAATTAGAAGATTCTTGATTATGTACTTATCCAAATATAGATCATTATGTTGTATATATATGCATGTAATCACAAAGGCAAAATACACGTTGAGATTTATTCACCATTCTTTATCTTTATAGTATCAGAGCTATCGATTAAAATTCCCAAAAATTTCTCGATCCTCTTCCACCATGGCCTCCGACGGCAGCAACGATCACTCCAACAATACGCCTCCCTTTCAATCTTCTGGTTCTGCCACCAACACAAACACTCTTCTCTCTGCCGCCTCATCAACCGGCACAATTAAATTCAACCTTCCGAATCTCTCAATCAAACTCGGCGTGCATAATTATTCCCTTTGGAAGAGCACGGTCCGATCCTCCCTTGAAGCTTTCGACCTTGATTCGTTCATCAACTCTTCTACTGACGTACTGCCTCCAACTATCCCTACTTCAAACACAGACAACATGCCCAAATCCAACCCAGAATTTACTGCTTGGCATCGGAAGGACAAAATCGTTCTTCTTTGGCTCCGACTCACACTTACCGAACGTGCGTTGGCTCTAGTTGCACGTGCCTTGACCTCGGCAGAGGCATGGACCACCTTGGAACGATCATATCAATCTCAGACTAGAGCACGTCGAATGGCACTCAAGAAACAACTTCAGACGTTGCAAAAAGGATCCTTGTCGATGATCGAATACATCGAACAAAAACGCTCAATCTCTGATTCCTTGGCAGACCGTCTCTATGTCGTCCTTACGGAAGATCTCATCGGATATATATTGAATGGTCTAGACTCATCTTACGGTCCTTTTCGTACCGCATTCATGATGCACATCGACGAGCCCACGGTTGATGACCTTGTCGGCTTGCTTCTTCAAGAGGAAGAGAGGCTCAAACTCGAAACTCAAACAATGGCGACCACTATTGGTCACTCGTTGGCTTCCCCGGCATCATCTCTACCGTCCGCTAACTACACGGCTCACAACTCTGGAAATTCGCGTTCACAAAATCGCTCAGCTTCCGGATATAATGGTCGTCGCTTTCCAAACTTCCAGAATCGGTGTTCTCGATAGCCCTCCCAATAGCAGATCGATCGCCCATCTACGGACTCTCACGTTGATAAATTTGGCCGCCCCCGCATACCTTGTCAAATTTGTGGTCAACCGAATCATAGGGCTCTTAATTGCTGGAATCACCTTAACGAGACCGATTTCCCATCGGTCGTCGATCCCTCATGGTACTTTGACACCGAGGCTACGGATCACGTGACTTCACAACTTGATAATCTCCAAGTGGCTGATTCTTACCATGGACCCGATCGTATGCAAGTCGGAAATGGTAACAAGTTATTTATTGCCCATGTTGGCTCTGCTATTTTACCCGCAAAGTATGCTTCTGTTCATTTACCTACCATCTTTCATGTTCTTGATATCACAAAAAATTTGCTAAGTATATCCAAATTAACCCATGACAACGATGCTTACATGATTTTTTTACCCCAAATTTTGTCTTCTAAAGAATACGCAGGGAACCATCCTCCTGCACGGAACTCTTGAGCACGGATTATATCGCCTTCACCAACCGCCCATATCCCGACCCCCTCGTGTGTTCGTCAGCTCCCGTACATCCCTCGACGGTTGACATCGTCGATTATCACATCCTCATGAGTCCATTCTTTGTCATTTAATTGCATCCCATCATCTTCCCACTTTGTCAAATAAGCTTCAAGTCATATGTGAAGCATGTCAATTAGGCAAAAGCCATCATCTTCATCTTCCAACCTCTCATCAAACGTCGTCTAATCCTTTTGATTTAGTGTATTTTGATGTTTGGGGTCCATCATCGGTTTTATCTTTGAACGGTTCTAGATATTTTCTGTTCTTTATTGATGATGCTACGAAATATATTTGGATTTACTTCATGTCTCATAAGTCACAGGTCAAGAATTTTTTTGTCGCGTTTCGCGCAATGATTGAGACTCAGTTTAGGTGCAATATTAAATCTCTTCAAACTGATGGGGGAGGGGAATTTGTCGCACTATCACCTTTTCTTAAGTCCAAGGGTATCCTACATAGATTATCTTGCCCTCACACACAGGAACAAAATGGGGCCGCTGAACGTCGCAATCTTATTATTACCGAAAAAGGCCTTGCGCTCCTAGCGCAGGCTAATCTCCCACAGGTTTTCTGGGAACACGCTTTTCACACCGCCACATATCTCCACAATCGCACACCATCTCCTACACAATACCACAAATCACCGTACTCTCTTCTATTCAACGAACCACCTGACTATGCCTTCTTACGGGTTTTTTTGCTGCTTGTGTTACCCCTTTCTTCGCCCATACAATAAAAACAAAATAGATTTTCGTTCCCTCCCATGTCTCTTCATCGGCTATAGCTCCTCTCATAAAGGATTTCTATGCCTGCATATCCCAACATCCAGAATATATATTGCCCGCCATGTTGTCTTTGATGAGAATGTCTTTCCCTTTGTCACCATGCAATCTACCACTCCTCTCATGCACGACCCTTCTCGTTCGCTACCCTCACCGTCCAGCCTTCTTGACCTTGCAACTAATCTACACGCCACATCAACACCCACCGACGTTCCCAATGAACACTCGCCATCACCAGCAACCCTACCTTCCTCGCACACACCCCTTCGTCAACCTGCTCTCCTCGGGAACCCTCAGAAACTACGTCACCCACCACAACCTCCACTTCCAATACCACATCTTCATCACCTCACCCACTGATGCCTCTCTCTCGCCACAGTACCCGTCCTAAAATACCAAACTTCAGACACAAAGACTACGTCGCTCATTCGACGGTCAAAACTACCCAAAGTGAACCATCCTCATTCGCCCATGCTGCAAAACTTCCCGAATGGCAACATGCAATGCAGGAAGAATATCAAGCACTCATGCGAAATAACACTTGGGACTTAGTTCCCCGACCTTGTAATACTAATCTTGTTGGTTGCAAATGGGTTTACAAGATCAAGAGAAATGCGGATGGTTCGATACAACGGTACAAGGCACGTCTAGTTGCAAAGGGCTTTAATCAAGAGGAGGGTATTAACTACTTTGATACATTTAGCCTGGTGATCAAACCATCAACAATTCGAGTAGTCCTCTTTATTGCTTTATCTCGTGGATGGCCTCTGAGGCAACTCTATGTCAACAACGCTTTCCTGAATGGTAATTTAGCTGAGACAGTCTTCATGGCTCAACCTCCAGGCTTTGTTCATCCCTCTCGGCCTGAGTACGTTTGTCGCCTTTGAAAGGCACTATATGGTCTAAAGCAAGCTCCACATGCCTGGTACAACAAATTAAAGGGCTTCTTTCTCCGACATCATTTTTGTGCTTGCCACTCTAACACACCCCTCTTTGTTATCCATACACCAGAGGTAATTGTTTATGTTCTGGCATATGTTGACGATCTCATCATCACAGGTTCCAACGCAGCTGTTATTGCCAACATCACTCAACAGTTACATACTACTTTTTCTATACGGGATATTGGACCTCTAAACTTCTTCATCGGACTTGAAGTTCAACAACAGGGTACTGATCTTCTCTTGACTCAAGCCAAGTACATCACCAATGTGCAGACCCGGGCAAAAATGTTAGACTCTCGCCCAATCCGTTTGCCCGCTGACCCAGGATCAAAACTTCTACCCGACAGTGACCCTTTTGACAACCCACAGCTCTATCGTCAGATTGTCGGTGCTCTTCAATACATTACAATCACTCGTCCGGAAATCTCATATTTCGTCAATCGGGTTTGTCAGTATATGCATTCACCTCGGGTCTCTCACTAGCAAGCGGTAAAACGAATTCTACACTATCTCACTGACACTGTCACCATGGGTCTCACCTCCTCCTCTACAATCGATCGACTCACAGCTTATACTGACGCCGGATGGGCCTCAGATCATGCGGACTATCGGTCGCAATAAGGTTTTGCAATATACTTGGGTTCAAATCTGGTCAGCTGGATGTCCCGAAAACAGAAAGTGGTTGCACGCTCAAGCACCGAAGCTGAATTTCGAGCTCTTGCCTACACCACCGTAGAAACTATGTGGCTTGTTCAACTACTACGAGAACTACACATTACCTTAGCCTCTCCTCCACTGGTCTTATGCGACAATATTGGTGCTCAATTCATGTCCTCCAATCCGGTCGTCAGTTCTCGCTCCAAACACATTCATCTCGACTATTTTTTTGTGCGGGAACAGGTTGAAGCTGGAGCTCTTACGGTTCGACACATCTCCTCTGCTGCTCAAATTGCGGACATCTTCACCAAAGCTCTAGGCTCAACTCGCTTTCTTTCTTTACGCTCCAAGCTGCAAGTTCTCGATCGCCCTTCAGCTTGCCGGGGGGTATGAGCGAACTCTAGTAACCGTCCCTCAATCAATGAGATATGATTTGCTTAATTAGAAGATTCTTGATTATGTACTTATCCAAATATAGATCATTCTGTTGTATATATATGCATGTAATCACAAAGGCAAAATACACGTTGAGATTTATTCACCATTCTTTATCTTTAACGTGCGTGATGTGGAAAACAATGAAGGGACGGATAAGGCACAAGGTATCACCAACCATGATCTCAACTTCCTACGAGTCTTTCGAAATACCTGAAATATAGTTAATAATACTCAGGTTATCACCTTCAATTTTGAGATTCCAACATTCCAATTCTTTGGCTTTTGTCAAGCCTTTTAGGAGTCCATATGACTCCAATTTAAACACCATAGTATTTGAGATTTTTCTGCTTCCATGACTATCTTTTTTGTGTTATGGTTTCTAATGATGTATCCAAATGAAGAACAACCATTATTTTATTTTGAGCAATCAAAATAGTTTAACAAACCCGTCCATCGGTTTTTCTCCCAAACCAAATTTTTATGATTTTTTATCTCATATGTTGGACTTGATCCCATGCCATTCTTTTCAGGTTTTGATATGGTCGGACATAGTATCATCTATATAATTTGTTTTGAGTAGTCGTTATGCTTAAAAATATTTTGGTTTTGAATGAACCAGATTCCTCACCACAAGGTGAGTAATGTTTTGAAACTCTCCCGTTCCAATTTGTTTTGATATTAGGTCTGTTATCAGTGGCAGAACCAGAATATAATTTAAGGGGGGACTAATCATATAGCAATCAACAATCCAGTATTTCATCATGAAAATTGAAGATACTGGATGAGAATTGAAAAGACCGGTTACATGAAGAATGAAGAATTGAAGATTGTAGGAATTTACAATACTCTGTAGACTACAGTTGCGTGAACAATTTGGGACCGGCGATGGGGAGCATGCCAGCAGGGGAAGGACCGGCGAAGGGGAGTGGAGCAGGCTGAGCAGTGACAGAGACTTGCCGGGCCGGCGGCGACTGCACTTCGGCGAAGGGGAGGGGTCCGAGGGGAGTGCGACTATGCGAGTGCTGCTTCTGCAGACTGCACTTTCTGGCGAAGGGGAGGGGTCCGACTGTCCGAGGGGAGTGTGAGTGCTGCTTTCGCGAATGGGAGGGGCCCGAGGGCCGCGTCCGACGATGGGAAAGGTCCGAGAAGCCGGAGACTTGCAGTTGGCACTTGGCAGCAGTGGCGTGACTCGTGAGGGCGTGAGGGAGAGGGAGAGGGAGTGGAGCGCAGCGGCTGGCAAGAATCTTTCAGGCTTCAGCGCAGGAGGATTTTTTTTCTTAGTTCAAAACAACGTCGTTTTGACTGGGGTTTTTTTTATAGCTTAAGCGACGTCGTTTTGGAGGGGCACCTTCCCCTCCCTTACCCCTTCAGCTCTGCCACTGTCTATCATTATGCCTATAAACTTTATGGATTATATTGTTGGGTCTTGGGACTAGGTCTTCACATGCTCTTTTAGTGAAAAAACATTTTAATAGTAGTGGTCTAAATCTTCCAATGGGTGATTGCACAAACTCATTCAACTAGTATCACTACATATTGTTGTACCTTAGGTCGGTTTACCCTTTCTTTGTTAATTTCAAGGTAAAGTTTTTGACTTTTGGGCCAATGTCCAATTTTTGTATCCAAATATAGTTAACAAGCCATTTGACTTCATATAACAACTCCATTACAAATCTTGTTGTGAACTACCCATGTCTGTCTAGTGCCCAATACAATCTATCTAGGATTTGATTCATCGGTAGTGTACTTGATTTGATCTTTTACAAGACTAAAGTTGGATGGTGTTGGTTAAAGTGCTTTCTAGTTTCTCCATATCCTATGTTCTTTCAGGAGTAAAGAAATCAAAGACCTTTAGATTGAGGTCATGTGATTTTTAATATCCCACTAGTTTAGTAATAAATCTAGGATAATCCAATTGTCCGTCTAAAATCTAATGGTCTTTTCTTCTCCCACCTACCACCTTCGACCATTTCCGACAGTTTCCTTCACGTTGAGTAGTGTTTTCCATTGCCCAGAGCGGTTGCATGTAGGCTCATAAGCTATTTTTTCTACAAGCACATTGACCCATAGATTCTCAAATTATGTCGGGATTTTACATAACAACTTTATTTGAATATCTATGTTAGCTTCTTTATGAGTTCATAATCTCAAGACACCCTTTCTTCTTCGGTTTGCATATTTCTTGCCAGTTGATGAGATGCTTTGTTTCATGAACTTTGTTCCAAAAGAAATACCGGTTCACTTTATCAAGTTTATCATGTATTTGAGTTGAAAGTATCATGTATTTGAGTTGAAAGTAAGAAATATTGCATGTTGAAATTGGTATTAACACTCAAGTTAGACATAATCAAAATCGCACGTCCTTCATTTGATAATGTATTCTTGTTCCAATTTTGAGAGCTATTGTTTTGACTTCAACACAACCTCTTGAAAATTCCCCTGATTTACTTTTCCTTTGATTATAGGACAACCTATATATATTTTTCTAAGTCCATGGTACAGGGAATTACAAGAATATTGTGGATAGTGTTCGATGTTGTTTCTGACGTATTTTTTGTCACTTGGAAAGCAAATTTATTGAAGTTCACTTGTTGTCGTGACACTCTACAATATTTATCAATTGTGTTGGAACATTGCTTGCTAGAAGCACCAAAGAGACGCCTAGGAAGAAGTCCCTTGTTGTGGAAATGATTAAAAGTACTCAAGGAGATTAACAAAATTATGTATGGTGGGAATCTCAAACTACCAACTAATAATTTGGGATAAGAACCACTCCATTCCTTGCTATGTTAGGCTGGACATCAAAGAACGTTTACTGATTACTTATTTTGATTATACAACAATACTTAAACTACATTCCTTCGAACCTACATAACCTAATCCATTACAACTTTAGTAAATCCTCTTGGCCTACACCAACTCCTATAAATCCTTTGTCTTTCTCTTTCAAGCTTCTTGAACGCCTCTTGCTCGTCAGCTTGCTTATCTACTTACGTAATATCGGTACCCAAACTCTTAAAGTGTTAGCTTAAAACTATAGGCTAACTCTTGTATATGTTTTCCTAAGATAAGATAATATAATAACCATATATAATTAGAATAATGACTTAATATAACTGACACGCTAAAGTAAACAAAGAATTTCTAAAATACAAACACTTAATCTAATCTTGAGATCTTCTAAGTTAGGACTGATGGATCTTCCCAACTATAAGCATACCTCCTTAAGCATAACATGGAAACCCTAGATAATATATGCATTGATTATGTATATTTATAAGTGTTGAGTCTAAAAGTCCCTCCAATTTACAATGTGCTAGAAGTCCTTCTTGAATACTTCTTTGTTCATGAAATTTAAACTCAAGCACACACTTAGAACGTTCATATGAGATTTGTCATTCAGAAAAACTCTTAAAGGTACCTAAAAAATGAGAAGTCCTTGACTTCTAATAAATTATTTTTAGGTCATCTGATATGCTCTTTATGATGCCTAGGAGAAATTGATAATGCCTACAACAAAAGCCAAGAACGGAATGATGCTACCTCTCGTGGAGATCGAAAATCCAATCAAGTCCCTATTATTGTTGCTTATTTTTTGCGTTTTGTCTTAGACTGGATGCATGATTTCGTGTATGGACGATTGTATGGTTGTTGTCTAACTCTATAGGTTCGGGGTTATTCAATTTTCCTCATGTTATATTCTTACCGATTAGTGCATAAATCCGATCAAGTCCCTATTATCGTTCCTTATTTTTTGGGAGGTTTTTCACGAGAATCTTCGCCCAATATTGAAAATCAAGGGCGAAATCAAGTCACCTTGTCGAATTCCTCTTTCGCGGAAAAAATGGTCAGTCGGTCCACCATTGATGAGGATTGAGGAGGATACCGTAGTAATACATTCCTTAAACCATGCCAAAAATGTACTAGCTCAAGCAGTAAAATTTCTCTAAAATTTTAATAATAAAGTCTCACTCTATTATGTCATATGTTTTTTTTTTCCATAATCCAACTTTATAGCAATTTATCCCCCATTTCCTTTCTTATGACGAAAATAATGGAAATTGTCATGAGAGATTAGGACATTGTCTTCCTTTTTCCACAAATGTACCCTATAGGGGATGTGTTATTTTGGGTAACGTGTTTCTCATTCGATCAACTAGTATTTTCACGCTGACTTTGTAAATCACGACACACAAACTAATGGGTCGGTAATGACTTTTTATGCTTGGATCTTCAACTTCAGGGATAAGGATTATGAAGGTATGGTTCAATTGTTTTAGGAGCTTCTTTGTGTGGAATATGTTTTTGACTGCCTGGGATACCACTAATCTTACAATATTCCAATATTTTTGGCAGAAATCGGTTGTCATACCGTATGCACCTGGTTATTTATCGCATCCAATGTTAAATATGACTTTCTTAATTTCAGTGTTTGATGGTGGTTTCGTTAGAAGATTGTAATCTTTGTTAGTAATCTCGTGTGTAGTTTGATCTAGTTTCAATTATTTTTCGTCATTTTGTGCTTATTTTTCTTGAATTTTTTGATAAAAATATTGTAAAATTCGTTTCTAATGGAATCTAAGTCATTCACATGGATGCCGCCATTCACATGGATGCCGCCATTCACATGGATTCCGCCATTCACCATGATAGCCTTGATGAAGATCTTATTTCTCCTACCAGATGCCAATATGTGGTGGTACTTTGTGTTTTGATCCAAAAGTTTGATTTAAGTAGTCGTTGCATGTTGGTATCATAATGGCCGTTGGCAATCTATCAATTCATTTCTCTTTCTAATGAGTTGAGACTCCTTTTTTATCCGGAAATCAAAATTTTTTAAAAAGGCCTTTTTGGATGTCCATAAGATTCACATATAAATCTTTGGTTTGTCGAAATATATTCCCAAAAGTAGTTTAATTCTATGCATTCAACTTAAGAAATTGAGTTTTCTTGACCTAGTTAAACATATGATTTCCGGATATTACACCCTCCATGTTTGTTTGACTATATATTCAAAATATTTTCTTGTTGTGCAAATCATCTCAATTTTGAATGGTTGGACTTGTATGAGTTACTCATTATTTATCTCAAAAACTAGTCTTGAATAGCCCGAATTTGTATATGCGTGATTTTTTGTAGTGTGGGATATACATCTAGGATTTGTTGGGCCAAAACTTTGTCGAGTTTTTCATAGTTATTATATGGTGCTTTTTTCCTACAGACGTGAATTCTAATTCATGCATGCATTTGAAGATCTTGGAATAGGTAGTCCTCCATGAAAGTTGTCAATCTAGCAAAACAAATTTGTAGCACCGGAGCTCCTCCAAGTTTCTTTTACGATTTCGGTAATTAATTTAGGTCCTCTATCAATATGAATGAGATTTGAATTGGACTAATAAAGTTTTTAGCAAGGTCAAAAAAATATGTTTTCCCGTTTTATCTTGATGGGGTGTACGTGAGAATGATAGCCATACTAAATTTTGATTTAAAATTGTGGTGCTTTATTGCTATAAATGACATGTCTTTATGAATGACCCCCTTACAAATCCTTCTTACACATTTTTTCATAAAATACATTTATTAATTAACGATAATTGTATATAAACTTGATTATTTTAAGATTTTCCAAATTCGATTTTATGCCTTGAAACTTTAAATGTAATTACAAAAAATTATAAACAGAATTAAAAACATCCAAAATAATCAATTATATATAAAATTATTCTTTTTTAATAATTAAATAAACCTCATGAAAAAAATTCAATTACTGAATTTATTTCTTTTTATTTCATATGTATGATAGTATTATAAATTATAAACCTAAAAGTAGTAAATAAACAACGGATAATTTTAATAAAATCAATAATTGTGTTCATATTTTTAAGGACACTAGACTATTGAATACACGCGGAAGCAAGAATATTCAATGAAATCATGGCATGGTGGTCGGGATTCTGTCATTTTTACGGGAAGTAGTTGTATGCAGAGGTACAGAGGTGAGATTGTTTGTGGCATTGACATTCCTCCTGAAACGATGATCTATGAAAGGAAGGAGAGAGGAACACATATATTTTTCAATAGTAAGACTATTGTTTATCATAAAAATGATTGTTTTGCAGCAAAGAACAAGTATACCTATTCCTTCCCGGATGGATAAATTTGGCCTTATGATATCATTAGTGTTTACTAGAAAGATATCTCCGATGTAAAGATGATTCGTTGGAACAAACACGCTGCACAACTCCTCATCTCCTTCATCTCTCTGCATTCCAAATTGCAAAATTTTAAACTTAAGGTTAAACACTTGTTTGATACAGTCACTTGAACGACATGAATACCTGCAGGACTAGAAGATGTAATAAAACCAAATGCATATTCTCCTACACGCGGATGGCGAATGATCGCCACCTCTTTGAAGGCAGTGCTATTCTGATCTGCTTACACACACAAAATCACATCCATTATAATCATCATGAAAGTAATCGTGTTAGTCCAATGGCAAAGTAGCGAGTCATCACCTGGGGATACCGCAGAGCTTATTTGCTTGGATGCCGAGTATATATGCTTAACAAATGTCATTTTCTTTATTAGCCATTCCCCAACCCAAAACACCAACCAAGAACACAAGAAGCAATGATGTAAGAAAGTTAAATCCTGCAATACCGAAGCAACCACATTAAAAAGCAAGAGCAACTCAAAAGACATGTATTTCTCTTTTTAAGAAATATTCATTCCAAGACTCATTTTTGAAGTATCCACTTGTCCATCATCACAAATTATTACTGGTAATTCTTTGTGAACACGTTACATAAACTATTCCAATTGACTACATCTTACTGTAATTCTTTGTGAACATCTTCTATAATATCAGCAACTACTGACCATTGACCAACATACACGACATTAGGACAAACACGTATACTGATGTTTTTGGTTGATGCTGGCTGTTGCATGAAAATTTGACAATGGCAACAAAAATTGCAAGATAAGATTTCAGAAAATTCTCTCCTTTAATATATAAGGCAATGACTAGTGATGAAGAAAGCACTAGATCCCTGCTGCCCCATTTATGAAGTATCAACACCTAGTATCTAATGCCTATTTGCTCTAGAATCGCAAGTAAGAGAATAAAGGAGACCATTGACCCAAATGTCAATTTTAATAAGGACTTATTCTCAACTATATGAACTTGAAAGGAACCTACAAAGAAATTGCACTTACCAAAAACGTCAAACCCAATTAGCTCATATAATGGACTGAAAAAACCATCAACAAACTGTATAAACCACCATGTAACAAAAAATGTGACTGCAATAGGGAATAGAACCACACTGCAATGGCACCATACACTGAAAAGTTAACTCATTATTCAGTACTAGAAATTAAGTCTTTAACTAGATACTAGTATGCTGCTGCCAGTTTGAGGATCCGAGCCAATACCATCCTTCATGAATTTCTTGGTAACCCAACTTTGAAGAAAAAAGCAGCATGCCTGCTAAAAGGAAACAAGTTAGATTTATTTACATTCATATTCGCTGAACTTCTAAATGTTCACTTTCACAATAGAACTTTCTTTAACCTGATCGTAAGTCTTGTTGTTGGTTCACTGACATAATCCTAACTTTCTGTTCTAATTTATGAAATCCACAGTTTTTAATTTGTATGTGAAAGGATTTTAAATAACTTCTGGAAGAGCCTCTACCAAGAATGAAGCATTAAAAAATACAGAATAAATTTCAGCTCTCCTGTTTGGAGAGACATTACACAAATCATGTACCTTCTTCTTCTTCTTCAAGTCAAACAAGATACTTGTGAACATTAATTAGTCGTGATATATGATCCAATAAGTTTCTACTATTGATTTGTCAAACTGAAGCAATGTAACTTATATTTTAGTGTCATTTTCCGGAATTAGAACCAAAAATGCAGTTTACATCTTATCGGGTGGGTTAACACATGAATACATTGGTGTCTAGTGGGCAACATGGTTTAGTTAGTCCAAATTTCTATGGCCAAGTAGAGCATTAGAATGTTGATTTAGATTAATTTCCATGTTCTTTTTAATTCTGCTTGCATTTTCATGCTAAGCATTGTTGGATTATGGAGTTTGACATATTGTATCCGCAGTCACAAATTCGTGGCGAACCGGATAACTAATTCTAGTGTTCTCTTCTCTTTTGACTACATATGCCGTCAGCGTTCATCCTGAGCCAGGATTTCTCATCCTAACAAATGAGTCAACTGAAGAGTGAAGATCGACTTGTAGCCGCATTGCAACGTTGAATTGAATTAGAAAGCTACTGTTGTTTCCTGAAAGAACTTAACTACAGAAAGCATGGCTGTTCTTAATTAACACTACCTAATAAAGTTTCGTTTACTAGGCCAGGTAGAGAAGAAAGTACAATGCTTTATTTTAGGAGGGTACCCAACTTCTTCCGGTTAGTTCCCAAAATCAACATTAGTTGCGGGTAAGTACCCAATGAAGATCGAAGCTCTTCCCGGATTTTAAAGCTATTAAGTTCATTCACAGAGTTTATATCTATCAACAATCAACAATCAACGCAACGATACAATAGGGAATTTGAAATTTTATCAGTAACGGCTGAAAATTAGCAAGTTTCCCACTATTGTCTGAAACGGCGATTCTTACATGATAGTAGATTCGATTTGAAAACGTCGGAACAAAGAGGCAGTTTATGATTGAAACAACGTATTCCAATAGAGAATTAGGGATTGAAAATCCATGCAAGTAAACTAGGGGAAAAAAAGCACTGAAGACATCTCATAATTTAGAAGATAAAAAAGGAAGAATAATTGAACCTCGCGAGCAGAGGAGTCATTGGACGAGTTTAAAGGAGCTTTAGCTGGATCTTGGTCCAACCTCCTCAGCGGCACAGACGAGGAGTCCTTCTCCTCCTCCATTCTGGAGCCGGCAAAGAAGAAAGGAGAGAGAAAGAGAGGGTAATGGTTCAACCGTTGAGACTTGAGAGAGAATGGGATCCGGCGACCGGGGCCTGGCGGTACGTTTTAGTGTTAGTTGAGAGTTGAAACGTTGTGTTAGGGTGATTTTGGACGAGCAACTGCATCTTGGATTTGTGGCGGGGTTGACTTTTTATTGACTTGCAAATAGTGTTATGCCATGTGGACTGCGGAGAGTGATTTATGATTTGTCATGATCTAATCTTCCCTGTTAAGCATATGCAACATACACTTTCCCTTTGTGTATGCACCAAATGAACGAAGAACCGCCAGTTATATGTTAGCATGAAATATGACTATATTTTAGGCACTTGTTTTAGTTGTATTTCCCTCTTTATAGTGTTCTTAGATATGTGTTTGAAGAAATTGTGAGCTAGTTCACCCACTTTGTCGATATAGAGATCTACACTAGCTTCGTTTTGTTTTTAGGTGAATAAAGCTTGGATTGGAGCAAAATGTGAAAGGAAAGGAGTGTTTGGCCACACTTGATGACAAGGATATGCATTAGAGAGGCTAATGAAGGAGCATGGATGAAGGATGTCATGAAACTAAGGCAAAAACAAGGATTTAGAAGAACCACGCCCTCAATTATGGTCGTGGAAGAGGATTTGAAGAACCACGCTCTAAACCACGGCCGTGGATTTGACAACATGAACGTGGACGTGAGTTTGGAGCACTGCAGAGAGTTACACGGTCTAAACCACGGCCGTGGAAATCATATGGCACCGTAATTGGATTCCACACTCTAAACCACGGTCGTGGAAAGTTGTTCATGACCGTGATTTTGGCGATCATGTGACGTATCATATTTTGCCACGTCAGCCACGTCATTGGGCTTTTTCGTAACCCTATCTCGCCCTATAAAAAGGCTTGAGAAGAGAGTTTTCGGGATCCGTGCTTAGCCTCGCTTAACCGCTGTTTAGAGTTATGCTTAGAGTTTGGAGACGGCCTTAAGGGTTCATTTCGATATTAAGGATTGAAGATTCGTAAAGGACGTATTTTTGGAGATTGTGTACTTTTGGAGATATCTTAGGATTTTCATTGAAGGACGGATTGACATCCCGTTCTTTGTGACTTCTCTAGATCTTTGTGCGGTTTCTATTCCTATTCTTCTAGATTCATAAACATATTACCTTGTGTTTAGATTTCGAGATTGACTTTGAGTTTTATTTGAGTTTTCGAGGGTTTTCATCTTTTATTCTTCTTAATTTGATTATTGATATCATGACAATGATTGTTGGCTAAAACCCTTTAGCAATTCTAAGGTGAAGGGTTGATAGTTGTGGCTTAGATGATGATAGATCGATCGTAACTTGATTGGACCCTGAGAGTTTGAGAAACTTCGTCGATACCCTAAATCACGGGCTGTTCTTGGTTTCCACGGCCGTGATTCTCAAGATCTAGCCGTGATTTCCCCTAGTTTACGAACTTTGCTTTTGCTTTGATCCAAAGTTAAAGATTAGTTTTAACCTAGCGTTGGCTTGCCTTTCCTAGGTAGTAGTGAGACTCAACATCCTCTATTTCGGTTTTGAGTGTCACAACCTTAACCGTTTTGGCTTATCTTTGATTCCTTGGGTTTGGGCGTGGGTATTTGAGATTAATTCTTACCTTTAGATCCTTTATATACTGCAGCCTCAACAACCTTTATAGAGAGAGTCTTTCGGTTAGACATATAGGGTTTTGGAACTTCACCGTACATTACCTTACTTTAGTATATACCTTTGCAATTCTCAACTTTGTCCTTACATCTATAGTATATCTTGAATCGATTGCCACAATTTGATATCCGGATCTTTAGGGTTGCTGTTTTCCCCAATATTTGCAAAGCTTCTATACATTTGATTGCTCGATTACTTGAAACTGATTTTGTTTCACCAATTCCCTGAGTTCGATACTCTGGAGTACTTGCTAATCTACGCTGATCCGTACACTGCGGGTTCGCTTGCTTTTATTCTAGTTTTATAAATTTAAAACTTATTTGCACACACGTTTTAGGGCGAACAAGTTTTTGGCGCCGTTGTCGGGGAATTGATCAAGACCAATTCCGGTTTTCGGTTGTCGAGCTTGGGAGCTTTTGCTCTTGTTATTTGATATCTTTTTGTGAGTGCTTTTTGCAGATTTTTTAGGTATATGCGAAAGACTAGATCTACCAAAGATCTAGTTCCTTTCGATCCATAACTTGAGAGAACTTTAAGAAGAAAGTTGAAAGAGAAAAAGATGGGTGAAAATAATGAAAGAAACATCCAAGCTGAGTTGGATGAAGCTCAACTTCAACTTAAGTTGAGTGAGAAAGCTCGTTTGGACGAGCTAACGAGTCATTAATTCCAAATTGATGAACTCAAAGCTATGATGTTGGACATGAAGTTGGAGTTGAATGATGTTAAGAAGAAGAAGGTCAAGAAACCAACTAAGTCCATTAGAGTTGAATTATCCAACGATGAGGATGAGGATATGCCACCACTTGAGGATATTGATCCGGTGATTCACCCCGTTCGTAACAACCCAAGACCACCGGTTGTTCCTCGCATTCCCGCTGGAGATGTGAGAGTTGCTAATGTAGGGGATGAACCACGTACTCTCGGGCAAAGGATGGATCCAATTCAGCAACCACGCCGCCTAGGTGTGAATTTCGGAGCTGAGGACATCCAAGAATTCAGTTTTAGCCCACAAGTTATTACCATGGTTCACCAAAGTCAATTTGGTGGAACTAGTGCTGAATCTCCACACCAACATTTACAGAATTTTGAGATTCTCATGGAGACATTGAAGCCGAAAAAGGCTACAAACAACAACTACAAGATCAAGCCGTTCTTCTTTTCTTTGAAGGACAAAGCCTTGGCTTGGTATCAAGTTCTTCCACCTGGAAAGCTTGCCACATGGGAGGATCTATCTTCGGAGTTCCTCACCAAGTTCTTTCCGCCATCCAAAACGGCGGAATTGAGAGGTAAAATTAATGCATTTTCTGTGAAAGCTAACAAAAGTTTGTTTCAATCATGAGAATGATTTCAGGACCTCTTATTGAATTGCCCACACCATGGCATTTCAAAGCTGGAGCTATTAAAGATTTACTACAAGGGGTTGGATGTGGACACACAATTCAACCTCCAATCTCTCTCTTGTGGGACATTCATGGACATGAGAGAGGAAGACGCTTGGGACTTCATTGAGAAGCAAGCCCAAGTGATTGAGAAGTATTCCTACCGGAAGGTAGAGCCGGGAGTGAAGCTAACACAAGCTGCACAAACTCAAATCTTTTCCCTCAATACCGAAATCAAGGAGTCGATCTAGAGATCCGTGACAAGAAAGACTCGGAAAATTCTGTTGCGGATCATTTGAGTCGTCTACCGCACATTGAAGACGACGATCTACCTATAGATGACTCCTTTCCAGATGAACACTTATAGATCATAGAGGAGTGCATCAACAAGATATCTAGAGGTAACGAACCTTGGTTTGCTGATTTTGTAAATTACTTGGTTTGTCAGGAAATACCTCCCGGATTATCCTATGCACAAACCTTAACCGTTTTGGCTTATCTTTGATTCCTTGGGTTTGGGCGTGGGTATTTGAGATTAATTCTTACCTTTAGATCCTTTATATAATGCAGCCTCAACAACCTTTATAGAGAGAGTCTTTCGGTTAGACATATAGGGTTTTGGAACTTCACCGTACATTACCTTACTTTAGTATACCTTTGCAATTCTCAACTCTGTCCTTAGATCTATAGTATATCTTGAATCAATTGCCACAATTTGATATCCGGATCTTTAGGGTTGCTGTTTTCCCCAATATTTGCAAAGCTTCTATACATTTGATTGCTCGATTACTTGAAACTGATTTTGTTTCACCAATTCCCTGAGTTCGATACTCTGGAATACTTGCTATCTACGCCGATCCGTACACCGTGGGTTCACTTGTTTTTATTCTAGTTTTATAAATTTAAAACTTATTTGCACGCACGTTTTAGGGCAAACATTATACAACGAAGGATTTATAGGATTTCTTACCGTAATGTCAAGAAGAAATTAAATTAAAATCATCAAAATCAATCAACTTAATTCCCAGGATTTTTTCCCATAATAATATTAAAAAAATTAATAATTCCGATTGTATGAATATACCAAAAGTATTAACGAGAATAAGAAGTTTGGAAGATTTGGAAAGATCCTTAGTTTGAAACTTCAGTTCTTGTGAAAAATTTGTTTAAAATAACGGTTTATCTTCTGTAGATGAAAAAAACTAGATAAGAAGGCCCTCTGATCAATCCTCTTTTATTAACCAATGAAAATCAGACCGGTTGAGCCGACTAGAGTACAAATCGAGCCGAATGACGGAACACCGGTCAAGCCGATCTACAAGTGAGATTGAGCCGACCAGTGCGGCAATTTAACGCGGATGAAGGATTCCGAATTTGAATTGAAAATAAAACTAGATGGGAAAATTAATGGTTGCATAACCTTATTTATAAGGAGGAGGTTAAACCTCAAGGTTTGAGACTGAGAAAAGTATAACTCTATCTTTCAACTAACATTATCTCTAACGGAAGATAGACGGACGGGAAAATAAGATAAGATCTTCCAATATATATGGACATTATAACAATCGACCCGACTCGTTGTAGTACTTCGACCCGATCTAGTGCAAAACGGAGTGCATAGAAGATGTGGTCATGCACTCATAAAAATAGACCAATTAACTCGACTGAAGGGGGTCGATCGACTTGATTGGTGAGGGTAGCTTGAGCATTCTTCCTTTCTTCACTCACGGTTCTTAATCAACTCATCCTTCACTGGACTTCCTTAACTGCATGAAGAACCTTAGTCTGTTGTAGATATTATTGCAAGAATAACTCATTTTTAGCTCTTGGAAGAATTATAATATCCCTGCAATGTTAGTAAAACACAAGTATATATTCAAGGCATATAAGGGAAGGAAAGATATCAATGATGCAAAACTATCATATTGTCCAATAAATGGATAAGAATGAGGGTAAAAAAAATGATAAAACTAATGTTATCATATATCTACCTCTTGGTTTAGGTTTAGAAGAGATACCTAGTGATTCCAACAACTAATCCTAAGATGAAGATGTTCAAGTCGCCACTCAACAAAATCAACCAAATGAGGAAACTAATGTTAGAATCCTAAGTTCACATATGTAGAGAAAGACTAATATTTTCAAGCATAATATCATTAAGCACTTAAAATTAAATTTATATAACAACAAACCATCCATAGATTGCGCTTTTACTCCTAAACCTAAGATGTGCTTTAGAACTTATGAAAAAAATGACAATAAAATAGCGTGCTTTTAAAAACAATAACTAAAGAAGAAATAAAAATTTAAAAAAAAAGAAAGAATAAATTCTTCAATCTCTACAATACTTCAAGTCTTCAATTAAACAAAGAATTAACTTAGTATTTTTAGAGTGGATTTAGAAATAAAGAATTGGGAACCATTTTAATGAAGAGTAAGGAGGGTATTTGTAGAAATCAAGTGGACCTTTGGTCCAATTATATATTTAACCTTGAATGGAAGTTTTGTACCGTCTAAAAGAATAGTCCAAAGAACGGTCCACCAAACCGTTCCACGTACCGTTCTTGAATTTTGTTGCCAAATACCAGTTCATGGTTGATCCACAACATAGTCTATCTTTTTTACAAAAACAATATGAGCATGGCCTATCTATTTGTTGCAAAAGAGCGGTCTAAGCCCGGTCTAGGGGGACCATTCTTTGAAACTTTGTCTTGGGTCATTCCTCCTCGAAAATTGTTCTTTATTTTTGCCTATGGCCGCTCTTTCTTGTCCGGTATGTCCTTGTTGTTGTTGTTGTGGATGGTTCTTGTAGTTTTTATGAGCTGCTCTTGGAGTATTTCATGGGATTTTGCTTTGGGCCTTGTACTTTGGTTTGTTGGCTTATAGTTTTGGTTAATTGGGCTTGCTCTTTGAATTTTGAGAAGCACTTGAAGACAATTCCTGGATAAAGTTTCATGCATGCACACCATGAGTTAGACTCCTACTTTGACCTAGGACCATGCTTTAAGGGTGTTTTTTTTTATCATTTGCGCTAATCGAAGCTTCATAAATACCTAAAAAGACAACACAAGGTAAGTAGACATCCAATAGACAAATATAACTCATGATAGAATATATGGATGTCTAATTCATGTAATTGTAACCCTAAATTAAACTAAATGCACCTAAAAAACTAACATAAAAACACGTTATCACTCATTAACTTTAACTTCTCCTTTGTGTGTGTTATCATTCTAACGTTCCTTGGGAAGGAAGTGGAATCTTAACAAACCCTCAATTAGCACATATTGAAGCTATATTTGGTCCTAGATAAGCTGTCCCGCACAAACTTTGACCTTATGTCCGTATGTTTTCGCTACTACTCTCTATTATTATATCTCCCGAGATGGATGCTATATTGGCCATGGGTTTGGTCCCCCTGCATTTAAGATATTCATCAACTCACCCTCCGTCATCCTTCTTGGTAACTTTATCGAGGACATACTTTACCGCTTAGGCAACTTGGTATGACACTTGCTTCACCACCACCGTCTACATCCCCGTTGTTGGTGACTTTTCCGATACAATAGCACGATCAAGGACCTTGATCTTTCAAAGTTCCTTATACCACCAAAGGGCATTTATTTCACCTTCCCTTTCTTTTCTACTTTTTCTACCCTCTTGATTATTAATGTCATGTCTCTCATGAATACTTTGTGTTTCTCTTGGCATATATGTTCCCCATTTATCCTTATTTTTAAGCACTTGTTAAACTTGACGTTGAGGACAAATCAAAGCCAAGAAAATGTGGATGATATTATCAGGAAAATAAACTCGACGATTTAGTGGAAATATTTTATCCTCAAAAACAATGGATTATTAATATGACAAGTAAACATAATAAAACATTATTTATTCATAAAGGTCGATGTGATCGTCCTTATGAGACAAAGGGACTTCTCGAGGCTTTTTTTCTTAGATCATTGAATTCATTCTTCATGTCACTTTCCTTGTCTTGAAAATGGTAGTGGTGGTGGTGAGATCTTCTCTCGTTTGGTCTCTGAATCATGCATAATGGTCCTTTTTAGCTAATTTTCGGGCCAAAACACCTACAAACGGTCAAACACACAAAGAGGGAGGTGGACATATGTTTGGCAATAATAAGCTCAAAGTAATGTAAAGACGTCTAATTCCATGCAAAACAAAGATAAAACAAAACAGAAAGATATCTAAAAACCTCTAAAACATGGCATGAAAACATGCTATCATCCATGTAACACGAGTTGTTCCAGTGGTTGAAGACACGTGAAGGTGAATGCCACCATGAGAATGGTATGTGAGGGTGGCATATATTAGGCATGGCTATTAGCGAGGGACACCAATTTTGTTGCCACACCCTCGAACATAAATCTTTAGGCAACGACGGTAGGAGATTGGCGTACGATGGCATGACACTTAATGTGATGGTGGTGCATGCCACCAATAGTTCCCTAGGTACGGAGTGGGTGGTAGGGTGGGTCGTAGAGTTGATTCCTCAAAGGATATTTTCTGATTATGCTATACATATATGGGTATACAAGTTGGGTTGTTAATTGACACGGTTCGGGTCGTTTTAGGTTGGGTTTTCGATCGTAATATCGGGACATGATCGACTTTGAATTAGGTGTCATGTTGGTTTCGTGGTTTGCTCGCAAATAAATATTCTTTTTAATTTTGGTGTCAATCACATTTCTAGTTTTTAATAAACGATTTATCACATTATTTATCCCGATAAAATGAACATATTGAGCATCGTGACTGTTCGTCTCAAAGCGTGCGTGCAAATAAGTTTTAATTATAAAACTGAAACAAAAGCAAGTGAACCCGCAGTGTACGGATCGGCGTAGTTAAGCAAGTATTCCATAGTATCGAACTCAGAGATTTGGTGAGTCAAATTCAGTTTCGAATAATCAAGCGAGTAAAAGTATAAAAGCTTTGCAAATATTGGGGAAAACAGCAACCCTAAAGATCCAAGTATCCAATTGTGGCAATCGATTCAAGATATACTATAGATGTAAGGACAGAGTTGAGATTTGCAAAGGTATAACTGATGTAAGGTTATGTACAGTGAAGTTTCAAAACCCTATATGCCTAACCCAATGACTCTCTCTATAAAGGCTGTTGAGGCTGCAGTATAGAAAGGATCTAAGGACAAGAATTACTCTCAAATACCCATGCCCAAACCCAAAGAATCAAAGATAAACTAAAACGGTTAAGGTTGTGACCCTCAAAACCGAAATAGAGGATGTTGAGTCTCACTACTACCTAGAAAAAGGCAAGCCAAGGCTAGGTTAAAGCAAACCTTTAACTTTGGATTAACGCAAAAGCAAAAGTCGTAAAATAGAGAAAATCACGGCTAGATCTTGAGATTCCACGGCCGTGGAACTCAAGAACAGGCCGTGGAACTCAAGAATAGACCGTGATTTAGGGCGTCAACGAGGTTTCTCACACTCTCAGGGTCCAATCAAGTTACGATCGATCTATCATTATCTAAGCCACAACTATCAACCCTTCACCTTAGAATTGCTAAAGGGTTTTAGCCAATAACCATCATCATGATATCAAAAATCAATTTAAGAAGAAAGAAAGATGAAAACCCTCGAAAACTCAATAACAAATCAAAGTCAATCTCGAATCCGAATAACAAAAGTAGTATGTTTATGAATTCAGAAAAGTAGGAATAGAAATCCTCACAATGATCTAGAGAAACAACAAAGAACGGGATGTCAATCCGTCCTCCAATGTAAACCCTAAAATATCCCGAAAGTACACAATCTCCCAAAATCACGTCTTCTCCAAGTTAGATTCGAAATCTCCTGCCTTCGTCTCAAATCCGGAAGTAAAATGAACCCTAAAGCAGCCGTCTCTGAAGCTCTAAGCGAAGCTACTCGAAACTCCCTTCTCATGCCTTCTTATAGGGCAAAATAGGGTTACGAGAAAGCCCAATAACCGTCGCTGACTGCCAAATATGACACGTCATCTTCGTCATGGAAATCACGGTCTCATAACTTTCCACGGCCGTGGTTTAGACCGTGTAACTTTCTGTTGTGCTCCAATCTCACTTTCCACGATCCAATGCCAAATCCACGGCCGTAATTTAGGGCGTGGAAATCCAAATTCTTGTGAAAGCCTTTAATTCGTGATGTTCTTCACTCATGCTCCTTCCTTAGCTTCTCCAAAGCATCTCTTTGCCATCAAGCATGATCAAATACTCCTTTCCTTCCACATTTTGCTCTATTCCAAGCCTTTATTCACCTACAAACAAAACAAAGCTAGTGTAGATCTCTATATCGACAAAGTGGGTGAATGAGCTCACAAATGCTTCAAACTCATATCTATGTACACATAAAAGAGGGAAAAACAACTAAAACAAGTGCCTAAAATATAGTCATATTTCATGCTAATAAAATACCCCATACTTGTCACTTGCTTGTCCCCAAACAAGGTTTTCAAAAGCCTAGAACATAAGGTAGAATGAAATATGAATTCAAAACAAAATAATCTTTTTGGTAATGTGCTTCTAATCAATAGATCATCCTCAAACCTTGCTTCATTAATCCTTGAAAATATTCATACACTTCAATCAAAATATGCAAAGTAAAGGAACTTCATACCTTGCCTAAACTTCAAGACAAACATCATAACCTTCAAGCATTGTCAAAATCAAGCATGTGAAACTTCAATTTAGATCACCAAGTCAAATAACACTCTTATGATCTCAAGGACTTTCAAGTAAGGTCAAGAATATGGAAAAGGTGGGAAACTTGTAAAGGAATGTGGTGTATGAATCCGGGAAGAAGGAACACACAAACTCTTTTCTTTTCACCATTTGAACTAACCACCAACTTAGAGCTAGACTTTTTGCACATAATTTTTCGGCATTACTTTTGGAGTTATGGACAGCGGTGCACAAAAATGGAAGCCTAGGAGATTGGCGTTTCTCAATTTCTAGATGCCTCAAACCCTTGATGCACATACCATAATCCATTAGGAATATTGCTCAATCCGACTTTGGCAAGACACAAACACCCAGCTATGTGAATGGTGC
The DNA here is from genome assembly GCA_033239125.1 of Fagopyrum homotropicum. Lineage (NCBI taxonomy): Eukaryota > Viridiplantae > Streptophyta > Magnoliopsida > Caryophyllales > Polygonaceae > Fagopyrum > Fagopyrum homotropicum. The sequence continues at coordinate 46,748,574 of BSWB01000001.1, read as the reverse complement.
CGAGTTACTCATCATCATGATTGACTTTCCCAAACCTATACTTTCCTACACTTTGAATTCAAACAATTTCTTTTATGGCTCTCCGACATCAAACATGCCAAAATCAACTCTTTCTAAATCCCAGATAGGTAAAGGAGGCAAATATTTTCATTAAGGGGATAAATGATCAAAGAAAGAAGTAAGAAAATCGAGTTGCCTTAATCATCTCATAAAGATGTATTAGAACTTGTATTGTGATTTCAACCTTCGTTTCTCAATATGATTTAGATAAAACCTTCACATTATGAAATTTGCAAGAAAGGATAAACAACATACTCAATCTCTTCACAATTCATAATTCAATTCAAGCATACAATTATCATCAAAAACTCATTCCACAAGTAGTTTTCATCATAGAAATCATCTCTAATCTTAAAAGCACAAAATCTTTTCAAATTTTTATGGGTTTTTCAAAGCCTTTTTCGTGCAATGCAATAATGAAACGTGTGACAATGAAAGGAAACATGCAAGTATTCATAGACATAAGCAAAGCAAAGTGAGTAGAGTTATTACAAATGATAGTCACACCCCACCCCATACTTGAAATACACATTGTCCTCAATGTTCAAAAGAAATAAAGAAAAGAGAAGAAACAAAGGAAACTCACTAATGGCGGTGGATTGGCTCTAACCGGCGGATCATCTCATCATCATCACTGGGAAGGCGACGGCGGGAATGGATAGAAATCCGAGCTGAAGCTCCGCCCAAACTGCTGGCGGTAGACATCCCTCAAGATACGGGCGTTCTCCTGGCGCTCTACGTCATGGGCCTGCTGATGGATCTCTAGATCTCCCACTCTCCTCGAAAGATCAGTCGGCCACTCCGGTAATCGCAAATACCAACCTGGTGGCTGGTCATACCATGTAGGAGCGTCTTGAGGAGGAGTCGGTGCCACCGGTGGATGATCATACTATGGAGGAGGAACTCCCATCCAAGACGGCTGCTCTCCATACCAAGCGAGTGGAGTCTCCATCCACGTCGGCCTCTCACTTACGCTAGCCCTGCGTGAAAAAGAGGAACCGGAAGGTCTAGAAGGGCGGGGAGATCGCCTAGGCGGCTCCGGGAAGTCGGCCGGCTGGTCCGGGAATGTACCAAAATCATGCTCAGCGCCTCCGACATCATGATCATATCCTCCTCCCATCTCCTCATCATCATCCTCAGCTGGAACCTCATCCGGCACATATGGAGGAGCTACAAGTCTATTGGTATGCATGGGTACAAAGGTCTCCTTCCAATTGTGGCGGCCTAGCATGATGGAGTACTCGGGAAGCCATGAGATACCTCTAACACCTCTCTCCTCCCAAGGCATAACAGTGGTAGGTGGAGCTCGGTGTCAGGGGAAGATGATACCTCTAGTCATAAGCCCATTGTGACCCAAAGGTCTCGCCGCTATCCTAGTACATGCGGAGTAGTCTATCACCAACTGATTGGCGATGTGAGTCACCATACCCCCATAACCTATGTTCCCGGACCTTTTGTTCTTCAACTTGCTAATGGTGGAGGCAAGTAGGGTGGCACAATTGGTGGATCTACCGGTAAGCATGCAATAGAGGAGGAAAAGCTCATCGGTCTTGATATTTTGAGGGGTCTCGGTCCTAGGGAAAAGGCACTCCGAAAGGACTCTATGGGCTATCTTCAAGGCTAAGTGGTAGATGAGCTTAGCCTTGGTGTTGGCCGGTTGCCAACGATCCTCACTAGCATATATCATAGCAATATCCTCCAAAAATCCTTAGCATACACTCCCCCGGGAAACCTACCATTGAAACTCTCATGGAACCCAAAGAAGGTTCCAAACTGAATGGAGAACTCATAGTTTTGCTCCATTAGCCTAAAGGAGACCATTCGGTTCACTTTGCTATGCTCAAAGAAAGTCACAAACTCCCTTGTTATCTCCTCATAGACATCTTCTCTAGAAGATGATCAATCCGGCTCTATCCAAGAGCCAAGTTAAGTCATTCACCACATTGAGCTCCTCTAGGACAAGATATCTAGGTCCTATGATTGGCCTCTTTTCAATCTTCTCCAAGGCACCTAGGTAATCCTCATGAATTCTAGGGATTCTAGGAGGTGGTGGTGATGGTGGTTCACTAGGAGGGGGTTGTGAAGAGGAGGAACTATCACCCTTTTTCTTCATGTTCCTACTAGATTTCCTTCTAAACATTTTCTCTCGACAACAGAAGAAACCACGGTTTGTTCTTGATTTTCCACGGACGTGGAAATGTACGGGACCGTGGTTTTGCTCTGTTTCTCTCAAATCTCAGCAATTTTACACCAAAATCAACAATCATACCCCTAGACTAATTCCAATTCCAATTTCGTTCAGATCTCCTAAAATCTTGCGAAGAAATTGAACCAAATTAACAAAGAAGGGAAAAGGGAGTAAAAACCTAGGTTTGGATTTTTCAAATCCAAATTCCTTCTCCAATGTGGATTGTTCACTCAGTTTGTTGCTTGGATATTGTAGATGGTTGGAAATGCTCCACTTTAGGTTAAAGAATCGATCGAATCGGACTCCGGATGAAACGAGATGAGGAAGGGTGGCGGCGATTTAGGCGTGGTTCTGGGAATGGAAAGGGGGTTTTGTTGTGTTTTTGTGAAGGAAGGTGGTTTATATAGTGGCCGTAAAAATTTTGAGAACTATGGTCACTCGAGGCATTCCACAGCCGTGGAAATGTACGGACCCGTTGTTTTTCTCTGATTTGTGTCAAATTTTGGGAAGTTACGGCCATCTGCTACTTCTACGACCGTGGTTTTGGGCGTGGAAGTCTCTGTTGTGTGCCAAAATCCAAGTTTCGTCAATTCCTTACAACTTTTTCTTCCTTTCTTTGCCCATTCCTTGTTCCTACATCCAAAAACATAACATACCGGGAGGTATCGAGGGAAAAACAAAACAAAAACAACTAACTAAACTAATCTAAGAAAGAAAAACAAAAACGCAAATGAAATACCTTGGGTTGCCTCCCAGTAAGCGCTTGTTTTGGGTCCGTAGCTAGACCGTTCCTGAGTTTATTCGAGGACAATCGGAGCGATTTCCTCAACTAGGAGCTCCGGTGAATACTTCTTAAGTCATTGGCCATTCACCTTGAAACTTCCGCTCTTTTCACCCCATACTTCAACTGCGCCAAGGGGAAAAACACGTTTGATTAGATAAGGTCCAATCCAATGAGATTTAAGCTTACCTGGGAAGAGCCAAAGTCTCCAATTGAAGAGGAGAACTTGATCTCCTTCTTTGAGGTCCTTTGGAATGATATGCTTATCATACCAATGCTTCGCCCTTTCCTTGTAAATCTTTGCGTTCTCATAGGCGTTCAAGCAGAGTTCTTCAAGCTCGTTAAAGTCTAAGAGGCGCTTCTCGCCCGCTTCCTTCATGCCGAAGTTCAACCACTTCACAGCCTAATACGCTTTGTGTTCTAGCTTAACCGGGAGATGACAAGACTTCCCATACACAAGGTTGTATGGTGTTGTACCTATAGGAGTCTTGTATGCAGTCATATGCGCCCATAACGCATCATCTAGTTTCAAAGACCAATCCTTCCTTGTCTTTGACACCGTCTTCTCAAGGATGCCCTTGATCTCTCTATTCGAAATTTCCACTTGAACACTTGTTTGTGGGTGGTAGGGAGTGGCGATCTTGTGAGTCACCCCATACTTAGCTAGTAGAGCTTCGAATCGTCGGGCAATGAAGTGTGAACCTCCGTCACTAATGATGGTCTGTGGTGTCCCAAACCTTGGGAAAATAGTTCTATTGAAGAACTTGACAACAACCATGGCATCATTAGTTGGAGAGGCAATAGCTTCAACCCATCTCGAAACATAATCTACAGCTAGAAGTATGTATTGGTTTCCACAAGATGATGGGAAAGGTCCCATGAAGTCGAATCCCCAAACGTCGAAGATTTCCACCTCTTGAATGTTGTTGAGAGGCATCTCGTTTCTCCTAGAGATATTTCCTGTTCTTTGACAAGCATCGCAACAAGAAACAAAGGTTTGCACATCCTTAAATAAAGTAAGCCAAAAGAAACCGGATTGCAATACCTTAGCGCTAGTTTGATTGGAACTAGCGTGTCCTCCATAAGGTAGTGAATGACAATGACAAATGACGCTTTGCATTTCGTCTTCCGGCACACATCTCCTAATGATGCCGTCGGGACCTCTCTTGAAGAGTAGAGGTTCATTCCAAAAGTATTGCCGGACATCCCAAAAGAACTTTTTTCTTTGTGCATAGGATAATCCGGGAGGTATTTCCTGACAAACCAAGTAATTTACAAAATCAGCAAATCAAGGTTCGTTACCTCTAGATATTTTGTCGATGCACTCCTCTATGATGTGTAAGTGCTTATCCGGGAAGGAGTCAAATGATCCGCAACAGAATTTTTCGAGCCTTTCTTGTCGCGGATCTCTAGATCAAATTCTTGTAGGAGAAGAATCCATCTAATCAGCCTCAGTTTTGCATCCTTCTTGGCAAGTAAATACCGGATCGCTGAATAGTCCGTGTATACAATCACCTTCGCTCCTACAAGATAAGAACGAAACTTTTCAAATGCATATACAATGGCTAAAAATTCTTTCTCTGTTGTGGCGTAATTGAGCTGCGCTTTATCTAGCGTCTTGCTAGCATAATGGATAGCATGGGTTCGGCCTTCCTTCTTTTGCCCCAGCACCGCTCCAACAGCTACGTCACTTGCGTCACATATAACCTCGGACGGGAGATTCCAGTCCGGAGGTTGGATAATCGGGGCTGAGATGAGAGCTTCCCGGATCTTATAGAAAGCATCTAAACAATCCTGCGAAAAACCAAAAACTGCATCCTTCATCAATAGATTAGTTAGCGGTTTTGAAATCTTAGAAAATTCCTTGATGAATCGTCTTTAAAATCCAGCATGTCCTAGAAAACTTCTTATCCCCTTCACCGAAGATGGAGGAGGAAGTTTCTCTATAGTCTCTATCTTCGCCTTATCAACTTCGATCCCTCTACTAGAGATCAAGTGTCCTAGTACAATGCCTTCCCTAACCATGAATTGACACTTCTCCCAATTAATAACTAGGTTAGTGTATTCACACCTTTGCAACACAAGAGAAAGGTTAGAAAGACAATTATCGAATGAGGAACCATAAACAGAAAATTGTCCATAAAAACATCCATGATTTCCTCAACATACTCGGAGAAGATGGCCATCATACACCTTTGAAAGGTGGCTGGGGCGTTGCAAAGCCCGAATGACATCCTTCTATATGCAAACGTACCCCACGGGCACGTGAATGTGGTCTTCTCTTGATCGTCCAGATGGATCGTAATCTGGAAGAAACCACTATAACCGTCAAGATAATAGAAATAAGAGTGTTGTGCTAACCTCTCAAGCATTTGATCTATGAATGGTAGCGGGAAGTGATCCTTCCTAGTTGGATTGTTCAGCTTGCGGTAGTCAATGCACATCCTCCATCCCGTCATGGTTCTTGTAGGAATGAGCTCATTGTTCTTGTTGGTGATAACCGTCATTCCTCCTTTCTTCGGGACAACTTGAACGGGGCTTACCCACTTACTATTGGAGATAGGGTAGATGATACCTGCGTCAAGTAACTTAAGAATTTCCTTCTTGACAACCTCCTTCATGATCGGATTTAACCGTCTTTGAGGTTGTCTTGAAGGCTTGAAATCTTCTTCCATTAGAATCTTGTGCATGCATAGAGATGGTTTAATTCCTACAAGATCCTCTATTGTATAACCTAAGGCCTTTTTATGTTTCCTTAAAACAGCCATTAGTTTCTCATGTTCATCTTCACTTAAATTGGAACTAACAATTACGGGAAAAGTAGAATTAGTTCCAAGAAATGCATACCGAAGATGTGTGGGAAGTGGCTTCAATTCCATTGCTATTAATGCCTTTGATGAGTCTTGAGGTGTGTCCGACGCTTCCTTAGAAGTCTCTAAGGGTGTAGGAGTGATTGAAGAAGACTCAAGAGCATTTGTAGAAAGAATGGAATTGTTCTCAGAAATTCCCAAAATTACGGCACCACTTTTCTTCCACGACCGTGGTTTTGGGCGTGGAACTCAATACGACACCACTGTTACTTCCACGACCGTGGTTTTGGGCGTGGAACTTACTGTTGCTCTCAAAATAGCAGTTTACGGGTAGTTTGGGTGAAATCACGGCCGTGGAATAGCACGACTGACCGTGGTTTCTCACGTTTTCTGAGCCATCATAAAGTTTTTCAAACTCTTCCTCGTGTACTTCCTTTAGCTCTTCCAAGGCTTCAATCTCAATATTGCATTCCTCTTCCTCTCCCTTATCCATGATGCTCATGGTTATGACCTTTTGCAATGGATCTTTGAATAGAATCGAGCTCACTTCCTCTCTAGACGCTTCTTCGTCATAAATATTGAACATATCCTCTCTAAGAGCTGGCTCTTTCACCAAAGTTGAGAGAACAAACTCAACCTTCTCTTCTCCTATGTCGAAGGCTAGTCTAGCATTCTTGCAATCCACCATACAACCGGATGTTGCTAGAAACGGTCTTCCGAGTATGATCGGAACCGGACAATCTGCAGGAATGTCAAGCACAACAAAGTCTATTGGAATATAAAATTTACCAAGTTTGACTGGGACATCTTCAATGATACCGACGGGACGAGTTATGGATCGATCCGCCATGTACAACGTCATCTTTACCGGTTTAGGTTCACCTAAACCGACCTTTCTACATAAAGCAAGCGGGATGATACTAATGCTTGCTCCTAAGTCACAAAGAGCGTCATATCTAACTTCTCCTATTCCAATTGGAATGCAAAATGACCCCGGATCTCTCAACTTTGGGGGCATCTTTTCCGGCATCGTTTTGATGAGCTCCAAAGATTCCAAACTCATATTGACTTCTCCAAATTCTTCTAGCTTCCTCTTGTTAGAGAGGAGATCTTTCAAGAACTTCCCGTAAGCGGGCATACCTACAATAACATCAATGAAAGGTATATTAATGTGCGGTTTGCTCATTAGTTCAATGAACTTACCGAATTGCTTGTCTAGACGCACTCTTGCTCTAGATTGCAGGAATGGTAAAGGAGGTTTGTAAGCTGGAGGAGGAACATAGACATCTTCCTTCTCCTTCTCCTTATCTTTTCCCTTCTCAGCTGGCACTTCCACAAATTTGGGTTGCGGGTCGGTGGTTGTCACACCACTCCTAGTAGTGATAGTCACACCCTTCCCTTTGGGTTATCCTCCATCTTTCCGGGAAGCTTCCCTTGATCTCTAGGAACTTCTCCGGCCTTGCTGAATACTTGGTTTTCTAAAGCTTTATGAGCTTTATCAACCGAATTTATGTAGCTCTCCAATCCTTGGAGCTTTCCTAAGATCGTCTCCAACATAGGATTGGGCTTCTCCTTCTCCGTCTTGTTTGATCCATTTGATGTTTGCCCCTAGCTTTTCAAAGGAGTAGAAGAAGATGGAGGTGTTAGTGAATTTCCAGAATTTGGATAGGAATTACCGGAATTTTGTTGTTGGTTGGACCGCCAATTGTTGTTGGAATTTCGGTTGTTGTTGTTATTCCAATTGTTGTTCCAATTGTTGTTCCGGTTGTTGTTCCTATTCCCTTAATGGTTGTTGTTGTTGTTTCCTAAGTAGCCAACATCTTGCTCCTTTGGCTTTTGAAGGCCAGCTCTAATTATTTCCTTCAACTCCTTGATTTCGGTGTTGAGGGAGAATATTTGAGTTTGTGCAACTTGTGTTAGCTTAGCTCCCGGATCCCCTTGATTCCGGCTATACTTCTCAATCACTTGGGCTTGCTTCTCAATGAAGTCCCAAGCATCATCTTCTCTCATGTCCATAAATGTACGACAAGAGAGAGATTGGAGATTGAATTGTGTATCCACATCCAACCTCTTGTAGTAGATCTCCAATAATTCCAGCTTTGAAATGCCATGGTGTGGGCAATCGAATAAGAGATCCTAAAATCTTTCCCATGATTGAAACAAACTTTCGTTAGCTTTGACAGAAAATGCATTAATCTTACCTCTCAACTCCGCCGTCTTGGATGGCGGAAAGAACTTGGTGAGGAACTCCGAAGATAGATCCTCCCATGTGTTAAGCCTTCCAGCTGGAAGAGCTTGATACCAAGCCAAAGTTTTGTCCTTCAAAGAGAAGAAGAATGGTTTGATCTTGTAGTTGTTGTTGGTAGCTCTCTTCGGCTTCAATGTCTCCATGAGAATCTCAAAATTCTACAAATGTTGGTGTGGAGATTCAGCACTAGTTCCACCAAATTGACTTTGGCGAACCATGGTGATAACTTGCGGGCTAAAACTGAATTCCTGGATATCCTCAGCTCTAAAATTCACACCCAGACGGCGCAGTTGCTGAATTGGATCCATTCTTTGCCCAAGAGTCCGTGGTTCATCCCCTTCATGAGCAACTCTCACATCTCCAGCGGTAATGCGAGGAACAACCGGTGGTCTAGGGTTGTTACGAACGGGATGGATCACCGGATCAATGTCCTCTAATGGTGGCATATCCTCATCCTCATCGTCGGATGATTCAACTCTAATGGACTTTGGTTTCTTGACCTTCTTCTTCTTAGCATCATTCATCTCCAACTTCATGTCCAGCATCATAGCCTTGAGCTCATCCATTTGAAATTGATGACGCTCCAATTCTTCCATACGAGCCTTCTCACTCAACTTAAGTTGAAGTTGAACTTCATCCAACTCCGCTTGGATGTTTCTATCATTGTTTTCAGCCATCTTTTTATCTTTCAACTTTCTTCTCAAAGTTTTCTCAAGTTCTGGATCGAAAGGAACTAGATCTTTGGTAGATCTAGTCTTTCGCATATACCTAAAGAATCTGCAAAAATCACTCAAAAAGAGATATCAAATAACAAGAGCAAAGCTCCCAAGCTCGACAACCGAGAACCAAAATTTGGTCTAGACCAAATCCCCGGAAACGGCGCCAAAAACTTGTTCGCCTCAAAGCGTGCGTGCAAATAAGTTTTAATTATAAAACTGAAATAAAAGCAAGCGAACCCGCAGTGTACGGATCGGCGTAGTTAAGCAAGTAATCCAGAGTATCGAACTCAGGGATTTGGTGAGTCAAATTCAGTTTCGAATAATCGAGCGAGTAAAAGTATAAAAGATTTGCAAATATTGGGGAAAACAGCAACCTAACGATCCAGGTATCCAATTGTGGCAACCGATTCAAGATATACTATAGATGTAAGGACAGAGTTGAGATTTGCAAAGGTATAACTGATGTAAGGTTATGTACGGTGAAGTTCCAGAACCCTATATGTCTAACCCAAGGACTCTCTCTATAAAGGTTGTTGAGGCTGCAGTATAGAAATGATCTAAGGACAAGAATTACTCTCAAATACCCATGCCCAAACCCAAAGAATAAAAGATAAACAAAAACGATTAAGGTTGTGACACTCGAAACCGAAATAGAGGATGTTGAGTCTCACTACTACCTAGAAAAGGCAAGCCAAGGCTAGGTTAAAGCAAACCTTTAACTTTGGATTAAAGAAAAAGCAAAAGTCGTAAAACAGAGAAAATCACGGCTAGATCTTGAGATTCCACGGCCGTGGAACTCAAGAACAGACCGTGGTTTAGGGCGTCAACGAGGTTTCTCACACTCTCAGGGTCCAATCAAGTTACGATCAATCTATCGTTATCTAAGCCACAACTATCAACCCATCACCTTAGAATTGTTAAAGGGTTTTAGCCAATAACCATCATCATGATATCAAAAATCAATTTAAGAAGAAAGAAAGATGAAAACCCTCGAAAACTCAATAACAAATCAAAGTCAATCTCGAATCCGGATAACAAAAGTAGTATGTTTATGAATTCAGAAAAGTAGGAATAGAAATCCTCACAATGATCTAGAGAAACAACAAAGAACGGGATGTCAATCCGTCCTCCAATGTAAACCCTAAAATATCCCGAAAGTACACAATCTCCCAAAATCACGTCTTCTCCAAGTTAGATTCGAAATCTCCTGCCTTCGTCTCAAATCCGGAAGTAAAATGAACCCTAAAGCAGCCGTCTCCGAAGCTCTAAGCGAAGCTACTCGAAACTCCCTTCTCAAGCCTTCTTATAGGGCGAAATAGGGTTACGAGAAAGCCCAATAACCGTCGCTGACGTGCCAAATATGACACGTCATCTTTGTCATGGAAATCACGGTCTCATAACTTTCCACGGCCGTGGTTTAGACCGTGTAACTTTCTGTTGTGCTCCAATCTCACTTTCCACGATCCAATGCCAAATCCACGGCCGTAATTTAGGGCATGGAAATCCAAATTCTTGTGAAAGCCTTTAATTCGTGATGTTCTTCACTCATGCTCCTTCCTTAGCTTCTCCAAAGCATCTCTTTGCCATCAAGCATGATCAAATACTCCTTTCCTTCCACATTTTGCTCTATTCCAAGCCTTTATTCACCTACAAACAAAACAAAGCTAGTGTAGATCTCTATATCGACAAAGTGGGTGAATAAGCTCACAAATGCATCAAACTCATATCTATGTACACATAAAAGAGGGAAAAACAACTAAAACAAGTGCCTAAAATATAGTCATATTTCATGCTAACAAAATACCCCATACTTGTTACTTGCTTGTCCCCAAACAAGGTTTTCAAAAGCCTAGAACATAAGGTAGAATGAAATATGAATGCAAAACAAAACAAAACAATCTTTTTGGTAATGTGCTTCTAATCAATAGATCATCCTCAAACCTTGCTTCATTCATCCTTGAAAATATTCATACACTTCAATCAAAATATGCAAAGTAAAGGAACTTCATACCTTGCCTAAACTTCAAGACAAACATCATAACCTTCAAGCATTGTCAAAATCAAGCATGTGAAACTTCAATTTAGATCACCAAGTCAAATAACACTCTTATGATCTCAAGGACTTTCAAGTAAGGTCAAGAATATGGAAAAGGTGGGAAACTTGTAAAGGAATGTGGTGTATAAATCCGGGAAGAAGAAACAACACAAACTCTTTTCTTTTCACCATTTGAACTAACCACCAACTTAGAGCTTTGCTCTAGACTTTTTGCACATAATTTTTCGGCATTACTTTTGGAGTTTTGGACAGCAGTGCACAAAAACGGAAGCCTAGGAGATTGGCGTTTCTCAATTTTGAGATGCCTCAAACCCTTGATGCACATACCATAATCCATTAGGAATATTGCTCAATCCGACTTTGGCAAGACACAAACACCCGGCTATGTGAATGGTGTTGAGTTACTTGATAACACGATTTATGACTTAGTTTTAGGTAATCATTTAGATAGATTTCTCACTCATTCATGCATGATCTAGCATTAGTTCACGACGTTTGCACTCAAATCATGCATTTTGTCGAGATAGACGTCTACGCGGACTTTTGCTTGTTTTGTAGGTATTTTGGGAGATTTAAGAGCTTAATCGATACATCCAAGGGCCGTTCCTCGAGATGACACGCCTTCGGACTCATTGGAATGCAAGCTAAGGGCTAAGGAGGGCTCATGGAACCTTACTCACACAAGCCATGCACCAAATCATGGCTTAACGAGCCTAGGAAAACTTCTGGAACAAACCACGGTCAGGGGCCTTTCCATGGCCGTGGACTATACCCGTGGTTCCTGCCAGGACCACGTTGACAGCTGGGCCACGATCTCTTCCATTGCTCTTGCTCTTAGTGGGTATTTAAAGGATTTTGCAGGCTGTAATTGGGGATCTCTCTTCCTCTTTTTTGACCTATCTTCTTCCCCAAAACACTTCTCCATTGTTGCCTCTCTTCCAAGCACCCATTGTGGGTGTTCTTGGAAGAGATTAGTGTAGATTCTTGTTTTAGAGTGAGATTAGAGTGGTTTTGAGAGAGGAGTCCATTGTTGACAACTTGGATTAGCTCTTGGAGCCTTGTAAGATTTGGTAATCTCTATTCTAAGCCTTTAATGTCTTTTCTTGAGATTGTTCTTCATTATTTAACCATGACTTGCAAGCATGCTTTATTGGTGAAGTTTGATCTTGAAAATTATGTTGTTGGCTGAATAGATGTGATTCTAGGGTGAAGGAATGATGATTATGTCTTGGATTATGATTGTATGACCTCCATGTTAGCTTAGGATCGATTTGTGTTCGAAATCCCAACTCGGAGCCAAACCACGGCTTGTTCTTCATGCTTCCACGGTCGTGGCCTGCATGATCCACCCGTATTTTGTTCTGTTGTTCTTGAATTGATTAAATCTGGATGTTTGGATGTAGATGTGTTGAAACCCTAGTGTTTGTTGAGCTTAACCTAACTTAGGAAGACCTAATGTTAGCAACCTAATTGAGGAATGAGACCTACCCGGTGAATTACCCTCTTAGATACCTAAGATGATGAACTCTAGGTAGTAGTGAGCCTCGCAAGCCGCTATTGGATTGAGTGTGCTAGGATCGTTGCCTAAGACTTGCCTTTTCCGAGACTTACCCGGTAAGGAGGGGTTTGACCCTTAGGTAGTGACCGGTTTGTGTAGAATTCCATCCCTTAGGCTCTTTGAGACTTACCCGGTGATGAGACCTTAGGAATGGACTAGTGGAGCATGAGACTTACCCGGTAATTGCTCCCATTTGAGAAACACTCAACTCTGAACAACCACAATCTTCCTTTGACCTTTAGAAACATGAGTCCAATGTCATAATCGAAATTCCGAATCTCTAGAATCCGCTTTCTTACCTCTTATCTCTCATCTTTGTGTTTGTGTTTTTGTGCTTCTTGTTTGCGTTGATATACTTGTGATCCTTGTTTGATCACCAAAAACCAACCAAAAACATTGTGTTTTGCATTTCCTTTATTTCTCACCTCATCTTAATTTAGATTTACACTATCTTTGATCATTGAATGACTTGATTTCACCTCAGTCCTTGTGTTCGACCTCGGAATACTTTCCTTTCTACAAAACGACCCGTACACTGCGGGTTTCGCTAGGTAGTTTAGGATTTAGTTCGAGTTTATAAATGTAAAGCTTTTTGTGCTACTAATCCTAGCGTGACAAGTTTTTGGCGCCGTTGCCGGGGACTAGGTTAAGATTGAGTCATTTGCTTTTGATTGTTTTTAGTGTTTATCTTTCTTGTTACTTTTGATCTTGTGTTGTTTTTGTCTTTGCCTTTCCATGTTTGCCATGGACGGATTGTACTTCCAAGACGACCTTGACAACATGGAGTATGAGGAATGGATGGAAAGCCAAGATCTAGGACCTCTCCATGATGAGTTGGAGTATTGGGAGGAGTTTAATGCCTATCATGAGTCCCATAATCAAGCTCACATGACCATATTGCCTCATGAGGAACCTCACCAACAACCTCATAATGATAGGGTAGAATCAATGCTAGAAGAAATGTTGAGGAAGATGGATGATCTAGAAAGCAACCTTGCTTCCATTTCAAGTTCCAACATGGAACTTGAAGCGGATGTATCTCAACAAGAGGAGGTTCACCATGAGGAGATCCAAGGATTGCCCGAATCAACCATGATCATCAAGGAACTTCAAGGAAAGTTGGATGAAGCTTGGGAGCAAGTGAGGCTAAGGGATTTGGCCCTGAAGGATGAAAGAAGATTGAATTTCGAGAGGGAAGAACAAATGAGGAGGGAGATTGAAGAGATTAGGAATGCTCTTATGCTAGGAGATCCTACCATCCTTCAAGATCTACCTCCACCTCCTTCACCTTTGGAGGAGTGCAATGAAGTACTCTCACCCCCGGACATCCTTGCCATCAACCCCGGAACCACACTTGAAGAGCTCACTTGGAACGAAGACAACAGAGAGAACCACGGCCGTGGAGGACAAATCACGCCCGTGGAAGGTTTTGTCCTAGACAATCCTAAGCTAATTTCAGCCCCTTCCAACCCTTCCTTGCTTGCCCGGAGTACACACGAAGATTGGAGCCCCTTTCCTAAGGATTCTCCATTATCGAATGAAGAAAGCAAGCATGATGGATCCATGATGTTCATGAAGCACTTCAATGAGGGATTCTTTCCAAGAATCGGCTTTCTTCAGATCATAGAGGATGAGGATGACAAGCATTTCACCGGAGTGACCGCGGGGTATAAATTGCCTAAGTATGGGGTGGCATCTATGGTTGCAACACCATACTATTATCAAGGAAGCGGTGATGAAGGAGTCTACTACTCACCGGTGAAGAGAGAACCTAAAGCTTATTTGGGCATCAAGTGGCCCTTGCTTGTCATCATGGATTTCGGAAAGAGATGGTTGCTTGGACTCCTCAAGCAAACCATGGTATTCGAGGTGGATTGACATATCCACGGAGTTTGGTCAAGCTAATGACCTAAAAGAAGCGCTTAATGGGACTCCTCAAGCTAATGACCTAAAATATTGCTCAATCCGACTTTGGCAAGATACAAACACCCGGCTATGTGAATGGTGCCGAGTTACTCATCATCATGATTGACTTTCCCAAACCTATACTTTCCTACACTTTGAATTCAAACAATTTCTTTCATGGCCCTCCGACATCAAGCATGCCAAAATCAACTCTTCCTAAATCCCAGATAGGTAAAGGAGGCAAATATTTTCATTCAGGGGATAAATGATCAAAGAAAGAAGTAAGAAAATCGAGGTGCCTTAATCATCTCATAAAGATGTATAAGAACTTATATTGTGATTTCAACCTTCGTTTCTCAATATGATTTAGATAAAACCTTCACATTATGAAATTTGCAAGAAAGGATAAACAACATACTCAATCTCTTCACAATTCATAATTCAATTCAAGCATACAATTGTCATCAAAAACTCATTCCACGAGTAGTTTTCATCATAGAAATCATCTCTAATCTTAAAAGCACAAAATCTTTTCAAATTTTTCAAATTTTTATGGATTTTTCAAAGCCTTTTTCGTGTAATGCAATAATGAAACGTGTGACAATGAAAGGAAACATGCAAGTATTCATAGACATAAGCAAAGCAAAGTGAGTAGAGTTATTACAAATGATAGTCATACCCCACCCCATGTTTTCAACAGTGGGTTGAGGATTCCCAACCCATATCCATGGGTTGGGAATCCTCAACCCACTGTTGAAAAATTCCGGAATCAGGTGAGATGGAGGTCGAAATGCCACCCATGTTATCGAAGCTCAAAACGTAGTTGAAATCTCCACCCACTAACACGGGACCAGTACAACGGTTAACAGCTTCGAGGAGAGAGCTCCAACCAGCAACGAGGCGGGCAAGAGTAGGGGGTTAATACACAACAAATAGTTGAATTGTATGGTTGTCAATTAAAACAGAAGCATGGAGATAATAAGGTTCTTTAGCGACTAAGTTGACGGTAATGGAAGAGGAGTTCCACAACAGTCATATTCCCCCTTCAAAATCATTCGCTTCAACACTGGTGTTATTTGTTAACCTTGATCATAAACAGACATTGTCGGCAGAATTTCATGAGATCTTGGTTTCTAAGAGAAACAGGAGGTCGATCTTATGACGGTGAATCATGTAACTAAGGGCTTTGCGGAACCGTCTATTACCCCCACCCCGACATTTCCAAAATAGTGTATTCATTTGGAACCATCTGAACTGACGGCACCATGTAACTTCGGAATTTCAGTTGCCATGGGGGCATCACCCATAAGTACGTCCAAACAGGCATGAGGATTGGAGGGATGACATCTTCCGGAGGAGCCATCGTCGACGTCCATAGCGGGACTCTCATGGTTGGTGTTTGACTGTTGTGATGAGGAAGCAACAACTACAATGGGAGGTTGAGTTCCAGAGGTGGAAACTTGGACTGGGTTAGGCTTAGGGTTTGGTACAATCCGGGTCGGGACGGCTGGTGTGACAGAGCAATAAATTTTTTGCCCGTTTTGGATGTTTATGTTGGAGATTAGGGTTAGCAGATTTGGTGGCAGTTTTTATGAAGATTGAGGGCCCCGTAGTAGGATTATGGGATAGACTTGATTTTTCAATAATGGGAACAATAACTTCCAGAGTAATGTCTTCGTTAGACTTCTCGAAAGTTTCATCGGAGGCTAGAGCTTGGAATCCATTGCCGGTGGCTTGGTCGGTTTCTGAGTCGGTGTATTATGAGATTTACGTGGTTTCCGGACCGCTGTCATCCAGGGGCCCAAGAAAGTGTCACCAGTGGGGGGAGTGTCCTCCGTGACGGCCTTGTCCGTATTAGGGCCGGTGACAAGTGAAGTTGGTGGGTGATTAATCTCGGACGGTGCAGGTTGACATTTAGGGGTATTTTGTGCATCTGTCTAGGGACACCTCTCCACCCCGTGGCTATATAGCCTACACCAGTGGCAAATCGCATTCAACCCTTCATACAAAACGTGAACTTTAGAGTCGCCGATGAGTATGATACCGATTAGAGGTTTGTCCAGTTCAATCTCGATGCAAACCCTAGCGAGCTTGCCTCTAGTTGAATATAGAGTGTTGAGATCAACTTTTAATGGGGTACTGAGAGCAGATGTCAGCCCATAAAGTACCCATTCGTCATACAGTTGCATGGGAAGATCCGACAGTCTCGCCCAAGTAAAGATGGTTCTAAGACTATCGTTGTATGGGTTGAATTGCGCTGGCCAAGACCTAACCGTTATATAGTGACCGAAGATTTTCCAAGGGCCATCGGTGAGAGCTCTCAAGAAGTCGTCCTCTAGATCGAATCTAACCGCGTAATATCCATTGGGAGGTCCAGTATGATTATCAATTTGCTAGGGCGCCAAAGTTGATAGAGACGTCGTTCTAAGAGATGGAACGCAACGGTACGACCAAATACCTTTACGATGACTGCTTTCTTCCATTTCTCTGACAGAACATCGATGACATCTACATCTATTTCAGCAACGGCAAGACCAGTGAGACCATTTAGGTATGAGATACGCATACGTTGAAATTCAATGAGTGAATCACAACACAATAGGGCAACTGTCGCCTTCAATTCACTTATAGCAACCGCATAGGATTTTTGATTGGAAGGTTTGTCGGGAGGCACTGGTTGACCGGGGTCGTGTTTTGCGGCCGGGATGAGATGGGTGGAGTCATTCAGAGCGTTCTTCCCAAATTGTTATTTTTCTTTTGGGAAGTGCATCTTAATAACGTGTGATCATACCCTAATTGTTTATAGTAAGGCCTAGGTGTCTCGTTATAATAAGTGGATCTAACCCTAAGCCATGTGGCTCATCTTGGTCTGAACCTACCATTTATGACTTCAATTTTTAAACAATTTTAATCAACACTAAGATTGGGTCAAATGTTCGAACCATTAAGCATATGTGAAATTAATTGTTGAGTGGAGTAAAATTAAATTATTGCACTAGATTCAATAAATTTGTATCTTCTCATGTGCCTACAGGTAACGATTTCTATTTCTATTAGCTTATTTTTAAGTTAACGTCATGGGTTGCTAATTTTAAGTCACGCACCACCGAGTATATAAAATTTATTATTCATAATCGCCCTTTGTATCTCATGTATGTTTTTCTTTTTTTATACTTTACAATGTTCAAATCATTAATTAAAATTTTCTCGTGTTCGATCCTAACTCTTATACTAGAAATGGATTTGTATAATATTTGCGTGATCTAATGCTCACACGTTTCAACCCTCATTACAGTCCAAGATTGTAATCGGACTGCAAGACGTGTTTAACCGTATTATTTATAAATTATATGTAACCAAACAAGACCCAACAAAAATCATAACTTTAGTATACATCAAGAAAATAAAATTTATCAAACAAAACCAAACTCTAAAATTTTTTAAAGCAAACAAACAAAATCATAAATTTAAAAGATAATTTTGACATAATCAAACAAATCATGATTATTAGGCCCTATATAGTCCGGACCGAAACCGTATTAGACAAGACATTACGGTCTAGTCCAAGTTCTAAAGTTTATGGTTTATCGGTCCAAACCGTACTATAATAAATGGTCCGGTTTGGACCATATACACACTAATTGTGTAGTATACAGTATATTGATAATACTTTAGGTTTGCTATGTATATTTTGGAGACTGAAGGAGTTACCATATGAATATGGTAAAAAGTAGGGCTAGAGGGTGAAATTTGCAAAATAACAGGTCATCTTATTAGAAAGAAGAAATTTATTTTCTATTATATAGAATGGTTAGTTAATGCGCTGAAAAGTTCCATTTATTTATTGGTTTTGGAGACAGTAACACTGAATTTTAGTTATTATTTTATTAACATCACATTCAGATCTCTAACACGACCTCTATAGTTGAGTTCCCTATGGAGTCCCTGCCCAACTTCCCAAGAGAGAGTGAGTGAGATGAATAGTGTGAAATGTGAAGACAGAAGAGTCCCAATATCAGAAATGGGGTTTTCCGTCTGAACAATCACAGCCAGATTCTTCACTTACACAGATCTCTCTTTCTCTATCTGCATTGTTCTGTGCTTGACGTTGATAAGCTCAAACAGTGGAAATAGAAAGGGGGTAAATGAGAAGCAAACATCCAATGGATCCAAAATGGGTATTCATGTTGTGGGTCTTCTTCCTTCTTGGAAAGCAAGTGACAGGAAGCAGCATTGGGTATGATAGCAAGGCCATTGTCATTAATGGTCAGAGGAGGATTCTCATTTCTGGTTCCATTCATTATCCAAGAAGCACCCCTGAAGTAACCATATTCCTCAATATTTGCTATATGTATTTCTTCCGATCATCCCTTATTGAGTTTAGGTTGGTCTGATACTTGTTTTATAGATGTGGGAAGATCTGATACTGAAGTCCAAACAAGGTGGGCTTGATGTGATCGACACTTACGTGTTTTGGAATGCTCACGAGCCTTCTCCTGGCAATGTACTACTGATCTACCTCTTTCCATTAACTTATATTTGTCCTTTAGTAATGCTGAGTTTATATTATACTTAATTTTTTCATTTTGATTCAACAGTATAATTTTGAAGGGAGGTATGATCTGGTCAGATTCATGAAAACTGTACAAAAAGCTGGGCTCTATGCTCATTTGAGAATTGGTCCTTATGTTTGTGCAGAGTGGAATTATGGGTATCTCTCTTTTTTTTTTAATTTTCTTTTGCCTTCCCATATTGAATAATTAATTATCTATGAATTCATTTTTCTGTGTGCAGCGGATTTCCTGTTTGGTTGAAGTATGTTCCTGGCATCAGCTTCAGAACAGATAATGAACCCTTCAAGGTTTTTTCATTTTAATCAGTTACATGTTGCACAAGGGAAGCAAAATGAAGTATATATAAGGTTTGTTTCTGATGAATTTTGCAGAGAGCAATGGAAGGATTCACAAAGAAGATTGTTGATATGATGAAAAGTAATAATTTGTTCGCATCTCAGGGCGGTCCAATCATTCTGTCCCAGGTAAGATTGTTGAATGCTGCACTAAGTGCACTTCATATGAGCTGCAACTGCAATTCCAGTTTTCTGTGACTGACTGATATTCAACTAAACGACCTGTACTGTTTGATCTAAAGATTGAAAATGAGTACGGGAAACAAAGCAAAATATTCGGCCAAAAAGGATATAATTACATGACTTGGGCTGCTAACATGGCTGTTGGATTACATACCGGAGTTCCCTGGGTTATGTGCAAGGAAATTGATGCTCCAGATCCAGTAGTAAGTGCCTTGTACTTCATTGTTAATTCAAACAAAAGTTCTTTCTGTTTGTTTACATTCCTTTCGGGAGCTAATTCTTGTGATTATGGCAGATTAATACGTGTAATGGCTTCTATTGCGATACCTTTGTTCCCAACAGACCTTACAAGCCTCTCATGTGGACAGAAGCTTGGAGTGGCTGGTATGATCTGCTACTGCTACAATTCTGTCTTTCCCCGTTTTTTCTATCTAACTGAGACAGTTTTACAAGAATAGAAGCTTCACAATGTACTGGAAAGCTATAGTTATACGTTTAAGTACTTGAAGGTTCCAATTGAAGATCTAGTTTCTATTTTGTAGTACTTATTCACCTATAGGGTACTCTAAGAACATTTGAATTGGTCTAGTAGACAGCATACAAGTCATGGATTGGCCCATACTGTCTGAAGCTAAAGACTTATGTTAGCTTCAAAGAAAGATTTTTTTATTGAGAATGAAACTCCACTGTTTCTTATTTATACACGAACTTGCTGTAGGTTCACGGAGTTTGGAGGGCCTATTTATCAAAGACCAGCTCAAGATTTGGCTTTTGCTGCTGCTAAATTCATACAAAGAGGAGGATCTTTCATCAACTACTATATGGTATGAATTTAACTCATCTCATCCATCCATGTGAAGTAAGATTTCATAGTAAGGTAGTCTGATATTTCTTTCTCTACAATATAGTACCATGGAGGGACAAACTTCGGGCGTTCTGCAGGAGGTCCTTTTATTACTACCAGCTATGACTACAATGCTCCTCTTGATGAATATGGTGAAGATAAAAACTCTATCAAGTCTTTTGTTTAAAATCAAAAGCTCTACTAAGCTTCGATGAGAATTTTATCTACTTCAGTACCCATAAATTAACAAAGGAGTTTTAACACTTATTCTGACTTAAATATTGTAGGTTTGCCTAGACAACCAAAATACAGCCATCTAATGGAGCTTCACAGGGCAATTAAGCTTTGTCAGCATGCCTTGGTTTCATCTAACCCTGCTGTTACTTCGTTAGGACCCCATCAACAGGTACATAACTTGAACAATAATCAATAATTACATTCAGTTAACTAGATTTATGATGTCACATTCTTACCACCCTGTATTTTCTGTCTAGGCTCATGTATATTATCCGAAAAAAGGACGCTGTGCAGCTTTTCTTGCTAACTACGACAAACAATCAGCTGCAAAAGTTTTGTTCAACAACATGCACTATAGCTTGCCTCCTTCATCCATTAGCATCCTTCCAGACTGTAGAAATGTTGCCTTCAACACAGCAAAGGTATATTGACATATGACCAACTGACAACTATATGGAAGGTCTTTGTTGGTTTGTACTGAAAACTGTACATCTTTCCCAAAATGTGCACTTTCCAAAATAGCCAAAGTGTATATGTCATAATTCATGATGCACTTTCTATATTTCTTAAATGTACACTTTTCAGTACAAAATATGACACGTACCTGTGCATTTTTGCGGTCTTTATATTTCACAATAAGAGAGCTCCTCATATATCAATTTCTCTAATAAGCATTTTTTTCATTTAACAATGCAGGTGGGAGCACAAACATCACACATGGCGATGTTGCCAAGCAACACTCGGATATTTTCATGGAAGAGTTACAATGAAGAGATAGATGCTTCGCGTGATACATCCACTATATCTGCTAAGCGTCTCTTGGATCAGATAAATGTCACAAGGGACACCTCAGACTACCTGTGGTACAAGGCTAGGTAAGTGAATAATACTATTCCCTTACAAATTGAAACAGAAAGATCTGGCAAAAGGAAATGAATAAAGGGAAACTTCGATGAATCTGATCTTTAATGTTTATGCAGTATTCGAATCAATCCATCCGAGTCGTTCTTGAAAAAAGGTCAACACCCAATGCTCATAGTAGGTTCAACAGGGCATGCTGTCCATGTATTTGTAAATGGGAAGCTCATGGGTATGTATTTGTTCTTCTGTTACTGAAAAATGACCTTACATTTTCAGTGATAAAAGAAACTTAAGGTACATACAAATTCCAAACTTTCATGTTTGCAGGATCAACATTTGGAACACGGAAAGTCAGAAGATTTACCTTCACAGGAAATGTGAAGCTTCGTGCTGGACTAAACCGCATAGCATTGTTGAGTGTAGCAGTTGGTTTGCCGGTGAGCTTCTCCCTTGTAAATACAAAAAATATGTGTTCTATTTCAAATGTTGTCCATGTAAGCAAGGAGAAGCTAACTATACAAATTATCTCCAGAATACAGGGATGCACTTGGAGTCAATGGAAACAGGTATCCTGGGGCCGGTAGAATTGCATGGCCTTGACCATGGAACATGGGATTTGTCACGACACAGATGGACCTACGAGGTTACTAGATCTCAAATGCCTCCTTCCTTGACATCCATTTCACGAGGAAAATGCTCACATTGAAATTCTTCAATACAGGTTGGTGTTGGAGGAGAAAGAATGAATCTAGCTTCTCCAGCTGGTGTCTCATCTGTGGAGTGGTTGGACACTGCAGTAGCCGTGCAAAAACAGCGGCCATTGATGTGGCATAAGGTAACCAGAGAGAATGTCATTCAACGATTGAACTTATAATGAATTGAATTTTCATGTCCAAAACATGCAGGCCTATTTCAATGCACCTAACGGCCATGAACCCGTGGGTTTGGACATGGGCAGTATGGGAAAGGGGCAGGTGTGGATCAATGGAGAAAGTATTGGTAGATATTGGCTGAATTATGCTAAAGGGGATTGTCACGGTTGTAATTATGCCAAGCAGCTGAAACCACCCAACTGCCAAGTTGGTTGTGGCCAACCTACTCAAAGATGGTAGGTAACGGAGACTAACTCCGTTTGGTTGTATCTCCGGAAACGGGATGGAAATGAATCTAGTCAATATGTGGACCTTGTTCGTGAATTTTTTTGGAATCATTCCTTATGGTTTCATGCAAAATGTATTTGTTTTCCTATAAGGTATCAAAAGTAATCAATTTCTACTTCAATTACTTCAAACCACAAGGAATGATGCCAAATAAATTCATGAACAAGGATACTTATAGACTACATTCATTTTCATTCCGTTTCTATTTCTAGAGTTAAAACCAAACGGGCCATAAGTGTTGGTTGCAAATAATAGACCCAACATGGCCACTGACCAGCTTTTTAGTCATTAAACTAAAAGAATCTCATATTTCTGTAGGTACCATGTTCCACGGTCATGGTTAAAGCCAACAGGAAATCTGATAGTTGTGTTTGAAGAGCTAGGAGGAGATCCAACCAAGATTAGCCTTGCTCATAGATCAGTAGGAAGACTTTGTGCACAGGTCTCCGAGTATCACCCAAATGTTAGGAACTGGAAAATTAACACTTCTTTAGGCGGGAAAGCAGGGGTCATCAAGAAACCAAAACTTCATTTGCAATGCTCCAAAGGACAGCATATCTCGGCCATCAAATTTGCAAGTTTCGGGACTCCCCTTGGAAACTGTGGGGATTTTCAACGTGGACCTTGCCATGCTCCTTCCTCTGCCGCGGTTTTAGCAAAGGTATTGTGATCTCACTTAACCTCAGCTACATCTTTCCTTAGGATCTGTGATGCTGAATGTATATTGTCTTGCAGAAATGCATTGGAAAGCAGCAATGTGCAGTGGCCATTACAAACAGCAACTTCGGGAAAGACCCTTGTCCTAATGTGCTGAAACGCTTGTCAGTTGAAGCAGTCTGTACTGCCATCTAGTTCTTCTTCTCCGGTGAGTTACTGAGATTTTTGAAGGAAAAAGAATAAGGAATGGGAATCAATATCACGAAATGGCCCAAATACAGTGATACAAACAAAGAATAAAGCCACAGAAGGCTGTCCAGTTTAGATTAGATCAAAGCTACAATAGTTCTAAAGGGAATCCTATCCTATCATTCTTGAAAGTACATGTTAAATTATTTAGATATAGGCTTTTACATCAGCTGAAAGTTTAGAGCTATTTTAGAGATTGTATGATTCAATGCCTGACGTTCTCTGTGTAATTTTGATCAGCTCTTGTTGAGTGTGTGTTTTCTCGAAAAAGGGAGGTGTTTACAAAGAATTATGTGGGAGAAAACCTGATTTGATTTCTCAATACTGAATCGAATACATGCATATGTGTTTATGTCTCCAAAACTATAAACAGTTAAGTACACAAAATAGAATCAAATACCTATCTATGTACACACAAATATCCAATAGTTCAAGTATGTGGTTCAATCAATAATACTTTTTCACTTATTATTTTACTTTGTCATTCACTTGTATACAAATATTCTGAAATCAATGTAATAAGCAAACTTTCCGTTTATCAATCTCTACATTGTACGAGACTTTTGATCCGAAAACACATCCCACTTGTCTATACACAAAATAAAAACATCATACACCTAGTTGTATTGTATACACCGTTGCCGCACCACCTCCTTGGCATCCACCGCCGCCACTATTATGGCCCTCACCCCTGCCTCCATCTATTACTTACGTCCTTCCGATCATTGTGGTTTGCAAATTTTCCTTCTCCTTACAAACGACCGTTATGACAAATGTTCTATTGTCATTACTCATACTCTCGTTGCCAAACGAAAGCTTGATTTTGTCAATGGCACAACCAATGAACCATATCCAAAATCCAACGATTATCCCTATTGCATATGTGTCAACTCTATGCTCCAAGGTTGGATCAAGAAAGCTATCGATCCAACCTTACGCATATCCGTTCGTTATTGCACAACGGCTCATCTCTTATGTGATGATTTAAAACAACGGTTCGACGCTAGCAACGATCCTCGCCTCCTCCAGCTCCGCGCCGATCTCGCTAGATGCGTCAAAGAAGGTAAAAAAGCCGGAGCCTATTTTGGCCGCCTTAAGATAATATGGGACAAAATGTCTTCTCATGAAACCAACATCTACAAGTGTGTATGCACATATGGTAGAAAAAAACTAAGGCCAATAAAGAGGAGGAGGTCCATCAATTCATCATTGCCCTTGATGAAGAATCTTTTTCATCCCTTCGATCAATAATTGTTCCCTAGAATCCCCTTCCTAAACTCAACAAGGTGTATTTTATGCCTAACCAATACGAATGCCTCAAAACTATCGCCCGTGACCTCGATCCCAGGACCGAAGACGCATCCTTTTTGGCTTCAAATCAACGTCAATCTCGCTCCACTCCTAAATCCGACAAAAGTAAGCCTTTTGCGACTACTACTCTAAAACAGGTCATGACGCAAAGAATTGCTTCAAAATCATCGCATATCCAAAATGGTGGAAGGGACCTTGCAACCACTCATCCCAACCACCAGCCACCACAAAGACGCTTCTAAGCACCAATCACTTGGCCGCTACCATGCAGGGGAAAGCAAATCAAGCGGTGGTCACACTATCACCGCTCAAAACCACCGTAACATAGGTCATGCCATATCGGACTCACAATGGTCTATGCTTATTACGGCACTTAAATCTTATCGCTCTCACTCAACCCATGACTCGACTCCAGGCATTATTTTAATTCCTTGGATCCTCAATTTCGGGGATTCTTTTCATATGTCAGGCGACCAAACACTTTTAAATCAACCGAAGTAGTGAAGGAACACACATCAAACTCCCAAACGAGAATATTTGATCGCCACTCATGCCTGATACATCCATATTGGATCCTCAACATATGTTCATAAAGTTCTATTGGTTTTAGACTCGATTGCAATCTTCTAACTTTGAACCAATTAACTACTAACCTGAATTCTGTTTTTATGATATCTAGTAAATTATGTGTGATATAGGGCCGCACTTTGAGGACATTGATTGGAGCAAATGATCCTTGGGATGAAGCTCGAGAGGGGTCTATCGGCTTCTTTGATGACACAACCCACTATCTCTCTTTCATGTCCGTCCACCAGCACCATCACTGCCGAACCTCTCCTTCATGAACACCTTGGACATCCTACAATTTCCAAAGCCAATTCACAACACCCTTGCGACATTTGTCTCCGGGCCAAACTACCTCGTTCATATTTTTCTATTATCACATCACATGCGTCGTCTTGATTTGAATTATTTCATTTAGATATTTGGAGTCCCTATTGAGTCTTATCTAGGTAAGTTGCTCTTACTTCTTGACTATCTTAGATTTTTAGATGAATATTTTGGATGTACTTGAGTTAATTTAATAAAAAGTCAAGGCCGGAGTTTTTTTTTTATTTTTTTCAAAAATTTTGTGTCATGGTTACAACGCAATTCATCACTTGTGTCAAAACGTTTAGAAGTTATAATGCCAAGAAATTCTTATCCCTCAAAGCCCTTTTCAATTCCAAAGGCATTCTTCTTATTGATAACATATTTTCATGTTATCCTTTTAGATATATTTTTATGTGTTTTTCTTAGTTTTATATGGAATAGACATCTACATCTTAGTTTATGCCTTAAATGTCAAAGAATGTCTACTCCCGTTGTGTTTTATGTTTATAAGTGATTTAGGTCACAAATGAAGCATAAACATCCCAAGCAATTCCAAGGAACACTTATCAAGCCATCATCATCATCTATGGAGCAAAGGAGGAAAGGATCAAAGCATCACCCTTTACCAAAAGCCAAATGAGCAAGGAAATCCCAAGGAAGGAACCTCGAGTAAAGCTTTACTCGAGGTAAGAAGAAGTGCAAACCCGGAGTAGGAGAAATTTTGAATGCAAATGTCAACTAAGGTCAAGTTAAACTACAAAACTCGGAGTAAGAAGAAAGATCACTCAACCTAAGAAGACATGTCACTCGACCTAAGAAGAAAAACTGGCAATGTAGCTGGAGTGAGCATCGGGCTCGACCTTAGAGTATTCAGTCCACTTGGAGTAAGAAGCATTTTTCACAAGAATTCAACATACCTCGAGTGGAATGCCATCACTCCAGGTAAGAAGACTAAAAAACCCAGACTAATAAGAAATTCCACTCGAGCTACATGTACTTGAATAAGTTAGTGAAAGCACTCGACCCTAGGGAGATGACCCACTCAAGCTAAGGCAAGCAAAGCATTCGAGGTAGCCAGCCGGTGTGGACCACTTGCCTAACTAACTCCATGCAACTTGATTGAAGATTCTTTTTGAAGGGGGACCACAATTTTAAGCCTATATATGACTCTTGATTAATTGTAAAATTGGAAACAAGCGACTAACTCATTCTCAAACAATTTTCTTACATTAGTATTAGAATATCTCTCTTTTGTAAGGAGCTTTGGCCGATTAGATTGCAGAAATTGAAGAAATTCTTGGTGTTCATATTTTCTCATCCTAGATCTTATTCTCAACTTGTGTTTGCCGAAAATTTGGATCGGTAAGTCCGATTTACTCCATTCTTTTTCCTGCATTCCTTATTTTAAGTATAGTTTGCAACCATGTCTCTTATTCATATTGTTACTATGCCTAAATTTTTCATGATGTGTGAGAAATCCTCTTGCTAGGATTTGGGGTGAAAACCCAAATTATACTAGGTTAGTGTGTTCTATGTTGTGTTGGAGAATTAATACATGTTTACTAGAATATAGGAAGCCTTGAATTCATTCTATGATTCATTCATGTTTAGACTTATTTTGAATGTCGGGTGCTAGACTAGAAATTTTAGATTGTTCACATAGCACATTATATATTTACAACCATGAATGAGTGATATATGAATCATTATCTAAGTTGAGACCGATAAGTAATACAGGGATGATTGTGCAATATTGTGATGCCTATATTGATTGAGTATTGTTGGCTAGGGCTGAAAGGATGGTCAACATACTTACGTTGTGAATGTCCAAACTATGAATATGTTTGATGATGCAAGCAAATAACAAACACCATGTGATGCTTGCATTGTCTAATATAATCATAAGTTGCTTGCATTGTCTAATATAATCATAAGTTGCCATTAAGCGTGATCTGTTGGAATAATCAAATTCCCTAAACCGTAAACGCAAGGATCGATATCATGTTAGGATTATTAAGGAATCTAGAATTTACATACCTGGTTCCATAGTAGCAATCGGATCAAAACTTTAGTGCGGAATCTACGATCCGAATGAGCGCCACAAGTATACAGTCTTCCTCAGTCAAACCTCCTTAGGGTTTCCTTAGGTTTTCTCTCTGATGGGAAGAGAATAGAAAATTGCTGATTGATTTGACGTATCGGGAACCATAACCTAATAACGTTTATATATAATGACCTAATAGAATCCCATTAAGCCTATTGGGCTAAAGTTTGGTATCCACCCATTAAGCCCATACCGCTTAATTAAAGTCTACGGGCTTTACTCGATTGAATCACTTTTATTAGCTCGCTAATATATTTAGGCATATAATATAATTGGTTATTATAATAAGTAAGCCCACTAATAATAATAAGATTTAATAAAATCTTACAATCTCCCACTTGGGCTACATATTAAATAAACAACTATATTATCCAAAATTCTTTATGTGCACACGTAATGACTAATTTTATGTAGACTTATTCTTTAATCAATCTGGTCCACCTCATATATCAATATGAGATCACGGCGGCTTTCGTCACATCATCGTGACTAAACCTTCCGTGTTCACCACATTAGTATATTCGATGACATAGATCAAGTATGGATGAGTGGCATGAAAATTACATGAAATGTGATCTCATAAACATGTCTATTTTCAACTGGTTTTTCTTTATTCGGAGATCAATCCAAAACAACATTTAGTTCAAAATGTAAATGATGGCAACTTTATTATGCATAAACTATAAACATAGAACATCTAATTAAACTCCCACTAAGTCAAGGGTTTACAAAACTGTCAAGCCTCATACGAGCAGTGTGCTCATGAAAAACCTTAGGAGGCAACCCCTTAGTTAACGGATCCGCGATCATGGAGTTTGTGCTTATGTGTTCTATACAAATATGCCCACTTTGAACTTTTTCCTTCAATGACAAGAACTTGATGTCAATATGCTTCTCCTTTACAGAGCTTCTGTTGTTATTGGAAAACAAAACTGCAGCCTTATTGTCACAAAATAACTTCAATGGCCTTTCAATTCCAGTAACCACACGTAGGCCTGTGATAAAATTACACAACCATATCCCATGAATGGATGCTCCGAAGCAAGCCATGAACTCTACAGCCATAGTGGAGGTAGCTACAAGTGTTTGTTTGACACTTTTCCAAGATATAGCTCATTCAGCCAACATGAAGACATAGTCTGAGGTGGATCGTCTACTGTCAATATAACCGGAAAAATCAGAATCAGAATATCCAACGATCTCCAATCTGTCTGATTTCTTGTAAGGCAGCATGTAGTTCTTCGTTCTTTGCAAATACCAGAGAACCCTTTTTGCTGCTTTCCAATTATCCATTCCAGGATTACTTAAGTATCTGCCCAAAAGTCCCACAATAAATGCTATGTCGGGACGGGTACAAACTTGAGCATACATTAGACTCCCTACCACTGAAGAATAGGGAACCTTTTGCATCTCCTTTATTTCAAGATCTGTTTTGGGGCACTGTTTGAGACTAAACTTGTCTTCTTTAGCTATTGGTGTATCTCCAGCTGAGCAATCTTTCATGTTAAACCTGCTTAGTACCTTTTCGATATAGCCCTTTTGTGATAACATGAGGATACCTTGAGATCGATCTCTTAGTATCTGAATTCCTAAGACAAAAGAGGCGTCCCCAAGATCTTTCATCTCAAAATTTCTAATGAGAAATTTCTTGGTTTCGTGCAATAAACCTATATCGTACAGACCAATAGTATGTCATCAACATACAATACCAGAAAGATAGATTTACTCCCACTGAATTTGTGATACACACAATCCTCAACATTATTCACCTCAAATCCAAAGGAGGTGATCACTCGATGAAATTTATGATTCCATTGCCTTGATGTCTGTTTAAGGCCATAGATGGATTTTTTTAACTTACAAGCCATAGTTTTTGAATCTTTGGATTCAAAATGTTCTGGTTGAACCATATAAATGGTTTCATCAATGGTTCCATTGAGAAACGTTGTTTTCACATCCATCTGATGTAACTCTAAATCAAAATAAGCTATTAGTGTCATTATTGTCCTAAAAGAGTCCTTAGATGAAACCGGAGAAAAAGTCTCTTTAAAGTCAATACCTTCCTTTTGAGTGAATCCCTTTGCAACTAGACGAGCCTTATATCTTTCGATATTGCCTTTTGCATCCCTTTTAGTTTTAAATATCCATTTACAACCGATGGGTTTTGCACCTTTTGGCAACTCGACAAGATCTCATACGTCATTGTCCTTCATGGATTTCATCTCCTCTTGCATGGCTTTAATCCAATATTGAGAGTTAGAACTTTGAAGGGCCTCAAGAAGATTGATTGGATCATCCTCTGCAATGCCTGCAGAATCTTCTTGTTCCATAAGATACGCGATGTAATCATCTGGTATCTCTCCCACGGGATCTTCTTGTTCTACTAGATATACAATGTAGTCATCCGGAATTGCATATCTTCTTTCTCTACCGGATCTCCTTAGAGGCACTTCTTGATGTGGTTGAATTTGCTCTATGGAAGGAACTTCATTGTTGTCTAAGACCGGAGTTGTTTCTTGAAGAGTGTTAAGAGTTGTATCTTGATCACTTTCAATAACAATATTGGGAAGAGAGATAAATTCCTCTTCTTCAGAGACAACTTCGTCAAGTGTGACGTTCCTTAATCCTTCCCCTCCAAATTCTACATCCTCAAGAAATCTGGCATTTCCCGACTCAAAAAATGATTGGGTAGCGGGATCATAAAATTTAAACCCACGAGAGCGTTCAGCATATCCAACAAAGTAGCAGCTAGTTGTCTTAGAGTCCAACTTTCTTTCATTAGGCTTGTAAGGTCTTGCTTCAGCTGGACATCCCTAAATGTGTAAGTGCTTTATGCTAGGCTTTTTCCCAGTCCACATTTCATATGGGGTTTTAGCTACCGATTTGCTAGGTACTCTATTAAGGATATATACTGTAGTTTTTAGCGCTTCTCCCCAAAGTGATTCGGGTAAAGAAGAATGATTAATCATACTTCTCACCATATCCAATAGTGTTCTATTCCGCCTCTCAGCAAAACCGTTCATACTGGGTTTTCCCAGCATAGTGTACTGAGGGACAATTCCACACTCCTTTAGGAAGTTAGCAAAGGGTCCTGGACGTTGTTCTCCTGATCCATCATATCTGCCATAGTATTCTCCACCACGGTCAGATTTAACGGCTTTAATCTTCTTACCAAGTTGAAGTTCAACTTCAGCTTTGTAAGCCTTGAAAACATCCAGAGATTGTGATTTCTCACGTATCAAGTAAAGGTACCCATATCTGGAGTAGTCATCTATGAACGTAATAAAGTATCGTTGACCATTCCACGCAGCTGTAGGGAATGGACCACAAATATCCGTATGTATTAGTTCTAAGACTTCTGTACTTCTGCTGGCACCTAACTTTCTTATGTTTGTTAATTTTCCCTTAACGCACTCAACACAAACTTGAAGATTTGTTAAATCAAGGGAATCAAGAATTCCTTCTGACACAAGCCTTTGAATTCTCTGTTTAGAGATGTGGCCTAAGTGCTTATGCCATAAGAATCCAGAATCTTCATTCAATTTTCGCTTTGTACCTCTAGAACTTGTGTGCAGGATTTCATTATGGGAAGCAACCGTTTCTAGCATATAAAGACGATCAATTAAAATACCGGTACCAACAAGATTCGAATTTAAGGAAATACTGAATTTTTCATTTCCAAAACTACAAAGGTATCCATCCACCTTTGTTCAAACAGGAAGTAGAAATTAAATTCCGTTTAAATAACGGAGAAACAAAAGTATTCTTTAAATCCAAATAACATCCAATACTTAAATTTAATCTAAAATGCCATATTGCTTCCACATGAACTTTATTGCCATCGCCAACATAGATGAATCTTTCAGCATCACTTGGTGGTCGACTCCAAAGGCAACCTTGCATTGACACACAAATGTGAGTAGTAGCACCAGAATCTACCCACCACGTGTCAATAGGTACAGAAGTTAAATTAGCCTCAGAACAAACTAGAGCGAGAACTTTACCCTTCTTTTCACGCCAAGCAGCGTACTTAGGACTTGCTTTCTTCATATGTCCTTCCCTTTTGCAGAAAAAACAAGTGAGTTCATCACTTTGCTTCTTCGCCTTTTTCTACACATGTGTACCAGCTGCAATATCCTTAGCCTCTTCTTTGATTTGTTTTGAGAGCTTGATGCAAAGTGAGCACTTTCTGTCTTATCTCTTTTTATCTTGTCCTCTTCTTGCACACATTGTGAAATGAGCTCATTAAGAGTCAATTTCTCATTTTGAGTATTATAACTCACCTTAAAATGACTGAATTGTGTGGGAAGAGACAGAAGAACTAAATGCACGAATAAATCATCATTTATCTCTAACTTTAGTGCCTTTAGTTTTCCCGCAAGATTTGACATTTCCATAATGTACTCCGTTATGTTTCCTTTTCGTTTGTACCTCATAGAAATCAGAGCAGCCAAATGGTTGCTTATTTCTGCTTTCTCATTCTTGGCAAAATATTTCTGAATTGCCTCAAAGGATTCCTTAGCATCTTTGTTCTCAGAAATAGAGCCCCGAAACGCTTCCGGAATGGAACGTTTCATGATCAGACACATGCGGTTAGAGCGATCCCACTTCTCTACTTTTGCTTCATTGGAGTTATCCTCAGCCAAAGTGGGTCGTTCAGTCCTTAGCGCAAGGTCTAGATCCATACATCCGATAACGATTTCCACATTCTCCTTCCAGGCCTTAAAATTTGTCCCATTGAGCATTGGAATGGAACTGACTTGAGCAGAAACATTAGTAGTTGTTGTTGAAACTAAACATAAAAGCAAAGAAATAACACAATTAATCAATTAATTTTAAAACAAGATACTCAACACAACTTGACATTCAGTGTTTGCACAAAATATCAATTTTAAATAGTATTCTCAATGCAACATTCAAATATTGATAATAAACCGGTCAAACAATAGTCTTTCTTTGGACCGACTATCATTCACATGGATAGCCTTTATATTTATCGTTATTCATTGTCGCATGCGCTTTCATTATTTGGCCAAACATTGACCTTCCTTTGGACCGATCAATATCCGCATAATTAATGAAAGCACAATTGATTAATCAATATATTATCTTAAGTGTGATTTTGTTTGGCCAAACATTAACCTTCCTTTGGGCCGATCAATATTCGCATAAACAAGTATAATCACTAGCGTATTTAATGTTTGGCCAAATATCAACCTTCCTTTGGGCCGATTGATATCCGCATAAACAAACGATACACTAACCTTATAATTTTAAATTAAAATAATTTACACAACATAGACTACTTTGGTAGCATATTGTTTCAATTAATTTAATTTAAAATAAACTTTAAATATATAGATACTTAAATATATCTCGTGTAAATAAAATCCTAATATTACACTCGATAACCTTTAATCGATACAAAATATAGTGGAAAAGACCAAAATTTTATGCTCATAAGAACAACCACACTACGTACCAATTATATATAAAACATGATATTATTTTGTAAAGCAATAAGCTTTTCAAAATAATATCTTAACAGAAAGAAAAGCATATGCTTTTCATCTGAAGTAGGATCTATAGGATAAAAAAAGTATAGGCTTTTCAACTGAAGTAGGATATGTAGGATTGCACGCAATCATGACCATATCCAATATATATATATAAAAAAAAATTCAATATACACGCATAATGAATATGAAAATGAATGAAACATTGTGAAACACTGTTTTCCTTTTTCAATCATCAAATTTTATATATATATATATACATAATATAAAAGGCACGTCAGCCACTACAAAATATATAATAATGTATATATATATAATATATAAAACCAATGTACGGACTACAGAGAGAAAGGAAAAGAGTACACAAATCCACTTTACAATTGAAAAGTGAAAGCACAATTTTATAAAATAAATATAATAATATATTTAAATTGTACTGCGGCACTTTACCAAAAGAAGTGCAATACTTGCACTGCACAAACAAATTCTCATAATATAATATATACATAAATTGAAAACGAGAATGGAGGCCACTGGAAAGTATAAAAATGATATTATTTTATAAAGCAATATGCTTTTCAAATAATATCTCACTTAAAGAAAAGTATAGACTTTTCAAACTTTATAATGATTCGGAAGCATGTAGTATGGGAAGGCGCAACAAAGCAAAATCAAAACCCACAAAAAAAAACCACCGTATCAAAACATCGATACAATTAAAATAAAAAACCTAACAACTCAACATGATAACCGCTCTGATACCACTTGTTGGAATAATCAAATTCCCTAAATCGTAAACGCAAGGATTGATATCATGCTAGGGTTATTAAGGAATCTAGAATTTACATACCTGGTTCCATAGTAGCAATCGGATCAAAACTTTAGTGCGGAATCTACGATCCGAATGAGCGCCGCATGTATACAGTCTTCCTCAGTCAAACCTCCTTAGGGTTTCCTTAGGTTTTCTCTCTGATGGGAAGAGAATAGAAAACTGCTGATTGATTTGACGTATCGGAAACCATAACCTAATAACGTTTATATATAATGACCTAATAGAATCCCATTAAGCCTATTGGGCCAAAGTCTGGTATCCACCCATTAAGCCCATACCGCTTAATTAAAGTCTACGGGCTTTACTCGATTGAATCACTTTTATTAGCCCCCTAATATATTTAGTCATATAATATAATTGGTTATTATAATATGTAAGCCCACTAATAATAATAAGATTTAATAAAATCTTACATGATCAACTAGTGTGTAAATAGAAAACATCATGTGATACTCACTAGTTGACACAAGCCAAATACATGGATAAAGCACATCTTAGACCATGCTACCTTAATACTTATGACTTAATACTCTCCTCATTGATTGAACACAACATGATTGAGCATGCTTCTAGCGATGGTTTTGTGGACTAGCCCCAAACCTAATATTTTTCCTCATATTGATACTTGATCTAGTTACTTGGAACTTGTTACCCCCAAACCCAAGAATTGACCACTTGATCACCCCTCTTTGTTTCATTTTACACATTCAAGCATTTCTAGTGAGCCTGAGACAATAGTCGAGATATACATAGTCCTTTGGGATTCGAACTTGATGCCAAAATCATATACTTACATTAGCACGTCCGTGCACTTGCGGTAATATGTGGTTTTGAGGTAGTGCCCCTACCCCACATCACTTACACAAATTTTGTTTTTTCAAGGCTTATCTTTTTTCAAACCAATCGTTTTTACACAACCTTCGACTTCATTTATTTTACCTATAATTTTTGGCCTTATTGAAATTTCCCTCAAAACCGAATTATATTATGAACAACTGAAACATAGAACCTAGAACCTAGAACCTTTTATCTTTCCCAAAACTTTGTTTTGATCCTTATCTAACTGATTAAAGAAAACTATCCAACAATAGTTGATATATGAGTTAGGCGAAAGAACAAGAGGAATAAGAGTGAAAAGATGTGAATCTCTCATATCGAATATTTTTCCTAACCAAATCTCGAGTAATCGAATATACTATAACAATATCGAGTTCTCAATTTCTACTTAAACAATCTTGAGCGTCTTATGCTCATGTGAACAATTTTGAGTGTGATGCCCTATTGTGTAACTATGTGAGTTATTTTTACCTTCCTAGTTTCCCCCGCCTATTCTTTGGACTATTTGGGGAGCTTGGAAAGTGCAAACGTACGTTTTGGTGTCCCTCTTCTCCTAGACCCACTTGCAAACATTATTCTTTAAACAACCCTTCATGTCTAGATCCGAAATCTATCAATACTAATGTTAGAGCTAAACAATTGTCAATTTCCTTGGAACTAACATTGATATATTCAATCTTTTTTGGGAAAGGTAGTTTGAACTTTTGAAGAAATCGTGAAGCTTTAAACAATATCTTTTATTCTTAAAAGTTTAATGATGTACATCCGTATGTTGGACAAATTTCCAATTTTCCAAGAATTGAGTTTCAACAAATAAAAAAGATAAGAACCTTCAATCGAGTAAAACTTGAACTATAGGACAAAACAATTTTTTTACTTCAAAATTTGTTGTTGTGTACAACCAAAAAATCAAGTTTTTTTAACCCACAAAATATACTACTTGTGCATTTCTACTCACGTGCCATTGTTTAGTCGTGTTAATTAACAAGATGTCAAAGAATCGGGTTTACTTAACCCACCGAATTCATCATTTTTTAATCATTTGCTAATAGTCTATTGTTAGATGTTTGCGTCCCGAACAAGTCTTCTAAGACGTTCATGAAAAAGGAGTCTTGTGCTCCGTAAAAGCCTTCAAAGGTTTACGTTCCGTGAAAGTGTTGCTCGGTTTTGGAAAATTAAGAGATGAAGTCTATAACATTACTTAGTTGAAATGAATTTTCTTTTGAAGACATTTCTCGAATGTGGTGTAAACTAATTTTCCGGAAAATGTCGTAGTCACATACCCCCTATTGATCGTGATTGTGTTCGAGGTTTTCAAAAATCCTCCATCTAGGTGGAGGGAACTTTGTTAGATACACATTCTACAGGAGGTATGACATCCCCTTGAAAAGGGTTTCTACTATCTTGCTTCCCGGCAGCGAGACACCGGCTAATTCATCTATCTCGTGTTCTCTCCATGTTTTGTCAATCTCGAGTGTTCCTCGCCTTCTTCCGTGGTTTGTTTGTTCTGACTTTTTGGAATTTTCTATTTTTTCGGTCATTTGTTTGTGGTGTTTGTTGTGTTTATCTCTTGTTTTTTATTCTGCTATTTGCATGACGTTTTGTCCGTTTGCCAATTTTAGGCCTCTCAATACATCAAGTTTGTTTGGTGTAGTCGAACATCTTACGTTATTGATAAAAAAAAAAAAGGCAAACCGTCTATAATAACCCGTTTTTCTAGTAGAGAACAAACGTCAACTTTTTATTTTTTCCCCAACGGATACTTTTTTAGTTCAAAGTTTTTGTATAGTTCGTTCAACATTTTTGCTCTATTAGTTCAAATTATATGCACTAATGGTTCATACATTTTAGGAGAAAAGTTTATAACTGTTACCTTGACGATTTAAATTTTTTTGTTTGATTCGTTCAAAAGTTTATATTATTAGTTCTAATATTTTCTATTATAGGTTCATGGTTTATTTTTTTTAGTTATACTTTATGCGCTTTTTTTTACTTGTTCATGTTTGAACTAATAAAATACAGTATTTGAACAAATGGAACACAATGTTCAAACTTTGAATTATTATTAGTAAAAAAATACCTTAAAAATAACTATAGAGTATGAACTAATAATATAAAATATTTGAACTAATTAAAAACTCTATATGAACTAATAGTATAAACTTTTTAAACTAATAAATATTACAATAAAAATGTATTAATGAAATCGTGTTCAATAAACATTACTTGAGAATAGTAAAAAAAAATGCATTGAGTGTGTAAAAGTATATGAACTAAATTAAAAAAACTTCGAAGTGTTAGTATAAAAATTAAATTAAAACTATACAAATATAAAAAAAATCTGAAAAAAATTCAAAACTAATTTTAAAAAAAGTTAGTGAAAAATTCTTCATTGCAATATGTTCTTAGATCATGTTTGATGACCGATATAGTGACAAGTCATTTTAGGTTCCTTTTCAAAAAAATTCAACGTCTTTTTTTATATTTTATTAACTAATCGATCATATTCTATAAAATAACGGTTCAAATTTTAGGAGAAGTTATTTGCTCGACGCTCAATTTACTAGTTACCGACAAATGTCACAATCCGAAAACCTTGGTTGAGCGAACTGCATGAGCGAATTCGGGGACCGCTGATACAGAAAATCATTCTGAAATTTGAACAAACATTAGTGTATCCAGATTTCACAAAAATTAAACCGAAAGACACCGGTAATGAGAAAAAAAAAAAAAAAAAAAAAACTTAATTTTATGCAGTTGTAATGGGTTGGAAGAATAATGAAGCGAGTATACGACGACAATGTCTGTTGCTCTGGTAGTGACTGGTTTCAGTTGGCCCAAGTTAACCCATTTCCCGACTTTTCTCTCCACCAAAGTCAAACCTCTGCTTCTCAATCCGAATCCATTTACCACCAAATTCACACACTCCTCTTTCAAATTTCGGGGAAGAGGACGCATCCTCTTAAGTTCCCTGCATACAGTAGTTGCTGGGGGTCAAGACGATGACATGAGTGAATCACAAAGCAATGGTGTTCTTGAGCAAGAGGACCGCAATCCTTTCTTTGCTGGCTCTTCGCGCTTTCTCTCTCCGATTATGGGCAACGGCCTGCAATCCACCGTCAATCGGCTGGTTTGTTCTTTCCCTTCACGCTTCTCAATTACTCAATTAAGCCTAAAATTTCGAGGCTGATACTTGAATTGATACTCTACTTGAAAATTTAAATTGATACTCTGCTGGAACCGGATACAATTTGTGGATATTTCGCACTCTTCCGTTACGTGTACATTAGAGGATTTTGCTGGCTTGTTTACTTTGTAGCCTATGACAGACTAATTTGCTTGACATATTTTTTGCTGCCTGGAAAATTCTTGCAGAAATTTCCTCTGATTGTATATTAATTTTCATTTAGGGTTCGTTTGTTACAGTTCCAGGGATGAGGAACCAGAATTAGAGTTAGTGATTCCTCATATTTGTTGTTTGCTTGTCTTTAAGAATCAAATTGGAATGAGTGGAATTAGAGTGATAAGTTTGAAATGAGTGATACCTGGATTCAGAATTGGCCTGTTTCCTTCATCCATGGCTTTTGTGTATATTCAAATTAGTATAGTATTGAGAGATCCCGTGGATTCATGTTTCCTTCTTTGAATAACTTATACTTATATAGCGCTACAACCACACCTAGATGGCTGTGATTGATATGCTAATCCTTCCTGGCTATATTCAGAGTAAATGGCTCGTGGCTGCGCTCTTTACAGTTACAATTCTTTGGAGGCATGATGCTGAAGCTTTGTGGGCAGCCATGGGTTCTGTCTTAAACTCAGCCCTATCAGTTGTTTTGAAAAAGATACTGAATCAAGAACGCCCAAACTCAGCCATAAGTGCCGGCCCTGGCATGCCGTCATCTCATGCACAGTCCATCTTTTATGCTGCCATCTTTCTGACTTGGTCACGTAAATTTCAATCTTCCATCCCTCATTGTTTTGATTAGAGTTGGTTCAAATGTGGTTGAATCTGGCTAAAGCTGAAACTTCATTTGAAGGAAAAAAAAAAAAACTCTAAACTTGAACTTTGTAGTTAAAAATAGACGTCTACAGTCAAATAGAGTAAATAACCAATACCTCTTTCTGTGTTAAATATGTTATAATATCTCATATACCTTTACAGAATTTTATTCAACCATTAAACCCGTGTTAGATTATTTTTTTAACTTGGAAGTTCAAGTCATAGGTTGTCACTCGAATGAAGGAATGAAGACGACTACTTTCGAAGTTTAAACCTCACAGCAGCCAAGTGATATTTCTCCTAATTCTAATGTCCTGGAAGAGTAAAGGACAATATATTGACATTGTGCTATAGAAGTTGTAAATTTTGTTTCAGTTATTTTACTACTTACTGCATATATATCAGAATGAAGACAACCTCTTTGTTTTTTTGGTTTTTATGTTGTACAATTGCAGTGCTTGAATGGCTTGGGGTGAATTATCTGTCATTGGTTCTTAGCACACTTGTCCTGACAGGTGGCTCTTATCTAGTAAGTACTTTTACCTAGCTTCTACTTGGTAATATTTGCTTCTATTCATTGAATACCCATAGAATTCACCTTATTTTATGCGACTGTGATTCCAATGTCATTGCCTATAACACTGTGCCTCTAGCAGAATACCATGCTGTAATATTTCTTCCTAAAACTTGAAGATTTGGCCATTAATATATATTTCCAGAAGAATGATATCCAGTCCGTGTTTGCAGTCGTGGCTACGGGTATCTCAACAGTACCACACAGTGAGCCAAGTAGCAGTGGGTGCTGCAGTGGGCTCAGCTTTTGCATTTCTGTGGCTTTGGTCATGGCAAGCAGTTGTATCACACTGGTTCGCCGCGTCCTTGTGGGTTAGGCTAGTAGTTATAGTGGGATCTGTCATATTCTGTCTCTGCTTTCTTCTTCATGTTATCAGGGACTGGTTGAAAACCGAGCAATGACACAAACTGCAGCCCTGCAGATTGCTTCTCTCTTTTTGTGGTGAATTATGAAAATTATTCAGGTGAGGCTGTTCATTTCCTGGAGCAGTATTTTGGACCGGACATGGTACTGGACCGGTTATTCAATTGCAGAGGCGAGAACACTTGATCTTAATATAAATCTTGTACAGTGGATCAATGAAGCAATTTTGAATAAAACCATTGCATCAACGGATTCAACGCCGACTACTACTAGGTACGGGTTTGTGTTATGAGGAGACAACAAAAGCCTGTCTTCTTTCAGAAACTTGCGTAGGATGATCGTGGTCAGGAAGAATGCCATCTTCTACAACCAGGTCTTGAAGCCAATTTCATCGAACTTGCCTAGTACCAAACTTGCGTTGAGAGCACCAAGTCCATACAATCGTTGTGAAATAGGCGGGCAATTGATCATAGTACCAGATTCGCTGCTCCTTATTACATGTCTATCCTCATGAGGTGTCTTTTGGGAAGTTCCCCCGGAGAGGGGGTCCTAGCAGATAGAGTTACCTTGCCGGCAAACCAGTCCCAAATGTAAGTTGGGTTGTCGACTCAAGAGTACCTCCAATATTGACATTAACACTAGTATATGCAGCGGTGTTTTCATTTTCACCCATTTTTCAAAATCTGATACAAAAGATCAATTAGAAATCAATAGTGAAGATTCTAATATTTTAACAATGTTCAAAATAAACCAAAACAATTTATAAATATAATGTGTCATGTCAAATTTTGTTTCCAAAAAATTTTGAAACGAACAATTTTCGATTTTTTCTTCTTCTGAAAATACAACCTAGTTATTCTCCGACCTGCAAAAACGAGGTTAGAAAAAAAATATATCTATTTTCGATTCATCCTTGCAGAGAACGGTTAGAAATGTCAAAGCCTACACAACTTTAAAAAAACATATTAGTATGATCGAAACATATTAGTATGATCGGTTGTCTAAAGCGATTAAGAATTAAGACAGTAAGCCCTAGAATTTTAGACATTAGGAAGGGAACATTTAGATAACAAAATCACACATACCCCTTAACAAATTTCGAGAAAATCAATTGTAGAGGTACGATAATTTAATGACGATCAAGCGCTCAAAATACAAATGTGGAATCATTCTATTTTGCGTACCAAAACTATAACCCGTGAATCAATTGTGGTGGTCCACAGCTAGGGTGCATTAAAATGTCTCATTTATACAATCTTTGAACTATCAATGTGGGATATTACATCTTACTTTAAACCCTCATCTCTCATTTATACAGAACGTATGAGTACACCATGGTGTAGTACTCGAATGCACAAAGTCCATGATTCCGCTTTCCGGTGTGAATAATAGCCGGAATCCAGCGAAAATGTGCCCATAAAAGTTGAACAAATCCACCGGAAATATGCCCGGAAAATGTTGAACAAATCCAAGTCCCAAATCTCTTCAAACCTTTATTTTTTAGACTTCAGAAATCTACTTTCAAAAGCACATAAAATCTATTATAAACCCCAATCTAATTATCAGATCTAATAACTAAACACCCACTTTTTTGTGAGTCCTATTCACAATCTAAAATATCTGATACAATATACAACTAAACAGGCCCTAAATCTCAATCCACGAAACCCTTGCCTTTCATTGTATTCATACAGTGCAGTGCATACCTGCAATTTTATGCAATCTAGTAGTAGCTCATTCCAATCCAAAACTTATGCTACACGTTGTTAATAACAATCTTAGTCAAATCCAAAATGTATGCTTCACTTTATTAACAACAATCTTAGTCTGGGTCAATTTTTTCCGAAAATGTCTCCAGCAAAATCCAGTCTCCCACATTCAACACTTCACTCTGACGAAGTCCCTACTCCCTACTACAACAAATAACAATGATCCTTTTGCATAAGGAAAGAATAAGCAAAAGGCCTTTATAAATTTTCTCAACATTTGACTGTAACTATTCTATTGTTCGTCAGTTGTCGCTATATGGTGTCATGTCATTCAGGAGCATTTAGCTGGCAGGACAATGATCCTTTTGCACAAGGAAGGTAAGGCCATGCTAAAGCTGCACTACTCAAACCGATTGCTGCAACAATCGAACTCCAAACCCATTTCTGTCTGTTCCTCCTTTTTTTTCTGTCACGCCTTAGATTTTCTGCAGATAATCAGCAATCAGTAAACAGTAGAACATCAAGCGGGGAATAAAGATTGAAGAGGAAGGATCATTCTTGTCAATATCTACGATCTATCTACAGATAAGCGTTATAAGATTCTGCATGCTCTGCTAAAAGTCTACAACATTTTCACACTAACTCTAGTCAATAACCTCAGGCCCTCTTTGGTAAAACAAGCTTTTTGAGTAGGTGTTTGAATAGTTTTTTAAAAAAAGCTGTAAAATATGAAAATTTCATGAAAAACTTAATTAAATATTTGCTGAGAGGAGCTCTGTGGATAGATTTTTTAGGAGAATTTAACGAAAGGGTTCAATTACTAAAATAATGAAAAACATGACACTGAGCGGAGCTTAAAGGTTTGTAAATTGATCCAAAATCCCCCCTAAATCTTCTACTAACAGCTAATCTCCTAAATAAGCTAAAGGTTATGCCAAACACAGCACATTTAGCTTTCAAAATTTAC
This sequence comes from Fagopyrum homotropicum, assembly GCA_033239125.1. Classification (NCBI taxonomy): domain Eukaryota; kingdom Viridiplantae; phylum Streptophyta; class Magnoliopsida; order Caryophyllales; family Polygonaceae; genus Fagopyrum; species Fagopyrum homotropicum. The sequence goes on along the minus strand of BSWB01000001.1, from coordinate 46,706,060 downwards.
AGACCTCCAGAAAATCCAACGAAAAAGCTATCATCTAAAAGCCGCTTTAGTCCATTTGACAGTATAACTAAGAAAAGGGATCCAGTGATGATTGATTGAGCTCCATTATCATGAAAAGTGAGGAACAAAAACTTCATACATTTACAACTTCTTGCACATTGATCGTAGATTAGAAGTGCAGATTTACAAATATGAATAGTGCATAAATCCGTAAAATATGCACCTTTTACTGCATAATTTATTCACATGTAGTTATATTTTTATGCTTCTCATCTTTCATGATAAGAGAGCTCCTCACCGGATCCCTTCCCGTATAACTAGATAGAAAATCTTCTCACAGCTGATTATTACATCACACAGGGGAAATGTTGGATATGTCATCTATGAAAGATATTTTATGTTGTAAATTAAGCTAAATAGCGCAGGTAATGTGAATAATGGCAGATGAAAATATGAAAAGGAAAAAAACTTCAACATATTACATACCTATAGCTTCTTGGTTCCTCTGAGACATCTCCCGATTCATAGTTTCATAATAATGCAGCCGGTCACACAATCGAGCAATCTCAAAATTCTTAGACTCCATCTGAGCCTCCATTTCCTCCTCATATTCAGCCCTTGCAGCTCCTCTCCCAATTGACATGGACACAAACCGAGTGATGTAGACTTGCTGGCAAATATCCTCCATGGATTTAACATTCATTTGTCCATCTTCAGGTATAATACAAGGATATGTTGAGAAATTCAAGCCTGCCTCGCTCAGCTTTTCCCTGAAATTTTCCCACTGGCATCTCATATTATTCAAAGCATCTTCTGCTTGCTTCCTCCTTTCAACCTCCACCAACAAACTCATTCTCATCTCATGTACCTCAGTCTCCAGATCATGCTTAGAGGACTTTGGCTGGTGCCCACAATCCGAAGGAAGTTCTGAAAGAAGGCCCAAATGCAAATTTAATTTGTGAAAGGTCCCAAAAGATAGTTTAATGGAATTAATTTGCCAGATGTTCAGCCAAAAACTAAAGTTAGTAATATATGGGATAAGAATCTTGAGATCAAATTAAATGAGCAAGTTAGTATTGCCACTTTTGTGATTCCCCTTCTTCAAGAACCTGGAGCAAATGACAAAACAATTCTGTCACTCCTCATTCAGCCGGGGATCATTAAATTCTTTAGTGATGCCTATTTCACCCTCAGACTCATTCTCTTCCAAATCTCTCCATCCCAAACCAAAGTAACTGACCAAAACCAAAGTTAACTGACCAAAATGATCACAGCCTTTCAGCGGCCGAGTAGCTCATCCTGCGGCTCCAGACCCAAAATATTAGCACCAATTACATACATTATTCAGTAGCCACAAATAAAAAGGTGTTTAGATTTTATACAAATAATTGTGTAACTTGTAAACAGGCTTTTCTTTCTTTTTTCAATGGATAGTAAATAGGCTTTCTTTTATGGTTAGAAAGTATATAGGCCTTACTCATAAATAACACACCACCTACTTCTTCTCAATTCGATCGAAACAAAAAAAATGCACATCTTTCTCTGCATATTTAGGGGTTTGAATACAGTTTTTGTTGACCTATTTTGGGTGTGCTTGTCAAGTACTAATAAACTTGTTTAAAAACTTCAACTAGTTATCCCAGCATCCATACACTGTTTGTTGAACTACAAATAACTCATAGCTAGTTTTTTTAACTACTTTCTACTAGCTATGTGTTAATTTTTTTAGTGGCAAAAGAATATTTATAGATAAAATTGATTTTAATAATAAACAATATATACTAAATAATTCCCTTTCCACTCAATAGTCAACTATAAACTAGTAGAGTGATCCAAACACTATATTTTTGCTTCAACTAATTTCACAACTGCAACAGTATTCCAAGATATCCAACTAGGTATTTTCGTCGGCATAGCAGGTAGTCTACTTGGGATATGCAGTGTACACCAGAGTTTATGATAGAGCAATTTTTTAAACAAAATCAAGCCTCTCGTTGGACAAACAAATGCAGCATCAAAAAATTCTGTGTTGATTCGAGTTGAAGCACAAACCATTAAAATTTGTTTACACAATTTTGCTAGATAGTTAATCTATTGCAACCCAATTTGCAAACCTATGAAACCTTTTCTGTCCTTCTAGTACTCCCCAATGTTGTTTCCAAAAACCAGATAAATAATGTATTTTAAGCCTAATCCAAGCTCTTGGCAACCATAAAGTTTCCGGTCTAATAAAGAAGAAAGGATTTTTGCCTACCAAAGTCGCACACTAGCATTCAAAATATTGGTGATTGTTAAACAAAAGCAAAAGCATGAGAGGGTACGTGTATCTTTATAATCGAGTTAAGCCTTAAGCAAAATCTCAAGCGATGATAACACTGTTCATGAGGCACGAAGAAAAACAGAAGTGAAAATACCTTCCGAAGCATCATAAAAGGGATCAATAAAATCTTCAATTTCACAGCCCCTCTCAACCAAATTGGATCCAGACCCCTCTTTCCCCTCCTCATTCGCTTCAGAAACATCGCTTTTGCCAAACTTCTCCTCATGGAAATCATGCACTTTCTCCTCTTCAGCACAGGTCGACTCCGCAGGAACGAAGTCCGGAGCCGCAGCGGAAGATTTTGCGTCTATCTCGGCATCACTCAAATGGCTATTACTATGAACTTTCCCCTTGTGCACGCTGGCCTCAGATGAACTCTTCTGGAGCTTCGGCCCCCGACGCTTGTGGTTAATTATGTACGGAGAAGGAGGAAAAGATGTCGGGGAATGAGGTACAGGCTTGGATTCCGGGGTGGCATACAACGCTGGAGATATATGCGGCCATTGAGACTTCTTCTCCGCAATCGAAGTCGACTCCGGCCCCCTTACAAGCTTAGGGTGTGGTGGGGGTAAGCCGGTGGACTGATTCCGATTAGGAACGGAAACCGGCTTGGAATTTCCGCGATCTTGAATCGATTTGGCCGCAGAATTTGAAGCTCGTTGATCCAACAACTGATCTAGAGCTATAGCACTAAAGGTCGGCATGGTTTAGGTTAAGGTCCCCTCCTCTACATATAATGACCATCAAAAACAGAGGATTCAACACAACGCTAAATAAAAAACAAACAAAATCATATGAAAAGGGGAAATAGAGGAATGAGAGAAGCAAGAGATTTGGATTACCTACCTTGGGAGAGAGGAGGAAACCCCCAACAAGAGAGGGCGAGAAGAGAGTAAATTATGCAGTCGGGTTAGGGAGACGCAGAAAGAACTAGGAGGAAACAGCTGTGAAGCACTTTCAGCAGTCACTCTTCCGGGACCCTTGGAAGTTGGAAGTTTAGAATCTTTAGATTGGGCCATTCGAGGGCTTGCCCTTGGAGAACAAATTATGATTGCCTTAATAACTTTTTTTATTCTCTGGTTACGGTTCCAAGAGAAAGGTAATGACAAAATGTTAACAATTTAAATGAGAGTAATATGGTTCAGGTTGCGGGAGGCAAGACCGGCACTAAGAACAAATAGTATTATAGGGGGAGTCAAATCAAAGCAAGGTGATTCACGACAAGGTCAACTTGTGCTAGATTTTAGAAGACCGACGTTTTGGGCTTTTTAACCACATTTTATCGGCACACCTTTGGTTCTTAGGTCTTATATTGGCTAAAGAATATGTGGTTAAAAATTGGGAGCAATCCAAGCTCAAATGCTTAGTGAATGTCAATGAAGCAGCTAGTGAGCTTCTTTAGGAGCTACACTAGCTTGAGCTAAGATATTGAGTATTTGTGGATCTTGGAGCTTACACTAACTATATTAAAGTGAATGGATCTCATTGGAAGTGTTTGGAACAAGAAAAATAAGCTAGCTCCGTGGAGCGGTTTTGGGCTTCCTATGTGGGCCTTGGGCCTCGTAGGGCTTCAAGGTCCATCTTCCAAGTAACTTCCACGTAACTTCCATAACCGATTTTAACCGCTTTTAACTCCCAAAAATCGTGGCCCTCTATGCCTATAAAAGGGAGAGCCATTTGCACTTGATTTCACATTCGTTTTTGCAACAATAAAGCTTTTAGTTCCACTGTATTGACATTGGATAGGCCTTCTTATAAGCTTGCTTGCAAAACTCGAAAGATCAGTATACTTCATTTGTATTGACAAAATCCATCTTAATTTGGTTTTGTATTGACAAAACTTAAGAATACTCTTTCTACAAAGTAAGACAAGTAAGTCTCTTACTTAGTCTTTGTAACGTGTAACGTTTTATCCCACTAAGGTATTTGGATATTCCCGGTGTAGGGGAGAATACACTTAGAAAGAAAATTCATTTATGAATGACTCATTACATTATCCAAGTCAATGGTTTTAACATATAACAACCGATTTATAAGACGTGCAATTGAACTTAACTTCTATTAGAGTTTTGTCTACTCCTTTTCGGAGATTACAAACTCTTGGTTGAGTTTTGTATACTCCTTTGGAGATTACAAACTCTTTTTGGTTGAGTTTTGTCTACTCATTTGGAGACTACAAACTCTTGGTTGAGTTTTGTCTACTCCTTTGGAGACTACAAACTCTTGATTGGGTTTTGTCTACTCCTTTGTGGAGATTACAAACTCTTGGTTAATAACTTGTTTTTAGTTCAAGATAATTATATTAATTTGATTGGTAATTGGGAGAACCGTTGTTCGCTCCAAACGGTGTGTGCAAGCTTTAAATTTATAACCCTAGATGTAAGCTTAAAACAAGGATGCGAACCCGCAGTGTACGGGTCAATCGTAGTAAAAAGCAAGAAATTCCAGGGGTCGATCACAGGGACTTAGTGAAACAAAACATGTATAGGTTTGTCAATGCAACTACTAACCACAAAAGTGATTAAAACAATCAAAGATGATAAAAAAAAGTCAATAAAGGAAATATGCAATTCTAGGGATTAAAGCATCTAGTAGTGGTTCCAACTCAAGATCTAAAGATAAGCGGACAAAGCTGAGATTTTGCATAGGAAAGGTGTTACTAAAGTGGAATAGATCACCGGGTAAGTCTCACTACTCACTAATCCCAAACCGTAACTCCTATTACCGGGTAAGTTTCAAGGAATTAAGGAAAAGAACTATAACCTCAAACTAACACTCCAACTAAGGGAATAGAATCAACCTTTACCGGGTAAGTCTCAGGCTAACTCACAAAGATGGAATGAAAGCACACTCAAACCCCAATAAAGGATAAACCTTTATTACCTACACTTATGATCTTAGGTAAACAAACAAAGAATTACCGGGTAAGTCTCATCCTAAGCTTGCATTGAACCAAGAAAGGTGTAATAAGAATAGGATTTGGCAAACTCTAACACTTAACTCTCAGTTTCGGATCAGATAAGTCACCTCGGTCAGAAGAATTTCACTCCGGCCGAGATGTTCATCGACTGAGCGAGATGCTTTAGGGTTAAGGATAAAGACTCGAGCTTTCAGGATCCTACTGTGATTAAGATTATTCTATCATTGTTTTTCCCACAACCTTCAGCCAAATCACCCTAGAATCACACAAGGAAATTAGCCACTCATCATCATGAAAGTAATAATCAAATATAAGGGAAGAAAGAGAATAATTGAACAAGAAAACCTTAAGAGAAAGACTTCAATAACTGAATCAATTATCAAACAACAAGCGTTCCTTGGATCAAAATCCAATAAGACAAACAACAATGAAGGGAATCTAAGGGAATCTTACAAAACCCTTCACAAAGCTATAAAAGCTATAAACTTTCTTCCTTCAACCTTCAAAAAGGTTCTTCAAACCTCCAACTATAGTAGGGTAAAACAGCTGCTCTCAGCGGATGTCTAAGCACGATCGGTGGTATAGCATGATCCCGATTTGTGGAAAATCCAACCCTTTTTATAGGAAAATTACCCTCCAAAGATAAGATATCTTAGAAAGATCTTTTCCCATAAAAATAGGTAAAATATATGGGCTAAATTATCTTCTTCCTTTCAGGAATCCAGCCCAAAAATATAAGATCCTCTTTCCAAAAATAAAAGATCTCAGCCAAGAATAAAATATCCTTGCCGCATCCAAGGTGTTCGCCTCGGTCGAGTCAGCTCCTCTGGATCACCTCGGTCGAGGTGACTTTGTAGTCAACCGAGGTGAATCACAACTGAATATGAAATCTCTCAAATCTGGTCCAAAGTGAATCTCTAATCCAATTTCATGATTCCTGGATTCTTCCTTAAGCTCCTGAATGTAGCTCCAATGACTCCTTAGCTCCTTTTGCTCCTTTTTGATGCAAAACGTGCCATTTTACCTACGATTACAACGAAACTTGGTGTAGACCTCGATTCCTGCAAAGTTAGATGAAACGACAATATAATCACATAATATTCATCCAAACATGCAGATTATTGAAGATAGAACGTCTAAACAGGCCCCAAAATATAGACAATAATTCATGCTATCAACCGTCTACTCACATAAGTGAGACTACGACCCTTTGGTCTAAAACCGGACACCGGAATTCCAACATAATAAGTACGAAGGAAAGTTAAAATTTTGGTATATGTGTCGAGTCCATCACAATAACATAGGAAAATATGTTGTGCAAATGTCTCGAATTGGGATGTCAAATAAAAAAAATACTAACCACCTCATCGGAGTCTGGACATCTCCTTAGTTGCACATAATATTCACGCTCCGTCAACGTATGAAGTGTTTGTTGTAATGACCCTCTTTCTTCAGCTTCAGCTTGTTTCATTCTAATCTCCAAACCGGTGTTGTAAACTTGTCGGATGGTTGTGACAGTGTCAAAATCCTCTAATGACAAGGATTTGAAAAATATGTCTCGATTTTAATCCGGAACCCAATTCATGCTCCATCTTTCGGGCATGCGTGAGAGTCAAGCGTCTTGCATATGCATGACCCATTAGCACCGAGTGAATTATGTGGTTGTGGACTCCACATACAACCCTCATGTCCATTTTTCTTCTTCAAGTTGTGCTCCCTCAAGTTAAAACATGCACATACACTTCTTCGATCTTTTTTTGGGCTAGAACTTGGAACATGATTGAGATCAACATATTTCTCCTTTCTAGGTCCTCCGTGTCTATCACATGCCACTTGTAAGACACGAAACCCCCGTCTATCCAACCATGATTTTTTATGACCAACATCATATTCATTGAGTTTGTCACATACCGAGTCCAACCCAATAAGTTTTCTCTATCCGAAAAATATCCATGGAGCTCAAATTTGGACGAAAAATCGGTATCGGTTGCACGATAATATCCATAAGATCTTAAATAAAATAAGATAAAGTATTATCTCTATTATTCCATATGATCATAAATAAAAACTAATTCAAAAATTCCGGTTCTCTATTCTAACACGTCTAAAGTTAATCCTACTAATTCAACAACTCCGGTTCTCTATTCTAACATGTATAAAACTAATCTGACTATTTCAACAATTTCGGTTCTATATATACCCAACATGTAAGTAATTAAATAAAGTATAAAGTGTACACTTACTTCAAGTTGTGTAACAAGTTATTCCGGATCACTATATTTATCTACATCGAACGGTATATTTGAGCTTTCACAATCAGATTCTACATCGACTTCTTTAGAAAATGTCAACATTTGTACGAGTTTTTACAAATTTGTTTAATGACTAGTGATTTTGGATGTGAATAGTGATATGATTTGACATGTATATATTAACTCATAAATGAATAACAACTAGTGCTTAACGGATATATTCTAATGGCTACATTCAGGGCGGCCTTAGGGGGGGCAGGGGAGGGCAGCTGCCCTACCCTCCAGGAAAAAAGTTGCGAACGTCAACCTTCCATGGGAGAGGGGAGTTGTAGTGTTGCTTGTGGGTCCCATTTGCTTGCCTTTACTTTTCTGTAACTTCTTCCACCAAAAGAATTCGGCCCATTCATTTCTATATCCATATATCTATACAACCCACTTCATTTTTCGCATTGCACGGAAGATCATTGGTCCAAATTTCAATTTAACAAACTAACTAAAAACGACAACATTTCCGATAAATCGGTTTAATCTAATTACTCCAGAGATCTTGTGGATTTAAACTTAACCAAAATTTGTAGCTTCACTATATAACTTTATAGATTTCATCCCATACTTTTTATATCTTTCATATTTTTAAATTACCCTTTTATAGACATTTATGTAAAGAGATGTGATGACCCGTATATTCACACTCGCTTTGTTACTTGGCTAGAGAAGTCTATGTGTTATTTCGTTTGAAGTTCGTGAAGCATTGTAATTTATCCCTCAATTGCATTCAAACTATGAAACCCTAAAGTCTTTGAAGGAAATTATGGTTGAAGGTGAGTTAGATTTATATTATTTTAATCACGAAAGATATGTGATGAGTTTAAAATTGCGTAAGTAGAAGACATATTGACTTTATTTTTATCACTATTTTATTTTCATAGATAATTTATTTTTGCCCCTCCCTTTATAAATCTTGCGGCCACCACTAGCTACATTACAACGGGTATATAACGGCTATTTTTTCGAAATTGTAACGGCTACCATGGGGCGCATGCAAAGTCCGCATGCGCCTCATGAGCCTCATAGAGGAGCCTTGGGGCGGACTCGGAGTCCGCCTATGCCCCAAACCCTGGGCACATGCACTCCGCGTATGCGAAGCGTTTGTCCGCTCCATTAATAAGTTTGATTAAATGAGTTATCAATTTGTAATTATAACTAAATTTATTCAATTTGTTAGTTTCATTTTTTTTAAGAAATACCTCATTTTATAGTTATCATTTTAGATAAAATAATTTTATAATAAGGTATTTATTTTTCAAAATACCTTATTTTATACTTACGTGAGGACAATGCAATGCAAGAGATAAGATGAAAGTATAGGAAACTCATAAAATGGTGTAGAGTTGGCTTCCTATTAGTGCTTCTTTTAGGTCTTTAGCTAGACATCATTCGCTTGTTAGATGGAATGTTGGTGTTCGGAAGTGTCTTGTTGTATTTTTCATGCTTTCTTGGGCATCTTGAATGCTCACCCAAAGATAGATTTGTCCCCACTGAATTAAGACTATATCGTATCGTATATCAAGTCTACCAACATTGCTACCATGTTTGATTTTTTGAGATGTGATAGAAATCTTATAAGCCTCTTTCTCTCTTGCCTTAGATCTGACAATTTCTTCCTTGAGGATCCAAATTCTCAACTGTGTTTTGAACCTCACCTCTTTGTTTCTTTATGCTCTTACTCGTAATGGGGGTTAGAACCCCTTGTTCTTTCAATATTTCCCCTTTTTATTTCAGCGTCATTTACGGTCTCGAGAAAAGCATGTATCCTTTCCTCTCATGCTACAATCTTTGCTTGTAGTTGTGCTAGTTTTTGAAGAAGTCTGGATATGACCTTCTTTAGTGGATTAAAAAGCAAAATCTTCGATGCGGGTTTTGTTGGAGGAGGGGGGGGGGTGAATTGATTTTCAGCCCCAAAATTTGCAATCGTAATGGGGCTTTCAGGTGTTCATGCATTGTCTTTCACAATATCGATTGATGTATAAACATCGGAGTCAGTAATTTTGATACTGTAAAATCCGGAATTTTTATTCCGTCTATTTCCGTTATAAAATAGATCTCGATCAGTTGACCAATATCCGTCTACTTAGTTAGACATACTATTATAGGATTTATCATTTTATGTAGATTCATTCACATAAAATGATAGAATCTTTTAAATAGTTTATCATTTTATGTAGCTTACTTCCGCGTAAAATGATAAAATTCTTAACCGATCTTAAACTATAATAAGCTCCATATCCGCCTAGTCCGTATATTTATGTGTCGGGATCTTGTCCAGCCAGAAACTCGCTAGTTTAAGGAGCCCGTCCGCAACCAATTTCAGCCCATCTATTACTTCATATTTCAGCCAACGGATCCAGCTTGCTAGCCCAGTCCAGCAGCCACTGCTCGCCCCTGCAGCGCCCAGCTGCAGCCCAGCCGCTACTGCTTGCCTTACCCAGTGCCAGCTCTAGTCCGCAGCCCAGCAGCCCACTGTTGCGCCTTGTCCGTAGCCCAGCAGCCCACTGTTGTACCTTGTCCGCAGCATCATCTTCAGCCCAACAACAGCAGCTTGCAAGCATCTTCAGCCCAATGTTTAGTCTTCAGCCATGCCTACTCTCAGCCCAGGGAAGACGAACCTTTGCTGCCAACTCTCACAGCCCAAGAACAGCCCAGAATGGATGCAAATCGTCCTAGTCAGCAGCTGTTACAGAAGATCAGAAACTGCCTTATACGTTTAACCTTCTTGCCTTATTCTGCAGCCGTTTATACACGCCAGTTTCTCTCCTGATCTCCGTCCAGATTCATCTTCGAAACAACTCCTCCCTTCTTCAGCGTGCAGGATTCCCACCTTCTTCGTACGTGTGCTGCCATCCTGCCAGATCCGAATCCTCCCGTATACACTAACCTCCCGTGTACGCTCGCTGTGAAGAGGTAGTCCGTCCTCTCCTGCACACGTCCGGTCCGTCCTCTCCTGCACACGTCCAGCCCATTCCAGACGTAGGAAGCACCCTGGGAGAAGCCAACGTACCTCACTGCCGGAGATCTCTCGTCCTCACGCCGCTTTCTGCTCTAAGGGGTGAGTCTTCGTCCCTCTCCTCCCTTTCCTTCTTCCTCTTTTCGGATCTGAAGGTGACCAACGTGCAAAGGCAGTGGGATCAACCAGCAGGCTCGGTTTTGGTACAGATCGGAACCAACAACAAATTAACCTTCTAGCTGCAACCCGGTAAGAGCCTATACTTGGATTAAAATAGGTTTCCGATTAGTTTAAGGGGAAGGTTATTGTATAATCTTATGTATGAATACCGATTCCTTAATGTTAGATTGATGAGCTGCTGTAATTCGGCCTGGAGCATAGTCAAGATAGTAATAGGTAGCTGCTGAGTTTTATAATTAAAATGGTGGAAATAAAGGGCTGCTGTAAAAGTCATTTTATTCCTTCATCTTTTAAGTTAGAAACTGCTCACCTTGTCAACCAATGTTTGAGCGTTTGGATAAAGATCCACCGTTGAATTTTGGATATGTTGTAGACGGATATATTTAGTTTAGCATATTAAAATTTGAGAAGAAATGAACGGTCGGATTGAAATTTATGAGCTCCCGAAGTTAGGTAGTTGAGCAGTTTTGGTAAACTTAAGTTTTTGGCTAAGTATAGGAATTTTGAGTGAAGTAGCCAACTTTGTGAATTTTTATAGGAATATTGGCTGAACAGTTTGGAGAAATTCTTTCTCCTAAGGTTAGATAGAACCTCATAGATGATCTAGAGATTTAATTCGGAATTATTATAAGCTGTTAAGAATTTTATATTTAGAACCGAAGTTAGACCTTTACGTTTCTTCCGGAAAATAGAAACATAGGAAAAATGTCAGTTTGGAACCAAATAAAATCTTAGGAGTTAGAATATGATCTTAGAACCTCAAATAGGAGTTTAGACATGAATTCTAGATTTTTCGGGAATTTCGGGACCAAGGGTAAAATGGTCATTTTACCCTAAATTAACACTGTAACTAGTTATGTCTTAGTACATTATACGATCTTAGAAGTTTTAGACTTCTAACTACGTGAGAGTGTGCTAATACACTTATCGCCTTTGACAGGCAACTGAGTTGCTACAGTTTACAGAGCGAGTGGTTTACAAAGGGTCGAGCGTGATAACAAGTAAGTCCTTTGGGCTGACTTAGCTGACTTCTAAATATGAGTATAAATGATGATGGTGGTGTGTGATTGAAATGTTTAAGGAGATAGGTTGTGATATATAATTACCGACCTATATTTTGGCCTAAGAGTAACGGGCGGTGGCATTCTGCTCAGTAGCTTGCGGGCGCTGGGGGTTTCTTTCGGGACTAGTCCATACTTGGTTTGTAGTGATGCTACCAGTGGAAGTCAGCTAGACCTACACCAGTTGGATAAGGAACGGAGGCGAGAAATAATAATAATTCTCGTGCCACAACTTAAATTGAATAATGTGAATCATTTAAATAATAGATAATAAACGGTTGAGTGCCAACGTGATGTTTGTTTATTTTTGTTTCTGCGTGTGTTTGTGCTGTTATCATTTTGCTTATATTTGGATAGTTAGCTAACTGTTGATATGTTGTTTAGATTTGACACAGGTTAGAGCAGATGCCGAGTGATCCAGACGGTAGTGGTCAACCGGGGTGTCGTACTTTAGGACATTTTACAGTTTCTGCATTTGTGGGTTTTACAGTTGAACCTTGTTTCCTTTCGTACTTTGTTATATTACGTTTTCCGGGTGTAGTTGATCTGGTCACATTCATGCATTATTAAGAACTATTTTATGATTTCTGGTTTTTCCTTATTTGTGCCTTGTTGTAAGATCTTGTTAAGTTGTTGTCAAACTAAGGTCGGGACCCACTGTGCGGTCCTAACCAGTAACTCCCTAAGTTGTAAAATTTGGGGTGTTACAACATGGTATCAGAGCTCTAGGTTGGCAACAATGGCACTTGAATCTTCTAAAAAGGTCATATAAGTAAATAAACAGAACCCGAAAAGGGTCTGAGTTTTCCAAAGAGAATTTTGGTTTTAAAATGCATACAGAGTCGGGTTGGGATAGAAAGTACGGATGACCACCACTACCTCTACGGATCTCGGTAATCTTAGAATAATTATAGACTTGTATTGTTATGATAGATTAGTTAGTTTATAACTGTAGTTATTACTATTCGTGCAGATGGCACGTACTAGGGCTGCCCAAGTGATTGGCTGAGGTAGGGGTCGTCCCCCTCTTCCCCCAGTCAGACAGGATCGAGCTGATAGCACCCCTACTGTTAGAGGGCGCGGTCGTGGGGGTAGACCTCCACTAGGAAGAGGCCGAGGACGAGTTCCTCGAGAGGACCCACCTGCAGCCAGCATACCAGAGGCTGCTGTGGAAGAGGTAGCCGAGAGTGTAGGCCCCGAGGTTAGGCAGGAGACCGCTGCTAGGTCTGGAGCGCAAGGAGCACGTTCTACTGAGTCAGGACGTGTTTCTATTAGAGCATCTGAGTATAGGGAGTTCAGAGCCTATGTTGAGCGCAGGGAGGAAGCTGCCAGAGTTGAGAGGCTTACTCAGGTACCACCGGTGGTGCCGGCTAGGTCAGCTCAGGTGACACAGGGAGTGTCTCAGGTGCCGGCTGTATCTGAGAGGAGGGTTGATGCTGATAGAGCACTTACTGGGTCCAGAGCACCGAGACCGGATGAGTGGTTGAAGGCTTTCAACTCTCAGAAGGTCCCCTCATTCAGAGGAGAGATAGGGCTAGAGGTGGAGCACTGGATAGGGAAGATTGAGACTGCTTTGGAGGCAATACGTTGCCCTGAGGATCGACAGGTAGATTTGATACAGACCTGTTTCACAGATGATGCTCATTCATGGTGGCGTACCATTCGTGGCCGAGTCACCAGCTGGGAGCAGATGAGGAACATTGTTAGAGACAGGTACTGTCCAGTTTCGCTGAGGAGAGAGAGATTCCAGGATTTCATTGAGGCGGGATTTGAAGATATCCCGATTGCTGCAGCTATAAAGAAATTTCAGAAGGAATTGACCTTACTTGGACCATCTGCACCTCCAGAAGAGCAGCATGTTTACCTTTTCTCCAGGAGGTTGAGAGAGAGTACCCGATCCTACCTGGCTGGATTCCGCTGTGAGACCTTGTCTGATTATCAGGATAGGGCCTCTGCTTATGAGAGAGATAGGCCAGCTTCTAGGAAAGCAGCTCAGTCTAGTGGGCCGGATAAGCGGCAGAGGACAGGACATGCTGGTAGTAGTGCAGCAGTACCAGGTTATGGTCGAGGACAGACTCAGGGGAGGTCCAGCTACCACTCTACAGTTCGGACTCCCGGTGGAGATCGACAGTGCTTTAACTGTGGTGGCCGTGATCACATTAAGACGGATTGCCCGAAACCACCTATCACTTGCTTCACTTGTGGGAAGCCGGGACACAGAGCTACTTTCTGCCGTCAGGGCAAGGCTCCTTCTCAGCAGGGATCTTCTCATGCAGGTGCTGAGAAGAGTGTACAGAGACCCCCTCAGTACCGAGCTCCGAGTCAGCAGCAGCAGCAGTACCGGGCTCCAGGACATCCTGCTTCATACAGTACTGCACAGGGATCAGGCCGTGGCAGAGGACGTGGTAGTACCACTGACACCAGAGGAGGACCATCGAGAGTGTTCGAGCTGAGGAACACTGAGCAGCCTGCAGCACCTGCGACCACAGGTACTATTTGGATCCATGACTTACCTGTGAGAGTTTTATTTGATACGGGTGCTACGCACTCATTTATATCAGATGCATGTGTAGATAGGTTGTCCTTAGCTACAGTAGAGGGTGTACCTTTTGTGGTTGGGTTACCAGATGGGGGTAAGGTTAGAGGATCTCGAGAGATTTATGACTGCCCTATTCACCTGGGAGGCCGGATTTGGTTAGTAGATTTTCTAGTTATGCCCTTAGCCCATGAGGACGTGATACTGGGGATGGATTGGATGACTAGGCATGGAGCAGTCTTGGATATTTGTAGGAGGACTGTGACTGTCGCCACGGAGGAGGGTCACAGAGTGATATTCCGAGGTTGGGACCTCGGAAAGACCGGCACAGTTATCAGCGCAGTGAGAGCAGCCAGATTGATAGCACAGGGTTGCGAGGCCTTCTGGTGTTATGCCATGAAGGAGCGCAAGAGCCTGACAGTAGAGGAGATACCAGTTGCCTGCGAGTTTGCAGGGGTATTCAGTGACGACTTACCTAGGCTACCTCCACAGAGGAGTGTTGATTTTGGCATCGAGTTGGAGCCGGGCACGAGACCGATCTCGAAGGCCCCGTACCGCATGGCCCCGATAGAGCTGCTTGAGTTGAAGAAGCAGTTAGAGGAGTTAGCAGAGAAGGGCTTCATACGCCCTAGTGTTTCTCCCTGGGGCGCACCAGTATTGTTTGTGAGGAAGAAGGATGGATCGATGAGACTGTGTATCGACTACAGGGAGTTGAACAGGGTCACCATCAAGAATAAGTATCCACTGCCTCGCATAGATGATCTGCTGGACCAGCTACATGGGGCGTCAGTGTTCTCGAGGATAGATTTGAGATCGGGTTATCACCAGCTGAGGGTGAGAGATCAGGACATACCTAAGACGGCATTCCGGACTAGGTATGGTCATTATGAGTTTGTAGTGATGCCATTCGGGCTCACTAATGCGCCAGCAGTATTTATGGAGTTGATGAATGGGATTTTTATCGACTTCTTAGACCAGTTTGTAGTGGTCTTCATTGACTACATTCTAGTTTACTCTAGAAGTCGAGAGGAGCATGCCGGACACTTGAGGACAGTGTTGCAGATTCTACAGGATAGTCAGCTATATGCAAAACTATCCAAGTGTGAGTTCCGGATGTCAGAGGTGGCGTTCCTAGGCCATGTAGTGACTTCTGAGGGGATTAAGGTCGACCCGGCGAAGATTGAGTCAGTGTCCTCTTGGCAACCTCCGAAGAATGTTAAGGAGGTTCGCAGTTTCCTTGGATTGGCAGGTTATTACCGTCGGTTTGTGGAAGGGTTTTCTCTGATCGCCCGACCACTTACTTCTCTCCTAAGGAAGACTACTCGGTTCGTCTGGTCTGAGCCGTGTCAGCAGAGTTTTGAGGAGCTGAAGAGGAGATTGACGTCTGCTCCGATCTTAGCACAGCCTGAGGGTACAGAGGACTTTGTAGTGTACAGTGACGCATCCAAGCTGGGCTTGGGGTGTGTCTTGATGCAGAGGGGTAAGGTTATAGCATATGCGTCTCGGCAGCTGAAGACGTATGAAGAGAACTACCCTACTCATGATCTGGAGTTAGCAGCAGTAGTGCACGCTCTTAAGATCTGGCGTCATTATCTCTATGGAGCGACCTGTCAGATCTTCACAGACCATAAGAGTCTGAAGTACATATTCACTCAGCGGGAGTTGAATAACCGCCAGAGGCGGTGGCTAGAGTTGATCAAGGATTTCGACCTTGAGATTCTTTACCACCCCGGAAAGGCGAATGTAGTTGCTGACGCTTTGAGTTGGAAGACGCCTCAGGAGAAGGCGATAGCTCGGTTGACAGTACAACCACAATTACAGAGAGACTTAGCTTGGTTGGAGGTAGAGATCCAGTTCCCCGATACAGCTCATCAGTTAGCCACCTTAGAGTTACTTCCTGACCTGTTGGGTGAGATCCGACAGAAGCAGGAGACCTGTCCGACTTTGACCCGGATCCGAGACCGGATGTCACGAGATGAGGCACCTCAGTTCACTATCGGTGCCGATGGAGTGATGAGACGACAGGACCGTGTCTGTGTGCCATCAGACAGTGAGCTGAGACAAGAGGATACTAGGTGAGGCTCATGCTACCCCTTACTCCGTACATCCAGGAGCGAGTAAGATGTATAAGGACGTGAGACGTTCCTTCTGGTGGGGTGGTTTGAAGCCTGATGTGGCCCGATATGTAGCCCAGTGTGCGACCTGTCAGCAGGTCAAGATTGAGCATCGTAGATCCAGAGGAGAGCTCCACCCACTTCCAGTACCACATTGGAAGTGGGAAGACATATCTATGGATTTTGTTACCGGATTGAGGCCCAGCAGAGGTTTTGATGCCATTTGGGTAGTGGTAGACCGTCTGACGAAGACCGCACGTTTCATTCCGATTAAGGAAACGTGGCCGGTAAGTCGTCTAGCAGAGGAGTTCACCAGGCATATTGTGAGACTCCATGGAGTACCGAGGACTATCGTCTCCGACAGGGATGGACGTTTTACCTCGAGGTTTTGGCAGCAGGTACATACTGCTCTAGGGACGAGTCTCCACTTTACCACTGCCTACCACCCACAGACGGACGGTCAGTCCGAGAGGACCATTCAGACTTTAGAGGACATGTTACGAGCATGTGTGCTAGATTGGGGACAGGTATGGCCAGATCACCTCCCACTAGTAGAGTTCTCATATAATAACAGTTGGCACGCGTCTATTGGGATGGCACCTTATGAGGCTTTGTACGGGCGGAGATGTTGTACACCGCTATGTTGGGATGAGCCTAGCAAGGCTGATGGAGTAGTACCAGATCAGATACAGGACGACATCGCCCGGATTGCCTTAGTCCGGGAGAGGATGTTAGCAGCTCAGAGTCGTCAGAAGTCCTACGCCAACAAAAGGCGTCGACCTTTGGAGTTTAGAGTAGGTGCACAGGTGTGGTTGAGAGTGTCACCTACGAGAGGAGTTAGACGTTTCGGCATTAAGGGGAAGCTGAGTCCCCGGTATGTCGGCCCATTTGAGATCGTAGAGAGAGTCGGAGAGGTTGCCTACCGACTAGCACTGCCACCGAGATTAGAGGGAGTACACCTAGTTTTTCATGTATCTCAGCTGCGAGAGTACATACCGGATCCTAGACACGTCATCAGTCATGAGGATCTGATAGTCGAGCCAGACCATACTTTTGTGGAGTATCCAGTAGCCGTCCTAGAGCGTAGTATGAGGCGTCTGTGTTCTAAGGAGATACCGATGCTGAGGATTCAGTGGTCTAGACGAGGAGCTGATGAGGCTACCTGGGAGACAGAGGAGAGTATTAGACGTAACTACCCTGAGTTCTTTGCGGAGTTAGCCGCTACCTCAGTATTGACGGGTTAGTACTAAGACGATACCTTATATGATTTCTGTGATTATATGCTTAAATAATTATTTATGTCTATGTGCTTGATGACGTGAGTAGCTGCATGCTAGAATATAAATCTTGAGGGGAAATGTATGGGATAGGTACCTTATTCTAAGTTTCGGGACGAAACTTATTTTAAGGGGGTACTGATGTAAAATCCGGAATTTTTATTCCGTCTATTTCCGTTATAAAATAGATCTCGATCAGTTGACCCATATCCGTCTACTTAGTTAGACATACTATTATAAGATTTATCATTTTATGTAGATTCATTCACATAAAATGATAGAATCTTTTAAATAGTTTATCATTTTATGTAGCTTACTTCCGCGTAAAATGATAAAATTCTTAACCGATCTTAAACTATAATAAGCTCCATATCCGCCTAGTCCGTATATTTATGTGTCGGGATCTTGTCCAGCCAGAAACTCGCTAGTTTAAGGAGCCCGTCCGCAACCAATTTCAGCCCATCTATTACTCCATATTTCAGCCAACGGATCCAGCTTGCTAGCCCAGTCCAGCAGCCACTGCTCGCCCCTGCAGCGCCCAGCTGCAGCCCAGCCGCTACTGCTTACCTTACCCAGTGCCAGCTCTAGTCCGCAGCCCAGCAGCCCACTGTTGCGCCTTGTCCATAGCCCAGCAGCCCACTGTTGTACCTTGTCCACAGCATCATCTTCAGCCCAACAGCAGCAGCTTGCAAGCATCTTCAGCCCAATGTTTAGTCTTCAGCCACGCCTACTCTCAGCCCAGGGAAGACGGACCTTTGCTGCCAACTCTCACAGCCCAGGAACAGCCCAGAATGGATGCAAATCGTCCTAGTCAGCAGCTGTTACAGAAGATCAGAAACTGCCTTATACGTTTAACCTTCTTGCCTTATTCTGCAGCCGTTTATACACGCCAATTTCTCTCCTGATCTCCGTCCAGATTAATCTTTGAAACAACTCCTCCCTTCTTCAGCGTGCAGGATTTCCACCTTCTTCGTACGTGTGCTGCCATCCTGCCAGATCCGAATCCTCCCGTATACACTAACCTCCCGTGTACGCTCGCTGTGAAGAGGTAGTCCGTCCTCTCCTGCACACGTCCGGTCCGTCCTCTCCTGCACACGTCCAGCCCGTTCCAGACGTAGGAAGCACCCTGGGAGAAGCCAACGTACCTCACTGCCGGAGATCTCTCGTCCTCACGCCGCTTTCTGCTCTAAGGGGTGAGTCTTCGTCCCTCTCCTCCCTTTCCTTCTTCCTCTTTTCGGATCTGAAGGTGACCAACGTGCAGAGGCAGTGGGATCAACCAGCAGGCTCGGTTTTGGTACAGATCGGAACCAACAACAAATTAACCTTCTAGCTGCAACCCGGTAAGAGCCTATACTTGGATTAAAATAGGTTTCCGATTAGTTTAAGGTGAAGGTTATTGTATAATCTTATGTATGAATACCGATTCCTTAATGTTAGATTGATGAGCTGCTGTAATTCGGCCTGGAGCATAGTCAAGATAGTAATAGGTAGCTGCTGAGTTTTATAATTAAAATGGTGGAAATAAAGGGCTGCTGTAAAAGTCATTTTATTCCTTCAGCTTTTAAGTTAGAAACTGCTCACCTTGTCAACCAATGTTTGAGCGTTTGGATAAAGATCCACCGTTGAATTTTGGATATGTTGTAGACGGATATATGTAGTTTAGCATATTAAAATTTGAGAAGAAATGAACGGTCGGATTGAAAGTTATGAGCTCCCGAAGTTAGGTAGTTGAGCAGTTTTGGTAAACTTAAGTTTTTGGCCAAGTATAGGAATTTTGAGTGAAGTAGCCAACTTTGTGAATTTTTATAGGAATATTGGCTGAACAGTTTGGAGAAATTCTTTCTCCTAAGGTTAGATAGAACCTCATAGATGATCTAGAGATTTAATTCGGAATTATTATAAGCTGTTAAGAATTTTATATTTAGAACCGAAGTTAGACCTTTACGTTTCTTCCGGAAAATAGAAACATAGGAAAAATGTCAGTTTGGAACCAAATAAAATCTTAGGAGTTAGAATATGATCTTAGAACCTCAAATAGGAGTTTAGACATGAATTCTAGATTTTTCGGGAATTTCGGGACCAAGGGTAAAATGGTCATTTTACCCTAAATTAACACTGTAACTAGTTATGTCTTAGTACATTATTCGATCTTAGAAGTTTTAGACTTCTAACTACGTGAGAGTGTGCTAATACACTTATCGCCTTTGACAGGCAACTGAGTTGCTACAGTTTACAGAGCGAGTGGTTTACAAAGAGTCGAGCATGATAACAAGTAAGTCCTTTGGGCTGACTTAGCTGACTTCTAAATATGAGTATAAATGATGATGGTGGTGTGTGATTGAAATGTTTAAGGAGATAGGTTGTGATATATAATTACCGACCTATATTTTGGCCTAAGAGTAACGGGCGGTGGCATTCTGCTCAGTAGCTTGCGGGCGCTGGGGGTTTCTTTCGGGACTAGTCCATACTTGGTTTGTAGTGATGCTACCAGTGGAAGTCAGCTAGACCTACACCAGTTGGATAAGGAACGGAGGCGAGAACTAATAATAATTCTCGTGCCACAACTTAAATTGAATAATGTGAATCATTTAAATAATAGATAATAAATGGTTGAGTGCCAGCATGATGTTTGTTTATTTTTGTTTCTACGTGTGTTTGTGTTGTTATCATTTTGCTTATATTTGGATAGTTAGCTAACTGTTGATATGTTGTTTAGATTTGACACAGGTTAGAGCAGATGCCGAGTGATCCAGACGGTAGTGGTCAGCCGGGGTGTCGTACTTTAGGACGTTTTACAGTTTCTGCATTTGTGGGTTTTACAGTTGAACCTTGTTTCCTTTCGTACTTTGTTATATTACGTTTTCCGGCTGTAGTTGATCTGGTCACATTCATGCATTATTAAGAACTATTTTATGATTTCTGGTTTTTCCTTATTTGTGCCTTGTTGTAAGATCTTGTTAAGTTGTTGTCAAACTAAGGTCGGGACCCACTGTGCGGTCCTAACCAGTAACTCCCTAAGTTGTAAAATTTGGGGTGTTACAGATACGATGGCTAATTGATCCTTTGCTACATTGTGTAGTGATTTCCTTCTTGATTTCTCTCATTAACCTCTCTGGATCCGAGCTACGTGTGAAAAGTGTCCTTCCCGAGATTTTTCACTTCGAACCATGTCTATAAATCCTGATATTAGAAAGCCTAAAAAATGGAAGGATGAAGAGGAGGAGGAAGCAGAAGAAGAAGAAGAAGAAGAAGAAGAAGAAGAAGAAGAAGAAGAAGAAGAAGAAGAAGAAGAAGAAGAAGAAGAAGAAGAAGAAGAGGGGGATGGGGAATTAAACAAAAAAAAATGTTTCAATATTAATAAGTCAAAGCAGTTTAAAGTTTTCCTTGACAACGGCGTCAAATTTGATTATGGTTGAAGTGTGAGTCTCAAATCTCGCAAAAACTTACAAGACTCAATATAATGTGGGGAGTTGGGATCAAACACAAGGTTGACAATGACTCGTTTTGACAAATTAGTGACGAAATTAAAATAAATAAAATAAATATGTACAAAAGGTAAGAAACACAAAGATGAACTAGAAATCAAAGACAAAATAATCTGGTTGACTGGGTTAAAATGTCAATTTGAACAAAAAATCAAGAGATAAATAACCAAAGATGAAATCGGAATAAAAGACTCAAAGTTCCCAAGACTAGTCAACCGACCTCATTGAGGAATTACGCTTAATCGACTGCCTTGTAAAACAACTCAGAGATACGAGAGAAAGAAATGTAAAAGTTTGGGTATGTATAGAATTCAAAACCAAATAGTTGAAGGGAGAAAACAAAGAATAAGTAACAATAGATAAAGTCATTTTAGATTTCAAATCACCACAACATGCATATAGGATAGATCTCAATTGACAACTCCATAATATTGAATGTAAATTTTAGTTATGCGGGATATAACTTCGTCTGATTGTCGCATGGGCAAAACTTTTCTTGGCTTACATGAATTGTGTCACCCATTGATTGTCACGTACCAAGATGACACCTTATCTTCACATCGAACTCAACATGGAGGTATGAGGGCTAGATTGTCATCTTAACCCAACATCACTGTTCGCTCCAAAAGGTGTGTGCGCAAATAAGCTTTAAATTTATATCCAAGAATTAAGCCTAGCGATAGCGAACCCACAATGTACGGATCAATCGTAGTATGGGCTGATATTCCGGAGTCGATCTCAGGGAATCGTTGAGAACAAAGCAACAAAGGTAATCCAACTTGTGTAGCAAGCGAATCAATGATCACAATAAAGAATGTAGAAGCAAGAATAATGGGAATGCGGATTCTAAAGATCCAAGTGTCCGGTTGCGGTGTTCGATTCAATATGTCCAAGGATATGAACGTACAGAGTTGGATAGCAAAGGTATATGTCAAATGTGGGTATCGTACGGTGAAGTTCCAACACCCTTTTTATCTCACCCAAAGGATTCTACTTAACGGATGTTGAGTCTCGTCAAGAAGAGGTTCTAAGGATAGGATTGTACTCTAAATACCAAACCCAAGGTAGTCAAAGGAAAGACAAAGGCAAAGGCTATGACACTCTCCACCCTAATAGAGGGTTTTGAATCCCATATTACCTAGAACTCGTAAACACTCATAACCAAGCGAGGCTAAGGGTTAGAAAGGGTTAACAAAGGTAGGATTTAGGCAATCTTAAACTTTGGATAAAGGCAAGGCCAAAAAGTGCAAAACAGAGGAAACCACAAGTAGATCCTGGGAAACCACGGTCGTGGTTCCTGAAGAACAGGTCGTGGAAATCCTCGATCGAGGGTTTTATCTCACAACTCTCAAGGTCCGATCTGTTAAGGCTCAATCTATCATCATCTATACCACAACCATCAACCTTTCACCCTAGAATCACAAGGAATTTAGCCAACAATCATCATCATATTCAAATCAAGATTAATGAAGGGAATCAATAAAGGCATGCAACCAAGAAGAACACAAAGATGAATAATGATGAATCAAAACAAATTTTTAATAATCAACAACTCAATCCAACAATGTGTAATCCAGAATATGCGTTCTCAAAGACAATAATCAAAACTAGAACAATCTCACAAAATCTCCAAATCGGAAATATATAAAGAAAGCTCTTCAATCTCCCTCCAATGGTGAAGCAATCCAATCTCCAACGTAGATGAATCCGAAGTATGGTCTAAAAGCCATTCAGGCACGGTCCAAGCATGTCCTCTCAAATCCAGTTGTCAACCTGCTTTTATAAACTAAAATTAGGTTAAAACGCTTCTTCCTTTCTTGCTGACGTAGCAATAACGGAATGGTATTTTCCGAAGAAAAACACGGGTGACATCATCAAAACCACGACCGTGGTGACTCTCGACCTTTCTTTCCACGTGTAAAATTCAAAGAATTATCCTAACCCCGGACGTGGAACTTCCTTCGTGGCCGTGGTTTCTCCTTTTCGATGCGTTTCTCCTTTGCTTCACTTCATACACCAACCTATGATGTTTCAATACTTCCTAATGAACTCCACATCGACCAATACTCAGTAAATACTTCCTTTCCGCTCCAATTCAGCGTCAATTCACCTAAAATCACAACAAAGCTTGTGTAGATCTAGATTCCAAGATAATAGGTGAATATGCTCAATAAGTGCTATGAATGTACGTCTATGTACTCAAAAGAAAGGGAAAAACTACCTACATGCACATCTAAACTACGTCATATATCATGTTATCAATCACCTTGAAGAACATATGGCAAAAGAAGATTCTAAGTACTAGCATAACTCATATGGATAATACATCCAATACATAGATTCTTTTCAATATCATAGATCCATGTAGTCAGGCTCTCAAAACCCTAGAATAGATGAGAATTAGCCAAACATACCTAAACAGACTAAAAATTATTTATTATTGATGAAACGAAGTTCTAGTCGAGCAACCAAGGAGGTCCTGGTCGAGCAACTTATAGAGGAGAAAGGCGGAAGAAAATCGTGAAAAGCAGAAGCAAGAGACATTTAACCTAATGGAAAAACGCCTTATTTATAGGGTCAGGGTATAGCCTAAAACCCTAGATCTACTAGGATTTATCTTCTTACAAGGTAAGGTCAGCCTAAAAGATTAAAAAAAAAGCGTCCAAGTGGATGGGCCATAAGTCCAGCCCAAATAAACGAGATAAATGGTAAGAGTAATCAACTTCAAAGTGGGCTAGTCGGGTTGGTTGGTCGAGCAACCATATGTGCCAAGTTATTGGGTCTAGTCTAGAATTTGCTTCATGACTTTAACACTTAAACAAGATGTCATTTTAAGGTCATGTGTAGAAGACGAGGATGGTGGTCGAGCGACCAAGTGCACAATCAAATACTTCTGCACATTTTCCAATGTTCTTCACTTCACTCTCTGACCTCAATCTGTTTCGTCTTAACTTTGACTTATATGATCGCAAGGAGATCCTTAGTGTGTATGAGGTCATTCCGCTACATGTATATCATTTATACTTTGCAAATGCCTGAAATGCATGCAATTACATAATATAACCGAAAAATCTCCAAAACAATATTAAGAAGGAAATAAACCGACAAGATATGCCATTTATCTCAAAAGAGGAAGGGAATGGAACAAAATGATGATGATAAAAGGCGCAAAATATAGTTCTATCAATTGCCATTTAGATGAAAATACATTCCCAATCTTAGTGGGGAAGAAAAAGTGGACCGAAGTAGGAAATAAATTACATAGAATGCATCACTATTATCTCACATTGATCCAAGAACGAACACGTATGAACAAGAAGTTCAACGAATCATTCACTTTAAAAGTGTTGCAAATCAATTATCATATGCATTTACTTACACTAAAAAATTGATAAGTCATATGCAACTATGGCAAATACTCAAACAAGAATTGATGTACTTATTGGACAACCGAATGTGTCCATTTCAAATGAGTCTACGACGCGCAAAAAATGTGGTGGAGCACTTGATTCAAAAGACTTGAAACCTAAAAAAACAAATAGTAAAAAGGTATAGTAAAAGACACCGCAATGACTCATCAATAAATGAGAAACTTGAGAAAGACAATGAAAGAGGATGTGAACATCTCCAAATGAAAATAATTACCTAATAATGATGAAAGACTCGACGATTATGAAGTCTCTATGAATTATTTGAATACACGAACATGTTGGAATAGAAAGGATGTCGCTGTCGATGATATTTTTCCTACTTAGTGGTTGCTGACATTACGATTGAAGATGACGACATTGAGCCGAAAACAATTGATGAATGTCGTTGTAGAAAGAAATGACCAATATGAAAGAGGTCATTCGAAGAAAAAATTAAAATCACTAAAAACGTGAAGTTTATACACCAAAGGGAGTAAAATCAATCGACTACAAATGAGTTTTTGTAAAAAAAAATAGTAAGAAAAATGAAGTCGTGAGATATAAAAGAAAAATGAAGTCGTGAGATATAAGACAAGACTTGTGCCTCAAAGTTTACTAGAAATATTTTCTCTTTTTTTAAAAAAATAAAATCCGGGTCCTGTCCGAAATCCAACACGAAAGGGCAATCTTGGACATGTGCGAGGTGAGCACATGCACACGGCCTCCACACTGATGGACCTCCGACGAATTTTGTTTTCTAATATATTAAGAGTTTGTTTATTATGGTTAATGAAATTTTCTTGGCTTAGTGGTTGAGAATAGCCTCTCAAAATCCTGGTGAACTTGTTGTCCTAATTTAAAAATTATCATTCTCAAGAATCGAAGCCAGGTCACCCACGTGAAATTTTGGATTGTCAATTCACTGAAAATTTAAAAAATTGTAACGCCCCAAATTTTAGGCGTGTTTCGATATTTATCTTTCCGTTTTTTTACGTGAACAGTTTTAAATTATTATTTTAATCTCGTATATATTTTACGTGAACGATTTCTATATCGAAAAATCATACTACTACAAGTATATTTACATATATTTGATTTATATATTTTCCGCAAATTATTTTTACGGAAAAGTTCAGGAGTTTTTATTTTTCCGTTCCGAAAATCCCGTTCTGATTGAATTCGATTGAGTTTATTTAATTTCGGATTCCTATTTTATTTGAAATGGTTAATTTACTTTATTATTTCTCATTCCTCCTTTTTCTTTCCCTGTGTTTTTGTTTCTTTCAAGCTAATGAGTGTCCTCGACCTTTCGCTCACCACACCCACTTTTGACCCCTCGTTGCAACCCTCTATTGTCCCTGCCCTTCTCACGCCACCTCCCTCTGTACAGATCTCCCTTGGAACCCCTCACACCTCTCTTCCCTGCACCCTCATGTCTCGCCTCATCTCCCTTCTCACAACTCTGTGTAAATCCCCTGCACTCCTACTCTCATGCAAGCCACTGCATCACCCTTCCTCTGCAGCCGTGCACTCCATCCCTCTCTCGATCTTTTTCCTCTGCAAACCCGGACTGCTGCAACACTGGGCTGGAGCTTTGCCTCGCCGGAGCCCACACCACCTTCTCCATCCCTCTTCGCATCTCTACAACCGCCGGAGGGTTTGTCCCACTAGGGAATCGCCAGATGGAGGGGAAGCCACCGGAGCCATCTTGCTCAGCCCCTCGCCGCCTCCTCTCGACCTGCAATATCCTCATCAGGGCTAGCTGTTGTTGCCCAACTCCCCTGTTGCAGCCCATGGCACCGGGAGGACCAACTTCGCACTTCTGTCGCGCCAGAAACCGGAGCCCACGCCGGAGAAGGGCCTCGCTCGTCGCAACCACCATTACAGCATCACCAGAGGAGCTGAGCGGCCCTGCCCTCGCACCACCGGACCTGGGGCCTCACCTGTCAAAGCCGAAGCGAAGCCTAGCCTTTGCGCCTTCGCCTCGCCGGGAATCTCTACCTGAGGAGCCTCCTCCGCTGGCCTCTTCTCCCTTCTCTTCTTTTGCAATCGGGAACCACCGCCTTCCCTTCGCAGGAGCCGAGCCGCCGCCAAGGAAGGCTAGCGTCCCAGCCACCGGAGGGAGCCCTGCCGACTGCCGTCTCCTTGGCCGTTGGAGGTGCCGCCGCCTGCTTCCTCCTTCCCCAACTTATCAATCGATTGAAGATGAGCAGTTAGGGTATATAAAATCGGGCCCCTCTCTTTTAATTATAATTACAGATTTGTACCTATATTTTATAATTGCAGAATTGACCCAACTTCTGTGAATTTAACATAAGTGCCCTCTGCATATACAATTACAGATTTTGGCCCAAAGGTTTTGTTTACGGAAAATGACCCAAGTTTCTAGAGTTGTATAATTTGCCCAGAAAATGTATTTACGGGTTTTAAATATGGATTTTACCTTGAGTTATATTCTTATTTATATATATATATATATACTATATATATTATGCCTTTGTTGGATTTATTTCGGATTTATGGCCGAAGACTTAATTGCGGATTATGATCAAGTTTTAAAATTGTATATATTGCTCGGAAAGTGCTTATAAGATTTTAACTCGGATTTGATTTTCGGAGGTTATTCTTATAGTCTATATATTCTATGTAGTATGTCCAAATTTTAGCGTTATGCTAAATTTGTTTAGTTTGGTGCTAGGTTCGGAAGGGCCCCGATAAAGGCCTAATGAGTCCAAATCGACATCCGTTGAACGACTTCCGTCTTTTGACGTCGTGTGAGTATTTTTTTTCCCTCGATCTAGTTATGTTAAGTTTAGTATCATGTTAGGATGGATCTAGCATAACTTAGAGTTAATGCCAAGTAGTGGCTTTGAACCTTATGTGAGTTTCGAGGATTTGATCTTTTTTTGATGGATTGATTTTGATTTTAAGCTTGAGGTGTTGGTTATCTTGTGAGGTTTATATAAGGCTGTAAGTTATATGGTTGATCTTGTGAGCGTTTCGAGGCTCGAGGTGGGATTGTATGATCTTGTGAGATTTTGGAGATTAGGATTGACTTATCCTAGCATGGTGTTGTTACCGTTGAGTTTGTTTGGACTAGGTATGTTTATCCTAGTATGTGTTATGGGTTATGATCTTGCGAGATCATAGGGTCTAGAAGTCTAAGGACTTCTAGCTAGTATTGAGTGTGATGTGAGCATGAAGAATTCTAGGATGCGGTCCTAGAATTGAGAGTCAAATGGTCTTGCGTCGATCATTTGTATAGAAGTCTAAGACTTCTATTGTGAGTGGGTTGTTATTGATATAGTTATCTTCTTGTGAGCAGGTTACGAGCTTCCTCCCTAAGGAAGCGAGAGTGTTGTGAGTTGAGTGAGTGACGAGGTAAGTCTCCGGACTTACTTAGCTCGTATTCCTTGTATTAGCATTGATGTGTGTTTGGTGGTGTGTGTTTATTGTTTATTGTTTATAACAACTAAACCGGAATTAGGATTACCGACCTTTATATTATTTTGGCTCAAGTGTATGATAACGGGCGGTGACAACTTGTCTGGCTCCCGCGAGAGCTAGGAGGTTCTCGGCGACTATCCCGTGCTGGTAGACGGTCGGATGCATCAGTACCATTCCATGCCGGTAAGTAGGGACCGAGGCGAGTTTCGGTGACTCTCGTGTCACAACCGAAGTTGAATTAGAACGGGATACGACTTAATAATAAAAAGATAATAAACCGGACTTGTGTGATTTGGTGTACATTGTGTGTTATGTTGTTTTACTTGTGTTTGTGCCTTTCACCTTGAATCTAATGCTTCGAATATTAGCTAACGGTTTTATACCGATTGTTGTAGATTGCCTTGCAGGTTAGGATTGCGGCCGAGAGATCCGGAAGAGTGGGCAGCCGGGTTCCGTACATTTTAGGAGTGGGTTTTGGTTGGAGTCGGGTTGTGTTTTATTCTGCGTTTATTATGTTGGTATGCCGCGTGTATGGCGTTTTGGTCTTTGGTGTTGTTTATCGGCTGAAGTCTTTTGTTGTTTTCCTTCGGGTTTCTTATCATTTGCATTAAAAGGAATTTCGGTTTTGCCTTTATTTGTGCCATGTTGAAAGATCCGGTGAAATTGTTGTCAAGCTAAGGGTCGGGACCCATTGTGAGGTTCCAACCCGTAGCGCCCCGAGTCCCACGGATTCGGGGTGTTACAAAAATCACCATTCCTAATAATCGAAGTTAGGTCACCCACGTGATAGGAACCTATATTTAGTTATTTACCATTATACTTACAATGACTTGTTTATTATACCGCCTTTTTTTTTTACTTGTTAACTTTACCTTCCTTAAAACAAACATAATTCAATATAAATATTAATGTATTTTGAAACAATTTAGTTTACTAGGTTTTTTCTAGTTTTGTGTTTAATATATGTACCCCTTGAGAGAAGAGTGTTTAGAATTTGAGAATAAATAAGGTTGGAGTATATTTACTTAATTGAAACATTAAAACTAGTTACTACTCTAGTTTCTCAAAAAAACCTAATTACCAAAATTACCCATGTATTTTTCCTCTTAGTACCCCTCAAGTTTGGACTTTTTCAGTTGGTATCCACAAGGTTTTAAGTTTTCTCTTGATACCTTCATGGTTTAATTTGTTTCTTTCTCATACCCTTTCTTAATATATTTCATTAAAGTTTCAGTTATAAATTAAAAAAAAATCTAATTTAAAAAAAAACTATTTCTAAATAAAACCATACTTTTTATTTTCTGTTGTTGAAATTAAAAAAAAAGGTAAACAAATTATGGTTGCGTTAAATTTTAAATAAGTTAACTTTATAAATACTAAGTAATGGTAAAGAAGTAATTTTTTAAATATTTTTTTAATTTAAAAAACCTAAAAACGTTTTGAGATAAAATCTTAATTTTTTAATAAAATATAGAAAAGTAAATTTAGACCTAATTTTTTAATTATTTATTTTATAATCGAAACTTTTAATGAAATATATTTAATAATTTTTTTTTATTTTTTTGGATTAATATTTTTTCAATTAATTTTTAGTAATAATTATATATTTTATGTAAATTCGAAAATAAATAATAATAATAATAATAATAATAATAATAATAATAATAATAATCCTTTCTATTTTTAAAATAACAAAAAAATACTTTTTAAATAAAAAAGGTATAAATTTATTTTTTGTTATATTTTTTAAATTAAAAAATATATAAAAAATAATGCTTTATCATTACTTAGTATTTATAAAGGTCATTAGTTTATAAGGTAACTATTCTAATACCCGCACCTTGTGCGGGATTGAGTTTGAATAAATTGTAAAAAAAAAAATTAAGTATTAAAAATTATTATCTAAATAAATTATAATTTTTTTAAAAAAAAAACGCTAAATGTTAAGAAGAATATATTAATATCAATCTGATTAAATCATATAACAAAAAATTAATTATTAAAATTTATCATAATTGCCAAAGTTTTAAATAAAAAAAATTACGTAATAAATTTATAATTTATTTTTTAATATTATTACCTATAACTAAAAAATTTTAATTTTTTTTAAAAAAAATCCTTTTTTAAAATCGATTATTTAAAAAAAAAATCAATTTAATAAAATGATTATAATATCTTTATTAACAATAATACAAATATTTAAATTAAATATTGTTATATCTCATATTGTAACCCATAAGATTTAAATGTTAGTTCGAATTTATTTTGTAAAATTTAGAATCCAAACAAAATCCATTGAAATCTTTAAATTCGGTTAAATGATATGATTAGTTTTTTTAAAATTATTTTTATAACGTAAGATATTGAATATGATGAGATGAAATTATTATTTTTTTGAATTGACATAATGAGATGGAAAATATTTTAATTTTGACTTAAAACATTTATTGAAATGGCATAATTGTAATTAAAATGTGGCAAAATTGTAAATATTTCACAAAAAGTCCTATGTGGCATGATTAAGGTGTTGACATGTGGACTAAGAGGGTTCTATTTTAGTAGTAATATAGATATAGATATAGATGAGATCACAATTACTTTTTAATTTATTATATTTTTTATTTCAAAAACAAAAAATAAAAACTAAGTTCTTTATTCAAACTGTTTTTAAATTTTAGATTTTTTTAATTTTATAATTTAAATTTGTAATGAAATATATTAAGAAAGGTGTAAAGGGAAAACAAATTAAAACATAAGGTACTAAAAAGAGATTTAAAACTTTATGCATATCAATAGAAAAAGTTCAAATTTGAGAAGTACGAAGAATAAAAATCTAATGTTAATTTATCATCAGTAATTTGTCTACATGAATACATATAAATTTTATACTAACTTCGTTGTTTACATATTTTACTTGTAGTTTAAAAATATATATCTATACATATATTATACAAAAACGTAAAAAAAAAAAAAAAAACTATTACAGATAGAAGCTAAGAATTTATTATTTAAATTCTAAAAAGTAATTTAGCACATTAAAGCTATAATATATTATTCTTACGCTTAATTATAAACCTAATAAAAGTACTTATAAATTAAAATTTAATGTATTCAATGATTTATAGATTATACAAAATTAAATATTTTAATTTAATACTATAATTACATAAAATTCAATATTTAAAATAATTTTAATATTATCGTTCGGGCCTCTGCAACTCATTGGTCGGCCTTGCCGACATGGGCGGGTACGGACAAGGCCTTAGCCCGAAATCCGGACTCGGATCGAATCTGGCACGGGAAAATGGACAATTTTTTTTTGAAAAGTATGGCCCGAGTCCGGGTTTATTCAGGTCTATTAACGTCATATTATTTGTTGATTTGCTACATGAGTTCAATCAACCATTGTCTCTCTCAAAAATATTCACGAATTTGAAACATGTCGAAGTAGTCTGTACCTTTATTGTGTGCATAATCCGGAAGAGCCTATTTTTAAAAATAATTTGGATTATTATTGTAGCCACAAACTACTAACGGTATAGATTATCATAATCGGTACATAATATTTTTTCGAATTCTTACCGGGTGTGTGAAATACATTTATTAGGATTGTTATATTTTGTATCATCGAACGAGATCACATCTTCATCTTTGTATGAGAACATTCTTGAACTCTTTTTTTTTTTTTTTCCGGAAATTTGATAAAGGGTATATATTTACCTGGAAATTTCAACGTTCAAAAACCAATGGTCCAATTCCCACATTCAAATGCACAATTATTTTATTACAATCTAACGCTCAATCGTATTAAGCGTGCGCCCGAATGGTCCAATTCCCACATTCAAATGAACAATTGTTTTATTACAATGTAACGCAGCGTGCGTGTCGGTTATAGGTTAGTAATCGCGTGACGCGGTTATTAATCCATTAATATTAATATAAAAGAGATTGTATTGAAGTAAGGTCATATTAGTGAAACGACTTGACAAATTCTAATTCTTAGAAACATTGAGAATCCCATCTATGGACACTTTTTGTCCCTTTTCAATATGCTTCAACGACCAGAAATTGAAGATGACTTGAGTAAGTTAAAGGGTAATAATGAATTTGCATTTTGGAAGATGGAACCATGAAAAATAAATATTCATTCCAAGTTCCAAAATATATTCTATCAAATGCAATGACAATGTGGTTCTCATCTTGGAGATTCTTCTTCTTCATCCTCGTCCTTGAGAACAGAACAGAGAACCTGCCTCGAAATATGAGTCTCGAGCTCCCCCCTTGACGCCTCTGCCAACTTTAAGTCAAAGTTGTTCTTGTGCAGCAGCACACTTGGTGACCCAGAAATTCGCCTTCTGGGGCTCGAAAATCTTGGTGATCCAGGGAACTTTCCTATGGAGGTGGTGAGGGTACGAGTTGTCGATTCCGAGTATTTGGCTTTCAAGCTCCTATCCGGATTCCCCAAAGGCCCATTCCTCATCTCGAACGGCAATGGATACAATGAAACATTCTCGATAGGAGTTTTCTGCTTCACCAGCATCTCTTTAGCCTTGTCTGCCACTTCCAAGGCTCTGCTTTTGCTCATATTCAGGAGCCTCCATGGACTTATGCTAACACTCAGGCTTTGCTTCTTGTTCAATGCGGAAGTTGCTTCAGCCTCTCGATCAATCTTGATGGTTAACCGTCCAGGACTCTGAATTTTCTTTTTCTTTAGGATTAGGGATGATTAAGTTTGATATGCAAATGAGGGTGATGTTTAGTGTTGTTTTGTTTTACCTGATTTGGGTTGTCTCCTGAGCATACAAACTTTGATGGCACAGCAATTGGTCTTGTCGGCGACTCTTCAAACTCAAAGCTGTCATCTGATGACCAATCGGAATCATCTAACTCGTGGTACTGGCTAGCATCTTTCATGGCTAGTATGTACTCGTATGTTCGAAGTCCCTACATAGAGGTATGAAAGTGCAACTGAATTAAACAAGAACTCCTTAAGACTTCGGCAAATGTCTTTACAAGAAGGATATTCACTCATCCTTACTAGTCTCCCTGTGCTCTCCCTGTTCTTAGAATAAGGACCGTATGGTTTAAACTCCGGAAACAGAAACGGAATGAAAATGAATCTAGTCCATACATATATCCTTGGTCATGAAACTTTTTGGAATTATTCCGTGTGATTTGACTAATCGGAATAAAATTTCATTACTTTTGATACCCTACGGGGAAACAAAATAGGGCAACCAAATGCATTCAGCATGAGAGTACAAGGAATTATTTTATAAAAATTCATCAACAATGTACACATGAACTACATTCATTTTCATTCCATTTCTGTTTCTGGAGTTACAACCAAACGGGGCTAAGTGTATTGAGAGACTATCCCGATATCCAATCAGTATCTCATATTATCAAGACAGGGGAGAGACAAGTACCTTTTGAATAAGAACGACATGGAAAAAGAAGAGCTGGCTTAGTGCTGCTAATCCATAAGCTGTCATCAAAACCAACAAAGCCTGCAAAATGTAGCAATCAAAATCAGTACACTTCATTCCTAAACGGGTCATCCTAAAAGAGGAACATGTGATATAAGGTTAGCATTACAGCTATTGCTGCCAGAACCCCTCTAGGAAAGTTCACATATTGCCTCCGTGCCAGCTCATACTCCATCCCCTTCTTATCAGCAAAACATCGAACAAATATAGCAATTGCCGTCCCTCCTTCAATAGAGAGCTGAAAGAATTTCTTATCAGTTCATTGTATACATGACCAACTCAAAGATTGTGAATTATAACAAACTAACCAGTAACAGCACGAAAACCATCAGGAGGATGAATGTTGTGTAGTTCTTTTTGCCCACACAGTTATTCAACCACTGAAACACAGATAGCACCGTACTTCAAATTACAGGTCAACTGTATTCTATCCATCTCACTTGAAGCGAAAGAAAATAAATGATGATTTAGGCGGATCTTTTCCGAATTTTACCTTGCAATGATGATCAAACCCTTCAACACAACGATTACAACTCCTACAGTGTTTGCTATGCTGTTTGACCTGCAAGAAAAGGGACTTTAGTGCTGACGCAATACTATATATGCAGGCCCCCAGGTTAATCCAAAGGACAGATACGCTAAAAATACAAGCACATTTTAGTTTGACATTCATATAAGCAAAATCAGAAACAGAACCTAACAGATTACTCTTGGGTTTTACAGAATGATTAAAATGTTCACTATTACTCCTTCTACATTCCTCCTTTGATGTATTTGTATATATAAAATGTTTTCTATATCCCAAAAATGTTCACCTTCAACTGAAACTCATCATCATTTACACAATTGCAGGTATTCAAGTGACATAAACTGCAGTGCAACTTACCTCTTGCAGGTAATCAAGTAACATTAAATGCAATGCATCCATCTAACCTCAAAATCGCACAAGGAGCAGAATGAGATATCGTCCTCCTTCAGGTCTGGACCCACCATATCTTCTTCTGTAACAAAGGGGAAGGGAAGCAAAGGCTCATTTTGAGCATTTTTCGCCATTGGACCCAAGTACTTCCTTCTAATCCAAGTTTTAAGAATCTTGTGCTCCACTCTCCTAACCATTCTTGCAACCAGCTGACGAAGCATAAACCCATAATTCAACTTGGAAAATCCTTTGGATTTCCCTTTCTTTTTCCTCCTTAATCTGGTTTTATCAGTTGGGTCAAGAGCAACACATCTAATAAATAGAAACATAACTGAAGCAGCCTGAAGATGAAAAGGCAAACGATTAGACCGACAAAAAAACTGACTTGTACTTAGAGAGGGTATAGAATGTTGTTTACCACACTTCCAAAGATTGAACAGAGTATAATTTCCGCAACCTTGTTGCCAAGAAAAAGCCCAAGAAAACAGTAGAAGGAAGCAACCAGAAAACCGTAGATTGTCATTCCCAATATCTGTAATTCAACATGAATACAATTGAATCACACCAAAGGATAGACTCGACATGATGGTAACGTCTCATATTTTGGCTTCAAATTCTTCGTCAATTTATACAGATCAACTAACCCTAGATGTTAAAACAATAACAAAGATCTCAGCGAATCGGGAAAAAAACCTGAAAAGGATGAAGAGGACGTTGCCAACCATGTCGCCTGGCGTTCATTGGACTCCTCTTAATTGAATGAAGCTTGACTGCTTACGAAGCTCAGAGGAACCTGTAGAACCTTCACGGCATTTCTACGCTTCACCGATGCGCAGACCACGAGTAAGTGAAGTCAGTTTTCGAAATCTCCAGGGATTACAGGCTATGAGACGGCAGAATTTACACAAACTAAATGGATCTGTGATGAATTAAGCTGGCTGATTGAAGTAGGTGGATCCTTACAAAACTGAGAGCCAAAGCCTCTTCGTGAATCAGTGAGAGAAGATAATGAGTATCATCTGGGAACTGTGATTGTGTCTAGTCCCACCAAAGAGAGAAGAAAGAGAAAGCAAACGGTCGATTTCCTGAGGCTTCAAATTTTGAAAGTGGAGCTCTGCCCGCTCACCTGGTCAGCAGTCAACGGACCTCTTTTTCCTCTTTTGTTTTGTTTATTTTTGATAAATTATACAAAATTCCGCTAATTGACTTTGTTTTCACTTCATCTCCATTATAACTGTAATTATACGAAATTACCTTTTAAGTGACCACTTGCAATATATTGCAGGGGTGGGCAACATATCGGTCCGATACGATAAGATCTGAATATCCGGATATCTGAATAGAAATTTTCATAAAAACCTTATTCGATCCGATTTGTATCCGGACAGATATCCGACACTTTTTTTTCCGGATTGAATAATTACCTGCGGATATCCGACTGATCCATTGGATCCAAATTCCTTAACGGACTCTAGCATCGGAATGAAATTCACAATAAGTAGTGTGTCATCCATATACAAGACTAGGAAAGTCACCTTAGGGGTCTTCCTTGGATATGATTAAATCAAGCAATTTGATATTTTCATCAAACCGAAGATTTCAACTCTTAGATCCTTATTTAAGTCCATAAATAGACTTCTTAAGCTTACATACTTTTCCAACATCATTTGGATTTTCAAAACCTTCAAATCATTTCATGTACACATCCTTTTTCCCAAAAAAACAATTAATAAGGCTTTAACATCTATTTGTCAAACCTAATAATCATAATAAGCGACAAATTGCTAAAATTATCCTAATTGATCTATCATGACAATCGGTGAAAATGTTTAATCATAGTTTATAACATGAATATATTTAAACCTTTGACAACTAGTCTTGCCTTGTATACAAATACATTTTCATCCTTGTTAGTCTTGAGTTTGAAAACCCAATTGTTTTCAATGGGTTTCCACATCTAGCAAATCTATCAAGTTCTAGACCTGAATTTCAATTGTTTGCTCTAAAAGGTGTGTGCAAGCTTTAATATTTATAACCCAAGAAGTATGCTTGAACAATATGCAAACCCGCAGTGTACGGATCAATTGTAATAAAAGCAAGAATTTCGGGGGTCGATCACAGGGACTATGGTGAAATAAAGTACGGTAATCAGATTGTCAAATAACTACTAACAACAAATTAAAGCAATCAAAGATGATATAAAAGTCAGATAAAGGGAATGCGGATTCTAGAGATTAAAGCATCCAGTTGTGGTTCCGACTCAAGATCTCAAAAGATAACGTGGATAAAGTTGAGGTTTGCAAATGGAAGGTATTTCTAAGGTGGGAATAGATCACCGGGTAAGTCTCACTACTCACTATCCCAAACTAAAGATCCTCTCACCGGGTAAGTCTTAAGGTACTAAGGAAAGGAACTATAATCTCAAACCAACACACCACCCAAGAGGATAGAATCAACCTTTACCGAGTAAGTCTCAGGATAACTGATAGCATGAAATATGACTATATTTTAGGTACTTGTTTTGATTGTTTTTCCCTCTTTAATGTGTACATGGATATGAGTTTGAAGCATTTATGAGCACATTCACCTATTTTATCGATATAGAGATCTACACAAGCTTTGTTATGTTTATAGGTGAATAAAGGCTTGAATTGGAGCTTAATGCGGAAGGATAGGAGTATTTGATCATACTATATGTCAAGGAGATGCTTTGGAGAAGCTAAGGAAGGAGCATGAGTGAAGAACATCACGAAACAAAGTTTTCACAAAGGCTTTTGAGTTCCACGACCTAAACCATGACCGTTGTTATGGGTTGGGTTCGTAGAAAGTGATTTCGAAGAGCAACAGAAAGTTCCACGCCCTAAACCACGGCCGTGGAATCTTGTACTAGGTCGTAATTTCCATGACAATGTGACGTGCCATATTTGCCACGTCAGCGACGGTTATTGGGCTTTTCTCGTAACCCTATTTTGCCCTATAAGAAGGCTTGAGAAGGGAGTTTCGAGGAGGGTCACTTAGGGTTTCATTTCACCTTCACTTACAATTCCGTGCTGAGGGTTGATACGAAGGATTGGAGATTTCGGATCGTGGCTTGAGAAAGACGCAATATTGAAGATTGTGTACTTCGAGATTTTCTTAGGGTTGCCTTTGAAGACGGATTGACACTCCGTTCTTCGTTGTTCCTTAAGATTGCTGTGAGGATTCCTGTTTCATATTCTGAATTCATTAAACATAATACTTTGCTGTTCGGATTTGAGATTGACTTTGATTGTTTATAGAGTTTTTGAGGGTTTTTATCTTTTTCTCTTCTTAATTTGATATTTGATTTAATGACAATGATTATTGGCTAAAACCCTTTAGCAATTCAAAGGTGAAGGGTTGATAGTTGTGGCTTAGATAATGATAGATTGATCGTTAACAAGTTGGACCTTGAGAGTGTGAGAAACCTCGTTGACAGCCTAATCTAGGGTCTGTTCTTGAAAACCACGGCCGTGGTTCTTCAAGATCTAGCTGTGATTTCCTCTGTTTTACGACTTTTGCTTTTGCTTGATCCAAAGTTAAAGATTTGCTTTAACCTAGCCTTGACTTACCTTTCCTAGGTAGTAGTGAGACTTAGCATCCTCTATTTCGGTTTCGAGTGTCACAATTGTTCGCTCCAAACGGTGTGTGCAAGCTTTAAATTTATAACCCTAGACTTAAGCTTAAAACAAGGATGCGAACCCGCAGTGTACGGGTCAATCGTAGTAAAAAGCAAGAAATTCCAGGGGTCGATCACAGGGATTCGGTGAAACAAAGTCAATAACGGTAAGCTTCGTGAAGACTAACCACAAAGAGCAATTAACACAATCAAAGATGAATAAGAAGTCAAATAAGCAAACATACAATTCTAGGGATTAAAGCATCTAGTTGTGGTTCCAACTCAAGATCTAAAGATAAGCGGACAAAGCTGAGATTTTTGCAAGGGGAAGGTGTTACTAAAGTGGAGTAGATCACCGGGTAAGTCTCACTACTCACTAATCCAAAACCGTAACTCCTATTACCGGGTAAGTCTCAAGGAATTAAGATAAAGAACTATTACCTCGAACTAACACACCATCTAAGGGAATAGAATCAACCTTTACCGGGTAAGTCTCAGGCTAACTCACAAAGATGGGATGCAAGCACACTCAAACCCCAATAAAGGATAAACCTTTATTACCTACACTTATGATCGTTGGTACACATACTAAGGAATTACCGGGTAAGTCTCATCCTAAGCTTGCTTTGAACCAGGAAAGGTATAATAAGAATAGGATTTGACAAACTCTAACACTTAACTCTCAGTTTAGGATCAGATAAGTCACCTCGGTCAGCCAGATTCCACCCCGGCCGAGATGTTCATCGACTGAGCGAGATGCTTAAGGTTAAGGTTAAAGACTTGAACTTTCAGGATCCTATTGGAATCTAAGATTATTCTATCATTGTTTTTCCCACAACCTTCAGCCAATCACCCTAGAATCACACAAGGAAATTAGCCACTCATCATCATTATGAAAGTAGTAAATATATGGGAAGAAGGTGAATATTTGAACAAGAACAATTTAATGAAAAAGACTTCAATAACTGAATCAAATATCACAACAAAGCGTTCCTTGGATAACAATCCAACAAGACAAGACAACAAGGAAGGGGAATTGAAGACAATCTTACAAAAACCCTTCAAAAAGCTATAAAAGCTACGATCTTCAATCTTCCTTCAACCTTCAACAAGGTTCTTCAAAACTCCCAACTGGAGTATGGCTGCGGCGATGTATGCTAGATAAGAGGGGGTGATAGCGGATTTTTCGGTGTAAGCGGCCTGTATGCGAGATGTCGGATTTGTGGAAATCCAACCCTTTTTATAGGAAAATAACCCTCCAAAGATAAAATATCTTAGAAATATCTTTTCCCATAAAAATAGGTAAAATATAAGATCTTCTTCCTTCCAGGAGCCAAGCCCAAAAATATAAGATCACCTTCCAAAGATAAAAGATCTCAGCCAAGAATAAAATATTCTCGCCGCGTCCTAGGTGTTCGCCTCGGTCGAGTCGGCGTCTCTGGATCACCTCGGTCGAGATGAATCTCTGGTCAAACGAGGTGAGTCATAACTGAATGTGAAATCTCTCAAAACTGGTCCAAAGTGAATCTTTAATCCGTGGCTATGCTTCCTGGATGGTTCTTTATGCTCCTCAATGTAGCTCCAAATGACTTATGATTCCTTTTGCTCCTTTTTGATGCAAAACGTACCATTTTACCTGCAATTACAGCAAAACTAGGTGTAGACCTCGATTCCCGCAAAGGTAGATGAAATGGTAATATAATCACATATTATACATGCTAACATGCAGATTATTGAAGATAAAACGTCCAAACAAACCTCAAAATATAGACTATAATTCATGCTATCAAAATACCCCATACTTAGCCCTTGCTTGTCCCCAAGCAAGTTCCGCATATAGAAGACAAGATAGAATGGATTATAAGTCAAGAAAATCAATGAAAAGTCTTTCAAAAACATTTTTATGGTGTATTACAATCATAGATCACTCTAAGAGAATAGTTCATGAAATTAAAAACTCAATATGCTCAAAACATTTTATAAATATAGAAAAGTTGTTCATCTTTGTGTAAAACCATAGAATGCATAATAAATCATAATTATCAAAATTAATCATGTATAATCCAGTTTAAACCACTAAGTCAATCAACAAGCTCAAGGTCTCAAGGGCTTCCCAAAAGAAAAGGTCAAGAAACGTGTAAGGTGGGGATGTATGTAAGGTAATGTGGTGCTAGAATCCGGGAAAATGATGAACTTCACTTTCACTTTGACTTGCAACATCTTCCACCAATAAGCTTTGCTTATTCCACTTTTTTTCTTTTTACTTTACTTTTTGGGATGCATGGACAGAGGTGCACAATAACCGAAGCCTAGGAAATCAGCAATCATCAATTTCTTGAGATGCATCAAACCCTTGATGCACATACCATGACCCGTTAGGAATATCGCTCAATCCGACTTTGGCAAGACACAAACACCCGGCTATGTGAATGGTGCCGAGTTACTCATCTTCATGATTGACTTCCCCAAACCTATTATTACTTTCTAACACTTTCACTTCCAG
The DNA here is from genome assembly GCA_033239125.1 of Fagopyrum homotropicum. Taxonomy (NCBI): domain Eukaryota; kingdom Viridiplantae; phylum Streptophyta; class Magnoliopsida; order Caryophyllales; family Polygonaceae; genus Fagopyrum; species Fagopyrum homotropicum. The sequence continues at coordinate 46,665,506 of BSWB01000001.1, read as the reverse complement.
CCAACTTCTCAACTTTAACTTCACTTGCTTTCACCGCTTCGCTTGCTTCCAAATTCCCGGATAGGTAAAGGGAGGCAAAATGTATATGAGGGGCTAAGCATGATCAAGAAGAAGAAGAGAGAAGAATGAATTGCCTTGGTCTTTAATTTCCAGGAAGAAAGTGAGAGAACTTATCTTGTGGTGTCAACCTTCAAATTCAACATAATTTGGATAAAAACAAAGTATTAAACATGCCAATAATTTCAAACAATGCATTTAGCAACTTAAATTTATTATAAAACCTTTCAAACACAAAGAATTTAAAACCAGTCAGTAAACAAGATCTTCACTGAGGTCATATCCAGATAAGTAACACAAAATCGTTTTCGAAAACTCTCAGTTAACCCACCTCGGTCGAGATGTTCTTGGTTCAACCGAGGTGAAACGCCTCGTTTGGCCAGAACTGACTCGGTCGAGGTCAAAATTTTTTTTTTAAAAAACATTTTTTTTTCAGTTTCGACGTTTTTCTCAATCAAATAACCTGTAAGTATGCATGTAATATCAGATAAACATATAAATGCAGAAGTGAAGCATAAATAAAATATCCGATAAGATAGAATGTCATACATCAAAAGTAGTCAAATAAATACATCAAGTAGTCAAATAAGTACAAACACCCCATACTTGGGACACACTGTCCCAGTGGGTCAATAAAAGTCTAGAGACAAGAGTACTCACCGGATAAAAAGCTGAACTGCATAAAAAAATATAATAAGAAAATCCTGCAGCTCCTCAGTAATCCTGATCCGGCGGTGGTGGTGGTGGCACATACGGATACTGTGTCGGGTCGAACGGATAGCCCATAGTCTGCTGGAACTGTAGCTCCATCATCCTGCGCTGATAGTGCTGCTCCTCTAACATCTGATGAGTCCAGCGGTCAATGTGTCGGTCCTGGGCAGCAAATCTCTCATGCATGTCCACAGTAAGGGCAGCATAAGAGTCTATCATCTGATCTGTCAGGTCGTCGATCCGGCGATGAACCTCAGAATCTCTATGACGTCGTGTCCGACGCCTAGCAGATCTAGCGGGAGGTGCAGCAGGTGCAGGCTCAGTATCCTCCTCATCATCCAAGTCTATGATCGGCGGTGCGCTCGTACCTGCAGTATCCGTCCCTGTATCCATCGGGACTCCACCATCTCTCTCGTCTACCGTCTCCTCGTCGTCGTCATCCTCCTCCTTCCAGCCGGGGCAGCTGCTGCCTCCCTATGATCCTCCATCAGCGGAGCCCAAGCTGTCTGCCAGTAATGTGGATCGAAAACTGTGAACTGTGCAGACCAGCGGATCCCCTGTGGCGCAGTCCGCTCCCATGGCATAGCAACAAATGGAGTGGTCAGACCACGGGGAACTAGAATCCTCCGTGTGATCATCTCCTGTAATCCAAGCGGCTTCGGAGCCGCCACCATCGTACATACACTAAGGTCCATCCCGTGATAAGCAGCTATGTGGGTGACTAGACCTCCGCAGCAGATATCTCCCTTCGCTTTAGCCTTGATCTTGTGCAGGTCCTCTACCAAGATCAAGCCAAAGTCTGGGAAACCTCCCGTAACCATACAGTAAAGGCTGAAGAGCTCGCCCTGTCGGATCTTCTGGGGCGTCTCAGTACGCGCCAGAAGTGTCTCGCTGAATATCCTATGGGCTAATCTGAAGGGTGGGTGGAAGATGACCTTCTCCCTGGAATCTCCAGGGCGCCATCTGTCTGCATGCTCAGTAATATGGGCAATCTGCCCCCAGAACTCCCTAGCTACAGATCGGGAGGGGAAGTCGGTGGCGGTGGGCTCAGAAAAGCCGAAAATCTCTCTCCAAACCTCTAAGGGAACTATGAAGTTCCGGTTCATCAACCGGTACTTCACAGACTAGTCTGTGGGGAGGTTGGAGAAGGAGCTAACAAACTCTAAGGTCGGCTCCAAATAGGCTGGGGCTCGGATCTCAGTAAACTGATCCAGCCCAACAGTGGCAATCATCCTCCTAAGGTCACCATCTAACCCTAGGCAATCGAAAGCTGACACGTCCAGAAAACAAAGTGCAATAACTGGACGGCTAGCTACGCGCTCATAATCTATCCGGCATCTCTCGTGGATCACCGGGCGGTAAGGACGGGTGGAAGAAGAAGAAGGAGGGGAAGGTGAGAATCTATCTCTGAGGGCTAGGCGACGATCGGAACTCATTTTTTTTCTTCCTTCTCAAACACTGTCAGAGTACCTCGGTCGCTGACAACCCTCAAGAATCACCTCGGTCGAGATGCAGTTCGACTAGACCGAGGCGCAGTAGATTTCGATTCCAATCTCAGAAATCCAGTTCTTTTCCCCCAAAAATCACTACAATTTCTTCCTATGGGGTACTTAAGCCTTTTCTCAGCAAAATCAAGGGCAACCAAAGCCCAAATCGAAACGAATGAACGAGTTAGGGTTTCGACTGTTTTTACCTCGTTTCGGTCGATTCGTTCGATTTCTTTGCAGATCTGTAGTTGCAATAGGATCCTCTACCCTTCAATCGTAGTTTAGAAGCGGAAATCTTCGAAAACGAGAAAGAAACGAGAGAGAACGAAGTGAACTGTCGCCGCGGTCGAGATGAAGAAGGTAAAAAGTAAAAACTGAAATTTTTTCTTTTTATACTGCTCCTGGATCTGCTGTCACCTCGGTCGAGATGGTCTCGACTGGACCGAGGTGGTACGGACCGAGGTGGTTCTGCAGAAACCCTAGTCGCCTCGGTTGCTCAAGAATCAACTCGGTCGAGGTGCTTTGACAGTAACCGAGATGCTTCTGCCTTCTCAAAATCTCGAACTTCTTTCCTTCCAGTTATGCTCCTTTCTTAGATATCTCCTGTTATCTGTCTAGGACACCAAAAACAAAGCAAAGCAAAGCAAAAACAAAAACTATCTAAACTAGACTAGAAAACGGGAAAAGAAAGCAATACCTTGGGTTGCCTCCCAAGAAGCGCTTGGTTTAAGGTCGCTAGCTAGACCATGATGCGTCTCAAATGAGGTATATTGGTGCAACCTCCTCAACCGGCGTTTCCGGCTGGTACTTCTTAAGTCTATGACCGTTGACCTTGAAGCTTCCGCTAGTTTCGCCCCATATCTCAACTGCACCATGAGGAAAAACATGTTTCACAACATAAGGTCCGGTCCATCTGGATTTTAACTTACCTGGAAAAAGGCGGAGGCGGGAGTTGAAAAGAAGAACTAAGTCTCCTTCGTTAAGCTCCTTTGGGACGATACGCTTGTCATGCCATCTCTTCGTCCTTTCCTTGTAGATTTTTGCATTCTCATAAGCGTTTAAACGCAGCTCCTCTAGCTCGTTGAGTTCCAATAGTCGCTTCTCGCCGGCCTCCTTAATGTCGAAATTCAACCATTTGATCGCCCAATACGCCTTGTGCTCCAACTCGACGGGCAAATGGCAAGACTTCCCATATACCAAATTGTAAGGGGTGGTACCTATGGGGGTCTTAAATGCAGTCCTGTACGCCCAAAGAGCATCGTCCAATTTCATGGACCAATCTTTCCTCGTTCTAGAGACGGTCTTCTCCAAAATTGCTTTGATTTCTCTATTCGAGATCTCGACCTGTCCACTAGTTTGAGGGTGATAAGCGGTTGATACCTTATGGGTTACCCCATACTTCGATAGAAGTGCCTTGAACTTCCGGTTGATGAAATACGTTCCTCCATCGCTGATGATGATGCGCGGAGTTCCAAACCGTGGAAAGATAGTCATGTTTAGGAACTTTACTACCACCTTGGCGTCATTAGTGGGGGAAGCGATGGCTTCAACCCATCTAGAGACGTAGTCAACCGCAAGAAGGATATAGAGGTTTCCTCCGGAGGATGGGAAAGGTCCCATGAAGTCAATCCCCCATACATCGAAGATTTCCACTTCTTGGATGTTGTTAAGTGGCATCTCGTTCCTCCTTGATAAGTTCCCTGTTCTTTGGCATGCATCACAAGAGACAACAAAAGCTTGTACATCTTTAAATAATGTAGGCCAAAAGAAACCGGAACGCAATACCTTAGCGCATGTTTTATCGGTGCTAGCATGTCCTCCACAAGGAAGCGAATGGCAATGCCGTATAACGCTATTAACCTCATCTTCCGGAATGCATCTACGAAGCATCCCATCCGGTCCGCGCTTGAATAGCAGCGGCTCGTCCCAGTAATAATGTCGTACTTCCTTGAAGAATCTCTTCTTTTGAGAGTACGTCAATCCGGGCGGTGTTTCCTGGCAAACAAGATAATTTACAATGTCAGCATACCAAGGTCCGTTCTTATCAGAAAGTTGGTGGATAGAATGTTCCACCAACTGAGGATGAATGTCAGAGAAGTGAGTAAGAAGATTATTATTCTCAGTAATCTCAGTTGACATCATCTCGCCATAGACCTCGGTCGAGGCGTAGAGGCGTTGACCGAGATGTTCTTCAGTCGCCTCGCTCAATCCAGAAAGTGTCTCGGTCGAGGTACTACTACTGGAACCGAAACTGGAGATCTCTGTCTCCTGGATTAGCTTCTGAGTTTTAGCTCCTGGATCCTCTTCCAGTGCCTTTAAGCTCCGTATATCTGCATCACAAGAAGCATCTATACCTTCCTCCATTAAACTGAAGCTTATAACTCTTTCGAGTGGATCGTTAATAAGGATAGAGCTCACCAATTCTCTTGATTCTTCTTCATCGTAGATGTTGAAGATATCATCAGTTAGTTGCTCCCCTTTCATGGCTGCAAGTAATGCGAACTCCACCTCATCGCCACCAACGTTGAATTTCAACTTGGCGTTCTTGCAATCCACGTTGCAACCCGAAGTTGCTAGAAATGGCCTCCCGAGAATAATAGGAACAGGATAATCTGCGGGAATGTCAAGTACAATAAAATCTATAGGTAGATAGAAGTTACCTAACTTGACCGGAACGTCCTCCAAGATGCCCACGGGATGGGTAATGGAGCGATCCGCCATATAAAGTCGAATCTTGACCGGTTTGGGCTCTCCAAGACCGATCTTTACGCATAGTTCCAGCGGGATGATGCTCACGCTGGCTCCTAGATCACAAAGGGCTTCACAAGTGACATCCCCAACTTGAATGGGAATGCAAAACGAGCCGGGATCTCTCAACTTAGGAGGCATCTTCTCTTTCATGATTTGTATGAGCTCCGGAGATTTAGATGTCATCTTAACTTCACCAACATCCTTCAGCTTCCTCTTCCTTGATAAGATTTCTTTTAAGAACTTCCCATAGGCGGGCATACCTAAAATAGCATCAAGGAAAGGAATATTAATATGTAGCTTATTCATCAAGTCAAGGAACTTACCAAAGTGCTTGTCTAGATGTGCTCTGGCTCTGGACTGAGGGAATGGAAGTGGTGGTTTGTATGCAGGAGGTGGAATATAAGTTTTAGTCGTCCCTCCTGCTTTCTGTTGCTCCGCCTCGGTTGACATCTCGGTCGAGGTGTTCTTTGACTGGATCTGGACCGAGGTGGTCTGCGTCGAACGAGGTACTGGATCTGCAGTTTTAAGTCCACTCCTCGTCGTTATGGCCATGCACTGGCCCTTAGGGTTGCTTTCCGTCTTTGCTGGAAGCTTCCCTGGGTCTCTTGGCGCTTCATTCGCCCTACTTGCAAGTTGTTGTTCGAAGGACTTTTGGGCCCTCGAAAATGAAGTCATAGAATTCTCCATAGCGCTAAGCTTGATCAAGATAGCCTCCAGAACTGCGTCTTTCTTTTCTGGCTGAGACGAACTTGATCCTTGCCCTTGGCTCTTTAATGGAGTAGAAGAAGAAGAAGAAGGAGAAGAGAGGAAAGGGTTAGAGGAATTATTAGAGTTGGAGTTAGAATAATTGTTACCAGGATTCTGGTTGTTTTGATTGTTTGTCCTCCAATTGTTGCTATTGGACCCTCTATTGTTGTTGTTGTTGTAGTTGTTGTTTCGGGGACCGTTGTTGTTGTTACGGTACCCGTTGTTGTTGTTGTTCCTTTGTCCTTGCTCTTCCTTCTTGGTTTGAGCAACCAAGAGTTCCTTCAATTGCTTCACGTCATTCTTCAAAGACGTGAGTTGATTGTTGTTGGATTGAGTCTCTTGAAAGTGGACTCTTTTAATTCCACCTTCAGCTCCTTGGTGGGTATATTTCTTCATGTGCAAGGCTTGCTTCTCAATGAAGTCCCAAGCCTCATCAATCGCCATGTCCATGAAGGTACCGGCGGAGAGTAGTTGGAGATTGAACTGGGTGCTTCCGTCCAGTCCTTTGAAGTAGATCTCCAACAACTCGATCTTTGGAATCCCATGATGTGGGCAATCCAAAAGGATGTCCTTGAACCGCTCCCATGACTTGGACAAGCTCTCCTTGTCCTTCATAATGAAAGCATTGATCTTCCCTCTCATTTCAGCGGTCTTTGAGGGGGGAGAGAATTTGGTCAAAAATTCCGTAGTCATCTCCTCCCATGTGCTAATTTTTTCTGGAGGAAGAGATTGATACCAAGTAAGAGCTCTATCTTTTAAAGAAAAGTAAAAAGGTCTTAGCTTGTAGTTGTTATTTTCAATTCTGGAAGGTCGCAAGGTTTCCATCAAGATCTCGTAGTTTTGAAGATGTTGATGTGGCGACTCCTTCTCTAGCCCTCCGAATTGGCATTGGCGAATCATGGATAGAACTTGCGGTCGAAGTTCGTAGTCATGATCCGCTGGATCTCCTAGGTTCACTCCTGGACGCCTCAGTTGTTGATTAGGGTCCATCCTTTGACCTAGGGTTTGTGGGATTCCTGCAAGAAGAACATCTCGGACTGGCCTCCGAGGTGGAAGGACATCGGCCGGGGCGTCAGGTACTGGAGCCTGCCTCGGTCGAGGGTCAGCTACGGGATCCTACATCGGTCGAGGATCAATAGGAGGATCTTCTCTCGGTCGAAGTAGAATTTGGTCCCGTTTGACTGCTATCTCCGCTTCGATTGCTGCAGTCCTGGTGCGATTCTCTTCTTTCTCTTGCCTTAGTTCTTCTTTGCTGAGACGTAGCAGCTCTAGCGTCTCTTTCAATTCGGCCGCAAGATCGCGGTCGTCTTGTTGGGCCATCTTCGCTTCTCTTAAGCGTCGCTTGTATGTCTTTTCTGGTTCGGGATCGTAAGGAACGATTTCCTTCCCAGTGCGGGTTCTTCGCATATACCTAAGAAAGAACCTGCAAAAGTCACTCAAGTAGAGTGGTTAGATGACACGGGGGCAAGCGCCCCAAGAGCAAACCGTACCGGCTCGGTCTAGACCAAATCCCCGGCAACGGCGCCAAAAACTTGTTCGCTCCAAACGGTGTGTGCAAGCTTTAAATTTATAACCCTAGACTTAAGCTTAAAACAAGGATGCGAACCCGCAGTGTACGGGTCAATCGTAGTAAAAAGCAAGAAATTCCAGGGGTCGATCATAGGGATTCGGTGAAACAAAGTCAATAACGGTAAGCTTCGTGAAGACTAACCACAAAGAGCAATTAACACAATCAAAGATGAATAAGAAGTCAAATAAGCAAACATGCAATTCTAGGGATTAAAGCATCTAGTTGTGGTTCCAACTCAAGATCTAAAGATAAGCGGACAAAGCTGAGATTTTTGCAAGGGGAAGGTGTTACTAAAGTGGAGTAGATCACCGGGTAAGTCTCACTACTCACTAATCCAAAACCGTAACTCCTATTACCGGGTAAGTCTCAAGGAATTAAGATAAAGAACTATTACCTCGAACTAACACACCATCTAAGGGAATAGAATCAACCTTTACCGGGTAAGTCTCAGGCTAACTCACAAAGATGGGATGCAAGCACACTCAAACCCCAATAAAGGATAAACCTTTATTACCTACACTTATGATCGTTGGTACACATACTAAGGAATTACCGGGTAAGTCTCATCCTAAGCTTGCTTTGAACCAGGAAAGGTATAATAAGAATAGGATTTTGGCAAACTCTAACACTTAACTCTCAGTTTAGGATCAGATAAGTCACCTCGGTCAGCCAGATTCCACCCCGGCCGAGATGTTCATCGACTGAGCGAGATGCTTAGGGTTAAGGTTAAAGACTCGAACTTTCAGGATCCTACTGGAATCTAAGATTATTCTATCATTGTTTTTCCCACAACCTTCAGCCAATCACCCTAGAATCACACAAGGAAATTAGCCACTCATCATCATTATGAAAGTATTAAATATATGGGAAGAAGGTGAATATTTGAACAAGAAGAATTTAATGAAAAAGACTTCAATAACTGAATCAAATATCACAACAAAGCGTTCCTTGGATAACAATCCAACAAGACAAGACAACAAGGAAGGGGAATTGAAGACAATCTTACAAAAACCCTTCAAAAAGCTATAAAAGCTACGATCTTCAATCTTCCTTCAACCTTCAACAAGGTTCTTCAAAACTCCCAACTGGAGTATGGCTGCGGCGATGTATGCTAGATAAGAGGGGGTGATAGCGGATTTTTCGGTGTAAGCGGCCTGGTTGCGAGATGTCGGATTTGTGGAAATCCAACCCTTTTTATAGGAAAATAACCCTCCAAAGATAAAATATCTTAGAAAGATCTTTTCCCATAAAAATAGGTAAAATATAAGATCTTCTTCCTTCCAGGAGCCAAGCCCAAAAATATAAGATCACCTTCCAAAGATAAAAGATCTCAGCCAAGAATAAAATATTCTCGCCGCGTCCTAGGTGTTCGCCTCGGTCGAGTCGGCGTCTCTGGATCACCTCGGTCGAGATGAATCTCTGGTCAACCGAGGTGAGTCATAACTGAATGTGAAATCTCTCAAAACTGGTCCAAAGTGAATCTTTAATCCATGGCTATGCTTCCTGGATGGTTCTTTATGCTCCTCAATGTAGCTCCAAATGACTTATGATTCCTTTTGCTCATTTTTGATGCAAAACGTACCATTTTACCTACAATTACAGCAAAACTAGGTGTAGACCTCGATTCCCGCAAAGGTAGATGAAATGGTAATATAGTCACATATTATACATGCTAACATGCAGATTATTGAAGATAAAACGTCCAAACAAACCTCAAAATATAGACTATAATTCATGCTATCAACAACCTTAACCGTTTTGGATTATCTTTGATTCCTTGGGTTTGGGCATTGTTATTTGAGAGTAATTCTTATCCTTCGGTCCTTTCTATACTGCAACCTCAACAACCTTTATAGAGAGTGTCCTTGGGTGAGATATATAGGGTTTTGGAACTTCACCGTACTCAACCTTACATTAGTTAAACCTTTGAAACCTCAACTCTGTCCTTATATCTATAGAATATCTTGAATCGATTGCCACAATTGAATACTTGGATCTTTAGGATTGCTGTTTTCCCAATATTTGCAAAGCTTCTATACTTTATTCGCTCGATAATTTGTGAACTGAATTTGATCCCCCAAATCCCTGAGTTCGATACCCTGGAATTCTTTCTTTACTACGCCGATCCGTACACTGCGGGTTCGCTTGCTTTGATTTTAGTTTTATAATTTAAAACTTATTTGCACGCACACTTTGAGGCGAATAAGTTTTTGGTGTCGTTTCCGGGGATTTGGTCTAGACCAAATTCGGTTTTCGGTAGTCGAGCTTGGGAGCTTTTGCTCTTGTGAGTTGATTAGTCTTTTTGAGTGATTTTTGTAGATTCTTTAGGTATATGCGAAAGACTAGATCTACCAAATCTAGTTCCTTTCGATCCAGAACTTGAGAAAACTTTGAGAAGAAAGTTGAAAGAGAAAAAGATGGCTGAAAATAATGAGAGAAACATCCAAGCGGAGTTGGATGAAGCTCAAGCTCAACTCAAATTGAGTGAGAAGGCTCGTATGGAAGAATTAGAGCGTCATCAATTCCAAATAGATGAGCTCAAGGCTATGATGCTAGGCATGAAGTTGGAGATGAATGATCCTAAGAAGAAGAAAGTCAAGAAACCTAAGTCCATTAGAGCTGAATCATCCGACGATGAAGACATGCCGGACCTAGAGGATATCGCACCACTAGTCGGTCCAGTTCGTGATAATCCTAGACCACAAGTTAATCCTCCCATTCCCGTTGGAGATGTGAGAGTTGCTGTTGGAGGGGATGAACCACGAACCCTTGGACAAAGGATGGATCCAATTCAGCAACCACGCCGTCTAGGAGTGAATTTCAGAGGTGAAGACGTCTAGGATTTCGGGTTTAGCCCGCAAGTTATTACCATGGTTCGCCAAAGTCAGTTTGGTGGAACGAGTGTTGAATCTCCACACCAACATTTACAGAATTTTGAGATTCTCATGGAGACATTGAAGCCGAAGAGGGCTGTCAACAACCACTACAAGATCAAGCACTTCTTTTTCTCTTTGAAGGACAAGGCTTTGTCTTGGTATCAAGCTCTTCCAACTGGAAGACTTAACACATGGGAGGATCTATCTTCGGAGTTCCTCACCAAGTTCTTTCCGCCATCCAAGACGACGGAGTTGAGAGGTAAGATTAATGCATTTTCTATGAAACCTAATGAAAGTTTGTTTCAATCTTGGGAAAGGTTTCAGGATCTTTTATTGGATTGCCCACACCATGACATTTCAAAGCTGGGATTATTGGAGATCTTCTACAAGGGGCTAGATGTGGAAACACAATTCAAGCTCCAATCTCTTTCTTGTGGTACATTTGTGGACATGAGAGAAGATGACGCTTGTGACTTCATTGAGAAGCAAGCCCAAGTGATTGAGAAATATTCCCACCGGAAAGTGGATCAGAATAACCGGAATCAAGGGGATCCGGGAGCTAAGTTGAATCAAGCTGCACAAACTCAAATATTCTCCCTCAACAATGAGATCAAAGAGTTGAAGGAAGTCATAAAAACTAGCCTTCAAAAGGCGAAGGAGCAAGAGGCCAACTACCTAGGGAGAGACAACCACCAAGGCAATAGGAATGACTACCGGAACAACAACCGGAACAATTGGAACAACAATAATAGGAACTCCAACAACAACAATTGGAGATCCAACCAACAAAATCCAGGTCATCCCTATTCACATGCTGAAAATGCTTTAACACCTCCATCTTCTTCTACTCCTTTGAAAAGCCAGGGTCAAACATCGAATGGCCCGGGCAAGCCGGAGAAGGACAAACACGATGCTATGATGGAGATAATCCTAGGAAAGCTCCAAGGATTGGAGAATCACATCACTTCGGTTGATAAGGCACAAAAAGCCTTAGAAAACCAAGTGTTCAGCAAGGCCGAAGAAGTTCCTAGAGATCAAGGAAAGCTTCCCGGAAAGATGGAGGACAACCCGAAAGGAAGGGTGATGGCAATCACTACTAGGAATGATGTAACAACCACCGACCCGCAACCTAAGTTTGTAGAAGTCCCCGCTGAGAAAGGAAAAGATAAGGAGAAGGAGAAGGAAGATGTCTATGTTCCTCCTCCAGGTTACAAACCTCCTCTACCATTCCCGCAATCTAGAGCAAGAGCGCATCTAGACAAGCAATTCGGTAAGTTCATTGAACTAATGAGCAAACTACATATTAACATACCTTTTATTGATGCAATTGTAGGTATGCCCGCTTACGGGAAGTTCTTGAAAGAGCTCCTCTCTAACAAGAGGAAGCTAGTAAACTTTGGAGAAGTCAAGATGAGTTCGGAATCTTTGGAGCTCATCAAAATGATGGCAGAGAAGATGCCCCCAAAGCTGAGAGATCCGGGGTCATTTTGCATTCCAATAGAAGTTGGAGAAGTCACATATGACGCTCTTTGTGACATAGGAGCAAGCGTAAGCATTATCCCGCTTGCTTTGTGTAGGAAGATCGGTTTAGGTGAACCTAAACCGGTCAAGATGACGTTGTACATGGCGGATCGATCCATAACTCGACCCATAAGTATCATTGAAGATGTCCCAGTCAAGCTCGGTAAGTTCTACATTCCCATATATTTTGTTGTGCTTGACATTTCTGCAGATTGTCCGGTCCTGATCATACCCGGGAGACCATTTCTTGCAACCTCCGGTTGTATGGTGGATTGCAAGAATGCTAGACTAGCCTTCGATGTAGGAGAAGAGAAGGTTGAATTTGTTCTCTCAACTTTGGTGAAAGAGCCTGCACTTGGAGAGGATATGTTCAACATCTATGACGAAGAGCCATCTAGAGAGGAAGTAAGTTCAATCCTATTCAAGGATCCATTGCAAAAGGTTATAACCATGAGCATCATGGAAAAGGGAGAAGAAGAGGATTACAATGCTGAGATTGAAGCTTTGGAGGAGCTAAAAGAGATACATAATGAAGAGTTCGAAAAATTCTATGATGGCTCGGAAAACAAAAGAAACCGCGGCCAGTCGTGCTATTCCACGGCCGTGGTTTCACCAAAACAGCCCGTAGAGTGTTATTTTGAGAACAACAAAGACTTCCACGCCCTAAACCACGGCCGTGGAAGTAACAGGTGTGCCGTAATTTTGGGAAATTCAGAGAACAGTTCCGTCTTTCCCACAACCACTCTTGAGTCTTCTTCCACCACTCCCACATCCTTAGAGACTCCTAAGGAAGCATCAAGCACACCTCAAGACACATCAAAGGCACCAATTACTTTGGAATTGAAGCCGCTTCCCACACATGTTCGGTATGCTTTTCTTGGAACTAATTCTACTTTCCCGTTATTGTTAGTTCCGATTTATTGGAAGATGAACATGAGAAACTTATGAATGTGTTGAGGAAACATAGGAAAGCTTTAGACTATACCGTAGAGGATCTTGTAGGAATTAAACCATCTTTACGTATGCACAAAATTCTAATGGAGGAGGATTACAAGCCTTCACGACAACCTCAAAGACGGTTAAACACGGTCATGAAGGAGGTTGTGGAGAAAGAAATCCTTAAGTTACTTGACGTAGGTATCATCTATCCTATCTCCGATAGCAAGTGGGTGAGCCCCATTCAAGTCGTTCCCAAGAAGGGAGGAATGACCGTTGTGACCAACAAGAACAATGAGCTTATTCCAACAAGAACCGTGACGGGCTGGAGGATGTGCATTGACTACCGCAAGCTGAACAATCAAACTAGGAAGGATCACTTTCCATTATCATTCATAGATCAAATGCTTGAAAGGTTAGCACAACACTCCTACTTTTGTTATCTTGACGATTATAGTGGTTTCTTTCAGATTCCGATTCACCCGGACGATCAAGAGAAGACCACATTTACGTGCCCATGGGGTACGTTTGCTTATAGGAGGATGCCATTTGGACTTTACAATGCTCCATCCACCTTTCAAAGGTGAATGATGGCCATCTTCTCGGAGTATATTGAGGAAATCATGGAGGTTTTTATGGATGACTTTTCAGTTTATGGTTCCTCATTTGACAATTGTCTTGCTAACCTTTCTCTTGTGTTGCAAAGGTGTGAAGACACTAACCTAGTTCTTAATTGGGAGAAGTGTCAATTCATGGTTAAGGAAGGCATTGTGCTAGGACACTTGATCTCTAATAGAGGGATCGAAGTTGATAAGGCTAAGATAGATACTATAGAGAAACTTCCTCCTCCATCTTCGGTGAAGGGGATAAGAAGTTTCCTAGGACATGCTGAATTTTATAGGAGATTCATCAATGACTTTTCGAAAATTTTGAAACCGCTAACTAATCTATTGATTACGGATGCAATTTTTAACTTTTCGTAGTAATGTTTAGATGCCTTCTATAAGATTAGAGAAGGTCTAATCTCAGCCCCGATAATCCAACCTCCGGATTGGAATCTTCCTTTCGAGGTTATGTGTGATGCAAGTGACGTAGCTGTTGGAGCGGTGCTTGGACAAAAGAAGGAAGGCCGCACTCATGCCATCTATTATGCTAGCAAAACGCTAGATGAAGCGCAGCTCAACTACGCCACAACTGAAAAAGAATTATTAGCCGTTGTATATGCTTTTGAAAAGTTTCGTTCTTATCTTGTAGGAGCGAAGGTGATTGTATACACGGACCACTCAACAATACGGTATTTGCTCGCCAAGAAGGATGTAAAACCAAGGCTGATTAGATGGATTCTTCTTCTTCAAGAATTCGATCTAGAGATTCGGGACATGAAAGGTTCCGAAAATTCTGTTGCTGATCATCTAAGTCGTCTACCACACACCGACGGCGACTGTTACGCTAATAACGTGACACGCAAAAGTCTTAAATTTATAACTCGATATATTTTTCCTAACTCCTAGCGAACCCATTGTGTATGGGTCGTTTTGTAGTAAGGATAGTATTCCGAGGTCGAACACAAAGACTAAGGTGAAATCGAATCAATTAGTGACTAAGGATAGTGTTGATCTAGGCTAAAAAAGAGAAAGGAATAAAGAAATGAATATCTCAATGTTTTTGGATTGGTTTTATGGTGATCAATCAAGGATCACAAATTATGCAAGAATTAACAAACTACTAAGCTACCAACACACACAAGCAAACACAAACACGAGATAGGTAATCAAAGAGAGAAAAGTGGATTCTAGGGGTTAGGAGTTCCGGTTATGGCATTGGACTCAAACTTCTAATCATTCCTTGGATCAACTATAGTATGTTGGGAAAGGGTGTTTCTCAAATGGAACCAATCACCGGGTAGGTCTCATGATCCACTAATCCCGCAACTAAGGTCCTATTACCGGGTAAGTCTCTAGGAGCCTAGGGTTGGGAAATCTACACGAACCAACATGCAGATTTATCAATTAAAGATCAACAGAAGCAAATCACGGTCAGTTACTAAGAACCACGGCCGTGGTCTGGCTAGAACAAACCGTAATTTCTAACAACACTCAAGTTCGAGCAAGTAAATCATCCAAAGATTCATTTAAGTCTATTCTATCATAGTCCAAGCCATAACCATCATTCCCTTACCCTAGAATCACATCTATTTAGCCAACAACATGCATCATAACAATCAAACTCAACAAGCATACATTCATGGCTTCCATTAGCAAGAGTATGAAATGAAAGAGAAACGAAACAAGTAGGATAAGAAAATCAAGCTGAATCAAAGTCAAGAAGGACTTACAACCCTTCAAGGGAAGGTTCGAATCGTTTCTTACAACCCTAGGAAATGTCTTCAACAAAACTCTCTCAAAACCACTAAAAAACTATGAAACTAGTGTGCTTCTTCTTCTTCTTCTTCTTCTTCTTCTTCTCCAAATGAGAGTGTTCCTTCTCCTCCAAGAGTAGCTCCAATCCAATGGTGAGAGTGTGGAAGAGAATGGAATGATGGGGTCTGCCCTCAACAGCCTGCAGGACCACTTCTTATACACCATCAAGGGCAAGGGTCGGTTATGGAGATCGTGGGACAATTGTCACAACTGTGCAGGGAGAACCACGGCCTATTTCCACACCCGTGGAAGTCCCAGTGGCCGTGGTTTTGGTGATTCAGACTTCTATGAATCATCAATCCACGAGTTGGTGCAAGGTATGCACCAACAAGGTCCCATGTGTTCTCCCTTGCTCCTAACTTGCTTCCCAATGGGTCCGGAAGTGTGTCATCACGAGGAACGATCCTCGAATGTATCGATTAAGCTCCTAAAGATCCCAAAATACCTACAAAACATGCAAAAGTCCGTGTAGACGTCTATCTCGACAACATACATGAATTAAGTGCAAATCGTCACGAACTAGTGCAAACCATGCATGAATGAGCGGAAAAACTATCTAAATGAGTGCCTAAACTAACGTCATAAATCGTGTTATCAGCGACGACCTACCCATAGATGACTCCTTCCCGGATGAGCACTTACACATCATGGAAGAGTGCATCGACAAGATTTCTAGAGGTAACGAACCTTGATTTGCTGATTTTGTAAATTATTTGGTTTGTCAGGAAATACCTCCCGGACTATCCTATGCACAAAGAAAGAAGTTCTTTATGGATGTCCGCCAATACCATTAAAATGAACCTATACTCTTCAAGAGAGCTTCCGACGGCATCATTAGGAGATGTGTGCCGGAATACGAAATGCAAAGTGTCATTCGTCATTGTCATTCACTTCCTTGTGGAGGACACGCTAGTTCCAATAAAACTAGCGCTAAGGTATTGCAATCCGGATTCTTTTGGCCTACTTTATTTAAGGATGTGCAAACCTTTGTTTCTTGTTGCGATGCTTGTCAAAGAACAGGAAATATCTCTAGGAGAAACGATATGCCTCTCAACAATATTCAAGAGGTGGAAATCTTTGACGTTTGGGGAGTTGATTTCATGAGACCATTCCCATCATTTTGCGGAAACCAATACATACTTATAGTTGTAGATTATGTTTCGAGATGGGTTGAAGCTATTGCCTCTCCAACTAATGATGCCATGGTTGTTGTCAAGTTCTTTAATAGAACTATTTTCCCAAGGTTTGGGACACCACAAACCATCATTAGTGATCGCGGTTCACACTTCATAGCCCGACGATTCGAAACTCTACTAGCTAAGTATGGGGTGACTCACAAGATCGCCACTCCCTACCATCCACAAACAAGTGGACAAGTGGAGATTTCGAATAGATAGATCAAGGGCATCGTTGAGAAGACGGTGTCAAAGACAAGGAAGGATTGATCTTTGAAACTAGATGACGCATTATGGGCGTATAAGACAACTTATAAGACTCCGATAGGTACAACACCATACAACCTTGTGTATGGAAAGTCTTGTCATCTCCCAGTAGAGCTAGAACACAAGGCATATTGGGCTGTAAAGTGGTTGAACTTCAGCATGAAGGAAGCGGGCGAGAAGCGCCTCCTAGACCTTAACGAGCTAGAAGGACTCCGTTTGAACGCCTATGAGAACGCCAAGATTTACAAGGAAAGGGCAAAGCGTTGGCATGATAAGCATATCATTCCAAAAGACCTTAAAGAAGGAGATCAAGTTCTCCTCTTCAATTCTCGACTTCGACTCTTTCCAGGTAAGCTTAAATCTCGTTGGACTGGACCTTATTTGATTAAACGTGTTTTTTCCATGGCGCAGTTGAAGTATGGGGTGAAAAGTGCGGAAGTTTCAAGGTAAATGGCCAACGAATTAAGAAGTACTCACCGCAGCTCCAAGCTGAGGAAATTGCTCCGATTGTCCTCAATTGAACATAGGAACGGTCTAGCTACGGATCCAAAACAAATCGCTTCTTGGGAGGCAACCAAAGGTATTGCATTATCGTTTTTGTTTTCTTTTTTCCTTTCTTAGGTTAGTTTAGGTTAGATGTCGTTTTTGTTTGTTTTCCCCTCGATACCTTCCGGTATGTTGTGTTTTTGAATGTCAGGTGATAGCATGAATTATAGTCTATATTTTGGGGTTTGTTTAGACGTTTTATCTTCAATAATCTGCATGTTTGTATGTATAATATGTGATTATATTACCATTTCATCTATCTTTGCGGGAATCGAGGTCTACACCTAGTTTTGTTGTAATCGTAGGTAAAATGGCACGTTTTGCATCAAAAAGGAGCAAAAGGAGCTATGGAGTCATTGGAGCTACATTCAGGAACATAAGGAAACATCCAAGAAGCATAGCCATGGATTAAAGATTCACTTTGGACCAGATTTGAGAGATTTCACATTCAGTTGTGACTCACCTCGGTTGATTACAGAGTCACCTCGACCGAGGTGATCCAGAGAAGTCGACTCGACCGTGGCGAACACCTGGGACGCGGCGAGAATATTTTATTCTTGGCTGAGATCTTTTATCTTTGGAAAGAGATCTTATATATTTGGGCTTGGCTCCTGGAAGGAAGAAGATATGCTAGATCATATATTTTACCTATTTTTATGGGAAGAGATCTTTCTAAGATATCTTATCTTTGGAGAGTAATTTTCCTATAAAAAGGGTTAGATTTTCCACAAATCCACATCATGCTATACCACCGATCAGGGTTTATACACCGCTGCAGCCATACTCTAGTTGAGAGATTTGAAGAACCTTTTTGAAGGTTGAAGGAAGAAAGTCTATAGCTTTTATAGCTTTTGAAGGGTTTTTGTAAGATCATCTTAGATTCCCTTCTTGTTTGTTGCCTTGTTGGATTTCTATCCAAGGAACACTTGTGTTTGATAATTGATTCAGTTATTAAAGCCTTTCTCTTAAGGTTTTCTTGTTCAATTATTCTCTTTCTTCCCATATATTTGATTATTACTTTCATGATGATGAGTGGCTAATCTCTTTGTGTGATTCTAGGGTGATTGGCTGAAGGTTGTGGGAAAACAATGATAGAATGATCTTAATCACAGTAGGACCCTGAAAGTTCGAGTCTTTACCTTAACCCTAAAACATCTCGCTCAGTCGATGAACATCTCGGCCGGGGTGGAATTCGTCTGACCGAGGTGACTTATCTGATCCGAAACTGAGAGTTAAGTGTTAGAGTTTGCCAAATCCTATTCTTATTACACCTTTCTTGGTAGGCTTGAGACTTACCCGGTAATTTCTTTGTTTGTTTACCTAAGATCATAAGTGTAGGTAATAAAGGTTTATCCTTTATTGGGGTTTGAGTGTGCTTTCATTCCATCTTTGTGAGTTAGCCTGAGACTTACCCGGTAAAGGTTGATTCTATTCCCTTAGATGGTGTGTTAGTTTGAGGTTATAGTTCTTTATCTTAATTCCTTGAGACTTACCCGGTAATAGGAGTTACGGTTTTGGATTAGTGAGTAGTGAGACTTACCCGGTGATCTATTCCACTTTAGTAACACCTTCCCCATGCAAAAACCTCAGCTTTGTCCGCTTCTCTTTAGATCTTGAGTTGGAACCACAACTAGATGCTTTAATCCCTAGAATTGCATATTTCCTTTATTGACTTTTATCATCTTTGATTGTTTTAATTGCTTGTGGTTAGTAATTGCTAAAGCTTACCGTAATTGGACTTTGTTTCACTAAGTCCCTGTGATCGACCCCTGGAATTTCTTGCTTTTTACTACGATTGACCCGTACACTGCGGGTTCGCATCCTTGTTTTAAGCTTACATCTAGGGTTATAAATTTAAAGCTTGCACACACCGTTTGGAGCGAACAAGTTTTTGGCGCCGTTTCCGGGGACTTGGTCTAGACCGAGCCAGTTGCGGTTTGCTTTCGGGGCACTTGCCCCTGTTGCTACTAACTACTCTTTCTATGAGTTTTGTAGTTTTCAGGATTTCCGATGACTACATTTGGTCCAGCCTGGATAGCAAGACAAAGTGCTAGGGCGGACCATTATGAATACTTGGAGGAGAAGTACTCCTTCTATTGGTTCAACAATGAATGGGAAAGAGAAGAGGCCATTAAGCATGAACTTGCAATGTGGGATGAACTGAATGTCCCTAAATAGATTTGTGAGCAACCCCTTGAAGATTCTCTTGAATCAAGATGAGAGAGGTTGATGAAGAAGTTGGAGGAGCTCAAGGAAAGCACCCAATCCTATGCTAAGCCGGAAGAGGAGCATAAGGAAGTGCTGCAAGTTCCAAGCACCCCTCCAATTAAACCAGAAGTTTCTCCTGAAGCTTTTGAGGGAGAAGAAGATTTGGAAGATTTCGATCTAACTGTTGAGACCTCGGCCGAGGTGAAAGAGAGATCGGCCGATGTGGAGGAAAAATCTGTAGAACTGCAAGATACGGAGAACCTTGGCCAAATTACTGAGACTGTGGTCAAAGTGGAAGAAAGATCAGCTGAGTTGGGAGGGATTTCGTGTATGGATTATCAACCCAGCATGAAACTTGTCTCAAGCTTTGGAGAACTTTACGAGGTACATTCTCCTACTTCATTTGAAATCCCTATTAAAATTTCTGAATTTTTCAGGAATGCACTGGAGAGTTGGAGGTCTCTTCCGAAAGAACGTCCTAAGATCAAGATGAAACTTCCCTTGAAACTGTTGGAAGAAGATACTCCTTGGATTATAAGGAGTGGAGTTTGCAAGCACTACACCGTTAAGGCGATGAAGTGTCTCTTGTTCAAGTATGGGGTCCCTCGCATGCTAAGGACCTTGTACCATCCCCAAGCTAAAGATAGGGAAGCTGTTAGGATTCTCGAGAAGTTGTTTTCTCGATCAAGGAAAGGATGGGACGACAGACTAAGTTATGTCCCACGGGAAAAGAGGAAGACCGGTAGGATCCCGGTGAGGACCAAACCGTACAAGCTTGTAGGTAGGAGATCCTACCATTTGCCGGTGAAGTTAGGAACCGGGACCTTTTTGGGAGAGTTTCATTATGGATCCAATGAGCACTTGCACTTATTGGAGCGTTTGATAGACTTACTTACTTCAACCCACGATGGAGGTGAAGTATGGGGTGAGGGCACCTCCCATCACGTTTGAGAGACGCACCATGGTCCAGCTAGCGACCTTAAACCAAGCGCTTCTTGGGAGGCAACCCAAGGTATTGCTTTCTTTTCCCTTTTTCTAGTCTAGCTTAGTTAGTTTTGCTTTTGCTTTGCTTTGTTTTGTTTTTGGCATCCTAGACAGACAACAGGTGACATATAAGGAAGGAGTACAAACCAGGAGCATAACTGGAAGAACAGAAGTTCGAGAATTTGAGAAGACGAAGTTTGACTGAGACACATCTCGGTTGCTGTCAGAGCACCTCGACCGAGATGATTCTTGAGCAACCGAGGCGACTAGGGTTTTTGAAGAACCACCTCGGTCCGTACCACCTCGGTCCAGTCGAGACCACCTCGACCGAGGTGACAGCAGTTCCAGAAAGGGTATAAAAGGGGGGGTTTAATTTCTCTCTCTATTTTTTACCCCTCCTCGACCGCGGAAGCCCCTTCACCTCGCCTCTTCGATTCTTGCTCGTTTTCGAAGATTTTCGCTTCCAAATTGCGATTAAAGCGTAGAGGATCGTGTTGCAAGTACGAATCTGCAAGAGAATCGAACCGAAACGGCCGAACGAGGTAAAAGTAGAAAAAACCCTAACCTCACTGTTTTTTCTTCGATTTGGGCTTTGGTTGCCCTTGCATTTGCTGAGAAACAGATTAAGTACCCCATAGGAACCAGTTGTAGTGATTTTGGGGGAAAAGAACTGGATTTTTGAGAGATTCGATCGCACAGTTTTTCGCCTCGGTCCAGTCGTGCTGTGCCTCGGCCGAGGTGTTCTTGAGTTGTGTCAGACCGACCGAGGTGATCTGACAGAGTTTGCTGAGAATGAGTACAGATAGACAACTTGTCCTTAGGGATATATCCTCCCCTTCTCCTTCTTCTTCTTCTTCTTCTTCTTCCAGACCTTATTGACCGGTGATCCACGAGCGACACCAGGTCGATTATGACCGTATAGCAGCCCGTCCAGTGATTGCACCACGGTTCCTGGACGTTTCGGCTTTTGATTGTCTCCATGTGGATAAAGACCTTAGACGGATGATCTCGATGGTAGGGCTAGATCAGTTTACTGAGATCCGTGCACCTGCCTATCTAGAGCCCACCCTAGAGTTTGTTAGCTCTTTCACCTACCTTCCCACAGAGCGAGCTGTGAAGTACCGGTTGATGAACCGGAACTTCATAGTTCCCTTAGAGTACTGGAGAGACATTTTTGGTTTCCCGGCCCAAACTGCTGTTGATTTTCCTTCCCGGACTGTAGCTAGGGAGTTTTGGGGTCAGATTGCTCATGTTGTTGAGCACGCAGATATATGGCGCCCTGGAGACTCCAGGGAGCGCATCATATTTCACCTAGCATTTAGGTTAGCTCACCGCATTTTCAGCGAGACGCTTCTGGCGCGTACTGAGACGCCCTAGAAGGTCCGACAGGGGGGGCTTTTCAGCCTTTACTGCATGGTGACTGGAGGGATCCCCGACTTTGGCTTGATGCTGGCAGAGGATCTGCACAGGATCAAGGCCAAGGCGAAGGGGGACATTTGCTGCGGAGGGATTGTGACCCACATTGCCAGCTATCAGGACATGGACCTCAGCGCTTGTACTATGGTGGCGGCTGCCAAGCCGCTAGGGTTACATGAGATGATCACTCGGAGGATACTGGTTCCCCGAGGACTGACTACGCCATATGTGGCGATGCCATGGGAACCGACTACACCACATGGGATCAGATGGTCGCCCTAGTTCTCTGTATATGACCCTCATTATTGGCAGACTGCTTGGATTCAATTGATGGAGGACGCTAGAGAGGCAGCAACTGCACCAGCTGAGGAGGAGGAGGTAGAGGAGGAGACAACTGATGATGATGACAGGGATGGCGGAGTTCCTATGGATACAGGTATGGATACTGCTGGGACGAGTGCGCCGGTTATTGATATTGATGATGATGATACTGAGCCTGCACCAGCCACATCACCAGTGAGACCTGCTAGGCGTAGGGTACGCCGACATAGAGATCTAGAGGCTCACCGTCGGATCGATGATTTGACGGATCAAATGATCGATTCTTATGCTGTCCTATCACTGGATATCCGCGAGATGCAGGAGAGACAGCATTACCAGCACATGATGGCCCAGATTCAGTTTCAGCACATCATGGGCTACCCGTTCGACCCCTCTCAGTATCCATATGTGCCACCACCACCTCCACCGGATCGTGACTATTAAGAGCTGCAGGATTTTCTTTCTTATTTATTATGTAGCTCAGCTTTATGTCCGGTGAGTATTTTATTTTCTTAGACTTATTTTGACCCACTGGGACAGTGTGTCCCAAGTATGGGGCATTTGTTTATGTAGTATTTTGACTTATGTGATGTATGACTTGACTTTATATGATATTTATGCTTCATTTTGCTTCTATGATTTTATCTGAGATTGCATGCATACACACAGGTTATTTGATTGAGAAAAACGTCAAAACTGAAAAAAAAATTTTTTTGACCTCGACCGGGGCAGTTCTGGCCGAACGAGGTACTTCACCTCGGTTGACCTAAGAACACCTCGACCGAGGTGGGTTAACTGAGAGTTTTCGAAAAAAAGTTTTGTGCTTCTTATCTGGATATGATCTCAGTGAAGATTTTGTTGCTGACTGGTTTTGAAATCTTTATGTGTTTGAAAGGTTTTATAATATGTTTAAGTTGCTAAATGCTTTGTTTGAAATTTTTGGCATGTTTAATACTTTGTTTTTATCCAAATTATGTTGAATTTGAAGGTTGACACCACAAGATAAGTTCTCTCACTTTCTTCCTGGAAAGACCAAGGCAATTCATTCTTCTCTCTTCTTCTTCTTCTTGATCATGCTTAGCCCCTCATATACATTTTTGCCTCCCTTTACCTATCCGGGAATTTGGAAGCAAGCGAAGTGGTGAAAGCAAGTGAAGTTAAAGTTGAGAAGTTGGCTGGAAGTGAAAGTGCTAGAAAGAAATAAATAGGTTTGGGGAAGTCAATCATGATGATGAGTAACTCGGCACCATTCACATAGCCGGGTGTTTGTGTCTTGCCAAAGTCGGATTGAGCGATATTCCTAACGGGTCATGGTATGTGCATCAAGGGTTTGATGCATCTCAAGAAATTGATGATTGCTGATTTCCTAGGCTTCGGTTATTGTGCACCTCTGTCCATGCATCCCAAAAAGTAAAGTAAAAAAGAAAACGTGTGAAATAAGCAAAGCTTATTGGTGGAAGATGTTGAAAGTCAAAGTGAAAGTGAAGTATATCCTTTTCCCGGATTCTAGCACCACATTACCTTACATACATCCCTACCCCACACGTTTCTTGACCTTTCTTTTGGGAAGCCCTTGAGACCTCGAGCTTGTTGATTGACTTAGTGGTTTAAACTGGATTATGCATGATTAATTTCGATAATTATGACTTATTATGCATTCTATGATTTTATGCAAAGATGAACAACTTTCTTATATTTATAAAATGTTTCGATCATACATTAATTTTAAATTCCATGAAGTATTCTCTTAGAGTGATCTATGATTGTAGCACACCATAAAATGTTTTTGAAAGACTTTTTCGATGATTTTCTTGACTTATAATCCATTCTATCTTGCCTTTTATATGCGGAACTTGCTTGGGGACAAGCAAGGGCTAAGTATGGGGTATTTTGATAGCATGAATTATAGTCTATATTTTGGGATTTATTTAGACGTTTTATCTTCAATAATCTGCATGTTTGTATGTATAATATGTGATTATATTACCATTTCATCTACCTTTGCGGGAATCGAGGTCTACACCTAGTTTTGTTGTAATCGTAGGTAAAATGGCACGTTTTGCATCAAAAAGGAGCAAAAGGAGCTATGGAGTCATTGGAGCTACATTCAGGAACATAAGGAAACATCCAGGAAGCATAGCCATGGATTAAAGATTCACTTTGGACCAGATTTGAGAGATTTCACATTCAGTTGTGACTCACCTCGGTTGACTACAGAGTCACCTCGACCGAGGTGATCCAAAGAAGTCGACTCGACCGAGGCGAACACCTGGGACGCGGCGAGAATATTTTATTCTTGGCTGAGATCTTTTATCTTTGGAAAGAGATCTTATATATTTGGGCTTGACTCCTGGAAGGAAGAAGATATGCTAGATCATATATTTTACCTATTTTTATGGGAAGAGATCTTTCTAAGATATCTTATCTTTGGAGAGTAATTTTCCTATAAAAAGGGTTGGATTTTCCACAAATCCACATCATGCTATACCACCGATCAGGGTTTATACACCGCTGCAGCCATACTCCAGTTGAGAGATTTGAAGAACCTTTTTGAAGGTTGAAGGAAGAAAGTCTATAGCTTTTATAGCTTTTGAAGGGTTTTTGTAAGATCATCTTAGATTCCCTTCTTGTTTGTTGCCTTGTTGGATTTCTATCCAAGGAACACTTGTGTTTGATAATTGATTCAGTTATTAAAGCCTTTCTCTTAAGGTTTTCTTGTTCAATTATTCTCTTTCTTCCCATATATTTGATTATTACTTTCATGATGATGAGTGGCTAATCTCTTTGTGTGATTCTAGGGTGATTGGCTGAAGGTTGTGGGAAAACAATGATAGAATGATCTTAATCACAGTAGGACCCTGAAAGTTCGAGTCTTTACCTTAACCCTAAAGCATCTCGCTCAGTCGATGAACATCTCGGCCGGGGTGGAATTCGTCTGACCGAGGTGACTTATCTGATCCGAAACTGAGAGTTAAGTGTTAGAGTTTGCCAAATCCTATTCTTATTACACCTTTCTTGGTAGGCTTGAGACTTGCCCGGTAATTTCTTTGTTTGTTTACCTAAGATCATAAGTGTAGGTAATAAAGGTTTATCCTTTATTGGGGTTTGAGTGTGCTTTCATTCCATCTTTGTGAGTTAGCCTGAGACTTACCCGGTAAAGGTTGATTCTATTCCCTTAGATGGTGTGTTAGTTTGAGGTTATAGTTCTTTATCTTAATTCCTTGAGACTTACCCGGTAATAGGAGTTACGGTTTTGGATTAGTGAGTAGTGAGACTTACCCGGTGATCTATTCCACTTTAGTAACACCTTCCCCATGCAAAAACCTCAGCTTTGTCCGCTTCTCTTTAGATCTTGAGTTGGAACCACAACTAGATGCTTTAATCCCTAGAATTGCATATTTCCTTTATTGACTTTTATCATCTTTGATTGTTTTAATTGCTTGTGGTTAGTAATTGCTAAAGCTTACCGTAATTGGACTTTGTTTCACTAAGTCCCTGTGATCGACCCCTGGAATTTCTTGCTTTTTACTACGATTGACCCGTACACTGCGGGTTCGCATCCTTGTTTTAAGCTTACATCTAGGGTTATAAATTTAAAGCTTGCACACACCGTTTGGAGCGAACATCAGGAATAAGGAATGAGCAAAAAAAGGAAGGGAAAGTCGGAAAGAATGACGAAACTAGAATTTTTAGCACAGATTAGAGAGTTCCATGGTTGTCCGTACAAAACCACGGCCGTGGAACACCCTGACTGGCCGTAATTTTACAAGTTTTGACACAAATAAGAGAATTCTACGGCCAAAACCACGGCCGTGGAACACCTCGAGTGACCGTAATTTTCTAAAAATTTACGGCCACTATATAACTCCCTTTCCATCCCAAAAACACATCCACCCTCATAACCACGTCCAAAACCACGCCCAAAATTGCCGGCCTTCTCCCCTCCCCCGTAATCCTTCATCCAGAGTCCAATTCGAGCGATTCTTCAACCAAAACTGGAGCAATTTCAATCCTCTACAAGATCCAAACAACAAACTGAGCAAACAATCCACATTGGTGAAGGAATTTGGATTTTTCAAATCCAAACCTCGGTTTTATTCTCTACTCTCTCCTTGGTTGATTTGGTTCGTTTTTCTTACAAGATTATAGGAGAACTGGACGAAATTGGAATTAGAAGTAGTTTAGGACTGTGATTGTTGAGTTTGTTGTGCATTTGCTGAATTTTTAGAGAAACAGATCAATTGCACGGGTTCCGTACAGCTCCACAGCCGTGGAAATTGAAGAACAGACCGTGGTTTTTTCTGTTTTGAGTAAAATTGTTTAGAAGGAAGTCAAGCAGAAATATGAAGCAGAAAGGTGATACTTCCTCTTCTTCCCAACCCCCTCCTAGTGAACCACCATCACCCCCTAGATTCCCTAATATCCATGAGGATTATGAAAGAGCCATGGATAGGATTTCCGAGAGACCGATAATAGAACCTAGGTACCTTGTATTAGAGGAACTTGAAGAGATGAATGTAGTGAATGACTTGACTTGGCTTTTGGATAGAGCCGGACTGATCATCTTCTCTGCCATTAGGGAAGATGCTTATGAGGAGATAACAAGGGAGTTTATAATTTCCTTTGAGCATAGCGCCGTTAGCCGAACGGTGTCTTTTAGTTTGATGGAGCAAAACTACGAGTTCTCCATAGTTCAGTTTGGAACCTTCTTTGGGTTTCAAGAGAGTTTCAATGGAAGGTTTCCCGGGGGAGTGTATGCTCAAGACTTTTGGAGAGATATTGCTATGATCCATGCTTGCGAGGATCGTTGGCAACTGACCGACACTAAGGCTAAACTCATATACCACTTAGCGTTAAAGATAGCCCATAGAGTCCTATCGGAATGTCTTTTCCCTAGGACCGAAACACCACAAAAGATTAAGGCCTATGAACTTTTCCTCCTCTATTGCATGCTTACCGGTACCTCCGCAGATTGTGCCACCTTACTTGCCTCTACCCTTAGTAAGGTGAAGAACAAAAGGGCCGGGAATATAGGTTATGGAGGTATGGTGACTCACATCGCCAACCAGCTAGGCATTGACTACTCCGCTTGCACTAGGGTAGCTGCGAGACCTTTGGGTCTCAATGGACTTATGACTTGAGGCATCATCTTTCCCCGCCACCGAGCTTCACCTAACGCCGCCATACCATGGGAGGAGAGAGGTGGTAGGGGCATCCCATGGCTTCCGGAGTACTCTATCATGTTGGGCCGTGACAATTGGAAGGAGGCTTTCGTACCGATGCATGCCAATAGACTAGTAGCTCCTCCATATGTGCCTGATGAGGTTCCAGCTGAGGATGATGAGGAGATGGGAGGAGGAGATGATCAGGATGCAGGAGGGGCTGAGCATGACTTTGGCTCATTCCCGGACCAACCAACCGACTTCCAGAGCCGCCTAGGAGATCTCCCCATCAGTCTAGACCTTCCTGGTTCTTCTTCCTCACGCCGGGCTAGTGTGAGTGAGCGGCCGACATGGATGGAGACTCCACCTGCTTGGTATGGACAACAACCATCTAGGATGGGAGCTCCACCTCCTTGGTATGATCAGCTACCAGTTGCACCCACACCTATCCAGCAGCAGTAGCCGGAGTGGTTGCAACAACTTCCAGCTTGGTACGGATGGCAGCCAGCATGGCGAGCGATCTTTCTAGGAGAGTGGGAGACCTGGAGATACACCAGCAGGCTCATGATGTGGAGCGGCAGGAGAACGTCAGGATATTACGAGATGTGTACCGACAGCAGTTTGGGCGTCCCTTCAGCTCCGACTTCTTTCCATACCCACCACCTCCTTCACAATTATCTTGTTGGATGCTTTGAGCCACTCTACCAACATTAGTGAGTTTTCTTTGTTTCTTTTCTTTTCTTTATTTTTTTTGAACATGGAGGACAATGTGTATGTCAAGTATGGGATGGGGTGTGACTCTCGTTTGTAATAACTCGATACACTTGCTCGGTTTCAATTCCATGAGCATTTGCATCTTTCAATCATTTGTCACACGTTTCATTATTGCATTGCATTGAAAAGCTTTGAAAAATCCATAAAAATTTTGAAAAGTTATTGTGCTTCTAAGATTAGAGATGATTTCTATGATGAATCTACTTGTGGAATGAGTTTTTGATGACATTTGTATGCTTGAATTGAATTATGAATTGAGAAGAGATTGAGTATTTTGTTTATCCTTTCTTACAAGTTTCATAATGTGAAAGTCTTATCTAAATCATATTGAGAAATGAAGGTTGAAATCACAATATAAGTTCTTATACTTCTTTATGAGATGATTGAGGCACCTCGATTTTCTTACTTCTTTCTTTGATCATTTAGCCCCTCAATGAAAATATTTGCCTCCTTTACCTATCCGGGATTTAGGAAGAGTTGATTTTGGCATTTTTGATGTGGGAGGGCCATGGAAGCAATTGTTTAAATTCAAAGTGTAGGAAAATAGGTTTGGGGAAGTCAATCATGATGATGAGTAACTCGGCAACATTCACATAGCCGGGTGTTTGTGTCTTGCCAAAGTCGGATTGAGCGATATTCCTAACGGATTATGGGATGTGCATCAAGGGTTTGAGGCATCTCAAAATTGAGAAACGCCAATCTCCTAGGCTTTGGTTTTTGTGCACCGCTGTCCATATTTCCAAAAGTAAAGTCGAAAAATTATGTGCAAAAAGTATAGAGAAAAGCTCTAAGTTGGTGGTTAGTTCAAATGGTGAAAAGAAAAGAGTTTGTGTTGTTCCTTCTTCCCGGATTCATACACCACATTCCTTTACAAGTTTCCCACCCTTTTCCGTATTCTTGACCTTACTTGAAAGTCCTTGAGATCATAAGAATGTTATTTGACTTGGTGATCTGAATTGAAGTTTCACATGTTTGATTTTGACAATGCTTGAAGGTTATGATGTTTGTACTGAAGTTTATGCAATTTATGATGTTCCTTTTCTTTGCATATTTTGGTTTATGTGTATGAACGTTTTCAAGGATGAATGAAGTAACATTTGAGGATGATCTTTTGATTAGAAGCACATTACTAAAAAGATTATTTTGTTTTGTTTTGCATTCATATTTCATTCTACCTTATGTTCTAAGCTTTTGAAAACCTTGCTTGGGGACAAGCAAGAGACAAGTATGGGGTATTTTGATAACATGAAATATGGCTATATTTTAGGCACTTGTTTTGATTGTTTTTTTCCCTCTTTAATGTGTACATGGATATGGGTTTGAAGCATTTATGAGCACATTCACCTATTTTATCGATATAGAGATCTACACAAGCTTTGTTATATTTATAGGTGAATAAAGGCTTGAATGGAGCTTAATGCGGAAGGATAAGAGTATTTGATCATACTATATGTCAAGGAGATGCTTTGGAGAAGCTAAGGAAGGAACATGAGTGAAGAACATTGTTACGCTAGGAAATAGCACAAAAAGCTTTACATTTATAAACTCGAACTAAATCCTAAACTACCTAGCGAAACCCGCAGTGTACGGGACGTTTGTAGTATGGATAGTATTCCGAGGTCGAACACAAAGACTAAGGTGAAATTGATTCGGTTTTGTGATTAAGTTTAGTGAAGGTCTAAGGTTAGAAGAAGGGGGAAACGAGAAATGAAAATCACAATTTGTTTTTGGTCGTTTTTTGGTGATCAATCAAAGATCACAATTCATGCAAAGTAACTAATCAAACTAAACTAAAAATCAGCACAAATGAGCAAATGAGACAAGGTAATGATCAAGGGAATAAAAGACGGATTCTAGAGGTCGGAAATTCCGGTTATGGCATAAAACTCAAGTTATCTAATCATTCTTTGGATTAACTATGATATGTTGGGATTAAGTGTATCTAAATTGAGGACCAATTACCGGGTAGGTCTCATGGTTCAACTAGTCCACACCTAAGGTCTCATTACCGGGTAAGTCTCTAAGAACCTAAGGATAGGAATTCTACACAAACCGGATTGTTGATTAAGGATCTAACCTATCCTTACCGGGTAAGTCTTGGAAGGGGAAGTCCTAAACAACTATCCTAGCACATCTAATCCAACGGCGGCTTTTTAGGCTCACCACTACCTAAGGATTGCTATTTTAGATTCTAAGGGCAAGGATTACCGGGTAAGTCTCTCCTAACACTTAGTCACTACACTAGGTCACCCTAGGATAGGTTAAACTCAGCAAACACTTAGGGTTTCAACAATCCATAAGTCTAAGGCAAGGTCCTTCGAACCAGGGAAAATCACGGTTTGTTCTACCGAAACCACGGCCGTGGTTCTTCAAGAACTACCCGTGATTTCTAACAGAAACTACATTCATAAGAAAAAGTCATCCAAAGGTAAATCTAAGTTCATCCTATCATAGTTCTAGCCATAACCATCCCTTCCTTACCCTAGAACCACATCAATTCAGCCTACAACATTCATGACAAAAATCGAGACAAACAAACATAGAATCAAATCATCCATTGCAAGATAATGAAGGAAAAGAGATGAACAAGTGAATTTAATTCAAAACCAAGCTGAAGATTAGAATTAGAACCACTTACAACCCTTCCAAAAGAAGGTTCAAAGACTCATACAATCTCTAGAAAACGAAATCCGAAATACAAGAAAGCTATGGTGTGTTCTTCTCCTCCTCTTCAATGGAGTTCTTCTCCTTCTCTTTGGCACTTTCCTCCCTAGAAAAACCTCTTGATTTTTGAGAATATATTTGTTAGAAAATGGATAATGAATGAGCTGCTCCCAAACTACCCCAGCTGCCTCAAACAACCCATGCAGGACCACATTTATAACAAATCCTTCATGAGCTGGCCATGAGAGTCGTGGCACAACTGTCACGAGAATCTGGCAAAATCCACGGTCATTTCCACGGCCGTGGTTCGTCAGGGAACCGTGATTCTATGCAGAAACTCCGCTTTGAATCATCAAGCTGTGATTTGTTGCATGGCTTGTGTTGGCAAGGCTCCATGAGTTCTCCTTAGCCCTTGGCTTGTATCCTAGTGTGTCCGAGGGTGTTCCATCTAAATGAACGATCCTCAAACGCATCGTTTAAGCTCCTAAACTTCCCGAAATACCTACAAAACGCGCACAAGTCCGTGTAGACGTCTATCTCGACAAAATATGTGAATTGGGTGCGAAACGTCTTGAACTAATGCTAGATCATGCATGAATGAGCGAGAATTCTATCTAAATGTACACCTAAAACTATGTTATAAATCGTGTTATCAAAATACCCCATACTTAAGGTTTGCTCGTCCCCGAGCAAATTCTCACATATAGACTAGAAGATGACATGATTTATGTATGCAGAAAAATGGTAAAATCTTTTTGGGTTTGTGCTTCTACTATTGGATCACCTTCATAGTCATGATCAATGGCAATTGGATAAGCAATTATGTATCAAACAATAAGGGCATGGAAAGACAATTGTACTTAACTCAAAAGCATGCATGAAATGTGAAGATGAAGAGGTCAAGAAGATCAAGAGTCTATCCAATCTAGATTGCTAAGTCTTACAAACATGCAAGTAGGTCATAAGGGCTTGTGACATAAAAGGCCAAGAAACGTTGCAATTGGGCGGGGGATTCTCTAGGTTATGTGATGCTAATCCGGGAATGGAACTAACTCCGCATCCTTGTCCTCGATCAACTTCCCCCAAGTGTATATTTTTCCCTATCTTGCTTTCTTTTCTTTTTCTTTAACTTATTTTTGAGACAATGGCATTGGTGTACAATAGCCGAAACCTCGGTGATTAGCCATCCTCGGGCTTTTTCTCTTTTTCGAGGTGCATCCACACCGGGCACACATACCAAAGCTCGTTAGGGCTATTGGTTCATTTGACTTTGGCAAGGCACCAACACCCGATTATGTGAAGTGTACCGAGTTACTTGTCATTTAAACCAACGCCCCCAAACCTATATTTTGGCTACACTTCCACAATAATTTCAGCATTTCATTCACGACATTCTTTTCATTACATCTTCACCCCGCACTTGCTTTTCGCACATTTCAACACACTAGCATGTTCCTATTCCCGGATGGGTTTAAAGGAGGTCGATTTTATATCAATTGAGGTGCTCAAGCAATCATGATCAAGATGAGAGGTAGAGAAAGATGAAATGCCTCATTCATTCCTAAATGGTATGCAAGAACTATCATGTAATTTCGACTTTCAATACTCAATCCATTCTAGGCAATCATCATGATCACAAGTCATTCATATAATTTAAGAGAAGTAGTTCAAGTCTACATATGCATTTATCAATTTAACACATAAGGCCATTCATAGCCAATCACAAGACAAGTTTCATCATTAGGATCATATCCAAGCCTAGAAAGCACAAAATTTTTTAAATTTTCTGATTTTTTGGAATGTGTATGTACAATGCAAGACATGTGCAGATATTAACCTATCCTAGATGCTCATCATGCAAAGGATCATACAAACCCCACCCCATACTTAGAAACACATTGTCCCCAATGTGTAAATGAAGTAGAGAGAGTGAAAGAAGGTTCTCACAATGTAAAATTGTTTGCTATGGTATTTGGGAATTCTCAAGTGAATTGATGTTGGATGATCCTTTCAACCATGGTAGAGAGCTCTAAGCATCCTTCAAAGCTTCGGAACCCGCGCTAGGCACCGCTAGCCGTCCAAGTTCCGCGTCCGCTCCACCCATAATTGGTGAGGGTGTCATCATCATCATTTTCATTGCCAAGAGAGGCTTCCAATGCCACTAATGCTCTAGCACACACACGAAGGTAGACAAAACACACACAAAGCACACAAAAACAGAAAAATCTAAGCAAAAATGAAAAGGGAAAAATGTTACCAATGGGTTGCCTCCCACCAAGCGCTTCTTTAAGGTCATTAGCTTGACCAAACTCGGGAGCGTCTATTCGAGGTGAAGCGGGGCAATCATGTCTACCGGGGCTCCCGGGATATACTTCTTCAAGCGATGCCCATTCACCTTGAAATGTCCACAATGCTCCCCTCCTATTTCAATAGCTCCATGGGGAAAGATCTTCTTCACTATATATGGCCCGGTCCATCTTGATTTGAGCTTTCTGGGAAAGAGCCTTAGCCTCGAGTTGAAGAGAAGGACAAGATCTCCTTCACTCAACTCCTTTGGAATGATCCTCTTGTCATGCCACCTTTTGGTTCTCTCCTTGTAGATCCGGGCATTCTCATAAGCTTCCAATCGGAGCTCCTCAAGGGCATTGATATCAAGCAACCTCTTTTCTCCCGCTTCCTTGAGGTCAAAATTTAGCCACTTAATGGCCCAATAAGCTCTATGCTCCATTTCCACCGGAAGATGGCAAGACTTGCCATAGACCAACTTGTAGGGGGTGGTTCGAATTGGCGTCTTGAAGGCGGTTCTATACGCCCATAGTGCGTCATCGAGCTTCATAGCCCAATCCTTCCTTGTCCTAGACACCGTCTTCTCGAGGATGGCCTTGATCTCTCGGTTGGAGATCTCCACTTGACCACTAGTTTGGGGATGGTAGGGTGTTGCCACCTTATGAGTCACCCCATACTTGGCCAAAAGTGCTCCAAAGTTCCTATTTGTGAAGTGCTTCCTTCCATCACTAATGATTACCCTTGGTGTTCCAAACCTAGGGAAGATCACCCGGTTGAAGAATCGCACTACCACCTTGGCATCATTCGTAGAAGAGGCGATTGCCTCTACCCATCTTGACACATAGTCCACCGCCAATAGGATGTAGAGATTGCCACATGAAGAAGGGAATGGTCCCATGAAATCTACACCCCATACATCAAAAATCTCAACTTCTTGGATGTTGTTCAAGGGCATTTCATTCCTCCTTGAGATGTTGCCCGTCCTTTGGCAAGCATCACATGCCGCTACAAAACCTTGCACATCTCTAAACAAGTTAGGCCAATAAAAACCGGATTGCAATACCTTTGCACATGTTTTGTGTGAGCTAGCATGGCCTCCGCATGGTAAGGAGTGGCAATGCCGGATCACACTCTCCACTTCATCCTCCGGTATGCATCTTCTAAGCACCCCATCCGGGCCTCTCTTGAATAGAAGTGGCTCACTCCAATAGTAATGCCTTACATCGTTGAAGAACTTCTTCCTTTGTGCATATGTAAGTCCGGGAGGCACTTCCTCACACACCAAGTAGTTCACAATGTCGGCGTACCACGGCTCACTTCCTCTAGCCACTTGGAACAAACATTCCTCCATCATTTGCAATTGTTCATCCCGGAATGAATCATCTATCGGGATGTTGTCTTTCCCAAGCTCCAATGGTGGGAGTCTACTAAGGTGATCCGCCACGGAGTTCTCGGATCCCTTCTTATCTCGTATTTCCAAATCAAACTCTTGAAGAAGAAGGATCCACCAAATCAACCTTGGTTTGGCATCCTTCTTGGTAAGTAGATAACGGATCGCCGCATGATCCGTATAGACTATGACCTTCGCTCCAACAAGGTATGAGCAGAACTTCTCAAATGCATACACCACCGCCAATAGCTCCTTCTCGGTGGTAGCATAGTTGAGTTGGGCATCATCTAGCGTCTTGCTAGCATAGTAAATAGCATGAGTGCGCCCTTCTTTCCTTTGCCCTAAAACGGCCCCAACGGCCACATCACTTGCATCGCACATGATTTCAAATGGTAGACTCCAATCCGGAGGTTGCATGATTGGTGCGGAGATCAAGGCGTTCTTCAACCTACAAAAAGCTTCAAGACAATTCTTGGAAAAAACAAAATCAATATCTTTCATTAGCAGGTTAGTGAGAGGCTTAGAAATTTTAGAGAAGTCTTGAATAAACCTCCGGTAGAAACCGGCATGCCCTAAGAAACTCCTTACCCCCTTCACCGAGGTAGGTGGTGGCAATTTCTCTATAGTTTCAATCTTAGCCCTATCAACCTCAATGCCACGGTTAGACACCAAGTGTCCTAACACAATCCCTTCACTTACCATGAAGTGACATTTTTCCCAATTTAAGACAAGATTTGTCTCCTCACATCTTTGCAACACTAATGACAAGTTAGCCAATCAATCATCAAAAGAAGAACCATAAACAGAGAAATCATCCATGAACACTTCCATGATATTTTCTATATATTCCGAAAAGATAGCCATCATACACCTTTGAAAGGTGGCGGGTGCATTACACAACCCAAATGGCATTCTCCTATATGCAAAGGTACCCCATGGACATGTAAAAGTTGTTTTCTCTTGGTCATCGGGGTGGATAGGGATTTGGAAGAATCCACTATATCTATCTAAATAGCAAAAATGAGAGTGTTGAGCTAACCTTTCTAGCATTTGGTCAATGAAGGGGAGGGGGAAGTGATCTTTCCTAGAGGCCATGTTCAATTTCCTATAATCAATGCACATTCTCCACCCCGTAACCGTCCTAGTCGGAATTAGTTCATTGTTCTCATTAGTTACTACCGTCATTCCACCCTTCTTAGGCACTACATGAACGGGGCTAACCCACTTACTATCCGAGATAGGGTAGATAATTCCCGCATCTAACAACTTAATGATTTCTTTTTTGACCACCTCTTTCATTATAGGGTTCAATCTCCTTTGATGTTCAATAGAGGGTTTGTGGTTATCTTCCATCATTATCTTATGCGTGCACAAAGATGGCTTAATGCCAACCAAATCATCAATAGTATAACCAATGACCTTCCTATGCAATCTTAGTTCATGCAACAACTTAGCAAGTTCACCATCACTCAAGCATGCATTAACAATCACAGGATATGTAGAATTATCACCAAGAAATGCATACTTTAAATGAGAGGGAAGGGGTTTAAGTTCAAGTGAGGGAGGACCTTTATCGGTTGAAGACGATCCAAATAAGATTGGATGAGATGAATCCAAAGCAAAGGAAGACTCCCCATGGCTCCTGGAAGCTTTATCATCAAGAGCTGACTCAGGGAAAACCACGGTTGGAAACACGGGTTGCTCGTCTTCCACGGCCGTGGTTTCTGCCAAGCTTGCTTCTCGGAGTTGTCCAGAAAGTTTGACGGCCGTGGAACTTGCATCTCGACCGTGGAACTTGCAGCTGTTCACCACCTCTTCGTGGCTCTCAAATCCAACTCTTGGCTCCTCTTCTAAAGCTTCCAAAGCTTTGATCTCTTCATTGCAGGCCTCTTCAACACCTTCTTCCATCATGCTTAAGGCGAGAACCTTTTCCAAAGGATCCTTGATCAAGATCGAGCTCACAATTTCTCTAGATTCTTCTTGTTCGACTATGTTGAAGATATCTTCATCAAGGGTTGGTCCTTTCATCATTGTGGACAGCTTGAACTTGATGTTCTCTTCCCCGATGTTGAAGGAGAGAGTCCCGTTCTTGCAATCCACTAGGCAACCGGAAGTAGCTAGGAAAGGTCTTCCTAAGATGATAGGAACCGGATAATCCGCTGGAATGTCCAACACTACAAAATCAATAGGCACGTAGAATCCTCCTAGTTGCACCGGAATGTCCTCTAGAATCCCAACCGGATGAGTGATAGAACGGTCCGCCATATAGAGGGTCATCTTGACCGGCTTTGGCTCTCCTAACCCGACCTTGTTGCTAAGTGCAAGCGGTATGATGCTTACACTCGCCCCAAGATCACAAAGGGCCTCGTACTTCACATCTCCCACTCCTATTGGGACGCAAAAGGAACCCGGATCCCTTAGCTTGGGAGGCATTTCTTCCTTCATGGTTTGGATCAATTCCGAGGATCTCTTGGTCATCCTTATCTCCCCATACTCCTCCAACTTCCTTTTGTTGGACAGTATTTCTTTCAAAAATTTCCCATATGCCGGCATTCCTAAGATAGCATCCATGAACGGAATGTTAATATGTAACTTGGACATTAGTTCAAGGAACTTACCAAATTGATTGTCCAAACGAGCTCTTGCTCTTGATTGTGGGAATGGTAGTGGTGGCTTGTATGGAGGCGGTGCTACATAAGTTGGCTCTACATCCTTGCTCTTGCCTCCATCTTCTTGCCTTCTTCCCTCTTCTACCACTACTTGCTTTCCCTTAGCTTGTTCCTTGGGCAAAGGATCCTTCATACTTAACCCACTCCTTGTTGTGATAGCCGACACTTGGCCTCTTGGGTTATCTTCGGTTCTTCCGGGAAGCTTCCCCGGATCTCTATGTGCTTCACCCGCCTTTTGAAAGACTTGTGCTTCCAAGACCTTTTGAGCTTTAGAAATTGAAGTCACGGTGCTCTCAAGTCCATTCAACCTTCCTAGTAATTGCTCAAACATGACTTCGGTTCTATCCTTTGAAGGTTGAGGAAAACCGGGTGGAGGTTCTTGTGAAGCTCTTTGTGGTGGAGTTGTGCTTGAGGAGGCGGGAGGGTTCAAGGCTCCATCCGGGTTAGAGTATGAAAACCCGGGATGGTTGTGGTTGGGCCGGTAATTGTTGAATTGCCGGTTGTTGTTGAAATTTCTTGAGCCTTGGTAATTGTTGAAGTTGCCCCTTCCCATATAATTCACATTCTCCTCCTTGGAAGACAAGTTAGCTTGTGGAAGCACTTGAGGAGTTGCTTGGCTCAAGTGCTTCCACAAGCTAACTTGTCTTCCAAGGAGGATTACCCGGTTCCCATCATCCTCCTTGTGAAGCTCTTTGTAGTGTTGGACATCCCGGCGGATTACCCGGTTCCCATCATCCTACGAAGACCCTTCCTAGCCACATCCGGATGTTTAGTGGATTGCAAGAACGGGACTCTCTCCTTCAACATTGGAGAGGAGAACATCAAGTTCAAGCTGTCCACAATGATGAAAGGGCCAACCCTTGATGAAGATATCTTCAACATAGTCGAGCAAGAAGAATCTAGAGAAATGGTGAGCTCGATCTTGATCAAGGATCCCTTGGAAAAGGTTCTTACCTTGAGTATGATGGAGGAAGACATTGAGGAGAATTGCAATGAAGAGATCAAAGCCTTGGAGGCATTGGAAGAGGAGCCAAGAGTTGGATTTGAGAGCCACGAAGAAATTGTGAACAGCTGCAAGTTCCACGGTCGAGATTCAGGAACCACGGCCGTCAAACTCTCTGGACAACTCCGAGAAGCAAGCCTGGAAGGAACCACGGTCGTGGAAGTTGAGCAACCCGTGATTCCAGCCGTGGTTTCCCCTGAATCAGCTCTTGATGGTGATCAAGCTTCTAGGAGCCAAGGAGAGTCTTCTTTTGCCTTGGATTCATCTCATCCAATCTTATTTGGATCGTCTTCAACCGATAAAGGTCCTCCCTCACTTGAACTCAAACCCCTCCCCTCTCATTTAAAGTATGCATTCCTTGGTGATAATTCTACATATCCTGTGATTGTTAATGCATGCTTGAGTGATGATGAACTTGCTAAATTGCTGCATGAACTAAGATTGCATAGGAAAGCCATTGGTTATACTATTGATGATTTGGTTGGCATTAAGCCATCTTTGTTCATGCATAAGATAATAATGGAAGATAACCACAAACCCTCTATTGAATATCAAAGGAGATTGAATCCTATAATGAAAGAGGTGGTCAAAAAGGAAATCATTAAGTTGCTAGATGCGGGAATTATCTACCCTATCTTGGATAGTAAGTGGGTTAGCCCCGTTCATGTAGTACCTAAGAAGGGTGGAATGACGGTAGTAACTAATGAGAATAATGAACTAATACCAACTAGGACGGTCACGGGATGGAGAATGTGTATAGATTATAGGAAATTGAACATGGCCTCTAGGAAAGATCATTTTCCCCTCCCCTTCATTGACCAAATGCTAGAAAGATTAGCTCAACACTCTCACTTTTGCTATCTAGATGGGTATAGTGGATTCTTCCAAATCCCTATCCACCCCGATGATCAAGAGAAAACAACTTTTACATGTCCATGGGGTACATTTGCATATAGGAGAATGCCATTTGGGTTGTGTAATGCACCCGCCACCTTCCAAAGGTGTATGATGGCTATCTTTTCGGAATACATAGAAAA
This sequence comes from Fagopyrum homotropicum, assembly GCA_033239125.1. Taxonomy (NCBI): domain Eukaryota; kingdom Viridiplantae; phylum Streptophyta; class Magnoliopsida; order Caryophyllales; family Polygonaceae; genus Fagopyrum; species Fagopyrum homotropicum. The sequence goes on along the minus strand of BSWB01000001.1, from coordinate 46,626,528 downwards.
TATCATGGAAGTGTTCATGGATGATTTCTCTGTTTATGGTCCTTCTTTTGATGATTGCTTGGCTAACTTGTCATTAGTATTGCAAAGATGTGAGGAGACAAATCTTGTCTTAAATTGGGAAAAATGCCACTTCATGGTAAGTGAAGGTATTGTGTTAGGACACTTGGTGTCTAACCGTGGCATTGAGGTTGATAGGGCTAAGATTGAAACAATAGAGAAGTTGCCACCACCTACCTCGGTGAAGGGGGTAAGGAGTTTCTTAGGGCATGCCGGTTTTTACCGGAGGTTTATTCAAGATTTCTCTAAAATTTCTAAGCCTCTCACTAACCTACTAATGAAAGATGTTGATTTTGTGTTTTCCAAAGATTGTCTTGAAGCATTTTGTAGGTTGAAGAACGCCTTGATCTCCGCACCCATCATGCAACCTCCGGATTGGAGTTTACCGTTTGAGATCATGTGCGATGCAAGTGATGTGGCCGTTGGGGCCGTTTTGGGGCAAAGGAAAGAAGGGCGCACTCATGCTATTTACTATGCTAGCAAGACGCTAGACGATGCCCAACTCAATTATGCTACTACCGAGAAGGAGTTGTTAGCGGTAGTGTATGCATTTGAGAAGTTCCGCTCGTACCTTGTTGGAGCGAAGGTCATAGTTTACACGGATCATGCGGCGATCCGTTATCTACTTATAAAGAAGGATGCCAAGCCAAGGTTGATTTGGTGGATCCTTCTTCTTCAAGAGTTTGATTTGGAGATAAGAGATAAGAAGGGATCCGAGAACTCGGTGGCGGATCACCTTAGTAGACTCCCACCATTGGAGCTTGGGAAAGACAACATTCCGATAGATGATTCGTTCCGGGATGAACAATTGCAAATGGTGGAAGAATGCTTGTTCCAAGTGGCTAGAGGAAGTGAGCCATGGTATGCCGACATTGTGAATTACTTGGTGTGTGAGGAAGTGCCTCCCGGACTAACGTATGCACAAAGGAAGAAGTTCTTCAACGATGTAAGGCATTACTATTGGAGCGAGCCACTTCTATTCAAGAGAGGCCCGGATGGGGTGCTTAGAAGATGCATACCGGAGGATGAAGTGGAGAGTGTGATCCGGCATTGTCACTCCCTACCATGTGGAGGCCATGCTAGCTCACACAAAACGTGTGCCACGGTATTGCAATCCGGTTTTTATTGGCCTAACTTGTTTAGAGATGTGCAAGGTTTTGTAGCGGCATGTGATGCTTGCCAAAGAACGGGGAACATCTCAAGGAGGAATGAAATGCCCTTGAACAACATCCAAGAAGTTGAGATTTTTGATGTGTGGGGTGTAGACTTCATGGGACCATTCCCTTCTTCATGTGGCAATCTATTCATCCTATTGGCGGTGGACTATGTGTCAAGATGGGTAGAGGCAATCGCCTCTCCTACAATTGATGCCAAGGTGGTGGTGCGGTTCTTCAACCGAGTGATCTTCCCTAGGTTTGGAACACCAAGGGTGATCATTAGTGATGGAGGGAAACACTTCACAAATAGGAATTTTGGAGCACTTTTGGCCAAGTATGGGGTGACTCAAAAAGTGGCAACACCCTACCACCCCCAAACTAGTGGTCAAGTGGAGATCTCCAACCGTGAGATCAAGGCCATACTCGAGAAGACGGTGTCTAGGACAAGGAAGGATTGGGCCATGAAGCTCAATGACGCACTATGGGCATATAGAACCGCCTTCAAGACACCTATTGGCACCACTCCCTACAAATTGGTCTATGGCAAGTCTTGCCATCTTCCGGTGGAAATGGAGCATCGAGCTTATTGGGCCATTAAGTGGCTAAATTTTGACCTCAAGGAGGCGGGAGAGAAGAGATTGCTTGATATCAATGCCCTTGAGGAGCTCCGGTTGGAAGCTTATGAGAATGCCCGGATTTACAAGGAGAGAACCAAAAGGTGGCATGACAAGAGGATCATTCCAAAGGAGTTGAGTGAAGGAGATCTTGTCCTTCTCTTCAACTCGAGACTAAGGCTTTTCCCCGGAAAGCTCAAATCGAGATGGACCGGGCCGTATGTGGTAAAGAAGATCTTTCCCCATGGAGCTATTGAGATAGGAGGGGAGCATTGTGGAGATTTCAAAGTGAATGGGCATCGCTTGAAGAAGTACATTCCGGGAGCCCCAATAGACATGATCGCCCCGCTTCACCTTGCATAGACGCTCCCGAGCTTGGTCAAGCTAATGACCTTAAAGAAGCGCTTGGTGGGAGGCAACCCATCGGTAACATTTTTTTTCATTTTAGCTTAGATTTTTCTGTTTTTGTGTGCTTTGTGTGTTTTGTCTATTTTATGTGTGCTAGAACATTAGTGGCATTGGAAACCTTTCTTGGAAATGATGATGATGAAACCCTCACTAATCATGGGTGGAGCGGACGCGGAACTTGGACGGCTAGCGGTGCCTAGCGCGGGTTTCAAAGCTTGAAGGATGCTTAGAGCTCCCTACCATGGTTGAAAGGATCATCCAACATCAATCCTCTTAAGAATTCCCAAATACCAAAGAAAACCATTTTACATTGTGAGAACCTTCTTTCACTCTCTTTACTTGAATACCACATTGGGGACAATGTGTTTCTAAGTATGGGGTGGGGTTTGCATGATCCTTTGCATGATGAGCATCTAGGATAGGTTAATATTTGCACATATCTTGCATTGTACATACTTAAATCGAAAATTCCATAAAAATCAGAAAATTTAAAATTTTTTGTGCTTTCTAGGCTTGGATATGATCCTAATGATGAAAACTTGTCTTGTGATTGGCTATGAATGGCCTTATGTGTTGAATTGATAAATGCATATGTGGACTTGAACTACTTCTCTTGAATTCCATGAATGACTTGAGATCATGATGATTGCCTAGAATGGATTGAGTATTGAAAATCGAAATTACATGATAGTTCTTGCATACCATCTAGGAATGAATAAGGCATTTCATCTTTCTCTACTTCTCATCTTGATCATGATCGCTTGAGCACCTCAATTGATATAAAATTTGACCTCCTTTTAAAACCCATCCGGGAATAGGAGCATGCTAGTATGTTTGAATGTGTAAAAAGCAAGTGCGGGGTGAAGATGTAATGAAAAGAATGTTGTGAATGGAATGCTGAAATTATTGTGGAAGTGTAGCCAAAATAGGTTTGGGGGCGTTGGTTTAAATGACAAGTAACTCGGTACACTTCACATAATCGGGTGTTGGTGCCTTGCCAAAGTCAAATGAGCCAATAGCCCTAACGAGCTTTGGTATGTGTGCCCGGTGTGGATGCACCTCGAAAAAGAGAAAAAGCCCGAGGATGGCTAATCACCGAGGTTTCGGCTATTGTACACCAATGCCATTGTCTCAAAAATGAGTTAAAGAAAAAGAAAAGAAAGCAAGATAGGGAAAAATATGCACTTGGGGGAAGTTGATCGAGGACAAGGAAGTGAAGTTAGTTCCATTCCCGGATTAGCATCACATACCTAGAAAATTCCCCTCCCCAATTGAAACGTTTCTTAGCCTTTTATGTCACAAGCCCTTATGACCTACTTGCATGTTTGTAAGACTTAGTAATCTAGATTGGATAGACTCTTGATCTTCTTGACATCTCCGTCCTCCCATCTCATGCATGCTTTTGAGTTAAGTACAATTGTCTTTCCATGCACTTATTATTGTTTGATACATATATGCTTATCCAATTGCCAATGATCATGACTATGAAGGTGATCCAATAGTAGAAGCACAAAACCAAAAAGATTTTCGCCATTTTTTTGCATACATAAATCATGTCATCTCTTAGTCTATAGTCGGGAATTTGCTCGGGGACGAGCAAACCTTAAGTATGGGGTATTTTGATAACACGATTTATAGCATAGTTTTAGGTGCACATTTAGGTAGAATTCTCGCTCAATCATGCATTATCTAGCACTAGTCCAATACGTTTTGCACTCAAAACATGTATTTTGTCGAGATAGACGTCTACACGGACTTGTGTGCGTTTTGTAGGTATTTCGGGAAGTTTCGAGGCCAAACGACGCGTTTGAGGGTCGCTCATTTAGAGGACACGTTTCCAAACTCATTAGAACGCAAGGCAAGGGCTAAGAAGGACTCAAGGAACCTTGCCAACACAGACCACGCACCAAACCACAGCCTATTGATCCAAAACAAAGTTTCTGCACAGAATCACGGTTTCCTGAAGAACCACGGCCGTGGAAATGACCGTGGATTTTGCCAGATTCTCGTGACAGCTGTGCCACGACTCTCATGGCCAGCTCATGAAGAAATTGGTTATAAAAGTGGTCCTTGATAGTTGTTAGAGGCAGCTGGGAATTGGGGGTAGTTTTGGGAGCAGCTCACACATTCTCTATTGCTTTCAACAAAATATATTCCAAGAGGAAGAAGGATTTTTCTAGGAAGGAAAGTGCAAGAAGAAGAAGAAAGGAGCCATTGCCATTGAAGAGGAGAGGAGAAGACACACTTAGCTCTTGTATTTTTGGATTTATTTCTAGAAGTTTTTGAACTCTTGAACCTTCCTTTGGAAGGATTGTAAGTCGTTCTAATTTCATCTTCAGATTTAGATTGAGTTTGAAGTTCATTTGTTCATCTTCTTTCTCTCATTTTCTTGCAATGGAGGTTATGAATCTATGCTTGTTTGATTTGATTTCCAATATGAATGTTGTAGGCTAGATTGATGTGATTCTAGGGTAAGGAAAGGATGGTTATGGCTAGATCTATGATAGGACGGACTTAGATTTACCTTTGGATGATTTTTGAACGTAGCTACTGTTAGGAATCACGGGTAGTTCTTGAAGAACCACGGTCGTGGTTTCTGTAGAACGAACCGTGGTTCTTCCTGGTTCGAAGGATCTTACCTTAGGTTCATGAAGTTGTTGAAACCCTAAGTTTTTGCTGAGTTTAACCTACCCTAGGGTGTCCTAGTGTAGCGACTAAGTGTTAGGAGAGACTTACCCGGTAATCCTTGCCCTTAGAATCTAGAATAGCAAAACCTTAGGTAATGGTGAGCCTAATAAGCCGCCATTGGATTAATTGTGCTAGGATAGTTGATTAGGACTTCCCTTTCCGAGACTTACCCGGTGAGGATAGGTTAGATCCCTAATTAAACAATCCGGTTTGTGTTAAATTCCTATCCTTAGGTTCTTAGAGACTTAACCGGTAATGAGACCTTAGGTGTGGATTAGTTGGATCATGAGACTTACCCGGTAATTGATCCCAATTTAGAAACACTTAATCCCAACATATCATAATCAATCCAAAGAATGAATAGATAACTTGAGTTTTTATGCCATAACCGGAATTTCCAACCCCTAGAATCCGTCTTCCCTTTCTCTTGATCAACATCTTGTTCGATTTGTTTATTTGTGCCAATTTTCCGACTTAGTTTGATTGATTGTTTGCATGCATTTGATCTTTGAAGTGATCACCTAAAAACAACCAAAAAATTGAGATTTTCTTCCTTTATTTGCTCTTTTCCTTAGACTTAGATCTTGCTAAATTCAATCACAACTTAATTCGATTTCACCTTAGTCTTTGTGTTCGACCTTGGAATACTTATCTTGCTACATACGTCCCGTACACTGCGGGTGCGCTAGAAGTAGGATAATTATAACGAGTATAAATTTAAGGCTTATTGCGTACACACATTTTTAGCGTAACAAGTTTTTGGCGCCGTTGCCGGGGACTAGGTCTAGATTGAGTCTATTTTGTGATTGATTCTAGTGTAGATCTTTCTTGTTTCTTTTGATCTCTTTTTGGTTTGTGTCTTTGCTTTTCAGGACATCTATTTCTCTTTAGGTGTATGCGAAGATCTCGTGGCAAGGATCTAGCTCCATTCGATCCCGAACCGGAGAAAACCCTTCGATCCAGATCTAAGAACATCCGAAAAGAGAAAGAGATGGCCGGTAGAAATCTTCAAGCTGAATTGGATGAAGCCTTAGAGCAAATAAGGCTAAGAGATGAACTCTTGGAGGAAGAAAGGAGACTTGCCAATGAGAGGCAAGAGGAAACTAGAAGGGAGATTGAAGAGATTAGGCAAGCTCTTGTTCAAGGAGAGCTTAATCGCCGACAACCTCCACCACCTCCACCACAACCGCAGCCGGCGGCTAATGTTAGGGTTGTTCCCATTGCCATTGAGGAGCCACAAACCCTAGGGAGACGCATGGATCCGGCACAAAGAGCACACCGACCGGGTGTGAATCTAGGAGATCCCGCAACCCACAACTATGAACTCCGCCCTCAAGTTCTTCAAATGATCCGGCATAATCAATTTGGAGGGATGGAAGGAGAGTCTCCTCACCAACATTTGATGAACTATGAGATTTTGATGGAGACTCTTAGACCACCAAGATTGGAGAGCAACAACCATAAGCTAAGGGCCTTTTCCTTCTCTCTTAAGGACAAAGCCTTGGCTTGGTATCAATCTATTCCACAAGGGAGAGTTGGTACTTGGGAGGAGATGACAACCGAGTTCTTGACCAAGTTCTTCCCACCTTCCACGACCACCGAGTTAAGGGGAAAGATCAATGCCTTTGTGATGAGGGATAGAGAAAGTTTGTTCAAGTCTTGGGAGAGATTTAAGGACCTTCTCCTAGATTGTCCACACCATGGCATACCGAAAATTGAGCTATTAGAGATCTACTACAAGGGGCTTGATGAAGATAGCCAATTCAAGCTTCAATCTCTTTCCGGTGGGACATTTATGGAGAAACATGTAGATGATGCTTGGGAGTTTGTGGAGAAGCAAGCTCTAGTGATTGAAAAGTACTCTCATAGGAAGAGTGAAGGAAGAAAGGCGGGAGCATATGAGGTGAGTGAAGTCACCATGAGCAACTTCAAGCTTGACGCCATCAACAACGAGTTGAAATCCTTGAGAGAGTTGTGTACTACCACCTTAAAGAGCCAAGCAACTCCTCAAACACCTCCACAAGCCAATTTGTCTTCCAAAGAGGAAGATGTGAATTATATGGGAAGGGGCAATTTCAACAATTACCAAGGCCCAAGAAATTTCAACAACAACCGGCAATTCAACAATTACCGGCCAAACCACAACCATCCCGGGTTTTCTTACTCTAACCCGGATGGAGCCTTGAACCCTCCCGTTTCCACAAGTACAACTCCACCACAAAGAGCTTCACAAGAACCTCCGCCCGGTTTTTCTCAACCTACCAAGGATAGAACCGAAGTCATGTTTGAGCAATTGATAGGAAGATTGAATGGACTTGAGAGCACCGTGACTTCAATCTCTAAGGCTCAAAAGGTCTTGGAAGCACAAGTCTTTCAAAAGGCGGGTGAAGCGCATAGAGATCCGGGGAAGCTTCCCGGAAGAACCGAAGACAACCCAAGAGGCCAAGTTTTGGCTATCACAACAAGGAGTGGGTTGAGTATGAAGGATCCTTTGCCTAAGGACAAAGCTAAGGGAAATCAAGTAGTGGTAGAAGAGGGAAGAAAGCAAGAAGATGGAGGGAAGAGCAAGGATGTAGAGCCAACTTATGTGGCACCGCCTCCATACAAGCCACCACTACCGTTCCCACAATCAAGAGCAAGAGCTCGTTTGGACAATCACTTTGGTAAGTTCCTTGATCTAATGTCCAAGTTACATATTAACATTCCGTTCATGGATGCCATCTTAGGAATGCCGGCATACGGGAAGTTCTTGAAGGAAATACTCTCCAACAAAAGGAAGTTGGAGGAGTATGGGGAGATTAGGATGACCAAGAGATCCTCGGAGTTAATCCAAACAATGAAGGAAGCAATGCCTCCCAAGCTAAGGGATCCGGGCTCTTTTTGCGTCCCAATAGGAGTGGGAGATGTGAAATACGAGGCCCTTTGTGATCTTGGAGCAAGTGTAAGCATCATACCGCTTGCACTTAGCAACAAGGTCGGGTTAGGAGAGCCAAAGCCGGTCAAGATGACCCTCTATATGGCAGACCGTTCTATCACTCTTCCAGTTGGGATTCTTGAGGACATTCCGGTGCAATTGGGAGGATTCTATGTGCCTATTGACTTTGTAGTGTTGGACATCCCGGCGGATTACCCGGTTCCCATCATCCTAGGAAGACCCTTCCTAGCCACATCCGGATGTTTAGTGGATTGCAAGAACGGGACTCTCTCCTTCAACATTGGAGAGGAGAACATCAAGTTCAAGCTGTCCACAATGATGAAAGGGCCAACCCTTGATGAAGATATCTTCAACATAGTCGAGCAAGAAGAATCTAGAGAAATGGTGAGCTCGATCTTGATCAAGGATCCCTTGGAAAAGGTTCTTACCTTGAGTATGATGGAGGAAGACATTGAGGAGAATTGCAATGAAGAGATCAAAGCCTTGGAGGCATTGGAAGAGGAGCCAAGAGTTGGATTTGAGAGCCACGAAGAAATTGTGAACAGCTGCAAGTTCCACGGTCGAGATTCAGGAACCACGGCCGTCAAACTCTCTGGACAACTCCGAGAAGCAAGCCTGGAAGGAACCACGGTCGTGGAAGTTGAGCAACCCGTGATTCCAGCCGTGGTTTCCCCTGAATCAGCTCTTGATGGTGATCAAGCTTCTAGGAGCCAAGGAGAGTCTTCTTTTGCCTTGGATTCATCTCATCCAATCTTATTTGGATCGTCTTCAACCGATAAAGGTCCTCCCTCACTTGAACTCAAACCCCTCCCCTCTCATTTAAAGTATGCATTCCTTGGTGATAATTCTACATATCCTGTGATTGTTAATGCATGCTTGAGTGATGATGAACTTGCTAAATTGCTGCATGAACTAAGATTGCATAGGAAAGCCATTGGTTATACTATTGATGATTTGGTTGGCATTAAGCCATCTTTGTGCATGCATAAGATAATGATGGAAGATAACCACAAACCCTCTATTGAATATCAAAGGAGATTGAATCCTATAATGAAAGAGGTGGTCAAAAAGGAAATCATTAAGTTGCTAGATGCGGGAATTATCTACCCTATCTCGGATAGTAAGTGGGTTAGCCCCGTTCATGTAGTACCTAAGAAGGGTGGAATGACGGTAGTAACTAATGAGAACAATGAACTAATACCAACTAGGACGGTCACGGGATGGAGAATGTGTATAGATTATAGGAAATTGAACATGGCCTCTAGGAAAGATCATTTTCCCCTCCCCTTCATTGACCAAATGCTAGAAAGATTAGCTCAACACTCTCACTTTTGCTATCTAGATGGGTATAGTGGATTCTTCCAAATCCCTATCCACCCCGATGATCAAGAGAAAACAACTTTTACATGTCCATGGGGTACATTTGCATATAGGAGAATGCCATTTGGGTTGTGTAATGCACCCGCCACCTTTCAAAGGTGTATGATGGCTATCTTTTCGGAATACATAGAAAATATCATGGAAGTGTTCATGGATGATTTCTCTGTTTATGGTCCTTCTTTTGATGATTGCTTGGCTAACTTGTCATTAGTATTGCAAAGATGTGAGGAGACAAATCTTGTCTTAAATTGGGAAAAATGCCACTTCATGGTAAGTGAAGGTATTGTGTTAGGACACTTGGTGTCTAACCGTGGCATTGAGGTTGATAGGGCTAAGATTGAAACAATAGAGAAGTTGCCACCACCTACCTCGGTGAAGGGGGTAAGGAGTTTCTTAGGGCATGCCGGTTTTTACCGGAGGTTTATTCAAGATTTCTCTAAAATTTCTAAGCCTCTCACTAACCTACTAATGAAAGATGTTGATTTTGTGTTTTCCAAAGATTGTCTTGAAGCATTTTGTAGGTTGAAGAACGCCTTGATCTCCGCACCCATCATGCAACCTCCGGATTGGAGTTTACCGTTTGAGATCATGTGCGATGCAAGTGATGTGGCCGTTGGGGCCATTTTGGGGCAAAGGAAAGAAGGGCGCACTCATGCTATTTACTATGCTAGCAAGACGCTAGACGATGCCCAACTCAATTATGCTACTACCGAGAAGGAGTTGTTAGCGGTAGTGTATGCATTTGAGAAGTTCCGCTCGTACCTTGTTGGAGCGAAGGTCATAGTTTACACGGATCATGCGGCGATCCGTTATCTACTTACAAAGAAGGATGCCAAGCCAAGGTTGATTTGGTGGATCCTTCTTCTTCAAGAGTTTGATTTGGAGATAAGAGATAAGAAGGGATCCGAGAACTCGGTGGCGGATCACCTTAGTAGACTCCCACCATTGGAGCTTGGGAAAGACAACATTCCGATAGATGATTCGTTCCGGGATGAACAATTGCAAATGGTGGAAGAATGCTTGTTCCAAGTGGCTAGAGGAAGTGAGCCATGGTATGCCGACATTGTGAATTACTTGGTGTGTGAGGAAGTGCCTCCCGGACTAACGTATGCACAAAGGAAGAAGTTCTTCAACGATGTAAGGCATTACTATTGGAGCGAGCCACTTCTATTCAAGAGAGGCCCGGATGGGGTGCTTAGAAGATGCATACCGGAGGATGAAGTGGAGAGTGTGATCCGGCATTGTCACTCCCTACCATGTGGAGGCCATGCTAGCTCACACAAAACGTGTGCCACGGTATTGCAATCCGGTTTTTATTGGCCTAACTTGTTTAGAGATGTGCAAGGTTTTGTAGCGGCATGTGATGCTTGCCAAAGAACGGGGAACATCTCAAGGAGGAATGAAATGACCTTGAACAACATCCAAGAAGTTGAGATTTTTGATGTGTGGGGTGTAGACTTCATGGGACCATTCCCTTCTTCATGTGGCAATCTATTCATCCTATTGGCGGTGGACTATGTGTCAAGATGGGTAGAGGCAATCGCCTCTCCTACAAATGATGCCAAGGTGGTGGTGCGGTTCTTCAACCGAGTGATCTTCCCTAGGTTTGGAACACCAAGGGTGATCATTAGTGATGGAGGGAAACACTTCACAAATAGGAATTTTGGAGCACTTTTGGCCAAGTATGGGGTGACTCAAAAAGTGGCAACACCCTACCACCCCCAAACTAGTGGTCAAGTGGAGATCTCCAACCGTGAGATCAAGGCCATACTCGAGAAGACGGTGTCTAGGACAAGGAAGGATTGGGCCATGAAGCTCAATGACGCACTATGGGCATATAGAACCGCCTTCAAGACACCTATTGGCACCACTCCCTACAAATTGGTCTATGGCAAGTCTTGCCATCTTCCGGTGGAAATGGAGCATCGAGCTTATTGGGCCATTAAGTGGCTAAATTTTGACCTCAAGGAGGCGGGAGAGAAGAGATTGCTTGATATCAATGCCCTTGAGGAGCTCCGGTTGGAAGCTTATGAGAATGCCCGGATTTACAAGGAGAGAACCAAAAGGTGGCATGACAAGAGGATCATTCCAAAGGAGTTGAGTGAAGGAGATCTTGTCCTTCTCTTCAACTCGAGACTAAGGCTTTTCCCCGGAAAGCTCAAATCGAGATGGACCGGGCCGTATGTGGTAAAGAAGATCTTTCCCCATGGAGCTATTGAGATAGGAGGGGAGCATTGTGGAGATTTCAAAGTGAATGGGCATCGCTTGAAGAAGTACATTCCGGGAGCCCCAATAGACATGATCGCCCCGCTTCACCTTGCATAGACGCTCCCGAGCTTGGTCAAGCTAATGACCTTAAAGAAGCGCTTGGTGGGAGGCAACCCATCGGTAACATTTTTTTTCATTTTAGCTTAGATTTTTCTGTTTTTGTGTGCTTTGTGTGTTTTGTCTATTTTATGTGTGCTAGAACATTAGTGGCATTGGAAACCTTTCTTGGAAATGATGATGATGAAACCCTCACTAATCATGGGTGGAGCGGACGCGGAACTTGGACGGCTAGCGGTGCCTAGCGCGGGTTTCAAAGCTTGAAGGATGCTTAGAGCTCCCTACCATGGTTGAAAGGATCATCCAACATCAATCCTCTTAAGAATTCCCAAATACCAAAGAAAACCATTTTACATTGTGAGAACCTTCTTTCACTCTCTTTACTTGAATACCACATTGGGGACAATGTGTTTCTAAGTATGGGGTGGGGTTTGCATGATCCTTTGCATGATGAGCATCTAGGATAGGTTAATATTTGCACATATCTTGCATTGTACATACTTAAATCGAAAATTCCATAAAAATCAGAAAATTTAAAATTTTTTGTGCTTTCTAGGCTTGGATATGATCCTAATGATGAAAACTTGTCTTGTGATTGGCTATGAATGGCCTTATGTGTTGAATTGATAAATGCATATGTGGACTTGAACTACTTCTCTTGAATTCCATGAATGACTTGAGATCATGATGATTGCCTAGAATGGATTGAGTATTGAAAATCGAAATTACATGATAGTTCTTGCATACCATCTAGGAATGAATAAGGCATTTCATCTTTCTCTACTTCTCATCTTGATCATGATCGCTTGAGCACCTCAATTGATATAAAATTTGACCTCCTTTTAAAACCCATCCGGGAATAGGAGCATGCTAGTATGTTTGAATGTGTAAAAAGCAAGTGCGGGGTGAAGATGTAATGAAAAGAATGTTGTGAATGGAATGCTGAAATTATTGTGGAAGTGTAGCCAAAATAGGTTTGGGGGCGTTGGTTTAAATGACAAGTAACTCGGTACACTTCACATAATCGGGTGTTGGTGCCTTGCCAAAGTCAAATGAGCCAATAGCCCTAACGAGCTTTGGTATGTGTGCCCGGTGTGGATGCACCTCGAAAAAGAGAAAAAGCCCGAGGATGGCTAATCACCGAGGTTTCGGCTATTGTACACCAATGCCATTGTCTCAAAAATGAGTTAAAGAAAAAGAAAAGAAAGCAAGATAGGGAAAAATATGCACTTGGGGGAAGTTGATCGAGGACAAGGAAGTGAAGTTAGTTCCATTCCCGGATTAGCATCACATACCTAGAAAATTCCCCTCCCCAATTGAAACGTTTCTTAGCCTTTTATGTCACAAGCCCTTATGACCTACTTGCATGTTTGTAAGACTTAGTAATCTAGATTGGATAGACTCTTGATCTTCTTGACATCTCCGTCCTCCCATCTCATGCATGCTTTTGAGTTAAGTACAATTGTCTTTCCATGCACTTATTATTGTTTGATACATATATGCTTATCCAATTGCCAATGATCATGACTATGAAGGTGATCCAATAGTAGAAGCACAAAACCAAAAAGATTTTCGCCATTTTTTTGCATACATAAATCATGTCATCTCTTAGTCTATAGTCGGGAATTTGCTCGGGGACGAGCAAACCTTAAGTATGGGGTATTTTGATAACACGATTTATAGCATAGTTTTAGGTGCACATTTAGGTAGAATTCTCGCTCAATCATGCATTATCTAGCACTAGTCCAATACGTTTTGCACTCAAAACATGTATTTTGTCGAGATAGACGTCTACACGGACTTGTGTGCGTTTTGTAGGTATTTCGGGAAGTTTCGAGGCCAAACGACGCGTTTGAGGGTCGCTCATTTAGAGGACACGTTTCCAAACTCATTAGAACGCAAGGCAAGGGCTAAGAAGGACTCAAGGAACCTTGCCAACACAGACCACGCACCAAACCACAGCCTATTGATCCAAAACAAAGTTTCTGCACAGAATCACGGTTTCCTGAAGAACCACGGCCGTGGAAATGACCGTGGATTTTGCCAGATTCTCGTGACAGCTGTGCCACGACTCTCATGGCCAGCTCATGAAGAAATTGGTTATAAAAGTGGTCCTTGATAGTTGTTAGAGGCAGCTGGGAATTGGGGGTAGTTTTGGGAGCAGCTCACACATTCTCTATTGCTTTCAACAAAATATATTCCAAGAGGAAGAAGGATTTTTCTAGGAAGGAAAGTGCAAGAAGAAGAAGAAAGGAGCCATTGCCATTGAAGAGGAGAGGAGAAGACACACTTAGCTCTTGTATTTTCGGATTTATTTCTAGAAGTTTTTGAACTCTTGAACCTTCCTTTGGAAGGATTGTAAGTCGTTCTAATTTCATCTTCAGATTTAGATTGAGTTTGAAGTTCATTTGTTCATCTTCTTTCTCTCATTTTCTTGCAATGGAGGTTATGAATCTATGCTTGTTTGATTTGATTTCCAATATGAATGTTGTAGGCTAGATTGATGTGATTCTAGGGTAAGGAAAGGATGGTTATGGCTAGATCTATGATAGGACGGACTTAGATTTACCTTTGGATGATTTTTGAACGTAGCTACTGTTAGGAATCACGGGTAGTTCTTGAAGAACCACGGTCGTGGTTTCTGTAGAACGAACCGTGGTTCTTCCTGGTTCGAAGGATCTTACCTTAGGTTCATGAAGTTGTTGAAACCCTAAGTTTTTGCTGAGTTTAACCTACCCTAGGGTGTCCTAGTGTAGCGACTAAGTGTTAGGAGAGACTTACCCGGTAATCCTTGCCCTTAGAATCTAGAATAGCAAAACCTTAGGTAATGGTGAGCCTAATAAGCCGCCATTGGATTAATTGTGCTAGGATAGTTGATTAGGACTTCCCTTTCCGAGACTTACCCGGTGAGGATAGGTTAGATCCCTAATTAAACAATCCGGTTTGTGTTAAATTCCTATCCTTAGGTTCTTAGAGACTTAACCGGTAATGAGACCTTAGGTGTGGATTAGTTGGATCATGAGACTTACCCGGTAATTGATCCCAATTTAGAAACACTTAATCCCAACATATCATAATCAATCCAAAGAATGAATAGATAACTTGAGTTTTTATGCCATAACCGGAATTTCCAACCCCTAGAATCCGTCTTCCCTTTCTCTTGATCAACATCTTGTTCGATTTGTTTATTTGTGCCAATTTTCCGACTTAGTTTGATTGATTGTTTGCATGCATTTGATCTTTGAAGTGATCACCTAAAAACAACCAAAAAATTGAGATTTTCTTCCTTTATTTGCTCTTTTCCTTAGACTTAGATCTTGCTAAATTCAATCACAACTTAATTCGATTTCACCTTAGTCTTTGTGTTCGACCTTGGAATACTTATCTTGCTACATACGTCCCGTACACTGCGGGTGCGCTAGAAGTAGGATAATTATAACGAGTATAAATTTAAGGCTTATTGCGTACACACATTTTTAGCGTAACAAGTTTTTGGCGCCGTTGCCGGGGACTAGGTCTAGATTGAGTCTATTTTGTGATTGATTCTAGTGTAGATCTTTCTTGTTTCTTTTGATCTCTTTTTGGTTTGTGTCTTTGCTTTTCAGGACATCTATTTCTCTTTAGGTGTATGCGAAGATCTCGTGGCAAGGATCTAGCTCCATTCGATCCCGAACCGGAGAAAACCCTTCGATCCAGATCTAAGAACATCCGAAAAGAGAAAGAGATGGCCGGTAGAAATCTTCAAGCTGAATTGGATGAAGCCTTAGAGCAAATAAGGCTAAGAGATGAACTCTTGGAGGAAGAAAGGAGACTTGCCAATGAGAGGCAAGAGGAAACTAGAAGGGAGATTGAAGAGATTAGGCAAGCTCTTGTTCAAGGAGAGCTTAATCGCCGACAACCTCCACCACCTCCACCACAACCGCAGCCGGCGGCTAATGTTAGGGTTGTTCCCATTGCCATTGAGGAGCCACAAACCCTAGGGAGACGCATGGATCCGGCACAAAGAGCACACCGACCGGGTGTGAATCTAGGAGATCCCGCAACCCACAACTATGAACTCCGCCCTCAAGTTCTTCAAATGATCCGGCATAATCAATTTGGAGGGATGGAAGGAGAGTCTCCTCACCAACATTTGATGAACTATGAGATTTTGATGGAGACTCTTAGACCACCAAGATTGGAGAGCAACAACCATAAGCTAAGGGCCTTTTCCTTCTCTCTTAAGGACAAAGCCTTGGCTTGGTATCAATCTATTCCACAAGGGAGAGTTGGTACTTGGGAGGAGATGACAACCGAGTTCTTGACCAAGTTCTTCCCACCTTCCACGACCACCGAGTTAAGGGGAAAGATCAATGCCTTTGTGATGAGGGATAGAGAAAGTTTGTTCAAGTCTTGGGAGAGATTTAAGGACCTTCTCCTAGATTGTCCACACCATGGCATACCGAAAATTGAGCTATTAGAGATCTACTACAAGGGGCTTGATGAAGATAGCCAATTCAAGCTTCAATCTCTTTCCGGTGGGACATTTATGGAGAAACATGTAGATGATGCTTGGGAGTTTGTGGAGAAGCAAGCTCTAGTGATTGAAAAGTACTCTCATAGGAAGAGTGAAGGAAGAAAGGCGGGAGCATATGAGGTGAGTGAAGTCACCATGAGCAACTTCAAGCTTGACGCCATCAACAACGAGTTGAAATCCTTGAGAGAGTTGTGTACTACCACCTTAAAGAGCCAAGCAACTCCTCAAACACCTCCACAAGCCAATTTGTCTTCCAAAGAGGAAGATGTGAATTATATGGGAAGGGGCAATTTCAACAATTACCAAGGCCCAAGAAATTTCAACAACAACCGGCAATTCAACAATTACCGGCCAAACCACAACCATCCCGGGTTTTCTTACTCTAACCCGGATGGAGCCTTGAACCCTCCCGTTTCCACAAGTACAACTCCACCACAAAGAGCTTCACAAGAACCTCCGCCCGGTTTTTCTCAACCTACCAAGGATAGAACCGAAGTCATGTTTGAGCAATTGCTAGGAAGATTGAATGGACTTGAGAGCACCGTGACTTCAATCTCTAAGGCTCAAAAGGTCTTGGAAGCACAAGTCTTTCAAAAGGCGGGTGAAGCGCATAGAGATCCGGGGAAGCTTCCCGGAAGAACCGAAGACAACCCAAGAGGCCAAGTTTTGGCTATCACAACAAGGAGTGGGTTGAGTATGAAGGATCCTTTGCCTAAGGACAAAGCTAAGGGAAATCAAGTAGTGGTAGAAGAGGGAAGAAAGCAAGAAGATGGAGGGAAGAGCAAGGATGTAGAGCCAACTTATGTGGCACCGCCTCCATACAAGCCACCACTACCGTTCCCACAATCAAGAGCAAGAGCTCGTTTGGACAATCACTTTGGTAAGTTCCTTGATCTAATGTCCAAGTTACATATTAACATTCCGTTCATGGATGCCATCTTAGGAATGCCGGCATACGGGAAGTTCTTGAAGGAAATACTCTCCAACAAAAGGAAGTTGGAGGAGTATGGGGAGATTAGGATGACCAAGAGATCCTCGGAGTTAATCCAAACAATGAAGGAAGCAATGCCTCCCAAGCTAAGGGATCCGGGCTCTTTTTGCGTCCCAATAGGAGTGGGAGATGTGAAATACGAGGCCCTTTGTGATCTTGGAGCAAGTGTAAGCATCATACCGCTTGCACTTAGCAACAAGGTCGGGTTAGGAGAGCCAAAGCCGGTCAAGATGACCCTCTATATGGCGGACCGTTCTATCACTCTTCCAGTTGGGATTCTTGAGGACATTCCGGTGCAATTGGGAGGATTCTATGTGCCTATTGACTTTGTAGTGTTGGACATCCCGGCGGATTACCCGGTTCCCATCATCCTAGGAAGACCCTTCCTAGCCACATCCGGATGTTTAGTGGATTGCAAGAACGGGACTCTCTCCTTCAACATTGGAGAGGAGAACATCAAGTTCAAGCTGTCCACAATGATGAAAGGGCCAACCCTTGATGAAGATATCTTCAACATAGTCGAGCAAGAAGAATCTAGAGAAATGGTGAGCTCGATCTTGATCAAGGATCCCTTGGAAAAGGTTCTTACCTTGAGTATGATGGAGGAAGACATTGAGGAGAATTGCAATGAAGAGATCAAAGCCTTGGAGGCATTGGAAGAGGAGCCAAGAGTTGGATTTGAGAGCCACGAAGAAATTGTGAACAGCTGCAAGTTCCACGGTCGAGATTCAGGAACCACGGCCGTCAAACTCTCTGGACAACTCCGAGAAGCAAGCCTGGAAGGAACCACGGTCGTGGAAGTTGAGCAACCCGTGATTCCAGCCGTGGTTTCCCCTGAATCAGCTCTTGATGGTGATCAAGCTTCTAGGAGCCAAGGAGAGTCTTCTTTTGCCTTGGATTCATCTCATCCAATCTTATTTGGATCGTCTTCAACCGATAAAGGTCCTCCCTCACTTGAACTCAAACCCCTCCCCTCTCATTTAAAGTATGCATTCCTTGGTGATAATTCTACATATCCTGTGATTGTTAATGCATGCTTGAGTGATGATGAACTTGCTAAATTGCTGCATGAACTAAGATTGCATAGGAAAGCCATTGGTTATACTATTGATGATTTGGTTGGCATTAAGCCATCTTTGTGCATGCATAAGATAATGATGGAAGATAACCACAAACCCTCTATTGAATATCAAAGGAGATTGAATCCTATAATGAAAGAGGTGGTCAAAAAGGAAATCATTAAGTTGCTAGATGCGGGAATTATCTACCCTATCTCGGATAGTAAGTGGGTTAGCCCCGTTCATGTAGTACCTAAGAAGGGTGGAATGACGGTAGTAACTAATGAGAACAATGAACTAATACCAACTAGGACGGTCACGGGATGGAGAATGTGTATAGATTATAGGAAATTGAACATGGCCTCTAGGAAAGATCATTTTCCCCTCCCCTTCATTGACCAAATGCTAGAAAGATTAGCTCAACACTCTCACTTTTGCTATCTAGATGGGTATAGTGGATTCTTCCAAATCCCTATCCACCCCGATGATCAAGAGAAAACAACTTTTACATGTCCATGGGGTACATTTGCATATAGGAGAATGCCATTTGGGTTGTGTAATGCACCCGCCACCTTTCAAAGGTGTATGATGGCTATCTTTTCGGAATACATAGAAAATATCATGGAAGTGTTCATGGATGATTTCTCTGTTTATGGTCCTTCTTTTGATGATTGCTTGGCTAACTTGTCATTAGTATTGCAAAGATGTGAGGAGACAAATCTTGTCTTAAATTGGGAAAAATGCCACTTCATGGTAAGTGAAGGTATTGTGTTAGGACACTTGGTGTCTAACCGTGGCATTGAGGTTGATAGGGCTAAGATTGAAACAATAGAGAAGTTGCCACCACCTACCTCGGTGAAGGGGGTAAGGAGTTTCTTAGGGCATGCCGGTTTTTACCGGAGGTTTATTCAAGATTTCTCTAAAATTTCTAAGCCTCTCACTAACCTACTAATGAAAGATGTTGATTTTGTGTTTTCCAAAGATTGTCTTGAAGCATTTTGTAGGTTGAAGAACGCCTTGATCTCCGCACCCATCATGCAACCTCCGGATTGGAGTTTACCGTTTGAGATCATGTGCGATGCAAGTGATGTGGCCGTTGGGGCCATTTTGGGGCAAAGGAAAGAAGGGCGCACTCATGCTATTTACTATGCTAGCAAGACGCTAGACGATGCCCAACTCAATTATGCTACTACCGAGAAGGAGTTGTTAGCGGTAGTGTATGCATTTGAGAAGTTCCGCTCGTACCTTGTTGGAGCGAAGGTCATAGTTTACACGGATCATGCGGCGATCCGTTATCTACTTACAAAGAAGGATGCCAAGCCAAGGTTGATTTGGTGGATCCTTCTTCTTCAAGAGTTTGATTTGGAGATAAGAGATAAGAAGGGATCCGAGAACTCGGTGGCGGATCACCTTAGTAGACTCCCACCATTGGAGCTTGGGAAAGACAACATTCCGATAGATGATTCGTTCCGGGATGAACAATTGCAAATGGTGGAAGAATGCTTGTTCCAAGTGGCTAGAGGAAGTGAGCCATGGTATGCCGACATTGTGAATTACTTGGTGTGTGAGGAAGTGCCTCCCGGACTAACGTATGCACAAAGGAAGAAGTTCTTCAACGATGTAAGGCATTACTATTGGAGCGAGCCACTTCTATTCAAGAGAGGCCCGGATGGGGTGCTTAGAAGATGCATACCGGAGGATGAAGTGGAGAGTGTGATCCGGCATTGTCACTCCCTACCATGTGGAGGCCATGCTAGCTCACACAAAACGTGTGCCACGGTATTGCAATCCGGTTTTTATTGGCCTAACTTGTTTAGAGATGTGCAAGGTTTTGTAGCGGCATGTGATGCTTGCCAAAGAACGGGGAACATCTCAAGGAGGAATGAAATGACCTTGAACAACATCCAAGAAGTTGAGATTTTTGATGTGTGGGGTGTAGACTTCATGGGACCATTCCCTTCTTCATGTGGCAATCTATTCATCCTATTGGCGGTGGACTATGTGTCAAGATGGGTAGAGGCAATCGCCTCTCCTACAAATGATGCCAAGGTGGTGGTGCGGTTCTTCAACCGAGTGATCTTCCCTAGGTTTGGAACACCAAGGGTGATCATTAGTGATGGAGGGAAACACTTCACAAATAGGAATTTTGGAGCACTTTTGGCCAAGTATGGGGTGACTCAAAAAGTGGCAACACCCTACCACCCCCAAACTAGTGGTCAAGTGGAGATCTCCAACCGTGAGATCAAGGCCATACTCGAGAAGACGGTGTCTAGGACAAGGAAGGATTGGGCCATGAAGCTCAATGACGCACTATGGGCATATAGAACCGCCTTCAAGACACCTATTGGCACCACTCCCTACAAATTGGTCTATGGCAAGTCTTGCCATCTTCCGGTGGAAATGGAGCATCGAGCTTATTGGGCCATTAAGTGGCTAAATTTTGACCTCAAGGAGGCGGGAGAGAAGAGATTGCTTGATATCAATGCCCTTGAGGAGCTCCGGTTGGAAGCTTATGAGAATGCCCGGATTTACAAGGAGAGAACCAAAAGGTGGCATGACAAGAGGATCATTCCAAAGGAGTTGAGTGAAGGAGATCTTGTCCTTCTCTTCAACTCGAGACTAAGGCTTTTCCCCGGAAAGCTCAAATCGAGATGGACCGGGCCGTATGTGGTAAAGAAGATCTTTCCCCATGGAGCTATTGAGATAGGAGGGGAGCATTGTGGAGATTTCAAAGTGAATGGGCATCGCTTGAAGAAGTACATTCCGGGAGCCCCAATAGACATGATCGCCCCGCTTCACCTTGCATAGACGCTCCCGAGCTTGGTCAAGCTAATGACCTTAAAGAAGCGCTTGGTGGGAGGCAACCCATCGGTAACATTTTTTTTCATTTTAGCTTAGATTTTTCTGTTTTTGTGTGCTTTGTGTGTTTTGTCTATTTTATGTGTGCTAGAACATTAGTGGCATTGGAAACCTTTCTTGGAAATGATGATGATGAAACCCTCACTAATCATGGGTGGAGCGGACGCGGAACTTGGACGGCTAGCGGTGCCTAGCGCGGGTTTCAAAGCTTGAAGGATGCTTAGAGCTCCCTACCATGGTTGAAAGGATCATCCAACATCAATCCTCTTAAGAATTCCCAAATACCAAAGAAAACCATTTTACATTGTGAGAACCTTCTTTCACTCTCTTTACTTGAATACCACATTGGGGACAATGTGTTTCTAAGTATGGGGTGGGGTTTGCATGATCCTTTGCATGATGAGCATCTAGGATAGGTTAATATTTGCACATATCTTGCATTGTACATACTTAAATCGAAAATTCCATAAAAATCAGAAAATTTAAAATTTTTTGTGCTTTCTAGGCTTGGATATGATCCTAATGATGAAAACTTGTCTTGTGATTGGCTATGAATGGCCTTATGTGTTGAATTGATAAATGCATATGTGGACTTGAACTACTTCTCTTGAATTCCATGAATGACTTGAGATCATGATGATTGCCTAGAATGGATTGAGTATTGAAAATCGAAATTACATGATAGTTCTTGCATACCATCTAGGAATGAATAAGGCATTTCATCTTTCTCTACTTCTCATCTTGATCATGATCGCTTGAGCACCTCAATTGATATAAAATTTGACCTCCTTTTAAAACCCATCCGGGAATAGGAGCATGCTAGTATGTTTGAATGTGTAAAAAGCAAGTGCGGGGTGAAGATGTAATGAAAAGAATGTTGTGAATGGAATGCTGAAATTATTGTGGAAGTGTAGCCAAAATAGGTTTGGGGGCGTTGGTTTAAATGACAAGTAACTCGGTACACTTCACATAATCGGGTGTTGGTGCCTTGCCAAAGTCAAATGAGCCAATAGCCCTAACGAGCTTTGGTATGTGTGCCCGGTGTGGATGCACCTCGAAAAAGAGAAAAAGCCCGAGGATGGCTAATCACCGAGGTTTCGGCTATTGTACACCAATGCCATTGTCTCAAAAATGAGTTAAAGAAAAAGAAAAGAAAGCAAGATAGGGAAAAATATGCACTTGGGGGAAGTTGATCGAGGACAAGGAAGTGAAGTTAGTTCCATTCCCGGATTAGCATCACATACCTAGAAAATTCCCCTCCCCAATTGAAACGTTTCTTAGCCTTTTATGTCACAAGCCCTTATGACCTACTTGCATGTTTGTAAGACTTAGTAATCTAGATTGGATAGACTCTTGATCTTCTTGACATCTCCGTCCTCCCATCTCATGCATGCTTTTGAGTTAAGTACAATTGTCTTTCCATGCACTTATTATTGTTTGATACATATATGCTTATCCAATTGCCAATGATCATGACTATGAAGGTGATCCAATAGTAGAAGCACAAAACCAAAAAGATTTTCGCCATTTTTTTGCATACATAAATCATGTCATCTCTTAGTCTATAGTCGGGAATTTGCTCGGGGACGAGCAAACCTTAAGTATGGGGTATTTTGATAACACGATTTATAGCATAGTTTTAGGTGCACATTTAGGTAGAATTCTCGCTCAATCATGCATTATCTAGCACTAGTCCAATACGTTTTGCACTCAAAACATGTATTTTGTCGAGATAGACGTCTACACGGACTTGTGTGCGTTTTGTAGGTATTTCGGGAAGTTTCGAGGCCAAACGACGCGTTTGAGGGTCGCTCATTTAGAGGACACGTTTCCAAACTCATTAGAACGCAAGGCAAGGGCTAAGAAGGACTCAAGGAACCTTGCCAACACAGACCACGCACCAAACCACAGCCTATTGATCCAAAACAAAGTTTCTGCACAGAATCACGGTTTCCTGAAGAACCACGGCCGTGGAAATGACCGTGGATTTTGCCAGATTCTCGTGACAGCTGTGCCACGACTCTCATGGCCAGCTCATGAAGAAATTGGTTATAAAAGTGGTCCTTGATAGTTGTTAGAGGCAGCTGGGAATTGGGGGTAGTTTTGGGAGCAGCTCACACATTCTCTATTGCTTTCAACAAAATATATTCCAAGAGGAAGAAGGATTTTTCTAGGAAGGAAAGTGCAAGAAGAAGAAGAAAGGAGCCATTGCCATTGAAGAGGAGAGGAGAAGACACACTTAGCTCTTGTATTTTCGGATTTATTTCTAGAAGTTTTTGAACTCTTGAACCTTCCTTTGGAAGGATTGTAAGTCGTTCTAATTTCATCTTCAGATTTAGATTGAGTTTGAAGTTCATTTGTTCATCTTCTTTCTCTCATTTTCTTGCAATGGAGGTTATGAATCTATGCTTGTTTGATTTGATTTCCAATATGAATGTTGTAGGCTAGATTGATGTGATTCTAGGGTAAGGAAAGGATGGTTATGGCTAGATCTATGATAGGACGGACTTAGATTTACCTTTGGATGATTTTTGAACGTAGCTACTGTTAGGAATCACGGGTAGTTCTTGAAGAACCACGGTCGTGGTTTCTGTAGAACGAACCGTGGTTCTTCCTGGTTCGAAGGATCTTACCTTAGGTTCATGAAGTTGTTGAAACCCTAAGTTTTTGCTGAGTTTAACCTACCCTAGGGTGTCCTAGTGTAGCGACTAAGTGTTAGGAGAGACTTACCCGGTAATCCTTGCCCTTAGAATCTAGAATAGCAAAACCTTAGGTAATGGTGAGCCTAATAAGCCGCCATTGGATTAATTGTGCTAGGATAGTTGATTAGGACTTCCCTTTCCGAGACTTACCCGGTGAGGATAGGTTAGATCCCTAATTAAACAATCCGGTTTGTGTTAAATTCCTATCCTTAGGTTCTTAGAGACTTAACCGGTAATGAGACCTTAGGTGTGGATTAGTTGGATCATGAGACTTACCCGGTAATTGATCCCAATTTAGAAACACTTAATCCCAACATATCATAATCAATCCAAAGAATGAATAGATAACTTGAGTTTTTATGCCATAACCGGAATTTCCAACCCCTAGAATCCGTCTTCCCTTTCTCTTGATCAACATCTTGTTCGATTTGTTTATTTGTGCTAATTTTCCGACTTAGTTTGATTGATTGTTTGCATGCATTTGATCTTTGAAGTGATCACCTAAAAACAACCAAAAAATTGAGATTTTCTTCCTTTATTTGCTCTTTTCCTTAGACTTAGATCTTGCTAAATTCAATCACAACTTAATTCGATTTCACCTTAGTCTTTGTGTTCGACCTTGGAATACTTATCTTGCTACATACGTCCCGTACACTGCGGGTGCGCTAGAAGTAGGATAATTATAACGAGTATAAATTTAAGGCTTATTGCGTACACACATTTTTAGCGTAACAAGTTTTTGGCGCCGTTGCCGGGGACTAGGTCTAGATTGAGTCTATTTTGTGATTGATTCTAGTGTAGATCTTTCTTGTTTCTTTTGATCTCTTTTTGGTTTGTGTCTTTGCTTTTCAGGACATCTATTTCTCTTTAGGTGTATGCGAAGATCTCGTGGCAAGGATCTAGCTCCATTCGATCCCGAACCGGAGAAAACCCTTCGATCCAGATCTAAGAACATCCGAAAAGAGAAAGAGATGGCCGGTAGAAATCTTCAAGCTGAATTGGATGAAGCCTTAGAGCAAATAAGGCTAAGAGATGAACTCTTGGAGGAAGAAAGGAGACTTGCCAATGAGAGGCAAGAGGAAACTAGAAGGGAGATTGAAGAGATTAGGCAAGCTCTTGTTCAAGGAGAGCTTAATCGCCGACAACCTCCACCACCTCCACCACAACCGCAGCCGGCGGCTAATGTTAGGGTTGTTCCCATTGCCATTGAGGAGCCACAAACCCTAGGGAGACGCATGGATCCGGCACAAAGAGCACACCGACCGGGTGTGAATCTAGGAGATCCCGCAACCCACAACTATGAACTCCGCCCTCAAGTTCTTCAAATGATCCGGCATAATCAATTTGGAGGGATGGAAGGAGAGTCTCCTCACCAACATTTGATGAACTATGAGATTTTGATGGAGACTCTTAGACCACCAAGATTGGAGAGCAACAACCATAAGCTAAGGGCCTTTTCCTTCTCTCTTAAGGACAAAGCCTTGGCTTGGTATCAATCTATTCCACAAGGGAGAGTTGGTACTTGGGAGGAGATGACAACCGAGTTCTTGACCAAGTTCTTCCCACCTTCCACGACCACCGAGTTAAGGGGAAAGATCAATGCCTTTGTGATGAGGGATAGAGAAAGTTTGTTCAAGTCTTGGGAGAGATTTAAGGACCTTCTCCTAGATTGTCCACACCATGGCATACCGAAAATTGAGCTATTAGAGATCTACTACAAGGGGCTTGATGAAGATAGCCAATTCAAGCTTCAATCTCTTTCCGGTGGGACATTTATGGAGAAACATGTAGATGATGCTTGGGAGTTTGTGGAGAAGCAAGCTCTAGTGATTGAAAAGTACTCTCATAGGAAGAGTGAAGGAAGAAAGGCGGGAACATATGAGGTGAGTGAAGTCACCATGAGCAACTTCAAGCTTGACGCCATCAACAACGAGTTGAAATCCTTGAGAGAGTTGTGTACTACCACCTTAAAGAGCCAAGCAACTCCTCAAACACCTCCACAAGCCAATTTGTCTTCCAAAGAGGAAGATGTGAATTATATGGGAAGGGGCAATTTCAACAATTACCAAGGCCCAAGAAATTTCAACAACAACCGGCAATTCAACAATTACCGGCCAAACCACAACCATCCCGGGTTTTCTTACTCTAACCCGGATGGAGCCTTGAACCCTCCCGTTTCCACAAGTACAACTCCACCACAAAGAGCTTCACAAGAACCTCCGCCCGGTTTTTCTCAACCTACCAAGGATAGAACCGAAGTCATGTTTGAGCAATTGCTAGGAAGATTGAATGGACTTGAGAGCACCGTGACTTCAATCTCTAAGGCTCAAAAGGTCTTGGAAGCACAAGTCTTTCAAAAGGCGGGTGAAGCGCATAGAGATCCGGGGAAGCTTCCCGGAAGAACCGAAGACAACCCAAGAGGCCAAGTTTTGGCTATCACAACAAGGAGTGGGTTGAGTATGAAGGATCCTTTGCCTAAGGACCAAGCTAAGGGAAATCAAGTAGTGGTAGAAGAGGGAAGAAAGCAAGAAGATGGAGGGAAGAGCAAGGATGTAGAGCCAACTTATGTGGCACCGCCTCCATACAAGCCACCACTACCGTTCCCACAATCAAGAGCAAGAGCTCGTTTGGACAATCACTTTGGTAAGTTCCTTGATCTAATGTCCAAGTTACATATTAACATTCCGTTCATGGATGCCATCTTAGGAATGCCGGCATACGGGAAGTTCTTGAAGGAAATACTCTCCAACAAAAGGAAGTTGGAGGAGTATGGGGAGATTAGGATGACCAAGAGATCCTCGGAGTTAATCCAAACAATGAAGGAAGCAATGCCTCCCAAGCTAAGGGATCCGGGCTCTTTTTGCGTCCCAATAGGAGTGGGAGATGTGAAATACGAGGCCCTTTGTGATCTTGGAGCAAGTGTAAGCATCATACCGCTTGCACTTAGCAACAAGGTCGGGTTAGGAGAGCCAAAGCCGGTCAAGATGACCCTCTATATGGCAGACCGTTCTATCACTCTTCCAGTTGGGATTCTTGAGGACATTCCGGTGCAATTGGGAGGATTCTATGTGCCTATTGACTTTGTAGTGTTGGACATCCCGGCGGATTACCCGGTTCCCATCATCCTAGGAAGACCCTTCCTAGCCACATCCGGATGTTTAGTGGATTGCAAGAACGGGACTCTCTCCTTCAACATTGGAGAGGAGAACATCAAGTTCAAGCTGTCCACAATGATGAAAGGGCCAACCCTTGATGAAGATATCTTCAACATAGTCGAGCAAGAAGAATCTAGAGAAATGGTGAGCTCGATCTTGATCAAGGATCCCTTGGAAAAGGTTCTTACCTTGAGTATGATGGAGGAAGACATTGAGGAGAATTGCAATGAAGAGATCAAAGCCTTGGAGGCATTGGAAGAGGAGCCAAGAGTTGGATTTGAGAGCCACGAAGAAATTGTGAACAGCTGCAAGTTCCACGGTCGAGATTCAGGAACCACGGCCGTCAAACTCTCTGGACAACTCCGAGAAGCAAGCCTGGAAGGAACCACGGTCGTGGAAGTTGAGCAACCCGTGATTCCAGCCGTGGTTTCCCCTGAATCAGCTCTTGATGGTGATCAAGCTTCTAGGAGCCAAGGAGAGTCTTCTTTTGCCTTGGATTCATCTCATCCAATCTTATTTGGATCGTCTTCAACCGATAAAGGTCCTCCCTCACTTGAACTCAAACCCCTCCCCTCTCATTTAAAGTATGCATTCCTTGGTGATAATTCTACATATCCTGTGATTGTTAATGCATGCTTGAGTGATGATGAACTTGCTAAATTGCTGCATGAACTAAGATTGCATAGGAAAGCCATTGGTTATACTATTGATGATTTGGTTGGCATTAAGCCATCTTTGTGCATGCATAAGATAATGATGGAAGATAACCACAAACCCTCTATTGAATATCAAAGGAGATTGAATCCTATAATGAAAGAGGTGGTCAAAAAGGAAATCATTAAGTTGCTAGATGCGGGAATTATCTACCCTATCTCGGATAGTAAGTGGGTTAGCCCCGTTCATGTAGTACCTAAGAAGGGTGGAATGACGGTAGTAACTAATGAGAACAATGAACTAATACCAACTAGGACGGTCACGGGATGGAGAATGTGTATAGATTATAGGAAATTGAACATGGCCTCTAGGAAAGATCATTTTCCCCTCCCCTTCATTGACCAAATGCTAGAAAGATTAGCTCAACACTCTCACTTTTGCTATCTAGATGGGTATAGTGGATTCTTCCAAATCCCTATCCACCCCGATGATCAAGAGAAAACAACTTTTACATGTCCATGGGGTACATTTGCATATAGGAGAATGCCATTTGGGTTGTGTAATGCACCCGCCACCTTTCAAAGGTGTATGATGGCTATCTTTTCGGAATACATAGAAAATATCATGGAAGTGTTCATGGATGATTTCTCTGTTTATGGTCCTTCTTTTGATGATTGCTTGGCTAACTTGTCATTAGTATTGCAAAGATGTGAGGAGACAAATCTTGTCTTAAATTGGGAAAAATGCCACTTCATGGTAAGTGAAGGTATTGTGTTAGGACACTTGGTGTCTAACCGTGGCATTGAGGTTGATAGGGCTAAGATTGAAACAATAGAGAAGTTGCCACCACCTACCTCGGTGAAGGGGGTAAGGAGTTTCTTAGGGCATGCCGGTTTTTACCGGAGGTTTATTCAAGATTTCTCTAAAATTTCTAAGCCTCTCACTAACCTACTAATGAAAGATGTTGATTTTGTGTTTTCCAAAGATTGTCTTGAAGCATTTTGTAGGTTGAAGAACGCCTTGATCTCCGCACCCATCATGCAACCTCCGGATTGGAGTTTACCGTTTGAGATCATGTGCGATGCAAGTGATGTGGCCGTTGGGGCCGTTTTGGGGCAAAGGAAAGAAGGGCGCACTCATGCTATTTACTATGCTAGCAAGACGCTAGACGATGCCCAACTCAATTATGCTACTACCGAGAAGGAGTTGTTAGCGGTAGTGTATGCATTTGAGAAGTTCCGCTCGTACCTTGTTGGAGCGAAGGTCATAGTTTACACGGATCATGCGGCGATCCGTTATCTACTTACAAAGAAGGATGCCAAGCCAAGGTTGATTTGGTGGATCCTTCTTCTTCAAGAGTTTGATTTGGAGATAAGAGATAAGAAGGGATCCGAGAACTCGGTGGCGGATCACCTTAGTAGACTCCCACCATTGGAGCTTGGGAAAGACAACATTCCGATAGATGATTCGTTCCGGGATGAACAATTGCAAATGGTGGAAGAATGCTTGTTCCAAGTGGCTAGAGGAAGTGAGCCATGGTATGCCGACATTGTGAATTACTTGGTGTGTGAGGAAGTGCCTCCCGGACTAACGTATGCACAAAGGAAGAAGGTCTTCAACGATGTAAGGCATTACTATTGGAGCGAGCCACTTCTATTCAAGAGAGGCCCGGATGGGGTGCTTAGAAGATGCATACCGGAGGATGAAGTGGAGAGTGTGATCCGGCATTGTCACTCCCTACCATGTGGAGGCCATGCTAGCTCACACAAAACGTGTGCCAAGGTATTGCAATCCGGTTTTTATTGGCCTAACTTGTTTAGAGATGTGCAAGGTTTTGTAGCGGCATGTGATGCTTGCCAAAGAACGGGGAACATCTCAAGGAGGAATGAAATGCCCTTGAACAACATCTAAGAAGTTGAGATTTTTGATGTGTGGGGTGTAGACTTCATGGGACCATTCCCTTCTTCATGTGGCAATCTATTCATCCTATTGGCGGTGGACTATGTGTCAAGATGGGTAGAGGCAATCGCCTCTCCTACAAATGATGCCAAGGTGGTGGTGCGGTTCTTCAACCGAGTGATCTTCCCTAGGTTTGGAACACCAAGGGTGATCATTAGTGATGGAGGGAAACACTTCACAAATAGGAATTTTGGAGCACTTTTGGCCAAGTATGGGGTGACTCATAAAGTGGCAACACCCTACCACCCCCAAACTAGTGGTCAATTGGAGATCTCCAACCGTGAGATCAAGGCCATACTCGAGAAGACGGTGTCTAGGACAAGGAAGGATTGGGCCATGAAGCTCAATGACGCACTATGGGCATATAGAACCGCCTTCAAGACACCTATTGGCACCACTCCCTACAAATTGGTCTATGGCAAGTCTTGCCATCTTCCGGTGGAAATGGAGCATCGAGCTTATTGGGCCATTAAGTGGCTAAATTTTGACCTCAAGGAGGCGGGAGAGAAGAGATTGCTTGATATCAATGCCCTTGAGGAGCTCCGGTTAGAAGCTTATGAGAATGCCCGGATTTACAAGGAGAGAACCAAAAGGTGGCATGACAAGAGGATCATTCCAAAGGAGTTGAGTGAAGGAGATCTTGTCCTTCTCTTCAACTCGAGACTAAGGCTTTTCCCCGGAAAGCTCAAATCGAGATGGACCGGGCCGTATGTAGTAAAGAAGATCTTTCCCCATGGAGCTATTGAGATAGGAGGGGAGCATTGTGGAGATTTCAAAGTGAATGGGCATCGCTTGAAGAAGTACATTCCGGGAGCCCCAATAGACATGATCGCCCCGCTTCACCTTGCATAGACGCTCCCGAGCTTGGTCAAGCTAATGACCTTAAAGAAGCGCTTGGTGGGAGGCAACCCATCGGTAACATTTTTTTTCATTTTAGCTTAGATTTTTCTGTTTTTGTGTGCTTTGTGTGTTTTGTCTATTTTATGTGTGCTAGAACATTAGTGGCATTGGAAACCTTTCTTGGAAATGATGATGATGAAACCCTCACTAATCATGGGTGGAGCGGACGCGGAACTTGGACGGCTAGCGGTGCCTAGCGCGGGTTTCAAAGCTTGAAGGATGCTTAGAGCTCCCTACCATGGTTGAAAGGATCATCCAACATCAATCCTCTTAAGAATTCCCAAATACCAAAGAAAACCATTTTACATTGTGAGAACCTTCTTTCACTCTCTTTACTTGAATACCACATTGGGGACAATGTGTTTCTAAGTATGGGGTGGGGTTTGCATGATCCTTTGCATGATGAGCATCTAGGATAGGTTAATATTTGCACATATCTTGCATTGTACATACTTAAATCGAAAATTCCATAAAAATCAGAAAATTTAAAATTTTTTGTGCTTTCTAGGCTTGGATATGATCCTAATGATGAAAACTTGTCTTGTGATTGGCTATGAATGGCCTTATGTGTTGAATTGATAAATGCATATGTGGACTTGAACTACTTCTCTTGAATTCCATGAATGACTTGAGATCATGATGATTGCCTAGAATGGATTGAGTATTGAAAATCGAAATTACATGATAGTTCTTGCATACCATCTAGGAATGAATAAGGCATTTCATCTTTCTCTACTTCTCATCTTGATCATGATCGCTTGAGCACCTCAATTGATATAAAACTTGACCTCCTTTTAAAACCCATCCGGGAATAGGAGCATGCTAGTATGTTTGAATGTGTAAAAAGCAAGTGCGGGGTGAAGATGTAATGAAAAGAATGTTGTGAATGGAATGCTGAAATTATTGTGGAAGTGTAGCCAAAATAGGTTTGGGGGCGTTGGTTTAAATGACAAGTAACTCGGTACACTTCACATAATCGGGTGTTGGTGCCTTGCCAAAGTCAAATGAGCCAATAGCCCTAACGAGCTTTGGTATGTGTGCCCGGTGTGGATGCACCTCGAAAAAGAGAAAAAGCCCGAGGATGGCTAATCACCGAGGTTTCGGCTATTGTACACCAATGCCATTGTCTCAAAAATGAGTTAAAGAAAAAGAAAAGAAAGCAAGATAGGGAAAAATATGCACTTGGGGGAAGTTGATCGAGGACAAGGAAGTGAAGTTAGTTCCATTCCCGGATTAGCATCACATACCTAGAAAATTCCCCTCCCCAATTGAAACGTTTCTTAGCCTTTTATGTCACAAGCCCTTATGACCTACTTGCATGTTTGTAAGACTTAGTAATCTAGATTGGATAGACTCTTGATCTTCTTGACATCTCCGTCCTCCCATCTCATGCATGCTTTTGAGTTAAGTACAATTGTCTTTCCATGCACTTATTATTGTTTGATACATATATGCTTATCCAATTGCCAATGATCATGACTATGAAGGTGATCCAATAGTAGAAGCACAAAACCAAAAAGATTTTCGCCATTTTTTTGCATACATAAATCATGTCATCTCTTAGTCTATAGTCGGGAATTTGCTCGGGGACGAGCAAACCTTAAGTATGGGGTATTTTGATAACACGATTTATAGCATAGTTTTAGGTGCACATTTAGGTAGAATTCTCGCTCAATCATGCATTATCTAGCACTAGTCCAATACGTTTTGCACTCAAAACATGTATTTTGTCGAGATAGACGTCTACACGGACTTGTGTGCGTTTTGTAGGTATTTCGGGAAGTTTCGAGGCCAAACGACGCGTTTGAGGGTCGCTCATTTAGAGGACACGTTTCCAAACTCATTAGAACGCAAGGCAAGGGCTAAGAAGGACTCAAGGAACCTTGCCAACACAGACCACGCACCAAACCACAGCCTATTGATCCAAAACAAAGTTTCTGCACAGAATCACGGTTTCCTGAAGAACCACGGCCGTGGAAATGACCGTGGATTTTGCCAGATTCTCGTGACAGCTTTGCCACGACTCTCATGGCCAGCTCATGAAGAAATTGGTTATAAAAGTGGTCCTTGATAGTTGTTAGAGGCAGCTGGGAATTGGGGGTAGTTTTGGGAGCAGCTCACACATTCTCTATTGCTTTCAACAAAATATATTCCAAGAGGAAGAAGGATTTTTCTAGGAAGGAAAGTGCAAGAAGAAGAAGAAAGGAGCCATTGCCATTGAAGAGGAGAGGAGAAGACACACTTAGCTCTTGTATTTTCGGATTTATTTCTAGAAGTTTTTGAACTCTTGAACCTTCCTTTGGAAGGATTGTAAGTCGTTCTAATTTCATCTTCAGATTTAGATTGAGTTTGAAGTTCATTTGTTCATCTTCTTTCTCTCATTTTCTTGCAATGGAGGTTATGAATCTATGCTTGTTTGATTTGATTTCCAATATGAATGTTGTAGGCTAGATTGATGTGATTCTAGGGTAAGGAAAGGATGGTTATGGCTAGATCTATGATAGGACGGACTTAGATTTACCTTTGGATGATTTTTGAACGTAGCTACTGTTAGGAATCACGGGTAGTTCTTGAAGAACCACGGTCGTGGTTTCTGTAGAACGAACCGTGGTTCTTCCTGGTTCGAAGGATCTTACCTTAGGTTCATGAAGTTGTTGAAACCCTAAGTTTTTGCTGAGTTTAACCTACCCTAGGGTGTCCTAGTGTAGCGACTAAGTGTTAGGAGAGACTTACCCGGTAATCCTTGCCCTTAGAATCTAGAATAGCAAAACCTTAGGTAATGGTGAGCCTAATAAGCCGCCATTGGATTAATTGTGCTAGGATAGTTGATTAGGACTTCCCTTTCCGAGACTTACCCGGTGAGGATAGGTTAGATCCCTAATTAAACAATCCGGTTTGTGTTAAATTCCTATCCTTAGGTTCTTAGAGACTTAACCGGTAATGAGACCTTAGGTGTGGATTAGTTGGATCATGAGACTTACCCGGTAATTGATCCCAATTTAGAAACACTTAATCCCAACATATCATAATCAATCCAAAGAATGAATAGATAACTTGAGTTTTTATGCCATAACCGGAATTTCCAACCCCTAGAATCCGTCTTCCCTTTCTTTTGATCAACATCTTGTTCGATTTGTTTATTTGTGCCAATTTTCCGACTTAGTTTGATTGATTGTTTGCATGCATTTGATCTTTGAAGTGATCACCTAAAAACAACCAAAAAATTGAGATTTTCTTCCTTTATTTGCTCTTTTCCTTAGACTTAGATCTTGCTAAATTCAATCACAACTTAATTCGATTTCACCTTAGTCTTTGTGTTCGACCTTGGAATACTTATCTTGCTACATACGTCCCGTACACTGCGGGTGCGCTAGAAGTAGGATAATTATAACGAGTATAAATTTAAGGCTTATTGCGTACACACATTTTTAGCGTAACAAGCTCATCTCTTAGCCTTATTTGCTCTAAGGCTTCATCTAACTCAGCTTGAAGATTTCTACCGGCCATCTCTCTCTCTTTTCGGATGTTCTTGGACCTAGATCGAAGGTTTTTCTCTGGTTCGGGATCGAATGGAGCTAAATCCTTTCCACGAGATCTTCGCATACACCTAAAGAGTAATAGATGTCCTGGAAAGCAAAGACACCAACCAAAGAGAGATCAAAAGCAACAAGAAAGATCTACACTAGAAACAATCACAAAATAGACTCAATCTAGACCTAGTCCCCGGCAACGGCGCCAAAAACTTGTTACGCTAGGAAATAGCACAAAAATCTTTACATTTATAAACTTGAACTAAATCCTAAACTACCTAGCGAAACCCGCAGTGTACGGGACGTTTGTAGTATGGATAGTATTCCGAGGTCGAACACAAAGACTAAGGTGAAATTGATTCGGTTTTGTGATTAAGTTTAGTGAAGGTCTAAGGTTAGAAGAAGGGGGAAACGAGAAATGAAAATCACAATTTGTTTTTGGTCGTTTTTTGGTGATCAATCAAAGATCACAATTCATGCAAAGTAACCAATCAAACTAAACTAAAAATCAGCACAAATGAGCAAATGAGACAAGGTAATGATCAAGGGAATAAAAGACGGATTCTAGAGGTCGGAAATTCCGGTTATGGCATAAAACTCAAGTTATCTAATCATTCTTTGGATTAACTATGATATGTTGGGATTAAGTGTATCTAAATTGAGGACCAATTACCGGGTAGGTCTCATGGTTCAACTAGTCCACACCTAATGTCTCATTACCGGGTAAGTCTCTAAGAACCTAAGGATAGGATGGCTACACAAACCGGATTGTTGATTAAGGATCTAACCTATCCTTACCGGGTAAGTCTTGGAAGGGGAAGTCCTAAATAACTATCCTAGCACATCTAATCCAACGGCGGCTTTTTAGGCTCACCACTACCTAAGGATTGCTATTTTAGATTCTAAGGGCAAGGATTACCGGGTAAGTCTCTCCTAACACTTAGTCACTACACTAGGTCACCCTAGGATAGGTTAAACTCAGCAAACACTTAGGGTTTCAACAATCCATAAGTCTAAGGCAAGGTCCTTCGAACCAGGGAAAATCACGGTTTGTTCTACCGAAACCACGGCCGTGGTTCTTCAAGAACTACCCGTGATTTCTAACAGAAACTACGTTCATAAGCAAAAGTCATCCAAAGGTAAATCTAAGTTCATCCTATCATAGTTCTAGCCATAACCATCCCTTCCTTACCCTAGAACCACATCAATTCAGCCTACAACATTCATGACAAAAATCGAGACAAACAAACATAGAATCAAATCATCCATTGCAAGATAATGAAGGAAAAGAGATGAACAAGTGAATTTAATTCAAAACCAAGCTAAAGATTAGAATTAGAACCACTTACAACCCTTCCAAAAGAAGGTTCAAAGACTCATACAATCTCTAGAAAACGAAATCCGAAATACAAGAAAGCTATGGTGTGTTCTTCTCCTCCTCTTCAATGGAGTTCTTCTCCTTCTCTTTGGCACTTTCTTCCCTAGAAAAACATCTTGATTTTTGAGAATATATTTGTTAGAAAATGGATAATGGATGAGCTGCTCCCAAACTACCCCAACTGCCTCAAACAACCCATGCAGGACCACATTTATAACAAATCCTTCATGAGCTGGCCATGAGAGTCGTGGCACAGCTGTCACGAGAATCTGGCAAAATCCACGGTCATTTCCACGGCCGTGGTTCGTCAGGGAACCGTGATTCTATGCAGAAACTCCGCTTTGAATCATCAAGCTGTGATTTGGTGCATGGCTTGTGTTGGCAAGGCTCCATGAGTTCTCCTTAGCCCTTGGCTTGTATCCTAGTGTGTCCGAGGGTGTGCCATCTAAATGAACGATCCTCAAACGCATCGTTTAAGCTCCTAAACTTCCCGAAATACCTACAAAACACGCACAAGTCCGTGTAGACGTCTATCTCGACAAAATATGTGAATTGGGTGCGAAACGTCTTGAACTAATGCTAGATCATGCATGAATGAGCGAGAATTCTATCTAAATGTACACCTAAAACTATGTTATAAATCGTGTTATCAAACATCACGAAACAAAGTTTTCACAAAGGCTTTTGAGTTCTACGACCTAAACCACGACCGTGGTTATGGGTTGGGTTCGTAGAAAGTGATTTCGAAGAGCAACATAAAGTTCCACGCCCTAAACCGCGGCCGTGGAATCTTGTACTAGGACGTAATTTCCATGACGATGTGACGTGCCATATTTTCCACGTCAGCGACGGTTATTGGGCTTTTCTCGTAAACCTATTTCGCCCTATAAGTAGGCTTGAGAAGGGAGTTTCGAGGAGGGTTGCTTAGGGTTTCATTTCACCTTCACTTACAATTCCGCGCTGAGGGTTGATACGAAGGATTGGAGATTTCGGATCGTGGCTTGAGAAAGACGCAATATTGAAGATTGTGTACTTCGAGATTTTCTTAGGGTTGCCTTTGAAGACGGATTGACACTCCGTTCTTCGTTGTTCCTTAAGATTGCTGTGAGGATTCCTGTTTCATATTCTGAATTCATTAAACATAATACTTTGTTGTTCGGATTTGAGATTGACTTTGATTGTTTATTGAGTTTTCGAGGGTTTTTATCTTTCTCTCTTCTTAATTTGATATTTGATTTAATGACAATGATTATTGGCTAAAACCCTTTAGCAATTTTAAGGTGAAGGGTTGATAGTTGTGGCTTAGATAATGATAGATTAATCGTTAACAGATTGGACCCTGAGAGTGTGAGAAACCTCATTGACAGCCTAATCCAGGGTCTGTTCTTGAAAACTACGGCCGTGGTTCTTCTAGATCTAGCTGTGATTTCCTCTGTTTTACGACTTTTGCTTTTGCTTGATCCAAAGTTAAAGATTTGCTTTAACCTAGCCTTGACTTACCTTTCCTAGGTAGTAGTGAGACTCAACATCCTCTATTTCGGTTTCGAGTGTCACAACCTTAACCGTTTTGGCTTATCTTTGATTCCTTGGGTTTGGGCATTGTTATTTGAGAGTAATTCTTATGCTTCGATCCTTTCTATACTGCAACCTCAACAACCTTTATAGAGAGTGTCCTTGGGTGAGATATATAGGGTTTTGGAACTTCACCGTACTCAACCTTACATTAGTTATACCTTTGAAACCTCAACTCTGTCCTTATATCTATAGAATATCTTGAATCGATTGCCACAATTGGATACTTGGATCTTTAGGATTGCTGTTTTCCCAATATTTGCAAAGCTTCTATACGTTATTCGCTCGATAATTTGTGAACTGAATTTGATCCCCCAAATCCCTGAGTTCGATACCCTGGAATTCTTTCTTTACTACGCCGATCCGTACACTGCGGGTTCGCTTGCTTTGATTTCAGTTTTATAATTTAAAACTTATTTGCACGCACACTTTGAGGCGAACAATAACTCTCAAAGATGGGATGCAGGCACACTCAAACCCCAATAAATGATAAACTTTTATTACATACACTCATGATGTTGGGTAAACAAGCAAAGGAATCACCGGGTAAGTCTCATCCTAGGCTTGCGTTGAACCAGGAAAGATATAACAAGGATAGGATTTGGCAAACTGAAACTCTTAATTTAGATAAGGTTCAGGAAAGGTTCACCTCGCTCAGTTAAATTCCATCCCGGCCGAGATGTTCAATGACTGACCGATGTGTTCTACGGTTAAGGTTAAGGCTCGAGCTTCCAAGGTCCGCTGGGGTTAAGATCATTCTATCATCGTCTTTCCCACAACTTTCAGCCAATCACCCTAGAATCACATAAAGAACTTAGCCAACAATCATCATGATAACAATAATCAAATTTATAAGAAAGGAATCAATATTCAAACAAGAAAACCTTAACACAAAGGTCTCAATAACTCAATGAATCAAATAAACAATCAGTGTTCCTCAATCACAAATAAGAAAAGACACAAAACCAAAAGCCAAACTAAGAAGATCTTACAAAATCCTGAATTGTATAAAATCCAACCCTTTATATAGGAGAATTATCTTCCAAAGATAAGATATCTTAAAAAGATAATTTCCTAGAAAATATATCCATATCTTCCAAAATATATCAGCCAATAAATATTATCTTCCTACCAGAAATCCAGCAAAAAATATGTGATATTCACTTTCTAAAAATAGAAGATCTCAGCCAAAAATAAAGATCTCATGTCCCGTCATCAGTTCGCCTCGGTCCAAACGCTCCTCAAGATCACCTCGGTTGAGGTGATACTGTAGCTGACCGAGGTGAATCTTAGCTGAATGTAAATCATCTCGAATCTGGTCCAAAATCAATCTTCTAAATCATTTTCATGCTTCTTGAGATCTTCTTATAACTCCTCAATGCTCCAGAATGTAGCTCCAATAGCCCCTTAGCTTCCTTAGCTCCATTTCGGTCCAAAACGTGCCATTTTTCCTACAATTACAACGAAACTAGGTTTAGACCTCGATTCCCGCAAAGGTAGACAAAACAACAATATAATAAAAGAATATACATCCATACATGCAGATTTATGAAGATAAAACGTCTAAACCAATCCCAAAATATAGACTATAATACATGCTATCATCAATCCATTTCAGATTTCACGGTCTGAAACCATTTATTGGATTTTATCCCTGTCGTTTCTTGCTCATAGGTAGCAGGCTCACCATGTTGTAAGAGAAGAACATAAAGGATTTTATTTAACATGAACTCATCATAACGTCTTGGTTGTACCCTTGACCATATTGATCTATGAGTGTGTTCAACTTGTTCAACAACGGATCTGAAACAATTTCCACAATTGTTTGTGGATCCTCAATTGAATTTGATCCTTGGAATACTTGGGGTGCTAGGCCTCCAAAAAATGGCATCTCATCCTCGACATCTTCTACCTCTGTTGTTCTTTATCAGGAATTGATTCAAGATGATTATTTCTCCCACTTGACTTGTAGAAAATAAACCTCTTTCCAAAACGACATTAACCCTTGCAACAAACACCTTTTATTGATTCGGATTGTAGAAGTAATATCTAAAAATACGTTTTGGTTACCCTACAAAATAACATTTATCTAATTTTGGGGTAAACCTCTAAGTTTTTTACTCTTGTTATGCGGGAAACAACTTCGTCTAACTGTCACGTGGTTCGGAATTTGCTTGCTATACATCAATTGCTATTGAACACCCCAAATCCGTAGGACTCGGGGCTACAAGTTAGGATCTCACAATGGATCCTGACAACAAGTTCAATGGATCTTACAACAAGAAACAAATAAATATAAAACCAATTTCATAAAACTATGTATCATATATCAAAACATATACAAAACCACAGCCGAGTACAAAACGACAACAACATATAAATTTGTGTACAAAACATCCCAAAACCCATACACAACCTAATATACGGAAGCCCTCGGCTGATCACCCAACTGGATCACTCTACAGGCTTCCTATCATGCAGGATATCTACAACACGGTATGAAACCGTTAGCTAACAGTTCATGAATAAGAGTAATAGCAATAGCACATACAATCATGCATTCACATCATCATATGCAATGCTCACACAATCTGTTTATTATCTTCATTTTGTTATACCATTACTAATTCAACTTATTTTGTGACACGGGGAGTACCCAGAACCTTGCCTCTGTCCCCTTTAACCACACAGGTTTGGAATAGGAGATCTAGCCTCCCCTTCTGGTGGACTAGTCGCAGAGAACTCCCACACTCTCGGCGAGCTTCAGACAAGTTGTCAAGACCCAGTTATAATGCACTAGAGCCAATTAATATACATATATGGTCGTCCTAGTCCGGTTAGGTTATCAGTGCAACATTCATATGCACACAGACCACTATCGCAATCACTCAAACTCATAAACGCTCGCTAAGTAGGCCCGAAGGACTTGCCTGTCACAGGTAATCCTCTACAAACGTGGTCACAGTTTCCCCTCGAGGAAACAAGTAGTGCCTACATCAACAAGGCATACAATATCAAACGCTATCAAGGCTAGGAGATTCCACCTCCTAATCCCCAAGATCACATCAGATCCCAAACCATACACTAAACCTTGATATCTCAACAACTCTCACAAAGGCCTAAGACACTCCTCAATATACAACATCATTAACCTCATCATGTATAACATCCACATAGCCTCACTCTCAAGCTAAAGCCATAAGGAAAGGAAGACACATACCACACTTGGTATGTCCTGGACAAAGATGCACATGCGTAAACGAAAAGGTGCAGAAGTGGTAACAAGTCGTTGTGGATCACAGCCGCAGGGGTGGTGACACCTCAACCGCAGGGGCGGCACTTGCAAAGCGCGGGGGCGGAAACACAACAGAGGGCGATCTCTGACTTCTCTTGGATCTCTCGCTCGACCTTCTTCTCTTCTATGGTGCCAAAGACAAGCATTAACATATACATACATACATACATATACATCATCAATTGTCCAGGAAATGTGCACAAGATCATTCTTGTGGGAATCAAACTAAGAAGAAGAGAAAAGAAGGTATGAAGAAGATGAAGAGGATGGAATCACTACTGCAGAAGCAAGCAAGGGAGAATTCATTCTCAGCTAAAAACCACATCAAAGTAGCAACAACACAACAACATCAACAAATCATCTCATCTCAACCATCAAGACTCTCTCATCCAAAGCTAAGAAACCTTCCAAGAAAACCAAGATGGAATAAATCAAGGAAGAAAGGTAGAACGTGGAGGAGAGGAATAAGAAGATGAAAACTGGAGCTAAAGAGAATACCCTTATCATAAGGGAAGGGAAACCTTATAAAGGAAGCAAAGGAAAACGCAAGACGGTCAAAAATGCGTCGCCCGACATCCAGACCGTGGGGGCGGGTCATCCAAGCCGCGGGGGCGGCGCCGCACCTGCGGCTAGGCTAAGGCGCGGTCACGGAATCACTAAAGAACTAAGACTCTTACAGTTTTCACCCCGTTAATTGTCACATACTCAAGACGGCGCTTATTCTTCACAACAAACTTAGTGTGGAGACACGAGTGACTTGAACTCTTGCATTTTGTCATCAACATCTTGAGAAAACACAAAAAAGGAATATTCCAAACCCAACTCTCGCATTTTGCAAGTAACAATCCAATTACTACCATAACTCATGCAAATAGTTGAGCTCTCCAAACCCTTCAATAGATGAAAATTAGCCATACATACCTAAATAATACTCAAAATCTTTTATTAAGGACTAAAAAACAAGTTAGTCGATCAACCTAGGATCGTAGTGCTGGTCAATCTTAGGGTACAATTCCGGCGACGGAAACTCATAAATTGCATAAGAAAAGATCATAAAACCCTAATGACTACAAGCTTAATTTATAGGGAGATATATTAACATATCTCCCTAAGATCTATCTTCTAATAAGATACGATTTATCTAAACCACCAAATCATGTCTTAACTAAAGACAAACTTGTCCCTAATGGATTCTATAAACTAAAAAGTCTAAGTGGATGGGATGAAAGTTCATATTAAAACAAAAGGGAATAAAAGAGAAGGAAATGTCGTCGAAGCAAGCTCATCACAATGGTTAGATTGATCGGCCTTACTAGGCTAGGTCGGTTGGCCCAATCCAAAACTTGGTCTCTAATGCTTGATCTTCAACTAGAATTCATGTGCATGTCACGTGCAAATAGAAACACCATAAGGCCGGTCGGCCTTACATGCCCGTCGATCACCTTATACACTTCCCGAGGTATTCTTCACTTCACTTTCGGATCCTAGTCTTTTTTCTCTTGACTTTGACCGTAGAGAGATTCTTAGTGTGTATGAGGGTATTCCATTGTAGATAACTCTCATTAAGATTCGCATCTATCAGAATACCTGCAATTACATAAACTAGCCGATAGATTTCTGAAACACTAATAGGAAGGAAATATACCGATAGGATATGTTATTATGCCCAAAAGAGTAGAGGGGTGGAATAGAATGAGGATGAAAAAAGGTATTAATTTAAGTGTTATAATCAATCCACATTGTGGATTTACTCGACTTGGTGCAAAACTTAGCGTCCAGAGGATATGGTCATTTGCTCGTAAAAAAGATGAGTTGGTCGCCCTGACATGTATGTCGAGCCGATCAAGTGTAAAACCTTGAGCATATTCAATTCTTCAGTTGGCATGAACTTACTTGACTGTAAGGAGAACCTTAGTGTGTCGTAGACATTATTCAGAAAATAGCTCTATTTTAGCTCCTAGAATGACTAAAATGCTTGCAATATCATAAATGCACAAGTAGATCTCCAAAACACAAAAGGGTAGAAAATTTACCATTAGATGATGCAAATCTAAACTATATGCTAAAGAGATGAATAAGAATAAGGGTGAAAAAAAGCGCTAAAATAAATATTATCAAATACCTCATACTTGAACCTTACTTCTCCTCAAGTAAGATCCGAAGATAGATTTATGTGACAATTTTTGTGAGAATTATTGTTTCATTGACTTTGCATTTGTTATCGTGAACTTCATTTAATCAACCTAATCTTTAATGGTTGTTTATTCAAGTGTTGGGTTCCTTCCCTACTCTTAAATTCGATCTCATCCATACCTTTTTTAGTCAAAATTTCCACCACATAAGTTCATACAAGAGGCCAATATATGACACCATTAGGTTTTCTAGCCAAGCGGGAAGAAGAGACATGAGGGTGATGGTGGTGGTGTTGGTGTAACTACTATATACTGATATGAATGACAATTAAATCATTCTGATTGATTCAAATGCTAATGGATCTAAGGCAACGACGCAGGCTGGCGGGACTAGGGTAACTATGCAGGCAAGTGGATCCTTGATTCTAATGGCTCTTGGAGCAAATAACCCTACCCAAAGAGACATGGTGTCTAATGTTACCATCCGCACTCATGCAACCAAGAAACAATCCATTATGACTAGAGACCTAAGTGGACAAGAAATAGACGGAGAAGTGACGGATATTATTGTTCATCACCGGCGCTTGATGAGGTTGAAGTGTTAACCTCAGGACTCACAAATACTTACAAGACTCGTTGTAGTAGAGGGGGTCAGGATCGAACACAAGGAAGACGATGTCTCACTTTGACAAATTAATTAAGAAACCAAAATAAAGAAATAAACTAAACTAAATATATACAAATAATAAGGAACAAAAAGAAACTAGAAGTTAAAAGAAGAGAACTTTGGTCGACCGACTTGGGTCGAAACCAGAATACAATGCACATGCAACCACAAATGAAATCGGAGGAAAAGCTCATAACTTCATAAAGTTGGTCGTTTGACCTCCCTCAAAGACTTTGCTTGGTTGTCTCGTAAAATAATTTTGAACACAAACGATAGATAGAACAGAATGTTCGAATCTTTAAATTGTTCAAAATCAGATTTTAAGAATGATGAAAACAAGAAACAAGTATTAATCAACTAAAGCATCCCATAATCCAGATCACCACAACATGAATATAATATATCTCAATTGACAATTCCACAATGTTGAAAGTAGACTTGAGTTATGTAAGAGACAACTTCGTTGATTGTCACACGTGGTTAGGATCTATTGCTCGTGGTACATCAATGTTGTCATCATGATTGTCATGTACCCAAGGCTTTGCTGAATCATCACATTAAACGAAGCATGGAGGTTTGAAGACTATGTTGTCACTTAAAGTCAAGTGACCCTTTGCGGAACATATAGAGTATCTAATGCTACCATAACTCATAGACATACATTCAATACATAGAATCAGTCTAATATCGTAGATCAATACAAGTCAGGCTCACTAGACCTTAGAACAAAGAGGGATTACTCATACGTACCTCAAAACAAAAAGACGGACTTTATTATTGATCGAAAGGAATCTCGTCGTACGACGGGTAGGGGCAGTACAACCTTCAAAGAGGGAATCGGTGGAAGAATTCGTAAATTTATGGAAAAGGATATATCCGACCTAATGGCTAAAGAGCCTTATTTATAGGTGATAACACGATTTATGACTTAGATTTAGACACTCATTTAGATAGATTTTCCGCTCATTCATGCATGGTTTAGCATTAGTTCACAGCGTTTGCACTCAAATCACGTATTTTGTCGAGATAGACGTCTACTCGGACTTTTGCTTGCTTTGTAGGTATTTTGGGAGATTTAAGAGCCTAATCGATACATCCGAGGATCATTCCTCGAGATGACACACTTCCGGACTCATTGGAATGCAAGCTAAGGGCTAAGGAGGACTCTTGGAACCTTGCCAACACAAGCCATGCACCAAATCGAAGCTTAATGATCAAAGGCAAAGCTGAAGCACAAAATCACGGTCTACTGGCACTCCACGGCCGTGGTTTCAACCGTGGATTTTGCCAGGTTTTCGTGACAGCTGTGCCACGATCTCTTGGCCAGCTCTTGCAAAGTTGTAGTATAAAAGTGGTCCTGCATTGGCTGAGAGAATCATCATGGAGCAGCTCTCCATTATCCACTATCCTCTAACAAAAATATTCTTTCAACAAGAAGATTCTTTGGAAGAAGGAGGTAGAAGAAAGCTACCATTGGAGAAGAGCTTGGTTGGAGAAGAAGAAGAGCACACCATCGATAGATTTTGATAGCTTGTAGTGAAGAATTTCGGAATCAATCTCTTGAGTTGTATGAACCATTTGAACCTTCTTTAAGAAGGATTGTGAGTTATTCTAATTCCATTTTCAGCTTGGTTTTGTTTAGTTC
Organism: Fagopyrum homotropicum; assembly: GCA_033239125.1. NCBI lineage: Eukaryota > Viridiplantae > Streptophyta > Magnoliopsida > Caryophyllales > Polygonaceae > Fagopyrum > Fagopyrum homotropicum. The sequence continues at coordinate 46,581,951 of BSWB01000001.1, read as the reverse complement.
ACTTGTTCATCTCTTTCTCTTCATTATCTTGCAAATGGATGCCATGATTTTATGTTTGATTGTTTCGTTTTCTATTATGAATGTTTTAGGCTAAATAGATGTGGTTCTAGGGTAAGGAAAGGATGGTTATGGCTAGGGCTATGATAGGATGGACTTAGATTTACCTTTGGATGACTTGTGTGCATGAACGTAGTTTCTGTTAGGAATCACGGCAAGTTCTTACCAAACCACGGCCGTGGAAAGGTACAACAAACCGTGATCTTACCTGGTTCGATGGATCTAGTCTTAGATTGTTAGAATGTTGAAATCCCAAGTGTTTGTTGAACTAATTCTATCCTAGGGTGACCTAGTGTTAGCAACTAAGTGTTAGGAGAGACTTATCCGGTAATCCTTGCTCTTAGATCTCAAAGATGACAAACCTTAGGTAGTGGTGAGCCTCATAAGCCGCCATTGGATTAAGTGTGCTAGGATGGTTGTTTAGGACTAACCCTTCCGAGACTTACCCGGTAAGGATAGGTTAGATCTCTAGGTAACAATCCGGTTTGTGTAGAATTCCTTTCCTTAGGTTCTTAGAGACTTACCCGGTGATGAGACTTTAGGGACGGCCTAGTGGACCATGAGACCTACCCGGTGATTGATCCCAATCTAGAAACACTTAACCCCAACATATCATAGTTAATCCAAGGAAAGAATAGATATCTTGAGTCCTATGCCATAACCGGAACTTCCAACCCCTAGAATCCGCTTTTCTATCTTTGATCTATAGCTCGTATTTTTGCTTGTTTGTTTGCGTTGATTTGTTAGCATAGTTGATTGTTTATTCCGCATGATTTGTGATCCTTGATTGATCACCTAAAAACTTCCCAAAAACATTGAGATTTTCATTTCTTTATTTCCTTCTCTTTTCTTGAACTAGATCTTCACTAGACTTGATCATAAATCGAATCAATCTCACCTTAGTCTTTGTGTTCGACCTCGGAATACTATCCCTACTACGAACGTCCCGTACACTGCGGGTTTCGCTAGGAGATAGGATAAATATAACGAGAATATAAATTTAAAACCCATTGCGTGTCACATCCTGAGCGTAACAATAGGATCCGGAAAAGGCCCAAAACCCTACATCTCTTGTGATCGTATCTTCTAATAAGATAAAATCGAATATTTCTAATAATAGCTTCTAATAAGATAAGATCAAGTTAAAAAGATAAAATTACAAAGCTAACGGACCAACAAGCCAATCAAACTAAAAGGAAACAAAATAAGACGTCGAAACAAGTAGGTCGAGTAGGCTTGTTGTACGACCTCTTGGGCCGGAGTTGTGGGCTCGGTCTAGAATCGCTCCAGGATCTTCCTTGCAACAACGGGTGATCATTTTTGGTTCCATTCTAGAAGTGACAAGCGGCCGTCGTCCGACCACATGGGTCCTAGTCGATCAATCCAACACTTCTCCCAATGTTCTTCACTTCACTCTCGGACTTCAGTCATTTCCATTTTGACCTAGAATTCTTTGACCGTAGGGAAGCGCTTAGTGTGCATCAGGACATTCAATTATAGATGTATTATTTGTGCTCTACAAATGCCTAGAATACCTGTAATTATATAAACAAACCGGTAGATCTCCAAAACACGAACATAAAGGAAATAAATCAATAGGATATGCTATTAAGCTCAAAGAGATAGATAATGAAATTGAATGATGATGAAAAAGACGCTAAAATAGTGTTATAAACGCTCCGTGACCGCCGATGTTAATGGTGGACAAGTTTCCTCGCAATCGGCCAAACATGGAAGACAATTTACTAGTTGGTAATTTGAGGTTTTTGCTATACATAATCTTGTTAATCTACTTAAATATGTTTACATTGTTTTTGTTGTAAGGACTTGATGTGAGATGGATGAACACTTAATAATAACACAAAACCGCAAGTGCACGACCATTGTCAATGTAGTAGTATGATATATATATACATCAAGGTCAATTTCTACTAGGACTCTATATAGCTTGATTGAAATAAATATCAAGGCAATTCAAGCGTGTAAAAAGAGGTTAAAAAAAGGGTGGTCAATGGATCAATGATTAAAAGGTGAGTTGAGTAACCAATTGTAAGTAACAAACAAGTGATCAACGGTATGAAAAACACTAGGTTTAGGGACTAGTCTTCCCAAACCATAACTAGCTAGCATGCTTTAGTTATAGTATTCAGTTAATAAAAGGTATATGACATGTAAGTGAGTTTATCAAAATATCCTAATCCTCTTTTGAAGCTCATATTATAGCTTATGTCAATCAAATTATGTTATGGTCAAACCACAATTCAATTGACTATGTTTAGGTCACAATCATTGTCATACTAAATAAATAAGCATTGTAACATCCGGAAATTTTATTCCGGATGGTGACTGGATTTCAACCTTTCCGCAGACGCGACTCAATTTTTCCCCAGGCACGAGATGTTGGGTAACGAGTTTTTATTCTGTTCCGACCCCTTGGTCTCCCTCTTTTGCTTGGACCCCTCGTTGCTTGTGCCTAGGGGGACAAGAGGTCAGCTGACCCCTTGGTTCCCTCCCACCTTTTGCACCCAAAGATTCCCTCTTTTCCTTTGGCTTTCATTTCACGCTCTTCTTCTCTCCCATTTCCTCTCTTCTCTTTCTTTTCCCTCTTCCATCTTTGGAGCTCTTGCATGTGTAGACTGTAGTAGAAGAGGATCAGATCCAGTGTGGTAAGTTTCTTCCCTTTCCTCCCTTCTTCATCCTTGTTGTTTACCCTTTCTTCTACCCTCTTTCATCCATAGCCATGGATGAAGCTTGAGAGAAGCTTGTACCTCAATTCCTTTGCATGTGCTTGTTCTTAGCTCGATTAGGTCAAGGAGAGGAGCCTAAGAGCAGTGGTTGGTGTTTGGAGAAGGCCCAACAAGAAGAGGAGGACATTAAAGCCAAGGATCCACATTCGAAGATGAAGAAGACGACCCTTTGCTGTTCGACCGCGGGGGCGGATCATCACAACCGCGGGGGCGGATCCAGACCACCACAGGGGCGGCTCTAGGACGCTAGGGAGCCGCAAGGACGGCGCCAAGGACCCACAGGGGCGGTGACAAGGTTACGTAGGGGGCGCCAGCTTGTTCCGCAGCTGCGTTTTCTTCACCAGTAGGCTTCCTTTTCCCTTCCTCTTCATTCCTTCCTTAGCTTTGTAGTTGTATCATGTTAGTATCATGCCTAGGATGGCTTAGAGTAGCTTGATAATGCCACTTAGTGGTTGAGATCCTAGGATTCCTTATGGCTCGATGTAGTTGATGGCTTTGAGTTGGTTGATCTTGATGGAGCTTCTAGGCTAGATTGTCCTTCCTTGGTTGTGGCTTAAGTTCAAGTGAGGTTATAGATTGTTATGAGTTCTATCATGTGTTGAGAGACTTGGCAGTTGGTAGATCTCCTCTTGCGTTGAGTGAGAGGTGAGTGTAGGAATTCTAGGAAGCGGTCCTAGAGTTGAGAGTCAAATGGTCTTGCGTAGAACATTTGTATAGAGGTCTAAGACTTCTTGTGTGAGTGGATTGTTGACATATATTTTCATGCGAGAAGGTTGTGGGCTTCTTCCCAAGGGAAGCGAGAGTGTTGTGAGTTGAGTTTGGAGACGAGGTAAGTCTTCGGACTTACTTAGCTTGTATTCTTCGTATTGGTTGCGATGTGTGTTGGTGGTGTGTGTTTATTGTTTATATTATAACAACCATGAAACCGGAAATAGGACGAGCTTATATTATATTATTGGCCCAAGTGTATGATAACGGGCGGTGATAACACTGCATAGCTCTTGCGGAGAGATAGGGGGTTCTCGGCGACTATCCCGGGTAGATAGACGGCCAGATGCATCAGCGCCATTCCTTGACGGTTAGTAGGGACCGAGGCAAGATCATGCGGTGATTCTCGTGTCACAAACGGAAGTTGAATTAGTAACGGGATATGACTTACTAAATAAAAAGATGATGAACCGGACTTGTGTTTTTTGATCATGTTGAGTGTTTTGTTTATTTACGTGTGTTTGTGTCATCACCGTGTTTCTAATGCCTTGAATATTAGCTAACGTTTTTAAACCGATTGTGTAGATGCCTTGCAGGTTAGGGATGCCTCCGAGTGAGTTGGAAGAGTGGACAACCGGGGCCTCCGTACATTATAGGACGGGGACGTTTTTTTGGGGTTATGTCTTTATTTCGTTAGTTTGTGGTTTATGTTGTACGTTTCGGATTATCATTTTGAGGCTGTGTTATTTTGAGGACTCGGCTGAGTTTCCAAGTTGTATCTTTCTTTTCAGATTGTTTGCACTGCATTAAAACGATTTCTATATTTGCCTTTATTTGTGCCATGTTGGAAAGATCCGGTGAAATTGTTGTCAGGATAAGGGTCGGGACCCATTGTGAGGTCTCGCCCGTAGCATCCCAAGTTCCGTAGAATCGGGGTGTTACAAAGTGGTATCAGAGCCCTAGGTTGACAACAATGGCACTCACAATCTTCTAAAGGCCGAATAAGGAATAAACAAAACCCCCACGGGTTCTGACTTTTCGTTTTTAAAATCATATGCATGAGTCGGGATGAGTAAGAATATACGGGACCACCACTCCTTCCACGGACCTTGGCGACGTAGATTTCTGGAATTGTGATATGCATATACTCTTATAGTTATATATGTATACATATATGGCCTTAGAATGTTTTTGGATTTGTATGTACCTAGTTATGTATATGGCCTTAGGATGTGTTTTGTGAGCATGATTATTATTTTCGCATTTCAAATACCATACGAGATATACGCAAATATGTTTATACGAATACATCATACGATATCAGATGGCACGCACGAGAGCTACCGCTTACATAGGACCCGCTAGGGGTAGACCCCCTCTTCCTCCTACCGTCCCGAGGCAAGGACGAGTAGGAAGACCTCAAGACGCGAGAGGTCGGGGACGTGTCCCCAATGTGGACCCACCAGTTGTGGATCTGCCGGTAGCTGAGGCTCCCGTAGAGGACGTCGTAGAGAGCATCATTCCCGAGGCGAGGGATAGGACCGTTGCGAGGTCCGGGGCACAGAGTCATCCATCCGCTGAGACCGATGGAGCGTCTATAGGGATTTCGGTGTTTAGAGAGTATGTTAGGCAAGTCGAGGAGGCGTTTAGGACGGGAGCACCACCTCCCGCACCTGCGAGATCACCTGAGGTCTCGCAGAGGGTGACTGAGGTGAGGGTCGCACCTGAGATAGCTACACCAGAGATAGTTGCACCAGCGGTAGTTTCACCCGAGCCGATTATGGATGTATTTAGGGCGAGAGACGAGTTGAGGTCTCCGAGACTGGATTCATGGTTGAAGGCTTTCAACCAACAATGATAGCATGAATTATTGTCTATATTTTGGGGTTTGTTTAGACGTTTTATCTTCAATAATCTGCATGTTTATATGTATATTATGTGATTATATTACCATTTCATCTACCTTTGCGGGAATCGAGGTCTACATCTAGTTTTGTTGTAATCGTAGGTAAAATGGCACGTTTTGCATCAAAAAGGAGCAAAAGGAGCTAAGGAGTCATTGGAGCTACATTCAAGAACATAAGGAAACATCCAGGAAGCATAGCCATGGATTAAAGTTTCCCTTTGGACCAGATTTGAGAGATTTCACATTCAGTTATGATTCACCTCGGTTGACTACAAATTCACCTCGACCGAGGTGATCTAGAGAAGTCGACTCGACCGAGGCGAACACCTGGGACGCGGCGAGAATATTTCATTCTTGGCTGAGATCTTTTATCTTTGGAAAGAGGATCTTATATTTTTGGGCTGGGTTCCTGGAAGGAAGAAGATATGATAGATCATATATTTTACCTATTTTTATGGGAAGAGATCTTTCTAAGATATCTTATCTTTGGAGAGTACTTTTCCTATAAAAAGGGTCGGATTTTCCACAAATCCATATTATGCTATACATCTCGCATAGATCCGAATACACCGCTGCAGCCATACTCTAGTTGGGAGATTTGAAGAACCTTTTTGAAGGTTGAAGGAAGAAAGTCTATAGCTTTTATAGCTTTTTGAAGGGTTTTTGTAAGATCATCTTAGATTCCCTTCTTTGTTGTTGTCTTGTTGGATTTCTATCCAAAGAACGCTTGTTGGTTTGATAATTGATTCAGTTATTGAAGCCTTTCTCTTAAGGTTTTCTTGTTCAATTATTCTCTTTCTTCCCATATATTTGATTAATACTTTCATGATGATGAGTGGCTAATCTCTTTGTGTGATTCTAGGGTGATTGACTGAAGGTTGTGGGAAAAACAATGATAGAATAATTTTAATCACAGTAGGACCCTGAAAGTTCGAGTCTTTACCTTAACCCTAAGCATCTCGCTCAGTCGATGAACATCTCGGCCGGGGTGGAATTTGGCTGACCGAAGTGACTTATCTGATCCGAAACTGAGAGTTAAGTGTTAGAGTTTGCCAAATCCTATTCTTATTACACCTTTCCTTGTTCAATGCAAGCTTAGGTTGAGACTTACCCGGTAATTTCTTAGTTTGTTTACCTAAGATCATAAGTGTAGGTAATAAAGGTTTCTCCTTTATTGGGGTTTGAGTGTGCTTTCATCCCGTCTTTGTGAGTTAGCTTGAGACTTACCCGGTAAAGGTTGATTCTATTTCCTTAGTTGGAATGTTAGTTTGAGGTTATAGTTTTTTATCTTAATTCCTTTAGACTTACCCGGTAATAGGAGTTACGGTTTGGAATTAGTGAGTAGTGAGACTTACCCGGTGATCTATTCCACTTTAGTAACACCTTCCCTATGCAAAAACCTCAGCTTTGTCCGCTTATCCTTAAATCTTGAGTTGGAACCACAACTAGATGCTTTAATCCCTAGAATTGCAATTAAAGGAAATATGCAATTCTAGGGATTAAAGCATCTAATTGTGGTTCCAACTCAAGATCTAAAGATAAGCGGACAAAGCTGAGGATTTTGCAAAGGGAAGGTGCTTCTAAAGTGGAATAGATCACCGGGTAAGTCTCACTACTCACTAATCCCAAACCGTAACTCCTATTACCGGGTAAGTCTCAAGGAACTAAGGCAAGGAACTATAATCTCAAACCAATACACCAACTAAGGGAATAGAATCAACCTTTACCGGGTATGTCTCAGGCTAACTCACAAAGATGGAATGAAGGCACACTCAAAACCCAATAAAGGATAAACCTTTATTACCTACACTTATGATCATTGGTAAACAAACAAAGGAATTACCGGGTAAGTCTCATCCTAGGCTTGCATTGAACCAGGAAAGGTGTAATAAGAATAGGATTTGGCAAATTCTAACACTTAACTCTCAGTTACGGATCAGATAAGTCACCTCGGTCAGACGAATTCTACCCCGGCCGAGATGTTCATCGACTGAACGAGATGTTCTAGGGTTAAGGATAAAGGCTCGAGCTTTCACGGTCCTACTGTGATTAAAATTATTCTATCATTGTTTTCCCCACAACCTTCAGCCAATCACCCTAGAATCATACAAAGAAATTAGCCAATCATCATCATAAAAGCAATAATCAAATATAAGGGAAGAAGGTGAATAATTGAACACAAAAACCTTAAGAACAAGGCTTCAATAACTGAATCAATTATGAAACAAACAAGCGTTCCTTGGATCACAATCCAACAAGACAATCAACAAAGAAGGGAATCTAAGAGAATCTTACAAAACCCTTCACAAAAGCTATAAAAGCTATCAACTTCCTTCTTTCAATCTTCCTTCAACCTTCAAAAAGGTTCTTCAAATCTCCCAGCTGTAGTGGGTGTTTTCCAGCCGTAAGCGGATGCTCTAAGCATAAGCGGGTCTTTAATTTGTGGAAAATCCAACCCTTTTTTATAGGAAAATTCCCTCTCAAAGATAAGATATCTTAGAAAGATATTTTCCCATAAAAATAGGTAAAATATATGGGCTAAATTATCTTCTTCCTTCCAGGAATCCAGCCTAAAAATGTAAGATCCTCTTTCCAAAAATAAAAGATCTCAGCCAAGAATAAAATATCTCTCGCCGCGTCCAAGGTGTTCGCCTCGGTCGAGCAGCTCCTCTGGATCACCTAGGTCGAGATGGTACTGTAGCTGACCGAGGTAGTTCACAACTGAATGTGAAATCTCTCAAATCTGATCCAAAGTGAATCTTCAATCCATTTTCATGATTCCTAGATTCTTCCTTAAGCTCCTGAATGTAGCTCCAATGACTTCTTAGCTCCTTTTGCTCCATTTTGATGCAAAACGTGCTATTTTACCTACGATTACAACGAAACATTGTGTAGACCTCGATTCCCGCAAAGGTAGATGAAACGACAATATAATCACATAATATACATCCAAACATGTAGATTATTGAAGATAAAACATCTAAACAAGTTCCAAAATATAGACAATAATTCATGCTATCACGATCCGTTGCCCAGAGGAGAGGCAGATTAAGGTAGTCTAGACACTATTCCGGGACCAGGCCCAATACTGGTGGAGGATATTTAGGAGAGGTGTGACCAGGATGGACCAGCTGTTGAGCCTTGTTAGGGAGACCTTTTGCCCGGATTCACTGAGGAGAGACAAAGTCCAGGACTTCTTGGAGGCGGGATTTGAGGACATCCCGGTCATCGAGGCTATTAGGCGATTTAGGGCGGAGTTAGCCTTGTTTGTTTCCGCCGCACCTCTGGCAGACCAACATGTCTATCTCTTTTCACGGAGATTGTGGGAGTCCACCCGAGCTTACCTTGCGGGATTCCGTTGTGACTCCCTGGTGGAATACCAGGACCGAGCTTCGGCATACTAGAGGGACCACCAGGGTCCTAAGATGGTTGTTCAGACCGAGGGGCCGGACAAGAGACGGAGGACAGAGCCCGCTGGCTCAAGAGTAGGAGCCTGAGGATATGAGCGGAGCCAGGTACAAAGCCGTCCTAGTCCTAAGACTACCGCCCCGATACCCGATCGGGGGCGTCAGTGTTTCAATTGTGGAGGATATGGACACATTAGGAATGCATGTAGGAAGCCACCTATGGCTTGTTTCACTTGTGGCCAGGTGGGCCACCGAGCTACCTTTTGCCGTCAAGGCAAAGCACAGTCGTAGCAGGGTTCTTCACCTGCTAGCGTGGCGGGAGGGGGACAGAAGCCGCCTCAATACCAGACGTCGAGCCACCAACAGAGGTTCCAACGTCAGGCTCATTCTTAGAGATCGACCCCGGGTCAGGACCTAGGTAGGGGGCATGGTGGAGGCACCACGGAGGCTAAAGGTGCTCATGCCAAGGTTTTCTAGCTTAGGAGCGCCATAGATCCAGCGGCGCCGGTGGACTCAGGTACTTTTTAGTTTCACGACTTCTCTGTTGGGATATTGTTTTGTTATACGAGAGCTACGCACCCTTCTTTTGTCGTTCTTGTGTAGCTAGGATTGACCTTAGTTGGGATAGAGACCAGACCCTTCAGTATGGGGTTACCCGACTAGGGTAAGGGTAGTGACAACCAAGAGATACCCGGTTGCCATTTGCTTGGAAAACCGTAATTGGTGAGCCGACTCCCCTATCCTGCACTTCGAGTGCATGAAGAAGACATCGTAGAGACGGACAAAGGGAACTTCAATCACTTTTGAACATCAATCGAAGGATCGTGACGACCACCACAGAGACGAGACGAAGTGATCTTTTCTAAGGCAAGGCAAAAGGAAGCGGAGCTTCCATCGTGATCAAAAAGAAGATGCACAGTGAATTGACACTAATGACCACCGATCAACCTTGTAACATAAGATGGAGTAATATTCGTGTGAGAGAGACATCACCCAACAGATCGGGGTAGATCACTGGTACCATGACCACCGATCAAGTTCTAAGAAAAGACTGTATCGGTAGTTACGTAATTGGACGAGAAAACGAGATATCACGAAGTCTAGCATGATGGAAGGGTATCTCACTAAGATCGACCTTGAATTAACCCGGACCTCCAAGGCGCCATAACGATGACATGGGCAAGAGCCCTGAACCGTGGGAGCATTTGAAGGAAACCGACTACAAGACCTTGTTGATAAAAATCTAGAAGAACCGATGCACCAAAGAAGGAAGTTACATGACAAGTTGTTTCGGAACGGCGACCCCCGAAGTACGTAATAGAAGTTGCAAGTTTTTCTAAGCAGTGTTGGTTATTATCGGATTCATGGAAAGATTTCCCAAGTAACACCAGTTAGGAGTAACCAACTCCGGATGACAGTAGAGTGGAGAGTAAGACGGGAATTTCAAAGGACTTCTTGAGAGTTGGGAAATGGCTAATCGGTACGACTTTTACGAGATTACCTCGGGGGACGATAAGTTGAAGTGTAAAAGTGATTCTCCAAGACAGGGCCAATTTGGGTATGGAGGAACAAAGGAAAAGCATTATGGGAAGACTGTACTACAAAAGACCCGGGAAAGAGGTTGAGTTCGATATATCGGACCCTTATGAGATCCTAGAGTATGTTAGGGGAAATGACTTACAGGTCAACATATCCACCGATAGTGATTTTAGAGCGTAATATGAGACGATCCCGAGATCTACCCTTGTTTATGCTTGTGTGCTCTATGTCATGACGTGTTATGTGAGTTCGTATGAGGGTGTGTGTACCTTGCGAGGTATTGACGTGATGTGTTCCGTACGTAGACTTGGATTAGGACCGATAGTTGACGTTTTATGAGTTCCGCGTAGTTACGAGACGTGTTTTGACCAAGAATGTTACGTAGCAAGTTTAAGGACAAAACTTGTTTTTAGGAGGGTTAGTTTTTACTTCCGGAAATTTTATTCCGAATGGTGAGTGGGTTTCAGCCTTTCCGCAGGCGCGACTTAGTTTTCCCGTAGGCACGGGATGCTGAGTACGTGTTTTTATTCTGTTCCGACCCCTTGGTCTCCCTCTTTTGCTTGGACCCCTCATTGTTTGTGCCTAGGGGGACAAGAGGTCAGTTGACCCCTTGGTTCCCTCCCACCTTTTGCAGCCAAAGATTCCCTCTTTTCCTTTGGCTTTCATTTCACGCTTTTCTTCTCTCCCATTTCCTCTCTTCTCTTTCTTTTCCCTCTTCTATCTTTGGAGTTCTTGCATGTATGGACTGCAGTAGAAGAGGATCAAATCCAGTGTGGTAAGTTTCTTCCCCTTCCTCCCTTCTTCATCCTTGTTGTTTACTCTTTCTTCTTCCCTCTTTCATCCATAGCCATGGATGAAGCTTGAGAGAAGCTTGTTCCTCAAATCCTTTGCATGTGCTTGTTCTTAGCTCGATTAGGTCAAGGAGAGGAGCCTAAGAGCAGTGGTTGGTGTTTGGAGAAGGCCCAATAAGAAGAGGAGGACATTAAAGCCAAGGATCCACATTCGAAGACGACCCTTTGTTGTTCGACCGCGGGGGCAGATCATCAAAGCCGCGGGGGCGGATCCAAACCACCACAGGGGCGGCTCCAGGACGCTAGGAAGCCGCAAGGGCGGTACCAAGGACCCGCAGGGGCAGTGACAGGGTCACGCAGGGGGCGCCAGCTTGTTCTACGGCTGCATTTTCTTCACCAGTAGGCTTCCTTCTCCCTTCCTCTTCGTTCCGTCCTTAGCTTTGTAGTTGTATCATGTTAGTATCATGCCTAGGATGGCCTATAGTAGCTTGAGAATGCCACCTAGTGGTTGAGATCCTAGGAGCCCTTATGGCTCGATGTAGTTGATGCATTGAGTTGATTGATCTTGATGGACCTTCTAGGCTAGATTGTCCTTCCTTGGTTGTGACTTAAGTTAATGTGTGGTTATAGGCTATTATGAGTTCTATCATGTGTTGAGAAAGTGGGCTGTTGGTAGATCTCCTCATGCGTTGAGTGAGAGGTGAGGATAAGAATTCTAGGATGTGGTCCTAGAGTTAAGAGTCAAATGGTCTTGGGTAGATCTTTTGTATAGAAGTCTAAGACTTCTTGTGTGAGTGGGTTGTTGACATATATCTTCATGTGAGAAGGTTGTGGGCTTCTTCCCAAGGGAAGCGAGAGTGTTGTGAGTTGAGTGTGTAAGTCTTCGGACTTACTTAGCTTGTATTTTTCGTATTAGTTGCGATGTGTGTTGGTGGTGTGTGTTTATTGTTCATATTATAACAACCATGAAACCGGAAATAGGACGACCTTATATTATATTATTGGCCCAAGTGTATGATAATGGGCGATGTTAACACGACCTAGCTCTTGCGGAGAGCTGGGGGTTCTCGGTGACTAGCCCGAGCAGATAGACGACCAGATGGATCAGCGCCATTCCTTGACGGTGAGTAGGGACCGAGGCGAGATCATGTGGTGATTCTCGTGTAACAAATGGAAGTTGAATTAGTAGCGGGATATGACTTACTAAATAAAAAGATGATGAATCGGACTTGTGTGTTTTGATCATGTTGAGTGTTTTGTTTATTTACGTGTGTTTGTGCCATCACCTTGTTTCTAATGCCTTGAATATTAGCTAACGGTTTTAACTTGATTGTGTAGATGCCTTGCTGGTTAGGTATACTGCCTAGTGAGGTTGAGGAGTGGACAGTTGGGGTCTCCTTACATTATAGGACGGGGACGTTTTTTTGGGGTTATGTCTTTGTTTTGTTAGTTTGCGGTTTATGTTGTACGTTTTGGATTATCGTTTTGGAGTTGTGTTTTTCTGAGGACTCGGCTGAGTTTCCAAGTTGTATCTTTCTTTTCAGATTGTTTGCATTGCATTAAAACGATTTTGATATTTGCCTTTATTTGTGCCATGTTGAAAAGATACGGTGAATTGTTGTCAGGCTAAGGGTTGGGACCCATTGTGAGGTCTCGCCCGTAGCATCCCGAGTCCCGCGAAATTGGGTTGCTACAAGCATCACACAGTATTTTCTAATTTTATACATTATCTATTATAATCATAACATGGATGAATCATCACAAATAGAACCAATCATCCTTTCGGCCCCAATGAATTCTACTCTAGCATGATAGAGATCTAAACAATGTATAGTCTTCCTCATATTACCTTGTAAGTTTGAACTTAGATGATCAATCTAACAATCAATCGTTCTTGATTGAAAAATGCAATGCTTTAACAAGTAGATTCAAACTAGCAATAGTCGATCAACAATGAGGTAAATTCAATATGAATGATAGATAAAATCTAGAATTGTGTCCCTCATATATGTTACTAATCATGCTTGAGTTTCCTTCATATCATGAATAAACACTAAAGCAATATTACTCTAGCATGATTTGGGACTTTCACCCCATAACCTAGATAGGAAACTACTTAGTCATCCGAAATTTGGGCAGAGTAACAATAGAAATAAATGTCATAGAATGAAAATAGATAACAAACACTAATAGAAAAGAAGGCCAAATCGACGCTTTTAGGCCATTTTTTACGCTTAAAAGCATCGTGGAATAAAAAATCGACAATTAGTACAAGCGTTGAGTTTTTCAGCACCGTATTTGATCGACACTTTTTGCCGTCAACAATCTCGACACATTTTAATGTCGTTATACGAACGTCGACGTTTTTTTATAAGAGTTTTTACACATTTTTCTTTGAGAAAATGACACATATAAGCATTGAGAATGGTGAATGTAGTGAAAAATATCCTACGTCAAAAGCGTCGTGATTTGCGATGGATGCCTGCAAAATTTTCTTTTAGAAAATCTCAATGGCGTTTACTCCATATTTACACCATACAAATTATAATGGACATCGATTTTCTTACCAAGCAACACAAATCACATTTGTAAATTTATCTACCCATATGCTACAATAACAACTGCAATTACAGAAGGTTATTATTCCAACATTAAGCATTTTAAGAAGAAAATATCTAAAAGTAGAGTTTATTAATGGTCATTGCCCGGTACACCCAACGACAGAGCCACACCTTCAAGCTCTCTTCCACACCTCACAGTGTCTCGGAAAATGAAAGATGGTTGGGTTGTTCTCATCTTGTCAAGTCTCCGACCACCTAAACTGAAACCCGTCTCAAAATCTGTCGACACTCTCATTGTTGCTAGATTATGATTCATAGTAGCTCTTCATCTATTACAACAATGCAAAGAATTTGATCGATATCATGTCGTACACAAACAAATTACTTTTCACTTTCATCAACAAAACAACACTTGCGTAATTGAATATGTCTCAACCTTGTCATGCTCAATCCTATAGATAACAACACAATACATCGCCGTTACCACATAACTGATTATTATCAATGAAATGCATCAACTTGCTATAACTTTTGATGTTAAACAAATTATCGACGTATATGCAGCATGTAAACTCAAGAACAATAATTCCAAAATTTAAAATGATCCATATAAAAAAAAGAGTACCTAAATTCCTCCTTGAAAGCAAATGTGAAATTCAACTTTTAAACAAGACTTATATAAATGTGTTGTGCTCATTCTTACACTTTCACAAATGTCTAAGGATGGAGGACACCTGCCAAGTTTTGATAAAATGTATAGGAAACAAAATCATTGGCATTAATGGAACTCATAGCATGGGAAAGAGAATAATGAGATACTTTATGCAATCATCACCTACAATGTATTTGCTAAGAATTGGTACCTCGTGTTGTAAAGAAGGCATCATCTTTTGTTGCCTCTCCATCTAGAAGAAGCTCTTGCTCTTTAGGATATTTGTCGGACATTTAATCATATTGCTTACAACAGGTGCAACCATAAGACCAATATTCAACCATAATTGAACATTGTAAAAGTAGAATTACTTGAATATTGACTATGGCAGAACTGCTAGAAACAAACGAGTAGATTGATAGAGACAAAACTTTGGATTCTTGGAATGCAAAAGAGCACGGTGCCCGGATTTGAGATATCTCTCCCACTATAAATATAAGGAGTTGAGAGACATTAAAAAAATTGATTAATAATGGATTGATTAGTATTTTCCTTCATTATTATGAAAATTAACCTTATCTCCGCCATCGTACCTTCCTTAAACGTCACTACTGGGCTCCTTGGACCAAGATTCTCGACATATCTGATTCCCCCCGACATCCATTCACTTATTGAACCAAGAATTCCATGTAATAGGCCCAAAGAGCCCAAATCAAAACAAGCCACTATTAGGACAACTGTAAACTAGCTTACTGTTCTATATATTTGTAATCTGTCATAGAGAATCATATAACAGAATTATGTCATCATTATACAATGTCCACTATGCTATCAAAGGCATAGGACAAACGTCCAACAAATTGATCCACCACCACCAAGCCTACCTTCTCCTTTCAAACGGAAGAAGATGAAGTTTCTACACCTCTTCCAATCATCCCACCTCCTACCACACAATCTTCGTCCCTTTCACCAATTACAAACCTCCTTACCGTCAAACTCAATCAAGGTAATTATAACCTTTGGAAAGCCCATGCTTCATCCATTCTTCGTGCCCAAAACATTTTTTGCTATGTTATTGGCTCTTGTCCATGCCCATCTCCTTCAACCAATGATACTACTAACCCAACCTACCAGTCCTGGGTCTCCAAAGATCACCTCATAAGGCTATCCTCATGGCTAGTCTTATAGAAGAAGTCCTTGTTCAAGTTTTAGATTGTCCTTCTTCGTTCCAGATATGGTCTCTTCTTCAAGAATCCTTTGTTGTTTGCTCCAATGCACATGCCGTTCATGCTCGACTTCAGCTGGCTTCCCTGAAGAAAGGCGACCTCTCTGTTCGTGCTTACTATCATCGAGCCAAGAATTTGGCCTCTAGCCTCACATCGGTGGGACACTCTATCTCCGACTTTGAGTTCATCAGCTACATCCTTGCTGGTTTAGGTACTGAATATGACTCCATTCTTACCTCTCTATCTGCACAACCTAGTTTACCCTCCCCTAACTAGATTCTCTCTTACCTCCTTGTCAATGAGGCCCGTCTGATGTAACATCTAGAATTTTATTCCGGGTGTTGAGAGATTTATCGACCTTCCCGTAGGCGTAGGTCGGTTTTTTTACACAAGCACGAGGTGTTGAGTGTCGGGATTTATTCAAAAATCCAGGATCGACCCTTCGTTACCTCACCTTGATTTTGACCCCTCGTTCCCTAGCAAAAAGGGGGCTGAGATATGTCAGCTGACCCCTTGTTCTCCCTATCATTTTTAGTCTAATTTTCCTCTCTCTCCACACTTCTTCTCTCTCATATTGGTTCCCTCCCACCTCTCCCTTATGCTTCTATATTTACTTCTCTTGGATCCCTTGTGTGTGAGTTGTAGTGGAGGAGATCCGGATCCAGGCTTGGTAAGTTTCATTCTTTCCTTCTCCTCCTTTCTAGTTGTATTCCTTCTTCCTCCTCTCCCTTCATCCATGGCTATGGATGAAGCTCTAGAAGAGTTTTCTTCTTGATCTTTGCATGCATATGTTCTAAGCTCGATTAGGTCATATGGGGGAGCCTTGATACAATGGATGATGTTGAAAGAGGATCCAACAAGAGAAGGAGGCCATTGGAGCCCAAGATCCACAATCGAAGATGAAGAAGACGACCCTCTGATGTTCGACTCCGGGGGTGGCTCTTCAGAGCCGCGGGGGCGGCCAATGCCCTGAGCCGTAGGGGCGGCCACCAGGAGCCACAGGGGCAGACCTCTGGGCCGCGGGGCGGCCACTAGCTCAGCCAGCACGCCCTTGCGGTCTTCTTCATCCATTCACGGTTGTTCTTCCTTCTTCCGCACCCGTGTCCTTGCCCGGTGAGTACCCTCCTTCGAGTACGTGTACATGGTTGATCCTAGGGAGTGTTTATGCTAGAAGCATGCTAGGATTGGACCTAGGTTAGTTGGAATGCCATTTGATAACATGATTTATGACATTAGTTTAGGCATTCATTTAGATAGTTTTTCCCGTTATTCATGCATGATTTAGCATTAGTTTATGACGTTTACGCTTAATTCATGCATATTGTCGAGATAGACGTCTACACGGACTCTTGTCGGTTTTGTAGGTATTTTGGGGAGCTTTTGGAGCTTAATCGATACATTCAAGGATCATTCCTCGTGATGGCACACTTCCGGACTCATTAAGAAGCAAGCTAGGAGCAAAGGAGAACACATAGGATCTTGTTGGTGCATGCCTTGCACCAACTCATGGCTTAATGATCAAAAGGAAGCTGAACAGGGATTTCCACGGTTTGGCACAAGAACCACGCCCGTAATTTTGTCCGTGGTTTCCTCTGGACAACTGTGACAGCTATCCCACGATCTTCATGCCCGACTCTTGCCCTTGAAGGAGAATATAAGTGGTCCTGCAGGCTTAGGCTAGAGGACACTCTCCCACACTCTCCCACACTCTCTCATTACACATCATTCCCATTGGAGGATAGACTTGGAGAAGAAGAAAAACACTCTTATTTTGGGAAGGAGAAGAACAACACTAATCTTAGAGTTTTCATAGCTTTTGAGTGATTTTTGGAGTGACCTTGGTTGAAGACATTTGCAAGGATTGTAAGGAATGTTTTGGACCTTCTTTTGAAGGGTTGTAAGTCTTGCTCAAACTTATATGCAGTTGAGTTTTCTTGTTTCTACTTGTTTCTTTTCTCTTTTATTTCATTTTCTTGTTATGGAAGCCATGAATGTTTGCTTGTTGAGTTTGAATCTTAAAATGCATGTTATTGGCTAAATAGTTGTGATTCTAGGGTAATGAAATGATGGTTATGGCTTGGACTATGATAGAATAGACTTGAATGTACCTTTGGATGAATTGCTTGCTCGAACCTAACCTTTGTTGAAAACCACGGTTTGTTCATACCTTTCCACGGCCGTGGTTCTGTATGATCCACCCGTGATTTTCTCTGTTGTGCTTGTATTGATGAATCTGAATGTTAGGATGTTAGTTTGTTGAAATCCTAGTGTTTGTTCAGCATAATCTAGTCTAGGGTGACCTAATGCTAGCAAACTAAGTGAGGGAAGAGACCTACCCGGTAATTCTCGATCTTAGATACCCAAGATGATGAACTCTAGGTAGTAGTGAGCCTCGCAAGCCGCTATTGGACTGAGTGTGCTAGGATTGTTGCTTAGGACTTGCCTTTCCGAGACTTACCCGGTAAGGAGAGGTTTGACTCTTAGATAGCAATCCGGTTTGTGTAGAATTCCCAACCTTAGGCTCCTAGAGACTTACCCGGTGATAGGACCTTGGGTGCGGGATTAGTGGACCATGAGACCTTCCCGGTGATTGATCCCATTTGAGAAACACCCTTTCCCAACATACCATAGCTAATCCAAGGGTTGATTAGAAGCTTGAGTCCAATGCCATAACCGGAAGTCCTAACCCCTAGAATCCGCTTTTCTCTCTTTGATCACATATCTTGTGTTTGTGTTGCTAGCTTTAGTTGTTTGTTTGATTTATATTCTTGCACGACTTGTGATCTTTGCTTGATCACCACAAAAACCAAACCCAAAAATATTATGATTTTTCATTTCTTTATTTCCTTCTCTTTTCTTACACTAGATTTACATTATCTATGATCACTTTTTGATTTGATTTCACCTTAGTCTTCGTGTTCGACCTCGGAATACTATCCTTGCTACAAAACGACCAATACACTGTGGGTTTGCTAGGAGTTAGGAAATTATATCGAGTTATAAATTGTAAGACTTTTGTGTTATACATTTCTAGTGTGACAAGTTTTTGGCGCCGTTGCCATGGACTAGGTCTAGATTGAATCATTTTTTGTGATTGTTTATAGTGTAGGTCTTTCTTGTTGCTTTTGATCTTGTTTGGTTTGTGTCTTTGATTTTCAGGACATCTCTCACTCTTTAGGTGCATGCGAAGATCTCGTGGCAAGGATTTAGCTCCATTCGATCCCGAACCAAAGAAAACCCTTAAAACTAGATCCAAGAGCATTAAGAAGAAGAAGGAGATGGCCGGAAGAGATCTTCAAACTGAGTTGAATGAGGCCTTAGAGCAACTTAGGCTAAGGGATGAAGCCTTGGAGAATGAGAGGAGACTTGCCAATGAGAGACAAGAAGCAACTAGGAGGGAAATTGAAGAGATTAGGCAAGCTCTTGTACAAAGGGAGCTTAATCGTCAACAACCTCCTCCTCCACCACCACCGCAGCCGGCGGTTAATGTTCGGTTCGAACCGATCATCATTGAGGAGCCACAAACACTAGGGCAACGTATGGATCCAGCCCAAAGAGTGCACCGTCCGGGTGTAAATTTAGGAGATACCGCAACCCATGATTATGAGCTCCGCCCTCAAGTGCTACAAATGATCCGGCATAATCAATTTGGAGGGATGGAAGGAGAGTCTCCTCATCAACACTTGATGAATTATGAGATCTTGATGGAGACTCTAAGGCCACCTAGATTGGAGAGCAACAACCATAATCTTAGGGCCTTTTCCTTCTCACTTAAGGATAAAGCCTTGGCTTGGTATCAATCCATTCCACAAGGACGTGTGGGTACTTGGGAGGAGATGACAACCGAGTTCTTGACAAAGTTCTTCCCACCTTCCAAGACAACCGAGCTAAGAGGGAAGATCAATGTCTTCGTGATGAAGGATCGAAAGAGCCTATTCAAATCTTGGGAGAGGTTCAAAGACCTCCTCCTAGATTTTCCACACCATGGGATACCGAAGATAGAGCTATTGGAGATATATTTCAAGGGGCTTGATGAGGATAGTCAATTCAAGCTCCAATCACTTTCCGGAGAAACATTCATGGAGAAGAATGTGGATGAGGCTTGGGAGTTTGTAGAGAAGCAAGCCTTAGTGATAGAGAAGTACTCCCATAGAAAGAGTGATGGGAGGAAACCGGGAGTATATGAAGTGAGTGAAGTCACCATGAGCAACTACAAACTTGATGCAATCAACAATGAGCTTAATTCTTTGAGGGAGTTGTGTGCCACAACCTTAAAGAATCAAGCAAGTCCTCAAGTGCAAGTGCAAGCAAATTTGGCTTCCAAAGAGGAGGATATTAACTACATGGGAAGGTGTAACTTTAACAATTATCAAGTCCCTATGAACTTCAACAACAACAGCCGGCAATACAACAATTACCGGCCTAATCACAACCATCCCGGGTTCTCCTATTCTAACCCATATGGTGCCTTGAACCCTCCCGCTTCCACAAGCGCATCACCACCACCTAAGGCTTCACAAGAACCTCCACCCGGTTTTGCTCAACCTCCAAAGGATAGAACCGAAATAACGTTTGAACAATTTCTTGGAAGGTTGAGTGGACTTGAGAGCACGGAGACTTCCATTTCCAAGGCTCAAAAGGTGCTAGAAGCACAAGTGTTCCAAAAGGCGGGTGAAGCACAAAGGGATCCGGGAAAGCTTCCCGGAAGAACCGAGGACAACCCAAGAGGCCAAGTGTTGGCCATTACCACAAGGAGTGGGTTGAGCATGAAAGATCCCTTACCTAAAGGGAATGACAAGGGAAAGCAAGTAGTAGTGGAGGAAGAGCCATTGCAAGAAGAAGGAGGCAAGAGCAAAGATGATGAGCCAACATATGTGACACCTCCTCCATACAAGCCACCACTGCCGTTCCCACAATCACGAGCAAGAGCTCATTTGGATAAACATTTTGGTAAATTCCTTGAACTCATGTCTAAATTGCATATTAACATTCCGTTCATGGATGCTATTCTAGGTATGCCGGCCTATGGAAAGTTTTTGAAGGAGATACTCTCCAATAAGAGGAAGTTGGAAGAGTATGGAGAAGTGAGGATGACAAAGAGATCTTCCGAGTTGATACAAACCATGAGGGAGGAGATGCCTCCTAATTTGCGAGATCCGGGATCTTTTTGTGTGCCAATTGGGGTTGGAGAAGTGCAATATGAAGCCCTATGTGACCTTGGAGCAAGTGTAAGCATTATCCCGCTTGCACTTTGATAACGTGATTTATGACGTTAGTATAGACATTCATTTAGATAGTTTTTCCCGTTATTCACGCACGGTTTGGCATTAGTTCACGACGTTTACACTCATTTCGTGCATATTTATAGAAAAGACGTCTACACGAGCTTTTGTCGGTTTTGTAGGTATTTCGGGGATCTTTTGGGCATTAATCGATACATTCGAGGGTCAAGCCTCATGGAGGTACACATCCAAGGCTTTGAAGGAACATAATTGGAGCAATGAAGGACACAAGGACCCTTATTGGTGCAAGCAAGGGAGCAACTCATGGCTAGACGATCATAACAAGCTTCTGTTGAAGAAAATCGGAGCAGCACTCAGGAAAATCGGCCGATTCATCTGACTAGGTCGATTGTCTGGCCTTTGACAGCTTAAGCCACGTGTCCCACGATCTCTTTGTCCGGCCTTACTCTTGATGGAGAATATAAGTTGTCCTGCAAGCTGTTGCCAGGGGATCTCTCCCACATTCTCTCACACATACCTCATTTTCCAATT
Organism: Fagopyrum homotropicum; assembly: GCA_033239125.1. Taxonomy (NCBI): domain Eukaryota; kingdom Viridiplantae; phylum Streptophyta; class Magnoliopsida; order Caryophyllales; family Polygonaceae; genus Fagopyrum; species Fagopyrum homotropicum. Next base: position 46,560,583 of record BSWB01000001.1, on the reverse strand, counting down.
GGAGGATAGACTTGGAGAGAGGAAAAACTCTCTCAATTTGGGGGAAGAAGAAGAACACCAAACTTAGAGTGATAGTGAGTTTTTGAGTGATTTTGAGTGATTTTTGGTGATTTTGGTTGAAGAATGATAACACGATTTATAACATAGTTTTAGGTGTACATTTAGATAGAACTCTCGCTCATTCATGCATGATCTAGCATTAGTTCAGGACGTTTTGCAACCAATTCACGTATTTTGTCAAGATAGACGTCTACACGGACTTGTGTGCGTTTTGTAGGTATTTCGGGAAGTTTAGAGCTAAAACGACGCGTTTAAGGATCGTTCATTTAGATGACACGTCCTCGGACTCATTAGGACACAAGCCAAGGACTAAGAAGGACTCATGGGACCTTGCCAACACAGACCATGCACCAAACCACAGCTCAATGATCCAAGGCGAAGTTTCTGCATAGAATCACGGTTCTCTGAAGAACCACGGCCGTGGAAATGACCGTGGATTTTGCCAGATTCTCGTGACAGCTGTGCCATGACTCTCATGGCCAGCTCATGAAAGATTTGTTATAAAAGTGGTCCTTCATGGATTGTTTAAGGCAGCTGGGGTAGTTTGGGAGCAGCTCATCCATTATCCATTTCTCTAACAAATATATTCTCAAAAATCAAGAGGTTTTCTAGGAAGGAAAGTGTCAAAGAGGAGGAGAAGAACACACCATAGCTTTCTTGTATTTCGGATTTCGTTTTCTAGAGATTGTATGAGTCTTTGAACCTTCTTTTGGAAGGGTTGTAAGTGGTTCTAATTCTAATCTTCAGCTTTGTTTTGGATTAAGTTTACTTGTTCATCCCTTTTCTTTCATTATCTTGCAATGGATGTTTTGATTTCATGTTTATTTGTTTTGAGTTCCATTATGAATGTTGTAGGCTAAATTGATGTGGCTCTAGGGTAAGGAAAGGAAGGTTATGGCTAGAACTATGATAGGACGGACTTAGATTTACCTTTGGATGATTTTTGTTTATGAACGTAGTTCCTGTTAGAAATCACGGGTAGTTCTTGAAGAACCACGGCCGTGGTTTCTGTAGAACAAACCGTGATTTTCCTGGTTCGAAGGATTTTGCCTAAGACCTATGAATTGTTGAAACCCTAAGTGTTTGCTGAGTTTAACCTATCCTAGGGTGACTTAGTGTAGCGGCTAAGAGTTAGGAGAGACTTACCCGGTAATCCTTGCCCTTAGAATCTAAAATAGCAAACCTTAGGTAATGGTGAGCCTAATAAGCCGCCATTGGATTAGATGTGCTAGGAATGTTGATTAGGACTTCCCTTTCCAAGACTTACCCGGTAAGGATAGGTAGATCCCTAATTAACAATCCGGTTTGTGTAGAATTCCTATCTTTAAGATCTTAGAGACTTACCCGGTAATGAGATCTTAGGAGTGGACTAGTTGGATCATGAGACTTACCCGGTAATTGATCCCAAATTAGAAACAATAAATCCCAACATATCATAGTGAGATCCAAAGAATGAATAGATGACTTGAGTTTTATGCCATAACCGGAATTTCCGACCCCTAGAATCCGTCTTCTCTTTCCTTGATCATCATCTTGTTTGGTTTGTGCAGATTTTTAGTCTAGTTTGATTGTTTACTTTGCATGAATTGTGATCTTTGATTGATCACCAAAAATCCAACCAAAAACAATTGAGGTTTTCATTTCTTTGTTTCCCTCTTTTCTAACCTTAGACCTTCACTAAACTTAATCACAAAACCGAATCAATTTCACCTTAGTCTTTGTGTTCGACCTCGGAATACTATCCATACTACAAACGTCCCGTACACTGCGGGTGCGCTAAAAGTTAGGATAAATATAACGAGTATAAATTTAAGGCTTATTGCGTGCACACTTTTCAGCGTAACAAGTTTTTGGCGCCGTTGCCGGGGACTAGGTCTAGATTGAGTCTATTTTGTGATTGTTTCTAGTGTAGATCTTTCTTGTTGCTTTTGATCTCTCTTTGGTTGGTGTCTTTGCTTTTCAGGACATTCATTTCTCTTTAGGTGTATGCGAAGATCTCGTGGCAAGGATCTAGCTCCATTCGATCCCGAACCGGAGAAAACCCTTCGATCTAGATCCAAGAACATCCGAAAAGAGAAAGAGATGGCCGGTAGAAATCTTCAAGCTGAGTTGGATGAAGCCTTAAAGCAAATAAGGCTAAGAGATGAGCTCTTGGAGGAAGAAAGGAGACTTGCCAATGAGAGGCAAGAGGAAACTAGGAGGGAGATTGAGGAGATTAGGCAAGCCCTTGTTCAAGGAGAGCTTAATCGCCGACAACCTCCACCTCCTCCACCACAACCGCAGCCGGCGGCCAATGTTAGGGTTGTTCCCATTGCTATTGAGGAGCCACAAACCCTAGGGAGGCGTATGGATCCGGCACAAAGAGCACACCGACCGGGTGTGAATTTAGGAGATCCCGCAACCCACAACTATGAGCTCCGCCCTCAAGTTCTACAAATGATCCGGCACAATCAATTTGGAGGGATGGAAGGAGAGTCTCCTCACCAACACTTGATGAACTACGAGATTTTGATGGAGACTCTTAGACCACCAAGATTGGAGAGCAACAACCATAAGCTTAGGGCTTTTTCCTTCTCTCTTAAGGATAAAGCCTTGGCTTGGTATCAATCTATTCCACAAGGGCGAGTTGGTACTTGGGAGGAGATGACAACCGAGTTCTTAACCAAGTTTTTCCCACCTTCCAAGACCACCGAATTAAGGGGAAAGATCAATGCCTTTGTGACGAGGGATAGAGAAAGTTTGTTCAAGTCTTGGGAGAGATTCAAGGACCTTCTCCTAGATTGTCCTCACCATGGCATACCAAAAATTGAGCTATTGGAAATCTACTTCAAGGGACTTGATGAAGATAGCCAATTCAAGCTCCAATCTCTTTCCGGTGGGACATTTATGGAGAAACATGTAGATGATGCTTGGGAGTTTGTGGAGAAGCAAGCTCTAGTGATTGAGAAGTACTCTCATAGGAAGAGTGAAGGAAGAAAGGCGGGAGCATATGAGGTGAGAGAAGTCACCATGAGCAATTTCAAGCTTGACGCCATCAACAACGAGTTGAAATCCTTGAGAGAGTTGTGTACTACAACCTTGAAGAGCCAAGCAACTCCTCAAGTGATTCCACAAGCTAACTTGTCTTCCAAGGAGGAAGATGTGAATTTTATGGGAAGGGGCAACTTCAACAATTACCAAGGCCCAAGGAATTTCAACAACAACCGGCAATTCAACAACTACCGGCCAAACCACAACCATCCCGGATTTTCTTACTCTAACCCGGATGGAGCCTTGAACCCTCCCGCCTCCACAAGCACAACTCCACCACAAAGAGCTTCACAAGAACCTCCGCCCGGCTTTACTCAACCTTCAAAGGATAGGACCGAAGTCATGTTTGAACAATTGCTAGGAAGGTTGAATGGACTTGAGAGCACCGTGACTTCAATCTCTAAGGCTCAAAAGGTCTTGGAAGCACAAGTTTTTCAAAAGGCGGGTGAAGCGCATAGAGATCCGGGGAAGCTTCCCGGAAGAACCGAAGACAACCCAAGAGGCCAAGTTTTGGCTATCACAACAAGGAGTGGGTTGAGTATGAAGGATCCTTTGCCCAAGGACCAAGCTAAAGGAAATCAAGTAGTGGTAGAAGAGGGAAGAAAGCAAGAAGATGGAGGGAAGAGCAAAGATGTAGAGCCAACCTATGTGGCACCGCCTCCATACAAGCCGCCACTACCGTTCCCACAATCAAGAGCAAGGGCTCGTTTAGACAATCATTTTGGTAAGTTCCTTGAACTAATGTCCAAGTTACATATTAACATTCCGTTCATGGATGCCATCTTAGGAATGCCGGCATATGGGAAGTTTTTGAAAGAAATACTCTCCAACAAAAGGAAGTTGGAAGAGTATGGGGAGATAAGGATGACCAAGAGATCCTCGGAGTTGATCCAAACGATGAAGGAAGAAATGCCTCCCAAGTTAAGGGATCCGGGCTCTTTTTGCGTCCCGATAGGAGTGGGAGATGTGAAGTACGAGGCCCTTTGTGATCTTGGGGCAAGTGTAAGCATCATACCGCTTGCACTTAGCAACAAGGTCGGGCTAGGAGAGCCAAAGCCGGTCAAGATGACCCTCTATATGGCGGACCGTTCTATCACTCATCCGGTTGGGATTCTAGAGGACATTCCGGTGCAATTGGGAGGATTCTATGTACCCATCGACTTTGTAGTGTTGGACATTCCGGCGGATTATCCGGTTCCCATCATCCTAGGAAGACCTTTCCTAGCCACCTCCGGATGTTTAGTGGATTGCAAGAACGGGACTCTCTCCTTCAACATCGGAGAGGAGAACATCAAGTTCAAGTTGTCCACAATGATGAAAGGGCTAACCCTTGATGAAGATATCTTCAACATAGTCGAGCAAGAAGAATCTAGAGAAGTTGTAAGCTCGATCTTGATCAAGGACCCCTTGGAGAAGGTTCTTACCTTGAGTATGATGGAGGAGGACATTGAGGAGGAATGCAATGAAGAGATCAAGGCCTTGAAGGCCTTGGAAGAGGAGCCAAGAGTTGGATTTGAAAGCCACGAAGAGGTTGTGAACAGTTGCAAGTTCCACGGTCGAGATTCAGGTTCCACGGCCGTCAAACTCTCTAGACAACTCCAAAAAGCAAGCTTGGCAAGAACCACGGCCGTGGAAGATGAGCAACCCGTGTTTCCAACCGTGGTTTTTCCTGAATCAGCTCTTGATGATGATCAAGCTTTGAGGAGCCAAGGAGAGTCTTCATTTGCCTTGGATTCATCTCATCCAATCTTATTTGGATCTTCTTCAACCGAAAAAGGTCCTCCCTCACTTGAACTTAAACCCCTTCCCTCTCATTTAAAGTATGCATTTCTTGGTGATAATTCCACATATCCGGTGATTGTTAATGCATGCTTGAGTGATGATGAACTTACTAAGTTGTTGCATGAACTAAGATTGCATAGGAAGGCCATTGGTTATACTATTGATGATTTGGTTGGCATTAAGCCATCTTTGTGCATGCATAAGATAATGATGGAAGATAACCACAAACCCTCTATTGAACATCAAAGAAGATTGAACCCTATAATGAAAGAGGTGGTCAAAAAGGAAATCATTAAGTTGCTAGATGCGGGAATTATCTACCCTATCTCGGATAGTAAGTGGGTTAGCCCCGTTCATGTAGTGCCAAAAAAGGGTGGAATGACGGTAGTAACTAATGAGAATAATGAACTAATACCGACTAGGACGGTTACGGGGTGGAGAATGTGCATTGATTATAGGAAGTTAAACATGGCCTCTAGGAAAGATCACTTCCCCCTCCCCTTCATTGACCAAATGCTAGAAAGGTTAGCTCAACACTCTCATTTTTGCTATTTAGATGGGTATAGTGGATTCTTCCAAATCCCTATCCACCCCGATGACCAAGAGAAAACGACTTTTACATGTCCATGGGGTACCTTTGCATATAGGAGAATGCCATTTGGGTTGTGTAATGCACCCGCCACCTTCCAAAGGTGTATGATGGCTATCTTTTTGGAATATATAGAAAATATCATGGAAGTGTTCATGGATGATTTCTCTGTTTATGGTTCTTCTTTCGATGATTGCTTGGCTAACTTGTCACTAGTGTTGCAAAGATGTGAGGAGACAAATCTTGTCTTAAATTGGGAAAAATGCCACTTCATGGTAAGTGAAGGGATTGTGTTAGGACACTTGGTGTCTAACCGTGGCATTGAGGTTGATAGGGCTAAGATTGAAACGATAGAGAAGTTGCCACCACCTACCTCGGTGAAGGGGGTAAGGAGTTTCTTAGGGCATGCCGGTTTCTACCGGAGGTTTATTCAAGACTTCTCTAAAATTTCTAAGCCTCTTACTAACCTACTAATGAAAGATGTTGATTTTGTCTTTTCCAAGGATTGTCTCGAAGCTTTTTGTAGGTTGAAGAACGCCTTGATCTCCGCACCTATCATGCAACCTCCGGATTGGAGTCTACCATTTGAGATCATGTGCGATGCAAGTGATGTGGCCGTTGGGGCCGTTTTAGGGCAAAGGAAAGAAGGGCGCACTCATGCTATTTACTATGCTAGCAAGACGCTAGATGATGCCCAACTCAACTATGCAACCACCGAGAAGGAGTTGTTGGCGGTGGTGTATGCATTTGAGAAATTTCGCTCATACCTTGTTGGAGCGAAGGTCATAGTTTATACGGATCATGCGGCGATCCGTTATCTACTTACAAAGAAGGATGTCAAACCAAGGTTGATTCGGTGGATCCTTCTTCTTCAAGAGTTTGATTTGGAGATACGAGTTAAGAAGGGATCCGAGAACTCCGTGGCGGATCACCTTAGTAGACTTCCACCATTGGAGCTTGGGAAAGACAACATCCCGATAGATGATTCATTCCGGGATGAACAATTGCAAATGGTGGAGGAATGCTTGTTCCAAGTGGCTAGAGGAAGTGAGCCGTGGTACGCCGACATTGTGAACTACTTAGTGTGTGAGGAAGTGCCTCCCGGACTTACATATGCACAAAGGAAGAAGTTCTTCAACGATGTAAGGCATTACTATTGGAGCGAGCCACTTCTATTCAAGAGAGGCCCGGATGGGGTGCTTAGAAGATGCATACCGGAGGATGAAGTGGAGAGTGTGATCCGGCATTGCCACTCCTTACCATGCGGAGGCCATGCTAGCTCACACAAGACGTGTGCAAAGGTATTGCAATCCGGTTTTTATTGGCCTAATTTGTTTAGAGATGTGCAAGGTTTTGTAGCGGCATGTGATGCTTGCCAAAGGACGGGCAACATCTCAAGGAGGAATGAAATGCCCTTGAATAACATCCAAGAAGTTGAGATTTTTGATGTGTGGGGTGTAGACTTCATGGGACCATTCCCTTCTTCATGTGGCAATCTCTACATCCTATTGGCGGTGGACTATGTGTCAAGATGGGTAGAGGCGATCGCCTCTCCTATGAATGATGCCAAGGTGGTAGTGCGATTCTTCAACCGGGTGATCTTCCCTAGGTTTGGAACACCAAGGGTAATCATTAGTGATGGAGGGAAGCACTTCACAAATAGGAACTTTGGAGCACTTTTGGCCAAGTATGGGGTGACTCATAAGGTGGCAACACCCTACCATCCCCAAACTAGTGGTCAAGTGGAGATCTCCAACCGGGAGATCAAAGCCATCCTCGAGAAGACGGTGTCTAGGACAAGGAAGGATTGGGCTATGAAGCTCGATGACGCACTATGGGCATATAGAACCGCCTTCAAGACACCAATTGGAACCACCCCCTACAAGTTGGTCTATGGCAAATCTTGCCATCTTCCGGTGGAAATGGAGCATAGAGCTTATTGGGCCATTAAGTGGCTAAATTTTGACCTCAAGGAAGCGGGAGAAAAGAGGTTGCTTGATATCAATGCCCTTGAGGAGCTCCGGTTGGAAGCTTATGAGAATGCCCGGATCTACAAGGAGAGAACCAAAAGGTGGCATGACAAGAGGATCATTCCAAAGGAGTTGAGTGAAGGAGATCTTGTCCTTCTCTTCAACTCAAGGCTAAGGCTCTTTCCCGGAAAGCTCAAATCAAGATGGACCGGGCCATATGTGGTGAAGAAGATCTTTCCCCATGGAGCTATTGAAATAGGAGGGGAGCATTGTGGAAATTTCAAGGTGAATGGGCATCGCTTGAAGAAGTATATTCCGGGAGCCCCGGTAGACATGATTGCCCCGCTTCACCTCGAATAGACGCTCCCGAGTTTGGTCAAGCTAATGACCTTAAAGAAGCGCTTGGTGGGAGGCAACCCATTGGTAACATTTTTCCCTTTTCATTTTTGCTTAGATTTTTCTGTTTTTGTGTGCTTTGTGTGTGTTTTGTCTACTTTCGTGTGTGTGCTAGAGCATTAATGGCATTGGAAGCCTTTCTTGGCAATGAAAATGATGATGATGACACCCTCACCAATTATGGGTGGAGCGGACGCGGAACTTGGACGGCTAGCGGTGCCTAGCGTGGGTTCCGAAGCTTTGAAGGATGTCTAGAGCTCTCTACCATGGTTGAAAGGATCATCCAACATCAATTCACTTGAAAATTCCCAAATACCATAGCAATCACTTTTACATTGTGAGAACCTTCTTTCACTCTCTTTACTTGTATACCACATTGGGGACAATGTGTTTCTAAGTATGGGGTGGGGTTTGCATGATCCTTTGCATGATGAGCATCTAGTATAGGCTAATATTTTGCACATGTCTTGCATTGTACATACTTCAAACGAAAATCCCATAAAAATCAGAAAATTTAAAAATTTTTGTGCTTTCTAGGCTTGGATATGATCCTAATGATGAAACTTGTCTTGTGATTGGCTATGAATGGCCTTATGTGTTGAATTGATAAATGCATATGTGGACTTGAACTACTTTTCTTAAATTCTATGAATGACTTGTGATCATGATGATTGCCTAGAATGGATTGAGTATTGAAAGTCGAAATTACATGATAGTTCTTGCATACCATCTAGGAATGAATGAGGCATTTCATCTTTCTCTACTTCTCATCTTGATCATGATTGCTTGAGCACCTCAATTGATATAAATCGACCTCCTTTAAAACCCATCCGGGAATAGGAGCATGCTAGTGTGTTGAAATGTGTGAAAAGCAAGTGCGGGGTGAAGATGTAATGAAAAGAATGTCGTGAATAAAATGCTGAAATTATTGTGGAAGTGTAGCCAAAACATAGGTTTGGGGGCGTTTGGTTTAAATGACGAGTAACTCGGTACACTTCACATAATCGGGTGTTGGTGTCTTGCCAAAGTCAAATGAACCAATAGCCCTAATGAGCTTTGGTATGTGTGCCCGGTGTGGATGCACCTCGAAAAAGAGAAAAAGCCCGAGGATGGCTAATCACCGAGGTTTCGGCTATTGTACACCAATGCCATTGTCTCAAAAATGAGTTAAAGAAAAAGAAAAGAAAGCAAGATAGGGAAAAATATACACTTGGGGGAAGTTGATCGAGGACAAGGATGTGGAGTTAGTTCCATTCCCGGATTAGCATCACATAACCTAGAGAATCCCCCGCCCAATTGCAACGTTTCTTGGCCTTTTATGTCACAAGCCCTTATGACCTACTTGCATGTTTGTAAGACTTAGTAATCTAGATTGGATAGACTCTTGATCTTCTTGACCTCTTCATCTTCACATTTCATGCATGCTTTTGAGTTAAGTACAATTGTCTTTCCATGCCCTTATTGTTTGATACATAATTGCTTATCCAATTTCCATTGATCATGACTATGAAGGTGATCCAATAGTAGAAGCACAAACCCAAAAAGATTTTGCCATTTTTCTGCATACATAAATCGTGTCATCTTCTAGTCTATATGTGGGAATTTGCTCGGGGACGAGCAAACCTTAAGTATGGGGTATTTTGATAACACGATTTATAACATAGTTTTAGGTGTACATTTAGATAGAACTCTCGCTCATTCATGCATGATCTAACATTAGTTCAGGACGTTTTGCAACCAATTCACGTATTTTGTCAAGATAGACGTCTACACGGACTTGTGTGCGTTTTGTAGGTATTTCGGGAATTTTAGAGCTAAAACGACGCGTTTAAGGATCGTTCATTTAGATGACACGTCCTCGGACTCATTAGGACACAAGCCAAGGACTAAGAAGGACTCATGGGACCTTGCCAACACAGACCATGCACCAAACCACAGCTCAATGATCCAAGGCGAAGTTTCTGCATAGAATCACGGTTCTCTGAAGAACCACGGCCGTGGAAATTTTGTGGATTTTGCCAGATTCTCGTGACAGCTGTGCCACGACTCTCATGGCCAGCTCATGAAAGATTTGTTATAAAAGTGGTCCTTCATGGATTGTTTGAGGCAGCTGGGGTAGTTTGGGAGCAGCTCATCCATTATCCATTTCTCTAACAAATATATTCTCAAAAATCAAGAGGTTTTCTAGGAAGGAAAGTGTCAAAGAGGAGGAGAAGAACACACCATAGCTTTCTTGTATTTCGGATTTCGTTTTCTAGAGATTGTATGAGTCTTTGAACCTTCTTTTGGAAGGGTTGTAAGTGGTTCTAATTCTAATCTTCAGCTTTGTTTTGGATTAAGTTTACTTGTTCATCCCTTTTCTTTCATTTTCTTGCAATGGATGTTTTGATTTCATGTTTATTTGTTTTGAGTTCCATTATGAATGTTGTAGGCTAAATTGATGTGGCTCTAGGGTAAGGAAAGGAAGGTTATGGCTAGAACTATGATAGGACGGACTTAGATTTACCTTTGGATGATTTTTGTTTATGAACGTAGTTCCTGTTAGAAATCACGGGTAGTTCTTGAAGAACCACGGCCGTGGTTTCTGTAGAACAAACCGTGATTTTCCTGGTTCGAAGGATTTTGCCTAAGACCTATGAATTGTTGAAACCCTAAGTGTTTGCTGAGTTTAACCTATCCTAGGGTGACTTAGTGTAGTGGCTAAGAGTTAGGAGAGACTTACCCGGTAATCCTTGCCCTTAGAATCTAAAATAGCAAACTTAGGTAATGGTGACCCTAATAAGCCGCCATTGGATTAGATGTGCTAGGAATGTTGATTAGGACTTCCCTTTCCAAGACTTACCCGGTAAGGATAGGTAGATCCCTAATTAACAATCCGGTTTGTGTAGAATTCCTATCTTTAAGATCTTAGAGACTTACCCGGTAATGAGATCTTAGGAGTGGACTAGTTGGATCATGAGACTTACCCGGTAATTGATCCCAAATTAGAAACACTAAATCCCAACATATCATAGTGAGATCCAAAGAATGAATAGATGACTTGAGTTTTATGTCATAACCGGAATTTCTGACCCCTAGAATCCGTCTTCTCTTTCCTTGATCATCATCTTGTTTGGTTTGTGCAGATTTTTAGTCTAGTTTGATTGTTTACTTTGCATAAATTGTGATCTTTGATTGATCACCAAAAATCCAACCAAAAACAATTGAGGTTTTCATTTCTTTGTTTCCCTCTTTTCTAACCTTAGACCTTCACTAAACTTAATCACAAAACCGAATCAATTTCACCTTAGTCTTTGTGTTCGACCTCGGAATACTATCCATACTACAAACGTCCCGTACACTGCGGGTGCGCTAGAAGTTAGGATAAATATAACGAGTATAAATTTAAGGCTTATTGCGTGCACACTTTTCAGCGTAACAAAGAACTCTTGGAAGGATTGTTAGAAACGTTTTGGAACTTCTTTTGAAGGGTTGTAAGTCTTGCTTAAACTTATATTCAGCTGAGATTTATTGATTTTTGTTGCTTATCTTTCATCATCTACCTATGAAAACCATGTATGCTTGTGTGATGATTTTGGATCTTGAAATGCATGTTATTGGCTAGTTTATTGTGATTTTGGAGTGATGGATTGATGGTTATGGCTTGGGTGATGATAGAATGGACTTATATGTTAGTTTAGGATGATTCGTATGCACAAAACTTAACCCAGGAAGAAAAATCGACCTGTTCTTCAAGCAGATCGTCCGATTTTGCTATGATCCACCCGATTTTTCTCTCTATTGCTCTTTAATTGATGAATCTGTAGGTTAGGATGTTAGGTTGTTGGAATCCTAGTGTTTATTAAGCATAATTTAGCTTAGGATCACCTAATGCTAGAAACCTAAGTGAGGGAAGAGACCTACCCGGTGATTTCCGACCTTAGATACCTAAGATGATGAACTCTAGGTAGTAGTGAGCCTCGCAAGCCGCTATTGGATTGAGTGTGCTAGGATTATTGCTTGAGACTTCCCTTCTCCGAGACTTACCCAGTAAGGAGAGGGTTGCCCCTTAAGTAGAGTCCGGTTTGTGTAGAATTCCCTACTCTAACCCCATGAGACCTACCCGGTAATAGGAGTTTGATGCGGGATTAGTGACGCGAGAGACTTACCCGGTAATTACTTCCTTTAGAGAAACACCCTTTCCCAACACCGCAGCTTTATCCTTAGAATCTTTAGAAGCTTGAGTCCAATGCCATAACCGGAAATCTTGACCTCTAGAATCCACTTTTCTCTCTTTGATCATATACCTTGTACTTGTGTTACTTGTTTGTTTTGACTAGCTTGAATTGTTAGTTTGGTTTATCATCTTGCTTGATTTGTGATCTTTGTTTGATCACCACAAAAACCCAATCAAAAATATCATGATTTTCATTTCTTTGTTTCTTTCTCTTTTCTTAGACTAGATTCACACTATCTATGGTCACTTGTTGATTCGATTTCACCTTAGTCTTTGTGTTCGACCTCGGAATACTATCCTTGCTACAAAACGACCCATACACTGTGGGTACACTAGGAGTTAGGAAATTATATCGAGTTTACAAATTGTAAGACTTTTGCGTGTCACAATCTTAGCGTAACACACTTTGCAATAAGGTTGGGCTAGGAGAACCGAAGCCAGTCAAGATGACCCTCTACATGGAGGACCATTTCTTCACTCACCCCATAGGGATCCTAGAGGACATACCGGTTCAGCTTGGGAAGTTCTATGTGCCAATTGATTTTTTTGTTTTGGACATCCCGGCGGACTACCCGGTTCCTATCATTTTGGGAAGGCCATTCTTAGCCACATCCGGGTGTTTAGTGGCTTGCAAAAATGGAATCCTCTCTTTGAACATAGGAGAAGAGAATATCAAGTTCAAGCTGTCCACAATGATGAAGGGGCCTGCCCTTGGTGAAGATGTCTTCAACATTGTTGAGGAAGAGGAGTCTAGGGAAGTTGTGAGCTCAATCTTAATCAAGGACCCACTTGAGAAGGTTCTTAGCTTGAGTTTAATGGAGGAAGGAGTTGAGGATGATTGCAATGAAGAAATCCAAGCTTTGGATGCATTAGAAAAGGAGACAAGTGCTGAATTTGAAGTGCACATAGGTGTGCTGAAACACTGTAAGAACCACGGCCAGGAGCCAAGAACCACACCCGTGGTTTCACCCGTGGAATTCTCTGTAATGTCCATTTGTGCCAGCTCTTCCAATTCCACGCCCGTGGTTGTGCCAGAGGTCGTGGTTTTGCCCGTGGTTTCTCTAAAAAGTCCCTTAGTTGTTGATCAAGCTTCAAGGAGTCTTGGAGAGTCTTCAATGGCTTTGAAATCATCTCAACCTACATTGTATGGATCATCTCCAACCGATAAAGGTCCTCCTAAACTTGATCTCAAACCCCTCCCTTCTCATTTAAAGTATGCTTTCCTTGGTTGAAATTCTACTTATCCCGTTATTGTGAATGCATCTTTGAATGATGATGAGCTTGATAGATTGTTGAATGAATTGAAATTGCATAAGAGAGCTATTGGATACACCATTGCTGACTTAGTTGGCATTAAACCTTCCTTGTGCATGCATAAAATCTTGATGGAAGACAACCATAAACCTTCAATTGAACCTCAAAGAAGATTGAATCCTATAATGAAAGAGGTAGTAAAGAAGGAGATCATTAAGTTGCTAGATGCGGGAATCATTTTCCCGATTTCAGATAGTAAATGGGTTAGTCCCGTGCATGTTGTTCCTAAGAAAGGTGGTATGACCATAGTAACTAATGAGAACAATGAACTAATCCCAACTAGGACGGTTACGGGGTGGAGAATGTGTATTGACTATAGGAAGCTTAATGTTGCCTCTAGGAAAGATCACTTCCCTCTTCCCTTTATTGACCAAATGCTAGAAAGGTTAGCTCAACATTCACATTTTTGTTACTTAGATGGTTATAGTGGGTTTTTCCAAATCCCTATTCATCCGGATGACCAAGAGTAAACAACATTTACATGTCCTTGGGGAACATTTGCATATAGGAGGATGCCATTTGGGTTGTGTAATGCACCCGCCACCTTTCAAAGGTGTATGATGGCTATCTTTTCTGAATATATTGAGAATATTATGGAAGTGTTTATGGATGATTTCTCGGTGTATGGCTCTTCATTTGATGATTGCTTGGCTAACTTGTCTTTGGTGTTGAAGAGATGTGAGGAAACTAACCTTGTTTTGAATTGGGAGAAATGTCACTTCATGGTGAGTGAAGGAATAGTGTTGGGACACTTGGTTTCCTATCGTGGCATTGAGGTTGATAGAGCAAAGATAGAAGCGATAGAGAAGTTGCCACCACCTACCTCGGTGAAAGGGGTAAGGAGTTTCTTAGGGTATGCCGGTTTTTACCGGAGGTTTATAAAAGATTTCTCTAAAATTTCTAAGCCTCTCACTAACCTACTAATGAAGGATGTTGAGTTGATTTTCTCCAAAGATTGTCTTGAAGCATTTTGTAGGTTGAAGGATGCTTTGATCTCCGCCCCTATCATGCAACCTCCGGATTGGAGCTTACCGTTTGAAGTTATGTCTGGTGCAAGTGATGTGGCCGTTGGAGATGGGCTTACACATGCCATCTACTATGCTAGCAAGACGCTAGATGATGCCCAACTCAACTATGCCACAACCGAGAAGGATTTGCTAGCGGTGGTGTATGCCTTTGAGAAGTTCCGGTCATATCTCGTTAGAGCAAAGGTTATAGTGTACATGGATCATGCTGCGATCCGTTATCTCCTCACAAAGAAGGATGCCAAGCCTTGCCTCATTCGGTGGATCCTTCCCCTCCAAGAATTTGACTTGGAAATTTGGGGCAAGAAGGGCTCCGAAAATTCAGTAGCAGACCATCTTAGTAGGCTACCACCATTGGAGATTGAAAGATATGACATCCCGATTGATGACTCATTCCGGGATGAACAATTGCAAAAGATGGAGGAGTGCTTACTTCAAGTGTCTAGAGGGGATGGGCCATGGTATGCGGATATAGTTAACTACCTTGTGTGTGAAGAGGTGCCACCCGGTTTGTCATATGCCCAAAGGAAAAAGTTTTTCAAGGATGTGAGGCATTACTATTGGAGCGAGCCTCTCTTGTTCAAGAGAGGACCGGATAGAGTCTTTAGGAGGTGCATTCCGGAGGATGAGGTGGAGAGTGTGATCCGTCATTGTCACTCATGCTAGCTCACACAAGACGTGTGCAAAGGTATTGCAATCCGGTTTTTATTGGCCTAACTTCTTTAAGGATGTGCAGAATTTTGTAGTGGCTTGTGACGCTTTCCAAAGGACGGGCAACATCTCAAGGAGGAATGAGATGCCCTTGAACAACATACAAGAGGTAGAGATATTTGATGTTTGGGGTGTGGACTTCATGGGGCCATTCCCCTCTTCATGTGGCAACCTCTACATTCTCTTGGCGGTGGATTATGTGTCAAGGTGGGTGGAGGCAATCGCCTCTCCCACAAATGATGCAAAATCTGTGGTGCGGTTCTTCAACCGAATCATCTTCCCTAGGTTTGGAACACCAAGAGTGATCATAAGTGATGGAGGGAAACATTTCACCAATAGGAACTTTGGGACACTTTTGGCTAAGTATGGGGTGACTCATAAGGTGGCCACACCTTACCATCCCCAAAATAGTGGCCAAGTTGAGATCTCCAACCGGGAGATAAAGGGGATACTTGAGAAGACGGTTTCTAGGATGAGAAAAGATTGGGCTATTGATAGCATGAATTATAGTCTATATTTTGGGGTTTGTTTGGACGTTTTATCTTTCATAATCTGCATGTTTGTATGTGCATTATGTGATTTTACCACCATTTCATCTACCTTTGCAAGGATCGAGGTCTACACCTAGTTTTGTTGTAATTGCAGGTAATTTGGTACGTTTTGCATAAAAAAGGATCAAAAAGGACTCATGAGTCATTTAGAGCTACATCCAGGAAGCATAGCCATGGATTAAAGATTTACTTTGAACCAGTTTTGAGAGAATTCGCATTCAGTTATGACTCACCTCGGTTGACCAAAGATTCACCTCGACCGAGGTGATCCAGAGACGCCGACTCGACCGAGGCGAATACCTAGGACGCGGCGAGAATATTTTATTCTTGGCTGAGATCTTTTAAAATTGGAAAGAGATCTTATATTTTTGGGCTTGGCTCCTGAAAGGAAGGAGATATGCAGAATCATATATTTTACCTATATTTATGGGAAAATATCTTTCTAAGATTTATTATCTTTGGAGGGTTATTTTCCTATAAAAAGGGTCGGATTTCCCATAATTCCGACATCCGCTTAGAGCTGGACATCTCGCATACGACGTCGCATACCCCGCTGAGATCCGCATACTTCCTGCAGTAGCCGCACTCCAGTTTGGGGGAGATTTGAAGAACCTTGTTCAAGGTTGAAGGAAGATTGAAGATTGTAGCTTTTATAGCTTTTGAAGGGTTTTTGTAAGATTATCTTAGATTCCCTTCCTTGTTGTCTTGCTTATTGGATTGCTATCCAAGGAACGCTTTGTTGTGATATTTGATTCAGTTATTGAAGTCTTTTCATTAAATTCTTCTTTGTTCAAATATTCACTTTCTTCCCATATATTTTAATACTTTCATGATGATGAGTGGCTAATTTCCTTGTGTGATTCTAGGGTGATTGGCTGAAGGTTGTGGGAAAAACAATGATAGAATAATCTTAGATTCCAGTAGGATCCTGAAAGTTCGAGTCTTTAACCTTAACCCTAAGCATCTCGTTCAGTCGATGAACATCTCGGCCGGGGTGGAAACTGGCTGACCGAGGTGACTTATCTGATCCATAACTGAGAGTTAAGTGTTAGAGTTTGCCAAATCCTATTCTTATTACACCTTTCCTGGTTCAAAGCAAGCTTAGGATGAGACTTACCCGGTAATTCCTTAGTTTGTGTACCAACGATCATAAGTGTAGGTAATAAAGGTTTATCCTTTATTGGGGTTTGAGTGTGCTTCCATCCCATCTTTGTGAGTTAGCCTGAGACTTACCCGGTAAAGGTTGATTCTATTCCCTTAGATGGTGTGCTAGTTTGAGGTTATAGTTCTTTATCTTGATTCCTTGAGACTTACCCGGTAATAGGAGTTACGGTTTTGGATTGGCGAGTAGTGAGACTTATCCCGGTGATCTACTCCACTTTAGTAACACCTTCCCCACGCAAAAATCTCAGCTTTGTCCGCTTATCTATAGATCTTGAGTTGGAACCACAACTAGATGCTTTAATCCCTAGAATTGCATGTTTGCTTTATTGACTTCTTATTCATCTTTGATTGTGTTAATCGCTCTTGTGGTTAGTATTGACATAAGCACACCGTATTGACTTTGTTTCACCGAGTCCCTGTGATCGACCCCTGGAATTTTCTTGCTTTTACTACGATTGACCCGTACACTGCGGGTTCGCATCCTTGTTTTAAAGCTTAAGTCTAGGGTTATAAATTTAAAGCTTGCACACACCGTTTGGAGCGAACAAGTTTTTGGCGCCGTTGCCGGGGACTTGGTCTAGACCGAGCCGGTACGGTTTGCTCTTGGGGCGATTGCCCCGTTTCATCTAACCACTCTACTTGAGTGACTTTTGCAGGTTCTTTCTTAGGTATATGCGAAGAACCCGCGCTGGGAAGGAAATCGTTCCTTACGATCCCGAACCAGAAAAGACATACAAGCGACGCTTAAGAGAAGCGAAGATGGCCCAACAAGACGATCGTGATCTTGCGGCCCAATTGAAAGAGGCGCTAGAGCTGCTACGCCTCAGCAAGGAAGAACTCAGGCAAGAGAAAGAAGAGAATCGCACCAAGACTGCAGCAATCGAAGCTGAGATAGCAGTCATACGAGACCAGATTCTACTTCGACCGAGGGAAGATCCTCCTGTTGACCCGCGACCGAGGCAGATTCCAATACCTGACGCCCCGGCCGATGTACTTCCACCTCGGATGCCAGTCCGAGATGTTCTTCTTGCAGGAATCCCACAAACCCTAGGGCAAAGGATGGACCCTAATCAACAGCTGAGGCGTCTAGGGGTGAACCTAGGAGATCCAGCGGATCATGACTACGAACTTCGACCGCAAGTTCTAGCCATGATTCGCCAATGCCAATTCGGAGGGCTAGAGAAAGAGTCGCCGCATCAACATCTTCAAAACTACGAGATCTTGATGGAAACCTTGCGACCTTCCAGAATTGAAAATAACAACTACAAGCTAAGACCTTTTTACTTTTCTTTAAAAGATAGAGCTCTTACTTGGTATCAATCTCTTCCTCCAGGAAAAATCAGCACATGGGAGGAGATGACCACGGAATTCTTGACCAAATTCTTTCCACCCTCAAAGACCGCTGAAATGAGAGGGAAGATCAATGCTTTCATTATGAAGGACAAGGAGAGCTTGTCCAAATCTTGGGAGCGGTTCAAGGATATCCTCTTGGATTGCCCACATCATGGGATTCCAAAGATCGAGTTGTTGGAGATCTACTTCAAAGGGCTGGACGGAAGCACCCAGTTCAACCTCCAACTACTTTCCGCCGGTACCTTCATGGACATGGCGATTGATGAGGCTTGGGACTTCATTGAGAAGCAAGCCTTGCACATGGAGAAATATACCCACCAAGGAGCTGAAGGTGGAGTTAAAAGAGTCAACTTCCAAGAGACTCATTCCAACAACAATCAACTCACGTCGTTGAAGAATGACGTGAAGCAATTGAAGGAGCTCTTGATGGCTCAAACTAAGAAGGAAGAGCAAGGGCAAAGGAGCAACAACAACAGCGGGTACCGTAACAACAATAACGGTCCCCGAAACAACAACTACAACAACAACAATAGAGGATCCAATAGCAACAACTGGAGGGCGAATAACCAAAACTACGGTAACAATCATTCAAACTCCAACTCTAATGATTCCTCTAACCCTTTCCTCTCTTCCCCTTCTTCTTCTTCTACTTCATTGAAAAGCCAAGGGCAAGGATCAAGTTCGTCTCAGCCAGAAAAGAAAGACGCAGTTCTGGAGGCAATCTTGATCAAGCTTAGCGCTATGGAGAATTCTATGACTTCATTTTCGAGGGCCCAAAAGTCCTTCGAACAACAACTTGCTAATAAGGCGAATGAAGCGCCAAGAGATCCAGGGAAGCTTCCAGCAAAGACGGAAACTAACCCTAAAGGCCAATGCATGGCCATAACGACGAGGAGTGGACTCAAAACTGCAGATCCAGTACCTCGCTCGACGCAGACCACCTCGCTCCAGATCCAGTCGAAGAACACCTCGACCGAGATGCCAACCGAGGCGGAGCAACAGAAAGCAGGAGGGACGACAGAAACTTATGTTCCACCTCCTGCATACAAACCACCACTTCCATTCCCTCAGTCCAGAGCCAGAGCACATCTAGACAAGCACTTTGGTAAGTTTCTTGACTTGATGAATAAGCTCCATATTAATATTCCTTTTCTTGATGCTATTTTAGGTATGCCCGCCTATGGGAAGTTCTTAAAAGAAATCTTATCAAGGAAGAGGAAGCTGGAGGATGTTGGTGAAGTTAGGATGACATCTAAATCTTCGGAGCTTATCAAAATCATGAAGGAAAAGATGCCACCTAAGTTGAGAGATCCCGGCTCATTTTGTATTCCCATTCAAGTTGGGGATGTCACTTGTGAAGCCCTTTGTGATCTAGGAGCCAGCGTGAGCATCATCCCGCTGGAGCTATGCACGAAGATCGGTCTTGGAGAGCCCAAGCCGGTCAAGATTCGACTTTACATGGCGGATCGCTCCATTACCCATCCCGTGGGCATTTTGGAAGACGTTCCGGTCAAGTTAGGTAACTTTTATCTACCTATAGATTTTGTCGTACTTGACATTCCCGCAGATTATACTGTTCCTATTATTCTCGGGAGGCCATTTCTAGCAACTTCGGGTTGCAACGTGGATTGCAAGAACGCCAAGTTGAAATTCAACGTTGGTGGCGATGAGGTGGAGTTCGCGCTACTTGCAGCCATGAAAGGGGAGCAACTAATTGATGATATCTTCAACATCTACGATGAAGAAGAATCAAGAGAATTGGTGAGCTCTATCCTTATTAACGATCCACTCGAAAGAGTTATTAGCTTCAGTTTAATGGAGGAAGGTATATATGCTTCTTGTGATGCAGATATACGGAGCTTGAAGGCACTGGAAGAGGATCCAGGAGCTAAAACTGAGAAGCTAATCCAAGAGACGAAGATCTCCAGTCTCGGATCCAGTAGCAGTACCTCGACCGAGGTACTTTCTGGACTGAGCGAGGCGACCGAAGAACATATCGGTCAACGCTTATGCGCCTCGACCGAGGTCGATGGCGAGATGATGTCAACTGAGATTACTGAGAATAACAAATTTCTTACTCCCTCCTCTGATATTCATCCACTGTTGGTGGAGCATTCCATCCACAAACTTTCTGATAATAAAGGTCCTTGGTACGCTGATATTGTGAACTATCTTGTTTGCCAGGAGATACCGCCCGGATTGACGTACTCTCAAAAGAAAAGATTCTTCAAGGAAGTACGACATTACTACTGGGACGAGCCGTTGCTATTCAAGCGCGGACCGGATGGGATGCTTCGAAGGTGCGTTCCGGAGGATGAAGTTAATAGCGTCATAAGGCATTGTCATTCACTTCCTTGTGGGGGGCATGCTAGCACCGATAAAACATGCGCTAAGGTATTGCGTTCCGGTTTCTTTTGGCCTACATTATTTAAGGATGTGCAATCTTTTGTTGTCTCTTGTGATGCATGCCAAAGAACAGGGAACTTATCAAGGAGGAACGAGATGCCACTTAATAACATCCAAGAAGTGGAAATCTTTGATGTATGGGGGATTGACTTCATGGGACCTTTCCCATCCTCCGGAGGAAACCTCTACATTCTCCTTGCAGTTGATTACGTCTCTAGATGGGTTGAAGCCATTGCTTCTCCCACTAACGATGCCAAAGTGGTTGTGAAGTTCTTGAATAGAACTATCTTTCCCCGATTTGGAACTCCACGCATCATCATTAGCGATGGAGGAACGCATTTCATCAACCGGAAGTTTAAAACACTTCTATCGAAGTATGGGGTAACTCACAAGGTATCAACTGCTTATCACCCTCAAACTAGTGGACAGGTCGAGATCTCGAATAGAGAAATCAAGGCAATTTTGGAGAAGACCGTCTCTAGAACGAGGAAGGATTGGTCCATGAAGTTGGACGATGCTCTTTGGGCGTACAGGACCGCATTCAAGACTCCCATAGGTACCACTCCTTATAATTTAGTATATGGGAAGTCTTGCCATTTGCCCGTTGAATTGGAACACAAGGCATATTGGGCGATCAAATGGTTGAATTTCGACATCAAAGAGGCTGGTGAGAAGCGACTATTGGAACTCAACGAGCTAGAGGAGCTGCGTTTGAACGCTTATGAGAATGCCAAAATCTACAAGGAAAGGACGAAGAGATGGCATGACAAGCGTATCGTCCCAAAGGAGCTTAACGAAGGAGACTTAGTTCTACTCTTCAACTCCCGCCTCCGCCTTTTTCCAGGTAAGTTGAAATCTAGATGGACCGGGCCTTACGTTGTGAAACATGTTTTCCCTCATGGTGCAGTTGAGATATGGGGCGAAACTAGCGGAAGCTTCAAGGTCAACGGTCATAGACTTAAGAAATACCAACCGGAAACGCCGGTCGAGGAGGTTGCACCAATATACCTCATTTGAGACGCATCATGGTCCAGCTAGCGACCTTAAATCAAGCGCTTCTTGGGAGGCAACCCAAGGTATTGCTTTCTTTTCCCGTTTTCTAGTCTAGCTTAGATAGTTTTTGTTTTTGCTTTGCTTTGCTTTGTTTTTGGCGTTCTGGACAGACAACAGGGAATATCTAAGGAAAGAGCATAACCGGAAGGACGGAAGTTCGAGATTCTGAGAAGACAAAAGCATCTCGGTCACTGTCAGAGCATCTCGACCGAGTTGATTCTTGAGCAACCGAGGCGACTAGGGTTTCTGCAGAACCACCTCGGTCCGTACCACCTCGGTCCAGTCGAGACCATCTCGACCGAGGTGACAGCAGATCCAGGAACAGTATAAAAGGGGGGAAAATTTATTTTTCACTTTTTTTACCCACCTCGACCGCGGCGACAGTCCACTTCGCTCTCTCTCAAATCTCGCTCATTTTCGAAGATTTCTGCTTCTAAACTGTGATTGAAGGGTCGAGGAACCGATTGCAACAACAGATCTGCAAAGAAATCGAGCGAATCGACCGAAACGAGGTAAAACAAGTCGAAACCCTAACTCGTTCGTTCGCTTTGATTTGGGCTTTGGTTGCCCCTGATTTTGCTGAGAAAGGATTTAAGTACCCCTTAGGAAGCAATTGTAGTGATTTTGGGGGGAAAAGAACTGAAATTCTGAGATTTGGAATCGAAACTGCTGCGCCTCGGTCCAGTCGAACTGCATCTCGACCGAGGTGTTCTTGAGTCTTGTCAGCAACCGAGGTGGTCTGACAGAGCTGAGTAAAAATGAGTTCAGATCGTCGCTTAGCCCTTAGAGACAGATCCTCACCCTCCCCTTCTTCTTCTTCTTCCCGTCCTTACCGCCCGGTTATCCACGAGAGATGCCGGATAGACTATGAGCGGATAGCTAGCCGTCCAGTTATCGCACCACGATTTCTGGACGTGTCGGCTTTTGATTGCCTAGGGTTAGACGCTGACCTTAGGAGGATGATTGCTACTGTCGGGCTGGATCAGTTTACTGAGATCCGAGCCCCAGCTTACTTGGAGCCGACCTTGGAGTTTGTTAGCTCCTTCTCCTACCTCCCCACAGACCGGTCTGTGAAGTACCGGTTGATGAACCGGAACTTCATAGTTCCTTTAGAGATATGGAGAGAGATTTTTGGTTTCTCTGAGCCCACCGCCACCGACTTCCCCTCCCGATCCGTAGCTAGGGAGTTCTGGGGGCAGATAGCCCATATTACTGAGCATGCAGACAAATGGCGCCCTGGAGATTCCAGGGAGAAGGTCATCTTTCATCCGGCCTTCAGACTAGCCCACAGGATTTTTAGCGAGACACTTTTGGCGCGTACTGAGACGCCCCAGAAGATCAGACAGGGCGAGCTCTTCAGCCTCTACTGCATGGTGACAGGAGGTTTCCCAGACTTTGGCTTGCTCCTGGCAGAGGATCTGCACAGGATCAAGGCGAAGGGAGACATTTGCTGCGGAGGTCTAGTCACTCATATCGCTACCTACCACGGGATGGACCTCAGTGTTTGCACGATGGCGGCGGCTCCAAAGCCGCTGGGATTACAGGAGATGATCACACGGAGGATTCTAGTTCCCCGTGGTTTGACCACTCCATACGTAGCCATGCCTTGGGAGCGGACTGCACCTCAGGGGATCCGCTGGTCTGCACAGTTCACAGTCTTTGATCCGCATTACTGGCAGACAGCTTGGGATACACTGATGGAGGATCACAGAGAGGCAGCAGCTGCCCCTGCTGAGGCTGAGGAGGATGACGACGACGATGAGGAGACGATGGACGAGAGAGATGGTGGAGTCCCGATGGATACAGGGACGGATACTGCAGGCACGAGCGCGCCACCGATCATCGATTTAGATGATGAGGAGGATACTGAGCCTGCACCTGCTGCACCTCCTGCTAGATCTGCTAGGCGTCGGACACGCCGTCACAGAGATTCTGAGGTTCATCACCGGATCGATGACCTGACAGATCAGATGATAGACTCTTATGCTGCCCTTACAGTGGACATGCATGAGAGATTTGCTGCCCAGGACCGACGCATTGACCGCTGGACTCATCAGATGTTAGAGGAGCAGCACTATCAGCGTAGGATGATGGAGCTACAGTTCCAGCAGACTATGGGGTATCCGTTCGACCCGACGCAGTATCCGTATGCGCCACCACCACCACCACCGGATCAGGATTATTGAGGAGCTGCAGGATTTTCTTTATTCTATTTTTATGCAGTTCAGCTTTTTATCCGGTGAGTACTCTTGTCTCTAGACTTTTTATTTGACCCACTGGGACAGTGTGTCCCAAGTATGGGGTGTTTGTATTATTTGACTACCTTTTGATGTATTTGACTACTTGATGTATTATATTTCATCGGATATTTTCATATTTATGCTTCAGTTGCCTTTATATGATTATCTGATATTACATGCATACCTACAGGTTATTTGATTGAGAAAAACGTCGAAACCGAAAAAAAAAAAAAAAAAAATTTTTGACCTCGACCGGGGAGATTCTGGCCAAACGAGGCATTTCAGCTCGGTTGAACCAAGAACACCTCGACCGAGGTGGGTTACTGAGAGTTTTCGAAACGATTTTTTGTGTTACTTATCTGGATATGATCTCAGTGAAGATCTTGTTTACTGACTGGTTTTAAATTCTTTATGTGTTTGAAAGGTTTTATAATATGTTTAAGTTGCTAAATGCTTTGTTTGAAATTATTGGCATGTTTAATACTTTGTTTTTATCCAAATTATGTTGAATTTGAAGGTTGACACCGCAGGTTAAGTTCTCTCACTTTCTTCTTGGAAAGACCAAGGCAATTCATTCTCTTCTTCTTCTTCTTCTTCTTCTTGATCATGCTTAGCCCCTCATATACATTTTGCCTCCCTTTACCTATCCGGGAATTTGGAAGCAAACGAAGTGGTGAAAGCAAGTGGAGTTAAAGTTGAGAAGTGGCTGGAAGTGAAAGTGTTAGAAAGCAATAATAGGTTTGGGGAAGTCAATCATGAAGATGAGTAACTCGGCACCATTCACATAGCCGGGTGTTTGTGTCTTGCCAAAATCGGATTGAGCGATATTCCTAACGGGTCATGGTATGTGCATCAAGGGTTTGATGCATCTCGAGAAATTGATGATTGCAGATTTCCTAGGCTTCGGTTATTGTGCACCTCTGTCCATGCACCCCAAAAAGTAAAGTAAAAAGAAAAAGTGTGAGATAAGCGAAGCTTATTGGTGGAAGATGTTGCAAGTCAAAGTGAAAGTGAAGTTCATCCTTTTCCCGGATTCTAGCACCACATCACCTTACATACATCCCTACCCTACACGTTTCTTGACCTTTCTTTTGGGAAGCCCTTGAGACCTTGAGCTTGTTGATTGACTTAGCGGTTTAAATCGGATTATACATGATTAATTTAGATAATTATGATTTATTATGCATTCTATGATTTTATGCAAAGATGAACAACTTTCCTATATTTATAAAATGTTTTGATCATGTTGAGTTTTTAAATTCCAGGAAGTACTCTCTTAGAGTGATCTATGGTAGTTGCACACCATAAAATGTTTTTTGGAAGATTTTTTCATTGATTTTCTTGACCTATAATCCATTCTACCTTATCTTCTATATGAGGAACTTGCTTGGGGACAAGCAAGGGCTAAGTATGGGGTATTTTAATAGCATGAATTATAGTCTATATTTTGGGGTTTGTTTGGACGTTTTATCTTTCATAATCTGCATGTTTGTATGTGTATTATGTGATTTTACCACCATTTCATCTACCTTTGCAAGGATCGAGGTCTACACCTAGTTTTGTTGTAATTGCAGGTAATTTGGTACGTTTTGCATCAAAAAGGATCAAAAAGGAGTCATGAGTCATTTAGAGCTACATCCAGGAAGCATAGCCATGGATTAAAGATTTACTTTGGACCAGTTTTGAGAGAATTCGCATTCAGTTATGACTCACCTCGGTTGACCAGAGATTCACCTCGACCGAGGTGATCCAGAGACGCCGACTCGACCGAGGCGAATACCTAGGACGCGGCGAGAATATTTTATTCTTGGCTGAGATCTTTTAAAATTGGAAAGAGATCTTATATTTTTGGGCTTGGCTCCTGAAAGGAAGGAGATATGCAGAATCATATATTTTACCTATATTTATGGGAAAATATCTTTCTAAGATTTATTATCTTTGGAGGGTTATTTTCCTATAAAAAGGGTCGGATTTCCCATAATTCCGACATCCGCTTAGAGTTGGACATCTCGCATACGACGTCGCATACCCCGCTGAGATCCGCATACTTCCTGCAGTAGCCGCACTCCAGTTTGGGGGAGATTTGAAGAACCTTGTTGAAGGTTGAAGGAAGATTGAAGATTGTAGCTTTTATAGCTTTTGAAGGGTTTTTGTAAGATTATCTTAGATTCCTTTCCTTGTTGTCTTGCTTGTTGGATTGCTATCCAAGGAACGCTTTGTTGTGATATTTGATTCAGTTATTGAAGTCTTTTCATTAAATTCTTCTTTGTTCAAATATTCACTTTCTTCCCATATATTTTAATACTTTCATGATGATGAGTGGCTAAATTCCTTGTGTGATTCTAGGGTGATTGGCTGAAGGTTGTGGGAAAAACAATGATAGAATAATCTTAGATTCCAGTAGGATCCTGAAAGTTCGAGTCTTTAACCTTAACCCTAAGCATCTCGTTCAGTCGATGAACATCTCGGCCGGGGTGGAAACTGGCTGACCGAGGTGACTTATCTGATCCATAACTGAGAGTTAAGTGTTAGAGTTTGCCAAATCCTATTCTTATTACACCTTTCCTGGTTCAAAGCAAGCTTAGGATGAGACTTACCCGGTAATTCCTTAGTTTGTGTACCAACGATCATAAGTGTAGGTAATAAAGGTTTATCCTTTATTGGGGTTTGAGTGTGCTTCCATCCCATCTTTGTGAGTTAGCCTGAGACTTACCCGGTAAAGGTTGATTCTATTCCCTTAGATGGTGTGTTAGTTTGAGGTTATAGTTCTTTATCTTGATTCCTTGAGACTTACCCGGTAATAGGAGTTACGGTTTTGGATTGGCGAGTAGTGAGACTTACCCGGTGATCTACTCCACTTTAGTAACACCTTCCCCACGCAAAAATCTCAGCTTTGTCCGCTTATCTATAGATCTTGAGTTGGAACCACAACTAGATGCTTTAATCCCTAGAATTGCATGTTTGCTTTATTGACTTCTTATTCATCTTTGATTGTGTTAATCGCTCTTGTGGTTAGTATTGACATAAGCACACCGTATTGACTTTGTTTCACCGAGTCCCTGTGATCGACCCCTGAAATTTTCTTGCTTTTACTACGATTGACCCGTACACTGCGGGTTCGCATCCTTGTTTTAAAGCTTAAGTCTAGGGTTATAAATTTAAAGCTTGCACACACCGTTTGGAGCGAACAAGTTTTTGGCGCCGTTGCCGGGGACTTGGTCTAGACCGAGCCGGTACGGTTTGCTCTTGGGGCGATTGCCCCGTTTCATCTAACCACTCTACTTGAGTGACTTTTGCAGGTTCTTTCTTAGGTATATGCGAAGAACCCGCGCTGGGAAGGAAATCGTTCCTTACGATCCCGAACCAGAAAAGACATACAAGCGACGCTTAAGAGAAGCGAAGATGGCCCAACAAGACGATCGTGATCTTGCGGCCCAATTGAAAGAGGCGCTAGAGCTGCTACGCCTCAGCAAGGAAGAACTCAGGCAAGAGAAAGAAGAGAATCGCACCAAGACTGCAGCAATCGAAGCTGAGATAGCAGTCATACGAGACCAGATTCTACTTCGACCGAGGGAAGATCCTCCTGTTGACCCGCGACCGAGGCAGATTCCAATACCTGACGCCCCGGCCGATGTACTTCCACCTCGGATGCCAGTCCGAGATGTTCTTCTTGCAGGAATTCCACAAACCCTAGGGCAAAGGATGGACCCTAATCAACAGCTGAGGCGTCCAGGGGTGAACCTAGGAGATCCAGCGGATCATGACTACGAACTTCGACCGCAAGTTCTAGCCATGATTCGCCAATGCCAATTCGGAGGGCTAGAGAAAGAGTCGCCGCATCAACATCTTCAAAACTACGAGATCTTGATGGAAACCTTGCGACCTTCCAGAATTGAAAATAACAACTACAAGCTAAGACCTTTTTACTTTTCTTTAAAAGATAGAGCTCTTACTTGGTATCAATCTCTTCCTCCAGGAAAAATCAGCACATGGGAGGAGATGACCACGGAATTCTTGACCAAATTCTTTCCACCCTCAAAGACCGCTGAAATGAGAGGGAAGATCAATGCTTTCATTATGAAGGACAAGGAGAGCTTGTCCAAATCTTGGGAGCGGTTCAAGGATATCCTCTTGGATTGCCCACATCATGGGATTCCAAAGATCGAGTTGTTGGAGATCTACTTCAAAGGGTTGGACGGAAGCACCCAGTTCAACCTCCAACTACTTTCCGCCGGTACCTTCATGGACATGGCGATTGATGAGGCTTGGGACTTCATTGAGAAGCAAGCCTTGCACATGGAGAAATATACCCACCAAGGAGCTGAAGGTGGAGTTAAAAGAGTCAACTTCCAAGAGACTCATTCCAACAACAATCAACTCACGTCGTTGAAGAATGACGTGAAGCAATTGAAGGAGCTCTTGATGGCTCAAACTAAGAAGGAAGAGCAAGGGCAAAGGAGCAACAACAACAGCGGGTACCGTAACAACAATAACGGTCCCCGAAACAACAACTACAGCAACAACAATAGAGGATCCAATAGCAACAATTGGAGGGCGAATAACCAAAACTACGGTAACAATCATTCAAACTCCAACTCTAATGATTCCTCTAACCCTTTCCTCTCTTCCCCTTCTTCTTCTTCTACTCCATTGAAAAGCCAAGGGCAAGGATCAAGTTCGTCTCAGCCAGAAAAGAAAGACGCAGTTCTGGAGGCAATCTTGATCAAGCTTAGCGCTATGGAGAATTCTATGACTTCATTTTCGAGGGCCCAAAAGTCCTTCGAACAACAACTTGCTAATAAGGCGAATGAAGCGCCAAGAGATCCAGGGAAGCTTCCAGCAAAGACGGAAACTAACCCTAAAGGCCAATGCATGGCCATAACGACGAGGAGTGGACTCAAAACTGCAGATCCAGTACCTCGCTCGACGCAGACCACCTCGCTCCAGATCCAGTCGAAGAACACCTCGACCGAGATGCCAACCGAGGCGGAGCAACAGAAAGCAGGAGGGACGACAGAAACTTATGTTCCACCTCCTGCATACAAACCACCACTTCCATTCCCTCAGTTCAGAGCCAGAGCACATCTAGACAAGCACTTTGGTAAGTTTCTTGACTTGATGAATAAGCTCCATATTAATATTCCTTTTCTTGATGCTATTTTAGGTATGCCCGCCTATGGGAAGTTCTTAAAAGAAATCTTATCAAGGAAGAGGAAGCTGGAGGATGTTGGTGAAGTTAGGATGACATCTAAATCTTCGGAGCTTATCAAAATCATGAAGGAAAAGATGCCACCTAAGTTGAGAGATCCCGGCTCATTTTGTATTCCCATTCAAGTTGGGGATGTCACTTGTGAAGCCCTTTGTGATCTAGGAGCCAGCGTGAGCATCATCCCGCTGGAGCTATGCACGAAGATCGGTCTTGGAGAGCCCAAGCCGGTCAAGATTCGACTTTACATGGCGGATCGCTCCATTACCCATCCCGTGGGCATTTTGGAAGACGTTCCGGTCAAGTTAGGTAACTTTTATCTACCTATAGATTTTGTCGTACTTGACATTCCCGCAGATTATACTGTTCCTATTATTCTCGGGAGGCCATTTCTAGCAACTTCGGGTTGCAACGTGGATTGCAAGAACGCCAAGTTGAAATTCAACGTTGGTGGCGATGAGGTGGAGTTCGCGCTACTTGCAGCCATGAAAGGGGAGCAACTAACTGATGATATCTTCAACATCTACGATGAAGAAGAATCAAGAGAATTGGTGAGCTCTATCCTTATTAACGATCCACTCGAAAGAGTTATTAGCTTCAGTTTAATGGAGGAAGGTATAGATGCTTCTTGTGATGCAGATATACGGAGCTTGAAGGCACTGGAAGAGGATCCAGGAGCTAAAACTGAGAAGCTAATCCAAGAGACGAAGATCTCCAGTCTCGGATCCAGTAGCAGTACCTCGACCGAGGTACTTTCTGGACTGAGCGAGGCGACCGAAGAACATCTCGGTCAACGCTTATGCGCCTCGACCGAGGTCGATGGCGAGATGATGTCAACTGAGATTACTGAGAATAACAAATTTCTTACTCCCTCCTCTGATATTCATCCACTGTTGGTGGAGCATTCCATCCACAAACTTTCTGATAATAAAGGTCCTTGGTACGCTGATATTGTGAACTATCTTGTTTGCCAGGAGATACCGCCCGGATTGACGTACTCTCAAAAGAAAAGATTCTTCAAGGAAGTACGACATTACTACTGGGACGAGCCGTTGCTATTCAAGCGCGGACCGGATGGGATGCTTCGAAGGTGCGTTCCGGAGGATGAAGTTAATAGCGTCATAAGGCATTGTCATTCACTTCCTTGTGGGGGGCATGCTAGCACCGATAAAACATGCGCTAAGGTATTGCGTTCCGGTTTCTTTTGGCCTACATTATTTAAGGATGTGCAATCTTTTGTTGTCTCTTGTGATGCATGCCAAAGAACAGGGAACTTATCAAGGAGGAACGAGATGCCACTTAATAACATCCAAGAAGTGGAAATCTTTGATGTATGGGGGATTGACTTCATGGGACCTTTCCCATCCTCCGGAGGAAACCTCTACATTCTCCTTGCAGTTGATTACGTCTCTAGATGGGTTGAAGCCATTGCTTCTCCCACTAACGATGCCAAAGTGGTTGTGAAGTTCTTGAATAGAACTATCTTTCCCCGATTTGGAACTCCACGCATCATCATTAGCGATGGAGGAACGCATTTCATCAACCGGAAGTTCAAAACACTTCTATCGAAGTATGGGGTAACTCACAAGGTATCAACTGCTTATCACCCTCAAACTAGTGGACAGGTCGAGATCTCGAATAGAGAAATCAAGGCAATTTTGGAGAAGACCGTCTCTAGAACGAGGAAGGATTGGTCCATGAAGTTGGACGATGCTCTTTGGGCGTACAGGACCGCATTCAAGACTCCCATAGGTACCACTCCTTATAATTTAGTATATGGGAAGTCTTGCCATTTTCCCGTTGAATTGGAACACAAGGCATATTGGGCGATCAAATGGTTGAATTTCGACATCAAAGAGGCTGGTGAGAAGCGACTATTGGAACTCAACGAGCTAGAGGAGCTGCGTTTGAACGCTTATGAGAATGCCAAAATCTACAAGGAAAGGACGAAGAGATGGCATGACAAGCGTATCGTCCCAAAGGAGCTTAACGAAGGAGACTTAGTTCTACTCTTCAACTCCCGCCTCCGCCTTTTTCCAGGTAAGTTGAAATCTAGATGGACCGGGCCTTACGTTGTGAAACATGTTTTCCCTCATGGTGCAGTTGAGATATGGGGAGAAACTAGCGGAAGCTTCAAGGTCAACGGTCATAGACTTAAGAAATACCAACCGGAAACGCCGGTCGAGGAGGTTGCACCAATATACCTCATTTGAGACGCATCATGGTCCAGCTAGCGACCTTAAATCAAGCGCTTCTTGGGAGGCAACCCAAGGTATTGCTTTCTTTTCCCGTTTTCTAGTCTAGCTTAGATAGTTTTTGTTTTTGCTTTGCTTTGCTTTGTTTTTGGCGTTCTGGACAGACAACAGGGAATATCTAAGGAAAGAGCATAACCGGAAGGACGGAAGTTCGAGATTCTGAGAAGACAGAAGCATCTCGGTCACTGTCAGAGCATCTCGACCGAGTTGATTCTTGAGCAACCGAGGCGACTAGGGTTTCTGCAGAACCACCTCGGTCCGTACCACCTCGGTCCAGTCGAGACCATCTCGACCGAGGTGACAGCAGATCCAGGAACAGTATAAAAGGGGGGGAAATTTATTTTTCACTTTTTTTACCCACCTCGACCGCGGCGACAGTCCACTTCGCTCTCTCTCAAATCTCGCTCATTTTCGAAGATTTCTGCTTCTAAACTGTGATTGAAGGGTCGAGGAACCGATTGCAACAACAGATCTGCAAAGAAATCGAGCGAATCGACCGAAACGAGGTAAAACAAGTCAAAACCCTAACTCGTTCGTTCGCTTTGATTTGGGCTTTGGTTGCCCCTGATTTTGCTGAGAAAGGATTTAAGTACCCCTTAGGAAGCAATTGTAGTGATTTTGGGGGGAAAAGAACTGAAATTCTGAGATTTGGAATCGAAACTGCTGCGCCTCGGTCCAGTCGAACTGCATCTCGACCGAGGTGTTCTTGAGTCTTGTCAGCAACCGAGGTGGTCTGACAGAGCTGAGTAAAAATGAGTTCAGATCGTCGCTTAGCCCTTAGAGACAGATCCTCACCCTCCCCTTCTTCTTCTTCTTCCCGTCCTTACCGCCCGGTTATCCACGAGAGATGCCGGATAGACTATGAGCGGATAGCTAGCCGTCCAGTTATCGCACCACGATTTCTGGACGTGTCGGCTTTTGATTGCCTAGGGTTAGACGCTGACCTTAGGAGGATGATTGCTAGTGTCGGGCTGGATCAGTTTACTGAGATCCGAGCCCCAGCTTACTTGGAGCCGACCTTGGAGTTTGTTAGCTCCTTCTCCTACCTCCCCACAGACCGGTCTGTGAAGTACCGGTTGATGAACCGGAACTTCATAGTTCCTTTAGAGATATGGAGAGAGATTTTTGGTTTCTCTGAGCCCACCGCCACCGACTTCCCCTCCCGATCCGTAGCTATGGAGTTCTGGGGGCAGATAGCCCATATTACTGAGCATGCAGACAGATGGCGCCCTGGAGATTCCAGGGAGAAGGTCATCTTTCATCCGGCCTTCAGACTAGCCCACAGGATTTTTAGCGAGACACTTTTGGCGCGTACTGAGACGCCCCAGAAGATCAGACAGGGCGAGCTCTTCAGCCTCTACTGCATGGTGACAGGAGGTTTCCCAGACTTTGGCTTGCTCCTGGCAGAGGATCTGCACAGGATCAAGGCCAAGGCGAAGGGAGACATTTGCTGCGGAGGTCTAGTCACTCATATCGCTACCTACCACGGGATGGACCTCAGTGTTTGCACGATGGCGGCGGCTCCAAAGCCGCTGGGATTACAGGAGATGATCACACGGAGGATTCTAGTTCCCCGTGGTTTGACCACTCCATACGTAGCCATGCCTTGGGAGCGGACTGCACCTCAGGGGATCCGCTGGTCTGCACAGTTCACAGTCTTTGATCTGCATTACTGGCAGACAGCTTGGGATACACTGATGGAGGATCACAGAGAGGCAGCAGCTGCCCCTGCTGAGGCTGAGGAGGATGACGACGACGATGAGGAGACGATGGACGAGAGAGATGGTGGAGTCCCGATGGATACAGGGACGGATACTGCAGGCACGAGCGCGCCACCGATCATCGATTTAGATGATGAGGAGGATACTGAGCCTGCACCTGCTGCACCTCCTGCTAGATCTGCTAGGCGTCGGACACGCCGTCACAGAGATTCTGAGGTTCATCACCGGATCGATGACCTGACAGATCAGATGATAGACTCTTATGCTGCCCTTACAGTGGACATGCATGAGAGATTTGTTGCCCAGGACCGACGCATTGACCGCTGGACTCATCAGATGTTAGAGGAGCAGCACTATCAGCGCAGGATGATGGAGCTACAGTTCCAGCAGACTATGGGGTATCCGTTCAACCCGACGCAGTATCCGTATGCGCCACCACCACCACCACCGGATCAGGATTATTGAGGAGCTGCAGGATTTTCTTTATTCTATTTTTATGCAGTTCAGCTTTTTATCCGGTGAGTACTCTTGTCTCTAGACTTTTTATTTGACCCACTGGGACAGTGTGTCCCAAGTATGGGGTGTTTGTATTATTTGACTACCTTTTGATGTATTTGACTACTTGATGTATTATATTTCATCGGATATTTTCATATTTATGCTTCAGTTGCCTTTATATGATTATCTGATATTACATGCATACCTACAGGTTATTTGATTGAGAAAAACGTCGAAACCGAAAAAAAAAAAAAAAAAAATTTTTGACCTCGACCGGTGAGATTCTGGCCAAACGAGGCATTTCACCTCGGTTGAACCAAGAACACCTCGACCGAGGTGGGTTACTGAGAGTTTTCGAAACGATTTTTTGTGTTACTTATCTGGATATGATCTCAGTGAAGATCTTGTTTACTGACTGGTTTTAAATTCTTTATGTGTTTGAAAGGTTTTATAATATGTTTAAGTTGCTAAATGCTTTGTTTGAAATTATTGGCATGTTTAATACTTTGTTTTTATCCAAATTATGTTGAATTTGAAGGTTGACACCGCAGGTTAAGTTCTCTCACTTTCTTCTTGGAAAGACCAAGGCAATTCATTCTCTTCTTCTTCTTCTTCTTCTTCTTGATCATGCTTAGCCCCTCATATACATTTTGCCTCCCTTTACCTATCCGGGAATTTGGAAGCAAACGAAGTGGTGAAAGCAAGTGGAGTTAAAGTTGAGAAGTGGCTGGAAGTGAAAGTGTTAGAAAGCAATAATAGGTTTGGGGAAGTCAATCATGAAGATGAGTAACTCGGCACCATTCACATAGCCGGGTGTTTGTGTCTTGCCAAAATCGGATTGAGCGATATTCCTAACGGGTCATGGTATGTGCATCAAGGGTTTGATGCATCTCGAGAAATTGATGATTGCAGATTTCCTAGGCTTCGGTTATTGTGCACCTCTGTCCATGCACCCCAAAAAGTAAAGTAAAAAGAAAAAGTGTGAGATAAGCGAAGCTTATTGGTGGAAGATGTTGCAAGTCAAAGTGAAAGTGAAGTTCATCCTTTTCCCGGATTCTAGCACCACATCACCTTACATACATCCCTACCCTACACGTTTCTTGACCTTTCTTTTGGGAAGCCCTTGAGACCTTGAGCTTGTTGATTGACTTAGCAGTTTAAATCGGATTATACATGATTAATTTAGATAATTATGATTTATTATGCATTCTATGATTTTATGCAAAGATGAACAACTTTCCTATATTTATAAAATGTTTTGATCATGTTGAGTTTTTAAATTCCAGGAAGTACTCTCTTAGAGTGATCTATGGTAGTTGCACACCATAAAATGTTTTTTGGAAGATTTTTTCATTGATTTTCTTGACCTATAATCCATTCTACCTTATCTTCTATATGAGGAACTTGCTTGGGGACAAGCAAGGGCTAAGTATGGGGTATTTTGATAGCATGAATTATAGTCTATATTTTGGGGTTTGTTTGGACGTTTTATCTTTCATAATCTGCATGTTTGTATGTGTATTATGTGATTTTACCACCATTTCATCTACCTTTGCAAGGATCGAGGTCTATACCTAGTTTTGTTGTAATTGCAGGTAATTTGGTACGTTTTGCATCAAAAAGGATCAAAAAGGAGTCATGAGTCATTTAGAGCTACATCCAGGAAGCATAGCCATGGATTAAAGATTTACTTTGGACCAGTTTTGAGAGAATTCGCATTCAGTTATGACTCACCTCGGTTGACCAGAGATTCACCTCGACCGAGGTGATCCAGAGACGCCGACTCGACCGAGGCGAATACCTAGGACGCGGCGAGAATATTTTATTCTTGGCTGAGATCTTTTAAAATTGGAAAGAGATCTTATATTTTTGGGCTTGGCTCCTGAAAGGAAGGAGATATGCAGAATCATATATTTTACCTATATTTATGGGAAAATATCTTTCTAAGATTTATTATCTTTGGAGGGTTATTTTCCTATAAAAAGGGTCGGATTTCCCATAATTCCGACATCCGCTTAGAGCTGGACATCTCGCATACGACGTCGCATACCCCGCTGAGATCCGCATACTTCCTGCAGTAGCCGCACTCCAGTTTGGGGGAGATTTGAAGAACCTTGTTGAAGGTTGAAGGAAGATTGAAGATTGTAGCTTTTATAGCTTTTGAAGGGTTTTTGTAAGATTATCTTAGATTCCTTTCCTTGTTGTCTTGCTTGTTGGATTGCTATC
This sequence comes from Fagopyrum homotropicum, assembly GCA_033239125.1. NCBI lineage: Eukaryota > Viridiplantae > Streptophyta > Magnoliopsida > Caryophyllales > Polygonaceae > Fagopyrum > Fagopyrum homotropicum. Next base: position 46,524,817 of record BSWB01000001.1, on the reverse strand, counting down.
CAAGGAACGCTTTGTTGTGATATTTGATTCAGTTATTGAAGTCTTTTCATTAAATTCTTCTTTGTTCAAATATTCACTTTCTTCCCATATATTTTAATACTTTCATGATGATGAGTGGCTAATTTCCTTGTGTGATTCTAGGGTGATTGGCTGAAGGTTGTGGGAAAAACAATGATAATATAATCTTAGATTCCAGTAGGATCCTGAAAGTTCGAGTCTTTAACCTTAACCCTAAGCATCTCGTTCAGTCGATGAACATCTCGGCCGGGGTGGAAACTGGCTGACCGAGGTGACTTATCTGATCCATAACTGAGAGTTAAGTGTTAGAGTTTGCCAAATCCTATTCTTATTACACCTTTCCTGGTTCAAAGCAAGCTTAGGATGAGACTTACCCGGTAATTCCTTAGTTTGTGTACCAACGATCATAAGTGTAGGTAATAAAGGTTTATCCTTTATTGGGGTTTGAGTGTGCTTCCATCCCATCTTTGTGAGTTAGCCTGAGACTTACCCGGTAAAGGTTGATTCTATTCCCTTAGATGGTGTGTTAGTTTGAGGTTATAGTTCTTTATCTTGATTCCTTGAGACTTACCCGGTAATAGGAGTTACGGTTTTGGATTGGCGAGTAGTGAGACTTACCCGGTGATCTACTCCACTTTAGTAACACCTTCCCCACGCAAAAATCTCAGCTTTGTCCGCTTATCTATAGATCTTGAGTTGGAACCACAACTAGATGCTTTAATCCCTAGAATTGCATGTTTGCTTTATTGACTTCTTATTCATCTTTGATTGTGTTAATCGCTCTTGTGGTTAGTATTGACATAAGCACACCGTATTGACTTTGTTTCACCGAGTCCCTGTGATCGACCCCTGAAATTTTCTTGCTTTTACTACGATTGACCCGTACACTGCGGGTTCGCATCCTTGTTTTAAAGCTTAAGTCTAGGGTTATAAATTTAAAGCTTGCACACACCGTTTGGAGCGAACAAGTTTTTGGCGCCGTTGCCGGGGACTTGGTCTAGACCGAGCCGGTACGGTTTGCTCTTGGGGCGATTGCCCCGTTTCATCTAACCACTCTACTTGAGTGACTTTTGCAGGTTCTTTCTTAGGTATATGCGAAGAACCCGCGCTGGGAAGGAAATCGTTCCTTACGATCCCGAACCAGAAAAGACATACAAGCGACGCTTAAGAGAAGCGAAGATGGCCCAACAAGACGATCGTGATCTTGCGGCCCAATTGAAAGAGGCGCTAGAGCTGCTACGCCTCAGCAAGGAAGAACTCAGGCAAGAGAAAGAAGAGAATCGCACCAAGACTGCAGCAATCGAAGCTGAGATAGCAGTCATACGAGACCAGATTCTACTTCGACCGAGGGAAGATCCTCCTGTTGACCCGCGACCGAGGTAGATTCCAGTACCTGACGCCCCGGCCGATGTACTTCCACCTCGGATGCCAGTCCGAGATGTTCTTCTTGCAGGAATCCCACAAACCCTAGGGCAAAGGATGGACCCTAATCAACAGCTGAGGCGTCCAGGGGTGAACCTAGGAGATCCAGCGGATCATGACTACGAACTTCGACCGCAAGTTCTAGCCATGATTCGCCAATGCCAATTCGGAGGGCTAGAGAAAGAGTCGCCGCATCAACATCTTCAAAACTACGAGATCTTGATGGAAACCTTGCGACCTTCCAGAATTGAAAATAACAACTACAAGCTAAGACCTTTTTACTTTTCTTTAAAAGATAGAGCTCTTACTTGGTATCAATCTCTTCCTCCAGGAAAAATCAGCACATGGGAGGAGATGACCACGGAATTCTTGACCAAATTCTTTCCACCCTCAAAGACCGCTAAAATGAGAGGGAAGATCAACGCTTTCATTATGAAGGACAAGGAGAGCTTGTCCAAATCTTGGGAGCGGTTCAAGGATATCCTCTTGGATTGCCCACATCATGGGATTCCAAAGATCGAGTTGTTGGAGATCTACTTCAAAGGGCTGGACGGAAGCACCCAGTTCAACCTCCAACTACTTTCCGCCGGTACCTTCATGGACATGGCGATTGATGAGGCTTGGGACTTCATTGAGAAGCAAGCCTTGCACATGGAGAAATATACCCACCAAGGAGCTGAAGGTGGAGTTAAAAGAGTCAACTTCCAAGAGACTCATTCCAACAACAATCAACTCACGTCGTTGAAGAATGACGTGAAGCAATTGAAGGAGCTCTTGATGGCTCAAACTAAGAAGGAAGAGCAAGGGCAAAGGAGCAACAACAACAACGGGTACCGTAACAACAATAACGGTCCCCGAAACAACAACTACAGCAACAACAATAGAGGATCCAATAGCAACAACTGGAGGGCGAATAACCAAAACTACGGTAACAATCATTCAAACTCCAACTCTAATGATTCCTCTAACCCTTTCCTCTCTTCCCCTTCTTCTTCTTCTACTCCATTGAAAAGCCAAGGGCAAGGATCAAGTTCGTCTCAGCCAGAAAAGAAAGACGCAGTTCTGGAGGCAATCTTGATCAAGCTTAGCGCTATGGAGAATTCTATGACTTCATTTTCGAGGGCCCAAAAGTCCTTCGAACAACAACTTGCTAATAAGGCGAATGAAGCGCCAAGAGATCCAGGGAAGCTTCCAGCAAAGACGGAAACTAACCCTAAAGGCCAATGCATGGCCATAACGACGAGGAGTGGACTCAAAACTGCAGATCCAGTACCTCGCTCGACGCAGACCACCTCGCTCCAGATCCAGTCGAAGAACACCTCGACCGAGATGCCAACCGAGGCGGAGCAACAGAAAGCAGGAGGGACGACAGAAACTTATGTTCCACCTCCTGCATACAAACCACCACTTCCATTCCCTCAGTCCAGAGCCAGAGCACATCTAGACAAGCACTTTGGTAAGTTTCTTGACTTGATGAATAAGCTCCATATTAATATTCCTTTTCTTGATGCTATTTTAGGTATGCCCGCCTATGGGAAGTTCTTAAAAGAAATCTTATCAAGGAAGAGGAAGCTGGAGGATGTTGGTGAAGTTAGGATGACATCTAAATCTTCGGAGCTTATCAAAATCATGAAGGAAAAGATGCCACCTAAGTTGAGAGATCCCGGCTCATTTTGTATTCCCATTCAAGTTGGGGATGTCACTTGTGAAGCCCTTTGTGATCTAGGAGCCAGCGTGAGCATCATCCCGCTGGAGCTATGCACGAAGATCGGTCTTGGAGAGCCCAAGCCGGTCAAGATTCGACTTTACATGGCGGATCGCTCCATTACCCATCCCGTGGGCATTTTGGAAGACGTTCCGGTCAAGTTAGGTAACTTTTATCTACCTATAGATTTTGTCGTACTTGACATTCCCGCAGATTATACTGTTCCTATTATTCTCGGGAGGCCATTTCTAGCAACTTCGGGTTGCAACGTGGATTGCAAGAACGCCAAGTTGAAATTCAACGTTGGTGGCGATGAGGTGGAGTTCGCGCTACTTGCAGCCATGAAAGGGGAGCAACTAACTGATGATATCTTCAACATCTACGATGAAGAAGAATCAAGAGAATTGGTGAGCTCTATCCTTATTAACGATCCACTCGAAAGAGTTATTAGCTTCAGTTTAATGGAGGAAGGTATAGATGCTTCTTGTGATGCAGATATACGGAGCTTGAAGGCACTGGAAGAGGATCCAGGAGCTAAAACTGAGAAGCTAATCCAAGAGACGAAGATCTCCAGTCTCGGATCCAGTAGCAGTACCTCGACCGAGGTACTTTCTGGACTGAGCGAGGCGACCGAAGAACATCTCGGTCAACGCTTATGCGCCTCGACCGAGGTCGATGGCGAGATGATGTCAACTGAGATTACTGAGAATAACAAATTTCTTACTCCCTCCTCTGATATTCATCCACTGTTGGTGGAGCATTCCATCCACAAACTTTCTGATAATAAAGGTCCTTGGTACGCTGATATTGTGAACTATCTTGTTTGCCAGGAGATACCGCCCGGATTGACGTACTCTCAAAAGAAAAGATTCTTCAAGGAAGTACGACATTACTACTGGGACGAGCCGTTGCTATTCAAGCGCGGACCGGATGGGATGCTTCGAAGGTGCGTTCCGGAGGATGAAGTTAATAGCGTCATAAGGCATTGTCATTCACTTCCTTGTGGGGGGCATGCTAGCACCGATAAAACATGCGCTAAGGTATTGCGTTCCGGTTTCTTTTGGCCTACATTATTTAAGGATGTGCAATCTTTTGTTGTCTCTTGTGATGCATGCCAAAGAACAGGGAACTTATCAAGGAGGAACGAGATGCCACTTAATAACATCCAAGAAGTGGAAATCTTTGATGTATGGGGGATTGACTTCATGGGACCTTTCCCATCCTCCGGAGGAAACCTCTACATTCTCCTTGCAGTTGATTACGTCTCTAGATGGGTTGAAGCCATTGCTTCTCCCACTAACGATGCCAAAGTGGTTGTGAAGTTCTTGAATAGAACTATCTTTCCCCGATTTGGAACTCCACGCATCATCATTAGCGATGGAGGAACGCATTTCATCAACCGGAAGTTCAAAACACTTCTATCGAAGTATGGGGTAACTCACAAGGTATCAACTGCTTATCACCCTCAAACTAGTGGACAGGTCGAGATCTCGAATAGAGAAATCAAGGCAATTTTGGAGAAGACCGTCTCTAGAACGAGGAAGGATTGGTCCATGAAGTTGGACGATGCTCTTTGGGCGTACAGGACCGCATTCAAGACTCCCATAGGTACCACTCCTTATAATTTAGTATATGGGAAGTCTTGCCATTTTCCCGTTGAATTGGAACACAAGGCATATTGGGCGATCAAATGGTTGAATTTCGACATCAAAGAGGCTGGTGAGAAGCGACTATTGGAACTCAACGAGCTAGAGGAGCTGCGTTTGAACGCTTATGAGAATGCCAAAATCTACAAGGAAAGGACGAAGAGATGGCATGACAAGCGTATCGTCCCAAAGGAGCTTAACGAAGGAGACTTAGTTCTACTCTTCAACTCCCGCCTCCGCCTTTTTCCAGGTAAGTTGAAATCTAGATGGACCGGGCCTTACGTTGTGAAACATGTTTTCCCTCATGGTGCAGTTGAGATATGGGGAGAAACTAGCGGAAGCTTCAAGGTCAACGGTCATAGACTTAAGAAATACCAACCGGAAACGCCGGTCGAGGAGGTTGCACCAATATACCTCATTTGAGACGCATCATGGTCCAGCTAGCGACCTTAAATCAAGCGCTTCTTGGGAGGCAACCCAAGGTATTGCTTTCTTTTCCCGTTTTCTAGTCTAGCTTAGATAGTTTTTGTTTTTGCTTTGCTTTGCTTTGTTTTTGGCGTTCTGGACAGACAACAGGGAATATCTAAGGAAAGAGCATAACCGGAAGGACGGAAGTTCGAGATTCTGAGAAGACAGAAGCATCTCGGTCACTGTCAGAGCATCTCGACCGAGTTGATTCTTGAGCAACCGAGGCGACTAGGGTTTCTGCAGAACCACCTCGGTCCGTACCACCTCGGTCCAGTCGAGACCATCTCGACCGAGGTGACAGCAGATCCAGGAACAGTATAAAAGGGGGGGAAATTTATTTTTCACTTTTTTTACCCACCTCGACCGCGGCGACAGTCCACTTCGCTCTCTCTCAAATCTCGCTCATTTTCGAAGATTTCTGCTTCTAAACTGTGATTGAAGGGTCGAGGAACCGATTGCAACAACAGATCTGCAAAGAAATCGAGCGAATCGACCGAAACGAGGTAAAACAAGTCGAAACCCTAACTCGTTCGTTCGCTTTGATTTGGGCTTTGGTTGCCCCTGATTTTGCTGAGAAAGGATTTAAGTACCCCTTAGGAAGCAATTGTAGTGATTTTGGGGGGAAAAGAACTGAAATTCTGAGATTTGGAATCGAAACTGCTGCGCCTCGGTCCAGTCGAACTGCATCTCGACCGAGGTGTTCTTGAGTCTTGTCAGCAACCGAGGTGGTCTGACAGAGCTGAGTAAAAATGAGTTCAGATCGTCGCTTAGCCCTTAGAGACAGATCCTCACCCTCCCCTTCTTCTTCTTCTTCCCGTCCTTACCGCCCGGTTATCCACGAGAGATGCCGGATAGACTATGAGCGGATAGCTAGCCGTCCAGTTATCGCACCACGATTTCTGGACGTGTCGGCTTTTGATTGCCTAGGGTTAGACGCTGACCTTAGGAGGATGATTGCTACTGTCGGGCTGGATCAGTTTACTGAGATCCGAGCCCCAGCTTACTTGGAGCCGACCTTGGAGTTTGTTAGCTCCTTCTCCTACCTCCCCACAGACCGGTCTGTGAAGTACCGGTTGATGAACCGGAACTTCATAGTTCCTTTAGAGATATGGAGAGAGATTTTTGGTTTCTCTGAGCCCACCGCCACCGACTTCCCCTCCCGATCCGTAGCTAGGGAGTTCTGGGGGCAGATAGCCCATATTACTGAGCATGCAGACAAATGGCGCCCTGGAGATTCCAGGGAGAAGGTCATCTTTCATCCGGCCTTCAGACTAGCCCACAGGATTTTTAGCGAGACACTTTTGGCGCGTACTGAGACGCCCCAGAAGATCAGACAGGGCGAGCTCTTCAGCCTCTACTGCATGGTGACAGGAGGTTTCCCAGACTTTGGCTTGCTCCTGGCAGAGGATCTGCACAGGATCAAGGCCAAGGCGAAGGGAGACATTTGCTGCGGAGGTCTAGTCACTCATATCGCTACCTACCACGGGATGGACCTCAGTGTTTGCACGATGGCGGCGGCTCCAAAGCCGCTGGGATTACAGGAGATGATCACACGGAGGATTCTAGTTCCCCGTGGTTTGACCACTCCATACGTAGCCATGCCTTGGGAGCGGACTGCACCTCAGGGGATCCGCTGGTCTGCACAGTTCACAGTCTTTGATCCGCATTACTGGCAGACAGCTTGGGATACACTGATGGAGGATCACAGAGAGGCAGCAGCTGCCCCTGCTGAGGCTGAGGAGGATGACGACGACGATGAGGAGACGATGGACGAGAGAGATGGTGGAGTCCCGATGGATACAGGGACGGATACTGCAGGCACGAGCGCGCCACCGATCATCGATTTAGATGATGAGGAGGATACTGAGCCTGCACCTGCTGCACCTCCTGCTAGATCTGCTAGGCGTCGGACACGCCGTCACAGAGATTCTGAGGTTCATCACCGGATCGATGACCTGACAGATCAGATGATAGACTCTTATGCTGCCCTTACAGTGGACATGCATGAGAGATTTGCTGCCCAGGACCGACGCATTGACCGCTGGACTCGTCAGATGTTAGAGGAGCAGCACTATCAGCGCAGGATGATGGAGCTACAGTTCCAGCAGACTATGGGGTATCCGTTCGACCCGACGCAGTATCCGTATGCGCCACCACCACCACCACCGGATCAGGATTATTGAGGAGCTGCAGGATTTTCTTTATTCTATTTTTATGCAGTTCAGCTTTTTATCCGGTGAGTACTCTTGTCTCTAGACTTTTTATTTGACCCACTGGGATAGTGTGTCCCAAGTATGGGGTGTTTGTATTATTTGACTACCTTTTGATGTATTTGACTACTTGATGTATTATATTTCATCGGATATTTTCATATTTATGCTTCAGTTGCCTTTATATGATTATCTGATATTACATGCATACCTACAGGTTATTTGATTGAGAAAAACGTCGAAACCGAAAAAAAAAAAAAAAAAAAAAAAATTTTGACCTCGACCGGGGAGATTCTGGCCAAACGAGGCATTTCACCTCGGTTGAACCAAGAACACCTCGACCGAGGTGGGTTACTGAGAGTTTTCGAAACGATTTTTTGTGTTACTTATCTGGATATGATCTCAGTGAAGATCTTGTTTACTGACTGGTTTTAAATTCTTTATGTGTTTGAAAGGTTTTATAATATGTTTAAGTTGCTAAATGCTTTGTTTGAAATTATTGGCATGTTTAATACTTTGTTTTTATCCAAATTATGTTGAATTTGAAGGTTGACACCGCAGGTTAAGTTCTCTCACTTTCTTCTTGGAAAGACCAAGGCAATTCATTCTCTTCTTCTTCTTCTTCTTCTTCTTGATCATGCTTAGCCCCTCATATACATTTTGCCTCCCTTTACCTATCCGGGAATTTGGAAGCAAACGAAGTGGTGAAAGCAAGTGGAGTTAAAGTTGAGAAGTGGCTGGAAGTGAAAGTGTTAGAAAGCAATAATAGGTTTGGGGAAGTCAATCATGAAGATGAGTAACTCGGCACCATTCACATAGCCGGGTGTTTGTGTCTTGCCAAAATCGGATTGAGCGATATTCCTAACGGGTCATGGTATGTGCATCAAGGGTTTGATGCATCTCGAGAAATTGATGATTGCAGATTTCCTAGGCTTCGGTTATTGTGCACCTCTGTCCATGCACCCCAAAAAGTAAAGTAAAAAGAAAAAGTGTGAGATAAGCGAAGCTTATTGGTGGAAGATGTTGCAAGTCAAAGTGAAAGTGAAGTTCATCCTTTTCCCGGATTCTAGCACCACATCACCTTACATACATCCCTACCCTACACGTTTCTTGACCTTTCTTTTGGGAAGCCCTTGAGACCTTGAGCTTGTTGATTGACTTAGCGGTTTAAATCGGATTATACATGATTAATTTAGATAATTATGATTTATTATGCATTCTATGATTTTATGCAAAGATGAACAACTTTCCTATATTTATAAAATGTTTTGATCATGTTGAGTTTTTAAATTCCAGGAAGTACTCTCTTAGAGTGATCTATGGTAGTTGCACACCATAAAATGTTTTTTGGAAGATTTTTTCATTGATTTTCTTGACCTATAATCCATTCTACCTTATCTTCTATATGAGGAACTTGCTTGGGGACAAGCAAGGGCTAAGTATGGGGTATTTTGATAGCATGAATTATAGTCTATATTTTGGGGTTTGTTTGGACGTTTTATCTTTCATAATCTGCATGTTTGTATGTGTATTATGTGATTTTACCACCATTTCATCTACCTTTGCAAGGATCGAGGTCTACACCTAGTTTTGTTGTAATTGCAGGTAATTTGGTACGTTTTGCATCAAAAAGGATCAAAAAGGAGTCATGAGTCATTTAGAGCTACATCCAGGAAGCATAGCCATGGATTAAAGATTTACTTTGGACCAGTTTTGAGAGAATTCGCATTCAGTTATGACTCACCTCGGTTGACCAGAGATTCACCTCGACCGAGGTGATCCAGAGACGCCGACTCGACCGAGGCGAATACCTAGGACGCGGCGAGAATATTTTATTCTTGGCTGAGATCTTTTAAAATTGGAAAGAGATCTTATATTTTTGGGCTTGGCTCCTGAAAGGAAGGAGATATGCAGAATCACATATTTTACCTATATTTATGGGAAAATATCTTTCTAAGATTTATTATCTTTGGAGGGTTATTTTCCTATAAAAAGGGTCGGATTTCCCATAATTCCGACATCCGCTTAGAGCTGGACATCTCGCATACGACGTCGCATACCCCGCTGAGATCCGCATACTTCCTGCAGTAGCCGCACTCCAGTTTGGGGGAGATTTGAAGAACCTTGTTGAAGGTTGAAGGAAGATTGAAGATTGTAGCTTTTATAGCTTTTGAAGGGTTTTTGTAAGATTATCTTAGATTCCTTTCCTTGTTGTCTTGCTTGTTGGATTGCTATCCAAGGAACGCTTTGTTGTGATATTTGATTCAGTTATTGAACTCTTTTCATTAAATTCTTCTTTGTTCAAATATTCACTTTCTTCCCATATATTTTAATACTTTCATGATGATGAGTGGCTAATTTCCTTGTGTGATTCTAGGGTGATTGGCTGAAGGTTGTGGGAAAAACAATGATAGAATAATCTTAGATTCCAGTAGGATCCTGAAAGTTCGAGTCTTTAACCTTAACCCTAAGCATCTCGTTCAGTCGATGAACATCTCGGCCGGGGTGGAAACTGGCTGACCGAGGTGACTTATCTGATCCATAACTGAGAGTTAAGTGTTAGAGTTTGCCAAATCCTATTCTTATTACACCTTTCCTGGTTCAAAGCAAGCTTAGGATGAGACTTACCCGGTAATTCCTTAGTTTGTGTACCAACGATCATAAGTGTAGGTAATAAAGGTTTATCCTTTATTGGGGTTTGAGTGTGCTTCCATCCCATCTTTGTGAGTTAGCCTGAGACTTACCCGGTAAAGGTTGATTCTATTCCCTTAGATGGTGTGTTAGTTTGAGGTTATAGTTCTTTATCTTGATTCCTTGAGACTTACCCGGTAATAGGAGTTACGGTTTTGGATTGGCGAGTAGTGAGACTTACCCGGTGATCTACTCCACTTTAGTAACACCTTCCCCACGCAAAAATCTCAGCTTTGTCCGCTTATCTATAGATCTTGAGTTGGAACCACAACTAGATGCTTTAATCCCTAGAATTGCATGTTTGCTTTATTGACTTCTTATTCATCTTTGATTGTGTTAATCGCTCTTGTGGTTAGTATTGACATAAGCACACCGTATTGACTTTGTTTCACCGAGTCCCTGTGATCGACCCCTGGAATTTTCTTGCTTTTACTACGATTGACCCGTACACTGCGGGTTCGCATCCTTGTTTTAAAGCTTAAGTCTAGGGTTATAAATTTAAAGCTTGCACACACCGTTTGGAGCGAACAAGTTTTTGGCGCCGTTGCCGGGGACTTGGTCTAGACCGAGCCGGTACGGTTTGCTCTTGGGGCGATTGCCCCGTTTCATCTAACCACTCTACTTGAGTGACTTTTGCAGGTTCTTTCTTAGGTATATGCGAAGAACCCGCGCTGGGAAGGAAATCGTTCCTTACGATCCCGAACCAGAAAAGACATACAAGCGACGCTTAAGAGAAGCGAAGATGGCCCAACAAGACGATCGTGATCTTGCGGCCCAATTGAAAGAGGCGCTAGAGCTGCTACGCCTCAGCAAGGAAGAACTCAGGCAAGAGAAAGAAGAGAATCGCACCAAGACTGCAGCAATCGAAGCTGAGATAGCAGTCATACGAGACCAGATTCTACTTCGACCGAGGGAAGATCCTCCTGTTGACCCGCGACCGAGGTAGATTCCAGTACCTGATGCCCCGGCCGATGTACTTCCACCTCGGATGCCAGTCCGAGATGTTCTTCTTGCAGGAATCCCACAAACCCTAGGGCAAATGATGGACCCTAATCAACAGCTGAGGCGTCCAGGGGTGAACCTAGGAGATCCAGCGGATCATGACTACGAACTTCGACCGCAAGTTCTAGCCATGATTCGCCAATGCCAATTCGGAGGGCTAGAGAAAGAGTCGCCGCATCAACATCTTCAAAACTACGAGATCTTGATGGAAACCTTGCGACCTTCCAGAATTGAAAATAACAACTACAAGCTAAGACCTTTTTACTTTTCTTTAAAAGATAGAGCTCTTACTTGGTATCAATCTCTTCCTCCAGGAAAAATCAGCACATGGGAGGAGATGACCACGGAATTCTTGACCAAATTCTTTCCACCCTCAAAGACCGCTAAAATGAGAGGGAAGATCAACGCTTTCATTATGAAGGACAAGGAGAGCTTGTCCAAATCTTGGGAGCGGTTCAAGGATATCCTCTTGGATTGCCCACATCATGGGATTCCAAAGATCGAGTTGTTGGAGATCTACTTCAAAGGGCTGGACGGAAGCACCCAGTTCAACCTCCAACTACTTTCCGCCGGTACCTTCATGGACATGGCGATTGATGAGGCTTGGGACTTCATTGAGAAGCAAGCCTTGCACATGGAGAAATATACCCACCAAGGAGCTGAAGGTGGAGTTAAAAGAGTCAACTTCCAAGAGACTCATTCCAACAACAATCAACTCACGTCGTTGAAGAATGACGTGAAGCAATTGAAGGAGCTCTTGATGGCTCAAACTAAGAAGGAAGAGCAAGGGCAAAGGAGCAACAACAACAACGGGTACCGTAACAACAATAACGGTCCCCGAAACAACAACTACAGCAACAACAATAGAGGATCCAATAGCAACAACTGGAGGGCGAATAACCAAAACTACGGTAACAATCATTCAAACTCCAACTCTAATGATTCCTCTAACCCTTTCCTCTCTTCCCCTTCTTCTTCTTCTACTCCATTGAAAAGCCAAGGGTAAGGATCAAGTTCGTCTCAGCCAGAAAAGAAAGACGCAGTTCTGGAGGCAATCTTGATCAAGCTTATCGCTATGGAGAATTCTATGACTTCATTTTCGAGGGCCCAAAAGTCCTTCGAACAACAACTTGCTAATAAGGCGAATGAAGCGCCAAGAGATCCAGGGAAGCTTCCAGCAAAGACGGAAACTAACCCTAAAGGCCAATGCATGGCCATAACGACGAGGAGTGGACTCAAAACTGCAGATCCAGTACCTCGCTCGACGCAGACCACCTCGCTCCAGATCCAGTCGAAGAACACCTCGACCGAGATGCCAACCGAGGCGGAGCAACAGAAAGCAGGAGGGATGACAGAAACTTATGTTCCACCTCCTGCATACAAACCACCACTTCCATTCCCTCAGTCCAGAGCCAGAGCACATCTAGACAAGCACTTTGGTAAGTTTCTTGACTTGATGAATAAGCTCCATATTAATATTCCTTTTCTTGATGCTATTTTAGGTATGCCCGCCTATGGGAAGTTCTTAAAAGAAATCTTATCAAGGAAGAGGAAGCTGGAGGATGTTGGTGAAGTTAGGATGACATCTAAATCTTCGGAGCTTATCAAAATCATGAAGGAAAAGATGTCACCTAAGTTGAGAGATCCCGGCTCATTTTGTATTCCCATTCAAGTTGGGGATGTCACTTGTGAAGCCCTTTGTGATCTAGGAGCCAGCGTGAGCATCATCCCGCTGGAGCTATGCACGAAGATCGGTCTTGGAGAGCCCAAGCCGGTCAAGATTCGACTTTACATGGCGGATCGCTCCATTACCCATCCCGTGGGCATTTTGGAAGACGTTCCGGTCAAGTTAGGTAACTTTTATCTACCTATAGATTTTGTCGTACTTGACATTCCCGTAGATTATACTGTTCCTATTATTCTCGGGAGGCCATTTCTAGCAACTTCGGGTTGCAACGTGGATTGCAAGAACGCCAAGTTGAAATTCAACGTTGGTGGCGATGAGGTGGAGTTCGCGCTACTTGCAGCCATGAAAGGGGAGCAACTAACTGATGATATCTTCAACATCTACGATGAAGAAGAATCAAGAGAATTGGTGAGCTCTATCCTTATTAACGATCCACTCGAAAGAGTTATTAGCTTCAGTTTAATGGAGGAAGGTATAGATGCTTCTTGTGATGCAGATATACGGAGCTTGAAGGCACTAGAAGAGGATCCAGGAGCTAAAACTGAGAAGCTAATCCAAGAGACGAAGATCTCCAGTCTCGGATCCAGTAGCAGTACCTCGACCGAGGTACTTTCTGGACTGAGCGAGGCGACCGAAGAACATCTCGGTCAACGCTTATGCGCCTCGACCGAGGTCGATGGCGAGATGATGTCAACTGAGATTACTGAGAATAACAAATTTCTTACTCCCTCCTCTGATATTCATCCACTGTTGGTGGAGCATTCCATCCACAAACTTTCTGATAATAAAGGTCCTTGGTACGCTGATATTGTGAACTATCTTGTTTGCCAGGAGATACCGCCCGGATTGACGTACTCTCAAAAGAAAAGATTCTTCAAGGAAGTACGACATTACTACTGGGACGAGCCGTTGCTATTCAAGCGCGGACCGGATGGGATGCTTCGAAGGTGCGTTCCGGAGGATGAAGTTAATAGCGTCATAAGGCATTATCATTCACTTCCTTGTGGGGGGCATGCTAGCACCGATAAAACATGCGCTAAGGTATTGCGTTCCGGTTTCTTTTGGCCTACATTATTTAAGGATGTGCAATCTTTTGTTGTCTCTTGTGATGCATGCCAAAGAACAGGGAACTTATCAAGGAGGATCGAGATGCCACTTAATAACATCCAAGAAGTGGAAATCTTTGATGTATGGGGGATTGACTTCATGGGACCTTTCCCATCCTCCGGAGGAAACCTCTACATTCTCCTTGCAGTTGATTACGTCTCTAGATGGGTTGAAGCCATTGCTTCTCCCACTAACGATGCCAAAGTGGTTGTGAAGTTCTTGAATAGAACTATCTTTCCCCGATTTGGAACTCCACGCATCATCATTAGCGATGGAGGAACGCATTTCATCAACCGGAAGTTCAAAACACTTCTATCGAAGTATGGGGTAACTCACAAGGTATCAACTGCTTATCACCCTCAAACTAGTGGACAGGTCGAGATCTCGAATAGAGAAATCAAGGCAATTTTGGAGAAGACCGTCTCTAGAACGAGGAAGGATTGGTCCATGAAGTTGGACGATGCTCTTTGGGCGTACAGGACCGCATTCAAGACTCCCATAGGTACCACTCCTTATAATTTAGTATATGGGAAGTCTTGCCATTTGCCCGTTGAATTGGAACACAAGGCATATTGGGCGATCAAATGGTTGAATTTCGACATCAAAGAGGCTGGTGAGAAGCGACTATTGGAACTCAACGAGCTAGAGGAGCTGCGTTTGAACGCTTATGAGAATGCCAAAATCTACAAGGAAAGGACGAAGAGATGGCATGACAAGCGTATCGTCCCAAAGGAGCTTAACGAAGGAGACTTAGTTCTACTCTTCAACTCCCGCCTCCGCCTTTTTCCAGGTAAGTTGAAATCTAGATGGACCGGGCCTTACATTGTGAAACATGTTTTCCCTCATGGTGCAGTTGAGATATGGGGCGAAACTAGCGGAAGCTTCAAGGTCAACGGTCATAGACTTAAGAAATACCAACCGGAAACGCCGGTCGAGGAGGTTGCACCAATATACCTCATTTGAGACGCATCATGGTCCAGCTAGCGACCTTAAGGTGAATGGGCACCGTTTGAAGAAGTACATCCCGGAAGCTCCGGTGGATATGATTGCCCCACTTCACCTTGAGTGAAACGCCCCCGAATTTGGTCAAGCTAATGACCTTAAAGAAGCGCTTAATGTGAGGCAACCCATTGGTACATGTCTTTCCCTTTTCGTTTTTAGTTTTCGTTTTCACTTTTTGCTTTTGTCTTTGTTTTGGTGTGTTTGTGTGCTAGAGTCTAGGTAGCATGGAAGCCTTGCAAGGCATGAGGATGATGATGATGATCCCGCATCAAACGTGGGTGGAGCGGACGTGGGACTTGGACGGCTAGCGGTGCTTAGCGCGGGTCCCGACGCCATAATGAACATCAAGAGCTCTCTACCACCTTTGATTGATCATCCACCATCACTCCACATGAGTGAACCAAAATACCAAAAACACCACTTTTACATTGTGAGGACTCTCTTTCACTTCTTTATTTAATTTGCACATTGGGGACAATGTGTTCTTAAGTATGGGGTGGGGTTTTCATGATCATTTGCATGATTGCATCTAGGATAGTTTCATATTATCACATGTGGCATTAGCTTTTGCATTGTACATATATATTTCGAAAATTCCAAAAAAAAAATCAGAAAATTTAAAAAAATTTTAGGCCTTCTAAGTTTAGATATGACCCTTATGATGAGATTGTTTTGTGGATTGGCAATGGATGGCCTTATGTGTTGAATGGATCTATGCATATGTGGACTTGAACTACTTCTCTTGAATCCCATGTATGAATTTTGATTATGATGTTTGCCTTGATTGGATTGAGGATTGATGGTCGAAATTACATGCTAGTTCTTGCACATCATCTAGGAATGATTAAGGCAATTCATCTTTCTCTACTTGTCATCTTGATTATGTTGTTTGAGCACCTCACTAGATATAAAATTTGACCTCTTTTGACCCATCCGGGAATAGGAGCATGCTAGTGTGTTGAGTGTGTGAAAAGCAAGTGTGGGGTGAAGTTGTTGATGAATGAATATTCTGAATGAAGTGCTGAATTTGTTGTGAAAAGTGTAGAAAAAAATATAGGTTTGGGGACTTTGGTTTTGATGACGAGTAACTCGGCACCATTCACATAATCGGGCGTTTGTGCCTTGTCAAAGTCGGATAAACCGAATGTCCTAACGAGCCTTGGTATGTGTGCCCGGTGTGAGGCACCTCGGAAAAATACCGGGGTTAGCTAATCACCAAGGTTTTGGCTTTTGTACACCAATGCCATTGTCTTAAAAATAAGTGAAAGAAAAAGAAAATGAAAAAGTGAAGAAAAGAAAGAAAAGATGGAGAAAAATATACGCTTGTGGGAAGTTGATCAAAAATGAAATTGTGGAGTTAGTTCCTTTCCTTGATTAGCATCACATGACCTAGAAAAATTCCCACCTTATCACAACGTTTCTTGACCTCTTCTTTCCTAAGTCCTTGGGACCTATTTGCATATGTGTAAGACTTAGTGATCTAGATTGGATATACTCATGATCATCTTGACTTCTTCATTTTCGCCTTTAATGCATGCTTTCGAGTTAAGTATAATTGTCTTTTCATGCCTTCATTCATTTGATACATGATTGCTTGTCCATTGCTATGAAACATGACTATGAAGGTGATCCAATTTTAGAAGCACAATTCCAACAATATTTTTCTGTTTTTCTACATTCCTAAATCATGTCATCTCTTAGCCTATAGTTGGACCTTGTTCGGGGACGATCAAGTACAAAGTATGGGGTATTTTAATAACGTGATTTATGACGTTAGTTTAGGCATTCATTTAGATAGTTTTTCCCATTATTCATGCATGGTTTACCATTAGTTCATGACGTTTACGCTTAATTCATGCATATTGTCGAGATAGACGTCTACACGAACTCTTGTCGGTTTTGTAGGTATTTTGGGGAGCTTTTGGAGCTTAATCGATACATTCAAGGATCATTCCTCGTGATGGCACACTTCTGGACTCATTAAGAAGCAAGCTAAGAGCAAAGAAGAACACATAGGACCTTGTTGGTGCATGTCTTGCACCAACTCATGGCTTAATGATCAAAAGGAAGCTGAACAGGGATTTCCACGGTCTAGCACCAAGAACCACACCCGTAATTTTGGTCGTGGATTCCTCTGGACAGTTGTGACAACTGTCCCACGATCTCCATAACCGACTCTTGCCCTTGATGGAGAATATAAGTGGTCCTGCAGGCTGTTGCTAGAGGATCCTCTCCCACACTCTGTCATTACACATCATTCCATTGGAGGCTACTCTTAGAGGGGAGCAAAAACACTCTCATTTGGAGGAGAAGAAGAAGAACACTAGTTTTAGAGTTTTCATAGCTTTTGAGAGATTTTTGAGTGAACTTGTTGAAGACATTTGCACGGATTTGTAAGGAACGATTTGTACCTTCTTTTGAAGGGTTGTAAGTCTCTTTTAAACATATATTCAGCTTGGTTGTCTTGTTTTACTTGTTTTGCTTTTCTTTCATTTCATTTTCTTGCTATGGAAGCCATGAATGTTTGCTTGTTGATGTTGAATCTTAAGATGCATGTTGTTGGCTAAACAAATGCGATTCTAGGGTAATGGAATGATGATCTTGGACTATGATAGAATAGACTTAACGTGTACCTTGGATGATTTGCTTGCTCGAACTTAACTGCTGTTACAAATCACGACCTGTTCTAGCATAACCACGGCCGTGGTTCTGATTATCAGCCCGTGGTTTTGTTCCGTTATGCTTCTATTGATAAATCTGAATGTTAGGATGTTAGATTGTTGAAATCCTAGAGTTTATTAAGCTTAATCTAGCCTAAGGTGACCTAATGCTAGTAAACTAAGTGAGAGAAGAGACCTACCCGGTAATTCTCGATCTTAGATACCGATGATGATGAACTCTAGGTAGTAGTGAGCCTCATAAGCCGCTATTGGACTGAGTGTGCTAGGATTGATGTTTAGAACTTGCCTTCCCGAGACTTACCCGGTAAGGAGAGGTTAGATCCCTAGATAACAATCCGATTTGTGTAGAATTCCCAACTTTAGGTTCCTAGAGACTTACTAGGTGATAGGACCTTAGGTGCGGGATTAGTGGACCATGAGACCTACCCGGTGATTGATCCCACTTGAGAAACGCCCTTTTTCTACATATTATAGTTAGTCCAAGGTTGATTAGAAGCTTGAGTTCAAGGCCATAACCGGAAGTCCTAGCCCCTAGAATCCGCTTTTCTCCCTTTGATCTCATATCTCGAGTTTGTTTTGCTTGTTTGTGTTGCTAGCTTAGTTTTTTTAACTCGTTTTATAATCTTGCATCGATTGTGATCTTGATTGATCACCATAAAACCAACCCAAAAACATCATGATTTTCTTTTCTTTATTTCCTTCTCTTTTCTTAGACTAGATTTACACTATCCTTAGTCACTTATTTGATTCGATTTCACCTTAGTCTTTGTGTTCGACCTCGGAATACTATCCTTGCTACAAAACGACTCATACACTGTGGGTTCGCTAGGAGTTAGGAAAAATATATCGAGTTATATATTTAAGACTTTTGTGCTACACAATCTTAGCGTAACATGGATTGTAGTTATATATGATGGACTTGTTGTGTTATAGTGGAGGCCTAGCCTTTATATTGATATGAGTTATACATGTGGCATGATAGTGGACTTCTTGGAGTTGATATGTTGGCAGTAATATGGACACCCCAAGCTTATATAGTCTTATATATATATATATATATATATATATATATATATATATATGCTTATTATATATAGTAGCTTATAGTGATATGGGACCTTATAGTTAAGATGATAGTTGATATCATCGCCTTGGACAACGCCGTTGGGCTTAGAATAGCATGCATGCGAGGATGAGTTGATTCATGTATTGAGTTGAGCATCACGTGTTGGCGAACACCTTGACGTGTCATCGGATTCCTTTTGAGGATGTCAAGGAAGCCATGAGAAGGCTATTGATATGGCCGCAAGGACTAACAAGTAGAAGGAAAACTCGAATTAACTTAAGAGAAATCGAGATGAAATCAATACCAGCAAGAAAGTAACATGGAGATGTAGAGCAGTTTTGAAGAAACAACGATTGAGCGGAAATGAAAACAACTAAACACAACCAACTTGTGGTGAAGTCCAAGAGGCGTGGTGATAAATGGAAGAAGCGGATTAAGTATATAGGATTGCAAGATGGCGATCCAATTAGGGCAAGGTTTCCCTAGTCACTCCTAAGCACGGGAGCCGAGATGAGAAGTTTGTCCCACCAATGACGAAAGGATTAAGAGACCCATGAGTTAAACTTACGAGGGTTTCCAAAGAATGAAGTGTCAAGTTTCCTAGGATACTGGCGGATGGACTTCACCGGACTTACGAGAACTATGAGAAGAATGGTGAGGTGAGGATTCACATAGTGGAATTTCCTTGGTGAAATCCCGTTATTGGAGTGTACTGATGTCCGTCATGATGATAAGGCTAAGAAATGACAAGAGGAAAGAAGTGTAAGTAGACATTGATCCCAAGAGGATGAGACACGCAACGGGAAGCTTCTGTTATGAAAGGACTTTAGTTACCAACCCAAGGGAAACGTGAGCGGATGTTATCTAACGTTAGGGATGTTTGAAGAGGTGCACTTGAAGGACATCATGATAGAGTGGTTAAGCCTATGGAATGGAGTTATATGACCCAACAAGGTCGAGAAGGATATAGTTATCAATGAAAGAAGAAGGAGTCTAAGAGTATAGACTAATTTAACAAAGTTAAAGTAAGAGTACCCCGAGGAGGGTAGCCTCCAGGCTAAAGGTAACATGAAGAGTATAGAAGAAAGTTAAGTGGATGACCTCGAGGAGGAAAGCCATAATCTGACAGGTGGCAATCAAGAACGCACGTGTGCGGGATTGCCTAATGACGAGTATGGAAGGGAAGAGTAAACAAGGTTGTGGGAATATAGTGGATCGGTGACCGGATTTGGTGTATGCCCGGCGGTTCAATGCCAATGGTAAGAAGGTGTATCAACTAAGGCGCTTGTGTCTTGGTCATATAACGTGAAGAGGTTAAAGCAAGTAACTATGATTAGACCTCCCAGGGAGGGAATGTAACGACCTTACATGACCTTTTGTGGTTATGAGATTGACATGTGAGAGAACGGCATGGATTTGGACCTTTAAGGTTTGAGCATGGTAAAGAGGACTAGTGGTTTAAGAGGAAGGTGAGGTTTCCATTGTGCTTTACACAAATGGCCATGTAAAGAAAGAAGATGCATGATTCTTTCTTTCTTACGAAATGAATGATACGTTGTCACGAGTAAGAGATGAGTCAAGTTTGTTTACTCACATGAAGGAGCCATGTGGCTATGGTGTGGAATTAAGGACCGAGATTATGGTAACGCTGTAAGCCTCAAGAGTAAGGTGGTAGTACTTGAGAATTGACGAGTTGGAGGTTTTAGTGGTTTTGAAGGGGGAATTCTTCTAGTTTTCCCCCACAGGGCATTCTGGTACGTTTTTTGAGGAAAAGAATGAGGCAGAAAGGTTGTACTTCGATTATCGAGAGCTGGGTATGATTAACAACAAGTAAAGGTATCTTCTCCGTAGAGAGGGGCCAGTTAATACTAGTTGCATATGATTTCTAGGTTTTATAAGATCGACTTGAAGTGCAGATGCCACCAGATTTGGGTGGTGAGAAGAAAGAACCTTCGTAAGGTGGCATTTAGGGTCGATATGGTCACTACTAGTGTAGTGAAGCCATTTAGGAATCACGAGTGTGATTGATGAGTTGGAGTTTATATAGATGAGTACCCATCGGATTTCTGAATCGGGTTGCGATGAAGTCGCACAATTGTGGTGTTTCAGGTTGATCCAAAGTGGACCCTAACCTGAGGATTGTAATGGCGTTTATTGATGCATGAGTTGCACGAACAATTCTTTATTTTCTTACGTTTGAAGATGTCTTGTTGCACTCGCGGAGTTAAGAGGCACAAGTTGGGCATGAGCGACAATGATACGGGTTATGCAGGACAAGAGGATAAGCAAAGTTGTCTAAGCAAGATAGGACGTCCGAGGTGACTTCCTAAGGGACGCAACGATTTTTGATAGTATCAAGCTGGCCCAATGAGGACAAGGTGATAACTATAGTCATACCTCCAAGGTATGTGGAAGAGCTATGCAACATATAAGTTGGTGGACCATAACCGCCGAGTGGTGGGATGGTTTTGACACTTCCTCCTTTCTGAGAAAGTCAATTAGATCGTGGGGACCGAGACGTGTCCATGGAGCTTCATTAGAAGCGACAGAGGTGAGTGACCTATTCCAATTTCTTAGACACAAACATTGAGCCATGGGGACTATATGTCATGATGAATACGTCCAAGTGGGGCTTGGGATATGCGCGAAGCAACAAGAGAGGTCACGCATGTGTGTTAGAAGATTGTGGGCATATAAGGAGAATGACCGAGGAAGTGTCAAGAGTTAGGCACTTTAATGAATGCACTTAAGATGATGACGATATTTACGTGATGAGCGACACGTTAGTTGTGTAAAGATGATAAGAGTATGATATGTGTATATATTGCTCTGCAAGGGTTGAATGCCCACTAGAGGTGATGGTTAAAGTTGGTTCAACACTGCGGTCTTATGATTTTGATATCATCCGGGGTAGGTGAATGTGATCACCAAAACCCTTAGTAAGTGGACGCTTTGAGAGGAAGTAACAATTTAGCTGACGGTTCAGCCTCAGTTTGTTAACGAAGATGATAAGTGAAGAGATTGGACATAATCGTGAGATTTGAAAGGCTTCGAGAAGATCCGGGATAGAAGGTCTCGAGGAGAGACCCCATAGTTACCTTTGTGGGATGACGGTTTTGTGGAGGCGCCAAGAGCGTCTATGTGTACTTATAATAAAGAGTTGAGATAAGAGCCTCCTAGATGCTTGCACTACCCTTACTAGTTCACCTTGGTGCTGGTAAGAGGTATCCGAATTGGCGATGTTCACATTGGTGAGACGGCCTTAAGGCCGAGGTGGCTAAGTACATAGCCATTATGCAACCCGTGGTCAGGTCAAGTTCGACCACCATAAGACGGGGAAGAGGACTTCATCCACCACAAGTTACGTTGTGGGAGTGGAAGGATACCTCCATAGAGGTTATTACTGGTTAGAGACCATGTGACGGTTGTGACGAGTTCGGGTCATTATGGACCGACCGATGGAGATAACACGTTTTACACCCTATTGGGAAACGGAGCTGATGAGTCAGATAATTGTGGGATATGCTAAGCCATTGTGAGATTACCTGGGGTACCAACTACCATCGTTCGAATTGAGAGGAATGATTCACCTCGAGGTTGATGGGTAGCGGGATAGTGCCGCTTAGGGGCCCAGTTGTCTTTCATGACAGTTTTCATTCACTGACTTATGGTCGGTTAGAGAGGGTTTCTCAAGCTTTAAAGAGGGTGTTAGGAGCCTTTGTGCTAAAGTGAGAACAAGTGTAATCCGAACACTTTGATCGAACTTTTGTACTATGATAGTTGGGATTAGTTTTTTGGGATGGCCCTTTGGGAGGCATTTTTTGTGGACGGGAGTATAGTACCTATTGGTGTCGGAAATTTGACAGTATATGTAAGGATAGCCTGAACGGTTATGGGATGACCTCGCTCAAGTAGCAGTGGTCCAAAGGCAGATGCTAGCCGAGTTGAGTCGCCGGAAGGCGTATATGTTGATGAGAGGTGTAGACCTTTAGAGTTTGGTTATGGAGTAGGTCCGGTCGAGTCGAGAATTTTACAGGCACGAGGTGTCAAGGTTTGGCTTTTAAGGAAGTTGAGTTTCTGTTTTACGGACCCTTTTAAGAGATTAGAACAAGTAGTATGTGGTTTATAGATTGGTGTTTCCACCACGGGTGGAGACTATTTACCCGAGGTTCTTGTGATAGTCAAGAGAGTACATGGATAACTCGAGTTATGATATTAGTCGTGTTGGTCTAGTGGTAGACGAGGAGCCGATGAGGCTACCAGAAGGACATCGGATAATACTTTGGTTGAGTTCGTGACGAGCTAGTTGCTTTTGATATGGCCGATGGGATAGATTTTATGTGCATTCGCGAGTTTATGTGGTTTGTGCCCCGAGAGGGAATGTGTCGTGTGATCGGTTAGATCGTGATTGTTTATGCGTTATACGATTCATGTGAGTATTTGTATATGCCTTGGGAGGTCTTGTCACAGTTATACGAGTGTGTGATGATTATCGACTAGGGAGTTTGCACGTTCCGGTTTTGAGTTGTTACCGAGTTCCTGTACCAAGAGTTTTGCGTTAGCAGTTTTCGGGACGAAACTTGTTTTTAGGGGGATTAGTTGTAACATCCGGAATTTTATTCCGGGTGTTGAGAGATTTATCAACCTTTCCGCAGGCGCGGCTCAGTTTTTTTCCGCATGCACGAGGTGTTGAGTGTCGGGGTTTATTCAAAAATCCGGGACCGACCCTTCGTTACCTCACCTTGCTTTGGACTCCTCGTTCCCTAGAAAAAAGGGGGTTTAGATATGTCAGCTGACCCCTTGTTCTCCCATAATTTTCGGCCCATTTTTCCTCTCTCGCCACACTTCTTCTCTCTCACGTTGGTTCACTCTCAACTCTCCCTTATGCTTCAGTCTTCACTTCTCTTGGATCCCTTGTGTGTGAGCTGTAGTGGAAGAGATCTGGATCCAGGCTTGGTAAGTTTCATTCTTTCCTTCTCCTCCTTTCTAGTTGTATTCCTTCTTCCTCCTCTCCCTTCATCCATGGCTATGGATGAAGGTCTAGAAGAGTTTTCTTCTTGATCTTTGCATGCATGTGTTCTAAGCTCGATTAGGTTGTATGGTGGAGCCTTGATACAATGGATGATGTTGGGAGAGGATTCAGCAAGAGAAGGAGACCATTAGAGCCCAAGATCCACAATCGAAGACGGAGAAGAAGACCCTCTAATGTTCGACCGCGGGGGCCGGTTCTTCAGAGCAGCGGGGGTGGCCAATGCCCTGAGCCGCAGGGGCGGCCAGAAGGAGCCGTAGGGGCGGCCACTGGCTCAGCAAGCACGCCCTTGCGGTCTTCTTCTTCCTTTCACGGTTGTTCTTCCTTCTTCCACACCCGTGTCCTTGCCCGGTGAGTACCCTTCTTCGAGTACGTGTACATGGTTGATCCTAGGGAGTGTTTATGCTAGATGCATGCTAGGATTGGACCTAGGTTAGTTGGAATGCCATGTAGTGGGTTGTGGACCTTAGCCGAGTTTGTGAGGTTTTCGGAATGATCTATGGCTTGATGGCCGCATGTTTTTGAGTTGGTTCATGGGATGAAGGTATGGCTGCATTGTGAGACTTTGTGGGGGATTAGATGGTGAGTACATGGTTGTGAGTTTGTGAGCTAGGATGTGCATATAGTTGTTACCGTTGCCTTTGTTGAGACTAGGATCGTTTTTCCTAGTATGGGTTATGGTTTATGATCTTTCGAGATCATCGGGTCTAGAAGTCTAAGGACTTATAGCTTATGAGAGTGGTATTGATTTGTTCCTTGTTATGATCAAGCGATGAGTATTCTTACGGGAAGTGAGATCGGTTTTTAGCTAGCTTTGAGACGAGGTAAGTCATCTGACTTACTTAGCCGCTTTTATGCATTATTTGGATATGTGATGGTGATGTGTGTTTAATTGTTTATGATTATGAAACCGGATTAGGACAACTTGGTTATATGTATTGTTGGTCCATTGTTTATTATTATCGGGCGGTGACATCACTGCCCAACTCCCGAGGGAGACTGAGAGGTTCTCTGCGACCAGGCCATACATGGTATACAGGCGGGCTTCTTTGCCACTCCACATGGTATACGGGTTGAGCTCTGCATCACTCTTGTTGGTTACACGGGGACAGAGGCGAGAGTTATAAGACTCTCGTGTCACACTTTACAAGAATGGAACTAGTAATTGAATAACTTAAAAAGAGGATAAGAACCGGATATGTATGTATATGAGCATGATGTGTGTTATGTGTACTTATGTGTGTGTTTATGCCCTTGCTGTCTTTATAATATCTAGAATGTGAGCTAACGGTTTTATACCGATTGTTGTAGTTGATGTGCAGGTTTGGTGTGGCCGAGTGATCCGGAGGAGTGGGCAGCCGGGGTTCCGTACATCATAGGTCGAGTTTGGGGAATTTAGTCCGTGTATTATTGTTGTATATATTGTATTGTTGGCGTTGTTGTATAGACGGTTGATGTATTTCCTTTCTTGATGTCTTCGGGAATCATATCATTGCATTAAATTGATTTCATTTCGGCCTTTATTTGTGTCTTGTTGGAAAGGTCCAGTGAAATTGTTGTCAGGCTAAAGGTCGGGACCCATTGTGAGGTCTCACTCGTAGCATCCCGAGTCTAGGGGATTCGGGGTGTTACATATGACTCACCAATCCACCTCTATTCTTCCTATGCCTCCTATGTTGACCAACAATACCACCACCATAGAAGCTAACTTCACCCGTACAATTAGTTCCAACACAAGTAGAGGTCGTTCTCATAACACCTCAAACACTGGCCAAGGTAGAGGAAATTCTCAAGGACGAGGATCTTCAGCAAACACATTTCGCTCCTATCAACAAAATTCTCCTAGAGGTCAAGGGAACAAGTACAACTCTATTAGACAACCGGATTCTTGCCCTACCTGTCAAGTGTGCTTCAAACCAGGTCACAGTGCCTTGGTCTGTTGGCATCGATTTGACCAAGCGTATCAAGCACCACCACCTCCACCGATGCAAGCTCACAACACCACATCAGCCCAATGGTATCCAGATACATGAGCTACGAATCACTACACTCCAGACCTAGACAACCTTCGTATCGACTCCCTGCCCTATGATGGTAAATATTGCATCTTCCTTGGTGATGAATCGACTATCACTATAGTAAACCATGGTTCTTCTTCCTTTTCTATCTAAAATTGCACTTTTCTTCTTCCTCACATTCTTCATGCAGCTTCAATCTCTAAAAATCTTCTTTTTGTGAATCAGTTTTGTCGTGATAACAACGTCTTTTTTAAATTTCATGGCAACTACTTTATTTTGAAGGAATCCAAGACAAAAGCGGCTCTTCTTCGGGGACTCGTTGATGTCGGCTTATACAAGTTTCCGTTGACCATCACTGCCCTCCTCTCACCACCACAACACCATCTTCGTCCATACCAACAAATATGTGGCATTGCCGTTTAGGACATCCCTTTAAACGCATCTCCTTACAACTCCATAGCCACAAACATATCAACCCTAAGACCCATCATCCCTCCAGCCCAGATAGTACCTTTCCATGCACTTTGTGATCATGGGTCAAGGCCCACGCATTCCCCCATCCGGCCTCCTCCACCAAATCAAAAGAACCTTTACAACTTCTATTTGTGGATGTATGGGCCCCAACTCACTTAACCTCCTTAAAGGACAATAGATATTATATTTCTATTATTGATGATTGGTCCAAATTCATATGGTTATTTCCGATGGCTACCAAATCTCAAGTCACTCCGCTTCTAACAACTTTCATTAAACTTGTCATAAATCAATTTTCCACAACCATCAAAGCAATTCAAATGGATGGAGGCATCGAGTTTAAACCCATTTTTCCGTTTTTTTAACACCTTTGGCGTTCATAAGTTGTAAGCAGTAAAGCTAAATCACATGTGGGAAGCGAGTGAACTTTGGTGTTCATAACTGCCAAAGCCCGTATTTCTCATAGTCAAGGCTTTCAATGGGGCAAAGATTGGCACCAACAACAATAAGTTGTGATGTAGTGTTTGTTCTTCTTCGTAGCAACGGTTCTCTCATTTATATGTTCTTGTATGATATTTTAGACGAGTGTCTATCCAAATTCATCTTATCCAAGTCTCCAAAATTATCAACATCACTTATTTCATCATCATTTGAGTCATGGTTAGAATCATTTGGACGGTGATCCATTGCCTCCCAAGTAGTATCCTAAATTATGAAAATGGATCAACAATCTGAAAAAATTATATAATAATCTGTAATAGCAACTCCAATCTTGTATTTATAAAACTGAGATGACCTAAGAAAATGAAAGCTACTATTCTACCTTTGAAATTCCATAAATGACATTATAATTTGTTACTGCAACTCCATGCTTGTATCCATAAAATTGAGATGACCTAATAATATTCAAGCTTCTACTCTACCTTTGAAATTCCAAAAATGTACGAGAGCACATCATGATTCAAAATTAAAACTCAAAATCAACAATACAAAGTTGTTAGCTACTACTATTGAATATTCTCTCTCCAGACCTTGATCGATCAAAGAAGAAAATTCACATTATCGACTCAAACTATGAACATTCATCACAACACATCCAAATTAACAGGAAATAAAAATTAAATTATAAACTACATCATAAGCAATCGAACATGAGAATCAAACTTTCAAATTCGAAGATGACTAATAAAAGAGAAGCAAAATCGATCAACAACTTCAATTACTACTTCAATCTCCTCAAAACGTAAATTTATCACCAAGTCACGCAACCTTGTCTATGGAGCTGAGTTGAGAGGGTCATAATATTCTAACTCAACAAAATTGGCGCCTTGAAGAAGTTCAAGGACGCCGCCGTTGATCGATTGCAATTGAAGCCTTGAAAGCGGAAGGTTGAGGTCGTGGTTGCAATTGAAGCCTCGAAGGCGGCAAATACTTTGCTATTGTAGTTGATTCTGCACAAAGACTGTATGAGTCAATTTTTGGTACTTGGACCGGTTGGGACTTTTTTTCCATCTTCTCATCATTTTATGCCATGATTAGTATCATAGGATATCTAGAATTTTTATCATTTCATGTGGTATAGTTAAATATCTCCTAACTATGTGTATTATTTTACGTGAAGATTATATTCACTTAAGATACACAAGTTCTCATCAAGTATCTAAGAGCATGTCATCCGGGCTCATTAGGAAGCTGAAATTAACGTCCGAATCTCCTCCTTTCATCGTCCCTCTCATTCACGTAACCCTCGTTTTCAACATGCATCGCTAACCTTCCTTCTCCTTGGACCAGCAGCACCGGCACTCCACCTTCTACACACACAACGGCAACCGGCAGTTTTTCCTGTTCTCCATCCTCACATATAGACGGCCGGTTCCTAGCCTCAACCTCCCTTGCATAGACAATAGCATTCTTATTCTCTTGTCAAGTAGCCAACAAACCAGGGGAGGCCTCTTCGCCTCCATATTTTCGCACGCAGCAAGCCCAGGTACTGCATTTCTCTCTTCTCCCTCACACAAGCAAAGAACCCTTACCCGGGACGTGCACACAGATTTCGGGCTTCTTGTTGCATTGGATCTGCATATGTCTTATTTGCGTGCAGACAACCCGTGGGTGCACCCACTTGGACCCGCGGTCGCGCCTCCACTTCGCCGCAATCGCGCAACCACAATCTTGTGGTCGCGCCTCCACCTTGTCGCAGTCGCACCAAGAGATAACAGTCGAGCATTCCTCGTCTTTTGTCGAGTTTGTGACTGAGTAAGTATCCTTCTTCTTCTATATCTTTCCCTTGTATATTATATGGTTGATGGATGCCTGCAACCTTCCCTAGTCTCATCAAAGCAGCTAGAGCAGCAGTGGGTATCTATTTTAATTTTCCAGGTTTTCAAACAATGATGAGCATCCAAATTTGGGGCTAGATTTAGGTAAGCAAGACTCCTCATTTGTGGCTAAAATTTAAATATGTTGTAGTTAGGATTTTATAGTAGAATATATCAAATATACATAAAAAATCGAGTATTGTCATTACCCGGACTTGGACTTAGTACAAGTAAATCCTTTGGGCTTACTTAGCTGGCTTTCTGTATATCCGTGTGGTCTATGGTAGTGGTGCGTGAACTGTATGTCACCTAATTATAACTTGAGTGGGACGATATTGTTATTTATTTAAGACCCAAGTGTATACATAATGGGTCGTGGCATCACTGCACAACTCTACCATTAGACTAGGAGGTTCTTCACGACAGTCCAAACACGGTAGACGGTGAGAAGCATATGATCCATTCCTGTTGGTATACGGGGATGGAGGTGAGGGTAGAGAGACCCTCATACCACACAATAAGTTGATTTGGAGGTGAATCACTTAAGTACAAGATAATAACCGGATTTCTGTCGAAGTATGTTGTGTGTTTACTTTCCGCATTCATGTGTGTTGTGCTATTTTAGTACCTTCTCATATTATAGATTGGTTAGCTAATAGTTTTACCATTCTGTTGTTAGATTTCTTGTAGGTTAAGGAAGTTGCAGAAAAATCCGGAGCGGATAGTCAGTCAGGTCCATGTACTCATATAGTTTGGGAAAGGGGATTATCTTTCAAATCTTTTCATGCTCATAAGATATTAATATTTACGACTTGTAAGGTTGTCACATGTTATACATTCATGTCGTTATCTTTTCTTAGTTTTCTTTTTGTTTTAACTACATTTGTGTCTTTGTTGTAAGATCTAGTGAAATTGTTGTCAAACTAGGGTCGGAACCCATTGTGAGGTCCTAACCTTTAGTGCCCAAAATTCTGAATTTGGGGTATTACAACATGGTATCATAGCACTAGGTTGGCAACAATGACACTTGCAATCTAACAAAGAGACCGGATGTAGAAAATAAATAGAACCCGAAAGGGGTTTGGAAATTTCAAAATGAACTTCTACTTTAAAATCATGTGCATAGTCGGGATGTTGGGTTAGTAGTATGTCGGACCATCATCGCTCTTCGTGGATCTCTGCAGCTTAGTATTGTAGGAGATATATTATGGACTTATATTATTGTTCATTAGGATATACTATATAGTTATATATGTATGTATTATGTTAGTATCTTAGTAGTTTTGTTATATCCTTTAGTTAAGATAGCATGAAACGATCATCACTCATTGGGCAAAACCTAAGTAGATTTCGGAGAGTATCAATACAAAGATAGTATGCTCAAATTATTGATTTGAGTATTATGTTCAAGCGAACACCCCAGTAACTCCTATGAACCTTCTAAAGAACGTTGAGGAAGAAAGGTGAGGACTACGAGATGACATTAACAACAATGACAACCAATAGAGAGGAAATTCCGAGTTAACTCATACAGAATTGATAAAAAGCCGCACAAGGAACTTAGTGGTACGGGAGTGAATTCGAAGAAGCATGTAATTGATGACATGAATTATGACGTATATTTTGGCTTGCATTTATATAGATTTTCCCTTTATTTTGCATGCATAGACATACATTCATATCAATTATGGTCATATTTACCTATATTGTTAGAATAGAGATCTACACAAAGTTTTATTATATTTGTAGATAAATTGGCGAATTATGGAGCAAAAAGGTACATTTAAGGATTGAGCCATGATGCGGAACAAAAAGGTTCATAAAAGGGAGCTAAGAAAGAACTAGAGTGAACTCTGATACCGCGCGGAGTAGATTCTGATACCGCGCCAAAATGATCTCTGATACCGTCTGACACGCCACAATATTTTTTGATACCGCGCACCAGAGTGGGCTCTGATACCAACGGGCTCAATTTCTTTTCAGCCCAAATATTTAGGGTTTTATCTTTAAGCTAGGGTTTATTTTTTGGGAGGCGATCTTTCTTTAACCCATGTTTGTAAACCCTATATTATCCTTATAAATGTCCTATTACCTTCAACATTGGGGGGACTCCCATTTGAAGGAGCCAACACCACACTTTATCACGTCATAGACGAAGATCACGCTTGATGCCGGAAGGACGGCGCTCTTGGATTCCATTTTCCGTACTTTGGAAAAGATTGTTTAACCATTGGAGGTTATTAAAGAAGTTCTTGATTCTACCTTAGAGATTTGTGAGATTGTTCTAGTCTTTGATTTTGTCTTTGAGAACACATTTTAGGATTATATTGTTTGATTGATTGAGTTATTGATTCTTTGAAGATTGGTTTTAATCATCTTTGTGTTCTTGGTTGCATATCCTTCTTGATTTCTGTACTTAATGTTGATTTGATTTCGATGATGATTGTTGGCTAAACTCCCCTGTGATTCTAGGGTGAAGGGTTGATGGTTGTAGTACAGATGATGATAGATTGAGCCTTAACAGATCGGACCCTGAGAGTTGTGAGACGAAACCCTCGAACGAGAATTTCCACGGGTTGTTCTTAAGGAACCACGACCGTGATTTCCCAAGATCTGGCCGTGGTTTCCTTTATCTTGCACGTTTCACTTTTGCCTTTATCCAAAGTTCAAGAATGCATAAATCCTACCTTTGTTAACCTTTTATGGCCTTTACTTTGCTGATTGTGAGTGTTTACAAGCTCTAGGTGATAGAGGATTCAAACCCCTCTGTTAGGTGAAGAGGAGTGTCATATCCTTTATCCTTTATCTTTCTTTACCTTGGGTTTTGGTTGGTATAAGAGCTTTACCCTATCCTTGTGACCTCTTCTTGACGAGACTCAATATCCGTTAAGTAGAATCCTTTGGGTGGGATAAAGGGAAGTCGGATCTTAAACCGGACGACATTCCTATCGAAGATATACATACCTTTCTATCCAGTTATGTCCGAACGCATCCTTAGACATCTTGAATCGAATACCACAACCGGATACTTAGATCTTTAGAATCTGCATTCCAATTATTCTTGCTTCTATATTCTTTATTGTGATCATTGCATTGCTTGCTACCCAAGTTGGATTACCTTTGCTCCTTTGTTTTTACCGATTCCCTGAGATCGACTCCGGAATATCAACCCATACTACGATTGATTTGTACACTACGGGTTCACTATTGTTAGGCTTAATTCTTGGATATAAATTTAAGCTTATTTGTGCACACACCTTTTGGAGCGAACAGTAATGAATGACAATTGCACGAATTGGGGATAAAAATTAAGGGTTTCTTCCAAGTGTCACATTAGCAACCTAAAGACATGAATAAAGTAGAGTGGGGTACAATCACGCTTGGTGGTTAAGGTGATGTTACAATCACGATGGAAGGCTCCCTAGGCAGGCATAAGCATGGGAGTCAAGATGAGATATGATGTTGATCCAATTATGAAGAATTAAAGAGACACATAATTGAAGCTTACGAATGAGCCAAAAGGTATCCAAATGGTAGAGTCCCTCTAACCGAGTCAATAGATTTCTATAAAGGCGGCATCACAAAGCAACACCAACAAAGGGGAAAATGCATGTGGAAATGATCTGGGTGGGATTTGAGATCCAACAATAACCTCTCACTAATTGAAGGACTTAAGCTACCAATACCAACGGACCATACACGATAACTACAAGTGGACGATAACTAAGGATATGGTATTGAGTGGACGTGATTGCAAGCCATCATGTAGTACTTATTAAGTCTACTAGTGTCGGGTGAATGATACAGCGAGACTCAAAGAGAGTATAGTTATATCACTAAAGAAAAGGAAGCGTAGATTGGAGAATAAGCTAGAGGAGTATAAAATGGATAAATTCCTATAAGTAGCTCTTCATAAGGAATATCAACCTCGGGATGTAGAACAGTAAGTCTATGACTTTGGAGAATGATAATCACAAACCAACCAGCGACAACTGAGGACATACACGTGTTGCTTGGCTACTAACGAGTTACTTGACCAGACATGAAGAGTCACCATTCCTACGGAGTTATAGGGCAATTTCATCAACACCTTGGGGGATTCTCTCAGGTGGTTCAATGTCGACAGTTAGGAACTTATATCTGTGTAAGCACGAGTGTTCTTTGATAGTAGAGCATTGAATGAGTTCTAGCAAGTAATTCTAAGCGATCGTCCAAGGGAAGATTTTGAAGAGCGGAGGCGACCCTCTCATATCATTTAACGGTATAAAGGGAATTGTTGTTAGCAGTTTATTACTTACTAGTTGGGGACGGACACTATAATATGGATTGACCCGTGTAAGAAGAACTAGAGGAGTAAGAGAAGAGGTTGATTTTTCATTACCACATTAGGTCAATAAACGCAGGTACAAAGGGTGCATAATATTCTATCTAAGTGGGATTAATGGTGTGTTATCACGAACAAGGGTTGGGTCAATATTCCAGACTCACAAAAGAAGCCATTGTGACTAATGGTGTGACATGGAATAACTGGATTTATAGCGGCGGTGCAAGCATTGAGATTATGACGTTAGCACCTTAGTGAAGTGATGTGTTAGGTTTGGGGCGATTGTAGTTGGGGTATACATCTCGGTTGGAACGGACATGAGATAAAGTTATGTTGAGTGATCGAAGATTGTTATGTAGATCTTGTGTCATCCCGACAAGATAAATACAGATTGGTGTTTATGTAAAGAGTTGACTGAGAAAGGGTGGTACTCCGTTGCAGATCCAAGCCAATCATGGTAACCTTGTCATATGTAGTTTGATGAGTACTTTTGGAACCGCATACATAAATGTTGTACCCTAGAGTCTTCTTTCAGCTGATTCGAGAAGAGTCAATGAAAGTAACAAATTTATTCAATGTAGTCCGAAAGTTGGCACGAGAAAGCTCAAAGAGAGTAACCATCATACTTGGGGGGATAAGGACTTATAAGGTGGTAAAGCGGCATATTTATAATTGTAACCAGTAGACTGTGAGTCGAGAAATCGGATCTTAGAAGAAGAGGATGTACATCTAAGGATTTCTCTTTTAATGGCACTAGATGTCTTGGAGAAAAAGTTATATTACTGGGCTGATAAATCCATTGTGGATTAAGCACAACTCCACGCGGATGGATTAACCAGTGAAGAGTTAATACCAGTATCAAAAAGTTAGTCCAACCATCGTGACATATAGTGTTGAAGTGATCTCCTTATGGATTTTTATTCAAGAGTATAACATAGTTGATGGTTTAACATTGAATGAGTGGTATCATCAATTTACAGTAGTGAGACCATTCCTTGTGAGAAAAGGACCAGATAAGTATCATTGTTTCAGATATATATTACTACCACACTTCAAGATCTTTGGAGCTGAGCAGGAAACTCAATTTCAACTTAATTATAAAATCAAGATACAGAACTATAAAAAAATAGAAACAATTTGGTTTACTAGGCTTTTTCTAGTTTTGTGTTTAGTAAATATACCCCTTCAGAGAAGAGTGTGTAGAGTTTGAGAATAAATACAAAAGGTTGGGGTATATATACTTAATTGAAACATTAAAAAGCCTAGTTACTACTATAGTTTTTCAAAAAGGCCTAGTTACCAAAATTGCCCAAAAAAATATGATGATGCCAAGTGAATGCGGGATGATAATCATAGGGATTTTAATCATTGAGTTGTATCAAGTTGAAGGCCTGACAAGAAGTAAGGGGTGATTCATTGATTGATGAACGGTCCGACCGGGTCATATTAAGCAAAGGTGACCAAGAGGGTTACCTTCCAAAGAGCGTATTAAGCACCTAGTAAAGTTCTGGGAAATGTCTAAGATCATTGTCCCGAATAAGATGGTCATGATCTTTCGGGAAGTATGAAGCAAGTGGATTCAAGGAAAGGAATAAAGATTTTATAGCTTATACTCAGTAGGGTTGTAAAAGGATCTGGAGGTGGGTTGTAAGAGGCAACCACTTGAGACCTTAGAGCTGACTGGTAGGTCACTTATCAACTAGTACTCCCACTCACGCTAGAGGGTGTCCATACAATCTTTCACGTGTCTCAATTGAGAGAGTATATATTGCATCCGAGACATGTCATCAGCTGCGAGGATTTGATCGTCGAGCCGGATCATACCTTGTAGAGTACCCGGTATCCTTTCTAGAGCGTAATACTAGACGATTGTGGTCTAAGGATATACAGATGCTACGGATTTAGTGTCTAGATGGGAAGTTGATGAGGCTACTTGGGAGACCTATGATAACAATAGGAGTAATTATCCGGAGATCGATGCAGAGTTAGTTGCAACCTCAGGATCGACGAGTTAGTACTCGGACTTGTACCTGTATGATATTGTTTGACTACTTGTTTTTTTTTCATGCTTATGTGTTTAATCCTTCACGTGTTTCATATCTATGGCCTTTGAGGGATACTTATATGATTAGAAAAGTGGAATGAAACTTCTTTTAAGGAGGAACTGATGTAATACCCAAAAATTTTATTTCCAATAAATTCTGAGTCAAACCGGTCGAAGACCGGTTGGAACTTTTTCCACCTTCTCATCATTTTATGTGATACTTAGTATCATAAGATATCTAGAATTTTTATCATTTCATGTGGGTATAGTTAAATGTCTCCTACCTATATTATGTGAAGATTCTATTCACTTACGATACACAAATCTAATCAAGTAGCCAAACCACTCCTTTTTTACTATCTTCTTTACTCATTAAGATAGGCAATCCGGGCCCATCAAGACATGTTAACTAGGCCCATCAAGATCATGCCATCCGGGCCCATTAGGAGGATGAAATTGACGTCCAAATCTCCTTCATCTCTTCGTCCCTCTCATTCATATAACCCTCGTTTTCAGTCTGCATTGCCAACCTTCCTTCTCCTTGGACGAGCAGCGCCAGCACTCCACCTTCTGCATGCACATCAACAACCAACGCTTCTTCCTCTTCTCCATCTTCACGTACAAATGGATGGTTCTTGGCCTCTACCTCCCTTGCATAGACAACATCGTTCTTCTTCTTCCGTCAAGTATCCAAAAAACCCTGGGAGGCCTCTTTACCTCCAACATTACGCACACAACAAGCCCATGTACTGTCTTTCCCTCTTCGCCTTCGCATAGGCAAAGAACCCTTACCTAGTATGTGCAAACAAATTTCGGGCTTCCTACTGCATCGGATCTACATCTGTCTTCTCTACGCGTAAACAGCCCGCGGATGCGCCCACCTGGACCCGCGGTTGCGCCATGCCAGCCCAGCCGTGGTCGTGCCTCCACCTTGCCGCAATTGTGCCATGCTAGTCCAACCGTGGCCGCGCCTTTCCCTTGTCTAAGTCTCGCAACCACAGTCTTGCGGTCGCGCCTCCACCTTGTCGTAGTCACGCCAAGAGATAGTAGTCGAGCATTCCTCTTCATCTTTTGTCGAGTTTGTGACTGAGTAAGTATCCTCCTCCTTCTCTTATGTTTCCCCTGTATATTATATGGCTTATGGATGCCTGCAACCTTCCCCAATCTCTTCAAAGCAACCAGAGGAGCAATGAGTATCTTTCTCAATTTTCCAGGATTTCAAACAATGACAAGCATCCAACTTCGGGGCCAGATTTCGGTAAGCAAGACTCCTCATTTGTGGTTGAAATTTGGATATGTTGTATTTAGGATTTATAGTAGAACATATCAAAATTTGAGAGGAATCCAATTAGTGGTTTAGAAGGTATGACTTTTCAAAGTTGGTGTTGGATTTTCGGTGTCCGGTTTTAGACCAAAGGGCCGTAGTCTCACTTATGTGAGTAGACGGTTCTCCCAATTGCCAATCAAATTAATATAATTATCTTGAACTAAAAATAAGTTATTAACCAAGGGTTTGTAATCTCCACAAAGGAGTAGACAAAACCCAATCAAGAGTTTGTAGTCTCCAATGGAGTAGACAAAACTCAACCAAGAGTTTGTAGTCTCCAAAGGAGTAGACAAAACTCAATGATAGCATGTATTATAGTCTATATTTTGGGGCCGGTTTAGATATTTTATCTTCAATAATCTGCATGTATGGATGTATATTATGTGATTATATTGTTGTTTCATCTACCTTTACGGGAATCGAGGTCTACACCTAGTTTTGTTGTAATTGTAGGTAAAATGGCACATTTTGGACTAAAATGGAGCTAAGGAGCTAAGGAGTCATTGGAGCTATATTTTGGAGCTTAAGGAAGAACTTAGGAAGCATGGAAATGATTAAGAAGATTGACTTTGGACCAGATTCGAGAGATTTCACATTCAGTTGAGATTCACCTCGGTCAGCTACAGTGTCACCTCGACCGAGGTGATCTTGAGGAGTGTCCCGACCGAGGCGAGCACCTTGTTGCCGGCGAGATCCATATTTTTGGCTGAGATCTTTTAATTTTAGAAAGAAGATATCTTATATTTTTGGCCTGGATTTCTGGAAGGAAGATATTATTTTTGGGAGATCTATTTTAGAGATATGGATATATTTTTTAGGAAATTATCTTTTTAAGATATTATTATCTTTGAAAGATAATTCTCCTATATAAAGGGTTGGATTTTCCACAAGTTCAACCATGCTTACATGTTGAGAGCATCCAGCAATTGAGGGAATTTCTGGAGTATTTTCTGAAGCTTTGAAGGAAGGATTGAAGGATTGAAGATCAAGGAAGGAAGGATTCATAGTTTAGAGTTCGCTTTTGAAGGAGTTTGAAAGACTTTCTTAGATTGTCTTTTGGTTTATTGTCTTTGCTGATTTGTGATTAAGGAACACATGTTTGTTGATTATTTGATTCAGTTATTGAGACCTTTTTCTTAAGGTTTTCTTGTTCAAATATTGATTTCCTTTTCATTGAATTGATTATTGTTATCATGATGATTACTGGCTAAGTTTCTTGTGCGATTCTAGGGTGATTGGCTGAAGGTTGTGGGAAAGATGATGATAGAATGATCTTAATTCCAGCAGGACCCTAAAAGCTCGAGTCATTAACCTTAACCCTAGAACATCTCGCTCAGTCGAAGAACATCTCGGCCGGGGTGGAATCTGACTGAATAAGGTGAACCTTTCCTGATCCGAAACTGAAGTTAAGTGTTCTAGTTTGCCAAATCCTATCTTTATTACACCTTTCCTGGTTCAATGCAAGCCTAGGATGAGACTTACCCGGTGATTCCTTTGCTCGTTTACCCATGATCATGAGTGTAGGTAATAAAGGTTTATCCTTTATTGGGGTTTGAGTGTGCCTTCATCCCATCTTTGTGAGTTTGCCTGAGACTTACCCGGTAAAGGTTGATTCTATTCCCTTGGGTGGTGTGTTGGTTTGAGGTTATAGTTCATTTCCTTAGTACCTTGAGACTTACCCGGTGATAGAAGCTTTGCTTTGGGATAGTGAGTAGTGAGACTTACCCGGTGATCTATTCCCACCTTACAAACACCTTCCCTTTGCAAACCTCAGCTTTGTCCGCGTTATCCTTTGAGATCTTGAGTTGGAACCACAACTAGATGCTTTAATCTCTAGAATCCGCATTTCCCTTACTTGACTTTTATATCATCTTTGATTGCTTTAATTGCTTATTTGCAACATTTGACAACCGATTTTGTGCTTTATTTCACCTAAGTCCCTGTGATGACCCCTGTAATTCTTGCTTTTTATTACAATTGACCCGTACACTGCGGGTTCGAATATTTGTTTAAGCATACTTCTTGGGTTATAAATTTAAAGTTTGCACACACCTTTTGGAGCGAACAAGTTTTTGGCGCCGTTGCCGGGGACTTGGTCTAGACCAAGCCGGTTGTGGTTGTCTTTCGGGGCAATTTCCCTTGTTGCTATTAACCACTCTACTTGAGTGTTTTCGCAGGATCTCTTTCTTAGGTTTATGCGAAGATCTCGTGCTGGGAAGGAAATCGTTCCTTACGATCCTGAACCAGAAAAGACATACAAGCGACGATTAAGAGAAGATAAGATGGCCGATCAAGACAATCGCGATCTTGAGGCCGAAGTGAAGGAGGCGCTGGAACAGCTACGCCTCAACCAAGAAGAACTGTAGTGAGAAAGAGAGAAGACTCGCGCAAGAACTGAAGAGATCGAAGTAGATATGGCCGCTCTAAGGGCCCAGTTTCTGCCTCGACCGATTCCAGATCCTCGACCGAGGCAAGACCCAGTTCATGTTGTCTCGGCCGAGACACATCCACCTCGGATGCCTGTCCGAGATGTTCTTTTTGCTGGAGTTCCACAAACCCTAGGACAGAGGATGGACCCTAATCAGCAAGTGAGGCGTCCAGGAGTCAACCTAGGTGATCCAGCTGAGCATGATTACGAACTTCGACCGCAAGTTCTATCTATGATCTGTCAATGTCAATTTGGAGGTTTAGAGAGGGAGTCTTCGCATCAGCATTTTCAAACTACGAGATTCTGATGGAGACCTTGAGACCTTCAAGGCTAGAAAATAACAACTACAAGTTGAGGCCTTTCTATTTTTCTTTGAAAGACAGGGCGCTTGCTTGGTATCAATCTCTTCCACCCGGAAAGATCAACACTTGGGAAGAGATGACGACGGAGTTTCTAACAAAGTTCTTTCCTCCCTCCAAGACCGCTGAAATGAGAGGGAAGATTAATGCATTCATCATGAAGGACAAAGAGAGTTTGTCCAAGTCATGGGAGAGATTTAAAAATGTTGTATTGGATTGCCCACATCATGAAATTCCAAAGATAGATTTGCTGGAGATATACTTCAAGGGATTGGATGGAGCTACTCAATTCAATCTCCAACTTCTTTCTACTGGCACATTCATGGATATGCCGATAGACGAAGCTTGGGAATTCATTGAAAAACAAGCTTTGCATATGGAGAAGTACTCCCATCAAGGAGCCGAGAATGGAGCAAAGAGAGTTAGCTTCCAAGACACTTTATCAAATGGAAATCAACTCATTTCGCTTAGCAATGATGTGAAGCAATTGAAAGAGATTTTAGTAGCTCACATGAAGAAGGAGAAAGATGGAGGATATAAAGGAAGAAACAACAACCAAGGGTCACGGAACAACAATTACAACAACAATAGAGGCTCCAACAGCAACAATTGGAGATCTAATCAACAAAATCCGGTAACCCTTATTCCCATGCTAATAATGCTTTTAACCCCTCCTCTTCTTCTTCTACTCCATTAAAGAGCTAGGAGTCTGGATCAAGTTCGTCCCAGCCAGAGAAGAAAGATGCAGTGTTGGAGGCAATTTTGATCAAGCTCAACGCTATGGAGACGTTGATAACTTCATTTTTTAAGGCACAAAACGCCTTAGAGCAACAATTCTTTAACAAGGCGAATGAAGTCTCAAGAGATCTAGGGAAGCTCCCAACA
Source organism: Fagopyrum homotropicum (assembly GCA_033239125.1). Classification (NCBI taxonomy): domain Eukaryota; kingdom Viridiplantae; phylum Streptophyta; class Magnoliopsida; order Caryophyllales; family Polygonaceae; genus Fagopyrum; species Fagopyrum homotropicum. Next base: position 46,484,906 of record BSWB01000001.1, on the reverse strand, counting down.
AGGACAGAGAGAAACCCTAAAGGATAGATTATGGCAATAACGATGAGAAGTGGACTAAAAACTGCAGATCCAGTACCTCGGTTTGTGCCAGTGTAGACGAAGAACACCTCGGTCCAAGATCAGACAAGGAACACTTCGGCCGAGGTGCCAACCGAGACGGAGTCCCAGAAAGCGAAGGACAAATCTGAAGTTTATGTCCCACCTCCTGCTTATAAACCACCACTTTCATTCCCCCAGTCAAGAGCCATAGCACATCTAGACAAGCATTTTGGTAAGTTTCTTGACTTGATGAATAAACTACACATTAACATCCCTTTCTTTGATGTTATTCTAGGGATACCCGCCTATGGGAAGTTCTTGAAAGAGATTCTATCAAGAAAGAGGAAGTTGGAAGACTTTGGAGAAGTTAGGATGACATCTAAGTCCTCGGAGCTCATTCAAATCATGAAGGAGAAGATGCCATCCAAATTGAGAGATCCCGGCTCATTTTGCATTCGCATTCAAGTTGGAGATGTAACTTGTGAGGCATTGTGTGATCTAGGAGCCAACGTGAGCATCATCCCGCTGGAGCCATGTGAGAAGATCGGACTTGGAGAGCCCAAGCCGGTGAAGATAAGGTTGTACATGGCGGATCGCTCCATTACCCATCTCATGGGCATCTTGGAAGACGTTCCCGTCAAGCTAGGTAACTTCTATTTACCTATAGACTTTGTTGTACTTGACATACCCGCAGATTATCCCGTTCCTATCATTCTCGGGAGACCATTTCTAGCAACTTCGGGTTGCAATGTGGAATGTAAGAACGCCAAGTTGAAATTCAATATTGGTGGAGATCAAGTGGAATTTGCATTGCTTGCTGCAATGAAAGGAGAGCCGCTGGAAGATGACATCTTCAACATCTACGATGAAGAAGAATCAAGAGAATTGGTGAGCTCTATCTTTATTAGTGACCCTCTTAAAAGAGTTCTTAGTTTTAGCTTAATGGAGGAAGGTATAGATGTTTCTTGTGATGCAGATATATGGAGCTTGAAGGCATTGGAAGCAGATCCAGAAGCTAAGATTGAGAAACTAATCCAGGAGAAGAGAAGCAATCTAAGTTTCGGTCTCAGTTCCAGTACCTCGACCGAGGCACTTTCTGGACCAAGCGAGGTGTTCTTATCTGAAGAACATCTCGGTCACCCACCTCGGACACCGGCCGAGACAGCAAGCGAGATGTTGTCAACTGAGGACAACAAATTTCCTAAACCCTTTTCTGAGACTCATTTACAGTTGGTGGAGCACTGGCTCCACCAAGCTTCTGATGGTAAAGAGCCTTGGTATGCTGATATTGTTAATTATCTTGTTTGCCAGGAAATACCGCCCGGATTGACGTATGCTCAAAGGAAGAAGTTCTTCAAGGATGTACGTCACTACTACTGGAATAAACCTCAACTGTTTAAGAGAGGTCCGGATGGGATGCCTCAACGATGCATTCCAGAGGATGAAGTTGCTAGTGTTATACGGCATTGCCACTCGCTTCCTTGTGGAGGACATGGTAGCGCTCACAAAACGTGCGGTAAGGTATTACGTTCTGGTTTCTTTTGGCCTACATTATTTAAGGATGTGCAAACGTTTGTTGTTTCTTGTGATGCATGCCAAAGAACAGGGAACTTGTCTAGAAGGAATGAGATGCCACTCAACAATATTCAAGAGGTTGAGATCTTTGATGTATGGAGAGTTGATTTTATGGGACCTTTCCCATCATCCGCAAGGAACCTCTACATTCTCCTAGTTGTTGACTACGTCTCTAGATGGGTGGAAGCCATTGCCTCTCCCACTAATGACGCTATGATGGTTGTGAAGTTCTTCAATCGGACTATCTTTCCACGTTTTGGGACGCCACACATCATCATCAGCGATGGAGGGACGCATTTCATTAACCGGAAGTTTAAGGCACTTCTATCGAAGTATGGGATAACCCACAAGGTAGCAACCCCTTATCACCCTCAAACTAGTGGACAGGTCGAAATCTCAAATAGAGAAATCAAGGCAATTTTGGAGAAGACCGTCTCTAGGACGAGGAAGGATTGGTCCATGAAGTTGGACGACGCTCTTTGGGCTTATAGGACTGCATTCAAGACTCTCATAGGTACCACCCCTTACAATTTGGTATATGGGAAGTCTTGTCATCTACCCGTTGAGTTAGAACAAAAGGCATATTGGGCAATCAAGTGGTTGAATTTCGATATCAAGGAAGCCGGAGAAAAGAGGCTATTGGAAATTAATGAGTTGGAAGAGTTGCGCTTAAACGCTTATGAGAATGCCAAGATCTACAAGCAAAGAACGAAGAGATGGCATGACAAGCATATCATTCCTAAGGAATTCAAAGAAGGAGATCTAGTTCTACTCTTCAATTCCCGCCTCCGCCTCTTTCCAGGAAAATTGAAATCTAGATGGACAGGATCTTACGTTGTGAAACATGTTTTTCCCTACGGTGCAGTTGAGATTTGGGGTGAAACAAGCGGAAGCTTTAAGGGCAATGGTCATAGGCTGAAGAAGTACCAACCGGAAGTCCAGGCAGAGGAGATTGCACCACTATACCTTATTTAGGGATGATGTACAGTCCAGCTAGCGACCTTAAATCAAGCGCTTCTTGGGAGGCAACCCAATGTATTGTTTTCTTTTCCCTTTTCTAGCTTAGCTTAGATAGATTGCTTTTGCTTTGCTTTACTTTGTTTTTGGCGTCCTCTAGACATAAACTAGGCACTTTCTAAGGAAGGATTACAGCTCAAGAGCTACACTGGAAGGACAGAAGTTCGAGAAATTGAGAAGACAGAGTTTGACTGAGACACATCTCGGTTGCTGTCACAACACCTCGACCGAGATGTTCTTGGGGCAACCGAGGCGACTAGGTCTGACATCCAGTCAAACACCTCGATCCGGTCGGGACCACCTCGACCGAGGTGAAATCAAATTCAGCGACATGTATAAAAGGCGAAGTAGTTCTCTCTCCTCACTTTTCCCTCTCAACTTCAACCTCGACCGCGGCATACCCCTTCTCTCCACTCTTCGATTCTTGCTCGTTTCTTACAATTTTTGGATCGATTTCACCGGAGGAAGAAAGAGAATCGGATTTAAGCACCAAACTGCAAGAAAAATGCTCCGAATCTGCGGAATCTGTGTATTTCATTCAAAAGCCCTAACTTCTCTTCTTTTACTGATTTTAGACGGATCTGCTTTGGTTGCCATCCATTGTTGCTGAAAAAGATATAAGTGCCCCATAGGAAGCAATTGGTAGTGATTTTGGGGGAAAATAACTAGAAAATCAGAGATTGAAATCGAACAGCCGGTCGCCTCGGTCCAGTCGTGTTGTGTCTCGGCCGAGGTGTTCATCAGACTGTCAGGGCAACCGAGGAGTTCTTCAGTCAGAATCATGAGTAGTAGATCCAATCGTCAGATTGTTCTAAGAGATGGTCCCAGTGATTCTTCCCCTTCTTCTGCATCTCACCCTTCTATACCGGTGATCCATGAGCGTCACCAAGCTGATTTTGATAGGATTTGCGGGCGTCATATAGTAGCCCTGCGTTTCTTAGATGTTGCTGCCTTCGAGTGCCTCCACGTGGCAGAGGACTTGAGGAAGATGATTTCTATTGTAAGGCTGGAGGAGTTTATGGAGATTCGAGCTCCAGCCTACCTCGAGCCAACGAAGGAGTTCGTGAGTTCTGTTACTCACGTCCCTAAGAGGAACAACATCAAGTACCGGTTGCTGAACCGGAATTATATTGTGCCGATGGACCAGTTTAGGGAGATCTTTGGCTTCCCGACTCCCACCGTGACTGAATTTCCTTCCCGAGCCATAGCTCAAGATTTTTGGGGACAGATAGCCCATGTGGTAGAGCACAGTGATAGGTGGAGACCTGGGGACTCCAGAGAGCGTATTATCTTCCATCTAGTTTTCCGTCTTGCCCACCGCATATTCAACGAGACACTTCTGGCGCGTACTGAGACGCCCCAGAAGATCAGACAAGGTGAGCTGCTGAGTTTATTTCGTATGGTGACTGGTGGAGTGTCTGACTTTGGAGCCATGCTGGCTGAGGACTTGCATAGGATCAAGGGGAAGGGAGACATTTTCTGCGGAGGATTGGTGACCCATATTGCTACAGTCATGGGTCTGGATCTGAGTGCATGTACAGTGGTAGCGGCTGGGAAGCCGCTTGGACTTCAAGAGATGATCACGAGGCGCATACTGGTTCCTCGTGGTCTTATTACACCGTACGTCGCTATGCCTTGGGATGTGATTGCTCCTCAGAGCATTCTTTGGTCAGCTCAGTTCACAGTCTTTGACCAGCAATACTGGTCTTCTGCTTGGCTTCCATACATACAGGATGCTAGAGATGCTGCACCAGCTGAGGATGAGGAGGAGTATGATGATAGCGGAGCTGCCATGGAGACCGGTACTGATATCGCCAGTCCTAGTGTGCCAGTTGTCGATCTAGATGACGAGGCGACAGAGGAGGAAGCAGCAGCACCATCACGACTAGCCCGACGCAGAGTCCGCATGCTCAAAGATCCAGTAGCTCACCGATGGATTAATGAGCTGACTGAGCAAATGATCGACTCCTACGCAGCTATAATAGTGGATATATCCCAGCGCTTTAAGGATGAGCGTAGATACACCAATGGCTGGATGCATCAGATTAGAGAGAGCCAGCATTACCAGCAGCGCATGATGGAGATCCAGTTCCAGCATATGATGGGGTATCCATTTGATCCATCTCAGCACCCCTACATCCCACATCCACCACCACCGCCACCAGCTGACTATAATTAGAGCTTGCATGGATTTCTTTTCTTTATTTATTATGTTGTTCGGCTAGGTCCGGTAAGTTTCCTGTTTTCCTTGACTTTTATTCGACCCATTGGGATAATGTATCCCAAGTATGGGGTATGTGGATGTACTTATTTGACTATGTGTATGATTGTATGACTCTTAATGGATATTTATGATCTTATTATGCTCTATGTGATTATCTGCCATTTCATGCATACATATAGGTTTTTGTTTGAAAAAAACGTCAAAAACTGGTTTAAGGAAAAAAATTTATGACCTCGACCAGGATGATTCTTGCCAAATGAGATTGAACACCTCGGATGACCTAGAACACCTCGACCGAGGTGGATTCTTGACCGAAGGTATTTCTATGGTCGTCTATACCCAATCAAAAGTAAATCCCGACTTAGCACTAAGAACAAGTATAGTGATTAAGTAAGGGTCGAACCCAAGAGAGTTAAGGTGTTTTAGATGCAATTATCGATTATAATGACAAGTGACACAAAGGGGGGGTTTTGGTTGAATTTATGCACAAAAACTTATGAAAACGATTAATGCGATAATTAAGACAATAATGGATGAATCTACACTAGGTTGATTCTAAGCATGCAATTGCTACTTTGGTGCGTTCCTTTTATAAATTCTTAAGTAATCTCCCGTCTCGATCATACATATGTGTTGAGCCAACCGGCATCAACACAACTTAACTTATTAAAGTTTCGTAAACCTACAAGAACAAATAACAAGTTAGCATTCAAACAAAGACTAAGGGATATAAAGAGAAGATTAAAACCGTTTAACTTATCTTTATATTTGTGTTCCTTTTCTTTAAGTAATTACAACCCGTTATTACTTAAAGTTGCTACTAGATTAAAGACCCGAATCCGGAACCTGTTAATTATACTACAAAAGACACTTAATTAGGAGTAAATAGCCGGCCTAAAACAGCCACCTTAAATGCCATAAAGGTGGTGTAAACAGCCGGAGTAAAGCTTTTGGCGTTAAACCGCAAGGGCGGCCTTAGGAACCGCAGGGGTGGTTTAGGCAGAATCGGTTGATCTTCTTCAGAACCGCTGGGGCGGCTACATAAATCCACTGGGGCGGATCTTTAATGCACTTCAACGTCTGACCTTTCGCCTTCTGGACGTTTTTTATGTCAAGGCGCAGGGGCGCCTTAAGGCCAACGCAGGGGCGGTGACAAAAACTCTTCACCTTCCAGCTCCCAAGGCGAGGCGCAGGCAGGGCGCAGTGGGAGGCGCAGGGGAGCTGGTCTTCATCTCGTCAAGGCGCGTCACCGCAGGGGCGGCTGCAAGGACCCGTAGGGGCGGTGAGGCAGCAGAAGCTTTGCTTCATGATTGATCTTCACTCCTAAGTGCTTATAACTCCTTATTTAGCTTCTTTTGATCTTCTTCTTCTGGACCAAGGAGTTAGTAGCATAAACCAACACTAATGCAATAAAAAGACTCTAAAAACTACCCTAATTGATAGTGATTCCATAACCTACCAAACTCTCCCATACTTAGACCTTTTACTCGTCCCGAGTAAAAACAAATGTCATAACTACACTCAAAGGCCTCAAGAAGCATGAGTAAGCAGAAAAATAATGGAAAACTAGAGAAAAGCAAAGAAAGAAAGAAGGAAAAGAGAGGAAATGTGAGAAAAAGAAATACTACCATCCTTATGTTAGCATGAAATATTGTGATATTTTAGGCACGTTTTCTAAGTGTATTTCATCCATATTAGTGTTCATTGATAAAGCATTGAAGCAATTGTGAGCTAGTTTGTCTATATTGTCGATATAGAGGTCTACATAAGCTTTGTGTTGATTGTAGGCGAATAAGAGCTAAAACCGAACGAATCAAAGGAGAATGGAGATGGATTGAGCATGTCCAAGGATTGAGGACACCACAAAGGAGCTAAGAAAGATGCTAGGATGAAGAATGGCACAAAAAAAAGGAGATTTACGAGCAATCTATGTTCCACACTCTAAAATACGGCCGTAATGAAGTCCACGCTCTAAACCACAGCCGTGGAACTTTGGCAACACAAGCGTGGAGCATTCCAGTGAGTTACACGGTCGTGGAAGTTGTGAAGCACCATAATGAAATTCCATGCTCTAAACCACGCTCTAAACCACGGGCGTGGAATCCTATGGAACCGTGATTTAGGCGATCTTTTAACGTACAAATTAAAGCCACGATCTTTTACACAATGGGTTGGATACTTATTCTATCTTGCCCTATAAAAGGACGGAAGGAAGGAGATTCCGTCACCTCTGCTTATACTTCGCTTACGCTTATTGCACGTGCCTAGGGTTTCAAGTTGGACGTGTGGAGATTGATATTTCGCAATGGAGATTTGCGAAAGACTTGGAGATTTGGAAGTTACGCTTTGTCCTTAGGTTTGATTAGAAGACGGATTGACATCCCGTTCTTTGCTCTTATCAAGGATTGTGATTGGTTTGTGTTATTCCGAATCTGATATACATCATTACTTTGTTTGTGGATTTGAGATTGATTTGAGATTTATTCAAGGTTTTCGAAGGTTTTCATCTTTCATTCTTTTAAATCTTGAATTTGATATCATAATGACTGTTGTTGGCTAAAAACCTTTAGCAATTCTAAGGTGAATGGTTGATAGTTGTGGCTTAGATGATGATAGATCGATCGTAAACAGATTGGACCCTGAGAGTTAGAGAGAATCGCCGACGAGCCAGAATCACGGTGTATTCTTGAGTTCCACGGCCATGGAATCTCAAGATCCACCCGTAATTTCCCTTAGTTTACGAACCTTGCTTTTACTTTAATCCAAAGTTAAAGATTTGCTTTAACTTAGTCTTGGCTTGCCTTTTCTAGGTGGTAGTGAAGCCTCAACAACCTCTACCTCGATTCCGAGTGTCACAACCTTAATCGGTTTAGTTAGTCTTGATCCTTGGATTACAAGTTTGAATATTCGATATTAATTCTTGTCTTTAGATCCTTTCTATACTGAAGCCTCAACAACCTTTATAGAGAGTGTCCTTAGATAAGTCATATAAAGCCTTGGAACTTCACCGTACATTGCTTTGCATTAGTATACCTTTGCAACTCTTAACTCTGTCCTTATATCTTTAGTATATCTTGAATCGATTGCCACAACTCGATTCCTGAATCTTCAGGATTGTTGTTTTTCCAATATTTACAAAAGCTCATACATTTACTTGCTTGACAATTCTATAATTGGATTTAACCCCCCAAATCCCTGTGTTCGATACTCTGGAATTCTTGTTTAACTATATCGATCCGTACACTGCGGGTTTGCTTGCTTGATTTCTAGTTTTATAAATTTAAGACTTATTTGCACGCATGTTAAGTGGCGAACAAGTTCTTGGCGCGGTTGCCGGGGATTTGGTCTAGGCCGAATTCGGTTATCGGTTATCAAGCTTGGGAACTTTTCCCTTGTTATTTGATATCTCTTCGAGTGTATGCACAGGTCTAGGAACAACGAAGACCTCTTACCTCTTGATCAAGAGCTTGAGAGGAGTTTGAGGAGAAAGCTTAAGGAAAGAAAGATGGTTGAAGAAAGAGAACGTGATTACCAAACGGAGTTGGCGGAAAAGGAAGCTCAACTCCAATGGTGAGAAGACTCGCAGGGAAGAAATGGATCGTCATCAAACGAAGGTTGATGATCTATCGGACATGATGTTTCAAATGAGGCTGGAAATAAACAACCTCAAGAAGACAAAGAGAAGAAGGAGGCCATCAAGATCGGTTAGAGCTAACTCATCCAATGAGGATAGCGACTCTTCCATGCCACCACTAGAGGAAATTGATCCAACGATCAATGTTAACCCATTCTTTCCACGGTCAGCTGCCAATCGCCGTGTCCCAGCTAGAGGTACGAGAGTCAAACGTGTAGATGAGGAGCCAAGAACTCTTGGTCAAAGGATGGATCCAACGCAGCAACCACGCCGTTTGGGTGTGAACTTTGATGCTGATGATGCACAAGGGTTTAGCTTCAACCCGCAAGTTATTACCATTGTCCGCCAAAATCAATTTGGGGGAACAAGCGCTGAATCTCCACATCAACATCTACAAAATTTTGAGATCATGATGGAGACAATGAAGCCCAAGAATGCAACTACCAACAGCTATAAACTCAAGCCTTTCTTTTTCTCCTTGAAAGGGAAAGCATTGTCTTGGTATCAAGCTCTTCCAAGTGGGAAACTAGAAACATGGGAAGATCTTTCTTCGGAATTCCTCACTAAGTTCTTTCCGCCATCCAAGACGACGGAGTTGAGAGGTAAGATTAATGCATTTTCTATGAGATCTAACGAAAGTTTGTTTCAATCTTGGGAAAGATTTCAGGATTCGCTATTGGATTGCCCACATCATGGCATATCCAAATTGGCGCTATTGGAGATATACTATAAGGGGCTGGATGTGGAAACACAATTCAAGCTCCAATCCCTTTCATGTGGTACATTCATGGACATGAGGGAAGATGACGCTTGGGACTTCATTGAGAAGCAAGCGCGAGTCATTGAGAAGTATTCTCATCGGAAAGTGGAGGCGAATCATGTGGAGCAAGGAGCAAAGCTATCACAAGCGGCTCAAACTCAAATCTTTTCTCTCAATACGGAGATTAAAGAGTTTAAGGAAGCCATCAAAACCAACTTTCCAAAGCAAAAGGAACAAGATGTAGCTTATTTGGGCAACAACAATAACCACAACGGGAATGAGAATACAAACCGCAACAACCGGAACAACAACCGGAACAATTGGAACAACAACAACAACAACAACAACAACAACCGGAACAACAATTGGAACAACAATAGGGGTTCAAACAACAACAATTGGCGCCCCAACCAACAAAATTCCGGTAATTCTTATTCCAATTCAGGAAATTCACTAACTCCACCTTCTTCTTCTTCCACTCCTTTGAAAAGCCAGGGGCAAACATCTAATGGTGGAAGTACTTCGGGGAAAGAGAAGCCCGATCCCATGTTGGAGACAATTTTAGGCAAGCTTCAAGGATTGGAGACTCGCATCATCAAGGTTGATGATCACATAACTAAGGTTGATAAAGCCCAAAAGGTTTTAGAAAACCAAATGTTTAGCCATGCGGAGAAAGTTCATAGGAATCAAGGGAAACTTCTAGGAAAGACGGAGGACAACCCAAAAGGAAGGGTGATGGCAATCACAACTAGGAGCGGAGTAACAACTAGCGACCCACAGCCTAAGTTTGTAGAAGTCCCCGTTGAGAAGGACAAAGAAAAGGGGAAGGAGAAGGAAGATGCCTACGTTCCTCCTTCAGCTTACAAACCTCCCCTACCATTCCCACAATCTAGAGCGAGAGCGCGTCTAGACAAACAATTTGGTAAGTTTATTGAACTCATGAGCAAACTGCATATTAATATACCTTTCATTGATGCAATCGTAGGTATGCCAGCTTATGGAAAGTTCCTAAAGGAGATCCTCTCTAACAAGAGAAAGCTAGAGGATTTTGGAGAGGTTAAGATGAGTTCGGATTCATCGGATCTCATCAAAACCATGAAGGAGAAGATGCCCCCAAAGCTAAAGGATCCGGGGTCATTTTGTATTCTCATAGGAGTGGGAGATGTCACATATGATGCATTATGTGATTTGGGAGCAAGCGTGAGGATCATCCCACTTGCCTTATGCAGGAAGATCGGTTTAGGCGATCCTAAACCGGTGAAGATGACGTTATACATGGCGGATCGTTCCATAACTCGTCCCGTCGGTATAGTTGAAGACGTCCCGGTCAAGCTTGGTAAGTTCTATGTTCCTATAGACTTTGTTGTGCTTGACATTCCTGCAGATAGTCCGGTCCCAATCATTCTCGGAAGACCGTTCCTTACAACATCCGGCTGTATAGTCAATTGCAAGAATGCTAGACTCGCCTTTGACATAGGAGAAGAAAAGGTAGAGTTCGTCCTTTCCACTCTAGTGAAGGAACCAGCCTTCGATGAGGATATATTCAATATCCAGGACGAAGAGCTATCTAGAGAGGAGGTAAGTTCTATTCTCTTCAAAGATCCCTTGCAAAAAGTTCTTTCTATGAGCATAATGGATATAGGGGAAGAAGAGGAGTGCAATGAGGCAATTGAAGCCTTAGAGACACAAGAAGAAGTATGTGAAGAAAAGTTCGAGAAACTCCACGATGAGGCAGAAAATGTACGGATCCACGGTCAGACGGCCTATTCCACGGCCGTGGAATTCACCAACAAAAGCGTGGAGCACTCCAGTAACTTACACGGCCGTGGAGGAAACAGAGGCACCGTATTTACTTTCCACGCCCAAAATCACGGCCATGGAGAAGGCAGGGGTGCCGTAATTTTGGGTGAATCCGAGGGAAATTGTGTTTCTTCTACAACTTCTCTTGATTCTTCTCCAACACCTTCTACTTCCTTAGACACTTCTAAGGTACCATCGGATATTCCTCAAGAGCCATTGGAGACTCCTATAGTGATGGAATTGAAACCACTTCCTACACATCTAAGGTACGCATTTCTAGGACCTAATTCTACCTATCCGGTAATTGTTAGTTCCGATTTGAGTATTGATGAACATAGTAAGCTTATGGTTGTCCTTAAGAAACATAGGAAAGCCTTAGGATATAATATAGAGGATTTAGTAGGAATCAAACCTTCCCTATGCATGCATAAGATCTTAATGGAAGAGGACTTTAGAACTTCGCGACAACCTCAAAGGCGGTTAAATCCGACCATGAAGGAGGTTGTCAAGAAGGAAATTCTTAAACTACTTGATGCAGGTATCATCTACCCTATCTCCGATAGCAAGTGGGTGAGTCCCGTACAGGTGGTTCCAAAGAAGGGAGGAATCACGGTCATCACCAAAAAAAACAATGAACTCATTCCTACACGAACCGTAACAGGATGGCGGATGTGTATAGACTACCGCAAGCTAAACAACGCGACGAGGAAGGATCACTTCCCACTACCCTTCATCGATCAAATGCTTGAAAGGTTAGCACAACATTCACACTTTTGCTATCTTGACGGTTATAGTGGTTTCTTTCAGATCCCGATACACCCGGATGATCAAGAGAAGACCATGTTCACGTGCCCGTGGGGTACGTTTGCCTATAGGAGGATGCCGTTCGGACTTTGCAATGCCCCAGCCACCTTTCAAAGGTGCATGATGGTCATCTTCTCGGAATATATAGAGGAAATCATGGAGGTTTTTATGGATGACTTCTCCGTTTATGGTTCCTCTTTTGACAATTGTCTTTCTAACCTTGCTCTTGTATTACAAAGATGTAAAGACACTAACCTAGTTCTTAATTGGGAGAAGTGTCAATTTATGGTGAAAGAAGGCATTGTATTAGGACACTTAATCTCTAGTAGAGGGATGAGGTGGATAAAGCTAAGATAGAGACAATAGAAAAGCTTCCTCCCCCAACTTCGATGAAAGGGATAAGAAGTTTTCTAGGACATGCTGGATTTTATAGGCGTTTGATAAAGGATTTCTCTAAGTTATCAAAGCCGCTTACTAATCTATTGATGAAGGATGCAATTTTTGAGTTTTCGCAGGAATGCTTAGATGCGTTTAATATGATTCGGGAAGCTCTAATCTCAGCCCCGATTATCTAACCTCCGGATTGGAATCTTCCCTTTGAGGTTATGTGTGATGCAAGTGACGTAGCTATAGGAGCTGTTCTTGGGCAAAGAAAGGAAGGACGAACCCACGCTATCTACTACGCTAGCAAGACACTAGATGAAGCGCAGCTCAACTACGCCACTACAGAAAAGGAATTTTTAGCGATTGTATATACAATTGACAAATTTCGCTCTTATCTTGTAGGTGCAAAGGTGATTGTATACACGGATCATGCTGTGATCCGGTATCTACTTGCAAAGAAGGATGCGAAGCCAAGGCTAATTAGATGGATTCTTCTCCTACAAGAATTCGATCTAGAGATCCACGACAAGAAGGGTTCGGAAAATTCTGTTGCGGATCATTTGAGTCGTCTAACACATCTAGAAGATGACCATCTACCTATATATGACTCCTTTCCAGACGAGCATTTACACATCATAGAGGAGTGCATCGACGTGATCACCAAAGGTAACGAACCATGGTTTGCTGATTTTGTTAACTATTTGGTTTGTCAGAAATTACCGCCCGGATTATCCTACGCACAAAAAAATAAGTTCTTTAAGGATGTTTGGGAATACTTTTGGAATGAACCTCTCCTCTTTAAGAGAGGTCCGGACGGCATTATTCGGCGATGTGTGCCGGAAGATGAGATGTAAAGTGTCATCCGTCATTGTCATTCACTACCTTGTGGAGGACACGCTAGTTCGAACAAGACTAGCGCTAAGGTATTGCAATCTGAATTCTTTTGGCCTACTCTATTTAAAGATGTACAAACCTTTGTTTCCTGCTGCGATGCTTGTCAAAGAACAGGAAATATATCTAGGAGGAATGAGATGCCTCTCAACAACATCCAAGAGGTAGAGATCTTTGACATTTGGGGAGTAGACTTCATGGGACCTTTCCCATCATCTTGTGGGAACCAATACATACTTTTAGCGGTTGATTATGTTTCGAGATGGGTTAAAGCAATTGCCTCTCCCACCAATGATGCCATGGTAGTGGTTAAGTTCTTTAACAAGACCATCTTCCCACGATTTGGGACACCACGAACTATCATTGGTGATGGAGGTTCTCACTTCATTGTCCACCGTTTTGAAGCTCTTCTAGCTAAGTATGGGGTGACTCACAAGATCGCCACCCCTTATCATCCACAAACTAGTGGACAAGTAGAGATCTCAAACCGGGAGATCAAAGGAATCCTAGAGAAGATGGTTTCAAGGACTAGGAAGGATTGGTCCTTGAAGCTAGATGACGCATTGTGGGCGTACCGGACTGCATATAAGACTCCCATCGGAACTACACCATACAATCTTGTGTATGGGAAGTCCTGCCACTTACCGGTAGAGTTGGAGCATAAGGCGTATTGGGCGATAAAGTGGTTGAACTTCAGCATGAAGGAGGCGGGAGAGAAGCGCCTCTTGGACCTCAATGAGCTTGAAGAACTTTGCTTGAATGCCTACGAAAACGCCAAGATCTATAAAGAAAGAGTGAAGCGTTGGCATGATAAGCATATCATCCCAAAGGACCTCAAAGAAGGAGATCAAGTTCTCCTCTTCAATTCAAGGCTTTGTCTCTTTCCAGGTAAGCTTAAATCTCGTTGGACTGGACCTTTTCTAATCAAACGTGTTTTTCCCCTGGTGCAGTTGAAGTATGGGGGGAAAAGGGCGGAAGCTTTAAGGTGAACGGTCAACGACTCAAGAAGTATACACCGGAACTCCAAGCTGAAGAGTTCACGCCCACCGCACTCGAATAAGTGCGAATTTGGTCTAGCTACGGACCTTAAACAAAGCGCTTCTTGGGAGGCAACCCAAGGTATTGCATTCACATTCTTGTTTTTGATTCATAGATTAGATTAGTATAGACGTTTTGTTTTGTTTTGCCTTCGATGCCTTCCGGTATGTTCGTGTTTTTGGATGTAGGATCAGTGGAAAAGAAAGGGGAGGAAAAATTTTGAAGAAAATTGACGAAACTTGGACTTTGACACATTACAGAGAGTTCCACGGCCAAAACCACGGCCGTGACAGCTACAGTGACCGTAATTTTCAAAAGCCTGAGAAAAATCACCAAAACCACGGTTACATACATTTCCACGGCCGTGGAAACCCCCGATAGACCGTGATTTTCAAAAAATTTTACGGCCACTATAAAAACCACGTTTCTTCACAAACACCACAAAAATTCCCAATTCCACGCCCTATTCGCCGATTACCTTCTCCATCTCTCAATTCCTCGTTCGTTAATCGTTTTTAACGATTCTTTGGCCAAAACTGAAGCAATTTCCGTCACCAACAAGATCCAAGCAACGATTTGAGCGGCAATTCACCGGAGAAGACAGAATTCAGATTCCAAAATCCGAAAACCTAGGTTTTTCGTTCTTTCTCTCTCTTCGTCGATTCGGCTTCGTTTTTGCTAGAATTTTTAGGAGAACTGATTGGAATTGGACTGAAATTAGTCTAGGGCTGCTTGCTGTTGAGTTTGGTGTGATTCTGCTGATTTTTGCGAATTTGCGAGACGAACCACGGTTTTTGGGTATTCCACGGCCGTGGAACCTGAAGAACAGACCGTGGTTTTTGACAGAAAATGGATTTTGTAAGGAGAGTGTCTAATAGAAATAAGAATAAGAAAAGGAAAGGCAACACCTCTTCCTCTTCTAGAGCACCACCAACTGAGCCTCCATCACCCCCATCATCACCATCACCACCTCCCCCTAGGGTCCCCACTATCCATGAGGATCATCTAGATGCCTTAGAGAGGATCCATAAGAGGGCGGTCATAGGACCTCGGTACTTACTACTTGAGGAGCTAGAGCCCTTGCATGTGATAGGGGACCTCACTTGGCTATTGGATAGAGCCGGCTTAGTCATCTTCTCCGCTATTCGGGAAGATGCTTATGAGGAGATTACTAGGGAATTTGTAGTTTCCTTTGAGCACAGTCATGTTGACAGGACAGTTTCTTTCCGGCTGATGGAGAGAAACTATGATTTCTCTATTAGAGAGTTTGGAGCCTTCTTCGGGTTCCAGGAGACCTTCAATGGTCGATTCCCTAGTGGCGTGTACGCCAAGGATTTCTGGGAAGAGATAGCCATGAATACGCCAGCGAGGACCGCTGGCAACCTGCTGATACCAAGGCTAGGTTGATCTACCACCTAGCCTTGAAGATTGCCCATAGAGTCCTTTTTGAGTGTCTCTTCCCTAGGACGGAGACACCTCAGAAGATCAAGACAGATGAGTTATTTCTGCTTTACAGTATGTTATACGGTAGGCCAGCTGACTGTGCCACCCTCTTAGCTGCTACTATGAGCAAGCTAAAGAATAAGAGGGCAGGCAACATTGGTTACGGTGGGATGATCACCCACCTTGCTAGGCAGTTAGGGGTAGACTTCTCCGCTTGCACCCGCATTGCAGCTAGACCCCTAGGACTTCAGAGCCTCATGACTAGAGGCATCATCTTCCCTACACATAGAGGTCCACCGTATGCTGCTATGCCTTGGGAGAGTAGGACATGGAGGGGGATTGAGTGGCTTCTTGAGTATTCCATTATGGCTGGACGCCATAATTGGAAGGAGACGTTCGCTGCCATGCATGCGAACAGACTAGTAGCCCCTCCCTACGTTCCACCACCACCAGTTGTTGATGAGGAGGAGATGAGAGGGGATGACGAGTTTGAGGGAGGAGGAGCTGATCATGACTTTGGTACCTTTCCGGATCAGCCGGACGCAGTTCCTGACCTTCCTAGACACTCTCCCCGCCCCGCTAGAGCTTCTGGCTCTTCCTCTCGCCGTGCTAGTGTGAGCGAGAGACCGACTTGGATGGCGGATCCTCCTACTTGGTATAGTACTCAGCCGGATTAGGTGGGAGCTCCACCACCTTGGCATACACAGCCACCACCTACACCAGCACCTTCAGACGCACCGGCATGGTACAGCCAGCCGCCTGGTTGGTATGAGTAGTTGCCAGAGTGGGCCACCGACCTTTCCAGCAGGGCTGGAGCTTTAGAGATCCGTGCAGATGCTAGGGATGCACGAGCTGCCGATCATGACCGCGTGATGAGAGACATATACCACCAGCAGTTTGGGCGGAACTATGATCCCGGCTTCTTCCCGTTTCCACCACCGCCTCCACCTCAGTGATGACCTTTGACGATCGACCGCTTTAGCCGCTCCACCACCGTTTTGTGAGTCCTTTTTCTTTCTTTCTTTTCTTCTTTTTCTTTTTGAACATTATGGACAATGTTTATTCCAAGTATGGGGTGGGGTGTGACTAATCGTTTGTAATAACGCTTACTCACTTTGTATGCTTTTATCGAGACTACCTTGCATGTTCATTCTATTGTTACACGTTTCATTATTGCATTGCATGAAAAAGCTTTTGAAAAACCCATAAAAATTGAAAAATTTTGAAAATTTTGTGCTTCTAAGGATAGAGATGATTTCTATGATAATCACTACTTGTGAATTGAGTTTTGATGACAATCGCATGCTTAAACAAAAAGTGAATTGAAAAAGAAATTGAATGAGTTGATTATTCCTCTTTTGCAAGTTTCATAATGTGATGAGTGTTACCTAAATCATATTGAGAAATCAAGGCTGAAATCACATGATAAGTTCTTATACTTCTTTTTGAGATGATTAAGGCAATTCGATTTTCTTTCTTCTTTCTTTGATCATTTAGCCCCTCAATGAAATAATGGCCTCCTTTACCTATCCGGGAATTTGGAGGAGTTGATATTTGGCATGTTTGATGTGGGAGGGCCATGAAAGCAAAATTTTGCATTCAAAGAATAGAAAGAACTTATAGGTTTGGGGAAGTCAAGCATGACGATGAGTAACTCGGCACCACTCACATAACTGGGTGTTTGTGTCTTGCCAAAGTCGGATTGAGCGATATTCCTAGCGGATTATGGTATGTGCATCAAGGGTTTGAGGCATCTCGTAAAAATGAGAAACGCCAATCTCCTAGGCTTCGGTTTTTGTGCACCTCTGTCCATAACTCCAAAAGTAAAGTCGAAAAATGAATTGAAAAGAAGAGAGCGAAGCTCTAAGTTGAAAGTGTTGCGGAAACCGCAAAAGAGAAAGAAAAGGGATAGTTATCCACTTTCCCGGATTCATGCATCACATTCCTTAAAGTTTTCCCTTCCCTTTCCGCATTCTAGACCTTATTTGAGAGTCCTTAAGATCAAGAGAATGATATATGACTTGGTGATCTAAATTGAAGTTTCTTATGTTTGATTTTGATAATGTTTGAAGGTTATGATGTTTATATGGAAGTTTGATCAATTCATGAGCTTTCTTTACTCTTTACTCTTTGATTATGTGTGTGAAAGTCTTATAAACGAATGAAGCAAGATTTGAGAATGATCTATTGACTAGAAAGCACATTCATCTAAAAGAAGTTTTGTTTTGAGAGTGTACACATATTTCACCCTAACTTGAGTTTTAAAGCTTTTGAAAGACCTTGCTTGGGGACAAGCAAGTGGCAAGTATGGGGTTATTTGTTAGCATGAAATATTGTGATATTTTAGGCACGTTTTCTAAGTGTATTTCATCCATATTAGTGTTCATTGATAAAGCATTGAAGCAATTGTGAGCTAGTTTGTCTATATTGTCGATATAGAGGTCTACATAAGCTTTGTGTTAATTGTAGGCGAATAAGAGCTAAAACTGAACGAATCAAGGGAGAATGGAGATGGATTGAGCATGTCCAAGGATTGAGGACACCACAAAGGAGCTAAGGAAGATGCTAGGATGAAGAATGGCACAAAACAAAGGAGATTTACGAGCAATCTATGTTCCACGCTCTAAAATACGGCCGTAATGAAGTCCACGCTCTAAACCACGGCCGTGGAACTTTGGCAACACAAGTGTGGCGCATTCCAGTGAGTTACACGGTCGTGGAAGTTGTGAAGCACCGTAATGAAATTCCACGCTCTAAACCACGGGCGTGGAATCCTATGGAACCGTGATTTAGGCGATCTTTTAACGTACAAATTAAAGCCACGATCTTTTACACAATGGGTTGGACACTTATTCTATCTTGCCCTATAAAGGACGGAAGGAAGGAGATTCCGTCACCTCTGCGTAGACTTTGCTTACGCTTATTGCACGTGCCTAGGGTTTCAAGTTGGACGTGTGGAGATTGCTATTTTGCAACGGAGATTTGCAAAAGACTTGGAGATTTGGAAGTTACGCTTTGTCCTTAAGTTTGATTAGAAGACGGATTGACATCCCGTTCTTCGCTCTTATCAAGGATTGTGATTGGTTTGTGTTATTCCGAATCTGATATACATCATTACTTTGTTTGTGGATTCGAGATTGATTTGAGATTTATTCAAGGTTTTCGAAGGTTTTTATCTTTAATTCTTTTAAATCTTGAATTTGATATCATAATGACTGTTGTTGGCTAAAAACCTTTAGCAATTCTAAGGTGAAGGGTTGATAGTTGAGGCTTAGATGATGATAGATCGATCGTAAACAGATTGGACCCTGAGAGTTAGAGAGAATCGCCGACGAGCCAGAATCACGGCGTGTTCTTGAGTTCCACGGCCGTGGAATCTCAAGATTCACCCGTAATTTCCCTTAGTATACGAACCTTGCTTTTACTTTAATCCAAAGTTAAAGATTTGCTTTAACTTAGTCTTGGCTTGCCTTTTCTAGGTGGTAGTGAAGCCTCAACAACCTCTACCTCGATTCCGAGTGTCACAACCTTAATCGGTTTAGTTAGTCTTGATCCTTGGATTACAAGTTTGGGTATTCGATATTAATTCTTGTCTTTAGATCCTTTCTATACTGAAGCCTCAACAACCTTTATAGAGAGTGTCCTTAGATAAGTCATATAAAGCCTTGGAACTTCACCGTACATTGCTTTGCATTAGTATACCTTTGCAACTCTTAACTCTGTCCTTATATCTTTAGTATATCTTGAATCGATTGCCACAGCTGGATTCCTGGATCTTTAGGATTGTTGTTTTCCCAATATTTACAAAAGCTCATACATTTACTTGCTTGACAATTCTATAATTGAATTTAACCCCCCAAATCCCTGTGTTCGATACTCTGGAATTCTTGCTTAACTATATCGATCCGTACACTGCGGGTTTGCTTGCTTGATTTCTAGTTTTATAAATTTAAGACTTATTTGCACGCACGCTAAGTGGCAAACACCTTATCGCTCCAAGAGTGGCCTACCCGGACAACCTCCTTATGACTCCCCTTCTTATGTCGCCAAAACGCCAGAAGGAAACCTACACTCGGTGTCGCTCATCTTGCCAAGGCGCCCTTTCGGGTTTTCACCTTGCCACTCTTCTTCTTTTCTCACTTAAACTCACATCCCTCAAGTCCAATTTTGCACCAACTAAGGTTGGTCGGACTACCTTCTTTTTACCTAAACCGCCCTTTCGGGTTTTCGGTTTATCCAAGGATTTTCATGCCTTTTTTTTTTTACTTCTTTGGCTTTTTACTTTTTTTTTTCAAACTGAATTCAACAATGCAAAACAAATGCCAAAAACAACACAATAAACTATACAAGCAATGATATGTCCCTCCGCCATACTTGAAGTGCACTTTGTCCTCAAAGTGGAAATGAGTCAAAGATAAATGCGGGAGAAGGGAAAAGAAATGTACCCCTCACTAGGGTGGTCCGGATGGACCACCCGGACCCTCCTCCGGTGGGTAAGGAAAGTGGCGGAAAAAGTGCTCCTACCGGAGATGAAGAGTGTCAATACGGTCCTCCTGAGCCTCCATCCTCTCTCTAAATGAACTCTCATAGCTAGCTTGCCAAGCTAGCTGCTGAGTCTCCAACTGCTGCTGATGAGCCGCCTGCCAAGCATCCTGACGGCAATCAAAGTGAGTGGTCATGGAGGAGGCGAAGCTGGACTGCCACGCCTGCTGCTGCTCAAGCATGGACCGTTGGTACTCGGTCTGCCATGCCTGGTGCTGTGTGGTCAAAGCTTCCATCTGAGCCTGCAGACTCTCCATGGTTTGACTGTCGTGTCCCGCCGTCGGCATCTCCTCATCAGTGGTGTAGGCCCTGCTAGAGCCGGTTACGTACCTCCCAACAATATCAACCTAAGGCCGTCTCGGAGGGACAGGGTCAGCCGGTACATATAGGTCGGAGAGCTCTTCTCCCAATGGGAGTCAACGGGGTAGATATGTGATGTGACTCCCATCTGCAAGGGATACCCAGAACCGATGCTCCCCGTCTCTCCTGAGGAGCCTGCACCTCCTCAATAATCCTTCGGTGTATAAGGGTGCCTCCAAACCCTCTTCCAATGGAGGAAGTTCCATCACTTGTGCCGCTAGTAATGATATGATCTCACCTCCAACGATGTCCCGAGGCTCATTCTTCCTAACCCGCTTAAGAGCGGTAAGGAAGAGATATGCCCAATCCGGCACCCAATCATTCGTGGAGAGACAAGCATATATCAATGGAAGGTCCTTGAGAGCGACCTTATTCTCCTCCTTGTGTCCACAGAAGACACTCATGAAGACCTTTGAGATGAGCCTCAAACAGGGGTGAGTGAATTTGTTGGAGTACTCACCTCCTGCATGAAACTCAGTCCTAGTGGCGGCCTGCCAAAATTCCAACAAATCAGGCGTCGGAATGGGTTCCATCCAGTCATCAGAAGCTGCTATGGTCACCCCTAATGCCTCCTGTATTTGGGTGTAATCCAATGTGTATTTCCTCTTGTTGTACTTGAATGAAAGCCCAACACACAATTGGTCTTCCGTCTCCATTTTGAATGTGGCTATAAACTGTCTGCTGAGGTCGGGGTGTGTTGGAGCGTTCTTTATCAGAAAATCACCCAATCCGGCATTGTTTAGAAATTCCTGCATACTCTCCAACATCCCTAGAATTTCCAAGATGGAAACATCAAGGAACCGGGTTGCATGCACCTCCCGGCTTTGAGCAATCCTATACCGATCCTTCTCACCTTCCGTCAACTTGTATTTCCTTTGTGGTTCCATCTCTTGCAGTTGATTAAGTGAAAGAGTTAGAAAGTTCAGCAATTTGATCAAGAGACGAACCTTCTGTCGTGTTTTACGCAGGGGCGGCTGCAACAGGCGCAGGGGCGGCTCGACGTAGGGGCGGGAGCTTGCAGGCGCATGTGCGGGCGAAGAGCAGAAGGCGATTTGGTTGTTCGACAAAGGTGGTGGCGATGGGGCTTTTCCGACGTCTTCCTTGTTGTCGCAGACGTTGCCGGAGGTGGGACAGTGGAGGGGGTGAAAGGGTTGAGTGTGTGTGGTGGAGATTGTTTGTGTTTGCAAAAAGGGGTGGCGATGCTGGGTTGCCGGAGGTGGCGCAGGGGCGCGACAAGGTGGTGGCGAGATTTTCCGGAGGGCGCAAGGGCGTGGGAGGTGAGGCGGCTAGGTTTTGAAGAGTGAATGGAGAAGGGGTGGAGAGTGCGGTAGATGTAGGTTATTTTTGGGAAGTGTATTTTTTTTCTTTCCTAAACTGAGCCGCAGGGGCGGTGTTTGTCGCCGCAGGGGCGGTGTTTGTCGCCGTGGGGGCGGTGACAAGAGAGAGGGGGTACGCAGCCTCAGCGCCGGGGGCGGAGCTGAGGGTGCGTGTCAAGAGTGGCCGCCGCAGGGGCGTAGGGTTGGCACAGCGGAGGCGGTGACCTACGTGACCAGACGCATGCCCAGCGTCGGGGGTGGCGCTGGCCAAGGTTGTCGCCGTAGGGGCGGGTTTTAGAGCCGCAGGGGCGGTTTTTTTGATAGAAGCTCCTCTTCTTATTCCTTCGGGTTGCCTCCCGAATTAGCGCCTTTGTTTTACATTGTTGGCTCGACGTAAGAACTTTCCTCTATGTTTGAACATCTTCCTGCTTGCCTTTTGGGTTTATAACCGTTTGTGACGGTAATCCTCCGGAGGCCCTAGTTTCAATTCTTGTAATGGCTTCCGCCATTTGACCAACCTGCTTCTCAAGATTCTTGATGCTTGATTCTGTTGTTTGGACATGAGTAGCAAAGTATTTAGTCAAAACCTGCAACATATCTTCAATTGAGTGATACTTACCTTGGTGGGGCTATTGTTGTTGGTTTTGTTGATCCCTCCAATGAAAATTTTGTTGGTCACGCTAATTTGGCATGAAATTCTGTGCATAGGGATCGTTCCTAGGTCTTTGCTGTTGTGGTTGTCCATAACCCATTGCGTTTACTTTAGCATCGTCATCTTGAACTTGTGGACACATGTCCGTTGGATGATACGGGTCAGCACAAACTCCACAAGCTTTGAGTTGTTGCGGTGTTCCCATAAGTGTTAGCCTCTTCACCATTTCCTTCAATTCCGCCAGCTCGGTGGAAATCTTGCTCTTCCCGGAACTCACGGCATGAACTCCTTTCTTAGCCGGGGTCCTTCCAAAGTTCCGAGTTCCTTCAGCTAGTTCCTGTATCTTTTCCAAAGCAAGGTCAGGAGTAGAGTTAAGAATATTACCTCCGCAAGCCGCATCGACGATCCTCCTTTCATTGTCTAGCAAGCCATTGTACAAGTACAAGACTAGATCTTGAGTTGAATATCCTTGAAAACGACAGCTGGTTCGGAGGCGTGCAAACCTTTCGAAGTACTCATAAAGAGTTTCGGTTGCCTCTTGCTCGATGTTGCTTATAGCTTTCTTCAAGCTATTGGCCTTTTTAGCTGGAAAGTATTTCTCCAAGAACGCTTTGTGAAGGTTCTCCCAAGTGTCAATACTCCCGGATGGAAGGTGGTAATACCAATCATCCGCCGAATCTTTGAGTGTGAAGCCGAATGCCCTCATCTTGATCTGTTCTTCGGTAATGTTGGCCGGCTTCATGCTCATACATACAGTATGGAACTTCCCAAGGTGCTTGATGGGGTCTTCACCACTTAGCCCATGGAAGGATGGGAGCAAGTGAATGAGGCCCGGCTTGAGCTCAAAGTTGACTCCTTCCCCTAGTTCCGGTATAGCGACCGCAATAGGGTTTTGAGCCAAGGTGGACTGCGTAAGTTGACAAAGAGTACGGTCAGCCATCTCTTGTTGTAGTTGTTGTTGTCTTCGTTGCCGGATGTGCGTCCTCTCAATTTCTAGATCAAAAGAAGCAAAGCCGAAATTAGTAGCACGGGTTTGAACCATAAAAATGGTTCAAACCAATAATCAATAATAACAATAAAACACAAAAACTCCCCGGCAACGGCGCCAAAATTAGACCGAAGGTATTTCTATGGTCGTCTATACCCAATCAAAAGTAAATCCCGACTTAGCACTAAGAACAAGTATAGTGATTAAGTAAGGGTCGAACCCAAGAGAGTTAAGGTGTTTTAGATGCAATTATCGATTATAATGACAAGTGACACAAGGGGGGGTTTGGTTGAATTGATGCACAAAAACTTATGAAAACGATTAATGCGACAATTAAGACAATAATGGATGAATCTACACTAGGTTGATTCTAAGGATACAATTGCTACTTTGGTGTGTTCCTTTTATAAATTCTTAAGTAATCTCCCGTCTCGATCATACATATGAGTTGAGCCAACCGGCATCAACACAACTTAACTTATTAAAGTTCCGTAAACCTACAAAAACAAATAACAAGTTAGCATTCAAACAAAGACTAAGGGATATAAAGAGAAGATTAAAACCGTTAAACTTATCTTTATATTTGTGTTCCTTTTCTTTAAGTAATTACAACCTGTTATTACTTAAAGTTGCTACTAGATTAAAGACCCGAGTCCGGAACCTGTTAATCCTAGTTGTTTACATGCACTTTAGAACCTAAGGTGATCAATCTCAAGTAATAGTTAACATGCAATTGAACAATGGAGATCAAGGAAACACAAAGCATTACTGAATAAAAACTTATATTAAAAAGAACTTACAACCAAAGTAACAAAGCAGCTTCAAACCAACCCAATGTAGCAAGGGAGTTAGCAACTCATTACAATGGAAAAACTCAAGGCTAAAATGGATTTTGTGGGGAAAAGTATGGATAAATCTAGCAATCAGCCATGGACTATTTATACTACAAAAGACACTTAATTAGGAGTAAATAGCCGGCCTAAAAAAGCCACCTTAAATGCCATAAAGGTGGTGTAAACAACCGGAATAAAGCTTCTGGCGTTAAACCGCAGGGGCGGCCTTCAGGAACCGCATGGGTGGTTTAGGCAGAATCGGTTGATCATCTTCAAAACCGCTGGGGCGGCTACATAACTCCATTGGGGCAGATCTTTAATGCACTTCAACATCTGACCTTTCGCCTTCCGGACGTTTCTGATGTCAAGGCGCAGGGGCGCCTTAAGGCCAACACAGGGGCGGTGACACAGACTCTTCACCGCAGGGGCGGCTGGTCTTTGTCTCGTCAAGGCAAGTCACCGCAGGGGCGGCTGCAAGGACCCGCATGGGCGGTGAGGCAGCAGAAGCTTTGCTTCATGATCGATCTTCACTCCTAAGTGCTTATAACTCCTTCTTTAGCTTCTTTTGATCTTCTTCTTCTGGACCAAGGAGTTAGTAGCATAAACCAACACTAATGCAATAAAAAGACTCTAAAAACTACCCTAATTGATAGTGATTCCATCACCTATCAGTTCTTAACTGAGAGTTTTTCGAAATGATTTTGTGCTTCTTCTATGGATATGACCTCAGTGATGATTTTGTTTGCAAATTGGTTTTTGAAATCTTTATATGCTCGAAAGGTTTTATGATATGTTTAAGTTGCAAAATACTTTGTTTAAAGTTTTAGCATGTTTAATACTTTGTTAATATCAAAATTATGTTGGATTTGAAGGTTGACACCACATGATGAGTTCTATCACATTCTTCCTGGGATGATTAAGGCAATTCATTCTCTTCTCTTCTTCTTCTTGATCATGCTTTAACCCCTCATATACATATTTGCCTCCCTTTACCTATCTGGGAATTTGGAAGCAAACAAGCAAGTGAAAAGCAAGTGAAAGAAAAGTTGAGATGTTGGCTGGAAGTTTTAGAAAGAAACAAAATAGGATTGGGGAAGTCAATCATGATGACGAGTAACTCGGCACCATTAAAATAGCCGGGTGTTTGTGTCTTGTCAAAGTCGGATTGAGCGATATTCCTAACAGGTCATGGTATGTGCATCAAGGGTTTGAGGCATCTCGAGAAATTGATGATTGTTGATTTCCTAGGCTTCGGTTATTGTGCACCTCTGTCCATGCATCCCAAAAAGTAAAGTAAATAAGCAAAGCTTATTGGTGGAAGATGTTGAGTTTCAAAGAAAGTGAAGTAAGATCCTTTTCCCGGATTCTAGCACCACATTCCCTATATACATCTCACCCTCACACGTTTCTTGACCTCTTTTGGAAGCCCTTGAGACCTCGAGCTTGTTGATTGACTTGGTGGTTTAAACTGGATTATACATGATTAATTTCGATAAATATGATTTAGTATGCATTCTATGATTTTATGCAAAGATGAACAGCTTTCTTATATTTATAAAATGTTTTGATCATGTTTTGATTTTATTTGCCATGAAGCATTCTCTTAGAGTGATCTATGAGTGGAGCACACCACCAAAAATGTTTTGAAATACTTTTCATTGATCTTTATGACTTAAAATCCATTCTATCTTGTATCTAAGATTTGAAACTTGCTTGGGGACAAGCAAGGGACAAGTATGGAGTATTTTTGATAGCATGTATTATAGTCTATATTTGGGGCTGGTTTAGACATTTTATCTTCAATAATCTGCATGTATGGATGTATATTATGTGATTATATTGTTGTTTCATCTACCTTTACGGGAATCGAGGTCTACACCTAGTTTCGTTGTATTGTAGGTAAAATGACACGTTTTGGACTAAAATGGAGCTAAGGAGCTAAGGAGTCATTGGAGCTACATTTTGGAGCTTAAGGAAGAACTCAGGAAGCATGGAAATGATTCAGAAGATTAACTTTGGACTAGATTCGAGAGATTTCACATTCAGTTGAGATTCACCTCGGTCAGCTACAGTGTCACCTCGACTGAGGTGATCTTGAGGAGCGCCCCGACCGAGGCAAACACCCTGTCCCCGGCGAGATCCAAATTTTTGGCTGAGATCTTTTAATTTTGGAAAGAAGATATCTTATATTTTTTGGTTGGATTTCTGGAAGGAAGATATTATTTTTGAGAGATCTATTTTAGAGATATGGATATATTTTCTAGGAAATTATCTTTTTAAGATATTATTATCTTTGGAAGATAATTCTCCTATATAAAGGGTTGGATTTTCCACAAGCTCAACCATGCTTACATGTTGAGAGCATCCAGCAATTGAGGGAATTTCTGGAGTATTTTCTGAAGCTTTGAAGGAAGGATTGAAGGATTGAAGATCAAGGAAGGAAGGGTTCATAGTTTGGAGTTAGCTTTTGAAGGAGTTTGTAAGACTTTCTTAGATTTTCTTTTGGTTTATTGTCTTTGTTGTTTTGTGATTAAGGAACACTTGTTTGTTGATTATTTGATTCAGTTATTGAGACCTTTTTCTTAAGGTTTTCTTGTTCGAATATTGATTTTCTTTTCATTGAATTGATTATTGTTATCATGATGATTATTGGCTAAGTTTCTTGTGCGATTCTAGGGTGATTGGCTGAAGGTTGTGGGAAAAACGATGATAGAATGATCTTAATCCCAGCAGGACCTTGAAAGCTCGAGTCTTTAACCTTAACCCTAGAACATCTCGCTCAGTCGAAGAACATCTCGGCCGGGTGGGATCTGACTGAACGAGGTGAAACTTTCCTGATCAGAAACTGAAGTTAAGTGTTGTAGTTTGCCAAATCCGATCCTTATTACACCTTTTCTGGTTCAATGCAAGCCTAGGATGAGACTTACCCGGTGATTCCTTTGCTCGTTTACCCATGATCATGAGTGTAGGTAATAAAAGTTTATCCTTTATTGGGGTTTGAGTGTGCCTTCATCCCATCTTTGTGAGTTAGCATGAGACTTACCCGGTAAAGGTTGATTCTATTCCCTTGGGTGATGTATTGGTTTGAGATTATAGTTCCTTTCCTTAGTACCTTGAGACTTACCCGGTGATAGGAGCTTTGGTTTAGGATATTGAGTAGTGAGACTTACCCAGTAATCTATTCCCACCTTAGAAACACCTTCCCTTTGCAAACCTCAGCTTTGTCCGCGTTATCCTTTGAGATCTTGAGTCGGAATCACAACTAGATGCTTTAATCTCTAGAATCCGCATTTCCCTTACTTGACTTTTATATCATCTTTGATTGCTTTAATTGCTTATTTGCAACATTTGACAACCGAGTTTGTGCTTTGTTTCACCTAAGTCCCTGTGATCGACCCCTGGAATTCTTGCTTTTTATTATAATTGACCCGTACACTGCGGGTTCGCATATTTATTGAAGCATACTTCTTGGGTTATAAAGTTAAAGCTTGCACATACCTTTTGGAGCGAACACTCAACCAAAAAGAGTTTGTAATCTCCGAAGGAG
This sequence comes from Fagopyrum homotropicum, assembly GCA_033239125.1. NCBI lineage: Eukaryota > Viridiplantae > Streptophyta > Magnoliopsida > Caryophyllales > Polygonaceae > Fagopyrum > Fagopyrum homotropicum. The sequence goes on along the minus strand of BSWB01000001.1, from coordinate 46,457,059 downwards.
TAGACAAAACTCAACCAAAAAGAGTTTGTAATCTTCAAAGGAGTAGACAAAACTCAACCAAGAGTTTGTAATCTCCGAAAAGGAGTAGACAAAACTCTAATAGAAGTTAAGTTCAATTGCACGTCTTATAAACCGGTTGTTATATGTTAAAACCATTGACTTGGATAATGTAATGAGTCATTCATAAATGAATTTTTCTTCTAAGTGTATTCTCCCCTACACCGGGAATATCCAATTACCTTAGTGGGATAAAACGTTACACGTTATAAAGACTAAGTAAGAGACTTACTTGTCTTACTTTGTAGAAAGGGTATTCCTATGTTTTGTCAATACAAAACCAAACTAAGATGGATGCCTATCCTTTGTCAATACAAAGGAACTATAGTGGTCATTGGATTTTTGCAAACAAGCTTATAAGAAGGCCTATCCAATGTCAATACAATGGAACTAAAAGCTTTATTGTTGCAAAAACGAATGTGAAACCAAGTGCAAATAACTCTCCCTTTTATAGGCATAGGGGGCACGGTTTTGGGGGTTAAAAGCGGTTAAAATCGGTTATGGAAGTTACTTGGAAGTTACTTGGAAGATGGGCCTTGAAGCCCTAGAAAGCCCGAGGCCCACATAGGGAGCCCAAAACCGCTCCTCGGAGCTAGCTTATTTTTCTTGGTCCAAACACTTCCAATGAGTTTCATTCACTTTAATATAGCTAGGGTAAGCTCCAAGATCCACAAATACACAATATCTTAGCTCAAGCTAGTGTAGCTCACTAGCTGCTTCATTGACATTCACTAAGCATTTGAGCTTGGATTACTCCCAATTTTTAACCACATATTCTTTAGGCAATATAAGGCTTATGAACCAAAGGTGTGCCGATAAAATGTGGCTAAAAAGCCCCAAACGTCGGCCTTCTAAAATCTAGCACAAGTTGACCTTGTCGTGAAACACCTTGCTTTGATTCGACTCCCCTTACAATACTAGTTGTTCTTAGTGCCGGTCACTTGGCTTGCCTCCCGCAACCCGGACCATAGTGACACACAGGTGAACAACTCATTGCACCTTGTCTCAAGACAAGCTCAACGGTTACAATAAAGACTTAGCCCAAATCTCCAAATTTTCTCCCCCGTTTGAGCAAAGTCAAGAAACTATTAATAGACATACATCCAAACAAAATATTCGCATAATCATAAATATCTTTCGATTGAATTTATTGAATTAGTATAATTACACATTCTGCACTAAAGAATTGTGGTGTCCTAATGGATTGAACGACTTAACTTTTTTAAGTACATGAAGGCAACATACACAAAATTTACATTTCCTTTACAAATAAATGACACATTTAAAGGCTATTGTATCCTAATCCTTTAATGAACATACAGGCGAGTCGACCATCTACTCCCTTGAAGAAGCCTTGACACTTCACGTTCATGTAGCCAACCCTCTTTTGATCTTGCACCTATAATTGCAATTTTTCAAAAGAGTTGTTAAGAAATTACAGGTTTCAAACTATACATATTATATAGGCATAGAGCATTACCTTGGATGGACATTTTATGCTCACAACTTCTTGGAATGGGCTTTCCTCATTGAATTTGGCTACAGCATCAAGCTATAGGCGAATTGGGTGTCCCATGACAAGTCGTTTTCAATTTAGGTTGTTAACCCCATCCCCTTGGCTGACTTTTAAACTAAGTCCCTAGCCAAGCTCTTGGTTAAGTGATCGGCTAGATTATTGTGTGTTCTCACAAAATCGACCGATATTATACCGTGAGTTATGAGCTCTCTAACCGAGCTATGTCTCACACCAAGATGTCTTGATTTCCCATTGTACGTTTGGCTATAAGCTTTAGCCAACGTAGCCGCACTATCACAATGAATTGAGATAGGAGAAGCCGGTTTTGGCCATAGAGGAATTTCTAGAACCATATTCTTAGCCATTCAGCTTCCTTACCGGCAGCGGCAAGTGCCACAAACTCGGACTCCATGGTCGAGGTTGTGATGCACATTTGCTTCTTTGAAGCCCATGAAATGGCCCCACCACCTAACAAGAAAACTCATCCTGTGGTGGATGAGTGATCATCTAGATTACTGATTCATGACGCATCCGAGTAGCCTTCTATCACTGAAGGATACTTACTGTACAAGATGTCAAAACCCATGGTCCCCTTGAGGTACCTAAGCACACGCCTTAGTGCCTTCCAATGTTGTGAGATGGACAACTTGTGTACCTACTCAGTTTACCAATAGCAAAAGCAATATCTGGCCTAGTGCTAGTCATTGCATACATGCAACATCCTATTACTTGTGCATACTCAAGTTGAGAGACAGATGATCCTTGTTTGGGCATCAAATTTTCACTTGAGTCCATAGGAGTACTAACAGTTGAACTTTTATCACAATGGAAGTGTTTGACAATCTTCTCAATGTAGTGTGATTGTGTGGGGCTTAAGCCTTTAGCATCACGTTTGATTCTTATAAACTTAGTGGATAAGAAATCTTTAGTGAGATCTACTTGTCTTTGGTTTGTTCCAAAGATCAACATGTCATCAACATATAAGCATATGATCACACCTTGACCGGTATGATCAAACTTACTATAGACACACTTGTCAGCTTGATTTATCTTAAATCCATTTGACAATACGACATCATCAAACTTTTGATGCCATTGTTTTGGAGCTTGCTTTAGTCCATACAAGGATTTGACCAAGCGACACACTTTGTGCTCTTGTCCTTTTAAAACAAACCCTTCAGGTTGTCTCATATACACTTCCTCATCTAGATCACCATTAAAGAATGTTGTCTTGACATCCATTTGATGAATCACTAGATTATGTATAGCCGCCATAGCTATTAATAACCTAATGGTTGTGATCCTAGCCACCGGAGCATATGTGTCAAAGTAATCGACACCTTCCCTTTGTCTAAAGCCTTGGATGACCAAGCGTGCTTTAAACTTGTCAATGAAATCGCCAACTTTCATCTTCCTCTTGAAGATCCATTTGCATCCCAAAGGTTTGCAACTGGAAGGAAGGTTGGCTAACTCCCGTGTATGATTGCCCATAATGGAGTCCATCTCCTCTTGGATTGCTTCCTTCTAAAAGGCAACATCTTGAGACTTCATGGCCTCATCAAATGTCTTTGGATCCTCATCTATATGAAAGTAAGAGTGACGATCCATTTCATTATCCCTTGACCCTTCAACCAAGAACACTTAGAAAATTGATTTTTGGGACAAATTAGTGCTCATGGAAGCAATCTTTGGCAAGTCAAGCCCATGAGACGCTTGCCATGATTCATCTTGAATCCTACGATACTTGTTTGGGTGTTCCTCATCTAAGGTCATGTTGATCACTTCCCTAGGCCTAGGAGCCGAGGTGAAGCGATCTTCATCAAAGATGACATCCCTAGACTCTATTACGGTATTAACCGATATGAAGTCATTTGGTTCTATCACATAGAATCTATACGCTTTGGAGTGTTCGGCATAGCCAATGAACACACACTCAACACCTCTTTCACCTAAAGTCTTACGTTTGTTGTCATTGAGCCTTACTATTGCTCGACATCCCCAAACTCATAAGTAATGTAGGTTTGGCTTCCTTTTAAACCATAGTTCGTAAGGAGTCTTCTTGCTTCTTTTGTTTGGAACACGATTAAGCAAGTAGTTTGTCGTGAGCATAGCTTCACCCCAAAACGAATGCTTAAGACCCGAGTAAGACAGCATGGCATTGACCATCTCTTTAAGCACTCGGTTCTTTTGTTCGGCCACACCATTTGATTGTGGTGTGTAAGGTGTCGTGGTCTCATGTATGATCCCGACACTCTCAAAATATTCCTTATCCATAAATTCACCACCACGATCCGTGCGTAGTCTTTTTATTAAGGTACCTTGTTGCAACTCAGATTCATTCTTGAATACATAGAATTTGTCTAAGGCATCACTCTTTGCAAAGAGTAGATATACGTAACAATACCTAGAGTAATCATCTATGAATGTTACGTAATAATTCTTCTTTCCTAATGAAGGAGTAGAGTGCAAGTCGCCTAGATCCGAGTGGACTAAGCCGAGCATTGATTGTTCTCTTTCAACTCTAGGAAATGGAAGTCTTGTTATCTTGGTCAACATGCACGGTTTACACTTGTCTTTTGGCAAGTCAAGTTTAGGTAAAATATCATCCTTAGTCATGTCATTCATACGCTTAAAATGAACATGTCCAAGTCGTGCATGCCATTTAACAAAATTACAATTGGAAGAAGAAGAAGAAGAAGAAGAAGAAGAAGAAGAAGAAGAAGAAGAAGAAGAAGAAGAAGAAGAAGAAGAAGAAGAAGAAGAAGAAGACAATGTAAACAAATTGTTCTTGTTTATATTACTATTAGACAGTTTATTACATAAAGAGAGAAGAAACATATTATTGTTTCAATGGCCAAAGCCTACAAATGTTCCTCTCCTAGATAATACATAGTGGTCGGCTTCTATGACTTAGTTGAAGCCAAGCCTATTGAGTACACCACCAGAAACCACATTCTTTCTAATGGCCGGTGCATGTAGTACATTTGAGAAGACTAGAGTCTTGCCACTTGTGAAGTATAGATCAACCCATCCTCTTCCTAGAACGGGGGTGGTAGACTCGTTTCCCATATGTATGAGTGCTCCATCGTTAGCAACAGCGTATGTCATGAACCAACGCCGATCTGCAAACATGAGTTGTTGCACCCGAGTCCACCCACCACCCAAGGTCATCATCCTGCATGGACAAATATTCAAAAGTAAATGACACATAATTCAAATCAGAATTTATATCAAAGTTAGAATCAAGACTCATAAGTGAGTCACCTTGGTTTGAGGGGTTTTGGCCACTTTGGCCTCCACCCTTGGATCCATCGTTCTTAACCTTGCAATCCCGCTTGAAGTGGCCAATCTTGCCACACTGTCAACAAGAACCTTTTGGTTTCTTGTCAACATTATCTTTCTTGGACTTCTTGGACTTATTTCCCTTGTCCTTGTCTTTGTCCTTTCCTTTGAACCTCTTCCTTTTGCCCTTGCCATCCATCAAGTTGGCCTCGTGGGAAGTAGAAGTTTTATCCTCCTTCTTGAGTCCCCCTTCTTGTGCCCTAAGGACTTATTTAATTTGAAGGTGAGAGCCAAGTTCCACCAATGTGAGTTCTTCCTTCTTGTGCTTTAGCACATGGCTGAAGTCCTTCCACGAAGGGGGGAGCTTATCCATTATAGACGAAACCGCAATGGCCCCATCCATATGCATGGCATGTTGAGTGAACCTCCCAAGAATCCGGAGCAATTCATTGTATTGTTCCATTACCGCCCTTAAGTCCACCATTTTATATGAGTTAAAATCCAAGACTAAGAATTTGGGAGATGAAGCATCCTTCGCCATGTACTTAGACTCCAATTGATCCCACACTAATGTTGATGACTCTACACTTTGGTAGACATCAAACAATGCATCACTCATGCCATTGAGAATATGACCACGACATATGTAGTCATCATTATCCCATTTGCTCCTTTATTGGACAACCTCTATCTCCTCCACCATATCATCAACTGGCTCGTCCGGTCTAGGTGTAGTGAGTACATAAGCGACTTTTAGTGTAGTCAAGAGGAAGTGCATTTTCTTTTGCCACCTCCTAAAGTCTACACCCTCAAACTTATCCAACTTACCAAAACGAGAAGTCATTTTTGTCATTAAAGTCTTACTCATTATTGACCAATTCAATCCTACAAAACAATTAACAATAAATGCACTTAGAAGATTGTTGGATTTTCGGTGTCCGGTTTTAGACCAAAGGGTTGTAGTCTCACTTATGTGAGTAGACGGTTCTCCTAGTTTCCAATCAAATTAATATAATTATCTTGAACTAAAAATAAGTTATTAACCAAGGGTTTGCAATCTCCACAAAGGAGTAGACAAAACCCAATCAAGAGTTTGTAGTCTCCAAAGGAGTAGACAAAACTCAACCAAGAGTTTGTAGTCTCCAAAGAAGTAGACAAAACTCAACCAAAAAGAGTTTGTAATCTCCGAAGGAGTAGACAAAACTCAACCAAAAAGAGTTTGTAATCTCCAAAGGAGTAGACAAAACTCAACCAAGAGTTTGTAATCTCCGAAAAGGAGTAGACAAAACTCTAATAGAAGTTAAGTTCAATTGCACGTCTTATAAACTGGTTGTTATATGTTAAAATCATTGACTTGGATAATGTAATGAGTCATTCATAAATGAATTTTCATTCTAAGTGTATTCTCCCCTACACCGGGAATATCCAAATACCTTAGTGGGATAAAACGTTACACGTTACAAAGACTAAGTAAGAGACTTACTTGTCTTACTTTGTAGAAAGGGTATTCCTAGGTTTTATCAATACAAAACCAAACTAAGATGGATGCATATCCTTTGTCAATACAAAGGAACTATATTGGTCATTCGAGTTTTACAAACAAGCTTATAAGAAGGCCTATCCAATGTCAACACAATGGAACTAAAAGCTTTATTGTTGCAAAAACGAATGTGAAATTAAGTGCAAATGACTCCCCCTTTTATAGGCATAGGGGGTCACGGCTTTGGGGAGTTAAAAGAGGTTAAAATCGGTTATGGAAGTTACTTGGAAGATGGGCCTTGAAGCCCTAGAAAGCCCGAGGCCCACATAGGGAGCCCAAAACCGCTCCTCGGAGCTAGCTTAGAGCTAGCTTATTTTTCTTGGTTCAAACACTTCCAATGAGCTTCATTCACTTTAATATAGCTAGGTTAAGGTCCAAGATCCACAAATACACAATATCTTAGCTCAAGCTGGTGTAGCTCCTAAAGAAGCTCACTAGTTGCTTCATTGACATTCACTAAGCATCTGAGCTTGGATTGCTCCCAATTTTTAACCACATATTCTTTAGCCAATATAAGGCCTAAGAACCAAAGGTCTGCCAATAAAATGTGGCTAAAAAGCCCCAAATGTCGACCTTCTAAAATCTAGCACAAGCTGACCTTGTCGTGAATCACCTTGCTTTGATTCGACTCCCCTTATAATACTAGTTGTTCTTAGTGCCGGTCACTTGGCTTGCCTCCCGCAACCCGGACCATAGTGACACACATGTGAACAACTTATTGCACCTTGTCTCAAGACAAGCTCAACGGTTACAATGAAGACTTAGCCCAAATCTCCAACAGTTGGGACCTTACACAGTATTTCCTAGTGTTTGCTGAAAATTCTAAGTGTTGGAAAAAATGTGTGTTGATGTAGTTTTGGGATCCAGATATGAATGGGTTAGATATCTGTGAATGGACATGAATTTTTGATATGTTATATATGGGTATGCATAGTTTTACGTATCAAGTTTTGAGAGCGATCCAACGGTTAGGTTTGGATTTATGATGTTTCTAAGTAGGGTATAAACGAAATTTTTACAAAAATAGGTTTTTTTAGCTAAGTATGGTTTTTAGTGTTCTTGGAGACAATTGTGAGACTTTGTGGGAGTCTTGTGATTTAGTAATCATTTTAGAGTTGACATTATGTTGTTGGATACTAGTAGAGGTTGTGAACCTTCATAGAGCCTTTAAAGTTTTCCAGATCCCAAAGATAGAATCGTCTTTTTATATAAGTGGCCGATTTAATACTTTTTCTCTGAAGATCGTTGTCAACCTAGAAGTTGGGAATTTCTAGATGGCAGATGTTGTATATTGATTCAAAGTCCTTTTATAATCAAGTGGTTGAGATCATATACATGTGAGGTCGAGTATTGTTGTTACCCGGACTTGGTACAGGTAAGTCCTTTGGGCTTACTTAAGTAGATTTTTGTATGTCGGTGTGGTCTATGATAAAGGTTTGTGAATTGTATGTCACCTAATTATAACTTGAGTGGGACGGTGTTATTTATTTAAGACCCAATTGTATGTATAACGGGTCGTGACATCATTGTCCAGCTTTGCCATGAGACTAGGAGGTTCTCCGCAGCCAGTCCAAACATGGTATATGGTGAGATGCATAAGATCCATTCTTGTTGGTATACGGAGACGGAGGCGAGGGTCGGGAGACCCTTGTGCCACACAATAAGTTGAATTAGAAGTGAATCACTTAAGTATAAGATAATAACCGGAATTTTGTTAAAGCATGTCGTGTGTTTACTTTTCGCATTGATGTGTGTTTGTGCTATTTTAGTACCTTCTCATATTATAGATTTTTTAGCTAACGGTTTTACCGTTGTGTTGTTAGTTTTCTTGTAGGCTAAGAAAGTTGTAGAGAAATCCGAAGCGGATGGTTAGTCGGGTCCACACATTCATATAGTTTGGGAAAGGGGATTGTCTTTCAAATTTCTGCATGCTCATAAGATATTAATATTGACGACTTGTAAGGCTGTCACATGTTATACATTCATGTCATTATCTTTTCTTTGTTTTCTTTCCGTTTTAATTACATTTGTGACTTTGTTATAAGATCTAGTGAAATTGTTGTCAAACTAGGGTCGGAACCCATTGTGAGGTCCTAACCCATAGCACCCCGATTTCTGAGAATTTGGGGTGTTACAATAAAGTAAATTAGGATTTTAGGGCCGTTTTGTGATTTACCTTCCGATAATAACAAGTTACGAGATTCGATTTAAATTTTAACGAGATTTTTTTCTAGGGGTTTAAATTTTTATTTAAACCCCTAAGAGTATATTTAAAAAATTAAAAAATATAGATATAATATGTTCTCAAGGTTATATAAAAAAAAACTAGTGTGTATTCACATTACAAGGGTTGATAATTACCCTTGAGAGAGGCTACTATGTACTAGTGTCTCATTTCATCTAGACTTGAACGCATGAAGAATATAATCATTGGAAGTTATTTCTTATTATCATGTCATGTGATATTTGCTCGGTAGCCCAAAGTATAGGAATTAAACATGGATACCCTCCTACCATGATGGGTAAATCTTGAATAACCTCCGAATGTGTCATGATACTATTATTAGTTATCTTAACGTTAATTGGATTAGATGCAATTTTCCACATAAATGCAAGAAATAAAATTTTCTTTCTAAATCAAATAGAACAACCACTATCAACAAGCGCACATAGATCATAATTATTAAAACCTTCGATGCATACGGTGAGAGGAATTTAGATGTTATTTGGATTAGTAATCCTTAAGCATGCTTCTATTTGCACATTAAGTTCTTTATCATCTTCAAATACAGAGTGACTAATTATCTTTGTTTATATAGCCTATTAATTTTTTAGAACTTGAGGTTTCTCCTTGTGTTTGTGAAGTATTAAGTTGACTACTAGTTCTGGACCTTCCAGGTGTGGTCTATAGTTAGATCAAGTGCTTCCCAATTCTATACTATTTCTAGTAGGTTCCCTAATATTTTCCCCCAAGTTATTGACTTTTAGTTTTATGTTTAAGGCTGCTAATAGGCTGACAATTTCATAATCTACTTTAAAGAAAGGTTCCTCTCTAGGATTTCTAGTTAGAAGACTTACTTGTTTTTGTGGAGGCAAATGAAATGAGGATTAACCCTATAACATCGAATCCTTAAAAAACTTCTATTTATTAGAGGTGGATGAGAATTCGTACGAATTCTTCCATCTTCATCAATAGTTAAAATTCTTTCTTGGTTAGGAGTAGAAGGATTTTCGAAAGCATTGATACACACTGTCTTTAAACTTATTTGACTTGGCCTTACTTTGACTAGTATCGCTTTTTGTCCTGGTCCAACTACTTCATATTTATTAGCTTCTACCACTTGAGTTCTAGCAGGTGAGTTGATAATATTTTCTAGTATATAAGTGACCTTTCATTTCAAATGTAAAGGATAAGTTCCTTTGTGCATTCTAAATTCTTCATTTAGCAATTTTAATGTTAAGAATTTATGCACAAATTGATCTTAAAGACTTACATAATAACTTGGTCTACATACCCAAGATATTGGTCCTTCACTTAGATTGCATATTACTCCACTAATAGTTTGGTCACTAAATTTGGTGTGCCTAGTGTCATAGACAAAATTAATGAATTGCACAATCATAAATGTACTTATATTTTTTTTGTCTTTGTTGTGTTTTGGATATTCTTCTAATTAATTAGGTTTATTTCAGTGGCTTGATTTTCATTATTTTTTACTACGATGTCTCTAGCCATAAGGCTTTTTCCTATACCTATGAATTCTCTTGGGTCCAGAAATGATAGATTGGAAGAATCCTTTGGGCCTTCCAATATCAATAGGCTTTCTTCACATACGAACTTTGATAATATTGGAATGAACGTTATTTTAAATAATTGTTCTTTAGCAATGATCGAGAATTCAACCCCTGATCTATGCATTTTTTCTAATTGTTCTTCGTCGATGGAAGTATCAGCTTCTTGTAATTGGGCTAGAGTAGTTGTTTCTTCTGAAGAAAACATTTCTTCCATTTTTTTTTTGAGCTTCACTATCTTCTCCTTGCATCATTTCACATACTTCTTCATAATCTAAACTTTCAGATTCCCCCTCTTCCTCTACTACTTCTACAATTCTTTTATTATTATTTAAGGCTAGGTCAAGAATTTCTTTTTTTGTTATTTTAATATAATCTAAGCTTCCTAAAAGTTCAATAAGTTTATTATTCTTTCTATTTTTACATTCATTAGCATCATGATATATTTCTCCGTATGCCCAACATTTACAATTTTTTTCCTTCTCGGGACAGTAAGAGACTTTTTCTAAAGAATCTTCTTTTCTTAACAAAGGGTTTTCAATAATATTTTTTCTAATACTTTCCCCCTCTTTGTTTACTAAAGCTTTTCTTCCTATAATACTTTTTTCTATAACTACTTTTTGGTTATCTTTTCGGTTACATCCCTATCCTCTAGAAAGATCCCAACAATTTAGAAACTGTCTTTCATGTGCCGAGTTCTCTTAATTTTTTGACATTTGTTCTCTACCCATTTTCTAATGAACCTTAGTTTATGTCCTAGGGTATCCTTTGAGTTGTATTTTTCTACCCATTCTTGGTACCCATTACTAATTTCTTCATTTATGGGATTAGGGAGTTTATCGAATAATATTTGAAGATTTATTAAGTTTTCTCCGACCTTATAGCAACAATACTCTAAATATCTCATATTACAAATTTCAAGAGTATTTCGTTTCTTTTCCATTTGATTTATTTTTTTATGTTTATCATCTTTATCTCCAATAAACTCAGATTCTAAAACTTTGCAAAATTGGCTTAACATAATATGTGGTGGTTCTACTGCCCTTAATGTTTCTGTAACTTCTTCATCGATTCCTTCATCCAAATCTGCCACAATCCCATACAAACTATGCTTGATATAATTTAGGAAATTTGTAGATCTCAATTCAACGTTCATGTTTAAGAAGCTCGTCATACTTTTCTTCCAAATGTCTCGCACATCCTCTCGGTTTCTTACTCCATCTAGATTAAGCTTATATCCAGTTTCACTGATGGGTTCAAGCAAAAGCTCTCTTTTGTTAGGTCTATGGATTGACATAATCCTAACTCCGAATTTAGTTGTTTTCTCTAAAAATTCATGGAGTTTGAACCTAACTCTTTGATGACTCGTTGACCCTTATTCATATTCTTGATAACAAGATCCAGTGGTCTTGTTAATTTCCTATTTTAGAACTATTTCCGCTTCCACTTCATTAACATCTATAACTCTTTCATCTTTTTATCTAATTTTCTTTTTAACTTCACTTAAGGGTATGACCTCTAGGTCTTTCAATTTGATTAACCTCATTTGTTGATACATCTTTTAGATCATCAATGTAGTAACCAAATTCGTCACTACTCAAAGAACTCATTTCTTTGTCAGACATATCAAGCATCTCATTGATTTTCTAACTCTTCTTTCGTTTCGAATTTTTAAATTTAGCTTGGTATTGAAAATTTCGTTTGGCGATTTTTGTTTTGGAATTGATATTTATAAGGAAAACCGACTGACTTTTTTGCTAGAGGGTTTAAGATTGTTGTTGCTGCAAGATGTCTAATTTTGTTGGTAATTTCATGAATTAATTTTTTTTATATTTTCTTCTTTGTTAGATAATAAAGTAGTAAATATTTCTTCCCGATATTTTACGAGATTTGTTTGCAACTTAATTGATTCCACTTTTATATCTGCAATATCGTTGATTATAGTATTTAAAATAGTTTTGCGATGACCTTGTCTAGCATTTAAAAGTTTTGTATGTGGTGCTAATTTATGTGCACAATTTTCAGAAACCTCCAACTTTACTTAATTTTTCGGATTTTTTTAATTAATTTTTAATTTTACATAACTACTTGGCTCTCATACCAAATGACAAGATCACACAAAATTACAAAATCTGACTTAAAGTTTTAAACAAGGATATATATGCAACTTATTATTAACTAGGTACCTTTAATATGAGTTTTAAAAAGTTATATACGAGTAAAAAGAAAAAAAAAGAAAATTTTTTGATGGGATTGATGAGATAATATATATATATAATACTCACCATCCGACAGTCTAAGATTGTTCTCATGATTACACGATAAGTCTGTTCTCATGGGAACCACACCCTATATAGAGAGTATAGATCATATGAGAAAAGGCTTATCGTGTAATAATGTGAACAAATTCGTAATTATTATTAGTTTTGTTACGAATGTGTCATATCGTTTAATGTATTATTCGTAGTTATTATTGGTTGAGTGAGTTATTCGGAGTTATTGTTGGTTGAATTGATTATTCCTAATTATTATTATTCGTAGTTATTATTAATTATGATATTTACTCTAAATATCGACCCTTAAAATTGTTCTCATGTTCTCATGGAACCACATACTCTCTCTCTCTCTCTCTCTCTATATATATATATATATATATATATATATATATATATATATATATATATACTAGGGTGGACGCGCATGCTACGCACGCGCGCCGCTGTTTGCAATCGAATTTTGTGTAAGTGATATATTCAAATGTGTACTATATTGTGAAAACTAATTGGGAAAAATGTAATTACACTATGAAGATGGACAATTCTTATATAAAAAGTACATTGGTATTACATTTTCGTAAGAAGCATGAATGTAGCTACTAACATACTACGCAACTAATAGCGGAAAAGCTAATAACAATCCCGTCTAGCAGTTGTCTTGAATGCTCTTCAAACAAATTATTGTGAAACAACAGAAGTTCATGATTAAGAAATGTTAAAAACGGATATACACTCAGATCTATTTTCACTCAATGTTGTAGCTTGTGAAATTTGCATATTGCTGCCATCAAGTGGGTAAAAACATGGAATATTTTGGGAATTGGAAAAATGAAATGTTAATTTAATGATTAAAGTACGACATAACTCCAAATATAGGTACCACAATCTAAAACTTTAGCAGTTGTCAATATGTATCAACTAAATTATACATGAAAAAACAAATTGGTTCCCGACTAAGCTGATTGGTTAGCTAAATTGGAAGTCATTGCACTCCAAAATCCACCCCTTCATAACAAAGGATACAACGAAGAATGTATTACACAACACCCAAAGCCTATGATTCAGCTGCAAAAGCAAAGCAAGACAGAAAAGAGATTAGTAGCAGTAGATATGACCTCATACACCAAGTTTGATCTAGAAGAAACTAACAAGAAGTAGATTATAAACAAGTGATTCTACCTGGAATAAACTGCCAGCTTGCGTAATGCACAGAATTGCTGACGACTATTATGAGCCCAATTTGGACATTTGGATATATAATATGCCTGCACAATAATATAAATCCTTATTCAAAAGTCAATTTCTGGTGGATATGAAATTACAAATTTCAAGTATGAATACTCACTTGAAAGAGTAGTTTATATCAGCTTATTGTCTTGCATGCATAATTGGTCAGCAGTGCCTTTTAGATCTATTACCAAATTTGTAGACCGCAAACAAGAGGAACATAATATATGATTGATGATCAATTATTATAGAAACATTCTAAAGATAGACCACTTCTTTTAAAAGTGTAAGATGTATCAACAGGTTAACATGACATCAACACTGTCCTGCAATATGAAGTTAAAACTCATGGTGGATATTGCCGTAATCCGCAACTTCTCTTTCAACCTTGATATATGGTGAACCCTGAAAGATTCAATTAGATAGTGAGCAATCAGACCAATATATAAATAGAAACTAAGGTGGGAATACAAGTGAGACAAAGATTACTTACCTCTAAACCGACACAGAACGAAGGATCAACCAGAAAAATTACAGATTTTCCGACCCCTGTTGGAATAATACTTAAGAGTGCATGGCTATCAAGTTGTCTCTGCTAGAAAGAGAACAAAATAGTAAATGGGAAAGTAGGGGTGCAGGAAAGTTAAAATTAGGGACACAAACAGTGAGATAAAAGCTGAAAAGAGAAAAATAATTCAAAAGCATCAGTCACCTGAAAGAGATAACAATATTATTTACTTCAATTCCATAATGTATTCTGCTTGCGCATTCTAAGAAACTAAATTCTGTTCAAATATAATTCACACCACATATACAAAACGAAATGCAAATGCCCGCATAGTATTACCATCTATAATATGTGGCCTATATTTTAGAACCCATGATTCGGTACCTACCAACATCCCTAAAACCTCCATCACTTGTTAAAGTTCAATTAAACAACTATAAACAATAATGGAACATAATAGTTGAACTGAAAAGTAAGAAAGAAAACGCAGGGACTGAATCATGTGATTTTTTCTAATGTGTGCTAATCATCATTGCATCTACAAAAATACACTCAGTGAGCTAAATAGACCCTCTCCATAAGCCCCAAATTAGTAAAACTTGTAAAGTTGATAAACAAATACTGTAAATCAGCTCTAGATTCCCGCTTGGTAAAGTCCTCTACCATTTGAGATCAAAACAACCAATTAATTAAGAAATCACAAAATAAAAGATAAAGATCAATTGATAATGATATACTTTTATCGAACTAAATCTATGCACGGAGGCTACGGAGCCCTTCCCTGTTAGCTATGTATCAAATCTCACACAAAGCAAATGAATTTAAGCAACACTTGAGATCCAAAGCTATACAAAAAACCTCCAAACAACCGAGAGAGAAAGCATACTCTCCATCCAGAGTAAACACCACTTTTTTTTGGTAAGACGAGTAAACGCCACTTTAAAATTGTTGAATCGAATTAACGAAATTGTAATACCGATAAACCATTTTTCAGCCAACCATGAACTCACACGTCAACAGTAAGTCGGAAACCGACTACTAAGGGAAAAAGCTAATCTCGGACTACTCACATTGATCCTAACTACAGACGTTGAAATCAGGGTTTTACCGCTAGAAAGGGCAAAAATGAAAGAGAAAGGAATAGTTAAAATATATAAAAAATTTTCAAAAAATTCACAAGAAAAAGATTTATTGTTTAATAAAATAATATTACTATTTTCTTAAATTATAGAATTTTTTTTACAGACTGTTTATTTTATTTTTTTGTACAGAATTTATTTTAAAAATTTTTTTTTGCAGAATTTTAAAAAAATATAGTTACACAAATTATAAATTAAATATAACAATCTAAAAAACCTGCATATAATTAAATATAACAATACATGCAAGTTAATAAAATTGCTTAAAATAACAAGGTAAAAGACACCTCAATATTTTCTATAATATCGATTGTTGAAGGATTAGCTTTGATTAAAAAATATTGCAGCATAACACGCGAACAAAATTCAGAATATATTATAAACAAATTTTTCGGCATTAACTTTTGAGAATAAGCAAATATTACAAGACATCAGAATATTATTATTAATTGTGTTTGCATATAATTGTGTTTGAACAGTTGAACAAATCTACACAAACTTGCATATAATTTAACAATTGACCTGAACAAGATGAAGTTTTTGATAAAAATGAATACACAAAATTGTTTATCAACATATAGTATCTACTACACAGCATAAATACATGCTTATTAACATACCTTAAACTTGTTTTTTATTCATGTGGTGTTTGTCTCTTCTCTTATGACAATGAGCTCCTTCAAATCATCTACATGTCATCAACAACATCTGTGCGTAACACAAAATCGCCTTTGCCTTCGTAAGAGAAATGGTAAGACTCAACAATTGCTATATCAAATTATCAATCACGAGCCAATATCATTATTGGTTGAAGCTGACATACATCATTGAAGCTTCACTGAGAATACTAAAGGAGACAACAATCTCATGGTTAGCTTATTCTAAGATATGATCAGTGTATATAAGACTCGTTAAGAAGGACGAAACTCAAGTTTGTTTACGTAAACCTCTTTCTCACAATAATTACAAGCTGCTCAGGTTCTTGGTTGACTGCAAGGCTTTTGCATCCATGCGTTTGAAGATCCGGCGCGCTCTTCTTCTGTGATAGGAACCACTTTCCTGATACTAAAGTCGTTATGAACTTTCTCTGATTTTGGTAAAGGCATTGTAAAAGAAGGACATGAAGATACCTACAAATATTAGACATGAGTAATAGTATTCAAAAGATGAATAATTAAGGCATTGTAAAAGCACACCAGTAGATACCTTAACTCTGCAAAATCTTCAGTGAAATCCTCATAGAAAAATTTGAACTGCAAACAGGGACAACTTCAGAGAACCATAGAGGGTTGTACCAATGTTGAAGACAAGCAGTTTTGCTCAAGCAGAAATGACCCGGTGGAAAGCACTAAAAATGCTCACAATCATCCTTCAAAGCCTTCAATTCTGATGAAATCCATATCGATCCGGAAGACAAAATTTTCATTTGATACCAAATATTAAAAATAAACTTCACATATAAACAAAGGTGGTTGATTAATGAACAATAGATCTATGTGACTAAAATGAAGCCTCACTCTTGCTCCTTGTACCTCCAAGAAAAGCCAACTGAAACATCAAATTTCAAAATTTAATATTATTAAGTAAATTTCAAATATGATCAAAGATCTTAGAGTACGAATTGTCCAAATAAACTACAACCAGTCCAAATAAAACAATAGCTACTAAAAGCCCTCAATCTGTTGCAGACAAACCATCTCCTCAAATAGCAGGGTCAAAAAAGAGGAGTTATAAGTTCAAAAATGCAAAAAATCGAAGCAAGGGAGAGAGACTAACCAAATACCGCCGAAGACCAACCGAAGTTCGTTGGCATGAGACAACGATTCTTCTTCCACTACGGCGCCGATCCTGGAAGCGGCAGTTCCTTTGAGTTTCGATCTCGACGATTCCGTTGTTGCAGAAGGAGAAGAGGACAGTAGCAAGCAACAAATGAACGACACTGAGCATTCATTCACATCAACCAAACCATTTTTGGAAAAGGAAGAAAATAAAGCAATAACATCAATGAAGCCACAATCAAAAAATTGAGAAATTGAGAAGTATACCAGAACAAGAAATTGGTGATAGAGTACCTTTTATCCTTGACTATAGCTCAAACGATTGGAAATCAATGAATCAAACCTTCAATCTTCGAACGACATGAGGAATCGCCTATTCTTGTGAAGGGCATGTTGTCGATTCAACCGTATTGATCGAGTTTAGGGTTTGGAAAAAATAAAAAAGATCAGAGAACGAACTCGCCGTCCAGATTAAATCAGATGGAGATTATGAAAGCGAGAGAAGAGGAAGGAACAACTGAAGCTTTGTCGGCGAGCATCAAACCTTCAATTAGGGTTGTTGGAATCGTCTCATGAAATCTTGTTGGAGTCGTCTCATGAAAGCTAAAGAGAAGAGGTCAAGCAGAAACCTTGAGCAATCGACACGTGTTACTTTATAAAGATTAGTCATCAACTAAGGGTAAAAATGGAAATGTCCTATTCATTCGGGAAACTCTCTCTTTTATTATAGTATATATATATATATATATATATATATATATATATATATACATATATATATATATATATATATATATATATATATATATATATATATATATATAGGGTGTGGTTCTCATGAGAACCCCTAACGTGAGAACATGAGAACAATGGTACACCGTTGTATGTGAGTATTAAGGGTTGAGATTTATAGTAGATATCAAAAATAATAATAACTACGAATAATAATAATTAGGAATCCAACAATAACTACGAATAATCCACTCAACCAACAATAACTACGAATAATACATTAAAAGATATGACACATTCGTAACAAAACTGATAATAATTACGAATCTGTTCTCATGTTCTCATGTTAGGGGGTGTTCTCATAGGATCTATATATATATATATATATATATATATATATATATATATATAGGGTGTGGTTCCCATGAGAATACCCCTAACGTGAGAACATGAGAACAATCGTACAATGTTGGATGTGAGTATTAAGGATTGAGATTTAGAGTAGATATCAAAAATAATAATAACTACGAATAATAATAATTAGGAATCCAACAATAACTATGAATAATCCACTCAACCAAAAATAACTACGAATAATACATTAAAAGATATGGCACATTCGTAATAAAACTGATAATAATTACGAATCTGTTCTCATGTTCTCACGTTAGGGGTGTTCTCATAGGATCTATATATATATATATATATATATATATATATATATATATATATATATATATAGTGTGGTTCCCATGAGAACACCCCTAACGTGAGAACATGAGAACGTACCATCGTACACCGTTGGATGTGAGTATTAAGGGTTGAGATTTAGAGTAGATATCAAAAATAATAATAACTACGAATAATAATAATTAGGAATTCAACAATAACTACGAATAATACATTAAAAGATATGGCACATTCGTAACAAAACTGATAATAATTACGAATCTGTTCTCATGTTCTCACGTTAGGGGGTGTTCTAATAGGATCTATACTATATATATATATAGGGTGTGGTTCCCATGAGAACACCCCTAACATGAGAACATGAGAACAATCGTACACCGTGAGTATTAAGGGTTGAGATTTAGAGTAGATATCAAAAATAATAATAACTACGAATAATAATTAGGAATCCAACAATAACTACAAATAATCTACTCAACCAACAATAACTACGAATAATACATTAACGATATGGCACATTCGTAACAAAACTAATAATAATTACGAATCTGTTCTCATGTTCTCACGTTAGGGTGTTCTCGTAGGATCTATACTATATATATATATATATATATATATATATATATATATATATATATATATATATATATATATATATGAACCGAGTTAAAAAGAATAGGGTTTCGTTGGTCCGTGTTGCCACGTTGAATTGTTGAAATAGCAAAAACCCCTAAACCCCTGTAATCCCCAGCAACAGCCATTTTTGCCAGAGGCATATTTTCATACGCCTCCCTCCGCTCTCTGAGGTCGAGGCGCTCCAGTAACCTTCGTTGCCTCCACCAGAGCTTTGACGCTTTCTTTGTAAGAACAGGATGCGAAAGAAGGTTGATGAGCGCATTCGTACTCTGATCGAGAATGGTGTTAAACAAAGACATCGTTCTATCTTTCTTATCGTCGGGGATAAGTCTCGCGACCAGGCATCTCTCTTTCTCTCTCCCCAATTAGTCTTCAAATTTTATATTTAGGATAATTTCTTTTTTATTTGTACGAAATCTGCAGATTGTGAATCTTCATTACATGCTGAGCAAGGCAGTGGTGAAGGCTAAGCCTACCACTCTCTGGTGTTACAAGGACAAGCTCGAGATTAGCAGGTAATCCTTACTGAAACGAATCCCTTTCGTCTGGTTAACAGTATACTTTTTCATTAGAAATGTATAGGGCTCGTTTGTTATCTATATCAAGGCTATATTCTTGATATCAACGTGACATAATTTTAAGATACCAAACACCCGAGACAGTGCTCCTAGAAACCCTGAATGAAGTGTATTCTCTGGATTCTGTGCTGCTAGAAATCTATAATTGCTATATTGTGTCTGATGCAGCCACAAGAGAAAACGAGCAAAGCAGATGAAAAAGTTAATGCAGAGAGGGTTGCTAGATCCTGAAAAGGCTGATCCCTTTTCACTTTTTGTTGAGAGTGGAGGAATCACCTATTGCCTCTATAAAGATTCAGAAAGAATCCTTGGGAATACATTTTCAATGTGCATACTACAGGTATGCTTTTATTTGAAGAGTTATTTCAATATTTTATATTGAATATTTGGTTGCTTCTCATTTTTTCTCCAAATTTCGTGTGTTTGTGAAGGATTTTGAAGCATTGACTCCTAATCTTCTAGCAAGGACTATAGAAACAGTTGAGGGTGGTGGCTTGATTCTATTGCTCCTTCACTCGCTTTCCTCTCTCACAAGTCTATACACCATGGTTATGGTATGGAAGTACCTTTTCTCTCTCTGTTCTCTTTCGACTGACCTGAATTACCCTTACTCTTCAGCTTAATAGCATTGCCTGCATATGATTTCATCTTACATAAGTTATCTGTATTTGAACTGTTACTATCTCAGGATGTACATCAGAGGTTTCGTACGGAATCTCACTGTGAAGCTGCAGGACGCTTTAATGAAAGATTCTTACTTTCTCTTGCATCATGCAAGGCATGTGTCGTCATGGATGACGAACTCAACATATTGCCAATCTCATCACATATAAATTCAATAAAACCAGTTACTATTAAAGAGGTACTGTTCTTGCTAAACTTTGAAGCTCAAAAAAGAGGCTGTATTGTAGTCTCATTTTGAGGAATTTCATGATTAAGCGTTAACAACTAATGGATTTCAGGCGTGGTTTTGCTTGAATAGGAAACATATATAAGCTCTTTTGAGTGTGTGCGGGAGAGAGGGGAAAGGAGGGTTGTAGGGGGACACTTTACTCATAATATGTACATTGTTAGCTGATGTGTACATTGTTCTTTTATTTTCTGTGTATTTTAAGGAATCTGAAGGCCTTTCAGAAGCAGAAAGAGATTTGAAGAACTTAAAGGAGCAACTTAATGAAGAATTTCCTGTTGGTCCTTTGATTAAAAAGTGTTGTACACTAGATCAGGTATAGGAAAATAACTATAAGTTCTGCCTCCTGTACTGAAGTGTTGTTTGAATTAGAAGCTGTATGTAAATTCACCAGTGTATTTACTACACAAACAGGGAAAAGCAGTCATAACTTTTCTTGATTCCATATTGGACAAGACTCTTCGTAGCACAGTCGCTCTGCTTGCTGCTCGTGGTCGTGGAAAATCAGCTGCTCTCGGTTTGGCTGTTGCAGGAGCTGTGGCGGCTGGGTAATCTCCTTTGTCGAAATCTTAAAAAAGAATGCATTTCTAGGCATTTATGGTTCCATTCTACTGATTACTGTTTTGGTCTTTGTAGGTACTCCAATATTTTTATTACTGCACCTAGCCCTGATAACTTGAAGACCTTGTTTGAATTTGTGCTCAGGGGTTTTGATTCACTAGAATACAAGGTACAGTTGTAGTTGCTGAACTGCCTTTGTGTTTTGTAAATTGGATATCATGATGAAGAAATGTTTCTTTTGTTCTTGTAAGACCTGAATCTCATGTCTATACATTATTACATTCTTCATAATGATAATTTTTGGTAATATGTATCAATTTGAATCAAGTGTGGGGTTTCTGCTTGTATGTGTCTAGCCTAGTGACTCGAAGCTTTGGTACACTAGGACTAATAATTATTATTTTTTTTATTGTGTTTTCCAAATAAGCTTGATTATTTTCTCTTTTCGGTTGCTTGTATTTCCAGTTTCCACTTTACATTCCTTTTGAATATGCATTTTGTTTGTTTAAGAGGACTGTATCGGAAGCCGTTTTACGTTCTGGTTTATCCCTTCAAATTATTTCAAGAATCTTCCGTCCCATGTCTACTACAATTGTCTATCAGGAGAATGAAGCTTATGAGAAAATATGCACCACTTTTTAACGCTGTTGTTTGGTACATATGTTTCTTACGCACTTCCATATGTCCAGGAACATATTGACTATGATGTTGTAAAGAGCTCCAATACCGAATCTGTCATGGGAAAGCAGAGCTCCAACCGAGACTCTAAGAAAGTGACTGTGAGGATCAACATCTACAAGCAACATAGGCAAACAATTCAGGTTTGAATAAAATAATTATTCCAGTTTCTGTAGCCTACACGTTGTATGTAGGAGCTAATGGTTTCACTGAAATTCAGACTCAGTGTTCAAGGGTGTGCATTTCTACTGCCATTAAGTTCAATTAATGTACTGTTCAGTTTGATGTGTTATGAATGCAGCTAAACAGGCCCAGTATAAGGTATTTGATTTACATGTAGTTTAGATCAGGACATGGTAGTTGGAGCAGGCGCTTTGTGATGTTTTTCTGCTGTGAGAAAACTGGCTTGGTATTAATTCTAGATGGAGAGAAAGGAAAGCATGAAAAATTTGTGTTTTGGTTGGAGCAGGTGCTTTGTGAAATTTATTAAGGCTCTTAATTTTTAGCTTCAGTGCTGCACCCTGTACGTTAGTGGCTGGGAGGTGGAGATGTGGAGTATATCCACACAAATGGATTTGGTCTTTTAGTGAATAGTCCTGGATTATGAGTATTGATTTGGGTTTATATTTGCAGTAGTCGGTTGGAACAGGCTGCTCTCCAATTTATTACCCAGTATCACCATATTATGAATATTTAACTCTCTCCAATTCATCAGACATCTCTTACAAGGGAATCAGTTTAATTCATACTTTATTTAGAAATTTTATCCAGCATCCTAGATGGTGCACTGTACGATAGGAGTCTATAGAATGTTATGTCAATAAAAGGGTACTATAGTGGTAGTTCGGTTTCTGTATGTATGATTCTGCTGTAGAAATGCATTGCAACACTTATTTTACCTCCCCCCTGTCTTTCACTATAACTGCTCATGGAATTTTCTTTGAATGCTGCTTTCTTTAATCACTTCATGTGTTATCTCAGTATATACAGCCAAACGAGCGTGAAAAGCTATCTCAAGTTGAGCTTCTAGTTATTGATGAAGCAGCTGCTATCCCATTACCTATAGTCAAATCCCTCCTTGGTCCATATCTCGTTTTTATATCATCTACAGTGAATGGGTACATTTCGTTTCCTATCTAGATTGCCAAAGCTACAATACCTGCTGGCTTTTCCTCTGGATTATTTTTCATTTTGTTTCCTGGCATTATCTTCTTTACTATATGGGGTAGCAGTATCAATTGAAAATAGAAGCATTTTCTATTCTTAGTTGATGCTCGATATCGCTGTTCTGTTCCTTGCAAATTTGCTGATGATACCCTGAACCATTTTTCTTTTCCCGCCATGTATTGTTGAATTTTTGCTCATAAAAAGCTATGAGGGCACCGGTCGGTCCTTGTCACTGAAACTTCTTCAGCAACTTGAGGAACAGAGTCAGACATCTAAGAAGAATACTGAAGGAGCTCTTTCAGGTGCATATTTTCTGTTTGTACATTTTGGAATATATGTCCATGTGATACTTCTCAAAAAATGGTTAAGATCCCAGATTATGTGAGATATTTTCTAAGGGGCCAGAAAGATTCCTGAAAATTGTAAAAAAAATTAATGAAAGACATATCTTTCTCCTTAATATTGTGTGGCCATACTTATGTCTTGAAGTTTAAACAGCTCGTTGGAAGTTGTCAGCTTGGATATCTTAATTAGCAAATGAGGGAAGTGGTAGAATGATCTAGATTCAGTAGTTAGGATGGTACTGCTAAGTAATTAAGAAGTGTTAGTGGGTATAAGGCAAGGGAAAACCGTTTGCCACTATCATCCACAAAATATCCACTTTTGTAATAGGCTTTGCCTATGTGCCAATCACGTTTTCCGCTAGTATTCGGGGAGTGAACTCTGGCTCTGGTTTCTGTTATCTTTCTCCGCTGTGTGAGTATTGTGCAGTCCTAATTTACGCTCTATCAAGGTCGCACGCATATTCAATTTCTATATTTCTTTGTTGGCTATAACAACAGGACGGCTTTTTAAGAAGATAGAATTAAGTGAATCCATCAGATATGCTCCTGGTGATCCTATCGAGCTTTGGCTGAATGGATTGCTATGTCTGGATGTAGCAAATTACATTCCAAATATCAGCAGGTTTGACCTTGGTGCTGTTACTTCTAAAATATGTTCCTACTTGTCTAAAATAACATCCTTTCTTGGTGTAACAGACTTCCTACCCCAGAAGATTGTGATCTTTACTATGTCAATCGAGATACATTATTTTCTTGTAACAGTGATAGTGAGTCATTCCTGCAGGTAAAAATGACACCTTTTATAGTCTCAACTGTTTATGTAACTTTTTCCCTTTCTAAATTCAGTAGCACCCATTATTTCATGGTTCAAACATGCAGAGAATGATGGCACTGTATGTTGCATCACACTACAAGAATTCACCGAATGACTTACAGTTGATGTCAGATGCCCCAGCACATCATTTATTTGTGTTGCTTGGTATGAATGTTCCATCTTCCGCATTTGAGCGTTCTTCATTCTAAATTGAGCTAACCCTTCAACTTTGTTGTGTAGGACCTGTTAATAAATCGATGAACCTTCTTCCAGATATATTGTGTGTTGTCCAGGTTCTTTCTATTTCCTCATGACTATAAAGTGAATGCATATTAGTGCTTTACTACTTTTTGTTGCCATCACTAATAGTACTCTTGTTCATGGGGTATCTGTAGTTTCATATTCTGGCCACATGTATGGTCTTGTAGTTTGGCATTGATGTTGTTAGTTATAAAAAAATTGCATTGTATATATACACTCTTGTACTGATACTGTCGTATGCATTACATCCTAAGTCAGTGCAATCCCTCGGCTAAACAAGATGAAGTCATTTTTTATGCTCTGAAATAATTTTATTTTGTTAATTTGTCTGTATTTTGATTATTGCTAATGTACAAGGAATTTTGGCTTCCAATAGGTTGTTGATGTAAGTATAGCTATCAATGACATCTTTTTAAATTAAAACCTGCAGATTTCTCTTGAAGGCCAAATTTCTCGTAAATCTGCAATTAAGAGCTTAAGTGAAGGTTACCAGCCACATGGAGATCAAATACCATGGAAATTCTGTGAGCAATTCAGGGACACAGAGTTCCCTAGTCTTTCTGGTGCTCGCATTGTACGAATTGCAACCCACCCAAGTGCAACACGGGTAATCCTGTAGCAGAGATATGTTGAGCTTGTACAATTGCTGCACTGAAATTCCCATGTATTTTTTTAGAAAATTTAAATTATACTTTATTGTCACTCTGCAGCTTGGATATGGATCAAAGGCCGTGGAACTTTTGACAAGGTAATGATTATTTTGTTTTCTATGTTTTTTCTCCTTACCGACGGGCTGTTGTTTATCTGCAAAGACCGTGAAACTTTTGGCTGTGGAACTTTCGATGACCATTAAATGCTAAACTAATGGTTGAACATAAGTGGGAAAAACAATGACTATGATACAGCTGAAGTTTAATAGTCTGATAATATAGGATAGGTACATCACCTGGTCTGATTGCTAATGAAAATTCAAAAATAAAGTAATTCCATTAAAAGGTTTGTGGAAACTAGAAAAGACTTAATCACCAAGCTGCAAATCTTTTCCCTCATGTCTCACTTCTTATATCCAGATGTAAATCTAAAGATTGAACATAATGTGGGAAATAGATCTATGATGCAGCTTACGTTTCTATCCTATTGAATAGCCTGATAACTTAGGGTAGGTGTATCAGCTGGTCTTATTGCCAATGAAAATTCAAGAAATGCATATGGATGAAGAGGTTTGTGCAAACTGGACAGGGTATAATCACTTAGGTTTGTTGGTGATAAATCGGTATAGAGGTAGCTAGCTAGCTAGCCAAGGGTTAGTCCTGAATTGCTTTGTTATTCAAGACATCAAATTATGATCATGATTTTTGCTTCAAAAATTGATTAAAATATGTACTTGATTGAGCCAAAGTTCCTTAATAGGATTTAGTTCCAATTCTTCCTTAGTCCTTCTTCACTTAGGTTTAAAGACCAATTAGATCATTAACTGGTGGTTGTGAACCTGGATGTGCATCTCACTTGGATCCAATGTGCTTGATATTATATCCTTTTTGAGGTCAACCTATTTTATTAGTTGATCTCACTATTGGCAAGATGCCAAAGCCGTTTAATTTATATTTCTGCAATTGACATATTCTTCAATTGCTAAAATATGAACTACCCTGGTTCGTTCAGATCCAGGGTATAATGAATTGAATCTGTGAAATTTTTTTTATTGTTTATTGATTCATTATGCTGTAATTGGGAGGGGTGAACAGGTATTATGAGGGCGGCTTGGCTTCAATATTAGAGGACAAGGAAGATGTTGAGGAGCCACCTGTTAGTGTTATAGAAGCTGCACAGAAGGTAAAGATACAAATTTAACGCTCCATGTTGGTACTTGTAATGTGGTCTCACAGTGTAGATTTCAAGGCGAGTTTAATGGAGATATTTGCTATATTATTTCCACATCCCACTTCTATATTTTGCCTTTTAGTATACATTCTTCAATGTGGAGGGGAGGGGGGTTGATGTGCAGGGAATCTACAAATGCTTAAGGTTATTGTATTTTGTTACTCTGAAGGAGTGACCTTATAGGTAAGAAGAAGTAGGTTACACCAAACTGTGAATGTGACAACTATAGGGTCGTTGAGATGTTTGCTATATTAGTTACATGCAATAGTCATACTTGTTTATAGATTACATTTTTAGATGTGGATCTTGTGTATGTTTTGACTGTGATATTGTGACTTGCTTAAAACATACAAATTCCGTCGTACAAATTAAATCTTTGGAGCAAATTCTCTGATGGTGTTGGGGGGCATGATTGGAGTGTCATGTCAGTATGTCAGATTGTCAGGGCTACTGCACTGGGTTTTCTGAAATCAGGATATTTATGTAAAGGTTTTCATATTGCTTCACAAAAATAATCCTGATTTCTGCAAATGCCAAATTCTCTGATGGTATAGGGGGCGTGATTATATATGCGAGCTGCTGCATTGGGTTTTCTTAAAGGTTTTTCTTTGGACAAATTGTGCTGAGATTAGTGTTCTCCTTAGTTGTTTAACCACCATATCTTTTTTGTTTGAAGGATGGTGCTTTGTGCTCATTTTTTTTTTAGTTTTGAGAATAAATCTTTCTTACATTCTGGTATAGGAAAGTTGTCATGTCTGGATTTCTTGCCTTTGATAACACTATTTTCACCTTTTCTATTGTTAAGACACATTGCTGATATCTGGTCTTCCAAATTTGGAAATTATGAGCAGGTTTCCTTACTTAAGGAAACGATAAAGCCTAGGAGTAACCTTCCACCTCTACTTGTGGATCTTCGGGAAAGACGACCAGAAAAGCTGCATTATGTTGGAGTGTCCTTTGGGCTCACACAAGACCTTTTCCGATTCTGGAGGAAACTCAAGTTCTCTCCCTTCTACATTGGCCAAGTTCCTGTTCGTTTTCGTTACTTTCCTCACTTTTCCCATCTTTTTGTATATGGTCAATTTTTTTCTGTATAAACGTATCTTTCTGTTCAGCTTTCTCAAAGTTGTGTTAGAAAAATTTCCATGGTGTATGTCATTGTTTTTGTGGCATTTGTCTGTATCAGAATGCTGTTACTGGTGAGCATACATGCATGGTTTTGAAGCCATTGAAAAATGACGATGTAGAGTTTGGTGACTTCTTTACTAAGTATTACAATGGTGAGCTAATCTTCTTGTGTGTTGAGTTCTTTGTAGTCAAGTACATATATTCTAAGATTTTGTGTTTCTGGTTTACTCAGAATACAGAGAAAGGTTTATTGGACTGTTGGGACCCTGTTTTAAGTCCATGCATTTTAAGCTTGCTATGAGGTCGGTATCTTGATTGAACTTTCTACTGCTTTGAAGAATGATGAAAAAACTAGTATATTAAGTTCTTAATGCCTATATTGTTTATGATGAAGTATATTGGAGCCCAAGATCAATTATGAGTCTGGAGAACAAGATTCTGATTTGGAAGAGGTTTTGCAGTTTTTGAAAAGAAATCCTCATGCTTTGAAGCTACTGGAAGCGTATGCTAATGGGCTAGCTGATTTTCATCTGGTAAAGATTCAAAATTCAAGAGTACAATTATTTCCTGTGAACTGTATAAAGATTCTTAGGGCATATACATTTCAAATACTCATGTTTAGTATCATTACTTTCTGGCCACATCAGATGAGAACCTCATTCATCTATTAACTTCCTAGCAACTTAGCCCTAGGATCTAAACACTCTTTCTCTTTATATGTATTGTTGTTGAAGATCCAGTATATTGTTTGTTAAAGAGACAAGTTATATAGACTTTGACATCAATTCATCATGAAGTGATTGATACCAGTGACATCTTTGTTCTTCAGAAACCTATCAATTATTCACTCGTGTTGGTTTCTATTTCCTGAAAAACTTTGTACAATCTCTTCTTTTCCTGAAGTGATTGATATGAGGAGATGAATTTCATTCTGCTTCCATATGCTCTTTTTAATGTTTTGTACGAAAAACGAGAAAATGCTCTCCAATACTGTTATGTCTTTCCATAATCTTACTATTTTGTCTTTGGATCCTTGAATCACTAGCTGCCAAACCAGTTTATGTGGCTTCCATTTTGATGATATTTGCAGATAATTGATCTTCTCAGACCGCTGGCTTCTTTGTACTTTCGGGGGAAGGTTCCTGTTACTCTTCAATATATCCAATCATCAATTTTGCTTCTTATGGGCTTGCAACACCACGACGTCTCATATGTTAAGGTTGTTCTTTGTTACTCTCTTCCTTTCTTAAATGTGTTTCTCGGCTCCAGTTTCTTGCCCTTCCTGGTTCAAATCAGCTGTTAATCAAGTTCTAATGTGGTCGAATGCAAAATATTGTTCGTTGGGACATTTTCTTACTATGACTAATTTAAAAAATTCTTTCCTTTGAAACTTTTCCATGCTCATCCAGAGAAAGAACGTTCCCCTGTTTTATTCCAAAGCAAGAATTAAGATGAATATATTCATGGGTGTTGTTTGTATTGTTACTTTGTGCAGAACCAAATGCAATTAGAAAGGGATCAAGTCATGTCAAACCTTAAGAAGGTCATGACAAAGTTATACAAATTCCTCTATGGCATTGCGTCCAAGGAGGTCGAGTCAACCCTACCTCGTCCCAAGGAAGTAAGTAGCCATTTTCTGATGATTGTCATCATCGTACAGTAAAATTCCTTAATGAGATATTTTCAGTCCTATTAAAACAAACTCCTATATCACTTGCAATTGTTGCCAATCAGGTTGTGCTCAAACCACACAGTATATCTTTGGATGAGGATCTCAATGAAGCAGCTCGGCAAGTTGAGGTGATTTAATTAAGAAGAAAGCTTCACATTTAGGTTTTTGATATTTACGTTGTGGTTTATGACCTAAGATATTTCTTGCGGGAATCAAAATATAGGATCAAATGAGAGCCCAGGCAGAGGTCAAGGATGATGATCATGAACCTCAGCAGTCCAAGGTTGATGAACTCACCATCATGCCTATTGTTTCATTTTTTTTTTGTTTCAAGCTAATAACACTCTTTTCTTGGAAACCTAGGATGAAACAAGACCCCAAGCAGGTTTGCTGAACCCTGAAAAGCTTGAACGCTACGCGATTGTGGACGGGGAGGCTGATTTCGAGGAGGCCCTTACAAGCGGTGGTGGGAGTTTACCATCCAGCGGAGTCATCAGTTTGAAATCCCATGGAATCAAGGAGAAGCATGGGAAAAGTGGTGGTGACAAGAGTGACAAGAAGAGACATAAGCGTGAAAGTGGCAGTAAATCTAGCAAGAAAAGAAAAGCTTAATTCACAGGTCAAGAAAGAAAGCCAATATGGGTTGTGAGATGATTTGTTGTATGGTTAGATGAACGTTTGATTTATACTGGAGTTTTGTTTCTGTTGTTGGTTACCTCAAGGCTCAAGTACTTGGAGCATGAGAAGAATGATGTGCAAGTGCTAACTATCAAAACATTCTTTCTGAACACCGGATTCAAATTTTGCAGTATGAGTTATATAAAGCTCTATCCTCTGTTCTTTGCTATCTTTCAAAACTCGCTTTCTCTATCATATCTTGTATGTTGCCCTTTATCCGCAGAAAAATGTTGTGGAAATATGTAAAGTCGTTCAGAAACAAACAACAAAGAGGACCAAACCAGCCCTAACAATTTAACGGGGTTTCTTGTGCCAGGTCTACGTCAGTGTTTAGCCCCCTTCATATTTTTTTGCTAAATTAAAGATGTTTAGGAACTAGCCAAACCTAAAAGCTCGTCGCTCTAAGGTGACAAATAAGAGATTGTCTTCAGCACTTTGAGGTACATCAACAAGGTCAATATAAGACAACTGAGTTGATTTTTCGGAAGACATGTTTGATACAAACTACCTCAATTTTTTCTAAGTTCTTTGGCTATAGGCTTACAATTGAATAACAAATTATGTATCCAAATGCCGAGGCTCCACTAGTCAATTTGGATCCGTCGAATTTCGAAATCCATTTTAATGAAGTCCTTGAAGGTTATGACCATGAGAGATTTTTCCTCTTCATGTTTCCTTTGTGCCTCCTTTATGTGGTAGAGAATAGAGTGTATCTAAATATAAGGTCCCGACTTCTTAAAGGCTTCTTGGACTTGTTTTTCAAATGGATTGTTCATATTATAATGAAGTAATATAAAAGGCTTTACCTCAAAGATGTTGAAACTCATTTGATGAAATGTCAGTAGAGACTTTTTTGTGCACATTTCAATGTGCTCCGACCATTATCAACACCAGAAAGTGGGAGCGTTGTTTTTGTCTACACGAGTATATTTCTGTAGTGTACTCATACGTGTAATGAGAAATAAAGATTCAAAGGTGGGTTGCATTAAATGCACATTTGAATGAAAATGAAGATAAAATTATCCTACATTGATATTTGGGAGACTAATGGTATAAGATATACACTAAGACATATGATATAAGATTAAAATGTTTAGGGAGAGATACCTTTCCAACCAATCATCCTTGTTCTTGTGGATACGACACTTGATTTCAATCATGTACTATAACTATAAAAATCGTGCACTTGCGTTTATGGTTGTCCGTCATTGAGGACCCCATCAAACAAAACCTCTCTCGTTTAACTGTTTACACAAGTGGTCTTGCTTTTAACCTGTCTGTAGTGCTACTGATTGTTTGGCTACTCCTTTTAACCCGATTTGAATGATTTTGTGTTGACTTCCAACACTCCCACTTTTTTGAAAGAATAGGATGTTGTAGTTACACACTTCATGATCAGATCTCTAAACTTTGCTTCGAAACTTAGCTTGTACAATAAACATTCTTTCAAGGAATCCCCATTCAACTTTGTCAAAAACTTTACTGAGATCCAATTTGAGAGCCACTTCATCATATCCTTTCTTCTTATGCTTCACATGATGGAAACACTCAAGGGCCACAAGGGCATTATCCGTAATCAAGCAACCATTAACAAATGCAGTCTATTTTGCAGAAACAATGTTAGGCATGATAGGTTTAAGGTGTTCAACTATAACCTTTGTGATGAGAATGTAGAGTATGCTGCATAGGCTTATAGGCCTAAATTCCCGGATATTAGAAGACATAGAACCCTTAGGGACAAGGTGATGACAATTTTGTTAAGATCCCCTAGAGGAAGATAACCTTGCCACCATTGTTGAATGAAGGAGACACATCCACACTAATGATTCTCGAATAGTGTTTAAAGAAGCCAACATGTAAACCATCCAAACCTAGGGTTCTTCATGATTTCATGGATTTAAGAGATTCCTAGATTTCTGTGATTGTAGGTAATCTGACTAGGGCTTCATTCATACGTGCAATGATCTTTGGATTGATGACATGAAGAATACCTTCTAGATATGTATTAGTACTTTCACTAGGAAAAAGGTTATTATAGAAATTAATGACAATGTACTCAATATTACGGTTACCTTCTTGCCATGTGCATGAGTCATCTTGTAGCCTGTGAATATTATTTCTCTTTTTGCGTTATGTTGCCAAATGGTGAAAATAGGTTGTGTTCTTGTCATTCTCCTCGATCTCCTTACTTCGTACATGCATAAGCCAATATTTCTCCTCTTCCTTATGAAGAGTGTCAAATTATTTGGTAATATATCCTCTTCTCGCAATAGTGTAACAAGAGGGTGGTAATTTCTTCAAATTCCTAAAAGAGCTTTTAATGGTGTTTTCACAGTCCGGCAAATCAGACCCCCGATTTCAAAATGGAGAGATTTTCTACTAGGCAGATTGGAGCTCGTGGTGTAAGTATCTAGGGTTATAACAAAGTGATTTGGATAGTACCTTGGACAAACGTGAACACAAAAAGTTTGGTGTTTTAACCTCCAATCTTCAGAAATCAAGAAACGAGCTAGGTGTTCCCTATTGATGATTGCTCTATTCTTTCCATGCTCCCAAGTGATTTTTTGGTATGACCACCCAACGTAATGAAGGTTACAATCATTGATAGCTTCGTGGAACATACTTATATCTATAAAAGTTCGCAATCTGCCTCCCTCTTTTTCGTGGTGAAAAAGAATCTCATTAAAGTCTCCAAAAAAGACTATTGGACCTTGATAATCATTCATGAGCCTTCTCCTTAAGTTCCAGGTATTGTAGGATAACATGATTATTTGAGCAGGACATCAAAGTAAAGTTATGATCCTTCCACCAAAGGTCTATACCTCTTGATCTCCTAGTGTTGGCAACACAAATGCCTTTTTCATACCTACAATTACACGTAACCTTTAAAATCTCTTTCTTATTGATGATGGTTTCCATAATGAAAACAATGTATGTACATAAACTCCAGGATCTATCCT
Organism: Fagopyrum homotropicum; assembly: GCA_033239125.1. NCBI lineage: Eukaryota > Viridiplantae > Streptophyta > Magnoliopsida > Caryophyllales > Polygonaceae > Fagopyrum > Fagopyrum homotropicum. The sequence continues at coordinate 46,424,254 of BSWB01000001.1, read as the reverse complement.
GGATAGTATCCATTGTCCTTCGGTTGCTCAACCCTTAATAATTTCATGCTAAAAGTTTCATTGCTTTTCACGGTGAGGGTCTTCTCCCTCCACCTCTGGCCCGCTACTTGATAGGTAACCAGCTGAGATTGTGGATCACTGACATCAAATATGATCTTTTTCGTCTCCTTAAAGGGATGTCTTTCTATGAACTCCTTGTGGATATCATCAAATAATCTCTTAACTAAAGGAGTTTGAGAGATATTCTCCAAAAATATCCAATGTGTGCTTGAGTCTCTTGTATCGTTTAAGGGGTCTGTGAGTCATCTGAATAAGAAGAGGTTGTGCTTTTATACCAACCTTATTTGTAGTAGATACTATAGCAGTGTTAGTACTTGTGATTGTAACGTTATCTCTATTGACAACAATACTGGCATTTGTAGTTAAACAAGACTGAAGGTGTCATGGTAATCTAAGCCATGAATTTGGTGGTAACCTTTGGAACTAATCTCGCTTTTCGTAGTTCAGTGGTTCCATCAGAAAATCTTTAGGTTTTAAAAACCCATTTGACACCTAGAACATTTTAGGAGGACGATGAAGGCACCAAGTTCCAAGTATTTATGGATAATAAGGCTTGGATTTCAGTTTCCATGGCATGACGACATTTTGGGTATTCGAAGGCAACTGTGTAGTTTGGAGGTTCATCTGGAATTGTGATTGTGGTTGAGCAAGACGGCCATGGGATGGTGCCGTCATGATGGATTAAGGGCTTGAAAATTCTGTGGGAGGCCCGGGTTTGAATTTGTGTAGGCGGTATGACTGAGGTAGGTGGGCTTGGGTCGGAGGAGCCCATTGAATTGTTGGAGCCATCATGGTTGGAGTTGGATTCATTTGAAGGGGTTGTATTTGATGGGTTTTATGTATCTGAAGAGGATTGTGTAGAAGATGGGCTGAGGGAGATTGATGGGCCTTCAGAGTATGAAGGTTGAGAATGAGCTGGGATGAAAGGAACGAAAGCATGGGCTTTCGGGGTAGTGGGCTTTTCAGTGGGTTGAGGGGGAAATGTGCATTCATGGAATAACACATCCCTGGAAAAATAAAGTTTTTTTTGGACCCAATCAAGGCAAATGTAACCATGGTGTTGTGAAGAATAACCTAAGAAAATTGTAGGTCGGGAGCGGAAATTTAATTTATGCTTGTTGTATGGTCTGAGATTTGAGAAGGCTAAGCATCCAAACACCTTAATAAAATTGTAATTTGAACACAAGTTCAAAAGGTGTTTTATGATGGAGAATCGAAGTGGAAAGACGATTAATTATGTAGGTTTTGTTCGAAAGTAAAGTCCCAAAACCAGAGAGGAAGTGAAGCGTGTTTAAGAAATGTCAATCCCATATCAATAATTTGAGGATGTTGAGTTTCAATGGAACCATTTTGTTGATGGGAATAAGGACAAGTTAATCTATGTGTGATCCCCAATTTTAAAAGAGAGGCATTAAACTTTTGAACTCGAAACCACCATCAGTTTGAATAGAGATTATTGTAGTAGATAGAAGGTTAGTAGTAAGGGTAATGAAATTTGTAATAACCGGTGTGACCGAAGAATTGGATGGTAGGGGAAAAATCAAAATAAACTTGGAGAAATCATCTACAGTAGAAACGTAATATTTGTGCCCTTTGAAAGATAATATGTTACCAGGTCCCAAAACATCAAGAAATAAAAGGGACAAACTCTAACACTTGTAGATGGGCGTGGCGGAGGTGAGAGGGTGTGGGCCTTGGCCCATGAGCATGGTTTGCAGCCATCTTGTTTGAGGATTAGGCCACGGATTGGGATTTTGATTGTGGACAAAATTGAACGGATGACAGGTTGGGAAGCATGCCCTAAACGGTAGTGCCAAAGAGAGGCTTGTTGGGTGATTGTGTAGTAAAGCAGTAGAGGTGGGCATCATGTACAGACCGTTCTCAACGATTTCTTGAAGCAAAAATTTGTGGGTCTTGGTATCCGTCACAAGAAATAAGTGTGAGTGAAACTCAAAGAACATAAAATTATCAACACAAAAACGATTGTCAGAGAGTAAGTTCTTTGTGAGCAATGGAGTATGCAAGAGATGTGTTTCCTCGAATGTGTGCGTCACTAAGTCTTAAATTTATGAAAACTTAAATCAAGCAAAGCGAACCCGCAGTGTACGGATCGGTATAGTAAAGCAAGAATTTTAGAGTATCGAACTCAAGGATTTGGGGGATCAAATTCAGTTCGTAAATCGTCAGGCAAGTAAAAAACTTTTGTAAAGATAATTGGGAAAACAACGATTCTAAAGATTCAGTTATCCAATTGTCACAATCGATTCAAGATATTCTAAAGGTATAAGGACATATTTAGGATTGCAACGGTATAGATGTAAGGTAGGGAGTTGTACGGTGAAGTTCCAAAACCCATAAGTCTCACCCAAAGGCTCTCTCGATAAAGGATGTTGAGTCTCGTTATAAAGAGAATCGAAGGATAAGATGAAACTCTCAAATACCCATGCCAAAACCCAAGAGAATCAAAGATAAACCAAAACGGTTAAGGTTGTGACACTCGAAATCAAAGTAGCGGATGTTGAGTCTCACTACTACCTAGAAAAGGTAAGTCAAGGCTAGATTAAAGCCACTCTTTAACTTTGGATCAAAGCAAAAGCAAAGAACGTACGACAGAGGAAAACCACGGTCAGATCTTGAAGAACCATGGCTGTGGAACTCAAGAACAGGCCGTGGAAAGCCTCGACGACGAGGTTTCTCGCAACTCTCAGGGTCCAATCTGTTTTGGTTCAATCTATCATCATCTATGCCACAACTATCAACCCTTCACCTTAGAATCGCTTAAGGGTTTTAGCCAACAACCATTGTCATCAAATCAATAATCAAAATTAAAAGAAAGAAAAGATAAAACCTTGAAAACTCAATAGCAAACACAAAACCAATCTCAATCAAACTCAAAATCCGTACTTGTGTTCAACGAATATAGAATAGAGTAAGAAATATCTCACAATCTTAAAGAATAAAGAAGAACGGGATGTCAATCCGCCTTAAAAGTGAAACCCTAATATCTTCCAATTACGCAATCTCAAAGTGCGTACTTCTCCAAATCTTCCTTCCAAATCTTCTCGCAATAAGATCTTTCACAATGATCTCAACTTCTTTCTAGCGTGGTGTGTATTTTCTCTCTTCCTTCAGCCTTCTTATAGGAGAAAAAATGATTACAAAAAGCCCATAACCGATGCTGACGTGGAAAATATGACACGTGGCAACCGTTAGATGAATCACGACCAAGAGCATATTTCCACGCCCTTGGAATACACCGTGGAGTGCTTTTCTTTCTCTCGACATACATTCCCACGGCCATAATTAATTTAATTCCCAAAACCACGGCCGTGGTTCCTTGTGATTGACCGTAGAATGTCCAAAATCTTCGTAAAAGCCTTTGTTTCGCAAAGCTTTCTACTCATGCTTCTTTCTTAACTACTCCAATGTATCCTCTTGATGCCTAGCATGATCAATCACTCCTACATACTCCATTTATGCTCCAATCTAAGCCTTTATTCACCTAAAATCACAACAAAGCTTTTGTAGATCTCTATACTAACATAATAGGTGAATGTGCTCATAAATGCTTCAAACTCATATCCATATACACAAATGAAGGGGAAAAACAACCAAAACATGTGTCTAAAATATCGTCATATTTCATGCTATCAAAATACCACATACTTGTCTCTTGCTTGTCCCCAAGCAAGGTTTATAAAAGCTATGAAAACTCCACCTTGATTAAAATGGTTTACAGGTGTTGATGATGGAAGACTTCACACAAATGTAGTAGTTGAATATACTAACAATGTATTGATTATATTCTCTAGATATTTGGTTGGTTCGAATTTAGTGCAGGTTTTATCTAAATGTCAAGGGCCTTGAAGTATGATTCAAGGACAAAGGAAGATAGCAAATTCAAAAGGATGAAATCAAGGGCCTTGGAATTATAGATGCACGGAACAAGGATTCAAAATGAGTTGAAGATTTTCTTGAAAGATTCTATAACGGAAAGATCTCATCAACCAAAGATCTTATCAACCGAAGGAAGATCTAATTAAACGAACAAAGATCTCAACCGAAGAATAGAGAATCTTTTCTAGAAGATTTTCTAAACAACAAACGGCAAAAATATGTTTTCTCTCGATTTAACAAAAGACGAGAAGATCAAGGAGTTAAGGACTCGACGTGCTCTCAGGAACTGAAGACTTGCAACGCCTACCTTATCTCGAAACAAGAAACGATCTTCATGGAAAAGAAGATTCATCTTCAAACGGTCACCTCTACAACGGCTAGAAGACTTTTCCATAGAAGAGTATAAATGAAGATGATAGTCGAAGAAGATACATACAAGCTTACAAAGGAAAACATCTTTATATACTCAAGCAACCTAATCATCTTCATTCGTTGTTTTTCTTTCTCGAATTCACGCAAAAGCTTTATCCCCTTAGAGAGAGAAAATACTAGAGCTCCATTGGAAGATCTAAATAGTGTTATACTAGAGCGTGTGTTACTCTGCGAAGTAACTAGGCTATTATAGCTAGGTTAAGAGTTGGAGCTAGATCGTAGCATTGGCTACAGTGAGAGAAGAAGGGGATTTCTTCTAGTTTGTATCTAGGACTCTTTGAAGCTGATAATAGATAGTTAGATCCTACGGATATACCCTGGGACGGAGAATAGGCTATTTAGAGTCGAACTTCGTAAACATATCCTCATGTCAATCTTTTCAATTCCGCACCATACATACTTTATTGTGACTAACTTTGTTTTGCAGGAGCAATAAGTCAAGACCCTTGAAAAGAGTTTCAACGCCCTTGAAATCAAAGTTCCACAAGAAGCACAGATTGACATCAAGGTCCTTGAAAGGAGTTTCAAGGCCTTAAGATTTGGTTTGCGAAAAGTTCCCATACTCTATTCAACCTCCCTTCTAGAGTATCATTTAACTTATTTATTTCACCTACCGGTTCTTCAAGTTAGAACATAAGGTAGGATGAAATATGAATGCAAAACAAGGGAAAACAAATATTTTTGGTATTGTGCTTCTATTCAATACATCACTCTCAAATCTTGCCTCATGTTTCCTTAAAAACTTCTATGTACACTGTTAGCATGAAATATGACTATGTTTTAGGCACTTGTTTTAGTTGTTTTTCCCTCTTTTATGTGTACATAGATATGAGTTTGGAGCAATTGTGAGCTCATTCACCCACTTTGTCGATATAGAGATCTACACTAGCTTTGTTTTGTTTTTAGGTGAATAAAGGCTTGGATTGGAGCAAAATGTGGAAGGAAAGGAGTATTTGATCATGCTTGATGGCAAGGAGATGCTTTGGAGAGGCTAAAGAAGGAGCATGAGTGAAGAACATCACGAAATAAAGGCTTTCATAAGAATTTGGAGAACCACGCCCTAAATTACGACCGTGGACTTGGCAATTGGATCGTGGAAGTGAGTTTGAAGCACAACAACAAGTTACACGGTCTAAACCACGGCCGTGGAAATTTGTTCATGACCGTGATTTCCATGATTTTGTGACGTGTTATATTTGCCACGTCAGCAACGCCATTGGACTTTCTCGTAACCCTATTTTTGCCCTATAAGAAGGCTTGAGAAGAGAGTTTCGAGGACCTTCGCTTACATCTTCGCTTAGGGCTTTGAAGACGGCGACTTAGGGTTCATTTGACCTTAAGGATTGGAGATTTCGGAAGATTGGTGAATTGTGAAAGACGTGATTTGGATATTTTCTTAGGGTTTTCACTTTCGGAGACGGATTGACACTCCATTCTTCATTGTTTCCTAAGATCGTTGTGAGGATTCTTATTCCATTTCCTGAATTCATTCACATACTACTTTTGTTATTTGGATTTGAGATTGACTTTAATTTGTTATTGAGTTTTCGAGGGTTTTCATCTTTCTTTCTTCTTAAATTGATTTTTGATATCATTGTTATGCTCAGGATGTGATACGCAATGGGTTTTAAATTTATATTCTCGTTATATTTATCCTAACTCCTAGCGAACCCGCAGTGTACGGGACGTTTGTAGTAGGGATAGTATTCCGAGGTTGAACACAAAGACTAAGGTGAGATTGATTCAATTTATGATTAAGTTTAGTGAAGATCTAGCTTAAGAAAGAGAGAAATAAAGAAATGAAAATCTCAATTGTTTTTTGGTTGGTTTTTAGGTGATCAATCAAGGATCACAATTCATGCAAAGTAAACAATCAACTAAGCTAATGAATCAACACAAACAAACAAGCTAAACACGAGATATGAATCAAAAGAGAGAGGCGGATTCTAGGGATTGGAAATTCCGGTTATGGCATAGGACTCAAGCTATCTAATCATTCCTTGGATGATCTATGATATGTCGGGAGTAAGTGTTTCTAGATTGGGATCAATCACCGGGTAGATCTCATGGTCCACTAGTCCGTCCCTAAGGTCTCATCACCGGGTAAGTCTCTAAGAACCTAAGGGATAGAATTCTACACAAACCGGATTGTTACCTAGGAAGCTAACCTATCCTTACCGGGTAAGTCTCGAAAGGGTTAGTCCTAAACAACTATCCTAGCACACTTAGTCCAATGGCGGCTTATGAGGCTCACCACTACCTAGGGTTTGTCATCTTTGAAATCTAAGAGCAAGAATCACCGGGTAAGTCTCTTCTAACACTTAGTAGCTAACACTAGGTCACCCTAGGGTAGATTTAGCTCAACAAACACTAGGGTTTCAACATTCTAACAATCTAAGGCTAGATCCATCGAACCAGGGAGAATCACGGTTTGTTCTATCAAGTCCACGGCCGTGGTTTGACATGAACAATCCGTGGACTTGAGCAGAGGCTACGTCCAAGTAAATGACTCATCCAAGGGAAAATCTAAGTCCATCCCATCATAGTCCTAGCCATAACCATCCTTTCCTTACCCTAGAATCACATCTATTTAGCCTACAACATTCATCATTGCAATCGAAATCATCAAACATAAAATCATAGCATCCATTTGCAAGATAATGAAGAGAAAGAGATGAACAAGTAAGGTAACAAAACCAAGATGAAATTTAGATTAGAATGACTCACAACCCTTCCAAGAGAAGGTTTAAATGGTTCATACAACTCTTAGAAATCGATTCCGAAATTCTTCACTACAAAAGCTATCAAAGTCTAGCAATGGTGTGTTCTTCCTTCTCCTCTCCAATGGAGCTCTTCTCCTTCAATGGTAGCTTTCCTCCTTGAGAGAATCTTCTTGTTGAGAGAGTATTTTTGATTGGATGATAGTGGATAATGGAGAGCTACTCCAAGATGATTCTCTCAGCCAATGCAGGACCACTTTTATACTACAACTTTGCAAGAGCTGGCCAAGAGATCGTGGCACAGCTGTCACGAAAACCTGGCAAAATCCACGGACAGTTCCACGGCCGTGGACTTCCAGTGAACCGTGGTTTGGACCTTCAGCTTTGCCTTTGATCATTAAGCTTCGATTCGGTGCATGGCTTGTGTTGGCAAGGTTCCATGAGTCCTCATTAGCCTCTAGCTTGCAACCTAATGAGTCCGAGGGTGTGTCATCCTGATTGAGCGATCCTCAAACGTATCGATTTAGCTCCTAAATCTCCCAAAATACCTACAAAGCAATGCACAAGTCCGTGTAGACGTCTATCTCGACAAAATACGTGATTTGAGTGCAAACGCCGTGGACTAATGCTAAACCATGCATGAATGAGCGGAAAATCTATCTAAATGAGTGTCTAAATCTAAGTCATAAATCGTGTTATCAATCATGATGATGGTTATTGGCTAAAACCCTTTAGCAATTCTAAGGTGAAGGGTTGATAGTTGTGGCTTAGATAATGATAGATCGATCGTAACTTGATTGGACCCTGAGAGTGTGAGAAACATCGTCGACACCCTAAACCACGGTCTGTTCTTGAGTTCCACGGCCGTAGAATCTCAAGATCTAGCCGTGATTTTCTCTATTTTACGACCCTTGCTTTTTCTTTAATCCAAAGTTAAAGATTTGCTTTAACCTAGCCTTGGCTTGCCTCTCCTAGGTAGTAGTGAGACTCAACATCCTCTATTTCGGTTTCGAGTGTCACAACCTTAACCGTTTTAGCCTATCTTTGATTCCTTGGAATTGGGCATGGGTATTTGAGATTAATTCTTATCCTTAGATCCTTTCTATATTGCAGCCTCAACAACCTTTATAGATGTGTCCTTGGGTGAGATATATAGGGTTTTGGAACTTCACCGTATATTGCCTTACTTTAGTTATACCTTTGTAATCTTAACTCTGTCCCTACATCTATAGTATATCTTGAATCGATTGTCACAATTAGATACATGGATCTTTAAGGTTGCTATTTTCCCCAATATTTGCAAAGCTTTTATACTTTTACTCGCTCGATTATTCGAAACTGAATTTGACTGACCAAATCCATGAGTTCGATACTCTGGAATACTTGCTTAACTACGCCGATCCGTAAATTGTGGGTTCGCTTGCTTTTATTTCAGTTTTATAATTAAAAATTATTTGCATGCACACTTTGAGGCGAACAAGTTTTTGGCGCCGTTGCCGTGGATTTGGTCTAGACCAATTCCGGTTCTCGGTTGTCGAGCTTGGGAGCTTTGCTCTTGTTATTTGATATCTCTCTTTGAGTGATTTTACAGATTCTTTAGGTATATGCGAAAGACTAGATCTACCAAAGATCTAGTTCCTTTTGATCCAGAACTTGAGAAAACTTTGAGAAGAAAGTTGAAAGAGAAAAAGATGGTTGCAAACAACGAGAGAAACATCCAAGCGGAGTTGGATGAGGTTCAACTTCAATTTAAGTTGAGTGAGAAGGCTCGTATGGAAGAATTGGAGCGTCATCAATTCCAAATGGATGAGCTCAAGGCTATGATGATGGACATGAAGTTGGAGATGAACGATGCTAAGAAGAAGAAGGTCAAGAAACCAACTAAGTCCACTAGAGCTGAATCATCCGACGATGAGCATGATGATATGCCGCCACTTGAGGACATTGATCCGGTGATCCATCCCGTTCGTAACACCCTAGACCACCGGTTGTTCCTCGCATTCCCGTTGGAGATGTGTGAGTGAGAGGCCGACATGGATGGAGACTCCACCCGCTTGGTATGGAGAGCAGCCATCATGGATGGGAGCTCCTCCTCCATGGTATGATCATCCACCGGTGGCACCGACCCCTCCACATGACACACCTTCATGGTATAGCCAGCCGCCACCTTGGTATTCGCAGCTTCCAGGTTGGGCGGATGATCTTTCGAGGAGAGTAGGAGACTTGGAGGTCCGATAGGAGTTCCATGACGTAGAGCGCCAGGAGAATGCCCGTATCTTGAGGGATGTCTACCGTGTTACGCTAAGATTGTGATGCGCAAATGGGTTTTAAATTTATAACTCGAACTAAATCCTAACTACCTAGCAAAACCCGCAGTGTACGGGACGTTTGTAGAAGGGTTAGTATTCCGAGGTCGAACACAAAGACTAAGGTGAAATTGATTCGAATTGTGATTGAGTTTAGTAAGGATCTAGGTTGAAAGAAAAGAAGAAATAAAGAAATGAAAATCTCAAATGTTTTTAGTTGGTTTTTTGGTGATCAATCAAAGATCACAATTCATGCAAAGTAAACAATCAAACTAAACTAAGAATCAACACAAATAAACAAGTTAAACAAGATAATGATCAAAGAAAGAAAAGACGGATTCTAGGGGTTGGAAGTTCCGGTTATGGCATAGGACTCAAGTTATCTATTCATTCCTTGGATTAACTATGATATGTTGGGATTAAGTGTTTCTAAATTGGGATCAATTACCGGGTAGGTCTCATGGTCCAACTAATCCACTCCTAAGGTCTTATTACCGGGTAAGTCTCTAAGAACCTAAGGATAGGAATTCTACACAAACCGGATTGCTAATTAGGGAACTAACCTATCCTTACCGGGTAAGTCTTGGAAAGGAGAGTCCTAAACAACTATCCTAGCACATCTAATCCAATGGCGGCTTATTAGGCTCACCACTACCTAAGGTTTGTTATCTTTGGAATCTAAGAGTAAGGATTACCGGTTAAGTCTCTCCTAACACTTAGTTACTAACACTAGGTCACCCTAGGGTAGATTAAACTCAACAAACGCTTAGGATTTCAACATTCTATAGATCTAAGACAAGATCCATCGGGTCAGGGAAAATCACGGTTTGTTCTACCTAAACCACGGCCGTGGTTAGACAAGAACTACCCGTGATTTCTAACAGCAGCTACGTTCATAAACACAAGTCATCCAAGAGTATATCTAAGTCCGTCCTATCATAGCCCTAGCCATAACCATCCTTTCCTTACCCTAGAACCACATCAATTTAGCCTAAAATGTTCATAATAGAAATCAAAACAAACAAACATAAAATCACAACATCCATTGCAAGATAATGAAGGAAAAGAGATGAATAAGTGAACTTAAAACAAACCAAGCTGAAAATAGAATGAGAGTGACTCACAATCCTTCCAAAAGAAGGTTCAAATGTTTCATACAACTCTAGAAATAGAATCCAGAATTCTTCACTACAAGCTATCAAAGTGTGACAATGGTGTGTGTTCTTCTTCTCCTCTTCAATGGAGCTCTTCTTCTTCCCTTTTGACACTTTCCTTCCTAGAAAATCTTCTTCTTGAGAGGATATTTTTGTTAGAGGAAATGGATAATGGATGAGCTGCTCCAAGATGCTCCCAACTACTTCTCACAACCCATGAAGGACCACTTTTATAACAAACTTGCATGAGCTGGCCATGAGAGTCGTGGCACAGCTATCACAAGAATCTGGCAAAATCCACGGGTGATTCCACGGCCGTGGAGTGTCAGAGAACCGTGATTCTGTGCAGAAACTTCGCCTTAGATCATTAAGCTGTGATTTGGTGCATGGCTTGTGTTGGCAAGGCTCCATGAGTCCTCCTTAGCCTTTAGCTTGTGTCCTAACGAGTCCGAGGGTGTGTCATCTAGATGAACGATCCTCAAACGTATCGTTTTGCTCCTAAATCTCCCGAAATACCTATAAAACACGCACAAGTCCGTGTAGACGTCTATCTCGGCAAAATACATGAATTGAGTGCAAAACGTCGTGAACTAGTGCTAAACCATGCATGAATGAGTGAGAAATCTATCTAAATGATTACCTAAAACTAATCCATAAATCGTGTTATCAAAATACCCCATACTTAAGGTTTGCTCGTCCCCGAGCAAATTCCCAACTATAGATTAAGAGATGACATGATTTATGTATGTAGAAAAATGGCAAAATCTTTTTTGGGTTTGTGCTTCTACTATTGGATCACCTTCAAAGTCATGTTCATGGCAAGGGCAAGCAATCATGCATTCAAACAAATGAAGACATGGCAAGACAATTGTACTTAACTCAAAAGTATGCATGAAATGTAAAGATGAAGAAGTCAAAAAGATCAAGAGTACATCCAATCTAAACTACTAAGTCTTACAAACATGCAAATAGGTCATAAGGTCTTGTGAGATAAAAGGGCCAAGAAATGTAGCGATTTGGTGGGGATTTCTAGGTTATGTGATGCTAATCCGGGAACGGAACTAACTCCACATCCTTGTCCTCGATCAACTTCCCCCAAGTGTATATTTTCCTCTATCTTTTCTTTCTTTTCTTTTTCTTTGACTTATTTTTGAGACAATGACATTGGTGTACAAAAGCCGAAACCTTGGTGATTAGCCGTCCTCGGGCTTTTTCTTAGTTTTCGAGGTGCATCCACACCGGGCACACATACCAAAGCTCATTAGGACTATTGGTTCATTTGACTTTGGCAAGGCACCAACACCCGATTATGTAAAGTGTACCGAGTTACTTGTCATTTAAGCCAATGTCCCCAAGCCTATATTTTTGGCTACATTTTCACAATAAATTCAGCATTTTATGCATGATATTCTTTTCATCGACAACTTCACCCCACACTTGCTTTTTGCACACATCAACACACTAGCATGCTCCTATTCCCGGATGGGTTAAAAGAGGTCAAATTTATCTCAATTGAGGTGCTCAAGCAATCATGATTAAAATGAGAAGTAGAGAAAGATTGAATTGCCTCATTCATTCCTAGATGGTATGCAAGAACTATCATGTAATTTCGATTTTCACTACTCAATCCTTTCTAGGCAAACATCATGGTCACAAATCATTCATAGAATTTTAAGAGAAGTACTTCAAGTCCACATATGCGTTCATTAATCCTAACACATGAGGCCATCCATAGCCAATTCACAAGACAAGATTCATCATTAGGGTCATATCCAAGCCTAGAAAGCACAAATTTTTTTTTTAAATTTTCTGATTTTTATGGTATTTTCGATTTAAGTATGTACAATGCAAGACATGTGAAGATTTTAAACTATCCTAGATGCTCATCATGCAAAGGATCATGCAAACCCCACCCCATACTTAGAAACACATTGTCCCCAATGTGGTATAAAAGTAAAGAGAGTGAAAGAAGGTTCTCACAATGTAAAATTGTTTGCTATGGTATTCGGGATTGTTCAATAGCGAATTGATGTTTGATGATCCTATCAACCATGGTAGAGAGCTCTAAGCATTCATCAAAGCTTCGGGACCCGCGCTAGGCACCGCTAGCCGTCCAAGTTCCGCGTCCGCTCCACCCATAATCGATGAGGGTTTCATCATCATCATTCCTATATCAAGCAAGGCCTCCAATGCCACTAATGTTCTAGCACACACACAAAGTAGGCAAAACACACACAAAGATAGAAAAATCTAAAAATGAAAACAAAACGAAAAAGAAAAAAAAAATGTTACCAATGGGTTGTCTCCCACCAAGCGCTTCTTTAAGGTCATTAGCTTGACCAAACTCGGGGGCGTCTACTCAAGGTGAAGCGGGGCAATTATCTCCACCGGAGCTCCCGGAATATACTTCTTCAACCGGTGCCCATTCACTTTGAAATTCCCACAATGCTCCCCTCCTATCTCAATGGCTCCATGGGAAAAGATCTTCTTCACCACATATGGCCCGGTCCATCTTGATTTGAGCTTTCCGGGAAAGAGCCTTAGCCTTGAGTTGAAGAGAAGGACAAGATCTCCTTCACTCAACTCCTTGGGGATGATCCTCTTGTCATGCCATCTTTTGGTTCTCTCCTTGTAGATCCGGGCATTCTCATAAGCGTCCAACTGGATCTCCTCGAGGGCATTCAATTCAAGCAATCTCTTTTCTCCCGCCGCCTTGAGATCAAAATTTAGCCACTTAATGGCCCAATAAGCTCTATGCTCCATCTCTACCGGAAGGTGGCAAGATTTGCCATAGACCAACTTGTAAGGAGTGGTGCCAATCGGTGTCTTGAAGGCGGTCCTATATGCCCACAATGCGTCATTGAGCTTCATAGCCCAATCCTTTCTAGTCCTAGACACCGTCTTCTCAAGGATGGCCTTGACCTCCCGGTTGGAGATCTCCACTTGGCCACTAGTTTGGGGATGGTAAGGTGTTGCCACCTTATGAGTCACCCCATACTTAGCCAAAAGCGCCCCAAAGTTCCTATTCGTGAAGTGCTTTCCTCCATCACTAATGATCACCCTTGGTGTTCCAAACCTAGGGAAGATCACCCGGTTGAAGAACCGCACTACCACCTTGGCATCATTTGTAGGAGAGGCGATTGCCTCTACCCATCTTGACACATAATCCACTGCCAACAGGATGAAGAGATTTCCACACGAAGAAGGGAATGGTCCCATGAAGTCCACACCCCACACATCAAAAATCTCCACTTCTTGGATGTTGTTCAAGGGCATTTCATTCCTTCTTGAGATGTTGCCCGTCCTTTGGCAAGCATCACATGCCGCTACAAAACCTTGCACATCTTTGAACAAGTTAGGCCAATAAAAACCGGATTGCAATACCTTTGCACACGTCTTGTGTGAGCTAGCATGGCCTCCACATGGTAAGGAGTGACAATGCCGGATCACACTCTCCACTTCATCTTCCGGTATGCATCTTCTAAACATCCCATCCGGGCCTTTCTTGAACAAGAGTGGCTCACTCCAATAGAAATGCCTCACATCGTTGAAGAATTTCTTTCTTTGTGCATATGTCAATCCGGAGGCACTTCCTCACACACTAAGTAATTCACAATGTCGGCATACCATGGCTCATTCCCTCTAGACACTTGGAACAAGCATTCCTCCACCATTTGCAATTGCTCATCTCGGAATGAGTCATCAATTGGAATGTCATCTCTTCCAAGCTCTAATGGAGGCAATCTACTAAGGTGATCCGCCACGGAGTTCTCGGATCCCTTCTTATCTCGTATCTCCAAATCAAACTCTTGAAGAAGAAGGATCCACCGAATCAACCTTGGTTTGGCATCCTTCTTTGTAAGTAGATAACAGATCGCAACATGATCCGTATAAACTATGACCTTCGCTCCAACAAGGTATGAGCGGAACTTCTTAAATGCATACACCACCGCCAACAACTCCTTCTCGGTGGTAGCATAATTGAGTTGGGCATCATCTAGCGTCTTGCTAGCATAATAAATAGCATGAGTGCACCCATGTTTCCTTTGCCCCAAAACAGCCCCTACGGCTACATCGCTTGCATCACACATGATCTCAAATGGTAGACTCCAATCCGGAGGTTACATGATAGGTGCGGAGATCAAGGCGTTCTTCAACCTACAAAAAGCTTTAAGACAATCCTTGGAAAAGACAAAATCAACATCCTTCATTAGTAGGTTAGTGAGAGGCTTAGAAATTTTAGAGAAATCTTGGATAAACCTCCGGTAAAAACCGGCATGCCCTAAAAAACTTCTTACCCTCTTCACCGAGGTAGGTGGCGGCAACTTCTCTATCGTTTCAATTTTGGCCCTATCAGCCTCAATGCCACGGTTAGACACCAAGTGTCCTACTAGTGAATAAGAAAAGCAGATTGAGATTACTAATGACGGATAGAGGCAATGGAATTCAAATTGTTCGGTGCCTCGCCCTTGTCTCCTTCGCCAACACAATGCCTTCACTTACCATGAAGTGGCATTTTTCCCAATTCAAGACAAGATTTGTCTCTTCACATCTTTGCAATACTAATGACAAGTTAGCCAAGCAATTATCAAAGGAAGAACCATAAACAGAGAAATCATCCATAAACACTTCCATGATATTTTCTATGTATTCCGAAAAGATAGCCATCATACACCTTTGGAAGGTGGCGGGTGCATTACACAACCCAAATGACATTCTCCTATATGCAAAAGTACCCCATGGACATGTAAATGTTGTTTTCTCTTGGTCATCGGGGTGGATAGGGATTTGGAAGAATCCACTATAGCCATCTAGATAGCAAAAATGAGAGTGTTGAGCTAACCTTTCTAGCATTTGGTCAATGAAGGGGAGAGGGAAGTGATCTTTCCTAGAGGCCATGTTCAATTTCCTATAATCAATGCACATCCTCCACCCCGTAACCGTCCTAGTCGGGATTAGTTCATTGTTCTCATTAGTTACTACGGTCATCCCACCCTTCTTAGGAACTACATGAACGGGACTAACCCACTTACTATCCGAGATAGGGTAGATAACTCCCGCATCTAACAACTTAATGATTTCCTTTTTGACTACCTCTTTCATTATAGGATTCAATCTCCTTTGATGTTCAATAGAGGGTTTGTGGTTATCTTCCATCATTATCTTATGCATGCACAAAGAAGGCTTAATGCCAACCAAATCATCAATAGTATAGCCAATGGCTTTCTTATGCAATCTTAGTTCATGCAACAACTTAGCAAGTTCATCATCACTCAAGCATGCATTAACAATTACAGGATATGTAGAGTTTTCACCAAGAAATGCATACTTCAAATGAGAGGGGAGGGGTTTAAGTTCAAGTAAAGGAGGACCTTTATCGGTTGAAGATGATCCACATAAGGTTGGATGAGATGAATCCAAAGCAAATAAAGACTCCTCATGGCTCCTAAAAGCTTGACCATCATCAAGGACTGGTCCAGGGAAAACCACGGCTGGAATCACGGTTTGCTCAACTTCCACGGCCGTGGTTCTTGCTAAGCTTGCTTCCCGGAGTTGTCCAGAAAGTTTGACGGCCGTGGAACTTAAATCTCGACCGTGGAACTTGCAGCTGTTCAACATCTCTTCGTGGCTTTCAAATCCAACTCTTGGCTCCTCCTCCAATGCTTCCAAGGCCTTGATCTCTTCATTGCAAGTCTCCTCAACACCTTCCTCTATCATACTTAAGGTAAGAACCTTCTCCAAGGGATCCTTGATCAAGATCGAGCTCACAATTTCTCTAGATTCCTCTTGCTCGACTATGTTGAAGAGATCCTCATCAAGGGCTGGCCCTTTCGTCATTATGGACAACTTGAACTTGATGTTCTCTTCTCCAATGTTGAATGAGAGAGTTCCATTCTTGCAGTCCACTAGGCATCCGGAGGTGGCTAGGAAGGGTCTTCCTAGGATGATGGGAACCGGATAATCCGCCGGAATGTCCAAGACCACAAAATCAATCGGCACATAGAATCCTCCTAGTTGCACCGGGATGTCTTCTAGGATCCCAACTAGATGAGTGATAGAGCGGTCCGCCATATAAAGGGTCATCTTGACCGGTTTCGGCTCTCCTAACCCAACCTTGTTGCAAAGTGCAAGCGGTATGATGCTTACACTCGCTCCAAGATCACAAAGGGCCTCGTACTTCACATCCCCCACTCCTATTGGGACACAAAAAGAGCCCGGATCTCTTAGCTTGGGAGGCATCTCCTCCTTCATTGTTTGGATCAATTCCGAGGATCTCTTGGTCATTCTTATCTCCCCATACTCCTCCAACTTCCTTTTGTTGGAGAGTATTTCCTTCAAAAACTTGCCATATGCCGGCATTCCTAAAATGGCATCCATGAACGGAATGTTAATATGTAATTTGGACATTAGTTCAAGGAACTTACCAAAGTGATTGTCCAAACGAGCTCTTGCTCTTGATTGTGGAAACGGTAGTGGTGGCTTGTATGGAGGCGGTGCCACATAGGTTGGCTCTACATCCTTGCTCTCGCCTCCATCTTCTTGCATTCTTCCCTCTTCTACCACTACTTGCTTTCCTTTAGCATTGTCCTTGGGCAAAGGATCCTTCATACTCAACCCACTCCTCGTTGTGATAGCCAACACTTGGCCTCTTGGGTTGTCTTCGGTTCTTCCGGGAAGCTTTCCCGGATCTCTATGGGCTTCACCCGCCTTTTGGAACACTTGTGCTTCCAAAACCTTTTGGGCCTTAGAGATTGAAGTCACGGTGCTCTCAAGACCACTCAACCTTGCTAGGAATTGCTCAAACATTATTTCGGTTCTATCCTTTGGAGGTTGAGTGAATCCGGGTGGAGGTTCTTGTGAAGCTCTTGGTGGTGGAGTTGTGCTTGTGGAAGCGGGAGGGTTCAAGGCTCCATCCGGGTTAGAGTAAGAAAATCCGGGATGGTTGTGGTTGGGCCGGTAATTGTTGAATTGCCGGTTGTTGTTAAAACTCCTTGGGCCTTGGTAATTGTTGAAGTTGCCCCTTCCCATATAATTCACATCCTCCTCCTTGGAAGACAAGTTGGCTTGTGGAAGTACTTGAGGAGTTGCTTGGTTCTTCAAAGTTGTAGCACACAACTCTCTCAAGGACTTCAACTCGTTGTTGATGGCGTCAAGCTTGAAGTTGCTCATGGTGACTTCACTCACCTCATATGCTCCCGCTTTTCTTCCTTCACTCTTCCTATGGGATTACTTCTCAATCACTAGAGCTTGCTTCTCCACAAACTCCCAAGCTTCATCTACATGCTTCTCCATAAATGTCCCACCGGAAAGAGATTGGAGCTTGAATTGGCTATCTTCATCAAGTCCTTTGAAGTAGATCTCCAATAGCTCAATTTTTGGTATGCCATGGTGTGGACAATCAAGGAGAAGATCTTTGAACCTCTCCCAAGACTTGAATAAACTCTCTATATCCTTCATCACGAAGGCATTGATCTTCCCTCTTAACTCGGTAGTCTTGGAAGGTGGGAAGAACTTAGTCAAAAACTCGGTTGTCATCTCCTCCCAAGTACCAACTCGCCCTTGTGGAATAGATTGATACCAAGCTAAGGCTTTATCCTTAAGAGAGAAGGAAAAAGCCCTTAGCTTATGATTGTTGCTCTCCAATCTTGGCGGTCTAAGAGTCTCCATCAAGATCTCATAATTCATCAAGTGTTGATGAGGAGACTCTCCTTCCATCCCTCCAAATTGATTATGCCGGATCATTTGTAGAACTTGAGGGCGGAGCTCATAGTTGTGGGTCGCGGGATCTCCTAAGTTCACACCCGGTCGGTGTGCTCTTTGTGCCGGATTTATACGTCTCCCTAGGGTTTGCGGCTCCTCAATAGCAATGGGAACAACCCTAACATTAGCCGCCGGCTGCGGTTGTGGTGGAGGAGGTGGAGGTTGTCGGCGATTAAGCTCTCCTTGAACAAGGGCTTGCCTAATCTCCTCAATCTCCCTCCTAGTTTCCTTTTGCCTCTCATTGGCAAGTCTCCTTTCTTCCTCCAAGAGCTCATCCCTTAGCCTTATTTGCTCTAAGGCTTCATCCAACTCAGCTTGGAGATTTCTTCCGGCCATCTCTTTCTCTTTTCGGATGTTCTTGGATCTAGATCGAAGGGTTTTCTCCGGTTCGGGATCGAATGGAGCTAAATCCTTGCCACGAGATCTTCGCATACACCTAAATAGTAATAGATGTCCTGAAAAACAAAGACACAAACCAAAAAGAGATCAAAAGCAACAAGAAAGATCTACACTAGAAACAATCACAAAATAGACTCAATCTAGACCTAGTCCCCGGCAACGGCGCCAAAAACTTGTTACGCTAAGATTGTGATGCGCAAATGGGTTTTAAATTTATAACTCGAACTAAATCCTAACTACCTAGCGAAACCCGCAGTGTACGGGACGTTTGTAGAAGGGTTAGTATTCCGAGGTCGAACACAAAGACTAAGGTGAAATTGATTCGAATTGTGATTGAGTTTAGTAAGGATCTAGGTTGAAAGAAAAGAAGAAATAAAGAAATGAAAATCTCAAATGTTTTTAGTTGGTTTTTTGGTGATCAATCAAAGATCACAATTCATGCAAAGTAAACAATCAAACTAAACTAAGAATCAACACAAATAAACAAGTTAAACAAGATAATGATCAAAGAAAGAAAAGACGGATTCTAGGGGTTGGAAGTTCCGGTTATGGCATAGGACTCAAGTTATCTATTCATTCCTTGGATTAACTATGATATGTTGGGATTAAGTGTTTCTAAATTGGGATCAATTACCGGGTAGGTCTCATGGTCCAACTAATCCACTCCTAAGGTCTTATTACCGGGTAAGTCTCTAAGAACCTAAGGATAGGAATTCTACACAAACCGGATTGTTAATTAGGGGACTAACCTATCCTTACCGGGTAAGTCTTGGAAAGGAGAGTCCTAAACAACTATCCTAGCACATCTAATCCAATGGCGGCTTATTAGGCTCACCACTACCTAAGGTTTGTTATCTTTGGAATCTAAGAGTAAGGATTACCGGTTAAGTCTCTCCTAACACTTAGTTACTAACACTAGGTCACCCTAGGGTAGATTAAACTCAACAAACGCTTAGGATTTCAACATTCTATAGATCTAAGACAAGATCCATCGGGTCAGGGAAAATCACGGTTTGTTCTACCTAAACCACGGCCGTGGTTAGACAAGAACTACCCGTGATTTCTAACAGCAGCTACATTCATAAACACAAGTCATCCAAGAGTATATCTAAGTCCGTCCTATCATAGCCCTAGCCATAACCATCCTTTCCTTACCCTAGAACCACATCAATTTAGCCTAAAATGTTCATAATAGAAATCGAAACAAACAAACATAAAATCACAACATCCATTGCAAGATAATGAAGGAAAAGAGATGAACAAGTGAACTTAAAACAAGCCAAGCTGAAAATAGAATGAGAGTGACTCACAATCCTTCCAAAAGAAGGTTCAAATGTTTGATACAACTCTAGAAATAGAATCCAGAATTCTTCACTACAAGCTATCAAAGTGTGACAATGGTGTGTGTTCTTCTTCTCCTCTTCAATGGAGCTCTTCTTCTTCCCTTTTGACACTTTCCTTCCTAGAAAATCTTCTTCTTGAGAGGATATTTTTGTTAGAGGAAATGGATAATGGATGAGCTGCTCCAAGATGCTCCCAGCTACTTCTCACAGCCCATGAAGGACCACTTTTATAACAAACTTGCATGAGCTGGCCATGAGAGTCGTGGCACAGCTGTCACAAGAATCTGGAAAAATCCACGGGTGATTCCACGGCCGTGGAGTGTCAGAG
The DNA here is from genome assembly GCA_033239125.1 of Fagopyrum homotropicum. Classification (NCBI taxonomy): domain Eukaryota; kingdom Viridiplantae; phylum Streptophyta; class Magnoliopsida; order Caryophyllales; family Polygonaceae; genus Fagopyrum; species Fagopyrum homotropicum. Next base: position 46,403,854 of record BSWB01000001.1, on the reverse strand, counting down.
AACCGTGATTCTGTGCAGAAACTTCGCCTTGGATCATTAAGCTGTGATTTGGTGCATGGCTTGTGTTGGCAAGGCTCCATGAGTCCTCCTTAGCCTTTAGCTTGTGTCCTAACGAGTCCGAGGGCGTGTCATCTAGATGAACGATCCTCAAACGTATCGTTTTGCTCCTAAATCTCCCGAAATACCTATAAAACACGCACAAGTCCGTGTAGACGTCTATCTCGGCAAAATACATGAATTGAGTGCCAAACGTCGTGAACTAGTGCTAAACCATGCATGAATGAGTGAGAAATCTATCTAAATGATTACCTAAAACTAATCCATAAATCGTGTTATCATACCGCCAGCAGTTTGGGCGGAACTTCAGCTCGGACTTTTATCCATTCCCACCACCGCCTTCCCAGTGATGATGATGAGATGACCGCCGGTTAGAGCCGCTCCACTACCATTTAGTGAGTTTCCTTTGTTTCTTTTCTTTTCTTTATTTCTTTTGAACATTGAGGACAATGTGTATTTCAAGTATGGGGTGGGGTGTGACTATCGTTTGTAATAACTCTACTCACTTTGCTTTGCTTATGACTATGAACACTTGCATGTATCCTTTCATTGTCACACGTTTCATTATTGTATTGCATGAAAAAGGCTTTGAAAAACCCATAAAAATTTGAAAATTTTGAAAAGATTTTGTGCTTCTAAGATTGAGATGATTTCTATGATAAAAACCACTTGTGGAATGAGTTTTTGATGACAATTGTATGCTTGAATTGAATCATGAATTGTGAAGAGATCGAGTATGATGTTTATCCTTTCTTGCACGTTTCATAATGTGAAGGTTTTTATCTAAATCATATTGAGAAACGAAAGTTGAAATCACAATATAAGTTCTTATACTTCTTTATGAAATGATTAAGGCACCTCGATTTTCTTACTTCTTTCTTAGATCATTTAGCCCCTCAATGAAAATATTTGCCTCCTTTACCTATCCGGGTTTAGGAAGAGTTAAGTTTGGCATGTTTGATGTGGGAGGGCCATGAAAGCAATTGTTTGAATTCAAAGTGTAGGAAAATATAGGTTTAACTCGGCACCATTCACATAGCCGGGTGTTTGTGTCTTGCCAAAGTTGGATTGAGCGATATTCCTAACGAATTATGGTATGTGCATCAATGGTTTGAGGCATCTCGAAATTGAGAAACACTAATCTCCTAGGCTTCGGTTTTTGTGCACCGCTGTCCATAACTCCAAAAGTAAAGTCGGACAATTATGTGCAAAAAGTCTAGAGCAAAGCTCTAAGTTGGTAGTTAGTTCAAATGGTGAAAAGAAAAGAGTTTTTGTTGTTCCTTCTTCCCGGATTCATACACCACATTCCTTTACAAGTTTCCCACCTTTTCCGTATTCTTGGCCTTGCTTGAAAGTCCTTGAGATCATAAGAGTGTTATTTAACTTGGTGGTCTAAATTGAAGTTTTACATGCTTGATTTTGACAATGCTTGAAGGTTATGATGTTTGTCTTGAAGTTTAGGCAATTTATGAACTTCCTTTGCTTTGCATATTTTGGTTTATGTGTATGAACGTTTTTAAGGATGAATGAAGCGAGGTTTGAGGATGATCTATTGATTAGAAGCACATTACCAAAAAGATTGTTTTGTTTTGTTTTGCATTCATATTTCATTCTACCATATGTTCTAAGCTTTTGAAAACCTTGTTTGGGAACAAGCAAGTGACAAGTATGGGGTATTTTGTTAGCATGAAATATGACTATGTTTTAGGCACTTTGATAACATGAATTATAGTCTATATTTTGGGGTTTGTTTGGACGTTTTATCTTTCATAATCTGCATGTTTGTATGTATATTATGTGATTTTACTACCATTTCATCTACCTTTGCGAGAATCGAGGTCTACACCTAGTTTTGTTGTAATCGTAGGTAAAATGGCACGTTTCGCATCAAAAAGGAGCAAAAGGAGTCATGAGTCATTCGGAGCTACATCCAGGGAGCATAGCCATGGATTAAAGATTTACTTTGGACCAGTTTTGAGAGATTTCACATTTAGTTGTAACTCACCTCGGTTGACCAGAGATTCATCTCGACCGAGGTGATCCAGAGACGCCGACTCGACCGAGGCGAACACCTAGGACGCGGCGAGAATATTTTATTCTTGGCTGAGATCTTTTTAAATTGGAAAGTGATCTTATATTTTTGGGCTTGGCTTCTGGAAGGAAGGAGATATGCAGAATCATATATTTACCTATATTTATGGGAAAATATCTTTCTAAGATTTATTATCTTTGGAGGGTTATTCTCCTATAAAAAGGGTTGGATTTCCACAAATCAGAGGAGGCCGCATACATCCGCTATCACCACCGTTTATCACGCAGCAGCCGCAGCATACTCTCATTGGAGAGATTCGAAGAACCTTTTTGAAGGTTGAAGGAAGATTGAAGTCTATAGCTTTTATAGCTTTTTGGAGGGTTTTTGTAAGATTGTCTTCAATTCCCTCACTCATTGTCTTGTCTTGTTGGATTGCTATCCAAGGAACGCTTTGTTGTGATATTTGATTCAGTTATTGAAGTCTTTTTCATTAAATTCTTCTTGTTCAAATATTCACCTTCTTCCCATATATTTAATACTTTCATAATGATGATGAGTGGCTAATTTCCTTGTGTGATTCTAGGGTGATTGGCTGAAGGTTGTGGGAAAAACAATGATAGAATAATCTTAGATTCCAGTAGGACCCTGAAAGTTCGAGTCTTTATCCTTAACCCTAAGCATCTCGTTCAGTCGATGAACATCTCGGCCGGGGTGGAAACTGGCTGACCGAGGTGACTTATCTGATCCAAAACTGAGAGTTAAGTGTTAGAGTTTGCCAAATCCTATTCTTATTACACCTTTTCTGGTTCAAAGCAAGCTTAGGATGAGACTTACCCGGTAATTCCTTAGTTTGTGTACCAACGATCATAAGTGTAGGTAATAAAGGTTTATCCTTTATTGGGGTTTGAGTGTGCTTCCATCCCATCTTTGTGAGTTAGCCTGAGACTTACCCGGTAAAGGTTGATTCTATTCCCTTAGATGGTGTGTTAGTTTGAGGTTATAGTTCTTTATCTTGATTCCTAGAGACTTACCCGGTAATAGGAGTTACGGTTTAGGATTAGTGTGTAGTGAGACTTACCCGGTGATCTACTCCACTTTAGTAACACCTTCCCCACGCAAAAAATCTCAGCTTTGTCCGCTTATCTATAGATCTTGAGTTGGAACCACAACTAGATGCTTTAATCCTTAGAATTGCATGTTTGCTTTATTGACTTCTTATTCATCTTTGATTGTGTTAATTGCTCTTTGTGGTTAGTATTCACGAAGCTTACCGTTATTGACTTTGTTTCACCGAGTCCTTGTGATCGACCCCTGGAATTTTCTTGCTTTTTACTACGATTGACCCGTACACTGCGGGTTCGCATCCTTGTTTTAAGCTTAAGTCTAGGGTTATAAATTTAAAGCTTGCACACACCGTTTGGAGCGAACAAGTTTTTGGCGCCGTTGCCGGGGACTTGGTCTAGACCGAGCCGGTACGGTTTGCTCTTGGGGCGCTTGCCCCCGTGTCATCTAACCACTCTACTTGAGTGACTTTTGCAGGTTCTTTCTTAGGTATATGCGAAGAACCCGCACTGGGAAGGAAATCGTTCCCTACGATCCCGAACCCGAAAAGACATACAAGCGACGCTTAAGAGAAGCGAAGATGGCCCAACAAGACGATCGCGACCTTGCGGCCGAATTGAAAGAGGCGCTAGAGCTGCTACGCCTCAGCAAGGAAGAACTAAGGCAAGAGAAAGAAGAGAATCGCACCAAGACTGCAGCAATCGAAGCTGAGATAGCAGTCATACGAGACCAGATTCTACTTCGACCGAGGGAAGATCCTCCTGTTGATCCTCGACCGATGCAGGATCCAGTAGCTGATCCTCGACCGAGGCAGGCTCCAATACCAGACGCCCCGGCCGATGTACCTCCACCTCGGAGGCCAGTCCGAGATGTTCTTCTTGCAGGAATCCCACAAACCCTAGGTCAAAGGATGGACCCTAATCAACAACTGAGGCGTCCAGGAGTAAATCTAGGAGATCCAGCGGATCATGACTACGAGCTTCGACCGCAAGTTCTGGCCATGATTCGCCAATGCCAATTCTGAGGGCTAGAGAAGGAGTCGCCGCATCAACATCTTCAAAACTACGAGATCTTGATGGAAACCTTGCGACCTTCCAGAATTGAAAATAACAACTACAAGCTAAGACCTTTTTACTTTTTTTTAAAAGATAGAGCTCTTACTTGGTATCAATCTCTTCCTCCGGGAAAAATTAGCACATGGGAGGAGATGACTACGGAATTCTTGACCAAATTCTTTCCCCCCTCAAAGACCGCTGAAATGAGAGGGAAGATCAACGCTTTCATTATGAAGGACAAGGAGAGCTTGTCTAAATCTTGGGAGCGGTTCAAGGATATCCTTTTGGATTGCCCACACCATGGGATTCCAAAGATCGAGTTGTTGGAGATCTACTTCAAAGGACTGGACGGAAGCACCCAGTTCAATCTCCAACTACTCTCCGCCGGTACCTTCATGGACATGGCGATTGATGAGGCTTGGGACTTCATTGAGAAGCAAGCCTTGCACATGGAGAAATATACCCACCAAGGAGCTGAAGGTGGAGTTAAAAGAGTCAACTTTCAAGAGACTCAATCCAACAACAATCAACTCACGTCTTTGAAGAATGACGTGAAGCAATTGAAGGAACTCTTGATGGCTCAAACTAAGAAGGAAGAGCAAGGGCAAAGGAACAACAACAACAACGGGTACCGTAACAACAACAACGGTCCCCGAAATAACAACTACAACAACAACAATAGAGGATCCAATAGCAACAACTGGAGGGCGAATAACCAAAATCACGGTAACAATCATTCAAACTCCAACTCTAACGATTCCTCTAACCCTTTCCTCTCTTCCCCTTCTTCTTCTTCTACTCCATTAAAGAGCCAAGGGCAAGGATCAAGTTCGTCTCAACCAGAAAAGAAAGACGCAGTTCTGGAGGCTATCTTGATCAAGCTTAGCGCTATGGAGAATTCTATGACTTCATTTTCAAGGGCCCAAAAGTCCTTCGAACAACAACTTGCTAGTAGGGCGAATGAAGCGCCAAGAGATCCAGGGAAGCTTCCAGCAAAGACGGAAACTAACCCTAAGGGCCAGTGCATGGCCATAACGACGAGGAGTGGACTTAAAACTGCAGATCCAGTACCTCGATCGACACAGACCACCTCGGTCCAGATCCAGTCGAAGAACACCTCGACCGAGATGCCAACCGAGGTGGAGCAACAGAAAGCAGGAGGGACGACTGAAACTTATATTCCACCTCCTGCATACAAACCACCACTTCCATTCCCTCAGTCCAGAGCCAGAGCACATCTAGACAAGCACTTTGGTAAGTTTCTTGACTTGATGAATAAGCTACATATTAATATTCCTTTCCTTGATGCTATTTTAGGTATGCCCGCCTATGGGAAGTTCTTAAAAGAGATCTTATCAAGGAAGAGGAAGCTGGAGGATGTTGGTGAAGTTAGGATGACATCTAAATCTTCGGAGCTTATCAAGATCATGAAGGAAAAGATGCCACCTAAGTTGAGAGATCCCGGTTCGTTTTGCATTCCCATTCAAGTTGGGGATGTCACTTGCGAAGCCCTTTGTGATCTAGGAGCCAGCATGAGCATCATCCCGCTGGAGCTATGTACGAAGATCGGTCTTGGAGAGCTCAAGCCGGTCAAGATTCGAATTTACATGGCGGATCGCTCCATTACCCATCCCGTGGGCATCTTGGAGGACGTTCCGGTCAAGTTAGGTAACTTCTATCTACCTATAGATTTTGTCGTACTTGACATTCCCGCAGATTATCCTGTTCCTATTATTCTCGGGAGGCCATTTCTAGCAACTTCGGGTTGCAACGTGGATTGCAAGAACGCCAAGTTGAAATTCAACGTCGGTGGCGATGAGGTGGAGTTTGCACTACTTGCGGCCATGAAAGGGGAGCAGCTAACTGATGATATCTTCAACATCTACGATGAAGAAGAATCAAGAGAATTTGTGAGCTCTATCCTTATTAACGATCCACTCGAAAGAGTTATTAGCTTCAGTTTAATGGAGGAAGGTATAGATGCTTCTTGTGATGCAGATATACGGAGCTTGAAGGCACTGGAAGAGGATCCAGGAGCTAAAACTGAGAAGCTAATCCAGGAGACGAAGATCTCCAGTCTCGGTTCCAGCAGCAGCACCTCGACCGAGGCACTTTCTGGACTGAGCAAGGCGACTGAAGAACATCTCGGTCAACGCCTCTTCACCTCGACCGAGATCGATGGCGAGATGATGTCAACTGAGACTACTGAGAACAATAATCTTCTTACTCACTTCTCTGACATTCATCCTCAGTTGGTGGAATATTCTATCCACCAACTTTCTGATAATAAAGGTCCTTGGTATGCTGATATTGTGAATTATCTTGTTTGCCAAGAAACACCGCCCGGATTGACGTACTCTCAAAAGAAGAGATTCTTCAAGGAAGTACGACATTATTACTGGGATGAGCCGCTGCTATTCAAGCGCGGACCGGATGGGATGCTTCGTAGATGCATTCCGGAAGATGAGGTTAATAGCGTTATACGGCATTGCCATTCGCTTCCTTGTGGAGGACATGCTAGCACCGATAAAACATGCGCTAAGGTATTGCGTTCCGGTTTCTTTTGGCCTACATTATTTAAGGATGTACAAGCTTTTGTTGTCTCTTGTGATGCATGCCAAAGAACAGGGAACTTATCAAGGAGGAACGAGATGCCACTTAATAACATCCAAGAAGTGGAAATCTTCGATGTGTGGGGGATTGACTTCATGGGACCTTTCCCATCCTCCGGAGGAAACCTCTATATCCTTCTTGCGGTTGACTACGTCTCTAGATGGGTTGAAGCCATTGCTTCTCCCACTAACGACGCCAAGGTGGTTGTGAAGTTCTTGAATAGAACTATCTTTCCACGATTTGGAACTCCACGTATCATCATTAGCGATGGAGGAACGCATTTCATCAACCGGAAGTTCAAAGCACTTCTATTGAAGTATGGGGTAACCCACAAGGTATCAACTGCTTATCACCCTCAAACTAGTGGACAGGTCGAGATCTCGAATAGAGAAATCAAGGCAATTTTGGAGAAGACCGTCTCTAGAACGAGGAAGGATTGGTCCATGAAATTGGACGATGCTCTTTGGGCATACAGGACCGCATTCAAGACTCCCATAGGTACCACTCCTTATAATTTGGTATATGGGAAGTCTTGCCATTTGCCTGTTGAATTGGAACACAAGGCATATTGGGCGATCAAATGGTTGAACTTTGACATCAAAGAGGCTGGCGAGAAGCGACTATTGGAACTCAACGAGCTGGAGGAGCTGCGTTTGAACGCTTATGAGAATGCCAAAATCTACAAGGAAAGGACGAAGAGATGGCATGACAAGCGTATCATCCCAAAAGAGCTTAACGAAGGAGACTTAGTTCTACTCTTCAACTCCCGCCTCCGCCTTTTTCCAGGTAAGTTGAAATCTAGATGGACCGGACCTTACATTGTGAAACATGTTTTCCCTCATGGTGCAGTTGAGATATGGGGCGAAACTAGCGGAAGCTTCAAGGTCAACGGTCATAGACTTAAGAAATACCAGCCGGAAACGCCGGTTGAGGAGGTTGCATCAATATACCTCGTTTAAGACGCATCATGGTCCAGCTAGCGACCTTAAACCAAGCGCTTCTTGGGAGGCAACCCAAGGTATTGCTTTCTTTTCCCGTTTTCTAGTCTAGCTTAGATAGTTTTTGTTTTTATTTTGCTTTGCTTTGTTTTTGGCGTTCTGGACAGACAACAGGGAATATCTAAGGAAGGAGCATAACTGGAAGGACAGAAGTTCGAGATTTTGAGAAGACAGAAGCATCTCGGTCATTGTCAGAGCACCTCGACCGAGTTGATTCTTGAGCAACCGAGGCGACTAGGGTTTCTGCAGAACCACCTCGGTCCGTACCACCTCGGTCCAGTCGAGACCATCTCGACCGAGGTGACAGCAGATCCAGGAACAGTATAAAAAGGGGAAAATTTTATTTTTCACTTTTTTACTTTACCCACCTCGACCACGGCGACAGTCTACTTCGCTCTCTCTCAAATCTTGCTTATTTTCGACGATTTCCGCTTCAAAACTGAGATTGAAGGGTAGAGGAACCGATTGCAACAACAGATCTGCAAAGAAATCGAACGAATCGACCGAAACGAGGTAAAACAAGTCGAAACCCTAACTCGTTCATTCGTTTCGATTTGGGCTTTGGTTGCCCTTGATTCTGCTGAGAAAGGATTTAAGTACCCCTTAGGAAGCAATTGTAGTGATTTTAGGGGGAAAAGAACTGAATTTCTGAGAATTGGAATCGCGACTGTTGCACCTCGGTCCGGTCGAACTGCATCTCGACCGAGGTGATTTCTGAGTCTTGTCAGTGACCGAGGTGGTCTGACAGTGTTGAGTGAAAATGAGTTCCGATCGTCGCCTAGCCCTTAGAGACAGATCCTCACCCTCCCCTTCTTCTTCTTCTTCCCGTCCTTACCGCCCGGTTATCCACGAGAGATGTCGGGTAGACTATGAGCGCATAGCTAGCCGTCCAGTTATCGCACCACGATTTCTGGACGTGTCAGCTTTCGATTGCCTAGGGTTAGATGCTGACCTTAGGAGGATGATTGCCACTGTAGGGCTGGATCAGTTTACTGAGATCCGAGCCCAAGCTTATTTGGAGCCGACCTTAGAGTTTGTTAGTTCCTTCTCCTACCTCCCCACAGACCGGTCTGTGAAGTACCGGTTGATGAACCGGAACTTCATAGTTCCTTTAGAGATCTGGAGAGAGATTTTTGGCTTTTCTGAGCCCACCGCCACCGACTTCCCCTCCCGATCCGTAGCTAGGGAGTTCTGGGGGCAGATTGCCCATATTACCGAGCATGCAGACAGATGGCGCCCTGGAGATTCCAGGGAGAGGGTCATCTTCCACCCAGCCTTCAGACTAGCCCATAGGATTTTCAGCGAGACACTTCTGGCGCGTACTGAGACGCCCCAGAAGATCCGACAGGGCGAGCTCTTCAGCCTCTACTGCATGGTTACAGGAGGTTTCCCAGACTTTGGCTTGATCTTGGCAGAGGACCTGCACAGGATCAAGGCCAAGGCGAAGGGAGACATTTGCTGCGGAGGTCTAGTCACCCATATTGCTACCTATCACGAGATGGACCTTAGTGTTTGCACGATGGTGGCGGCTCCGAAGCCGCTTGGATTACAAGAGATGATCACACGGAGGATTTTGGTTCCCCGTGGTTTGACCACTCCTTATGTTGCTATGCCTTGGGAGCGGACTGCACCACAGGGGATCCGCTGGTCTGCTCAGTTCACAGTTTTCGATCTGCATTACTAGCAGACAGCTTGGGCTCCACTGATGGAGGATCATAGAGAGGCAGCAGCTGCCCCGGCTGAGGAGGAGGAGGATGACGACGACGAGGAGACAGTGGATGAGAGAGATGGTGGAGTCCCGATGGATACAGGGACGGATACTGCAGGGATGAGCGCGCCACCGATCATTGATTTGGATGATGAGGAGGAGACGGAGCCTGCACCAGCTGAGACTTCTCCAGTCAAACCTGCTAGACGCAGGAGGCATGGAGTGAGGGATCGAGCTGCTCATAGACGGATCGATGACCTGACGGATCAGGTTATTGACACATATGCTGCATTATCGCTGGATATCCGCGAGATGCAGGAGCGGCAGCACCATCAGCACATCATGGCCCAGCTTCAGTTCGAGCATGTCATGGGCTATCCGTACGATCCGACTCAGTATCCGTACGTACCACCACCACCACCGCCGGATCAGGATTACTGAGGAGCTGCAGGATTTTTCTTATTATATTTTTTATGCAGTTCAGCTATTTATCCGGTGAGTTCTCTCATTTTCAGACTTTTATTTGACCCACTGGGACAGTGTGTCCCAAGTATGGGGTGTTTGTATTATTTGACTACCTTTTGATGTATGACATTATCTTTTATCGGATATTTTATTTATGCTTCACTTCTGCATTTATATGATTATCTGATACTACATGCATACCTACAGGTTATTTGATTGAGAAAAACGTCGAAACTGAAAAAAAATGGTTTTAAAAAAAATATTTTTGACCTCGACCGAGTCAGTTTTGGCCAAACGAGGCATTTCACCTCGGTTGAACCAAGAACACCTCGACCGAGGTGTGTTAACTGAGAGTTTTCGAAAACGATTTTGTGTTACTTATCTGGATATGATCTCAGTGAAGATCTTGTTTACTGACTGGTTTTAAATTCTTTATGTGTTTGAAAGGTTTTATAATATGTTTAAGTTGCTAAATGCTTTGTTTGAAATTATTAGCATGATTAATACTTTGTTTTTATCCAAATTATGTTGAATTTGAAGGCTGACACCGCAGGCTAAGTTCTCTCACTTTCTTCTTGGAAAGACCAAGGCAATTCATTCTCTTCTTCTTCTTCTTCTTCTTGATCATGCTTAGCCCCTCATATACATTTTGACTCCCTTTACCTATCCGGGAATTTGGAAGCAAGCGAAGTGGTGAAAGCAAGTGGAGTTAAAGTTGAGAAGTGGCTGGAAGTGAAAGTGTTAGAAAACAATAATAGGTTTGGGGAAGTCAATCATGAAGATGAGTAACTCGGCACCATTCACATAGCCGGGTGTTTGTGTCTTGCCAAAGTCGGATTGAGCGATATTCCTAGCGGGTCATGGTATGTGCATCAAGGGTTTGATGCATCTCGAGAAATTGATGATTGCAGATTTCCTAGGCTTCGGTTATTGTGCACCTCTGTCCATGCATCCCAAAAAGTAAAGTAAAAAGAAAAAAAAAGTGTGAAATAAGCAAAGCTTATTGGTGGAAGATGTTGCAAGTCAAAGTGAAAGTGAAGTTCATCATTTTCCCGGATTATAGCACCACATTACCTTACACACATCCCTACCCTACACGTTTCTTGACTTTTCTTTTAGGAAGCCCTTGAGACCTTGAGCTTGTTGATTGACTTAGCGGTTTAAACTGGATTATACATGATTAATTTTGATAATTATGATTTATTATGCATTCTATGATTTTATGCAAAGATGAACGACTTTCCTATATTTATAAAATGTTTTGAGCGTATTGAGTTTTTAAATTCCATGAAGTATTCTCTTAGAGTGATCTATGATAGTTGCACACCATAAAATGTTTTTGAAAGACTTTTTCATTGATTTTCATGACTTATAATCCATTCTATCTTGTCTTCTATATGAGGAACTTGCTTGGGGACAAGCAAGGGCTAAGTATGGGGTATTTTGATAGCATGAATTATAGTCTATATTTTGGGGTTTGTTTGGACGTTTTATCTTTCATAATCTGCATGTTTGTATGTATATTATGTGATTTTACTACCATTTCATCTACCTTTGCGAGAATCGAGGTCTACACCTAGTTTTGTTGTAATCGTAGGTAAAATGGCACGTTTTGCATCAAAAAGGAGCAAAAGGAGTCATGAGTCATTCGGAGCTATATCCAGGGAGCATAGCCATGGATTAAAGATTTACTTTGGACCAGTTTTGAGAGATTTCACATTCAGTTGTAACTCACCTCGGTTGACCAGAGATTCATCTCGACCGAGGTGATCCAGAGACGCCGACTCGACCGAGGCGAACACCTAGGACGCGGCGAGAATATTTTATTCTTGGCTGAGATCTTTTTAAATTGGAAAGTGATCTTATATTTTTGGGCTTGGCTTCTGGAAGGAAGGAGATATGCAGAATCATATATTTACCTATATTTATAGGAAAATATCTTTCTAAGATTTATTATCTTTGGAGGGTTATTCTCCTATAAAAAGGGTTGGATTTCCACAAATCAGAGGAGGCCGCATACATCCGCTATCACCACCGTTTATCACGCAGCAGCCGCAGCATACTCTCATTGGAGAGATTCGAAGAACCTTTTTGAAGGTTGAAGGAAGATTGAAGTCTATAGCTTTTATAGCTTTTTGGAGGGTTTTTGTAAGATTGTCTTCAATTCCCTCACTCATTGTCTTGTCTTGTTGGATTGCTATCCAAGGAACGCTTTGTTGTGATATTTGATTCAGTTATTGAAGTCTTTTTCATTAAATTCTTCTTGTTCAAATATTCACCTTCTTCCCATATATTTAATACTTTCATAATGATGATGAGTGGCTAATTTCCTTGTGTGATTCTAGGGTGATTGGCTGAAGGTTGTGGGAAAAACAATGATAGAATAATCTTAGATTCCAGTAGGACCCTGAAAGTTCGAGTCTTTATCCTTAACCCTAAGCATCTCGTTCAGTCGATGAACATCTCGGCCGGGGTGGAAACTGGCTGACCGAGGTGACTTATCTGATCCAAAACTGAGAGTTAAGTGTTAGAGTTTGCCAAATCCTATTCTTATTACACCTTTTCTGGTTCAAAGAAAGCTTAGGATGAGACTTACCCGGTAATTCCTTAGTTTGTGTACCAACGATCATAAGTGTAGGTAATAAAGGTTTATCCTTTATTGGGGTTTGAGTGTGCTTCCATCCCATCTTTGTGAGTTAGCCTGAGACTTACCCGGTAAAGGTTGATTCTATTCCCTTAGATGGTGTGTTAGTTTGAGTTTATAGTTCTTTATCTTGATTCCTAGAGACTTACCCGGTAATAGGAGTTACGGTTTAGGATTAGTGTGTAGTGAGACTTACCCGGTGATCTACTCCACTTTAGTAACACCTTCCCCACGCAAAAAATCTCAGCTTTGTCCGCTTATCTATAGATCTTGAGTTGGAACCACAACTAGATGCTTTAATCCCTAGAATTGCATGTTTGCTTTATTGACTTCTTATTCATCTTTGATTGTGTTAATTGCTCTTTGTGGTTAGTATTCACGAAGCTTACCGTTATTGACTTTGTTTCACCGAGTCCCTGTGATCGACCCCTGGAATTTTCTTGCTTTTTACTACGATTGACCCGTACACTGCGGGTTCGCATCCTTGTTTTAAGCTTAAGTCTAGGGTTATAAATTTAAAGCTTGCACACACCGTTTGGAGCGAACACACTTGTTTTAGTTGTTTTTCCCTCTTTTATGTGTACATAGATATGAGTTTGGAGCAATTGTGAGCTCATTCACCCACTTTGTCGATATAGAGATCTACACTAGCTTTGTTTTGTTTTTAGGTGAATAAAGGCTTGGATTGGAGCAAAATGTGGAAGGAAAGGAGTATTTGATCATGCTTGATGGCAAGGAGATGCTTTGGAGAGGCTAAGGAAGGAGCATGAGTGAAGAACATCACGAAATAAAGACTTTTACAAGAATTTGGAGAACCACACCCTAAATTACGGCCGTGGACTTGGCAATTGGATCGTGGAAGTGAGTTTGAAGCACAACAAAAAGTTACACGGTCTAAACCCCGGCCGTGGATATTTGTTCATGACCGTGATATCCATGATCTTGTGACGTGTCATATTTGCCACGTCAGCAACGTCATTGGTCTTTCTCGTAACCCTATTTTTGCCCTATAAGAAGGCTTGAGAAGAGAGTTCCGAGGACCTTCGCTTACATCTTCGCTTAGGGCTTTGAAGACGGTGGCTTAGGGTTCATTTGACCTTAAGGATTGGAGATTTCGAAAGATTGGAGAATTGTGAAAGACGTGATTTGGATATTTTCTTAGGGTTTTCACTTTCGGAGACGGATTGACACTTCGTTCTTCATTGTTCCCTAAGATCGCTGTGAGGATTCTTATTCCATTTCCTAAATTCATGCACATACTACTTTTGTTATTTGGATTCGAGATTAACTTTGATTTGTTATTTAGTTTTCGAGGGTTTTCATCTTTCTTTCTTTTTAAATTGATTTTTGATATCATGATGATGGTTATTGGCTAAAACCCTTTAGCAATTCTAAGGTGAAGGGTTGATAGTTGTGGCTTAGATAATGATAGATCGATCGTAACTTGATTGGACCCTGAGAGTGTGAGAAACATCGTCGACACCCTAAACCACGGTCTGTTCTTGAGTTCCACGGCCGTGGAATCTCAAGATCTAGCCGTGATTTTCTCTGTTTTACGACCCTTGCTTTTGCTTTAATCCAAAGTTAAAGATTTGCTTTAACCTAGCCTTGGCTTGCCTCTCCTAGGTAGTAGTGAGAATCAACATCCTCTATTTCGGTTTCGAGTGTCACAACCTTAACCGTTTTAGCCTATCTTTGGTTCCTTGGAATTGGGCATGGGTATTTGAGATTAATTCTTATCCTTAGATCCTTTCTATATTGCAGCCTCAACAACCTTTATAGAGAGTGTCCTTGGGTGAGATATATAGGGTTTTAGAACTTCACCGTACATTGCCTTACTTTAGTTATACCTTTGCAATCTTAACTCTTTCCCTACATCTATAGTATATCTTGAATCGATTGCCACAATTAGATACCTAGATCTTTAGGGTTGCTGTTTTCCCCAATATTTGCAAGCTTTTATACTTTTACTCGCTCGATTATTCGAAACTGAATTTGACTCACCAAATCTCGGAGTTCGATACTCTGGAATACTTGCTTAACTACGTGCGGGTTCGCTTGAATTTGTTTCAGTTTTATAATTAAAACTTATTTGCACGCACACTTTGAGGCGAACATACACAAAACGAGTCATGTCAAGTAAAAGAAACCTCATACATTGAAAAAGCTCCACGACAAACATCATAACCCAAAGTAATGTGAAAAACAATCATGTGAAAATCCAATTTAGATCACTAAGCCAAACAACAATCCAAAGTCTTAAGGACTTCCAAGTAAAGGTCAAGAAACGTGAATGGGTGAGATGAATATAGGGTATGGGGTGCAAAAATCCGAGAAAAAGGAACAACACAACACAAACTTTTCTTTTAGCAAATGTGAATCAACACCATTGAGAGCTTTGCTCATCCTTTTCAACACAATTTTCTTTTTTGACTTCACTTTTTGGAAGTATGGACAACGGTGGACAAAAACCGAAGCCTAGGAGATCAGCAATTTTCAATTTCGAGATGCCTCAAACCCTTGATGCACATACCATATTTTGTTAGGAATATCGCTCAATCCCACTTTGGCAAGACACAAACACCCGGCTATGTGGATGGTGCGGAGTTACTCATCATCATGATTGATGCACATACATTTTTTTTCTTTCATGGCCCTCCCACATCAATCATGCCACAAATTATACTCTTCCTAATTCCCGGATAGGTAAATGAGGCAAAAATTTCATTGAGGGGCTGAATGAATAAAGAAGAAGCAAGAAAAATCAAGGTGCCTTAATCATTTCAAAAAGAAGCGTAAGAACTTATAATGTGATTTCAAACTTCATTCCTCAATATGATTTAGACGAAAATCTTTACATTATGAAACTTGCAAGAAGATCAAACAATATATTCAATTTCTCTACAATTCATAACTCAACTCAAGCACATAAATATCATCAAAAATTCAATCCACAAGTAGATTCATCATTGAGGTCTTTTCCAATCCTAGAAGCACAATATTTTTCAAATTTTTATGGGTTTTTCAAAGCTTAAAATGCAATGCAAAAAGGAAACGTGTGACAATGAAAATAAAGATGCAAGTGCTTATGGATAAAGCGAAGCAAATATGTCAAGTTATTACAACTATGAGAATCATACTCCACCCCATACTTAAGATACACATTGCCCCTAATGTGTGGAAAAAGAAATAGAAAAAAGAACAAAGAAACTCACAAAGGCGGTGGAGCAACTCGAACCAAACAAATCAGCTCATCCCATAGGAGGTGGTGGAAGGTACGGGTAGAAGTTTGGGTCAAACGGGCGCCCAAACTGCTGCCGGTAGACGTCGCGGAGGATCCTTGCGTTTTCATGGCGCTCATCCTTGTCTTCATCAAATCGGGTCTCAAGAGCATCCATCCTCTTCGTAAGTCCGGTGACCCATTCCGTCTGCTCATCCATCCATGCGGGTCGCTGCGCCATCCACTCCGGCAGTGCTCCCTTCCAAGTTGGAGGAGCACCCATCCAAGCTGGAGGTGCGTCAATCCAAGTGGGTCGCTCACTCACGCAGGCACGCCAGGAGGAAGAAGAAGAAGCGGAAGGCCGCTGCTGGTAGGTAGATCTCCTAGCCGGCTCTTGGAAATCCGCCGGCTGATCCAGAAAATCTCCAAAAGCCTCCTCAACACCTTCAATATCCGGGAACTCATCACTACCCATCTCCTCATCATCATCCTCATCAACAGTAGCTGGCACATCCTCGGGATCATAAGATGGAGCTCCTAAGAGGTTGGCATGCATTGGAACAAATGTTGCTTTCTAGTTTTTCCGGTTCCGGAAGGAGTAATCAGCGCTCCATGGAATGCCTCGTCCTCCCTTGTCTTCCCAAGGCATGGAGACAAACGGTGGACTTCGGTGGCAAGAAATCAAGAGTCCCCTAGTCATGAAGCCTTGAAGCTCTAGAGGCCTCGTGGATGCAACCAACTCACAAGCTGAATAATCAATCCCTAAGTGCTTTGCAATGTAAGTGACCATCCCACCATAACCGATATTCTCCTTAGCTTTGTTCTTTATTTTGCTAAGAGTAGAAGCAAGCATAGTGGCGCAATTTGGAGTGACACCGGCTGCCATGCAATAAAGGATATAAAGCTCATCAGCCTTGAGCTTCTGGTGAGTCTCGGTCCTAGGGAAAAGACACTCGGAGAGGATCCTATGGGAAATCTTAAAGGAGAGGTTATAGATGAGCTTGGGTTTTGAGTCGGCCGGTTGCCAACGATCCTCATGTCCCACTACCATAACAATCTCCTCCCAAAACTCTCTAGCTCTAGAACTCTTAGGCAATGTCCCATTGAATGTATCAACAAAGCCGAACAATACTCCAAATTGAGCTATGGACATATGGTGAGTGTGGTCCATCAACCGGAAGGATACCATTCGGTTAACGGCGCTATGGTCAAATGAGCTTATGAACTCCATTGTGATTTCCTCATAAGCATCCTCTCTAATACTAGCAAATGTAGTCAGCCCAGCCCTATCAAGCATCCACCTAAGATCATTCACCATAAACAAATCCTCAAACTCTTCAAGCACAATGTACCTAGGAGCAATAACGTTGCGTTGTTGAATCTTGTCATAAGCCCTCTTGTGGTTTTCATGGATGGTAGGGATCCTAGGGATAGGTTCAGGAGCGGGAGGGGGTCGGGAAGAGGAGCCTTCGCCTCTTAATCCAGAAATTCCACAAAAATCTCAACAACAACAGTCCTAAACTATTTCTAGGTTCAATTCCGTTTAGTTCTCCGAAAAATCTTCAAAGAAAACGAAGGAAATCAACCAAGGAAAGAGTTGAGAGTAAACCTAGGTTTTGGATTTGAAGAAATCCAAAATCTCGCCCGATCGCTGAATGTTTGTGCTGTTTGTTGCCACAATCCGCAATAGAATCAAATTTTCTTCAATTTGGAGCGAAGAATCATGCAAAACGATCACCGAACAAAGAAATGCGAGATGAGGGCTTTGGGCGTGATTTAGGGCGTGGAAGAGGGGTTTGGTATAGTGTGGTTTGTGAAGAAGGAGAACTTATATAGCCCCGTCAAATTTTCATAAACCACGGCCTCACTGTTACTTCCACGGCCGTGGAATTGCACGACAGACCGTGGTTTTGGGTCCTTTTCTTTGGCTGCTCTCGACATACTTTTCCACGGGCTAAATTGTCGAAACCACGGCCGTGGAATCACAATTAAACCCGTGGTTTTCCCTTTTTCTTCTAAAAACCCAAATTTCGTTGTTCCTTTGGCTTTCTTCACTTCTTTTGGTCGTTTCTTAAACCCTGACATCCAAACACACAAGACATACCGGAAGATATCGACGAAAAACAAACAAAAACAATCTACACTAATCTAATCTAAGAAAAACGAAAAGGAAAACGAGAATGCATTACCTTGGGTTGCCTCCCAAGTAGCGCTTTGTTTTAGGTCCGTAGCTAGACCAATCCTTTATGCTTAAGTGAGGAGAATTGGTGCGACTTCCTCAATTTGGAGTTCCGGTGAGTACTTTTTGAGTCGTTGGCCATTTACTTTGAAACTTCCACACTTATCACCCCATACTTCAACTACACCATGGGGAACAACGTGTTTAATAACATAAGGTCCTGTCCAACGAGATTTAAGCTTACCCGGAAAGAGTCGAAGTCTGGAATTGAAGAGAAGAAAAAGGTCTCCTTCTTTGAAATCTTTCGGAATGATGTGCTTATCATGTCAACGCTTCGCTCTCTCCTTGTAGATCTTGGCGTTCTCATAGGCGTTCAGGCGGAGTTCTTCTAGCTCATTAAGATCCAAGAGACGGTTCTCTCCCGCTTCCTTCATGCCAAAGTTCAACCACTTAACAACCCAATACGCCTTGTGTTCCAGCTCCACCGGAAGATGACAAGACTTCCCATACACAAGATTGTATGGTGTTGTGCCAATGGGAGTCTTGTATGCCGTTCTATACGCCCATAATGCGTCATCAAGCTTAAACGCCCAATCTTTCCTTGTTCTAGACACCGTTTTCACCAGAATTCCTTTGATCTCTCTATTAAAAATCTCTAGTTGCCCACTTGTTAGCGGATGGTAAGGTGTGACGATCTTGTGAGTCACCTCATACTTAGCTAGTAGAGCTTCAAATCGACGGGCAATGAAGTGTGATCCTCCGTCACTAATGATGGTTTGGGGTATCCCAAACCTTGGAAAAATAGTTCGATTAAAGAACTTAACAACCACCATCTCATCATTAGTTGGAGAAGCAATAACTTAAACCCACCTTGAAAACTACAGCTAGAAGTATGTATCGGTTACCAAAAGATGATGGGAATGGTCCCATGAAGTCAACTCCCCAAACGTCAAAGATCTCCACCTCTTGGATGTTGTTGAGAGGCATTTCATTCCTCCTGGATATGTTCCCTGTTTTTTGGCAAGCATCGCAACAAGCAACAAAGGTTTGTACATCCTTAAATAATATAGGCCAAAAGAATCCGGATTGCAATACCTAAGTGCTAGTCTTGTGAGAGAGCTAGCGTGTCCTCTGCAAGGAAGAGAATGGAAATGATGAATGACACTTTGCATTACGTCTTCAGACACGCATCTTCTAATGATGCCATCTGGACCTCTCTTGAAGAGTAGAGGTTCATTCCAATAGTATTGGCGGACATCCTGAAAGAACTTCTTTCTTTGAGCGTAGGATAGTCCAGGAGGTATTTCTTTACAAACCAAATAATTCACAAAATCAGCAAACCAAGATTCGTTACCTCTAGAAATATGATCGATGCACTCTTCCATTAGATGCAATTGTTCGTCCGGGAAAGACTCATCAATAGGTAAGTCGTCATTGGTGACATGTGGTAGACGACTCAAGTGATCCACAACATAATTTTCGGATCCTTTCTTGTCACGAATATCAAGATCGAACTCTTTAAGGAGGAGAATCCATCTAATCAGCCTTGGCTTTGCATCTTTCTTGGCAAGCAAATACCGAATGGCTGAATGATCCGTGTATACAATCACCTTCACTCCTCAAGATAAGAACAAAACTTTTCAAATGCATAAACAACAACAACAAATTCCTTTTCCGTTGTGGCGTAGTTGAGCTGAGCTTCATCTAGCGTTTTGCTAGCATAATAGATGGCATGAGTGCGTCCATATTTCTTTTGTCCATGCACCGCTCTCACCGCTACGTCACTTGCATCACACATGACCTCAAATGGAAGAATCCAATCTGGAGGTTGAATTATTGGGGCTGAGATTAGAGCTTCTCGAATCCTGTAAAAAGCATCTAAACATTCTTTCGAAAATTCAAAAACAACATCCTTCATCAATAGATTAGTTAGCGGTTTAGAGATTTTCGAAAAGTCCTTAATGAATCTCCTATAGAATCCAGCATGTCCTAGAAAACTTCTAATCCCCTTCACCGAAGATGGAGGAGGAAGCTTTTCTATTGTCTCAATCTTAGCCTTGTCAACCTCAATCCCTCTATTAGAGATCAAGTGTCCCAAAACAATGCCTTCCCTAACCATAAAATGACACTTCTCCCAATTTAGAACTAGGTCCGTGCCTTCACACCTTTGTAGAACAAGAGATAGATTAGCAAGACAATGATCAAATGAGGAACCATAAACAGAATAGTCATCCATAAAAACCTCCATGATTTCCTCAATGTATTCCGAGAAGATGGTCATCATAAACCTTTGAAAGGTGGCTGGAGCGTTGCACAATCCGAATGGCATCCTCCTATAAGCAAATGTACCCCATGGGCACGTGAATGTGGTCTTTTCTTGATCGTCTGGATGAATCGGAATCTGAAAGAAACCACTATAGCCGTTAAGATAGCAATAGTAAGAATGTTGCGCTAACCTATCAGCTTGCGATAGTCTATACACATCCTCCATCCTGTCACCGTTCTCGTTGGAATGAGTTCATTGTTCTTGTTAGCCATAAACGGTCGTTCCTCCCTTCTTTGGGACAACTTGAACAGGGCTCACCCACTTGCTATCGGAAATCGGGAATATGATACCTATATCAAGGAATATAAGGATCTCCTTCTTCACGACCTCTTTCATGATCGGGTTTAACCGTCGTTGAGGTTGACGTGAAGACTTATAATCCTCTTCCATTAGTATATTGTGCATACATAAAGATGGTTTAATTCCTACAAGATCCTCTATGGTGTAGCCTAAAGCTTTCCTATGTTTCTTCAAAAGAATCATAAGCCTATCATGCTCATTTTCACTTAAGCTAGAACTAACTATGACTAGAAACGTAGAGTTAGATCCAAGAAAAGCATACCTTAGATGTGCGGGAAGTGGCTTTAATTCCAAGGTTGTAGATGCCTTTGGAGTATTGTGAGGGTTTTACGGGGTTTCTTTGGATGTCTCCAAGGGTGTGGAAGTGGTGGGAGAAGAAGCAAGAACGTTTGTAGAAAGAACGGAATTTTCCTCAGCATTTTCAATTTCCACGGTGTCACTGTAACTTCCACGGCCGTGGAAAGTGCATTTTTGCCGTGATTTTGTGTGTCAATTGAGTGTTTGCTCTCTACATACTATTCCACGGGTGGAATTGGTGGAACCACGCCCGTGGAAAACACCGAATAACCGTGATTTCTAGTGTTTTCCGAACCATCGTACAATTTTTTGAATTCTTCAATTTGCACTTCTTCTAACTCTTCTAAAGCATCAATCTTAGCGTTACAATCCTCTTCCGCTCCCTTTTCCATGATGCTCATAGATATAACCTTTTGTAACGGATCTTTGAATAAGATCGAACTCACTTCCTCTCTAGATACCTCTTCATCATATATGTTGAACACATCTTCTGCAAGTGCTGGTTCTTTTGTCAAAGTTGAGAGAACAAATTCAACTTTCTCTTCTCCAATATCGAAGGCCAATCTAGCGTTCTTGCAATCAACCATACAGCCGGAGGTTGTAAGAAAAGGTCTCCCAAGTATGATCGGGACCGGACAATCTGCAGGAATATCAAGCACAACAAAGTCTATAGGGATATAGAATTTACCGAGCTTAACCGGGACGTCTTCAATGATTCCAACGGGTCGAGTAATGGATTGATCCGCCATATACAACGTCATCTTCACCGGTTTAGGTTCACCTAAACCGACTTTCTCGCACAAGGCAAGTGGAATGATGCTCACACTTGCTCCCAAGTCACAAAGTGCATCATATGTGACTTCTCCCACTCCTATTGGTATGCAAAACGACCCCGGATTTCGCAGCTTTGGGGGCATCTTTTCCTTCATCGTTTTAATGAGTTCCGAAGACTCCGAACTCATCTTACATTCACCAAAGTCTTCAAGCTTCCTCTTGTTAGAGAGGATCTCCTTCAAGAACTTCCCATAAACGGGCATACCTAAAATCGCATCAAGAGAAGGTATGTTAATGTGTAGTTTACTCATGAGGTCAATAAACTTACCGAAATGCTTGTCTAGACGTGCACTCGCTCTAGATTGCGGGAACGGCAAAGGAGGTTTATAAGCTGGAGAAGGAACATAGACATCCTCCTTCTCCTTTTCCTTCTCTTTCTCAACGGGAACCTCAATGAACGTGGGTTGCGGGTCAGTGGTTGTTACACCACTTCTTGTTTAAATTGCCATCACCCTCCCTTTCGGGTTGTCCTCTGTTTTTTCGGGAAGCTTCCCTTGATCTCTAGGAACTTCTCCGACCTTGCTGAGTACTTGATTTTCCAAAGCTTTTCGTGCTTTAGAAATCGAAGTGATGTGATTCTCCATTCCTTGTATCTTCCCCAAGATTATTTCCATCATCGCATCAAATTTGTCCTTCTCCGGCTGGTTTGAACTATTTGAAGTTTGTCC
The DNA here is from genome assembly GCA_033239125.1 of Fagopyrum homotropicum. Lineage (NCBI taxonomy): Eukaryota > Viridiplantae > Streptophyta > Magnoliopsida > Caryophyllales > Polygonaceae > Fagopyrum > Fagopyrum homotropicum. Next base: position 46,381,396 of record BSWB01000001.1, on the reverse strand, counting down.
CTGACTTTTCAAAGGAGTAGAAGAAGAAGGAGGTGTTAGTGAATTTTTAGCATGGGAATAAGGATTACCGGTATTTTATTGGGTTGATCTCCAATTGTTGTTGAAGTTCCTATTGTTTGTTGCTCCAATTATTGTTCCGGCTGTTATTCCTATTTCCTTGATTGTTCTCTCTTCCTAGATAGCCAACATCCTGCTCCTTTTTCGATTGAATGCTAGACTTCAAAACTTCTTTCAAATCCTTAATTTCATTATTGAGGGAGAAAATTTGAGCTTGGGCTGCTGGGTTTAATCTTGCTCCTGGCTCTCCAGAATCTCGATTCCCACTATCAGCCTTCCTATGGGAATACTTATCAATCACTAGAGCTTTCTTCTCAATAAAATCTCAAGCATCATCTTCTCTCATATCCATAAAAGTTCCACAAGAAAGGGATTGAAGTTTGAATTGTGTTTCCACATCCAATCCCTTGTAGTAAATCTCCAATAATTCCAGCTTTGAAATGCCATGGTGCGGGCAATCCAATAGAAGATCTTGAAACCTTTCCCAAGATTTAAACAAACTTTCATTAGGTTTCATAGCAAAAGTATTTATTTTACCACTCAACTCCGCTGTTTTGGATGGCGGAAAGAACTTGGTGAGGAATTCCGAAGTCAACTCCTCCCATGTATTAAATCTTCTAGTCGAAAGAGCTTGATACCAAGCTAAGGCTTTGTCCTTCAAAGAGAAGAAGAACGGTCTCAACTTGTAGTTGTTGTTGACAGCTCTTGGAGGCTTCAAAGTCTCCATAAGAATCTCATAATTTTGCAAATGTTGATGCAAAGATTTAGCTTCCATTCCACCAAATTGACTTTGGCGGATCATAGTAATGACTTGAGGGCGAAACCCATAGTCATGCTCATCTGGATCTCCAAGATTCACACCTAAACGGCGCGGTTGTTGAATCGGATCCATATGTTGCCCAAGAGTTTGTGGTTCAGCCACGACATTAGCAGCTCTCGCATCTCTAACATGAGCACGAGGATCGACATAGACACGAGGATTAAATGGTGGTATTTCCTCCAGCTCGGGCATAGAATCATTATCGGATGATTCATCTTTCTTGCTCTTGGCGCCTTTATCCCGTTTTGATTGTAAAAACATCGCCTTAAGCTCATCCATTTGAATATGTACTCGCTCCCTTTCAGCACGAGCTATAGCTTGTTCCTCAATACGTCTTCTTTCACTTGTATTAAGAAGAGCTCGAGTTTCATCCAACTCGTCTTGAAGACTCTTTTCATTGTGTTCAGACATCTTTTTCTCCCTTAGCCGTTTCTTGAGAGTTTTCTCCGGTTCAGGATCAAAAGGAACGAGGTCTTTCGCAATTCGAGACCTTCACATATACCTAAAGAGAAATCTGCAAAATCACTAAGGTAGAAAGATCAAATAGCAAGAGCAAAAGCTCCCAAGCCCGACAACCGAAAACCGAATTTGGCCTAAATCAAATCCCCGGCAACGACGTCAAAAACTTGTTCGCTCGAAAGTGTGTGTCACTAAGTCTTAAATTTATAAAAACTGAAATCAAGCAAAGCGAACCCGTAGTGTACGGATCGGTATAGTAAAGCAAGAGTTCCAGAGTATCGAACTCAGGGATTTGGGGGATCAAATTCAGTTCGTAAATCGTCAAGCAAGTAAAAAGCTTTTGTAAAGATAATTGGGAAAACAACGATTCTAAAGATTTAGGTATCTAATTGTGACAATCGATTCAAGATACTCTAAAGCTATAAGGACAGAGTTAAGATTGCAAAGGTATAGATCTAAGGTAGGGAAATGTACGGTGAGGTTCCAAAACCCATAAGTCTCACCCAAAGTCTCTCTCAAAAAAGGATGTTGAGTCTCGTTATAAAGAGAATCGAAGGATAAGATTGAATTCTCAAATACCCATGCCCAAACCCAAGGGAATCGCAGATAAACCAAAACGGTTAAGGTTGTGACACTCGAAACCAAAGTAGAGGATGTTGAGTCTCACTACTACCTAGAAAAGGTAAGCCAATGCTAGGTTAAAGCCAATCTTTAACTTTGGATCAAAGCAAAAACAAAGAACGTACGAGATAGGAAAACCACGGTCAGATCTTGAAGAACCACGGTCGTGGAACTCAAGAACAGGCCGTGGAAAGCCTCGACGACGAGGTTTCTCGCAACTCTCAGGGTCCAATCTGTTTTGGTTCAATCTATCATCATCTATGCCACAACTATCAACCCTTCATCTTAGAATTGCTTAAGGGTTTTAGCCAACAATCATTGTCATCAAATCAATAATCAAAATTAATAGAAAGAAAAGATAAAACCTTTAAAACTCAATAGCAAACACAAAACCAATCTCAATCAAACTCAAAATCCGTACTTGTGTTCAATGAATATAGAATAGAGTAAGAAATCTCTCACAGTCTTAAATAATAAAGAAGAACGGGATGTCAATCCGCCTTCAAAGTGAAACCCTAAGATCTTCATATTACGCAATCTCAAAGTGCGTACTTCTCCAAATCTTCCTTCAAAATCTTCTCGCAATAAGATCTTTCGCAATAATCTCAACTTCTCTCTAGCGTGGTGTGCATTTTCTCTCTTCCTTCAGCCTTCTTATAGGAGAAAATAGGGTTAGAAAAAGCCCATAACCGCTGCTGACGTGGAAAATATGGCACGTGGCAACCGTTAGAAGAATCACGGCCAAGAGCATATTTCCACGCCCGTGGAATACACCGCGACATACATTCCCACGGCCATAATTAATTTAGTTCCCAAAACCACGGCCGTGGTTCCTTGTGTTTGACCGTGGAATGTCCAAAATCTTCGTAAAAGCCTTTGTTTCGCAAAGCTTTCTACTCATGCTCCTTCTTTAGCTACTCCAATGCATCCTCTTGATGTCTAGCATGATCAATCACTCCTACATACTCCATTTATGCTCCAATCCAAGCCTTTATTCACCTAAAATCACAACAAAGCTTGTGTAGATCTCTATACTAACATAATAGGTGAATGTGCTCATAAATACTTCAAAATCATATCTATATACACAAAAGAAGGGGGAAAACAACCAAAACATGTGCCTAAAATATCGTCATATTTCGTGCTATCAAGATGCGATAGTAAAAATTGACGAGATGAAGATTGAATGAGAGAGGAACCTTGGTTGTGTATTGGTATGGTCGACGCATCACCGAGTGACACAGTGTCTGTTCCTTTGTATGGATAATTGTCAATCCTTAGATTGGACAAATCAGGGGTATAGTGGTGTGTTGCTGCCGTGTCTAGGTACCACGAAGTGGATGTTGCATTGGTGTGGAAAGACTGAGATGAAGGAGCGGTGTAGGAATGGTCAAATTTGTGCTAACAAGTGAGAGCTGTGTGGCCTTGTTTGACAGATGAGTCTGGTGTCCGCTGCGCCACAGAAGGTCTGTTCGGGGCTGGTTGAAGGGCTTTGTCCTCGACCTCTCCCTCTTCCTCTATTGGTCCCTCCACCATTTGAATTTGAGCGGTTATGTGACCCTCTTCCTTGTGTTTCTGTATAGTTGGCTTCCATGGAAGTGTTGGTGTTGTTGACAAAGGGTGGAATGGGAAGCAATGCCGTTTGTTGATGAGTAATTCGAGCTTCATGGATCAACAGATGAAACAAGACTTGGGAAGGTGATGGAAGGGAGACCAGGGTAGATATGGTAGTGACTATAGATTCATAGTTATTACCTAACCCTGCTAGAAGAAAACTAGTAAACTCAGTGTCTGAAATGACTTGCCCTGCCGTTGTTAAGCAAGAGACAATATTTTTGGCTTGATGTAGAATTCAGTTATGGAGGAATCTCCCTTGCGAAGAGAAGCGAGCTGGAGGCGAGTTTGATCGATCTTTGCTGGAAGCTAAAGCAAAGAGAATATCAAGTTGTGTCCAAACTTCAGCTTAAGTTTTACATTAAAAAACTTGGACAAGGATTGACTCTGTTAAGGAGCATGAGAGAATAGCTGGAACAAATTGGTCCTTGGAGATCCAATCTTTGTATTCCTTGATTGTAGGGAGTGTGGGATTTTTCAGAACACTAGTTTGATCCATCGACATATTGAAAGAGATTCTGAGCACCTAGAAATGGAGAAAAAGGAGAAATTTGTATCAGAGATGAAGGCATTTGCCACGACTTTGATACCATAATAGAATACATATTTGTTTGTCTTGAATATTATTCTTCCTTTTCTCATTCATGGATATTATTCTTCCTTTTCTCATTCATGGATATTATTCTTCCTTTTCTCATTCATGGATAGCAAGCATAATACATATATAGGAAATTGATCTGTACGATAGTGTTTGGGTCATTAACATGGGATATGCTTGTTGGGATGTATGTCTATTCTGGTAGTATCGCTTGTGATTGTAAGATCTGAATTTGTTGCAACAATAGCAGTGTTACTGTGTTAGTACTTGTGATGGCAATAGAAGTGTCTGTAATTGTAGTGTCCATGGGTGTGTGATAATTATGTAATTTATGTCTAAATTTGCAGTAGCATTGTCAGATATAGGTAGATCAATCTTTGTTGTGTAATTTGTAATTCGTGTATCAGCCCTAGAAACTCTTGGCACTGGTTTTGTATCTTCCATCCATTTCTTCTGAAGGTGCTTCTCCTCAGTTTCTTAAATTGTAACATCCTGGTTGACCTTTCTGTTTGTCACAACTTCACCAATAATAGTGAGATGAATTCTTGCCGTTATATGTGTTCAGAGAAGGGTCAATTGTTATAGCAGCAATTTCGTTGTTCCATCGCAGAGAATGAACAAGAAACCTGTCAAGATAGCTGAATATTGCTAACAGCGAACGACGAGAGCAAGAAATCACAAGAATATAGAAGGGGAGCCAAAGAAAAGATGGTAATCACTAGACTAATGGGTCAGTTTGGTGTCTCTCAAGTTTTTAAAATCCTATTTCAACCTCATCATCCCTCATAATCGATTGAAATTTTTTGACAAATATCATCCTATCATCCCATCATCTCAAATAGATCTGTTCAAGTCCGGTCCGGCCCGCCCGGCCCGGACCGCCCGCCCGCGAAAACGGGCGGGTATGAAAATCGGCAGAGGCCCGACCGGGCCGCTAGGCCCGACCCGCAAGTCCCGGCGGGCCGGGTACGGACAAGGTACCAGGCCCGGTCGGGCCGCTCGGCCCGGCCCGGAGCCCGGCAAAAAAAAAAAAATAATTTATTAAATTTAGGTTTAGGGAATTAGGGTTATACGAATTTCTGAAGCTTCCCTCTTCACTCAGTCTTCCAGTTCCAGCCGACAAAGACAAGCGACAACCCTCGTCTCGAATCTCTCGATTCCCTCTGGCTCTTCTCTTCCAGCCTTTGCGGGCCTTGCGGCGCTGCCGATAGTGCCGAGTGCCGGCCCTCGACGCCTCGTCCAGACTCCCTCGCGAGTCTCGCGACCCCTCTGTCCCTCGCGAGTCGCAGTCCCTCTTTTACCAGCATACTCCAGTCGCGACCCCTCTTACTCGACTCGTCTTGTGATTCTTGTCCACCGGCCTCTGTCCACCGCACCGGCCTCTGTCCTTGACCCCTCTGGCCCTCTTACTCGACCCCTCTGGCCCTCTTACAGTCTTACTCGACTCGTCTTGTGACTCGACTCGTCTTGTCCACCGGAGCCTCCTCTACCTCCGTCTTCTACTCTTCTGGTAAGTTTCTTCTAGTGTGTCTACTGCAGTGTTGAGGTTTATGTAATTAAAAACGTGTCTACTGCAGTGTTGAGGTTTATGCAATTAAAAACGTGTCTATTGTAGTGTTGAGGTTTCTGCAATTAAAAACGTCTAGGACTCTAGTGTGTCTACTGCAGACTCTTCTGATTTTGTGTTATTTGTATTTGTAGACGATGGTTGATCCTGACTCGACAACTAATGATGATGTTGAGGTTTCAAGCGGAGGTGCAAGAACACAATGCAATGCAAGTGGAAAAAAGCTTACTTCAAATGTATGGGCTGACATGACCAGATCGGTGAATGATAATGGTTCAATTACAGCTACCTGCAACCACTGTAAGAAAGTTTTAAATGGTCATCCAAATAGTGGTACATCGTATCTTAAAAGACATATTTCTTCATGCTCTGCTCGTCGTGTCCGTGATGTTAAAAGTTATTGCATTTCTGGTGCTGGTTCTAGTAGTAATGCTATTAATGTGAATCAAGTGTCATTGAGAAGTCATGTTCCTGGTTTTGATGAAATCCGTGATGCTTTGTGTCAGTTTGTCGTAGCAGGGGGTCATTCTTTTAGTATTGTGGAGGAACCTGGTTTCAAAAATCTGATGAGAACTGTTGCACCTGATTTTCAACTTGTTGGTAGACTTACAATTAAGAGAGATGCAATATCTCGTTATACAAAAGCAAAAAAACTGGTTTGTGTTGAGTTACAAGATGCTCCTGGTAGGATTAGTTTTACAACCGATAATTGGAGAAGTGAGAACAGTTCTAAAGAGTTTATGTGCTTGACAAGTCATTGGATTGATCGTGATTGGAAATTACAAAAGCGTATGATTAAGTTTTCAGCTTTAACTCCCCCATTTGATGGTGTTTCACTTGCAGAAGAGGTTTTGTTGTGTTTGGGTGAATGGAAAATTGCGGATAAAGTTTTTACCATCACACTTGATAATGCATCATATAATGATACTATGATTGGATCTCTAAGGAATCATCTCATTAGGAAACACTCTTTGTTATTTAATGGACAATTTTTTCACATGCGATGTTGTTGTCATATCATTAACTTGGTGGTGCAAGCCGGTTTGAAGCTGTTAGATGTAGTAGTTGTGAAAATCCGTAGGATTATTATTCATTTGAGGCATTCAATTCCGAAGAAGAAAAAGTTTTATGAAATTGCTTGCACTAACTTTGGTTTGAGTCCTACCAAGAAGTTGCGTTTGGACATGCCTATTAGGTGGAATTCTACTTTCACCATGCTTGATCGTTTTCTATACTTTCGAGATCCAATTGATAGTTTTGTTACCAAAGATTCTGATTTGAAAGCACACCGTTTGACAGTTGAGGATTGGGACAAAGTTGATGAGATTCAACAGTTTCTGCATGTTTTTTATGACGTAACAAATCAATTTTCTGCATCAAAGACACCTACTGCCAATGTTTATTTCCATGGAGTGTGGAGTATTCATATGCATTTGCTATCTGTTATGGAAGGTCCTCATTGTGTTGTGTCTGACATGGTTGCTCAAATGCAATTGAAATTTGCAAAATATTGGGGTGATTACAATTTGCTTTTATCTTGTGCTGCTGTTTTGGACCCTCGTATGAAACTAGAAGGGGTTCGTTTTTGTTATGAAAAGTTGTTTGGTTCTGAAAAGGCTAAAGAGATGATGAATAAGGTTAAAGAAACATTGTTGGAACTATTAGAGGACTACAAAGACCGTGGAGTGAACACAAATAGTGCAGAAAATAGCGAGGCTGAGGCACCGAATGTGATGCTTGATTCTGATGTGAGTGTTAGGAGGAGGTTTGCTTCATCTCCTTATGAGAGTTTGTTTGACCATTTGTCCGAGAAAATGAAGACTAGTAATAAACCAGAGTTGGAGCAATATCTTGATGAAAAGAATTATGATTTTAGGAAGGAGTTTGATATTCTTGAGTTTTGGAAGTCTAATGTTGATAGTTTTCCAACCCTTTCTTATTTGGCCCGGGATATTCTATCCGTCCCTATTTCAAGTGTTCCATCTGAATCGGCTTTTAGCTTAGGAAAGAAGATGATAACTTCAACTAGAAGCTCTCTTGCGGCGGATACTGTTGAAGCACTTGCATGTTATGAAGATTGGTTACGTGTGAAGGGTTTACTTGAAGGTAATTTATCTCTTTATATTTTATTTTCTACTATAATAGTGTTATATTTCAATTTGAAGTTCATTATTTAAGACTTTGCTTTTAACATTTCAAGGTTCATCTAAAATCCTTCGAATTGGAGTACCGGTTGAAGAGGGTGAAGACGAAGAGGAGTCGTGCATTATCTCAAATAGAGAATGAAGAATTGAAGATGTTGTTTGGGATAATTATTGTTCTATGTTGTTACTTGTTACTTGGTATTTTGTTATCTTGATTGTTGAGACTTTTGGTTGTTACTTGTTGGCTTTGTTGCCTTTGTTGGATATGTTGTTATTTGTTACTTGATACTTTGGTACTTGGTAGGTATTATTGCTCTATCTTGATTCTTGAGTTTTTGATTGTGAATTTGTGTTTTCGTTGAATCTTTTGATTATGTTTGTATGATATTTTTCGAGTTTTACAGGCACACTGCAAATTATACAGGTATATACTGCTGAAGTACTGAGTTTTACAGGCATACTGCATAGTTTAAAAAAAAAAAAAAAAAAAAAAGGTACCCGCCGGGCAGCCCGGCCCGCCCGGCCGGGCGGGTACGGCAGACATGGCAGGCCCGTGAGCCGGGCTCAGCCCGGCCCGGGTCCGCCAAAACGGGCTTTTTTTTTTTGAAAATGCCCGGCCCGAGTCCGGCCCGAGCCCGGACTTGAACAGGTCTAATCTCAAACCGAATGGACCCAATATAAAATATTTAAACTAATAAAACACTATATACACTAATAGTATAAATCAAACTTTCTAAATAATAATTGTGTAAAATTAAACTTTATAACAATACAGCTTAAATATATTAATATATAATCGACACTTCCAAGATTCGGGTCCTCAACTAAGTTAATACACCAAGAAATAACGGGAACTGCCCGGGGAAAAAAAAAATCATCTATTAGCTTTATGAACCTTACGGATAGCTATTATGAAGGATATACGAGTTCCTAGAGCCAAGAGAAACCTCTTGTCGCACCAGAAGCTGGATATTAAGAATTATAAAAGAGTACAAGTGACATTACATGTAACTATGCAACTAGTTAGAAGAGGGTATATGATTGTCACTGTCAGGATTACCTCACATTTTACATAAACCGGGTAATTTGATACAAACAAATTTGGAATGTGTTACAGCCTCAGGAGTCAGGATGAAATGAATTCAGAACTTCAACAAGAACTTGAGAGCATCGAGAAAGTCTACACAAGAGCACGACTCCTTAGAATACAAGGTAAGACTGTTGGAGTTCAGGGAAAGAATCAACGAATAAAAGGCTTAATTACCTTTTGATATATGGTACAATTTTTAATACCCTTCTCAAGAGAAGAACCAGAGTTTCAAAGGGTATAATACTGGCTAATGTGTGGCAGGAAAATCAGTACTTGATGAGATGGTGCCGTAGCCACAGCTCGTACATGATCATATGGAATGCATCATGTTTGATTGGTGGTGTATTCCATTGAAAATGCTTTTGAACCTATATCACAAATGATGACCACTGTAAGGTTTTGTTTCATAATGAGCTTTCTACTCATCTAGATAAGCAAGCTACAAGGATTCTACCTTCACCAAATTGTAATGGAGTCTTGCAAACTCTTCATCTGGTATGGCCTTAAGAATCTGCTTCAGATCGTACACATCTCTCTCCCTTAATACGACAGCAAACTTTCGCCAATCAAGAATGTCACTGAATGGCAAGTCGTAGTAATCAGACAAAATTACTGCAATGTAGACAAGAACTGTCAGCTCAAACAATGAAAATTTAACAGCAGATTAAAAGTTCAACACATTAGAGCCTTACATGCTGTGTTGTCCCTACAGCCAAAGAACAGCCAAAATGCAGAGAACACTTACCAGGAACACATCCATAATGGATGGAATCAGTTATGCGTGCACTATTGACTTGAGAACCGCCAGGACAAATGCAAAATTTGGTCCTATAAAATCTTTTCTGATACACCAAAGGCCCAGTAGCCCTACTAATTCTGTTGTTTGAGATGTCAAGTTCTGTATCGTTCTCCCAAACCCGTGCCAAAATAACTCTAATTTTAGAATTTCGATGCCCAGCCCAAAATCCAAGAGTTGTTCTGCAAACAGTGGATTAGATTTAGTAATCTAATAATAATGAAGTATTGACTGCTTAGATACCAACCTTCTCTCCTCATAGAAATAAGTGCACAAACAACCAAGCACATACACATCTGGAGAAGCAAAAGGCTGTAACGATAGGACATGGAAATAAATAAACTATCGCCTCATCCCTTGTCATGGAGAAGGAGGGAATGTATCAATAGGAAATAAAACATGAAACGAAAGGCTAGAGAGCTAGCAACTAGTTTTGCTGCTTGGAGATAGGAAATTTGAAAACAATTTCAAGAACTATAAGATGCCCTAAGGTGCATAGACATGAACTGCATGCATTAACTTCGTCCCCAAATCTCCGGCAAAAACAAAAATCTTCCCATATTATGGATTAGAATTGAGACGATAACTTTTTTGGAAAAAAAAGATCAGAACGGATTAGTAAATAGGAGAATATGATGATACAACTTCATATACCTTAAGGATTGTGAGCACATAAAAACTCAAGGAAGTAAGAAAGCAATGTCAGCAGTAACTATTTTGAACTGTTCTCGGAAATGTAGTATGGAAGGTAGTTACAAGTTCAATACCTGTTTTCCAGATCATTCCCACCAGCAGGAAGAGCAAATGGCTGCAGCACTTGAGGCAAAGCAACATCCTTGTGTGGGATAAAACCAACATCATAACTTGGAGAACACACCACTCGAATTGCATTTTTTATGAGGAATTGAAGTCCCTCAAATGCCCTTACTCCAACATCATGACAAGTGACGACAAAATGATCAGCCCCTAATGTTCTATTCCAATATGGATACTTTGCAATTAGACCCTCCACATAATCTTTAACAATGATGGTCATGTTTTCGTATGATGTGCCCTGAAATTGTACTCAAGAGAATCAAAAGAAAAACACACAAGGATTTGAAAACATGTCACAGTAAAAGATGAATAACATTTTGCTGCTAGTAACAAAGTAGGCAGAAATGTATGCAGATGGCTCAGAACTACAATCCTATATTTCATAATTCTGAATTTAAGCTATCAAGTTCTACCATATGGAAATGTTTGTATATTAACTAATCTTCCAGCCGAATACCACGCCTTCCACGGAAGGCTTTCCTAATACAAAGCATATAAATGCCATCTACACTTGCAACAATTATGACCAATACTTTCACATACACAGTAGGTCTTCTGAAGTGAAATTTCACCAACTAAACAATTTGAGATTCTATATCTAGCAACATAGATTATTCATAGGAAGGACAACTCAACAAAACAATCATAAACTCAGAAAATCGAAAATAAATCATCACACCTTGCCTCTCATCTTGTGACAAGAGATGGGAATGAAAAACATATGAGCCTGGTCTGGATCATCAGTACGAAATTGACTCTCTCGAATGTTCTGAAAGAAGTAGCCTTCGCTGGAATACTTGCCAGTGAGCTTCCTAGGAGTTTGGTAAAACGTCTTACTGTCACCATCAGGGTAGATGTAAACCTTGAAATTCTTCTCCATCTCAGCGTAGTTCAATCGGAATATCTCCGCCGAGTGATAAATCTCCGACAAATCATCCTCCGCCGTCTCCTGAATCGACAAAACCTTAAAAAACAGTCAGCGCATATTAGGATATTAATGAACAATCGCGAGATCCAATAGTAATAACAGAAAGAAAATGAAAAGATCCCATCGATAGAGGAGGTGGAACCTGAGTGCGCACAGAAGAAACAGATGGCTGGAGCGGTGAGCGAAGAGATTTGAGGGAGATGATGGTAAAGGAAATTAGGGTAACGACGGCTATGACGAGTACAGATCCACGAAGGGTTAAGATGGAAGAATTCAGTGGGGATTGAGATGATTTATAGCTCATCATCACTGGCGTCGGAAAGGCGTTCAGACGGTGGTCATGGGTTGTGTTGGTAGACTCGGTCAGTTGCACTGAGCAGAAGCTCCGGGGTGGCAGTGCAAGAGAGTCGGTGACCAAAGATGATAATCTAACACGCGCGTGTAAGGAGGCGCGTTTTGTTTCCTTAGTTCTGCCAAGGCATAGAAAATGCAGTTTTGCCAAGGGAAAGAATGTTTACTTAAGACAGACCGGAAAATAAATGGAAAATCCTTCTTAAAATAAAACGGTTTTTATAAACTTGTTTAGCGTACATCGAGATGAAATATACATTCTATCTTTGACAACTCATAAGTTTGACAATAACAATAACACTTCACACCAAAAAAATAACTATAATACTAAACACAATCATTTTCAGCTCGGTTTTTTAAACTATCATTTAAACAAGGTTTTTTCCAGAAACACTAGTGTTTTTATGCGAATTGACTTTGTTACCCTTAATATCTATATTTACGCTATTTACCTTGTATTTAAGAAACATTCTCTCTCATCCATTGCTCCATCGACAAAGAGAGGACAACGGATTGCTCGTCGAAAAAGAAAGACGAAACTCCCTACCTCTCACATCGATCGCCTCACTCTCGGCGGCTCCGTTTTGTGGCTCTCCTCGTCCCCTCTGAGCACAGTTCTAATTCGGTAAGTATTCTCCTCAGAGAATAAGCATGTCTCATAAACACACAAGTAACCCAAAATTTGTTAGGTTGAGCAGGTTCCTATAGCATGTGTTTTGAATCTCATCTTCCCTTCCTTGCATTTTAATACGTGATTGAGAAAGAGAATCTACAAGTCTCAATAATTTGTGTTGACCGTTTTTGTCTTCAATATAATCTAATGTTGATTGTTTTTCTCTTCTTTGAATTAGGTTTTTTTGTCTTCAATATATATAGAATCCGTGTTGACTGTTTTTGTATGATAAACTAATTAAATTAAGAGCATGAATATGTGTTAGATATTATAACCTAAGGTGTATTCGGTGAAGCGAGATTTTTGAGTAGTTTTAGCTTTTTGGGTAGGTTTAGCCTTTTTGGTAGATTTTTGAGTAGATTTTCAAAGAGCTTTGTAAATTCGGAAAATCTGACAAATAACATTATTGATGTTTGGCAAGAGTAGATTTGTGGATAGATTTATATGTTAGATTTACCAAAAAATCAAAAAGAACAAAAATATACAAATTATAAAAAATGTAAAAGAGGGGTAAAATTGTAAAAATTTTGATAATCTACCCAAAAAGCTATTAGTAGTAGATTTTCAAGAACCTCCTCAAAAAACTCCCGAAAAAGCTAAAACTAATGGAAAATTTTTTTGCCAAACACTATGTAGTTTTCTAAAAACGCAAAAATTGATGAAAATCTACCGAAAAAGCTCTGTCGAACATGCCCTTAATGTCCATGGAATTAGAAGAATACAATACAACTTGTCTTCATTATGAATTTGTAAGTTTCAAAAATGAAGCAACTGCAATTATAATACATTACAATCACATAGAGTTTTAAGTTAGATGTGAATTGCATGTTGTGAAATGAAAATGTGAATTGTCTATTGTGAATGGTTGAAGCAACTACAATCTTAGTTTTTGTGGACCTAATTATAGATGATGAGGGACCATCCCCAACATTACCTCAAGGACCAAGGGACCAATCACTAGATCAAGGGCTAAAACATTGAAAGACAACTAGTTACACCTTCTTCAGATTCCATCATGGAAGGGGAAATACAAGGTCAAGAGCAAAGGTTATTCAAGATGAAGTTACGAGCATACTCACAACATGTACACTCAAGGAGAACCTAATCACTCTTAAGAATCTTTTGGTGACATTGTTGACTATCATGGAAGAGTCAAGCCACGACCAAGAAGAGCCAACAAGCATAGAAGGTGGCTAGGATGAAAAAAGAGTCTCAAAGAAGAAATCTCGTCCGAGACTCCATCCCAGATTTACTCTCTGACGTGCGTTTGAAGATCCGGACAAGATCTTTAAATTTGGCACTTATATTTTATATTTCTTAGCTTAAAGCTCTCAAACATTCTTAAGGTAATTGTTAGTTTTGATCCTATCTTTGGAATTATTATTTTCATATCTTTTAAAGATATCTTTCCTAAATTATCTTTTAAAAGATATCCTTCTTAGTTTACATAGAATATCTCCCTTATAAATAACGTTAGAGGGGGAGATTATTATATAGATTAGATTTGATATTATTCCACATATTGTGTGACTTGCAGCTTCTTTTATGAAGTTTGTATTTTATTCATTCCCATGCAATCAAAGGGAGAGCCTTGATTGAATCATTGTGAAGTCCTTGCTAGATTGTGCTTGTGTGTTAATCTTTTTGATGTTTGTTGCTCTTGGTCAACACTAGTCCCTCCTTGTGCTTGTCTTACTTAAAAGACTTGTGTAAGGTTAAAGAAGTGAAGGTTAAGAAGGTAAGCTCTTCGTTAAGGGGTTTTGATACATCATTGGTCAAGGTTCTTTGCAGGAATATCTTGGTTCATATCTTCCTATACTTATCATATTTCATCCCATTATTCATCTTCTTGTCTTTCCATATCAATCATCATTCCACATTCTGAGTTTCCAGAAATATCGCCCGAGATTTCCATTATCCACCCGAGATTCGCTTCTGACGAGGACTTTCAATCTAAATCGGAAAATGTGGCTTCAACCCCTCATCAAAGTGGTACCAGAGCTAAGCGATTGAAGTCCGTTTCAAGTTTGTGTCAATTTTTACTTTTGAGTCTTCTTTGAGTCATATAAAAGTTGAGTCTTTTCTTGTTGCCATCTTTGCGAGATTATTTGAGATTAACGTGCGTTGACTTGTGCAAGTTTTGGAAGACAGAAACGCCATAGCCAAACACAAGTCAACCATTAACCTTGAAAATCTCGCCCAACCCTACAGAAAGTACGATCAAATTTTGCGCTTAGAATTGAGATCTTATCTAGTAGGTAAGATATTATCCATTCTTGTCCAAGCAATGATATATACGCTTTCCCAGCAGTTAAAGATCAAAAGGCAACCGAGAAGTAGCAGCCCCAAAGGTGATTGTTGAACGTCGACATCAAGCATCGACTTTTCAACAATCTCGGCCAGTTCATAAGAAATCTCGGCCGAGATTTCACCCGAAAAATCTACTGTTGTCCAATTTTCAAAAAATTTTTGAGGCATGATTTGAAGAATCCAAGTGCCCTCTGTGCAAGAGTAAATCAAAAGAAGAGTTTATATACAAACCTTGACCCAATTAAGAGTCTTATCCATACCCAAAACCAATCCCGGCTATCTCTCTTTCTAACTGCACAAATTCAAGGTACACTCTTTCTCTCTTCTTAATCTCTTGTGTGCCTTTTTCTTAGCTTTTTTCTACGCTAAAAACTTGAGTCTTATTTCTTTGGGTATGTTAGTTAGTATCTATACTTCCTAACATACTAGTGTGTCTATCCGCAATACTCTTTCTACCTTGTCTTGTGTGGAGTAAACTTCCTGCAGGAGTTCCTTAACCATCTCATAACACAAGAACCTTTATCCGAACCAAGTTGACTACTTAATTCAACCAAGGAGTTCTAGTGAGACCAAAGCACCGATTGCTAAAGAAGCATTAATCCATCCAACGAATTACATCAAACCAGCTTGTGATAACACAACAGAGTGCGAGTGTGTTCGCTCGAAAGTGTGCGTTACTAAGTCTTACATTTATAAAAATTGAAATCAAGTAAAGCGAACCCGCAGTGTACAGATCGGTATAGTAAAGCAAGAATTCCAAAGTATCGAACTCGAGGATTTGGGGGATCAGATTCAGTTCGTAAATTGTCAAGCAAGATAATGAAGCTTTTGTAAAGATAATTGGGAAAACAACGATTCTAAGATTCAAGTATCCAATTGTAGCAATCGATTCAAGATGTTCTAAAGATGTAAGGACAGAGTTAGGATTGCAAATGTATAGATTTAAGGTAGGGTGTTGTACGGTGAAGTTCTAAACCCACAAGTCTCACCCAAAGACTCTTTCAATAAAGGATGTTGAGTCTCGTTATAAAGAGAATCAAAGGACAAGATTAAACTCTCAAATACCCATGCCCAAACCCAAGGGAATCAAAGATAAGACAAAAAGGTTAAGGTTGTGACACTCGAAACGAAAGTAGAGGGTGTTGAAACTCACTACTACCTAGAAAAGGTAAGCCAAGGCTAGGTTAAGGTCATTCTTTAACTTTGGATCAAAGCAAAAGCAAAGAATGTACGACAGAGGAAAACCACGGTCAGATCTTAAAGAACCACGGCCTTGGAACTCAAGAACAGGCCGTGGAAAGCCTCGATAACGAGGTTTCTCGCAACTCTCAAGGTCCAATCTGTTTTGGTTCAATCTATCATCATCTATGCCACAACTATCAACCCTTCACCTTAGAATTGCTTAAGGGTTTTAGCCAACAATTATCATAATCAAATCAATAATCAAGATTAAAAGAAGGAAAAGATAAAACCTTGAAAACTCAATAGCAAACACAAAACCAATTCTCAATCAAACTAAAAATCCGTACTTGTGTTCAATGAATATCGAATAGAGTAAGAAATTTCTCACAAATCTTAAAGACCAAAGAAGAACGGGATGTCAATCCTCCTTCAAAATAAAACCCTAAGATCTTCCAACTACGCAATCTCGAAGTGCGTACTTCTCTAAATCTTCGTTTCAAATCTTCTCGAAATAAAATCTTTCGCAATTATATCAATTTCTCTCTCTAGCGTGGTATGTCTTTTCTCTCTTCCTTCAGCCTTCTTATAGGAGAAAATAGGGTTACAAAAAGCCCATAACCTTTGTTGATGTGGCAAATATCACACGTGGCAACCGTTAGAAGAATCACGGCCAAGAGCATATTTCCACGCCCGTGGAATACACTGTGGAGTGGTTTTCTTGCTCTCGACATACATTCCCACGGTCTTAATTAATTTAATTCCCAAAACCACGGCCGTGGTTCTTTGTGTTTGACCGTGAAATGTCCAACATCTTCGTAAAAGCCTTTGTTTCGCAAAGGTTTCTACTCATACTCCTTCTTTAACTACTCCAATGCATCCTCTTGATGCCTAGCATGATCAATCACTCCTATATACTTCATTTATTCTCCAATCCAAGCCTTTATCCACCTAAAAACACAACAAAGCTTGTGTAGATCTCTATACTAACATAATAGGTGAATGTGCTCATAAATGCTTCAAACTCATATCCATATACACAAAAAAAGGGGGAAA
Source organism: Fagopyrum homotropicum (assembly GCA_033239125.1). Lineage (NCBI taxonomy): Eukaryota > Viridiplantae > Streptophyta > Magnoliopsida > Caryophyllales > Polygonaceae > Fagopyrum > Fagopyrum homotropicum. Next base: position 46,364,317 of record BSWB01000001.1, on the reverse strand, counting down.
ACAACCAAAACACGTGCCTAAAATATCGTCATATTTCATGTTATTAGAGTGCGAGAGAAAACATGTGCCTCCACACTATGGTAGGGAAATGAGGCAGCGCTAATGAAATTGATTTATATCCCTATGCTTCAATGACTAACTTACTGCATTTGGCTATCAGGGTGTAGAAGAAGATAAAGGACGGAATCAAGGGACAAGTTCTTGGACGACAAAGAAGAAATCTCGGCCATCCTACAAGAATCTCAGTCGAGATTTCACCCGAGATTTGCCCCAAAAAGATGAAGAAAAGAGATCCTTTCCTGATCCAGCAGTCCATAAACCTTCTACTCAATCACTTCCTTTGAATGAGCCGTCAAAGGATAATAAAGGGAGCACTTCTAACTCTACTTTATGTTTATAGAGATATTGTATGTTTTTTAAATGTCAAGATAGAGTTTACTACATGAGAGATTGTCCTAATAAAAGGATTTTATTTCTAAATCAACAAGGGCAATATGTAAGTGAAGAAGAGCATGAGCATGAGCATACACATATCAATGCATTGCATTAGCATGATAGTAATAGTGATAGTGATGAAGGTTGTGAATATGAGCATGGAGAGTCTTTGATTGTTAGACACAGATTGCATCCTAAAATAGCTCAATGTGAGGATAATTGATAACATGAATTATGTCCTATATTTAGGCATGCATTTATGTGGATTTTCCCTTTATTTTGCATGCATAAACATGAATTCATGACATTTAAGCTTATATATGCATACTTTGCATGAAAAGATATATACACGAATTTTGGTTGCATTTGTAGCTAATTTGACGAATTATGGAGCAGAAATGGATCAATACTGAACTAAACAACATGTTGGATCATTAAGGAACACAAAAGATAGAGAGAAGATATCTTAAAGGAAGATAGAAGGAGTAGCTAAAAGATAAAACTGTCTAGAGTAAACTTTAATACCGCCAAAGTAACCTCAGATACCGCGCTGGAGTAAATTCTGATACCGCATTGGAGTAAACTCTAATACCACGGAGTGGGATCTGATACACGCCAGAGTGGGCTCTGATACCAGCGGGTTCAAATTCTTTTTTTGGCCAAAAAATTTAGGGTTTATCTTTAAGCTACAGTTTATCTTTAAGCTAGGGTTTATCTTTAAGATTATTTATCTTTAAGTAAGGCTCATGTTTATCTAAAACCCTAGATTTATCCCTATAAATATCCTATAGCCTTCAACATTGAAACGGACCCCCAACGACGAGGACATCGACCGCTGGATAGGAATTGACACTTCCTACCACCCTTAGATCCAAGTTCAAGCTGAGTATTGAAGAAACCCTAGAAAGGAGAAGGAGAAACACTTGAAAGATTTGGAAATCAAGATCGAAGAATGATTGAAGTTCTTGAGAGGTTTTTCTAGTTTTTGATTCTTTTGTCATTGTACGTGAACACAAGTTTTGGAGTTTATATTTTTTTTAGTTTTCAAAGATTGTGAACCTTTGTTAAGGATTTGTTTCGTTTTATTCAAGATTCGTCGTTTTCTTGATATTCTTGATTTAATCCTTATCTTGATTTTAATCATGTAAGTTATTGGCTAAAACCATTGCGATTCTAGGGTGATTGGTTGAAGATTGTGGTTAAGATGATGATAGAATTAACCTCACACGTTCAGATTGGACCCTGTGAGTTGAGTTTTACCTTTATAGAAGCAAAAATCGGGTTGTTCTTGAGGAAAATCGATCGATGTTTAAGGAAGAATAGGGCAATTTTTCTTCTATCGAACCTTTGATGTTTTATCCTTAAACCAAAGTTAAAGATTGCTTAAACCCTATCCTTGTTGAACCTTTCTTACCTATCTCCGAGCGTGGGAAGAGACTTACCCGGTGATCCCCTTGCTTGGTTGCCAACGATGATGAGTTCTAGGTAATAGAGGACTCAACACCCTCTATTAAGGTTTGACTGTGCCAATCCTTTACCTTAGTGATTTAACCCGATTCCCTTAGGTTGAGTGGTTCGTTTGAGAGTATAATTCCTTTCTTTAATATCTATCTTATAAAGACTCAACATCCTTTATTTAGAGTATTTGGGTTGGGATAAGTGGATAGTGAAACCTCACCGTAATCTATCCCGTCTTAGAAACATATTTTCTTTGCAATCCCAGCTCTATCCATAGATATTTAGAAGTCTTGAATAAAAAATCACAATTGGATACTTTGATCTCTAGAATATGCAATTTCCAATTCTTGCATACAAAACTCTTTATTTGTCTTTTGTTAGCAATTTGTCTTAGCTCGATTTGCTTTTACCGCTTGATTTCACCAAGTCCCTGAGATCGACATTGGAATACTTGCTTATATTGTGATTGATCCATACACTGCGGGCTCGCTATTGCTTTTATTCTTGGCATTAATTTAAAGCTTATTTGCACACACACTTTCGAGTGAAAAAGTTTTTGGCGCCGTTGCCGGGGACTTGGTCTAGACCAAGCGGCAATTCGGTTGTCTAGTTAGATTTTGCTTTTTCTTTTAATATTTTTCCTATGAGTTTTTGAATTTTCAAGGTTTCCAATGACTAAAAGAAGCTATGAAACGGCAAGGATCAAAATTTGGAGCCTCAGAGCTGAACTTGATGAATTTAGGGAGCAACACAGACTTAGTAACAAAGCCTTGGAAGAAGAGAGATGGAGAAAGAGACAGTTAGCTAAATGGCAGGAGTATAAATGTTTGTAGGATTTTCTTTCGCTCTATTTTAGTGACGAAAGAGAAAGAGAGTTAGCTATTAAGGATGAGCTTGCAATTTGGGAGGAGCTTTATACCGCTCGCGAGGTGTATGAACAACCTCATGAGGATCAACTTGAATCAAAGATCGAGAAAATGATGAAGAATTTGGATGACCTTGAAAACAAGTTGATCCTTGCTGAAATGGCTCAACTAGAGGAGAAATGCGACAAAGAATTCCAAGTTTTGAGCATTCCTTCTATCGAACCTGAAGCTCCTCTTGAAGTCCTCATTGAAAAAAAGGAAGAAGTGGAAGAACTCAACCCAACTAATGAAACTACGGTCGAGATCGAAGAAGAATCAACTGAGTTGGAAGAAGAGAAAGATGTAGAGAACCTTGGCCAAATCATTGAAACAGTAGCCACGGCTGAAGAAAGATTAGTTGAGTTGGGAGAGGTTTCATGTGTGGATTGTCGTCCTAGCATAAATCTCATCCCAAGTTTTGTAGGACTTTACAAGGTACTTTCTCTTACTCCCTTTTAAATTCCCTTTGAAATTGCTAATCATTCCAGGGAAGCGCCTAAGAGCTGGAGGTCTCTTCCAAAGGAACCTCTGAAAATCAAGATGTAGCCTCCACCAATTTTACTGAAAGTTAACAATAGTAGAACAAGTTTGAGAACCTTCAACAAGTTCACTCTCCTAAGGCTTGGCACACCTCAAGCCATCATGATTAATGTTGACAAGCGCTTCACCGTGAAGGCCAAGAAGTGTTCTTTGTTCAAGTATGGGGTCAACCGTGAGGTAAATACCCTAAACGATCCTCGAGCTAGTGATCAAGAGAAGATCTTAAATGGAGAAGCTAAGAGGATTCATGAGAAGCTGATATCTAGGTCCCGAAAAGGATGGGATCCGAAGCTCAATGAACCCCCATAGAAGCATAAGAAGACAAGAAGGATTCCGGTGAGAGCTAAACCGTACAAACTTGTATGTGGAAGATCCTACCATTTGCCGGTAAAATTAGGGACCGGAACCTTTTTGGAAGAATTTTTGCTCAACCTTGTATTGAAGAAGACCGGGTTTGAGCGATATTGTGGATTCGATGAGCGATCCAAGGTGTTCGAGGTACATTGAAGAATCCCCATGAACATAGCTAGCGACCTTAAACCAAGCGCTTCTTGGTAGGCAACCCAAGGTATCTCTATGTTTTTATCCTTTTTCTTAGATAGATTAGATTAGTTTTTTGTTTTTTCATTGGTATGCTCCGGGTTTTTATTGTGTCTTTGATGACAGAGACTAGGTACTTTCTCAAAGAAGATCAATGATGGACATGGGATCGAGAGTTTTGATAAGAAGGAATGAAGAAACCACTTAGAGAGGAATAAAGAACGGAAGGTAGATAAATCGACCCACCTACAGGAAAATCGGTCGATTTCTGGAATTAATTAATTTTATTCACCCGATTTTTCCAATGTCGCAAGCAAAATCGACCTAAAAATCGACCCCCCCAAAACAATCTGTCAATTTTTAGTGTAAGTGGATGAAAAGGAGGAAAAATCGGGCCGATAAAAAATCGACCCCAAAAAATCGGCCGATTTTTTCAAGAAAATTTTTTTTTAAAAAAATCGTTTGATTTTTTTTGTAATTTTCGGAAATATACGGCGATTTTCTTCGGAGACGGCCGATGCACGTTTTCCCTTCTTCGTTCAAAAACATTCTCTGATGCGGATCGGAGTATTTAGAGTTCCCTATCCGAGCTTCTACAGATTTCCGCCATCAACGCCCGAAGAATAATTTGCTTGATTCGTCATCTTACATTGTGAGTATCTTTTTCCACCTTACTTTTCTTCTCTTCACATTGGGGACAATGTGAGTTTTAAGTATGTGGTGGAGTTATTTGCAAAACCTTTTGCATGTTTTATGTCTTGCATTATATATGATTTTGAAAAATCCAAAATTTTTTAATATTTTTGTGCTTCTAGGATGGATATGAATACTTTGTTAGAACTTCATGCAGGTATCATAATTTGCTTTCATTCTAAATCATGTTGATTGTTGAAGGTTGAAACCACATGATAAGTTCTTACACATCTTTTTGGAATGATTAATTAAGGCATTTTGATTTTATTTCTTTCTTCTTCTTGATCACGCTTTTAGCACCTCATATATATTTGCTTTCCCTTTACCTATCCGAGAATTAGGAAGCATGTTAGTAAAAAGCGATGTTTATGGTAAAGTTGAGAAAAGTGAAGTGTGTTATGTGTAAAAATAGGTTTGGGGACGTTAATCATGATGATGAGTAACTCGGTACCATTCACACAGTCGGGTGTTTGTATCTTGTCAAAATCGGATTGAGTGATAGTCCTAACGAGTCTTGGTATGTGCATCCGGTTTGAGGCACCTCGTAAAAATGAGGCTTGTTGATCTCCAAGGTTTCAGCTACTGTGCACCAATGTCATGTTCTCAAGTGAAAATAAAAATAAAAAAGAAAAAATGTATGAGAATGCTTATTTTTGGTGGATGTGTTTGAAGTTAATGTTCTGGAGTTATTTTCCTTTTTCCCGCATTTACACCACATATCCTACATACATCCCACCCATAACACGTTTCTTGACCTCTATATTTGTGAAGCCCTTGAGACCTTATTGCACATGTATTTTGACTTGGTGGTTAAGATTGAATTCTTCATGATTGATTTTGATATATTGCAAGTTATGATGTATGTTAATGATTTCCTTGCAAAGTGTGATTATCCTTTCCATGATGTAACTCTTTTTGATTGTATGATGATTTTCATTAGCTATAAAACAATCCTTTGAAGGTGATCTATAAATAGAAACACAACCAAAAAATATTGTGGTTTTTTTTTATTTTTACATATTCATAATACATATCATCTTGTATGTTAAGTTTAAATCTTGCATGGGGACAAGCAAGAGGCAAGTATGGGGTATTTTGATGACATGAATTATGACCTATATTTAGACATTGCATGGGGACAAGCAAGAGACAAGTATGGAGTATTTTGATGACATCAATTATGACCTATATTTAGGCATACATTTATGTAGATTTTTCCTCTATTTTGCATGCATAAACATGAATCCATGACATTTAAGCTTATATTTGCATATTTTGCTAGAAAAGATATCTAAACGTATTCTTGTTGCATTTGTAGGTAATGTGACAAATTATGGAGCGGGAATGGATCAATACTTAACTAAACAGCATGGTGGATCATTGAAGAACACAAAAGATAGAGATAAGATATCCTAAAGGAAGATAGAAGGAGTAGCTAAAAGATAACACGGTCTGGAGTGAACTATGATACCGCCAAAGTAAACTTTTGATACCACGTTGGAGTAAATTCTGGTACCGCGCTGGAATAAACTCTGATACTGTGGAGTGAGTTCTGATACGTGCCAGAGTGGGCTCTGATACCAGCGGGCTCAAATTCTTTTTTCGGCCCAAAAGTTTAGGGGTTATCTTTAAGGTGCATTTTATCTTTAAGCTAGGGTTTATCTTTAAGATTATTTATGTTTAAGAAAGGCTCATGCTTATCTAAAACCCTAGATTTATCCCTATAAATATCCTATAGCCTTTAACATTGAAACGGACCCCCAACAACGAGGACATCGACGGCTGGATAGGAATTGACACCTCCTACCACCCTTAGATCCAAGTTCAAGCTGGGTATTGAAGAAACCCTAGGAAGGAGAAGGAGAAACTCTTTGAAAGATTTGGCAATCAAGATCGAAGAAAGATTGAAGTTCTTGAGAGGTTTTTGTTAATTTTTAATTATTTTGTCATTATGAACGCAAGATTGGAGTTTGTTTTTGGTTTTTAGTTAGTTTTTTAGATTTTGAACCTTTGTTCTAGGTTTGTTTGTTTTTATTTCAAGATTCAAAGTTTTCTTAACTCTCTTGATTTAATCATTTTCTTGATTTTCATAATGTGTGTTTTTGGCTATAACCCTTGTGATTCTAGGGTGATTGGTTGAAGATTGTAGTTATGATGATGATATAATGAACCTCACGTTGAGAATGGACCCTAGGAGTTGAGTTTTACCATTGCAGAAGCATAAATTGGGTTGTTCTTGAGGAAAATCGACCGATTTTCAAGGAAGAACATGGCGATTTTTCTTCTGTCATACCTTTGATGTTTTATCCTTAAAACAAAGCTAAAGATTTCTTAAACCCTAGCCTTATTAAACCTTTCTAACCTATATCCGAGCGTGATAAGAGACTTACCCGGTGATTCCCTTGTTTGGCTGCCATCGATGATGAGTTCTAGGTAATAGAGGATCAACACCCTCTATTAAGATTTGAGTGTGCCAATCCTTTACCTATGTGAGTTAACCTGATTCCCTTAGGTTGAGTGGTTGGTTTGAGAGTATAATTTCTTCCCTTAGATCTCTATCTTATAGAGACTCAACATCCTTTATTTAGAGCCTTTGGGTTGGGATAAGTGGATAGTGAAACCTCATTGTAATCTATCCCGTCTTAGAAACATATTTCCTTTGCAATCCCAGCTCTATCCATACATCTTTAGAAGTCTTGAATTGAAAACCAGAATTGGATACTTTGATATCTAGAATCTGCGTTTTCCCAATTTTTGCATACAAAACTCTTTATTTGTCTTTTATTAGCAATTTGTCTTAGCTAGATTTGCTTCTACCGCTTGATCGAGCCTGAAATACTTGCTTACATTACGATTGATTCCGTACACTGCGGGTTCGCTATTGCTTTTATTCTTGGAATAAATTTAAAGCTTATTTGCACACACACTTTCGTGTGAACAATAATCAACGTGAAAACCTTTTTCATACTAGATGTCTTGTTCAAGGAAAGGTTTGTAATATGATTAGTGATGGTGACAGCTGTTGCAACATTGCTAGTGAGGAATTAATCACTAAGTTGCAAATCACTACATTCTATCATCCTACACCTTATAAATTACATTGGATGAATGATTGTGGAGAGTTGAAAGTTAACAAACAAGCTTGAATTGCGTTTACCTTAGAAGAGTATGAGGATATTGTTATTTGTGATGTTGTGCCTATGCAAGCATGTCATATTTTGTTAGACTGCCCATGAAAATTTGATAGGAAGGTTACACATGATGGTTTTTCTAATAAACATTACTTTAAGTTCAATGGAAAAGCAATTACTCTTAAACCTATGACCCCTTGCAGATTGCGGAACATTACGACAAGAAGGACAAACGCAAGGAAAAGGAACAAGAAACAACTCTCAGAGAAGAAACCACGGGTGGATCATCGAAATCTCGCCCGAGATTTGAAGTCCAGTCACGTTTCAGTGACAAATCTCGGTCCCGACAAGGAAATCTCGGCCGAGATTCCTGTAACCAACCCGAGATTCCTTCTGTGGAATATCATTGAACAGTTTTATCATCCAAAAGGGAGTTTCTTGATGATTATGTTTCTTTGTAAACTACTTTATTGAGTTTATGTAAAAGCCTAATGACTTTAAGTGATGAAGTGAAGGTTACTTTGCCTACAAACATTTTAAAGGTTTTGGATGAGTATAAATATGTATTTCTAGATGAGATTACTTCAAGTCTTCCACCTTTTCGACGCTTTGAGCATCGGATTGACTTCATTCCAGGTTCATTCCTTACTAATCGCCCCGCTTGTAGAATGAGTCCGTAGGAAAGTCAGGAAATTTAAGATCAAGTGCAAGACCTTTTGAAGAAAGGTTACATTCGAGAGAGTTTGAGTCCATGTGCGGTTCCAGTTCCATTGGTACCCAAGAAGGACAACACTTGGAGGATGTGTATTAATTGTCGAGCAATCAATAACATCACTATTAAGTACCGTCACCCCATTCCCAGATTAGATGACATGGTAGATGAGCTTAGCGGTTCCACCTTGTTCTCCAAGATCGACGTTAAGAGTGGATATCATCAAATCCTGATGAGGGAAGGAGATGAATTCAAGACCAAGATTGGACCTTGTAAGTGGTTGGTTATGCCTTTTGGTTTGACTAACGCTCCTAGCACTTTTGTTAATGAATCATGTCTTACATGATTATATTGGAAAGTTCGTGGTTGTCGACTTCGACGACATCCTCATCTATACCAAATTCATTGAAGAGCATGAAGAACAGTTAAGGGAAGTACTAGGATCTCTTAGATTTGAATCTTTATATGTTAATATTAAGAAATGTGAGTTTAGTACTAATCAAGTTGTTTTCCTTAGATTTGTAGTAAGCACAAGAGGTCTTGAAGTGCACAAGGAGAAGATCAAAGTCATCCAAGAATGACCTTCACCTACCACCGTTGGACATGTGCGATCTTTCCATGGATTGACAACGTTCTATAGGCGATTTGTGAAGGATTTTAGTATCAACGCAGCCCCTCTCACACATCTCACGAAGAAGCAGTACAATTTGAGTGGGGAGAAGCGCAAGAGAAGGCATTCACGAAGCTAAAGAGGCAACTATCAAACGCACCTCTTCTTGCACTTCCGGATTTTACCAAGTCATTCGAAGTTGAATGTGATGCTTCAGGTTTTGGTATTGGAGGAGTACTCATGCAAGAAGGTAAGCCCTTGCCTATTTTAGTGAGAAATTGAAAGGACCATGTTTGAATTATTCAACTTATGATAAGGAGTTATATGATTTATTTCGAGTTTTCAAGACATGACAACATTATCTTTGGCCTAATGAATTCATTCTTATAACCGATCACGAGTCTTTGAAGCATTTTTGAAGTCAAGATAAGTTGGATAGGAGACATGGAAGACGGATGGAGTTCATAGAGACTTTTCCTTATATTATCAAATACAAGAAAGGTAAAGATAATGTTGTAGCGGATGCCCTTTCCAGAAGGTATACTTTGATCACCATCATGGATTCCAAGGTCCTAGAATTCCATTATATCAAAGAGCTTTATAAGGATGATGTTGATTTCGGCGAGATTTACATCCAAATTATATCTAGGCCTATTGCCAGGAATCTCGGCCGAGATTTGGACCGAGATTTGCCCTAATCGAGAGGTAAGTATTATCTATTTGGAGGATTTTTGTTCCATGAGGATAAAGTTTGTATTCCTAGATCTTCTCTGAGATTATTATTAGTTGAGGAGGCTCATATGAGAGGATTAATGGGACACTTTGGAAGAGATAAGACTTATCATATGCTTCATTCATATTTCTTTTGGCCTCATATGCTTAAAGATGTTGAACATTTGATAACGAGGTGCATTGTGTGTTTAAAGGCGAAGTCAATATCGAAGGCCCACAGTTTGTATACTCCTTTATCTATTACTAATTCACCATGGCTTAATATAAGTATGAATTTTATTGTAGATTTACCAAGGACTAAGAAGGGAAAAGACTCCATCTTTGTGGTTGTTGACCGCTTTTCTAAGATTGCTCACTTTATTGCTTGCCATAAAACCGATGATGCTTATAATGTGACTAACTTATTCTTTAGGGAAGTTGTTAGGTTGCATGGAGTGCCGCAGACTATTTTAAGTGATATAGACGTCAAGTTCCTTAGTTTCTTTTGAAAAACTCTTTTGGGGAAGTTAGGTACCAAATTGTTGTTTTCCACTTCTAGTCATCCTCAAACAAATGGACAAACGGAAGTTACTAATAGAACTTTGACTACTATCTTGAGAGCCGTTTTAAAGGATAATTTGAATGTTTGGGAAGATGTCTTACCACATGTAGAAAATGCTTATAATCGTACATTGCATTCATTTACTAACCTAACGTCTTTTGAGTGTGTCTATGGAGTGAATTTTTTTGACTCCTGTTGATCTTACACCGTTGCCTTTAGAGGAGCGAGTGGATTTCATTGCAGTAAAACAGGTGGAGTTCATTAAGGAATTGCATGAGAAGACATACAATAGGACCTCACAATGGGTCTTGACCCTTAGCTTGACAACAATTTTACCGGATCTTGCAACAAGATACAAATAAAAGGCAAAACCGAAATAGTTTTAATGCAGATGTCATGATCCCGAATACAACGAAAGAAACACTCCAGCCAAGTTCTCAAACTACAAAGACCAAACACGACAAAAATAATAATAAAAGGGACATAAACCCAACCCCGTCCTATAATGTACGAGAACCCCGACTACCCACTCCTCCGGATCACTCGGTAGCATTCCTAACCTGCAGAGCATCTACAACATCAGTTTAAAACCGTTAGCTAACATTCCAAATAGTAAAGTCACATACGCACATAAGGTAATATAAAACATATAGCATACTTGTACACAAGCCGGTTATTATCTTTCATTAAGTTATTCACTTTACTAATTCAACTTAGGTTGTGACACGAGAATCCCCGAAACTTGCCTCTGTCCCCGTATACCAACAAGGAATGGTTTGATGCTCGCACCGTCTACCTGTCTGGGCTAGTTGCAAAGGACCTCACATCTCTCGCAAGAGCTGGGCAGTGATGTCACCGCCCGGTTACAATACACTTGGGCCAACTAATATACACAAGGTCGTCCTAGTCCGGTTTATTGTTATAGCAATAACTAAAATACACACCACCATCACATGCCAAACTAATACGTAAAAGCTAGCTAAGTAAGTCCAGGGGACTTACCTGACTCAAAGGTAATCTCGATAACAACCGCTCACAACTTCCCGTAGGAAGATACTCAACGCTTGGTCAAAACAAGGCACACGATCAACCAACTAACCAACATGCTAAAAGTCCTCAGACTTCTAGTCTCAATGATCGCTACAAGATCATAAACTATAACCCTACTAGGATAACAAACTTCTAGTCTCGAAGATCATCCTAAGATCGTACCGAATATAACTCGACAAAGCTCATAAACCATCCACAAATACCTAAAGTTCAAGGCCACTACTTGGCATTCACTCTAAATTATGCTAGATTCACCTAACATGATATATTACCACTATCATAACTAAACGAGGGAGAAGGTACTCACACAAGGTCCAAGGCGGAAGACGATCTACGATTGTCGAGTATGGATTCGTTGGCCTTTATCGGGGCGCTTCCAGACCTAAAACCGGAGTTAAGAAAATTTAGCTTATACGCTAAATTTGAACGGAAGATTTAACATATATAAATTTAAGGAAAACTCGCTTTCAAAACCAATGTTAAAAACCCGCAATAAAATCTTTGAGCCATAAACCGAGATTAACCAACAAGGACATAAATGATTATTGTAAAAACCGGGTCACAAACTACAATATAAAATATGGGTCCATTTATGTAAATAAATTTTGCAGGAGGGCATACTTGTTACATTCCAAAACTGGGTTAAAAACTACAATTATAAAATGTGGTTTAAATTGCAATTACATTTAAATATAGGGGGCCCGATTTAATAACATAAAAGGGTAGTCTTCAACCCGTTGGGGAAGCCGCAGTGGTGGCGAGGTGAGAAAGCGAGGGCGGCGGTGGAAGGAAATCATAGGGCTCTGACGACGAAGGCAGAGGCAGGGTTTCCCTCTTGGCGGTGGCAAGGGTTGCCCTCTGGTGGGCTTCGACGGCAGCTTCGATGGAAGTGTCGAGGCAGGCAGGGATCTCCAGATCTAGGGGTTCAAAAGAGACCACAGAAAAGGAGGTCTAGAGTTAGAGCTGTTGAACCCGGCGGCGACTCGGTAGTGGCCCGGCTTCACCGGTGGTGGCGAGACGACGGTGGAGCAGGGCGATAGAGGGCGCTCAAGCGGCTTGAAAGGTGGCAGGGGAAGAAACATTGTTCCCTCTGTGATTCGACAGCAAGAGAAGAGGGGAAGAGGGTCAAGGGCATCATTTGTAGTGGTGTCAGTGAAGGGTGGAAGGAAGAGAGGTGAGGGAGATCGCTGCTTGCTGCGTGGACAGAGCTGAGGTAGAAGCTGTGTTGAAAATGTTTGAGAGTGAACAGAGAGTGAAAGATGAGGGGACTGTGAGATGCGTGAGGGAAATGATAAAGGTTAGGGTTGAAGGAAGAGCTGAGTGGCCGGCTAGGTGCAAGGGGCATCAGAGAAATGAGGTGTTGAGGGGTTGAGAGCAAAGAGAGCTGCACAAAGTGTGGCTGCAAGGGTGACAAGAAGGAAGTGATGCCAAGGTTCGGCTTGCTTGGATAGGTGCAGAGAGTTGGGCGGCTAGGGAGTGCTTGCTTGTGTAGGCTGTTGGGAACCGTGTCCAAGGAGAGGGCGGAGGACAAGCTAGGTGAGGCAGGTTGTAGGCTGCCAAAACTAAAGCTAGACGACAAGGTTGGCAAGAATGATGTCTTCAAGAGGTCGAGGAGAGAGAAAGGCCAAGGAGAAGAAAAAGAAATAGAGGAGACAAGAAAAAAAATATAATAAAATAAAATAAAATTAGGAACTCTGAATTAAAATAAACTTGATCAAAACACTCGGAACGGGATTTTTGGATCGGAAAACTTTTCCGAACTTTTCATAAAAATAAAATACGAAATAAATGAATACGTATCAAATACATTAAAAAAATACTCGTAAAATATTTAAACTATTAAAATATTAATCAAAACATGGAAAAATATTTATCGTAAACGCGCCTAAAATTTGGGGCGTTTCATGCTAGGAGCGTTAGTCAAACCAAAAGGCATAAACAACCACTCATAAAGACGAAACTTAGTCTTAAACTCCGTCTTCCATTCATCTCCTTCCCACATCCGGATTTGATGATAACTACTCTTAAGATCAATTTTAGAGAACAAGGTAGCTTTGCTAAGCTTATCTAGCATGTCATCTAATATGGGGATGAGATGAAGATACTTGATAGTAATGTTATTGATTGCTCTACAATCAACACATATCCTCAAAGTGTTATCCTTCTTAGGTAAACAGTATCCAAATGAATAAAATCATCAAAAAAAAAACTCCCGTTTGGATGCTAAAAGGACTTGATTAGTCTCAACAAAAGGAATCTCGGGTGATAAATCTCTGGCGAGATTTGTGCTACGGGGTTGAGATTTTGTTGAACCGGGTTGAGGTCTCGAGTTGGATTGAGAATTCTCAGAACTAGGGCGAGATTCTTCAAATCTCCGGCGAGATTTTGTGGTTTTACCCGAGATTTTTTCTCTGAAATGCGTTTCTCGCTCCTTCTCCTTTTGTTGCTCCTTCTTTTTGTCATAATATTCTGTAATCTACAAAGGAGTCATAGTTTTAAGAGTGATTATTTGTCCATTGAACAAAAATGAATGTTTATTAGTAAAACCGTCATGCTTGACTCTTCTATCAAATTTTTATGGACGCCCTAATAAGATATGACATGCTTGCATGGGTACAACATCACATACGATAGTATCATCATACTTTCCTAAGGTGAAAGCAATCTTAGCTTGTCTATTAACTTTCAATTCGCCATAATCATTCATCCAATGCAATTTATAAGGTCTAGGATGATATAAAGTAGTGATTTGTAACTTAGTGATGAATTCATCACTAACAATGTTGCAACAACTACAACCATCAATAATTATATTGCACACCTTTTCATGAACAAGATATTTAGTATGAAAAAGATTTGCCATTTGATTATCCTCACACGGGGCTATCTTAGCATGCAAAGTTCTCCTAGCGATTAAAGATTCTCCACGCTCATACTCACAATCTTCATCACTTTCACTAGCGATATCATGTTCATGCAATGCATTAAGATGGGTATGATCAATTTCATGCTCTTCTTCACTTTCATATTGTCTTTTTTGATTTAGGAATAACACCCTTTTATTAGGAAAATCTCTCATATAGTGACCTCTACCTTGACATTTAACGTATACAATATCTCTAGAACGTAAAGTAGAGTTAGAAGTGCTCCCTTTATTATCCTTTGAATGCTCATTCAAAGGGTGGGACCGCGTAGAAGACTTATGGGCTGCTGGATCGGGAGGTTGACACTCGCTCTTGTCTTTTGGAGAATCGCGGGCATAATCTCGACTAAGCATGTCCACGGGTCGGACCCGCCGGGTCACGGGTCCGGGAAGGGCGACCCGGACCCTGACCCGCCATATTGGCCAACCCGCGGGGTTGGTGACCCGCCGGGTCACGAGTCTGGCAGGTTGGCGTATTTTTTTAAACCCGAAATTAAAAAAAAAGAAAAAGGGAGAATTGGGCTTGGACCGGAATCCCGGTTGCCTATGTAACCTCTCGGAGAGGAGGAATCAAAGCCCATGTAGTTCTCTTACCTTTATTTATATCCCCGATTGGCCCTTACCTTAGCCGTCGGACTCGGTCGCAGCCGCTCCCGGGTCCGAGCTTCCCGCCGATACATCCGATGACATTTGTTATCGTTCAACGTCTCGGGCAACATGTTTGATCTCGTCGGATCGAGCACCTTTCCACTCCGGTAAAGGTTTGCTCGACCACTACCGTTGAGGCGGGAACGACAAGAATTTGTGCCGCGATCCTTATGAGGGTACGGAAGCTCATTCTCTCCTGTCGACTCCACCACTCTAATACGTTGAAATCCTCGAACTCTTCTTCATTTCCAAACTCAAAAGTAATGGTTAGATATTCGTCGAGTTCCAAATGGGAACTCGACGTGGTTTTTGCCCTTTTGGGGCCAAACAAATCTCTAGCAATTGATTTAAATTTAGAAATAGTTGAAGATGAAGGACGAGGAGGGGGTTGAGATGATTGACCTTGATCGGTAACACGATAATGAACCATTAAATCATCAAGTAAAGACCTAACTCTAGCAAGTATGGTAGAAACATGGCAATCGGGATGTTGTTGTAAATCTAAAAATTCATAATAACTATAAAAATTGTTTTAAACCATCCATTTTACATCTATGATCTAACACAAATGCAACAAGAAAAACATCGGGAATAGTTGTATAATAATCTAACCATTTACCTCGCATTTTAAAAATAGCTTGTGAAATAGAATCAATTAAAAGACCTTGTTGAAGTGCAAATTCAATATTAATTGCTACATAACAAAATACATTAGAAGTTGGTGTATAACCATAATTAAAAGTATTAGTAGCATCATAAAAATATTTAAAAATCTTCATTACATCTCTTGATAAAACCCAAGCTTCCCCGAAAACAAAATCACCATCAATATGTTGTGCGGCAAAACCACTTAAAAGATCTCGATAATCATATGATTCGGAACTCATTTTGTAAGTAGAGTTCCATCTTGTACAAACATATTTTGGAAATTTTTTAGGATAAACGCCATGTTTTTTACAATATGCATACCATTTAGTGTGCATACTTTTTTTTAGACCAAAGTTCATTAAGAATTTTTCGAATAGGTTCTACTAAACCTCCAACATATGCTAAACCGTCTTGAACACACAAGTTTAGAATATGAGCGGCACATCTAATGTGGAAAAACTTACCTCCAGCTAATGGCCTACAATAGTTGGTTAAATCTCTAATGGAGGTCGTGTTAGCGGAGGCGTTGTCAAAACCGATTGAAAAAACTCGTGAAAGTAATCTATATTCTTCCAAAACATTTACAATCAAACTGGCAATGTTTTGGGCGGTGTGTTGTTCGTTGAAAACTCGTAATGCTAAAAATCTTTTGTTTAAAATCCAAAATTTATCAATAAAATGACAAATAATGCCCATATAGTGATTTTTTTGCAAACCATCGGTCCAAATATCACTACAAATAGAAACTTGGATATCACCATTTTCCATAAAATATTTAATCAATTCTTCTTTATGCATTTTATATTTAAGCATCATATTTCTTTTAGCGGTTTGACAAGAAATCGGTTTATATGCGGGTTGAGCATGATGTGTCATCCAATCATTAAAACCAACATTCTGTGCAAAACTAAACGACAAAGAATATACGGCTAACATTTCCGAAAATGCATCCATAGATGAAGCTTGATCATATGTAAATGAAAAATGAGGTTGTATTCGCTCCAAACGGTGTGTGCAAGCTTTAAATTTATATCCCAAGAAATATACTTAAAACAAGGATGCGAACCTGCAGTGTACGGATCAATTATAGTAAAAAGCAAGAATTTCAGGGGTCGATCTCAGGGACTTAGGTGAAACTAAGTAAGAATAGGTTGTCAATGTAACTAATTACCACAAAAGCAATTAAAGCAATCAAAGATGATAATAAGGTTAAATAAGGGGAAAATGCGGATTCTAGGGATTAAAGCATCTAGTTGTGGTTCCAACTCAAGATTTCTAAAGATAACGCGGACAAAGCTGAAAATTTGCTAAGGGAAGGTGTTTCTAAGGTGGGAATAGATTACCGGATAAGTCTCACTACTCACTATCCCAAACCAAAGCTCCTATTACCGGGTAAGTCTCAAGGTACTAAGGAAAGGAACTATAATCTCAAACCAACACACAACCTAAGGGAATAGAATCAACCTTTACCTGGTAAGTCTCAGGCTAACTCTCAAAGATGGAATGAAGGCACACTCAAACCCCAATAAAGGATAAACCTTTATTACCTACACTTATGATCATGAGTAAACAAACTAAGGAATCACCAGGTAAGTCTCATCCTAGGCTTGCATTGAACCAGGAAAGGTGTAATAAGAATAGGATTTGGCAAACTAGAACACTTAACTCTCAGTTTCGGATCAGAAAAGGTCACCTCGTTTAGTCAAGTTCCACCCCGGCCGAGATGTTCATCGACTGAGCGAGGTACTCTAGGGTTAAGGTTAAAGGCTCGAGCTTTCAGGGTCCTGCTGGAATTAAGATCATTCTATCATTGTCTTTCCCACAAGTTTCAGTCAATCACCCTAGAATCGCACAAGATATTTAGCCACTCATCATCATGAAAACAATAATCAAATATATGGTGAAGGAATGAATATTCGAACAAGTAAACCTTAAGAAAAAGGCTTCAATAACTGAATTGAATTATAGCAAATCAGCGTTTCTTAGATCACAAATCGAACAAGACAATAAACCAAAAGGGAATCTAAGAAAGTCTTACAAAACTCCCTCAAAAGCTATCTCAAAACTATGAATCTTCCTTCCTTCAATCTTCAATCATTTCTTCAACTTCAGAGAATCTTCCTAATTGTTGTCTATTCTTAGCCTCCAAGCCTGCGGTGATGATTGAATTGTGGAAAATTCAACCCTTTATATAGGAGAATTATCTTCCAAAGATAATAATATCTTAAAAAGATAATTTCCCATAAAATATATCCATATCTCTGAAATAGATCTCCCAAATATAAGATCTTCCTTCCAGAAATCCAGCCCAAAAATATAAGATATCTTCTTTCCATAATTAAAAGATCTCAGCCAAGAAATATGATCTCGCCGGCGCCAAGGTGTCCGCCTCGGTCGGGGCGCTCCTTAAGATCACCTCGGTCGAGGTGATATTGTAGCTGACCGAGGTGAATCTCAGCTGAATGTGAAATCTCTCAAATCTGGTCCAAAGTAAATCTTCTTCATTAATTCCATGCTTCCTGAGTTCTTCTTTGAGCTCCAGAATGTAGCTCCTATGACTCCTTAGCTCCTTAGCTCCATTTCAGTCCAAAACGTGCCATTTTACCTACGATTACAACGAAACTTGGTGTAGACCTCGATTCCCGTAAAGGTAGATGAAATAACAATATAATCACATAATATACATCCATACATGCAGATTATTGAACATAAAACGTCCAAACAAGTCCTGATAACACGATTTATGACTTAAGTTTAGATAATCATTTAGATAGATTTCTCACTCATTCATGCATGGTTTAGCACTAGTTCACGACGTTTGCACTCAATTACACGTATTTTGTCAAGATAGACGTCTACACGGACTTGTGCATTGCTTTGTAGGTATTTTGGGAGATTTAGGAGCCTAATCGATACATCCGAGGATCATTTCTCGAGATGACACACTTCCGGACTCATTGGAATGCAAGCTAAGGGCTAAGGAGGACTCATGGAACCTTGCCAACACAAGCCATGCACCAAATCATGGCTTAACGAGCCTAGGAGGACTTCTGGAGCAAACCACGGTCTGGGACCAGACCACGGCCGTGATTCTACCCGTGGATTTTGCCAGGTTTTCGTGACAGCTGTGCCACGATCTCTTAGCCAGCTCTAGCATGGTGGTAGTATAAAAGTGGTCCTGCATTGGCTGAGAGAATCATCTGGGAGCAGCTCTCCATTATCCACTATCATCCAATCAAAAAAATACTCTCTCAACAAGAAGATTCTCAAGAAGGAAAAAACCATTGGAGGCTTGAAGAGCTCCATTGAAGAGGAAGGAGAAGAGCACACCATTGATAGGCCTTGATAGCTTTTGTAGTGAAGAATTTCCGTAATCGATTTCTAGAGTTGTATGAACCATTTAAACCTTCTCTTGGAAGTGTTGTGAGTGATTCTAATACTATTTTCAGCTTGGTTTTGTTTGTTTCACTTGCTCATCTCTTTCTCTTCATTACCTTGCAAATGGAAGTTATGATTTTATGCTTGATGATTTCGATTGTTATGATGCATGTTGTAGGCTAAATAGATGTGATTCTAGGGTAAGGAAAGGATGGTTATGGCTAGGACTATGATAGGATGGACTTAGATTTGCCCTTGGATGAGTCACTTGCTTGGACGTAGCTTCTGTTGGAGTCCACGGTTTGTTCTTGCCTTTCCACGGCCGTGGAAGGTGTAGAACAACCCGTGATTCTCCCTGGTTCGATGATCTAGCTCTAGATTGTTAGAATGTTAAAATCCTAAGTGTTTGTTGAGTTAAATCTACCCTAGGGTGACCTAGTGTTAGCAACTAAGTGTTAGAAGAGACTTACCCGGTGATTCTACTCTTAGATTTCAAGGATGACAAACCCTAGGTAGTGGTGAGCCTCATAAGCCGCCATTGGACTAAGTGTGCTAGGATAGTTGTTTAGGACTAACCCTTTCGAGACTTACCCGGTGAGGATAGTTTAGATCCCTAGGTGACAATCCGGTTTGTGTAGAATTCCATCCCTTAGGTTCTTAGAGACTTACCCGGTAATGAGACCTTAGGGACGGACTAGTGGACCATGAGACCTACCCGGTGATTGGTCCCAATCTAGAAACACCAAATCCCAACATATCATAGTTAATCCAAGGAATGATTAAGTAGCTTGAGTCCTATGCCATAACCGGAACTTCCAATCCCTAGAATTCGCTTTTCTCTCTTGATTCATATCTCGTGTTTAGCTTGTTTGTTTGTGTTGATTCGTTAGCTTAGTTGATTGTTTACCTTGCATCATTTGTGATCCTTGATTAATCACCTAAAAACCAACCAAAAACATTGAGGTTTTCATTTCTTTATTTCTTCTCTTTTCTTAACCTAGATCTTCACTAATCTTAATCATAAATTGAATCAATCTCACCTTAGTCTTTGTGTTCGACCTAGGAATACTATCCCTACTACAAACGTCCCGTACACTGCGAGTTCGCTAGGAGTTAGGATAAATATAACGAGAATATAAATTTAAAACCCATTGCGTATCACATCCTGAGCGTGACAAGTTTTTGGCGCCGTTGCCGGGGACTAGGTCTAGATTGAGTCTATTTTGTGATTGTTTATAGTGTAGATCTTTCTTGTTGCTTTTGATCTCTTTTGGTGTGTGTCTTTGCTTTTCAGGACATCTCTTACTCTTTAGGTGTATGCGAAGATCTCGTGGCAAGGATTTAGCTCCATTCGATCCCGAACCGGAGAAAACCCTTAAATCTAGATCCAAGAGCATTCAAAAAGAGAAGGAGATGGCCGGTAGAAACCTCCAAGTTGAGTTGGATGAAGCCTTAGAGCAAATAAGGCTAAGAGATGAGCTCTTGGAGGAAGAAAGGAGACTTGCCAATGAGAGGCAAGAAGCAACTAGGAGGGAGATTGATGAGATTAGGCAAGCCCATATACAAGGAGAGCTTAATCGTCAACAACCTCCACCTCCTCCACCGGTAATACAACCGCAGCCGGCGGCTAATGTTAGGGTTGTGCCCATTGCCATTGAAGAGCCACAAACCCTAGGGAGACGTATGGATCCGGCACAAAGAGCACACCGCCCGGGTGTGAACTTAGGAGATCCCGCTACCCACAATTATGAGCTCCGCCCTCAAGTTCTACAAATGATCCGGCATAATCAATTTGGAGGAATGGAAGGAGAGTCTCCTCATCAACACTTGATGAACTATGAGATCTTGATGGAGACTCTTAGACCACCTAGATTGGAGAGCAACAACCATAAGCTTAGGGCTTTTTCCTTCTCTCTTAAGGATAAAGCCTTGGCTTGGTATCAATCTATTCCACAAGGGCGAGTAGGTACTTGGGAGGAGATGACAACCGAGTTTTTGACTAAGTTCTTCCCACCTTCCAAGACTACCGAGTTAAGAGGGAAGATCAATGCCTTCGTGATGAAGGATAGAGAGAGTTTATTCAAGTCTTGGGAGAGGTTCAAAGATCTTCTCCTAGATTGTCCACACCACGGCATACCGAAAATTGAGCTGTTGGAGATCTACTTCAAAGGACTTGATGAAGATAGCCAATTCAAGCTTCAATCTCTTTCCGGTGGGACTTTCATGGAGAAGCATGTGGATGATGCTTGGGAGTTTGTAGAGAAACAAGCTCTAGTGATTGAGAAATACTCCCATAGGAAGAGTGAAGGGAGAAAGGCGGGAGCATATGAGGTGAGTGAAGTCACCATGAGCAATTTCAAGCTTGACGCCATCAACAATGAGTTGAAGTCCTTGAGGGAGTTGTGTGCTACAACTTTGAAGAACCAAGCAACTCCTCAAGTGCTTCCACAAGCTAACTTATCTTCCAAGGAGGAAGATGTCAATTACATAGGAAGGGGCAATTACAACAACTACCAAGGCCCAAGGAACTTCAACAACAACCAGCAATTCAACAATTACCGGCCCAATCACAACCATCCCGGGTTTTCCTATTCTAACCCGGATGGAGCCTTGAACCCTCCCGCTTCCACAAGCACAACTCCACCACCAAAAGCTTCACAAGAACCTCCACCCGGATTTACTCAACCTCCAAAGGATAGGACCGAAATGATGTTTGAGCAATTGCTTGGAAGGTTGAGTGGTCTTGAGAGCACGGTGACTTCCATCTCTAAGGCTCAAAAGGTGTTGGAAGCACAAATGTTCCAAAAGGCGGGTGAAGCCCATAGAGATCCGGGAAAGCTTCCCGGAAGGACCGAAGACAACCCAAGAGGCCAAGTGTTGGCCATTACAACGAGGAGCGGGTTGAGTATGAAGGACCCTTTACCCAAGGAGAATGCTAAAGGGAAACAAGTGGTGATAGAGGGAGAGACTTTGCAAGGAGATGGAGGCAAGAGCAAGGATGTTGAGCCAACTTATGTGGCACCGCCTCCATACAAGCCACCACTACCGTTCCCACAATCTCGAGCAAGAGCTTGCTTGGACAATCACTTTGGTAAATTCCTTGAACTAATGTCTAAATTGCATATTAATATTCCGTTCATGGATGCTATTTTAGAAATGCCGGCATATGGCAAGTTCTTGAAAGAGATACTCTCCAACAAAAGGAAGTTGGAGGAGTATGGGGAGATAAGGATGACCAAGAGATCCTCGGAATTGATCCAAACAATGAAGGAGGAGATGCCTCCCAAGCTAAGAGATCCGGGTTCCTTTTGCGTCCCAATTGGAGTAGGAGATGTGAAGTATGAAGCCCTTTGTGATCTTGGGGCAAGTGTAAGCATCATACTGCTTGCACTTTGCAACAAAGTTGGATTGGGAGAGCCTAAACCGGTCAAGATGACTCTCTATATGGCGGACCGTTCTATCACTCATCCGGTTGGGATCTTAGAAGACATCCCGGTGCAACTAGGAGGATTCTATGTGCCAATTGATTTTGTTGTCTTGGATATTCCGGCGGACTATCCGGTTCCCATCATCTTAGGAAGACCTTTCCTAGCCACCTCCGGATGCCTAGTGGATTGCAAGAATGGGACTCTCTCCTTCAACATTGGAGAAGAGAACATCAAGTTCAAGTTGTCCACAATGATGAAAGGGCCAACCCTTGATGAAGATGTCTTCAACATAGTCGAGCAAGAGGAATCTAGAGAAGTTGTGAGCTCGATCTTGAT
Organism: Fagopyrum homotropicum; assembly: GCA_033239125.1. NCBI lineage: Eukaryota > Viridiplantae > Streptophyta > Magnoliopsida > Caryophyllales > Polygonaceae > Fagopyrum > Fagopyrum homotropicum. The sequence goes on along the minus strand of BSWB01000001.1, from coordinate 46,341,609 downwards.
CAAGGATCCCTTGGAGAAGGTTCTTACCTTAAGTATGATGGAGGAAGGTGTTGAGGAGGCTTGCAATGAAGAAATCAAGGCCTTAGAAGCATTAGAAAAGGAGGCAAGAGTTGGATTTGAAGACCACAAAGAAGTGCTGAACACCTGTAGGTTCCACGATCGAGATTTGTGTTCCACGGCCGTAGAACTCTCTGTACAACTCCGAGAAGCAGGCTTGGCAACTTCCACGGCCGTGGACTTGGAGCAAACCGTGGAGTTGGCCGTGGTTTCCCCTGAATCAGCCCTTGATGATGATCAAGCTTCTTGGAGCCATGGAGAGCCTTCATTTGCTTTGGATTCATCTCATCCAACTTTATTTGGATCGTCTCCAATCGATAAAGGTCCTCCTAAACTTGAACTTAAACCCCTCCCCTCTCATTTGAAGTATGCTTTTCTTGGTGATAATTCAACATATCCGGTGATTGTTAATGCATGCTTGAATGATGATGAACTTGCTAAGTTGTTGCATGAGCTAAGATTGCATAGGAAAGTCATTGGCTATACTATTGATGATTTGGTTGGCATTAAACCCTCTTTGTGCATGCTTAAGATATTGATGGAAGATAACCATAAACCCTCTATTGAACATCAAAGAAGACTCAATCCTATAATGAAAGAGGTAGTAAAAAAGGAGATCATTAAGTTGCTAGATGCGGGAATTATCTACCCTATCTCGGATAGTAAGTGGGTTAGTCCCGTTCATGTAGTTCCTAAGAAGGGTGGGATGACCGTAGTGACCAATGAGAACAATGAACTAATCCCAACTAGGACGGTTACGGGGTGGAGAATGTGCATTGACTATAGGAAGTTGAACATGGCCTCTAGAAAAGATCACTTCTCTCTCTCCTTCATTGACCAAATGCTAGAGAGGTTGGCTCAACATTCTCATTTTTGCTACTTAGATGGCTATAGTGGATTCTTCCAAATCCCTATCTACCCCGATGACCAAGAGAAAACAACATTTACATGTCCATGGGGTACTTTTGCATATAGGAGAATGCCATTTGGGTTGTGTAATGCACCCGCCACCTTCCAAAGGTGTATGATGGCTATCTTTTCGGAATACATTGAAAATATCATGGAGGTGTTCATGGATGATTTCTCTGTTTATGGTTCTTCCTTTGATAATTGCTTGGCTAACTTGTCATTAGTATTGAAAAGATGTGAGGAGACAAATCTTGTCTTGAATTGGGAAAAATGCCACTTCATGGTAAGTGAAGGTATTGTGTTGGGACACTTGGTGTCCAACCGTGGCATTGAGGTTGATAGGGCCAAGATTGAAACGATAGAGAAGTTGCCACCACCTACCTCGGTGAAGGGGGTAAGGAGTTTCTTAGGGCATGCTGGTTTTTACCGGAGGTTTATTCGAGACTTCTCTAAAATTTCTAAGCCTCTCACTAACCTACTAATGAAGGATGTTGAATTTGTTTTCTCCAAAAATTGCCTTGAGGCTTTTTGTAGGTTGAAGAACGCCTTGATCTCCGCACCTATTATGCAACCTCCGGATTGGAGTTTACCGTTTGAGATCATGTGTGATGCGAGCGATGTAGCCGTTCGGGCTATTTTGGGGCAAAGGAAAGATGGGAGCACTCATGCCATTTATTATGCTAGCAAGATGCTAGATGATGCCCAACTCAATTATGCTACCACCGAGAAGGAGTTGCTAGCGGTTGTGTATGCATTTGAGAAGTTCCGCTCATATCTTGTTGGAGCGAAGGTCATAGTGTATACGGATCATGCTGCGATCCGTTATCTCCTTACAAAGAAGGATGCCAAGCCTAGGTTGATTCGGTTGATCCTTCTTCTTCAAGAGTTTGATTTGGAAATCCGGGACAAGAAGGGATCCGAGAACTCAGTAGCGGATCACCTTAGTAGACTCCCACCATTGGAGCTTGAAAGAGATGACATCCCGATAGATGACTCATTCCGGGATGAGAAATTGCAAATGGTAGAGGAGTGCTTGTTCCAAGTGTCTAGAGGAAGTGAACCGTGGTTTGCCGACATTGTGAACTACTTAGTGTGTGAGGAAGTGCCTCCCGTTTTGACATATGCCCAAAGAAAGAAGTTCTTCAAGGATGTGAGGCACTACTATTGGAGTGAACCACTTTTGTTCAAGAGAGGGCCGGATGGAATATTTAGAAGATGCATACCGGAGGATGAGGTAGAGAGTGTGATCTGCCATTGTCATTCCTTGCCATGTGGAGGGCATGCTAGCTCACACAAGACATGTGCTAAAGTGTTGCAATCGGGCTTGTTTTGGCCAAGTTTGTTCAAGGATGTACAAAGCTTTGTGGTAGCTTGTGATGCTTGCCAAAGGACGGGCAACATCTCAAGAAGGAATGAGATGCCCTTGAACAACATACAAGAAGTGGAAATATTTGATGTGTGGGGTGTAGATTTCATGGGACCATTTCCCTCTTCTTGTGGCAACCTCTACATCCTATTGGCGGTTGACTATGTTTCAAGATGGGTGGAGGCAATCGCCTCTCCTACAAATGATGCCAAGGTGGTGGTGCGGTTCTTCAACCGAGTGATTTTCTCTAGGTTTGGTACACCAAGGGTGATCATTAGTGATGGAGGGAAGCACTTCACAAATAGGAATTTTGGAGCACTTTTGGCTAAGTATGGGGTGACTCATAAGGTGGCAACACCTTACCATCCCCAAACTAGTGGCCAAGTAGAGATCTCCAACCGGGAGATAAAGGCCATTCTTGAGAAGACGGTATCTAGGACTAGAAAGGATTGGGCTATGAAGCTCGATGATGCCTTGTGGGCATATAGAACCGCTTTCAAGACACCAATTGGCACCACTCCTTACAAGTTGGTCTATGGCAAGTCTTGTCACCTCCCGGTAGAAATAGAGCATAGAGCACATTGGGCCATCAAGTGGATAAATTTTGATCTCAAGGAGGCCGGAGAGAAGAGGTTGCTTGACATAAACGCTCTTGAAGAGATCCGGTTGGATGCTTATGAGAATGCCCAGATCTACAAGGCGAGGACCAAACGGTGGCATGACAAGCGCCTCATTCCAAAGGAGTTGAGCGAAGGCGATCTTGTCCTTCTCTTCAACTCAAGGCTGCGGCTTTTCCCCGGAAAGCTAAAATCGAGATGGACCGGGCCATATGTGGTGAAGAAGATCTTTCCCCATGGAGCTATTGAGATAGGAGGGGAGCATTGTGGAAACTTTAAGGTGAATGAGCACCGGTTGAAGAAGTATATCCCGGGAGCTCCGGTGGACATGATTGCCCCACTTCACCTTGAGTAGACCCCCCGAGTTTGGTCAAGCTAATGACCTTAAAGAAGCGCTTGGTGGGAGGCAACCCATTGGTAACGTTTTTCCCTTTTTATTTTTGTTTTGTGATTTTTCTGTTTTTGTGTGTGTTTTGTGTGTTTTTGTGTGTGTATTAGAATCTTAGTAGCATTGGAAGCTTTGCTTGGCATGCGAATGATGGTGATGAACCCCTCATCAACTATGGGTGGAGCGGACGCGGAACTTGGACGGCTAGCGGTGCCTAGCGCGGGTCCCGACGCTTTGATGAACACTTAGAGCTCTCTACCATGGTCGATAGGATCATCCAACATCAATTCCACTTGAGAATCCCAAATACCATAGCAAACCATTTTACATTGTGAGAACCTTCTTTCACTCTCTTTACTTGAATACCACATTGGGGACAATGTGTTTCTAAGTATGGGGTGGGGTTTGCATGATCTTTTGCATGACTAGCATCTAGAGTAGTTTCTTTTTAGTCTCATGTTTTATTATATCTTGCATTGTACATACATATTTCGAAAATTCCAAAAAATCAGAAAATTTAAAAATTTTTGTGCTTTCTAGGCTTGGATATGACCCTAATGATGAACCTTGTCTTGTGGATTGGCTATGGATGGCCTTGTGTGTTTAATTGATGATGCATATGTGGATTTGAAATACTTATCTTGAATTCCATGAATGATTTGTGATCATGATGTTTGCCTAGAATGGATTGAGCATTGAAGGTCGAAATTACATGCTAGTTCTTGCACACCATCTAGGAATGAATAAGGCAATTCATCTTCCTCTACTTCTCATCTTGATCATGTTGCTTGAGCACCTCAATTGAGATAAATTTGACCTCTTTTGACCCATCCGGGAATAGGAGCATGATAGTGTGTTGATGTGTGTGAAAAGCAAGTGTGGGGTGAAGATGTTGATGAAAGAATGTCATGCATAAAATGCTGAATTTGTTGTGAAAGTGTAGACAAAAATATAGGTTTGGGGACGTTGGTTTAAATGACAAGTAACTCGGTACACTTCACATAATCGGGTGTTGGTGCCTTGCCAAAGTCAAATAAACCAATAGTCCTAACGAGCTTTGGTATGTGTGCCCGGTGTGGATGCACCTCGAAAAATAGAAAAAGCCCGAGGATGGCTAATCACCAAGGTTTTGGCTTTTGTACACCAATGCCATTGTCTAAAAAATGAGTCAAAGAAAAAGAAAAGAAAGAAAAGATAGAGAAAATATACACTTGAGGGAAGTTGATCGAGGACAAGGTTGTGAAGTTAGTTCCATTCCCAGATTAGCATCACATAGCCTAGAAAAATCCCTACCTAATCACAACATTTCTTGGCCTTTTATTTCAAGACCTTATGACCTAATTGCATGTTTGTAAGATTAGTAATCTAGATTGGATATGCTCTTGATCATCTTGACTTCGTCATATTTACATTTCATGCATGCTTTTGAGTTAAGTACAATTGTCTTTTCATGCCTTCATTTATTTGATACATGATTGCTTGTCCGTTGCCATAAAACATGACTATGAAGGTGATCCAATAGTAGAAGCACAAACCCAAAAAGATTTTGCCATTTTTCTGCATACATAAATCATGTCATCTCTAGTCTCTAGTTGAGAATTTGCTCGGGGACGAGCAAACCTTAAGTATGGGGTATTTTTGACTTAGGTTTAGATAATCATTTAGATAGATTTCTCACTCATTCATGCATGGTTTAGCACTAGTTCACGACGTTTGCACCCAATTACACGTATTTTGTCAAGATAGCCGTCTACACGGACTTGTGCATTGCTTTGTAGGTATTTTGGGAGATTTAGGAGCCTAATCGATACATCCGAGGATCATTCCTCGAGATGACACACTTCCGGACTCATTGGAATGCAAACTAAGGGCTAAGGAGGACTCATGGAACCTTGCCAACACAAGCCATGCACCAAATCATGGCTTAACGAGCCTAGGAGGACTTCTGGAGCAAACCACGGTCTGGGACCAGACCACGGCCGTGATTCTACCCGTGGATTTTGCCAGGTTTTCGTGACAGCTGTGCCACGATCTCTTGGCCAGCTCTAGCATGGTGGTAGTATAAAAATGGTTCTGCATTGGCTGAGAGAATCATCTGGGAGCAGCTCTCCATTATCCACTATCATCCAATCAAAAAAATACTCTCTCAACAAGAAGATTCTCAAGAAGAAAAACACCATTGGAGGCTTGAAGAGCTCCATTGAAGAGGAAGGAGAAGAGCACACCATTGATAGGCCTTGATAGCTTTTGTAGTGAAGAATTTCCGGAATCGATTTCTAGAGTTGTATGAACCATTTAAACCTTCTCTTGGAAGGGTTGTGAGTGATTCTAATACTATTTTCAGCTTGGTTTTGTTTGTTTCACTTGCTCATCTCTTTCTCTTCATTACCTTGCAAATGGAAGTTATGATTTTATGCTTGATGATTTCGATTGTTATGATGCATGTTGTAGGCTAAATAGATGTGATTCTAGGGTAAGGAAAGGATGGTTATGGCTAGGACTATGATAGGATGGACTTAGATTTGCCCTTGGATGAGTCACTTGCTTGGACGTAGCTTCTGTTGGAGTCCACGGTTTGTTCTTGCCTTTCCACGGCCGTGGAAGGTGTAGAACAACCCGTGATTCTCCCTGGTTCGATGATCTAGCTCTAGATTGTTAGAATGTTAAAATCCTAAGTGTTTGTTGAGTTAAATCTACCCTAGGGTGACCTAGTGTTAGCAACTAAGTGTTAGAAGAGACTTACCCGGTGATTCTACTCTTAGATTTCAAGGATGACAAACCCTAGGTAGTGGTGAGCCTCATAAGCCGCCATTGGACTAAGTGTGCTAGGATAGTTGTTTAGGACTAACCCTTTCGAGACTTACCCGGTGAGGATAGGTTAGATCCCTAGGTGACAATCCGGTTTGTGTAGAATTCCATCCCTTAGGTGACAATTGGTGCCAATTGGTACCAATTGCAGATTATTGAACATAAAACGTCCAAACAAGTCCCAAAATATAGACTATAATACATGCTATCAAAATACCCCATACTTGTCCCTTGCTTGTCCCCAAGCAAGTTCCAAATTTTAAGTACAAGATAGAATGGATTATAGGTCATAAAGATCAATGAAAAGTATTTCAAAACATTTTTGGTGGTGTGCTCCACTCATAGATCACTCTAAGAGAATGCTTCATGACAATTAAAATCAAAACATGATCAAAACATTTTATAAATATAAGAAAGTTGTTCATCTTTGCATAAAATCATAGAATGCATAATAAATCATAATTATCGAAATTAATCATGTATAATCCAGTTTAAACCACCAAGTCAATCAACAAGCTCGAGGTCTCAAGGGCTTCCAAAAGAAGGTTAAGAAACGTGTGAGGGTGAGATGTATATAGGGAATGTGGTGCTAGAATCCGGGAAAAGGATCTTACTTCACTTCTTTTGAAACTCCACATCTTCCACCAATAAGCTTTGCTTATTTACTTTACTTTTTGGGATGCATGGACAGTGGTGCACAATAACCGAAGCCTAGGAGATCAACAATCATTAATTTCTCGAGATGCCTCAAACCCTTGATGCACATACCATGACCCATTAGGAATATCGCTCAATCCGACTTTGGCAAGACACAAACACCCGACTATGTGAATGGTGCCGAGTTACTCATCATCATGATTGACTTCCCTAAACCTATTTGTTTCTTTCTAAAATTCCAGCCAACATCTCAACTTTACTTTCACTTGCTTTTCTTTGCTTGCTTCCAAATTCCCGGATAGGTAAAGGAAGGCAAATATGCATATGAAGTGCTAAAGCATGATCAAGAAGAAGAAGAGAAAAGAATGAATTGCCTTAATCATTCCAGGAAGAATGTGATAGAACTCATCATGTGGTGTCAGTCTTCAAATTCAACATAATTTTGATAAAACAAAGTATTAAACATGCCAAAATTTCAAACAACGCATTTTGCAACTTAAACATATCATAAAGCCTTTCAAGCATATAAAGATTTCAAAACCAATCTGCAAACAAAATTATCACTGAGGTCATATTCAAAAAAAAAAGCACAAAACGTTTCGAAAAATCCTCTCAGTTAAACCGCCTCGGTCGAGGTGTTTTAAGTCATCCGAGGTACTTGACCTCGTTTGGCCAGAATCATCCCCGTCGAGATCAATTTTTTTTTTAAACTAGTTTTTGACGTTTTCCTCAATCAAATAACTTGTATGCATGTATGTGATCTCAAATAAACACATAGAGCATAAAGAAAATCATACATATCCAACTCGAGTCATACAAGCATACATAATGTCAAATCATACACATAAATACCCCATACTTGGGACACATTGTCCCAATGGGTCAAAATAAGTCTAAAACAAGAGAACTCACCGGATATAGCTGAGCTGCGAAAATAAATAAATAAGAAAATCCATGCTGCTCTGGTCCTGATCCGCTGGTGGTGGTGGTGGATATGGGATGAAGGGATGTTGAGATGGGTCAAACGGATAACCCATAGTGTGTTGGAACTGGTTCTCTGTTACGCTAAGAACGTGACACGCAAAAGTCTTAAATTTATAACTCGATATATTTCTCCTAACTCCTAGCGAACCCGCAGTGTACGGGACGTTTTGTAGTAAGGATAGTATTCCGAGGTCGAACACAAAGACTGAGGTGAGATTGAATCGATTAGTGACTAAGGATAGTGTTGATCTAGGCTAAGAAAAGAGAAAGAAACAAATAAATGAAAATCTCAATGTTTTTGGATTGGTTTTGTGTGGTAATCAATCAAGGATCACAATGATGCAATATGGCAAAACAAACTAAGGAATCAAGCTAAAACACAAGTAAACAAGCAAACACGAAATAAGTAATCAAAGAGAGAAAAACGGATTCTAGGGGTTGGGAATTCCGATTATGGCATTGGACTCAAGCTTCTAATCATCCTTGGATAAACTATGGTATGTTGGGAAGGAATGTTTCTTAAGTGAGGTCAATTACCGGGTAGGTCTCATGATCCACTAATCCCGCACCTAAGGTCCTATCACCGGGTAAGTCTCTAGGAGCCTAAGGTAGGGATATCTACACAAACCGGATGGTTATCTAGGGATCTAACCTCTCCTTACCGGGTAAGTCTCGGGAAGGTAAGTCCTAAACACCTATCCTAGCACATTCAGTCCAATAGCGGCTTGTGAGGCTCACTACTACCTAGAATTCGTCATCTTCGGTATCTAAGAGCAAGAATCACCGGGTAGGTCTCTTCTAACACTTAGTTGCTAACACTAGGTCACCCTAGGATAGGTTTAGCTCAACAAACACTAGGATTTCAGCAATATAACATCCTAGCACTTAGATTCATCAAACAAGCAAGTTAGTCAAAATCACGGGTAGTTCATCAAGAACCACGGCCGTGGAATGTACTAGAACAGGCCGTTATTTACAACAGAGGCTAGGTTCGAGCAAACAATTCATCCAAAGGTACATCTAAGTCCATTCTATCATAGTCCAAGCCATAACCATCTTTCCCTTACCCTAGAATCGCATCTATTTAGCCAACAACATGCATCATCACAATCAAAGTCATCAAGCATAAAATCATGGAATCCATATCAAGAGGATGAAATGAAAGGGAGATGAAGCAAATGAAACAAAGAAATCCAAGCTGAATATGAGTTCAAGAAAAACTTACAACCCTTCAAAAGAAGGTTCAATCGTTTCTTACAAAACCTTGCAAAACGTCTTCACAAAACTCACTCAAAACTATGAAAAACTAAGAATGGTGTGTTCTTCTTTTCTTCTCCAATGGAACCCTTTCTTCTGCTCTAATTGTAGCTCCAATCAAATCTTCCAATGAGAGAATATGTGTGAGGTAAGAGTGTGGGAGAGAATGGAGTGATGGGGTCTGTCATAACCACCTGCAGGGCCACCTTATATCCTCAACAAATTGCAAGAGTCGGCCATGAAGATTGTGGGACAGTTGTCACAACTGCATAGGGAAAACCACGGCCAATTTCCACGGGCGTGGTTCTTCCAGTGGCCGTAATTTTGGTGCCTTAGCCTTATATGGATCATCAAGCCACGAGTTGGTGCAAGACATGCACCAACTAGGTCCCATGTGTTCTCCTTTGCTCCTAACTTGCTTCCCAATGGGTCCGAAGGTGTGTCATCTCGAGGAATGATCTTCAAATGTATCGATTAAGTTCCTAAATCTCCTAAAATACCTAAAAAGTATGCAAAAGTCCGTGTAGACGTCTATCTCGACAAAATACATGAATTGAGTACAAACGTCATGAACTAGTACTAAACCATGGATGAATGAGCGGGAAAACTATCTAAATGAGTGCCTAATCTAACATCATAAATTGTGTTATCAAAAATACCCCATACTTAAGGTTTGCTCGTCCCCGAGCAAGTCCCCAACTATAGACTAAGAGATGACATGATTTATGCATGCAGAAAAACAACAAAATCTTTTTGGAGTTGTGCTTCTAATATTGGATCACCTTCATAGTCATGTTTCATGGTGATGGACAAGCAATCATATATCAAATAAACGAAGGCGCGGAAAGACAATTATACTTAACTCGAAAGCATGCATGAAATATAAAAATGAATAAGTCAAGATGATCATGAGCATATTCAATCTAGATCACTAAGCCTTATACACATGCAAATAGGTCACAAGGGCTTGTGAAATGAGAGGCCAAGAAACGTTGTGATTAGGTGGGGATTTTTCTAGGTTATGTGATGCTAATCCGGGAATGGAACTAACTCCACAATTTTGTATTTGATCAACTTCCCACAAGTGTATTTTTTCTCCATCTTTTCTTTCTTTTCTTTTCTTTTTCTTTCACTTATTTTTGAGACAATGACATTGGTGTACAAAAGCCAAAACCTTGGTGATTAGCCATCCTCGGGCTTTTTTATTTTTCGAGGTGCATACACACCGGGCACACATACCAAAGCTCGTTAGGACTATCGGTTTATTTGACTTTGGCAAGATACAAACACCCGATTATGTGAATGGTGCCGAGTTACTCGTCATTTAAACCAACGTCCCCAAACCTATATTTTTGTCTACACTTTCACAACAAATTTAGCACTTCATTCATAACATTCATCCATCAACAACTTCACCCCACACTTGCTTTTCACACACTCAACACACTAACATGCTTCTATTCCCGGATGGGTCAAAAGAGGTCAAATTTATATCAATTGAGGTGCTCAAACAACATGATCAAGATGAGAAGTAGAGAAAGATGAATCGCCTTAATCATTCCTAGATGATGTGCAAGAACTAGCATGCAATTTCGACTTTCAATCCTCAATCCAATCAAGGCAAACATCATGATCATAATCCATTCATGGGATTCGAAGGAAGTACTTCAAGTCCACATATGCATTCATCAATTTAACACATAAGGCCATGCATAGCCAATTCACAAGACAATTTCATCATAAGGGTCATTCCCAAGCTTGGAAGCACTAAAATTTTTTAAATTTTCTGATTTTTTTAATTTTCAAAATATCTATGTACAATGCAAAACATGTGACAATATTAAACTATCCTAGATGCTAATCATGCAAGTAATCATGAAAACCCACCCCATACTTAGAAACACATTGTCCTCAATGTGTAAATGAAGTAAAGAAGAGTGAAAGAGGGTCCTCACAATGTAAAAGTGGTTTGCTTTGGTATTTGGGATTACTCAAATGGAGTGATGGCGGATGATCCTATCAACGATGGTAGAGAGCTCAAGGTGTTCGTTATGGCGCCGGGACCCGCGCTAGGCACCGCTAGCCGTCCAAGTTCCGCATCCGCTCCACCCACAATTGATGAGGGACTCATCATCATCATCCACATGCCATGCAAGGCTTCCATGCTACCAAGACTCTAGCACACACACAAAGCACATCAAACACACAAAAACAGAAAAATCAAAACAAAAACAAAAATGAAAAGGGAAAAACGATTACCAATGGGTTGCCTCCCATTAAGCGCTTATTTAAGGTCATTAGCTTGACCAAATTCGGGGGCGTCTCGCTCAAGGTGAAGTGGGGCAATCATATCCACCGGAGCTCCCAGGATATACTTTTTCAAACGGTGCCCATTCACCTTAAAATCTCCACAATGCTCCCCTCCTATCTCAACTGCTCCATGGGGAAAGATCTTCTTCACCACATAAGGACCCGTCCATCTTGACTTTAGCTTTCCGGGGAAGAGCTGCAGCCTTGAGTTGAAGAGAAGGACAAGGTCGCCTTCACTCAACTCCTTCGGGATGAGACACTTATCATGCCAACGTTTGGTCCTTTCTTTATAAATCCGGGTGTTTTCATAGGCATCCAACCGGATCTCCTCAAGGGCGTTCATATCAAGCAACCTCTTCTCACCGGCCTTCTTGAGGTCAAAATTCAGCCACCTTATGGCCCAATACGCCCTATGCTCCATTTCCACCGGAAGGTGGCAAGACTTGCCATAGACTAGCTTGTAGGGAGTGGTGCCAATCGGTGTCTTGAAAGCGGTTCTATAAGCCCACAAGGCATCATCGAGCTTCATATCCCAATCCTTTCTCGTCTTAGAAACCGTCTTCTCAAGGATCCCTTTTATCTCCCGGTTGGAGATCTCCACTTGGCCACTAGTTTAGGGATGGTAAGGTGTTGCCACCTTATGAGTCACCCCATACTTAGCCAAAAGTGCCCCAAAATTCCTATTAGTGAAGTGCTTCCCTCCATCACTTATGATTACCCTTGGTGTTCAAAACCTAGGGAAGATCACTCGGTTGAAGAACCGCACCACAACCTTGGCATCATTTGTAGGAGAGGCGATTGCCTCCACCCATCTCGAAACATAGTCTACCGCCAATAGGATGTAGAGGTTGCCACATAAAGAAGGAAATGATCCCATGAAGTCCACACCCCACACATCAAATATCTCCACTTCTTGTATGTTGTTCAAGGGCATCTCATTCCTCCTTGAGATGTTCCCCGTCCTTTGGCAAGCATCACAAGCTACCACAAAATTCTGCACATCCTAGAACAAACTTGGCCAATAAAACCCGGATTACAACACCTTTGCACATGTCTTGTGTGAGCTAGCATGGCCTCCACATGGCAAGGAGTGACAATGGCGGATCACACTCTCCACCTCATCCTCCGGTATGCATCTCCTAAAGACTCCATCCGGCCCTCTCTTGAACAAAAGCGGCTCACTCCAATAGTAATGCCTCACATCCTTGAAAAACTTTTTCCGCTGGGCATATGACAAACCGGGAGGCACTTCCTCGCACACAAGATAGTTCACAATGTCGGCATACCATGGCTCACTTCCTCTAGACATTGGAGTAAACACTCCTCCATCATTTGCAACTGCTCATCCAGGAATGAGTCATCAATCGGGATGTCATCTCTTCCAATCTCCAAGGGAGGTAGGCTACTAAGATGGTCCGCCACAGAATTTTCGGACCCCTTCTTGTCCCGGATTTCCAAATCAAACTCTTGAAGATGAAGGATCCACCGAATCAAATGAGGTTTTGCACCCTTCTTTGTAAGGAGATAACGGATCGCAGCATGATCCGTATACACAATGACCTTCGCTCCAACAAGATACGAGCGGAACTTCTCAAATGCATACACAACCGCTAGCAACTCCTTCTCAGTGGTAGCATAATTGAGTTGGGCATCATCTAGCGTCTTGCTAGCATAATAGATGGCATGTGTAAGCCCATCTTTCCTTTGTCCCAAAACAGCCCCAACGGCTACAGCACTCGCGTCGCACATGATCTCAAACGGTAGACTCCAATCCGGAGGTTGCATGATGGGTGCGGAGATCAAAACATTCTTCAACCTACAAAAAGCCTCAAGGCAATCCTTGGAGAAAACAAACTCCACATCTTTCATTAGTAGGTTAGTAAGAGGCTTAGAAATCTTAGTGAAATCTTTAATAAATCTCCGGTAAAAACCGGCATGCCCTAGAAAACTCCTTACCCCCTTTACCGAGGTAGGTGGTGGCAACTTCTCTATCGTCTCTATCTTAGTCCTATCAACCTCAATGCCACGGTTGGACACCAAGTGTCCCAACACAATGCCTTCACTTACCATGAAGTGGAATTTTTCCAATTCAAGACTAGATTAGTCTCCTCACATCTTTTAAGCACCAAGGACAAGTTAGCTAAGCAATCATCAAATGAAGATCCATAAACAGAAAAATCATCCATAAACACTTCCATGATGTTCTCAATATATTCAGAAAATATAGCCATCATACACCTTTGAAAGGTGGCGGTGCATTACACAACCCAAACGGCATTCTCCTATATGCAAATGTACCCCAAGGACATGTGAATGTAGTTTTTTCTTGGTCATCGGGGTGGATAGGGATTCGGAAGAATCCACTATAACCATCTAAGTAGCAAAAGTGAGAATGTTGAGCTAATCTCTCTAGCATTTGGTCAATGAAAGGAAGAGGGAAGTGATCTTTCCTAGAGGCAACATTTAGCTTCCTATAGTCTATACACATTCTCCACCCCGTAACTGTTCTAGTTGGGATTAGTTCATTATTCTCATTAGTCACTACGGTCATCCCACTCTTCTTAGGAACCACATGCACGGGAATAACCCATTTGCTATCCGAAATCGGGAAAATGATTCCCGCATCTAGCAATTTTAGGATCTCCTTCTTGACTACTTCTTTCATGATTGGGTTTAGTCTTCTTTGAGGTTCAATTGAAGGTTTATGATTATCTTCCATTAAGATCTTATGCATGCACAAAGAAGGTTTAATGCCAACTAAATCATTAATGGTATAGCCAATAGCCTTCCTATGCAATCTCAACTCATGCAACAATCTACTCAACTCATCATCATTCAAGCATGCATTCACAATAACCGGGTATGTAGAATTCTCACCAAGAAAAGCATACTTCAAATGAGAGGGGAGGGGTTTGAGTTCAAGTTTAGGAGGACCTTTATCGAGTGGAGACGATCCGTATAATGTTGGTTGAGATGAATCCAAAGCCATGGAAGACTCCCCAAAGCTCCTTGAAGTTTGATCAACAACCAATGCAGTTTCTGGAGAAACCACGGGCAAAATCACGGGCTCTGGCACAACCACGGCCGTGGAACCTGCAAAGCTAGCAGTTCGAAGCACTCCAGAGAGTTCCACGGGACAAACCACGGGCGTGGTTTCCCCTACCTGGCCGTGGTTTCTACAGGAATTCAGCACACCTTCGTGTACTTCAAATTCAGCTCTTGTCTCCTTTTCCAATGCTTCCAAAGCCTTGATTTCTTCATTGCAAGCCTCCTCAACTCCTTCCTCCATAAAACTTAAGCTAAGAACTTTCTCCAAGGGGTCCTTGATCAAGATCGAGCTCGCAACTTCTCTAGACTCCTCTCGCTCGACAATGTTGAACACATCTTCACCAAGGGCTGGCCCCTTCATCATTGTGGATAGATATTCTCTTCTCCAATGTTGAAGGAGAGAATTCTATTTTTGCAATCCACCAAACATCCGGAAGTGGCTAGGAAAGGTCTCCCCAAGATGATAGGAACCGGATAGTCCGCCGGGATGTCCAAAACAACGAAGTCTATGGGCACATAGAACTTCCCTAGTTGCACCGGTATGTCTTCCAATATTCCAACCGGGTGAGTGATTGAACGGTCCGCCATGTAGAGGGTCATCTTGACCGGCTTTGGCTCTCCTAGCCCAACCTTGTTGCAAAGTGCAAGCGGGATAATGCTTACACTCGCCCCAAGATCACATAGGGCTTCATACTTCACTTCTCCCACTCCAATTGGCACACAAAAGGATCCCGGATCTCTTAGTTAGGAGGCATCTCCTCCCTCATGGTTTGAATAAACTCCGAGGATCTCTTCGTCATCCTCACTTCTCCATACTCATCCAACTTCCTTTTGTTGGAGAGTATCTCCTTCAAAAACTTTCCATATGCTGGCATACCTAGAATAGCATCCATGAACGGAATGTTAATATGCAATTTAGACATAAGTTTAAGGAATTTACCGAAGTGTTTGTTGTTAGCATGAAATATTGTGATATTTTAGGCATGTTTTCTAAGTGTATTTCATCCATATTGATAGTCATTGATTAAGCATTGATGCATTTGTGAGCTAGTTTGTCTATAATGCCGATATAGAGATCTACACAAGCTTTATGTTGATTGTAGGCAATTAAGAGCTATTTCCGAACGGATTGTGCGAGAATGGAGTTTGATTGAGTATGTCCAAGGATTGAGGACATCTCTAGGAGCTAAGGAAGGTGCTAACTTGAAGAATAGCACGAGGAAAGGAAGAATTACGGTTTACCCCTAAACCACGCTCTAAAATACGGCCGTACTACATTCCACGTTCAAGTCCACGGCCGTGGAACCTTAGCAAGGGAAGCGTGGTTCATTCTAGCAACTTCTACGGCCGTGGAAAGATTGAGACAAACCGTGACAATTTCCACGCTCTAAATTACGGTCGTGGAACCCTTCCACGACCGTGATCTTGGCGATCTTTTTCGCCACACTTTAAGCCACGATCTCCTACGCAGTTGGGCCGGGCCAATATTTTATCTTACACTATAAAAGGATGGACGAAGAGAGATTCCGTCACCTTCGCTTACGCTTAGACGCACTTCCGCTTACACTTGGATTTGCCCTAATTTCGCATTTTGGTGGAGATTGTGATTGAGAGATTTGCGCGTTGCTAGTGAGATTTCCGGATTGACGGAAGATTAAAGATTCGGAAGATTGTTCGTAAGAAGATTTCGCTTCTTGCGTAGGTTTGATTTAGAAGACGGATTGACATCCCGTTCTTCCTTCTTATCTAAGATTTGTGATTGTTTGTGTTATTTCGAATCTATTGACGATTATTGGTCTTGACTTGTGGATTTGAGATTGATTTGAAAGTTATTGGAGGTTTTCGGAAGTTTTCATCTTTCATCCTTTTAAACCTTGAATTTGATATCAATATGACTGTTGTTGGCTAAAACCCTTTAACAATTCGAAGGTGAAGGGTTGATAGTTGTGGCTTAGATGATGATAGATCGATCGTAAACAGATTGGACCCTGAGAGTTAGAGAGAATCGCCGACGAACCTGATCCATGGTCTGTTCTTGAGCTTCCACGGCCGTGGAACTCAAGAACTACCCGTAATTTTGTGTTAAGTTACGAACTTGCTTTTACTTTAATCCAAAGTTAAAGATTTGCTTTAACTTAGTCTTGGCTTGCCTTTTCTAGGTGGTAGTGAAGCCTCAACAACCTCTACCTCGATTGTGAGTGTCACAACCTTAATCGGTTTAGTTAGTCTTGATCCTTGGATTATAAGTTTGGGTGTTTGACGTTAATTCTTACCTTTAGAACCTTTCTATACTGAAGCCTCAACAACCTTTATAGAGAGTGTCTTCTAGGTGATTCATATAAAGTTTTTGGAACTTCACCGTACGATTACCTTACATTCGTATACCTTTGCATACCTCAACTCTGTCCTTATACCTTTAGTATATCTTGAATCGATTGCCACAGCTGGATATCTGGATCTTTAGGATTGTTGTTTTCCCAATATTTGAAAAGCTGACATATTCACTTGCTTGATAATCTATAATTGGATTTAACCCCCCAAATCCCTGTGTTCGATACTCTGGAATTCTTGCTTAACTACGTCGATCCGTACACTGCGGGTTCGCTTGCTTGATTTCTAGTTTTATAAATTTAAAGCTTATTTTCACGCACACTAAGTGGCGAACATTTGTCCAAGCGAGCTCTTACTCATGATTGTGGGAACGGTAGTGGTGGCTTGTATGGAGGAGGTGCCACATATGTTGGCTCAACATCCTTGCTCTTGCCTCCTTCTTCTTGCAAGGTCTCTTCCTCAACCACTACTTGCTTCCCCTTGTCACTTCCCTTAGGTAAGGGATCCTTCATACTCAACCCGCTCCTTGTTGTGATGGCCAACACTTGCCCTCTCGGGTTGTCTTCGGTTCTTCCGGGAAGCTTTCCCGGATCTCTATGAGCATCACCCGCCTTTTGGAACACTTGTGCTTCCAACACCTTTTGAGCTTTAGAAATGGAAGTCACCGTGCTCTCAAGACCACTCAATCTTCCAAGCAATTGCTCAAACATCATCTCGGTTCTATCCTTTGGAGGTTGAGTAAATCCGGGTGGAGGTTCTCGTGAAGCCTTTGGTGGTGGACCTGCGCTTGTGGAAGCGGGAGGGTTCAAGGCTCCATCCGGGTTAGAATAGGAAAACCCGGGATGGTTGTGGTTAGGCCGGTAATTGTTGAATTGCCGGTTGTTGTTGAAGTTCCTTGGGCCTTGATAGTTGTTGTAGTTTCCCCTTCCCATATAGTTCACATCCTCCTCCTTGGAAGGCAAGTTTGCTTGTACTTGCACTTGAGGGGTTGCTTGATTCTTCAAAGTTGTAGCACACAACTCCCTCAAAGATTTCAGCTCATTGTTGATTGCATCAAGCTTGAAGTTACTCATGGTGACTTCACTCACCTCATATGCTCCCGCTTTCCTCCCATCACTCTTCCTATGGGAGTACTTCTCAATCACCAAAGCTTGTTTCTCTACAAATTCCCATTCATCCACATTCTTTTCCATGAAAGTCCCACCGGAAAGAGATTGAAGCTTGAATTGGCTATCTTCATCAAGTCCCTTGAAGTAGATCTCCAAAAGCTCTATTTTCGGTATACCATGGCGCGGATAATCTAGGAGAAGGTCTTTGAACCTCTTCCAAGACTTGAATAAGCTTTCTCTATCCTTCATCACGAAGGCATTGATCTTCCCTCTTAGCTCGGTAGTCTTGGAAGGTGGGAAGAACTTTGTCAAAAACTCGGTTGTCATTTCCTCCCAAGTACTCACTCGCCCTTGTGGAATAGATTGATACCAAGCCAAGGCTTTATCCTTAAGTGAGAAGGAGAAAGCCCTAAGCTTATGGTTGTTGCTCTCCAATCTAGGCGGTCTTAGAGTCTCCATCAAGATCTCATAGTTCATCAAGTGTTGATGAGGAGACTCTCCTTCCATCCCTCCAAATTGATTATGCCGGATCATTTGTAGAACTTGAGGGCGGAGCTCGTAATCATGGGCTGCGAGATCTCCTAAGTTCATACCCGGACGGTGTGCTCTTTGTGCCGGATCCATACGTTACCCTAACGTTTGTGGTTCTTCAATAGCAATGGGCACAACCCGAATGTTCACCGCCGGCTGCGGTTGTGGTGGAGGTGGAGGTTGTTGACGATTAAGCTCTCTTTGTACAAGAGCTTGCCTAATCTCTTCAATCTCCCTCCTAGTTGCTTCTTGCCTCTTATTGGCAAGTCTCCTTTCATTCTCCAAGGCTTCATCCCTTAGCCTAATTTGCTCTAAAGCTTCATCTAACTCAGCTTGAAGATCTCTTCCGGCCATCTCTTTTCCTTTTCGAATGCTCTTGGATCTAGATCTAAGGGTTTTCTCCGAATGGAGCTAAATCCTTGCCACGAGATCTTCGCATGCACCTAAAGAGTGAGAGATGTCCTGAAAAGCAAAGACACAAACAAAACGAGATCAAAAGCAACAAGAAAGACCTACACTATAAACAATCACAAACAATGACTCAATCTAGACCTAGTCCCCGGCAACGGCGCCAAAAACTTGTTACACTAAGAACGTGACACGCAAAAGTCTTAAATTTATAACTCGATATATTTCTCCTAACTCCTAGTGAACCCGCAGTGTACGGGACGTTTTGTAGTAAGGATAGTATTCCGAGGTCGAACACAAAGACTGAGGTGAGATTGAATCGATTAGTGACTAAGGATAGTGTTGATCTAGGCTAAGAAAAGAGAAAGAAACAAATAAATGAAAATCTCAATGTTTTTGGATTGGTTTTGTGTGGTAATCAATCAAGGATCACAATGATGCAATATGGCAAAACAAAGTAAGGAATCAAGCTAAAACACAAGTAAACAAGCAAACACGAAATAAGTAATCAAAGAGAGAAAAACGGATTCTAGGGGTTGGGAATTCCGATTATGGCATTGGACTCAAGCTTCTAATCATCCTTGGATAAACTATGGTATGTTGGGAAGGAATGTTTCTTAAGTGGGGTCAATTACCGGGTAGGTCTCATGATCCACTAATCCCGCACCTAAGGTCCTATCACCGGGTAAGTCTCTAGGAGCCTAAGGTAGGGATATCTACACAAAACGGATGGTTATCTAGGGATCTAACCTCTCCTTACCGGGTAAGTCTCGGGAAGGCAAGTCCTAAACACCTATCCTAGCACATTCAATCCAATAGCGGCTTGTGAGGCTCACTACTACCTAGAATTCGTCATCTTCGGTATCTAAGAGCAAGAATCACCGGGTAGGTCTCTTCTAACACTTAGTTGCTAACACTAGGTCACCCTAGGATAGGTTTAGCTCAACAAATACTAGGATTTCAACAATATAACATCCTAGCACTTAGATTCATCAAACAAGCAAGTTAGTCAAAATCACGGGTAGTTCATCAAGAACCACGACCGTGGAATGTGCTAGAACAGGCCGTGATTTACAACAAAGGCTAGGTTCGAGCAAACAATTCATCCAAAGGTACATCTAAGTCCATTCTATCATAGTCCAAGCCATAACCATCTTTCCCTTAAATCAAAGTCATCAAGCATAAAATCATGGAATCCATATCAAGAGGATGAAATGAAAGGGAGATGAAGCAAATGGAACAAAGAAATCCAAGCTGAATATGAGTTCAAGAAAGACTTACAACCCTTCAAAAGAAGGTTCAATCGTTTCTTACAAAACCTTGCAAAACATCTTCATAAAACTCACTCAAAACTATGAAAAACTAAGAATGGTGTGTTCTTCTCTTCTTCTCCAATGGAACCCTTTCTTCTCCTCTAATTGTAGCTCCAATCCAATCTTCCAATGAGAGAATATGTGTGAGGTAAGAGTGTGGGAGAGAATGGAGTGATGGGGTCTGTCATAACAACCTGCAGGGCCACCTTATATCCTCAACAAATTGCAAGAGTCGGCCATGAAGATCGTGGGACAACTGTTACAGCTGCGTAGGGAAAACCACGGCCAATTTCCACGGGCGTGGTTCTTCCAGTGGCCGTAATTTTGGTGCCTTAGCCTTATATGGATCATCAAGCCATGAGTTGGTGCAAGGCATGCACCAACTAGGTCCCATGTGTTCTCCTTTGCTCCTAACTTGCTTCCCAATGGGTCCGAAGGTGTGTCATCTCGAGGAATGATCTTCAAATGTATCGTTTAAGCTCCTAAATCTCCCAAAATACCTACAAAGCATGCAAAAGTCTGAGTAGACGTCTATCTCGACAAAATACATGAATTGAGTGCAAACGTCATGAACTAGTGCTAAACCATGCATGAATGAGCGGGAAAACTATCTAAATGAGTGCCTAATCTAACATCATAAATCGTGTTATCAATCTCCATCATCCTCTGCTGGTAGTGTTGGCTCTCCCTAAGCTCCATCATCTCCAATGATAAGGCTGCGTAAGAGTCGATAATCTAGTCCGTCAGCTCATCAATCCGTTGGTGAGCCACTGGATCTCTTTGTCTACGGACCCTACGTCTAGCAGGCCGTGATGGTGCTGCAACTGCCTCCTCCTCTGTCGCCTCATCATCCAAGTCGACAATCGGCACACTCGGACCAGCGGTATCTGTACCAGTCTCCATGGCAGCTCCGCCATCATCATACTCCTCCTCCTCTACAGCTGGAGCAGCATCTCTCACATCCTCTATATAGGGATGCCAAGCGGAAGACCAGTATTGTGGATCGAAGACTGTAAACTGATCTGACCATAGGATACCTTGAGGGGCAGTCTTCTCCCAAGGCATCGCTACGTAGGGTGTAGTGAGGCCACGAGGAACTAGTATCCTCCTCGTGATCATCTCCTGAAGTCCAAGCGGCTTTGCAGCCGCCACCAATGTACAAGAACTCAAGTCTAGACCCATAAATGCAGCAATATGAGTCACCAGTCCTCCATAGCAAATATCTCCCTTTGCCTTCCCCTTGATCCGGTGTAGATCCTCAGCTAGCATGCCTCCAAAGTCAGGCACTCCACCAGTAACCATGCAGAACAAACTCAGCAGCTCTCCTTGTCTGATCTTCTAGGGCGTCTCAGTATGCGCCAAAAGAGTCTCACTAAATATACAATGGGCCAGACGGAATGCTAAATGGAAGATGATGCGCTCCCTCGAGTCTCAAGGTCTCCATCTGTCAGCGTGCTCCACCACGTGGGCAATTTGCCCCCAGAATTGTCGAGCCACTACTCGAGAAGGGAAGTCGGTCACTTTAGGGGTCGGGAAGCCAAATATCTCTCGGAACTGATCCATGGGTACAATGTAGTTCTGGTTCAGCAACCGGTACTTTATGATGTTCCTCTCTGGAATGTGAGTGACAAAACTCACAAACTCCATCATCGGCTCGAGGTAGGCTGGAGCTCGGATCTCCATAAACTGTTCCAGCCCAACCATAGAAATCATCTTCTTCAATTCCTCCACCACGTGGATGCACTCGAAGGCTGGAACATCCAAAAAGCACGGGGCAATCACGGGGCGCCCGCATATACGATCAAAATCTGCCTGGTGATGCTCATGGATCACCGAGATAGAAGGTCTAGAAGAAGGGGAAGGAGAAGAACCACAGGGAGCATCTCTCAGAAGCAGTTGACGATTAGAACGAGAACTCATAATTTCTGCTGACAAGGTCACCTCGGTCAGTCTGACAGACTGAAGAACACCTCGGCCGAGACACAGCTCGACTGGACCGAGGCGAAGTGTTGTTCGATTTCCTCTATCTGATTTTCAGTTCTTTTCCCCCAAATCACTACCAATTGCTTCATATGGGGTACTTATACTTTTTTCAGCAATAAACTGTGGCAACCAAAGCCAAAAATTGTCCAAATCAGTAAAGAAAGAAGATATTAGGGTTTTCGACAATTTACCCCAAATTAAGTCGATTCGAGGCGTTTATCCTGCAAATTGTTGCTTGTAATCTGATGCTCTTGCTTTTCCTTGCGAGATCGGAGCAAAAATCATGGAAAACGATCAAAAAACGAAGAAGCGAGATGAGGAGCAGCCGCGGTCGAGGAGGGCGTTGGGAGTGAAGAGGGAGAAATTTGTTCTCCTTTTATACCCCTTGCCGATTCTGTTGTCACCTCGGTCAAGGTGGTCCCGACCGGACCGAGGTGGCTGACTGGATTGTCAGACGTAGTCGCCTCGGTTGCTCAAGAATCATCTCGGTCGAGGCGTTGTGACAGCAACCGAGATGTGTCTCAGTCAAACTCCGTCTTCTCAATTTCTCGAACTTCTGTCCTTCTAGTGTTGCTCCTGAGTTGTAATCCTTCCTTAGAAAGTACGTGGTTTCTGTCTAGGACGCCAAAAACAAAACAAAGCAAAGCAAAAACAAACTATCTAAAACTAAGCTAGAAAAAGGGAAAAGAAAGCAATACCTTGGGTTGCTTCCCAAGAAGCTCTTGATTTAAGGTCGCTAGTTGGACCGTACTGCATCCCTAAACAAGATATAGTGATGCAATCTCCTCAACCTGGACTTCCGGTTGGTACTTCTTAAGCCTATGACCATTGACCTTGAAGCTTCCGCTTGTTTCTCCCCAAATCTCAACTGCACCATAAGGGAAAACATGTTTCACAATGTAAGGTCCAGTCCATCTAGATTTCAACTTACCTGGAAAGAGGCGAAGACGGGAGTTGAAGAGTAGAAGTAAATCTCCTTCTTTGAATTCCTTAGGAATGATATGCTTGTCATGCCACTTCTTTGTTCCTTCCTTGTAGATCTTGGCATTCTCATAAGCATTTAAGCGCAACTCTTCCAGCTCATTGGTGTCCAATAGCCTCTTCTCTCCGGCTTCCTTGATATTGAAATTCAACCACTTGATTGCCCAATATGCCTTGTGTTCTAACTCAACGGGTAGGTGGCAAGACTTCCCGTATACCAAGTTGTAAGGGTTGGTACCAATGGGAGTCTTGAATGCGGTCCTATAATCCCGAAGAGCGTTGTCCAACTTCATGGACCAATCCTTCCTCGTCCTAGAGACGGTCTTTTCCAAAATTGCCTTGATTTCTCTATTCGAAGATCTCGACCTGTCCACTAGTTTGAGGGTGATAAGGGGTTGCTACCTTGTGGGTTACCCCATACTTCGATAGAAGTGCCTTAAACTTCCGGTTGATGAATGTGTCCCTCCATCGCTGATGATGATACGTGGTGTCCCAAAACGTGGGAAGATAGTCCGATTGAAGAACTTCACAACCACCATGGCGTCATTAGTGGGAGAGGCAATGGCTTTCCACCCATCTAGAGACGTAATCGACAACTAGGAGAATGTAGAGGTTCCCTGCGGATGATGGGAAAGTTCCCATGAAATCAACTCCCCATACATAAAAAATCTCAACCTCTTGAATATTGTTGAGTGGCATCTTGTTCCTTCTAGACAAGTTCCCTGTTCTTTGGCATGCATCACAAGAAACAACAAACGTTTGCACATCCTTAAATAATGTAGGCCAAAAGAAACCAGAATGTAATACCTTAGCGCATGTTTTGTGAGCGCTAGCATGTCCTTCACAAGGAAGTGAGTGGCAATGCCGTATAACACTAGTAACTTCATCTTCCGGAATGCATCGTCGAAGCATCCCATCTGGACCTCTCTTAAACAGTAGAGGTTCATCCCAGTAGTAGTGGCCTACATCCTTGAAGAATTTCTTCGTTTGAGCGTATGTCAATCCGGGCGGTATTTCCTGGCAAACAAGATAATTAACAATGTCAGCATACCAAGGTTCTTTATTATCAGAAGCTTGGTGGAGCAAGTGTTCCACCAACTGTAACCGAGTATCAGAAAAGGGTGTAGGAAGTTTGTTGTCCTCAGTTGACAACATCTCGCTTGCTGTCTCGGTCGGTGTCCGAGGTGGGTGATCGAGATGTTCTTCAGATAAGAACACCTCACTTGGTCCAGAAAGTTCCTCGGTCGAGGTACTGGAATTGGGACCGAAACTGGAATTTCTCCTCTCCTAGATCAGTTTCTCAATTTTAGCTTCCGGATTTGCTTCTAGTGCTTTTAACCTCCGTATATCTGCATCACAAGAAACATATATACCTTCCTCCATTAAGCTAAAACTAATAACTCTTTCAAGAGGGTCATTAATAAGGATAGAGCTCACCAATTCTCTTGATTCTTCTTCATCATAGATGTTGAAGATGACATCCTCCAGTGGCTCTCCTTTCATTGCAGCAAGCAATGCAAACTCCACTTGATCTCCACCAATGTTGAATTTCAACTTGGCGTTCTTACAATCCACATTGCAACCCGAAGTTGCTAGAAATGGTCTCCCGAGAATGATAGGAACGGGATAATCTGCGGGTATATCAAGTACAACAAAGTCTATATGTAAATAGAAGTTACCTAACTTAACGGGAACGTCTTCCAAAATGCCCACGAGATGGGTAATGGAGCGATCCGCCATGTATAACCTTATCTTCACTGGCTTGGGCTCTCCAAGTCCGGTCTTCACACATAGGTCCAGCGGGATGATGCTCACGCTGGCTCCAAGATCACACAACGCCTCACAAGTTACATCCCCAACTTGAATGGGAATGCAAAATGAGTCGGGATCTCTCAACTTGGATGGCATCTTCTCCTTCATGATTTGAATGAGCTCCGAGGATTTAGATGTCATCCTTACTTCTCCAAAATCTTCTAGTTTCCTCTTCCTTGATAGAATCTCTTTTAAGAACTTCCCGTAGGCGGGCATCCCTAGAATAGCATCAATGAAAGGGATGTTAATATGTAGTTTATTCATCAAGTCAAGGAACTTACCAAAATGTTTGTCTAGATGTGCTATGGCCCTTGACTGAGGGAATAGAAGTG
The DNA here is from genome assembly GCA_033239125.1 of Fagopyrum homotropicum. Taxonomy (NCBI): domain Eukaryota; kingdom Viridiplantae; phylum Streptophyta; class Magnoliopsida; order Caryophyllales; family Polygonaceae; genus Fagopyrum; species Fagopyrum homotropicum. The sequence continues at coordinate 46,316,408 of BSWB01000001.1, read as the reverse complement.
GTGGTTTATATGCAGGAGGTGGGACATAAACTTCAGATTTGTCCTTCGCTTTCTGGGACTCCACCTCGGGTGGCACCTCGACCGAAGTGTTCCTCGTCTGTACTTGGACCGAGGTATCCTTCGTTTGCACTAGCATCGACCGAGGTACTGGATCTGCAGTTTTCAGTCCACTTCTCGTTGTTATTGCCATGACCTGTCCTTTGGGGTTGCTCTCTGTCCTTGTTGGGAGTTGCCCTGGATCTCTTGGCGCTTCATTCGCCTTATTAAAGAATTGTTGTTCTAAGACTTTTTGTGCCTTCGAAAATGAAGTCATGGACGTCTCCATGGTGTTGAGCTTGATCAAGATGGCCTCCAACACTGCATCTTTCTTCTTTGGCTGGGACAAACTTGATCCAGGCTCCTGGCTCTTCAATGGAGTAGAAGAAGAAGAGGAGGGGTTAAAAGAATTATTAGAATTTGAATTGGAATAAGGGTTACCCGAATTTTATTAATTGGATCTCCAATTGTTGATGTTGGAGCCTCTATTGTTGTTGTAATTGTTCTTCTTGGACCCTTGGTTGTTGTTTCTCCCTTGATATCCTCCTTCTTCCTTCTTCGTGTGAGCCATCAAAAGGTCCTTCAATTGCTTCACATCGTTCTTAAGGGAGATGAGTTGATTGTCATTTGATGAAGCGTCCTGGAAATTAACTCTCTTAACTCCATTTTCGGCTTCTTGATGGGAGTATTTCTCCATGTGCAAAGCTTGTTTCTCAATGAACTCCCAAGCTTCGTTTATTGGCATATCCATGAATGTGCCGGCATAAAGTAGTTGAAGATTAAATTGAGTAGCTCCATCCAATCCCTTGAAGTATATCTTCAACAACTCTATCTTTGGAATCCCATGATGTGGGCAATCCAATAGAACATCTTTGAATCTTTCCCATGACTTGGACAAACTCTCCTTGTCCTTCATGATGAATACATTAATCTTCCCTCTCATTTCAGCGGTCTTGGAGGGGGGAAAGAACTTTGTTAAAAACTCCGTCGTCATCTCTTCCCAAGTGTTGATCTTTCTGGGTGGAAGAGATTGATACCAAGTAAGCGCCCTGTTCTTCAAAGAAAAGTAAAAAGGCCTTAGCTTGTAGTAGTTGTTTTCTAGCCTTGAAGGTCTCAAGGTTCCATCAGGATCTCATAGTTTTGCAAATGCTGATGCGGAGACTCCCTCTCTAAACCTCCAAACTGGCATTGGCGGATCATGGATAGAACTTGCGGTCGAAGTTTATAATCATGCTCCGCTGGATCACCTAGGTTGACTCCTGGACACCTCACTTGCTAATTAGGGTCCATCCTCTATCCTATGGTTTGTGGAATTCCTGCAAAAAGAACATCTCGGACTGGTATCCGAGGTGGATGTATCTCGGCCGCGACAACTGGGACTAGGTCCTGCCTCGGTCGAGGATCTGGTCGATGCGGAATCTGGGCTCGTAGATCGGCCATATTTGCTTCGATATCTACAGTTCTGGTGTGAGTCTGCTCTCTTTCTCGCTGCAGTTCTTCCTTGTTAAGGCGTAGCTGTTCCAATTCTTCCTTGTTGAGGCGTAGTTGTTCCAACGCCTCTTTTAATTCGGCCTCAAGATCGGGATCGTAAGGAACGATTTCCCTCCCAGCACGGGTTCTTCGCATAAACCTAAGAAAAAGATCTTGCGAAAGCACTCAAGTAGAGTAGTTAGTAGCAACAAGGGCAATTGCCCCGAAAGACAACCGCAACCGACTTGGTCTAGACCAAGTCCCTGGCAACGGCGCCAAAAACTTGTTCGCTCCAAACGGTATGTGCAAGCTTCAAATTTATATCCCAAGAAATATGCTTAAAACAAGGATGTGAACCCGTAGTGTACGGATCAATTATAGTAAAAAGCAAGAATTCTAAGGGTCGATCTCAGGGACTTAGGTGAAACTAACCAAGAATAGGTTGTCAATGAAACTAATTACCACAAAAGCAATTAAAGCAATCAAAGATGATAATAAGGTTAAATAAGGGGAAAATGCATATTCTAGGGATTAAAGCATCTAGTTGTGGTTCCAACTCAAGATTTCTAAAGATAACGCGGACAAAGCTGAGATTTTGCTAAGAGAAGGTGTTTCTAAGGTGGGAATAGATTACCGGGTAAGTCTCACGACTCACTATCCCAAACCAAAGCTCCTATTACCGGGTAAGTCTCAAGGTACTAAGGAAAGAAACTATAATCTCAAACCAACACACCACCTAAGGGAATAGAATCAACCTTTACCGGGTAAGTCTCAAGCTAAATCTCAAAGATGGAATGAAGGCACACTCAAACCCCAATAAAGGATAAACCTTTATTACCCACACTTATGGTCATGGGTAAACAATGTAAGGAATCACCGGGTAAGTCTCATCCTAGGCTTGCATTGAACCAGAAAAGGTGTAATAAGAATAGGAATTGGCAAACTAGAACACTTAACTCTCAGTTTCGGATCAGAAAAGGTCACCTCGTTCAGTCAAGTTCCACCCCGGCCGAGATGTTCATCGACTGAGCGAGGTACTCTAGGGTTAAGGTTAAAGGCTCAAGCTTTCAGGATCCTGCTGGGATTAAGATCATTCTATCATTTTCTTTCCCACAACTGTGAGTCAATCACCCTAGAATCGCACAAGAAATTCAGCCACTCATCATCATGAAAACAATAATCAAATATATGGTGAAGGAATGAATATTCGAACAAGTAAACCTTAAGAAAAAGGCTTTAATAACTGAATCGAATAATAACAAATTAGCGTTCCTTAGATCACAAATCAAACAAGACAATAAACCAAAAGGGAATCTAAGAAAGTCTTACAAAACTCCCTCAAAAGCTATCTCAAAACTATGAATCTTCCTTCCTTCAATCTTCAATCCTTTCTTCAACTTCTAGAAAATCTTCTTAATTGCTGTGTATTCTCAGCCTCCAAGCCTGCGGTGATGATTGAATTGTGGAAAATCCAACCCTTTATATAGGAGAATTATCTTCCAAAGATAATAATTTCTTAAAAAGATAATTTCCTATAAAATATATCCATATCTCTAAAATAGATCTCCCAAATATAAGATCTTCCTTCCAAAAATCCAGCCCAAAAATATAAGATATTTTCTTTCCATAATTAAAAGATCTCAGCCAAGAAATATGATCTCGCCGGCGCCAAGGTGTCCGCCTCGGTCGGGGCGCTCCTTAAGATCACCTCGGTCGAGGTGATACTATAGCTGACTGAGGTGAATCTCAACTGAATGTGAAATCTCTCAAATCTGGTCCAAAGTAAATCTTCTTCATTAATTCCATGCTTCATGAGTTCTTCTTTGAGCTCCAGAATGTAGCTCCTATGACTCCTTATCTCCTTAACTCCATTTCAGTCCAAAACGTGCCATTTTACCTACGATTACAATAAAACTTGGTGTAGACCTCGATTCCCGTTAAGGTAGATGAAACAACAATATAATCACATAGTATACATCCATACATGCAGATTATTGAAGATAAAACGTCCAAACAAGTCCCAAAATATAGACTATAATACATGTTATCAAGTTGGTTAGAGGTTGATGCGTACCCGGTTAGTTGCGTTTGCCCTCGTGCCATTCCTATTTTTCGGGACGCTTGTTGAGAATATGTACTTTTTAGTTCCCGTAGCCTTCTACCTTTTTGTGCTTGTATTTTGTAGAGCAAAAATTGCATTTAGCATAATAAATTCCGTTAGCATCGGGAGCACCTTTTTTGAACCAAAACCGAAAGATCGCCGCCGATAATTGAGCGTTGTTGATAGGCTCCTCCGGGTCTTGTGTCTCGGATGCTTGCGTGTTGAGGAAAGGAGGTGAATCCATGTTGATTTCCTCATCCTTGTGGATCTCGTAATCTCCGCTTAAACCCCGCCTTAAATCCGAACCGGTTGGAGGACCGCTAACGGAATGACGTCGTCGACTAACACCTCCGTCGGATGAAGTACCACTAACGGAACGTCTTCCTCGGCTAGCCTTTTTTTGTAGTAATGAAAAATTGGGAATAATGAGAATAAGAAAATAAAATGAGAATTAGAGAGTAATGATATTATGAGAATTGAGAACTTGAGAGTAATTGAATATTTGAATGTAGTAAAAAATGTAAAATAAATAACTAAAAAGGAAATTAGAGAATGAGAATATGAGAGTAATTGAATGTAAGAGTTGGAAATTATGGACGGATTGAGAAAGTGAGTAGATGATTGCATGAGAGTTGATGTGAGATAAAATAAATTGGGTTTGAGGTATTTATAGAAATGTTTTGGGGTTAAATTTAATAGTTTTTTGTTTTTTTTTTTGTTTTTTTTAGCTCCTTAGCCGTTGCCGTTGGGTTTGGAAAATAGCCGTTGGGTTTAAATTTTTATTTTTTTTTCAAAATCTGATCGTTGGCGGGTCGACCCACCGGGTCTGCGGGTAAGGATCACCTCGACCCTTACCCGCACCCGTAACCCGGCGGACCCGGACCCATCGTGACCCGGACCCGTCGTGACCCGTGGACATGTTTAATCTCGACTGAGATTATCTCGGTTTGGCCGAGATTTCCTCTCTAGTTTCCATGAACTCGATCCTTGGTTTCGTCCTTTGATGTTCTTCTCTACCTTCATAGCCAAATGTAGTAGGTTAGTCATTGTAGCATATGGATATAAATCAATTTTATTCTTTAACGAAGGATGCAAAATTCTTAAAAATCGAGTCATAATGGACCCTCATCCTCTTGAATGTTAGCCTTCACCATCGTCATTTGCATGGTAGTGTATACTTTCTCTATAGTCATGGAAACTTGCTTGTTATTTGTTACGCTAAAAAGTGTGCACGCAATAAGCCTTAAATTTATACTCGTTATAATTATCCTAACTTCTAGCGCACCCGCAGTGTACGGGACGTTTGTAGTATGGATAGTATTCCGAGGTCGAACACAAAGACTAAGGTGAAATTGATTCGGTTTTGTGATTAAGTTTAGTGAAGGTCTAAGGTTAGAAAAGAGGGAAACAAAGAAATGAAAATCTCAATTGTTTTTTGTCGGTTTTTGGTGATCAATCAAAGATCACAATTCATGCAAAGTAAACAATCAAACTAAACTAAAAATCAGCACAAATGAAAAAACCAAACAAGATAATGATCGAGGAAAGAAAAGACGGATTCTAGGGGTCGGAAGTTCCGGTTATGGCATAGAACTCAAGTTATCTATTCATTCTTTGGATTAACTATGATATGTTGGGATTAAGTGTATCTAATTTGGGATCAATTACCGGGTAGGTCTCATGGTCCAACTAGTCCACACCTAAGGTCTTATTACCGGGTAAGTCTCTAAGAACCTAAGGATAGGAATTCTACACAAACCGGATTGTAAATTAGGGGTCTAACCTATCCTTACCGGGTAAGTCTTGGAAAGGAAAGTCCTAAGCAACTATCCTAGCACATCTAATCCAATGGCGGCTTATTAGGCTCACCACTACCTAAGGTTCGCTATTTTAGATCCTAAGGGCAAGGATTACCGGGTAAGTCTCTCCTAACACTTAGTCACTACACTAGGTAGGTTAAACTCAACAAACACTTAGGGTTTCAACATTTTATAGGTCTAAGGCAAGATCCTTCGAACCATGGAGAATCACGGTTTGTTCTTCCTAAACCACGGCCGTGGTTCTTCAAGAACTACCCGTGATTTCTGACAGCAACTACGTTCATAAGCAAAAGTCATCCAAAGGGAAATCTAAGTCCATCCTATCATAATTCTAGCCATAACCATCCTTTCCTTACCCTAGAACCACATCAATTTAGCCTACAACATTCATAATGGAAATCGAAGCAAACAAACATAAAATCAAAACATCCATTGCAAGATAATGAAAGAAGAGAGATGAACAAGTGAACTTAATTCAAAACTAAGCTGAAGATTATAATAGAGCCACTTACAACCCTTCCAAAAGAAGGTTCAAAGGTTCATACAATCTCTAGAAAACGAAATCCAAAATACAAGATAGCTATGGTGTATGTTCTTCTCCTCCTCTTCAATGGAACTCTTCTTCTTCTCTTTGACACTTTCCTTCCTAGAAAATCTTCTTGTATTTGAGAATATTTTTGTTAGAGAGAAATGGATAATGGATGAGCTGCTCCCAAACTACCCCAACTGCCTCAAACAACCCATGAAGGACAACTTTTATAACAAATCTTGCATGAGCTGGCCATGAGAGTCGTGGCACAGCTGTCACGAGAATCTGGCAAAATCCACGGTCATTTCCACGGCCGTGGTTCGTCAGAGAACCGTGATTCTATGCAGAAACTTCGCCTTGGGTCATTAAGCTGTGGTTTGGTGCATGGCTTGTGTTGGCAAGGTTCCATGAGTCCTCCTCAGCCCTTGGCTTGTGTCCTAATGAGTCCGAGGGTGTGTCATCTAAATGAACGATCCTCAAACGCATCGTTTAAGCTCCTAAACTTCCCAAAATACCTACAAAACGCGCACAAGTCCGTGTAGACGTCTATCTCGACAAAATATGTGAATTGGGTGCAAAACGTCATGAGCTAATGCTAGATCATGCATGAATGAGCGAGAATTCTATCTAAATGTACACCTAAAACTATGTTATAAATCGTGTTATCAAAATACCCCATACTTAAGGTTTGCTCGTCCCCGAGCAAATTCCCAACTATAGACTAGAAGATGACATGATTTATGTATGCAGAAAAATGGCAAAATCTTTTTGGGTTTTGTGCTTCTACTATTGGATCACCTTCATAGTCATGATCAATGGCAATTGGATAAGCAATTATGTATCAAACAATAAGGGCATGGAAAGACAATTGTACTTAACTCAAAAGCATGCATGAGATGTGAGGATGAAGAGGTCAAGAAAATCAAGAGTCTATCCAATCTAGATTACTAAGTCTTACAAACATGCAAGTAGGTCATAAGGGCTTGTGACATAAAAGGCCAAGAAACGTTGCAATTGGGCGGGGAATTCTCTAGGTTATGTGATGCTAATCCGGGAATGGAACTAACTCCACATCCTTGTCCTCGATCAACTTCCCCCAAGTGTATATTTTTCCCTATCTTGCTTTCTTTTCTTTTTCTTTAACTCATTTTTGAGACAATGGCATTGGTGTACAATAGCCGAAACCTCGGTGATTAGCCATCCTCGGGCTTTTTCTCTTTTTCGAGGTGGATCCACACCGGGCACACATACCAAAGCTCGTTAGGTCTATTGGTTCATTTGACTTTGGCAAGGCACCAACACCCGATTATGTGAAGTGTACCGAGTTACTTGTCATTTAAACCAACGCCCCCAAACCTATATTTTGGCTACACTTCCACAATAATTTCAGCATTTCATTCACGACATTCTTTTCATTACATTTTCACCCCGCACTTGCTTTTCACACATTTCAACACACTAGCATGCTCCTATTCCCGGATGGGTTTAAAGGAGGTCGATTTTATATCAATTGAGGTGCTCAAGCAATCATGATCAAGATGAGAAGTAGAGAAAGATGAAATGCCTCATTCATTCCTAGATGGTATGCAAGAACTATCATGTAATTTCGACTTTCAATACTCAATCCATTCTAGGCAATCATCATGATCACAAGTCATTCATAGAATTTAAGAGAAGTAGTTCAAGTCCACATATGCATTTATCAATTCAACACATAAGGCCATCCATAGCCAATCACAAGACAAGTTTCATCATTAGGATCATATCCAAGCCTAGAAAGCACAAAAATTTTTAAATTTTCTGATTTTTATGGGATTTTCGTTTTAAGTTTGTACAATGCAAGACATGTGCAAATATTAACCTATCCTAGATGCTCATCATGCAAGGGATCATGCGAACCCCACCCCATACTTAGAAACACATTGTCCCCAATGTGTAAATGAAGTAGAGAGAGTGAAAGAAGGTTCTCACAATGTAAAATTATTTGCTATGGTATTTGGGAATTCTCAAGTGAATTGATGTTGGATGATCCTTTCAACCATGGTAGAGAGATCTAAGCATCCTTCAAAGCTTCGGAACCCGCGCTAGGCACCGCTAGCCGTCCAAGTTCCGCGTCCGCTCCACCCATAATTGGTGAGGGTTTTATCATCATCATTTTCATTGCCAAGAAAAGCTTCCAATGCTACTAATGCTCTAGCACACATGCGAAAGTAGACAAAACACACACAAAGCACACAAAAACAGAAAAATCTAAGCAAAAATAATAAAATAAAAAAGAAAAGGGAAAAATGTTACCAATGGGTTGCCTCCCACCAAGCGCTTCTTTAAGGTCATTAGCTTGACCAAACTCGGTAGCGTCTATTCGAGGTGAAGCGGGGCAATCATGTCTACCGGGGCTCCCGGAATATACTTCTTCAAGCGATGCCCATTCACTTTGAAATTTCCACAATGCTCCCCTCCTATTTCAATAGCTCCGTGGGGAAAGATCTTCTTCACCATATATGGCCCGGTCCATCTTGATTTGAGCTTTCCGGGAAAGAGCCTTAGCCTTGAGTTGAAGAGAAGGACAAGATCTCCTTCACTCAACTCCTTTGGAATGATCCTCTTGTCATGCCACCTTTTGGTTCTCTCCTTGTAGATCCGGGCATTCTCATAAGCTTCCAACCGGAGCTCCTCAAGGGCATTGATATCAAGCAACCTCTTTTCTCCCGCTTCCTTGAGGTCAAAATTTAGCCACTTAATGGCCCAATAAGCTCTATGCTCCATTTCCACCGGAAGATGGCAAGACTTGCCATAGACCAACTTGTAGGGAGTGGTTCCAATTGGTGTCTTGAAGGCGGTTCTATATGCCCATAGTGCGTCATTGAGCTTCATAGCCCAATCCTTCCTTGTCCTAGACACCGTCTTCTCGAGGATGGCTTTGATCTCTCGGTTGGAGATCTCCACTTGACCACTAGTTTGGGGATGGTAGGGTGTTGCCACCTTATGAGTCACCCCATACTTGGCCAAAAGTGCTCCAAAGTTCCTATTTGTGAAGTGCTTCCCTCCATCACTAATGATTACCCTTGGTGTTCCAAACCTAGGGAAGATCACCCAGTTGAAGAATCGCACTACCACCTTGGCATCATTCGTAGGAGAGGCGATTGCCTCTACCCATCTTGACACATAGTCCACCGCCAATAGGATGTAGAGATTTCCACATGAAGAAGGGAATGGTCCCATGAAGTCTACACCCCACACATCAAAAATCTCAACTTCTTGGATGTTATTCAAAGGCATTTCATTCCTCCTTGAGATGTTGCCCGTCCTTTGGCAAGCATCACATGCCGCTACAAAACCTTGCACATCTCTAAACAAGTTAGGCCAATAAAAACCGGATTGCAATACCTTTGCACACGTCTTGTGTGAGCTAGCATGGCCTCCGCATGGTAAGGAGTGGCAATGCCGGATCACACTCTCCACTTCATCCTCCAGTATGCATCTTCTAAGCACCCCATCCGGGCCTCTCTTGAATAGAAGTGGCTCACTCCAATAGTAATGCCTTACATCGTTGAAGAACTTCTTCCTTTGTGTATATGTAAATCCGGGAGGCACTTCCTCACACACTAAGTAGTTCACGATGTCGGCGTACCACGGCTCACTTCCTCTAGCCACTTGGAACAAGCATTCCTCCACCATTTGCAATTGTTCATCCCGGAATGAATCATCTATCGGGATGTTGTCCTTCCCAAGCTCCAATGGTGGGAGTCTACTAAGGTGATCCGCCACGGAGTTCTCGGATCCCTTCTTATCTCGTATCTCCAAATCAAACTCTTGAAGGAGAAGGATCAACCGAATCAACCTTGGTTTGGCATCCTTCTTTGTAAGTAGATAACGAATCGCCGCATGATCCGTATAAACTATGACCTTCGCTCCAACAAGGTATGAGCGGAACTTCTCAAACGCATACACCACCGCCAACAACTCCTTCTCGGTGGTAGCATAGTTGAGTTGGGCATCATCTAGCGTCTTGCTAGCATAGTAAATAGCATGAGTGCGCCCTTCTTTCCTTTGCCCTAAAACGGCCCCAACGGCCACATCGCTTGCATCGCACATGATCTCAAATGGTAAACTCCAATCCGGAGGTTGCATGATAGGTGCGGAGATCAAGGCATTCTTCAACCTACAAAAAGCTTCAAGACAATCCTTGGAAAAGACAAAATCAACATCTTTCATTAGTAGGTTAGTGAGAGGCTTAGAAATTTTAGAGAAGTCTTGAATAAACCTCCGGTAAAAACCGGCATGCCCTAAGAAACTCCTTACCCCCTTCACCGAGGTAGGTGGTGGCAACTTCTCTATCGTTTCAATCTTAGCCCTATCAACCTCAATGCCACGGTTAGACACCAAGTGTCCCAACACAATCCCTTCACTTACCATGAAGTGGCATTTTTCCCAATTTAAGACAAGATTTGTCTCCTCACATCTTTGCAACACTAATGACAAGTTAGCCAAGTAATCATCGAAAGAAGAACCATAAACAGAGAAATCATCCATGAACACTTCCATGATATTTTCTATGTACTCCGAAAAGATGACCATCATACACCTTTGGAAGGTGGCGGGTGCATTACACAACCCAAATGGCATTCTCCTATATGTAAAGGTACCCCATGGACATGTAAAAGTCGTTTTCTCTTGGTCATCGGGGTGGATAGGGATTTGGAAGAATCCACTATACCCATCTAGATAGCAAAAATGAGAGTGTTGAGCTAACCTTTCTAGCATTTGGTCAATGAAGGGGAGGGGGAAGTGATCTTTCCTAGAGGCCATGTTCAATTTCCTATAATCAATGCACATCCTCCACCTCGTAACCGTCCTAGTCGGTATTAGTTCATTGTTCTCATTAGTTACTACCGTCATTCCACCCTTCTTTGGCACTACATGAACGGGGCTAACCCACTTACTATCCGAGATAGGGTAGATAATTCCCGCATCTAGCAACTTAATGATTTCCTTTTTGACCACCTCTTTCATTATAGGATTCAATCTCCTTTGATGTTCAATAGAGGGTTTGTGGTTATCTTCCATCATTATCTTATGCATGCACAAAGATGGCTTAATGCCAACCAAATCATCAATAGTATAACCAATGGCTTTCCTATGTAATCTTAGTTCATGCAGCAATTTAGCAAGTTCATCATCACTCAAGCATGCATTAACAATCACAGGATATGTAGAATTATCACCAAGAAATGCATACTTTAAATGAGAGGGAAGGGGTTTAAGTTCAAGTGAGGGAGGACCTCTATCGGTTGAAGACGATCCAAATAAGGTTGGATGAGATGAATCCAAAGCAAAGGAAGACTTCCCATGGCTCCTAGAAGCTTGATCATCATCAAGAGCTGATTCAGGGAAAACCACGGTTAGAAACACGGGTTGCTCATCTTCCACGGCCGTGGTTCTTGCCAAGCTTGCTTCTCGGAGTTGTCCAGAAAGTTTGACGGCCGTGGAACATAAATCTCGACCGTGGAACTTGCAGCTGTTCACCACCTCTTCGTGGCTCTCAAATCCAACTCTTGGCTCCTCTTCCAAGGCTTCCAAGGCCTTGATCTCTTCATTGCAATCCTCTTCATCACCTTCCTCCATCATGCTTAAGGTAAGAACCTTCTCCAAGGGGTCCTTGATCAAGATCGAGCTCACAACTTCCCTAGATTCTTCATGCTCGACTATGTTGAAGATATCTTCATCAAGGGTTGGCCCTTTCATCATTGTGGACAGCTTGAACTTGATGTTCTCTTCCCCGATGTTGAAGGAGAGAGTCCCGTTCTTGCAATCCACTAAGCATCCGGAAGTGGCTAGGAAAGGTCTTCCTAAGATGATAGGAACCGGATAATCCGCCGGAATGTCCAACACTACAAAATCAATAGGCACGTAGAATCCTCCTAGCTGCACCGGAATGTCCTCTAGAATCCCAACCGGATGAGTGATAGAACGGTCCGCCATATAGAGGGTCATCTTGACCGGCCTTGGCTCTCCTATCCCGACCTTGTTGCTAAGTGCAAGCGGTATGATGCTTACACTCGCCCCAAGATCACAAAGGGCCTCGTACTTCACATCTCCCACTCCTATTGGGACGCAAAAGGAGCCCGGGTCCCTCAACTTGGGAGGCATCTCTTCCTTCATGGTTTGGATCAATTCCGACGATCTCTTGGTCATCCTTATCTCCCCATACTCCTCCAATTTCCTTTTATTGGAGAGTATTTCCTTCAAAAACTTGCCATATGCCGGCATTCCTAAAATGGCATCCATGAACGGAATGTTAATATGTAACTTGGACATTAGTTCAAGGAACTTACCAAAGTGATTGTCTAAACGAGCTCTTGCTCTTGATTGTGGGAATGGTAGTGGTGGCTTGTATGGAGGCGGTGCCACATAGGTTGGCTCTACATCCTTGCTCTTGCCTCCATCTTCTTGCTTTCTTCCCTCTTCTACCACTACTTGCTTTCCCTTAGCTTGGTCCTTGGGCAAAGGATCCTTCATACTCAACCCACTCTTTGTTGTGATAGCCAACACTTGGCCCCTTGAGTTGTCTTCGGTTCTTCCGGGAAGCTTTCCCGGATCTCTATGTGCTTCACCCGCCTTTTGAAAGACTTGTGCTTCCAAGACCTTTTGAGCCTTAGAAATTGAAGTCACGGTGCTCTCAAGTCCACTCAATCTTCCTAGCAATTGTTCAAACATGACTTCGGTCCTATCCTTTGAAGGTTGAGAAAAACCGGGTGGAGGTTCTTGTGAGGTTCTTTGTGGTGGAGTTGTGCTTGTGGAGGCGGGAGGGTTCAAGGCTCCATCCGGGTTAGAGTAAGAAAATCAGGGATGGTTGTGGTTGGGCCGGTAATTGTTGAATTGCCGGTTGTTGTTGAAATTTCTTGGGCCTTGGTAATTGTTGAAGTTGCCCCTTCCCATATAATTCACATCCTCCTCCTTGGAAGACAAGTTAGCTTGTGGAAGCACTTGAGGAGTTGCTTGGCTCTTCAAGGTTGTAGTACACAACTCTCTCAAGGATTTCAACTCGTTGTTGATGGCGTCAAGCTTGAAATTGCTCATGGTGACTTCGCTCACCTCATATGCTCCCGTCTTTCTTCCTTCACTCTTCCTATGAGAGTACTTCTCAATCACTAGAGCTTGCTTCTCCACAAACTCCCAAGCATCATCTACATGTTTCTCCATAAATGTCCCACCGGAAAGAGATTGAAGCTTGAATTGGCTATCTTCATCAAGTCCCTTGAAATAGATCTCCAATAGCTCAATTTTCGGTATGCCATGGTGTGGACAATCTAGGAGAAGGTCTTTGAATCTCTCCCAAGACTTGAACAAACTTTCTCTATCCCTCATCACGAAGGCATTGATCTTCCCTCTTAATTCGGTGGTCTTGGAAGGTGGGAAGAACTTGGTCAAGAACTCGGTTGTCATCTCCTCCCAAGTACCAACTCGCCCTTGTGGAATAGATTGATACCAAGCCAAGGCTTTATCCTTAAGAGAGAAGGAAAAAGCCCTAAGCTTATGGTTGTTGCTCTCCAATCTTGGCGGCCTAAGAGTCTCCATCAAAATCTCGTAGTTCATCAAATGTTGGTGAGGAGACTCTCCTTCCATCCCTCCAAATTGATTGTGCCGGATCATTTGTAGAACTTGAGGGCGGAGCTCATAGTTGTGGGTTGCAGGATCTCCTAGATTCACACCCGGTCGGTGTGCTCTTTGTGCCGGATCCATACGTCTCCCTAGGGTTTGTGGCTCCTCGATAGCAATGGGAACAACCCTAACATTAACCGCCGGCTGCGGTTGTGGTGGAGGAGGTGGAGGTTGTCGGCGATTAAGCTCTCCTTGAACAAGGGCTTGCCTAATCTCCTCAATCTCCCTCCTTGTTTCCTCTTGCCTCTCATTGGCAAGTCTCCTTTCTTCCTCCAAGAGCTCATCTCTTAGCCTTATCTTCTCTAAGGCTTCATCTAACTCAGCTTGAAGATTTCTACCGGCCATCTCTTTCTCTTTTCGGATGTTCTTGGATCTAGATCGAAGGGTTTTCTCCGGTTCGGGATCGAATGGAGCTAAATCCTTGCCACAAGATCTTCGCATACACCTAAAGAGTAATAGATGTCCTGAAAAGCAAAGACACAAACCAAAGAGAGATCAAAAGCAACAAGAAAGATCTACACTAGAAACAATCTCAAAATAGACTCAATCTAGACCTAGTCCCCGGCAACGGCGCCAAAAACTTGTTATGCTAAAAAGTGTGCACGCAATAAGCCTTAAATTTATACTCGTTATAATTATCCTAACTTCTAGCGCACCCGCAGTGTACGGGACGTTTGTAGTATGGATAGTATTCCGAGGTCGAACACAAAGACTAAGGTGAAATTGATTCGGTTTTGTGATTAAGTTTAGTGAAGGTCTAAGGTTAGAAAAGAGGGAAACAAAGAAATGAAAATCTCAATTGTTTTTGGTCGGTTTTTGGTGATCAATCAAAGATCACAATTCATGCAAAGTAAACAATCAAACTAAACTAAAAATCAGCACAAATGAACAAACCAAACAAGATAATGATCGAGGAAAGAAAAGACGGATTCTAGGGGTCGGAAGTTCCGGTTATGGCATAGAACTCAAGTTATCTATTCATTCTTTGGATTAACTATGATATGTTGGGATTAAGTGTATCTAATTTGGGATCAATTACCGGGTAGGTCTCATGGTCCAACTAGTCCACATCTAAGGTCTTATTACCGGGTAAGTCTCTAAGAACCTAAGGATAGGAATTCTACACAAACCGGATTGTAAATTAGGGGTCTAACCTATCCTTACCGGGTAAGTCTTGGAAAGGGAAGTCCTAAGCAACTATCCTAGCACATCTAATCCAATGGCGGCTTATTAGGCTCACCACTACCTAAGGTTCGCTATTTTAGATCCTAAGGGCAAGGATTACCGGGTAAGTCTCTCCTAACACTTAGTCACTACACTAGGTAGGTTAAACTCAACAAACACTTAGGGTTTCAACATTTTATAGGTCTAAGGCAAGATCCTTCGAACCAGGGAGAATCACGGTTTGTTCTTCCTAAACCATGGCCGTGGTTCTTCAAGAACTACCCGTGATTTCTGACAGCAACTACGTTCATAAGCAAAAGTCATCCAAAGGGAAATCTAAGTCCATCCTATCATAGTTCTAGCCATAACCATCCTTTCCTTACCCTAGAACCACATCAATTTAGCCTACAACATTCATAATGGAAATTGAAGCAAACAAACATAAAATCAAAACATCCATTGCAAGATAATGAAAGAAGAGAGATGAACAAGTGAACTTAATTCAAAACTAAGTTGAAGATTAGAATAGAACCACTTACAACCCTTCCAAAAGAAGGTTCAAAGGTTCATACAATCTCTAGAAAACGAAATCCGAAATACAAGATAGCTATGGTGTGTGTTCTTCTCCTCCTCTTCAATGGAACTCTTCTTCTTCTCTTTGACACTTTCCTTCCTAGAAAATCTTCTTGTTTTTGAGAATATTTTTGTTAGAGAGAAATGGATAATGGATGAGCTGCTCCCAAACTACCCCAGCTGCCTCAAACAACCCATGAAGGACCACTTTTATAACAAATCTTGCATGAGCTGGCCATGAGAGTCGTGGCACAGCTGTCACGAGAATCTGGCAAAATCCACGGTCATTTCCACGGCCGTGGTTCGTCAGAGAACCGTGATTCTATGTAGAAACTTCGCCTTGGGTCATTAAGTTGTGGTTTGGTGCATGGCTTGTGTTGGCAAGGTTCCATGAGTCCTCCTCAGCCCTTGGCTTGTGTCCTAATGAGTCCGAGGGTGTGTCATCTAAATGAACGATCCTCAAACGCATCGTTTAAGCTCCTAAACTTCCCGAAATACCTACAAAACGCGCACAAGTCTGTGTAGACGTCTATCTCGACAAAATATGTGAATTGGGTGCAAAACGTCTTGAGCTAATGCTAGATCATGCATGAATGAGTGAGAATTCTATCTAAATGTCCACCTAAAACTATGTTATAAATCGTGTTATCATTATTCTCCAATTGTTGCCTCACTTTCCTAGCATAGTGTTGAGGCACAAATCTGGCCTTTATTTGCTCCCAAGTGTTGATGTCCGGATCTAGCGTTCTTCTCCTATCTTTGACAAAATGATCCCACGAAACTAAGGCATATCCTTGGGAAATTCAGCGTAGTAAGTTGGATCTTCCTTTGTTCATTTTGTGGCAAGACCAAATTTATTCCATTTTAGTCTCCCATTCCATGTAAACGTCCTGATCGCATTTGCCTTCGAAACTTGGAATTTTGACCTTAACCTTCCCAATTCCGACATTATCAAGGGATGTCTATGAGGTTCATAGTCACGACCTCTCCAAGGATTGTGATGACGTCTAAGGTAGTCTATCAACATGCCCTCTTCATCTTCTTCTCCTAATTTCTGAAAATCACCATCAAAATGCGGAATGTTAGATGTATTAAAAGGAGGAATGGGATGAGTCATACCTGGACCTTGGGGGGAGTTTGGAGGTGGAACGGGGTTTGGTGGTATAGGTGGATGGTGCAAGCTTCCACCAAGTTCATATACTAATCTCGGGTGAGATTTTGGCCGAGATTCTTCACTGGGTAGAGTCCGTTCAACTAATGTAGAAATTGTAACCATGAGTTGTTTGAGCGAGTATATGGCTTCCGGTCCTGAGGAATCACTCTCTTGTGATCCTTTGGGTTATTACGTCCTGACATTTACACAAACACGTAAAGTAACAACAAACTTGTGATGTTAGTGAAAACTTATTTTCTCTCACACTCACACTCTATTGTGATATCGCAAGCTAATTTGATGTAATTTCCTTGGATAGATTAATACTCTCTAAAGTCAATGACTGGTCTCAACTAGAACTCCTTGGATGAATCAAGTAGTCAACTTGGTTCGGGAAAAGGTTCTTGTGTTGGGAGATAGTTAAGGAAATCCTGTTGGAAGTCTTTACACAATTGAAATAAACTAGAAGGAATATTGCAAGTAGACACACTATTATGATAGAAAGTACAAGTACTATTGTAACATCCGGAAATTTATTTCCGGAAGTTGAGTTGTTTCTGACTTTTCTACGTTTGTGGCTTATTTCTGCAGGCACGTTTGCTGAGTTCGGGTTTTAACGCGGGATGGGGAACACCTTTTTACTTTCCGACCTTGGGAAGAGGAGTGAGGGGACAAGAGGGCTGACCCTTGGATATCCCACCTCTTTTGTCAGCTCATTACTCTCTCCTCTTTTCCCCACTTTTCCTTTCACGTTCATTTTTCTTCCTTCCACTAATCTCTTCCTTCTTGCTTGCTCTCACCTTCTTGTGTCTTAGAAGAGTTGGGTAGGAGCTGTAGCTTGGGTATTCCGGATCTGTTGTGGTAAGTGGTCTCCTTCCCTCTTCCTCTTGATGCTTGATAGCATGAATTATAGTCTATATTTTGAGGGTTGTTTGGACGTTTTATCTTTCATAATCTGCATGTTTGTATGTACATTATGTGATTTTACTACCATTTCATCTACCTTTGCGAGAATCGAGGTCTACACCTAGTTTCGTTGTAATTGCAGGTAATATGGTACGTTTTGCATCAAAAAGGAGCAAAAGGAGTCATGAGTCATCTGGAGCTACATCCAGGAAGCATAGCCATGGATTAAAGATTTACTTTGGACCAGTTTTGAGAGATTTCACATTCAGTTGAGACTCACCTCGGTTGACCAGAGATTTATCTCGACCGAGGTGATCCAGAGACGCCGACTCGACCGAGGCGAACACCTAGGACGCGGCGAGAATATTTTATTCTTGGAGGAGATCTTTTAAATTTGGAAAGTGATCTTATATTTTTGGGCTTGGCTCCTGGAAGGAAGGAGATATGCAGAATCATATATTTTACCTATTTTTATGGGAAAAGATCTTTCTAAGATTTATTATCTTTGGAGGGTTATTTTCCTATAAAAAGGGTTGGATTTCCCACAAATCCGGGGATCCGCTATCACCCCCGCAAATCCCCGCTTACACCGAAAAATACGCAGCAGCAGCCTACTCCAAGTTGGGAGAATTGAAGAACCTTTTTGAAGGTTGAAGGAAGATTGAAGTCCATAGCTTTTATAGCTTTATTGAAGGGTTTTGTAAGATTGTCTTCAATTCCCTCAATTGTTGTCTTGTCTTTTTGGATTGTTATCCAAGGAACGCTTTGTTGTGATATTTGATTCAGTTATTGAAGTCTTTTCATTAAATTCTTCTTTGTTCAAATATTCACCTTCTTCCCATATATTTTAATACTTTCATTATGATGATGAGTGGCTAATTTCCTTGTGTGATTCTAGGGTGATTGGCTGAAGGTTGTGGGAAAAACAATGATAGAATAATCTTAGATTCCAGTAGGATCGTGAAAGTTCGAGTCTTTAACCTTAACCCTAAGCATCTCGTTCAGTCGATGAACACCTCGGCCGGGGTGGAAACTGGCTGACCGAGGTGACTTATCTGATCCATAACTGAGAGTTAAGTGTTAGAGTTTGCCAAATCCTATTCTTATTACACCCTTCCTGGTTCAAAGCAAGCTTAGGATGAGACTTACCCGGTAATTCCTTAGTTTGTGTAGTAACGATCATAAGTGTAGGTAATAAAGGTTTATCCTTTATTGGGGTTTGAGTGTGCTTCCATCCCATCTTTGTGAGTTAGCCTGAGACTTACCCGGTAAAGGTTGATTCTATTCCCTTAGATGGTGTGTTAGTTTGAGATTATAGTTCTTTATCTTGATTCCTTGAGACTTACCCGGTAATAGGAGTTACGGTTTTGGATTAGTGAGTAGTGAGACTTACCCGGTTATCTACTCCACTTTAGAAACACCTTCCCCACACAAAAATCTCAGCTTTGTCCGCTTATCTATAGATCTTGAGTTGGAACCACAACTAGATGCTTTAATCCCTAGAATTGCATATTTGCTTTATTGACTTCTTATTCATCTTTGATTGTGTTAATCGCTCTTGTGGTTAGTATTGACATAAGCACACCGTATTGACTTTGTTTCACCGAGTCCCTGTGATCGACCCCTGGAATTTTCTTGCTTTTACTACGATTGACCCGTACACTGCGGGTTCGCATCCTTGTTTTAAGCTTAAGTCTAGGGTTATAAATTTAAAGCTTGCACACACCGTTTGGAGCGAACAAGTTTTTGGCGCCGTTGCCGGGGACCTGGTCTAGACCGAGCCGGTTGCGGTTTGCTTTCGGGGCACTTGCCCCTGCTGCTACTAACTACTCTTTCTATGAGTTTTGTAGTTTTCAGGATTTCCGATGACTACATTTGATCCAGCCTGGATAGCAAGGCAAAGTGCTAGGGCGGACCATTATGAATACTTGGAGGAGAAGTACTCCTTCTATTGGTTCAACAATGAATGGGAAAGAGAAGAGGCCATTAAGCATGAACTTGCAATGTGGGATGAACTGAATGTCCCTAAAAAGATTTGTGAGCAACCCCTTGAAGATTCTCTTGAATCAAGATGGGAGAGGTTGATGAAGAAGGTGGAGGAGCTCAAGGAAAGCACCCTATCCTATGCTAAGCCGGAAGAGGAGCATAAGGAAGTGCTGCAAGTTCCAAGCACCCCTCCAATCAAACCAGAAGTTTCTCCTGAAGCTTTTGAGGGAGAAGAAGATTTGGAAGATTTCGATCTAACTGTTGAGACCTCGGCCGAGGTGAAAGAGAGATCGGCCGAGGTGGATGAAAAATCTGTAGAACTGGAAGATACGGAGAATCTTGGCCAAATTACTGAGACTGTGGTAGAGGTAGAAGAAAGACCAGCTGAGTTGGGAGGGATTTCGTGTGTGGAATATCAACCCAACATGAAACTTGTCTCAAGCTTTGGAGAACTTTACGAGGTACATTCTCCTACTTCATTTAAAAGCCCTATTAAAATTTCTGAATTTTTCAGGAATGCACCGGAGAGTTGGAGGTCTCTTCCGAAAGAACCTCCTAAGATCAAGATGAAACCTCCCTTGAAACTGTTGGAAGAAGATACTCCTTGGATTATAAGGAGTGGAGTTTGCAAGCACTACACCGTTACGGCGATGAAGTGTCTCTTGTTCAAGTATGGGGTCCCTCGCATGCTCAGGACCCTGTACCATCCCCAAGCTATAGATGGGGAAGCTGCTATAATTCTCGAGAAACTGTTTTCTCGATCAAGGAAAGGATGGGACACGAGGAATGTCCCATTGAAATGCAGGAAGTCTAGACGAATTCCGGTGAGAATCAAACCGTACAAGCTTGTACGTGGGAGATCTTACCATTTGCCGGTGAAGTTAGGAACCGGAACCTTCGTGGAAGATTTTTACGGATGTGATGAGCACTCCACGACATTCGAAGTGCATTGAGTAATACCATGCCGTATGGTCCAGCTAGCGACCTTAAATCAAGCGCTTCTTGGGAGGCAACCCAAGGTATTGCTTTCTTTCCCCGTTTTCTAGTCTAGCTTAGATAGTTTTGTTTTTGCTTTGCTTTGCTTTGTTTTTGGCGTTCTGGACAGACAACAGGGAACATCTAAGGAAGGACCACAACTGGAAGGACAGAAGTTCGAGATTTTGAGAAGACAGAAGCACCTCGGTTACTGTCAAAGCACCTCGACCGAGTTGATTCTTGAGCAACCGAGGCGACTAGGGTTTCTGCAGAACTGCCTCGGTCCACACCACCTCGGTCCAGTCGAGACCATCTCGACCGAGGTGACAGCATATCCAGTAACAGTATAAAAGGGGGAAAAATTACTTTTCACATTTTTTTTACCTACCTCGACCGCGGCGACAGATCCATTTCGCTCCCTCTCAAATCTTGCTCGTTTTCGAAGATTTCTGCTTCTAAACTGAGATTGAAGAGTAGAGGAACCGATTGCAACTGCAGATCTGCAAGAAATTCGAGTGCATCGGCCGGAACGAGGTAAAAACGACCGAAACCCTAACTCGCTCGTTTACTGCAATTTGGGCTTTGGTTGCCCTTGAATCTGTTGAGGAAAAGCTTAAGTACCCCTTAGGAAGCATTTGTAGTGATTTTAGGGGGAAAAGAACTGAATTTCTGAGAGTTGGAATCGCGACTGTCTTCGCCTCGGTCCAGTCGACCTGCACCTCGACCGAGGTGTTCTTGAGTTTTGTCAGTCGACCGAGGTGGTCTGACAGTACTGATTGAAGATGAGTTCTGACAGGTTGTTAGCCCTTAGAGATAGATCCTCCCCTTCCCCTTCTTCTTCCTCATCCCGACCTTCTATCCCGGTGATCCACGAGAGACACCGGGTAGATTATGAGCGTATTGCTAGCCGTCCAGTGATCGCACCTAGATTTCTGGACATTTCCGCTTTTGACTGTCTCCACGTTGATGGAGAGCTTAGGAGGATGATCACCACCGTCGGGCTGGATCAGTTTACTGAGATCCGAGCCCCAGCCTACTTAGAGCCGACCCTTGAGTTTGTCAGCTCCTTCACTTACCTCCCCACAGAGAGGGCTGTGAAGTACCGGTTGATGAACCGGAACTTCTTAGTACCCCTAGACCACTGGAGAGACATCTTTGGCTTCCCTACCCCCACTGCTGTAGACTTCCCGACCCGAGCCGTAGCTAGAGAGTTCTGGGGTCAGATTGCTCATGTTGTGGAGCATGCAGATAGGTGGCGCCCTGGTGATTCCAGGGAGAAGCTTATCTTCCATCTTGCTTTTCGATTAGCCCACAGGATCTTCAGCGAGACGCTTCTGGCGCGTACTGAGACGCCCCAGAAGGTCCGACAGGGGGAGCTCTTTGCTTTATACTGCATGGTTACAGGTGGATTCCCCGACTTTGGATTGATGCTGGCAGAGGATCTGCACAGGATCAAAGCCAAAGGGAAGGGAGATATATGCTGTGGTGGGATAGTGACCCATATTGCTACTTATCAGGATATGGATCTGAGTAGGTGTACTATGGTGGCGGCTGCCAAGCCGCTCGGACTACAGGAGATGATCACACGGAGGATTCTAGTTCCCCGTGGTTTGACTACACCTTTCGTCGCTATGCCATGGGAGCTGACCGCACCTCAGGGCATCAGGTGGTCTGCACAGTTCACAGTCTTTGATCCGCACTACTGGCACACAGCATGGGCTCCACTGATGGAGGATTACAGAGAGGCAGCAGCTGCCCCTGTTGCAGCTGAGGAGGAGGAGGAGGCTGAGGATGATGACGACGATGAGGATACAGTAGATGAGAGAGGAGGTGGCGTCCCGATGGACACAGGGACAGATACAGCTGGGACGAGCGCGCCACCTATCATAGATTTGGATGACGAGGAGGATACAGAGCCGGCACCAGCTGAGGCTTCTCCAGTCAGACCTGCTAGACGCAGGAGGCGTGGAGTGAGGGATAGAGCTGCTCACCGACGGATCGATGACCTGACGGATCAGGTTATCGACTCATATGCTGCATTATCGCTGGATATCCGCGAGATGCAGGAGCGGCAGCATCATCAGCACATCATGGCTCAGCTGCAGTTCGAGCGTATCATGGGCCATCCTTACGATCCGACTCTGTATCCCTACATACCACCACCACCACCGGATCGAGACTATTGAGGAGCTGCTGGATTTTCTTTATTTTTTTTTTATGCAGTTCGGCTTTTATCCGGTGAGTACTCTCATGTTTAGACCTTTTATTATACCCACTGGGACAGTGTGTCTCAAGTATGGGGTATTTGTATGTTATTTGACTACGTGATGTATGTTATTTGACCACCTTGGATGTATTTTATTTATCGGATATTTTATTTATGCTTCCCTTCTGCATTTATTTGATTATCTGATATTACATGCATACCTACAGGTTATTTGATTGAGAAAAACGTCGAAACTGAAAAAAAATTGGTTTTAAAAAAAATTTTTCGACCTCGACCGAGTCAGTATTGGCCAAACGAGGCGTTTCACCTCGGTTGAACCAAGAACACCTCGACCGAGGTGTGTTAACTGAGAGTTTTCGGAAACGATTTTGTGTTACTTATCTGGATATGATCTCAGTGAAGATCTTGTTTACTGACTGGTTTTAAATTCTTTATGTGTTTGAAAGGTTTTATAATATGTTTAAGTTGCTAAATGCTTTGTTTGAAATTATTAGCATGTTTAATACTTTGTTTTTATCCAAATTATGTTGAATTTGAAGGTTGACACCGCAGGTTAAGTTCTCTCACTTTCTTCTTGGAAAGACCAAGGCAATTCATTCTCTTCTTCTTCTTCTTCTTGATCATGCTTAGCCCCTCATATACATTTTGCCTCCCTTTACCTATCCGGGAATTTGGAAGCAAGCGAAGTGGTGAAAGCAAGTTAAAGTTGAGAAGTGGCTGGAAGTGAAGTGTTAGAAAGCAATAATAGGTTTGGGGAAGTCAATCATGAAGATGAGTAACTCGGCACCATTCACATAGCCGGGTGTTTGTGTCTTGCCAAAGTCGGATTGAGTGATATTCCTAACGGGTCATGGTATGTGCATCAAGGGTTTGATGCATCTCGAGAAATTGATGATTGCAGATTTCCTAGGCTTCGGTTATTGTGCACCTCTGTCCATGCATCCCAAAAAGTAAAGTAAAAAAGAAAAAGTGTGAAATAAGCGAAGCTTATTGGTGGAAGATGTTGCAAGTCAAAATGGAAGTGAAGTTCATCCTTTTCCCGGATTCTAGCACCACATTACCTTACATACATCCCTACCCTACACGTTTCTTGACCTTTTCTTTTGGGAAGCCCTTGAGACCTTGAGCTTGTTGATTGGCTTAGCGGTTTAAATCGGATTATACATGATTAATTTTGATAATTATGATTTATTATGCATTCTATGATTTTATGCAAAGATGAACAACTTTTCTATATTTATAAAATGTTTTGAGCATATTGAGTTTTTAAATTCCAGGAAGTATTCTCTTAGAGTGATCTATGATAGTTGCACACCATAAAATGTTTTTGGAAGACTTTTTCATCAATTTTTCTTGACTTATAATCCATTCTATCTTGTCTTCTATATGCGGAACTTGCTTGGGGACAAGCAAGGGCTAAGTATGGGGTATTTTGATAGCATGAATTATAGTCTATATTTTGAGGGTTGTTTGGACGTTTTATCTTTCATAATCTGCATGTTTGTATGTACATTATGTGATTTTACTACCATTTCATCTACCTTTGCGAGAATCGAGGTCTACACCTAGTTTCGTTGTAATTGCAGGTAATATGGTACGTTTTGCATCAAAAAGGAGCAAAAGGAGTCATGAGTCATCTGGAGCTACATCCAGGAAGCATAGCCATGGATTAAAGATTTACTTTGGACCAGTTTTGAGAGATTTCACATTCAGTTGAGACTCACCTCGGTTGACCAGAGATTTATCTCGACCGAGGTGATCCAGAGACGCCGACTCGACCGAGGCGAACACCTAGGACGCGGCGAGAATATTTTATTCTTGGAGGAGATCTTTTAAATTTGGAAAGTGATCTTATATTTTTGGGCTTGGCTCCTGGAAGGAAGGAGATATGCAGAATCATATATTTTACCTATTTTTATGGGAAAAGATCTTTCTAAGATTTATTATCTTTGGAGGGTTATTTTCCTATAAAAAGGGTTGTATTTCCCACAAATCGGGGGATCCGCTATCACCCCCGCAAATCCCCTCTTACACCGAAAAATACGCAGCAGCGGCCTACTCCAAGTTGGGAGAATTGAAGAACCTTTTTGAAGGTTGAAGGAAGATTGAAGTCCATAGCTTTGATAGCTTTATTGAAGGGTTTTGTAAGATTGTCTTCAATTCCCTCAATTGTTGTCTTGTCTTTTTGGATTGTTATCCAAGGAACGCTTTGTTGTGATATTTGATTCAGTTATTGAAGTCTTTTCATTAAATTCTTCTTTGTTCAAATATTCACCTTCTTCCCATATATTTTAATACTTTCATTATGATGATGAGTGGCTAATTTCCTTGTGTGATTCTAGGGTGATTGGCTGAAGGTTGTGGGAAAAACAATGATAGAATAATCTTAGATTCCAGTAGGATCCTGAAAGTTCGAGTCTTTAACCTTAACCCTAAGCATCTCGTTCAATCGATGAACACCTCGGCCGGGGTGGAAACTGGCTGACCGAGGTGACTTATCTGATCCATAACTGAGAGTTAAGTGTTAGAGTTTGCCAAATCCTATTCTTATTACACCCTTCCTGGTTCAAAGCAAGCTTAGGATGAGACTTACCCGGTAATTCCTTAGTTTGTGTAGTAACGATCATAAGTGTAGGTAATAAAGGTTTATCCTTTATTGGGGTTTGAGTGTGCTTCCATCCCATCTTTGTGAGTTAGCCTGAGACTTACCCGGTAAAGGTTGATTCTATTCCCTTAGATGGTGTGTTAGTTTGAGATTATAGTTCTTTATCTTGATTCCTTGAGACTTACCCGGTAATAGGAGTTACGGTTTTGGATTAGTGAGTAGTGAGACTTACCCGGTTATCTACTCCACTTTAGAAACACCTTCCCCACGCAAAAATCTCAGCTTTGTCCGCTTATCTATAGATCTTGAGTTGGAACCACAACTAGATGCTTTAATCCCTAGAATTGCATATTTGCTTTATTGACTTCTTATTCATCTTTGATTGTGTTAATCGCTCTTGTGGTTAGTATTGACATAAGCACACCGTATTGACTTTGTTTCACCGAGTCCCTGTGATCGACCCCTGGAATTTTCTTGCTTTTACTACGATTGACCCGTACACTGCGGGTTCGCATCCTTGTTTTAAGCTTAAGTCTAGGGTTATAAATTTAAAGCTTGCACACACCGTTTGGAGCGACCAATGCTTGTATTCTCTTCTTCCTCTTCTCTTCACCTCCATGGCTATGGAGGAAGCTTTTGAAGGGAGATCTAGTAAACCCTTGCATGTCCCTTTCTTTAGCTCGTTTAGGTCGTGGTGAGGAAGCTAGGACCTTTTGTGAAGGTTTGGAGAAGGCCAAGCAAGAGAAGGAGGCACTAGGAGCAAAGAACCAGTCGAAGAAACGAAGAAGACGAAGTTTTTTCTGCTCGACCGCGGGGGCGGATCTACAGAGGTGCGGAGGCGGATTAAGGCCACCGCAGGGGCATCCAGTGTCACCGCAGGGGCGGCGCCAGGGTTCCGTAGGGGCGGCGACAAGGTCCGCCGGGAGCGCCAACTTGCTTCCGCAGCTGCATTTTCTTCACCAGTAGGTTCCTCCCTCCCTTTCTCTTCGTTCCATCCTTAGATCTTGATGACACCTAGTTAGAAGCATGCTTAGGATGGACCTAGGACTTGTGAGAATGTCATATAGTGGTTGCTATCCTTAGAGCCCTTATGGCTTGGTGTGAATGATAATCTTGAGTGTTGAGCATGTTGACCTTCCTAAGCTAGTTGATTCTCCTAGGTTGTTGTTGTTTATCTTGTCCTTATGTTGTATAGGTTGTTGTGAGTTCTCCTTGCTTGTTGAGAGTTTCATGAGTACCATGGACCCTATGATGCTTTCCTAGTTTGAGAGTTGAGGGATCTTTCTTAGATCACTAGATGGAAGTCTATGACTTCATGAGTGTGGACTTGTGTTGATGAGTATATTCATGTATGAGCAAGTTGTGTACTTCCTCACTAAGGAAGCTAGAGTGTTGTGAGTTGAGAGACGAGGTAAGTCTCCGGACTTACTTAGCCGTATTCGACCTATCAGATTCATTGCGTGCTTGATGGTGTGTTTTATCGCTTTTGTTATAACTTATAAACCGGTAATAGGACCACCGACCTTTATTCTATTTGGCCCAAGTGTATGATAACGGGCGGTGACATCACTGCCTAGCTCTTGCGAGTGATAGGAGGTTCTTGGCGACTGGCCCGTGATGGTTAGACAGTCGGAGGCATCCGAACCGTTCCATTGCCGGAAGAAGGGACCGAGGCGAGTTTCGGGAGATTCTCCTGTCACATAAGAAGTTGAACTACAACGGGATATGACTTAATAAATAAAGATAAATAACTGGACTTGTTTGTTGAGCATGATTATGTGATGTTATTATATATGAGTGTGTATGTGCCTTCACCATGTCTTTAATGCTTCGAATATAGCTAACGGTTTTAAACCGCTTGTGTAGATGCCCCGCAGGTTAGGGACGCCGCCGAGTGAGGTGGGGGAGTGGACAGCCGAGGGTTGTAACACCCCGAATTCTCAGAACTCGGGACATTACTGGTTAAGACCTCACAATGGGTCCCGACCTTAGTTTTACAACAATATTACTAGGATCTTGCAACAAAGTCTAACAACCTATCGTACTTAAACAACGGAAAAGACTATTTGTCTTAACAAGAGGGAAAGACAACCAAGCAACAACCCAAACCCCCACTCTAAGGAGTACGGAAACCCGGCTGACTACTACTTCCAGATCACTCAGTTGCTGCTCTAATCTACGGTAAATCTAAAAACACAACAAAACAACCATTAACTAGCTATCTAAACATTAGAAGAATAATAATAGCACACACACACATAGCAAAAGTAAACACTCATCATGCTTTCAAACAATCCATTTATTATCTTCATTTAAGTCATTCACTCTTACTAAGGATACTTATTTTGTGGCACGAGAGATTTCCAAAGCTCGCCTCTGCCCCCGTGTAACCATCAGAAATGGATCTGATGCATCTCACCTTGTACCTGTATGGTTTGGGTATAGAGAACCTCCCAGTCTCCTAGTAGAGTTGGGCAATGATGTCACGGCCCGTTATACATATACTTGGGCCTTAAAACATAATAATGACGGTCATCCTAACAAGTTATTATTATAACACATATTGTACACACACCACTATTATCACTCAACTAACATCCAGAAACTAGCTAAGTAAGTCGCAAGGACTTACCTGAGTCAAATCACACTCTAACAAGTTTCAACTCGGTCCGTACTCGTGATAACTCCAACGCCTGTCAAAAAGGCATGTGGATCAAAATCACATCCCATACTCTTTAGAAGTTATAAACTTCTAAGAGGTACACTCTCAAGAGAAGAAAAATCGAAAATATACTCTCTTAAGGTAAAAGACTATTTTACCCTAAATCCCGAAAATTCTCAAAAGTCTACTCTTGACTTCTAATATTTTCTTTTA
The DNA here is from genome assembly GCA_033239125.1 of Fagopyrum homotropicum. Lineage (NCBI taxonomy): Eukaryota > Viridiplantae > Streptophyta > Magnoliopsida > Caryophyllales > Polygonaceae > Fagopyrum > Fagopyrum homotropicum. The sequence continues at coordinate 46,288,326 of BSWB01000001.1, read as the reverse complement.
GAACTTGTTTCCATAATTTGGTTCTCACGGATAGCTTACTAGAGGTTATAAGGTTAAAACCCGAATCAACTCGTCAAAGAGGACAACACTCCTCCTTCCCGGTTACTACTCTACTCTTATACATGTATGTATACTTACATACATACCTTAACCTTTCCTCTCTACCCACGTATTTAAGTATCTACCCGGTATACTCATATATATATCTACACATATTCATATCTCCCATCTCGTACTTATATATATATATATATATATATATATATATATATATATATACTCCGTTCTATACCTCTATATATGTACATCTACGTACTGCACTGATGCATATATAAATATATCTACTCGTATCCTCCATTTCCGTCATCTATATGTATATATATACGTACCCTATGTTGGATTTTCGGTGTCCGGTTTTAGACCAACGGGCCGTAGTCTCACTTATGTGAGTAGACGGTTCTCCCAATTGCCAAACAAATTAATATAATTATCTTGAACTAAAAACTAATTATTAACCAAGGGTTTGTAATCTCCACAAAGGAGTAGACAAAACCCAATCAAGAGTTTGTAATCTCCGCAAAGGAGTAGACAAAACTCAATCAAGAGTTTGTAGTCTCCAAAGGAGTAGACAAAACTCAACCAAGAGTTTGTAATCTCCACAAAAGAGTAGACAAAACTCAATCAAGAGTTTGTAGTCTCCAAAGGAGTAGACAAAACTCAAGCAAGAGTTTGTAATCTCCAAAAGGAGTAGACAAAACTCTAATAGAAGTTAAGTTCAATTACACGTCTTATAAACCGATTGTTATATGTTAAAACCATTGACTTAGATAATGTAATGAGTCATTCATAAATGAATTTTCCTTCTAAGTGTATTCTCCCCTACACCGGGAATATCCAAATACCTTAGTGGGATAAAACGTTACACGTTACAAAGACTAAGTAAGAGACTTACTTGTCTTACTTTGTAGAAAGGGTATTCCTAGGTTTTGTCAATACAAAACCAAACTAAGATGGATGCCTATCCTTTGTCAATACAAAGGAACTATACTGGTCTTTCGAGTTTTGCAAATAAGCTTATAAGAAGGCCTATCCAATGTCAATACAATGGAACTAGAAGCTTTATTGTTGCAAAAACGAATGTTTAATCAAGTGCAAATGGCTCTCCCTTTTATAGGCATAGGGGGCCACGGTTTTGGGGAGTTAAAAGCGGTTAAAAGCGGTTAAAAACGGTTATGGAAGTTACTTGGAAGATGGGCCTTGAAGCCCTAGAAAGCCCGCGGCCCGAGGCCCACATAGGAAGCCCAAAACCGCTCCCCGGAGCTAGCTTAGAGCTAGCTTATTTTTCTTGGTCCAAACACTTCCAATGAGCTTCATTCACTTTAATATAGTTAGGGTAAGCTCCAAGATCCTCAAACACTCAATATCTTAGCTCAAGCTAGTGTAGCTCCTTAAAAAGCTCACTAGCTGCTTCATTGACATTCACTAAGCATTTGAGCTTGAATTGCTCCCAATTTTTAACCACATATTCTTTAGCCAATATAAGGCCTAAGAACCAAAGGTGTGCCGATAAAATGTGGCTAAAAAGCCCCAAACGTCGGCCTTCTAAAAGCTAGCACAAGTTGACCTTGTCGTGAATCACCTTGCTTTGATTCGACTCCCCTTATAATACTAGTTGTTCTTAGTGCCGGTCACTTGGCTTGCCTCCCGCAACCCAGACCATAGTGACACACATGTGAACAACTCATTGCACCTTGTCTCAAGACAAGCTCAACGGTTATAATGAAGACTTAGCCCAAATCTCCAACATTCCTCCCCCATTTGAGCAAAGTCAAGAAACTTTTAATAGACATACATCCAAACAAAATATTCGCATAATCATAAATGTCTTTCGATTGAATTTATTGAATTAGTATAATTACACATTCTGCACTAAAGAATTGTGGTGTCCTAATGGATTGAACCACTCAACTTGTTTAAGTACATGAAGGCAACATACACGAAATTTACATTTCCTTTACAAATAAATGACACATTTAAAGGCTATTGTGTCCTAATCCTTTAATGAACATATAGGCGAGTCGACCATCTACTCCCTCGAAGAAGCCTTGACACTTCACGTTCACGTAGCCAACTCTCTTTTGATCTTGCACCTATAATTGCAATTTTTCAAAAGAGTTGTTAAGAAATTACATATTTCAAACTATACATATTATATAGGCACAGAGCATTACCTTGGATGGACATTTTATGCTCACAACTTCTTGGAATGGGCTTTCCTCATTGAATTCGGCTAAGGCATCAAGCCATAGGCGAATTGGGTGTCCCACGACAAGTCGTTATCAATTTAGGTCGTTAACCCCATCCCCTTGGCTGACTTTTGAACTAAGTCCCTAGCCAAGCTCTTGGTTAAGTGATCGGCTAGATTATTGTGGGTTCTCACAAAATCGACCGATATTATACCGTGAGTTATGAGCTCTCTAACCGAGCTATGTCTCACACCAAGATGTCTTGATTTTCCATTGTACGTTTGGCTATAAGCTTTAGCCAACGTAGCTGCACTATCACAATGAATCGATATAGGAGAAACCGGTTTTGGCCATAGAGGAATTTCTAGAACCAAATTTCTTAGCCATTCAGCTTCCTTGCCGGCAGCGGCAAGTGCCACAAACTCGGACTCCATGGTCGAGGTTGTGATGCATGTTTGCTTCTTTGAAGCCCACGAAATGGCACCACCACCTAACAAGAAAACCCATCCTGTGGTGGATGAGTGATCATCTAGATTAGTGATCCATGACGCATCCGAGTAGCCTTCTATCACTGAAGGATACTTACTGTACAAGATGCCAAAACCCATGGTCCCTTTGAGGTACCTAAGCACACGCCTTAGTGCCTTCCAATGTTGTGAGCTAGGACAACTTGTGTACCTACTCAATTTACCAATAGCAAAAGCAATATCTGGCCTAGTGCTTGTCATTGCATACATGCAACATCCTATTACTTGTGCATACTCAAGTTGAGAGACAGCTGATCCTTGGTTGGGCATCAACTTCTCACTTGAGTCCATAGGAGTACTAACAATTGTACTTTTATCACATTGAAAGCGTTTGACAATCTTCTCAATGTAGTGTGATTGTGTGAGGCTTAAGCCTTTGGAATCACGTTTGATTCTTATGCCCAGAATCACATCCGCCTCACCTAAGTCTTTCATAGAAAACTTAGTGGACAAGAAATCCTTAGTGAGATCTACTTGTCTTTGGTTTGTTCCAAAGATCAACATGTCATCAACATATAAGCATATGATCACACCTTGACCGGTATGATCAAACTTACTATAGACACACTTGTCAGCTTGATTTATCTTAAATCCATTTGACAATACAACATCATCAAACTTTTGATGCCATTGTTTTGGAGCTTTCTTTAGTCCATACAAGGATTTGACCAAGCGACATACTTTGTGCTCTTGTCCTTTTAAAACAAATCCTTCAGGTTGTCTCATATACACTTCCTCATCTAGATCACCATTAAGGAATGTTGTCTTGACATCCATTTGATGAATCACTAGATTATGTATAGCCGCCATAGCTATTAATAACCTTATGGTTGTAATCCTAGCCACCGGAGCATATGTGTCAAAGTAATCGACACCTTCCCTTTGTCTAAAACCTTGGATGACCAAGCGTGCTTTAAACTTATCAATGGAACCCTCAACTTTCATCTTCCTCTTGAAGATCCATTTGCATCCCAAAGGTTTGCAACCGGAAGGAAGGTTGACTAACTCCCATGTATGGTTACCCACAATGGAGTCCATCTCCTCTTGGATTGCTTCCTTCCAAAAGGCAACATCTTGAGACTTCATGGCCTCATCAAATGTCTTTGGATCCTCATCCATATGAAAGTAAGAGTGACGATCCATTTCATTATCCCTTGACCTTTCAACCAAGAACACTTGGAAAATTGATTTTTGGGACAAATTAATGCTCATAGGAGCAATCTCTGGCAAGTCAAGCCCGTGGGACGATTGCCAGGATTCATCTTGAATCCTACGATGCTTGTTTGGGTGTTCCTCATCTAAAGTCATGTTGATCACTTCCCTAGGCCTAGGAGCCGAGGTGAAGCGATCTTCATCAAAGATGGCATCCCTAGACTCTATTATGGTATTAACCGAGATGAAGTCATTTGGTTCTATCACATAGAATCTATATGCTTTGGAGTGTTCGGCATAGCCAATGAACACACACTCAACACCTCTTTCACCTAAAGTCTTACGTTTGTTGTCATTTAGCCTTACTACGGCTCGACATCCCCAAACTCGTAAGTAATGTAGGTTTGGTTTCCTTTTGAACCAAAGTTCGTAAGGAGTCTTCTTGCTTCTTTTGTTTGGAACACGATTAAGCAAGTAGTTTGCCGTGAGCATAGCTTCACCCCAAAACGAATTCTTAAGACCCGAGTAAGACAACATGGCATTGACCATCTCTTTAAGCACTCGGTTCTTTCGTTCGGCCACACCATTTGATTGTGGTGTGTAAGGTGCCGTGGTCTCATGTATGATCCCAACACTCTCAAAGTATTCCTTATCCATAAATTCACCACCACGATCCGTGTGTAGTCTTTTTATTAAGGTACCTTGTTGCAACTCAGATTCATTCTTGAATACATAGAATTTGTCTAAGGCATCACTCTTTGCAAAGAGTAGATATACGTAACAATACCTAGAGTAATCATCTATGAATGTTACGTAATACTTCTTCTTTCCTAATGAAGGAGTAGAGTGCAAGTCGCCTAGATCCGAGTGGACTAAGCCGAGCATTGATTGTTCTCTTTCAACTCTAGGAAATGGAAGTCTTGTTATCTTGGTCAACATGCACGTTTTACACTTGTCTTTTGGCAAGTCAAGTTTAGGTAAAATACCATCCTTAGTCATGTCATTCATACGCTTAAAATGAACGTGTCCAAGTCGTGCATGCCATTTAACAAAATCACAATTGGAAGAAGAAGAAGAAGAAGAAGAAGAAGAAGAAGAAGAAGAAGAAGACAATGTAAACAAACTGTTCTTGTTTATATTACTATTAGAAAGTTTATTACATAAAGAGAGAAGAAACATATTATTGTTCCAATGGCCAAAGCCTACAAATGTTCCTCTCCTAGATAATACATAGCGGTCGGCTTCTATGACTTGTTTGAAGCCAAGCCTATTGAGTACACCACCAGAAACCACATTCTTTCTAATGGCCGGTGCATGTAGTACATTTGACAAGACTAGAGTCTTGCCACTTGTGAAGTACAAATCAACCCGTCCTCTTCCTAGAACGGGGGTGGTAGACTCGTTTCCCATATGTATGAGTGCTCCATCGTTTGCAACAGCGTATGTCTTGAACCAACGCCGATCTTTGCAAACATGAGTTGTTGCACCCGAGTCCACCCACCATCCAAGGTCATCATCCTGCATGGACAAACATTCAAAAGTCAATGACACATAATTCAAATCAGAATTTATATCAAAGTTAGAATCAAGACTCGTAAGTGAGTCACCTTGGTTTAATGGGTTTTGGCCACTTTGGCCTCCACCCTTGGATCCATCGTCCTTAACCTTGCAATCCCGCTTGAAGTGGCCAGTCTTGACACACTTCCAACAAGAACATTTTGGTTTCTTGTCAACATTATCCTTTTTGGACTTCTTGGACTTATTTCCCTTGTCCTTGCCTTTGTCCTTTCCTTTGAACCTCTTCCTTTTGCCCTTGCCATCCATCATGTTGGCCTCGTGGGAAGTAGAAGTTTTATCTTCCTTCTTGAGTCCCCCTTCTTGTGCCCTAAGGCCTTGTTCAATTTGAAGGTGAGAGCCAAGTTCCACCAACGTGAGTTCTTCCTTCTTGTGCTTTAGCACATGGCGGAAGTCCTTCCACGAAGGGGGGAGCTTATCCATTATAGACGAAACCGCAATGGCCTCATCCATATGCATGGCATGTTGAGTGAACCTCCCAAGAATCCGGAGCAATTCATTGTATTGTTCCATTACCGGCCTTGAGTCCACCATTTTATATGAGTTAAAATCCGAGACCAAGAATTTGCGAGATGAAGCATCCTCCGCCATGTACTTAGACTCCAGTTGATCCCACATTGATGTTGATGACTCTACACTTTGGTAGACATCAAACAATGCATCACTCATGCCATTGAGAATATGACCACGACATATTTAGTCATCATTATCCCATTTGCTCCTTCGTCGGACAACCTCTATCTCTTCCACCATATCATCAACCGGCTCGGCCGGTCTAGGTGTAGTGAGTACATAAGCGACTTTTAGTGTAGTCAAGAGGAAGTGCATTTTCTTTTGCCACCTCCTAAAGTCTACACCCTCAAACTTATCCAACTTCCCAAAACGAGAAGTCATTTCTGTCATTAACGTCTTACTCATTATTGATCAATCCAATCCTACAAAACAATTAACAATAAATACACTTAGTGCCCGTTTGGTTGGAGCGGTGGAATGGAAACGGAATGGAATCGGATAAGGGTAAGGAAAGGAAATGGAAATGATAAGATTACTTTTATGTGTTAAAAAGCCTCTAACCAAACGAAAATTTTGATTAATTCGGAATCATTCCGTTACCGGAAATGATTCCTACCCCTTCCAAACGGGCCCATAGAAGATTGTTGGATTTTCGGTGTCCGGTTTTAGACCAAAGGGCCGTAGTCTCACTTATGTGAGTAGACGGTTCTCCCAATTGCCAAACAAATTAATATAATTATCTTGAACTAAAAACTAATTATTAACCAAGGGTTTGTAATCTCCACAAAGGAGTAGACAAAACCCAATCAAGAGTTTGTAATCTCCGCAAAGGAGTAGACAAAACTCAATCAAGAGTTTATAGTCTCCAAAGGAGTAGACAAAACTCAACCAAGAGTTTGTAATCTCCACAAAAGAGTAGACAAAACTCAATCAAGAGTTTGTAGTCTCCAAAGGAGTAGACAAAACTCAAGCAAGAGTTTGTAATCTCCAAAAGGAGTAGACAAAACTCTAATAGAAGTTAATTTCAATTACACGTCTTATAAACCGATTGTTATATGTTAAAACCAGTGACTTGGATAATGTAATGAGTCATTCATAAATGAATTTTCCTTCTAAGTGTATTCTCCCCTACACCGGGAATATCCAAATACCTTAGTGGGATAAAACGTTACACGTTACAAAGACTAAGTAAGAGACTTACTTGTCTTACTTTGTAGAAAGGGTATTCCTAGGTTTTGTCAATACAAAACCAAACTAAGATGGATGCCTATCCTTTGTCAATACAAAGGAACTATACTGGTCTTTCGAGTTTTGCAAACAAGCTTATAAGAAGGCCTATCCAATGTCAATACAATGGAACTAGAAGCTTTATTGTTGCAAAAACGAATGTTTAATCAAGTGCAAATGGCTCTCCCTTTTATAGGCATAGGGGGCCACGGTTTTGGGGAGTTAAAAGCGGTTAAAAGCGGTTAAAAACGGTTATGGAAGTTACTTGGAAGATGGGCCTTGAAGCCCTAGAAAGCCCGCGGCCCGAGGCCCACATAGGAAGCCCAAAACCGCTCCCCGGAGCTAGCTTAGAGCTAGCTTATTTTTCTTGGTCCAAACACTTCCAATGAGCTTCATTCACTTTAATATAGTTAGGGTAAGCTCCAAGATCCTCAAACACTCAATATCTTAGCTCAAGCTAGTGTAGCTCCTTAAAAAGCTCACTAGCTGCTTCATTGACATTCACTAAGCATTTGAGCTTGAATTGCTCCCAATTTTTAACCACATATTCTTTAGCCAATATAAGACCTAAGAACCAAAGGTGTGCCGATAAAATGTGGCTAAAAAGCCCCAAACGTCGGCCTTCTAAAAGCTAGCACAAGTTGACCTTGTCGTGAATCACCTTGCTTTGATTCGACTCCCCTTATAATACTAGTTGTTCTTAGTGCCGGTCACTTGGCTTGCCTCCCGCAACCCAGACCATAGTGACACACATGTGAACAACTCATTGCACCTTGTCTCAAGACAAGCTCAACGGTTATAATGAAGACTTAGCCCAAATCTCCAACACCCTATACCCAAATCTCCAACCTATTCGTATATATATATTTATATACTCACGTCTGTGTACACTACAGTATATATATATATATATATATATATATATATATATATATATATATATATATATATATATATATATTTATTTATATACATCTTCCCAATTTACATCTATTAATACATATACATAATTTATATAATTAAGGATTCATGTACCTATTAGATTACACATACCTAAACACACACCCACTACCCTACCCTCACGTAACTCCAAAACAACAACAACTCCAGCTTCACCATGAGTCCTCAACATACATGTTGTCTATCTCCCTTACTGGTCTACAACCAAGATCCTAGGCTACAAGAATACGGGAACTGTAAAGTGAAGGAAAGGGCTCACCGGCAACTAGCTTGGCTGCAGTCTTGATCTGGTATCACGCTCGGGGAGGTACGGCTCGACTCGGTGTATCTTCCGACTGGGCTCCCAACGTTCTGCTAGTTCGAGTCGATGACTGCGTAAGGCGGCGGCACTTCGGCTGGTGGAAGGAACAGCAGGTCGACGTCGTGCTGCCGGAGATCGTGGGGAGAGATGTTGCACAGGCGGTCGATTAGTGGTGCGCCGGGAAAAAAGAGAGGAGATTAAAGAGGAGAGATGACAGTAAGGCTTACCGGAACTCCTCCTGCGGCTGGCTAGCGATGCCTTGGTGGTCGACCGATTCGGCGGAAGGAATCTCAGTGGCGGCTATGGTGCAGGGCGAGTAGACGATTGTGCCTCGGTTCTTCTGGCGTAAGATGTTACGGTTGGGAAAGAGAGAGGTAGAGTAGCGGCAGTGTAATATGTCGAGTGATTAGGTTAGGTTAAGCGTGTTTAGGGAGTCAATTAGGATTAGGTTAATTTAGGTTTAGGCTTCCCATATGGGCTGACTGTAAGAGTCACTGGGCCGGTATCAACTGGGCCAGGTTTGGGTTGTTCCTCAAATGAAACAAATGGGTTGGAAGAATACTCGTTGTTCGCTCGGAATAGTTAAAAGTACGGAATTAATTACGGGATTATTTACAAAGTTATTTACGGAATTATATAAGTTATCATTTTGTGTGAATCAAGGTCACATAAAATGATAGAATTTAATATCGTTTTAAGTTATTTAAAGAATTAAGGTTGGCGGATAGGAATCCGGTTTGATCCGGTATTAAACGGAGCTTAAAAATTTTTGGTTATTACATCAGTGACCTCTTAAAAGAAGTTTCGTCCCGAAACTTAGAATCATATACCTCGTCACACGGTATCCTGGTATATTTTAGTTTTCTTAAAAAATTTCGTTTTCTACCATGCAACTACTCAAACATCATACTCAGACATACATCACATAAAACATAATCACTCAATCCAATATAAAACATGAACGGTCAAACAACACTCATCCGAGTACTAGCTCGTCGATACAAAAGTGACATCTAACCCCGCAAAGAACTCGGGATAATTATGTCTAATACTCTCCTCGGTCTCCCAAGTGGCCTCATCAGCTCCTCGTCTAGACCACTGGATCCTCAACATAGGTATCTCCTTGGACCGCAGACGTCTAGTACTGCGCTCCAAGACAGCTACTGGGTACTCTACAAATGTATGATCGGGCTCTACTATCAGATCCTCGTGGCTGATGACATGTCTCGGATCCGGGATGTTCTCTCTCAACTGAGATACATGAAATACCGGATGGACACCCTCTAGTCTCGGTGGTAGTGCTAAACGGTAGGCAACCTCCCCAACTCTTTCCATGATCTCAAAAGGTCCGACATAACGGGGTCTCAGCTTCTCCTTAATGCCAAAACGCCGGACTCCTCGCGTCGGTGACACTCTCAATCACACCTGATCACCCACCCTAAACTCCAAGGGTCGATGCCTTTTGTCGGCGTAGGACTTCTGACGACTCTGAGCTGCTAACATCCGCTCCCGGACCAGGGCAATCCGAGCGATGTCATCCTATATCTGGTCTAGAGCTACTCCATCAGCTCTGCTAGGCTCATCCCAGCACAATGGTGTGCGACATCTCTGCCCGTACAAAGCCTCATAAGGGGCCATCCCAATAGACGCGTGCCAACTGTTATTATATGAAAACTCTATCAGTGGAAGATGATCTGGCCATACTTCTCCTCAATCTAGTACACAAGCCGGCAACATGTCCTCTAATGTCTGGATGGTCCTCTCAGACTGATCGTCTGTCTGTGGGTGGTAGGCGGTGGTAAAGTGGAGACTCGTCCCCAAAGTAGTATGTACCTACTGCCAAAACCTCGAGGTGAAATGCCCATCTCTATCAGAGACGATAGTCCCCGGTACTCCATGAAATCTCACAATGTGCCTGGTGAACTCCTCAGCTAGACGACTTACCGGCCACGTTTTCTTAATCGGAATGAAACGTGCGGTCTTCGTCAGACGGTCTACCACCACCCAAATAGCATCAAAACCTCTATTGAGTCTCAATCATGTGACAAAATCCATAGATATATCCTCCCACTTACACTGTGGTACTGGAAGTGGGTGGAGCTCTCCTCCGGACCTACGATGCTCAATCTTGACCTGCTGGCAGGTCGCACATTGAGCTACATACCGAGCCACGTCGGGCTTCAAACCACCCCACTAGAAGGACCGTCTCACATCCTGGTACATCTTACTCGCTCCAGGATGTACTGAGTATGGGGTAACATGAGCCTCACCCAGTATCCTCTGTCTCAACTCACTATCTGATGGCACACACACGCGGTCCTGACGTCTCATCACTCCATCAACACCAATAGTGAACTGTGGTGCCTCATCTCGAGACATCCTGTCTCGGATCCTGGTTAAAGTCGGGCAAGTCTCCTGCTTCTGTCGGATCTCATCCAAAAGATCAGGGAGTAACTCCATAGTAGCCAACTGACTATCTGTATCGGGAAACTGAATCTCTATCTCTAACCAAGTCAAGTCTCTCTACAACTGTGGTTGTACCGTCAACCGGGCTATCGCCCTCTCTTTAGGCGTCTTCCGGCTCAAAGCATCAGCTACTACATTCGCCTTTCCGGGGTGGTAGAGAATCTCAAGGTCTAAGTCCTTGATCAACTCTAATCACCGCCTTTGGCGGTTATTCAACTCCCACTAAGTGAATATATACTTCAAACTCTTATGGTCTGTGAAGATCTGACATGTCACCCCATAGAGATAGTGACGTCAGATCTTAAAAGCATGGACTACTGCAGCCAACTCTAGATCATGTGTGGGGTAGTTCTCCTCATACGTCTTCAGCTGTTGAGACGCATAGGCTATGACCTTACCCCTCGGCGTCAAAACACACCCCAAGCCTAGCTTGGATGCGTCACTGTATACCACAAAGTCATTTGTACCCTCAGGTTGTGCTAAAATCGGAGCAGACGTCAATCTCCTCTTCAGCTCCTCAAAACTCTGCTGACACGGCTCAAATTAGACGAACCGAGTAGTCTTCCTCAGAAGACAAGTAAGTGGTCGGGCGATCAAGGAGAACCCTTCCACAAACCGGCGGTAATAACCTGCCAAACCTAGAAAGCTGCGAACCTCCTTAACATTCTTCGGAGGTTGCCAAGAAGACACTGACTCGATCTTCGCCGGATCAGCTTTAATACCCTCAGTAGTCACCATGTGACCTAGGAAAGCCACCTCTGACATCCAAAACTCACACTTGGATAGCTTAACATATAGCTGGCTATCCTGCAGAATCTGCAATACTGTCCTCAAGTGTCCGGCATGCTCCTCTCGACTCCTAGAGTAAACTAGGATGTCGTCAATGAAGACCACTATGAACTGGTCCAAAATTCAATGAATATTCCACTCATCAACTCCATAAACACTGTTGGTGCATTAGTGATCCCAAATGGCATCACTACGAACTCATAATGACCATACCTAGTCCGGAATGCCGTCTTAGGTATGTCCTGATCTCTCACTCTCAGATGGTGATAATCTGAGCTCAAGTCTATCCTCGAGAACACGGACGCTCCATGCAACTGGTCCAACAGATCATCTATGCGCGGCAGTCGGTGCCTCTGGCTGATCAAAACTCCTCAGCTCAAACACCCATGTCTGAGCTCCTCTAGTATCAGCTACACTGCCACGTCATCTGCCCCGACTTGATCCCTACATAGAGCTTTGTGAAGATGGGTGTCCTGGAGCTCCATAAGATTGTTGCTGACCTGGGGCTCGGTACTGCTACTGCTGACTCGGAGCTCGGTATTATGGCAGCCTCTGTACACTCCCTGATAGACCGGCAGGGGAGGAACCCTGCTGAGATGGAGCCTTGCCCTGGCGGCAAAATACAACTCTGTGTCCGACCTTGTCGCACTGAAAGTAGGTCACTAACGGCTTTCTGCAGTTCGATCTGATGTGTCTATAACCACTACAGTTGTGACAGTGTGAACCCCCAGCTCGAGTCTGAACTGTAGCGGTATGACTATGTCGCCCCTGAGTTTGTCCCCGTCCAAAAATAGCTACTCCAGATTGCCACTAGCATAACCTGTCCTCTGCCACTTATCCAGCCTATCTGACTGAGCAGCTCTCCTCTAGACTAGTCTATCCCTCTCATATGCAGAAGCCTTGTCCTGATAGTCTGACAGAGACTTGCAGCGAAATTCTGCCAAATAGGAACGAGTGCTCTCCCTCAATCTCCGTGAAAAGAGATACACATGTTGCTCCTCTGGAGGTGCAGATGGTCCAAGTAGTGTCAGCTCCTTCTGGAACTTCTTGACGGCATCAGCAATCGGAATGTCCTCAAATCCCGCCTCAATGAAGTCCTGAAACCTCTCTCCTCAACGAGACAGGGCAGTATCTGTCTCTAACAATGCTCCTCATTTGCTCCCAACCGGTGACTCGGCTACGAATGGTCCACCACCAGGAATGAGCATCCTTTGTGAAACATGTCTGCACCAACTCTACATGTCGATCCTCTAGGCAATGTATCGCCTCTAGTGCAGTCTCTACATGTCCAATCTAGTGCTCTACCTCTAGCCGTATCTCTCCACTGAATGAGTGGACCTTTTGAGAGTTGAAAGCCTTCAACCACTCGTCTGGTCTCGGTGCTCTGGACCCAGCAGGAGCTTTGTCAGCCTCCACTCTCCTCTCACGTGCAGCCGACACCTGGGGCACTCCCTGTGTCACCTGAACTGACCTAGCTAGTACCTGGGGCACTCCCTCTGTCATCTGAACTGACCTAGCCGGTACTTGGGGCACTCCCTCTGTCACCTGAACTGACCTAGCCGGTACCGGTGGTACCTGGGTAAGTCGCTCTACTCTGGCAGCCTCCTCCGTACGCACGACGTACGCTTTGTACTCTCTGTATTCAGATGCTCCAATAGAAACACGTCCAAACTCAGTCGAACGTGCTCCCTGTGCTCCAGACCTAGCAGCGGTCTCATTCCTAACCTCAGGAATCACACTCTCAGCCACCTCCTAAACTCCAACCTCTGGTATGGTCACTGCTGGTGGATCCTCTCGAGGACCTCGACCTTGACCTCGTGCTAATGGAAGTCTACCTCCACGGCCGCGTCCTCTAACTATAGGAGTCCTATCGCCCCTACCCTGTCAAGCTGGAGGGAGAGGTGGACGACCTCTACCTCGACCAGTAGCTAGCGTAGCTCTAGTACGTGTCATATGTGCAAGTGATAACAACTATAGTTATAAACTAGCTAAATAGTCCAACTAAAGTAAAACCTAAAGTCCATACTAAGCATATTGAGATCCGCAGTAGTAGTGGTGGTCAACCGTACTTTTCTATTCCCACCCAGACTATGCATGTATTTGAAAACCAAAAATTCCCTTTTAAAACTCAGATCCCTTTCGGGTTCTGTTCAAGCACTTATTCGGTCTTTCAGAAGATTTCAAGTGCCATTGTTGTCAACCTAGAACTCTGATACCATGTTGCAACACCCCGAATTCTCACAACTCGGGACATTACTGGTTAGGACCTCACAATGGGTCCCGACCTTAGTTTGACAATAATATTACTAGGATCTTGCAACAAGACACAAATAAGAAAAACCGAAATTCATAAAAGTGTATTTTTAAAAGGATGAATGCAACAAAGTCTAACAACCTATCGTACTTAAACAACGGAAAAGACTATATGTCTTAACAAGAGGGAAAGACAACCAAGCAACAACCCAAAACCCCACTCTAAGGAGTACGGAGACCCGGCTGACCACTACTTCCAGATCACTCAGTTGTTGCTCTAACCTGCGGTAAATCTAAAAATACAACAAAACAACCATTAGCTAGCTATCTAAACATTAGAAAAATAATAATAGCACACACTCATAGCAAAAGTAAACACTCATCATGCTTTCTAAACATCAGGAATGGATCCGATGCATCTCACCTTGTACTTGTATGGTTTGGGTATAGAGAACCTCCCAGTCTCCTGGTAGAGTTGGGCAGTGATCTCACGGCCCGTTATACATACACTTGGGCCTTAAAACATAATAATGACGGTCGTCCTAACAATTTATTATTATAACACACATTGTACACACACCACTATTATCACTCAACTAACATCCAAAAACTAGCTAAGTAAGTCGCAAGGACTTACCTGAGTCAAATCACACTCTAACAAGTTTCAACTCAGTCCATACTCGTGGTAACTCCAACGCCTATCAAAAAGGCATGGGGATCAAAATCGCATCCCATACTCTGTAGAAGTTATAAACTTCTAAGAGGTACACTATCAAGAGAAGAAAATTCGAAAATATACTCTCTTAAGGTAAAAGACTATTCTACCCTAAATCCCGGAAATTCTCAAAAGTCTACTCTTGACTTCTAATATTTTCTTTTAGAACTTGTTTCAATTTGGTTCTCACGGATAACTTACTAGAGGTTATAAGGTTAAAACCCGAATCAACTCGTCAAAGAGGACAACACTCCTCCTCCTTTTCGGTTACTACTCTACTCTTATATATGTATGTATACTTACATACATACCTTAACCTTTCCCCTCTACCCACGTATTTAAGTATCTACCCGGTATACTCATATATATATCTACACATATTCATATCTCCCATCTCGTACTTATATATATATATACTCCATTCAATGCCTCTATATATGTACGTCTACGGACTGCACTGATGCATATATAAATATATCTACTCGTATCCTCCATTTCCGTCAACTATATGTATATATACCTACCCTATACCCAAATCTCCAATCTATTCGTATATATATTTATACACTCACGTATGTGTACACTGCAGTACATACATATATATATATATATATATATATATATATATATATATATATATATATATATATATATATACATACATCTTCCCAATATACATCTATTAATACATATACATAATTTATATAATTAAGGATTCATGTACCTATTAGATTACACATACCTAAACACACACCCGGTACCCTACCCTCACGTAACTCCAAAACAACAACAACTCTAGCTTCACCATGAGTCCTCAACATACATGTTGTCTATCTCCCTTACTGGTCTACAACCAAGATCCTAGGCTACAAGAATACGGAAACTGTAAAGTGAAGGAAAGGGCTCACCGGCAACTAGCTTGGCTGTAGTCTCGATCTAGTATCACGCTCGGGGAGGTACGGCTCGACTCGGTGTGTCTTCCGACTGGGCTCCCAACGTTCTGCTAGTTCGAGTCGACGACTGCATAAGGCGGCGGCACTACGGCTGGTGGAAGGAACAGCAGGTCGACGTCGTGCTGCCGGAGATCGTGGGAAGAGACGTTGCACAAGCGGTCAATTAGTGGTGCGCCGAAAAAAAAGAGAGGAGATTAAAGAGGAGAGATGACAGTAAGGCACCGGAACTCCTCCTGCGGCCGGCTGGCGATGCCTTGGTGGTCGACCGATTCGGCGGAAGGAATCTCGGTGGCGGCTATGGTGTAGGGCGAATAGACGATGGTGCCTCGGTTCTTCTGGCGTGAGATGTTACGGTTGGGAAAGAGAGAGGTAGAGTATCGGCAGCGTAATATGTCGAGTGATTAGGTTAGATTAAGCGTGTTTAGGGAGTCAATTAGGATTAGGTTAATTTAGGTTTAGGCTTCCCATACGGGCTGGCTGTAAGAGTCACTGGGCCGGTATCAAATAGGCCAGGTTTGGGTTGTTCCTCAAATGAAACAATTGGGTTGAAAGAATACTCGTTGTTTGCCCGGAATCGTTAAAAGTACGGAATTAATTACGGGATTATTTACGGAGTTATTTACGGAATTATATAAGTTATCATTTTATGTGAATCAAGGTCACATAAAATGATAGAATTTAATATCGTTTTAATTTATTTAAAGAATTAAGGTTGGCGGATTGGAATCCGGTTTGATCCGGTATTAAACGGAGTTTAAAAATTTTCGGTTATTACAAGGGTCGCCGTACATTATAGGACGGGGGCGTTTTTGGGATTATTATCATTTTACTCTTATGTTGGACTTGGTTGATGTACGTTAGGGGATTTATGTTTTGTGGAGTTTTTGTATCGTTTTGAGGACTCGGTTGATTTTCCACATTGTACTCTTTATTATTCAGTCTTGCATACATTACAAACGTTCTCGAGTTTTACGCCTTTATTTGTGCCATGTTAGAAAGATCCGGTGAGATTGTTGTCAGGCTAAGGGTCGGGACCCATTGTGTGGTCTCGCCCAAAGCATCCCGATATCCCGCGGATTCGGGGTGTTACATAACTGTAACACCCCAAGTTCTTGAAACTCGGGGAGCTACTGGTTAGGACCTCACAATGGGTCCCGACCTTGGTTTAACAACAACTTTACTAGGATCTTACAACAAGGCACAATTGTATTTAAAACAATTTTAAAACATAATATTTTTATGGTATGAATGTATACATGTGACAGCCTTACAAACATATATATATAGATACATAACATGCATGCCGTATGGAAGACTCCCCCGTCCCCATCTAATGAGTACGTGGACCCGGCTGACCATCCGTCCCGGACCTCTCTGCAACTGTCTATCTCAACAAATCTACAACACGGATAAACCGTTAACTAACAATCTAAATATAAGAGGAATAAAGATAGCACACACACAACCAAGATAACATAAAAACAATCATCATGCTGACACACAAACCGGTTATTATCTAGTAGTTAAGTGATTCACCGTATTCCATTTTACAGTTGTGGCACGGGAAATCTTAAGAGTTCTCACCTCCGTTCCTTATCCAACTGGGTGTAGGTCTAGCTTACCTCCGCCGGTAGCATCACTACAAACCGAGTGTGGACCAGTCCCTAAAGAAACCCCCAGCGCCCTCAGGCTAACTGAGCAGAATGCCACCGCCCGTTACTCTTAGGCCAAGTATAGGTCGGTAGATAATTATTACTAAAATATAACTATAAACATATCATTCACACACCACTACCATTATCCACACTCATATCTAGAAGTCAGCTAAGTAAGCCCAAAGGACTTACCTGAATTCAAACATAATCCCGTTATCTCGACTCGGTTTGTAACCGCAGGAACTCAACCGTCTGTTATAAAAGGCAAGTGGATCAATAATGTATCCCACTTAATTAGAAGTCTCTGACTTCTAAGATATTTAACTCTATCATCAGATAAATTACCAAAATACCCTTATACGAATAAATGATTGTTTTACCCCTGGTCCCGAAACTTTATAAAATTCCATAACAAAGTTCCAAACTATTCTTTGGAACTCAAAACCACACTCAAACTCTCAAAGGAAAGTTTGCTAAAGATTTAGAAGAGTTAACTACATTCTTGACTTTCATAAAAAGTCGTTAAGGTCCGACTTTTACTTAAGATACGAGGCTCAGATAAAAATATAAAAAATTCCGAAATAAATCTTTAGGTCTTCTATGATATGCATACTAGTTCTAGGAGTAAAGATCTCTCAAAAACACTCAATAACAACTCCTACAAAAATCTACAAAGATGGTTCCAAAATCCAGAAATCTATACTTAGCCAAATTCTGAGTTCTTTCCCAAACAGCTCAACTAGCCTACTTTGAGCTCCTATGGATCCAGATCCGACCGTTGGATCGGTCTCAACTTCTGATATGTCAAACTATGTATGACACTCTATAACATACTAAAGTGAACGGTGGATTATGTTTTTAAGATATCCAAACTTAAGCTTAAACATGGCTGCACAACCCATGTATTTCCAACACTTGGCAATTTCAGCAACATTCAGAAAACTGTTTAAGATCTCAACTTTGAAAAATCATAACTCCTAAACCACTTGCTGGATTCATCCCAAATTTTAACATGTTCTACAACAACATGCCAACTATATCATATCCAAAATTCAAGTCCAACAAAGATCAAAAGTCTAATCAAAACTATCTCACAAAACAGCATCACATGCTGTTTTTCTCAGCATTCAGCACATTTATAAAAATTGTATGAGGAGTCAACTTTGAAACACCATAACTCTCAAACTGTAACATGGATTCCTCTAAATTTTTAGTATGATGTACTATGCAATACCGACTAAGACATATCCGAAAATCAGCCAAGCAGAAGAAGTCTAACTTACCCAAACTTGGACTCGAAAATCACTGCTTGACATTTCGCAAAAACTCGAAATTACAAGACCATTCTCGGTACTGCTGTGAGTTCAGTTGCACACTCGACCAAAGGTGAAAAGGAGGGCTCAACTGTAGCGTGTTGAAGTCGACAGAGAGGAGGGAGAGCCACTGGTGCTACGACTCTGTGCAGAAGGTGCCGATCTGGACGTGTAGAAGGACCTGATGTGGCTGATGCTTGCTTGCGAGATCTGTGCCGGCCTGGACGTGCAGAAGGACCTGTTGTGGCTGCTGCTTGCTTGCGAGATTTGTGTCGGCCTGAACGTGCAGAAGGACCTGCTGTGGCTTGCTCACTCCAAACGGTGTGTGCAAGCTTTAAATTTATAACCCTAGACGTAAGCTTAAAATAAGGATGCGAACCCGCAGTGTACGGGTCAATCGTAGTAAAAGCAAGGAATTCCAGGGGTCGATCACAGGGACTTAGTGAAACAAAGTCCAATCACGGTATGCTTATGTAAATACTAACCACAAGAGCAATTAAAACAATCAAAGATGAATAAGAAGTCAATAAAGCAAACATGCAATTCTAGGGATTAAAACATCTAGTTGTGGTTCCAACTCAAGATCTAAAGATAAGCGGACAAAGTTGAGGTTTTTGCATAGGGAAGGTGTTACTAAAGTGGGATAGATCACCGGGTAAGTCTCACTACTCACTAATCCTAAATCATAACTCCTATTACCGGGTAAGTCTCAAGGAATCAAGATAAAGAACTATAACCTCAAACTAACACACCATCTAAGGGAATAGAATAAACCTTTACCGGATAAGTTTCAGGCTAACTCACAAAGATGAGATGAAAGCACACTCAAACCCCAATAAAGGATAAACCTTTAGTACCTACACTTATGATCTTAGGTATACAAACTAAGGAATTACCGGGTAAGTCTCATCCTAAGCTTGCATTGAACCAGGAAGGGTGTAATAAGAATAGGATTTGGCAAACTCTAACACTTAACTCTCAGTTTCCGATCAGATAAGTCACCTCGGTCAGCCAAATTCCACCCCGGCCGAGATGTTCATCGACTGAGCGAGATGCTTAGGGTTAAGGTTAAAGACTCGAACTTTCAGGGTCCTACTGCGATCAAGATCATTCTATCATTGTTTTTCCCACAACCTTCAGCCAATCACCCTAGAATCACACAAAGAGATTAGCCACTTATCATTATGAAAGGAATAATCAAATATATGGGAAGAAGGTGAATATTTGAACAAGAAGAATTCAATGAAAAGACTTCAGTAACTAAATCAAATATCACGACAAAAGCGTTCCTTGGATAGAAATCCAACAAGACAAGACAACAAGGAAGAGAATCTAAGGTAATCTGACAAGAAAACCTCCAAAAGCTATAAAAGCTACAATCTTCAATCTTCCTTCAACCTTCAAAAAGGTTCTTCAAATCTCCCAACTGGAGTATGGCTGCTGCGGTGTATAAACCCTGATCGGTGGTATAACGTCCTCTTCGGTGTAAGCGAGCCCCTTGGATTTGTGGAAATCCAACCCTTTTTATAGGAAAATAACCCTCCAAAGATAAGATATCTTAAAAAGATCTCTTCCCATAAAAATAGGTAAAATATAAGATCTAATATATCTTCTTCCTTCCAGGAGTCAAGCCCAAAAAATATAAGATCACTTTCCAAAGATAAAAGATCTCAGCCAAGAATAAAATATTCTCGCCGCGTCCTAGGTATTCGCCTCGGTCGAAACTGGTCCAAAGTGAATCTCGAATCTATGGCCATGCTTCCTAGATGGTTCCTTATGTTCCTCAATGTAGCTCCAATGACTCCATAGCTCCTCTTGCTCCTTTTTGATGCAAAACGTGCCATTTTACCTACGATTACAACAAAACTAGGTGTAGACCTCGATTCCCGCAAAGGTAGATGAAATGGTAATATAATCACATAATATACATACAAACATGCAGATTATAAAAGATAAAACGTCCAAACGAACCCCAAAATATAGACTATAATTCATGCTATCAAAATACCCCATACTTAGCCCTTGCTTGTCCCCAAGCAAGTTCCGCATATAAAAGACAAGATAGAATGGATTTTAAGTCAAGAAAATCATTGAAAATCTTTCAAAAACATTTTTATGGTGTGCAACTATCATAGATCACTCTAAGAGAATACTTCATGGAATTTTAAATCAAAAAATGTTCAAAACATTTTATAAATATAAGAAAGTTGTTCATCTTTGCATAAAATCATAGAATGCATAATAAGTCATAATTATCAAAATTAATCATGTATAATCCAGTTTAAACCACTAAGTCAATCAACAAGCTCGAGGTCTCAAGGGCTTTCCAAAAGAAAGGTCTAGAAACGTGTAGGGTAGGGATGTATGTAAGGTAATGTGGTGCTAGAATCCTGGAAAAGGATGAACTTCACTTTCACTTTGACTTGCAACATCTTCCACCAATAAGCTTTGCTTATTTCATACTTTTTTACTTTACTTTTTGGGATGCATGGACAGAGGTGCACAATAACCGAAGCCTAGAAAATCAGCAATCATCAATTTCTTGAGATGCATCAAACCCTTGATGCACATACCATGACCCGTTAGGAATATCGCTCAATCCGACTTTGGCAAGACACAAACACCCGGCTATGTGAATGGTGCCGAGTTACTCATCTTCATGATTGACTTCCCCAAACCTATTATTACTTTCTAACACTTTCACTTCCAGCCAATTTCTCAACTTTAACTTCACTTGCTTTCACCACTTCGCTTGCTTCCAAATTCCCGGATAGGTAAAGGGAGGCAAAATGTATATGAGGGGCTAAGCATGATCAAGAAGAAGAAGAGAGAATAATGAATTGCCTTGGTCTTTTCAGGAAGAAAGTGAGAGAACTCATAATGTGGTGTCAACCTTCAAATTCAACATAATTTAGATAAAAACAAGGTATTAAACATGCCAATAATTTCAAACAAAGCATTTAGCAACTTAAACATATTATAAAACCTTTCAAACACATAAAGAAATTAAAACCAGTCAGTAAGCAAGATCTTCACTGAGATCATATCCAGATAAGAAGCACAAAAATAGTTTTCGAAAACTCTCAGTTAACCCACCTCGGTCGAGGTGTTCTTAGGTCAACCGAGGTTAAACACCTCGTTTGGCCAAAACTCCACCGGTCGAGGTCAAAAAAATTTTTTAAAAAAAAAAACCAGTTTTTTTTTTTCAGTTTCGACGTTTTTCTCAATCAAATATCCTGTATGTATGCATGCAATCTCAGATAAACATATAAATGCAGAAGTGAAGCATAAATATAAATATCCGGTCAATAGAGTCATACATCAAAGTCAAATAATACATCAAATACCCCATACTTGGGACACACTGTCCCAGTGGGTCAAAATAAGTCTAAAGGATAAAAGTATTCACCGGATAAATAGCTGAACTACATAAATAATAAAGAAAACCCTACAGCTCTCAAAAATCCTGATCCGGTGGTGGTGGTGGTGGTGGTATGTACGGATACTGAGACGGGTCGAATGGATAACACATAGCCTGCTGGAACTGTATCTCCATCATCCTGCGCTGATAGTGCTGTCCCTCGAGCATCTGGTGAGTCCAGCTGTCAATCTGTCGGTGCTGGGCTGCAAATCTCTCATGCATGTCCACAGTAAGGGCAGCATAAGAGTCTATCATCTGATCCGTCAGATCATCGATCCGACGATGAGCCTCTGAATCTCTATGACGGCGTGTCCTACGCCTAGCAGGTCTAGCAGGTGATGCAGCAGGTGCAGGATCAGTATCCTCATCATCCAGATCTATAACTGGTGGTGCGCTCGTCCCTGCAGTATCTGTCCCTGTATCCATCGGGACTCCACCCTCTCTCTCATCAACTGTCTCCTCATCATCAGCCTCCTCCTCCTCACCTGGGGCAGCTGCTGCCTCTTTGTAATCCTCCATCAGTGGAGCCCAAGCGGCTTGGCAGCCGCCACCATCGTGCAAGCACTGAGGTCCATGTCCTGATAGCTAGCTATGTGGGTGACAAGCCCTCCGCAGCAGATGTCTCCCTTCGCCTTGGCCTTGATCCTGTGCAGGTCTTCTGCCAGCATCAAGCCAAAGTCCGGGATACCCCCAGTAACCATGCAGTATAAACTGAAAAGCTCTCCCTGTCAGATCTTTTGGGGCGTCTCAGTACGCGCCAGAAGCATCTCACTGAAGATCCGGTGGGCTAACCTAAAGGCTAGGTGGAAGATGACCTTCTCCCTGGAATGTCCAGGGCGCCATCTATCTGCGTGCTCAACAATATGGGCAATCTGCCCCCAAAACTCCCTAGCTACTGATCGGGATGGGAAGTCAACAGCGGTGGGCTTCGGAAAGCCAAAGATATCTCTCCAGTACTCAAGTGGCACTAAGAAGTTCCGGTTCATCAACCGGTACTTCACAGACTGCTCTGTGGGATGGTAGGTGAAGGAGCTAACGAACTCTAGGGTCGGCTCCAAGTAGGCTGGGGCTCGGATCTCAGTAAACTGATCCAGCCCAACTGTAGAAATCATCCTCCTAAGGTCTCCGTCTACCTGGAGGCAATCAAAAGCAGACACGTCCAAGAAACGTGGTGCAATCACTGGACGGCCAGAAATGCGGTCGTAATCGATCTGGTGTCGCTCATGGATCACCGGTCGATATGGTCGGGAAGAAGAGGAAGAAGGGGAAGGTGAGGATCTATCCCTGAGGGCAAGGCGGCGGTCAGAACTCATTTTCAAAAAATCAAACTGTCAGGTCACCTCGGTCGACTGACAACACTCAAGAATCACCTCGGCCGAGGCACAGGTCGACTGGACCGAGGCGGTGAACTGGATCTAATTTTTTCAAAAAATTCAGTTCTTTTCCCCCAAAAATCACTACAACTGCTTCCTATGGGGTACTTAAGCCTTTCCTCAACAAATGCAGGGGCAACCAAAGCCCAAATCGAAGCGAAACGGAGAGGTTAGGGTTTCGGTTCGTTTTACCTCGTTTCGGCCGAATCGGTTCGATTTTCTGCAGATCTGTACTTGCAACACGATCCTCTATCCTTCAATCGTAGTTTGGAGACAGAAATCGTCGAAAATGAGCAAGAAACGAAGGAGGCGAGGTGAACTGTCGCCGCGGTCGAGGAAGGGTGAAAGTGAAGAGAGAGAAAATAATTCCCCCTTTTATACCCTTTTCTGGAACTGCTGTCACCTCGGTCGAGATGATCTCGACTGGACGGAGGTGGTACGGACCGAGGTGGTTCTTCAGAAAACCCTAGTCGCCTCGGTTGCTCAAGAATCATCTCGGTCGAGGTGCTCTGATAGCAACCGAGATGCCTCAGTCAAACTTCGTCTTCTCAAATTCTCGAACTTCTGTCCTTCCAGTTATGCTCCTTCCTTAGATGTCTCCTGTTATCTGTCTAGAACGCCAAAACAAAACAAAGCAAAGCAAAAGCAAAAACTATCTAAGCTAGACTAGAAAACGGGAAAAGAAAGCAATACCTTGGGTTGCCTCCCAAGAAGCGCTTGGTTTAAGGTCGCTAGCAGGACCATGGTACGTCTCTCAAACGTGATGGGAGGTGCCCTCACCCCATACTTCACCTCCATCGTGGGGTGAAGTAAGTAAATCTATCAAACGCTCCAACAAGTGTAAGTGCTCATCGGGGAATGAATCGTCTATGGACGGGTCGTCCTTCTCACGTGAAGATGCAGGTAGCCGGCTGAGGTGATCCGCAATAGAATTCTCGGATCCCTTCTTATCGCGGATCTCTAGGTCAAACTCTTGAAGCAAGAGAATCCATCGAATAAGGCGTGGCTTGGCATCTTTCTTAGCCAACAAGTAACGAATGGCTGCATGGTCGGTGTAGACAATGACTTTCGCTCCTACTAAATAGGAACGAAACTTCTCGAAAGCATATACAACCGCCAATAACTCCTTCTCGGTGGTAGCGTAGTTGCGTTGTGCTACATCTAACGTCTTGCTAGCATAGTAAATGGCGGTGGTCCGTCCATCCTTTTTCTGTCCAAGCACCGCTCCTACGGCTACATCACTAGCATCGCACATGATCTCAAAGGGCAAGGTCCAATCCGGAGGTTGGATAATAGGAGCGGAGATCAACGCTTCCTTAATCCTGTAAAAAGCATCAAGACACTCCTGCAAAAACTCAAAAACGACATCTTTATTCAAGAGGTTAGTTAGAGGTTTAGAAATCTTAGAGAAGTCCTTGATGAATCTCCTGTAGAAACCTGCATGCCCGAGAAAACTTCTCACACCTTTAACAGAACAAGGGGGAGGGAGTTTCTCAATAGTCTCGATCTTAGCGCGATCGACCTCAATGTCTCGATTAGAAATGAGGTGTCCTAGCACAATGCCTTCACTAACCATAAAATGACACTTCTCCCAATTCAAAACAAGATTACTGTCTTCACATCTTTTAAGTACTAGTGAAAGGTTAGATAGGCAATTGTTCGCTCCAAACGGTGTGTGCAAGCTTTAAATTTATAACCCTAGACTTAAGCTTAAAACAAGGATGCGAACCCGCAGTGTACGGGTCAATCGTAGTAAAGAGCAAGAAATTCCAGGGGTCGATCACAGGGACTCGGTGAAACAATGTCAATAACGGCAAGCTTCGTAATTACTAACCACAAGAGAAATTAAAACAATCAAAGATGAATAAGAAGTCAATAAAGCAAACATGCAATTCTAGGGATTAAAGCATCTGGTTGTGGTTCCAACTCAAGATCTAAAGATAAGCGGACAAAGCTGAGATTTTTGCATGGGGAAGGTGTTACTAAAGTAGAATAGATTACCGGGTAAGTCTCATTATTCACTAATCCAAAACCGTAACTCCTATTACCGGGTAAGTCTCAAGGAATTAAGATAAAGAACTATAACCTCAAACTAACACACCATCTAAGGGAATAGAATCCACCGTTACTGGGTAAGTCTCAGGCTAACTCACAAAGATGGGATGGAAGCACACTCAAACCCCAATAAAGGATAAACCTTTATTACCTATACTTATGATCTTAGGTACACAAACTAAGGAATTACCGGGTAAGTCTCATCCTAAGCTTGCATTGGATCAGGAAAGGTGTAATAAGAATAGGATTTGGCAAACTCTAACACTTAACGCTCAGTTTAGGATCAGATAAGTCACCTCGGTCAGCCAAATTCCACCCCGGCCGAGATGTTCATCGACTGAGCGAGATGCTTAGGGTTAAGGTTAAAGACTCGAACTTTCAGGGTCCTACTGGAATCTAAGATTATTCTATCATTGTTTTTCCCACAACCTTCAGCCAATCACACTAGAATCACACAAGGAAATTAGCCACTCATCATCATGAAAGTATTAATCAAATATATGGGAAGAAGGTGAATATTTGAACAAGAAGAATTTAATGAAAAGACTACAATAACTGAATCAAATATCACAACAAAAGCGTTCCTTGGATAGCAATCCAACAAGACAAGACAACAAGGAAGGGAATCTAAGATAATCTTACAAAAACCCTTCAAAAAGCTATAAAAGCTATAATCTTCAATCTTCCTTCAACCTTGAAAAAGGTTCTTCAAATCTCCCCAACTGGAGTATGGCTGCTGCGTACTATAAACCCTGATCGATGGTATAGCATGATGTTGGATTTGTGGAAATCCAACCCTTTTTATAGGAAAATAACCCTCCAAAGATAATATATCTTAGAAAGATCTATTCCCATAAATATAGGTAAAATATATGATCTAGCATATCTTCTTCCTTCCAGGAGCCAAGCCCAAAAATATAAGATCACCTTCCAAAGATAAAAGATCTCAGCCAAGAATAAAATATTCTCGCCGCGTCCTAGGTGTTCGCCTCGGTCGAGTCGGCGTCTCTGGATCACCTCGGTCCAGATGAATCTCTGGTCAACCGAGGTGAGTCACAACTGAATGTGAAATCTCTCAAAACTGGTCCAAAGTGAATCTTAATCCATGGCTATGCTTCCTGGATGGTTCCTTATGCTCCTCAATGTAGCTCCAATGACTCCATAGCTCCTTTTGTTCCTTTTTGATGCAAAACGTGCCATTTTACCTACAATTACAGCAAAACTAGGTGTAGACTTCGATTCTCGCAAAGGTAGAAGAAATGGTAATATAATCACACAATATACATACAAACATGCAGATTATGAAAGATAAAACGTCCAAACAAACCTCAAAATATAGACTATAGTTCATGCTATCAAAATACCCCATACTTAGCCCTTGTTTGTCCCCAAGCAAGTTCCGCATATAGAAGACAAGATAGAATGGATTATAAGTCATGAAAATCAATGAAAAGTCTTTCAAAAACATTTTTATGGTGTGCTACAATCATAGATCACTCTAAGAGAATACTTCATGGAATTTAAAATCGAAACATGATCAAAACATTTTATAAATATAGGAAAGTTGTTCATCTTTGCATAAAACCATGGAATGCATAATAAGTCATAATTATCAAAATTAATCATGTATAATCCAGTTTAAACCACTAAGTCAATCAACAAACTCAAGGTCTCAAGGGCTTCCCAAAAGAAAAGGTCAAGAAACGTGTAGGGTAGGGATGTATGTAAGGTAATGTGGTGCTAGAATCCGGGAAAAGGATGAACTTCACTTCCACTTTGACTTGCAACATCTTCCACCAATAAGCTTTGCTTATTCCACTTTTTTTCTTTTTACTTTACTTTTTGGGATGCATGGACAGAGGTGCACAATAACCGAAGCCTGGGAAATCCGCAATCATCAATTTCTTGAGATGCATCAAACCCTTGATGCACATACCATGACCCGTTAGGAATATCGCTCAATCCGACTTTGGTAAGACACAAACACCCGGCTATGTGAATGGTGCCGAGTTACTCATCATCATGATTGACTTCCCCAAACCTATTATTACTTTCTAACACTTTCACTTCCAGCCAACTTCTCAACTTTAACTTCACTTGCTTTCACCACTTCGCTTGCTTCCAAATTCCCGGATAGGTAAAGGGAGGCAAAATGTATATGAGGGGTTAAGCATGATCAAGAAGAAGAAGAGAGAAGAATGAATTGCCTTGGTCTTTCCAGGAAGAAAGTGAGAGAACTCATGATGTGGTGTCAACCTTCAAATTCAACATAATTTAGATAAAACAAAGTATTAAACATGCCAATAATTTCAAACAAAGCATTTAGCAACTTAAACATATTATAAAACCTTTCAAACACAAAGAATTTAAAACCAGTCAGTAAGCAAGATCTTCACTGAGATCATATCCAGATAAGCAACACAAAAATCGTTTTCGAAAACTCTCAATTAATCCACCTTGGTCGAGGTGTTCTTGGGTCAACCGAGGTGAAACGCCTCGTTTGGCCAAGACTGACTCAGTCGAGGTCAAAATTTTTATTTTTTTTTTAAAACCATTTTTTATTTCAGTTTCGACGTTTTTCTCAATCAATTAACCTGTAAATATGCATGTTATCTCAGATAAACATATAAATGCAGAAGTGAAGCATAAACATGAAATATCCGATAAAGTAATCATACATCAAGTCATCGAATAAATACATCAAATAGTCATCAAATAAGTACATCAAATACCCCATACTTGGGACACACTATCCCAGTGGGTCAATATAAGTCTAAAAATAAGAGTACTCACTGGATAAATAGCTGAACTGCATAAAATATAATAAAGAAAATCCTGCAGCTCATCAATAGTCGCGATCCGGTGGTGGTGGTGGTGGCACGTATGGATACTGAGTCGGGTCGAATGGATGACCCATGATGCGCTCGAACTGAAGCTGGGCCATAATGTGCTGATAATGTTGCCGCTCCTGCATCTCGCGGATATCCAGCGACAAAGCAACATACGAATCAATAACCTGATCAGTCAGTTCATCGATCCGTCTGTGAGCATCTGGATCTCTCACTCCGCATCTCCTACGTCTAGCAGGTCTAACCGGAGAGGTAGCAGGTGCGGGCTCAGTCTCATCATCATCATCTAGATCTATGATCGGCGGCGCGCTCGTCCCTGCAGTATTTGTCCCTGTATCCATCGGGACTCCACCATCTCTCTCATCCACTGTATCCTCGTCATCAATCTCCTCCTCCTCCTCAGCTGGGGCAGCTGCTGCCTCCCTATAATCCTCCATCAGTGGAGCCCAAGCTGTCTGCCAATAATGCGGGTCATAAACGGTGAACTGGGCAGACCATCGGATCCCTTGTGGCGCAGTCAGCTCCCACGGCATAGCCACATAGGGTGTAGTCAGACTTCGGGGAACTAGAATCCGCCGATTGATCATCTCCTGCAATTCAAGCGGCTTCAGAGCCGCCACCATCGTACAGGCACTGAGGTCCATGTCATGAAAAGCAGCTATGTGGGTGACAAGCCCTCCGTAGCAGATGTCTCCCTTCGCTTTGGCCTTGATCTTGTGCAGGTCCTCTGCCAAGATCAAGCCAAAGTCTGGGAAACCCCCCGTAACCATACAGTATAGACTGAAAAGCTCGCCCTGTCGGATCTTCTGGGGCATCTTAGTACGCGCCAGAAGTGTCTCGCTGAATATCCTATGGGCTAACCTAAAGGCTAGGTGGAAGATGACCTTCTCCCTGGAATCTCCAGGGCGCCATCTGTCTGCATACTCAACAATATGGGCTATTTGCCCCCAGAACTCCCTAGCTACAGATCGGGAAGGGAAGTCAGTGGCGGTGGGCTCAGGAAAGCCAAAGATGTCTCTCCAAACCTCGAGCGGTACTAAGAAGTTCCGGTTCATCAACCGGTACTTCACAGACTGCTCTGTGGGAAGGTAGGTGAAGGAGCTAACGAACTCTAAGGTCGGCTCCAAGTAGGTTGGGGCTCGGATCTCAGTAAACTGATCCAGCCCAACTGTGGTAATCATCCTCCTAAGGTCTCCATCTACCCCTAGGCAGTCAAAAGCGGACACGTCCAGGAAACGTGGTGCAATCACTGGACGGCTAGCTATACGGTATTAATCAACCTGGTGTCTCTCATGGATCACCGGGCGGTAAGGTCGGGAAGAAGAGGAAGAAGGGGAAGGAGAGGATCTATCCCTGAGGGCAAGGCGACGTTCAGAACTCATTTTCACTTAGCTACTGTCAGATCATCTCGGTCACTGACAATTCTCAGGAATTACCTCGGCCGAGGCGCAGTTCGACTGGACCGAGGCGGAAGCAGTTCGCGATTCAATTCTCAGAAATCCAGTTCTTTTCCCCCAAAAATCACTACAATTGCTTCCTATGGGGTACTTAAGCCTTTTCTCAGCAGATGCAAGGGCAACCAAAGCCCAAATCGAAACGAATGAACGAGTTAGGGTTTCGACTGTTTTTACCTCGTTTCGGTCGATTCGTTCGATTTCTTCGCAGATCTGTACTTGCAATGGGATCCTCTACCCTTCAATCGTAGTTTGGAAGCGGAAATCTTCGAAAACAAGCAAGATTCGAGGAAGCGAGGTGGAGAGGCGCCGCGGTCGAGTTGAAGAGGGTAAAAAAGTGAAAACAGAAAATTTTCCCTTTTTTTACTATTCCTGGAACTGCTGTCACCTCGGTCGAGATGGTCTCGACTGGACCGAGGTGGTACGGACTGAGGTGGTTCTGCAGAAACCCTAGTCGCCTCGGTTGCTCAAGAATCAACTCGGTCGAGGTATTCTTCGACTGGACCGAGGTGTCTCAGTCAAACTTCGTCTTCTCGAACTCTCGAACTTCTGTACTTCCAGTTATGCTCCTTCCTTAGATGTCCCCTGTTATCTGTCTAGGACGCCAAAAACAAACAAAACAAAGCAAAAGCAAACTATCTAAGCTAAACTAGAAAAAGGGAAAAGAAAGCAATACCCTGGGTTGCCTCCCAAGAAGCGCTTGGTTTAAGGTCGCTAGCTGGACCATTATGCGTCATCAAATGAGGTATATCGGTGCAACCTCCTCAACCGGAGTTTCCGGTTGGTACTTCTTAAGTCTATGACCGTTGACCTTGAAGCTTCCGCTAGTTTCGCCCCATATCTCAACTACACCATGAGGAAAAACATGTTTCACAACATAAGGTCCGGTCCATCTTGATTTCAACTTACCTGGAAAAAGGCGGAGGCGGGAGTTGAAGAGTAGAACTAAGTCTCCTTCGTTAAGCTCTTTTGGGATGATACGCTTGTCATGCCATCTCTTCGTCCTTTCCTTATAGATTTTGGCATTCTCATAGGCGTTCAAACGCAGCTCTTCCAGCTCGTTGAGTTCCAATAGTCGCTTCTCGCCGGCCTCCTTAATGTCGAAGTTCAACCATTTGATCGCCCAATACGCTTTGTGTTCCAATTCAACGGGCAAATGGCAAGACTTTCCATATACCAAATTATAAGGGGTGGTACCTATGGGAGTCTTAAATGCGGTCCTATACGCCCAAAGAGCATCGTCCAATTTCATGGACCAATCCTTCCTCGTTCTAGAGACGGTCTTCTCCAAAATTGCTTTGATTTCTCTATTCGAGATCTCGACCTGTCCACTAGTTTGAGGGTGATAAGCAGTTGATACCTTGTGGGTTACCCCATACTTCGATAGAAGTGCTTTGAACTTCCGGTTGATGAAATGTGTTCCTCCATCGCTGATGATGATGCGTGGAGTTCCAAACCGTGGGAAGATGGTCCTGTTTAGGAACTTCACGACCACCTTGGCGTCATTAGTGGGAGAGGCAATGACTTCAACCCATCTAGAGACGTAATCAACCGCAAGAAGGATATAGAGGTTTCCTCCGGAGGATGGGAAAGGTCCCATGAAGTCAATCCCCCATACATCGAAGATTTCCACCTCCTGGATGTTATTAAGTGGCATCTCGTTCCTCCTTGATAAATTTCCTATTCTTTGGCATGCATCACAAGAGACAACAAAAGCTTGTACATCCTTAAATAATGTAGGCCAAAAGAAACCGGAACGTAATACCTTAGCGCATGTTTTATCGGTACTAGCATGTCCTCCACAAGGAAGTGAATGGCAATGCCGTATGACGCTATTAACTTCATCTTCCGGAATGCATCTTCGAAGCATCCCATCCGGTCCACGCTTGAATAGCAGCGGCTCGTCCCAATAATAATGTCGCACTTCCTTGAAGAATCTCTTCTTTTGAGAGTACGTCAATCCGGGCGGTGATTCCTGGCATACAAGGTAATTCACGATATCAGCATACCAAGGTCCGTTTTTATCAGAAAGTTGGTGGATCGAATGTTCCACCAACTGAGGATGAATGTCTGAGAAGGGAGTAAGAAGTTTGTTATTCTCAGTAGTCTCAGTTGACATCATCTCGCAGTCGACCTCGGTCAAGGTGCAGAGGCGTTGACCGAGATGTTCTTCAGTCGCCTCGCTCAGTCCAGAAAGTGCCTCGGTCGAGGTACTGCAACTGGAACCGAAACTGGAGATCTTCGTCTCCTGGATTAGCTTTTCAGTTTTAGCTCCTGGATCTTCTTCCAGTGCCTTTAAGCTCCGTATATCTGCATCACAAGAAGCATCTATACCCTCCTCCATTAAACTGAAGCTAATAACTCTTTCGAGTGGATCGTTAATAAGGATAGAGCTCACCAATTCTCTTGATTCTTCTTCATCGTAAATGTTGAAGATATCATCAGTTAGCTGCTCCCCTTTCATGGCTGCAAGTAGTGCGAACTCCACCTCATCGCCACCAATGTTGAATTTCAACTTGGCGTTCTTGCAATCCACATTGCAACCCGAAGTTGCTAGAAATGGCCTCCCGGGAATAATAGGAACAGGATAATCTGCAGGAATGTCAAGTACGACAAAGTCTATAGGTAGATAGAAGTTACCTAACTTGACCGGAACGTCTTCCAAGATGCCCACGGGATGGGTGATGGAGCGATCCGCCATATAAAGTCGAATCTTGACCGGCTTGGGTTCTCCAAGTCCGATCTTCATACATAGCTCCAGCGGTATGATGCTCACGCTGGCTCCTAGATCACAAAGGGCTTCACAAGTGACATCCCCAACTTGAATGGGAATGTTAAATGAGCCGGGATCTCTCAACTTAGGTGGCATCTTCTCCTTCATGATCTTAATAAGCTCCGAGGATTTAGATGTCATCCTAACTTCACCAAAGTCTTCCAATTTCCTTTTCCTTGATAGGATCTCCTTTAAGAACTTTCCATAGGCGGGCATTCCTATAATGGCATCAAGGAAAGGAATGTTAATATGCAGCTTATTCATCAAGTCAAGGAACTTACCAAAGTGCTTGTCTAGATGTGCTTTGGCCCTTGACTGGGGGAATGGAAGTGGTGGTTTGTATGCAGGAGGTGGAACATAAACTTCAGTTTTCCCCTCCGCTTTCTGTTGCTCCGCCTCGGTTGGCATCTCGGTCGAGGTGTTCTTCGACTGGATCTGGACCGAGGTGGTCTGCGTCGAACGAGGTACTGGATCTGCAGTTTTGAGTCCACTCCTCGTCGTTATGGCCATGCACTGGCCCTTAGGGTTGCTTTCCGTCTTTGTTGGAAGCTTCCCTGGATCTCTTGGCGCTTCATTCGCCCTACTTGCAAGTTGTTGTTTGAAGGACTTTTGGGCCCTCGAAAATGAAGTCATAGAAGTCTCCATAGCACTAAGCTTGGTCAAGATAGCCTCCAGAACTGCGTCTTTCTTTTCTGGCTGAGACGAACTTGATCCTTACCCCTGGCTTTTTAATGGAGTAGAAGAAGAAGAGGGGGAAGAGAGGAAAGGGTTAGAGGAATCGTTAGAGTTGGAGTTTGAATGGTTGTTACCGTTATTTTGGTTGTTCGCCCTCCAATTATTGCTATTGGACCCTCTATTGTTGTTGTTGTAATTGTTGTTCAGGGAACCGTTGTTGTTGTTACGGTATCCATTGTTGTTGTTCCTTTGTCCTTGCTCTTCCTTCTTGGTTTGAGCAACCAAGAGTTCCTTCAATTGCTTCACGTCATTCTTCAAAGACGTGAGTTGATTGTTGTTGGATTGAGTCTCTTGAAAGTTGACTCTTTTAACTCCATCTTCAGCTCCTTGGTGGGTGTACTTCTCCATATGCAAGGCTTGCTTCTCGATGAAGTCCCAAGCCTCGTCAATCGCCATGTCCATAAAGGTACCGGCGGAGAGTAGTTGGAGATTGAACTGGGTTCTTCCGTCCAGTCCTTTGAAGTAAATCTCCAATAACTCTAACTTTGGAATCCCATGATGTGGGCAATCCAAAAGAATGTCCTTGAACCGCTCCCATGACTTGGTCAAGCTCTCCTTGTCCTTCATAATGAAAGCATTTATCTTCCCTCTCATTTCAGCTGTCTTTGAGGGGGGAAAGAATTTGGTCAAGAACTCCGTAGACATTTCCTCCCACGTGCTAATTTTACCTGGAGGAAGAGATTGATATCAAGTAAGAGCTCTATCTTTTAAAGAAAAGTAAAAAGGTCTTAGCTTGTAGTTGTTATTTTCAATTCTGGAAGGTCGCAAGGTTTCCATCAAGATCTCGTAGTTTTGAAGATGTTGATGTGGTGATTCCTTCTCCATCCCTCCGAATTGGCATTGGCGAATCATGGATAGAACTTGCGGTCGAAGTTCGTAGTCATGGTCCGCTGGAAATCCTAGGTTGACTCTTGGACGCCTCAGTTGTTGATTGGGGTTCATCCTTTGACCTAGGATTTGTGGAATTCCTGCAAGAAGAACATCTCGGACTGGCATCCGAGGTGGAAGTATCTCGGCCGGGGCGTCAGGTACTGGGACCTGCCTCGGTCGAGGGTCAGCAATTGGGACCTGCCTCGCTCCAAACGGTGTGTGCAAGCTTTAAATTTATAACCCTAGACGTAAGCTTAAAACAAGGATGCGAACCCGCAGTGTACGGGTCAATCGTAGTAAAAAGCAAGAAATTTCAGGGGTCGATCACAGGGACTCGGTGAAACAAAGTCAATAACGGTAAGCTTCGTAATTACTAACCACAAGAGCAATTAAAACAATCAAAGATGAATAAGAAGTCAATAAAGCAAACATGCAATTCTAGGGATTAAAGCATCTGGTTGTGGTTCCAACTCAAGATCTAAAGATAAGCGGACAAAGCTGAGATTTTTGCATGGGGAAGGTGTTACTAAAGTGGAATAGATTACCGGGTAAGTCTCACTATTCACTAATCCAAAACCGTAACTCCTATTACCGGGTAAGTCTCAAGGAATTAAGATAAAGAACTATAACCTCAAACTACACACCATCTAAGGGAATAGAATCAACCTTTACCGGGTAAGTCTCAGGCTAACTCACAAAGATGGGATGGAAGCACACTCAAACCCCAATAAAGGATAAACCTTTATTACCTATACTTATGATCTTAGGTACACAAACTAAGGAATTACCGGGTAAGTCTCATCCTAAGCTTGCATTGGATCAGGAAAGGTGTAATAAGAATAGGATTTTGCAAACTCTAACACTTAACTCTCAGTTTAGGATCAGATAAGTCACCTCGGTCAGCCAAATTCCACCCCGGCCGAGATGTTCATCGACTGAGCGAGATGCTTAGGGTTAAGGTTAAAGACTCGAACTTTCAAGGTCCTACTGCGATCAAGATCATTCTATCATTGTTTTTTCCACAACCTTCAGCCAATCACCCTAGAATCACACAAAGAGATTAGCCACTTATCATTATGAAAGCAATAATCAAATATATGGGAAGAAGGTGAATATTTGAACAAGAAGAATTCAATGAAAAGACTTCAATAACTGAATCAAATATCACGACAAAAGCGTTCCTTGGATAGAAATCCAACAAGACAAGACAACAAGGAAGAGAATCTAAGGTAATCTGACAAGAAAACCTCCAAAAGCTATAAAAGCTACAATCTTCAATCTTCCTTCAACCTTCAAAAAGGTTCTTCAAATCTCCCAACTGGAGTATGGCTGCTGCGGTGTATAAACCCTGATCGGTGGTATAGCGTCCTCTTCGGTGTAAGCGGGCCCCTTGGATTTGTGGAAATCCAACCCTTTTTATAGGAAAATAACCCTCCAAAGATAAGATATCTTAGAAAGATCTCTTCCCATAAAAATAGGTAAAATATAAGATCTAATATATCTTCTTCCTTCCAGGAGTCAAGCCCAAAAAATATAAGATCACCTTCCAAAGATAAAAGATCTCATCCAAGAATAAAATATTCTCGCCGCGTCCTAGGTGTTCACATCTTCCTCCTTGGAAGACAAGTTAGCTTGTGGAAGCACTTGAGGAGTTGCTTGGCTCTTCAAGGTTGTAGTACACAACTCTCTCAAGGATTTCAACTCGTTGTTGATGGCGTCAAGCTTGAAATTGCTCATGGTGACTTCGGTCACCTCATATGCTCCCGCCTTTCTTCCTTCACTCTTCCTATGAGAGTACTTCTCAATCACTAGAGCTTGCTTCTCCACAAACTCCCAAGCATCATCTACATGCTTCTCCATAAATGGCCCATCGGAAAGAGATTGGAGCTTGAATTGGCTATCTTCATCAAGTCCTTTGAAATAGATCTCCAATAGCTCAATCTTCGGTATGCCATGGTGCGGACAATCTAGGAGAAGGTCTTTAAATCTCTCCCAAGACTTGAACAAACTTTCTCTATCCCTCATCACAAAGGCATTGATCTTCCCTCTTAATTCGGTGGTCTTTGAAGGTGGGAAGAACTTGGTTAAAAACTCGGTTGTCATCTCCTCCCAAGTACTAACTCGCCCTTGTGGAATAGATTGATACCAAGCCAAGGCTTTATCCTTAAGAGAGAAGGAAAAAGCCCTAAGCTTATGGTTGTTGCTCTCTAATCTTGGTGGCCTAAGAGTCTCCATCAAAATCTCGTAGTTCATCAAATGTTGGTGAGGAGACTCTCCTTCCATCCCTCCAAATTGATTGTGCCGGATCATTTGTAGAACTTGAGGGCGGAGCTCATAGTTGTGGGTTGCGGGATCTCCTAGATTCACACCCGGTCGGTGTGCTCTTTGTGCCAGATCCATACGCCTCCCTAGGGTTTGTGGCTCCTCAATAGCAATGGGAACAACCCTAACATTGGCCGCCGGCTGCGGTTATGGTGGAGGAGGTGGAGGTTGTCGGCGATTAAGCTCCCCTTGAACAAGGGCTTGCCTAATCTCCTCAATCTCCCTCCTAGTTTCCTCTTGCCTCTCATTGGCAAGTCTCCTTTCTTCCTCCAAGAGCTCATCTCTTAGCCTTATTTGCTCTAAGGCTTCATCCAACTCAGCTTGAAGATTTCTACCGGCCATCTCTTTCTCTTTTCGGATGTTCTTAGATCTAGATCGAAGGGTTTTCTCCGGTTCGGGATCGAATGGAGCTAAATCCTTGCCACGAGATCTTCGCATACACCTAAAGAGTAATAGATGTCCTGAAAAGCAAAGACACAAACTAAAGAGAGATCAAAAGCAACAAGAAAGATCTACACTAGAAACAATCACAAAATAGACTCAATCTAGACCTAGTCCCCGGCAACGGCGCCAAAAACTTGTTACGCTAAAAAGTGTGCACGCAATAAGCCTTAAATTTATACTCGTTATAATTATCCTAACTTCTAGCGCACCCGCAGTGTACGGGACGTATGTAGAAAGATAAGTATTCCGAGGTCGAATACAAAGACTAAGGTGAAATTGATTCAAGTTGTGATTGAGTTTAGCAAAGATCTAAGTCTAAAGAAAAGAAGGAAATAAAGGAAAGAAGAAAATCTCAATTGTTTTTGTCGGTTTTGGGTGATCAAATCGAAGATCACAATTCAAAGAAAACAATCAAACTAAACCAGAAATCGCAAATAAACAAATCAAACAAGATATTGATCAAGGGAAAAGAGAGATGGATTCTAGGGGTCGGAAATTCCGGTTATGGCATAGAACTCAAGTTATCTATTCATTCTTTGGATTGATTAAGATATGTTGGGATTAAGTGTTTCTAAATTGGGATCAATTACCGGGTAAGTCTCATGATCCAAATAGTCCACACCTAAGGTCTCATTACCGGTTAGGTCTCTAAGAACCTAAGGTTAGGAATTCTACACAAACCGGAATCGTTAATTAGGGATCTAACCTATCCTTACCGGGTAAGTCTTGGAATGGGAAGTCCTAATCAACATTTCTAGCACATCTAATCCAATGGCGACTTGTTAGGTTCACCACTACCTAAGGTTTTGCTATTTTAGATTCTAAGGGAAAGGATTACCGGGTAAGTCTCTCCTAACACTTAGTCACTATACTAGGACACCCTAGGGTAGGTTAAACTCAGCAAAAACTTAGGGTTTCAACAATTTTATGAATCTAAGGTAAGATCCTTCGAACCAGGAAGAATCACGGTTTGTTCTACAGAAACCACGACCGTGATTCTACAAGAACTACCCGTGATTTCTAACAGCAGCTACGTTCATAAGCGAAAGTCATCCAAAGGTAAATCTAAGTCCGTCCTATCATATATCTAGCCATAACCATCCTTTCCTCCCCTAGAATCACATCAATTTAGCCTACAACATTCATAATGGAAATCAAAGCAAACAAACATAGAATCATAACCTCCATTGCAAGATAATGAAAGAAAAGAGATGAACAATGAACTTCAAGAACAAACAAATCCGAAAATGGAATTAGAACTACTTACAACCCTTCCAAAAGAAGGTTTCAAGGGTTCACAAAGCTCTAGAAATAGGATCCGAAATACAAGAAAGCTATGGTATGTTCTTCTCTCCTCTTCAATGGAGCCTTTTCTCTTCTCTTTTGCACTTTCCTTCCTAGAAAAATCCTTCTTCTTTGAGAATATATTTGTTAGAGGAATGGATAATGGATGAGCTGCTCCCAAACTACCCCAGCTTCCTTAAACAACCCATCAAGGACCACTTTTATAACAAATTGTGCATGAGCTGGCCATGAGAGTCGTGGCACAGCTGTCACGAGAATCTGGCAAAATCTACGGTCATTTCCACGGCCGTGGTTCTTCAGAGAACCGTGATTCTATGCAGAAACTTCGCCTTTGATCATTAAGCTGTGGTTTGGTGCATGGCTTGTGTTGGCAAGGTTCCATGAGTCCTCCTTAGCCCTCGGCTTGTGTCCTAATGAGTCCGAGGTCGTGTCATCTAAATGAACGATCCTTAAACGCATCGTTTTGGCTCTAAACTTCCCGAAATACCTACAAAACGCACACAAGTCCGTGTAGACGTCTATCTCGACAAAATACATGTTTTGAGTGCAAAACGTCTTGGACTAATGCTAGACCATGCATGATTGAGCGAGAAATCTATCTAAATGTACACCAAAAACTATGCTATAAATCGTGTTATCAAAAGGATAAACCTTTATTACCTACACTTATGATCTTAGGTATACAAACTAAGGAATTACTGGGTAAGTCTCATCCTAAGCTTGCATTGAACCAGGAAGGGTGTAATAAGAATAGGATTTGGCAAACTCTAACACTTAACTCTCAGTTTCGGATCAGATAAGTCACCTCGGTCAGCCAAATTCCACCCCGGCCGAGATGTTCATCGACTGAGCGAGATGCTTAGGGTTAAGGTTAAAGACTCGAACTTTCAGGGTCCTACTGCGATCAAGATCATTCTATCATTGTTTTTCCCACAACCTTCAGCCAATCACCCTAAAATCACACAAAGAGATTAGCCACTTATCATTATGAAAGCAATAATCAAATATATGGGAAGAAGGTGAATATTTGAACAAGAAGAATTCAATGAAAAGACTTCAATAACTGAATCAAATATCACGACAAAAGCGTTCCTTGGATAGAAATCCAACAAGACAAGACAACAAGGAAGAGAATCTAAGGTAATCTGACAAAAACCCTTCAAAAAGCTATAAAAGCTATAATCTTCAATCTTCCTTCAACCTTCAAAAAGGTTCTTCAAATCTCCCCAACTGGAGTATGGCTGCTGCGTACTATAAACCCTAATTGATGGTATAGCATGATGTTGGATTTGTGGAAATTCAACCCTTTTTATAGGAAAATAACCCTCCAAAGATAATATATCTTAGAAAGATCTATTGCCATAAATATAGGTAAAATATATGATCTAGCATATCTTCTTCCTTCCAGGAGCCAAGCCCAAAAATATAAGATCACCTTCCAAAGATAAAAGATCTCAGCCAAGAATAAAATATTCTCGCCGCGTCCTAGGTGTTCGCCTCGGTCGAGTCGGCGTCTCTGGATCACCTCGGTCGAGATGAATCTCTGGTCAACCGAGGTGAGTCACAACTGAATGTGAAATCTCTCAAAACTGGTCCAAAGTGAATCTTAATCCATGGCTATGCTTCCTGGATGGTTCCTTATGCTCCTCAATGTAGCTCCAATGACTCCATAGCTCCTTTTGTTCCTTTTTGATGCAAAACGTGTCATTTTACCTACAATTACAGCAAAACTAGGTGTAGACCTCGATTCTCGCAAAGGTAGATGAAATGGTAATATAATCACACAATATACATACAAACATGCAGATTATGAAAGATAAAACGTCCAAACAAACCTCAAAATATAGATTATAATTCATGCTATCAGCAATCGTCAAAAGAGGAACCATATACAGAAAAATCATCCATAAATACCTCCATGATCTCCTCTATGTACTCGGAAAAGATAGCCATCATGCATCGCTGGAAGGTAGCGGGTGCATTGCACAGTCCAAATAAGATCACCCGGATGGATAGGAATCTGGAAGAATCCACTATAACCGTCTAAGTAGCAAAAGTGTGAATGCTGGGCCAACCGCTCGAGCATTTGATCAATGAAGGGAAGTGGAAAATGGTCTTTCCGTGTGGCCGTGTTCAGCTTCCTATAATCGATGCAAACCCTCCAACCCGTAACGGTTCTAGTTGGGATCAACTCGTTGTTCTTATTCGTCACAACGGTCATCCCTCCTTTCTTCGGAACTACATGCACCGGGCTAACCCACTTGCTGTCCGAGATAGGATAAATGATACCTGCATCCAACAACTTAAGAATTTCCTTCTTCACAACCTCTTTCATGATCGGATTTAACCATCTTTGAGGTTCCCGTGAAGTCTTATGATTGTCCTCCATTAGAATTCTATGCATGCAGAAAGAAGGCTTAATGCCAATAAGATCATCCGTGGTATAACCTATAGCCTTTTGATGCTTTCTCAGGACATGCATTAACTTAGACAATTCAGTTTCGGAAAGGGAAGCACTAACAATAACGGGATAAGTGGAATCCGGTCCAAGAAAGACATACCTCAAGTGACTAGGGAGTTGTTTAAGCTCCACAACTGGGGGTGCTTTCTGAGGGGGATCCTTGCTTCCTCCTTCCAGTGGAATGGATTCAGAAACTGGACTTTCGGAAGTCTCAGTTGAAATCGTCTCGCCATCGACCTCGGTCGAGGCGCAGAGGCGTTGACCGAGATGTTCTTCAGTCGCCTCGCTCAGTCCAGGAAGTGCCTCGGTCGAGGTACTGCAACTGGAACCGAAACTGGAGATCTTCGTCTCCTAGGTCAGCTTCTGAGTTTTGGCTCCTGGATCCTCTTCCAGTGCTTTTAAGCTCCGTATATCTGCATCACAAGAAGCATCTATACCTTCCTCCATTAAACTGATGCTAATAACTCTTTCGAGTGGATCGTTAATAAGGATAGAGCTCACCAATTCTCTTGACTCTTCTTCATCGTAGATGTTGAAGATATCATCAGTTAGCTGCTCCCCTTTCATGGCTGCAAGCAATGCGAACTCCACCTCATCGCCACCAATGTTGAATTTCAACTTGGCGTTCTTGAAATCCACGTTGCAACCCGAAGTTGCTAGAAATGGCCTCCCGAGAATAATAGGAACAGGATAATCTGCGGGAATGTCAAGTACAACAAAATCTATAGGTAGATAGAAGTTACCTAACTTGACCGGAACGTCCTCCAAGATGCCCACTGGATGGGTGATGGAGCGATCCACCATGTAAAGTCGAATCTTGACCGGCTTGGGCTCTCCAAGTCCGATCTTCACACATAGCTCCAGCGGGATGATGCTCACGCTGGCTCCTAGATCACAAAGGGCTCCACAAGTGACATCCCCAACTTGAATGGGAATGCAAAATGAGCCGGGATCTCTCAATTTAGGAGGCATCTTCTCCTTCATGATCTGTATGAGTTCCGAGGATTTAGATGTCATCCTAACTTCACCGAAGTCTTCCAGCTTCCTTTTCCTTGATAGGATCTCCTTCAAGAACTTCCCATAGGCGGGCATTCCTAGAATAGCATCAAGGAAAGGAATGTTAATATGCAGCTTATTCATCAAGTCAAGGAACTTACCAAAGTGCTTGTCTAGATGTGCTCTGGCCCTTTACTGAGGGAATGGAAGTGGTGGTTTGTATGCAGGAGGTGGAACATAAACTTCAGTTTTCCCCTCCGCTTTCTGTGGCTCCACCTCGGTTGGCATCTCGGTCGAAGTGTTCTTCGACTGCATCTGGACCGAGGTGGTCTTTGTCGGTACTAGCACCGACCGAGGCACTGGATCTGCAGTTTTCAGTCCACTCCTCGTAGTTATGGCCATGATTTGGCCTTTAGGGTTGCTTTCTATCCTTGCTGGAAGCTTCCTTGGATCTCTTGGCGCTTCATTCGCCCTACTTGCAAGTTGTTGTTCAAAGGCTTTTTGGGCCTTCGAAAATGAAGTCATAGAAGTCTCCATAGCGTTGAGCTTGATCAAGATAGCCTCCAGAACTGCGTCTTTCTTTTCCGGCTGAGACGAACTTGATCCTTGCCCCTGGCTTTTTAATGGAGTAGAAGAAGAAGAAGAAGAAGGGGAAGAGAGGAAAGGGTTAGAGGAATCGTTAGAGTTGGAGTTTGAATGATTGTTACCGTTATTTTGGTTGTTCGCCCTCCAATTATTGCTATTGGACCCTCTATTGTTGTTGTTTTTGTAATTGTTGTTCCGGGAACCGTTGTTGTTGTTACGGTATCCGTTGTTGTTGTTCCTTTGCCCTTGCTCTTCCTTCTTGGTTTGTGCAACCAAGAGTTCCTTCAATTGCTTCACGTCATTCTTCAAAGACGTGAGTTGATTGTTGTTGGGCTGAGTTTCTTGGAAGTTAACTCTTTTAACTCCACCTTCAGCTCCTTGGTGGGTGTATTTCTCCATGTGCAAGGCTTGCTTCTCGATGAAGTCCCAAGCCTCGTCAATCGCCATGTCCATGAAGGTACCGGCGGAGAGTAGTTGGAGATTGAACTGGGTGCTTCCGTCCAGTCCTTTGAAGTATATCTCCAATAACTCTAACTTTGGAATCCCATGATATGGGCAATCCAAAAGAATGTCCTTGAACCGCTCCCATGACTTGGACAAATAATGAAAGCATTGATCTTCCCTCTCATTTCAGCGGTCTTCGAGGGGGGAAAGAATTTCGTCAATAATTCCGTAGTCATCTCCTCCCATGTGTTGATTTTTCCTGGAGGAAGAGATTGATACCAAGTAAGAGCTCTATCTTTTAAAGAAAAGTAAAAAGGTCTTAGCTTGTAGTTGTTATTTTCAATCCTTGAAGGTCTCAAGGTTTCCATCAAGATCTCATAGTTTTGAAGATGTTGATGTGGTGATTCCTTCTCCATCCCTCCGAATTGGCATTGGCGAATCATGGATAGAACTTGCGGTCGAAGTTCGTAGTCATGGTCCGCTGGATCTCCTAGGTTAACTCCTGGACGCCTCAGTTGTTGATTAGGGTCCATCCTTTGACCTAGGGTTTGTGGGATTCTTGCAAGGAGAACGTCTCGGACTGGTATCCGAGGTGGGAGCATCTCGGCCGGGGCGTCAGGTACTGGAACCTGCCTCGGTCAAGGGTCAGCGACTGGATCCTACATCGGTCGAGGATTAGCAACTGGATCTTCCCTCGGTCGAAGTAGAATTTGGTCTCGTATGGCTGCCATATCTGCTTCGATTGCTTCAGTCCTGGTGCGAGTTTCTTCCTTCTCTCGCCTTAGTTCTTCCCTACTGAGGCGTAGCAGCTCTAGCTCCTCTTTCAACTCGGCCTCAAGATCGCGGTTGTCTTGTTGGGCCATCTTCACTTCTCTTAAGCGTCGCTTGTATGTCTTTTCTGGTTCGGGATCGTAAGGAACGATTTCCTTCCCAGTGCGGGTTCTTCGCATATACCTAAGAAAGAACCTGCAAAAGTCACTCAAGTAGAGTGGTCAGTAGACACGGGGGCAAGTGCCCCAAAAGCAAACCGTACCGGCTCGGTCTAGACCAAGTCCCCGGCAACGGCGCCAAAAACTTGTT
This sequence comes from Fagopyrum homotropicum, assembly GCA_033239125.1. Taxonomy (NCBI): domain Eukaryota; kingdom Viridiplantae; phylum Streptophyta; class Magnoliopsida; order Caryophyllales; family Polygonaceae; genus Fagopyrum; species Fagopyrum homotropicum. The sequence continues at coordinate 46,244,514 of BSWB01000001.1, read as the reverse complement.
CGCTCCAAACGGTGTGTGCAAGCTTTAAATTTATAACCCTAGACGTAAGCTTAAAACAAGGATGCGAACTCGCAGTGTATGGGTCAATCGTAGTAAAAGCAAGGAATTCCAGGGGTCGATCACAGGGACTTAGTGAAACAAAGTCCAATCACGGTATGCTTATGTAAATACTAACCACAAGAGCAATTAAAACAATCAAAGATGAATAAGAAGTCAATAAAGCAAACATGCAATTCTAGGGATTAAAGCATCTAGTTGTGGTTCCAACTCAAGATCTAAAGATAAGCGGACAAAGTTGAGGTTTTTGCATAGGGAAGGTGTTACTAAAGTGGGATAGATCACCGGGTAAGTCTCACTACTCACTAATCCTAAACCATAACTCCTATTACCGGGTAAGTCTCAAGGAATCAAGATAAAGAACTATAACCTCAAACTAACGCACCATCTAAGGGAATAGAATCAACCTTTACCGGGTAAGTCTCAAGCTAACTCACAAAGATGAGATGAAAGCACACTCAAACCCCAATAAAGGTGTTACGCTAAAAAGTGTGCACGCAATAAGCCTTAAATTTATACTCGTTATAATTATCCTAACTTCTAGAGGACCCGCAGTGTACGGGACGTATGTAGAAAGATAAGTATTCCGAGGTCGAACACAAAGACTAATGGCGACTTGTAATCCAATGGCGACTTGTTAGGTTCACCACTACCTAAGGTTTTGCTATTTTAGATTCTAAGGGAAAGGATTACCGGGTAAGTCTCTCCTAACACTTAGTCACTACACTAGGACACCCTAGGGTAGGTTAAACTCAGCAAAAACTTAGGGTTTCAACAATTTTATGAATCTAAGGTAAGATCCTTCGAACCAGGAAGAATCACGGTTTGTTCTACAGAAACCACGACCGTGATTCTACAAGAACTACCCGTGATTTCTAACAGCAGCTACGTTCATAAGCGAAAGTCATCCAAAGGTAAATCTAAGTCCGTCCTATCATAGATCTAGCCATAACCATCCTTTCCTCCCCTAGAATCACATCAATTTAGCGTACAACATTCATAATGGAAATCAAAGCAAACAAACATAGAATCATAACCTCCATTGCAAGATAATGAAAGAAAAGAGATGAACAATGAACTTCAAGAACAAACAAATCCGAAAATGGAATTAGAACTACTTACAACCCTTCCAAAAGAAGGTTTCAAGGGTTCACAAAGCTCTAGAAATAGGATCTGAAATACAAGAAAGCTATGGTATGTTCTTCTCTCCTCTTCAATGGAGCCTTTTCTCTTCTCTTTTGCACTTTCCTTCCTAGAAAAATCCTTCTTCTTTGAGAATATATTTGTTAGAGGAATGGATAATGGATGAGCTGCTCCCAAACTACCCCAGCTTCCTTAAACAACCCATCAAGGACCACTTTTATAACAAATTGTGCATGAGCTGGCCATGAGAGTCGTGGCACAGCTGTCACGAGAATCTGGCAAAATCCACGGTCATTTCCACGGCCGTGGTTCTTCAGAGAACCGTGATTCTATGCAGAAACTTCGCCTTTGATCATTAAGTTGTGGTTTGGTGCATGGCTTGTGTTGGCAAGGTTCCATGAGTCCTCCTTAGCCCTCGGCCTGTGTCCTAATGAGTCCGAGGTCGTGTCATCTAAATGAACGATCCTTAAACGCATCGTTTTGGCTCTAAACTTCCCGAAATACCTACAAAACGCACACAAGTCCGTGTAGACGTCTATCTCGACAAAATACATGTTTTGAGTGCAAAACGTCTTGGACTAATGCTAGACCATGCATGATTGAGCGAGAAATCTATCTAAATGTACACCAAAAACTATGCTATAAATCGTGTTATCAAAATACCCCATACTTAAGGTTTGCTCGTCCCCGAGCAAATTCCCAACTATAGACTAAGAGATGACATGATTTATGTATGCAGAAAAATGGCAAAATCTTTTTGGGTTTTGTGCTTCTACTATTGGATCACCTTCATAGTTATGATCGATGGCAATTGGATAAGCAATTATGTATCAAACAATAAGGGCATGGAAAGACACTTGTACTTAACTCAAAAGCATGCATGAGATGTGAGGATGAAGAAATCAAGAAGATCAAGAGTCTATCCAATCTAGATTACTAAGTCTTACTAACATGCAAGTAGGTCATAAGGACTTGTGACATAAAAGGCCAAGAAACGTTGCAATTGGGCGGGGAATTTTTCTAGGTATGTGATGCTAATCCGGGAATGGAACTAACTTCACTTCCTTGTCCTCGATCAACTTCCCCCAAGTGTATATTTTTCCCTATCTTGCTTTCTTTTCTTTTTCTTTAACTCATTTTTGAGACAATGACATTGGTGTACAATAGCCGAAACCTCGGTGATTAGCCATCCTCGGGCTTTTTCTCTTTTTCGAGGTGCATCCACACCGGGCACACATACCAAAGCTCGTTAGGGCTATTGGTTCATTTGACTTTGGCAAGGCACCAACACCCGATTATGTGAAGTGTACCGAGTTACTTGTCATTTAAACCAACGCCCCCAAACCTATATTTTGGCTACACTTCCACAATAATTTTAGCATTCCATTCACGACATTCTTTTCATTACATCTTCACCCCGCACTTGCTTTTACACATTCAAACACACTAGCATGCTCCTATTCCCGGATGGGTTTAAAGGAGGTTGAATTTATATCAATTGAGGTGTTCAAGCAATCATGATCAAGATGAGAAGTAGAGAAAGATGAAATGCCTCATTCATTCCTAGATGGTATGCAAGAACTATCATGTAATTTCGACTTTCAATACTCAATCCATTCTAGGCAATCATCATGATCACAAGTCATTCATAGAATTTAAGAAAAGTAGTTCAAGTCCACATATGCATTTATCAATTCGACACATAAGGCCATTCATAGCCAAAGACAAGTTTCATCATTAGGATCATATCCAAGCCTAGAAAGCACAAAAAATTTTTAAATTTTCTGATTTTTATGGGATTTTTATTTTAAATATGTACAATGCAAGACATGTGCAAAATATTAGCCTATCCTAGATGCTCATCATGCAAAGGATCATGCAAACCCCACCCCATACTTAGAAACACATTGTCCCCAATGTGGTATTCAAGTAAAGAGAGTGAAAGAAGGTTCTCACAATGTAAAATTGCTTGCTATGGCATTTGGGAATTCTCAAGTGAATTGATGTTGGGTGATCCTTTCAACCATGGTAGAGAGCTCTAAGCATCCTTCAAGCTTCGGAACCCGCGCTAGGCACCGCTAGCCGTCCAAGTTCCGCGTCCGCTCCACCCATAATTGGTGAGGGTTTCATCATCATCATGTTCATTGCTAAGAAAGGCTTCCAATGCCACTAATGCTCTAGCACACACACGAAAGTAGACAAAACACACACAAAGCACACAAAAACAGAAAAATCTAAGCAAAAATGAAAAGGGAAAAAATGTTACCAATGGGTTGCCTCCCACCAAGCGCTTCTTTAAGGTCATTAGCTTGACCAAACTCGGGAGCGTCTATTCGAGGTGAAGCGGGGCAATCATGTCTACCGGGGCTCCGGGAATATACTTCTTCAAGCGATGCCCATTCACTTTGAAATTTCCACAATGCTCCCCTCCTATTTCAATAGCTCCATGGGGAAAGATCTTCTTCACCACATATGGCCCGGTCCATCTTGATTTGAGCTTTCCGGGGAAAAGTCTTAGCCTCGAGTTGAAGAGAAGGACAAGATCTCCTTCACTCAACTCCTTTGGGATAATCCTCTTGTCATGCCATCTCTTGGTTCTCTCCTTGTAGATCCGGGCATTCTCATAGGCTTCCAACCGGAGCTCCTCAAGGGCATTGATATCAAGCAATCTCTTCTCTCCCGCCTCCTTGAGGTCAAAATTTAGCCACTTAATGGCCCAATAAGCTCTATGCTCCATTTCCACCGGAAGATGGCAAGACTTGCCATAGACCAACTTGTAAGGAGTGGTACCAATAGGTGTCTTGAAGGCGGTTCTATATGCCCATAGTGCGTCATTGAGCTTCATAGCCCAATCCTTCCTTGTTCTAGACACCGTCTTCTCGAGGATGGCCTTTATCTCTCGGTTGGAGATCTCCACTTGACCACTAGTTTGGGGGTGGTAAGGTGTTGCCACCTTATGAGTCACCCCATACTTAGCCAAAAGTGCTCCAAAATTCCTATTTGTGAAGTGCTTCCCTCCATCACTAATGATCACCCTTGGTGTTCCAAACCTAGGGAAGATCACTCGGTTGAAGAACCGCACCACCACCTTGGCATCATTTGTAGGAGAGGCGATGGCCTCTACCCATCTTGACACATAGTCCACTGCCAATAGGATGTAGAGATTGCCACATGAAGAAGGGAATGGTCCCATGAAGTCTACACCCCATACATCAAAAATCTCAACTTCTTGGATGTTATTCAAGGGCATTTCATTCCTCCTTGAAATATTGCCCGTCCTTTGGCAAGCATCACATGCCGCTACAAAACCTTGCACATCTCTAAACAAGTTAGGCCAATAAAAACCGGATTGCAATACCTTGGCACACGTTTTGTGTGAGCTAGCATGGCCTCCACATGGTAAGGAGTGACAATGCCGGATCACACTTTCCATTTCATCTTCCGGTATGCATCTCCTAAGCACCCCATCCGGGCCTCTCTTGAATAGAAGAGGCTCACTCCAATAGTAATGCCTTACATCGTTGAAGAACTTTTTCCTTTGTGCATATGTTAATCCGGGAGGCACTTCCTCACACACCAAGTAATTCACAATGTCGGCATACCATGGCTCACTTCCTCTAGCCACGTGGAACAAGCATTCTTCCACCATTTGCAATTGTTCGTCCCGGAATGAATCATCTATCGGGATGTTGTCTTTCCCAAGCTCCAAGGGTGGGAGTCTACTAAGGTGATCCGCCACGGAGTTCTCGGATCCTTTCTTATCTCGTATCTCCAAATCAAACTCTTGAAGAAGAAGGATCCACCGAATCAACCTTGGTTTGGCATCCTTCTTTGTAAGTAGATAACGGATCGCCGCATGATCCGTGTAAACTATGACCTTCGCTCCAACAAGGTATGAGCGGAATTTCTCAAATGCATACACCACCGCCAACAACTCCTTCTCGGTAGTAGCATAATTGAGTTGGGCATCATCTAGCGTCTTGCTAGCATAGTAAATAGCATGAGTGCGCCCTTCTTTCCTTTGACCTAAAACGGCCCCAACGGCCACATCACTTGCATCGCACATGATCTCAAATGGTAGACTCCAATCCGGAGGTTGCATGATAGGTGCGGAGATCAAGGTGTTCTTCAACCTACAAAACGCTTCAAGACAATCTTTGGAAAAGACAAAATCAACATCTTTCATTAGTAGGTTAGTGAGAGGCTTAGAAATTTTAGAGAAATCTTGAATGAACCTCCGGTAAAAACCGGCATGCCCTAAGAAACTTCTTACCCCCTTCACCGAGGTAGGTGGTGGCAACTTCTCTATCGTTTCAATTTTAGCCCTATCAACCTCAATGCCACGGTTAGACACCAAGTGTCCTAACACAATCCCTTCACTTACCATGAAGTGGCATTTCTCCCAATTTAAGACAAGATTTGTCTCCTCACATCTTTGCAACACTAATGACAAGTTAGCCAAGCAATCATCGAAAGAAGAACCATAAACAGAGAAATCATCCATGAACACTTCCATGATATTTTCTATGTATTCCGAAAAGATGGCCATCATACACCTTTGAAAGGTGGCGGGTGCATTACACAACCCAAATGGCATTCTCCTATATGCAAAGGTACCCCATGGACATGTAAAAGTCGTTTTCTCTTGGTCATCGGGGTGGATAGGGATTTGGAAAAATCCACTATACCCATCTAAATAGCAAAAATGAGAGTGTTGAGCTAACCTTTCTAGCATTTGGTCAATGAAGGGGAGGGGGAAGTGATCTTTCCTAGAGGCCATGTTCAACTTCCTATAATCAATGCACATCCTCCATCCCGTAACCGTCCTAGTCGGTATTAGTTCGTTGTTCTCATTAGTTACTACCGTCATTCCACCCTTCTTAGGCACTACATGAACGGGGCTAACCCACTTACTATCCGAGATAGGGTAGATAATTCCCGCATCTAGCAACTTAATGATTTCCTTTTTGACCACCTCTTTCATTATAGGATTCAATCTCCTTTGATGTTCTATAGAGGGTTTGTGGTTATCTTCCATCATTATCTTATGCATGCACAAAGATGGCTTAATGCCAACCAAATCATCAATAGTATAACCAATGGCTTTCCTATGCAATCTTAGTTCATGCAGCAATTTAGCAAGTTCATCATCACTCAAGCATGCATTAACAATCACAGGATATGTAGAATTATCACCAAGAAATGCATACTTTAAATGAGAGGGAAGGGGTTTAAGTTCAAGTGAGGGAGGACCTTTATTGGTTGAAGACGATCCAAATAAGATTGGATGAGATGAATCCAAGGCAAATGAAGACTCTCCTTGGCTCCTCAAAGTTTGATCATCATCAAGAGCTGATTCAGGAAAAACCACGGTTGGAAACACGGGTTGCTCATCTTCCACGGCCGTGGTTCTTGCCAAGCTTGCTTCTTGGAGTTGTCCAGAGAGTTTGACGGCCGTGGAACCTGAATCTCGACCGTGGAACTTGCAGCTATTCACAACCTCTTTGTGGCTTTCAAATCCAACTCTTGGCTCCTCTTCCAAGGCCTTCAAGGCCTTGATCTCTTCATTGCATTCCTCCTCAATGTCCTCCTCCATCATACTCAAGGTGAGAACCTTCTCCAAGGGGTCCTTGATCAAGATCGAGCTTACAACTTCTCTAGATTCTTCTTGCTCGACTATGTTGAAGATATCTTCATCAAGGGTTGGCCCTTTCATCATTGTGGACAGCTTGAACTTGATGTTCTCTTCTCCGATGTTGAAGGAGAGAGTCCCGTTCTTGCAATCCACTAAACATCCGGAGGTGGCTAGGAAAGGTCTTCCTAGGATGATGGGAACCGGATAATCCGCCGGAATGTCCAACACTACAAAGTCGATGGGTACATAGAATCCTCCCAATTGCACCGGAATGTCCTCTAGAATCCCAACCGGATGAGTGATAGAATGGTCCGCCATATAGAGGGTCATCTTGACCTGCTTTGGCTCTCCTAGCCCGACCTTGTTGCTAAGTGCAAGCGGTATGATGCTTACACTCGCCCCAAGATCACAAAGGGCCTCGTACTTCACATCTCCCACTCCTATCGGGACGCAAAAAGAGCCCGGATCCCTTAACTTGGGAGGCATTTCTTCCTTCATCGTTTGGATCAACTCCGAGGATCTCTTGGTCATCCTTATCTCCCCATACTCTTCCAACTTCCTTTTGTTGGAGAGTATTTCTTTCAAAAACTTCCCATATGCCGGCATTCCTAAGATGGCATCCATGAACGGAATGTTAATATGTAACTTGGACATTAATTCAAGGAACTTACCAAAGTGATTGTCCAAACGAGCTCTTACTCTTGATTGTGGGAACGGTAGTGGTGGCTTGTGTGGAGGCGGTGCCACATAGGTTGGCTCTACATCTTTGCTTTTGCCTCCATCTTCTTGCCTTCTTCCCTCTTCTACCACTACTTGTTTTCCTTTAGCTTGGTCCTTGGGCAAAGGATCCTTCATACTCAACCCACTCCTTGTTGTGATAGCCAACACTTGGCCTCTTGGGTTGTCTTCGGTTCTTCCGGGAAGCTTCCCCGGATCTCTATGTGCTTCACCCGCCTTTTGAAAGACTTGTGCTTCCAAGACCTTTTGAGCCTTAGAGATTGAAGTTACGGTGCTCTCAAGTCCATTCAATCTTCCTAGCAATTGCTCACATGACTTCGGTTCTATCCTTGGAAGGTTGAGAAAAACCGGGTGGAGGTTCTTGTGAAACTCTTTGTGGTGGAGTTGTGCTTGTGGAGGTGGGAGGGTTCAAGGCTCCATCCGGGTTAGAGTAAGAAAATCCGGGATGGTTGTGGTTTGGCCGGTAATTGTTGAATTGCCGGTTGTTGTTGAAGTTCCTTGGGCCTTGGTAATTGTTGAAGTTGCCCCTTCCCATAAAATTCACATCTTCCTCCTTGGAAGACAAGTTAGCTTGTGGAAGCACTTGAGGAGTTGCTTGGCTCTTCAAGGTTGTAGTACACAACTCTCTCAAGGATTTCAACTCGTTGTTGATGGCGTCAAGCTTGAAATTGCTCATGGTGACTTCGCTCACCTCATATGCTCCCGCCTTTCTTCCTTCACTCTTCCTATGAGAGTACTTCTCAATCACTAGAGCTTGCTTCTCCACAAACTCCCAAGCATCATCTACATGCTTCTCCATAAATGTCCCACCGGAAAGAGATTGGAGCTTGAATTGGCTATCTTCATCAAGTCCTTTGAAATAGATCTCCAATAGCTCAATCTTCGGTATGCCATGGTGCGGACAATCTAGGAGAAGGTCTTTAAATCTCTCCCAAGACTTGAACAAACTTTCTCTATCCCTCATCACAAAGGCATTGATCTTCCCTCTTAATTCGGTGGTCTTTGAAGGTGGGAAGAACTTGGTTAAAAACTCGGTTGTCATCTCCTCCCAAGTACTAACTCGCCCTTGTGGAATAGATTGATACCAAGCCAAGGCTTTATCCTTAAGAGAGAAGGAAAAAGCCCTAAGCTTATGGTTGTTGCTCTCTAATCTTGGTGGCCTAAGAGTCTCCATCAAAATCTCGTAGTTCATCAAATGTTGGTGAGGAGACTCTCCTTCCATCCCTCCAAATTGATTGTTCCGGATCATTTGTAGAACTTGAGGGCGGAGCTCATAGTTGTGGGTTGCGGGATCTCCTAGATTCACACCCGGTCGGTGTGCTCTTTGTGCCGGATCCATACGCCTCCCTAGGGTTTGTGGCTCCTCAACAGCAATGGGAACAACCCTAACATTGGCCGCCGGCTGCGGTTGTGGTGGAGGAGGTGGAGGTTGTCGGCGATTAAGCTCCCCTTGAACAAGGGCTTGCCTAATCTCCTCAATCTCCCTCCTAGTTTCCTCTTGCCTCTCATTGGCAAGTCTCCTTTCTTCCTCCAAGAGCTCATCTCTTAGCCTTATTTGCTCTAAGGCTTCATCCAACTCAGCTTGAAGATTTCTACCGGCCATCTCTTTCTCTTTTCGGATGTTCTTAGATCTAGATCGAAGGGTTTTCTCCGGTTCGGGATCGAATGGAGCTAAATCCTTGCCACGAGATCTTCGCATACACCTAAAGAGTAATAGATGTCCTGAAAAGCAAAGACACAAACCAAAGAGAGATCAAAAGCAACAAGAAAGATCTACACTAGAAACAATCACAAAATAGACTCAATCTAGACCTAGTCCCCGGCAACGGCGCCAAAAACTTGTTACGCTAAAAAGTGTGCACGCAATAAGCCTTAAATTTATACTCGTTATAATTATCCTAACTTCTAGCGCACCCGCAGTGTACGGGACGTATGTAGAAAGATAAGTATTCTGAGGTCGAACACAAAGACTAAGGTGAAATTGATTCAAGTTGTGATTGAGTTTAGCAAAGATCTAAGTCTAAAGAAAAGAAGGAAATAAAGGAAAGAAGAAAATCTCAATTGTTTTTGTCGGTTTTGGGTGATCAAATCGAAGATCACAATTCAAAGCAAACAATCAAACTAAACCAGAAATCGCAAATAAACAAATCAAACAAGATATTGATCAAGGGAAAAGAGAGATGGATTCTAGGGGTCGGAAATTCCGGTTATGGCATAGAACTCAAGTTATCTATTCATTCTTTGGATTGATTAAGATATGTTGGGATTAAGTGTTTCTAAATTGGGATCAATTACCGGGTAAGTCTCATGATCCAAATAGTCCACACCTAAGGTCTCATTACCGGTTAGGTCTCTAAGAACCTAAGGTTAGGAATTCTACACAAACCGGAATCGTTAATTAGGGATCTAACCTATCCTTACCGGGTAAGTCTTGGAATGGGAAGTCCTAATCAACATTTCTAGCACATCTAATCCAATGGCGACTTGTTAGGTTCACCACTACCTAAGGTTTTGCTATTTTAGATTCTAAGGGAAAGGATTACCGGGTAAGTCTCTCCTAACACTCAGTCACTATACTAGGACACCCTAGGGTAGGTTAAACTCAGCAAAAACTTAGGGTTTCAACAATTTTATGAATCTAAGGTAAGATCCTTCGAACCAGGAAGAATCACGGTTTGTTCTACAGAAACCACGACCGTGATTCTACAAGAACTACCCGTGATTTCTAACAGCAGCTACGTTCATAAGCGAAAGTCATCCAAAGGTAAATCTAAGTCCGTCCTATCATAGATCTAGCCATAACCATCCTTTCCTCCCCTAGAATCACATCAATTTAGCCTACAACATTCATAATGGAAATCAAAGCAAACAAACATAGAATCATAACCTCCATTGCAAGATAATGAAAGAAAAGAGATGAACAATGAACTTCAAGAACAAACAAATCCGAAAATGGAATTAGAACTACTTACAACCCTTCCAAAAGAAGGTTTCAAGGGTTCACAAAGCTCTAGAAATAGGATCCGAAATACAAGAAAGCTATGGTATGTTCTTCTCTCCTCTTCAATGGAGCTTTTTCTCTTCTCTTTTGCACTTTCCTTCCCAGAAAAATCCTTCTTCTTTGAGAATATATTTGTTAGAGGAATGGATAATGGATGAGCTGCTCCCAAACTACCCCAGCTTCCTTAAACAACCCATCAAGGACCACTTTTATAACAAATTGTGCATGAGCTGGCCATGAGAGTCGTGGCACAGCTGTCACGAGAATCTGGCAAAATCCACGGTCATTTCCACGGCCGTGGTTCTTCAGAGAACCGTGATTCTATGCAGAAACTTCGCCTTTGATCATTAAGTTGTGGTTTGGTACATGGCTTGTGTTGGCAAGGTTCCATGAGTCCTCCTTAGCCCTCGGCTTGTGTCCTAATGAGTCCGAGGTCATGTCATCTAAATGAACGATCCTTAAACGCATCGTTTTGGCTCTAAACTTCCCGAAATACCTACAAAACGGACACAAGTCCGTGTAGACGTCTATCTCGACAAAATACATGTTTTGAGTGCAAAACGTCTTGGACTAATGCTAGACCATGCATGATTGAGCGAGAAATCTATCTAAATGTACACCAAAAACTATGCTATAAATCATGTTATCAAAAGGATAAACCTTTATTACCTACACTTATGATCTTAGGTATACAAACTAAGGAATTACTAGGTAAGTCTCATCCTAAGCTTGCATTGAACCAGGAAGGGTGTAATAAGAATAGGATTTGGCAAACTCTAACACTTAACTCTCAGTTTCGGATCAGATAAGTCACCTCGGTCAGCCAAATTCCACCCCGGCCGAGATGTTCATCGACTGAGCGAGATGCTTAGGGTTAAGGTTAAAGACTCGAACTTTCAAGGTCCTACTGCGATCAAGATCATTCTATCATTGTTTTTCCCACAACCTTCAGCCAATCATCCTAGAATCACACAAAGAGATTAGCCACTTATCATTATGAAAGCAATAATCAAATATATGGGAAGAAGGTGAATATTTGAATAAGAAGAATTCAATGAAAAGACTTCAATAACTGAATCAAATATCACAACAAAAGCGTTCCTTGGATAGAAATCCAACAAGACAAGACAACAAGGAAGAGAATCTAAGGTAATCTGACAAGAAAACCTCCAAAAGCTATAAAAGCTACAATCTTCAATCTTCCTTCAACCTTCAAAAAGGTTCTTCAAATCTCCCAACTGGAGTATGGCTGCTGCGGTGTATAAACCCTGATCGGTGGTATAGCGTCCTCTTCGGTGTAAGCGGGCCCCTTGGATTTGTGGAAATCCAACCCTTTTTATAGGAAAATAACCCTCCAAAGATAAGATATCTTAGAAAGATCTCTTCCCATAAAAATAGGTAAAATATAAGATCTAATATATCTTCTTCCTTCCAGGAGTCAAGCCCAAAAAATATAAGATCACTTTCCAAAGATAAAAGATCACAGCCTAGAATAAAATATTCTCGCCGCGTCCTAGGTGTTCGCCTCGGTCGAATCGGCGTCTCTGGATCACCTCGGTCGAGATGAATCTCTGGTCAACCGAGGTGAGTCACAACTGAATGTGAAATCTCTCAAAACTGGTCCAAAGTGAATCTTAATCCATGGCTATGCATCCTGGATGGTTCCTTATGCTCCTCAATGTAGCTCCAATGACTCCATAGCTCCTTTTGTTCCTTTTTGATGCAAAACGTGTCATTTTACCTACAATTACAGCAAAACTAGGTGTAGACCTCGATTCTCGCAAAGGTAGATGAAATGGTAATATAATCACACAATATACATACAAACATGCAGATTATGAAAGATAAAACGTCCAAACAAACCTCAAAATATAGACTATAATTCATGCTATCAGCAATCGTCAAAAGAGGAACCATATACAGAAAAATCATCCATAAATACCTCCATGATCTCCTCTATGTACTCGGAAAAGATAGCCATCATGCATCGCTGGAAGGTAGCGGGTGCATTGCACAGTCCAAATAAGATCACCCGGATGGATAGGAATCATGAAGAATCCACTATAACCGTCTAAGTAGCAAAAGTGTGAATGTTGGGCCAACCGCTCGAGCATTTGATCAATGAAGGGAAGTGGAAAATGGTCTTTCCGTGTGGCCGTGTTCAGCTTCCTATAATCGATGCAAACCCTCCAACCCGTAACGGTTCTAGTTGGGATCAACTCGTTGTTCTTATTCGTCACAACGGTCATCCCTCCTTTCTTCGGAACTACATGCACCGGGCTAACCCACTTGTTGTCCGAGATAGGATAAATGATACCTGCATCCAACAACTTAAGAATTTCCTTCTTCACAACCTCTTTCATGATCGGATTTAACCATCTTTGAGGTTCCCGTGAAGTCTTATGATTGTCCTCCATTAGAATTCTATGCATGCAGAAAGAAGGCTTAATGCCAATAAGATCATCCGTGGTATAACCTATAGCCTTTTGATGCTTTCTCAGGACATGCATTAACTTAGACAATTCAGTTTCGGAAAGGGAAGCACTAATAATAACGGGATAAGTGGAATCCGGTCCAAGAAAGACATACCTCAAGTGACTAGGGAGTTGTTTAAGCTCCACAACTGGGGGTGCTTTCTGAGGGGGATCCTTGCTTCCTCCTTCCAGTGGAATGGATTCAGAAACTGGACTTTCGGAAGTCTCAGTTGAAATCGTCTCGCCATCGACCTCGGTCGAGGCGCAGAGGCGTTGACCGAGATGTTCTTCAGTCGCCTCGCTCAGTCCAGGAAGTGCCTCGGTCGAGGTACTACAACTGGAACCGAAACTGGAGATCTTCGTCTCCTGGGTCAGCTTCTGAGTTTTGGCTCCTGGATCCTCTTCCAGTGCTTTTAAGCTCCGTATATCTGCATCACAAGAAGAATCTATACCTTCCTCCATTAAACTGAAGCTAATAACTCTTTCGAGTGGATCGTTAATAAGGATAGAGCTCACCAATTCTCTTGACTCTTCTTCATCGTAGATGTTGAAGATATCATCAGTTAGCTGCTCCCCTTTCATGGCTGCAAGCAATGCGAACTCCACCTCATCGCCACCAATGTTGAATTTCAACTTGGCGTTCTTGAAATCCACGTTGCAACCCGAAGTTGCTAGAAATGGCCTCCCGAGAATAATAGGAACAGGATAATCTGCGGGAATGTCAAGTACAACAAAATCTATAGGTAGATAGAAGTTACCTAACTTGACCGGAACGTCCTCCAAGATGCCCACTGGATGGGTGATGGAGCGATCCGCCATGTAAAGTCGAATCTTGACCGGCTTGGGCTCTCCAAGTCCGATCTTCACACATAGCTCCAGCGGGATGATGCTCACGCTGGCTCCTAGATCACAAAGGGCTCCACAAGTGACATCCCCAACTTGAATGGGAATGCAAAATGAGCCGGGATCTCTCAATTTAGGAGGCATCTTCTCCTTCATGATCTGTATGAGTTCCGAGGATTTAGATGTCATCCTAACTTCACCAAAGTCTTCCAACTTCCTTTTCCTTGATAGGATATCCTTCAAGAACTTCCCATAGGCGGGCATTCCTAGAATAGCATCAAGGAAAGGAATGTTAATATGCAGCTTATTCATCAAGTCAAGGAACTTACCAGAGTGCTTGTCTAGATGTGCTCTGGCCCTTTACTGGGGGAATGGAAGTGGTGGTTTGTATGCAGGAGGTGGAAAATAAACTTCAGTTTTCCCCTCCGCTTTCTATGGCTCCACCTCGGTTGGCATCTCGGTCGAAGTGTTCTTCGACTGTATCTGGACCGAGGTGGTCTTTGTCGGTACTAGTACCGACCGAGGCACTGGATCTGCAGTTTTCAGTCCACTCCTCGTAGTTATGGCCATGATTTGGCCTTTAGGGTTGCTTTCTGTCCTCGCTGGAAGCTTCCTTGGATCTCTTGGCGCTTCATTCGCCCTACTTGCAAGTTGTTGTTCAAAGGCTTTTTGGGCCTTCGAAAATGAAGTCATAGAAGTCTCCATAGCGTTGAGCTTGATCAAGATAGCCTCCAGAACTGCGTCTTTCTTTTCCGGCTGAGACGAACTTGATCCTTGCCCCTGGCTTTTTAATGGAGTAGAAGAAGAAGAAGAAGAAGGGGAAGAGAGGAAAGGGTTAGAGGAATCGTTAGAGTTGGAGTTTGAATGATTGTTACCGTTATTTTGGTTGTTCGCCCTCCAATTATTGCTATTGGACCCTCTATTGTTGTTGTTTTTGTAATTGTTGTTCCGGGAACCGTTGTTGTTGTTACGGTATCCGTTGTTGTTGTTCCTTTGCCCTTGCTCTTCCTTCTTGGTTTGTGCGACCAAGAGTTCCTTCAATTGCTTCACGTCATTCTTCAAAGACGTGAGTTGATTGTTGTTGGGCTGAGTTTCTTGGAAGTTAACTCTTTTAACTCCACCTTCAGCTCCTTGGTGGGTGTATTTCTCCATGTCCAAGGCTTGCTTCTCGATGAAGTCCCAAGCCTCATCAATCGCCATGTCCATGAAGGTACCGGCGGAGAGTAGTTGGAGATTGAACTGGGTGCTTCCGTCCAGTCCTTTGAAGTATATCTCCAATAACTCTAACTTTGGAATTCCATGATGTGGGCAATCCAAAAGAATGTCCTTGAACCGCTCCCATGACTTGGACAAGCTCTCCTTGTCCTTCATAATGAAAGCATTGATCTTCCCTCTCATTTCAACGGTCTTCGAGGGGGGAAAGAATTTCGTCAAGAATTCCGTAGTCATCTCCTCCCATGTGCTGATTTTTCCTGGAGGAAGAGATTGATACCAAGTAAGAGCTCTATCTTTTAAAGAAAAGTAAAAAGGTCTTAGCTTGTAGTTGTTATTTTCAATCCTTGAAGGTCTCAAGGTTTCCATCAAGATCTCATAGTTTTGAAGATGTTGATGTGGTGATTCCTTCTCCATCCCTCCGAATTGGCATTGGCGAATCATGGATAGAACTTGCGGTCGAAGTTCGTAGTCATGGTCCGCTGGATCTCCTAGGTTAACTCCTGGACGCCTCAGTTGTTGATTAGGGTCCATCCTTTGACCTAGGGTTTGTGGGATTCTTGCAAGGAGAACGTCTCGGACTGGTATCCGAGGTAGGAGCATCTCGGCCGGGGCGTCAGGTACTGGAACCTGCCTCGGTCGAAGGTCAGCGACTGGATCCTACATCGGTCGAGGATCAGCAACTGGATCTTCCCTCGGTCGAAGTAGAATTTGGTCTCGTATGGCTGCCATATCTGCTTCGATTGCTTCAGTCCTGGTGCGAGTTTCTTCCTTCTCTCGCCTTAGTTCTTCCCTGCTGAGGCGTAGCAGCTCTAGCTCCTCTTTCAACTCGGCCTCAAGATCGCGGTTGTCTTGTTGGGCCATCTTCACTTCTCTTAAGCGTCGCTTGTATGTCTTTTCTGGTTCGGGATCGTAAGGAACGATTTCCTTCCCAGTGCGGGTTCTTCGCATATACCTAAGAAAGAACCTGCAAAATTCACTCAAGTAGAGTGGTCAGTAGACACGGGGGCAAGTGCCCCAAAAGCAAACCGTACCGGCTCGGTCTAGACCAAGTCCCCGGCAACGGCGCCAAAAACTTGTTCGCTCCAAACGGTGTGTGCAAGCTTTAAATTTATAACCCTAGACGTAAGCTTAAAACAAGGATGCGAACTCGCAGTGTACGGGTCAATCGTAGTAAAAGCAAGGAATTCCAGGGGTCGATCACAAGGACTTAGTGAAACAAAGTCCAATCACGGTATGCTTATGTAAATACTAACCACAAGAGCAATTAAAACAATCAAAGATGAATAAGAAGTCAATAAAGCAAACATGCAATTCTAGGGATTAAAGCATCTAGTTGTGGTTCCAACTCAAGATCTAAAGATAAGCGGACAAAGTTGAGGTTTTTGCATAGGGAAGGTGTTACTAAAGTGGGATAGATCACCGGGTAAGTCTCACTACTCACTAATCCTAAACCATAACTCCTATTACCGGGTAAGTCTCAAGGAATCAAGATAAAGAACTATAACCTCAAACTAACGCACCATCTAAGGGAATAGAATCAACCTTTACCGGGTAAGTCTCAAGCTAACTCACAAAGATGAGATGAAAGCACACTCAAACCCCAATAAAGGTGTTACGCTAAAAAGTGTGCACGCAATAAGCCTTAAATTTATACTCGTTATAATTATCCTAACTTCTAGCGCACCCGCAGTGTACGGGACGTATGTAGAAAGATAAGTATTCCGAGGTCGAACACAAAGACTAAGGTGAAATTGATTCAAGTTGTGATTGAGTTTAGCAAAGATCTAAGTCTAAAGAAAAGAAGGAAATAAAGGAAAGAAGAAAATCTCAATTGTTTTTGTCGGTTTTGGGTGATCAAATCGAAGATCACAATTCAAAGCAAACAATCAAACTAAACCAGAAATCGCAAATAAACAAATCAAACAAGATATTGATCAAGGGAAAAGAGAGATGGATTCTAGGGGTCGGAAATTCCGGTTATGGCATAGAACTCAAGTTATCTATTCATTCTTTGGATTGATTAAGATATGTTGGGATTAAGTGTTTCTAAATTGGGATCAATTACCGGGTAAGTCTCATGATCCAAATAGTCCACACCTAAGGTCTCATTACCGGTTAGGTCTCTAAGAACCTAAGGTTAAGAATTCTACACAAACCGGAATCGTTAATTAGGGATCTAACCTATCCTTACCGGGTAAGTCTTGGAATGGGAAGTCCTAATCAACATTTCTAGCACATCTAATCCAATGGCGACTTGTTAGGTTCACCACTACCTAAGGTTTTGCTATTTTAGATTCTAAGGGAAAGGATTACCGGGTAAGTCTCTCCTAACACTTAGTCACTACACTAGGACACCCTAGGGTAGGTTAAACTCAGCAAAAACTTAGGGTTTCAACAATTTTATGAATCTAAGGTAAGATCCTTCGAACCAGGAAGAATCACGGTTTGTTCTACAGAAACCACGACCGTGATTCTACAAGAACTACCCGTGATTTCTAACAGCAGCTACGTTCATAAGCGAAAGTCATCCAAAGGTAAATCTAAGTCCGTCCTATCATAGATCTAGCCATAACCATCCTTTCCTCCCCTAGAATCACATCAATTTAGCCTACAACATTCATAATGGAAATCAAAGCAAACAAACATAGAATCATAACCTCCATTGCAAGATAATGAAAGAAAAGAGATGAACAATGAACTTCAAGAACAAACAAATCCGAAAATGGAATTAGAACTACTTACAACCCTTCCAAAAGAAGGTTTCAAGGGTTCACAAAGCTCTACAAATAGGATCCGAAATACAAGAAAGCTATGGTATGTTCATCTCTCCTCTTCAATGGAGCCTTTTCTCTTCTCTTTTGCACATTCCTTCCTAGAAAAATCCTTCTTCTTTGAGAATATATTTGTTAGAGGAATGGATAATGGATGAGCTGCTCCCAAACTACCCCAGCTTCCTTAAACAACCCATCAAGGACCACTTTTATAACAAATTGTGCATGAGCTGGCCATGAGAGTCGTGGCACAGCTGTCACGAGAATCTGGCAAAATCCACGGTCATTTCCACGGCCGTGGTTCTTCAGAGAACCGTGATTCTATGCAGAAACTTCGCCTTTGATCATTAAGCTGTGGTTTGGTGCATGGCTTGTGTTGGCAAGGTTCCATGAGTCCTCCTTAGCCCTCGGCTTGTGTCCTAATGAGTCCGAGGTCGTGTCATCTAAATGAACGATCCTTAAACGCATCGTTTTGGCTGTAAACTTCCCGAAATACCTACAAAACACACACAAGTCCGTGTAGACGTCTATCTCGACAAAATACATGTTTTGAGTGCAAAACGTCTTGGACTAATGCTAGACCATGCATGATTGAGCGAGAAATCTATCTAAATGTACACCAAAAACTATGCTATAAATCGTGTTATCAAAATACCCCATACTTAAGGTTTGCTCGTCCCCGAGCAAATTCCCAACTATAGACTAAGAGATGACATGATTTATGTATGCAGAAAAATGGCAAAATCTTTTTGGGTTTTGTGCTTCTACTATTGGATCACCTTCATAGTTATGATCGATGGCAATTGGATAAGCAATTATGTATCAAACAATAAGGGCATGGAAAGACACTTGTACTTAACTCAAAAGCATGCATGAGATGTGAGGATGAAGAAATCAAGAAGATCAAGAGTCTATCCAATCTAGATTACTAAGTCTTACAAACATGCAAGTAGGTCATAAGGACTTGTGACATAAAAGGCCAAGAAACGTTGCAATTGGGCGGGGAATTTTTCTAGGTATGTGATGCTAATCCGGGAATGGAACTAACTTCACTTCCTTGTCCTCGATCAACTTCCCCCAAGTGTATATTTTTCCCTATCTTGCTTTCTTTTCTTTTTCTTTAACTCATTTTTGAGACAATGGCATTGGTGTACAATAGCCGAAACCTCGGTGATTAGCCATCCTCGGGCTTTTTCTCTTTTTCGAGGTGCATCCACACCGGGCACACATACCAAAGCTCGTTAGGGCTATTGGTTCATTTGACTTTGGCAAGGCACCAACACCCGATTATGTGAAGTGTACCGAGTTACTTGTCATTTAAACCAACGCCCCCAAACCTATATTTTGGCTACACTTCCACAATAATTTTAGCATTCCATTCACGACATTCTTTTCATTACATCTTCACCCCGCACTTGCTTTTACACATTCAAACACACTAGCATGCTCCTATTCCCGGATGGGTTTAAAGGAGGTTGAATTTATATCAATTGAGGTGTTCAAGCAATCATGATCAAGATGAGAAGTAGAGAAAGATGAAATGCCTCATTCATTCCTAGATGGTATGCAAGAACTATCATGTAATTTCGACTTTCAATACTCAATCCATTCTAGGCAATCATCATGATCACAAGTCATTCATAGAATTTAAGAAAAGTAGTTCAAGTCCACATATGCATTTATCAATTCGACACATAAGGCCATTCATAGCCAAAGACAAGTTTCATCATTAGGATCATATCCAAGCCTAGAAAGCACAAAAAAATTTTAAATTTTCTGATTTTTATGGGATTTTTGTTTTAAATATGTACAATGCAAGACATGTGCAAAATATTAGCCTATCCTAGATGCTCATCATGCAAAGGATCATGCAAACCCCACCCCATACTTAGAAACACATTGTCCCCAATGTGGTATTCAAGTAAAGAGAGTGAAAGAAGGTTCTCACAATGTAAAATTGCTTGCTATGGCATTTGGGAATTCTCAAGTGAATTGATGTTGGGTGATCCTTTCAACCATGGTAGAGAGCTCTAAGCATCCTTCAAGCTTCAGAACCCGCGCTAGGCACCGCTAGCCGTCCAAGTTCCGCGTCCGCTCCACCCATAATTGGTGAGGGTTTCATCATCATCATGTTCATTGCTAAGAAAGGCTTCCAATGCCACTAATGCTCTAGCACACACACGAAAGTAGACAAAACACACACAAAGCACACAAAAACAGAAAAATCTAAGCAAAAATGAAAAGGGAAAAAATGTTACCAATGGGTTGCCTCCCACCAAGCGCTTCTTTAAGGTCATTAGCTTGACCAAACTCGGGAGCGTCTATTCGAGGTGAAGCGGGGCAATCATGTCTACCGGGGCTCCGGGAATATACTTCTTCAAGCGATGCCCATTCACTTTGAAATTTCCACAATGCTCCCCTCCTATTTCAATAGCTCCATGGGGAAAGATCTTCTTCACCACATATGGCCCGGTCCATCTTGATTTGAGCTTTCCGGGGAAAAGTCTTAGCCTCGAGTTGAAGAGAAGGACAAGATCTCCTTCACTCAACTCCTTTGGGATAATCCTCTTGTCATGCCATCTCTTGGTTCTCTCCTTGTAGATCCGGGCATTCTCATAGGCTTCCAACCGGAGCTCCTCAAGGGCATTGATATCAAGCAATCTCTTCTCTCCCGCCTCCTTGAGGTCAAAATTTAGCCACTTAATGGCCCAATAAGCTCTATGCTCCATTTCCACCGGAAGATGGCAAGACTTGCCATAGACCAACTTGTAAGGAGTGGTACCAATAGGTGTCTTGAAGGCGGTTCTATATGCCCATAGTGCGTCATTGAGCTTCATAGCCCAATCCTTCCTTGTTCTAGACACCGTCTTCTCGAGGATGGCCTTTATCTCTCGGTTGGAGATCTCCACTTGACCACTAGTTTGGGGGTGGTAAGGTGTTGCCACCTTATGAGTCACCCCATACTTAGCCAAAAGTGCTCCAAAATTCCTATTTGTGAAGTGCTTCCCTCCATCACTAATGATCACCCTTGGTGTTCCAAACCTAGGGAAGATCACTCGGTTGAAGAACCGCACCACCACCTTGGCATCATTTGTAGGAGAGGCGATGGCCTCTACCCATCTTGACACATAGTCCACTGCCAATAGGATGTAGAGATTTCCACATGAAGAAGGGAATGGTCCTATGAAGTCTACACCCCATACATCAAAAATCTCAACTTCTTGGATGTTATTCAAGGGCATTTCATTCCTCCTTGAAATATTGCCCGTCCTTTGGCAAGCATCACATGCCGCTACAAAACCTTGCACATCTCTAAACAAGTTAGGCCAATAAAAACCGGATTGCAATACCTTGGCACACGTTTTGTGTGAGCTAGCATGGCCTCCACATGGTAAGGAGTGACAATGCCGGATCACACTTTCCATTTCATCTTCCGGTATGCATCTCCTAAGCACCCCATCCGGGCCTCTCTTGAATAGAAGAGGCTCACTCCAATAGTAATGCCTCACATCGTTGAAGAACTTTTTCCTTTGTGCATATGTTAATCCGGGAGGCACTTCCTCACACACCAAGTAATTCACAATGTCGGCATACCATGGCTCACTTCCTCTAGCCATGTGGAACAAGCATTCTTCCACCATTTGCAATTGTTCGTCCCGGAATGAATCATCTATCGGGATGTTGTCTTTCCCAAGCTCCAAGGGTTGGAGTCTACTAAGGTGATCCGCCACGGAGTTCTCGGATCCTTTCTTATCTCGTATCTCCAAATCAAACTCTTGAAGAAGAAGGATCCACCGAATCAACCTTGGTTTGGCATCCTTCTTTGTAAGTAGATAACGGATCGCCGCATGATCCGTGTAAACTATGACCTTCGCTCCAACAAGGTATGAGCGGAATTTCTCAAATGCATACACCACCGCCAACAAGGTATGAGCGGAATTTCTCAAATGCACAAAGATGGCTTAATGCCAACCAAATCATCAATAGTATAACCAATGGCTTTCCTATGCAATCTTAGTTCATGCAGCAATTTAGCAAGTTCATCATCACTCAAGCATGCATTAACAATCACAGGATATGTAGAATTATCACCAAGAAATGCATACTTTAAATGAGAGGGAAGGGGTTTAAGTTCAAGTGAGGGAGGACCTTTATTGGTTGAAGACGATCCAAATAAGATTGGATGAGATGAATCCAAGGCAAATGAAGACTCTCCTTGGCTCCTCAAAGTTTGATCATCATCAAGAGCTGATTCAGGAAAAACCACGGTTGGAAACACGGGTTGCTCATCTTCCACGGCCGTGGTTCTTGCCAAGCTTGCTTCTTGGAGTTGTCCAGAGAGTTTGACGGCCGTGGAACCTGAATCTCGACCGTGGAACTTGCAGCTGTTCACAACCTCTTCGTGGCTTTCAAATCCAACTCTTGGCTCCTCTTCCAAGGCCTTCAAGGCCTTGATCTCTTCATTGCATTCCTCCTCAATGTCCTCCTCCATCGTACTCAAGGTGAGAACCTTCTCCAAGGGGTCCTTGATCAAGATCGAGCTTACAACTTCTCTAGATTCTTCTTGCTCGACTATGTTGAAGATATCTTCATCAAGGGTTGGCCCTTTCATCATTGTGGACAGCTTGAACTTGATGTTCTCTTCTCCGATGTTGAAGGAGAGAGTCCCGTTCTTGCAATCCACTAAACATCCGGAGGTGGCTAGGAAAGGTCTTCCTAGGATGATGGGAACCGGATAATCCGCCGGAATGTCCAACACTACAAAGTCGATGGGTACATAGAATCCTCCCAATTGCACCGGAATGTCCTCTAGAATCCCAACCGGATGAGTGATAGAATGGTCCGCCATATAGAGGGTCATCTTGACCTGCTTTGGCTCTCCTAGCCCGACCTTGTTGCTAAGTGCAAGCGGTATGATGCTTACACTCGCCCCAAGATCACAAAGGGCCTCGTACTTCACATCTCCCACTCCTATCGGGACGCAAAAAGAGCCCGGATCCCTTAACTTGGGAGGCATTTCTTCCTTCATCGTTTGGATCAACTCCGAGGATCTCTTGGTCATCCTTATCTCCCCATACTCTTCCAACTTCCTTTTGTTGGAGAGTATTTCTTTCAAAAACTTCCCATATGCCGGCATTCCTAAGATGGCATCCATGAACGGAATGTTAATATGTAACTTGGACATTAGTTCAAGGAACTTACCAAAGTGATTGTCCAAACGAGCTCTTGCTCTTGATTGTGGGAACGGTAGTGGTGGCTTGTATGGAGGCGGTGCCACATAGGTTGGCTCTACATCTTTGCTTTTGCCTCCATCTTCTTGCCTTCTTCCCTCTTCTACCACTACTTGTTTTCCTTTAGCTTGGTCCTTGGGCAAAGGATCCTTCATACTCAACCCACTCCTTGTTGTGATAGCCAACACTTGGCCTCTTGGGTTGTCTTCGGTTCTTCCGGGAAGCTTCCCCGGATCTCTATGTGCTTCACCCGCCTTTTGAAAGACTTGTGCTTCCAAGACCTTTTGAGCCTTAGAGATTGAAGTTACGGTGCTCTCAAGTCCATTCAATCTTCCTAGCAATTGCTCACATGACTTCGGTTCTATCCTTGGAAGGTTGAGAAAAACCGGGTGGAGGTTCTTGTGAAACTCTTCAAGTCCGATCTTCACACATAGCTCCAGCGGGATGATGCTCACGCTGGCTCCTAGATCACAAAGGGCTCCACAAGTGACATCCCCAACTTGAATGGGAATGCAAAATGAGCCGGGATCTCTCAATTTAGGAGGCATCTTCTCCTTCATGATCTGTATGAGTTCCGAGGATTTAGATGTCATCCTAACTTCACCAAAGTCTTC
Source organism: Fagopyrum homotropicum (assembly GCA_033239125.1). Lineage (NCBI taxonomy): Eukaryota > Viridiplantae > Streptophyta > Magnoliopsida > Caryophyllales > Polygonaceae > Fagopyrum > Fagopyrum homotropicum. The sequence continues at coordinate 46,220,792 of BSWB01000001.1, read as the reverse complement.
CAGCTTCCTTTTCCTTGATAGGATCTCCTTCAAGAACTTCCCATAGGCGGGCATTCCTAGAATAGCATCAAGGAAAGGAATGTTAATATGCAGCTTATTCATCAAGTCAAGGAACTTACCAAAGTGCTTGTCTAGATGTGCTCTGGCCCTTTACTGGGGGAATGGAAGTGGTGGTTTGTATGCAGGAGGTGGAACATAAACTTCAGTTTTCCCCTCCGCTTTCTGTGGCTCCACCTCGGTTGGCATCTTGGTCGAAGTGTTCTTCGACTGCATCTGGACCGAGGTGGTCTTTGTCCGTACTAGCACCGACCGAGGCACTGGATCTGCAGTTTTCAGTCCACTCCTCGTAGTTATGGCCATGATTTGGCCTTTAGGGTTGCTTTCTGTCCTTGCTGGAAGCTTCCTTGGATCTCTTGGCGCTTCATTCGCCCTACTTGCAAGTTGTTGTTCAAAGGCTTTTTGGGCCTTCGAAAATGAAGTCATAGAAGTCTCCATAGCGTTGAGCTTGATCAAGATAGCCTCCAGAACTGCGTCTTTCTTTTCCGGCTGAGACGAACTTGATCCTTGCCCCTGGCTTTTTAATGGAGTAGAAGAAGAAGAAGAAGAAGAAGAAGAAGGGGAAGAGAGGAAAGGGTTAGAGGAATCGTTAGAGTTGGAGTTTGAATGATTGTTACCGTTATTTTGGTTGTTCGCCCTCCAATTATTGCTATTGGACCCTCTATTGTTGTTGTTTTTGTAATTGTTGTTCCGGGAACCGTTGTTGTTGTTACGGTATCCGTTGTTGTTGTTCCTTTGCCCTTGCTCTTCCTTCTTGGTTTGTGCGACCAAGAGTTCCTTCAATTGCTTCACGTTATTCTTCAAAGACGTGAGTTGATTGTTGTTGGGCTGAGTTTCTTGGAAGTTAACTCTTTTAACTCCACCTTCAGCTCCTTGGTGGGTGTATTTCTCCATGTGCAAGGCTTGCTTCTCGATGAAGTCCCAAGCCTCGTCAATCGCCATGTCCATGAAGGTACCGGCGGAGAGTAGTTGGAGATTGAACTGGGTGCTTCCGTCCAGTCCTTTGAAGTATATCTCCAATAACTCTAACTTTGGAATCCCATGATGTGGGCAATCCAAAAGAATGTCCTTGAACCGCTCCCATGACTTGGACAAGCTCTCCTTGTCCTTCATAATGAAAGCATTGATCTTCCCTCTCATTTCAGCGGTCTTCGAGGGGGGAAAGAATTTCGTCAAGAATTTTGTAGTCATCTCCTCCCATGTGCTGATTTTTCCTGCAGGAAGAGATTGATACCAAGTAAGAGCTCTATCTTTTAAAGAAAAGTAAAAAGGTCTTAGCTTGTAGTTGTTATTTTCAATCCTTGAAGGTCTCAAGGTTTCCATCAAGATCTCATAGTTTTGAAGATGTTGATGTGGTGATTCCTTCTCCATCCCTCCGAATTGGCATTGGCAAATCATGGATAGAACTTGCGGTCGAAGTTCGTAGTCATGGTCCGCTGGATCTCCTAGGTTAACTCCTGGACGCCTCAGTTGTTGATTAGGGTCCATCCTTTGACCTAGGGTTTGTGGGATTCTTGCAAGGAGAACGTCTCGGACTGGTATCCGAGGTGGGAGCATCTCGGCCAGGGCGTCAGGTACTGGAACCTGCCTCGGTCGAGGGTCAGCGACTGGATCCTGCATCGGTCGAGGATCAGCAACTGGATCTTCCCTCGGTCGAAGTAGAATTTGGTTTCGTATGGCTGCCATATCTGCTTCAATTGCTTCAGTCCTGGTGCGAGTTTCTTCCTTCTCTCGCCTTAGTTCTTCCCTGCTGAGGCGTAGCAGCTCTAGCGCCTCTTTCAACTCGGCCTCAAGATCGCGGTTGTCTTGTTGGGCCATCTTCACTTCTCTTAAGCGTCGCTTGTATGTCTTTTCTGGTTCGGGATCGTAAGGAACGATTTCCTTCCCAGTGCGGGTTCTTCGCATATACCTAAGAAAGAACCTGCAAAAGTCACTCAAGTAGAGTGGTCAGTAGACACGGGGGCAAGTGCCCCAAAAGCAAACCGTACCGGCTCGGTCTAGACCAAGTCCCCGGCAACGGCGCCAAAAACTTGTTCGCTCCAAACGGTGTGTGCAAGCTTTAAATTTATAACCCTAGACGTAAGCTTAAAACAAGGATGCGAACTCGCAGTGTACGGGTCAATCGTAGTAAAAGCAAGGAATTCCAGGGGTCGATCACAGGGACTTAGTGAAACAAAGTCCAATCACGGTATGCTTATGTAAATACTAACCACAAGAGCAATTAAAACAATCAAAGATGAATAAGAAGTCAATAAAGCAAACATGCAATTCTAGGGATTAAAGCATCTAGTTGTGGTTCCAACTCAAGATCTAAAGATAAGCGGACAAAGTTGAGGTTTTTGCATAGGGAAGGTGTTACTAAAGTGGGATAGATCACCGGGTAAGTCTCACTACTCACTAATCCTAAACCATAACTCCTATTACCGGGTAAGTCTCAAGGAATCAAGATAAAGAACTATAACCTCAAACTAACGCACCATCTAAGGGAATAGAATCAACCTTTACCGGGTAAGTCTCAAGCTAACTCACAAAGATGAGATGAAAGCACACTCAAACCCCAATAAAGGATAAACCTTTATTACCTACACTTATGATCTTAGGTATACAAACTAAGGAATTACTGGGTAAGTCTCATCCTAAGCTTGCATTGAACCAGGAAGGGTGTAATAAGAATAGGATTTGGCAAACTCTAACACTTAACTCTCAGTTTCGGATCAGATAAGTCACCTCGGTCAGCCAAATTCCAACCCGGCCGAGATGTTCATCGACTGAGCGAGATGCTTAGGGTTAAGGTTAAAGACTCGAACTTTCAAGGTCCTACTGCGATCAAGATCATTCTATCATTGTTTTTCCCACAACCTTCAGCCAATCACCCTAGAATCACACAAAGAGATTAGCCACTTATCATTATGAAAGCAATAATCAAATATATGGGAAGAAGGTGAATATTTGAACAAGAAGAATTCAATGAAAAAACTTCAATAACTAAATCAAATATCACGACAAAAGCGTTCCTTGGATAGAAATCCAACAAGACAAGACAACAAGGAAGAGAATCTAAGGTAATCTGACAAGAAAACCTCCAAAAGCTATAAAAGCTACAATCTTCAATCTTCCTTCAACCTTCAAAAAGGTTCTTCAAATCTCCCAACTGGAGTATGGCTGCTGCGGTGTATAAACCCTGATCGGTGGTATAGCGTCCTCTTCGGTGTAAGCGGGCCCCTTGGATTTGTGGAAATCCAACCCTTTTTATAGGAAAATAACCCTCCAAAGATAAGATATCTTAGAAAGATCTCTTCCCATAAAAATAGGTAAAATATAAGATCTAATATATCTTCTTCCTTCCAGGAGTCAAGCCCAAAAAATATAAGATCACTTTCCAAAGATAAAAGATCTCAGCCAAGAATAAAATATTCTCTCCGCGTCCTAGGTATTCGCCTCGGTCGAGTCGACTTCCCTGGATCACCTCAGTCGAGATGAATCTGTGGTCAACCGAGGTGAGTCATAACTGAATGTGAAATCTCTCAAAACTGGTCCAAAGTGAATCTCGAATCTATGGCCATGCTTCCTGGATGGTTCCTTATGTTCCTCAATGTAGCTCCAATGACTCCATAGCTCCTCTTGCTCCTTTTTGATGCAAAACGTGCCATTTTACCTACGATTACAACAAAACTAGGTGTAGACCTCAATTCCCGCAAAGGTAGATGAAATGGTAATATAATCACATAATATACATACAAACATGCAGATTATGAAAGATAAAACGACCAAACGAACCCCAAAATATATACTATAATTCATGCTATCATGATTGTTGCTTGCGTGCGAGATCTGTGTCGGCCTGGACGTGAAGAAGGATGAGCGAGACTGCAGGAGGAGAGATTGGGAGGCGTTTTGACTCTAGACGCGAAGAGGAAGGAAGGCGAGAGGTTCTTCTGCAGAAGGAAAGGTAGGGACGAGAGGTGCGTTGAATCTAGACGGGAGATGGAAACATGGGCACTGCTGAATCTGCTCTCCCTTCCGCGTGAATTCAGGAGCAGTTACAAAAGATCCTCCTTCCTAATGCAGCCGAAGTTACGTGAGAAATGGAGGGACAGATCCGGCTGCACCAATCTTCTTCATGGGCTTCACGTAGTTGGGCTACCACGACCAAGGATATGGGTTGAAGCAAGGCTGGTTGACTTGGGAGAGTTATAGGTAGTTGGGCCAGCAAGCAAGGGGATGGGCTGAAACAAAAGCAAGAAAAAATGGGTTGAAGAACATAGGCCAAGAAGGAATGGCTGATGTTGTCAAGGCTTGTCACATCCTTGTCAAAACGAGTCACGGCATTGTCAAGCTCATGCATGGCCTTGTCATGGTCTCGTCTTGGTCTCGTCTTGGTCTTGTCACAAGAACGTCATGACTTTGTCAAGGACATGTCATGATATAAATTAGGGTTTAAAGGATTAGGGTTTGAAATAAAAATTCTATCATTTTATATGAAGTGAGATTACATAAAATGATAAATTTTGAGATAGTGTATACGACTAGGTAGACAGAGAAAGATCAACGGATCGAAATCCGGTTCGCTATGGAATTAAACGGAAATAAAAAAATCTGGATATTACATTAGTTCCCCCTAAAAATAAGTTTCGTCCCGAAACTTATTACCCTACCAACCATCTCGACTTCACCCAAGTGTATAAGCATTCATCAAAACAACAGGGCATTAATATAGCACGTAAGAGATTAGGCCTTAAGGCATGAAAATACACAAGCAGTCAAGTAAAGTAACTCAAATACAGGGTCAAACCCTAACTCGTCATTCCTGAGGTTGCAACTATCTTTGCATATATCTTTGAAAAGTTACTTCTCATACTATCCACAATATGTCTGGTAGCCTCATCATTTTTTTTTATTTATTTAATTTAATTTTATTATTATTTTTTTCTTTATTTATTTATTTATTTATTTTTTTTTTTTAAAACCACTGACTCCGAAATCTTTTCATGTACATCACAAGCGCCTGCTACCACGTTCTAGAGTGGTTACCGGATATCTCACCGGTATCCTCCGGCTCAACTGTCCGATTTTCTAATCTGATGCCCTAACTCGTGTCTGATAGGTATTTCTCCAACTGAAATTATGTAAAACTAGGGTTACACTCTCTAATAGGGTGAGGAATACTAGTCCATCACTCACTTCTAACCCGCTTGCAAATCTCACATGGTTGTCTTTCACAACTCATCTCTAGATCCTTTGATGACTTTCTTGAGAATAATTCATCCAAATTTCTTTCCTTTTATTGTAACCACTTTCTTCCGGCCTTCTAAAATGATTCCGAGAACAGATCTAAGACAATACGCTTATACGTCATCCGACACTTTACTAAGTGCTTAATGTTAGCTATATCCCAACTCACTTGGTCTTGTCTCCTAATATGACTCAGTCATATGGTTCCTCCATTAAAGAATCATCAAAATCCGGTGGTCACTCTCTGTGCTCTATCGACGTCGTCGTATTATTTTATAGACCTCTAACTCAACTTAACTTCTTACGCGGTATCCAAGATCTTAGGTGACATAGAATGTGTTCGCAATGACAACCCACGCACAAGGTGATCTCACATCCCGTCGTTTGATCATAACTACTCGATAAATGCTAACACACCACCAGCATTGCACTCTTACATCCACTACGTTTACCGGACTAAAAATATCCCTCTTCCTCTAAACGTAACTTAGCTCCGTTCCAATTTAAAATTCCACGTATACTCTATTCCGAGATTATGCTTCGTCTATTGACGGTTACTAGGTTGTAAGTATACTCCCGTAACTTCTTTTTCTTGTATGTCTTTCGCTTCAGTTTGATAGTTACTCACCGTGAGCTCCCTAGTGCAGACCCTTCACAATACCTTTTTAACTTTTTTTTTTCCATCAAGAAAACTCACTCTAGAGTATTCCGTTAGGTATTGAATTCCGGAATTACTTGTCAAACAACATGTGACGAAGTCGTCACGTTTCACTTGGACCCATAAAAGGTTATCACTCCTTTTCTATAACTTCTATATGCACATGCTTTCCTTGTCTACATCGTTGGGTGATAAAATTCTCGTACAATATTTCTTGTCACTTCACGTAGCCTATCTCACGTTCCTTCTAAAGGAATTCATCTCACCAACTATCATAATTTCCAAACAAATGTACCTTTGAGCTTCATGTTTTGTGGGTTAGGACTCACCACGCTTCCGCTGCGCTACTTTGATAGTTCCGTTGTCATCCATCAATCACAAGGACATTTTTATGTGAGTCCAAAGTGATTGTCCCCAAAACTCTTTCTCCCGATTACACCCTAAGTCCTATCCGGATGAAGTATCAAGAACCTTCCTTACTTGTCTTCCTGGAAAAAAAAATCACGGTTGGAAAACAACATCATCCGTTTACTTCCTTAATTCCTTTAACACGGATCTAAACTACCAGACTCGACCGGTGTTTGATCTTAACCAGCCAGTAAGAAATCTCTAACATGATTCTCTTTATATCTTTAATTCATCCAAGAAGGTTGTCGTTGCCTACTTGAGGAAATCCTCCAAGGCGTCGATAAAGCTACTTTGTAACCCACAGTCGCAATTGTCTCTTCTTATTGGCACATAACTCCTCAAGACTAAACAACACTTGCACGTCCTCCATCAACGTGGGTTAGTCTATAATTGACTTATCTCAATATCTCGTACTCACTCTTCTCATACCTCTACTGGTATTAAACTTTTGGTGCACATCACCTACTAGAATAATCATTTTATCCTTCAATAGTTCGTCCTATCTTCCACTCTTTCGCTTCCTTTGGGACAACCCTCTTTCTCAAGTCTCACTGTGTCATTCCCCTGACGTCAAAAGTCGTTCCTAACACTCCATGATAGATGGTAAGCTTCTTGTAGTTCCGATGACTTTTAATTACCTCCCACTTGTAGTCCCTTTACATGGACCGTCTGTGTTGATGACCTATGGTCTGTTATAATTGGGTTACCCTGGACTCTTAAGTCCACCACCGATTCTCGCAAGCACAGGTTCCTTAATCGGGGTTATTTGTAATATATCCTTCAAAATATTTGTTGACTATATTACAGGGCTTCGATCCTTTTGATATTGGCATTGTGATTCCTCTCAGAATTCTTATCTTTGAAGAACACGAGACGTCTCTAGGCTTGTGAAGTCTACTTTTTGCTCTTACATTAAATTGTAAGCCTCCATTCCATGTTAATTGTGATCTGTCAAATTTTTTCTTAGCTAGTAGGTAAACAATTGTTCATAACAATCCTCTTTACCCTTAATACTTAAAGAGTCAAATCCGACCGTCCAAATTTTCTTCTTAAATTTAATTAGAGTTACCAATCTGTACTTATTCAGTTTAACTACCACTCCTTTTTGGTTTAATTTCACTATTGTCACAGTTGAACTCTTGCAGGGTTCAGATGTAAATAAAAGTCTTTTATAATTGTGTGGTTATTCTTTTCATCTGCCAACCAGTTACTACTAGTTGACCCGCACGTGTTATGACTCAGTTATTACCAACTAGTCTTTAGTTGACCTTCTATAAGATCACAGACTTATTGTTCTTCTATTTCTTTTGAAGTTTGATACACTTGGTGAAATCTATCTCCTCCAATTTCTTTGTTAATACTCCTTCAGCTCCTTCCAAAGTTGCATTTCTCTTACTCTCTTATGGGATCACTATATTCTTCTGAGTCTAGTCCTAACATTCATCTTCCGTCAATGAGTTTATAAGTCTTCCACGATAACTTGTAAGCGTGTCTTCATAATTCTTCTTACTTGTTCATCATCTGTTTGCGGTTCTCTAATATGACTGTAATTGTTGGTAACTCAGATCTTTATGTGAATGAGAAGTTATTGGGGACTCCTTAGTCCACCAGAATCACTTTCCCACATTCTTCCCTTTATCTGGTGTTGTGTAGTTTTGTAATGCCACCTTTATAGAATTTCGTTGTCTAAATTTCAGACTTCTACTGTGTTTGATACTTACGTCATGATTTCTTTCCAATTCTTGCATCTCTGAGTAAGTCAATCCGTCTCTATCGTGATGAAATTTATTTCATGTCTTTAAACTTATTTGTCAATGTCTGTCTTTGTACTTCTTTAATTCTCCACCTCGGGTCAACACCTTATCTTCTTTGTACTCTCATGTCCATGCTTGCATGTGGCGGTGTCTGCCTTGATTGTAACGTCCCTTACTCTGCAAATCTTGGTTGTACTCCATTCTATATGATTCTTGTTCCCTTATTGTTATCTCTAATCCGATCTTTTGTCGTCTCTTGTGTGATCCTTCTAATTCATCTCTCGGCTTCATACGACCAAGTCCCTTGTATGACTTCCTATTCTTTCTATCTGAGCTGACTCGGAAATCTCTTTCTCATCGGGTTGTACTAGTGAAAATTATCAACATATTTACTTCTTTGCCCACCCGTTCTTCGGATGATTTATAGGGTCACCACGACGCCTACCAGAGTATAATACTCAAACCTAGGTCTGAATCCATTGTCTCGTGTTGAAAACTCTTCAAGTCCGCTACCGATTTATCATGAGGCGATAATCGCTTCATGATGTCATAACTAAATATAAGATATCCTTTAGGATACTAATATGCTACACATACACATATATATAATCTTATACTAAAACATATCAATATAAGTCTATTTACTAACTCACCTAACATTCCGAGTTGCAGAGATCCACGGAGAACGATGGTGGTCCGACATACTACTAACCCAACAACCCGACTATGCAAGTGTATAAAAACAAAAATCCGTTTGAAAATCCTAGACCCTTTTCGGGTTCTAGTCATTTTATACATTCGGTCTTTTAGAAGATTTCAAGTGTCATTGTTGCCAACCCAGAGCTCTGATACCATGTTGTAACACCCCAAGTTCTTGAAACTCGGGGAGCTACTGGTTAGGACCTCACAATGGGTCCCGACCTTGGTTTAACAACAAGTTTACTAGGATCTTACAACAAGGCACAATTGTATTTAAAACAATTTTAAAACATAATATTTTTATGGTATGAATGTATACATGTGACAGCCTTACAAACATATATATATAGATACATAACATGCATGCCGTATGGAAGACTCCCACGTCCCCATCTAATGAGTACGTGGACCTGGCTGACCATCCGTCCCGGACCTCTCTGCAACTGTCTATCTCAACAAATCTACAACACGGATAAACCGTTAACTAACAATCTAAATATAAGAGGAATAAAGATAGCACACACACAACCAAGATAACATAAAAACAATCATCATGCTGACACACAAACCGGTTATTATCTAGTAGTTAAGTGATTCACCGTATTCCATTTCACAGTTGTGGCACGAGAAATCTTAAGAGTTCTCGCCTCCGTTCCTTATCCAACTGGGTGTAGGTCTAGCTTACCTCCACCGGTAGCATCACTATAAACCGAGTGTGGACTAGTCCCTAAAGAAACCCCAAGTGCCCTCAGGCTAACTGAGCAGAATGCCACCGCCCGTTACTCTTAGGCCAAGTAAAGGTCGGTAGATAATTATTACTAAAATATAACTATAAACATATCATTCACACACCACTACCATTATCCACACTCATATCTAGAAGTCAGCTAAGTAAGCCCAAAGGACTTACTTGAATTCAAACATAATCCCGTTATCTCGACTCGGTTTGTAACTGCAGGAACTCAACCGCCTGTTATAAAAGGCAAGTGGATCAATAATGTATCCCACTTAATTAGAAGTCTCTGACTTCTAAGATATTTAACTCTATCATCAGATAAATTACCAAAATACCCTTATACGGATAAATGACTGTTTTACCCCTGGTCCCGAAACTTTATAAAATTCCATAACAAAGTTCCAAACTATTCTTTGGAACTCAAAACCACACTCAAACTCTCAAAGGAAAGTTTGCTAAAGATTTAGAAGAGTTAACTACATTCTTGACTTTCATAAAAAGTCGCTAAGGTCCGACTTTTACTTAAGATACGAGGCTCAGATAAAAATATAAAAATTCTGAAATAAATCTTTAGGTCTTCTATGATATGCATACTAGTTCTAGGATCAAAGATCTCTCAAAAACACTCAATAACAACTCCTACAAAAATCTACAAAGATGGTTCCAAAATCCAGAAATCTATACTTAGCCAAATTCTGAGTTCTTTCCCAAACAGCTCAACTAGCCTACTTTGAGCTCCTATGGATCCAGATCCGACCGTTGGATCGGTCTCAACTTCTGATATGTTAAACTATGTATGACACTCTATAACATAATAAAAAGCGAACGGTGGATTATGTTTCTAAGATATTCAAACTTAAGCTCAAACATGACTGCACAACCCAGGTATTTCCAACACTTGGCAATTTCAGCAACATCCAGAAAACTGTTTAAGATCTCAACTTTGAAAAATCATAACTCCTAAACCACTTGCTGGATCCATCCCAAATTTTAATATGTTCTACAACAACATGCCAACTATATCATATCCAAAATTCAAGTCCAACAGAGATCAAAAGTCTAATCAAAACTATCTCACAAAACAGCATCACATGCTGTTTTTCTCAGCATTCACCACATTTATAAAAATTGTATGAGGAGTCAACTTTGAAACACCATAACTCTCAAACTGTAACATGGATTCCTCTAAAATTTTAGTATGATGTACTATGCAATACCGACTAAGACATATCCGAAAATCAGCCAAGCAGAAGAAGTCTAACTTACCCAAACTTGGACTCAAAAATCGTTGCTTGACATTTCGCAAAAACTCGAAATTACAGGACCATTCTCGGTACTGCTGTGAGTTCAGTTGCACACTCGACCAAAGGTGAAAAGGAGGGCTCAACTGTAGCGTGTTGAAGTCGACAGAGAGGAGGGCGAGCCACTGGTGCTACGACTCTGTGCAGAAGGTGCCGATCTGGACGTGTAGAAGGACCTGCTGTGGCTGTTGCTTGCTTGCGAGATCTGTGCCGGCCTGGACGTGCAGAAGGACCTGCTGTGGCTGCTGCTTGCTTGCGAGATCTGTGCCGACTTGGACGTGCAGAAGGACATGTTGTGGCTGCTGCTTGCTTGCGAGATTTGTGTCGGCCTGGACATGCAGAAGGATGAGCAAGACTGCAGGAGGAGAGATTGGGAGGCGTTTTGACTCTAGACGCGAAGAGGAAGGAAGGCGAGAGGTTCTTCTGCAGAAGGAAAGGTAGGGACGAGAGGTGCGTTGAATCTTGACGGGAGATGGAAACATGGGCACTGCTGAATCTGCTCTCCCTTCCGCGTGAATTCAGGAGCAGTTACAAAAGATCCTCCTTCCTAATGCAGCCGATGTTACGTGAAAAATGGAGGGACAGATCCGGCTGCACCAATCTTCTTCATGGGCTTCACGTAGTTGGGCTACCACGACCAAGGATATGGGCTGAAGCAAGGCTGGTTGACTTGGGAGAGTTATAGGTAGTTGGGCCAGCAAGCAAGGGGATGGGCTGAAACAAAAGCAAGAAAAAATGGGCTGAAGAACATAGGCCAAGAAGGAATGGCTGATGTTGTCAAGGCTTGTCACAGCCTTGTCAAAACGTGTCACGGCATTGTCAAGCTCATGCATGGCCTTGTCATGGTCTCGTCTTGGTCTTGTCACAAGAACGTCATGACTTTGTCAAGGACATGTTATGATATAAATTAGGGTTTAAAGGATTAGGGTTTGAAATAAAAATTCTATCATTTTATATGAAGTGAGATTACATAAAATGATAAATTTTGAGATAGTGTATACGACTAGGTAGACAGAGAAAGATCAACGGTTCGAAATCCGGTTCGTTATGGAATTAAACGGAAATAAAAAAAATCTGGATATTACAATAACTAACACACCAAACAAATTGACTCAACATGTAAGAGGCTAGAAAAGGCACATAAGAGGTTAAGAAGAGAGAATTATGTACGTTGAACATGTTCAATGAGAGAGAGAGATAACCGGAATTGGTTCAGGCTAAGAACTAGAACAAAGATGGTATAGAACTTCTTAATTTGATATACTCTTGAACAAGGCGCACTTGAATTCTTTAGTTTATGCCTCAAAAATTTCTAAAAAATTCGCAACATAGTGAATCTTGGTCAAAATATCGCCCGAGATTTTGTAATATTTGGCCGAGATTGTCGATTCATTGATGAACGATGACAATCAGAAATAAGCTCTGGGACATACTCCTCCCTTGTTGCCTTGTTGATCCCTTCTCAATTGGATCGCAGTACTTCCTCGACTCAAAGGCTTCCTTCAACCTTGCAGGGCAAGTTGATAAAACGATTTGGAAATTTAGTGTTGTGTTTGACGCCTTTTTGTTTAGTTATAAGAACAACCGCAAGGGGAATGGATATTATGATTTGTTGTAGGTGAGGATGGGTGAATATATACGTGTTGGAATAGATATTCGGTTAGGATTGCATGGATATGATAAGATCTCAAATACTAGATAAGATCTCAACAATAATATCTTGTAATAGAGAAAATTCATGAGACTTAGGGAACAAGTAATGAGAAAGATCTCGAGTTTTTGCTCAAAATCTCAAGCGAAAATTCAGTAAGATCGAGTGAGGTTTCGTGCGACGTTATTGGCTAGCTTTGTGTTTGGCTATGGTGTTTCTCTCTTTTTCCAATAGACACACATTTAACTCAAATAATCTCGCAAAGATAATCGCAATAAGAAAAGACTCAATTTTTATATGACTCAAAGAAGACTCAAATAAAAATTATGCAAACTTGAGACAGACTTCAATTGACTAAGCTCTAATACCACTTTGATGCGGGGTTGAAGCCACAGTTTCCGATCTAGATTGAAAGTCCACGAATAGTCTCAGAGAGCAAATCTTGGGTGAGATTCTGGTTACGGGGCCAAGATTTATGAAAACTCGAACAAAAGAACGTGAGTTTGATGGATTGATAATGGATAGAAGAGGATGATACTATGAAATGAAATTAATGGAAATATAGGAAGATACGAACCAAGGTATTCTCGCAAAAAACCTTGATCAATTATGTGTTAAAACCCCTTGACGAAGAGCTTACCTTAGTCCTCCCTTATTTAACCTTAAACAAGCCTTATAAATAAGACAAGCACGAGGAGGGATTAGAATTGACCTGGAGCACCAACCTTTAAGAAGTTTAACACACACAAGCACAACCTAGCAAGAACGCACAACGATTTAATCAAAGACTCTCTCTCTTTTGATCGAATAGGAATGAATAAAACACAAACTTCGTATGTAAAGCAACAAGTATCTCACAATATCGTGGAAATAAAATTAAATAAAATCTGCCTAATAATCTCACCCTTTAAGGCTATTTATATGGGGATTCTCTTACAAAAGATAAGAATTCTAAATAAAAGATAGCATCGAAAATCAACAAATACCTTTAGAATGTTTTAGAATCTTAAAGGTATTAAAAATAATAAAAAGATAACTATATCTAATAAGATCGCAATCGAATCTTATGAACCTCGACAGGTGCCAAACCTCGGTCAATCTGTATAAATCTCGAGCGAGATTTTGTCCTCATGTCCGAGATTTCTTCTCTAAAACTCTTTCCTCGTCCTAGCCACCTTCTATGCTTGCCTGATCATCTTGGTCCTTGTATGGTCCTTCCACAGTAGCCAACATTGTCTCTAAAGAAGACCTAGGTACGAGTGAAGTCCCTTTAAATGCACATACTGCCAATAAGCTAGCAGCTTTCTCATGGATGGTCTTTGCTCTTGCTCTAGTGATAGTTCCTTTCATGGTGGGACTCAAAGATGATGTGGTTGTGTCCTCCTTCAGTTTCTTAGTCCTTGATCTTGTGATTGGCCCTTGAGGTGGTGTTGGGGATGGTCCCCCATCATTAACACACAAATTATGGAATGGGAAGAAGGGAACAAAAGGAAAACCCTAAGAAATCAATCATGTCTAGAAACAATAGGAAAATGAGTAATATTCATTGGCTTAAACTTGAAAATGAATCAAGTAGGCACTTTTGTTTTTATAGGAAACAAACTAGGTCTCTTGTATTTACTAAAAAGATCACTCTTCTACCCTATTACCAACTACTCTAAATGAACTTGGATATTCTATTATTACCAAACTAGTGTTATCCAAACTAGTTTTATCCAAGTTTAATAATACTCAATTTTCGTAATACCCAATTTTCATAATATCCAATCTCAATACTCAATCTCAAAATAGAGAATTTTTCGTAATACCGCATTCTCGTAATACACAATCTCAAAAGTTAGATCGTATTTTGCAATTAAAGTTTTAGGATAGATTTGGTAATTTTATCAAATAGTGGGCAAAAAATATAATTAGCTAAAAGTGGTCTAAAACCAAACCTCAAAAAGTCCGTGCGTTATGCAATTAAACTTTTTGAAGGCGGTGTCAAAGTTCACGATGATCGATTTTTCATCAACTCCCAAATCTCTCGTCTACCTCCATATGATTCATTGGAGATTGGGGTTCGATTGGCGGTCAATGGCGAAGAGACATTGAGAACCCTAACATCGGGAGTAATGGATGGTGTTCGACTCGGAAAAGATGACACAATCAATCGGTCCAAATATGACCTAGCCATTGTGGAATTCGTAGTTCCTCAATGCCAATTATCTGTTCCTTGGTGTTTCGTAGCTTTTGCCGAGTGCAAATGAGAAGTATAGGTAATGGGAGATTCGGCTATGACGGTGGTGAAATTATGGTGCAATTCGTGGGTGAGTTTGATTTTAACTACTTACCTATCTTTAATGATAATTACTTAAGTTTTTTTTCTTTTAAAAATAGGAAAAATGACCAAGAATAATACCAACTATGAGGTATGAATCAAAAATAATACAAACTTTAAAAATTACTAATTGGTATATAAAATATTTCACATTAAACTAATTTTGATACGGGGTAAAATTATGGCTAATTTTATTACATAAATCGCCCATAATTTTTTAAATCACACAAAACTATCCCTACATTATATTTTCTTCCAAAAAACACCCATATTATTTTTTTATACCTAACAAAATATATAATAAAAGTTAGTTATCACTTTATTCTTAATTATTTTAGGCCATTTATTTAAAATACAACTATAAGAATGATTGAGAAGTTTTAAAACTTTATAAATAAAAATTTGGCTAAAAGACCCATACTTGATGACATTCCCACAAAATTTTGGTATAAAATAAGATTAATTTTTGAATTTTTATAATTTAAACATAAAATGTATATTTTTTCCACAAATTTATGTTAAATGAATTAATTTTAAGATTTCAAATTACACAAATTTCCATATAAATAATATATTCTTTCATTATTTTTTACCTACAAACATAGATTATTCCCTCAAACTACCCATAAAATAATAATGACACCAAACATGGTTTTACTAATCAAAATTTTATTTTTAAAACTTCTTAATTTTTTTAATGAATAAAATACCTTAAGTGTTAAAAATAAAGTGATGGCTAACTTTTGTTACCTAATTCATTAATTATACAAAAATAACATGGGTGATTTTTGTAAGAAAATAAACATAGGGGTTATTTGTGTAATTTAAAAAATATATGGGCGGTTTTTATAATAAAATTTGGTTAGATTTTTATCCCGTATCAAAATTGGTTTAATGTGAAATAGTTTGTATATCTAATAGTAATTTTTAAAGTTTGTATTATTTTTGGTTCATATCTCATAGTTGGTATTATTTTTGGTCATTTTTTCTTAAAAATAATACAAAATATAAAGGTATCTACTTTGTATAAAATTAGTATCAGACTAACAACGTAAACAAATCAGTTACTATTCAAATCAAACAGTGGAATATGCCCAAGGAAAATTCACAAGGACGATCTCAAAAAAAAAACATTCTCCTACCTCTAGACAAAAAAGAAAAAAAATATAAAATGTGAAAAACTTCAAACCAAATATACAAAACTTAGTTTTAAGGAACCTAAATGATGTAGCATCGATCTTTGGTGTAATTATCCACAACCATGATGTAAAAATGCAAACTACGAATTTTGAGAAATCCCAAACTTACCAATTTTTAAAATAGAGGTTATATTTAACCCTATAAAATTATTATCCCGGAACATTTGAATGTGAATTTAATATTATCTTATGAGGGTTCATGCGAGAGCAATTTCAAGATGAATGACCTTTGAAATCTCAATGCTAATGTGTTTCATGCTTTTGAAGAAGGTGTTCAAAGCTTTGCCTTTGTGACGACTTAATCGTTTATCGCTCTAGTCGACCATTCGAATTGTGTATGATACCTCAAATTGCTTTAATAAATAAAAGGAAAAATGACTAAGAATAATACCAACTATGAGGTATGAACCAAAAATAATACAAACTTTAAAAATTACTAGGTGGTATATAAACTATTTCACATTAAACCAATTTTGATACGGGGTAAAACTATGACTAATTTTATCACAAAACTCGCCCATAACTTTTAAAGCACACAAAACTATCCCTACATTAGATTTTCTTTCAAAAAAACACTCATATTATTTTCTTATACCTAACAATTTATATAATAAAAGTTAGTTATCACTTTATTCTTAATTATTTTAGGATATTTATTTAAAATACAACTATAAGAATGATTGAGGAGTTTTAAAACTTTAAAAATAAAAATTTGGTTAAAAGTCACATGGTGACAATCCCACAAAATTTTGGTATAAAATAAGATTAATTTATTAATTTTTAAAATTTAAACATCAAAAGTAGATTTTTTCCACAAATTTATGTTAAATAATTAATTTTAAGATTTCAAATTACACGAATTTTCAAATAAATAATATATTCTTTCATTAATTTTTACCTACAAACGTAGATTATTCCCTCAAACTACCCATAAAATAATAATGACACTAAACATGGTTCTACTAAGCAAAATTTTATTTTTAAAACTTCTTAATTTTTTTAATGAATAAACTACCTTCAATATTAAAAATAAAGTGATGGCTAACTTTTGTTACCTAATTCATTAAGTATACAAAAATAACTATGGTGATTTTTGAAAGAAAATAAAATATAGGGGTCATTTTGTGTGATTTAAAAAATATATGGGCAATTTTTGTAATAAAATTTGGTTAGATTTTTATCCCGTATCAAAATTGGTTTGATGTGAAATAGTTTGTATATTAAATAGTAATTTTTAAAGTTTGTATTATTTTTAGTTCATACCTCATAGTTGGTATTATTTTTGGTTATTTTTCCTAAATAAAAAAAAACCTCAAAACAACACTAACCGCCATAAAAATAAAATAAAAAAAATACTAAGGGCCCGTTTGGTTCCAACTCCGGAAACGGAAACGGATTGGAAACGAATTTAGTCCATATGTATATCCATATTCATGAAATTTTATAGAATCATCCTCTATGGTTTAATGAAAAATACACTTGCTTCCTCACATTTTATTACCCTATAGGGTATCAAAAGTAATCAAACTCTCGTCCAATTACTACAAAGCACAATGAATAATTCCAAAAAATTTAATAGATAAGGACATACGTATTGACTATATTCGTTTTCGTTTCCGATTCCGGAGTTAAAATCAAACGGGCCCTGAAACGAAAATAAATTCCTAAACCACCTAACTAAACAGGCCGTAAACCCCCTCAATCCCGCCTTATCTCCCTCGAGTTACTGTTCACCCAATACACTGGTCACCTCCTCTTTGAACTAGATTGTGCCGTTCCCCTCCTCGAGTCACTCGTCTCATTGACGACACCAATTCCGCACCAAAACTATCACCTCCACGAGTTTTTTTGAAACGACCACCGTGAGCCTTTCATGTTCCTGAACCGCATTTGTTGAACTAGACTCGCCACCGCCAAGCACCAGAAGCTTCGTTGTCGATAGAGCCCGAATCGAAGCCTGGGCACCTCAACTCGCTAAATCCAGGCCTTCTTCTTGTACATCGTCACCGTCGTCTGCGTCCGAGCTCGCCACTGCTATGAACAAGCCGTCTCTGCCATCACGAACCAGATCCGCAGTTTGATCGCCATCGGAAACCAGATCCGCCTTCTCGCGAGCCTTCATCCAGCAGCCTTCGGCCACACCCTTACTTCGCTCCGCCTGGATTTGTGAATATGCGAGCCATTGGGAAGATCAAACACCACAGGTGAGAAGCAAAACGCGCGGAGAAGAAGACCGAGTCCAATTCTGAGTTGAATCAACGAGTCAACAAGTTGAGACGATGAGTGAAAAGAATCGGCGGTTCGACTCAGTCACTATTCACTAAGGTATAATATCAATTAATTGCAAGTTTATCTTTACATGAATCATCCGAACTTTGGAAATTGCCAAAATTGCTCCAAAAGATAATTACAGGATATCTCCTTAGTTTATAATTAGCAAATGGGTCTAAAATTTGTGAAGTTGATCTATATATATATATATATATATATTAAAGTAGAAACACTCCATCTTACGTGTTATTTTCTCATTAACTTTATGTTATATATCATTTTTTCGTGCATTTAAATTTTATAATTATACTAATTTATTTAATCATTAATATAGATAATAGATATATTGTTTTCCTTTTCAATTTTACACAATCTTCAATATACTCTTAAAATATTCTTCTTATTTTTTTTAAAAAATTTTTTCACTTATAAACATAAAATAATTAAACAATTTATTATTCTAACTTTAACATATAAATATATAATTCTTATATTAATTAGTAAATATTATGTATGAATTATTATAATATAATTATTATATTTTTTTAAAAAAAAATTATTTAAAACTACCTAAGATAATTTTGTAATTGAACTTTCTCTATTTTAACATTTATACTTTAATTTTAAAAAAATTATTTTTCATCAACTTCATGTCACATTTTATTTTCTTTTGCATTTTAATTTTGTAATTATACCAATTTATAAATAAATAAAAAATCATTAATATAGAAAATAATTATATTGTTTCCATTTTTAGTGTTACAATAATCTTTAATATACTCTTAAGATATTTCTTATATTTTTTTTTGAAAATTTTTTCACTTTTAATTATAAAATGATTAGATAATTTATTATCTTAATTTTAACATATAAATATATAATAATTATACTAATTAGGAGATATTCACTAGCTTAACAAATGTATAAATTATTATAATATAGTTTTTTTTTTTCAAATATCGTTTAAAAATACCTAAGATAATTTATAATTGAATTTATTAAATATTCTCTATTTTAACACTTATATTTTAATTTCAAAAATTTATTTCTATTTTTTTTAATTTTTTTATTCACCTTTATCATCTTCATAAATAGTCTACTAACATTAACTTTAAATAAGATATGTAATATTATATTTTATTTTTAAGAAAAAATATTTAAACTACCTAATATAATTTTTTTAGTTGAATTTTTTAAAATCACTCTATTATTAAAATTATTATGATACATCAATATTGTTTATAAAAATTTTAAGCATTATTTACCAATTCAATAAAATTATTTTTAACGATATATTCGATTTGTTTACCCGTGCCTTGACACAGGAATTACACTATTTTAAGTTATTCACGTTTTGTACATCTTCAACACGTGGCGGTTGATTTCTGTTTTGACCCTCAATTCACGAGCCCTTTTAAATGTCGTTATTTTAATTTAAGAGAAAAATAGAAATGTAAGCAATTAATGAATCAATGTAGAAACAATTGACAAGTGTGTATGTATGATGATAAAATAGGTCCCTTCAGATTTTATAAAAAATATATTAAAAGAAAAAAAAAAGAGATTATGAAATTAGAAGATCTTTCTCTCTCCTATAAATATAAATTAGAAAATCTTTATCTCTCCTATTAATTATATTTAATTTTGTATTAATTTTAATGATACACAATATTAATACACAATTTCAATTACACAATATTAATACATTTTTTCAATTACACAATATTAATACATTTTCTCAATTACACAATGTTCACACACAATTTTATTTACACAATTTCATTTGTTATGTCAATTAATGTAGTTAACACATTCGGTCGTTTTTCAATTACACAAGTTCCGTTTGTGTATGTCATGTACACAAGTCTGTCATTTACACAAAGTTTAGTTACACAAGTTTGTCATTAACACAAGGTTTTGGTTACATAAGTCCGTCATTTACATAAGCTTTGGTTACACAAGTCCGTCATTTACATAAGCTTTGGTTACACAAGTCCGTCATTTACACATGGTTTGGTTACATAAGTTCGTCATCTACACAAGACTTAGTTACACAAGACCGTTATTTACACAAGATCGTCATTTATACATGGTTTGGTTACATAAGTTCGTCATTTACACAAGATTTAGTTACACAAGACCGTCATTTACACAAGACCGTCATTTACACAAGACCGTCATTTACACAAGTCCGTCATTTACACAAGTCTCTCATCAAAGCCTTGAACCTCTGGCCTCCCTCCGACTCCTCTCCGTGTGCGTAGTACCTTCTACCAGCGATATAGAGTTGCAGGTGGTTCCGACGGTTATAGGCGATGGTTGTTGCGTTTGCGGCGGTTCCGACGAGGGTTTCTAGAGTCGTCTTCTCCGACGGTTGTAGGCTCACACTTCAAGCAGATCCTCGCAGCCTTCAACAATGGCGGGTTGGACGGTCATCGAAAGAGAAACCTTATCAAATCTGCATTCACTCGACGACACACAAAAGACAAACCACACACATAAACGAAAAGAGAAGAAGCGCAAAATCAAAGAGAAACCTTACCATGTCTACGCTCAATTGAAGCCTTGCACCCGTTTTCATCAATGGCGGTCTCGCCGTGCACACATCTTTCTACGATCTAGTTGTCTTCTCCGACCAAACGTTTTCATGCGGTTCTGAGCGGTTTCTTTCAATTGAGAAGCAGACGAATTTTTGGCAAGAGGACCGACTGCCAACAACCCTAACTGAGCGATTGAGGTGATTTTATAGGGGTTACCAAAATTTTGTTAACCGGTTTTCATATTTTTAGCATAATTAATATATTCTAATATTTAATTATCTCGCCTTTAATTCAGTAACTACCTAATAAAGATAATCTTAATATCTAATATACTTTTTAGCATAATTAATATATTATAATAATTAATTATCTCTTTAAAATTGATAATTACCTAATAAAGATCATCTTAATATCTAATTTACCTTATAACATAATTAGTATATTCTAATAATTAATTATCTCTCCTTAAAATCGATAAATGTCTAATAAAGTTCATCTTAATATCTAATTTATCTTTTTTTAAAAATTGTTAAATACTATGGCCTATTTTATATATTAGATAAAAAAAAAAGATTTTATACACCAATAATCTCTTTAATTAGTTGATTGTCAGTGAATTTTAAGTTGGTCTTTTTAAGCAAGCGATCCCAAACTACTCGAGTAGACGAGTACCATTCTGTTGGTGCCTTGGTGGTTAATTTTTGTTGTTGAATGTGAGTAAGGTTTATTTTGGGATTATACACTATTTCTATGTAAGTTTACAAATGCTTAAAAACTTTAGTTTGGGCGTAATGATTTATTTGTGTACCTTTATTTGTGTACCTTTAGTAATAATTTGAAGGATAATAATATTTGGAATGTTTCTTTAATGATCTCGTTTCCCCAGGGACTATATATCAGTGGGTAGGAAGGAGCCTTGTTTTGTTGATCAAAGCCCTTTCCCATGCTCTTATTATATACATCATACCTTCCATCAAATTTACAGAAGAAAACCCACATTTGTAGTAGGTGGTGTGTGTAAAGGAAATGGAGTGGTGGCTGGTTTGGACGGCGGCGGCGATACTAATTCCGGCGTGCATATGGGTCTACCAGTTGAAGTCAGATGAAGGAAGAAGCGGAAGAGTCCCAAAAGGGAGCAGCGGATGGCCTTTCATCGGAGAAACACTCCACTTCATTGCATCCGGTTACTCTTCTCGACCCGTTTCTTTCATGGACATACGCAAGGCTTTGTATGTATTCTCTCTCCCTCTTCCTTCCTTCTACTTTTGGAGATCCCCATTTTTAAATGGAGATTCATGAATGCCATCTCCCCAAAATTAATTCATCATTTACATATAATGAATTGCAATTTGCCTATGTAAAAAATGTAATGCCTATTTTACCTTTTTGTCCTTGGATGCTAAATTTAATGTTTGCTTTAATTTGTTGCACACTGTAAACCCGCAGTATGTAGGCTTTTTCCACTCTCGCTGTCCAAATTGACATCCCCCATGCATGCACTTTCCCATCTGTCCTTCATTCAATTCTAACTTATCTCTTCTCCATCTACTTCAGAAAACTAAGGCTAAATCCTCCCTTATAGCAAAAGATTTGTGTAACACAAATCTTTTGCTCTTTCATCTCTACATTAATTGCCTACTATTTCTTTCTTATCTTATCTCTTAAAGGTACATTATTATATATTTTACAAATCACTTACACAACGATTTAAGATATGTATTTTGTATGCTGGACATTCATTAAAGTTTTGTAAATTACCTTTCCTATATTACTTAAACTACATATATTATACATTTTATTCAGTAATTTGTTTGATTATGTATATATTATTATTGCTACTCTTTATACTAATTTTTAATTAAATATAAAAAATCATTGCATTTTTGTAAAATGGATATATGAGTATATATATTTAACTTTATTTCCATTACTTTTTTAATTATTATTTTTGTAAGGATGTTATATAAATGACAAGCTAAATAATTAACTTCAACAATTATACTACTACTTCTACTAATAGTAATAATAAAATCAAACAAATTAATAATAACTAAACATAATCAAATGAAGTGTAGGTTTTTGGAAAACATATTTTAAATTTCTTGATTTTGTATTAGGTGTTTTTAATATTATGTCCAATCTATATATCTCCTATTTTCTAGAATTTTATAGAGATCACTTTCATTTACATGGAAAGTTATGTTTGTGTATACAATGAGTAATCATATATGGATCCAGCAAGATTGAAGCGATCATAAGTTAATAACACTACATGGTAAGCATTGCAGGTACGGGGAGGTGTTCAAGACACACTTGCTTGGAAAGCCTGTTATAGTTTCAACAGACCCAGAAGTGAACAAGGTGATACTGCTAAACCACGGAAATTGCTTTGTCCCTTCTTACCCCAAATCAATAACCGAGCTCTTTGGAGACTCTTCGATCTTGAACATGGATGGGCCTCTCCATAGAAGAGTTCATGCTTGCATCGGCCGCTTCTTCAAGTCTACGGAACTCAAAGCCTCACTAACAAGCCACATCGAGTCTTCCATCAAGGCCTCCTTGACAACCTGGTTGGACTCTCCTGGCCCCATTTACGTCCAAGATCAAACAAATCAGGTTCCCTACCCATATTCTTGCGCATCTAACTATGTATTTCATTAGTAATTAGCTTGTTGATCGATTTGTATGGGTATTTTCCAATCAGGTAACTTTTGAAATACTGGTGAAATTGTTGATGAGTGTTGGTCCTGGCGAAGATTTTGAGTTCATCAAGAGAGAATACAGGGAGTTCATCAAAGGCTTGGTTTGTGTTCCCATCAAGCTTCCTGGGACCCAGTTGTACAAGTCTCTCAAGGTACATTTTTATTAAGTTTAATTTATACATGCTTTTTATAATAATTTTGAATTTATCCATTTCTTCAGGCAAAGAAGAGGCTAGTCGATTTGACGAGAAAGATCGTGGAAGAGAGAAAAGCTTCCATCCAGCAGAGTGCAGATACAGCAGAGAGCCGAGTGGCCAAAGATGGCATTGAAGTGCTACTAAGTGAGGTCGGGAACGGCGGTGACTATTTAGTCGGTACGAGTCAACGGCTGCCGTTGGATTTCGTCTGCTCCAACGTTGTAGAGATGATGATCCCCGGCGAGGACTCCGTTCCCATGATCATGACCCTGGCTGTCAAGTACCTCACTGATAATCCCATCGCTTTACACCAACTTGTGGTAAGCCTCCCTATGTAATATACTTAATATATGCGTGTTTCAGTGTTTGTGCATATATTATCACATTCAAATTTTGTGAAAAATTAGGATCTTTGAATAGAAATTACGTAATATAATCTGTGAGAATAGAATGAATTTTTCTTAGGGTTTCCGTTATCAGACGACTCGTATTAATAATAATAGAGTTTTACATAATTATACTTAGGGCACCCCTATATTTACATTAATTACATAAACTATCATAATCTATATATGTTCATTTTCTAGGTTCACGTATAACTAGTAGAAGAAAATGATGAGATGGAAAACCATGTAGGAGTTGGGCGTTTGTGTGAAAATAACATATATGTATTCAATTGGTTTTAGATTGAACTCGAAAGAGTTGTGTATATGTTCGCTTTAACGTTATATTTTTTTTGACCACCGACTATATAGTTCTAGTAAAGAAAGAGGGCACTATGTCACTAGCATTTATGTAATGGGTCGTGGAGTTGGACCATCTTACCTTGAAGTATAAAGTAGTGTTATGTATTTGTGAGTGATTCAAGAACTTGAATCTATTTGTAAACTTTTATTTCCCTAGAATGATTAGGGGGTCCATCCACTTATGCAACATAATAAATGGGATAAACATAATGGTTGATGCACTCTTTTGCTTAATTAGTTTTAATTTAGATGATACAAGTTGAATTATTTATAATATATTTGTTATGATTTTACAAGGAGGAGAACATGGAATTGAAGAGACAAAAGATGGGCGGTTGTTATCATTGGACAGATTACATGTCTTTAGCTTTCACCCAACATGTGACTACTCTTTCCTATTGCTTTTTCCATTTCAACAACATTATAATGGTACAAACATGAGACTTGTTTACTTCTCTTAATCAGGTGATTAGTGAAACCCTAAGAATGTCAAATATCGTTAACGCAGTTTGGAGAAAAGCCACTAAAGATGTGGAAATCAAAGGTATTACATTGATGATCGCTTGATTACTAATTAAACTATGAGCTCTAAACCAAAATCTTTGCAGGTTATTTAATCCCTAAAGGGTGGTGCGTCCTGGCATCTTTCACTTCGGTTCACATGGATGAACAAAACTATGAGAACCCATATGACTTTGACCCATGGAGGTGGGAGGTGAGTTCATACAACATTATGATAATTTACTATTATATGATCATAATATAATATCTTTTTTGCCATGATTAACGTACATGCATATTTTCAAACAGCAAAAAGGGTCTCCTTCCAATTGCAGCCTTAGTTTCACTCCTTTCGGTGGAGGTCAAAGGCTATGTCCAGGTGCAGAATTGTCTAGGTTGGAGATCTCAATCTTTCTTCATCATTTCGTCACTACATACAGGTAATCTATATTTCTAATCGATCATCTTTCTTGTTTAATATTACTCAAAAGATAGATAAGGAATTGGCTATATATTCCTTAGGCTCCACCCACATGTTATTAGATCCTTTTTAATATATATATATATATATATATATATATATATATATATATATATATATATATATATATATATATGTGGGTTGTGTTTGGTGAACAGGGATATTAGGGTTTATAACTAATTTATATTTAATAATTTTTAGTTGTTATGTTGTATTTAAACAATTATAAGTTGATCTAATAGTTACGTATACTTTCTACTTTTTACCCTAAAATCCTTCGTCAGGGTTCGTCTTAGTAGTAAGTTTGAATAAAGGAGACTTAGACCGATGACTTGACCAGAACATGAGTACAAATCTAAAAAAAATTGGTGTTGGGGGTTGACGGGTGAGTTTGACGGGCAGTGGACGTTTACAAGTGGAGTCCTTCCGCTTACCACTAGAACCGGCAGTCACCCAATATCACGTAAGATAGACGGTAAATAAACAAGTAGGGGTCACACCCTTACATGACACTTGGTTTATATCTCATTTTGGTGGATAATGAACGGTATGACAGTCCCATATCATATATTCTAACAACACATTTAAATTCATATTCTTGATATCCAGTTTCATATATATGGATATTATGAAACACTAAAATAATCATATTTATTGATTGACATATCATATATTCTAACTTTTTATTTATTTATTTTGTAATGATATGGAATATTGCAATTGAACCTGTAGTTGGGTAGCTGAGAAGGACGAAATCGTATACTTTCCTACAGTGAAGATGAAAAGGAGGCTGCCTATAAGCGTTGCAAGCCTGAAGAACATGTAGAAACCGATCTCACATTAAGGGAAATATATTATTATGAAAAGATCCACACCACACTGCTAATTTCAGTGGTTGAAGATTTAAGTAAACAGGTCCTTAGGAACACCTTACCCACTCCAGCTTTTCATTGTTTCAAATATTAAACCGACATTTTATAGTCGGCAACACTTTTGCGATTGTTTTTTTTTGGTTAAACTACAGGGATAGTCATAAACTTAACATCCCGATAATGTATTTTAAACTCGAATGCACCTTTATCAAGGTGCAGGGGTGAGTCTTGTAATTATACATAATAATAGGGTTTGGACCACAAATATGTTGATAGTTGATCTTGTGAAGACCCTGGGTCAGAGGGGTGACACATGTTGTTCTCTGATTGGGCAAGAATCGGCGTAGTAAATTAAAAAAAAGGTATTTTTCACGTGTAGCAGTGTCGCACGTTGAATTGCGTGCGCTAAGCGTCGCGCGCTTGTTGACCAGTGCGCTTGGGGTTTTTATTTAAGAAAATAACATTTTGCGGCTTAAATATTAAATAATATAATACTAAAAAATCATATTTTTTTATCTACCTATAACACCCCTTTTGAATATATTTATAATAATTTTAAAAAAAACTTTGTTTATGGTAAAATTTCAAGGGCTAAATATGCCAAAACAAATAACTATATGTTAAATTTTGTTTGAAGGTATAAAAATTAAAAATAATAAAAAAATTAACCCTTATTTTTGCATAGATGCTTTGAGTCATTTTTACTTGTAATAATTCATCTCTTCATTGCTTATTGTATTGTTTATAGAGATAAATGTGTCAAAATACATAATAAATTGTTAAATTTCGTTTTAATGAATAAACATTATAAGATAATAAAAAAAATTAACCCTTATTTTTTGCATATATGTTTTAGGGGTATATTTGTAATATGATATGAGGAAATAAACATGTGGGTAGAAAAACCGAGACTTTAAAAGAAGACACATTGATAAACTATAAAAAGGAGGGTATAAGATTTTGCTGAAGAAAAATTACAAAAGTGGCTCAAGACCTCGTCTTCAAGACGCATCGATAAACATCTCTCAATTGCGACTAACTCTAGCGAATCCCAAGGTCTCCCCGTCGCCAATCCCGCTCTGAGGGCTCCTCCCTCCAATCATTATGCTCCAATTCTCAATGCTCCTTTGTCCCCTGGTACTAACTCCTCTGATGACACGTGCAAATATTGCTCCCTAAAGGACCGGATGCAACTCCATCTATTTCGGTTGCCCCTGAAGTAGTTCCAGTAAAGGACAGGATGCAACTCCATCTATTTTGGTTTCCCTTAAAGTAGTTCGAGTAATCGTCCCTGGCGGAATTCAAGTGTGGTTAAGTTACTATGACATATAATATCTTATTGTCTTAGAAAGAGCATTACGCGGGATCTAGAAACCGAAAGGAGGGTTGTCAATCATTAATCGACTTGCTAAACGATTACTTCCTAATTCGCTTTGAGAAAGAGTCGGATATGTTGGATGCTCTTACAGGTAGGCCTTGGACATTGTATGGCCACTACATGCTCATGCAACAATGAGATCCATCATTCGACCCAAATGTTTCAACGACTACTTCCACGGGAGTTCGGATCCGGATTTCGGGTTTGCCTTTCTCAACATATAATAGCAGGATGATCCGAGTCATTACTTCTGCTATAGGAACACCCCTAAGGATTGATGAGAACACATTGTCGTTTACTAGAGGTCGGTTTGCTCGTGTTTGCGTGAGAGTTGATCTATTCCGCCCTCTCAAAGGCGATGTAATGCTGAATGGGAAAAGACTTATGCTGGAATATGAGAATTTGTACACGATATGTTTCAAGTGTGGGTATTATGGACACTTCCTGGAGAATTGTGTCCTCACTTCCCATACTCTAGTTAATGTTAAGGAGCCTTGTGTGCCTCCGGTAGAATAAATACCCCCTAGGGAGGCTTAAGGTAAAGAGGAAAAAAGTGAGGAAAAAAAGACAGTGGTGGAGAAGATACTTAAGTAGGGCGGACATGACCCTTGAATGGTGGTCCGTAGGCGACAAAGGCTCCTCTTAGTGTTGTTGCCTAGGCGGATAGAAGTGGCCGGGTAGGAACTGGAGTCTGGAGGAGCTACGAAAAGACAAAGTGAGGTGGTGTATGTGTAGAAGCCCAAATCAAGGAAAAGAAACAACCACACCCCGCTCAAGGATAATAGAAAAGACTTGGAGCCAAGGCCGGATGCTCGGGGAGCTTCTACTAGCCACAAACAAAATAGACGTCCACAACAACCATGCATACTCCTATGTAGAATGTTCAACCGGTTAAGATCCTTAACCGAGCATGTCCAAGTGAGGTTGTTTTCTCTGCCAGGATAAAGCTCGGGCTCAAGTGGAGGTGGTTGAACACCCTACGGGGCAAATAGATAACATGGAGACGGAGGGAGTGGAAGGGACAACGGACTCACAAGTTTTTGTTGTGCCGGAAACCCAACCTTGAGCAACCTTATGATTATCCAATTCCATAAGTTACCTATGTATTTTGTGGAATTGCTTTGCAACTTTGGAGCAAAGTTTCCGAAGATCGAAGAGACATATGCTTCGAAAGCACAAACTGGATTTTGTTGCCCCTTTTGAGACTCACTACTCTGGGTATGATGCATAAACTATTTGTGGTCGCATGAGTTTTGACTCGTTGGACCGTGTTGAGGTTGTAGGGAAGAGTGGAGGTATTCGGATTTTGTGGCATTCCTCGAGGTGTCCTATTATTGTAACTCAAAAAGATCGTCATATCATCTACACCTACGTAGATTGTGGTTTATCTTCTTTTAACCTGCCCATTGTCTATATTTGCATAGACCAGCAAAGACGAGGCATTGTATAGGAATCTCTCTCAGATATTATTGGGGAGTCTAGGCTTCTTTTGGCGGGGATTTCAATGTCATTCAATCTTTGGAGGAGCGTCAAGGTGGATATGGGCATCTGACGAGGACTTTGATGGTTGGGAATTGGATTAATATAATAGCCTAATTGACTTGGGTTTCCAAGGGTCTCCATGCATCCAGTTTAGGGAAGCTTGCTCAAGATTGGCTAAGCGAATAGACAAGATCTTTGTCTCCCATACGGGACGGACAAAATGGCATGAAGTGTTTGTCCAGCATCTCTCCTACCTTTCGTCCGATCATAACCCTCTTTTATTGTCTCTTGAGGGGTGGAATGAAGAAAACTACAAAGGAGATTCTTTCGGTTTCAGGCCGCTTGGTTTTCACCTCTAGAATTTTCAAAGCTCGTTGCTTTTGCTTGTGACAAGGCGGCACATCTCCCGGTGGCCTTAAAGAAGCTCCAATAGATCCTCAGAAGGTGGAATAAGGCTGTTTTGGCAACATTCATGAGATGCCTTTTGTCCGTCATCTTGTTTATTCCTATTTCAATTCGTCTATGACCCGTCAATTTGTATTTTTTCCAATTGTTTGGCTACATGTTCTTCCTTGAGATTGACCTAGTAGATTGACCTAGCAAAGCAATCTTTCATATCCAACTTAAACGAATGTCCTCCACATCCACTTTATCAAGTTTTCTCTCCATAAAAATACACAACCCTCGGGGCCTCTCCCTTACCATATTGGTAAGCTTGTAAATTACATGAGCGAGTATCAAACCTCGACAATTATAACTTAGGATATTCATAGATTCCGACAAATGAAGTCTCTTACCTCGATAACAAGTTCAACTCTTCCTTTCTCATTCGACTTGTCACCGACTGCCACCTCTTTTGCACTTATCTTCTGCCGGACACTACCGCATTTCCTAGCCATGGCTACCCTGGTCTGTCACCTCTCATGCACCCTCACCTCTTCAGTCTTGAGTCTTCCTTATAACAACCCTCACCTCAGCATCTCCCTCTACGCATTTGGTCCGGCCTGTAGGATACAAGGAGGTAATACCCTTTTGCCAAATCCAAGAAAGTACTGCAAAACTTAAACGATTGACCATTTTTTTTCATTTTTGAAAAGAAACGAGTTACCATTTAGAGACGAATATATGGTACAAGTTGGCGGGGAAAAAAAATACTACTCTCTTTAAGTTCTGCCAACACATGCAACAGCAGCCCCTTCATCCTCCACACCTTTGTGGAATAAGCTCAATCTAGTTATAGCAATAGCCTCTCCATACAGTGACGCTCTCGTAGATCTTTTTATGATAACTTCTACAAAGTCACCTACCCTCGGACTTCTCTGTTCTTCATGTTCTCGGTCTGGGATCTTTACGTTTGTGAAGTAAACTCTATGGCCCTTGTCACTTTTACCTACCAGCTCGGTATCGGGAGCCCTCTTATTAGGGCCTTCAACTAGCACCAGCTGGACGGTACCAACTTGTGAGTCGTAACACTGGCCAGTGCTCTCACGGAATGCGTCTATCAGTTCCGTCAGTCTCCTTTGTTTCACATCTTCAGGAACATCATCGGTTAGGTTCCTGTGTGCGTGAGTTTTCTCCCTCATGCTATAAGCAAACATATATGCCATGTCATACCCAACTTCCCTGACTAGGCTCAGTGTATCAGCATGGTCCTCTTCAGTTTCTCCGCAGAACCCTGCATACGATCCAACCCAAAGGAAAAATCAATCTCAAGACATGAGAAATTTATTGGGAATACAAAGCGAAAGGAAATAGCTACTGAAAATGGGACGAGCCTCAGCAGATCACAGGCAGAACCTCCTTTTGGTTCTCAATTTTATTTTGGAGTTTGAAAGACAGATGACATTAGGCAAAATAGAAGAATACAAAGTCGTAGAGATACTCTTACCGCAAATAAAATCACTAGTTAGAGCCACATCAGGTACTATTTTGCGGATTTTCTGCACAAGTTCTAAATATGCCTCGCGAGTATATCCCCTTCGCATTCGCTCTAGTACTGTGGTACTTCCTGTTTGAGCTGGCAAATGGATACAGTTGCAGATGTTGTGTCTATCTCTCATTAGATAGAGAAACTCATCAGGGAAATCTTTGGGATGTGGAGATGTATATCTGAATCTCATATCTGGAAATTCAGTAGAAAGTCTATCCAAAAGGTCAGAAAACCGCAAGCCCATTGACTTAACCTTGGACATACTAGAGAAACCTTCACTAAGTTTCCAGTTAGAACCCGGCTCAATATCCTCAATTCCAGATGCATCATTGTAGCTGTTTACATTCTGACCCAAGAGTGTCACTTCTTTTACACCTTCTTTCCAAAGTTCACCCACCTCTCTGACAATTGACTCCACTGGACGTGACCGCTCCCTTCCTCTGGTGAAAGGAACTATGCAAAATGAGCACATGTTGTTGCAACCTCTCATCACAGAGACAAAGGCACTAATGGAATTCTTTGAAATTCGCACAGGGTTTATATCAGCATAAGTTTCTTCAAGAGAAAGAAGAGTATTGATTCCTTTTTGTCCATAATCTACCTCTTCTAACAACCGTGGCAAGTCCCTGTAAGCATCAGGGCCACAAACGACATCCACCATCTTATCTGAATCCAATATTTTTTCCTTTAACCGTTCAGCCATGCATCCCAAGACAACAACTTTTGGCGGATGCAATGACTGTGACCTTCCTGTGCC
Organism: Fagopyrum homotropicum; assembly: GCA_033239125.1. NCBI lineage: Eukaryota > Viridiplantae > Streptophyta > Magnoliopsida > Caryophyllales > Polygonaceae > Fagopyrum > Fagopyrum homotropicum. Next base: position 46,188,920 of record BSWB01000001.1, on the reverse strand, counting down.
AACATTACTTTTCCACTGTCTCTTAAGAAACCAGAAATAATTTAACCGCTGCCATACCTTTTGCTCTGCATTATCCCTGATAGCACAAGTATTGACAAAGATTATCTCAGCATTCTCAGGGGCCTCAACTATTTCAGCATATCCAGCTTTCTTCATGATAGCAAGGACAATCTCCATGTCATTGACATTCATCTGACATCCATAAGTCTCATGATATATACGCCCTCTTGGGAGAACCTCAGAAGCTTCTGAAGTGCTAGAAAGATATTTGGACAGCAAAGAGATATTAGTTTACTTAATGAGCACGTAAAATTGGTAGAACACAGTATTGCATAACAGGTTTTGGCTGTAAACTATCACAAGCTTTCATTCCACAAATCAAATTCCAGTAGGCATTTACACCTGTGATTTACTGAAACACATAAAATGTCTATAGGCAGACACCAATAGATATTCACGGATATAGCAAAGAACAGAAAGCACGATCAGCTCACTGTGGATGCCTGAGGACAATGGTATCGTAAGTAATAATCATAGATTAATCACTGTGACATGAAAATCCGCTCATCCAATAATCAGAATAACTGACTAATTCAAGTCCCTCGATTGTTGAGGAAAATTATTCACCAACCTACTCTCAATTACTGTCGGAACACGACATCGAAGAATTACAATCATTCTACCACGAAAAGCAAAAGAAGATAAAAAATAACAATAACCTAATCAGAACTTACTCGGATTCAGTAACCTCAGAAGTAACGGCGGAAGCATGGGGGGTGAAATGCCGAAGACTCAAGACCTCGTCCTTGTTGCTACCACCGACAAAAGGAGCATGGCGCTGCTGTTGGGAGAACTTCCTCGACAAAGCAACAGAAGATTCAGTCGTGGAAAGGCCACGGGATGCGATGTGGAAGGAGCGGTGGAAAGATATTTTGGGGCCAGAGAGAAAGCTGAAGGTGATGGCGCAGCAACAGCGATTGAGCTTCAGGCGAAGTGCGCGGTTTGGGTGATTGATGATGGATGATATCGACGAAAGGGATGCCGCCATGGCTCCGGTTTGAGCTCGGATTTGAGGAAAGGAAGAGGTATGCGGCAGCGATGGCCAGGCGGATAGGGTAACCACTAACCAGTCACCGTAGGGCTCTTTAGGAATCAGATTTTTTAATCTTTTTTTTATAAAAGGGGAATCAGATTCAAATAGCTTTAAATATTTATTTTAAATGAAAATTTTTAAACTTCCATAGCATAAAAAAAAGTCTATTATTTTTAGGGTCTTGCCACCCCCTTAAATTGATAAAGATATCCAAATTTAGGTTTTACAACATTTGCCTCTTGCACACCATGTGCGAGCGGGTTGATTTTTGAAAAAATTAACCTCTTGCATATAGTGTGTAAGATAAAAAAAAAAGTGAACATGTTCACTCGCACTATATGTACGAGAGAGTAAAAAATTGGTAAATTTTGAATCATTAATTTAATGTTATGGTTGGAGGTTATATTTAATGTTACAGACGAGAAGTTTTAGTATATATATTTGGAAGATGGATAAGAGTTTAGAGGAGTTTGAAGAAAATTGGAGGGTGTAAAGAGAAGTTTGAGAGAGAGTTGAGTAGTTTTTGTTCTCACAAAAACATGTCTTCAAATTCTTCGGATGGAGGAAAGCAAGTAGGTCAAATTGAGGTACGTTTTTATCATTTTGAAATCTATAAATTTCATTATGTTATAGTTTTTTATTAGTGGGAACCTTATTTTGTTTTATTTATTTATTTATGTTTTAGATTTACGATGGTCTTTCATTTAACCAAAATGAAGGGCCCGATTATTTAGAGATATTCGTAACGGACGGATGGTGGAATGATCGAGATTCCATGATTGATTGGGTTCGGGCCGAGACAATGAAATATTTTATGGTGGTTACAATAAACGGTCATGGAAAGCGTTAGATTCACGGAGTTACGTTATGGTGCAGTTAGTCTGTGAACGATCCGGGAGCAAGAAGGTTGGAAAGAAAAAAGTTATGAATTTAAATGATGTCCCAATGAAGACTCGACAGTCATTCGAAGAAATGCGGTTGTCCATTTTTTCTAAATGAATATTAACAAGCGAAAGATGTGTGGCGGTTGGCGGTTGAGTGTGGATTTTATAACCACGCATTGCCAAAACACCTAGAAGGTCACACTTTTGCCGGTCGTTTGAGGAGTGAACAATTTCAGGATGTGGAAAGGGCAACAACTGCCGGAACGGCACCGAAGATTGTTCATGAGATGTTGAGACAAAAGTACGAAGGCAGTTCGTCGGGGAGGCAACACGTATACAATGCGCGGGGGAAGATTCAAAGGTTAAAACAAGGAGAAATGAGTCCGACACAATTGCTATTCAACATGTTGGTGGAAGGAAAATTCATTCTTGGTTTCAAGGAGTCTGGCGATGGAAGCTTGCAAGACATTGGATTTGCCCATGAGCAATCAATCAAGTAATGGGAGAATTATCAATTACGTTATGATACCTACAACACCAATATGTAAGCTTTAAATACAGTAATTTTTACCATTTTATTATATTTAGTTGGTAATGTAATTAATTAATTTTTTTCTTTTAGGTTCAAAATGTCATTTTTGGAGATTGTTGGTCAAACATGCACCAACTTGACATTTCACTTGGGCTTTGCGTTCATTACAAGGGATGCAACCGATACATATAATTGGGTGTTGCGCCAAGTCGAAGGGTGGTGTTAAGAGTCAAAATACCGAACGGAGGTGATAGTGACCGATCGGGAGCTTGGGCTTTTGAGGGATATCTCTTGGGTTTTTCTAGATGCAGCTAATATGTTGTGTTCGTGGCATGTCGACCACGGGATAGAGGGACAAGCCTTAAAGAAGACAAGGTCATTAACTATGCAACATAAATTTCAAAGTGATTGTACGGCTTTATTCAAATCAAAGTCAAGTGCGATATTTGAGGCCCGACATCAAGCAATGATCGAGCATTGGGGAGATCGGTGGAGGTTGATAGATTACTTGAACAAGACACCGATATGTCATAAGGAGAAAACTGCAAGTTACTTGGTTGACCAACATTTTCACCTTGGTAACCAAGCCACAAACAAGTATGTTTCGTTTTAATAATATTATCTTTTGAATTACTAGTTTTGCATATTTTTAGTTCAAGTAAGGCTAATGTCGTGTTTAAAATAAATTTAATGTGTGCCGTCGAATCAGCACACTCTGCTTTGAAGAAGAGTTTTGATGCATCTACCTTCCGACTCTCAAAGTCTCTGAAGCAAATCAATTTAATGTTGAGGGATCAATTTCGTCGATTGATGGCATCATTGGAGCAATCCCGTTTCAAGATTTCGAGTGAGGTTGCAAATTTACCGATGTTTTGCCAACTATTGGATAGGGTTTCCGATATTTGCCTACGGGATTTGTATGTGACGTACATCATCATATGCAAAGGGGATTACCTTGAGAATTGTGTTAAATGCTTTATGCGGTCATCTACCGGATTACCTTGTGCACATGAAGTGGCGAGTATCATGAGAGAAGGACGGGTTTTCCTCGTGACGAATATCCATTTATTTTGGCATGAGATCGATTGGTATGGGGTTCAGTCGAGTGGTTCAGACGAACTAGTTGAGATCCCTCCCCCAACTGTCGATATACGTTAGCAAGGGTGGAAGTTCCCCATGCCAACTGATGAGTACGTGTATGATCTTGAACGGAGGTCAAGAGTTCCCACTTGACCTTATTGCCCATCTTGTCCATAAAAAACGTGTAGTTGAGAAACAACAATAGCCACGCAAACGCAATTGCTTCTGTAGGACCACCTTCCTCGATCAATGCCTCCATCTTGGACTCTATCCCTGTTGTACAAAATCCGCTATTCACACGCAATCGCTTTTGCATGTGAAATGAGTTCGTCTCGGGATGCCACCTCTATACAAATGCATGGATAAGAGTATGGTCCACATTACTCATTTGGATCGTGAATAAGGGATACAACCCCGAGTTATCAACTAAAGCCCGCCACCCTGCATCCACGGGGGCGTCCATATATGGAAGTTGTGAATGTCATTTTTTAAGTATAACAAATAGGAACTTATGTTTGCCTCCGGATCAATCCAAATAGCTCTCGCTTTATGCGTCCCGTAATCGACCAATATATCAGTAGCGAGAGGTTGTCCGGTATGAGTATCAAGAATATCATGCGGCTACAAAGCTGTTGGATTCACATCGGGTTACGAAGCACAACCCAATGGATCAACAGTTGATGGGCCAACATCCATCGAAGGATACTGAGATGAGGGATGAACGGTGGAGGGTTGCACTAATGATTCTTGATAAGCATACGATTGAAATTCATCCTATTCCACATACTCCACGTTTAAATCAACATCAATTCCGTGTCTCGGCCGTTCAACAGGTTGAGGTTGAGTGTTCGGATCGATATCCTCTCCGAATATAGTAGAAAATATGGGGATGAGATTGGGGGTGTACGGACATCTAAAGTGACTAAAAGATATGCAAGAGATGCGTTGAACCTAAGATGTGATAAATCGTCCATGTCTTGTGTCGTGGATGGCTCTCCTATATCTACTATTGGGTTGCGACCCAACATATGAATAGTGGGTCAGTTTTGGAAGTTCGTACTAAGCTGTATATTTAATAATTTAGGACAAGAATAAAATAAATATATAAACAAATAATAATTTGCATGTAAGATATTAAAACCTGTAATTTCATGTGGAAAATTATAATTGCATGTAAGATACTAAAATATATAATTGTATGAGGGAAATTATAATTGCATCTAAGATATTAAAATCTATAGTTGCATGTAAAAAATCTATAATTGCATGTGGAAAACTATAATTGCATGTAAGATATTAAAAATCTATAGTTTCATGTAAAAAAATTATAATTGTATGTAATATATTAAAAATTAGAAATGCATGTACAAAATTATAATTGCATGTACAAAATTATAATTATAATTTATATGTATAAATTTACTAACTTAATCCAAAAACACAGTCGCATGTAAACTTACATTTTATCTAAAATATAGCAATATAAATTTACTAACTTAAATTACTAACTTAATTTTACTAACTAGAGTGTTTCACGTCTTCTCCCAAGGTTTAGTTGTTCCAACTTTTTGGATCTTTCTCACATTTCCAGTTTGTGCTTGTGGTGATTGTATTGTTTCCCTCTTGGTTTTTCTATTTGCATGACGGTTTGTCCGTTTTCCGGTTGCCGGCCTCTCGATACACCAATTATTTTGGTATAATCGATGTAACACCCCGAATTCTCAGAACTCGGGACGCTACTGGTGAGGACCTCACATTGGGTCTCGATCTCAATTCGACAACAATTTTACTAGGATCTTGCAACAAGACACAAATAAAGAAACCCAAATTCATAAAACGATATTTTAAAAGAGATGGATGCAACACAAACGTCTAACAACCAACAGTACTTAAGAAGCATAAAAGTCTATATGTCTTCATATGATACAATAAACACAACTGCAAAACCCAAACCCCACTCTAAGGAGTATGGAGACCTGGCTGACCACTACTTCCGGGCCACTCAACTGCTACTCTAACCTGTGGTACATCTAAAGGACACAACAAAACAACCATTAGCTAGCAATCTAAACATTAGATAAATGACAATAGCACACACACACAATAGCAAAACTAAACACATATCATGCTTTAAAACAATCACTTTATTATCTTTACTTAGGTTATTCACTTTTACTAATGATACTTATTTTGTGACACGAGGGATTCCCAAACCTCGCCTCCGCCCCCGTGTAACCATCAAGAATGGATTCGATGCATCTCACCTTGTACCTGTACGGTCTGGGTATAGAGAACCTCCTAGTCTCCTGTCAGAGCTGGGCAGTGATGTCACGGCCCGTTATACATACACTTGGGCCATAATTAATAATAAAGTCGTCCTAGGCATGTTATAATTATCAAACAAGCAACACACACCACTATCATCATTCAGCTAGCATCTAGAAACCAGCTAAGTAAGTCGCAAGGACTTACCTGAATCAAATTTCAAATCCCATTATCTCGATTTGGCCAGTAACCGTAGAAACTCAGTCGCCTGTTATACAAGACAAGTGGATCAATAATGTATCCCACTTTCTTAGAAGTCTCCAACTTCTAAGATATAATCGATCATAAAGAAATTACCAAAAATACCCTTATACGGTAAATGACCATTTTACCCCTGGTCCCGTAACTTTATAAAATTCTATAAAAAAGTTCTAAACTATTCCTTGGAACTCAAAACCACACTCTCACTCTAAAAAGGAAGTTTGTTAAAGTTTTAGAAGTGTTAATCTCATTCTTGACTTTCATAAAAAGTCCCTAAGGCCCAACTTTGGCTTAAGATACGAGGCTCGAATAAAAATATAGAAATTCCACAAAAATATTATAAGTCTTCTATGATATGCCCTCTACCCATATGAGCAAAGATCTTTCAAAAACTATAAAGAACAACTCCTACAAAAATCTCCAAAGATGCTTCCAAAATCAAGAAATTTCATACTTAGACAAGTTCTGTGTAATTTCACAACTGCTCAACTAGTCTACTTTGAGCTCCTATAGATCCAGATCCAACCGTTGGATGAGTCTCAAATTCTGATAATTTACACAATGCATGTCCCTCTATGTTATACTAAAAATTGAACGGTGAATTAGTTTACTAAGGTATCGAAAGATTGATCTAAAGTGGACTGCTCAACATAATTTCTGAAATTCAAAGAAATTGAGATTGCAACAGATCTAGGGTTGGAGTCTCACCCACTGCTTGCTTGTTCTTTGTATCTAGTCCACATGTCTCCGGTTTGATTTCTCTCAGCCTCAAATCTCGTCTAAACTGGTTATGCAACAGCTCTCCCCTTTGAGCCCTATAGAGGCCGATCACACATGTAGTTTACTGCTTCTGTGTATACTTTGACGAGTTGTAGGTCTATTGCTTATTGTCTGCCCTGGGTGTCTAGGACGGGGATGTATGACCGTCCTTAGGAATGAGTCTGTGTAGGAGAAGGCGGAACCATACTAGGTCTGTTGCAACACGTCCGGGTTAGGGATCAGAACAAGGTAAGCGAGGGAAGTAGGAGAGGAGAAGGAAGGACTCACCCTGCTGCTATCCCACTGGGACACAAACAGAGAGCGACGGCCACTGGAGCGGAGGAGGAGAGGCGCGCTGTTGTTCTTCACGTGGCACACGCAGTTAGCCGAGGGAAGAGGGCTCGTCTTGGTTCCGACAGTAGAACACGATGATTGTGCAAGGGCTTGAGGATGCACAACAATCCCCTTCTCGATCAACTCTCAGATCCACCAGGCTAGCCATCGAGGCGGTTCTGAGGAGTCTGGGTGACGCCGACTCGTAAGGGTATAAAGTAAGCGTGCAGTGTAGGAGGTGAAGGCGCATGCTGACTACTTGAGCGGTGATGGATTACTCGTGCAGACTGGCTCCTTGGGGCGCCGTTTGATAGGAGAGGTCTTGGGTCGTGAGTCGACGATGGTGACTTCTCGTTGGTGTTGCAGTAGGCGTTTGAAGGAAGCGAAATCCTTGTTGCGTTTGTGCTGGGCGATCATAGAGGAAGGTGCTGCGTGATATCCGGGAACCGCTCAAGAGAATTGGAAGGTCTGGAGTTGTTACGAAAAGTAGGTTGACGTGGACACTGATGTGGAGCTATAGGTTGGGCTCTTCACTGCTGGGTTGGCCCGTCCAAGAGGTGGTATGTTGCTTGGCTTGAGAAGCAAGGCTGAGTGTATGGGTTGTCACAAGAGAGTTCCTCCTGTTGGGCTGAGCAAAGCTGCGATGGGGCTTCTCACCAAGCTGGCTAGCATGGCAACGGTGGGCTGGAGCAGTGAGGAGGCAGTGGGCTAAAATATTTACTCAAGGTCTTGTCACAAGCTTGTCATGGCTTTGTCCTAAGCTTGTCGGTGACGTTGTCATGGCCTCGTCATGGCCTTATCAAAACTCGTCGGATGGCGTCATCATGATCTCGCCTAGGATATGAACTCATGGTTGCAATTTAGGGTTTAGTGTTATATTTCTATCATTTTATGTGAGAAAAAGGTCTCACATAATATGATAGAATTTGTGATGAAACCGGAAATTGGTGAAATGATTAGGTCAACGGATTGGAATCCGGTTTGGCTTGGAATTGATTGAAAGAAAAAATTCTGGATGTTACATCAACACCCCCTTAAATTAAGTTTCGTACCGAAACTTAGAATAAGGGCATCTAATCAAATGACTTCCTTCAATAGGAGTATCTAACTCGGTTTCTACTAAATTTTTACTCCAGTTCTCTAACATGCAAGATCTACTCAAATATCATAGTCAAGTAATGAAATCACAAAAACTCAAAATCAAAACCTAATCATGTAGGTCACACAAAACAACCTCCGAGTACAACTCGTCGATACTAAAGTAGCGGCCACCCCGCAAAGAACTCGTGATAGCTACACCTAAAGCTCTCCTCCGTCTCCCATGTAGCCTCATTGGCTCCTCGTCTAGACCACTGGATCCTCAATATCGGTATATCCTTAAACTGTAGACGTCTAGTACTGTGCTCTAGGACGGCTACTGGTACTCCATAAAATGACGATCTGGCTTGACCATCAGATTCTCATGACCGATGACGTGTCTCGGATTCGGTGTGTACTCTCTCTATTTATACATGTAGAACACTGGGTCAACACCCTCCACTATGGTTAGGAGTGCTAGTCGATAAATTACTCATCAATCCGTTTTAAGATATCAATGGTTGCCTTTCCAAACTCACTTCCAACTCTTTTGGTGATTTTACCAAAATAACTTGTAAAACATTATTCCTTCCGTTGAATTCACTTGCTTTTGACCCTTCGGGATGTCCCCACTATAAGTTCTGAAACAATGATCTTAGACATATCCCGACACTAGACTAAGTGTCTAATGGTCTTGTAGGGCCATTCACTTGGTCTTGTCACTCTAATATGACTTAGTCAGGCCGTTTCTCAAATAATGACTCAACACCTACATCTTGTCAAGCACTCAACTTGTTGAGCTGCAACGTCATACTCCCAGTGGAGTTTTCCATAAAGATCTCTAATTCTCTAACTTACGGTCATAGATGTAATATCATTAAGTTTCCTGATCTATGGCTTATGGGCCCATCACGCTTCCGTTGCGCTGTAACAGCTAGGATTTTCGAATTCTAATTAATGTTGATTAACTTAATCAGTGATAGTAATTGACATATAACTCGCGAAGATTGCGTAAGTGTTGAGTATAATTCCCACTGTTATGTTCCTGGCGTAATTTTGGGCTTATGGTGAAATTTTCACTTTTTCCCCCGGGTAATTATTTTTACCCTCCGGTATTATTTGGAGCATTTGGGAGCTCCAATTAATAAAAATGCAGTTGAGAGAAATGATCAGGACATCGGACATGTCCTAGATATGAAATAACATGGAAAGGCAAAACGGCCAAAAGAGTCGCTATTTCGTTTCTTAACGGCTAAGAAAGACAGCTTAGAAATACACGTTTTCCGATGCAATTGTGGAATAAATATCCTACAATATTCAAGATTTATTGTTCCAATTTCGAGAAGTTTGGAGAAGGGAGTTCAACCCGCCATTGGATCGGTTAAAGGATAATTATCGACTTCGCTAAAGGATAATTATCGACTTCACTATAAATAGCGGAAAATCGTTTATTAATTCATTTCCTTTCACGTTTCCTCGTAAAAACTCTGATTTCTCTCAAACTTCAAACTCATATCTACTCTCCGTTTCTAATCCGATTTCAATTCCGTTTGAGTTTTTGGATTCCTCTCTTCATTCTCTTCATATCGGTACCAAGTTTCTGCATTTCCAAGTAGATAAGGACCTGGTCGAGCATATATGTCACCAGGATAGTTCCGTCGCTCAGATTCCGGTGAATTTAAAGTTGTACATGCGTAGCCTGCGTCGTTGTGATTCCGAATCTTCTTTTAGATCGTCAATCGGGTTAGTAACGAACAAGTTATGAATTTATTCGTTTTCCGTACTGCGATTTGGCCTAAATTGACCTTAGGCTTTTCAAAATGGATAATTATAAATTCCATTATGATCATTATATTATTCTGGTGTTTATGGGTTGTTTGTTTGATGAAATCTGATGACAGGTGGATTTAGAAATGGCGTGCGGGCAAAACGTTATTCTGGTGAAATTTAATTAATTAATTAAAGGTTAATTAATTAAATTAGGATTAAATTTGAGATTGAGGAATACTGATTAGATGCATGCTAGGTGTCAGAATGATTTGAGGATCATGATGATGTTATGGATATCAGTTATGGCTTTAAGGATTAGTATGTGTACGAGTATGATGAGATGTTATGTTGAGGATATGCCTTAGGCATTTATGAATGTGTTGAGGATCTGAGGTTTAGATTTGAGATATAGGTTGGTTGTGGTTAGTGAGACGAGTCTCCTAACCTTTGCAATATGTGATGGTGTGTGCCTTTCTATTGCAGGTGTTGATTACTTCCCCAAGGGGAAGTTGTGACGTGGTACAAGTTACGAGTATATCAGGTAAGTTCATAGGACTTACTCAGCGTGCAGTTGTGGATTGTATGATTGTGATGGTTGTGTGTGTTCATATGATTGTGCATTTATAACCTAAACCGGACTAGGATGACCATTCATTACATTTATTTGGCCCAAGTGTATTATAATGGGCGGTAACCGCCGGTCTCCGCCTGCTGGTTAGGAGGAGGTGCCCTGAAGATGATCTCACAGGAGGGGACGAGTGAAGGTCACCCCCATGCAAAACTCTTGTGTTACGTTGGATGGGACGGGGTTCTTGAGGCTCCTCGTGTTACAAAAGAAGTTGAATTAGTAATGGAATAACGTAATGAAAGATAATAAATGAATGTGTGTGGCATTACATGTTTGAGATGTTGATGTGTGGTTGTGCTATTACCTTCATGCTTTTCATTGCTGTAGCTAACGGTTTCATACCGTGTTGTAGTGTTCTGCAGGTTAGGAATACTACAGAGTGAGCCAGATGGTGTGACAAGCCGAGGACTTGTGTACATTAGGATGCGTGGGATGTGGGATCTTTTGTGGTTGTGGTTTATGTTGTTGTTTTGTACTTGGCTATGAGTTTGTAAACTCTTTTGATGTATCATACTCAGCTATTATGTATTTGATTTTAATCTACCTATGCCTTGTTGTAAGATCCAGTGAACTTGTTGTCAAGCTAGGGTCAGGATCCATTGTGAGATCCTAGCCCAATGTGACACTCCAAGTCCCGCGGATTTGGGTGTTACAGAGTTGGTATCAGAGCCTTAGGTTGATAACAATGGCACTTGCTATCTGCAATAAAGGTAGAGTGGATAAATAAACAGAACCCACATGGGGTCTGACTTTTCAAAAGGTTTTGGTTTTAAGCGAGTACATATGTTTTGTGATAGTATGTACAAAAGTCATCACCCATCTGAGGATCTCGATAGTGTATATATATATATATATATATATATATATATATCTTATGTGCTGATGTTTATGCATGTAATAATGAGTATTATATATATATCGATACATATGGCATATATATAGCCTTATAAGTTTAAGGGCGTATATTCTACAGATGGCTCACACTAGAGCAGTATCTGTAGTGAGACGAGATAGGGGTACACCCCCTCTTCCTTCAGTAGCGCCAAGTCAGGGACCATTATCCGTTGCTGTGTTGCCTATGACAGAGAACGAGTTTGAAGAGGCTGATCGTGTCTCCATGAGTAGATTCGAGTTTCAATAGTATATACAGCAAGTATATGAGGCGGCGATAGCGGGTAGATCTACACCGGATTTACCAACATTTGTGAGATCAACTGAAGCTTCTGGATTAAAGAAGAAACAACGGGTTGACTCAGCAAAAGACGAGGTTGGACATTCGGGTTGCAAACCGAGCCCGACTTGTGGACGTTTGAGTACTTCTCGTTCACACGGACTTCTGGTGAAATGAGGACTTGCTACAATTGTGGGAAGCCTGGACATGTACGACCACAATGTCCAAGATCGCTAGTGACTTGCTTTACTTGTGGTAGACAGGGTCATAGAGTTGTTTTTTGTAAGCAAACTGGAGTGGCATCACGACAGGGTTTTATTTCTACTAGTGTGACGGGAGGTGGTCAGAAGACACCTCAGCAGCAGACGCGGGGCAACAGAGAGTCCCAGATCATTCGCCTACTCAAAAATCCGTTCCCAGGCTGAGTAGAGGTAAGGGTCGTGGTAGGAGTACCACGGATACTAGTAGAGCTCCAGGTAGAGCCTTTGAGTTGGGTAGTGCAGAGGAGCCACCCGTACTAGTGGCAGGGACGAGACGTATATGTCTCAACTGTGGTTATCCAGATCATGTGCGCTCTGAGTGCCCCATGGCACCGATAGCTTGCTTCACCTGTGGTGAACTAGGCGATCTGGCCCCTTTCTGTCAGCAAGGTAGTGTTTCTTCTCATCAAGACCTTCCTCTTTCCGATGCAGAAAGAGTGGAAGTGGAGGCTATGGCGATGACCTCAGTGATACCTGAGGAAAATAGGTCTGAGGTTGAGTAATGATATGCAGTAGAGCTTCGGGCGTTAGATGTTACAGGTACCATTCTTGTTAATGGTTTACCTAGTGGAGTTTTGTTTGTTGTGAGTGCTATGCACCTCTTGTCTTTCGATGCATGTGTTAATAGTTAACTATGGATACAATAGAAGATAGATCTTCCTTTATAGGATTACGAGTTACGGGTCTTAGGTACCCGCGAGATATGTGGTTGTTTCCTTGTTCAGGGACTTGTGTATGGCTTGAAGACTTCTTTGTCATGCCTTAGGTTCATGAGAAGGTCTTTATGTGTGTGGTGGACGAATAGATATCATGTTGGTTTAGATAGTAGTAGGAGGACTATTATAGTCTCTATTGAGATCGACTAGGTAGAGGTTTTTCAAGGCTATGAACCTTGAAGAGGCAATTTGCCAACAATACCGTATTTGCAGCAAGGTTAATAAGAAGGTGATGATTTCTAATGTTATGTCGTGAAGGAAAGAGATAGTTCCACGCTGAAGGTTATTCCAGTGGTTTATGATTTTATAGACGTGTTACTGAACCATCTAATCTACCACCTCAGCAGAGTGAGGACTTTGATATTGCGTTGAAGTGTGGTACGAGATTGATTGGGAGAAGGCCTATGAGGTATATGGCTTGTTGAGTTGTTAGAACTTGAAGAAGCAATTTGAAGAGTGGATTGAGATGGGCTTCGTTCACCCTAGTATATTCATCGCTATGTATTGATGACTTGCCAGATCAACTAAGAGAAGCAATTGTGTTCTCAAGATTTCCATATGCTTAGGATATTATCAGTTAAGGATGAGAGAGCAGCGTGGGCATAGGACAGCATTCCATACATGTTATGGACACTACAAGTTGTAGTGATGTCATTGGAGTTGAAGAGTGCTCTAATGGTTTTTATAAGAGTTGATGAATAGTACTCTCACAATAGCGAGGAACGTACCGGTTATCTGAGACGGTCTTGCAGAATCCGAGGGACAGAAGCCAGTGTGCTATGCTCCCTAAATGTGAATTGAGATGCCAGAAGTAACCTTCAAGGTCATGTTTTTCTGCCAGCGGGATCATAGTTGATGTGACGAGGAGTGAGTATGATGCCTTGTGGATGATGCTGCTGAACATTAAGGGAATGCGTAGTTCTCGGCCCAGCCGATTGCTACCAACGCTTTGAGGAAGGATTCTATGTGATTGTGCATCCAATTACGAGTATTCTGAGGAAGACCACCATAAGTGTGTGGTTGAAGTAGTATGTCCGAGTTCTGAAGAGTAGAGGAAGCATTTGAACTTTGCTTCTATTCGGTGATAATCAGAAGATTTTGGGAATCACGTGACTACGGTGCTGAGAACGTATGAGGAGAACTGCCCGACTCATGATTTTGAGTTAGTAGTGGTAGTTCAAGTGTCTAGATTTAAAGGCAATATCGGTGTGATATATCATGTTAGATTCCCACCGATCATAAGAGTTTGAAGCATATTTTTATGCAACATAAGCTGAATAACCGCCAGCGTCGTTGACTGGAGTTGATCAAGGAGTTTGATCGTGAAGTTTGGTACCATTCTGGCAAGGAGATAGTGGTAACTGATACCTTGAACTAGAAGACGCCTCGAGAGAAGGCGATTGTTGGAATTGCTGTACAATCTCAGTTGCAGAATGATCTAGCTTGGTTAGAGTTGGACCTACAACTGTTGATAAGGATGTTAGTTTCATGTTTTAGGGGTTCTACCAGATTTGTTGGATGAGGTCTGTTACGCTAAAAAGTAGCACAAAAAGCTTTACATTTATAAACTCGAACTAAATCCTAAACTACCTAGCGAAACCCGCAGTGTACGGATCGTTATGTAGAAAGGTAAGTATTCCGAGGTCGAACTCAAAGACTAAGGTGAAATCGAGTCAAGCAATGATCGAAAATAGTGTAAATCTAGGCTAAGACAAGACGAGGAACAAAGAAAATGGAAAACTCAATGTTTTTGTTGGTTTTTATGGTCATCAAGCAAGGGTCATAACTCATGCAAAGCAATAAATCAAACCAAACCAAAAATCAGCACAAATAAACGAGTCAAACGAGATATTGATCAAGAGAAAAGGGGAGACGGATTCTAGGGGTTGGAAATTCCGGTTATGGCATAAAACTCAAGTTATCTGTTCATTCTTCGGATTGATTATGATATGTTGGGATTAAGTGTTCCTAAAATGGGATCAATTACCGGGTAAGTCTCATGATCCAACTAATCCACACCTAAGGTCTCATTACCGGTTAAGTCTCTAAGAACCTAAGGGGAGGAATTTAACACAAACCGGATTGTTTAATTAGGGATCTAACCTATCCTCACCGGGTAAGTCTCGGAAAGGGAAGTCCTAATCAACTATCCTAGCACATTTAATCCAATGGCGGCTTATTAGGCTCACCATTACCTAAGGTTTTGCTATTTTAGATTCTAAGGGCAAGGATTACCGGGTAAGTCTCTCCTAACACTTAGTCGCTACACTAGGACACCCTAGGGTAGGTTAAACTCAGCAAAAACTTAGGGTTTCAACAATTTTATGAACCTAAGATAAGATCCTTCGAACCAGGAAGAACCACGGTTTGTTCTACAGAAACCACGACCGTGGTTCTTCAAGAACTACCCGTGATTTCTAACAGTAGCTACGTTCATAAACAAAAATCATCCAAAGGTAAATCTAAGTTCGTCCTATCATAGATCTAGCCATAACCATCCTTTCCTTACCCTAGAATCACATCAATCTAGCCTACAACATTCATATTAGAAATCAAAACAAACAAGCATAGATTCATAACCTCCATTGCAAGAAAATGAGAGAAAGAAGATGAACAAATGAACTTCAAACACAATCTAAATCTGAAGATGAAATTAGAACGACTTACAACCCTTCCAAAGGAAGGTTCAAGAGTTCAAAAACTTCTAGAAATAAATCCGAAAATACAAGAGCTAAGTGTGTCTTTTCCTCCCTTCTTCAATGGCAATGGCTCCTTTCTTCTTCTTCTTGCACTTTCCTTCCTAGAAAAAGTCCTTCTTCTTCTTGGAATATATTTTGTCAAAGAAAAATGGAGAATATGTGAGCTGCTCTCAAACTACCCAAATCCCAGCTGCCTCTAACAACTATCAAGGACCACTTTTATAACCAATTCTTCATGAGCTGGCCATGAGAGTCGTGGCACAGCTGTCACGAGAATCTGGCAAAATCCACGGTCATTTCCACGGCCGTGGTTCTTCAGAGAACCGTGATTCTGTGCAGAAACTTCGCCTTGGATCATTAGGCCGTGGTTTGGTGCATGGCCTGTGTTGGCAAGGTTCCTTGAGTCTTTCTCAGCCCTTGCCTTGCGTTCTAATGAGTTTGGAAACGTGTCCTCTAAATGAGCGACCCTCAAACGTGTCGTTTTGGCTCGAAACTTCCCGAAATACCTACAAAACACACACAAGTCCGTGTAGACGTCTATCTCGACAAAATACATGTTTTGAGTGCAAAACGTATTGGACTAGTGCTAGATAATGCATGATTGAGCGAGAATTCTACCTAAATGTGCACCTAAAACTATGCTATAAATCGTGTTATCAAAATACCCCATACTTAAGGTTTGCTCGTCCCCGAGTAAATTCCCAACTATAGACTAAGAGATGACATGATTTATATATGCAGAAAAATGGCAAAATCTTTTTGGTTTTGTGCTTCTACTATTGGATCACCTTCATAGTCATGATCAATGGCAATTGAATAAGCAATTATGTATCAAACAATAAAGTCATGGAAAGACAATTGTACTTAACTCAAAAACATGCATGAGTTGGGAGGACGGAGATGTCAAGAAGATCAAGAGTCTATCCAATCTAGATTACTAAGTCTTACAAACATGCAAGTAGGTCATAAGGGCTTGTGACATAAAAGGCTAAGAAACGTTTCAATTGGGGAGGGGAATTTTCTAGGTATGTGATGCTAATCCGGGAATGGAACTAACTTCACTTCCTTGTCCTCGATCAACTTCCCCCAAGTGCATATTTTTCCCTATCTTGCTTTCTTTTCTTTTTCTTTAGCTCATTTTTGAGACAATGGCATTGGTGTACAATAGCCGAAACCTCGGTGATTAGCCATCCTCGGGCTTTTTCTCTTTTTCGAGGTGCATCCACACCGGGCACACATACCAAAGCTCGTTAGGGCTATTGGCTTATTTGATTTTGGTAAGGCACCAACACCCGATTATGTGAAGTGTACCGAGTTACTTGTCATTTAAACCAACGCCCCCAAACCTATTTTGGCTACACTTCCACAATAATTTCAGCATTCCATTCACGACATTCTTTTCATTACATCTTCACCCCGCACTTGCTTTTTACACATTCAAACATACTAGCATGCTCCTATTCCCGGATGGGTTTTAAAAGGAGGTCAAATTTTATATCAATCGAGGTGCTCAAGCAATCATGATCAAGATGAGAAGTAGAGAAAGATGAAATGCCTTATTCATTCCTAGATGGTATGCAAGAACTATCATGTAATTTCGATTTTCAATACTCAATCCATTCTAGGCAATCATCATGATCTCAAGTCATTCATGGAATTCAAGAGAAGTAGTTCAAGTCCACATATGCATTTATCAATTCAACACATAAGGCCATTCATAGCCAATCACAAGACAAGTTTTCATCATTAGGATCATATCCAAGCCTAGAAAGCACAAAAATTTTTAAATTTTCTGATTTTTATGGAATTTTCGATTTAAGTATGTACAATGCAAGATATGTGCAAATATTAACCTATCCTAGATGCTCATCATGCAAAGGATCATGCAAACCCCACCCCATACTTAGAAACACATTGTCCCCAATGTGGTATTCAAGTAAAGAGAGTGAAAGAAGGTTCTCACAATGTAAAATGGTTTTCTTCGGTATTTGGGAATTCCTAAGAGGATTGATGTTGGATGATCCTTTCAACCATGGTAGGGAGCTCTAAGCATCCTTCAAGCTTTGAAACCCGCGCTAGGCACCGCTAGCCGTCCAAGTTCCGCGTCCGCTCCACCCATGATTAGTGAGGGTTTCATCATCATCATTTCCAAGAAAGGTTTCCAATGCCACTAATGTTCTAGCACACATAAAATAGACAAAACACACAAAGCACACAAAAACAGAAAAATCTAAGCTAAAATGAAGAAAAAAAAAATGTTACCGATGGGTTGCCTCCCACCAAGCGCTTCTTTAAGGTCATTAGCTTGACCAAGCTCGGGAGCGTTTATGCAAGGTGAAGCGGGGCGATCATGTCTATTGGGGCTCCCGGAATGTACTTCTTCAAGCGATGCCCATTCACTTTGAAATCTCCACAATGCTCCCCTCCTATCTCAATAGCTCCATGGGGAAAGATCTTCTTTACCACATATGGCCCGGTCCATCTTGATTTGAGCTTTCCGGGGAAAAGCCTTAGCCTCGAGTTGAAGAGAAGGACAAGATCTCCTTCACTCAACTCCTTTGGAATGATCCTCTTGTCATGCCACCTTTTGGTTCTCTCCTTGTAAATCCGGGCATTCTCATAAGCTTCCAACCGGAGTTCCTCAAGGGCATTGATATCAAGCAATCTCTTCTCTCCCGCCTCCTTGAGGTCAAAATTTAGCCACTTAATGGCCCAATAAGCTCTATGCTCCATTTCCACCGGAAGGTGGCAAGACTTGCCATAGACCAATTTGTAGGGAGTGGTGCCAATAGGTGTCTTGAAGGCGGTTCTATATGCCCATAGTGCGTCATTGAGCTTCATGACCCAATCCTTCCTTGTTCTAGACACCGTCTTCTCGAGGATGGCCTTGATTTCTCGGTTGGAGATCTCCACTTGGCCACTAGTTTGGGGGTGGTAGGGTGTGGCCACTTTATGAGTCACCCCATACTTAGCCAAAAGTGCTCCAAAATTCCTATTTGTGAAGTGCTTCCCTCCATCACTAATGATCACCCTTGGTGTTCCAAACCTAGGGAAGATCACTCGGTTGAAGAACCGCACCACCACCTTGGCATCATTCGTAGGAGAGGCGATTGCCTCTACCCATCTTGACACATAGTCCACCGCCAATAGGATGAATAGATTGCCACATGAAGAAGGGAATGGTCCCATGAAGTCTACACCCCACACATCAAAAATCTCAACTTCTTGGATGTTGTTCAAGGGCATTTCATTCCTCCTTGAGATGTTCCCCGTTCTTTGGCAAGCATCACATGCCGCTACAAAACCTTGCACATCTCTAAACAAGTTAGGCCAATAAAAACCGGATTGCAATACCTTGGCACACGTTTTGTGTGAGCTAGCATGGCCTCCACATGGTAGGGAGTGACAATGCCGGATCACACTCTCCATTTCATCTTCCAGTATGCATCTTCTAAGCACCCCATCCGGGCCTCTCTTGAATAGAAGTGGCTCGCTCCAATAGTAATGCCTTACATCGTTGAAGAACTTCTTCCTTTGTGAATATGATAATCCGGGAGGCACTTCCTCACACACCAAGTAATTCACAATGTCGGCATACCATGGCTCACTTCCCCTAGCCACTTGGAATAAGCATTCTTCCACCATTTGCAATTGTTCATCCCGGAACGAGTCATCTATCGGGATGTTGTCTTTCCCAAGCTCTAATGGTGGGAGTCTACTAAGGTGATCCGCCACCGAGTTCTCGGATCCCTTCTTATCTCTTATCTCAAAATCAAACTCTTGAAGAAGAAGGATCCACCGAATCAACCTTGGCTTGGCATCCTTCTTTGTAAGTAGATAACGGATCGCCGCATGATCCGTGTAAACTATGACCTTCGCTCCAACAAGGTACGAGCGGAACTTCTCAAATGCATACACTACCGCTAACAACTCCTTCTCGGTAGTAGCATAATTGAGTTGGGCATCATCTAGCGTCTTGCTAGCATAGTAAATAGCATGAGTGCGCCCTTCTTTCCTTTGCCCCAAAACGGCCCCAACGGCCACATCACTTGCATCGCACATAATCTCAAATGGTAGACTCCAATCCGGAGGTTGCATGATAGGTGCGGAGATCAAGGCGCTCTTCAACCTACAAAACGCTTCAAGACAATCTTTGGAAAACACAAAATCAACATCTTTCATTAGTAGGTTAGTGAGAGGCTTAGAAATTTTAGAGAAATCTTGAATAAACCTCCGGTAAAAACCGGCATGCCCTAAGAAACTCCTTACCCCCTTCACCGAGGTAGGTGGTGGCAACTTCTCTATTGTTTCAATCTTAGCCCTATCAACCTCAATGCCACGGTTAGACACCAAGTGTCCTAACACAATCCCTTCACTTACCATGAAGTGGCATTTTTCCCAATTTAAGACAAGATTTGTTTCCTCACATCTTTGCAACACCAATGACAAATTAGCTAAGCAATTATCAAAAGAAGAACCGTAAACAGAGAAATCATCCATGAACACTTCCATGATATTTTCTATGTATTCCGAAAAGATAGCCATCATACACCTTTGAAAGGTGGCGGGTGCATTACACAACCCAAATGGCATTCTCCTATATGCAAATGTACCCCATGGACATGTAAAAGTTGTTTTCTCTTGGTCATCGGGGTGGATAGGGATTTGGAAGAATCCACTATACCCATCTAGATAGCAAAAGTGAGAGTGTTGAGCTAATCTTTCTAGCATTTGGTCAATGAAGGGGAGGGGAAAGTGATCTTTCCTAGAGGCCATGTTCAATTTCCTATAATCTATACACATTCTCCATCCCGTGACCGTCCTAGTTGGTATTAGTTCATTGTTCTCATTAGTTACTACCGTCATTCCACCTTTCTTAGGTACTACATGAACGGGGCTAACCCACTTACTATCCGAGATAGGGTAGATAATTCCCGCATCTAGCAACTTAATGATTTCCTTCTTGACCACCTCTTTCATTATAGGATTCAATCTCCTTTGATGTTCAATAGAGGGTTTGTGGTTATCTTCCATCATTATCTTATGCATGCACAAAGATGGCTTAATGCCAACCAAATCATCAATAGTATAACCAATGGCTTTCCTATGCAATCTTAGTTCATGCAGCAATTTAGCAAGTTCATCATCACTCAAGCATGCATTAACAATCACCGGATATGTAGAATTATCACCAAGGAATGCATACTTTAAATGAGAGGGGAGGGGTTTGAGTTCAAGTGAGGGAGGACCTTTATCGGTTGAAGACGATCCAAATAAGATTGGATGAGATGAATCCAAGGCAAAAGAAGACTCTCCTTTGCTCCTAGAAGCTTGATCGCCATCAAGAGCTGATCCAGGGAAAACCACGGTTGGAAACACGGCTTGATCATCTTCCACGGCCGTGGTTCTTGACAAGCTTGCTTCTCGGAGTTGTCCAGAGAGTTTGACGGCCGTGGAACCTAAATCTCGACCGTGGAATTTGCAGCTGTTCACAATTTCTTCATGGCTCCCAAATCCAACTCTTGGCTCTTCTTCCAAAGCCTCCAAGGCCTTGATCTCTTCATTGCATTCCTCCTCAATGTCCTCCTCCATCATACTCAAGGTAAGAACCTTTTCCAAGGGGTCCTTGATCAAAATCGAGCTCACCATTTCTTTAGATTCTTCTTGCTCGACTATGTTGAAGATATCTTCATCAAGGGTTGGCCCTTTCATCATTGTGGACAGCTTGAACTTGATGTTCTCCTCTCCAATGTTGAAGGAGAGAGTCCCGTTCTTGCAATCCACTAAACATCCGGAGGTAGCTAAGAAAGGTCTTCCTAGGATGATGGGAACCGGGTAATCCGCCGGAATGTCCAACACTACAAAGTCAATAGGCACATAGAACCCTCCCAATTGCACCGGAATGTCCTCAAGAATCCCAACTGGATGAGTGATAGAACGGTCCGCCATATAGAGGGTCATCTTGACCGGCTTTGGCTCTCCTAACCCGACCTTGTTGCTAAGTGCAAGCGGTATGATGCTTACACTTGCTCCAAGATCACAAAGGGCCTCGTATTTCACATCTCCCACTCCTATTGGGACGCAAAAAGAGCCCGGATCCCTTAGCTTGGGAGGCATTGCTTCCTTCATTGTTTGGATTAATTCCGAGGATCTCTTGGTCATCCTAATCTCCCCATACTCCTCCAACTTCCTTTTGTTGGAGAGTATTTCCTTCAAGAACTTTCCGTATGCCGGCATTCCTAAGATGGCATCCATGAACGGAATGTTAATATGTAACTTGGACATTAGTTCAAGGAACTTACCAAAGTGATTGTCCAAACGAGCTCTTGCTCTTGATTGTGGGAATGGTAGTGGTGGCTTGTATGGAGGCGGTGCCACATAGGTTGGCTCTACATCCTTGCTCTTGCCTCCATCATCTTGCTTTCTTCCCTCTTCTACCACTACTTGACTCCCCTTAGCTTGGTCCTTGGGCAAAGGATCCTTCATACTCAACCCACTCCTTGTTGTGATAGCCAAAACTTGGCCTCTTGGGTTATCTTCGGTTCTTCCGGGAAGCTTTCCCGGATCTCTATGTGCCTCTCCCGCCTTTTGAAAGACTTGTGCTTCCAAGACTTTTTGAGCCTTAGAAATTGAAGTGACGGTGCTCTCAAGTCCACTCAATCTTCCTAGCAATTGTTCAAACATGACTTCGGTTCTATCCTTTGAAGGTTGAGTAAAACCGGGTGGAGGTTCTTGTGAAGCTCTTTGTGGTGGAGTTGTGCTTGTGGAGGCGGGAGGGTTCAAGGCTCCATCCGGATTAGAGTAAGAAAACCCGGGATGGTTGTGGTTTGGCCGGTAATTGTTGAATTGCCGGTTGTTGTTGAAATTTCTTGGGCCTTGGTAATTGTTGAAGTTGCCCCTTCCCATATAATTCACATCTTCCTCCTTGGAAGACAAGTTGGCTCGTGGAGGTGCTTGAGGAGTTGCTTGGCTCTTCAAGGTGGTAGTGCACAACTCTCTCAAGGACTTCAACTCATTGTTGATGGCGTCAAGCTTGAAATTGCTCATGGTGACTTCGCTCACCTCATATGCTCCCGCCTTTCTCCCTTCACTCTTCCTATGGGAGTACTTCTCAATCACTAGAGCTTGCTTCTCCACAAACTCCCAAGCATCATCTACATGTTTCTCCATAAATGTCCCACCGGAAAGAGATTGAAGCTTGAATTGGCTATCTTCATCAAGCCCCTTGAAGTAGATCTCCAATAGCTCAATCTTCGGTATACCATGGTGTGGGCAATCTAGGAGAAGGTCTTTGAATCTCTCCCAAGACTTGAACAAACTTTCTCTATCCCTCATCACAAAGGCATTGATCTTTCCCCTTAATTCGGTAGTCTTGGAAGGTGGGAAGAATTTGGTCAAGAACTCGGTTGTCATCTCCTCCCAAGTACCAACTCTCCCTTGTGGAATAGATTGATACCAAGCTAAGGCCTTGTCCTTAAGAGAGAAGGAGAAAGCCCTTAGCTTATGGTTGTTGCTCTCCAATCTCGGCGGTCTAAGAGTCTCCATCAAAATCTCATAGTTCATCAAATGTTGGTGAGGAGACTCTCCTTCCATCCCTCCAAATTGGTTATGCCGGATCATTTGTAGAACTTGAGGGCGGAGCTCGTAATCATGGGCTGCGGGATCTCCTAGATTCACACCCGGTCGGTGTGCTCTTTGTGCCGGATCCATACGTTGCCCCAATGTTTGTGGCTCATCCATAGCAATGGGCACAACCCTAACGTTCACCGCCGGCTGCGGTTGTGGTGGAGGTGGAGGAGGTTGTTGACGGTTAAGCTCCCTTTGCACAAGTGCTTGCCTAATCTCCTCAATCTCCCTCCTAGTTGCCTCTTGCCTCTCATTGGCAAGTCTCCTTTCTTCCTCCAAGAGCTCATCTCTTAGCCTTATTTGCTCTAAGGCTTCATCCAACTCAGCTTGGAGGTTCCTACCGGCCATCTCTTTCTCTTTTCGAATGCTCTTGGATCTAGATCTAAGGGTTTTCTCCGGTTCGGGATCGAATGGAGCTAAATCCTTGCCACGAGATCTTCGCATACACCTAAAGAGTAAGAGATGTCCTGAAAAGCAAAGACACACACCAAAGAGAGATCAAAAGCAACAAGAAAGATCTACACTATAAACAATCACAAATAGACTCAATCTAGACCTAGTCCCCGGCAACGGCACCAAAAACTTGTTACGCTAAAAAGTAGCACAAAAAGCTTTACATTTATAAACTCGAACTAAATCCTAAACTACCTAGCGAAACCCGCAGTGTACGGATCGTTATGTAGAAAGGTAAGTATTCCGAGGTCGAACTCAAAGACTAAGGTGAAATCGAGTCAAGCAATGATCGAAAATAGTGTAAATCTAGGCTAAGACAAGACGAGGAACAAAGAAAATGGAAAACTCAATGTTTTTGTTGGTTTTTATGGTCATCAAGCAAGGGTCATAACTCATGCAAAGCAATAAATCAAACCAAACCAAAAATCAGCACAAATAAACGAGTCAAACGAGATATTGATCAAGAGAAAAGGGGAGACGGATTCTAGGGGTTGGAAATTCCGGTTATGGCATAAAACTCAAGTTATCTGTTCATTCTTCGGATTGATTATGATATGTTGGGATTAAGTGTTCCTAAAATGGGATCAATTACCGGGTAAGTCTCATGATCCAACTAATCCACACCTAAGGTCTCATTACCGGTTAAGTCTCTAAGAACCTAAGGGGAGGAATTTAACACAAACCGGATTGTTTAATTAGGGATCTAACCTATCTTCACCGGGTAAGTCTCGGAAAGGGAAGTCCTAATCAACTATCCTAGCACATTTAATCCAATGGCGGCTTATTAGGCTCACCATTACCTAAGGTTTTGCTATTTTAGATTCTAAGGGCAAGGATTACCGGGTAAGTCTCTCCTAACACTTAGTCGCTACACTAGGACACCCTAGGGTAGGTTAAACTCAGCAAAAACTTAGGGTTTCAACAATTTTATGAACCTAAGATAAGATCCTTCGAACCAGGAAGAACCACGGTTTGTTCTACAGAAACCACGACCGTGGTTCTTCAAGAACTACCCGTGATTTCTAACAGTAGCTACGTCATAAACAAAAATCATCCAAAGGTAAATCTAAGTTCGTCCTATCATAGATCTAGCCATAACCATCCTTTCCTTACCCTAGAATCACATCAATCTAGCCTACAACATTCATATTAGAAATCAAAACAAACAAGCATAGATTCATAACCTCCATTGCAAGAAAATGAGAGAAAGAAGATGAACAAATGAACTTCAAACACAATCTAAATCTGAAGATGAAATTAGAACGACTTACAACCCTTCCAAAGGAAGGTTCAAGAGTTCAAAAACTTCTAGAAATAAATCCGAAAATACAAGAGCTAAGTGTGTCTTCTCCTCCCCTCTTCAATGGCAATGGCTCCTTTCTTCTTCTTCTTGCACTTTCCTTCCTAGAAAAAGTCCTTCTTCTTCTTGGAATATATTTTGTCAAAGAAAAATGGAGAATATGTGAGCTGCTCTCAAACTACCCAAATCCCAGCTGCCTCTAACAACTATCAAGGACCACTTTTATAACCAATTCTTCATGAGCTGGCCATGAGAGTCGTGGCACAGCTGTCACGAGAATCTGGCAAAATCCACGGTCATTTCCACGGCCGTGGTTCTTCAGAGAACCGTGATTCTGTGCAGAAACTTCGCCTTGGATCATTAGGCTGTGGTTTGGTGCATGGCCTGTGTTGGCAAGGTTCCTTGAGTCTTTCTCAGCCCTTGCCTTGCGTTCTAATGAGTTTGGAAACGTGTCCTCTAAATGAGCGACCCTCAAACGTGTCGTTTTGGCTCGAAACTTCCCGAAATACCTACAAAACACACACAAGTCCGTGTAGACGTCTATCTCGACAAAATACATGTTTTGAGTGCAAAACGTATTGGACTAGTGCTAGATAATGCATGATTGAGCGAGAATTCTACCTAAATGTGCACCTAAAACTATGCTATAAATCGTGTTATCAAGGTCCAACAAAAGTAGGGGACTTGACTGACCCTGAGGGAATTTGTTGGATGAGGTCCAACAATGGCACTTGCTATCTGCAATAAAGGTAGAGTGGATAAATAAACAGAACCCACATGGGGTCTGACTTTTCAAAAGGTTTTGGTTTTAAGCGAGTACAGATGTTTTGTGATAGTATGTACAAAAGTCGTCACCCATATGAGGATCTCGACAGTGTATATATATATATATATATCTTATGTGCTGATGTTTATGCATGTAATAATGAGTATTATATATATATATCGATACATATGGCATATATATAGCCTTATAAGTTTAAGGGCGTATATTCTACAGATGGCTCACACTAGAGCAGTATCTGTAGTGGGACGAGATAGGGGTACACCCCCTCTTCCTTCAGTAGCGCCAAGTCAGGGACCATTATCCGTTGCTGTGTTGCCTATGGCAGAGAACGAGTTTGAAGAGGCTGATCGTGTCTCCATGAGTAGATTCGAGTTTCAATAGTATATGCAGCAAGTATATGAGGCGGCGATAGCGGGTAGATCTACACCTGATTTACCAACATTTGTGAGATCTACTGAAGCTTCTGGATTAAAGAAGAAATAACGGGTTGACTCAGCAGAAGACGAGGTTGGACATTCGGGTTGCAAACCAAGCCCGACTTGTGGATGTTTGAGTACTTCTTGTTCACACAGACTTTTGGTGAAATGAGGACTTGTTACAATTGTGGGAAGCCTGGACATGTATGACCACAATGTCCAAGATCGCTAGTGACTTGCTTTACCTGTGGTAGACAGGGTCATGGAGCTGTTTTTTGTAAGCAAACCGGAGTGGCATCACGACAGGGTTTTATTTCTACTAGTGTGACGGGAGGTGGTCAGAAGACACCTCAGCAGCAGACGCGGGGCAGCAAAGAGTCCCAGATCATTCGCCTACTCAGAAATCCGTTCCCAGACTGAGTAGAGGTAAGGGTCGTGGTAGGAGTACCACGGATACTAGTAGAGCTCCAGGTAGAGCCTTTGAGTTGGGCAGTGCAGAGGAGCCACCCGTACTAGTGCAGGTACGAGACGTATATGTCTCAACTGTGGATACAGTAGAAGATAGATCTTCCTTTATAGGACGTTAGCTGTTACAGGTACCATTCTTGTTAATGGTTTACCTAGTGGAGTTTTGTTTGTTGTGAGTGCTATGCACCTCTTATCTTTCGATGCATGTGTTAATAGTTAACTGTGGATACAGTAGAAGATAGATCTTCCTTTATAGGATTACGAGTTACGGGTCTTAGGTACCCGCGAGATATGTGGTTGTTTTCTTATTCAGGGACTTGTGTATGGCTTGAAGACTTCTTTGTCATGCCTTAGGTGCATGAGAAGGTCTTTATGTGTGTGGTGGACGAATAGATATCATGTTGGTTTAGATAACAGTAGGAGGACTATTATAGTCTCTACTGAGATCGACTAGGTAGAGGTTTTTCAAGGTTATGAACCTTGAAGAGGCAAGTTGCCGACAGTACCAGGTTAATAAGGAGGTGATGATTTCTAATGTTATGTCGTGAAGGAAAGAGATAGTTCCACGCTGAAGGTTATTCTAGTGGTTTATGATTTTATAGACGTGTTACTGAACCGTCTAATCTACCGCCTCAGCGAAGTGAGGACTTTGATATTGCGTTGAAGTGTGGTACGAGATTGATTGGGAGAAGGCCTATGAGGTATATGGCTTGTTGAGTTGTTAGAACTTGAAGAAGCAATTTGAAGAGTGGGTTGAGATGGGTTCATTCGCCCTTGTGTTATCGGCCTGATAGTATGACTTTTATTAAACCTTTTTCGGTACCATTTGGATAAGAAACCTCCGATGCATATGATTTTTCTCAAAAATCACATTCCTCGACTCGCATTTATTATGTTGTCCTTGTACTCATGTCGCTTTACCATCTTCTAAATCCTTACTACTAGTATGCTAATTAAATTTCTTGAGTTTCCTCGTATACGCCTTATGGACCACGTTGGTTGGTGTTATTACTTTCATCACTCTTCCGTCATCAGTCGAGCTTGAATTTTCATTGGAGTACCACCATTTCTCATTAAACTCTTACATAGACACTTTTCGGTAATCATCTTATTAGGGTAATACCAGATCCATATAACAACCTTTAGTCATTCAACTTTACTCTTTCTCATGTCTGTTCTAGCCAACATGTAGATTCCATCTACAATCACCTCACAACTCGATAAGACATTTCTCCAAGGCTTTATCATACTCTCTATGTTTGTGCCGCCTCTATAATTCCAATTATTCTATGTCACATCTTTAATCACAAGGGCTTCCTCTGTCAACCTAGACAATTTGACCCCACCCTTTTCTCGCAAGAGCACCATTAGTCCTATTTGTGTGGAATGCTAAGACATAGGACATGTTCACAATCATCTGTTTCTTCTTATTCTTCTAGTTCTTCTTACAAGGATCCCTCCATACTAACTTTGATATGTATCTTTCCTTAGTCAGTAGTAAGCAACTGCTCACAACAATTCTCTTTACACCATTACTGTCATAGATGGTCATTACCGACCGTCAAGAGCTTCTCTTTAATTTCTTAATTAAAGTTATCATATTGGACACATTCCATGTTACCCTCAAGGTTACTAGTACTTGTATTGATTTAACTTCAACATTGTCGTCGTTGATATCTGGGAGAAATTCTCCAGATGTTGATAAATTCCTTTATAACCTTGTGTTTATTCTTCTTATCTGCCAACCAACGATCACTAGTTAGCCAACACGTGTAAATTTTCTGTTGTTACCAATTAGCCTGCAGTTGACCCTCTATAAGATCGCATACTTACTTTTCTTCTAACTCTTTGGAGGTTTGATATACCAGGTGAACATATATCTTTTCCCTTTATACTCCTTTAGCTCCTTCTACAAACTACATTCCTATAAGAACACTATACTTTTAGGAGTCTAGCGGTATCTTCGTCTTCCGTCAATGGACTTATAAATTCTTCTACGATAACTTGTAGGTATTTCTCCATGATTCTTTTTACCCGAGTTATCGTCCACTTGCGGTTCTCTGTTATGACCCGCTAGTGTTATTAACTTAAATCCTATCGTGGATGAGAAGTTATTAGAGACCCTCGTGTTCACTAAGACCATTCTCCTATACCCTTCTTCCTTGGGTGCTGCCTTGTACTGCCGCCTTTATAGAAATCCGGTATTTGTTGTATCCCGATCCTTGTTAAAACTCTTGGGTGTTCTAGGAGGTCACTCCCCTTCCATGTTGGTGAAATCTTCCTTCCACGGGGGTAGTGGTGGTCATCCGTACTTTCTATCCCATCCCGACTTATGCATGTACTTTGAAAACCCAAAAGTTTGTTTGAAAAGTTCATACCCCTTTCGGGTTCTGTTTATTTACTTATTCGGTCCTTTAGAAGATTCCAAGTGCCATTGTTGCCAACCTAGAGCTCTGATACCATGTTGTAACACCCCGAATTCTCAAAACTCGGGACGTTACTGGTGAAGACCTCACAATGGGTCCCGACCTCAGTTCGACAACAATTTTACTAGGATCTTGCAACATAACAAAAATAAAGAAACCGAAATTCATAAAACGATATTTTTAAAGAGATGGATGCAACGCAAACGTCTAACATCCAACAGTACTTAAGAAGCATAAAAGTCTACGTGTCTTCATACGATAAAATAAACACAACTGCAAAACCCAAACCCCACTTTAAGGAGTACGGAGACCCGGTTGACCACTACTTCCGGACCACTCAACTGCTGCTGTAACCTGTGGTACATCTAAACGACACAACAAAACCACCATTAGCTAGCAATCTAAACATTAGATAAATGAAAATAACACACACACACACAATAGCAAAACTAAACACATATCATCCTTTCAAACAATCACTTTATTATCTTTACTTAGATTATTCGCTCTTACTAATGATACTTATTTTGTGACACGAGGGATTCCCAAACCTCGCCTCCGCCCAGTGTAACCATTAGGAATGTATTCGATGCATCTCACCTTGTACCTGTATGGTCTGGGTATAGAGAACCTCCCAGTTTCCTGTCAGAGCTGGGCAGTGATGTCACGGCCCGTTATACATACACTTGGGCCATAATTAATAATAAAGTCGTCCTAGGCATGTTATAATTATCAAGCAAGCAACACACACCACTATCATCATTCAGCTAACATCTAGAAACCAGCTAAGTAAGTCGCAAAGGACTTACCTGAATCAAATATAAAATCCCATTATCTCGACTCGGCTAGTAACCGTAGAAACTCAGTCACCTGTTATACAAGGCAAGTGGATCAATAATGTATCCCACTTTCTTAGAAGTCTCCAACTTCTAAGATATATAATCGATCATAAAGAAATTACTAAAAATACCCTTATACGGTAAGTGACCATTTTACTCCTGGTCCCGTAACTCTATAAAATTCTTTAACAAAGTTCTAAACTATTCCTTGGAACTCAAAACCACACTCTCACTCTAAAAAGGAAGTTTGTTAAAGTTTTAGAAGTGTTAATCTCATTCTTGACTTTCATAAAAAGTCCCTAAGGTCCAACTTTGACTTAAGATACGAGGCTCGAATAAAAATATAGAAATTCCACAAAAATATTATAGGTCTTCTATGATATGCCCTCTACCCATATGAGCAAAGATCTTTCAAAAACTATCAACAACAATTCCTACAAAAATCTCCAAAGATGCTTCCAAAATCAAGAAATTCCATACTTAGCCAAATTCTGTGTAATTTCACAACTGCTCAACCAGTCTACTTTGAGCTCCTATAGATCCAGATCAAACCGTTGGACCAGTCTCAAATTCTGATAAATTACACTATGCATGTCCCTCTATGTTATACTAAAAATTGAACGGTGAATTAGTTTTCTAAGGTATCGAAAGATTGATCTAAAGTGGACTGCTCAACATAATTTCTGAAATTCAAAGAAACTGAGATTGCAACAGATCTAGGGTTGGAGTCTCACCCACTGCTTGCTTGTTCTTTGTATCTAGTCCACATGTCTCTGGTTCGATTTCTCTCAGCCTCGAATCTCGTCTAAACTGGTTATGCAACAGCTCTCCCCTTCGAGCCCTACAGAGGCCGATCACACATGTAGTTTACTGCTCCTATGTATACTTTGACGAGGTGTAGGTCTACTACGTACTGTCTGCCCTGGGTGTCTAGGACGGGGATGGATGGCCGTCCTTAGGAATGAGCTTGTGCAGGAGAAGGCAGAACCAGACTGTAACACCCCGAATCCATAGGACTCGGAATGCTACATTGGGCTAGGATCTCATAATGGATCCTGACCCTAGCCTGGCAACAAGTTCACTGGATCTTACAAAAAGGCACAAGTAGAGTAAAACAAATACATAAAAGCTGTATGATACAACCAAAAGAGTTTACAAATTCAAAGCCGAGTACAAAACCATAATAACAACAACGTTTGATACAATAGATCCCAACCCACGCATCCTAATGTACAGAAGTCCTCAGCTGGTCACACCATCTGGCTCACTCAGCAATCTTCCTAACCTGCAGATCATCTACAACACGGTATACACCATTAGATACAACAATAGATAAGTATGAAGTAATAGCACAAACACATAACAACATCTCATACATGCAATGTCACACACATTCATTTATTATCTTTAATTACGTTACTCCATTACTAATTCAACTTCTTTTGTAACACGAGAAGCCTCAAGAACCCCGTCCCATCCAACGTAACACATGAGTTTTGCAAGGGGGTGACATTCACTCGTCCCCTTCTGTGAGATCATCTTCAAGGCACCTCCTACTAACCAGCAGGCGGAGACCGGTGGTTACCGCCCGCTATAATACACTTGGGCCATATAAATGAAATGAATGGTCATCCTAGTCCGGTTTAGGTTATAAATGCACAACCATATGAACACAAACAACCATTACAATCATACCATCCACAACCATACTCTAAGTAAGTCCTATAGACTTACCTGATACACTCGTATCCTCTACCACGTCACAGCTTCCCTTTGGTGAAGAAACCAACGCCTGCAAGAGCAAGGCACACAACATCACAACCTGAAAGGGTTAGGAGACTCGTCTCCATAACCAGAACCAACCTACAACCTAAAGATCATAATAAGATCACATATGCCTATGGCATACTCTCAACATCAACACAAGTGCCTAAGGCACATCTCTATCACACAACTCATCCTAACCACCCTAACCTAGCTATCAACTAAGCCAAGGCCAAAGGAAAGGAAGGAAGGAAGACATACCAACAAGGTATGCACCAACAAAAATAAGAACACACCAGCCAGTCCAGTGAGGCGCAGGGGCGGCTCCACACCAGGCGCAAGTGCGGCTCAGGACAGGCGCAGGGGCGGCCAACTGTGCAAAGAGTTGGTCCCGAGTTCTCTTCGATCCCTTTCTCGACCCTCTTCACATCTTCAACATACCACAACAACATATATGCACACATACACATATATGATCATCAAAAGGCTAGGAAAGATCCAACACAAGTCCAAGCTTGAGCTTCCTAAGCTAAAGAGGAAGATAAGAAGCAAGAAGAAGGAAAGAAGAGAGAAGAAGAGAAAGAGCTTGAGCATCCACACCTCTCACCACTTCAGCATATCAACAACAACACACAACAACATCATCAAAGTCCTCCAAGGCCAAAGCCGCACTCAAACTCTCAAAACTCTCTCACAAGATCAAAAAGAAGCAAAGAAGATCAAAGGAGATGAAAAGAGAATAGGAAGAACGTGAGGATGAAGAAGAAGCTAAAAAGAGGTAAGGAAACCCCTCTTCTGAAGTCTAAGGAGGCTTATAGGAGAAGCCAGCCGCAAAGCATAAGTCAAGAGTCAACGAAAGCGGCTGCACATAGCCAGAGCCGCAGGGGCGGCTAGCCTGAGGCGCAAGGGCGCCTAGACGCAGGGGCGGCCAAGGTGGTGCGCAGGGGCGGCTGACTGGATCAAGGTAAGACACACTCTAGCTCAACTAGGCTCCAAAGACTAAGGCTCTTACATCTCACCCCCCTAAAAACAAGTTTCGTCCCGAAACTTGCAAAAACCCAAACCTTCTCGGACCCATAAGCCGAGGTAACACTCTCCTCAAGAACGTCAGGTCACAACCTATAACATTCTATATCCTCAACACAGCATGGAGGTAACACAACTCCAGCATCCAAAATCTACATAAGGCCTAGAGGAAAATCATCTCTAGCCAAACACTAACCACAAAACACTGGTATGGAGGAAAACCGTCTTCAGCCACCACGTACACATAACACTACTATGTGGAGGAAAATCACCTCCACTCACACTATGTCCATCAAAGGTAGCATGGAGGAAAGAACCATCTCCAGCTATACCTATCATAACCAAAGCATGGAGGAAAGAACCATGTCCAGCTATACCTTTCTCGTACTAGCAACCAAATCTAACGGATCATCTGCACACACAACTAGCACGGAAACACAACATATCACATAAGCACATAGCATACAAGCACTCACCAGAAGATGCTAAGATCTACTCGCCGATCCTACTGGTGCCTCTAACTCAGCGTAGAACTCAGGATAGTTCCTCTGGATACTATCCTCTGTCTCCCAGGTAGCCTCATCTGGTCCTCGTCTAGACCATTGTATCCTCAACACAGGAATGTCCTTCGAACGCAGACGTCTCACACCTCGCTCTAGGACTGCAATAGGGTGCTCTGCAAATGTGTGGTCCGGCTCAACCACCAGATCATCATAACTCACGATGTGCCTCGGATCTGGTATGTACTCTCGCAGCTGAGACACATGAAACACGGGGTGAACACCCTCTAGTCTCGGAGGCAAGGCTAATCTGTAAGTTGCTCGCCCAACTCTATCTAATATCTCAAAAGGACCTACATACCGGGGACTCAACTTCCCCTTTATGCCAAAACGTCTAACACCTCGCGTCGGAGATACTCTCAACCAGACATGAGCTCCTACCCTGAACTCTAGAGGTCGACGCCTCTTGTCTACATATGACTTCTAATGACTCTGTGCAGTCAACATCCTCTCTCTGATCAGCGCTACTCGAGCCATATCATCCTGAATCTGCTCTGGCGCTATCCCACCGATACTGCTAGGCTCGTCCCAACATAACGGTGTACGGTATTTACGTCCATATAGTGCCTCATAAGGAGCCATCTCTATAGATGCATGCCAGCTGTTGTTGTATGAGAACTCAACGAGTGGGAGGTAATCAGACCATCCCTGTACCCAATCCAACACACAGGCTCGCAGCATGTCCTCTAAGGTCTGGATGGTCCTCTCTAGCTGACCATCTGTTTGGGGGTGAAACGCAGTCGTGAAGTGTAGACTCGTCCCCAAAGCAGTCTGAATCTTCTGCCAGAATCTCGATATAAATCGTCCATCACGATCAGAAATGATCGTCCTCGGTACCCCATGGAGTCTCACTACCTGTCTAATGTACTCCTTAGCTAATCTGCTCACTGGCCACGTCTCTCTGATAGGAATAAAACGTGTCGTCTTCGTCAGTCTATCAACAATCACCGAAATGACATCAATGCTCCTACTGGTCTTCAATCCAGTCACAAAATCCATGGAGACGTCCTCCCACTTCCACTGCGGTACTAGCAGTGGATGAAGCTCACCTCCAGGTCTGAAATGCTCTATCTTGACCTGCTGACAGGTCGCACACTGAGCTATAAATCTGGCTACATCGGGCTTTAACCCTCCCCACCAAAATGAACGTCTCAGATCATGGTATATCTTACTCGTACTAGGGTGTACTGAGTAAGGTGTACAGTGAGCCTCTTGTAATATCCGTTGTCTCAGCTCTGCATCTACAGGAACACAGATACGATCATGTCGCCTCATAACTCTATCTGCCCCAGTAGTGAACTAGGATGCCTCTCCCCGAGACATCCTATCTCTGATCCTTGCCAAGGTCGGGCAGGTCCCCTGCTTCTGTTGGATCTCATCCAACAGACCAGGTAGAACCTCTAAAGTAAACAACTGGGCATCCTCATCAGGAAACTGGATGTCCATCTCTAGCTAGGCTAGATCCCTTTGAAGCTGAGGCTGTACAGTAAGTCTGGCAATCGCCCTCTCTCGAGGCGTCTTCCTGCTCAAGGCGTCAGCTACTACATTCGCCTTGCCAGGATGATAAAAAATCTCAAGGTGAAAGTCCTTGATCAACTCAAGCCATCGACGTTGGCGGTTATTCAATTCCCGTTGTGTGAAAATATACTTCAGACTCTTATGGTCTATGAAGATCTAACATGTAGCGCCATACAGGTAATGTCTCCAGATCTTCAATGCATGAACTACCGCTGCCAACTCCAGATCATAAGTTGGGTAGTTCTCCTCATACGTCTTCAACTATCGAGACGCATATGCAATCACTCTGCCCCTTTGCATCAGCACACATCCTAAGCCTAGCTTGGATGCATCACTATAGACTACAAAATCATTAGAACCCTCTGGCTGTGCCAAGACAGGAGCAGAAGTCAAACGCCTCTTCAACTCCTCAAAACTCCGAGCACATTGGTCGGTCCATACAAATCTAGTAGTCTTCCTCAGAAGACTCGTCAGTGGACGGGCAATCACAGAGAATCCCTCCACAAAGCGCCTATAATAACCGGCTAAGCCAAGAAAGCTACGCACTTCCTTGACGTTCGTCGGTGTCGTCCATGTAGCAACAGACTCAATCTTCACCGGGTCAACCATGATCCCATCGGCAGAGACTATGTGTCCGAGAAATGCAACCTCATACATCCAAAACTCACACTTAGAGAGCTTGGCATAAAGCTCTCTATCCCTCAAAATCTGCAAAACCGTCCTCAAGTGTCCCGCATGCTCCTCTCTGCTACGAGAGTATACCAAAATGTCGTCAATGAAGACCACCACAAACTGGTCCAGGAAGTCGATGAATTATAAGTCAGAAAGATCAATGAAAATACCCCATATTTGTCCCTTGCTTGCCCCCAAGCAAGTTTCAAATCTTAGATACAAGATAGAATGGATTATAAGTCAGAAAGATCAATGAAAATCATTTCAAAACCTTTTAGTGTTGTGCTCCACTCATAGATCACTCTAAGAGAATTCTTCATGGCAAATAAAATCAAGACATGATCAAAACATTTTATAAATATAGGAAAGTTGTTCATCTTTGCATAAAATCATAGAATGCATAATAAATCATAATTATCGAAATTAATCATGTATAATCTAGTTTAAACCACCAAGTCAATCAACAAGCTTGAGGTCTCAAGGGCTTCCAAAAGAGGTCAAGAAACGTGTAAGGGTGGGATGTATAAAGGGTATGTGGTGTTAGAATCCGGAAAAAGGATCTTACTTCACTTTCTTTGAATATCAACATCTTCCACCAATAAGCTTTGCTTATTTTTACTTTACTTTTTGGGATACATGGACAGAGGTGCATAATAACCGAAGCCTAGGAAATCAACAATCATCAATTTCTCGAGATGCCTCAAACCCTTGATGCACATACCATGACCCGTTAGGAATGTCGCTCAATCCGACTTTGGCAAGACACAAACACCCGGCTATGTGAATTGTGCCGAGTTACTTATCATTATGATTGACTTTTCCAAACCTAATTATTTCTTTCTAACACTTTCGGCCAACATCTCAACTTCACCTTCACTTGCTTTTCTTTGCTTTCTTCCAAATTCCCGGATAGGTAAAGGGAGGCAAATATGTATATGAGGGGCTAAAGCATGGTCAAGAAGAAGAAGAGAAGAGAATGAATTGCCTTAATCATCCCAGGAAAAATGTGATAGAACTCATCATGTGGTGTCAACCTTCAAATCCAACATAATTTTGATAAAAACAAAGTAGTAAACATGCTAAAACTTCAAACAAAGCATTTTGTAACTTAAACATATCATAAAACCTTTCGAACATATAAAGATTTCAAAACCAATCTGCAAACAATATCATCATTGAGGTCATATCCAAAGAAGAAGCACAAAACGTTTTGAAAACTTTCAGTTAAGAACCAACCTCGGTCGAGGTGTTCTGGCGTCATCCGAGGTATTCAACCTTGATCGACCATTAACATCCCGATCGAGGTCATAAATTTTTTTTCAAACCAGTTTTTGACGTTTTTCTCAAACAAAAACTTGTACGTATGCATGTAATGACAGATAAAAACATAGAGCCAAATAAGATCATAATCAAAGATCAAGAGAGTCATACAAGTCATACAAATACCCCATACTTGGGACACATTGTCCCAATGAGTCAAATATAAGTCATAAGAAATAAGTACTCACCGGACATGGTTGAACTGCATAAAGAAATAAGAAACAACTCCCAAATAAGACCATCTCGGTTGTCGAAGAACATCTCGGTCGAGGTGTTCTGACAGCATCCGAGTGTATCTTAGTCAAGCTCCGTTTTCTCAACTTTTCGGACATCAATCCTTCCATGTAGCTCCTGAGTTGTAATTTATTCTTAGAGAGTACCTGGTTCCTGTCTAGGAGGACGCACAAAACACGAAGCAAACTATCTAAAACTAAACTAGAAAAGGGAAAAGAAAGCAATACCTTGGGTTACCTCCCAAGAAGCGCTTGATTTAAGGTTGCTAGCTGGACCTTTCTCCATGGAATTACTTCAATGTACCTCGAACACCTTGGAGTGTTCATCACATCCATCATAAAACTCTTCCAAAAAGATTCCGGTTCTTAATTTCACTGGAAAATGGTAGGATCTCCCATGTACAAGCTTGTACGGTTTGGTTCTCACCGAAATCCTACCGGTCTTCCGATTCTTCCATGGGACATAACTCATTTTTTCATCCCATCCTTTCCTTGATCGAGAAAACAGCTTCTCAAGAATCCTAGTAGCTTCCCCATCTCCAGCTTGATTGACCCCATACTTGAACAACTGACACTTCGTTGCCTTAGCGGTGAAGTGCTTGTTAACTCCGCTCCTTTCAGTCCAAGGAGTATCTTCTTTCAGTAAATTCAAGGGAGGTTTCATCTTGATCTTAGGAGGTTCTTTCGGAAGAGACCTCCAACTTTTCGGTGCATCCCTACAAAAATTTAGAACCTTGAAGGGGGTAGGAGCAAGTTTCTTATAAAGTTCTTCAAAGTTTGGGACAAGTTTCATGTTAGGATGATAATTTGCACATGAAATCTTTCCCAACTCAGCTGAATTCTCTTCAACTCGGCGATCTTTCTTCAACCTCGGCCCAAGTTTCAGCAGTTCGATCGTGATCTTCCACTTCTTCCTCTTCTTCAAGAACTTCAGGAGAAACTTCCAGTTCGATTGGAGGAATGCTTGAAACTTGTAGTACTTCCTTATGCTCCTCTTCCGGCTTATCATAGGATAGGGTGCTTTCCTTGAGATCCTCCACCTTCTTCATCAATTTCTCCTATTTTGATTCAAGCGAATCTTCAAAAGGTTGCTCATAAACCTTTTTAGGGACATTCGACTCATCCCATATCGCAAACTCCTCCTCAATAGCCTCTTCTCTTTCTCTTTCACTGTAAAACCAAATAAATGCGTATTTCTCTTCCAAGTATTCATAATGGTCCGCCCTAGCACTTTGTCTTGCTATCAGGCTGGATCAAATGCTGGTTCATAGTGACTCTCAGCCATTGGAAATCCTGAAAACTACAAAACTCATAGAAAAAAGATCAAATGCAAAAGCAAAAGTTTCCAAGCTAGACAACCAAATACCGAACTCGGTCTTGACCAAGTCCCCGGCAACGGCGCCAAAAACTTGCTCGCTCCAAAAGGTGTGTGCAAGCTTTAAAATTTATAACCCAAGAAGTATGCTTGACAATATGCGAACCCGTAGTGTACGGCTCAATTGCAATAAAAGCAAGAATTGTAGGGGTCGAACACAGGGACTATGGTGAAACAAAGCACGGAAATCAGGTTGTCAAATAACCGATGACCACGAATTAAAGCAATCAAAGATGATATAAAGTCAGATAAAGGGAATGCGGATTTTAGGGATTAAAGAATCTAGTTGTGGTTCAAACTCAAGATCTCAAAGGATAACGTGAACAAAGCTGAGGTTTGCAAAAGGAAGGTGTTTCTAAGGTGGGAATAGATCACCGGGTAAGTCTCACTACTCACTATCCCAAACCAAAGCTACTATTACCGGGTAAGTCTCAAGGCACTAAGGAAAGGAACTATAATCTCAAACCAACACACCACCCAAGGGAATAGAATCAACCTTTACCGGGTAAGTCTCAAGCTAACTCACAAAGATGGGATGAAGGTACACTCAAACCCCAATAAAGGATAAACCTTTATTACCTACACTTATGATCTTGGGTAAACAAACAAAGGAATTACCGGGTAAGTCTCATCCTCGACTTGCATTGAACCAGGAAAGGTGTAACAAGAATAGGATTTGGCAAACTTAAAATCTTAACTCAGATAAGGTTCAGGAAAGTTCACCTCGTTCAGTTATATTCCATCCCGGCCGAGATGTTCAACGACTGACCGAGGTGTTCTATGGTTAAGGTAAAGACTCGAGCTTTCACGGTCCTGCTGGGATTAAGATCATTCTATCATCGTCTTCCTCACAACTTTCAGCCAATCACCCTAGAATCGCATAAGAAACTTAGCCAACAATCATCATGATAACAATAATCAAATTTATAGGAAAGTAATCAATATTTAAACAAGAAAACCTTGACACAAAGGTCTCAATAACTGAATCAAACAAGTAACAAATCAGCGTTCTTCAAGTCACAAATTAGAAAAGACAACAACCAAAAGCAATCTAAGAAGATCTTACAAACTCCTTCAAAAGCTAACTCCAAGTATGATTCCTTCCTTCCTTCCTTCAACCTTCAAACTTCCTTCAAATATAATATCTTCCTTCAAAGATAATTTTAGAAAATGAGCCCTTTATATAGGAGAATTATCTTTCAAAGATAAGATATCTTAAAAAGATAATTTTCTAGAAAATATATCCATATCTCTCAAAATAAATCAGCCAAATATAATATCTTCCTTCTAGAAATCCAGCCAAAAATATATATTATTCTCCTTCCAAAAATAGAAGATCTCAGCCAAAAATAAAGATCTCTCCGGTGACATGGTGTTCGCCTAGGGGGACGCTCCTCAAGATCACCGCGGTCGAGGTGGCACTGTAGCTGACCGAGGTGAATCTGAACTGAATGTAAATCATCTCGAATCTGGTCCAAAATCAATCTTCTTAATCATTTCCATGCTTCGTGAGATCTTCTCAAAGCTCCATACAAACTCCCAAAGGTAGACAAAATCAATCTTCTGAATCTGAACTGAATGTAAATCATCTCGAATCTAGGTGTAGACCTCGATTCACGCAAAGGTAGACAAAACAACAATATAATCGCAGAATATACATCCATACATGCAAATTTATGAAGATAAAACGTCTAAACCAATCCCAAAATATAGACTATAATACATGCTATCACTAGGGACACGATCCTTAGTCTTACAAACTCCCAAGGGGTAACAACATCAACATAACTCGAGGAAAGGAATGAGGAATCCAAGAAAGGAAGCAACTCATCAAAGACGGAAGCTACTGTAGATAAACCGCGGGGGCGGCAGAAAGAACCGCAAGAGCGGCACTGAGTTGTAGCCAGGGCGGGACATACTAGTCGCGGAGGCGGTTTCTGCACATAAATTGCATCTTTACCTTTGATAGCAAAAACTCAGCAAGAGATCAAAGCTTGGTTCTTTCAATCGATACACACGTCAACACTCAACCAAAGAGCCTAGAAACACAACTCGTCATCAACGAAGGATAACCAAGAATCAAGACTCGATCTTGATTCATGTGAAGAAGAAGAAGAACAAGAAAGACATAAAGAAGAAGAAGAAGAAGAAAGCATGTTGTAGGTTCATGAACGGGTAGAAGGATTAAAGGGATGAAGACTTACACGTTCTGCAGAAGATCACAAGGGAAAGGCCGTAGCTTTTCTCAAGGTGGAAGAAACGTAAGCAAGAAACGGGAAAAGGAAGAGAAAGCGGGAATTTATAGGGAACGGTTGGAAAAGATAAAGAAAACAGCCCATGGTACTAGGATCTTGCAACAAGACACAAATAAGAAAAACCGAAATTCATAAAAACAGTATATTAAAGAGATGAATGCAACAACATCTAACAACCCATGGTACTTAATCAACATAACAATCTACTGTCTTACTATGAAGAAGAAAACAACAAAGCAAACACTCAACCCCACTCTAAGGAGTACGGAGACCCGGCTGACCACTACTTTCGGATCACTCAGCTGCTACTCTAACCTGCAGTAAATCTAAACAACGCA
Source organism: Fagopyrum homotropicum (assembly GCA_033239125.1). Classification (NCBI taxonomy): domain Eukaryota; kingdom Viridiplantae; phylum Streptophyta; class Magnoliopsida; order Caryophyllales; family Polygonaceae; genus Fagopyrum; species Fagopyrum homotropicum. Next base: position 46,148,016 of record BSWB01000001.1, on the reverse strand, counting down.
ACAAAACAACCGTTAGCTAGCTATCAAACGTTAGACAAATGAGTATATCACACACACACACATCATAACAAAAGTAAACACTCATCATGCTTTCAAACAATTCATATATTATCTTTGCTTAGGTCATTCACTCTTACTAATGATACTTATTTTGTGACACGTGGGATTCCCAAACCTCGCCTCCGCCCCCGTGTAACCATCAGGAATGGATCCGATGCATCTCACCTTGTACCTGTATGGTCTGGGTATAGAGAACCTCCCAGTCTCGTGTCAGAGCTGGGCAGTGTTGTCACGGCCTGTTATGCATACACTTGGGCAAAAAAAAATAACAGTCGTCCTAACAAGTTGTTATTATAAACACACAACACACACACCACTATCGTCATTCAACTAACATCCAGAAACTAGCTAAGTAAGTCGCAAGGACTAACCTGAATCAAATCACACTCTCTAAAATCTCTACTCGTTCTGCACTCGTGGTAACTCAAACGCCTGTCCAACAAGGCATGTGGATCAAAATCACATCCCATACACTTAGATGTTATAAACTTCTAAGATGTACAATCTCATGAAGAGAAATTACGGAAACAACTCTTTTAAGGTAAAAGACTATTTATCCCTGGTTCCAGAAACTCCCACAAGTCTATCATTAGTTCTAATCTTCTCTTTTAAAACCTCTTTCCATAATCTGGTTCTTAACGATAGTTTGCTAGAGATTTAAAAAGTTATAAAAGTTCTAGAATTCTCAAAAGGGTTGCTAAGGTCCGACCTTGGCTTAAGATACAAGGCTCGGAAATATAAAAATTCCGAAATAAATTTCTAGATCCTCTATGATATGCATCATAAGCATAGGGGTAAAGGTCTCTCAAAAATACTCAACCATAACTCTCCCATAAATCTCAAAAGTTGGAATAAAAGCTGAAATTCCCATACTTAGCCAATTTTCCTCTGTTGTAAAAACATCCCAACTGTCCTACTTTGAATCCTTATAATTTCTAATCCGACCGTTAACTTTCTCCCAAATTTTAACACAACAAACTACATAATTCCATCTACAACAAATCAAAAATTCAACGGTGGATTCTCGATCTAACCCATCGAAACTAGATCCTAAAGTCAGCAGGTCAAAGCTGAATTATAAGGTGTGCAGAAGGTTCTAACTTCGATTCTCCTTGACAGCACATGTTCCCTTATTTCTACTTAGAGATCTTTAGTGCAGAAACCAGCCTATTCTGTGTTTAGCTCAACTACACATTTACCTTACTTCCATCCTTACTCATCAAACTCCGGCAACACACTCTATACAACATTATGGTACTATGATTGAAGGTTATGTCCACTTACCCACAACAGTGAAGGCCGGTTGCCGTTGCTCTCACAAAAACGAGTCCAAAGTGGATCTCAAAAGCAGTAGGTTTTCCAGGTACTGTACTAGATTAAAGGGAACAAAAGTATGGTTATTGTCTATTTAGAAAGAGAGTGCAGTGGACAACAAGAGCAGATTTACCCTTCTTCGTTTGCAGCCGGCTGAGCAGTAGGTTGTCTCGTACTGCTAGAGGCGTGTAGAGGGTCAAGGTAAGGATCCTGGTGTGTTCTACTGGTTGCATAAGGGGTTGTTGCGTCGGTTGGGACAACACAAGACTGTAGTGGTTGTTCGTACAGGGTTAGATTGCATCGGTAAAGAAGTGAGGGAGAAGATCTGAGAGAGGACGAGATCTTACCGGCGTACTAGCTTGAAGGGAAACGCGAGGCTGCTGCTGCGTCGGACGGTTGTTGTGGGCTGTTGCTGCGTTGGATGGTTGTTGTGAGCTGATGTTGCGTTGGATAGTTATTGTGGCTGCTTCGGACTACTGCTGTGAGTTGCAGTTGCATTGGTGTATCGGTTTATAGAAGGAGTTGTTGCGGCAGAGAGAAAGATAGTTTAGCGTTGAATAGGATTAGGGAGTCAGATTAGGTTAGGTTAATAATTAGAGTTAGGGTTAAGTCATGGGCTGGCCGGAAGATGGTATAAATTGGGCCTAATTCGATGGGCCTGCTCATCCCGTTAGATGATGGGCTGAAAAGTGAGTCATTACTCGTACGGAACCTCTCTTCGAGTTTTAAATTGTACGAAATTCTATTCGGGTTACATATTTATCATTTTATGTGAATTACGGTCACATAAAATGATAGAATTTAATTATGTTTTATTTTATTTATAAAGAATAAAGGTTGGCGGATCGGAATCTGGTTTGATCGGGTATTAAACGGAAATCAAAATTTTCCGGGTATTACATCAGTACCCTCTTAAAATAAGTTTCGTCCCGAAATTTAGAATAATGTATCTAATCCAACGACTTTCTTTGTATAACTTGGTTTCATTAAGTCCCGTTTTCTAACATGTAACTACTCAATCATCATAATAAGGCACACGTCAAAGAAAACACAATCACTCAATCTAAGGTAAAACATGAAAAGTTAGACAACACAGCATCCAAGTACTAACTCGTCGGTACAGAAGTAGCAGCTAACCCCGCAAAGAACTCGGGATAATTACGTCTAATACTCTCCTTTGTCTCCCAAGTGGCCTCATCAGCTCCTCGTCTAGACCACTGGATCCTCAACATCGGTATCTCCTTGGACCGCAGACGTCTAGTACTGCGCTCCAGGACAGCTACTGGTACTCTACAAAAGTATGATCTGGCTCAACTATCAGATCCTCATGGCTGATGGTGTGCCTCGGGTCTGGAATGTACTCTCTTAGATGAGATACATGAAAGACCGGATGAACACCCTCTAGTCTCCGCGGTAGTGCTAAACGGTAGGCCACCTCTCCAATTCTCTCCAAGATCTGAAAAGGTCTGACATATCGGGGACTCGGCTTCCCCTTAATGCTGAAACACCGGACACCTCTCGTCAGTGACACTCTCAACCACACCTGCGCACCCACTCTAAACTCCAAGGGTCGGCGCCTTTTATCGGCGTAGGACTTCTGACGACTCTGAGCTGCTAACATCCACTCTCGGACTAGGGCAATCCGAGCGATGTCATCCTGTATCTGATCTGGAGCTACTCCATCAGCTCTACTAGGCTCATGCCAGCACAATGGCGTGCGACATCTCCGTCCGTACAAAGCCTCATAAGAGGCCATCCTAATAGACGGGTGCCAACTGTTATTATATGAAAACTCTACCAGTGAAAGATGATCTGGCCATACCTTTATATGAAAACTCTACCAGTTGAAGATGATTTGGCCATACCTTTCCACAATCTAGTACATAGGCCCGCAGCATGTCCTCTAACGTCTGGATAGTCCTCTCAGACTGACCGTCGGAATGTGAGTGGTAAGTAGTAGTAAAGTGGAGACTCGTCCCCAAAGCAGTATGTACCCACTGCCAAAATCTCGAGGTAAAACGTACATCCCTATCGGAGACGATAGTCCTCGGCACCCCATGGAGTCTCACAATGTGTCTGGTGAACTCATCAGCTAGACGACTTACCGGCCACGTTTCCTTAATCGGAATGAAACGTGCGGTCTTTGTTAGATGGTCTACCACTACCCAAATAGCATCAAAACCTCTGCTGAGCCTCAATCCCGTGATAAAATCCATAGATATATCCTCCCACTTCCACTGTGAAACTGGCAGTGGGTGGAGCTTTCCTCCGGACTTACGGTGCTCAATCTTGACCTGCTGACAGGTCGCACATTGAGCTACATACCGAGCCACGTCAGGCTTTAAACCACCCCACCAGAAGGAACGTCTCACGTCCTTGTACATCTTACTCGCTCCAGGATGTACTGAGTATGGGGTAGCATGAGCCTCACCTAATATCCTCTGTCTCAACTCACTGTCTGATGGCACACAGATGCGGTCCTGACGTCTCATCACTCCATCAGCACCAATAGTGAACTGAGGTGCCTCATCTCGAGACATCCTGTCTCGAATCCGGGTCAAAGTCGGACAGGTCTCCTGCTTCTGTCGGATCTCACCCAACAAATCACGAAGTAACTCCAAGTTAGCCAACTGAAAAACTGTGTCTGGAAATTGAATCTCTACCTCTAACCAAGCCAAATCTCTCTACAACCGCGGTTGTACTATCAACCGGGCTATCGCCTCCTCCTGAGGTGATGTGATCGAACTCGATTCGATCACGAGGATCCACCGGCACAAATTCACAATCGGATTGGAATCGGTGAAATGAAACTCTCTTTTTTTTTGGATTTTGTGTTTTTGGATATGAAGAGCAAATTCCCTCGGCCTCTCACTTTGGGAATCCCTCAACTCGAACGAACTACCCTCGGAATCTCACTTTGGGGTTCGAACCTTCGTTCCTCGGCCTCTCACCTTAGAACCACCTAAGCATCTCACCTAGATGTTTGAAAACTAAGCATCTCACCTAGAATTCGGGTTTTGTTTTAAAGCAAACAACAACTTTGAAAGCACAAAGGCTAACTTACTTCATTTAACTTCACTTGCCTTACAATGGGAGGATACAAGGCTTTATATAGCCACAAAACTCAGCCTAGAAACTCCCTAATTAAGTGCTAGAAATATCAAAGGTTTATCAAAAGGAAATGCAAGAAATTCATGAGTTTTTCTAGGAAATTCAAACACATAAATGGCCACATTTGGCCTTTAATCAAAGATGACTCTTGGATCCTATTCTCTTCACTTGGACAACACATCAAGGATGGTCTAATCAAGTCTTGGACGTCCATATTGAAGGAGAAGAAGACCATTGAACTACCTTGGCCTCCATTCAATGTATGTGTGTGAAGATGCCTTCAATGTTTGATTGAATGTTGACATGTTGACCTTCACATGATTAATACATAAATTCATGCATAATATATGAATAATATTAGCATGGTATGCTTCATGAAATATGTATGGGTGAGAAGTGCATATATTTTGTATAACCATCTTTCATGCCTCCATGCATGATCTTGTCCAACAATCCATACAAGTACCGTACTTGCTTCAATGTAGGGTCATTTTCACCCTCTTCCTCTTGCAATCTCGACTTTGAGTAAACTAGAAAGTTGTAGATATTGAAAATACCTTTCAAAGTAGTACTCATGGGTATTTTAGTTCCAAGAATTGTCTCAGTTATAGTCGTTTTACTGAGAGTGCGCAAACCTGACAGCTTAGCCGGAGAGAGTGAAAATTGGCTTCCATTTGGCATGCTCGGTGCAAGCATTTTCGGTTTCATTTCAATAAGTTTTGGCTCAGTTTTAGGCATGATCTCCAACACATAAGTATTGATTTCGATAGGTGCCGGTTGAGTTTTGACTTGGACGGTTGGTGGCAAAACGATTAGTTCCGGCATATTGACGATGATTTCTTCTCCGGTGGGGATCACATCATGAGGCGTCTTCCGCCTCAAAGCGTCAGCTACTACATTCGCCTTTCCGGGGTGATAGAGAATCTCAAGGTCAAAATCCTTGATCAACTCTAACCACCACCTCTGGTGGTTATTCAACTCCCGCTGAGGGAATATGTGCTTCAGACTCTTATGGTACATGAAGATCTGACACGTCGCCCCATAGAGATAGTGACGCCAGATCTTAAGAGCATGGACTTCTGCAGCTAACTCTAGATCGTGTGTGGGGTAGTTCTCTTCATACGTCTTCAGCTGTCGAGACGCATAGGCTATGACCTTACCCCTCTGCACCAAAACACACTCCAAGCCTAACTTGGATGCGTCATTGTATACCACAAAGTCATATTTACCCTCAGGCTGGGCTAAAATCGGAGCAGACGTCAATCTCCTCTTCAGCTCCTCAAAACTCCGTTGACACGACTCAGACCACACGAACCGAGTAATCTTCCTCGGAAGGCATGTAAGTGGTCGGGCAATCAGGGAAAACCCTTCCACAAACCGGCGGTAATAACCTGCCAACCCGAGAAAGCTGCGAACCTCTTTAACATTCTTCGGAGGTTGCCAAGAAGACACTGGCTCGATCTTCGCCGGATCGACCTTAATACCCTCAGAAGTCACCACTTGGCCTAGGAAGGCCACCTTTGACATCCAAAACTCACACTTGGACAGATTAGCATAGAGTTGGCTATCCTGCAAAATCTGTAACACTGTCCTCAAGTGCCCGACATGCTCCTCTCGACTCCTAGAGTAAACTAGGATGTCGTCAATGAAGACCACTACAAACTGGTCTAAAAAGTCAATGAATATCCCGTTCATCAACTCCATGAACACTGTTGGCGCATTAGTGAGCCCAAATGACATCACTACAAACTCATAATGACCATACCTAGTCCGGAATGCCATCTTAGGTATGTCCTGATCCCTCACCCTCAGCTGGTGGTAACATGACCTCAAGTCTATCCTCGAAAACACATACGCTCCATGCAAATGGTCCACCAGATCATCTATGCGAGGCAGCGGATACTTGTTCTTGACGGTGACCTTGTTCTGTTCTTTGTAATCGATGCATAGCCTCATCAATCCATCTTTCTTCTTCATAAATAATACTGGCGCGCACCAGGGAAACACACTAGGGCGTATGAAGCCCTTCTCCGCCAATTCCTCCAACTGCTTCTTCAGCTCAAGCAGCTCTATGGGTGCCATGCGGTACGGGGCCTTCGAGATCGGTCTCGTGCCCGGATCCAACTTAATGCTAAAATCAACGCTCCTCTGTGGGGGTAACCCTGGCAGGTCATCACTGAATACCTCTGCAAACTCGCATGCAACTGGTATCTCCTCTACTATCAAACTCTTGCGTTCCTTCATGGCATAACACTAGAAGGTCTCGCAACCCGGTGCTATCAACCTTGCTGCTCTCACTGCACTATTAATTATGCCGGACTTTCCGAGGTCCCAACCTCGAAATATCACTCTGTGACCCTCTTCCGTGGCAACAATCACTGTCCTCCTACCAATGTCTAAGACTGCTCCATGTCTCTTCATCTAATCTATCCCAAAATCACGTCCTCATGTGCTAAGGACATGATTAGAAAATGTACCAGCCAATCTCGATCTCCCAAACGAATGGGACAACCATAGATCTCTCGGGTCCCTCTAACCTTACTCCCATCAGGCAATCCTATCATAAATGGTATCCCCTCTACAATAGCTAAGGACAACCTATTTACGCATGCATCGGATATAAAGGAGTGCATAGTACCCGTATCAAACAAAACTCGTACGGGTAAGCCATGGATCCAGATAGTACCTGTGGTCGTCGGTGCCTCTAGCTGATCAGCACTCCTCAACTCAAACACCCGTGCCGGGGCTCCCCTGGTATTAGTTGTACTACCACATCCCCTTCCCCGACATGATCCCTGCATAGAACTCTGTGAGGAAGGATATCCGGGAGCCCTGTACGGCTGTTGCTGACCTGGGGCTCGGTACTGCTGCTGCTAACTCAAAGCTCGGTATTGTGGCTGCCTCTGTCCACCCCCTGATAGACGTGTAGGGGAAGAACCCTGCTGAGATAGAGTCTTGCCCTGGAGGCAAAATACAACTCTATGTCCAGCCTTGCCGCACTGAAAGCAGGTCACTAACGGCTTCGTGCAGTTCGATCGGATGTGCCCGTAGCCACTACAATTATGAAAATGTGAACCCCCAGCTGGAGTCTGAACTGTAGCGGTGTGACTATGTCGTCCTTGAGTCTGCCCCCGTCCAAAACCAACTACTCCCATACTACCACTAGCATATCGTGTCCTCTGTCGCTTATCCGGCCTATCTGACTGAGTAGCTTTCCTCGGGACTGGCCTATCTCTCTCATACGCAGAAGCCCTATCTTGGTAGTCTGACAGAGACTCGCAGCGAAATCGTGCTAGATAAGAATGAGTGCTATCTCTCAATCTCCGTGAAAAGAGGTACACATGCTGCTCCTCAGGAGGTGCAGCTGGTCCAAGTAGGGTCAACTCCTTCTAAAACTTCTTGACTGCCTAGGCAATCATAATATCCTCGAATCCCGCCTCAATGAAATCTTGAACCCTCTCTCTCCTCAACGGGGTAGGGCAGTACCTCTCTCTAACAATACTCCTCATCTGCTCCCAACCGGTGACTCGGCTACGAATGGTCCGCTACCGGGAATGAGCATCCTCCGTGAACAAGGTCTTTCCTAACTCAACTTGTCGATCCTCTGGGCAATGTATCGCCTCTAGTGCAGTCTCTATGTGCCCTATCCAAGGCTCCACCTCTAACCTTATCTCCCCGTTGAATGAGGGGACTTTTTGGGAGTTGAAATCCTTCAACCACTCATCCGGCCTCGGGGCTTTAGACCCCGCAGGAGCTCTGTCAGCCTCAACTCTCTTCTCAGGCACAACCGGCGCCTGAGTCACTCTCTGTGTCACTTGAACTGACCTAGCTGGTACTGGTGATACCTGAGCAAGTCTCTTTGCCCTGGCAGCCTCCTCCATACGCTGGATGTATGCTCTGTACTCTCTGTACTCAGATGCCCCTATAGAGATGCGTCCTGACTCAGTCGAACGTGCTCCTTGTGCTCCAGACCTAGCAGCGGTCTCATTTCCGACCTCGGGAACCACACTCTCAGCCACCTCCTTCACTCCAGCATCTGTCATGATCACTGCTGGTGGATCCCCTCGAGGAGCTCGGCCTCGACCTCTCGCTAATGGAGGTCTACCTCTACGACCGCGACCTCTAACTACAGGAGTCCTATCGCCCCTACCCTATCCAACTGGAGGGAGAGGTGGATGACCTCTACCTCGACCAGTAGCTAGTGTAGCCCTAGTACGTCCCATCTGCGCGAGTGATAACAACTACAGTTATAAACTAGCTAATAAGTCCAACGAGAGTAAAAACCTAAAGTTCATACTAAGCATACTGAGATCCGCGGTAGTAGTGGTGGTCAGCCGTACTTTCTATCCCCAACCAGACTATGCATGCATTTGAAAACCAAAAGTCCTTTTTAACAATCAAATCCCTTTTCGGGTTCTGCTTAAGTACTTATTCGGTCTTTCAGAAGATTTCAAGTGCCATTGTAGCCAACCTAGAGCTCTGATACCATGTTGTAACACCCCGAATTCTCAAAACTCGAGACGTTACTAGTTAGGACCTCACAATAGGCCCCGACCTCAGTTTGACAACAATTTTACTAGGATCTTGCAACAAGACACAAATAAGAAAAACCGAAATTAATAAAAACAGTATATTAAAGAGATGAATGCAACAACGTCTAACAACCCATGGTACTTAATCAACATAATAGTCTATTGTCTTACTATGAAGAAGGAAACAACAAATCAAACACCCAACCCCACTCTAAGGAGTACGGAGACCCGGCTAACCACTACTTCCGGATCACTCAACTGCTGCTCTAACCTGTGGTAAATCTAAACAACGCAACAGAACAACCGTTAGCTAGCTATCTAAATGTTAGACAAATGAGAATATCACACACACATACATCATAGCAAAATTAAACACTCATCATGCTTTCAAACAATTCATTTATTATATTTGCTTAGGTCATTCACTCTTACTAATGATACTTATTTTGTGACACGAGGGATTCCCAAACCTCGCATCCGCCTCCGTGTAACCATCAGGAATGAATCCGATGCATCTCACCTTGTACCTATATGGTCTGGGTATAGAAAACCTCCCAGTCTCCTATCAGAGCTAGGCAGTGATGTGACGGCCCGTTATACATACACTTGGGCCAAAAAAAAAATAATAACAGTCGTCCTAATAAGTTGTTATTATAAACACAACACACACACCACTATCGTCATTCAACTAACATCCAGAAACTAGCTAAGTAAGTCGCAAGGACTTACCTGAATCAAATCACACTCTCTCAAATCTCTACTCGGTCTGCATTCGTGGTAACTCAAACGCCTGTCAAACAAGGCATGTGGATCAAAATCACATCCCATACTCTTAGAAGTTATAAACTTCTAAGATGTACAACCTCATGAAGAGAAATTACGAAAACAACTCTCTTAAGGTAAAAGACTATTTACCCCTGGTTCCGGAAACTCCAAAAAGTCTATCATTAGTTCTAATCTTCTCTTTTAAAACCTCTTTCCATAATCTGGTTCTTAATGATAGTTTTCTAGAGATTTAAAAAGTTACAAAAGTTCAAGAATTCTCAAAAGGGTTGCTAAGGTCCGACCTTGGCTTAAGATACAAGGCTCGGAAATATAAAAATTCCGAAATAAATTTCTAGATCCTCTATGATATGCATCATAAGCATAGGGGTAAAGGTCTCTCAAAAATACTCAACCATAACTCTCCCATAAATCTCAAAAGTTAAGATAAAAGCTGAAATTCCAATACTCAACCAATTTTCCTCTACTGTAAAAACATCCCAACTCTCTTACTTTGAGTCCTTATAATTTCTAATCCGACCGTTAACTTTCTCCCAAATTTTAACACAGCAAACTACATAATTCCATCTACAACATATCAAAAATTCAACGGTGGATTCTCGATCTAAGCCATCGAAACTAGATCCTAAAGTCAGCAGGTCAAAGCTGAATTATAAGGTGTGCAGAAGGTTCTAACTTCGATTCTCCTTGACAGCACATGTTCCCTTATTTTTACTTAGAGATCTTTAGTGCAGAAACCAACCTATTCTATGTTTAGCTCGACTATACATTTACCTTACTTCCATCCTTACTCATCAAACTCGGGCAACACACTCTATACAACATTATGGTACTATGATTGAAGGTTATGTCCACTTACCCACAACAGTGAAGGCCGGTTGTTGTTGCTCTCACAAAAATGAGTCCAAAGTGGATCTCAGAAGCAGTAGGTTTTCCAGGTACTGTATTAGATTAAAGGGAACAAAAGTATGGTTATTGTCTATTCAGAAAGAGAGTGCAGTGGACAGCAGGAGAAGATTTACCCTTCTTCGTCTGCAGCCAGCTGAGTAGTGGGTTGTCTCGTACTGCTGGAGGCGTGCAGAGGGTCAAGGTAAGGATCCTGGTGTGCTCTACTAGTTGCAGAAGGGGTTGTTGCGTCGGCTGGGACAACACAAGACTGCAGTGGTTGTTCGTACAGGGTTAGATTGCATCAGTGCAGAAGTGATGGAGAAGATCCGAGAGAGGACGAGATCTTACCCGCGTACTATCCTGAAGGGAAATGCGAGGTTGCTGCTGTGTTGGACGGTTGTTGTGGCTGCTTCGGACTGCTGCTGTGAGTTGTTGTTGCGTTGGTGTATCGGTTTAGAGAAGGAGTTGTTGCGGTAGAGAGAAAGATAGTTTAACATTGAATAGGATTATGGAGTCAGATTAGGTTAGGTTAATAATTAGGGTTAGGGTTAAGTCATGGGCTGGCCGGAAGATGGTATAAATTGGGCCTAATTCGATGGGCCTGCTCATCTCGTTAGATGATGGGCTGAAAAGTGAGTCATTATTCGTACGGAATCGCTCTTCGAGTTTTAAATTGTATGAAATTCTATTCGGGTTACATATTTATCATTTTATGTGAATTAAGGTCACATAAAATGATAGAATTTAATATTGTTTTATTTTATTTAAAAAGAACAAAATTGGCAGATCGGAATCCGGTTTGATCGGGTATTAAACGGAAATCAAAATTTTCCGGATATTTCACTTTGACCTCTAGAATCTGCATTTCCTTATCTGACTTATACATCATCTTTGCTTTGTTGCTTGCTTTTTATTGACAACATGATATTTACCGTAATTCATTTCACCATAGTCCATGTGTTCGACCCTGTAGTATTTGCCATTATTATAATTGATCCGTAAACTACGGGTTCGCATATTGTTCAGGATTTTATTTTAGGTTATAAATTTAAAGCTATTTCGTTCACTATTTCACACACGTCTGAGAGAGAATTGTCTGCTTTGACTGACCATCGGTCTGAGGATGATAAATAGCCGTGAACTGCAGACTCGTACCTAGGACGGCATGCATTTTTTGCCAAAACCTCGAGGTGAACTGTCCATCTCTATCTGAGACTATAGTCATAGGTACTCCATGAAGTCTCACTATCTGTCTAGTGAACTCCTCTGCTAATCGACTCACTGGCCACGTCTCCTTTATAGGAATGATGCGGTCTTCGTCAGTCTATCTACTGTAACCCAAATGGCGTCAAAACTCCAACTCAGTCTCAAACCAGTGACAAAATCCATCTAGATGTCTTCCTACTTCCACTGAGGAATGGGAAGTGGGTGTAGCTCTTCTCTAGGTTGGTGATGCTCGATCTTGACCTGTTGACAGGTCGCACACTGAGCTACATATCTCGTCACGTCTGACTTTAGACCTCCCCACCAGAAGGAGCGTTTGATGTCCTGATACATCTTACTTGCACCGGGATGCACTGAGTAAGGTGTAGCGTGAGCCTCCTGTAAGGTCCGTTGTCTCAGCTCTCGATTTGAGGGCACACATACGCGCTCCTAGCGTCTCAAAACTCCATCGGCACCGACTGAAATTGTGCGCCTCTCCTCGAATATCTTGTCTCGGATCCGTGTCAAAGCTTGGAAACTCTCCTGCTTATATCGGATTTATACCAACAAATGAGGTAACATATCCAAGGTGGACAAATGACCGTCGGAATCCGGAAAGTGGATATCCATCTCTAGCCATGCCAAGTCTCGTTGTAACTGAGGTTGAGCTGTCAGCCGAGTGATTGCCATCTCCCGGGAGTCTTCCTACTAAAAGTGTCCACTACCACATTCGCCTTCCCCGGGTGGTATAAGATCTCAAGATCGAAGTCTTTGATCAACTCCAACCATCTCCTCTGGAGGTTATTTAACTCCCGCTGAGTGAATATGTACTTCAGACTCTTATGGTTTGTGAAAATCTCACACGTAGCTCCGTATAGATAAGGCCTCCAGATCTTCAAAGCCTGAACAACAACTGCTAACTCAAGATTGTGGGTAGGGTAATTCTCCTCATATGTCTTTAATTGTCTCGATGCATATGCTATAACCTTACCCCTCTACATCAACACATATCTCAATCCTAGCTTGGATGTGTCGCAATAAACTACGAAATCCTCTATGCCCTCTAGCTGAGCTAGGATAGGAGCGGAAGCCAACCTCCTCTTCATATCCTCAAAACTCTGCAGGAGCGGCTCGGACCACACGAATCTCGTAGACTTCCTCAGCAAGGAAGTAAGTTGGGTGATCACTGAAAAGCCCTCCACAAAACGACGGTAGTATCCAACCAAGCCTAGGAAGTTGCGTACCTTCTTAGCGTTCCTAGGAGGCCGCCAAGATGCTACAAACTCGATCTTCGCCGGATCTACCTTGATCTCTTCGGAGGAAACAATGTGACCTAGGAAGGCCACCTCAGACATCCAAAACTTGCACTTAGAGAGCTTGGCGAAAAGCTCTCTATCCTGCAGGACTTGGAGTACGATCCTCAAGTTTCTTGCATGCTCCTATCTGCTACGAGAGTATACAAAATATCATTGATGAAGACCACCAAGAACTGGTCTAGGAAGTTGATGAAGATGTTGTTCATCAACTCCATGAACATGGTGGGGGCATTCGTGAGCCCGAAAGGCATCACTACAAACTCGTAGTGACCGTATCTGGTCCGAAATTTCGTCTTGGCTATGTCCTACTCTCTCACCCTCAGCTAATGATATCCACATCTCAGATCGATCCGCGAAAATAATGAAGCTCCGTGCAGTTGGTCCAATAGATTGTCGATACGGGGCAATGAGTACTTAATCTTTATTGTCACCTTGTTAAGCTCTTGGAAGTCAATACATAACCTCATCGACCCATCTTTCTTCTTGGAAAAGAGTACTGGCGCGCCGCAAGGAGATACCGATGCGGGGATAAGCCGTAGTTCCCAATCTAGATTGAAAGTCCTTTACAAGAACAAAAATCGGTTTGTTCTATAGAATAATCGGCCGATTTATCTCAAGAACAGGTCGGCTTTTTGACAAACTAAAAACACGGATTAGTGAATGATAAGGAAAGAAAAGAAGATGATTATGGAATGATAAATGAAAGATATAGAAAGATATGAACCAAATAGTTCCCCAAAAGAACGACCAATGATGTGTCAAAATCCTTAAACGAGAAGATCACCTTAACCCGCACTTCTTTAACCTTACACAAGTCTTCTAAGTAAGACAAGAACAAGGAGGGACTAGGATCGACCAGGATCACTAACCTTCAACAAGATTAACACTCACAAGCACAATCTAGCAAGAACGTCACAACGATTCAACCAAAATTCTCCTTTGATTGAATAGCAATGAATAAAATACGTACTCCGTAAGTGAAGCCGTAAGTTCACACAATATGTGGAAAATATATCAAATCTAATTTATCAAGCAATCTCCCCCACTAAGGTTATTTATAAGGGAGGCTAAACCTACTAAAACTATGAAAAATTAAAAAGATATGATCTATAAAATATATCTTTTGAAAAGATAATCTAGGAAAGATATCTTTTAAAAGATATAAAATATAAAATCTAAAAAGATAGAATCTAAATAATCCCTTAAGATAGTCTAATAGATTTAAGGAATTATTACAAGATATAATTGTTAAAAGATAGAAGATCATGGTCGGATCTCTTGCAACTCGTTCCAGTGAAAGAAATGAAATCGACTAAATTTCCTACAGGAAAATCGGTCGATTTTCTTCTCTGGAACTTCTTCCTTGCTTTTATCCTTCTTCCTTGCTTGATGGATCTTTTTGGTCGTGTCTTGGCTCTTCTATAAGAGTCAACAATGTCACTAAGAAACTCCTGAGAGTGATGAGAGTTTCCTTGAGGGTAAATGTGATGAGAAGATCCGTAACTTCGTCTTGGATTGCTTTAGCTCTTGACCGTGTGATCGCTCCATCCATAATTGAATTTGAAGAAAGTGAAAGTGAAGGAGTTGTTGGATTATCCTATAATGCTTTAGCCTTTGAGCGTGTAACTGGTCCTTGTATTGGAGATGGTCTTACATCAGACTCCCCTTCTTGAGAAGGATTCGTCCTCGAATCTCCGCTAAGCTCATCCTTAAGCTCGTATGGACTTAAATCACCAACATTGAAGATGAGACTTACACCATAGTCAGCTGGAAGCTCTAGAACATAAGCATTATCACCAACTTTCCTCTTGACCTTAAAAGGTCCATCTCCACGTGAAGATAGCTTAGACTTCCCCTTTTCCGAAAATCGCTCCTTTCGTAGATGCAACCATACAAGATCTCCGGGTTTGAATAGCATCTCCTTGCGATTCCGATTTGCTTTGGAAGCAACGGAAATCCCTTTTTGCTCCAGCCGTGAGCGCGTTTTCTCATGTGACTCGTTTATGAACTCCACCTGCTTTCCTGCAAAAAAATCTACTCGCTCCTCTAAAGGCAACAGTATAAGATCAAAGGGAGTCAAAGGATTCACTCCATAAACACACTCAAATGGTGTTAGGTTAGTAGATGAATGCAAGATACGATTATAGGCAAATTCAACATGTGGTAATACATCTTCGCAAGCATTCAAATTATCTTTCAAAACAGCTCGTAACATCGTAGTCAAATTCCGATTAGTTACCTCCGTTTGACCATCTGCTTGAGGATGACAAGAAGTTGAAAACAACAACTTTGTGCCTAGTTTTCCCCAAAGAGACTTCCAAAGAAACTAAGGAACTTGACATCTCTATCGCTCACAATAGTTCTTGGAACTCCATGCAATTTAACAACTTCCTTGAAAAACAAGTTAGCTACATTATATGCATCATCAGTTTTATGACAAGTGATAAAATGAGCCATTTTAGAAAAATGATCAACAACCACAAATATAGAATCTCTCCCCTTCTTAGTCTTTGGCAAACTTACAACAAAATCCATACTTATGTCAAGCCAAGGTGATGTAGGAATAGGTAGATGAGTATACAAACCATGTGGTTTCAATCTTGATTTTGCCTTGAGACAAACAAGGCATCTCTTAATCAAGTGTTCAACATCCTTGAGCATATGAGGCCAAAAGAAGTGAGAATGAAGCATGTGATAAGTCTTATCCGTTTCAAAGTGTCCCATTAATCCCCCCATATGTGCTTCCTGAACTAATAATAACCTCAGAGAACATCTAGGAATACAAACTTTATCCTCATGGAACAAAAATCCTTCAAAAAGATAATACTTATCTCTCCACAATGGCAAAAATCGGTCAAAAAATCGGTCGATTTTTCTAATGCTGGGTCGATTTTTGCATCCAGCGTAGATGTTGCCAAAGTCTTCATCATCCTCATACAGTTCTTTGATATAATGGAATCCTAGGAATTTGGAATCCATTGTTGTGATCAAAGTATATCTCTTGGAAAGGGCATCTACTAAAACATTATCCTTTCCTTTCTTATATTTGATAATATAAGGAAACGTCTCGATAAACTCCATCCATCGCCCATGTCTCCTGTCCAATTTATCTTGACTTCGAAAATGCTTCAAAGACTAATGATCAGTTCTAAGAATGAATTCATTAGGCCAAATATAATGCTGCCATGTTTTGAAAACTCGAAATAAAGCATATAATTCCTTATCACAAGTAGAGTAATTCAAACATGGACCTATCAATTTCTCGCTAAAGTAGGCTAGAGGTTTACCTTGCATGAGTACGCCTCCTATGCCAATACCTGAAGCGTCGCATTCTACTTCAAAGAGTTTGGTGAAGTCCATAAGCGCAAGAAGAGGTGCATTTGATAGTCACCTCTTTAGTTCCGAAAATGCTTTCTCTTGCGCATCTCCCCACTCGAACGGTACCTGCTTCTTCGTGAGCTGCGTGAGAGGGGCTGCGATGTTGCTGAAATCCTTCACAAAAGGCCTATAAAATGTTGTCAATCCATGGAAGGATCGCACATGTCCGACGGTGGTAGGTGTAGGCCATTCTTGAATGGCTTTAATCTTCTCTTTATCCCCCTCAAGTCCTCTTGTGCTGACAAAGGAAAATAACTTGATTAGTACTAAACTCGCATTTCTTAATTTTAGCATATAATGATTCAGATCTAAGAGTTGCAAGTACTTCCCTTAAGTGTTCTTCATGCTCCTCAATGGATTTTCTATAAATGAGGATGTCATCAAAATAAACAACCACAAACTTTCCAATAAAATGGCGTAAGACATGATTCATTAATCGCATAAAGGTACTAAGAGCGTTAGTAAAACCAAAATGCATTACCAACCACTCATATAGTCCAAATTTGGTCTTGAATGTTGTCTTCCATTCATCTCCCTCCCTCATTTGGATTTGATGATATCCACTCTTAAGATCAATCTTCGAAAACAAAGTGGAACCACTCAACTCGTCTAGCATATCATCCGGTCGAGGAATGGGATGTCTATACTTGATAGTAATGTAGTTGATTGCTCTACAATCCACGCACATCCTCCAAATGTTGTCCTTTTTGGGCACCAATAGAACTGGAACCGCAGAAGGACTTAAACTCTCACGTACATAGCCTTTGTTCAAAAGGTCTTGTACTTGATCTTGTATTTCTTGGCTTTCCTAGGACTCATCCTATACGCATGGCGATTAGGAAGTGAAGATCCAGGAATGAAATCAATCCGATGCTCAATGCCTCGAAATGGTGGAAGTCCGGCAGGAATCTCATCCAGAAATACGTCCTTGAATTCATTTAATGCATGTATAATATTTGAAGGCAAAGCCGCCTTCACATCGTCACTCAAGTGTAGTAGGCTCTTATATAAACTTAGTAAAGAAAGATCTAAGGGAAGATAATCATCGATAAACTCCCTTTTTGATGAAAAAGGGCTCATTGTTGTCCTAGAGAGGAAAAATCGGATGAGCTACAGGAATATCGGTCGGTTTTTCCTTGGGCAGGACGATTTTCTTCAAAACTCGGCCGATTTATCGAAGGTTTGCCCCATTTTTCTTCTATGAGAGTTGATTTTTTCTCCTTTTGCTTGTGTTTCTCCTTCTTATTGTCGTAATGTTCGGCAATCTGCAGGGGAGTCATGGGTTTGAGCGTAATGGCTTTCCCTTTAAACTCAAACGAGTATTTGTTAGAAAATCCATCACGCGTCACCTTTCTATCAAATTGCCAAGGTCGGCCTAATAAAATATGACAAGCTTGCATAGGCACAACATCAAAAACAACAATATCCCCATATTTTTCCAAAGTAAACACAATACGAGCCTGTTTATTAACTTTCAGTTCTCCACAATCATTCATCCAATGCAATTTATAAGGTCGAGGATGGTAGAAGGTAGTGATTTACATCTTAGTGATCAATTCTTCACTAGCAATGTTGCAACAACTGCCCCCATAAATAATCATGTTACAAACCTTTCCTTGAACAAGACATCGAGTATGAAAAACGTTTTCACATTGATTATCCTCACATAAATCAATTTTAGCATGCAAAGTGCGTCTAGCAATTAAGGAATTACCATGTTCATATTCACAATCACTATCACTTTTATTATCATGCTCATGCTCATGTAATGCACTGATATGGGTATGATCATGCTCAATTTCTTCCTCACTTTCATATTGTCCTTGTTGATTAATAAATAAAGCTCGTTTGTTAGGACAATCACGCATATAATGACCCTTTCGTTGACATTTAAAACAAACAATATTTTGAGATCGTGAGGTAGGGTTAGAGGTACTCCCTTTATGGTCCTTTGAAGGCTCATTCAAAGGACGAGACTGAGTAGACGGTTTGGGATCTGCTGGATCATTTTCCATCGTCGTTTTGAGGAGAAAATGTCGATTTTTCTTGAAATCAGTCGATTTTTCTTCTCTGGAGTCCAATAAGTCGTCCCTTGATTTCGTCCTTTGAGCTTTTTGTCCACCCTGATAGCCAAATGTAATAAGTTAATCATAGGAGCATAAGGATAGAGGTCAATTTCATTAGCTAAAGAAGGATGTAGGATTCTTAAAAATCGAGCCATAATAGAATCTTCATCCTCTTGTATGTTGGCTTTCACCATTGCCGTTTGCATGGCGGTGTAGACTGCCTCTACGGACATGAAACCTTGCTTGAGGTTCTCTAAACGTTGTCTCAACTCCCGTCCATAGTGTGGCGGCACAAATCTGGCCTTCATCAAAGCCTTCGTCCGTTCCCAAGTATTGATGTCCGGTTCGCCTACTCTTCACCGTTCTTTGATGAGATGATCCTACCAAATAAGGGCATAGCCTTGGAATTCCAATGCAGCAAGTTGGATCTTCCTTTTCTCACTGAAGTTATGGCAAGACCAAAGTTTTTCAATTTTGGTTTCCCATTCCATGTAAGCATCCGGATCGCATCGTTCTTCGAAACTCGGAATCTTGACTTTTACTTTCCCAAGTCCGTCATTATCCGGTTGAGGTCGATTATGTTCATTATAGCGTCCTCTTCGTGGATGACGTCGTGGGTATTCTCTCCACATTCCTTCATCCTCTTCATCACTTATTGATAGCATGAAATATGACTACATTTTAGGCACTTGTTTTGATTGTTTTTCCCTTATAGATGCGTACATGGATATGAGTTTGAAGCATTTATGAGCACATTCACCTATTTTGTCGATATAGAAATCTACACAAGCTTTGTTATGTTTATTGGTGAATAAAGGCTAGAATTGGAGCATATATGAAAGGAATGTAGTATTAGATCATGCTATATGTCAAGCAGATGTTTTAGAGAAGCTAAGGAAGGAGCATCATTTGAGAACTTTTCGAAACAAAGGCTTTCACAAAGGCTTTTGAGTTCAATGACCTAAACCACGACCATGGTTATGCATTGACTTCGTGGAAGGTGATTTCGAAGAACATCAAAGGATTCCACGCCCTAAACCATGGCCATGGAATGATACACTAGACTGTTATTTCCATGACGTTATGACGTGTCATATTTGCCACGTCAGCAATAGTTATTGGGCTTTTTCGTAACCCTATTTTTCCCTATAAGAAGGCTAAAGACAGGAGAAAAAAAGAGGTTCGTATATGCTCGCATAGGGTTTTGCATTGACGGCTGTTTACATTCGAAGAGAGAGATTTTGGATCATTGCTTAGGGAAGATCCCGAGAAGGACGCTATTTGGAGATTGTGTACTTCGAGATTATCTTAGGGTTTACATTTAGAGACGGATTGACATCCCGTTCTCCATTGTTTCTTAAGATTTTTGTGAGGATTTATGTTCCCTATTCCGCATTCATTAAACACATATATAAGTTGTTTGGATTTGAGATTGATTGTTTAAGTTTTTATTGAGTTTTCAAGGATTTTACCTTTTTCTCTTCTTAACTTGATATTTGATTCAATGATGATGGTTATTGGCTAAAACCCTTTAGCAATTCTAAGGTGAAGGGTTAATATTTGTGGCTTAGATAATGATAGATCAATCGTAAACCGATTGGACTCTTAGAGTGCGAGAAACCTCGTCGACAGCCTTTTCCACGGTCTGTTCTTGAAAACCAAGGTCGTGGTTCTTCAAGATCTATCCATGACTTCCTCTGTTGTACGTATTTTGCTTTTGCTTTGATCCAAAGTTAAAGATTTGCCTTAACTTAGCCTTGGTTTGCCTTTCCTAGGTAGTATTGAGACTCAACATCCTCTAATTTGGTTTCGAGTGTCACAACCTTAACCGTTTTGCCTTATCTTTGATTCCTTGGGTTTGGGCATGGGAATTTGAGAGTATTTCTTGTCCTTTGATCCTTTCTATACTGCAGCCTCAACAACCTTTATAGAGAGTGTCATTGGGTGAGACATATAGGGTTTTGGAACTTCGTCGTATATAACCTTACATTAGATATACCTTTGCAATCCCGACTCTGTCCTTATATCTTTAGAATATCTTGAATCAATTGCCACAATTGGATACTTGGATCTTTAGGATTGTTGTTTTCCCAATATTTTCAAAGCTTCTATACTTTATTTGCTCGATAATTTGTGAACTGAATTTGATCCCCCAAATCCCTGAGTTCGATACTCTGGAATTCTTGCTTTACTACGCCGATCCGTACACTGCGGGTTTGCTTTGCTTTAATTTCAGTTTTATAAATTTAAAGTTTATTTGCACGCATACTTCCGAGCGAACAAGTTTTTGGCGCCGTTGACGGGGATTTGGTCTAGACCAAATTCGGCTCTCGGTTGTTGAGCTTTGGAGCTTTTGCTCTTGTGATTTGATTAGTCTTTTTGAGTGATTTTTACAAATTCTTTAGGTATATGTGAAAGACTAGATCTACCAAAGATCTGGTTCCTTTTGATCCCGAACTTGAGAAAACTTTGATAAGAAAGTTGAAAGAGAAAAGGATGGCTGAAAATAATGAGAGGAACATCCAAGAGGAGTTATATGAAGCTCGAACTCAACTCCTTTTGAGTGAGAAGGCTCGCTTGGAGGAAAAAGAACGTAATCAGTTTCAAATAGATGAGCTTCGAGCAATGATTCTAGACATGAAACTAGAGAGGAATGATGCTAAGAAGAAGAAGAAAGCTAAGAAATCTATTGCTAAATCATTCGACGATGATGACATGCCGGAACTAGAGGATATTGCACCAATAATCCATCCAGTTCGTGAAAATCCTAGACCACATGTTGATCCTCGCATTCCCGTTGGAGATGTGAGAGCCGCTGATGGAGGGGATGAACCACGAACCCTTGGACAACGGATGGATCCAATTCAGCAACCACGCCGCTTAGGTGTAAATTTCGGAGGTGAAGACGTCCAGGATTTCGGGTTTAGCCCGCAAGTTATTACCATGGTTCGCCAAAGTCAATTTGGTGGAACGAATGCTGAATCCCCACACCAACATTTACAGAATTTCGAGATTCTTATGGAGACATTGAAGCCGAAGAGGGCTGTCAACAACAACTACAAGATCAAACCGTTCTTCTTCTCTTTGAAGGACAAGGCTTTGTCTTGGTATCAAGCTCTTCCGGCTAGAAGACTTAACACATGGGAGGATTTATCTTCGGAGTTCCTCACCAAGTTCTTTCCACCATCCAAGACGGCGGAGTTGAGAGGTAAGTTTAATGCTTTTTCTATGAAACCTAACGAAAGTTTGTTTCAATCTTGGGAAAGGTTTCAGGATCTTCTATTGGATTGTCCACACCATGGCATTTCAAAGCTGGAATTATTGGAGATCTACTATAAGGGGTTGGATGTGAAAACACAATTCAAGCTTCAATCTCTCTCTTGTGCTACATTCATGGACATGAGAGAAGATGACGCTTGGGACTTCATTGAGAAGCAAGCCCAAGTGATTGAGAAGTATTCCCACCGGAAAGTGGATACTAGTAATCGGAACCAAGGAGATCCGGGAGCAAAGTTGACTCAAGCTACACAAACTCAAATATTCCCCCTCAACAATGAGATCAAGGAGCTGAAGGAAGTCATAAAAACTAGCCTTCAAAGGACGAAAGAGCAAGAGGCCAACTATCTAGGGAGAGACAACAACCAAGGCAATAGGAATAATTACCGGAACAATAACTGGAATAACAACAACAGGAACTCCAACAACAACAATTGGAGATCCAACCAACAAAACCCCGGTAATCCTTATTCACGTGCTGAAAATGCTTTAACACCTCCATCTTCTTCTACTCCTTTGAAAATCCAGGGTCAACGAATGGCTCGGGAAAGCCGGAGAAGGATAAGCATGATGCTATGATAGAGACAATCTTAGGAAAGCTCCAAGGACTAGAGAATCACATCACTTCGGTTGATAAGGCACAAAAATCCTTAGAAAACCAAGTGTTCAGCAAGGCCGGAGAAGTTTCTAGAGACCAAGGGAAGCTTCCCGGAAAGACGGAGGATAACCCGAAAGGAAGGTGATGGCGATTACTACTAGGAGTGGTGTAACAACCACCGATCCGCAGCACAAGTTTGTAGAAGTCCCCACTGAGAAAGGAAAAGATAAGGAGTAGGAGAAGGAAGATGTCTATGTTCCTCCTCTAGCTTACAAACCTCCTCTACCATTCCCGCAGTCTAGAGCAAGAGTGCGTCTAGACAAGCAATTCGGTAAGTTCATTGATCTAATGAGCAAACTGCATATTAACATACCTTTTATTGATGCAATTGAAGGTATGCCCGCTTACGGGAAGTTCTTAAAAGAGATCCTCTCTAACAAGAGGAAGCTGGAAGACTTTGGAGAAGTCAAGATGAGTTCGGAATCTTCGGAGCTCATCAAAATAATGATTGAGAAGATGCCCTCAAAGCTGAGAGATATGGGGTCATTTTGTATTCCAATAGGAGTTGGTGAAGTCACATATGATGCTCTTTATGACTTAGGAGCAAGTGTAAGCATCATCCCGCTTGCTTTGTGTAGAAAAGTCGGTTTAGGTGAACCTAAACCGGTGAAGATGACGTTGTACATGGCGGATCGATCCATAACTCGACCCGTATGTATCATTAAAGACGTCCCAGTCAAGCTCGGTAAGTTCTATATTCCTATAGATTTTGTTGTGCTTGACATTCCTGCAGATTGTCCGGTCCCGATTATACTCGGGAGACCATTTCTTGCAACCTCCGATTGTAAGGTGGATTGCAAGAATGCTAGACTAGCCTTCGATATAGGAGAAGAGAATTTTGAATTTGTTCTCTCAACCTTGGTGAATGAGCCTTCACTTGGAGAGGATATGTTCAACATCTATGACGAAGAGGCGTCTAGAGAGGAAGTAAGTTCGATCTTATTTAAAGATCCATTGCAAAAGGTCATAACCATGAGCATCATGGAAAAGGGAGAAGAAGAGGATTGCAATGCTGAGATTAAAGCTTTGGAGGAGCTAAAAGAGGTACAAGATGAAGAGTTCAAGAAATTATATGATGGCTCGGAAAACAGAAGAAACCACGGCCAGTCGTGCTATTCCACGGCCGTGGTTCAACAAATTCAACCCATAGAGTGTTATTTCGAGAACATCAGAGACTTCCACGCCCTAAACCACAGCCGTGGAAGTAACAGGTGTGCCGTGGTTTTGGGAAATTCTGAGAACAATTCCGTCATTCCTATAACCACTCTCGAGTCTTCTTCCACTACTCCCACATCCTTAGATACTTCTAAGGAAGCATCGAGCACGCCTCAAGACACATTAAAGGCATCAATAGCTTTGGAATTGAAGCCACTTCCCACACATCTTCGGTATGCTTTTCTTGGAACTAATTCTACCTTTCCCGTTATTGTTAGTTCCGATTTAAAGAAAGATGAACATGAGAAACTTATGGATGTTTTGAGGAAACATAGGAAAACATTAGGCTATACCATAGAGGATCTTGTAGGAATTAAACCATCTTTATGTATGCACAAGATTCTAATGGAGGAGGATTACAAGCCTTCACGACAACCTCAAAGACGGTTAAACCCGGTCATGAAAGAGGTCGTGAAGAAGGAAATCCTTATGTTACTTGACGCAGGTATCATCTATCCTATCTCCGATAGCAAGTGGATGAGCCCCGTTATGTTGTTCCCAATAAGGGAGGAATGACCGTTGTGACCAACAAGAACAACGAACTCATTCCAACGAGAACCGTGACGGGTTGGAGGATGTGCATTGACTACCGTAAGATGAACAATGCAACTAGGAAGGACCACTTCCCACTACCATTCCTAGATCAAATGCTTGAAAGGTTAGCACAACACTCCTACTTTTGTTACCTTGACGGTTATAGTGGTTTCTTTCAGATTCCGATTCACCCGGACAATCAAGAGAAGACCAAATTCACGTGCCCATGGGGTACGTTTGCTTATAGGAGGATGTCATTCGGACTTTGTAATGCTCCAGCCACCTTTCAAAGGTGTATGATGGCCATCTTCTCGGAATATATTAAGGAAATCATGGAGGTTTTTATGGACGATTTTTCAGTTTATGGTTCCTCATTTGACAATTGTCTTGCTAACCTTTCTCTTGTTTTGCAAAGATGTGAAGACACTAACCTTTTTCTAAATTGGGAGAAGTGTCAATTCATGGTTAAGGAAGGCATTGGGCTAGGAAATTTGATCTCTAATAGAGGGATCCAAGTTGACAAGGCTAAGATAGAAACGATAGAGAAGATTCCTCCTCCATCTTCGGTGAAGGGGATAAGAAGTTTCCTAGGACATGTAGGGTTTTATAGGAGATTCATCAAAGACTTCTCGAAAATTTCGAAACCACTAACTAATCTATTGATGAAGGATGCTGTTTTTCATTTTTCGCAGGAATGTTTAGATGCCTTCTATAAGATTAGAGAAGGTCTCATCTCAGCCCCGATAATCCAACCTCCGGATTGGAATCTCCCATTCGAGGTTATGTGTGATGCAAGTGACGTAGCTGTTTGATAGGTGATGAAATCACTATCATTTAGGGTAGTTTTTAGAGTCTTTTTATTGCATTAGAGTCAGTTTATGCTACTAACTCCTTGATCCAGAAGAAGAAGACTAAAAGAAGCTAAAGAAGGAGTTATAAGCACTTAGGAGTGAAGAGAGATCACGAAGTGAAGCTTCTACTACTTCCCCGCCCCAGCGGGTGACGCCTTCCACCAGAGCGGCCCCTGCGCCTTCACCAGCGCCGGCCAAGATGCAGGTCACCACCCTTGCGCCACCCATTGGCGCCCGTGCGGTGACCTACCCTGAAGAGACGAAGACCAGTGCCCCTGCGCCTCCCACTACGCCCTGCCTGTGCCTCGCCCTGGGAGTTGGAAGGTGAAGAGTCTGTGTCACCGCCCCTGCGTAGGCCTTGAGGCACCCCTGCGCGTTAACAACAGAAACGTCAAGAAGGCGAAAGGTCAGCCGTTGAAGTGCATTAAAGATCCGCCCCAATGGAGCTGTGTAGCCGCCCCAACGGTTCTGAAGAAGATCAATCGATTCCGCCTAAACCGCCCCTGCGGGTCCTAAAGGCCGCCCCTGCAGTTTAATGCCAGAAGCTTTATTCCGGCTGTTTATACCACCTTTATGGCATTAAAGGTGGCTGTTTTAGGCCGGCTATTTACTCCTAATTTAGTGTCTTTTGTAGTATAAATAGTCCATGGCTGATTGCTAGAATTATCCATGCTTTTCTTCACAAAATCCATTTTAGACTTTAGTTTTTCCATTGTAATGAGTTGCTAACTCCCTTGCTACATTGGGTTGGTTTGAAGCTGCTTTGTTACTTTGGTTGTAAGTTTTTTTAATATAAGTTTTTATTCAGTAATGCTTTGTGTTTCCTTGATCTTCATTGTTTAAATTGCATGTTAACTATTGCTTAAGATTGATCACCTTAGGTTCTAAAGTGCATGTGAACAACTAGGATTAATAGGTTTCGGGTTCAGGTCTTTAATCTAGTAGCAACTTTAAGTAATAACGGGTTGTAATTACTTAAAGAAAAGGAACACAATTATAAAGATAAGTTTAACGGTTTTAATCTTTTCTTTATATCCCTTAGTCTTTGTTTGAATGCTAACTTATTATTTGTTCTTGTAGGTTTACGGAACTGTAACAAGTTAAGTTGTGTTGATGCCGGTTGGCTCAACACATATGTATGATCGAGACGGGAGCTTACTTAAAAACTTGTAAAAGGAACGTACCAAAATAGCAATTACATGCTTAGAATCAACCTAGTGTAGATTCACCCATTATTGTCTTACTTGTCATATTCATCGTTTTCATAAGTTTTTGTGCATCAATTCAACCAACCCCCCCCCCCCCTTGTGTCACTTGTCATCATAATCAATAATTGCATCTAAAACCCTCAACTCTCTTGGGTTCAACACTTACTTCATCACTATACTTGTTTTTAGTGCTAAGTCAGGATTTAGTTTTGATTGGGTATAGACGACCATAGAAATACCTTCGGTCACTGTTGGAGTGGTGCTTGGACAAAAGAAGGAAGGCCGCACTCATGCCATCTACTATACTAGAAAGACGCTAGACAAAGCGCAGCTCAACTACACCACAACTGAAAAAGAATTTTTAGCCGTTGTATATGCCTTTGAAAAGTTTCGCTCTTATCTTGTAGGAGCGAAGGTGATTGTATACACGGACTATTCAGCAATACAGTATTTGCTCGCCAAGAAGGATGCAAAGCCAAGGCTAATTAGATGGATTCTTCTTCTTCAAGAATTCAATCTAGAGATTCGGGACAAGAAAGGTTCCGAAAATTCTGTTGCGGATCACCTAAGTCGTCTACCACACACCGAAGGTGACGACTTACCAATCGATGACTTCTTCCCGGATGAGCACTTACACATCATGGAAGAGTGTATCGATAAGATTACTAGAGGTAACGAACCTTGGTTTGCTGATTTTGTAAATTACTTGGTTTGTCAGGAAATACCTCCGGGACTATCCTATGCACAAAGAAAGAAGTTCTTTAGGGATGGCTGCCAATACCATTGGAATGAACCTCTACTCTTCAAGAGAGGTCCCGACGGCATCATTAGTAGATGTGTGCCGGAAGACGAAATGCAAAGTGTCATTCATCATTGTCATTCACTTCCTTGTGGAAGACACGCTAGTTCCCATAAAACTAGCGCTAAGGTATTGCAATCCGGATTATTTTGGCCTACTTTATTTAAGGATATGCAAACTTTTGTTTCTTATTGCGATGCTTGTCAAAGAACAGGAAATATCTGTAAGAGAAACGAGATGCCTCTCAACAACATTCAAGAGGTTGTACGTTTGGGGATTTGATTTCATTGGACCATTCCCATCATCTTGCGGAAATCTATACATACTTCTCGTTGTAGATTATGTTTCGAGATGGGTTAAAGTTATTGCCTCTCCAACTAACGATGCTATGGTGGTTGTCAAGTTCTTTAATAGAACTATTTTCCTATGGTTTGGGACACCACGAACCATCATTAGTGACAGAGGTTCACACTTCATAGCCCGACGATTTGAAGCTCTACTAGCTAAGTATGGGGTGACTCACAAGATCGCCACTCCCCACCATCCACAAACAAGTGGACAAGTGGAGATTTCAAATAGAGAAATCAAAGGTATCCTTGAGAAGACGGTGTCAAAAACAAGGAAGGATTTGTCTTTGAAGCTAGATGACGCATTATGGGCGTATAGGACAGCATACAAGACTCCCCATTGGCACAACACCATACAACCTTGTGTATGGGAAGTCTTGTCATCTCCCGATAGAGCTGGAACACAAGGCTTATTGGGCTGTGAAGTGGTTGAACTTCAGCATGAAAGAAGCAGGCGAGAAGCGCCTCTTAGACCTTAACGAGCTAGAAGAACTCCGCTTGAACGCCTATGAGAACACCAAGATTTACAAGGAAAGGGCGAAGCTTTGGCATGATAAGCATATCATTCCAAAAGACCTCAAAGAAAGAGATCAAGTTCTCCTCTTCAATTCTCGACTTCGACTCTTTCCAGGTACGCTTAAATCTCGTTGGACTGGACCTTATGTGATTAAACGTGTTTTTCCCCATGGCGCAGTTGAAGTATGGGGTGAGAAGTGTGGAAGTTTCAAGGTGGATGGTCAACGAATTAAGAAGTACTCACCGGAGCTCCAAGCTGAGGAAATCGCTCCGATTGTCCTCATTTGAACATAGGAACGGTCTAGCTATGGACCCAAAACAAAGCGCTTCTTG
Source organism: Fagopyrum homotropicum (assembly GCA_033239125.1). Classification (NCBI taxonomy): domain Eukaryota; kingdom Viridiplantae; phylum Streptophyta; class Magnoliopsida; order Caryophyllales; family Polygonaceae; genus Fagopyrum; species Fagopyrum homotropicum. The sequence goes on along the minus strand of BSWB01000001.1, from coordinate 46,119,628 downwards.
GGAGGCAACCCAAGGTATTGCATTATTGTTTCTATTTTCTTTCTTTCTTTCTTAGGCTAGTTTATTTTAGATGTCGTTTTTATTTGTTTTCCCCTCGATACCTTCCGGTATGTTGTGTTTTTGGATGTCAGGAATAAGGAATGGGCAAGAGAAGAGAAGAAAAGCCGAAAAAATTGACGAAACTTGGATTTTTGGCACAAATCAGAGAGTTCCACGGTCGTCCGTACAAAACCACGGACGTGGAACACCCCGACTGGCCGTGGTTTTCAAAAAATTTTACGGCCACTATATATTTCCCCCTCCTTCACAAAAACACACTCTTCTTCCCCAAACCACGCCCTAAACCACGTTCAAAGAGCCGAAAATTGCCCCTTCTTGTGATTCCTCATCCGGAGACCGATTCGAACGATTCTTCAACCAAAAGTGGAGCAAATCGAATCCTCTACAAGATCCCATCAACAAACTCAGCAAACAATCAACATTTGGGAAGGATTTTGGATTTTTTTCAAATCCAAACCCTAGGTTTTCTCTCTTTCTCTTCTTGGTTGATTTGGTTCGTTTTTCTTGCAAATTTCTAGGAGAACTGAACGAAATTGGAATTAGAAGTAGTTTAGGGCTGTGATTGCTGAGTTTGCTGCGCTTTTGCTGAGTTTTTGATGAATTTCAGAGAATTCCACAGGTCCGTACAGTTCCACGGCCGTGGTTTTGTCAAGAACAGACCGTGGTTCTGTTTTGAGTGAAAATGTTTAGGAGGAAGTCTAGTATAAACAAGAAGCAAAAGGGCGATGGGTCTTCTTCTTCTTCCCAACCCCCTCCCAATGAACACCATCACCACCATCCCCTAGGACTCCCACAATCCATGAAGATTACGAAAGGGCCATGGATAAGATTTCTAAGAGAGCTGTGATAGGACCTAGGTACATTGCCTTAGAGGAGCTTGAAGAGCTGAATGTTGTTAATGACTTGACTTGGCTATTAGATAGAGCTGGATTGATCATATTCTCCGCCATTAGAGAGGATGCTTATGAAGAGATTACAAGGGAGTTCATAACTTCCTTCGAGCATAGTGTCGTTAGCCGAACGGTGTCATTTAGGTTGATGGAGCGTAACTACGAGTTCTCCATAGTGTAGTTTGAAACCATGTTTGGGTTTCAAGAGATCTTCAATGGAAGGTTTCCTAGGGGAGTGAACGCTAAAGACTTTTGGAGAGAGATAGCCATGATTTATGCTTTTGAGGACCGTTGGCAACCGGCCGATTCTAAGGCCAAGCTCATCTACCACTTAGCCATAAAGATAGCTCATAGGATCCTATCGGAATGCCTCTTCCCTAGAGCCGAAACACCCCAAAAGATCAAAGCCGATGAGCTCTTCATTCTCTATAGCATGCTTACCGGTCATCCCGCGGATTGTGCCACTTTGCTTGCCTCTACCCTTAGTAAGGTGAAGAACAAATCGGCCGGGAACATAGGATATGGAGGTATGGTGACACATATTGCCAACCAGCTGGACATTGATTACTTCGCTTGCACTAGGATAGCTGCGAGACCTTTCGGTCTCAATGGCCTTATGACTAGAGGACTTATCTTTCCTCGCCACCGTGATCCACCTACCGCAGCCATGCCTTGGGAGGAAAGAGGTGGTAGAGGCATTCCATGGCTTCCGGAGTACTCTCTCATGCTTGGCCGCCATAACTGGAAGGAGACCTTTGTTCCGATGCATGCCAATAGGTTAGTAGCTCCTCCTTATGTGCCTAATGAGGTTCTAGTTGAGGCTGCAGCTGAGGATGATGAGGAGGTGGGAAGAGGAGATTATATGGATGTAGGAGGGGATGAGCATGACTTTGGATCATTCCCGGAGCAGCCAACTGACTTACCGGAGCCACCTAGGAGATCCCCCCACCAGTCGAGACCTTTCGGTTCTTCTTCCTCACGCCGGGCTAGTGTTAGTGAGCGCCCGACATGGATGGATGCCCCGCCTTCTTGGTATGGACAGCAGCCATCTTGGATGGGAGCTCCGCCTCCTTGGTATGATCAGCCACCAGTTGCACCGACGTTTATTCAGCAACAGCAGCCGGAGTGGTTACAGCAGCCTCCCACATGGTATCAGCAGCAACCGACATGGGCGACTGACCTTTCCAGGAGGATGGGAGACTTAGAGATCCACCAGCGGGCGCATGATGTGGAGCGACAGGAGAATGCTAGGATCTTACGTGATGTATACTGTAGTAGTTTGGGCGACCCTTCAGTTCAGACTTCTTTCCATATCCGCCACCTCCTTCACAGTGATCGTTGATGGATGCTTTGAGCCACTCTACCACCATTAGTGAGTTTTCTTTGTTTCTTTTCTTTTCTTTATTTTTCTTGAACATTGAGGATAATGTGTATGTTAAGTGTGGGGTGGGGTGTGACTCTCGGTTGTAATAACTCGATACACTTGCTTGCTTTAATTCTATAACACTTGCATCTTTCTTTTATTTGTCACACGTTTCATTATTACATTGCATTGAAAAGCTTTGAAAAACCCATAAAAAATTTGAAAATTATTGTGCTTCTAAGATTAGAGATGATTTCTATGATGAATCTACTTATGGAATGAGTTTTTGATGACTTTTGTATGCTTGAATTGAATTATGAATTGTGTAGAAATTGAGTATGTTGTTTAACCTTTCTTGCAATTTTCATAATGTGAAAGTTTTATCTAAATCATATTGAGGAATGAAGGTTGAAATCACAATATAAGTTCTTACAGTTCTTTATGAAATGATTGAGGCACCTCGATTTTTTTACTTCTTTCTTTGATCATTTAGCCCCTCAATAAAAATACTTGCCTCCTTTACCTATCCGGGATTTAGGAAGAGTTGATTTTGGCATATTTGATGTGGGAGGGCCATGAAAGAAATTGTTTGAATTCAAAGTGTAGAACAAATAGTTTTGGGGAAGTCAATCATGATGATGAGTAACTCGGCACCATTCACATAGCCGGGTGTTTGTGTCTTGTCAAAGTCGGATTGAGCGATATTCCTAACGGATTATGGTATGTGCATCAAGGGTTTGAGGCATCTCGAAATTGAGAAACACCAATCTCCTAGGCTACGGTTTTTGTGCACCGCTATCCATATTTCCAAAAGTAAAGTCGAAAAATTATGTGCAAAAAGTAAAGAGCAAAGCTCTAAGTTGGTGGTTAGTTCAATTGGTGAAAAGAAAAGAGTTTGTTTTGTTCCTTTTTCTCGGATTCATACACCACATTCCTTTACAAGTTTCCCACCCTTTTCATATTCTTGACCTTACTTGAAAGTCCTTGATATCATAAGAATGTTGTTTGACTTGGTGATCTAAATTGAAGTTTCACATGCTTGATTTTGACAATACTTGAAGGTTATGATGTTTGTCTTGAAGTTTATGCAATTTATGATGTTCCCTTTGCCTTACATATTTTGATTTATGTATGTCAACGTTTTCAAGGAGGCATGAAGCAAGATTTGAGGATGATCTATTGGTTAGAAGCACATTACCAAAAAGATTGTTTTTTTTTTTTGTTTTGTTTTGCATTCATATTTCATTCTACCTTATGTTCTAAGCTTTTGAAAACCTTTCTTGGGGACAAGCAAGCGACAAGTATGGGGTATTTTGATAGCATGAAATATGACTATATTTTAGGCACTTGTTTTGATTTTTTTTTCCCTTCTAGATGTGTACATAGATATGAGTTTGAAGCATTTATGAGCACATTTACCTATTTTGTCGATATAGAGATCTACACAAGCTTTGTTATGTTTATAGGTGAATAAAGGCTAGAATTGAAGCATATATGAAGGGAATGGTGTATTAGATCATGCTAGATGTCAAGGAGATGCTTTAGAGAAGCTAAGGAAGGAGCATGATTTGAGAACTTTACGAAACAAAGGCTTTCACAAAGGCTTTTGAGTTCCACGACCTAAACCACGACCGTGGTTATGCATTGAGTTCGTGGAAGGTGATTTCGAAGAACATCAGAGGATTCCACGCCCTAAACCACGGCCGTGGAATGATGCACTAGACCGTGATTTCCATGACGTTATGACGTGTCATATTTGCCACGTCAGCAATAGTTATTGGGCTTTTTCGTAACCCTATTTTTCCCTATAAGAAGGCTGAAAGCGGGAGAAAAAAAGAGGTTCGCATATGCTCGCATAGGGTTTTGCATTGATGGTTGTTTACATCCGAAGAGAGAGATTTTGGATCATTGCTTAGGGAAGATCCCGAGAAGGACGCGATTTGGAGATTGTGTACTTCGAGATTATCTTAGGGTTTACATTTGGAGATGGATTGACATCCCGTTCTTCATTGTTTCTTAAGATTGTTGTGAGGATTTCTGTTCCCTATTCCGCATTCATTAAACACATACATTGGTTGTTTGAATTTGAGATTGATTGTTTAAGTTTTTATTGAGTTTTCGAGGATTTTACCTTTTTCTCTTCTTAACTTGATATTTGATTCAATGATGATGGTTATTGGCTAAAACCCTTTAGCAATTCTAAGGTGAAGGGTTGATAGTTGTGACTTAGATAATGATAGATCGATCGTAAACCGATTGGACCCTGAGAGTGCGAGAAACCTCGTCGACAGCCTTTTCCACGGTCTGTTCTTGAAAACAACGGTCGTGGTTCTTCAAGATCTAGCCGTGATTTCCTCTGTTGTACGTCTTTTGCTTTTGCTTTGATCCAAAGTTAAATATTTGCCTTAACCTAGCCTTGGTATGCCTTTCCTAGGTAGTAGTGAGACTCAACATCCTCTATTTCGGTTTCGAGTGTCACAACCTTAACCGTTTTGGCTTATCTTTGATTCCCTAGGTTTGGGCATGGGAATTTGAGAGTAATTCTTGTCCATTGATCCTTTCTATACTGCAACCTCAACAACCTTTATAGAGAGTGTCATTGGGTGAGACATATAGGGTTTTGGAACTTCGCCGTACATAACCTTACATTAGATATACTTTTGCAATCCCGACTCTGTCCTTATATCTTTAGAATATCTTGAATCAATTGCCACAATTGAATACTTGGATCTTTAGAATTGTTTTTTTTTCCAATATTTGCAAAGCTTCTATACTTTATTTGCTCGATTATTTGTGAACTGAATTTGATCCCTCAAATCCCTGAGTTCGATACTCTGAAATTCTTGCTTTACTACACCGATCCTTACACTGCGGGTTCGCTTTGCTTTGATTTCAGTTTTATAAATTAAAAGCTTATTTGCACACACACTTCCGAGCGAACACTTATGTCTTGAAATTCGTCACTAAAAAGTGGATTGCGGTTAGTATTAACGAATAGATTAGGGTAAGTGTTGCCGGTTTTTGGAGGATGGTTATTGCGGATGTTGGGGGTGGGGGTGGTGGTGGATTAGCGGAGCTCCCGCCTGCTTCATAAACAGCCTTGGGATCGAATCTTATACGGGACTTGGATCGAAGGTCCGTACTCGTCTTTGCTTCTACTTGCTCAAGCCGTTTGTCTTTGTTGAACATCTTGGTCATTATCTGCTTGAGTATGTTCGCTATATCGGGCGCTTTGCCCTTTTGAGAACCACATGGACTATCCCTTTCTGACATCTATACCAACACGCACGGTAACAACAAACTTGTTAAGTTAGAGAAATCGAAAAGACCTTTCTTATTTTCTCTCACACTCACCCTCTTGTTGTGTTGTTTGAAGCTAGTTGACGGAATTTGCTTGTATGGATTAATGCTTCTTTACAAATCAACGCCTTGGCCTCCCTAGAACTTCTTGACTGAATCAAGTAGTCAACTTGGTTCGGTTAAAGGTTCTTGTGGGGTGCGATGGTTATGGAATCCCTGCAAGAAGTTTACTCCACACACGACAAGGTAGAAGAAAGATTGCGGATGGACAACTAGTATGTTAAGAAGTGTAGATACTAATTAACACGCCCAAAGAAGGACTCAGTGTTTAGAATAGAAAGGAGGCTAAGGAAAAGCACACAAGAGATTAAGAAGAGAGAAAAACGTATCTTAAGTTGCGAAGTTAAGAAAGAGAGATAGCCGGATTTGGGTTTAGGTATGGCTAGATCTCTTTGGTTGTTTCAAGGTATATATTGGAACTCTTCTGTTGTAATACTCTTGCATAGGGTGCACTTCAATTCTGCAAAGTATGTCTCGAAGATTTCTTCGAATTTTGGCAACAATAGCAAAAATTGGGTGAAAAATCGGTCGATTTTTCTGAAAAACATGTCGATTTTTCTTTGAAAAATCGACTATTGATTGCGACGTTCGAGAACTTTATTTCTTTTCTTTTCCTTTTTATTTTGTATTGGCGAGGTTTCAAAGGTCAACGGCTGGCTTGTGTTTGGTTGATGGCGTTTCTCCCTTCCAAAACTTACACAAATCAACGCACGTTAAACTCGAATAATCTCGCAAAAATGGAGAACAAGAAAAGACTCAACTTTTAAAGACTCAAAGAAGACTCAAAAAAATCAAACCTTTTGATGAACGTTCGGACTTCAATCGATTAGCTTTAATACCACTTTGATGCGGGGATAAGCCACAGTTCTCGATCTAGATTGAAAGTCCTTTAGTGGAACAAAAATCGGTCTGTTCTATAGAAAAATCATCCGATTTATCTCAAGAATAGGTCAATTTTTCGACAAACTCAAAACACGGATTAGTGAATGATATGGAACGAAAAGAAGATGATTATGGAATGATAAATGAAAGATATAGGAAGATATGAACCAAGATAGTTCCGCAAAAGAACCTTGACCAATGATGTGTCAAAACCCTTAAACGAGAAGATCACCTTAACCCGCACTTCTTTAACCTTACACAAGTCTTCTAAGTAAGACAAGCACAAGGAGGTACTAGGATCGACCAGGAGCACCAACCTTCAACAAGATTAACACACACAAGCACAATCTAGCAAGAACGTCACAACGATTCAACCAAAACTCTCCTTTGATTGAATAGCAATGAATAAAATATGTACTCCGTAAGTGAAGCCGTAATGAAAGAAGGAAGGGAAGCCTGTTCAGAACGGAACGATTGCTAGAAGTCTATAACTTCTAGTCTCCATGATCTCTAAGAGATCTCCACAAGTTAGGGACACGATCCCTAGTCTTACAAACTCCCAAGGGGTAAAAACATCAACATAACTCTAGGAAAGGAACCAGGAATCCAGGAAAGAAAGCAGCTCACCAAAGATGGAAGCTACTGCAGATAAACCGCATGGGCGGCGGACGGAACCGCGGGGCGGGGCAGACCAGGCACGGGGGCGATCTTTGCACAGAAATTGCGTCTTCACCTTTGACAACGAAAACTCAAAAAGGGATCAAAGCTTGGTTCTTTCAATCCACACACACGTCAACACTCAACCGAAGAGCTTGGAAACACAACTCGTCATCAACGAAGAATAACCAACGATCAAGACTCGATCTTGATTGAAGAAGAAGAAGAAGAAGAGAAAGAGAAAGACGTAAAGAAGAACAAGAAAGCATGTTGCAGGTTCATGATCGTGTAGAAGGATTATAGGGATGAAGACTTACACGTTTTGTAGAAGACCACAAGGGAAAGGCCGCAACTTTGCTCAAGGTGGAAGAAACGTAAGCAAGAAACAAAAAAAAAGAAGAGCAAGCGGGAATTTATAGAGATCGGTTGGAAAAGATAAAGGAAGGTCGTTTTTAGGGTTAGAAGATCAAAGGAATTCCGGCCCATAACTTAGAATATCGGATCTTCTAAGATAGGAAAGAAATAAAAATGGGAAAAAAAAAACAAATCAGCGCGATCTAGGTTTGGCCGCACCCGTGGCTGGCCGTAGGGGCGGCCCCCTTCACCGCGGGGGCGGTGAAGGCAAAAAGACGACTGTTACATTTGGAAAAGGGAGTGACATCAATGTCTGCAAAAAGTATTGTCCGACTGTTGCCAATATCGATGCTTTTATTTTATTTTTTTTGAATTTTTTTACTCTCTCGCACACTATGTGCGAGAGGCCTGTTTTTTAATGGGTGACGGTATCAGTTTTAATGCATCCAAATAAGAGCCTTGTTATTTTTATTGGATTGGTTTAGGTGCAGAGTTCTTTTGGGTGCGAAATTACCGAACACTATGGGCATGACGTGTAAATTTTTATTTTTATTTGAAAAAACACTTTTCCGTTCAAAACTTTTGTACATTTTATTCAAATTTTTTGTCTACTTAGCTCAAATTATATTATACTAATGATTCATATAATTTTGAACCAATAGTATAGAAATTACGTTTTTGAAAGGAAAAAAATTTCTTCCATTTTCCCCCTTTGTCTAACGGGTATTTTTTCGGTCAAATTATTTGTTTTGCTAGTTTAGATTATTGTACCAATAATTCATATAATTACAAATTTGTTTTCAAAGTTTAAAATAATGAATGGACAAATAATATAAAATGTTTAAACTATTTAAAATTTTGATCTGAACTAATAGTATAAGTATTATGGCTTTTGTTCAGGTACAGTTCAATTAATGCGGTACGGTCGTACGACCGACACGTGTCCCGAAATTTTTTTTTTTTCTGAAACGATTTTTTTTTTTTCCAAAAACGAATGAAAATTTGTTTGAACTACCATGTTATAATTTATGCACTATTCTCCTATAAACTTTGAACTATTTCCATATAATCCATGAACTATTACTTTTTAATATATTTTATCAAATTATTCATAAATTAATCGTTTATATGTTATGAACTATTTCTCATGAAACAATTTGGTTTACTAGGCTTTTTCTAGTTTTGTGTTTAGTAAATGTACCCCTTGAGAGAAGAGTGTGTAGAGTTTGAGAATAAATACAAAAGATTGGGGTATATTTACTTAATTGAAACATTAAAAAGCCTAGTTACTACTATACTTTTTAAAAAAGCCTAGTTACCAAAATGGCCCACTATTCAATTGTAATTCATGAACTATCATTTTATAAGTTATGCACTATCCTTTATAAATTTTGCACTTTGAACTATTCTATTATAATTCATGGACTGTTCTATTATAATTCATGAACTATCCCATAATAAGTTTTGAACTATTACTTTCACTCCTTTATAAATTTTGCACTTTGAACTATTCTATTATAATTCATGAACTATCCCATAATAAGTTTTGAACTATTACTTTCACTCCTTTATAAATTTTGCACTATGAACTATTCTTATAATTCATGAACTATCCTTTTATAAGTTATGAACTATTACTTAATAAATTTTGAACTATTATTTTCACTCGTTTCTGGAAAGAAAAAAAAACACACGTGTCGGCCGTACGGGTGGTCGTACGACCGTACCAGAATAATGTGTCTTACCTGAACAGCACCCTAAATATTATAAACTAACAAACATTATAGGGTGAATTACTGGAAACCACTCCTTATATAAGGGCTAACCTCCCGTTCAATTCCATATTACCAAAAACCATCGCTTATAACACTCGGTTAGCAAATTAACAATCCACTACTGTTCCGTCCAATATTCGTTCAAGGACCTTCACCAAATACCTAATTTCTTAGATTTCACATTGACTTCCATTTTAGCTTCACTTTAAGCTTTAAATTCAAATCTTGAATCAAAATCTTCTCATCTTTGTAAAACATTTCTAAGCTTCTCTTGTTTGTTTGTTGATCTAATTTTCTTAGCTTCTTTGATTCTATTGATAGCTGAACTTCTTCACCCATCTGATGCTCATATTCATTCCATGGTTTACGCTTCTGTAGGCTTTATTCCTTGTGTTAAACAATGGGTGGCAACTTCCACCACCACAAATGGCGATCAAGGTGTAACAAGTGTTTAACATTTCGAGCCTTCGAGGAACACCATCATTCAAATTCAATTCCAAATTTGAATTAAATCATATCTCATTCCAAATCTAAACACCAGATCTTGTTCGAATCCAAACACAGGATCTCATTCAAAATTAAAATAAATCAACTCTTTGTCCAAATCCAATACAACTTCAACTCAAAATCTAAATCCAAAATCGATATACCACACATTCTTCAGTTCTTCAATTTCGATACTATGGAAGAAGATAATCAAGAGATCGAGAGGAAGAAGCGAAGGTTAGAGAGAGTCGAAACTCATCTATCTCATGTTGAGGAAAAACTCAAACGCTTGGCGTTCATTAGAGGGGTTACCGGACTTGCCGTTTCCACCCTCGTTTCTCTCCTCCCTCTCTCTTCCGCCCCTTGCTACATCCTCGAGCTCTGATCCGATACCAGACTCTTTGGGATAGACACAACCGCCGTCCTTAGCACTAGAGGTACAATAATATATTTAGGGTTGTTCTTCGTGATTGGGAACCGTTTAAGATTTGGGCACCGATTGTGATAGAGTTCTTTGTCTATATAAAAAAGAGGTGTGCTATTCTCACCCATTTTATGTCTCATTTCAATTGAAAATTGTCGTGACATATGATTATGATAATGATGATTAATTTCTTTTGGTATTATATATTATTTTTACTAAGGGTAATGATTTGTGCAATGATGTGAGGGTAATAATTATGTATGTTGTTTTGTTATTTTTATAAGAGCGGAATTGATATTCATGTTGGTTTTTTTAAATCTTATTAAGGGAATTGATTGGTTTAAATTAATAATTAATGTGCGCGGACATTCTCACATATATATATATATATATATATATATATATATATATATATATATATATATATATATATATAAAGTTTAAAGTTATATATCGTTATATTTAGTATTATCGAACGACATAATTTAATTTTTGCTTGTAAAGTTTACAACTTAAATAAGATCCGCCTTAAAATGAGTTCGATCCTGGCTCAGGATGAACGTTGACGGCATGCTTAACACATGCAAGTCGGACGGGAAGTATTGTTTCCAGTGGCGGAAGGGTGAGTAACGCGTAAGAACTTGCCCTTGGGAGGGGAACAACAGCTGGAAACGGCTGCTAATACCCCGTAGATTAGGATTCCTGCAATATAAAAGAAGATATAAAAATAACTAGGGGATATAATGCGATTTGTTGGTATTATATATGATTTGAAGTAGACAAGTTGAAAAAGCAATGGTTGAATCAAAATAATATTTTTTTTAAAAAGGTTATATTTCTGTTAGAGGACACTGTGAATCTTCTAGAAATTACATCACAAGTAGGAAATGCGAAACAACATGAATAAATTAAAATAAAAAATGATATATTTGTTGTGTTTGCCTCCATATTTGTGTGACTAGGGGTGCAGTGAACGAGAATGGAACATATTAAACAATTTTTTAACTTCATCCATTATAGGTGAATATCTCCGGCTTTGGATTTGTGTCAACCTGTCTCCAATTAGCAAGTGTCGTTGGATACGACTCGGGGCAAAAGCGATTGTAGATCCGGGAGAATCCAATACGACTTGAGAACATACGGGTGACAATTTGTTATATACCAAAGCATGTATCATTCTTCATCTTGCCACGGAACTACCACGAATAACCTATCACGCAATTGTGTGGATATTGCGTCCAATCGGATGTTACACTAGTGCGAGACAAGATCAAATTTCACGTTATAATGTCGTGAGTTTCGGCTTCTCTCCAAAAACAACGGTCGGATGGGTTCCACGGAATCTGATGAACTCGACTAAATTGACGTGCGACCTTGGCTGGATGATATGGCTCGGTGAATGGACCTAATTGGATTGTACCCATGTACATAAATATCGGGTCCATACGACTTCACTCGCATCCAAACCCTCAATATGTGCCCTATAATGACGCAAATGGTCATTTGACACCCGTGATGTCCTGTCCGCCTCAAAGTTGGATCCAATGGTCTTGAACTAAAGGAACTCCGTCTGTAAGAGCCTTAGTCTTTTAGGTGCTGAGCCGCCCCAACGACCTTGTGAACCGCCCCCAGCGGCCCTGTGATCCGCCCCTGCGGCTTAGGGACCCGTCCCTGCGATTTTCTGCGGCTGCAACCACCTTTGTTGACTCTTGACCTGTGTTTGTGCTTTACCTTCTCTTATAAGTTTCCTTCTCTTCTCTTCTGATGAGGGTTTCCTCATTTGCCTTCCTCAGATCCATCTTCTCTCCGCGTTCTTCACCTTTCTTCTTCTTCTTTCCTTAAGTTTCCTATGAAGATCTTGTTAGATTGGATCTTGAGAGAGGTTCGATACTTGCGGATGTGCTTGATGATGTTGAGAGAGTTGTTGTTGTATTGTGCTTGAGGTTGTGAGACATCCATCCTTTTTTTTGAGTTATTGTGGTAGGTCTTTTCCTCCTAGACATTTGTTGATGGATATATGTGTATGTATATGTTGTTGTGACCCTTGGCAATGAGAAGAGTGAAGAGATCGAGAGACGGACCGAAGAAAAGCCACAGAGGGCTCCTCTACTATTCTACCTCCCCTGCGCATGCTAGGAGCCGCCCCCGTGCCAGGTGTGCCGCCACCCCTTCGTGAGAGTGTCGCCGCTCCTATGCCTCCCTGGTGTTGCACCATTGTGTCTCCTGCTTCTGCAGTTGTATGTCCATGACATACCTAGTTGATATGTTTTCTTTCCCTTCCTTTCCTTTGATCTTGACTTAGAGAAGCTAGGCTAGTAGAGTGTGTTATGAGTATGTTGAGATGTTGAGAGGTATGTTAACGATGCCTTATTAATGGTAATTATAGTCAAATTACAAAAAAAAATAGTTTAATTACCCGAGAAGGACGATAAATCCGGCCATTTGATTTGTTGCTTCCCAAGTAGCCTCACCCATGTGTCGGTATAGGTGTGTCTACTCTGACACCCAAGTGTCGGTTATTCCTATTCGTACCACGGAAACGTGTTTTTCATGCCTCGACTATGCCTGCGCAGTGCGTAGCCGTATTTAATTTTTTTTTACCTAGTACGGCTATGCACTGCGTAGGCGTAGTCATTTTTCCTTAATTTTTCGAACGAAATGTTTGTTATGAACTATTACGCATCTGACATGCATAGTCGTAGCCATATTCCTTTATTCCTACGCATGAGCTTATTCCTATACCTTCGCAATATGTGTATGTACCATAATTTTTGTACGAAGAATTGGGCTTTGCTGATGACTGATCTAGTTCACATTATATATATATATATATATATATTATATATATATATATATATATATATATATATATATTACTATAACATAATTTTTTTATCACAATTTAACTCGGATGTCTCTAATTAATCGGGTAAAAACAAATCAATTATATAAATTTATTACAATAGGTTCAAAATTGATTCGAACTGCAAATAAAAAAACTAATTTTTTTTGAAACCTTGGACCAAAAACTGAACCTATAAATATCGGTTCGATTTCGTTTTCGACCAAAAAGCCGAAAAATTGAAAATATTTTAACCGAAAATTGAACCTATTAGGATCATTCAGTTTTGAAGCTAAACGGGCCTAAAATTTGATACTTTATAAACATTAAAATAGTAAAATAAAATAAACAATCAAAAGTCAAATATAATCATTATTCATCCATCCAGTAAAATATATGAAAAATATGAAATATTCAAATTCAATAACCAAATCGCAAATACAAAAACGAGAATAACTCTTAAAAATTCATAAATCCACACTCTTCTACGACATAAAAATGTTACACGCTGGCAACAAAAATTCAAAAGCATAACAAAGTTACCCGTTAATAATTTTCTAAATGTTAACCCAATAAACTACAAATGACGTACCTTCCAAAACACTTACTCTCTTTTATATTGTATAATATATATATATATATATATATATATATATATATATATATATATATATATATATATATATATATATTCTTATTTGTGACCGTAACATATGTTCACACTTGTTTCATTCCGATCCCAAACGGTTTTTCATCAAAAGAATAAAATTTTCGTCTTGTCCAACCAAAAATATCCGGGACAAGATATGAGTTTTACCTTTTTCACTCCATTAGACTTGTCACGCATGTATCAAAACCTATAATTAAATAAAAAAAATATTTAGTGCTAATGAAACATGCACAATGTTGTGAAATCTTCTAAACACTTTTAATACTATTAATTAATCAAATAAATTACTTAACGTTAGTTTATTTAATCGCTCGAATCAATAATACGGTTAATTAATCATAAGAATCGTTAAGCGTTGACTATTTTTAATTACTCTAATCACTTGTCCTATTAGTTAATATAAGAATTAATAACCGTTCAAATTTTATGAATTATTCTAATTATATAAAGATTAATTAATCAATAGAATTATTAACCGTAAAAAGATTGTACCCTTAATACATAATTAAGTGGACAAAATTAAAAGTGATGTTTAAATGTATCAAATATCAATCAACACTCGACAGCAATCAAAATCAAAGTTGTGTCATGAGTCTAGATTCAGTATTTAAGGGTGTAAATAAGATGGCCCATACAGAACTAATGTAGTGTCCACACCTTGTGCAAATTTTGTTCACCGATTAAGATTTGGGCACCGATTGTGATTGGGCACGGAAACAAGTGTTCGAGATTGAATATACATCTAGTGTTGGACTGATTCCTCTTTTAATATATTGAGAAAGAACTAGTTTATTGTTCACACCTTGTACGAATTTTGTCTAAATAAAAAATATTATATTTTCATTTTTATGTATAATGTATAAAATATTTTTTCAATAAAATATTATATTTTGACTTTTATGCATCATGCCTTGAATATTTTACCTAAACTCAGTCGTTTTTTTTATTAACTAGTATGGCTAACATTTGTGAATTAATAACTTTTTCTATAAATGAAAGGACATGACTAAAAATCTATTAAAAAGATTATTGGTAGAGTATTATATTTATACCTCAATGTATTATTTGTATAATCTTCGGACTCTCTATTTATACAAGTTCTAATGCCATGAATCTTAGTTGGTAATCGACGTGGGATAAAAAAATTCCTCGAAATATTTAACGTAAATAGATCATGTTGATAATCCTTAAAAAAAAAAGAAAAAATCGTCCAAATTACTTAATATATATTTTAGGGAAACTAGTTATTTGATTTTAATAAACAAAATAAAAATATATTAGATTAAAAATTTATTTAAAATTATACAAACGACGTAAGCGTTTGACATTACGACTCATATAATTGTAGGTTAACGATCTCACATAACATATATTAATCCGATATGAATAAACATTATACTTGAACTTAACCAAAATGCAAAGAAATGTAATATTTGTATAATCTTTGGACTCCCTATTTATCAACTAATCAACTTGGTAAAACAAAATCCTGAAAACAGATCGAGTTGTTAATCTTTAAATAAATCGTCCCAACAATAAAATTGAGGGGCACGATTAGTCGATTACTTATTTGTTTTGTTTAAAATTATACAAAAAGCCAAGAAATGTATTATTTGTATAATATTTAGACTCTCTATTTATACAAGTTCAAAAACCATCAAGTTTAGTAGCTAATCGATGTGGGATAACAAAATCCCTGAAAATATTTAGCGTAAATAGACCGGGTTGATAGTCCTTTAAAAAAAATCGTCCCAACAAATAAAACTTCATGACACGATTACTTAATATGTATTTTAGGGAAGCTAATTATTTGATTTTATTAAACAAAAAATTATTTAAATAAAGAATCGTTCAACAAAACTGCAAAAAAAATCGTTTACCAAAAAAAATTAATGGATTTAAAAATAAAAAATTTATTGGCATTAATTGTGAGAGCTCCATTTTAAAATATTGCTTCCACAACGTTGAACGTCCATGTACAATGTTTTAGTATGTATAATAGATAAGTGCTTGGTTGGTGGGTTTGACTTGAAAAAATGGTTTCAATAATTAAAAAGAATGATTTACGTGTTTAGTGTGAAAGATAATATTATAATAAAAAGTGATGTCCTTTAATAAATTTTTGACCGAACACTGTTAGTTACAAATGACCCTATATAAGGGGTGTCCGGTAATTCACCCAATATTGTAATAAAAGTATTCTAATAACCAATTAAAAATATGAACCTTTGTAATATATTTCAAAATTTGAGTATCATTAGTTCGGACATTATGCATTGTTAGTTTAAACATTGTTTTTTATTAATTCAAGCAAAAAATGCATAGAAACATAACCGCTAAATTAACAAAACAATACATTAACTAATTATATAAAATATCAAAACAAATAGTGTATAATTTTGAATGAATTAACTTATACAATTTTTGATATGAAATATACAAAAATGTCACTGCATCCTTAGAAAAAACATATTTTTAAAAGAATAAAATTGTCTCTGTAACCTTTAAAAATTGCAAAATTGTAATAACACATATCCTAAATCATTAAATATGTGGGTGAATGTAGATAATTGTGTTTGGTGTACTGAGATTAAAACTGAAATTGAATGAGACTGAAACTGAAAAATGTGGATAAAATTGAATGGAGTGAAACGAATTATTTTGTATTTACATTCGTTTAACATAGGAATGAATGAGATAAAATATGTGTTAAATGTTTCCAAAATAGGCTTTTAAAAAAATTATTATCTTTGAAGTTTATGACCATCATTATTATTTTATACAATGTTGACCAACAACTAATTTAATAATTTTGGTTTCTCATATTATATTCTTTTAAAAATAATTTGGATCCGTAATGATGCCATTATATATTTTTATTGTTTTCATTCAAATTGGTTTCAGAAGTAGTTCTACTGTATTACTTAACTTTTGTTGATATATTAAAAAATATTTTTGCTGATAATATGTGTATTATAATAATTTAAAAATTTTATTAGACAAAAATGAATAGAGTATTATTTAATTAAACTTGTATTGATTTTGCAAAAGAAACTCTTCGATCGGTAACATGAAGGGTATATATGTCATCTAAAAATTTAGTCATTTCGTTCGGATACAATTCAAACGATTCAACCTCAAGAGGTCGAATGAACGATTCAACCCAATCAACCAAAATTTTCAATCGATTAAGTCAAGTGATCGAACACAAAACAACACCACCGAACAACAAGGAAAGCCATTCAATTGATTCATTCGATTGAATGAAGCATACTGAACGGGACCTAAGTGAATCAATTACTCCGTAAATCAACAATGTAGACCCTCTCCACATGAATCAATCCTAAAGTTTATAACGTTAATTATAATAAATGTTTTTATGTAATAACAATGAGTTAAAAGCTGGTCAATGATAATAGATTATTGGTAGTTTCATAAATCCAATTAAAATCAATCATAAATGAAAACTTGTCTCTTACAAACTATTGAGAACTTTCATTTATCCAAACATTTAAATTTAAAAAAAAAAATAATTCAACGGGCCCCAAGTGAATTAGGGACTGACTAGTAATTTCAGGTAAATGGCAATTCCCCGGGAACAATACCGATATTTCTTTCTTCCCCATATTGCATTCGTTTTTTCAAAGGCATCCTTTGATCCTTTCCCCCTTCTCTATCCTGAACTTTCCTCCTTCCCATTTGGCTTCTGCTACAAGTCTCATTCTCTAACATATTTAATTATACAATACCTGTGCCCAAAAAGATTCATGAATCTGTAGATCTTCTATCCCAAAATCAACCTTAGGTCTTCCTCCATTGCGATTTCTCTCATTCTCGTCCGTCGCAACGAAAATGGCACTGATGCAAATTCCGTTATCTTCTCGCTGCAATTTTGGAGGACGAGTTTGCCTTTCAGGCGCTTCCATGAGGAGACAATTTGGGGCCAAGGCAATGCTTTTCAACAAAACTACTAGTCTTGTGACGAGGACCGGTGGGCATGAGAATCATCGACTTGGAACCGTGTCCAGGAGGATTCGGTGTAGTAACTTTGGTTCATTGTCGAGTGAGAATGAGGGGGTTGCAGAGAATGATGGTGGTTATTTGAATGCCGCCGTCCTTGAGGCTGGTACATCGTTTTTTTCTATCATTAATTTTTAATTTTGTAGAATTCCTGAACCGTAGCTGCATCGTGATTTTTGATTTTATATCAATACAATTGCTTCCTGCATTGGTCTGGGGGAAGAGCCCGTGGAATGCCAAATGTAGGACAAAAATTTTGTGGCCCAACTCGTCTAATTCAATCCGCGATGGTTATGAATTTTTTATTTTCTGCATCAAGTATGAAAATACAAGCCTGGTCTTACCCAATAACTTTCAAATCTGCTGTTGTATTTGGAATTAATGGTTGGCACTTTATAGTTGGCAAGCATTTATTCTAGACCAGGGGAAGTAATGGATATCTGATATCACAAATAACAATTTAGTGCTTTGCATATTTAGAAAGTAGGCAGATATCTAAGATGAAATACGCCGCCAAGCTGACATGGTTGTGTTTCTTCCACAGTGGAAGTGAGAAACGGGTCTAATGATCTTATGGTAAAAATGAGAGATGGAAGATATCTAAGATGTGTTTATAATCAACCAAGAGGGTCATTTATGGCAGATTATTTATCACATCCAGCTATTGTACTACAGATTGAAGATGGAAGTGGCCTTGTTTTACCAATTATTGTCTGTAAGTAAAGCACCCACTGCCTTCTCCATAATATGTAGCCAATCTGAGTTTTTTAAATGAACTTTGACAAATTTCTGCTTTTAGTGGAGATGCCTAGTATTTTGTTGATGGCAGCTCTTCGAAATATTGAGATGGTATGAATTCTCTTTCTTGCAACAGGTTTCTTTTATACTGACTGGATATTTCAAGGAATTTATTAACAGGTTTCTTGACTATTGTAGTTATTGACAAGTTTTACTTGATTCCTCAGGTAAGGCCAACTGTATATACTGTAATGGAGGAGATGATAGAAAAAATGGGCTATGTGGTAAATACCCTTTCATAATACCTGTATATTTATGCTTGTTTGACTTTAGTTGGCTGCGTTTTGTTTCACATTTTCATCTTCTAGTTAATTCATTGCTCCTAAGTTATTCTGATAATGTTTGATAGGTGAAATTTGTAAGAGTAACCAAGAGAATAGAAGAAGCTTACTTCGCAGAGCTATGTGTTGTGAAAGTATACCTATTTACTTTTTTTAGTTTTGGTGTGCGCATGTTGGCATCTCTTTTTCCGTAGATAATAGTTATTGATGCATTTGTAGGTGGGTGATGAAGCAAACACTTTCTTCTTTGATGTTCGGCCTTCTGATGCCATTAATATTGCCGTAAGGTGCAAGGTACGTTACTTTTTTTGAGGTAAGATTAAGGTATAAGGGATAGAACATGTTTGTATGGTGTTCTTTAGTATGTTATAGAGCCAATCTTCTACTGCAAGTACTTGGAAGCTGTGTATATCAAAGAACGAAGTCAATTGCAGCAATAGCATAGCTATACGCCTGTATACAAGGTTTACCTGTATGAAGTTGGGAGTTGAAAACAAACATTGTTGTATTTAATTAATGGAAAAATAACTCAAAATAATACCAACTATCAACATTGAACCGAAAATAATACGAACTTTGAAAATTACTAGGAGCGATACAAACTATCAATGTATTTACCAATAATAATACGTCATGCTTTTCCGGCAAAAACTCTAGCTCCGGCGATGATGTGGCAGCCAGAATGTTACATGTCATCAAATAAATGCATTAAATGTGTGATGTGGATTTTGTTTTTCAAAAAATCAATTTAATAATATTTAAAATATTAAAAAATAAAATATTTTTAAAATTTTAAATAAAATTTTTTAAAAACATTTGTACCAATTTTTTTAAAAAATATTTTTTGTAAATTTTTTTTTTAAATTCGAATATTTTTTTTTAATCTTGTAACCTAATCCCTAAAAAAAAAATTTCCAAATTTTTGTAATTTTTTTTTCCCTAAAAAAATAATTTGTAAAAAAAAATTTCGAATTTTTTAAAAATAAAGTTTGATCTTTTTTTAATCGAAATTTTTTATTTATTTATTTAAATTGTAAAAAAATATTCAAAAATTTAAATAAAGTTTGATCTTTTTTTTTCCTAAAATTTTTTTTAGAATTAAAATATCATTTTATACAAAAATCCCGGAAATAAATTTAATTGAAAAAAAATTCTAAAAAAAATATTTTTATATTTTTTCAAAAAAAAAACTATTATTACATTTTTTTTTACAAATCTATTTTAAAAAATTTCAAACTTTATTTTTAAAAAATTATTTTTTAAAAATAAATATATGTACAATTGTTTTTTAAAAAATTATTATTTAAAATTTTAAAAATAACATTTTTTTTCCTTTTTAATATTTTAAATATTATTAAATTATTATTTTTTTTAAAATTAAATCCACATCACACATTCAACTCATTTATTTGATGACATATAACATTCCGGTTGCCACGTCATCGCCGGAGCTAGGATTTTTGCCGGAAAATATATGACGTATTATTTTTGGTAAATACATTGATAGTTTGTATCGCTCCTAGTAATTTTCAAAGTTCGTATTATTTTCGGTTCAATGTTGATAGTTGGTATTATTTTGGGTTATTTTTCCTTAATTAATTTATAAGCAATCAAGTTATTGCCTTCTGTTGGGAAAACTTGGTGTTCCATATAAGTTGTGCATATACTTTTCAAATAGCAATTGCTTGTGTTCTTTTCATGTTTTGTTGTTCATACTTTTCTAGTCTATAAATGGCTGTTCATTTCCTTTGTTTGCCTTAATCTATTTTTTTTTTTTTTTCCTGGTAGGCACCTATTCAAGTTAACAAAGATTTGGCATACAATGATGGTTTGAAGATCGTAGAGTTTACTAGTACTCCTCCGAGAGCTCCCCGGTCTAGTAGTTCTTTGTCTTTGCAATTGGACAGGTAATTTTTTATTCTTTTCTGGTACTTGATGAGTTCTTAATGCATTTAAACTATAATTATCTGCTTATCCTGATGCTATACGGATATTCAATTGGTGATATAACAGGCCTGATGGGCAATCATGTCCTGAAAGTGAAGAGTTTGTCCTTGTACGGAACATGTTGATCGCTGCTTTAGAGGAGCGTTATGGGGAAGCAGGTAATACTGTATTTCCTAAATTGGAACAAAATATATTTGTAGGATAGAGGTAGAAGACAGACTTGATCCCCTTGTTTATTCCATCTAGCTTTTTACGGTTCGCCCTTGAGCAAGCCGATTACTTGCATGATGGTATCTGAACATTGAAAATAATGGGATTTGATGACAGTAAAAGAGTAGATACTTTAGTGAAGGTTTATTTAAAATTTAAGTCAAATTGTATGTACAGAAACAAATTGTTCAACAAAAATCCTCAACAGCATAGCTAGTGTAGTTGGCCTCCTCACCCTCGAGAGAATTTGTTTGTACAATATGACTTTACATTTTGATGCCTCCTTAAGAGCATTCAGATAGCTAATCAGTGTTATCAGCGAGAAGTAAGTTAGAGCAAACAGGTCTTTCGTCCTATAATTGCTTACCAGTTCCATTAGTGGCCCTAACCAAAGAGTTGCTGAGACGAAGGATTGGTCTGCTTGGGAAACATGCAGCTGAACTGACCTAAGATTGCAATAGCCCATAGAATAGTAGATATTTTTATGGATAAGGTGAGAAAAGATTATATGCTGATGTGTAGATTCTTGTTGAGGGCTAACCTGGTGACTTAATGCAGCGCAATGGAAGGATATGCTTAATCAGTTCAGGTCTAGGAGACGAGAGTCTCTGTGAATGGTCTAATTTGTGAAGCTGCTGGGATGACAAAGAGTCCAGTTAATGCGAAATAATTCAGTACAATCCAAACAGACCCTTTGTTGTTTGTGTAATTGTATCTGTATGTGGGAGTAATTGTGTCATATTGTCATGTGTATAGCTGTATTATCATGTGCTATATTATACATGTATAGTGTAGAGTACGTCCATATTAGCTAGTAATGAGTTTGTTTATGAAGCTTGGCTGGTCTCTTGTACAGTAGAATAGTTGGGTTTGCCTATGTTACTTGATACGTATTGTGTACAGTTACATAATCTTGCATTGGTCATCAAACTTCTCAACCACTTCAACCGTCTAATTTATGCTATATATATATATATTGTCAGATTTTCAGAATTTTTTTTTGATATAGAGGTAAGGAAATTAAGCGGATCAGTTTTCAGAAACTGATCGACTTAAAGCATCCTTGCGGATGAGGTCTTCAACATCTTATGGAAGCGTATCGACGTCCATAGCTTGAGTGTGTCCATGTAGAGCAATCTTATCCAACACTGTTGATTTCCTGAAAATATGTTATCCGCGACACAGTTGATTTCCTGAAAATATGTTATCCGCGACACTGTTGATTTCCTGAAAATATGTTATCCGCGACGCTGTTGATTTCCTGAAAATATGGACGGTAGAGTGTGAGAATCCCACGATTGTGCTTGAGATATCGGAGATGATCATATCCATCTCCCTTGGGGGCTTCCATAGTCGGTTGATTGCATTAATCAGTATTAAATTGTCTCCTTCGATCTCGATGGATCTAACACCTTCCTCCTTGGCCTTTAAAAGCCCCTCACGCAAAGCGACCGCTTCTGTCTCTAGCACATAATCGACATTACATCTCCCACTTCCTATGGCTATAGGAATTACATAATGGTTTCTAATGATATACCCAAATGAGTTTTGGTTCGCTGAGTTTTTTGAGGCATCAAAGTTAAGTTTAAGATACCCCTCATTAGGTCCGATCCATTTTATATTTTTAGTTTTCCTTCTTTGTTTTACGATATATGCGGAGTTGATGGTCGAATTGTTGTTAGCCTTGTCCCACTCAACAACTTGACTTAAGGCTAGTATTTTTGGGTTATGCGGTGTGTTTGTTTTGTTAAAAATAATTTGGTTCCTAGCCATCCAAATATTTCACCAAATAACAACGAGATTCCTTAAATCCGAAGGGCTTAGATAATACAGATACTTTGATATGCTCCAATTGTCAATATCGTAGTTCTGTAGAAGAGATGAAATGTTCGGGTTGTATTTGTAGCATATAAGGACACTTAAAGTACATAGGCTTTGAACTTTCAGTGTGGTGGTTACAAATTTTGCAATTCATCACAACAAGGATTTTTTGCTTGTCAAGATTTTGTTTTGTTGGTAGTTCGTCGAGTGCCAGCTTTCATAAATTTTTTTTAATTTTAGGCATTATGTTAATTTCCATATCCACGCTTTATTTGTGGTTACCCCTACATTTCATTTTTGGATCATTTCCATAGCCGATTTGGTCGAATACCATCCTTCTTCGTTATCCGCTCAATAAAGTCTATCTCTAATTTCATTTTTGAGAAGGTTATAGTCTTTAATTTTTTCAATAATGTTATCCGGTAGGAGAGTACTTGGTTGATTTACAAATTAATGATTCCAGTTTTTGTTAGTGATATACGAACAATGTTCTCTTCCCCTCTTTAATTTCAGATTTTGTAAGTTTTTTGTCTCATGTCTTCCCATCTGTTGTTGTAATCGTTTGAGGTCATTGTTTTGATAAACAAAACCAGGCATCGATCTTGATGTGATCCCCGAGAGCCCCAACATGAAGCCGAAAATGCTCACTTCGAGCATGGTCAAGTTAAGTCATATTCCACTCGATCCGACTAAGCTGTCAAAGTTACACACTCTCTGTAAAATGCCTATATCTGGAGCTGCATTTGGAGTTATAAGACCCATAAATACTACTTTTGTAGGTATTTTCAAGATCTACAACTTTTTAGTTTATGAGAAGTCGAGATTCCAAGAGGAAGAGGGTGAAAATGTCCCGACAGTGAAGCAACGTTTATACTTGAGTGGGTTTTTGGCCAAGATCATGCATGGAGCCATGCAAAGGAATATGCAAAAGAAATGCACGTCCAAACAAGATCATTTCCAGCCCTTAAAGTCAAAAGAATACTCTTCCCATCCCCACCATCAAAGAAGCCCAAATTACCATGAATCAAGTCCCGCTCAACTCTTCGTATTTCCCGTTTGGCCTTTATTCAAAGATGACTCTTCCCATTCCCACCATCAAAGAAGCCCAAATTGCCATGAATCAAGCCCTACTCAACTCTTCGTATTTTCCGTTTTAATTTATTGTTTTTGCTTTTATTTTCTTGTATTTAGGTTGAGTTATTCGGCCTATAAATAAGGCTTTTCCATCTCCTATGTAACACAAGTTAAGTTGAAGTTGAATGAAAGAGAGAGTTTCTCTAAAAACGTTTTGTTGGTTTTTCTCAAAATCATCCCCAAATCTAGGTGAGAGGCTTAGTTTTCACAACCTTTGGTGAGATGCTAAAGGAGTTGTCCTAGTGAGAGGCGAAGACAACAAGGTTCGTCAAACCCGGAGTGCGATTCCGAGAGTGAGGCGTTCGATTTGAGGGATTCCCGAAGTGAGATCCGGAGGGAGTTTTATCATCATATCCGGATTTCGATCCTTCAAATCCATCCATATTCATCTCATCCATACCGTTTGAGTCAAGTGGAATCGTACCGCCGGTCCTTCGTGTTCGAGGCGATCTCGATCACATCAGATCTCTTCCTACTACCCATTTTTAATTTATTCTTCTTACTTTTTGTCTCATGATTATCTTTTCATTTCAAACAAACTTATGTGGATATATGTAGGTGTACGCGCCCTTATGTGCTGTAATATCCGGAAATTTTATTCCATTTATTTCCGAGTCAAATCGGATTTCGATCCATTGACCTCTTTCCATTTTACCTAGTATTACACCCCATCACAAATTCTATCATTTTATGTAAGTTTTGATTCACATAAAATGATGAATATACATCAAACCCTAGTTATGTATCTATGTCTTTTGACAAGACCATGATATTCTTTTGACAAGACCATGGCATGAACTCGACAAGGCCATGACAAGATTTTGACAAGGCCATGTGATAGGTGATGGAATCACTATCAATTAGGGTAGTTTTTAGAGTCTTTTTATTGCATTAATGTCGGTTTATGCTACTAACTCCTTGGTCCAGAAGAAGAAGATCAAAAGAAGCTAAAGAAGGAGTTACAAGCACTTAGGAGTGAAGATCGATCACGAAGCAAAGCTTCTGTTGCCTCATCGCCCCGGCGGATCCTTGCAGCCGCCCCCGCAGGTGACGTCTTCCACTGGAGCGCTCCTTGTGCCTTCACCAGCGCCAACCATGAAGCGTGTCACCGCCCCTGCGGTGACCTGCCCTGAAGATATGAAGACCAGCTCCCCTGCGTCTCTCACTACGCCCCTGCCTGAGCCCCAACGTGGGAGCTGGAAGACGAAGAGGCTATGTCGACGCCCCTGCGTCGACATAGGGACGCCCCGGCGGCTTGACATCAGAAACGTCAGGAAGGCGAAAGGTCAGACGTTGAAGTGCATTAAAGATCCGCCCCAACGGAATTGTGTAGCCGCCCCAGCGGCTCTGAAGAAGATCAACCGATTCTGCCTAAACCCCCCCTGCGGTTCCTGAAGGCCGCCCCTGCGGTTTAACGCCAGAAGCTTTACTCCGGCTGTTTACACCACCTTTATGGCATTTAAGGTGGCTGTTTTAGGCCGGCTATTTACTCCTAATTAAGTGTCTTTTGTAGTATAAATAGTCCATGGCTGATTCTGCGGATGATTGGTATTACCACCTTCCATCCGGGAGTATTGACACTTGGGAGAACCTTCACAAAGCATTCTTGAAGAAATACTTTCCAGCTAAAAAGGCCAATAGCTTGAAGAAAGCTATAAGCAACATCGAGCAAGAGGCAACTGAAACTCTCTACGAGTACTTCGAAAGGTTTGCACGCCTTCGATCCAGCTGTCCTTTTCACGGATATTCAACTCAAGATCTAGTCTTGTACTTGTACAATGGCTTGATAAACAATGAAAGGAGGATCATCGATGCGGCTTGCGGAGGTAATATTCTTAACTCTACTCCTGACCTTGCTTTGGAAAAGATACAGGAACTAGCGGAAGGAACTCGGAACTTTGGAAGGACCCCGGCTAAGAAAGGAGTTCATGCTGTGAGCTCCGGAAAGAGTGAGATTTCCACCGAGCTCGCGGAATTGAAGGAAATGGTGAAGAGACTAACACTTATGGGAACACCGCAATAGCTCAAAGCTTGTGGAGTTTGTGCTGACCCGTATCATCCAACGGACATGTGTCCACAAGTTCAGGATGACGATGCTGAAGTAAACGCAATGGGTTATGGACCACCACATCAGCAAAGACCTAGGAACGATCCCTATACACAGAATTTCATGCCGAATTGGCGTGACCAACAAAATTTTCGTTGGAGGGATCAACAAAACCAACAACAGCAGCCCCGCCAAGGTAAGTATCACTCAACTGAAGATATGTTGCAGGTTTTGACACTTTGCTACTCATGTCCAAACAACAGAATCTAGCATCAAGAACCTTGAGAAACAGGTTGGTCAAATGGTGGAAGCCATTACAAGAATTAAAACTAGGGCCTCCGGCGGATTACCTTCTCAAACGGTTATAAACCGAAAGGCGATGTTGGAAGAGGCTCAATCATAGAGAAAGAACCCCTACGTCAAGCCAACGACGTAAAACAAAGGCGCTGCTCGGGAGGCAACCCGAGGAAATAAAAAGAGGAGTTTTCTGTCAAGCAAACCGCCCCTGCGGCTCTGAGTCCGCACCTGCGGCGACATCCTTGGCCTGCACCGCCCCCGGCGCTGGGCCTGCGTCTGCTCACTTAGGCCACCGCCCTCGTGGTGAATCCCCTACGCCCCCGCGGCGGCCACCCTTGACACGCATCCTCAGCTCCGCCCCTGGTGCTGAGGCTGCGTACCATCTCTTTCTTGTCACCGCCCCCGCGGAGACAAACACCGCCCCTGCGGTTCAGTTAAGGAAAGAAAAAAAATACACTTCCCAAAAATAACCTACATCTACCGCCCTCTCCACTCATCCTCCATTCATTCTTCGAAACCTAGCCGCCTCACCTTCCACGCCCTTGCGCCCTCCGGAAACTCTCGCCACCACCTCGCCGCGCCCCTGCGCCACCTCCGGCAACCTAGTGTCACCACCCCCTTACCAACACGAACCATCTCCACCACACACAACCCTTCCATTCTCGCTCGACTGCTCGCCTCCGGCGACAACTACAACAACAGAAGAAAACACCGGAAAAACCCCATCACCACCACCTGCGCTAAACTCCAGAAATCGCCCTCTTCTCTTCGCCCACCCCTATGCCTGTAAACTGCCGCCCCCCGCGTCGTGCCGCACCTGCGCCTCTTTCAGCCGCCCCTGTGGATATTACGACAGAAGGTTCGTCTCTTGATCAGATTGCTGAACTTTCTAACTCTTTTACTTGATCAATTGTAAGAGATGGAATCACAAAGAAATAAAAGTTGACGGAAGGTGAGAAGGATCGGTATAGGATTGCTCAAAGCCGGGAGGTGCATGCAACCCGGTTCCTTGATGTTTCCACCTTGGAAAATCTGGGGATGTTGGAAAGTATGCAGGAATTCCTAAACAATGTAGGGTTGGGTGATTTTCTGATAAAGAGCGCTCCAACACACCCCGACCTCAGCAAACAGTTTATAGCCACATTCAAAATGGAGACGGAAGACCAATTGTGTGTTGGGCTTTCATTCAAGTACAACAAGAGGAAGTACACATTGGATTACACCCAAATACAGGAGGCATTAGGGGTGACCATAGCAGCTTCTGATGACTGGATGGAACCCATTCCGACGCCTGATTTGTTGGAATTTTGGCAGGCCGCCACTAGGTCAGAGTTTCATGCAGGAGGTGAGTACTCTAACAAATTCACTCACCCTTGTTTGAGGCTCATCTCAAAGGTCTTCATGAGTGTCAATAGTGGACAAAAGGAGGAGAATAAGGTCGCTCTCAAGGACCTTCCATTGATATATGCTTGCCTCTCCACGAATGATTGGGTGCCAGATTGGGCATATCTCTTCCTTACCGCTCTTAAGCGGATTAGGAAGAATGACCCTCGTGACATCGTTGGAGGTGGGATCATATCATTATTAGCTGCACAAGTGATGGATCTTCCTCCATTGGAAGAGGGTTTGGAGGCACCCTTATACACTGAAGGGTTATTGAGGAGATGTAGGCTCCTCAAGAGAGACGGGGAGCATCGTTTTTGGCTCTCTTTAGCAGACGGGAGTCACATTACATACCTCCCCCGAAGACTTCCATTAGGAGACGAGCTCTCCAATCTTTATGTACCGGCTGACCCAGTCCCTCCGAGAAGGCCTCAGGTTAATATAGTTGGGAGGTACGCAGCCGGCTCTAGCAGGGCCCACACCACTGATGATGAGATGCTGACGACAGGACACGACAGTCAAACCATGGAGAGTCTGCAGGCTCAGATGGCAGCTTTGACTACACAACACCAGGCATGGCAGACCGAGTACCAGTGGTCCATGCTTGAGTAGCAGCAGGCGTGGCAGTTCAACTTTGCCTCCTCCATGACCACTCACTTTGACCGCCGTTAGGATGCTTGGCAAGCGGCTCATCAGCAGCAGTTGGAGACTCAGCAGCTGGCTTGGAAAGCTAGCTATGAGACTTCATTTAGATAGAGGATGAAAGCTCAGGAGGGCCGTATCGACACCCTTCACCGCCGGCGGGAGCACTTCTTCCGCCACTTCCCTTACCCACCGGAGGAGGGTCTAGGTAGTCCATCGGGACCACCCCAGTGAGGGGTACATTTCTTTCTCTTCTCCCACATTTATCTTTGACTCATTTCCACTTTGAGGACAAAGTGTACTTCAAGTATGGGGGAGGGATATATCATTGCTTGTACAGTTCATTGAGTTGTTTTTGACATTTATTTTTGCATTGCTTTATTCAGTAACAAAAAAAAAGGTCAAAGAAATGAAAAAAGGCATGAAAATCCTTGGATAAACCGAAAACCTAAAAGGACGGTTTAGGTAAAAAGAAGGTAGTCCGACCAACCTTAGGTTGGTGCAAAATTGGACTTGAGGGATGTGAGTTAAAGTGAGAAAAGAAGAAGAGTGGCAAGGTGAAAACCCGAAAGGGCGCCTTGGCAAAATGACCGACACCGAGTGTAGGTTTCCATTCCGGCGTTTTGGCGACATAAGAAGGCGAGTCATAAGAAGGTTGTCCGGGTAGGCCACTTTTGGAGCAATAAGGATGGTAGTATTTTTTTTCTCACATTTCCTCTCTTTTCCTTCTTGGCTTTTCTCTTGTTTTCCATTATCTTTCTGCTTACTCATGCTTCCTTAGGCCTTTGAGTCTAGTTGATGTCATTTGTTTTTACTCGGGACGAGTAAAAGGTCTAAGTATAGGGGAGTTTGATAGGTGATGAAATCACTATCAATTAGGGTAGTTTTTAGAGTCTTTTTATTGCATTAGTGTCGGTTTATGCTACTAACTCCTTGGTCCAGAAGAAGAAGATCAAAAGAAGCTAAAGAAGGAGTTACAAGCACTTAGGAGTGAAGATCGATCACGAAACAAAGCTTTTGTTGCCTCACCGCCCCGGCGGATCCTTGTAGCCGCCCCTGCGGGTGACGTCTTCCACTGGAGCGCTCCCTACGCCTTCACCAGCGCCAACCATGAAGTGTGTTACCGCCCCTGTGTCACTCCTTGTCGCCCCTGCGGTGACCTTCCCTAAAGATATGAAGACCAGCTCCCCTGCGTCTCCCACTACGCCTCTGCCTACGCCTCAACGTAGGAGCTGGAAGACGAAGAGGCTATGTCGACGCCCCTACGTCGACATAGGGATGCCCCGGCGGCTTGACATCAGAAACATCAGGAAGGCGAAAGGTCAGACGTTGAAGTGAATTAAAGATCCGCCCCAGTGGAATTATGTAGCTGCCCCAGCGGCTCTGAAGAAGATCAACCGATTCTGCCTAAACTGCCCCTGCGGTTCCTGAAGGCCGCCCCTGCGGTTTAACGCCAGAAGCTTTACTCCGGCTGTTTACACCACCTTTATGGCATTTAAGGTGGCTGTTTTAGGCCGGCTATTTAATCCTAATTAAGTGTCTTTTGTAGTATAAATAATCCATGGCTGATTGCTAGAATCATCCATGCTTTTCCTCACACAATCCATTTTAGACTTGAGTTTTCCATTGTAATGAGTTGCTAACTCCCTTGCTACATTGAGTTGGGTTGAAGCTGCATTGTTACCTTGGTTGTAAGTTCTTTTTAATCTAAGTTTTCATTCAGTAATACTTTGTGTTTCCTTGATCTCCATTGTATAAATTGCATGTTTACTATTACTTGAGATTGATCACCTTAGGTTCTAAAGTGCATGTAAACAACTAGGATTAATAGGTTCCGGGTTCGGGTCTTTAATCTAGTAGCAACTTTAAGTAATAACGGGTTGTGATTACTTGAGGAAAAGGAACACAAATATAAAGATAAGTTTAACGGTTTTAATCTTCTCTTTATATCCCTTTGTCTTTATTTGAAAGCTAACTTGCTATTTGTTCTTGTAGGTTTACAGAACTTTAACCTCTTAAGTTGTGTTGATGCCGGTTGACTCAACACATATATATGATCGATACGGGAGATTACTTGAAAACTTGTAAAAGGAACTCACTAAAGTAGCAATTTCATGCTTAGAATCAACCTAGTGTAGATTCATCCATTATTGTCTTACTTGTCGCATTTATCGTTTTCATAAGTTTTTGTGCATCAATTCAACCAAACCTTCCTCGTCCAAGTACCAAGGACCCAAGACAAGGGCCATCACCTTGATCCTTCCGGGTTTATCAAGCCTCCCTTCGCGCCAACACGCAGCGGACGTGTGCTCGCCACCATCCCGACAACGAGCAGTCGATAGGGACCCTCCTGCATCGACCTAACGTCACCCAATTCGCAGGTAAGCCTTCCCTAAACCCGGGTGTTGCACGACCTTAATCTCGACCCTGAACGGATCTCTCTCAGACCCACAACCCTGCACTGCACCCTCGTGAATCCAGTCAGAAGAGGAGAGCCTGTTACGCTAAGATTGTGACACGCAAAAGTCTTAAATTTATAACTCGAATTATTTTTCCTAACTCCTAGCGAACCCACAGTGTATGGGTCGTTTTGTAGTAAGGATAGTATTCCGAGGTCGAACACAAAGACTAAGGTGAAATTGAATCAATAGTGACTAAGGATATTGTTGATCTAGGCTAAGAAAGGAGAAAGAAATAAAGAAATGAAAATCTCAATGTTTTTGGATTGGTTTTGTGGTGATCAATCAAAGATCACAAATCATGCAAGATTAACAAACAACTAAGCTAGCAAGGCAAATAAGCAAACACAAACACGAGATAGGTAATCAAGAGAGAAAAGCGGATTCTAGGGGTTAGAAATTCCGGTTATGGCATAGGACTCAAGCTATCTAATCATTCCTTGGATCAACTATAGTATGTTGGGAGTGAGTGTTTCTAGATTGGGATCAATCACCGGGTAGGTCTCATGGTCCACTAGTCCGTTCCAGGTCTCATCACCGGGTAAGTCTCAAAGAGCCTAAGGATAGGAATTCTACATAAACCGGATTGTCATCTAGGGAACTAACCTCTCCTTACCGGGTAAGTCTCGGGAAGGCAAGTCCTAAACATCAATCCTAGCACACTCAGTCCAATAGCGGCTTACGAGGCTCACTACTACCTAGAGTTCATCATCTTCGGTATCTAAAGGCAAGAATCACCGGATAGGTCTCTTCTCACAATTAGTTGCTAACACTAGGTCACCCTAGGATAGATCTAGCTCAATAAACACTAGGATTTCAACAATCTAACAACCTAACACTTAGATTTATCAATACAAGCAAGTCAGACGAAATCACGGGCAGTTCATCAAGTCCACGGCCGTGGAACCCCTTAGAACAGACCGTGATTTTGAACAGAGGCTAGGTTCGAGCAAACAAAGCATCCAAAGATACGTTTAAGTCTATCCTATCATAGTCCAAGCCATAACCATCATTTCCTTACCCTAGAATCACATCTACTTAGCCAACAATGTAATAGCTAGGATTTTCGAATTCTAATTAATGTTGATTAACTTAATCGTTGATAGTAATTGACATATAACTCGCGAATATTTCGCAAGTGATGAGTAAGAGTCCCACCGTTATGTTCCCGGCGTAATTTTGGACGTTTGGGGAAATTTTTACTTTTTCCCCCGGGTAATTATTTTTACCCTCCGGTGTTATTTGGAGCATTTGGGAGCTCCAATTAATAAAAATACAGTTGAGAGAAATGATCAGGACATCGGATATGTCCTAGATATGAAATAACATGGAGAGGCAAAACGGCAAAAAGAGTCGCTATTTCGTTTCTTAACGGCTAAGAAAGGTGGGTTAGGAATGCCGATTTTACAAGATAGTTATGAATTAATTATCCCGATAATATTCCGCATTTTATATTCCAGTTTCATCAAGTTTGGAGATCGGAAAATATATCACCGCGTTTCAAGTAATTATATATATATATATATATATATATATATATATATATATATATATATATATATATATATTAAGATAAAGACAAGTTGAAGGCGGCTGCATGTGCTCCCTCTGCAAATTCAATATATATATATATATATATATATATATATATATATATATATATATATATATATATATATATATATATATATATATATATATATATATATATATATATATATATATATATATATATATATATATATAAAAAAGGTGAGTGACGGCTGATGATAATCTTCATCAATTCTCAATTGTGATTTGCACCTGCAAATTTACAATCACTATCTTCTTCATTTCACATTTCGCTCTTTTTCAATCAGAGAAGAACCGAAAAGAAGGGAACACGCACTCACCTATATACGCTTGATCTCATATCATTCGTTTTCGGTCTAAATTCAAATCCGTTTGTACCAGCGAGTCCCTTATCTTGTTCTCTTCAACGTGGTGCAAATTTATTTCCCGTTTGCTAGCTTTTTGGTTAAGTCTCCGTTTATCGTTATCGGAACACCGACGGACCACCGCAAGTCATCAAACATAAGGTTTTATACCGCGCTCTTACTCCGCGTATCGCCAGGAGTCCGTATCTTCTTCCGGTTCGTATATCGGGTTAGTAACGAATAAGTTATGAATTTATTCGTTTTTCGTATTGCGGGTTAGTATAAATTGACCTTGAGTTGGTTAAAATGGATAATTGGAATTTCCATTATGCTCGTTACATTATTCTGGTAATTATGGGATTTTAGTTGGTGATGATATCATGAGTTGAATTTATGCCCTGATGTGGCTTTTAGGTTTAGCATGTTATTCGAGGTTATAGGATGTATATGATCCCTATGGATCCCTTTGGGTCTAGGTGTGACCCTTTGTTTGATAAGAGATGTGACATCTCTTTATGCCTTGTCTATAGGTTGTGTTGTTCCTCCAGTGTTGAGGTGATCCAGTTGTGGTTGAGCTTTATACGAGGTTGAGGTAAGTCCGTAGGACTTACTTAGCTACCATCCCTATATTGGGTGTTTGCATGAGTGGTGTGTGCTTTATATGTTTGCTATGATATCATGAGTTGTCGTTTTTATCGACCTATGTTCTATTGACTGCCCCACTGCGTGGCTGTGATAACCTTTCCCTTTCATCCCGCCGTGGAGTCTGGGAGGTTCTCTGATGTCAGGCCAGACTGGTTTACAGGAAGGGCGCAATCCACTCCCATAGGGTACACGGATTGTGTGACCGATACTCGTACAGCTGGACATTGTACTTAGAGGCGGGGATGTATCGGTCCTCGTGTCACATACTTTCATCTATCTATATATATATACGGTTTTTGAGTGAATGGTTATTATATAAAGATAATAAATGGGTAAATGTGTGATAGCATGCTGATGTGTTTATCTTTCATGATTGTGCTTGTGCTTATGCATTACCTCATATATGTATGGTTAGCTAACGGTTTCATACCGTGTTGTAGATGTTTACAGGTTAGGCGCTACTGGGTGATCTGGCAGGGTGACAGGCCGAGGACTCTCGTACATTAGGTGGTTGGTTTGGGGTTGTTGTGTTTCCCCTCCTGCGTGGGGATGATCTTTTGTACCTCCTATGTGAGGATGTCGTTTTATATACTCGGCTATGTTGTTGTTTACTTTGGGTCATACAGTTTATACTGTTTTATGTATTTGTTTTATATCTGTCAGTGCCATATTGTAAGGTCCAGTGAACTTGTTGTCAGGCTAGGGTCAGGATCCATTGTGAGATCCTAGCCCAATGTGACATCCCGAGTCCCGCGGATTCGGGGTGTTACAGAGTTGGTATCAGAGCCCAGGTTGACAACAATGGCACTTGCTACCTGCAATGAGGTTTGATAGGTAAAATAAACAGAGCCCACACGGGATCTGACGCTTTCAAAGGTTTTGATTTTAAGTGTCGTTTTGGGATAGAATGTACGAGAAGTCGTCACCTCTGCCATGGATCTCTGCAGCGTAGATATGTACATATATGTGTGTATACTATGGATTATGTGGATGTATTATATACATATCGATACCTATGGCATATATATAGCCTTATAAGATTAGGTGCGTATATCCTACAGATGACTCAGACTAGAGTAGTATCTGTAGTAGGATGAGGTAGGGGTACACCCCCTCTTCCTCCAGTGGTGATAAGTTAGGGACCAGTTTCCGCTGTTGTTTCGCCTATGGCAGAGAACGAGTTTGAAGAGGCTGATCGTGTCTCCACGAGTAGATCCGAGTTTCAAGAATATATGTAACAAGTATATGAAGCGGTGATAGCGGGTAGATCGACACCGGATTTACCAATAATTGTGAGATCAACTGAAGCTTTTGGATCAGAGAAGAAGCAACGGATTGAATCAGTTAGTGGAGAAGCAAAGATGATGAATGGTGAACCAAGTCAGATACCAGGACAACCAAGTGGTCCTTTGGCCATGAAGACGACTGGCATGGAACTACAGTGTTTTAATTGTGGAATGTTTGGACACCGGCGAGTTGTGTGTCCAAAGGCGCCCATAATATGCTTTACGTGTGGTAAAGCAGGGCATAGAGCGAAGTTTTGTCGACAGGGCAATGCGTTGCCTTTACAAGTTCCCTCTCGGAATAAGATCATTCAAGGTGGACGACGAAGATCGAGTTACCCTTCAGTTGCACAGGTTGCAAGAATGGGACAATTATGTTACAATTGTGGCTATCCAGATCATTTGCGTTCTGAGTGCCCTTTGGCACCGATAGCTTGTTTCACTTGTGGTGAACTAGGCCATTTGGCCCCTTTCTGTCAGCAAGGTAGTGTTTCTTCCCAGCAAGAACTTCCTCTTTCCGGTGTTGAAAGAGTGGAAGTGGAGGCTATAGTGAGGACCTCAGTGATACTTGAGGAACATAGATCCGAGATCGAGTGATGATATGTAGAGGAGCTACGAGTGTTAGCTGTTATAGGTACCATTCTCGTTAATGGTTTACCTGGTGGAGTTTTGCTTGTTGTGAGTGCTATGCACGTCATGTCTTTCGATGCATGCGTTAATGGTTGAATTTTGGTATATAGTAGAAGGTGGATTTTTCTTTACAGGATTACCTTTTTGGGTTTGAGATACCCGTGAGATGCGTGTTTGTTCCCTTATTTCAAGGACCCGTGTATGGTTGCAGACTTCTTTGTCATGTCGTAATTGCATGAGAAGTCATTATGTGTATGGTTTGGATGAATAGATATCATGTGGTGTTAGCTTTTAATAGTAAGACTATTATAGTCTTTATTGAGTTGAGTTAAATAGAGGTCTTATGAGGTTAAGACCTTTTAAGACGGGTTTATCATCAGGACTGTACGAGCAGCGAGCTGATAGCACAGGGATGTGACGTCTTCTAGTGTTATACCATGAAGGAGCGAGATAGTCCAACATTGGAAGGTATTTCAGTTGTTTATGAGTTTATAGACGTGTTACTGAACCGTCTAGTTGCCACCTCAGCGGAGTGTGGACATTGTTATCGAGTTGAAGTATAATACAAGATTGAATGGGAAAGCCACACTATATGGTGCTTGTTGAGATATTGTACTGATAACTAAAAAATTTACTGAAACGGGTTTACCCTAGTGGGTTCCATGTTCCATATTGACGACCTGATGAGTTAGTTTCAAGAAGCAATTGTGTTTTCAGGATTCCTTTGTGTTCAAGATATCCCTAGTCATGGATGAGAGAGCAACATGTGTATGTGATAGTATCCCATATCCGTTATGGACAATACGAGTTTGTAGTGATGTCATTTAGGTTGACAAGTGTTTTAGTAGTTTTTATGGAGTTGATAAATAGTATCTTCATCGACTTCCTTGATTAGTTGGTGGTGGACTTCATTGATGACATGTCGGTATACTCTCATAGTAGAGAATAGTAGACCGATCGTCTGAGGACCGTTCTGCAGATTTTGAGAGATAGAGGGCTGTATTCTACGCTCTCTAAGTGTAAGTTGAGATGCCAGTGGTAGCCTTTTTAGGCCATGTTGTCTCCACCAGTGGGATCATGGTTGACCTGGCGAGAATTAAGTATGTTGTAACATGGGAGATACTAATGAACATTAAGGAATACGTAGTTTTCTCGGCTTAGCCGATTGCTACCAATGCTTTGACGAAGGATTTTATATGATTATGTATTCATTTGCGAGTCTTTTGAGAAGACCACCATAACAACGTGATGAAAGTAGTGTGTCTAAGTTCTGAAGAGTTGAGGAGGCATTTGACCTCTGCTTCTATTTTGTTGTAGTCAGAAGATTTTTGGGATCCCGTGATTTACGGTGATACATCCCAGCTAAGTCTGAGATATGTATTACTACAGAGGAGTAGGGTTATTGTTATGTGTGTTTACAGCTGAGAACGTATGATGAGAACTACCCGACTCATGATTTAGAGTTAGTAGTGGTAGTTCAAGCCTTTAAGTTTTGAAGACCGTACCGGTGTGATCTTCATGTTAGATTTCTATAGATCATAGAAATCTGAAGTATATTTTATGCAACAGGGGTTGAATAACCGCCAGTATTAAGAGGTTAAGTTAATCAAGACTTTGATTTGAAGATTCCATATCATTCAGAGAAGTTGAATGTTGTCGCCGATAACTTGAATGGAAAGGAGAAGATGATTGTGAGACTGATAGTTCAACCTCAATTTTAGAGAGATCCAGCTTAGCTAGAGTTGGACAATCAGTTCCTTGATGAGGATATCCAGTTATGCCTTAAAAGTTCTACCTAGTCTGTTGGATGAGGTCTAACAGAAGCAGGGGGCTTGCCCGACCTTGTTGAAGATGGGAGAGAAGATGTCTCGTAATGAGGCACCACAGTTCTCCATGAGAGTAGATGGAATGATGAAGAGTCATGACCGCTTTTGTGTACCTGCTGATGCAGACGGAGACAGAGAATATTACGGTATACCCACTATACACCTTATTCAATACAATCAGGTACGAGTAAGATGTACGACGAGATGAGACGATTATATTGTATGAAGCCGATATAACGAGATTTGTGATACAGTGTGTGACCTGTCAGCAGGTCTAGATAGAGTATTTCCGATCTAGAGATATGCCCCACCCACTACTAGTGCAGTAGTAGAATTTGGGAGGACATCTCTTTGGATTTTTTTATGGGATTGTGACCCAGTAGAAGATTTATGTTATCTGGATTGTTGGTAACAAATTAATGAAATCGGCACGTTTCATTTCTATTAGAAGGACGTGGCAAGTGAATGAATTGGCTGAGGAGTACACTAGACAGATAGTGAGACTCTATGGTATACCGAGAACGATCATTTCTAATCGAGATGGATGTTTTTACTTTCAGATTTTAGGCAGCAGATTCAGACTGCTTTGGGGACGAGTCTGTACCTCATGACTACACTTCACCCCCTAACAGATGGTCAGTTAGAGAGGATCATCTAGATCTTAAAGATCTATTATGAGTTGTAAGTTGAATGGGAAACGTGGATGGTTATATTACCTTCCATTACTGATTTTATTATATAACAATGAAGGACGTGCATCTTTCTGGGATGGCCCTATGA
This sequence comes from Fagopyrum homotropicum, assembly GCA_033239125.1. Lineage (NCBI taxonomy): Eukaryota > Viridiplantae > Streptophyta > Magnoliopsida > Caryophyllales > Polygonaceae > Fagopyrum > Fagopyrum homotropicum. The sequence goes on along the minus strand of BSWB01000001.1, from coordinate 46,081,746 downwards.
GGCAATATATAGACATAGATGTCGTATATCCTTATGCTAGAAGTGATCTAGCAGTAGTAGTGGAAATAACACATGACCAGACTCGGGATTTTATAGTTCGAGTAACGATGATTAAAGGAAGAGTGTTGGCTCTACATAGTCGCCAGATTGTGTGTGTAGACAAGAGGTGTTAACCTCTAAAGTTCAAGCGAGAGTTCATATCCGGCTGTAAGTATCTCAGCTGCGAGACGTTAGACGTGTTAATATGGAAAGGGAACTGAGTTTCCAATATGATGGTTTATTTGAGATCGACCAGTACGGAGAAGGCAGCATGATGTTTAGCTTTGCCTCTGAGATTAGAGGATATTCACCCAGTGTTTCTTATGTCTCAACTGAGGAAGTATATACTAGACTCGAGACACCTTGTGAGTTACGATGATTTGGTGGTTGAGTTCAACCACACTTTTGTTGAGCATTCGATTACATTCTTGGAATGAAATATGAAACGCTTGCATTCGAAAGACATTCCCATATTGAGGATATTATGGTCGAGATGAAGACCTGAAGAGGCTATGTGAGAGACTGAGGATAGTGTCCTGAGGAACTATCCAGAGTATATGTTGGGACAGACCCATTTGTTGGAGCACGAGTAGATCTTAGTGCTATCTTGATGAATGTTGTGCTTATGTGCTTATATGCCTTGATGTGTTTATTCCATACTAGTTGTTATGTGATTTATGATCTTAGTAGATCTTGTTGTGCTATCGTAGTGTATGTCATAGCTGGAGATGATTATTTCCTCCACACTATCTGAGTATAATTTATATTTATAGCTGGAGATGGTTCTTTCCTCCATGCTATTTGAGTGTGATTAGGATTCAGCTGGAGATGGTTCTTTCCTCCATGCTACCTTGATGGACATAGTTTTAGTGGAGATGTGATTCCTCCATACGATATATATGATTATGGTTTGCTAGAGATGTATTTCCTCTATGCCTGTGATATGTTTGGGCTAGAGATGTGCTTCCTCTATGCCTTGTGATGTGGTATGGCGAGAGACGTGATTCCTCTACGCCTTTGGGTAGCGTTATGACCCTGTTTTCTGGAGTTGATGATTCCTCCATGGTGACATTGAGGTTATAGATTGTTATAGGTGATGACCTTTTGAACGGAGATGTGATACCTCCGATAGAGAGAGTGAGAGTTATACCTCGGCTTATGGGTCCGAGATGACTTTGGGATTTTGTAAGTTTCGGGACGAAACTTTTTTTTAGGGGTGTGTGATGTAATAGCTAGGATTTTCGAATTCTAATTAATGTTGATTAACTTAATCGTTGATAGTAATTGACATATAACTCGCGAATATTTCGCAAGTGATGAGTAAGAGTCCCACCGTTATGTTCCCGGCGTAATTTTGGACGTTTGGGGAAATTTTTACTTTTTCCCCCGGGTAATTATTTTTACCCTCCGGTGTTATTTGGAGCATTTAGGAGCTCCAATTAATAAAAATACAGTTGAGAGAAATGATCAGGACATCGGATATGTCCTAGATATGAAATAACATGGAGAGGCAAAACGGCAAAAAGAGTCGCTATTTCGTTTCTTAACGGCTAAGAAAGGTGGGTTAGGAATGCCGATTTTACAAGATAGTTATGAATTAATTATCCCGATAATATTCCGCATTTTATATTCCAGTTTCATCAAGTTTGGAGATCGGAAAATATATCACCGCGTTTCAAGTAATTATATATATATATATATATATATATATATATATATATATATATATATATATATATATATATATATATATATATAAGATAAAGACAAGTTGAAGGCGGCTGCATGTGCTCCCTCTGCAAATTCAATATATATATATATATATATATATATATATATATATATATATATATATATAAAAGGTGAGTGACGGCTGATGATAATCTTCATCAATTCTCAATTGTGATTTGCACCTGCAAATTTACAATCACTATCTTCTTCATTTCACATTTCGCTCTTTTTCAATCAGAGAAGAACCGAAAAGAAGGGAACACGCACTCACCTATATACGCTTGATCTCATATCATTCGTTTTCGGTCTAAATTCAAATCCGTTTGTACCAGCGAGTCCCTTATCTTGTTCTCTTCAACGTGGTGCAAATTTATTTCCCGTTTGCTAGCTTTTTGGTTAAGTCTCCGTTTATCGTTATCGGAACACCGACGGACCACCGCAAGTCATCAAACATAAGGTTTTATACCGCGCTCTTACTCCGCGTATCGCCAGGAGTCCGTATCTTCTTCCGGTTCGTATATCGGGTTAGTAACGAATAAGTTATGAATTTATTCGTTTTTCGTATTGCGGGTTAGTATAAATTGACCTTGAGTTGGTTAAAATGGATAATTGGAATTTCCATTATGCTCGTTACATTATTCTGGTAATTATGGGATTTTAGTTGGTGATGATATCATGAGTTGAATTTATGCCCTGATGTGGCTTTTAGGTTTAGCATGTTATTCGAGGTTATAGGATGTATATGATCCCTATGGATCCCTTTGGGTCTAGGTGTGACCCTTTGTTTGATAAGAGATGTGACATCTCTTTATGCCTTGTCTATAGGTTGTGTTGTTCCTCCAGTGTTGAGGTGATCCAGTTGTGGTTGAGCTTTATACGAGGTTGAGGTAAGTCCGTAGGACTTACTTAGCTACCATCCCTATATTGGGTGTTTGCATGAGTGGTGTGTGCTTTATATGTTTGCTATGATATCATGAGTTGTCGTTTTTATCGACCTATGTTCTATTGACTGCCCCACTGCGTGGCTGTGATAACCTTTCCCTTTCATCCCGCCGTGGAGTCTGGGAGGTTCTCTGATGTCAGGCCAGACTGGTTTACAGGAAGGGCGCAATCCACTCCCATAGGGTACACGGATTGTGTGACCGATACTCGTACAGCTGGACATTGTACTCAGAGGCGGGGATGTATCGGTCCTCGTGTCACATACTTTCATCTATCTATATATATATACGGTTTTTGAGTGAATGGTTATTATATAAAGATAATAAATGGGTAAATGTGTGATAGCATGCTGATGTGTTTATCTTTCATGATTGTGCTTGTGCTTATGCATTACCTCATATATGTATGGTTAGCTAACGGTTTCATACCGTGTTGTAGATGTTTACAGGTTAGGCGCTACTGGGTGATCTGGCAGGGTGACAGGCCGAGGACTCTCGTACATTAGGTGGTTGGTTTGGGGTTGTTGTGTTTCCCCTCCTGCGTGGGGATGATCTTTTGTACCTCCTATGTGAGGATGTCGTTTTATATACTCGGCTATGTTGTTGTTTACTTTGGGTCATACAGTTTATACTGTTTTATGTATTTGTTTTATATCTGTCAGTGCCATATTGTAAGGTCCAGTAAACTTGTTGTCAGGCTAGGGTCAGGATCCATTGTGAGATCCTAGCCCAATGTGACATCCCGAGTCCCGCGGATTCGGGGTGTTACAAACAACATGCATCATCACAATCAATGTCATCAAACATAAAATCATGGAGTCCATGTCAAAATAATGAAATGAAAGATAGATGAAGCAAATAGAAAAAGGAAAACAAGCTGAATAGATGTCAAAAGAGAGACTTACAACCCTTCAAAAGAAGGTTCGATTCGTTCTTACAACCCTAGAAAATGTTACCAACAATCACTCTAAAAGCTATGAAAAACTAAGAATGGTGTGTTCTTCTCTTCTTCTCCAATGGAAGCCTTTCTTCTCCTCCAAGAGTAGCTCCAATCCAATCTTCCAAATGAGAGAATATGTGTTGTTGAGAGTGTGGGAGAGAATGGAGTGATGGGGTCTGCCCTCAACAGCCTGCAGGACCACCTTTTATACACCATCAAGGGCAAGGGTCGGTTATGGAGATCGTGGGACAGCTGTCGCAGCTGTGCAGGGAGAACCACGTCCTATTTCCACGCCCGTGGAAGTCCCAATGGCCGTGGTTTTGGTGATTCACACTTCTATGGATCATCAAGCCACGATTTGGTGCAAGGAATGCACCAACAAGGTCCCATGTGTTCTCCTTAGCTCCTAGCTTGCTTCCCAATGAGTCTGAAGGTGTGTCATCTCGAGGAATGATCCTCGAATGTATCGATTAAGCTCCTAAAGCTCCCGAAATACCTACAAACATGCAAAAGTCCGTGTAGACGTCTATCTCGACAAATATACAAGAATTGAATGCAAACGTCATGAACTAGTGCTAAACCATGCATGAATGAGCGGAAAAACCATCTAAATGAGTGCTTAAACCTACGTCATAAATCGTGTTATCAAAAATACCCCATACTTAAGGTTTGCTCGTCCCCGAGCAAAGTCCGACTATAGGCTAAGAGATGACATGATTTATGAATGCAAGAAAAACTGAAAATATTTTTGGGATTGTGCTTCTAATATTGGATCACCTTCATAGTCATGTTTCATGGCAAATGGACAAGCAATCATGTATCAAATGAATGAAGGCATGGAACAATTATACTTAACTAGAAAGCATGCATGAAAGGTAAAGATGAAGAAGCCAAGATGATCATGGGTATATCCAATCTAGATCACTAAGTCTTACACACATGCAAATATGTCACAAGGACTTAGGAAAGAAGAGGCTAAGAAACGTCGTGATTGGGTGGGGATTTTTTTCTAGGTCATGTGATGCTAATCCGGGAATGGAACTAACTCCACAATTTCATTTTTGATCAACTTCACCACAAGTGTATATTTTCTCCATCTTTTATTTGTTTTCTTTTCTTTTTCTTTCACTTATTTTTGAGACAATGGCATTGGTGTACAAAAGCCGAAACCTTGGTGATTAGCGGGCCTCGGGCTTTTTTTATTTTTCGAGGTGCTCCACACCGGGCACACATACCAAAGCTCGTTAGGACTATCGGTTTATTTGACTTTGGCAAGGCACAAACACCCGATTATGTGAATGGTGCCGAGTTACTCGTCATTTAAACCAACGTCCCCAAACCTATATTTTTGTCTACACTTTCACAACAACTTCAGCACTTCATTCACAACATTCATTCATCAACAACTTTACCCCACACTTGCTTTTCACACACATCAACACAATAGCATGCTCCTATTCTCGGATAGGTCAAAAGAGGTCAAATTTATATATCAGTTGAGGTGCTCAAGCAACATGATAAAGATGAGAAGTAGAGAAAGATGAATTGCCTTAATCACTCCTAAATGATGTGCAAGAACTAGCATGCAATTTCGACTTTCAATCCTCAATCCAATCAAGGCAAGCATCATAATCACAAGTCATTCATGGGATTGAAGATAAGTACTTCAAGTCCACATATGCATTCATCTATTCAACACACAAGGCCATCCATAGCCAATTCACAAGACAATTTCATCATAAGGGTCATTCCCAAGCTTAGAAGTACTAAATTTTTTTTAAAATTTTCTGATTTTTTGGATTTTTCAAAATATGTATGTACAATGCAAGACATAATGAAACATGTGACTAAAAGAAACTATCCTAGATGCTAATCATGCAAGTGATCATGCAAACCCCACCCCATACTTAGAAACACATTGTCCCCAATGTGTAAATGAAGTAAAGAAGAGTGAAAGAGGGTTCTCACAATGTAAAAATGGTTTACTTCGGTATTTGGGTTCACTCAAGTGGATTGATGGTGGATGATCCTATCAAAACGATGGTAGAGAGCTCAATGTGTTTGTTATGGCGTCAGGATCCGCGCTAGGCACCGCTTAGCCGTCCAAGTTCTGTGTCCGCTCCACCCATAATTGATGAGGGGTTCATCATCATCATCCACATGCCATGCAAGGCTTCCATGCTACTTCCAACTCTAGCACACCAACTCCAAACACACACAAAAACACAAAAACAGAAAAAATGAAAAACAAAAACGAAAACAAAAAGGGAAAAATGTCTACCAATGGGTTGCCTCCCACCAAGCGCTTCTATAAGGTCATTAGCTTGACCAAACTTGGGGGCGTTCTACTCAAGGTGAAGTGGGGCAATCATGTCCACCGGAGCTCCCGGGATATACTTCTACAAACGGTGCCCATTCACCTTAAAATATCCACAATGCTCCCATCCTATCTCAACCGCTCCATGGGGAAAGATCTTCTTCACCACATAAGGACCCGTCCATCTTGATTTTAGCTTTACGGGGAAGAGCCGCAACCTTGAGTTGAAGAGAAGGACCAAGTGTCCTTCACTCAACTCCTTCGGGATGAGACGCTTGTCATGCCAACGTTTAGTCCTTTCCTTGTAGATCCGGGCGTTTTCATAGGCATCCAACCGGATCTCCTCAAGAGCATTCATGTCAAGCAACCTTTTCTCTCCGGCCTCCTTGAGGTCAAAATTCAGCCATCTAATGGCCCAATACGCTCTATGCTCCATCTCTACCGGAAGGTGGCAAGACTTGCCATAAACTAGCTTGTAGGGAGTGGTGCCAATCGGTGTCTTGAAAGCGGTTCTATAAGCCCATAAGGCATCATCGAGCTTCATAGCCCAATCTTTTCTCGTCCTAGAAACCGTCTTCTCAAGAATTCCTTTTATCTCCCGGTTGGAGATCTCCACTTGGCCACTAGTTTGGGGATGGTAAGGTGTTGTCACCTTATCAGTCACCCCATACTTAGCCAAAAGTGTCCCGAAGTTCCTATTGGTGAAGTGCTTTCCTCCATCACTTATGATCACCCTTGGTGTTCCAAACCTAGGGAATATCACTCGGTTGAAGAACCACACCACAACCTTGGCATCATTTGTGGGAGAGGCGATTGCTTCTACCCATCTCGACATATAGTCCACCGCCAAGAGGATGTAGAGGTTGCCACATGAAGAGGGGAATGGTCCCATGAAGTCCACACCCCACACATGGAATATCTCCACTTGTTGTATGTTGTTCAAGGGCATCTCATTCCTCCTTGAGATGTTGCCCGTCCTTTGGCAAGCATCACAAGCTACCACAAAATTCTGCACATCCTTGAACAAACTCGGCCAATAGAACCCGGATTGCAACATCTTTGCACATGTCTTGTGTGAGCTAGCATGCCCTCCACATGGCAAGGAATGACAATGGCGGATCACACTCTCCACCTCATCTTTCGGTATGCATCTCCTAAAGACTCCATCTGGCCCTCTCTTGAACAAAAGCGGTTCACTCCAAAAGTAATGCCTCACATCCTTGAAGAAATTCTTCCTTTGGGCATAGGATAAACCGGGTGGCACCTCCTCACACACAAGGTAGTTCACAATGTCGGCATACCATGGCTCATTTCCCTTGGACACTTGAAGCAAGCACTCCTCCACCATTTGCAATTGCTCATCCCGGAATGAGTCATCAATCGGGATGTCATCTTTCTCAATCTCCAACGGTGGGAGTCTACTAAGGTGGTCCGCCACAGAATTTTCGGACCCTTTCTTATCCCGGATTTCCAAGTCAAACTCTTGAAGAAGAAGGATCCACCGAATCAAACGAGGCTTGGCATCCTTCTTTGTAAGGAGATAACGGATCGCAGCATGATCCGTATACACAATGACCTTCGCTCCAACAAGATACGAGCGGAACTTCTCAAATGCATACACAACCGCTAGCAACTCCTTCTCGGTAGTAGCATAATTGAGTTGGGCATCATCTAGCGTCTTGCTAGCATAATAGATGGCATGTGTACGCCCATCTTTCTTTTGCCCCAAAACAGCCCCGACGGCTACATCACTCGCGTCACACATGATCTCAAACGGTAAACTCCAATCCGGCGGTTGCATGATGGGTGCGGAGATCAAAGCATTCTTCAACCTACAAAAAGCCTCAAGGCAATCCTTGGAGAAAACAAACTCAACATCTTTCATTAGTAGGTTAGTAAGGGGCTTAGAAATCTTAGAGAAATCTTTAATGAATCTCCGATAAAAACCGGCATGCCCTAGAAAACTCCTTACCCCCTTCACCGAGGTAGGTGGTGGCAACTTCTCTATCGCCTCTATCTTAGCTCTATCAACCTCAATGCCATGGTTGGATACCAAGTGTCCCAACACAATGCCTTCACTTACCATGAAGTGGTATTTTTCCCAATTTAAGACAAGATTTGTCTCCTCACATCTCTTAAGCACCAAAGACAAATTAGCTAAACAATCATCAAATGAAGATCCATAAACAGAGAAATCATCCATAAACACTTCCATGATGTTTTCAATGTATTCAAAAAAGATAGCCATCATACACATTTGAAAGGTGGCGGGTGCATTACACAACCCAAATGGCATTCTCCTATATGCAAATGTACCCCAAGGACATGTGAATGTAGTTTTCTCTTGGTCATCGGGGTGGATAGGGATTTGGAAGAATCCACTATAACCATCTAAGTAGCAAAAGTGAGAATGTTGAGCTAATCTCTCTAGCATTTGGTCAATAAAGGGAAGAGGGAAGTGATCTTTCCTAGAGGCCACATTTAGTTTCCTATAGTCTATACATATCCTCCATCCCGTAACCGTTCTAGTTGGGATTAGTTCATTATTCTCATTAGTTACTACGGTCATCCCACCCTTCTTAGAAACCACATGCACGGGACTAACCCATTTACTATCCGAAATTGGGAAAATGATTCCCGCATCTAGTAATTTAAGAATCTCTTTCTTTACTACTTCTTTCATGATGGGGTTTAGTCTTCTTTGAGGTTCAATTGAAGGTTTATGATTATCTTCCATTAAAATCTTATGCATGCACAAAGAAGGGTTAATGTCAACTAAATCATCAATGGTATAGCCAATAGCCTTCCTATGCAATCTCAATTCATGCAACAATCTAGCCAACTCATCATCATTCAAGCATGCATTAACAATAACCGGATATGTAGAATTCTCACCAAGAAAAGCATACTTAAGATGAGAGGGGAGGGGTTTAAGTTCAAGTTTAGGAGGACCTTTATCGATTGGAGACGCTCCATACAATATAGGTTGAGGTGAATCCAAAGCTATGGAAGACTCCCCAAGACTCCTTGAAGCTTGATCCACAACCAATGCAGTTTCTGGAGAAACCACGGGCAAAATCACGGGCTCTGACACAACCACGGCCGTGGATCTTGCAAAGCTAGCCTTTTTGAGCACTCCAGAGAGTTCCACGGGACAAACCACGGGCGTGGTTCCCCCTACCTGGCCGTGATTTCTACAGGAATTGAGCACACCTTCGTGTGCTTCAAATTCAGCTCTTGTCTCATTTTCCAATGCTTCCAAAGCATTGATTTCTTCATTGCAGACCTCCTCAACTCCTTCCTCCATCAAACTTAAACTAAGAACCTTCTCCAAGGGGTCCTTGATCAAGCTCGAGCTCACAACTTCTCTAGACTCCTCTTGCTCGACAATGTTGAACACATGTTCACCAAGGGCTGACCCTTTCATCATTGTGGATAATTTGAACTTGATATTATCTTCTCCAATGTTGAAGAAGAGAATTCCATTTTTGCAATCCACCAAACATCCGGAAGTGGCTAGGAAAGGTCTCCCCAATATGATAGGAACCGGATAGTCCGCCGGGATGTCCAAAACAACAAAGTCTATGGGCACATAGAACTTCCCTAGTTGCACCGGTATGTCTTCCAATATTCTAACGGGGTGAGTGATTGAACGGTCCGCCATGTAAAGGGTCATCTTGACCGGCTTTGGCTCTTCTAGCCCAACCTTGTTGCAAAGTGCAAGCGGGATGATGCTTACACTTGCCCCAAGATCACATAGGGCTTCATACTTCACTTCTCCCACTCCAATTGGCACACAAAAAGATCCCAGATCTCTTAGCTTAGGAGGCATCTCCTCCTTCATAGTTTGAATCAGTTCCGAGGACCTCTTTGTCATCCTCACTTCTCCATACTCCTCTAACTTCCTTTTGTTGGAGAGTATTTCCTTCAAAAACTTGCCATATGCCGGCATACCTAGAATAGCATCCATGAACGGAATGTTAATATGCAATTTAGACATAAGTTCAAGGAATTTACCGAAGTGTTTGTCCAAGCGAGCTCTTGCTCGTGATTGTGGAAATGGTAGTGGTGGCTTGTACGGAGGTGGGGCCACATATGTTGGCTCATCATCTTTGCTCTTTCTTCCATCTTCTTGCAATGGCTCTTCTTCTATTACCACTTTCTTTCCTTTATCATTTCCCTTAGGTAAGGGATCCTTCATGCTCAGCCCACTCCTTGTTGTAATAGCCAACACTTGGCCTCTTGGGTTATCTTCGGTTCTTCTGGGAAGCTTTCCCGGATCTCTATGAGCTTCACCCGCCTTTTGGAACACTTGTGCTTCCAACACCTTTTGAGCTTTAGAAATGGAAGTCACCGTGCTCTCAAGACCACTCAACCTTCCAAGCAATTGCTCAAACATCATATCGGTTCTATCCTTTGGAGGTTGAGTAAATCCGGGTGGAGGTTCTTGTGAGGTTTTAGGCGGTGGAGCTGCACTTGTGGAAGCGGGAGGGTTCAAGGCTCCATCCGGGTTAGAATAGGAAAACCCGGAATGGCTGTGGTTAGGTCAGTAATTGTTGAATTGCCGGTTGTTGTTGAAGTTCCTTGGGCCTTGATAGTTGTTGTAGTTTCCCCTTCCCATATAGTTCACATCTTCCTCCTTGGAAGACAAGTTTGCTTGCACTTGCACTTGAGGGCTTGCTTGACTCTTCAAAGTTGTAGCACACAACTCCCTCAAGGACTTAAGCTCATTGTTGATTGCATCAAGCTTGAAATTGTTCATGGTGACTTCACTTACCTCATATGCTCTAGCTTTCCTCCCATCACTCTTCCTATGGGAGTACTTTTCAATCACCAAAGCTTGTTTCTCTACAAACTCCCAAGCTTCATCCACATTCTTTTCCATGAAAGTCCCACCAGAAAGAGATTGAAGCTTGAATTGGCTATCTTCATCAAGTCCCTTGAAGTAGATCTCCAAAAGCTTTATTTTCGGTATACCATGGTGTGGACAATCTAGGAGAAGGTCTTTGAACCTCTCCCAAGACTTGAATAGGCTTTCTCTATCCTTCATCACGAAGGCATTGATCTTCCCTCTTAGCTCGATAGTCTTGGAAGGTGGGAAGAACTTAGTCAAGAACTCGGTTGTCATCTCCTCCCAAGTACTTACTCGCCCTAGTGGAATCGATTGGTACCAAGCCAAGGCTTTATCCTTAAGTGAAAAGGAAAAAGCCCTAAGCTTATGGTTGTTGTTCTCCAACCTAGGCGGCCTTAGAGTCTCCATCAATATCTCGTAGTTCATTAAATGTTGATGAGGGGACTCTCCTTCCATCCCTCCAAATTGATTATGCCGGATCATTTGTAGCACTTGAGGGCGGAGCTCATAATCATGGGCTGCGGGATCTCCTAAGTTCACACCCGGACGGTGCACTCTTTGAGCCAGATCCATACGTTGCCCTAACGTTTGTGGCTCCTCAATCATTATCGGCTCAAACCGAATATTAACCGCCGGCTGCGGTTGTGGTGGTTGTGGAGGAGGTTGTTGACGATTAAGCTCTCTTTGCACAAGAGCTTGCCTAATCTCTTCAATCTCCCTCCTAGTTGCCTCTTGCCTCTCATTGGCAAGTCTCCTTTCATTCTCGAAGAGCTCATCTCTTAACCTAATTTGCTCTAAAGCCTAATCTAACTCAGCTTGAAGATCTCTTGCGGCCATCTCCTTCTTCTTCTTAATGCTCTTAGATCAAGCTTTAAGGGTTTTCTCCGGTTCGGGATCGAATGGAGCTAAATCCTCGCCACGAGATCTTCGCATGCACCTAAAGAATGAGAGATGTCCTGAAAATGCAAAGACACAAACCAAACAAGATCAAAAGCAACAAGAAAGACCTACACTATAAACAATCACAAAAAGACTCAATCTAGACCTAGTCCCCGGCAACGGCGCCAAAAACTTGTTAAGCTAAGATTGTGACAAGCAAAAGTCTTAAATTTATAACTCGAATTATTTTTCCTAACTCCTAGCGAACCCACGGTGTATGGGTCGTTTTGTAGTAAGGATAGTATGCCGAGGTCGAACACAAAGACTAAGGTGAAATTGAATCAATAGTGACTAAGGATAGTGTTGATCTAGGCTAAGAAAGGAGAAAGAAATAAAGAAATGAAAATATCAATGTTTTTAGATTGGTTTTGTGGTGATCAATCAAAGATCACAAATCATGCAAGATTAACAAACAACTAAGCTAGCAAGGCAAATAAACAAACACAAACACGAGATAGGTAATCAAGAGAGAAAAACGGATTCTAGGGGTTAGAAATTCCGGTTATGGCATAGGACTCAAGCTATCTAATCATTCCTTGGATCAACTATAGTATGTTGGGAGTGAGTGTTTCTAGATTGGGATCAATCACCGGGTAGGTCTCATGGTCCACTAGTCCGTTCCTAAGGTCTCATCACTGGGTAAGTCTCAAAGAGCCTAAAGATAGGAATTCTACACAAACCGGATTGTCATCTAGGGATCTAACCTCTCCTTACCGGGTAAGTCTCGGGAAGGCAAGTCCTAAACATCAATCCTACCATACTTAGTCCAATAGCAGCTTATGAGACTCACTACTACCTAGAGTTCATCATCTTCGGTATCTAAAGGCAAGAATCACCGGATAGGTCTCTTCTCACAATTAGTTGCTAGCACTAGGTCACCCTAGGATAGATCTAGCTCAATAAACACTAGGATTTCAACAATCTAACAACCTAACACTTAGATTTATCAATACAAGCAAGTCAGACGAAATCATGGGCAGTTTGTCAAGTCCACGGCCGTGGAACCCCTTAGAACAGATCGTGATTTTGAACAGAGGCTAGGTTCGAGCAAACAAAGCATCCAAAGGTACGTTTAAGTCTATCCTATCATAGTCCAAGCCATAAGCATCATTTCTTTACCCTAGAATCACATCTACTTAGCCAACAACATGCATCATCACAATCAAGGTCATCACACATAAAATCATGGAGTCCATGTCAAAATAATGAAATGAAAGATAGATGAAGCAAATAGAACAAGGAAAATGAGCTGAATAGATGTCAAAAGAGAGACTTACAACCCTTCAAAAGAAGGTTCGATTCGTTCTTACAACCCTAGAAAATGTTACCAACAATCTTCACTCTAAAAGCTATGAAAAACTAAGAATGGTGTGTTCTTCTCTTCTTCTCCAATGGATGCCTTTCTTCTCCTCCAAGAGTAGCTCCAATCCAATCTTCCAAATGAGAGAATATGTGTTGTTGAGAGTGTGGGAGAGAATAGAGTGATGGGGTCTGCCCTCAACAGCCTGCAGGACCACCTTTTATACACCATCAAGGGCAAGGGTCGGTTACGGAGATCGTGGGACAGCTGTTGCAGCTGTGCAGGGAGAACCACGGCCTATTTCCACGCCCGTGGAAGTCCCAGTGGCCGTGGTTTTGGTGATTCACACTTCTATGGATCATCAAGCCACGATTTAGTGCAAGGAATGCACCAACAAGGTCCCATGTGTTCTCCTTAGCTCCTAGCTTGCATCCCAATGAGTCCGAAGGTGTGTCATCTCGAGGAATGATCCTCGAATGTATCGATTAAGCTCCTAAAGCTCCCAAAATACCTACAAAACATGCAAAAGTCCGTGCAGACGTCTATCTCGACAAATATACAAGAATTGAATGCAAACGTCATGAACTAGTGCTAAACCATGCATGAATGAGCGGAAAAACCATCTAAATGAGTGCTTAAACCTACGTCATAAATCGTGTTATCAGAGCCTGCCAGTCATACCCAGGAGATCATCCTTGCCTAGTCGGATGTGACTGTAGACGCAAGTAAGAAGTCTCCCTCCCTTGGCCATCTAATTCTGAAAGTAGAACATGGAGTCACTTTTTCCTTGTACTCTAGTACTAACAGTGGGCAAAGAAGACGTAGTTGGACAACCTACTCAGTCGTAAAAGAAGATCGGACCTTGGCGCCGGACTATAGTGCTCTACCTTGCTTCCAATCCTAGGTAACCAAGCTCTTGCCTTGGCCTTTGGAGTCATCATTTTTATAGGACTGAGTTCTTGATGTGAGAGTAGGTTAGAGTGGAAAATGTTGCCCCTGACTGAAGATGTTGCTCAACACACTCACGAAATAGTGGAAAATGTGCTTATGAATTGCAAGCGCATAGTACAGAATAAATTCATTCTTTATCCCACGCATGTTGAGCCAACCATTCTTACTGTTGAGGAATATGAAGTGGTCAAGGAACGTCGTGCTGAAGAGAAGAAACGCCGAATAAAGGCTGAAATCTACGATATGAGTAATAGGACTGCTCAATCCCGGTGACGGAGACAATTTTATGAGGATCATAAAAAAAAGCTTCCCAATCTTGATATGGATATCAAGGCCTTGCCATCGAATTCAAAACCCCTTGGTTTTTATTTCAAGGCCTTGAATTCTGTTTGTGAGAAGTCCTTTTTTAAACAATTTTTTTTGTGTTTTTTGGAAATATTTTTATGGGTCTGTAACTTTAAACTCCCATGCTTTAACTATTGTTCTCCCTTGTTGAAAGACAAAGGGGTAGAAATTATGTGATCCGATATTCTGCATTTCTGCATTCTGCATTTTAAACTTCAATATTATTGCATATGCATCGCTAACTTTGAATGCAGGTACGATATTTGTTTTGTCTTCCATCAAGGGGAAGATTGATAACTCCACCTTGGTTATATATTTGCATATTTGATGATTGAAGACTTAACATTATGCACGGTTTATATACTAAAAAATATCTATTATATTTCTAGATTGCTTGTTTTGGGTTTGTGTTCGTTAAATGTGTGAAGGCCTTGAAAAACATTTCAAAGAATAAATGGAGGCCTTAAAACACATTACAAGGGACAAACACAGAGATTGAAACGCATCTAAAAGGTTCAACATAGAGACCTTGGAAATCATTTCAAGGGATCAAACTCAAGGCCTTGAAACACGATACAAAGGATATATCGGCTGGAACAAAAATCAAGATTCAATCTCAACAACCAAATCTACCAAGGATCAAGAAAATATCTTCAAAGAAGATATAAAGAAGATCTTTTGGCCCAAGAAAAAGATTTTGAAGAGATCTTAACCGACACAAAGAAACGGATCTCACAAAGATCTCGCAAATCCAAAGAAGATCTTCAAACGGCCATCTAAGAGAGATATCTTCAAACCGAAAAGATTCTAAATCAACTCAAAGATCTCAGAGCAAGGACTTCAATGACAAGATCTTTAAATGGCTCCTTCAAGAGAAGATATCGGAGAAGAACTCTCAAACATGCGTCAAGGAGATGAAGAAGATAGGAAGATTCAACAACGGTTATCTCATCTCAACGTACACCGTTTCTATAGAAAAGGAAGAACATAGATCGACATCAAGGCCTTGAAATCAATTTCAAAGCTTTGAGATAGTTTTTTTGCAAAAATTTCTCATACTCTATTCAACCTCCCTTCTAGAGTATTTTGATAAGCATTATCCAAGCCAAACAGAGATATGTGTTTTGATAACCATGATAGTGTTGTAGATACATAGAAGGACTTAGTATTGTAGATACACAGAAGGACAACTCTAATATGCACTAATCAACAAACACAACATGGTAGTGATGTAGATACACGTGTAACACCCCAAGTTCTCGGAACTCGGGGAGCTACTGGTTAGGACCTCACAATGGGTCCCGACCTTAGTTTGACAACAACTTAACTAGATCTTACAACAAGACACATATAAGGATAACCAGAAATCATAAAATACGTTTGACAATGTCATGAATGTGACCAGAAACACTAACAACCGGTAACAATAATATCTTTAAAGACTAAGAACAAAGAATGTCACAACTGAAAGACCAACATAAAGAAAAGACTACAACCCGTCCTATGAAGTACGGAAACCCGGCTGACCACTACTTTCCGGATCACTCGGCAACAACTCTAACCGGTAGCACGTCTAAACAACAATAAGACAACAATTAGCTAACTAATCAAATATAGGCAGAATAAAAATAGCACAAACACATCTAAGGAAACATAAACTCTCGGCATGCTGGCATACAATCCGGTTATTATCTAATAGCTTAGGTGATTCACTTCATCCCGTTTTAGAAGTTGTGGCACGAGAAATCTTAAGATTTATCGCATCCGTTCCTTATCCAACTGGTGATGGTTTGGCACACCTCCGCCGGTGGCGTCCCCGCAAACCAAGTATGGACTAGTCCCTAAATAAACCCCCAGCGCCCTCACGCTAACTGAGCAGAATGCCACCACCCGTTACTCTTAGGCCAAATATGTAGGTCGGTCGATAATTAAGATTAGATAAACTTATAAACACATCATGCAACACCACTATCATTATTCACACTCATATCCGAAAGCTAGCTAAGTAAGCCCAAATGACTTACTTGAATCAGATCTCGACTCTCTTAATCACAACTCAATCTGCAACCGTAGAAACTCAATTGCCTCTCACAAGAGGCAAGTGGATCAACACATTTCCCATATACTCAGAAGTCTATGACTTCTAAGATGTAAGATCCTATCAGAAGAGAAACTACTAAAATACCCTTCTAAGGTAAAATGACCATTTTACCTTTGGTCCCGAAACTTCCAAAAATCTCATAATATATGCTTAAACTCTTCCTTGGGACTAAATATCATATTCTAACTCTTAAGAGTGAGTTTGGGTAGAAACTAGAAAACTACACATTTTCCTAACCTTCCAAAAGGTCACTAGGATCCAACTTTGGCTCAAGATATGAAGCTCGAATAAAAATATAAAAATTTTAAAGAAATTATCCAAATCTTCTATGATATGCATACTAATCATAAGGCCAAAGATCTCTCTAAAACACTAAACCAAACTCTCTATATAAATCTTCAAAGATGATTCAAAACCAGAATTTCATAGAAGATTTGGATAATTTCCTTAGAATTTTTGGTTTTGAATCATCTTAAGGCCAAGTATAAAATTCTGGTTTTGAATCATCTTTCAAGATTTATATAGAGAGTTTGGTTTAGTGTTTTACAAAGATCTTTGGCCTTATGATTAGTATGCATATCATAGAAGATTTGGATAATATCCTTAGAATTTTTATAGCGCCAGAGCAAATTCAGGATGATATGGCTCGAGTAGCGTTGATTAGAGAGAGGATGTTGGCTGTACAGAGTCGCCAGAAGTCATATGCAGACAAGAGGCGTCGACCTCTAGAGTTCAGAGTGGGAGCTCATGTCTAGTTGAGAGTATCTCCGACGCGAGGCGTCAGACATTTTGGCATAAAGGGGAAGCTGATTCCCCGATATGTCGGTCCTTTTGAGATATTGGATAGAGTTAGGAGGGCAGTGTTACGCTAGAAATGTATAACACAAAAGTCTTACAATTTATAACTCGATATAATTTTTTAACTCCTAGCGAACCCACAATGTATGGGTCGTTTTGTAGCAAGGATAGTATTCTGAGGTCGAACACGAAGACAAAGGTGAAATCAAATCAAACAAGTGATCATGGATAGTGCAAATCTAGCCTAAGAAAAGAGAAGGAAATAAAGAAATGAAAATCATGATATTTTTGGGTTTGGTTTTTGTGGTGATCAAGCAAAGATCACAAATCATGCAATGTTATAAATCAAACAATTAACAGGAACAAACAACTCAAGAATAAGATATGTGATCAAAGAGAGAAAAGCAGATTCTAGGGGTTAGGACTTCCGGTTATGGCATTGGACTCAAGCTTCTAATCAACCTTGGATAAGCTACGGTATGTTGGGAAAAGGGTGTTTCTCCGATGAGATCAATCACCGGAGAGGTCTCATGGTCCACTAATCCCGCACCTAAGGTCCTATTACCGGGTAAGTCTCTAGGAGCCTGAGGATGGGAATTCTACACAAACCGGATTGCTATCTAGGGGTCAAACCTCTCCTTACCGGGTAAGTCTCGGGAAAGAAAGTCCTAAGCATCAATCCTAGCACACTCAGTCCAATAGCGGCTTGTGAGGCTCACTACTACCTAGAATTCATCATCTTCGGTATCTAAGGTCGAGAATTACCGGGTAGGTCTCTTCCCTCATTTAGTTTGCTAGCATTAGGTCACCCTAGGCTAGATTATGCTTAACAAACACTAGGATTTCAACAATTTAACATCCTAACATTCAGATTCATCAATAAAAGCACAACAGAGAAAATCACGGGTGGAGCATCCTAAACCACGGGCGTGGAAAGGTATGAACAGACCGTGGTTTCTTTCTGGTGATAGGTTTCGAACAAGCAACCATCCAAGAGTACATTCAAGTCTATTCTATCATAGTCCAAGCCATAACCATCATTCCATTACCCTAGAATCACAACTATTTAGCCAACAACATGCATTTTAAGATTCAAACTCAACAAGCAAACATTCATGTCTTCCATAGCAAGCAAATGAAGTGATAATGAAAAGCAACAAGTAGTCTTAGCTGAATATAAGATGAAACAAAACTTAAAACCCTTCAAACACAGCTCCAAAACGTTCCTTACAATGCCTTCAAATGTTCTCAACAAAAGACACTCAAAAACTCACTCAAAAGCTCACTCAAAAGCTCACTCTAAATCCCTATCTTTGTGTGTTGTTCTTCCTCCAAAATGAGAGTGTTTCTCTTCTCCTCCAAGTCTTTTTTTTCAATGGAATGAGGTGTGTGTAAGAGAATGTGGGAGGGAATCCCATAGCAACAGCCTGCAGAACCACTTATATTCTCCACCAAGAGCAAGGGTCGGGCATGGAGATCGTGGGACAGTTGTCACAGTTGTCCAGAGGAAACCACGGCCAAAATTATGGGCGTGGTTCTGGCTCATGGACCGTGGAAATCCCTGTTCAGCTCCCTTTTGATCATTAAGCCATGAGTTGGTGTAAGGCATGCACCAACAAGGTCCTATGTGTTCTCCTTTGCTCCTAGCTTGCTTCTTAATGAGTCCGGAAGTGTGCCATCATGAGGAATGATCCTCAAATGTATTGATTAAGCTCCAAAAGTTCCCCAAAATACCTACAAAACCGACAAGAGTTCGTGTAGACGCCTATTTTGACAATATGCATGAACTAAGCGTAAACGTCATGAACTAATGCCAAACCATGCATGAATAACGGGAAAAACTATATAAATGAATGCCTAAACTAACGTCATAAATCACGTCATCAGACAACCTACATATTAGCTTTGCCTCCGAGGTTAGAGGGTGTTCACCCTGTGTTCCATGTGTCCTAGCTGAGGGAGTATGTACCAGATCCGAGGAACATTGTGAGCTATGATGACCTGGTGGTTGAGCCGGACCACACCTTTGCTGAGCAACCTATTGCAGTCCTAGAACAAGGTGTGAGACGCCTGCGTTCGAAGGACCTTCCTATGCTGAGGATACAGTGGTCTAGACGAGGAACCAAGGAGGCTACATGGGAGACTGAGGATAGTATCCAGAGGAACTATCCAGAGTTTTATGCTGAGATAGATGCATCTAGGGTCGATGAGTAGATCTTAGTACAATCTTGGTGAGTATATGATTATGTGCTTATGTGCTTACATGCCTTGATGTGTTTATTCCATGCTACCTATGATGTGATTTATGATCTTATTAGATCTTGATGTGCTAGCGTGATGTATGACTATAGCTGGAGATGGTTCTTTCCTCCATGCTATTTGAGTGTGATTAGGATTTAGCTGGAGATGGTTCTTTCCTCCATGCTACCTTGATGGACATAGTTCATTGGAGATGTTATTCCTCCATGCGTTGTATATGAGTATGGTTTGGCTAGAGATGTGCTTCCTCTATGCCTTGTGATGTGGTATGACGAGAGATGTGATTCCTCTACGCCTTTGGGTAGCTTTAGGACCCTGTTTTCTGGAGTTGATGATTCCTCCATGTTGGTGTTTGAGGTTATAGATTGATATAGGTTGAGATCTTCTGAACGGAGATGTGATACCTCAGATAGAGAGAGAGAGAGAGAGAGTTATACCTCCGCTTATGGGTCCGAGAGGCTTTGAGGTTTTGCAAGTTTCGGGACGGAACTTG
Source organism: Fagopyrum homotropicum (assembly GCA_033239125.1). Taxonomy (NCBI): domain Eukaryota; kingdom Viridiplantae; phylum Streptophyta; class Magnoliopsida; order Caryophyllales; family Polygonaceae; genus Fagopyrum; species Fagopyrum homotropicum. The sequence continues at coordinate 46,061,740 of BSWB01000001.1, read as the reverse complement.
TTTTTAGGGGGGTGAGGTGTAAGAGCCTTAGTCTTCAAGAGATCCCGCACCTGCGACTCAGCTGAGACGCATCTGCTATGAGCCTTTGAAGCTGCAGAGGGCCGCCCCTACGCCCTGGTTGGCCGCCCCTGCGGGCCTGTGAGTCACCCCTGCGGCCAAGCCAGCCGCCCCTGCGGTTTATGGCGGGCTGCAACCATCTTCTTTGACCCGAGCCCTTGCTTTTGACCTCTTCATACCTTTATAATCTCTTCTTCTCTTCCAGAAGAGGGTTTACCTCATTCTCTCTCTCCTGTTCCATCTCTTTCATGATCTTCTTCTCCTCTCTTATCTCATTTGATCTTCTTGGATCTTTCTTTGAGTTTGGAAGGATCTTGAGGTTTGTTTGATGCTGCTATTGAGGATTGATGTTGTTGTGCCTTGTGAGCCAGCTTGAGGTTGTTGTGGTGTTGTGTTTGATCTTTTGGAGAGCTCAGCTGGTGAGTCTCATGGCTTTCTTCCCTTTCTTTCTTCATCCTTTCATCTTTTCTTCTCTTCTCCTAGTCTAGCTTAGATCCCCTTAGGTTGGATCTTGTTCCAGCCATGATTGACATATGTTGATGTATATATATATGTGTGTATGTGTGTTGGATGAAGAAGGAGTGAAGGAATCGAAGGAAGGAGTGAAGAAGGGCTGCATTGGGAACCTGTGTTGTCCAGCCGCCCCTGCGCCACTTACAGTCGCCCCTGCACTGGCCAAGGTCCGCTCCAACGCCTCCTAAAACCGCCCCTGCGGCCACCTGCAGTCCAACCCTTGTGTTGGTCTTGTTGCAGGTGTATGTTGCTTCTAGGCTTGCTTTAGGATACCTTTGTTCACTCCTTTCCTAGTGTGAGTGTATAGGTTCATGCTAGATGTGTGAGGAAGTGTTTTGATGAGGTTATAATCGGTATATGCCATGTATGGCCTTTGAGGTTTATTAGGTTGTCAGGTTAGGTTGAGGATGATCCTATGGATCCCTTGGGTCTAGGTGTGACCTCTTTATGTTGATAGGAGATTGCTATATCTCTTTATGCCTTGTTTATAGGCTGTGTTGTCCCTCTAGTGTTGAGGTGATCGAGTTGTGGTTGAGCTTTATACGAGGTTGAGGTAAGTCCATAGGACTTACTTAGCTACCATCCTTATATTGGGTGTTTGCATGAGTGGTGTGTGCGTTATATGTTTGCTATGATAGCATGAGATGTCGTTTATTACCGACCTATGTTTTATTGATTACCCCTTATGTGTGGCTGTGATAACCCTTCTCTTCATCCTGTAAGGGGTTGGGGAGTTCTCTGTGCTCATGCCATATGGCATATAGGAAGGGTGCAATCCACTCCCATAGGGTACACGGGTTGTGTGACCGACACTACTTCCAGATGGACGTCAGGCCCAGAGGCGAGGATGTATCGGTCCTCGTGTCACATACTTTCATCTATCTATATTCATACGATTTGAGTGAATGACTATTATTATGAAGATAATAAATGAGTAAATGTGTGATAGCATACTGGTATGTTTATCTTTCATGATTGTGCTTGTGCTTGTGCATTACTCTATATATGTATGGTTAGCTAATGGTTTTATACCATGTGTAGATGCCCTACAGGATAGGCGTGCTGCTGAGTGATCTGGCAGGGTGGCAGGCCGAGGACCTCTCGTTTATAGGATGGTTGTGGTCTTTTGGGGTGGTTTATGTTTCCCCTCCCGCGTGAGGATGATCTTTTGTTACCTCCTATGTGAGGATGTTGTTGCTAATACTTGGCTATGACGTTGTTACCTTTTGGTTGTACAGTTTATACATTTTTATGCATTTGTTTTATATTTGTCAGTATCATGTTATAAGGTCAAGTGAACTTGTTGTCAGGCTAGGGTCAGGATCCATTGTGAGATCCTAGCCCAATGTGGCACTCCGAGTCCCGCGGATTGGGGTGTTACATTAGTTGTTATAAAAGATATCGAAACATCACCTTTTTCAACATAATCGTATGAAGTGATGCCTTACATCGATATGCTTAGTTCTTGAATGCTGCACGTGATTTTTAGTAATCGAAATAGCACTAGTATTATCACATTTAATCGGGACACCTTTTAGATCAAAGCCAAGATCACGAAGTTGTTGAGCTATCCATAGAATTTGTGCACAACAGGCTCCCGCAGCTATGCATTCTACCTCATTTGTGGATAGGGCGACTAAGTTTTGCTTCTTGGAGTGACAACTGATTAGGTGTAACGCCCCAAAATTTTGGCGCGTTTTCAATTTTTATTTTCCGGCTTTTATCGATATTTTATTAGCTCAAATATTTTTAAAAGGTATTTTTATTAAATAATATATCATTCCCCGAGTATATTTATATTTTGAATACGTTTATTATTATTTCTACGGAATAATTCGGAAAATTTTCCGATCCGAAAATCCCGTTCCGAATGTTATTGATCGAGTTATTCTATTACACTTTTCCTTTTATTTCATTTCATTTATTTATTTTTTTTTTCTTTTCTCCTTTTTCATTCCCTCATTTCTTTCCAAACTGAAGAATCGACCTTCTGGGTTCTATTTGCCGCCCCTACCCTGCAACCCTAGCTAGGCCAACTCTTGAGATCCTCCTACTTGACCCTCGCTTATGCCTTGACCACTCGTCCCTTCTGCGCTACCCAGTCTCCTCTCCCATACCCTTCTATTGCTTCACCTCTCATGGCATCCTCCCCTCAACTGGACTCTCCCCATCTTCTTCCCTCTACACTGCACTCCGACGCCATTGCTTGCTTCCTTCTCTCCACCCCCGACAAGGGGAGCCTTCCCACCACGCGACGCCGGAAGTGTAGCTGTTGACACCAGCGTCCTAGCCGACCAGAGATCGGAGCCATGAGCACCACCCTCTGCATCTCTCACCCCGCAGTCGTCTGGAGAAGCCCCCGACTTCGTCGCAGGAGAGGGCACTTGCTTCACCTGCGCAGCCCTAGCCCTGCACCACCGGACCGCCGTTAATAGTGCCACCAGATGCCGGAGAGGCCTCGCCCCGTGTCGCCCCACGCCGGCAGCTTACTTCTTCTCTGTAACTGTTCGTTGAGGGAGTCGATTTCTTCACACCGGAAAGCCACACCGCCTCGCTGTGCCACCAAATGACCACCGGAGGGAGTCCATCGAAGCCTCCCTGCCCTGGCTCTGCCTTCGCCTCATCCGGCCAGATCCGCCTCGCTGAGTTCCTGGATGCCGCCTTGCTTCCCCCTTTTCTTTGATTAATTCACGCAGGTTATAAATTATTTGGGGAAGAAGCCTTATTAGGGTTTATTCTTTCAGCCCCTTTTTCTTGCTAATTACATTTTAGTGACCTATGTTCAGTATTTACATTAATGACCCAACATTTTGACCTTTTGCAAATTGCCGTCTGCAGAATTAATTTACTGATTTGGCCCAATTTTTTTTATTTACAAAGAATGACCCATATTTAGGGAATTGTATAAATTGTCCCGGAAAACGTGTTAGCGGTTTTTAACCTTGGTTTTTAACTACGGGGATACTCTTATATTTATATATACTATATAATATGCCTTTGTTGGATTAATTCGGTTATGACTCAAAGATTTAATCCCTGGTTTTAACGTTGACTTTTGAAAACGAGTTTTCCTTAGATTTATATATGTAAATTATTCCGTTCAAATTTAGCGTATAAGCTAAATTTGTATAGTTTTGGTGTTAGGTTCGGAAGCGTCCCGATAAAGACCTAACAAGTCCAAGCCGACATTCTTAGATCGTCTTCCGTCTTTTGACGTCATGTGAGTACCCTCTTCCTCGAATTTCTGATCTTACTCGATTTAGTTATGTTTAGTATTAGAATCATGCTAGGTTGGATCTAGCATAACTTAGAGTGAATACCAAGTAGTGGTTATGAACCTTAGGTGAGTGCTTGAGGATTGTGAAATGTTTTATGACTTGAGATGTTGATGTTATCTTGTGAGGTTTGAGAATTGGAGTATATGGTTGTTGAGTTTATGTGCTAGGATATGCGTATCCTAACATGGTTTTGTTACCGTTGCGTCTGTTTGGACTAGGCATGTTTATCCTAGTATGTACTACGGGTTATGATCCTGCGAGATCATAGGGTCTAGAAGTCTAAGGACTTCTAGCTTGTGTTGAGTGGGATAAGAGCATGAAAGATTCTAGGATGCGGCCCTAGAATGTGAGTCAAATGATCTCGCGTAGGTCATTTATGTAGAAGTCTTAGACTTCTTGAGTTGAGCGAGTGGTTGATATAGTTATCTTCTTGTTAGCAGATTGTGGACTCTTTCCCAAGGGAAGCGAGAGTGTTGTGAGTTGAGTGTGGCGATAAGGTAACTCTCCGGACTTACTTAGCTCGTATTCCTTGTATTAGCATTGATGTGTGTTTGGTGGTGTGTGTTTATTGTTTATTGTTATAACAACTAAACCGGAATTAAGATTACCGACCTATTTATTATTTTCAGCCCAAGTGTATGATAACGGGCGGTGACAACTTGCCTGGCTCCCGCGAGAGCTAGGAGGTTCTCGGCGACTATCCCGTGCTGGTAGACGGTCGGATGCATCAGTACCATTCCATGCCGGTAAGTAGGGACCGAGGCGAGTTTCGGTGACTCTCGTGTCACAACCTAAGTTGAATTAGAACGGGATACGACGTAATAATAATAAAGATAATAAATCGGATTGGTGTGCTTTTATGTATGTTGTATGCTTGTGATGAGATTACTTGTGTATGTGCCTTTCCCATTAATTCTAATGCTTCGAATATGAGCTAACGGTTTTATACCGATTGTTGTAGATTGCCTTGCAGGTTAGAATGCGGCCGAGGGATCCGGAAGAGTGGGCAGCCGGGGTCCGTACATTTTAGGATTTGGTTTTGGGTAGAGTCGAGTTTGAGTATTATATTTATTGTATGTTGTATGGCGTTTAGCCTTTTGGGTTGTACTTTTCGGCTGAAGTCCTTTGTTGCATTCTTTCGGGTTTTTCTTTTCATTGCATAAAAATATATTTTAGTTTTGGCCTTTAATTGTGCCTTGTTGCAAGATCCAGTGAAATTGTTGTCAAGCTAAGGGTCGGGACCCATTGTGAGGTCCCAACCCGTAGCATCCCGAGTCCCGCGGATTCGGGGTGTTACATTAGGGATGAACCTGAGAATTGACAATATCCAAAACTACTCTTTCTATCGACCTTATAGGCTCCAAAGTCAACATCTGAATAGCCAATGAGGTAGAACGAGTTTTGACGTGAGTACCATAACCCTAAATCCTTAATGCCATTGAGATACCGAAATATCCTTTTTACAGCTATCAAGTGTGACTCTTTAGGATCAACTTGAAATCTTGCACACATACACACACTAAACATAACGTCAGGTCGACTAGCGGTTAGATATAACAAAGAACCGATCATACCTCGATACTCCTTTTGTAAAAACCTTTTACCGTCCTTGTCGTGATCAAGTGAAAGTGTGGAACTCATAGTATTTTTTGCTACCTTGGATTGATCCATTTTATACTTCTTGAGCAAGTCCTTGGTATACTTGCTTTGATTGAGAAATATTCCTTTCTTTGCTTGTGTGACTTGAAGTCCAAGAAAGAAATTTAATTCTCCCATTAAGCTCATTTCGAAATCCCTTAACATAATATCTGAAAATTCCTTGCATAGAGAATCGTTAGTAGCACTAAATAATATATCATCAACATAGATTTGTACAACTAATATATCGTTGCCTCTGGTTTTGATAAATAAAGTTTTGTCAATCAAACCTCTTTTGAAATCATTTTCAAGGAGATACTTGGACAATCTTTCATACCAAGCTCGAGAAACTTGCTTAAGACCGTAAAGAACTTCGTCCAATTTAAAAACATGATCCAAAAATTCATCATTTTCAAAACTAGGAGGTTGAGCAACATAGACTTCTTCTTCTAAGAAGCCATTTAGAAAAGCACATTTTACATCCATTTGAAATAACTTTATGTTCATGAAGGATGCAAAAGCAAGTAGCATACGTATGGCTTCTAACCTGGCAACCGGAGCAAAAGTCTCCTCATAATAAATATTTGCTTCTTGGTTATAGCCTTGAGCTACAAGTCGTGCCTTGTTTCGAATAACCTTTCCATTTTCATCCAACTTGTGTCGAAAAACCCATTTTGTGCCAATGACGGATTGGTGCTTAGGTGTAGACATGAGGGTCAAAATTTTGTTTCTCTCGAACTCATTTAGTTCATTTTGCATGGCCATGATCTAATCAGGTTCTTGAAGAGCTTGAACATAGTTCTTGGGCTCAATAAGAGACATGCTGAGAATGCACATAAGTTGTTAACCCTAGATCGAGTTTGAACTCCATGTTGAATCAGATTAAGATGTGCAAAACTTTCACTCAAAGTACCATCATTGCTTTCATCAAATATAACATGAATATTTTCCTCAACGATTTTGGTACGTCTATTATAGACACGATAAACTTTGCTATTTAAAGCATATCCAATGAAGATTGCTTTGTCACTACGTGAATCAAATTTACCAAGGTTGTCTTTTCCATTATTATAGGCAAAGCACGTACATCCAAATGGTTCTAAATAGGAAATATTAGGTTTTCTTCCCTTAAAGAGTTCATAAGGAGTCTTTTTCAAAATAGGGCGGATTAAACATCTATTCAAGATGTAGTTAGAAGTGTTAACTGCTTCAGACCAAAAACTTTTTGGCAAACTATTTTCTAAAAGTATAGTCCTAGACATGTCCTCTAAGGTGTGGTTCTTACGTTCCACAACCCCATTTTGCTGAGGAGTTCTAGGAGTTGAAAAGTTGTGTAAAATACCATATTTTGCACAAAACAAATCAAACTTTAGTTGATCAAATTCTCTACCATGATCGCTTATTATGGAAACAATAGGTAGGTTTTTCAAAGTTTGCAACAATAGAAACATGTGGGCATATGAACACTTCCTGTAGCGTTAACAAATGTGGTAGTCGTTTTTCTAGGAAAACTTGCGTGATAGCCTATACCGTTCTTGTTCACAGAAGATTGTTGTTCACCCATTATCCTTTCGAGGTTGGCTTTCGAACGAGTGAATTAAATAAGTGCATCCTTCTGGTCTTGACACGTCACAGTTAGATCAACCTTTTCTTTCTCTAGATCGATATATTCTCGATGGAGAGAAGAGAGATTGCCCTTGAGAATCGCATTTTCTGATTCCAAGGCCTTGATATTGATATCAATGTCTAACTTTTCAGTGTTAAGATTTTCAATCTCCAAAAACATATCACTTAATCGTTTCTCTTGCTTGAGAAGCTTTTCTCTCAAAGAACTTATCCTTACCCTGTGCTCTTTATCACATATGATTATGTCTTTAAGAAATTGCTTGAGTTTAGATTCAAGTTGGGACATAATTGTACGTACCATGTTATCAACATAGTGATCTGAATCTTCATCATGATCGGCCATAAGCCATAAGTTTTCTTGCTCTTTCTCGTCTTCTGATTCATTGGTAGAATCTGAATCACTCCATGAAGCTACCATAGCTTTCTTCTTTCGATCATTCTTCCTAAAGTTGTTCCTCTTATTTTGTGGACAATCCTTTACGATATGATCTGTTTCACCATATTCAAAACAAGTCTGTACCTTAATTTTCTTGTTAGGGGTAGAAAACTTACCTCAAGGTCTTGATGTTTGCGGATAGTCTTTATTGTTTGCAAACTACTTCTTCATTTGAAGAATTTTCGCAAGACCCTTGAGATCAAGGCGAATGGATCTTCCTCATTTTCATCATCACTATCTTCCTCCTCTAATGGTATCTCATCCTTCTTGATCTTAGAGCTAGGTTCTTTGTGTTGAATGGGAGCTCTCCATCTTCTTCACCAAGAACCATTTCGTGTGTAATAAGCTTTTCAAGAAGGTCGTCAAGAGGAAGTGTTGTGAGATTTTGAGCTTCTTCGACTGCAGTCACCTTTGGTCCCCACTTGGCTTTAGGTAAGCTCCTGAGAACCTTCCTTAATTTCTCTTCATTTGTGAAGACCTTCCCAAGTAAGTTGAGGTTGCTCACGATCTCGGTGAATCGTGTGAACATTTCTTTGACTGATTAATTTGAGTTCATCTTGAATAGCTCATATTGTCTGAGGAAGATGCTGATCTTTGTTTCCTTAACTTGACTTGTTCCTTCGTATGTGACAACTAGTTTGTCCCATATTTCTTTTGCACTCTTGCATGATGAGACACGGTGGAATTCATTTGTGTCCAATCCACAATAAAGCAAGTTCATGGCCTTGTAGTTCTTTGAAACACTATCCAAGTCGGTTTGTGTAAAGTCAACTTCTTTTTTTGCGACTTGGACTCCTTCAACCATGGTGGTTGGGATTTTAGGGTCATTTTGAATAATGCTCCAAAGTTCTATGTCCTGATCAATAACAAACATCTCCATTAGTGCTCTCCAATGGGCAAAGTTGTTGCCACAGAAGAGTGGTGGTTGAGATGTGGATCTTCCTTGAGCAAATCCACCATCACCTACAAAGTTCATGATTAGTCTCACTGATGGTTAAATCAATATACGTGAGTCCAGCTCTGATACTAATTGAAGAACCGTATAGGTGAATATAAAGGATATAAATACTCTAGAAGGGGGTTGAATAGAGTATGGTAACTTTTGGCAAAAACCTATCTCAAGGCTTTGAAACTGATTTCAAGGCCTTGATGTCGGTATGTGCTCTTTGTGACACAACTAGATTTCAAGGGCTTTGAAAGTGGTTTCAAGGCATTGACTCTAAAAACCTGCAAAGCAACGTTAGTCACAATAAAGCAAGATATAGTGCGGAAATGAAAATATCGACACGGTGATATGTTCACGAAGTTCAGCTCTAACAGCCTACGACTCCGTCCTAGGGTTTCTCTACCCGTAGGATCTAAATATCTATTATCAGCTTCTGTTCGCTCGAAAGTGTGCGTCACTAGTTTTAAATTTATAAAAACTGAAATCAAGCAAAGCGAACCCGCAGAGTACGGATCGGCGTCGTAAAGCAAAAATTCCAGAGTATCGAACTCATGGATTTGGGGGAACAAATTCAGTTCGCAAATTATCAGACAAATATCAAAAGCTTTGCAAATAATATTGGGAAAACAACAATTCTAAAGATCCGGATATCCAATTGTGGCAATTGATTCAAGATATTCTAAAGATATAAGGACAGAGTCGGGATTGCAAAGGTATATCTAAGGTAAGGTTATGTACGGTAAAGTTCCAAAACCTTATATGTCTTACCCAAAGGCTCTCTCTATAAAGGTTGTTGAGGCTGCAGTATAGAAAGGATCTAAGGACAAGAATTACTCTCAAATACCCACGCCCAAACCCAAGGAAATCAAAGATAAGTTAAAACGGTTAAGGTTGTGACACTTGAAACCGAAATAGAGGATGTTGAGTCTCACTACTACCTAGAAAAGGAAAGCCAAGGCTAGGTTAAGTCAAATCTTTAACTTTGGATCAAAGCAAAAGCAAAGGACGTACGACAGAGGAAACCACGGCTGGATCTTGAAGAACCATGGTCGTGGAACTCAAGAACAGACCGTGGAAATCCTCGACGACGAGGTTTCTCGCAACTCTCAAGATCCAATCTGTTTATGTTCAATCTATCATTATCTAAGCCACAACTATCAACCCTTCACCTTAGAATCGCTTAAGTGTTTTAGCCAACAATCATAGTCATCAAATCAACAATCAAATTAAGAAGAGAATAAAAAGAATGGAACTTAGAAAACTCAATAATGTCAAATATCTCAATCCTCAAAATATCAAAATAACAAATCCGTTCTTGTGTTCAAAGAATGGAGAATAAAAGGAATAGAAAAACCTTACAAAATCTCTAGGGACAAATGAAGAACGCGATGTCAATCCTCCTTCAAGATGAAAATCGTAAGATCTTCCAACTTCAAATACGCAATCTCAAAATGCATCCTTCTCAGAATCCTCCCTGTACGCAATAAGATCTTCCTAAGCAATGCCCTCGAAAAGCGCTGGATGCAAGCCGTTCTCAACTTCTCCCTAACGTCGGGGCTCCAAGTCCGCCCTTCAATGTTGAAGGCTATAGAACATTTATAGGGATGAATCTAGGGTTTAAACATGAAACCCTAAATATTTGGGCTGAAAAGAAGTCGAGTCCGCTGGTATCAGAAAATACTCTAGGTCGCGTCAGATGGTATCAGAGAATACTTTGGGGCGTCAGGCGGTATCAGAAAATACTTTGACGCGTCCTAACTTCCTTTTATGCTCCTTTTTGTCCCGCTTCAAGGCTTGATCCATAAATATGTTATTTTGCTCCATAATTTGCCAAATCACCTACAAATGCAATAAAACTCTGTGTAGACCTCTATTCTTGCAAAGTAGGTGAATATAGCCATAAATTCCATGAATGTATGTCTATGCATGCAAAATAAAGAGAAAATCTACATAAAAACATGCTTAAATATAGGTCATAATTATGTCATCAAAATACCCCATACTTGCCTCTTGCTTGTCCCTAAGCAAGGTTCAAATTTAAGATAAAAGATGATATTGATTATGAATATGCAAAAATAAAGAAAAACCACAATATTTTGGTCGTGCTTCTATTCATAGATCACCCTCAAATGGTTGCTTCATAGCTAATGAAAATCATCATATGATCAAATGGAAATATAACATGGAAAGGATAATCACACTTTGTAAGAAAATCATGACATGCATCATAACTTGCAATATATCAAAATCAATCATGAGGAATCTAATTTAGACCACAAAGCCAAAAAACAATCCAAAGATCTTAAGGACTTTCAAGCAAAGGCCAAGAAACGTGAATAGGTGGGACTTTCATAAGGTAATGTGATGCAAAAATTCGGGAAAAAAGAACAACACAACACAACTTTTATTTTTTTAACAACTTGAATCAATCACCATTGAGAGCTTTGCTCTCCCTTTTCAGCACAAAATTCTTTTTCGACTTCACTTTTTTGGAAGTATGGACAGCGGTGCACAAAAACCGAAGCCTAGGAAATCGGTGTTTCTCAATTTCGAGATGCCTCAAACCCTTGATGCACATACCATAATCTGTTAGGAATATCTCTCAATCCGACTTTAGCAAGACACAAACACTCGGCTATGTGAATGGTGCCGAGTTACTCATCATCATGATTGACTTCCCCAAACATATTTTCTATACTTTGAATGCACAATTTTCTTTCATGGTCCTCCCACATCAAACATGCCAAATTACACTCTTCCTAATTCCCGGATAGGTAAAGGAGGCAGAAACTTCATTGAGGGGCTGAATGAATAAAGAAGAAGCAAGAAAAATTGAGGTGCCTTAATCATTTCAAAAAGAAGTGTAAGAACTTATCATGCGGTTTCAATCTTCAATACTCAACATGATTTAGAATGAAAGCAAATTATCAAACATGCATGAAATTCTAACAAAGTATTCAAATCCCACATATGTCATAAATCAATTCAAGCATATTAAAATTATCATAGCTATTCCACAAAACAATAATCATCATAGAGATCATATCCATCCTAGAAGCACAAAATTTTTAAATTTTTCAAAATTTTTAAAATCATATGATGCAAGACATAAAACATGCAAATGATATTGCAAATACCTCCACCCCATACTTAAAACTCACATTGTCCCCAATGTGAAGAAAAGAAAAGATGGAAAATGGTACTCACAATGTAAGATGGCGAATCAGGCAAGGCGAATCATTCATTGAGCGGTGGTGGTGGGAATCTATGGAAGCTCAATAGGGAACTCTAAATACTCCAATCGGTGTCGAAGAATGAAGAAGGGGAATGTCTTTCAGCCGAAACAATTTTTCAAATTTTTTTTTTGAAAAAAATCGGCTGATTTTTCTAACCGATTTTTTCATCGGCCCAATTTTCATCAATTTTCGCTCACTACAGAAAAAAATCGACCGATTTTTTCTGAGGGGGTCAATTTTTTGGTCGATTTTTCTCTCTGTTGCCAAAAATCGACTTGCTCTTAAGCCTAAATCGACCGATCTTCTTTTGGTAAGTCGATTTCTTGCCTTTTGTTCCTTGAAAACGTCCTTAGGCACACTTGTATCGCCTTTTTCCATCAATTCCTCAAGATTATACCTAGTTCCTGCGATCCATGACACAAACAAACCGAGAGCGCATCGAGGAAAACAAAAACAAAGCAAAAGCAAAAACAAACAAACTAACTATCCTAAGAAAAAAGAAAAGGGAAAAAAATGCATTACCTTGGGTTGTCTCCCAAGAAGCGCTTGGTTTAACGTCGCTAGCTGGACCTATCTCCATAGATGACTCAATGCACCTTGAACATCTTGGATTGCTCTTCAAATCCACAATATGTAACGACCGTTTATTGAGTGCGTTTTCCATGTTTATTGTTTTTGTATTTTTGTTAATATTTTAATGGCCTCAATATACTTTTCGAGTATTTTTACGCCGTAATCTGAATTTTACGAGTTTTGATATATATATATATATATATGTATATATATTATCCGTATTTATACCATTATATTATTATCAAGAAAATTTTATGGGAGAAATTTATATATCGTAAACTATATTTTTACGAGTATATATTTTGTTTATATATTCAGTATTTTATTTTGTGGAAAAGTTCGGAAAAGTTTTCCGATTCGAAAGTCCCGTTCGGTTCGTTTCGATCGAGTTTATTCTATGTTATTATTATTTATTTTTATTTTTCTTCCTATTTCTTTTTATTTCTTTTATTTATTTCTTTCCCTGCCTTGTCTCACTCAAAGATCTGTCCCGACCTTCTGTGATGATTTGCCGCCCCCTACCTGTGCTGTCATCTGCACCCTATCCCGACCATTCTCTTCCTTCACTCAAACAACCATAGCAACAAGCATACCCAACCTCACCTTCACCTCTCCTCAGGTCACCAGCTCTCAGCTCTCTTCTATCTCACTCGACGTTCAGCCCCGGCCCACTCCCATTGTCAAACACCAGGAGCCACTCCTGTTCGGCTCTCCCTGAAGCAAACGAAGCAACTCTGCCGCCACTAGAGAAGCCATCCTCCCTCTGGTTCTTCTTTGCAACCACCAGGAATCAGAGCCCACGACAGCAGCAACACGCTAGAGGAGGGTATAGCCTTCGATCTCGCTCTTCTCTGTTGGTTGGAGGCAAGAAACCAATCCTCTCGAACCGCCCTCGTTGCACCACCAGAGAAACCTTTGCGCTTTGCCTTTGGACGGAGCCGCCTCGTCGACGCCGGGAAGCAACTGCTCTGTCTTGACCTTACTTCATCAGTCGACACCGGGGCCGCCAGCAAACAGATCTCCGGCCGCCTTCTTCTCTCCCTTTCTTCTCTGTTCTCACTGCCGCGAAGGAGCAGCCAGCGCCGCCAAGGAGCCGCCTTCCTGCCGGCCAGAGCACTAGCCTCCTCGCCTCGCTGCCGGATCCAAGCAGCCCTGCGCCGCCGGCCCTACATTCCTCCTCAAAACAGGTCGGCCGCCGCACTGTTCCTTCCCCCCTCTATTGATGTCGATTAAGGAGAAATCCTTTTAGGGCATTTCTAAAGTTTGTCCCTAATTTATGATTAATTACGAAATGTACCCAACTTTTTATATTTACATATTTTACCCACATTTTGGAATCTTACAGTTATATCATTTGCTGGAAAATTGCAGATTATGACCCTTAATTACATTTTCAGAATATGACCCAAGTTTATGAATTTGTTCATCTTGCCATAAAAATGTAATTGTTGATTTTTAAACTCCGGTTTCAATTAGGGGATATTCTTATATTTATATATACTACATATTATGCCTTTGTTGGATTAATCTCAATTTATGGCATGATTTTATTGGGGGTATTAACCTTGGCTTGAAAACGAGTTTTACCTTGAGTTTATGATGTTATACAATTTGCCCGGAATATTATATTTACGGTTTTTAAGTTGGGTTTTAGAAGTGGGGTTTCCTTAGATTATATGTTCATTATTCCGTTTAAATTTAGCTTATTAGCTAAATTTGTTTAGTTTGGTGCTAGGTTCGGAAGCGCCGCGATAAAGGCCTAACGAGTCCAAGTCGACATCCGTTGAACGCTTCCGTCTTTTGACGTCGTGTGAGTATTCTTTCCCCTCGATCTAGTTATGTTAAGTTTTACTATCATGTTAGGACGGATCTAGCATAACTTAGAGTTAATGCCAAGTAGTGGCTTTGAACCTTAGGTGAGTTTCGAGGATTTGATCTTGTTTGATGGATTGATGTTGATTCTAAGCTAGAGGTGTTGGTTATCTTGTGAGGTTGATATAAGGCTTTAAGTTATATGGTTGATGTTGTGAGCGTTTTGAGTCTCGAGGTGGGATTGTATGATCTTGTGAGATTTTGGAGCTTAGGATTGACTTATCCTAGCATGGTGTTGTTACCTTTGAGTTTGTTTGGACTAGGCATGTTTATCCTAGTATGTGTTATGGGTTATGATCTTGCGAGATCATAGGGTCTAGAAGTCTAAGGACTTCTAGCTGGTGTTGAGTGTGATGTGAGCATGAGGGATTCTAGGATACGGTCCTAGAATTGAGAGTCAAATAGTCTTGCGTAATTCATTTGTATAGAAGTCTAAGACTTCTATTGTGAGTGGGTTGTTATTGCCATAGTTATCTTCTTTTGAGCAAGTTACGGGCTTCCTCCCTAAGGAAGCGAGAGTGTTGTGAGTTGAGTGTGGTGACGAGGTAAGTCTCCGGACTTACTTATCTCGTTTTCCTTGTATTAGAATTGATGTGTGCTTGGTGGTTTGTGTTTCTTCTATATTGTTTATAACAACTAAACCGGAAATAGGACCACCAACCTTTATATTATTTGGCCCAAGTGTATGATAACGGGCGGTGACATCACTGCCTAGCTCTTGCATAGAGCTAGGAGGTTCTTGGCGACTAGCCCATTTTGTTAGACGGTCGGAGGCATCCGTACCGTTCCATGCGGTAAGTGGGGACCGAGGCGAGATTCTCGTGTCACAAAAGAAGTTGAATTAGAATGGGATACGACTTAATAATAAAAAGATAATAAACCGGACTTGTGTGATTTGATGTATAATGTGTGTTATGTTGATTTACTTGTGTTTGTGCCTTTCACCTTGATTATAATGCTTTGAATATAGCTAACGGTTTTATACCGATTGTTGTAGATTGTCTTGCAGGTTAGGAATGCGGCCGAGAGATCCGGAAGGGTGGGCAGGCGGGGTCCGTATATTTTAGGAAGGGTTTTGTTTGGAGTCATGTTTGGAGTTTTGTATATTGTATTATTGTATGCCGCATGTATGGCGTTTGGTCTTTGTAGTTGTTTTCGGCTGAAGTCCGTTGTTTGTTTTCTTTTGGGTTTTCTTACATTGCATAAAATGTATTTCGGTTTTGGTCTATATTTGTGCCTTGTTGCAAGATCCGGTGAAATTGTTGTCAAGCTAAGGGTCGGGACCCATTGTGAGGTCCCAACCCGTAGCGCCCCGAGTCCCGCGGATTTGGGGCGTTACAAAAGTGGTAACAGAGCCCTAGGTTGACAACAATGACACTCGTAATCTTCTAAAGGCCGAATGAGGAATAAACAGTACCCACACGGCATCTGACTTTTCGTTTTCAGAATCACATGCATGAGTCGGGGTAGAATGTACGGACCACCACTTATTCCACGGATCTCGGCAGCTTAGTTTATTGGATTTGTATATATATGTAGATATGTAGGTATGTATAATATATGTGGATTGTAGTTGCATGATGACTTGATTTATATGCATAGTGAATATATGTGGACTATAATACATGTTTAGACCTTGTATTGTTGTATTGGATTTCCGGATGTGATATATTAGTAGTTATGTGGACATAGGACATATATATGCTTATATACGGGCTCTTATATATATATATATATATATATATATATATATATATATATATATATATATATATATATATATATATATATATATATATATATATAGTATGGGACCTTATAGTTAGGACGACGGAAAGATATCATCACCTTTAAGACGACGTTGTTGGCTTAGGTTATCATTCATACGTGGAGGAGTATGCTCAAGTATCAAGTTGAGCGTTTCGTGTTGACGAACACCATGGTGTTTCTCGGATTCGTATAAAAGGACATCGAAGAGGGGGAGTAGAGATGTTGTAAACAAAGGATAACCAAGTAAAAGAAAACTCGAGACGACTTAAGGGGGGTCAAGATGGGATCAATACAAGAAAAAGGGAGCAACATTAAAGTGTAGAAGCGGTTCTAAAGAGGTCATGATCGAACGACGATGAGACCAAGAGAGAACGAACTTAAGTTCTTCGAGAAGAAGCGTGGACAACTAAAGATGTAAATCGAGAAGGAGATGAGTACGTTCTAGCAAGGTTAAGGTGGTATTCCATTAAGATGCAAAGCTTTCCTTAGACGTTTCTAAGCATTGGAGGGTAGAGGAGAAAAGTGAACGAAACCTGTGGGAAGGATTTAAGTACCGTGAGTTAAACTTGCTAGGTACCAAGAAGTGAAGAGTCAAAAATACGAGGGTTACGAGGAGGATCACATGGTGAAAGTTCACATAGTAGAATTACCTGGCGGAGTCAATCATTTTCCGTCATTGAGATGAAACTGAGCAACGCTAAGGAGGAAGGGTGTGTGGATGATGATCTTCAGAAGTTGAAAGATAAAACAAGGAGTTTTGATTAAAAGACTCAAGTTACCAACCAAGAGAAGAGAGTAGTTACTAACCATGGAGATGTGGGGAAGATGCACTTACAAGATATTATGAAGAACGGTTAAGCCTATGAACGGGAGTTATGCGAAACAACAAGGCCGAGAAGGTATAGTTACCTTATAGAAGAAGGAAGCGTGGAGCGTATAAAGAGTTAACGGAGTGTGTGAAGGGTGAAATGAGCAAGTGAAGTTTAAGACAGAGTGCCCTGAGAGGGTAGCCTTCAGGAGAATGGTAACATGGAGGGTAAGTAGAATGGTAAGTCATTGACATTGGATGAGAAGAGTAATTGATGACAACCAAGAACGCACGTGTGCGGGTTGGCTATTGATGAGCGTAGATGAGAAGAGTAGGCAAGACAATGGCATGAAGGATCGGTAACAAGAGCTTGGAGGATTTCCGGTGGTTCGGTGTAAGTAGTGAGGAAGTATGTCAACTAAGTACAATTGTCTTAATCAAATAATATTGCATGGTATCAAAGAAAGTGAATGTAACAGACCTCCTAGGGAGGGATTGTAATGACCCTTTGCGACCTTCTTAGATCACGAGAACGACATATAGGAGAACGACCCGGATTAGAAGTTTTAAGGTTTGATCATGGTAAATGGAACCAGTAGATCAAGCGAAAGGTAAGGTTTTCATTGTTTGTGGTGCGTAGACGGGAGTATAATAAGATGATGCATAATATGTTCGTTCTAATGAAATGGATAGTATGTTTTCGCGAGTAAAAGTTGAGTCAGATGCTTCAGACTCACACGGACGAGTCATGGTGGCTATAACGTGAAAGGGAGAACCTAGATAAGGGCAACGTTATGAGCTTAGAATTATGATGTTAGTACTTAGTGAAGTAGTGAGTGGATCTTTCAGTGATTGTGGATGAATTTGTTCTAGTGTTTTCCACAAGGCATACTGGTACGGTTGTGGAGTTGTTTATGGGATACCGAGAGATGTATAAGGTGACCAACCAGAGTAAGAGAAGACCGAAGTCTTGAAGTTTGATGTCGACATGAGATTTACGAGAAGTATATGAAAGATTGAGGTTAGAACCTCTGCGGTTACATAAGGAAATGAAGTAGTTCTACACCTACTCGAAGGAATGATGCAAGCTTAGGTGGAATACGAAGTACTCCCCCAACATGTTGGGATGACCGGAGAGCGAAGAAGATAAGATCGATTTGTTATAAGACGTGGTTATGCCCTACATTTAAGACGCTTATGGCAACACAAAAGTATGGGTTCTTAAAAGGTTATTACAACCAGGCCTTCAAGGTGAAAAGGATGGAACAGTACGGATTCAAGAAAAGAAGGACCCTTGAAAGAGAATAGACACGGTCATGGCTGAAGATGGAACAATACACGAGTCTTAAAGACGTCACCTCAATAGATCGAGGTAGATCAATTGTGTCATGACCACTTGTAAAGTTTTAAGACAAGGTTGTGTAGGTCCTACATTATGTGACGGAAGAGGAAAAGATGAAAACCGAGATATCACGGATTCCAATACGTCAGAATGTGGATTTTTCCACTAGGTCGAGCTTGACTCAATCCCAATATCTAAGGTGTCGTATGGAATGACACTTGTGCATAGACATGTATTGTGTTAACAAGTGAAGGAGCAATTACAAGAACTTATTGATAAGATTTCACTAGAAATTAGTGAAATGCTATGGGGAACTCCGAATGCTATCTTGAGCTCTTGATGTGAATCTAATGTTTAGTTATATCTTGAACTTTTGATTGAAGTTATTATGAGAACATCAGAATTGTTGTGAAAAACACAGACAATTCTCTCCATTTGAACATCGATTACCGTGAGTCGAAGAAAAAATGGTGAGAGACAAGTATTTCTTACAACGAATGGATGATCTACTCGATCAGTTGCAAGGGTCAGTAGTCTCGTATAAGAATAATTTAAGGTCTGGATGCCACCAATTGAGAATTCGAGACTCAGATATTGCAAAAACGGCATTCCGGACAACAATGGTCACTACGAGTTTTAGTGATTCCATGTGGGCTTACTAATGCCCCGGATAAGATACTTTTGTCTACTCTCGAAGAAGAGAGAAGTTGTATGACAAGTTGTCTCGGGATGGTAACCCCAAAGGATGTGAAAGAAGTTGCAGGCTTTCTTGGATGTGCCGGTCATTCCCGACTTTGTGGAGAGATCCTCCAAAGTAATTGCATAAATGGCTAACCTACTTTGGAAGACAAAGGAGTTTTGATAAAGGAAAGTCAAAACCCGTGATGTTAAGAGTTAATAAAAGAGTCGTTGGGCAATTGTTTTGACATTGCCTCGAGGTATGATGGATTTTGTGTTTTACAAGTGATTCTTCAAGACAAGGTCTGGCTTAAGTACTGATGTAAAAGTGAGAAGTAACAACATACATGCCTTGTTAGTAGAAGTAGTGGGAAGTAAATTACACCCTTCCTTACTTGGAGCATGCAACAATTATTGAGGAAACGTGACATAAAAGTTGGTTTGACAAGAACCAAAGCCCAATATGTAAATGGGAAGACTCGATCTTCTTTGTTTGAGACGATCAAGGAGAAACATAATGGAAATGCCGCATTGAGAAAGACCTTAGAAGGAAGTTGAGTTTCCGATATATCGGATCTTTCTGAGATCTTAGCGTGAGTTGGAGAAGTGGCTTACAAGTTGGCGTTGCCACCCGGTGTTTCCTGTGTATCCATTGAGAAAGTACATACATGACTTGAGACATATTGTTAGTCATGAGAATCTAGTTGCAGACGAGGAACCGATGGGGCTAAATGGAGGACGGAGGATAGTATTTTTGGTGGAGTTTACATTGAGCTAGTAGAATCGATGGAACCAACTGGTTAGACCTAGTTCTTCCCTTAGTTGAGTTACGTGCTTGTGTGATGTTATTTGTAATTGTACCATGTGCGGGAATGTGCTATATGATCTGATATATCTTGCGGTGGTAGTTGGACTAGATGGTGTGTTTAAGTTAGAAGGTTTCTTAGTTTGAAGAGTTCATACCTCGGCCTTATGGACCGAGAATTTCGACGTATAGCAAGTTTTGGGACGAAACTTGTTTTTAGGGGGATCGAATGTAACGACCGTTTATTGAGTGCATTTTCGATGTTTATTGTTTTTGTATTTTTTTTAATATTTTAATGGCCTCAATATACTTTTCGAGTATTTTTACGCCGTAATCTGAATTTTACGAGTTTTGATATATATATATATATGTATATATATTATCCGTATTTATACCATTATATTATTATCAAGAAAATTTTATGGGAGCAATTTATATATCGTAAACTATATTTTTACGAGTATATATTTTGTTTATATATTCAGTATTTTATTTTGTGGAAAAGTTCAGAAACGTTTTCCGATTCGAAAGTCCCGTTCGGTTCGTTTCGATCGAGTTTATTCTATGTTATTATTATTTATTTTTATTTTTCTTCCTATTTCTTTTTATTTATTTTACTTATTTCTTTCCCTGCCTTGTCTCACTCAAAGATCTGTCCCGACCTTCTGTGATGATTTGCCGCCCCCTACCTGTGCTGTCATCTGCACCCTATCTCGACCATTCCCTTCCTTCACTCAAACAACCATAGCAACAAGCATACCCAACCTCACCTTCACCTCTCCTCAGGTCACCAACTCTCAGATCTCTTCTATCTCACTCGACGTTCAGCCCCGGCCCACTCCCATTGTCAAACACCAGGAACCACTCCTGTTCGGCTCTCCCTGAAGCAGGCGAAGCAACTCTGCCGCCACTAGAGAAGCCATCCTACCTCTGGTTCTTCTTTGCAACCACTAGGAATTAGAGCCCACGACAGCAGCAACACGCCGGAGGAGGGTATAGCCTTTGATCTCCCTCTTCTCTATTGGTTGGAGGCAAGAAACCAATCCTCTCGAACCGCCCTCGCTGCACCACCGGAGAAACCTTTGCGCTTCGCCTTTGGAGGGAGTCGCCTCGTCGACGCCGGGAAGCAACTGCTCTGCCTCGACCTTACTTCATCAGTCGACACCGGGGCCGCCAGCAAACAGATCTCCGGCCTTCTTCTTCTCTCCCTTTCTTCTCTGTTCTCACTGCCGCGAAGGAGCAGCCAGCGCCGCCAAGGAGCCGCCTTCCTGCCGGCCGGAGCCCCAGCCCCTCGCCTCGCTGCCGGATCCAAGCAGCCCTGCGCTGCCGGCCCTACATTCCTCCTCAAAACAAGTCGGCCGCCGCACTATTCCTTCTCCCCTCTGTTGATGTAGATTAAGGAGAAACCCTTTTAGGGCATTTCTAAAGTTGGTCCCTAATTTATGATTAATTACGAAATGTACCTAGCTTTTTATATTTACATATTTTACCCACATTTTGGAATCTTGCAGTTATATCATTTGCTGGAAAATTGCAGATTATGACCCTTAATTACATTTTCAGAATATGACCCAAGTTTATAAATTTGTTCATCTTGCCATAAAAATGTAATTGTTGATTTTTAAACTCGGGTTTCAATTAGGGGATATTCTTATATTTATATATACTACATATTATTCCTTTGTTGGATTAATCTCGATTTATGGCATGATTTTATTGGGGGTATTAACCTTGGCTTGAAAACGAGTTTTACCTTGAGTTTATGATGTTATACAATTTGCCCGGAATATTATATTTACGGTTTTTAAGTTGGGTTTTAGAAGTGGGGTTTCCTTAGATTATATGTTCATTATTCCGTTTAAATTTAGCTTATTAGCTAAATTTGTTTAGTTTGGTGCTAGGTTCGGAAGCGCCGCGATAAAGGCCTAACGAGTCCAAGTCGACATCCGTTGAACGCTTCCGTCTTTTGACGTCGTGTGAGTATTCTTTCCCCTCGATCTAGTTATGTTAAGTTTTAGTATCATGTTAGGACGGATCTAGCATAACTTAGAGTTAATGCCAAGTAATGGCTTTGAACCTTAGGTGAGTTTCGAGGATTTGATCTTGTTTGATGGATTGATGTTGATTCTAAGCTTGAGGTGTTGGTTATCTTGTGTGGTTGATATAAGGCTTTAAGTTATATGGTTGATGTTGTGAGCGTTTTGAGGCTCGAGGTGGGATTGTATGATCTTGTGAGATTTTGGAGCTTAGGATTGACTTATCCTAGCATGGTGTTATTTATTTTTATTTTTCTTCCTATTTCTTTTTATTTATTTTATTTATTTCTTTCCCTGCCTTGTCTCACTCAAAGATCTGTCCCGACCTTCTGTGATGATTTGCCGCCCCCTACCTGTGCTGTCATCTGCACCCTATCCCGACCATTACCTTCCTTCACTCAAACAACCATAGCAACAAGCATACCCAACCTCACCTTCACCTCTCCTCAGGTCACCAGCTCTCAGCTCTCTTCTATCTCACTCGACGTTCAGCCCCGGCCCACTCCCATTGTCAAACACCAGGAGCCACTCCTGTTCGGCTCTCCCTAAAGCAAGCGAAGCAACTCTGCCGCCACTAGAGAAGCCATCCTCCCTCTGGTTCTTCTTTGCAACCACCAGGAATCAGAGCCCACGACAGCAGCAACATGCCAGAGGAGGGTATAGCCTTCGATCTCGCTCTTCTCTGTTGGTTGGAGGCAAGAAACCAATCCTCTCAAACCGCCCTCGTTGCACCACCGGAGAAACCTTTGCGCTTCGCCTTTGGACGGAGCCGCCTCGTCGACGCCGGGAAGCAACTGCTCTGCCTTGACCTTACTTCATCAGTCGACACCGGGGCCGCCAGCAAACAGATCTCCGGCCGCCTTCTTCTCTCCCTTTCTTCTCTGTTCTCACTGCCGCGAAGGAGCAGCCAGCGCCGCCAAGGAGCCGCCTTCCTCCCGGCCAGAGCACTAGCCTCCTCGCCTCGCTGCCGGATCCAAGCAGTCCTGCGCCGCCGGCCCTACATTCCTCCTCAAAACAAGTCGGCCGCCGCACTGTTCCTTCCCCCCTCTATTGATGTCGATTAAGGAGAAATCCTTTTAGGGCATTTCTAAAGTTGGTCCCTAATTTATGATTAATTACGAAATGTACCCAGCTTTTTATATTTACATATTTTACCCACATTTTGGAATCTTGCTGTTATATCATTTGCTGGAAAATTGCAGATTATGACCCTTAATTACATTTTCAGAATATGACCCAAGTTTATGAATTTGTTCATCTTGCCATAAAAATGTAATTGTTGATTTTTAAACTCCGGTTTCAATTAGGGGATATTCTTATATTTATATATACTACATATTATGCCTTTGTTGGATTAATCTCAATTTATGGCATGATTTTATTGGGGGTATTAACCTTGGCTTGAAAACGAGTTTTACCTTGAGTTTATGATGTTATACAATTTGCCCGGAATATTATATTTACGGTTTTTAAGTTGGGTTTTAGAAGTGGGGTTTCCTTAGATTATATGTTCATTATTCCGTTTAAATTCAGCTTATTAGCTAAATTTGTTTAGTTTGGTGCTAGGTTCGGAAGCGCCGCGATAAAGGCCTAACGAGTCCAAGTCGACATCCGTTGAACGCTTCCGTCTTTTGACGTCGTGTGAGTATTCTTTCCCCTCGATCTAGTTATGTTAAGTTTTAGTATCATGTTAGGACGGATCTAGCATAACTTAGAGTTAATGCTAAATAATGGCTTTGCACCTTAGGTGAGTTTCGAGGATTTGATCTTGTTTGATGGATTGATGTTGATTCTAAGCTTGAGGTGTTGGTTATCTTGTGAGGTTGATATAAGGCTTTAAGTTATATGGTTGATGTTGTGAGCGTTTTGAGTCTCGAGGTGGGATTGTATGATCTTGTGAGATTTTGGAGCTTAGGATTGACTTATCCTAGCATGGTGTTGTTACCTTTTAGTTTGTTTGGACTAGGCATGTTTATCCTAGTATGTGTTATGGGTTATGATCTTGCGAGATCATAAGGTCTAGAAGTCTAAGGACTTCTAGCTGGTGTTGAGTGTGATGTGAGCATGAGGGATTCTAGGATGCGGTCCTAGAATTGAGTCAAATGGTCTTGCGTAATTCATTTGTATAGAAGTCTAAGACTTCTATTGTGAGTGGGTTGTTATTGATATAGTTATCTTCTTGTGAGCAGGTTACGGGCTTCCTCCCTAAGGAAGCGAGAGTGTTGTGAGTTGAGTGTGGTGATGAGGTAAGTCTCCGGACTTACTTAGCTCGTATTCCTTGTATTAGAATTGATGTGTGCTTGGTGGTTTGTGTTTATTCTTTATTGTTTATAATAACTAAACCGGAAATAGGACCACCGACCTTTATATTATTTAGCTCAAGTGTATGATAACGGGCGGTGACATCACTGCCTAGCTCTTGCATAGAGCTAGGAGATTCTTGGCGACTAGCCCATGTGGTTAGACGGTCGGAGGCATCCGTACCGTTCCATGCGGTAAGTGGGGACCGAGGCGAGTTTTTGGAGATTCTCGTGTCACAAAAGAAGTTGAATTAGAACGGGATATGACTTAATAATAAAAAGATAATAAACCGGACTTGTGTGATTTGATGTATAATGTGTGTTATGTTGATTTACTTGTGTTTGTGCCTTTCACCTTGATTCTAATGCTTTGAATATAGCTAACGGTTTTATACCGATTGTTGTAGATTGTCTTGCAGGTTAGGAATGTGGCCGAGAGATCCGGAAGGGTGGGCAGCCGGGGTCCGTATATTTTAGGAAGGGTTTTGTTTGGAGTCATGTTTGGAGTTTTGTATATTGTATTATTGTATGCCGCATGTATGACGTTTGGTCTTTGTAGTTGTTTTCGGCTGAAGTCCGTTGTTTGTTTTCTTTAGGGTTTTCTTACATTGCATAAAATTTATTTTGGTTTGGCCTATATTTGTGCCTTGTTGCAAGATCCAGTGCAATTGTTGTCAAGCTAAGGGTCGGGACCCATTGTGAGGTCCCAACCCGTAGCACCCCGAGTCTCGTGGATTTGGACTGTTACACAATAGAGCTCTTGCAAGAAGATTCCGGTTCTTAATTTTACCGGCAAATGGTAAGATCTCCCATGTACAAGCTTGTATAGTTTGATTCTCACCGGAACCCACCTAGCTTTCCTATGCTTTAATGGGACATAATTCTGCCTTGCGTCCCATCCTTTCCTAGATCGAGAAATCAATTTCTCGAGAATCAACTTAGCTTCCCCATCTCCAGCTTGGGGATGATATATGGTCTTTGTCATGTGAATGACCCCATACTTGAACAAGAAACACTTGTTGGCATAAGCGTTGAAGCGCTTGCCAAATTTACTCCTTGTAGTCCAAGGAGCATCTTCTTTCAACAATTTTAATGGAGGTTTCATCTTCACCTTAAGAGATTCTTTTGGAAGAGACCTCCAACTCTCCGGTGCATTCCTGAAAAAATTAAAAATTTTAATAGGAACTTCAAAGGAAGTAAGACAATGTACCTTGTAAAGTTCTTCAAGGCTTGAGACAAGTTTCATGTTGGGAAGATGATCCGCACATGAAATATCTCCCAACTCAGCTGGATCCTCTTCAACATTGGCCACAGTTTCAATAATTTGGCCAAGGTTCTCCACATCTTCATCTTCTTCAATGAGGACTTCAAGAGGAGCTTCAGGTTCGATAGGAGGAAGGCTTAAGACTTGGAATTCTTCTTCAAGAGGAGCTTCAGGTTCGATAGGAGGAAGGCTTAAGACTTGGAATTCTTCCTCGTTGGATAGATGATTTTCCATGGCTTTATAAGATTCAAAAATAGACTTCAGGCCATCTTCCACCTTGTCTATCACTTTTAATATCTTTTCCAGCATCATATGTGTCCGGTCCTCGGATGGTTCTTGTGGAGGTTGCACTTGAGGAGGTTGCTGATAAAAATTATGAGGGGGATTGAGCTCATCCCAATAGGCAAGCTCATCCTCAATAACTTCATCTCTTTCTCTTTTACTGTCGAACCAATGAAAGGCGTATTTCTCTTCCAAGTATTCATAATGATCCGCCCTAGCACCTTGCCATGCTATCTAGGTTGGATCAAATGCAGGTTCATAGCTCCATCCAGCCATTGGAAAACCTGAAAACTCAAAAACTCATACCGAAAAGATTAAAAGCAAAAGCTCACAAGCCCGACAACCGAAAACCGAATTTGGCCTAAACCAAATCCCCGGCAACGGCGCCAAAAACTTGTTCACTCGAAAGTGTGCATCACTAGTTTTAAATTTATAAAAACTGAAACCAAGCAAAGCGAACCCGCAGTGTACGGATCGGCGTAGTAAAGCAAGAATTCCAGAGTATCGAACTCAGGGATTTGGGGGGAACAAATTCAGTTCGCAAATTGTTAGGTAAATATCAAAAGCTTTGCAAATAATATTGGAAAAACAACAATTCTAAATAGTCGGATATCCAATTGTGGCAATTGATTCAAGACATTCTAAAGATATAAGGACAGAGTCGGGATTGCAAAGGTATATCTAAGGTAAGGTTATGTACGGTGAAGATCCAAAACCCTATATGTCTTACCCAAAGGCTTTTTCTATAAAGGTTATTGAGGCTGCAGTATAGAAAGGATCTAAGGACAAGAATTAGTCTCAAATACCCACGCCCAAACCCAAGGGCATCAAAGATAAGCTAAAACGGTTAAGGTTGTGACACTCGAAACCGAAATAGAGGATGTTGAGTCTCACTACTACCTAGAAAAGGCAAGCCAAGGCTATGTTAAGGCAAATCTTTAACTTTGGATCAAAGCAAAAGCAAAGGACGTACGACAAAGGAAACCACAGCTGGATCTTGAAGAACCATGGCCGTGGAACTCAAGAACAGACCGTGGAAATCCTCGACTACGAGGTTTCTCGCAACTCTCAGGATCCAATCTGTTTAAGTTCAATCTATCATTATCTAAGCCACAACTATCAACCCTTCACGTTAGAATCGCTTAAGGGTTTTAGCCAACAATCATAGTCATCAAATCAACAATCAAATTAATAAGAGAATAAAAAGAATGGAACTTAGAAGATGTAATACCCGAAAATTTAAACTCCGTTTAAAACCGGATCAAACGGACTCCGATCCGCCAACCTAAATTCTTTTAAATAAAAATAACACGATATTAAATTCTATCATTTTATGTGACCTCGATTCACATAAAATGATAACTTATATAATTCAGTAAATAAATTTCGTAAATTATTCCGTAATTTATTCCGTAATTTATTCCGTACCTATAACGGTTCCGGGCGAATAACGAGTATTCTTTCAGCCCTTGTATTCATTGAAGAGCATGCTCAGGCCCAATAGACCCGGCCCAAAAACAATTATAACCCAGTCCAGCCCATTATCTACCCTAACCTTAACCTAATTAACCTTTAACATAATTTAAACACCCTAATCCTAATCTAATCGGAAGCCATATGCTACCTTCTCACGTACCTCCTGTGAGATTAGTAGAGCCGCAACAAATCCTGCGCCGGACTAGACTGAAGACACCGACCAACGACGCCCCACTGCTCTTCCTCCGCGCCGGACCGTGCACGTCCACATAGACCAGCGAAGCGAACCGACCCTCACCAGACCACCACAGAAGATCGTCCCCGACGCCGCTGGAGTCGAACATCCAGGACCACTGTTGCGCGCTGCTGTAGAGGTGACAACAGGGACGGACCGCTCCTGTACTATCTCCGGACTACCGCCTTGCCGCTTGTTTTCCACCAACCGGCCACTGCTGAACGAAGCCTCCGCACGACCAGACGGCACAACGTCAACCTTTTCTTCTCGTGTTCTGCAGCCTTCAAGTGCCAGCAACGAAGATCCGAAGAGTCCCTAACCGAAGGCTACTCCGATCGAACCAAGCTGCAGCCTCCTTTCCAATTGCGTGACTGTGCGGTTAGTGTTTCTCCGCCTCAGTATACTGCGGTATATGTATAAGTATATATAAGTAGTAAATATATATGTAGTAAATATATATAGATACATATGTAGAAGCTTTAAAGTATATATATATGAGTTATGAAAATGTAGAAGCTTTAAAGTAGTAAATATATATAGATACGCACAGTAGTATATACATATATGTAGGGAAGGTATAAGCTTGGAGATTAGATGCAGTAGTAGTATATATATATATATATATAATAGGGAAGGTATAAGCAAGGGTTGTAGAAGCTTGTCCAAGTGTGTTGACGGTAGTATATACATGTAGGGAAGGTATAAGTTAGTGAATATACATATATACATGCAGTAGTGTGTGTATATATATATATATATATATATATATATATATATATATATATATATATATATATATATATATATATATATATATATATATATATATATATATGTATGTATGGTGTCTAAGTGTGTTGAGTGGTACGTGGGAGCGGTTTAGTGTACGCGGATGCATGGAACAGGTTTGATCGACAGTATGGACGGAGGTAGAGTGAGCAATAGTCTAAGGCTTTATGAGGGTTGTTGAGGGTTGATAGTAAAAGGGTAGATTTGTGAGGTTATTATCTAATCCTGAAAAGGGAAGGACGTTGTTCTCTTTGACGAGTATGTTTAAGATTTGACCTTTAGACCTAGTAGCCTAAGTGTAAAGGTCGGACCTTAGCAACCCTTTTGAAATTCTAGAACTTTGTTAATCTTTTTATCTCTAGTAAACTGTCCTTGAGAATCAGAGTATGAAAGTAAGTTCTAAAAGAAAATATTAGAATTTAATGATAGACTTCTCGGAGTTTCGAGATCAAGGGAAAAATGGTCTTTTTAACCTAAGAGAAACTTTTTCGTAAATTCTCTTCATGAGATTGTACAACTTAGAAGTTTTTAACTTCTAAGAGTTTGGGGATGTGTTTTTGATCCACATGCCTTGTTTGACAAGCGTTTGAGTTACCACGAGTACGGACCGAGTTGAGTTTGATAGAGTGTGATTTGATTCAGGTAAGTCCTTGCGACTTACTTAGCTGGCTTCTGGATATTAGTTGAGTAATAACGGTGGTGTGTGTACCATGTGTGTTATAATAACAACTTGTTAGGACGACCGTCGTTATTATGTGTTAAGGCCCAAGTGTATGTATAACGGGCCGTGACATCACTGCCCAGCTCTGCCAGGAGACTGGGAGGTTCTCTATACCCAGACCATACAGGTACACGGTGAGATGCATCGGATCCACTCCTGATGGGTACACGGGGGCGGAGGCGAGGTTTGGGAATCCCTCGTGTCACAAAATAAGTATCATTAGTAAGAGTGAATGACTTAAATGAAGATAATAAATGGATTGTTTGAAAGCATGATGTGTGTTTATTATTTTATGTGTGTGTGTGCTATTATTATTCTCCTAATGTTTAGATAACTAGCTAATGGTTGTTTTGTTGTGTTTTTAGATTTACCGCAGGTTAGAACAGCAGCTGAGTGATCCGGAAGTAGTGGTCAGCCGGGTCTCCGTGCTCCTTAGAGTGGGGGTTTGGGGTTGTTGCTTTGTTGTTCTTTTCCTCTTGTTAAGACAGTTAGTCTTTTCTGTCGTTTAAGTATTATAGGCTGTTAGACTTTGTTGCATTCATCTTGTTAAAAATACATTTTTATGAATTTCGATTTTTCTTATTTGTGTCTTGTTGCAAGATCCTAGTAAAATTGTTGTCAAACTGAGGCCGGGACCCATTGTGAGGTCCTAACCAGTAATGCCCCGAGTTATGAGAATTCGGGATGTTACAGAAAACTCAATAATGTCAAATATCTCAATCCTCAAAATATCAAAATAACAAATCCGTTCTTGTGTTCAAAGAATGAGAATCAAAGGAATAGAAAAACCTCACAAAATCTCTACGGACAAATGAAGAACGGGATGTCAATCCGCCTTCAAGATGAAACCCCTAAGATATTCCAACTTCAAATACGCAATCTCAAAATGTGTCCTTCTCAGAATCCTCCCTATACGCAATAAGATCTTCCTAAGCAATGCCCTCGAAAAGCGCTGAATGCAAGCCGTTCTCAACCTCTCCCTGACGTCGGGGCTCCAAGTCCGCCGTTCAATGTTGAAGGCTATAGTTCATTTATAGGGATGAATCTAGGGATTAAACATGAAACCCTAAATTTTGGGCTGAAAGGAAGTCGAGCCCGGTGGTATCAGAAAATACTCTGGGCCGCGTCAGACGGTATCAGAGAATACTTTGACACGTCCTAACTTCCTTTTATGCTCCTTTTTGTCCCGCTTCAAGGCTTAATCCATAAATATGGCATTTCGCTCCATAATTTGCCAAATTACCTACAAATGCAATAAAACTCTGTGTAGACCTCTATTCTCGCAAAGTAGGTAATATAGCCATAAATGTCATGAATGTATGTCTATGCATGCAAAATAAAGGGAAAATCTATATAAAAACATGCCTAAAATATAGGTCATAATTCATGTCATCAACTTCAAACAATCTTAGATACAAACTAGAAGAAATTCTCTTCTTATCTCACAGTAGCCAATGCTACGATCTAGTTCCAACTCTTAACCTAGCTATAGCTTAGTTAGTTAGCAGAGTAACACACACTCGAGTATAACACTCTCTAGATATTCCAATGAAGCTCTCGTGGTTTTCTCTCTAAGGAAGTAAGCTTTGTAATCTAAGAGGAAGAAAAACTTTTGGAACGAATGAAGATGCTTTGATCTCTTGAAGACTTAGATATTTCCGTGTAAGCTTGTTGTTGTTCTCTTCAGTCGTGATCTTCATTTATAGTCTTCGATGGAGAGATCTTCTAGCCGTTGTGAAGATGACCGTAATGATGTTCTTCCTTCTGCATAGAAAACGGTGTATGTTGAGATGAGATAGTCGTTGTAGAATCTTCCTATCTTCTTCATCTCCTTGACGCACGTTTGAGAGTTCTTCTCCGAGATCTTCTCTTGAAGGAGCCATTTAAAGATCTTGTCGTTGAAGTCCTTGCTCTGAGATCTTTGAATTGATTTAGAATCTTTTCGGTTTGAAGATATCTCTCTTAGTAGGCCGTTTTAAGATCTTCTTTGGATTTGCGAGATCTTTGTGAGATCTGTTTCTTTGCGTCCGTTAAGATCTCTTCAAAATCTTCTTATTGGGCTGAAAGATCTTCTTGATATCTCCTTTGAAGATCTTCTCTTGATCCTTGGTAGATTTGGTTGTTGAGATTGAATCTTGAATTTTGAATTCCTTCCAACCGATATATCCTTTGTATTGTGTTTCAAGGCCTCGGCTCTGATCCCTTGAAATGCTTTCCAAGGCCTCCGTGTTGAACCTTTGAGTTGCGTTTCAATCTCTGTGTTTATCCCTTGTATGTCTATGCATGCAAACATATAACCAAGGTGGAGTTATCACTTATCTTTTCATGTGTTTGGACAAATATTTTCTTAGTTTGGCTACCATGGTGTCATGTTTGGACAATTATTGTTTGGCTACAAATGTGTGTTTTGTGTTTGAGGTCCATATTATGGTTTGGACAATGGTTTGGACAGGCGTTTGAGTTACCACGAGTACGGACCGAGTTGAGTTTGATAGAGTGTGATTTGATTCAGGTAAGTCCTTGCGACTTACTTAGCTGGCTTCTAGATATTAGTTGAGTGATAACGGTGGTGTGTGTACCATGTGTGTTATAATAACAACTTGTTAGGACGACCGTCGTTATTATGTGTTAAGGCCCAAGTGTATGTATAACGGGCTGTGACATCACTGCCCAGCTCTGCCAGGAGACTGGGAGGTTCTTTATACCCAGACCATACAGGTACACGGTGAGATGCATCGGATCAACTCCTGATGGGTACACGGGGGCGGAGGCGAGGTTTGGGAATCCCTCGTGTCACAAAATAAGTATCATTAGTAAGAGTGAATGACTTAAATGAAGATAATAAATGGATTGTTTGAAAGCATGATGTGTGTTTATTATTTTATGTGTGTGTGTGCTATTATTATTCTTCTAATGTTTAGATAACTAGCTAATGGTTATTTTGTTGTGTTTTTAGATTTACCGCAGGTTAGAACAGCAGCTGAGTGATCCGGAAGTAGTGGTCAGCCGGGTCTCCGTGCTCCTTAGAGTGGGGGTTTGGGGTTGTTGCTTTGTTGTTCTTTTCCTCTTGTTAAGACAGTTAGTCTTTTCCGTCGTTTAAGTATTATAGGCTGTTAGACTTTGTTGCATTCATCTTGTTAAAAATACATTTTAATGAATTTCGATTTTTCTTATTTGTGTCTTGTTGCAAGATCCTAGTAAAATTGTTGTCAAACTGAGGTCGGGACCCATTGTGAGGTCCTAACCAGTAATGCCCCGAGTTCTGAGAATTCGGGGTGTTACAACATGGTATCAGAGCTCTAGGTTGGCAACAATGGCACTTGAAATCTTTTGAAAGACCGAATAAGTACTTGAGCAGAACCCGAAAAGGGATCTTAATTTTGAAAATGACTTTTGGTTTTCAAATACATGTATAGTCTGGTTGGGGATAGAAAAGTACGGCTGACCACCACTACTACCGCGGATCTCAGTATGCTTAGTATGGACTTTAGGTTTTACTTTAGCTGGACTTATTAGTTTTATATTATAAAGATATGTGAAATAGATAAGTATATGCCGAAGATTTGTAGAAATTATAGTTATGTTATGTCCTTAACGGAGATAACATAATGAGTTTCTCACCCCTTTGACACATCTAGGTAGATTTTGAAGGGTGTCCACGTGAGGATGAGTATGCACATCTTATGTGCATTAGGGTAGACGAAAGGCGGACAACCCCTTCGAGCTTGTTGAGGAACGTCGAGACAGAAAAGTGAAGACTAAAAGACAACACCAACTACGATGACATGAAGGAAATCCCGAGTCAACTCAATAGGATCAAATGAAGAATATACATGAGGGTAGTTCCGGTAACGCGTCGGATGACCGGCAAGTATACAAATAGGAAGAGATAACCCATATGTTCTTTCAAGATGGTGTAAAGCAACGTTACAAACAAAGGGGATGCCTTCAGAAACAGAAATAGGCACGAAGGTCAAGGTGAAATATAGTAGCGATCCAGACAAGAGGCATTGAATCTAAGCTTACTGACGGACCAGAAGATGAAAGTTTGAGGCTAGAAGCAGGGCGGAACATGATCACTCTTGACAAGCTACTTGCCACCACAATCAAGATGGGAAACCGAGACAATCATAAGCGTAGGAGTCAAGATAAAATACATTGTTCATCCCGATACGAAGAATTAATGAGCCGTAAAATGAAAGCTTACAAGTTGCTAGAAAGGGGAAGACCGATTTTACCAACATGGAAGTGGTGTGACCTTCTAGAACACATAAGAATTACAACAAGGATTGGGATACAACAAGAATCGGGATACAACAAAGACCGGATTTCTATAAAGGCGGAAGTACAAGCAACACCCCAAGGAAGGAGGGTGTAGGAGAATAGTCTTGGGAAAAAGAGGGTCTCTAATAACTTCTCACTCACGAAGGGATTTAAGTTAATAATACTAGCGGGTCATAACAGAGAACCGCAAGTGGACAATAACTCGGGTAAACAGAATCAGGGAGAAATGCCTACAAGTCATCATAAAAGAATTGATAAGTCAGTTGATGGGAGACGAAGATACAACTAGACTCGTAAGAGTATAGTACTCTTATAAGAGTGTAATTTGCAGAAGGAGCTAAAAGAGTATAAATGGAAGAGATATATTTTCACCTTGTGTATCAAACCTCAAAAGAGATAGAAGAAAAGGTAAGTTTACAATCTTATCGAAGGTCAACTACAGACTAATTGGTAACATTGAATGAGTCCTATATGAAGACTCTAATAAAGAAATCAAAGAGGAACTCTTGACGGTCGGTAATGATCATTGATGATAGTAATGGTGTAAAAGAAATTGTTGTGAGTAGTTACTTACTACTGACTAAGGAAAAATACTTATCACAGTTAGTATGAAGGGATCCCTGTAAGAAGAACTAAAAGACTAAGAAGAAGTAGACGATTGTGAACATGCCCTATGTCTTAGCATTCCACACAAGTAGGACTGATGGTGCTCCTCCGAGAAAAGGTGGGGTCAAACTGTCTAGATTGACAAGTTGGCTAGAGCAGACATGAGAAGGAGTAAATTTGAATGACTAAAGGCTGTTATATGGATCCGGTATTACCCCAATAAGATGATTACCGAAAGGTGTATATATAAAAGTTTAATGAGAAATAGAGGTACTCCATTGAAAATTCAAGCTGGACGGATGGCATAAGAGTTGATGAAAGTAATAAGACCAACCAACACGGTTCATAAAGCGAGTACGAGGAAACTCAAAGGGGTAACTATCCTACTGGGGGTAAAGATTTAAAGAAGGTAAAATGACACGAGCATAAGGACAACATAATAAATGCGAGTCAAGAACTTTGATTTTTGAGAAAATCATATACAACTGAGGTTTCTTATGCAAATGGTACCGATAGGTGTCTAATAAAAGTCATACATATCGGACAGATAACGCTAGGATGGATAAAGTGTAAACCAAAAGAATAACTTAACCACTAGAAGGAAAATCATGTATCAAAAGGCGGGTCTTGCTAAATTGGAATAAAGTGTTGAGATGAGATTGCCTTTGTGGAATCTATGCAAGAGTACAACGTAACTGAGGTTCCAAAATGAAATGGGCAGTAATGATCAATTGAAAGTTGAGACCGATTCAGGGGAGAAAATTGTTATAAGACGAGTCACTTAGTAGAAGAGTTCACAAGACAAGCTTGAGAGACCAAAAGAGATAAAATGTCGACCCGAATATGAAGGTCTAAGGTGCATGGAAGGGATACCTACAATGGAGTGTAGAAGCAAAATGTAGACTTTACAAGTGTGGAGAGGTTTTGACCTC
This sequence comes from Fagopyrum homotropicum, assembly GCA_033239125.1. Taxonomy (NCBI): domain Eukaryota; kingdom Viridiplantae; phylum Streptophyta; class Magnoliopsida; order Caryophyllales; family Polygonaceae; genus Fagopyrum; species Fagopyrum homotropicum. The sequence goes on along the minus strand of BSWB01000001.1, from coordinate 46,027,237 downwards.
CTCAAAGATATAGGAATTTGAAAGAAATCACAATGCCGGTATCAAAGAGTTGAAGCCCTATAGCGGAAATGGCGGAGTTTCATGAAGGCAATATTGCCGGTAACACCAGCGAAGGAATGTATATATGAGAACGGCCTTGGTGGACTCGAAAGTCCAAGGTAACCCCAATTATCATGGGACCTAAGTCATCAACACCAACGGTCCATGCAAGGGGATCTGCAAGGGGGTGATAACTAAAGTCATCAGAACTACAAAGACACTTACCAGCTATCGTTGAAGACTGGGAATGACTATTTATGTCAAGATGAATGACCCAATTGGGCTTGAGAAGTAGAGTTAGCCTAAGGAAAACAGAAGTGTGGAGGATAAAACGAATTAGCAAAGCATGAAAGGATTAATCGAGCAGATGATGCTCACCAAGAAATGTAACACCAGTATAGGTATGAGAAGAGTAAGTCCGGGATATGGAGATAAGTCAATTATAGACGGACCGACGTCAACTGAGGACGTGCAAGGGTTGGTTGGTATTGACGAGTAGGTACCGTTAAGAAGAGACATTAGTGACTACGGATTTGAGAGGTAACTTTACCGATGCCTTGGAGGATTCCCCAAGTAGGCAACAACAACCTTCTGGATGATCTAAGGATATGGAGAGAATCGGGTTAGATGTTGCTTTCTGGTTGGTTAAGAACAAACTACGGTTGAGTAAGAGAGTAAGGGTCTGTTTGAAGAGGATCTTGCTAGTAGTAGGAGGGAAGTATAGGCGGGAGTTGGATAAATCATGTTGACCCTCAAAAAGACACCATTGTGACTAATGGGTGTTACATCAGAAGCGTGGTAGGCTCATAACCCACAGATGAAGAAAATCAATGTTAGGTGAACTATGATTTCAAGTTAAGGAATTAGAGATCTATATGGAAAGGTCCACTTGGGTGTGTGATTTGTTTTGAGTTATATAAATTTGAAAGCTTGACAAGAAGTAGGTGAAACCCATTAATTAAGGAACAATCCGATTAGGTCACATAGAGGAAACCGGGCCAAGCGGTATGTATTACAAAGAGCATTAGGCACTCAGTCTAGTGCCGACAGAAGTTTAAGATCATTATTTCAGAATCGATAGTCGGGAACTTTAAAAAAAAAAAAAAAAAAAAGTGGGCCCAATGGAAAGAAAAGTTTGGTAGAGTCATCAAAAGAGCTGGAAGTAAGTTTAGAAAACCAAACCGTGGAGAGAGTAACTACCGGATCCTAGACACGTCATTAGTCATGAGGATCTGATAGTTGAGACATCCCACACTTTTGTGGAGTACCCAGTAGCCGTCCTAGAGCGCAATACTAGACGTCTACGTTCTAAGGAGATACCGATGTTTGGAATCCAGTGGTCTAGACGAGGAGCCGATGATGCTACCTGGGAGACAGAGGAGAGTATTAGACGTAGTTACACTGAGTTCCTTGCGGGGATAGATATTACTTCTGTACCGGCGAGTTAGCACTCGGATGCTGTGTTGTTTGACTTTCATTTTTTTTCTTGGATTGAATGATTGTGTTTTATGTGATGTATGCCTAAGTTTGTTGATTGAGCACTTGCATGTTAGAAATTGGGACTTAATGAAATCAGGTTATACAAAGAAAGTCGTTTGGTTAGATACTTTATTCTAAGTTTCGGGACGAAACTTATTTTAAGGGGGCACTGATGTAATACCCGAAAATTTAAACTCCGTTTAAAACCGGATCAAACCGGACTCCGATCCGCCAACCTAAATTCTTTTAAATAAAAATAACACGATATTAAATTCTATCATTTTATGTGACCTCGATTCACATAAAATGATAACTTATATAATTCAATAAATAAATTCCGTAAATTATTCCGTAATTTATTCCGTACCTATAACGGTTCCGGGCGAATAACGAGTATTCTTTCAGCCCTTGTATTCATTGAAGAGCATGCTCAGGCCAAATAGACCCGGCCCAAAAACAATTATAACCCAGCCCAGCCCATTATCTACCCTAACCTTAACCTAATTAACCTTTAACTTAATTTAAACACCCTAATCCTAATCTAATCGGCAGCCATATGCTACCTTCTCACGTACCTCCTGTGAGATCAGTAGAGCCGCAGCAAATCCTGCGCCGGACTAGACTGAAGACACCGACCAACGACGCCCCACTGCTCTTCCTCCGCGCCGGACCGTGCACATCCACATAGACCAGCGAAGCAAACCGACCCTCACCAGACCACCACAGAAGATCGTCCCCGACGCCGCTGGAGTCGAACATCCAGGACCACTGTTGCGCGCTACTGTAGAGGTGACAACAAGGACGGACCGCTCCTGTACTATCGCCGGACTACCGCCTTGCCGCTTGTTTTCCACCAACCGGCCACTGCTGAACGAAGCCTCTGCACGACCAGACGGCACAACGTCAACCTTTTCGTCTCGTGTTCTGCAGCCTTCAAGTGCCAGCAACGAAGATCCGAAGAGTCCCTAACTGAAGGCTACTCCGATCGAACCAAGCTGCAGCCTCCTTTCCAATTGCGTGACTGTGCGGTTAGTGTTTCTCCGCCTCAGTATACTGCGGTATATGTATAAGTATATATAAGTAGTAAATATATATGTAGCAAATATATATAGATACATATGTAGAAGCTTTAAAGTATATATATATGAGTTATGAAAATGTAGAAGCTTTAAAGTAGTAAATATATATAGATACGCACAGTAGTAAATACATATATGTATGGAAGGTATAAGCAAGGGTAGTAGAAGCTTGTCCAAGTGTGTTGACGGTAGTATATACATGTAGGGAAGGTATAAGTTAGTGAATATACATATATACACGCAGTAGTGTATATTATATATATATATATATATATATGGTGTCCAAGTGTGTTGAGTGGTACGTGGGAGCGGTTTAGTGTACGCGGATGCATGAAACGGGTTTGATCGACAGTATGGATGGAGGTAGAGTGAGCAATAGTCTAAGGCTTTATGAGGGTTGTTGAGGGTTGATAGTAAAAGGGTAGATTTGTGAGGTTATTATCTAATCCTGAAAAGGGAAGGACGTTGTTCTCTTTGACGAGTATGTTTAAGATTTGACCTTTAGACCTAGTAGCCTAAGTGTAAAGGTCGGACCTTAGCAACCCTTTTGAAATTCTAGAACTTTGTTAATCTTTTTATCTCTAGTAAACTGTCCTTGAGAATCAGAGTATGGAAGTAAGTTCTAAAAGAAAATATTAGAATTTAATGATAGACTTCTCGGAGTTTCGAGATCAAGGGAAAAATGGTCTTTTTAACCTAAGAGAAACTTTTTTGTAAATTCTCTTCATGAGATTGTACAACTTAGAAGTTTTTAAATTCTAAGAGTTTGGGGATGTGTTTTTGATCCACATGCCTTGTTTGACAGGCGTTTGAGTTACCACGAGTACGGACCGAGTTGAGTTTGATAGAGTGTGATTTGATTCAGGTAAGTCCTTGCGACTTACTTAGTTGGCTTCTGGATATTAGTTGAGTGATAACGGTGGTGTGTGTACCATGTGTGTTATAATAACAACTTATTAGGATGGCCGTCGTTATTATGTGTTAAGGCCCAAGTGTATGTATAACGGGCCGTGACATCACTGCCCAGCTCTGCCAGGAGACTGGGAGGTTCTCTATACCCAGACCATACAGGTACACGGTGAGATGCATCGGATCCACTCCTGATGGGTACACGGGGGCGGAGGCGAGGTTTGGGAATCCCTCGTGTCACAAAATAAGTATAATTAGTAAGAGTGAATGACTTAAATGAAGATAATAAATGGATTGTTTGAAAGCATGATGTGTGTTTATTATTTTATGTGTGTGTGTGCTATTATTATTCTCCTAATGTTTAGATAATTAGCTAATGGTTGTTTTGTTGTGTTTTTAGATTTACCGCATGTTAGAACAGCAGCTGAGTGATCCGGAAGTAGTGGTCAGCCGGGTCTCCGTGCTCCTTAGAGTGGGGGTTTGGGGTTGTTGCTTTGTTGTTAGACTTTGTTGCAATCATCCTGTTAAAAATACATTTTTATGAATTTCGATTTTTCTTATTTGTGTCTTGTTGCAAGATCCTAGTAAAATTGTTGTCAAACTGAGGTCGGGACCCATTGTGAGGTCCTAACCAGTAATGCCCCGAGTTCTGAGAATTCGGGGTGTTACAGAAAACTCAATAATGTCAAATATCTCAATCCTCAAAATATCAAAATAACAAATCCGTTCTTGTGTTCAAAGAATGAGAATCAAAGGAATAGAAAAACCTCACAAAATCTCTACGGACAAATGAAGAACGGGATGTCAATCCGCCTTCAAGATGAAACCCCTAAGATATTCCAACTCCAAATACGCAATCTCAAAATGTGTCCTTCTCAGAATCCTCCCTATACGCAATAAGATCTTCCTAAGCAATGCCCTCGAAAAGCGCTGAATGCAAGCCGTTCTCAACCTCTCCCTGACGTCGGGGCTCCATGTTCGCTCCAAACGGTGTGTGCAAGCTTTAAATTTATAACCCTAGACTTAAGCTTAAAACAAGGATGCGAACCCGCAGTGTACGGGTCAATCGTAGTAAAAAGCAAGAAAATTCCAAGGGTCGATCACAGGGACTCGGTGAAATAAAGTCAATAACGGTAAGCTTCATGAATACTAACCACAAGAGCAATTAACACAATCAAAGATGAATAAGAAGTCAATAAAGCAAACATGCAATTCTAGGGATTAAAGCATCTAGTTGTGGTTCCAACTCAAGATCTATAGATAAGCGGACAAAGCTGAGATTTTTGCGTGGGGAAGGTGTCACTAAAGTGGAGTAGATCACCGGGTAAGTCTCACTACTCACTAATCCAAAACCGTAACTCCTATTACCGGGTAAGTCTCAAGGAATCAAGATAAAGAACTATAACTTCAAACTAACACACCATCTAAGGGAATAGAATCAACCTTTACCGGGTAAGTCTCAGGCTAACTCACAAAGATGGGATGGAAGCACACTCAAACCCCAATAAAGGATAAACCTTTATTACCTACACTTATGATCGTTGGTACACAAACTAAGGAATTACCGGGTAAGTCTCATCCTAAGCTTGCTTTGAACCAGGAAAGGTGTAATAAGAATAGGATTTGGCAAACTCTAACACTTAACTCTCAGTTTAGGATCAGATAAGTCACCTCGGTCAGCCAATTTCCACCCCGACCGAGATGTTCATCGACTGAACGAGATGCTTAGGGTTAAGGATAAAGACTCAAACTTTCAGGGTCCTACTGGAATCTAAGATTATTCTATCATTGTTTTTCCCACAACCTTCAACCAATCACCCTAGAATCACACAAGGAAATTAGCCACTCATCATCATTATGAAAGTATTAAATATATGGGAAGAAGGTGAATATTTGAACAAGAAGAATTTAATGAAAAAGACTTCAATAACTGAATCAAATATCACAACAAAGCGTTCCTTGGATAGCAATCCAACAAGACAAGACAACAAGTGAGGGAATTGAAGACAATCTTACAAAAACCCTCCAAAAAGCTATAAAAGCTATAGACTTTAATCTTCCTTCAACCTTCAAAAAGGTTCTTCGAATCTCTCCAATGAGAGTTTGCTGCGGCTGCTGCGTAATAAGCGGGGGTGATAGCGGATGTATGCGGCCCTTTTGATTTGTGGAAATCCAACCCTTTTTATAGGAAAATAACCCTCCAAAGATAAAATATCTTAGAAAGATATTTTCCCATAAAAATAGGTAAAATATATGATTCTGCATATCTTCTTCCTTCCAGGAGCCAAGCCCAAAAATATAAGATCACTTTACAATTTAAAAAGATCTCAGCCAAGAATAAAATATTCTCGCCGCGTCCTAGGTGTTCGCCTCGGTCGAGTCGGCGTCTCTGGATCACCTCGGTCGAGATGAATCTCTGGTCAACCGAGGTGAGTCACAACTGAATGTGAAATCTCTCAAAACTGGTCCAAAGTAATTCTTTAATCCATGGCTATGCTTCCTGGATGTAGCTCTAAATGACTCATGACTCCTTTTGCTCCTTTTTGATGCGAAACGTGCCATTTTACCTACGATTACAACAAAACTAGGTGTAGACCTCGATTCTCGCAAAGGTAGATGAAATGGTAGTAAATCACATAATATACATACAAACATGCAGATTATGAAAGATAAAACGTCCAAACAAACCCCAAAATATAGACTATAATTCATGCTATCAAAATACCCCATACTTAGCCCTTGCTTGTCCCCAAGCAAGTTCCTCATATAGAAGTCAAGATAGAATGGATTATAAGTCATGAAAATCAATGTAAAAGTCTTTCAAAAACATTTTATGGTGTGCAACTATCATAGATCACTCTAAGAGAATACATTATGGAATTCAAAAACTCAATATGCTCAAAACATTTCATAAATATAGGAAAGTTGTTCATCTTTGCATAAAATCATAGAATGCATAATAAATCATAATCATCAAAATTAATCATGTATAATCCAGTTTAAACCACTAAGTCAATCAACAAGCTCAAGGTCTCAAGGGCTTCCCAAAAGAAAGGTCAAGAAACGTGTAGGGTAGGGATGCATGTAAGGTAATGTGGTGCTAGAATCCGGGAAAAGGATGAACTTCACTTTTACTTTGACTTGCAACATCTTCCACCAATAAGCTTTGCTTATTTCACACTTTTTCTTTTTTACTTTACTTTTTGGGATGCATGGACAGAGGTGCACAATAACCGAAGCCTAGGAAATCTGCAATCATCAATTTCTCGAGATGCATCAAACCCTTGATGCACATGCCATGACCCGCTAGGAATATCGCTCAATCCGACTTTGGCAAGACACAAACACCCGGCTATGTGAATGGTGCCGAGTTACTCATCTTCATGATTGACTTCCCCAAACCTATTATTGCTTTCTAACACTTTCACTTCCAGCCACTTCTCAACTTGCACTTCACTTGCTTTCACCACTTCGCTTGCTTCCAAATTCCCGGATAGGTAAAGGGAGGCAAAATGTATATGAGGGGATAAGCATGATCAAGAAGAAGAAGAAGAAGAGAATGAATTGCCTTGGTCTTTCCATGAAGAAAGTGAGAGAACTTAACCTGCGGTGTCAACCTTCAAATTCAATATAATTTGGATAAAAACAAAGTATTAAACATGCTAATAATTTCAAACAAAGCATTTAGCAACTTAAACATATTATAAAACCTTTCAAACACATAAAGAATTTAAAACCAGTCACTAAACAAGATCTTCACTGAGATCATATCCAGATAAGTAACACAAAAATCGTTTTCGAAAACTCTCAGTTAACACACCTCGGTCGAGATGTTCTTGGTTCAACCGAGGTGAAACGCCTCGTTTGGCCAAAACTGACTCGGTCGAGGTTAAAAAATTTTTTTTTTTTTTTTTAAAACCATTTTTTTAGTTTCGACGTTTTTCTCAATCAAATAACCTGTAGGTATGCATGTAATATCAGATAATCATATAAATGCAGAAGTGAAGCATAAATAAAATATCCGATAAAAGATAATGTCATACATCAAAAGGTAGTCAAATAATACAAACACCCCATACTTGGGACACACTGTCCCAGTGGGTCAAATATAAGTCTGAAAATGAGAGTACTCACCGGATAAATAGCTGAACTGCATAAAAAATATAATAAGAAAAATCCTGCAGCTCCTCAGTAATCCTGATCCGGCGGTGGTGGTGGTGGTACGTACGGATACTGAGTCGGATCGTACGGATAGCCCATGACATGCTCGAACTGAAGCTGGGCCATGATGTGCTGATGGTGCTGCCGCTCCTGCATCTCGCGGATATCCAGCGATAATGCAGCATATGTGTCAATAACCTGATCCGTCAGGTTATCGATCCGTCTGTGAGCAGCTCTATCTCTCACTCCATGCCTCCTGCGTCTAGCAGGTCTGACTGGAGAAGTCTCAGCTGGTGCAGGCTCTGTCTCCTCCTCATCATCCAAATCGATGATCGGTGGCGCGCTCGTACCTGCAGTATCCGTCCCTGTATCCATCGGGACTCCACCATCCCTCTCATCCACTGTCTCCTCGTCGTCGTCATCCTCCTCCTCCTCAGCCGGGGCAACTGCTGCCTCTTTGTGATCCTCCATTAGTGGAGCCCAAGCTGTCTGCCAGTAATGCGGATCGAAAACTGTGAACTGAGCAGACCGGCGGATCCCCTGTGGTGCAGTCCGCTCCCAAGGCATAGCAACATAAGGAGTGGTCAAACCACGGGGAACCAAAATCCTCCGTGCGATCATCTCCTGTAATCCAAGCGGCTTCGGAGCCGCCACCATCGTGCAAACACTGAGGTCCATCCCGTGATAGGTAGCAATATGGGTGACTAGACCTCCGCAGCAAATGTCTCCCTTCGTCTTGGCCTTGATCTTGTGCAGGTCCTCTGCCAAGATCAAGCCAAAGTCTGGGAAACCTCCTGTAACCATGCAGTAGAGGCTGAAGAGCTCGCCCTGTCGGATCTTCTGGGGCATCTCAGTACGCGCCAGAAGTGTCTCGCTAAATATCCTATGGGCTAGTCTGAAGGCTGGGTGGAAGATGACCTTCTCCCTGGAATCTCCAGGGCGCCATTTGTCTGCATGCTCGGTAATATGGGCAATCTGCCCCCAGAACTCCCTAGCTACGGATCGGGAGGGAAAGTCGGTGGCGGTGGGCTCAGAAAAGCCAAAAATCTCTCTCCAGATCTCTAAAGGAACTATGAAGTTCCGGTTCATCAACCGGTACTTCACAGACCGGTCTGTGGGGAGGTAGGAGAAGGAGCTAACAAACTCTAAGGTCGGCTCCAAATAAGCTGGGGCTCGGATCTCAGTAAACTGATCCAGCCCTACAGTGGCAATCATCCTCCTAAGGTCAGCATCTAACCCTAGGCAATCGAAAGCCGACACATCCAGAAATCGTGGCGCGATAACTGGACGGCTAGCTATGCGCTCGTGGATAACCGGGCGGTAAGGACGGGAAGAAGAGGAAGAAGGGGAAGGTGAGGATCTGTCTCTCAGGGCTAGACGACGATCGGAACTCATTTTCACTCAACACTGTCAGACCACCTCGGTCACTGACAAGACTCAGAAATCACCTCGGTCGAGATGCAGTTCGACCGGACCGAGGCGCAACAGTCGCGATTCCAATTCTCAGAAATTCAGTTCTTTTCCCCCTAAAATCACTACAATTGCTTCCTAAGGGGTACTTAAATCCTTTCTCAGCAGAATCAAGGGCAACCAAAGCCCAAATCGAAATGAATGAACGAGTTAGGGTTTCGACTTGTTTTACCTCGTTTCGGTCGATTCGTTCGATTTCTTTGCAGATCTGTTGTTGCAATCGGTTCCTCTACCCTTCAATCTCAGTTTAGAAGCGGAAATCTTCGAAAACGAGCAAGATCTGAGAGAGAGCGAAGTGGACTGTCGCCGCGGTCGAGGTGGGTAAAGTAAAAAAGTGAAAAATAAAATTTTCCCCTTTTTATACTGTTCCTGGATCTGCTGTCACCTCGGTCGAGATGGTCTCGACTGGACCGAGGTGGTACGGACCGAGGTGGTTCTGCAGAAACCCTAGTCGCCTCGGTTGCTCAAGAATCAACTCGGTCGAGGTGCTCTGACAGTGACCGAGATGCTTCTGTCTTCTCAAAATCTCGAACTTATGTCCTTCCAGTTATGCTCCTTCCTTAGATATTCCCTGTTGTCTTTCCAGAACGCCAAAAACAAAGCAAAGCAAAGCAAAAACAAAAACTATCTAAGCTATACTAGAAAACGGGAAAAGAAAACAATACCTTGGGTTGCCTCCCAAGAAGCGCTTGGTTTAAGGTCGCTAGCTGGACCATAGTGCGTCTCAAACGAGGTGGGAGGTGCCCTCACCCCATACTTCACCTCCATCGTGGGGTGAAGTAAGTAAATCCATCAAATGCTCCAACAAGTGTAAGTGCTCATCGGGGAATGAATCGTCTATGGGTGGGTCATTCGCCTCTCGGGAAGATTCCGGTAGCCGGCTTAGGTTGTCCGCAACTGAGTTCTCGGATCCCTTCTTATCGCGGATCTCTAGGTCAAACTCTTGAAGCAAGAGAATCCATCGAATAAGGCGCGGCTTGGCATCTTTCTTAGCCAACAAGTAACGAATGGCTGCGTGCTCGGTGTAGACAATGACTTTCGCCCCTACTAGATAGGAACGAAACTTCTCGAAAGCATATACAACCGCCAATAACTCCTTCTCAGTAGTAGCGTAGTTGCGTTGTGCTTCATCTAGCGTCTTGCTAGCATAATAAATGGCGGTGGTCCGTCCATCCTTCTTCTGTCCAAGCACCGCTCCTACGGCTACATCACTAGCGTCACACATGACCTCAAAGGGCAAGGTCCAATCAGGAGGTTGGATAATGGGAGCGGAGATCAACGCTTCCTTGATCCTGTAAAAAGCATCAAGACACTCCTGCGAAAACTCAAAAACAACATCTTTATTCAAGAGGTTGGTTAGAGGTTTAGAAATCTTAGAGAAGTCTTTGATGAATCTCCTGTAGAAACCTGCATGCCCGAGAAAACTCCTCACACCTTTAACAGAACAAGGAGGAGGGAGCTTCTCAATAGTCTCGATCTTAGCCCGATCGACCTCAATACCTCGATTAGAAACGAGGTGTCCTAGCACAATGCCTTCATTAACCATAAAATGACACTTCTCCCAATTCAAGACGAGATTAGTGTCTTCACATCTTTTAAGCACTAGTGAAAGGTTAGATAGGCAATTATCAAAAGAGGAACCATATACAGAAAAATCATCCATGAATACCTCCATGATCTCCTCTATGTACTCGGAGAAGATAGCCATCATGCATCGCTGGAAGGTAGCGGGTGCATTGCACAGCCCAAATGGCATCCTCCGATAGGCAAATGTCCCCCATGGACAAGTGAAAGTGGTCTTCTCCTGATCATCCGGATGGATAGGAATCTGGAAGAATCCACTATAGCCGTCCAAGTAACAAAAGTGTGAATGCTGGGCCAGCCGCTCGAGCATCTGATCGATGAAGGGAAGTGGAAAATGATCCTTCCGAGTCGCCGTGTTCAGCTTCCTATAATCGATGCAAACTCTCCAGCCCGTGACGGTCCTAGTTGGGATCAACTCGTTGTTCTTATTCGTCACAACGGTCATCCCTCCTTTCTTCGGAACGACATGCACCGGGCTAACCCACTTGTTGTCCGAGATAGGATAAATAATACCTGCATCCAACAACTTAAGAACTTCCTTCTTCACAACCTCTTTCATGATCGGATTTAACCGTCTTTGAGGTTCCTGTGAAGTCTTATGATTATCTTCCATTAGAATTCTATGCATGCAGAAAGAAGGTTTAATGCCAATAAGATCATCCGTTGTATAACCTATAGCCTTTCGATGCTTTCTCAGGACATGCATTAGTTTAGACAATTCAGATTCGGTAAGGGAAGCACTAACAATTACGGGATAAGTAGAATCCGGTCCAAGAAAGATATACCTCAAGTGACTAGGGAGTTGTTTAAGCTCCACAACTGGGGGTGCTTTCTGAGAGGGATCCTTGCTTCCTCTTTCCAGTGGAGTGGTGTCAGAAACTGGACTCGATGAAGTCTCAGTTAGAATCGTCTCGCCTTCGACCTCGGTCGAGGCGCAGAGGCGTTGACCGAGGTGTTCTTCAGTCGCCTCGCTCAGTCCAGAAAGTGCCTCGGTCGAGGTGCTGCTGCTGGAACCGAGACTGGAGATCTTCGTCTTCTGGATTAGCTTCTCAGTTTTAGCTCCTGGATCTTCTTCCAGTGCCTTCAAGCTCCGTATATCTGCATCACAAGAAGCATCTATACCTTCCTCCATTAAACTGAAGCTAATAACTCTTTCGAGTGGATCGTTAATAAGGATAGAGCTCACCAATTCTCTTGATTCTTCTTCATCGTAGATGTTGAAGATATCATCAGTTAGCTGCTCCCCTTTCATGGCTGCAAGTAATGCGAACTCCACCTCATCGCCACCAACGTTGAATTTCAACTTGGCGTTCTTGCAATCCACGTTGCAACCCGAAGTTGCTAGAAATGGCCTCCCGAGAATAATAGGAACAGGATAATCTGCGGGAATGTCAAGTACGACAAAATCTATAGGTAGATAGAAGTTACCTAACTTGACCGGAACGTCCTCCAAGATGCCCACGGGATGGGTAATGGAGCGATCCGCCATATAAAGTCGAATCTTGACCGGCTTGGGCTCTCCAAGACCGATCTTCGTGCATAGCTCCAGCAGGATGATGCTCACGCTGGCTCCTAGATCACAAAGGGCTTCGCAAGTGACATCCCCAACTTGAATGGGAATGCAAAACGAACCGGGATCTCTCAACTTAGGTGGCATCTTTTCCTTCATGATCTTGATAAGCTCCGAAGATTTAGATGTCATCCTAACTTCACCAACATCCTCCAGCTTCCTCTTCCTTGATAAGATCTCTTTTAAGAACTTCCCATAGGCGGGCATACCTAAAATAGCATCAAGGAAAGGGATATTAATATGTAGCTTATTCATCAAGTCAAGAAACTTACCAAAGTGCTTGTCTAGATGTGCTCTGGCTCTGGACTGAGGGAATGGAAGTGGTGGTTTGTATGCTGGAGGTGGAGTATAAGTTTCAGTCGTCCCTCCTGCTTTCTGTTGCTCCACCTCGGTTGGTATCTCGGTCGAGGTGTTCTTCGACTGGATCTGGACCGAGGTGGTCTGCGTCGATCGAGGTACTGGATCTGCAGTTTTAAGTCCACTCCTCGTCGTTATGGCCATGCACTGGCCCTTAGGGTTAGTTTCCATCTTTGTTGGAAGCTTCTCTGGATCTCTTGGCGCTTCATTCGCCCTACTAGCAAGTTGTTGTTCGAAGGACTTTTGGGCCCTCGAAAATGAAGTCATAGAATTCTCCATAGCGCTAAGCTTGATCAAGATAGCCTCTAGAACTGCGTCTTTCTTTTCTGGTTGAGACGAACTTGATCCTTGCCCTTGGCTCTTTAATGGAGTAGAAGAAGAAGAAGGGGAAGAGAGGAAAGGGTTAGAGGAATCGTTAGAGTTGAAGTTTGAATGATTGTTACCGTGATTTTGGTTATTCGCCCTCCAGTTGTTGCTATTGGATCCTCTATTGTTGTTGTTGTAGTTGTTGTTTCGGGGACCGTTGTTGTTGTTACGGTACCCGTTGTTGTTGTTGTTCCTTTGCCCTTGCTATTCCTTCTTAGTTTGAGCCATCAAGAGTTCCTTCAATTGCTTCACGTCATTCTTCAAAGACGTGAGTTGATTGTTGTTGGATTGAGTCTCTTGAAAGTTGACTCTTTTAACTCCACCTTCAGCTCCTTGGTGGGTATATTTCTCCATGTGCAAGGCTTGCTTCTCAATGAAGTCCCAAGCCTCATCAATCGCCATGTCCATGAAGGTACCGGCGGAGAGTAGTTGGAGATTGAACCGGGTGCTTCCGTCCAGTCCTTTGAAGTAGATCTCCAACAGCTCGATCTTTGGATTCCCATGATGTGTGCAATCCAAAAGGATATCCTTGAACCGCTCCCAAGATTTGGACAAGCTCTCCTTGTCCTTCATAATGAAAGCATTGATCTTCCCTCTCATTTCAGCGGTCCTTGAGGGGGGAAAGAATTTGGTCAAGAAATCCGTAGTCATCTCCTCCCATGTGCTAATTTTTCCTGGAGGAAGAGATTGATACCAAGTAAGAGCTCTATCTTTTAAAGAAAAGTAAAAAGGTCTTAGCTTGTAGTTGTTATTTTCGATTCTGGAAGGTCGCAAGGTTTCCATCAAGATCTCGTAGTTTTGAAGATGTTGATGTGGCGACTCCTTCTCTAGCCCTCCGAATTGGCATTGGCGAATCATGGCCAGAACTTGCGGTCGAAGTTCGTAGTCATGATCCGCTGGATCTCCTAGGTTCACTCCTGGACGCCTCAGTTGTTGATTAGGGTTCATCCTTTGACCTAGGGTTTGTGGGATTCCTGCAAGAAGAACATCTCGGACTGGCCTCCGAGGTGGAGGTACATCGGCCGGGGCGTCAGGTACTGGAGCCTGCCTCGGTCGAGGATCAGCTACTGGATCCTGCATCGGTCGAGGATCAACAGGAGGATCTTCCCTCGGTCGAAGTAGAATCTGGTCTCGTATGACTGCTATCTCAGCTTTGATTGCTGCAGTCTTGGTGCGATTCTCTTCTTTCTCTTGCCTTAGTTCTTCCTTGCTGAGGCGTAGCAGCTCTAGCGCCTCTTTCAATTCGGCCGCAAGATCGCGATCGTCTTGTTGGGCCATCTTCGCTTCTCTTAAGCGTCGCTTGTATGTCTTTTCGGGTTCGGGATCGTAGGGAACTGAAATACCCCAAACAGAAATACATTGTTAAGCTTTTTAATATAATCCCTTGTAAGATAATAAGTTTGGGTTATGTCCAACTTATATCATTGTAATAAAAGAAGTGCAACATATTAGTATATATGGGTACACCTTTTATATATCGGATTTATTAATTATGTAGACGTTTTATTTTATTTGATGTTAAACTCTCTTATTATTGTTTAAATAAGAGTTGTTCATAACAAAATATAAAAATAAAAAGAGAACCAAATGCTAGAGATCAGTTTCGAACACTTGACCCCAACATACCACGTAGAATACATAACCAGCAAGCCATGTCATTCTTCATGTTGAAGAAGGGGGCTGATTTATAATAATACCTAATTTAAGGCATTATAACAAAAGAGAGGAAAAACTGCTGGAGACCAGTTTCGAACACGAAACCTGCAGGTTTCCTAGCGTGCCCACAGGCCAGCTGAGCCGACGCTTCACTTTGATTATTTCTGCAACGATTTCGTATTTATCGATCTATAAAAACGTTGGTTGAAAAGCCGAAATGAATATTCGATTGGCTTCGATTTCATTAATCTCCGGTTACGTTTTTAGGCGTTAATCCAATATTGATGAGAGGGATTTTACAACATTAGTGTTGTATTCTTTAATAAATTTTATAATCTCCCATTTAATTTGGAAGATTAATATTTTATTCTCTTTCTCATTAATTTTATAATCTACCATTTAATTAGAAGATTAGTATTTTATTCTCTAATTAATTTCATAATCTTCCAATTAATTGGTGGTGATTAATGAAAATATTTTCCTATGGCTATATAAACCTTGCCTCTCTTCTTTTTCCATTCACTTTGCTTCTTGCATCTTGAATCTTCTTCCCAACTCTCATATTGTTGAAATCCTGAGTCGAAACTCTGCAAGTGTGGACGTCAACGTAGTTGCTAACATACGTTAAGGGATTACTCATTCTTCATATCCGTTCAAAGAAGATCGAGTTGTCTTGTGTGTTGCTTACAAGTCCATTGTAAACGGTACCATCTTTTTCTTTAATCAATAGATAGTCTACATAATTTCTTCATATATTATGTACTAGACTAATGAAGATTTTAGTGATATAAATCTTACCCACTTCCACCATTAGTATAAGCATGTTAGCCAACTACGAGTTTTTGATTAATATTGTTAATCAAGTAAGAAAATTAACAAATATAAATCAACTTGTAAACTCATTCATCTTACTCTATGGATGAAATAATTTATAAAAAGGATTTATAAATTATTTTTATGAATTAACTATATAACTAGAGATGTACGAATTTGTGCAAAAGTTATATAAATATTCATAAGAGCTTTTTGCTTGGATGTTAGGTACCCGGTGGAGTGTTGGTGAGCCTTAACCATCAAGTGTATCCGTTTTCGATCCGTTCTTCGTAATTCAAGGCAAGTGATTTCGGTTCATTTTCGCAAGTGGTTATTTTCAACCCTTGTTTCTTCTTCAATTCGATATATTCCCCCGGCTAGGACATTTTAGAGAATAGTCGGAATTGTGTTAGGGTGACCTTTGAACTTAGCTTAGTGATTATATGGGAATCTTTGAAGTGAATTATTTTAATATGATACATGCTTTATTATCATCTACGGGTGATTTTGTGTGGGACTTTATGTGTTAGTTTAAGTTTCTATAACGTAAGGGTTATCGAAATTAGTGCAAACGTTTAAAACTCGCATAAATTATGATATTTATGTTAGTATATATTAAATTTCAAAAGTGGGAAGTACCACTTTTGTACCCATTCCATGGAATGATAATTAAGCACATTTGATGCAATGAGGTTGAATTACATTTGATAAATCAACCAGTGCACTAACTAAGACATAGGGGCTTAGTTGGTTTCGGGCTTTGATACGCCTCTACTGTTAAGTTTATACTTAAATATTTGCACAAGTGGAATATTATTAAAATGTGTCACTAATATCACTAGTAAGTACTTGGTGTACACTTAGCGTTTTAAAACGAGGGTGATGGGTTCCCGGTGAACTCCACTCTAGTCCTTTGATAGAATTGTCTTTCCAATCTGAATTCGCCCGGGTCACTCGGGAGGTGAGGTTGGTCGGATTCTGTTACTAGGACTTTAGGGTAGTCCAAGTTAGCGTTGTTTTTAATAAAATCTTCAAATTAAAGATTCCCAATAAAAATCACTAATTCTAATAATTCTTAAGGTATCCTTACCTTTGGAAATCTTTTTCACCTCTCTTGTCTCTCCTCTTCTTGTTAAGTGTTGGGTTTGAATACATACCGTTTAATGGTCACTGTATGACCCACATCGAACCTATTTACTTTAGTCAATTGCTAGTCTTACGTTAGACTAACCAACCTGTTACCTGGTTGGCTGGTGTCCCTCGTTGCATACGACACATCAGGCAATGTTTCTCAGGACCATGGATACAAAGGATCAAAGTGAAGATGGCGTCATCTAGAGCACTTATTTATTGTTTTAATAAATTAATTTTTTAGACTATGTATTAGGATGCAACGTTTTTGTACCTAGTCATATGTATAGGGATTTCACTCGAGCTATCTTTTCATTTAGTTGTTTTACTTTTTCATAATAAAGTTTTTATTTCAATTTGACATTGTTGTTACGAGTTTATGAAATTGATCTTTTATGTTCAACAAGTCTTCCGCTGATTATTTAATTATGATCTTTTTTACGCAAATAATTTGCTACTAGCCTTGGGTAGTTTTGGGAGTTTTGAATTTCTCAAACTACTGGATGTGACATTCTTGATTTAAGAGGGGGTGTTACAGAAGTGGTATCAGAGCAGGTTTTACAAACCGATTTTTGAAAATTGTTTATAAAACGATCAACTATTTTATTATTATTTTTAAAATAAAATAAAATAAAATTTAAAGTGCTTAAGATAGAGCTCATCTCACTCCTATGTATTATATAGATCTTTTACCCCTTTTTAGGAAATGTCATGTAAAATTCTGACATTACTTCGTCTATCTATAGGATATGGCCATAACCCGAGCAATGACTAGAGCGGCAAAGCACGCAGAGTTCTGGAGGAACTTTTCCTTTGACAATGTCTCTGATCCAGATTCTAACTGGGAGTTGGACTCTGACTTGATCCGAGAGGCTATACCAAATTTTCCTCATAGGGAAGGCAAACAACCAACAATTGTTGTTTCAGAGCCAAAAGAAGAAGAAGACCCGATGGAGGACTCTATGTCATATGGATCTCCAAACTCAGGGCATCAATCATTTCATCCTCATTCCTTACAATCAGATGGAAACTGGGTCACACCTAGTGATGAGCATATAAGGACAACCACCAACTACCACTCAAGGATAGAGGACAAATGGGGACAAGTTCGAGCATGGGACCCATATGTGGATGGTTGGCAAAACCATACTTCCTATACTGAGAGAATGGAGGTTCCTAAGCATGTGACACCTCGACACAAAGAACCTTCAACCCCTATGATTATCGATCCTACAAGAGTAATGACTATGGAAGAATGGAGACAAGAACTCTACCATCTCGAGGGAATTGCAATGAGACTAGAAGGATCTCTACGCAATGTTCGCAGATGGATCCAAGAGGGAATACACCACACTAGGGAAGTCTCACCTACTAGAGGACATGAGGACCATACTACACCTACTTATGACCCTATGTTCAAGGATACAAGGAAGACGAATTCTGATAATTAGATTGTTAGCTAACACTCTATGCTTAGCTTTTAGTTTGGTCTCAATCAAATAAGAAGACAAGTACTTATGACTGGTCTTACTAATAGGACTTTGTTAGTGTTATGGTTGTTCTTTTCAGAACAAGTCCAAACAATTATTTCCACATTTCGATATAATAAAAAATTAGAAGTTTATTATGATATTGGTTCATCAATTCTGTATATATTATAATACTCGCATGGCGTACCACCAAAGGATGAGTTGTAGTATTAATAACAACATATTTACAGATGGATACCAGAAATGTTATAAGGAACAATGTCCATGATGGAAACAACCAGCTTACTAGGGGGGTCCTAAGAAGCAATGCTGAACGAGTGGAGGACTCGGAGTCCGACCATAATAACGGGCGTCAAACGGAGAATGGACTAGGAATTGACCCGCCACCCCAAGCACCGATTGTTTTTGATGCAACAACATTGGAAGCATTAAGGCAAATGATGGTTCAAACAGCTCGGGAAGTGATGAACCAAGCCATACCCCAGGCAGTTCCAGTTGCACCACAACCAATTCCTCAAATGCCGCCCCTTGAACCGCAACATCAAGGAGTAGATGCACTTGTACACCCGACTCTTGGACTAGGTGGTAACTACAACCGTGCTCTGAAGGCGGTCGCCTCTATGAAGCCACAAGAATACGATGGTTCTGGCGAGCCAATAAAGGTGGTCGAATGGTTCACTCACATTGAGCGGATCTTCAGAAGTGTCCCTTGTACGGAGGTAGAAAAGGTGAACATAGCTTCTCTACACTTAAGAGGAGGTGCTAGTCAATGGTGGGAAGGAACTGGATTGGCAGATAAACTAGATTTAACTTGGGAGTTGTTCAAAACCAAGTTGATGAACCGGTACTTCTCTCGCTCTATGAGAGATATGAAGCAAAAGGAGTTCCTTTACCCTAACAATGAAGGGCTCAAGGTCACCCAACTAGCTGCGAAGTTTAATAAGTTATTGCAATATGCTGGGGGAATGTCCAGAGTGAAGAGGATAAGATTTGGCACTTCCATGAACGGATGTACCCGGAATTGAAACCATTGATGGTGCGTCATGGTTGTGTCACTTTGGAGGAATACATTGATGAAGCCTACAAGATGGAGGCTACTATTGAAGAGTCGGCTAAGAGGTTAGATTCAAAAACCCGAAAGAAGGATGGACAACAATTTAGTGGATTCAAACGACATGCCCCACAGACACAAATTGATAGAAATGGACGTGCTAGGACTGAGGCTACTCAAGGTGGCCCTACCCAACGTTCGGGGAACGAGGGTAACAACACCCGTTGCTATAATTGTGGAAACCCTTCACACTTGAAGCCACAATGCACAATTGAGCCTAGAACATGCCACAACTGTGGAAAGATAGGGCACATGGCAGCATTTTGCCGCTCCAAAGGACAAAACCCGGCTAAGTCACATCAAGCATCAACAAATGGGGGAAGAACCAAGTATGCAGCGGCTGCTATAGCATCCGAGCAGAGAACCACACAAAATAAGGGAAAGGGTCCAACTGGGACTAGTAGCCAAGGGCACCGACTATATCAGATGCGACAAGCAGATGACCCCATTGTTCCGGTTGCCCAAGGTACTCTTTATGTTAAGAATGAACCTATCTGCATTCTATTTGATTTTGGAGCTACGCATTCGTTCATATCTGAGAATTGTGTAGTTAGGCTTGGACTTACATGCAATGAAGTATGTGAACCATTTGTAGTAAAACTGCCTAATGGTGACCAGTTAGTTGGGACAAAAACGGTTGTCAAACTTCCCAATTACCATCCATGACCGGAAATTCCATGCTAATCTAATTAGCATAGCAATTTCTACATACGATGTCATTCTAGGTATGGATTGGTTATTACATCATGGAGCGATAATGGACTTTAACACAAAGTCAGTAACCTTGGCATCTGATGGGAATGTCATATGCAAGTTTAAAGGGTGGAATGCGACAAGCAATGGTCGTTTGATTAATGCCATGACAGCAGCAAAGTTAATCCAAAAAGGTTGCATCGGTTATCTTTGTTTTATTCAAGAGCCAAAGTCTGAAGGGATTCAAGTGCAAGATATTCCGGTAGTGCAAGAGTTTCCCGATGTTTTCAAGGAGATCCCCGGTCTACCCCCAAACCGTGAGATTGAATTCACCATTGACTTGGAACCAGGAACATCACCACTTTCTAAAGCACCGTATAGAATGGCTCCAGTTGAGATGAAGGAGTTGAATAAACAACTAGAAGAGTTGTTAGAGAAGGGGTATATACGACCAAGTGCTTCTCCTTGGGGGGCACCTGTATTATTTGTACGCAAGAAGGATGGGTCATTCAGGTTGTGCATCGACTACAGAGAACTGAACAAGGTGACCATCAAAAATAGGTACCCTCTTCCAAGGATCGATGATCTACTTGATCAACTCCAAGGAGCAAAAGTATTCTCCAAGATCGATTTAAGATCAGGCTACCATCAATTGAGGATTCGCGAGGAGGACATTCCTAGAACAGCTTTTCGTACGAGGTATGGACACTACGAGTTTGTAGTGATGCCGTTTGGATTGACAAATGCTCCCGCGGTATTCATGGACCTCATGCATAGGTGTTTTCACGAGTGTTTGGATAAGTTTGTCGTCGTATTCATTGACGATATCCTCATCTACTCACCAAGTCGTGAAGTTCATGCGGAACACCTACGAACGGCGTTGACAATACTGAGAAGGAATGAACTATACGCTAAGTTATCAAAATGTGACTTTTGGATAAAAGAGGTTTCTTTTCTAGGTCATATCATCAATGAGGATGGAGTGATGGTAGATCCTCAAAAGATTGGAGCAGTATCAGACTGGAAACAACCCCAAAATGTGAAGGAGGTTCGCAGCTTCTTGGGACTTGCAGGTTATTATCGGAGGTTCGTGGAAGGGTTCTCCAAAATTGCGTTACCAATGACTAAGTTGCTCCGCAAAACCCAGAAATTTGTGTGGGACTACAATTGTGAGTCGAGCTTCCAAGAGCTAAAGAAACGACTTACTAGTGCCCCAGTTTTAACCCTCCCAGAGGGTACTGAAGGTTTTGTGGTGTATAGTGATGCTTCTAAACAAGGTCTAGGTTGTGTGCTAATGCAGAACGGAAGGGTGGTAGCATATGCTTCTAGGCAATTAAAACCGTACGAAGTAAACTATCCCACCCATGACCTAGAATTGGCAGCGGTGGTTTTTGCTCTAAAAATTTGGCGACATTACCTGTTTGGGGTGAGTTGTCAAATTTTTACGGATCATAAAAGCCTGAAATATGTGTTCACACAGAAGGAACTGAATATGCGTCAGAGAAGATGGTTGGAACTTATCAAGGATTATGACATTGAAATCTTGTACCATCCAGGAAAGGCTAACGTAGTGGCAGATGCATTAAGTCGCAAGTCAACGTCAGAGCATATGATTGCATGTTTAACCTCACAATCAATGTTGCGTCAAGACTTGATGGAGCTTGGGGTTGAGGTTTGGTTTGGGCGACAACAAGGACACATGTGCTTGCTCGAAATTCGGTCTACCTTACTAGACAAAATAAAGGAGAAGCAGATTGAGGACACTATCTTGATCAAAATTTGTGCTGATGTTGTGGAAGGAAAGGCTCCGGGATTCTTGATACAAGATGATGGTTCATTATGGTATCGGAATCGGATTTGTGTTCCTAGCATTGATGATATACGTAGAATAATTCTCAAAGAAGCTCATTCTTCAGCATACTCTGTACACCCAGGTGCGAGCAAGATGTACAAGGATTTACGGAGAAATTTTTGGTGGCCTAATATGAAAGGGGACGTTGCGGAGTTTGTGTCAAGGTGTTTGATATGTCAACGAGTTAAGATTGAACATAGAAGGCCTGGGGGTGAGTTGCAACCACTTCCTCTTCCAGAATGGAAATGGGAAGACATAGCTATGGATTTTGTCACGGGATTACCAAGGACACAGGGTCAAAAGGACGCAATTTGGGTGATCATCGATCGATTAACTAAGAGTGCGCACTTTGTAGCGATTAAGGTAACTTGGGGAACACAAAAGTTAGCCGAGGTATTTCTACAGGAGATAGTGCGACTTCATGGAGTCCCAAAGACCATTGTTTCAGACCGAGATGGGCGATTCATGTCACAATTCTGGAAGTCCTTACACAAAGCTTTGGGAACAGAGTTAAGGTTCAGTAGTGCCTTTCATCCTCAAACCGATGGTCAATCAGAAAGGACTATTCAAACGCTAGAAGACATGTTGCGGGCGTGTGTTTTGGATAGACCAACTAATTGGGAGTCAAGTTTATGCCTTGTTGAATTCACTTACAATAATAGTTGGCACTCGTCCATTAAGATGGCCCCGTTCGAAGCTCTTTATGGACGGAAATGCCGTTCACCAATATGTTGGGATGATGCAACCGATCAGATCTTACTAGGTCCAGAGATGCTAGAAAGAATGGCTAACGAGGTTACTCTGATTAGGCAACGAATGCTCACTGCCCAGAGTCGCCAAAAGTCGTATGCAGATAAAAGACGACGAGATATAGAATTTGAAGAAGGTGATAAGGTGTTTGTTAAAGTCTCACCTTCCAAAGGGGTGTTCAGGTTTGGGAAGCGTGGGAAACTCAATCCTCGATATGTCGGACCCTTTGAAATACTTGAACGCATAGGCAAAGTCGCTTATCGCTTAGCCCTACCGCCATCAGTACACCCGGTTCATAATGTCTTCCATGTATCGCTGCTAAGGAAGTACATTCCTGACTCCTCTCATGTGCTCGATTATGAGGATATCGAAGTACGAGAAAACGGAACATACGAAGAAGTACCTGTCCGGATACTAGAGTATTGAGAAAAGCAACTCAGGAATAAAGTTGTGTCCTTAGTTCGTGTACTCTGGTCTAAATTTGGAAAGGAGGGGGTGAGTTGGGAAACTTGGGAAACCGAAGTTGATATGAGAACACGCTTTCCCGATTTATTCACGGCCTAGTTTCGGGGTCGAAACTTTTTTTTTTAGAGGGAGATATTGAAATACCCCAAACAGAAATACATTGTTAAGCTTTTTAATATAATCCCTTGTAAGATAATAAATTTGGGTTATGTCCAACTTATATCATTGTAATAAAAGAAGTGCAACATATTAGTATATATGGGTACACCTTTTATATATCGGATTTATTAATTATGTAGACGTTTTATTTTATTTGATGTTAAACTCTCTTATTATTGTTTAAATAAGAGTTGTTCATAACAAAATATAAAAATAAAAAGAGAACCAAATGCTAGAGATAAGTTTCGAACACTTGACCCCAACATACCACGTAGAATACATAACCAGCAAGCCATGTCGTTCTTCATGTTGAAGAAGGGGGCTGATTTATAATAATACCTAATTTAAGGCATTATAACAAAAGAGAGGAAAAACTGCTGGAGACCAGTTTCGAACAAGAAACCTGCAGGTTTCCTAGCGTGCCCACAGGCCAGCTGAGCCGATGCTTCACTTTGATTATTTCTGCAACGATTTCGTATTTATCGATCTATAAAAACGTTGGTTGAAAAGCCGAAATGAATATTCGATTGGCTTCGATTTCATTAATCTCCGGTTACGTTTTTAGGCGTTAATCCAATATTGATGAGAGGGATTTTACAACATTAGTGTTGTATTCTTTAATAAATTTTATAATCTCCCATTTAATTTGGAAGATTAATATTTTATTCTCTTTCTCATTAATTTTATAATCTACCATTTAATTAGAAGATTAGTATTTTATTCTCTAATTAATTTCATAATCTTCCAATTAATTGGTGGTGATTAATGAAAATATTTTCCTATGGCTATATAAACCTTGCCTCTCTTCTTTTTCCATTCACTTTGCTTCTTGCATCTTGAATCTTCTTCCCAACTCTCATATTGTTGAAATCCTGAGTCGAAACTCTGCAAGTGTGGACGTCAACGTAGTTGCTAACATACGTTAAGGGATTACTCATTCTTCATATCCGTTCAAAGAAGATCGAGTTGTCTTGTGTGTTGCTTACAAGTCCATTGTAAACGGTACCATCTTTTTCTTTAATCAATAGATAGTCTACATAATTTCTTCATATATTATGTACTAGACTAATGAAGATTTTAGTGATATAAATCTTACCCACTTCCACCATTAGTATAAGCATGTTAGCCAACTACGAGTTTTTGATTAATATTGTTAATCAAGTAAGAAAATTAACAAATATAAATCAACTTGTAAACTCATTCATCTTACTCTATGGATGAAATAATTTATAAAAAGGATTTATAAATTATTTTTATGAATTAACTATATAACTAGAGATGTACGAATTTGTGCAAAAGTTATATAAATATTCATAAGAGCTTTTTGCTTGGATGTTAGGTACCCGGTGGAGTGTTGGTGAGCCTTAACTATCAAGTGTATCCGTTTTCGATCCGTTCTTCGTAATTCAAGGCAAGTGATTTCGGTTCATTTTCGCAAGTGGTTATTTTCAACCCTTGTTTCTTCTTCAATTCGATATATTCCCCCGGCTAGGACATTTTAGAGAATAGTCGGAATTGTGTTAGGGTGACCTTTGAACTTAGCTTAGTGATTATATGGGAATCTTTGAAGTGAATTATTTTAATATGATACATGCTTTATTATAATCTACGGGTGATTTTGTGTGGGACTTTATGTGTTAGTTTAAGTTTCTATAACGTAAGGGTTATCGAAATTAGTGCAAACGTTTAAAACTCGCATAAATTATGATATTTATGTTAGTATATATTAAATTTCAAAAGTGGGAAGTACCACTTTTGTACCCATTCCATGGAATGATAATTAAGCACATTTGATGCAATGAGGTTGAATTACATTTGATAAATCAACTGGTGCACTAACTAAGACATAGGGGATTAGTTGGTTTCGGGCTTTGATACGCCTCTACTGTTAAGTTTATACTTAAATATTTGCACAAGTGGAATATTATTAAAATGTGTCACTAATATCACTAGTAAGTACTTGGTGTACACTTAGCGTTTTAAAACGAGGGTGATGGGTTCCCGGTGAACTCCACTCTAGTCCTTTGATAGAATTGTCTTTCCAATCTGAATTCGCCCGGGTCACTCGGGAGGTGAGGTTGGTCGGATTCTGTTACTAGGACTTTAGGGTAGTCCAAGTTAGCGTTGTTTTTAATAAAATCTTCAAATTAAAGATTCCCAATAAAAATCACTAATTCTAATAATTCTTAAGGTATCCTTACCTTTGGAAATCTTTTTCACCTCTCTTGTCTCTCCTCTTCTTGTTAAGTGTTGGGTTTGAATACATACCGTTTAATGGTCACTGTATGACCCACATCGAACCTATTTACTTTAGTCAATTGCTAGTCTTACGTTAGACTAACCAACCTGTTACCTGGTTGGCTGGTGTCCCTCGTTGCATACGACACATCAGGCAATGTTTCTCAGGACCATGGATACAAAGGATCAAAGTGAAGATGGCATCATCTAGAGCACTTATTTATTGTTTTAATAAATTAATTTTTTAGACTATGTATTAGGATGCAACGTTTTTGTACCTAGTCATATGTATAGGGATTTCACTCGAGCTATCTTTTCATTTAGTTGTTTTACTTTGTCATAATAAAGTTTTTATTTCAATTTGACATTGTTGTTACGAGTTTATAAAATTGATCTTTTATGTTCAACAAGTCTTCCGCTGATTATTTAATTATGATCTTTTTTACGCAAATAATTTGCTACTAGCCTTGGGTAGTTTTGGGAGTTTTGAATTTCTCAAACTACTGGATGTGACATTCTTGATTTAAGAGGGGGTGTTACAGGAACGATTTCCTTCCCAGTGCGGGTTCTTCGCATATACCTAAGAAAGAACCTGCAAAAGTCACTCAAGTAGAGTGGTTAGATGACACGGGGCAAGCGCCCCAAGAGCAAACCGTACCGGCTCGGTCTAGACCAAGTCCCCGGCAACGGCGCCAAAAACTTGTTCGCTCCAAACGGTGTGTGCAAGCTTTAAATTTATAACCCTAGACTTAAGCTTAAAACAAGGATGCGAACCCGCAGTGTACGGGTCAATCGTAGTAAAAAGCAAGAAAATTCCAGGGGTCGATCACAGAGACTCGGTGAAACAAAGTCAATAACGGTAAGCTTCGTGAATACTAACCACAAGAGCAATTAACACAATCAAAGATGAATAAGAAGTCAATAAAGCAAACATGCAATTCTAGGGATTAAAGCATCTAGTTGTGGTTCCAACTCAAGATCTATAGATAAGCGGACAAAGCTGAGATTTTTGCGTGGGGAAGGTGTCACTAAAGTGGAGTAGATCACCGGGTAAGTCTCACTACTCACTAATCCAAAACCGTAACTCCTATTACCGGGTAAGTCTCAAGGAATCAAGATAAAGAACTATAACTTCAAACTAACACACCATCTAAGGGAATAGAATCAACCTTTACCGGGTAAGTCTCAGGCTAACTCACAAAGATGGGATGGAAGCACACTCAAACCCCAATAAAGGATAAACCTTTATTACCTACACTTATGATCGTTGGTACACAAACTAAGGAATTACCGGGTAAGTCTCATCCTAAGCTTGCTTTGAACCAGGAAAGGTGTAATAAGAATAGGATTTGGCAAACTCTAACACTTAACTCTCAGTTTAGGATCAGATAAGTCACCTCGGTCAGCCAATTTCCACCCCGGCCGAGATGTTCATCGACTGAACGAGATGCTTAGGGTTAAGGATAAAGACTCGAACTTTCAGGGTCCTACTGGAATCTAAGATTATTCTATCATTGTTTTTCCCACAACCTTCAGCCAATCACCCTAGAATCACACAAGGAAATTAGCCACTCATCATCATTATGAAAGTATTAAATATATGGGAAGAAGGTGAATATTTGAACAAGAAGAATTTAATGAAAAAGACTTCAATAACTGAATCAAATATCACAACAAAGCGTTCCTTGGATAGCAATCCAACAAGACAAGACAACAAGTGAGGGAATTGAAGACAATCTTACAAAAACCCTCCAAAAAGCTATAAAAGCTATAGACTTTAATCTTCCTTCAACCTTCAAAAAGGTTCTTCGAATCTCTCCAATGAGAGTTTGCTGCGGCTGCTGCGTAATAAGCGGGGGTGATAGCGGATGTATGCGGCCCTTTTGATTTGTGGAAATCCAACCCTTTTTATAGGAAAATAACCCTCCAAAGATAAAATATCTTAGAAAGATATTTTCTCATAAAAATAGGTAAAATATATGATTCTACATATCTTCTTCCTTCCAGGAGCCAAGCCCAAAAATATAAGATCACTTTCCAATTTAAAAAGATCTCAGCCAAGAATAAAATATTCTCGCCGCGTCCTAGGTGTTCGCCTCGGTCGAGTCGGCGTCTCTGGATCACCTCGGTCGAGATGAATCTCTGGTCAACCGAGGTGAGTCACAACTGAATGTGAAATCTCTCAAAACTGGTCCAAAGTAATTCTTTAATCCATGGCTATGCTTCCTGGATGTAGCTCTAAATGACTCATGACTCCTTTTTGATGCGAAACGTGCCATTTTACCTACGATTACAACAAAACTAGGTGTAGACCTCGATTCTCGCAAAGGTAGATGAAATGGTAGTAAAATCACATAATATACATACAAACATGCAGATTATGAAAGATAAAACGTCCAAACAAACCCCAAAATATAGACTATAATTCATGCTATCACTCCAAGTCCGCCGTTCAGTGTTGAAGGCTATAGTACATTTATAGGATTGAATCTAGGGATTAAACATGAAACCCTAAATTTTGGGCTGAAAAGAAGTCGAGCCCGGTGGTATTAGAAAATACTCTGGGCCGCGTCAGACGGTATCAGAGAATACTTTGGCACGTCATGCGGTATCAGAAAATACTTTGGCCCATCCTAACTTCCTTTTATGCTCCTTTTTGTCCCGCTTCAAGGCTTAATCCATAAATATGACATTTCGCTCCATAATTTGCCAAATTACCTACAAATGCAATAAAACTCTGTGTAGACCTCTATTCTCGCAAAGTAGGTAATACAGCCATAAATGCCATGAATGTATGTCTATGCATGCAAAATAAAGGGAAAATCTATATAAAAACATGCCTAAAATATAGGTCATAATTCATGTCATCAACTTCAAACAATCTTAGATACAAACTAGAAGAAATTCTCTTCTTATCTCACAGTAGTCAATGCTACGATCTAGTTCCAACTCTTAACCTAGCTATAGCTTAGTTAGTTAGCAGAGTAACACACACTCGAGTATAACACTCTCTAGATATTCCAATGAAGCTCTCGTGTTTTTCTCTCTAAGGAAGTAAGCTTTGTAATCTAAGAGGAAGAAAAACTTTTGGAACGAATGAAGATGCTTTGATCTCTTGAAGACTTAGATATTTCCGTGTAAGCTTGTTGTTGTTCTCTTCAGTCGTGATCTTCATTTATAGTCTTCGATGGAGAGATCTTCTAGCCGTTGTGAAGATGATCGTAATGATGTTCTTCCTTCTGCATAGAAAACGGTGTATGTTGAGATGAGATAGTCGTTGTAGAATCTTCCTATCTTCTTCATCTCCTTGACGCACGTTTGAGAGTTCTTCTCCGAAATATTCTCTTGAAGGAGCCGTTTAAAGATCTTGTCGTTGAAGTCCTTGCTCTGAGATCTTTGAATTGATTTAGAATCTTTTTGGTTTGAAGATATCTCTCTTAGATGGCCGTTTTAAGATCTTCTTTGGATTTGCGAGATCTTTGTGAGATCTGTTTCTTTGCGTCCGTTAAGATCTCTTCAAAATCTTCTTGTTGGGCTGAAAGATCTTCTTGATATCTGCTTTGAAGATCTTCTCTTGATCCTTGGTAGATTTGGTTGTTGAGATTGAATCTTGAATTTTGAATTCCTTCCAACCGATATATCCTTTGTATTGTGTTTCAAGGCCTCGGCTTTGATCCCTTGAAATGCTTTCCAAGGCCTCCGTGTTGAACCTTTGAGTTGCGTTTCAATCTCTGTGTTTATCCCTTGTATGTCTATGCATGGAAACATATAACCAAGGTGGAGTTATCAATTATCTTTTCATGTGTTTGGACAAACATTTTCTTAGTTTGGCTACCATGGTGTCATGTTTGGACAATTATTGTTTGGCTACAAATGTGTGTTTTGTGTTTGAGGTCCATATTATGGTTTGGACAATGGTTATCTCCTATTTTTAGATTATTACAAGTCTTGGTTTGTACTAGTACAATAACTTGAACTTTGCTCAGTTGAAATTTGCGTTTCTCATTATCTACCGAACATTAATGATCATGATGTCCTCTGCATCTGAAAGTCACTTTTTGTTTCCGTCTGATGCCTCCTTTCCATACGAATTTGACCCCGATGTATCTCATGACCTGCCGTCGCCTGATCCAGGCCTTGTGGTACTACAAATTGTATTCGTTTGTATTCAATTTATGTTGCATTCTTTAAAATCATTGCTCTTATTACACAACTTATACATAAAAAGCATTATCCCTCTAATCAAACTTGTTTTATTTGTTGTAGATGCTCCAACTTGACTTGGACGATGAGCTCATTGAAACACCAACAACCTCTCATATCATTTCACGAATCCAAGAGGTTGCTTGCTAACTTAGGGCTGGCAATGAAGATTGCAAGATGAGATTGACATCACGAATCATAACATGGGAAATATGGAGAATGCAAACTTGCAAGTCTACGACCACGTCTCAGAATTGACATCATCAAACATTCAACTATCTCTCATGCTTGAATAGGCTCGTTTGGAGGCAAGTCAATATGCTAAGACATCAAGCCATCTAAAGATCTGCATATTTTGCATGGTGATATGGTTTTTGCCATGTTCTGCCCATAAGCTTGGCTATTGAATGTGTTTTGACTACTGAATGTATTTTGCTATTGGATGTGCTTTCATGTTGTTCGCTCCAAAAGGTGTGTGCAGACAAAGCTTTAAATTTATAATCCGAATAATAAACCTAACGATAAGCGAACCCGCAGTGTACGGATCAATCGTGGTAAGGGCTTATATTCCGGAGTCGATCTCAGGGAATCGGTGAGAATAATCACAACATAGCAATCTAAATTTAGAAGCATGTAATAATATTGATCAAAAGAAAAAGCAAGTATTCGTATCAAGATGGGGAAATGCAGATTCTAAAGATCATAGTATCCAGTTGTGGTTTCGACTCAAGATTTCTAAAGGTAACGTGGACAAAGCTGAGGTTTGTTGAGAGAAGGTGTTTCAACTATGAGATAGATCACCGGGTAAGTCTCACTACCCACTTTCCCAAACCTAGGCTCCTATCACCGGGTAAGTCTCAAGGAACTAAGGAAAGGTAAATGCGCTCAAACCAACATCACTCACCTAAGGGTACAGAACTAACCATCACCGGGTAAGTCTCATGTTAACTCTCAAAGGTAGGATAAGGAACATTCAAACCCTAATAAGGATAAACCTTTATTACCTAACACTCATCATCATCAGTATACAAGAAAAGGAATCATCGGGTAAGTCTCATCCTAGGCTTGTGTATAAACCAGGAAAGGTGCAACAAGGATAGGATTTGGAAAACTATAACCTAAACTCGGAATCTGTAAAACATTGGATGATCTCGTGTTATTTTATATCGATCTCGGTCGAGATGCTCAACGAACAGCCCGAAACGGGTTTCGGATTAGGGTTAACTCAAGCTTTCAAGGTCCACTCAGAATAAGGTTCTTTTATCGTCTAGACCACAACCTTCAACTAATCACCCTAGCATCATAAGGGTGTTTAGCCAACAATCATCATTATCAAGGCAATATCAAATACATTAAGAACTCAATGTTCATCTTCCATTCTTATAGAAGAATTTTAAGTCAAAAATATATCTTATTTCCTTGGGTTGTCAGCTGTCGACCTCGATCCAGGCCCAGTGGGCCATCTCAGTCGAGATGCATCACTTTATTCATCCGAGATCAGCAGTGATCTACGTATATGCCATCTTATCTTCATCTGGATCTTTCTTTCTTCCTTCCAGCATGGTTTTTGCCTTTCTTCTTGTCCTTCCTAATGCTCTTAAATGTAGCTCCATAGCTTCCTTATCTCTTTATGTTCCATTTCCACCCAAAACATGTCATATTCCCTACAATTACAATAAAACATGGTGTAAACCTCGATTCTTGTAAAGTAACCGAATAATGACATAAACACTATAAATACATATACATGCATGCGTAATTATGATAAGAAAACGACAAAACCATATTCGAAATATAGACAATAATTTATCCTATGATATGCCGTCATATTGGTTAAGCAGAAACCTTCTTATGCTAGTACAATGATGTATATGTGATGTTGTTCTAGTGTGTTATGCAGTGTTGTGTAAAACTTGGATCAGTCTTGACTACTGAATGTATTTTGCTTATGATTGTTCTTTCGGATTACATTTGTTACCTATGTGCATTTTATATGATACTAGTCGTGTCTTATACATAAGGCCAGTTGATACTAGTTGTGTCTTATGCTAGTGATAAATGAATGATTGAAAGTGTGTTGATACTAGAATGCAGGGGATACATATATGTTTCACCTAATATTGATAGTGAGATGATACTAGAATGCAGGGAAGCAAAAATGTTGACAGTGAGCTGATACTAGAATGTAGAGGAGACGATATGAAGTGCACACAATAGAAGCACAAAGCTTGACCGTGAATGCTTACCAACAAAAGCACCAAAGCTTGACAATGAGCTGAACATCACTGAAGTGCACACAATAGAAGAACCAAAGCTTGTTAGTGAATGCTTACCAACAAAAGCACCAAAGCTTAATAGTGAGCTAAACAACACTAAAGTGTACACAACAGAAGCACCAAAGCTTGACAATGAACTAAACATCATTGAAGTGCACACAACAGAAGCACCAAAGCTTGATAGTGAACTGAATAGCACTAAAGTGCACACAACAGAAGCATATTTTGCTTGATAGTAAGTTGAACAACACTAAAGTGCACACAACAAAAGTATCAAGTCTTGACAGTGAACTGAATAGCATTGAAGTGCACACAATAGAAGCATATTTTGTTGGACAATGAGCTAAACAACACTGAAGTGCCCACAACAAAAGCACCAAAGCTTGATAGTGAACGCTTATCAACAGAAGCACCAAGCTTGATAGTGAGCTGAACAACATTGAACTACACACAATAGAAGCAACAAAGCTTGACATTTTGGGTTAATGAAGACTTTGTTTCAACAAAAAGAAATAAAAATGATAAATTTTGTTTGTAACCTATAAAGATTACATGTAGTTTTGTGGTAAAACTAGGTCAATGAATGAAGATCCTTATGGACATAATAACGCACCTTTGTTGTTTAATTAATGAGTAGCAACGCAGGCACGCTGTGTATCCCATACCTCGAGAATAAACTGCAATTAAATCAAACGAACCTGAAGTGAAAAACTGATGATAAATAGTTACCAATGGTAATTCAATTTTTTGATGAGATGTTGACATCCAGCATAATAAGATGAGAAAAATTTAAATTTGCCCCGAGTAAGTGAAAAGTAAATGGTTTTTAAACATATTTTCTAGTTCGAGCAACATAAGAAATTTTGGAATTTCAATGAAGTTTTGCATCGGTTAACCAGACTTTCCCAAATTCCAAGAAATTGTATTTCAAAAAACAGTACGAAAACAACACATCCTCGCAATTCAATATTCAAATAACCAAAATTGAATGCACAAATTCATTGATATAGAACTTACAGTTCGTTAAAGGGTTACTCCATTCATCCGCATGCAAGTTATTACATCATTGACAACAAGGCGATCAAAAAGGCATATAATTTGTGCAATTTAACTAACAAAAACGAAGATGATCAACTAACAAATACGAAAGTAGACAAAACTAAATGCACAAAAATTCTCTTTTTGTAAGTTCTTGCCCATTTAAGGTCTAAATACACACCAAAAAATATTTTGATGCACACCCAAGTGATTACGCATATCTTTTTATGCACATGAAGAAATCAAGGTCTAAAGGTTACACATGAAGAAATCATGGTCTCAAGCTCATCTGATTTTGATGCACAAACAAGTTTAAATCTTGAACGACTAATCAATAACACCTCCTTTGAGTCAATTTTCACTTATTAAGTGCTTCTCTGATATATAGTTAGTAAGGCCTGACTTGGCTTTCTTGTTATTGTGTGAGGGTCATGCATCTATCAAACACAAAAAATGATCAGCTACATGCAAAACAAACACAAAAAATCAAGGGTTTATTCTCTTGGTGCCCTCAAGGTTTGGACTTATCCTCTTGGTAATTACCAAGTTTCAAAAATTCTCTTGGTACCCTCATGGTTTTAATTGTTTCCTCTTTATACCCATTATTGATATGTTACATTAAAAAGTATTACAAAATAACAAAAAATCTGAAAAATAAATTTAAAATTAATTATGACCCCATTGAAAAAATAATCTAATAAATTTATGATAGAATTTTTTACTTATATATATTTTGAATTAAAGGTAATATTTATTTCATGAATAAAAATAATTTTTTTATCTTAGATTTAAAATAAAAATATAAATAAAGTTAAATTAAAAACACTTTTTTTTAAAAAAATTAAATTTTTTTAAAGTTCTAGAAATTTAAAAATGTAGTATTTTTTTTTGAAATTATTTTATATGATTTATTTTAATTCGAAATTTTATTTAAAAATTATATTTTTTTATTAAGAATCTATAAACTAAAGAACTAAAAATATAAAATTAAATAAAACTTTGGAATTAGATATTATAGAACTTCAAAAAACTTTTACAATAATTTTAAATTTCTAGACTCTTAATTTTTTTTAATTTTATTTTTAATTTTATTTTAAATCCTAAATTTAAAAAAATTATTTTCATTAAAAAAATATATTTATCATTCATTTAATTTTTAAATTAAGATATTTATTCTATTATAAATTTATTAGTTTAATATTTAATGTGGTCAAAATTAGTTTTAAAATTATTTTTCTGAGTTTTTAATTATTTTATAATGAATTTTTAATGTAATAAATAAAGAATTGTTATAAAGAGGAAACATATATAAAACCATGAGGGTACCAAGAGGATTTTTGAAATTTGATGGATACCAAGAGGATAAGTCCAAACCTTGAGGGCACTAAGAGGAAAAATTCAAAAATCAACACAACCAGCAAACAACTGAATTTTGTTTGCTTTGTTCCTCAGTTAAAAGTTTACAAAAATATCAACTGAAATATATACACTAATATTGTTTACAAATGTTCAGTTGAAAGATACACATGATGCTTTACAAAATGCCGTCACATATTCATAAATCAAAGACGGTTCAACCTTCTGTCGTTCCAGATCTGAGCAGCAATTGCATCCCGTGTTTTGCATATTCTACCCGGTAGTTCACCCCCCTATCATCTTCTACATTGTCTCCAAATTGTGGCATGTTATCTTCATTCAACGTGTCCTCATCGAAATAATCATCCTTATTGCCTAAGTATGAAGTTATGTAGTGCAAAATATGCAACAATTATGCCAACTTACGTGTGGCATTTGTATAAGTCTTCTTTATCTTCCCTTACATATCTTGAATGCTCGCTGCATATGGCTACATGCCGAGGAATGTAAGCGGCTGAAACCCTCTTTTGCATTTCTAGGGGTTTCCCTTTGAAACTGAACCTGGTGGTATTGTACCTTCAAGTGCGATACTAAGTACCCTTGCTTGTTCAGGTATCCTTTGTCGACCAAATAGTAGTGACCTGCAAACAATAACATCGAATTGTATATAATTTTGTGCCAGCTGAAATATACACTAATAGTTTACTTGATCATCCTTAATGTATATCATTACCTAGTGGAGGATGGAAAAAATGTAGGGCCCTTGTGCTTATATCATGGTTAAAGACCTTAGAATCATGCACACTTCTTTCCCAACTGGTTGATAAGAAAGTAAAATACATGTCAAATTCACAAACGGCCATAACATTGAAGGTGGTTCTACCCTTACGTCTTTTGTACGGTATTTGTTCTTCAACGGTGTCGTGGCATTGATGTGAATTCCATCAATGCATCCAATGTCACCTTGATATCATTTCATATTTGTATGTGATGACCTGAAATACGTTTATTCCATACAAAAATTCATAAGAAATTGTAATAAAAGTACCTTAAAATACTTATATGTATTGTCCTTCAATATTTTCTTTGGGATGACTAGAAAATGAGGATCACGAGGTTGTAGTAACTCGCTAACAACTCCTTGGAAGTTACGTGATCGCGCAATTATTGCCTCCAACGCGTCATGGATAGTTCGACTTATTGTGTCTGTTGATCTTTAAAACCTCTCGCTAGCACCACGATTTGAGACACCCGTAACCAACATAAATAAAAAAATTCCCACCTTCTCAAGGACAGACATATGTGCGGATGGTTGTAATCCATGATTGTCACTCAAATAGGAACATAATCTAATTAGAACGTGTTTCTCCATACGAAGGACATTTTCACACATCACATTAGATTATGAGGTAAGCAATTGGTTCATCCACATGGCTCCTGTAAGTTTAGATGTATAACAAGGGACCTTTTGGATGTGCTTGTTGTAGGACTACCTAACTTAGCAAGACTATTTTGGAGCCACATATGATACATCGCTATAGCCTTTTGTTACTTAGTAATGGAACGGGGTGCCATATTAATAATCCAAATGTCAATCTAATGAGAAGATCTGCAACAAAAAGTGAACAACAGAACAATTACACAACTCATTTTAGTAAAAAGTACAAAAATATAATATTAGCAGTACCGAAACCATAGAAGCATTACACAATTTGTTTTTAGGATCACACACTTAAAACACTAAAAAACACTCGTTACGAAAAAAAACTCTTGTAAATCAGTTTCACATGTGTAAAATAAAAACCGTAGAAGCATGAAACTAGATTATTCTCCATCATTTAGTAAAATTAGCAAAGCGTCATTTCAACCATGATAGTCTTCTCTCAGGGGCCTGGGTAAGTCCATGAAACAATTTCTGGTTTCCTCTACAATAAGCAGATCCACTGCCAAGCACCATAAAGGTGCACCTTGAACAAGATGACCTTCAACAACCATCGCCGCAAAGACCTCCAAACTCTCAACAAAGGTGACACCTTTTGCACATGGAGTTGACGTTCCGATATCTCCATCCAACAAGGTCAACATCTTCTCACTGGTTTTCCCAATCACTTCAAGACTCTAGTTCAAGAGGGCGGATTTTGATGCCTTTTGTTCGCTCCAAACGGTGTGTGCAAGCTTTAAATTTATAATCCAAGAAGTATGCTTGAACAAAGATGCGAACCCGCAGTGTACGGGTCAATTGTAATAAAAAGCAAGAATTCCAGGGGTCGATCACAGGGACTTAGGTGAAATAAAGCACAGATTGGTTGTCAAGTATTGCTATTAACCAAAAGTAATTAAAGTAATCAAAGATGATGTAAAACTCAATTAAGGGGAAATGCGGATTCTAGGGATTAAAGCATCTAGTTGTGGTTTTGACTCAAGATCTCAAAGGATAACGCGGACAAAGCTGAGGTTTTGCAAAGGGAAGGTGTTTCTAAGGTGGAAATAGATTACCGGGTAAGTCTCACTACTCACTATATCAAACCAAAGCTCCTATTACTGGGCAAGTCTCAAGGTACTAAGGAAAGGAACTATAATCTCAAACCAACACACCACCTAAGGGGATAGAATCATCCTTTACCGGGTAAGTCTCAGGCTAACTCACAAAGATGGGATGAAGGCACACTCGAACCCCAATAAAGGATAAACCTTTATTCTCTACACTTATGATCATGGGTAAACAATCAAAGGAATTACCGGGTAAGTCTCATCCTAGGCTTGCATTGAACCAGGAAAGGTGTAATAAGGATAGGATTTGGCAAACTAGAACACTTAACTCTCAGTTTCGGATCAAAAAAGGTTCACCTCGTTCAGTCAAGTCCCGCCCCGGCCGAGATGTTCATCGACTGAGCGAGGTGTGCTAGGGTTAATGTTAAAGACTCGAGCTTTCTGGGTCCTGCTGGGATTAATATCATTTTATCATCGTCTTTCCCACAACTTTTAGCCAATCACCCTATAATCGCATAAAAAGCTTAGCCAATCATCATCATGATAACAATAATCAAATAAAAGGGAAAGGAATCAATATTTCAAACACGAAAACCTTAAGAAAAAGGTCTCAATAACTGAATCAAATAACAACAAATCAGCGTTCCTCAAATCTCAAATCGAACAAGACAACAAACCAAAAGGGAATCTAAGAAAGTCTTACAAACTCCCTCTAAAGCTAACTCCAAACTATGAATCCTTCCTACCTTGATCTTCAATCCTTCCTTCAAACCTTCAGAAAATCTCCTAATTGCTGGATGTTCTCAACCTCCAAGCATGGTTGAACTTGTGAAAAATCCAACCCTTTATATAGGAGAATTATCTTCCAAAGATAATAATATCTTAAAAAGATAATTTCCTAAAAAATATATCCATATCTCTAAAATAGATCTTCCGAAAATAATATCTTTTCTTCCAGAAATCCAACCCAAAAATATAAGATATCTTCTTTCCAAAAATAAAAGATCTCAGCCAAAAATATGGATCTCGCCGGCGGCAGGGTATTCGCCTTGGTCGGGACGCTCCTCAAGATCACCTCGGTCGAGGTGACACTGTAGCTGACCGAGGTGAATCTCAACTGAATGTGAAATCTCTCAAATCTGGTCCAAAGTAAATCTTCTTCATTAATTCCATGCTTCCTGAGTTCTTCTTTAAGCTCCAAAATGTATCTCCAATGACTCCTTAGCTCCTTAGCTCCATACATGCTATCAAAAACGTCCAAACTAGTCCCAAAATATAGACTATAATACATGCTATCAAAATACCCCATACTTGTCCCTTGCTTGTCCCCAAGCAAGTTCCAAATCTTAAGTACAAGATAGAATGGATTATAAGTCATAAAGATCAATGAAAAGTATTTCAAAACATTTTTGTGGTGTGCTCCCTTCATAGATCACTCTAAGAGAATGCTTTATGGCAAATAAAATCAATACACGATCAAAACATTTTATAAATATAAGAAAGTTGTTCATCTTTGCATAAAATCATAGAATGCATAATAAATCATAATTATCGAAATCAATCATGTATAATCCAGTTTAAACCACCAAGTCAATCAACAAGCTCGAGGTCTCAAGGGCTCCTCAAAAGAGCTCAAGAAACGTGTAAGGGTGGGATGTATATAGGGAATGTGGTGCTAGAATCTGGGAAAAGGATCTTACTTCACTTTCTTTAAATCTCAACATCTTCCACCAATAAGCTTTGCTTATTTTACTTTACTTTTTGGGATGCATGGACAGAGGTGCACAATAACCGAAGCCTAGGAAATCAGCAATCATCAATTTCTCGAGATGCCTCAAACCCTTGATGCACATACCATGACCCGTTAGGAATATCGCTCAATCCAACTTTGGCAAGACACAAACACCCGGCTACGTGAATGGTGCCGAGTTACTCATCATCATGATTGACTTCCCCAAACCTATTTGTTTCTTTCTAACACTTTCAGACAATATCTCAACTTCACTTTCACTTGCTTTTCACTTGCTTGCTTCCAAATTCCCGGATAGGTAAAGGGAGGTAAATGTGTATATGAGAGGCTAAAGCATGATCAAGAAGAAGAAGAGAAGAGAATGAATTGCCTTAATCATCCCAGGAAGAATGTGATAGAACTCATCATGTGGTGTCAACTTTCAAATTCAACATAATTTTGATAAAAACAAAGTATTAAACATGTCAAAACTTCAAACAAAGCATTTTGAGACTTAAGCATATCATAAAACCTTTCGAGCATATAAAGATTTCAAAACCAATCTGCAAACAAAATCATCACTGAGGTCATATCCAGAGAAGAAGCACAAAAATCGTTTCGAAAAACTTTCAGTTAAGCCACCTCGGTCGAGGTGTTCTAAGTCATCCGAGGTGCTTTACCTCGTTGGCCAGAATCATCCCGGTCGAGGTCATAAAAGTTTTTTTTAAACCAGTTTTTGACGTTTTTCTCAAACAAAAAAATGTATGCATGCATGTAATCTTAGATAAACACACGAAGCATAAATAAGATCATAAATACCCAACTAGAGTCATACAATCATACAAGTAGTCAAATAAGTACATCCACATACCCCATACTTGGGACACATTGTCCCAATGGGTCAAAATAAGTCTAAAATAAGAGAACTCACGGGACATAGCTGAGCTGAAAAAATAAATAATAAAGAAAATCCATGCTGCTCTAGTCCTGAACCGCTGGTGGTGGTGGTGGATATGGGATGAAGGAATGCTGAGATGGGTCAAATGGATAACCCATCGTGTGCTGAAACTGGATCTCCATCATCCACAAACCTCTGCTGGTGTGCTGAAACTGGAGATCCATAACCTCCATTCTCAAGGCTGCGTAAAAGTCGATCATCTGGTCCGTCAGCTCATCAATCCATCGATGAGCTACTAAATCTCTCTATCTGCGGACTCTACACCGGGCAGGTCGTGATGGTGTTGCTGCCTCCTCCTCTGTGGCCTCGTCATCTAAATCGACAACTGGCACACTAGGACCGGTTGTGTCTGTACCAGTCTCCATGGCATCTCCGCCATCATCATACTCATCCTCCTCCGCTACCGGTGCAGCATCTCTCGGATCCTGTAAGTAGGGAAGCCATGCAGAAGACTAGTACTGCGGATCGAAAATTGTGAACTGGGCTGACCATAGGATACCCTAAGGAGCAGTCTGCTCCCAAGGCATATCTACGTAGGGTGTAGTGAGGCCACGAGGAACCAAAATCTGCCTCGTGATCATCTCCTGAAGCCCTAGCGGCTTCGCAGCTGCCACCAATGTACAAGCACTCAAATCCAGGCCCACAACAGTAGCGATATGGGTCACCAGACCTCCACAGCAGATATCTCCCTTGGCCTTGCCTTTGATGTGGTGCAAGTCCTCAACCAGCATGCCTCCAAAGTCAGGCACTTTTCCAGTCACCATGCAAAACAAGCTCAGTAACTCTCCCTGTCTGATCTTCTGGGGCGTCTCAGTACGCGCCAGAAAAGTCTCACTGAAAATACGGTGGGCAAGACGGAAAGCTAAGTGAAAAATAATGCGCTCCCTGGAGTCTTCACGTCTCCATCTGTCGCTATGCTCCACCACATGGGCAATCTGCCCCCAGAATTGTCGAGCCACTGCTCGGGATGGAAAGTCAATCACGGTGGGAGTCGGGAAGCCAAACACCTCTCGGAACTGATCCATAGGCACAATGTAGTTCTGGTTCAGCAACCGGTACTTGATGTTGTTCCTCTCTGGCATGTGAGTGACGGAACTCACAAACTCCATGGTCGGCTCAAGGTAGGCTGGAGCTTGGATCTCCACAAACTGCTCCTGCCCTACCATATATATCATCTTCTTCAAGTCCTCCGCCACGTGGAGGCACTCGAAGGCTGAGACGTCCAAGAAGCGCGGGGAAACTATGGGGCGCCCACAAATGCGATCGAAATCTGCCTGGTGACGCTCATGAATCACCGGAATAGAAGGTCGAGAAGAAGGGGAAGAACCACTAGGAGCATCTCTCAGAACAAGCTGACGATCAGAATGGGTACTCATGAATTGCTGACAAGGTCACCTTGGTTGGTATGACAGGCTGAAGAATACCTTGGCCGAGACACAGCTCGACTGGACCGAGGCGAAAAACTATGCGATTTCCTCTGTCTGATTTTCAGTTCTTTTCCCCCAAAATCACTACCAATTGCTTCCTATGGGGTACTTATACTCTTTTCAACAAAAATATATGGCAACCAAAGCCAAATATCTCCTAAATCAGTAAAGAGAGGGAAGTTAGGGTTTTTGACAATTTACACCAAATTATGCAGATCCGAGGCGTTTATCTTGCAGTTTGTTGCTTGCAATCTGATCTTCTTGCTTTTCTTTGTGAAATAGGAGCAAAAATTGTAGGAAACGAGTGAAAAACAAAGAAACGAGGTAGGGATGCGCCGCGGTCGAGAAGGGGGTTGGGAGGGAAGAGAGAGAAATTTGTTCGCCTTTTATACCCCTCGCCGAATCTGGTCACCTCGGTCGAGGTGTTCCCGACCGGACCGAGGTGGCTGACTGGATTGTCAGACATAGTCGCCTCGGTTGCCTCCAGAACATCTCGGTCGAGGCGCTGTGACAGCAACCGATGTCTCAGTAAAACTCCGTCTTATCAACTTCTCAACTTCTGTCCTTCCAGTGTAGCTCCTGAGTTGTAATCTTTCCTTAGAGAGTACCTGGTTTCTGTCTAGAACGCTAAAAAAAACAAAGCAAAGCAAAAGCAAACTATCTAAAAAACTACAAAAAGGGAAAAGAAAGCAATACCTTGGGTTGCCTCCCAAGAAGCGCTTGATTTAAGGTCGCTATCTAGACCGTACGGCATCCCTAAACGAGGTATAGTGGTACAATCTCCTCAACTTGGACTTCTGGCTGGTACTTCTTAAGCCTATGACCATTGACCTTAAAGCTTCCGCTCGTTTCTTTCCTAAATCTCAATTGCACCATAAAGAAAAACATGTTTCACAACGTAAGGTCCTGTCCATCTAGACTTCAACTTACTTGGAAAGAGGCGAAGGCGGGAGTTGAAGAGTAGAACTAAATCTCCTTATTTGAATTCCTTAGGAATGATATGCTTGTCATGCCATTTCTTCGTTCTTTCCTTGTAGATCTTGGCATTCTCATAAGCGTTTAAGCGCAACTCTTCCAACTCATTGATGTCCAATAGCCTCTTCTCTCCGGCTTCCTATAAATCGAAATTTAACCACTTGATTGCCCAATATGCCTTGTGTTCTAACTCAATGGGTAGATGGCAAGACTTCCCATATACCAAATTGTAAGGGGTGGTACCAATGGGAGTCTTGAAGCGGTCCTATAAGCCCAAAGAGCGTCGTCCAACTTCATGGACCAATCCTTCCTCGTCCTAGAGACGGTCTTCTCCAAAATTGTCTTGATTTCTCTATTCGAGATTTCGACCTGTCCACTAGTTTGAGGGTGATAAGGGGTTGCTACCTTGTGGGTTACCCCATACTTCGATAGAAGTGCCTTAAACTTCCGGTTGATGAAATGTGTCCCTCCATCGCTGATGATGATGCGTGGTGTCCCAAAACGTGGAAAGATAGTCCGATTGAAGAACTTCACAACCACCATGGCGTCATTAGTGGGGGAGGCAATGGCTTCTACCCATCTAGAGACGTAATCAACAGCTACGAGAATGTAGAGGCTCCCTGCGGATGTGGGAAAGGTCCCATGAAATCAACTCCCCATACGTCAAAAATCTCAACTTCTTGGATATTGTTGAGTGGCATCTCGTTGTTTCTAGACAAGAGTCTTGTCCTTTGGCATGTATCACAAGAAACAACAAATGTTTAAACATCCTTAAATAATGTAGGCCAAAAGAAACCAGAATGCAATACCTTAGCACACGTTTTGTGAGCGCTAGCATGTCCTCCGCAAGGAAGCGAGTGGCAATGCCGTATAACACTAGCAACTTTATCTTCTGGAATGCATCGTCGAGGCATCCCATCCGGATCTCTCTTAAACAGTAGAGGTTCATCCTATTAGTAGTGGCGTACATCCTTGAAGAATTTCTTCCTTTGAGCGTAAGTCAATCCGGACGGTATTTCCTGGCAAACAAGATAATTAACAATATCAGCATACCAAGGTTCTTTCTTATCAGAAGCTTGGTGGAGCCAATGCTCCACCAATTGTAAATGAGTTTTAGAAAAGGGTGTAGGAAGTTTTTTGTCCTCAGTTGACAACATCTCGCTTGCTGTCTCGGTCGGTGTCCGAGGTGGGTGACCGAGATGTTCTTCAGATAAGAACACCTCGCTTGGTCCAGAAAGTGCCTCAGTCGAGGTACTCGAACTAGGACCGAAACTCGAATTTCTCTTCTCCTGGATCAGTTTCTCAATCTTAGCTCCTGGATCTGCTTCCAGTGCCTTTAAGCTTCGTATATCTACATCACAGGAAACATCTATACCTTCCTCCATTAAGCTAAAACTAAGAACTCTTTCAAGAGGGTCATTAATAAGGATAGAGCTCACCAATTCTCTTGATTCTTCTTCATCATAGATGTTGAAGATGTCAACTTCCGGCGGCTCTCCTATGATTGCAGCAAGCAATGCAAACTCCACTTGATCTCCACCAATGTTGAATTTCAACTTGGCGTTCTTACAATCCACATTGCAACCCGAAGTTGCTAGAAATGGTCTCCCGAGAATGATAGGAACGGGATAATCTGCGGGTATATCAAGTACAACAAAGTCTATAGGTAAATAGAAGTTACCTAACTTAACGGGAACGTCTTCTAAAATGCCCACGGGATGGGTAATGGAGCAATCCGCCATGTACAACCTTATATTCACCGGCTTGGGCTCTCCAACTCCGATTCTCTCACATAGCTCTAGCGGAATGATGCTCACGCTTGCTCCTAGATCACATAACGCCTCACAAGTTATATCCCTAACTTGAATGGGAATGCAAAATGAGCCGGGAT
Source organism: Fagopyrum homotropicum (assembly GCA_033239125.1). Classification (NCBI taxonomy): domain Eukaryota; kingdom Viridiplantae; phylum Streptophyta; class Magnoliopsida; order Caryophyllales; family Polygonaceae; genus Fagopyrum; species Fagopyrum homotropicum. The sequence continues at coordinate 45,983,522 of BSWB01000001.1, read as the reverse complement.
CTATCAACTTAGGTGGAATCTTCTCCTTCATGATTTGAATGAGCTCCGAGGATTTAGATGTCATCCTAACTTCTCCAAAGTCTTCCAGCTTCCTCTTCCTTGATAGAATATCTTTTAAGAACTTCCCATAGGCGGGCATCCCTAGAATAGCATCAAGAAAAGGGATGTTAATGTGTAGTTTATTCATCAAGTCAAGGAACTTACAAAAATGCTTGTCTTGATGTGCTCTGGCCCTTGACTGAGGAAATGGAAGTGGTGGTTTATAAGCAGGAGGTGGGACATAAACTTCAGATTTGTCCTTCGCTTTCTGGGACTCCACCTCGGGTGGCACCTCGACCGAAGTGTTCCTCGTCTGTACCTGGACCGAGGTGTCCTTCATCTGCACTGGCACCGACCGAGGTACTGGATCTGTAGTTTTTAGTCCACTTCTCGTCATTATTACCATGATTTGTCCCTTGGGTTTGCTCTCTGTCCTTGCTGGGAGCTTCCCTGGATCTCTTGGTGCTTCATTTGCCTTATTAAAGAATTGTTGCTCTAAGGCTTTTTGTGCCTTTGAAAATGAAGTCATAGATGTCTCCATAGCGTTGAGCTTGATCAAGATGGCCTCCAACACTACATCTTTCTTCTCTGGCTGGGACAAACTTGATCCATGCTCCTGGCTCTTCAATGGAGTAGAAGAAGAAGAAGAAGAAGAAGAAGAAGAAGAAGAAGAAGAAGAAGAAGAAGAAGAAGAAGAAGAAGAAGAAGAAAAAGGGTTAAAATAAATATTAGAATTAGAATTAGAATAAGGGTTACCCGGATTTTGTTGATTAGATCTCCAATTGTTGCTGTTGGAGCCTCTATTGTTGTTGTAATTGTTGTTCTGTGACCCTTGGTTGTTGTTCCTTCCTTGATATCATCCATCTTCCTTCTTCGTGTGAGCCACCAAAAGGTCTTTCAATTGCTTCACATCGTTTTTAAGGGAGATGAGTTGATTATCATTTGATGGAGTGTCCTGGAAATTAACTCTCTTAACTCCATTTTCGGCTCCTTGATGGGAGTACTTCTCCATATGCAAACCTTGCTTCTCAATGAACTCCCAAGCTTCGTCTATCGGCATATCCATGATTGTGCCGGTGAAAAGTAGTTGAAGATTGAATTGAGTAGCTCCATCCAATCCCTTGAAGTATATCTCCAGCAACTCTATCTTTGGAATCCCATGGTGTGGGCAATCCAATAGAACATCTTTGAAACTCTCCCATGACTTGGACAAACTCTCTTTTTCCTTCATGATGAATGCATTAATCTTCCCTCTCATTTCAGCGGTCTTGGAGGGGGGAAAGAACTTTGTTAGAAACTCCGTCGTCATCCCTTCCCAAGTGTTGATCTTTCCGGGTGGAACAGTTTGATACCAAGTAAGCGCTCTGTCCTTCAAAGAAAAGTAGAAAGGCCTTAGCTTGTAGTTGTTGTTTTTCAGCCTTGAAGGTCTCAAGGTCTCCATCAGAATCTCATAGTTTTGCAAATGCTGATGTGGAGACTCCCTCTCTAAACCTCCAAACTGGCATTGGCGGATCATGGATAGAACTTGCGGTCGAAGTTCGTAATCATGCTCAGCTGGATCACCTAGGTTGACTCCTGGACGCCTCACTTGCTGATTAGAGTCCATCCTCTATCCTAGGGTCTGTGGAACTCCAGCAAAAAGAACATCTCAAACAGGCATCCGAGGTGGATGTATCTCGGCCGCGGCTACTGGGACTAGGTTCTGCCTCGGTCGAGGATCTAGGATTGGTCGATGCAGAATCTGGGCTCTTAGATCGGCCATATCTGCTTCGATCTCTGCAGTTCTTCCTTATTGAGGCGCATCTGTTCCAGCGCCTCCTTCAATTCGGCTTCAAGATCGGGATAGTCTTGATTTACCATCTTAGCTTCTTGCAATCGTTGTTTGTATGTATTTTCTAGTTCGGGATCGTAAGGAACGATTTCCTTTCCAGCACGGGTTCTTCGCATAAACCTAAGAAAAAGATCCTGCGAAAACACTCAAGTAGAGTGGTTAGTAGCAACAAGGGCAATTGCCTCAAAAGACAACCGCAACCGGCTTGGTCTACCAAGTCCCCGGCAACGGCGCCAAAAACTTGTTTGCTCCAAACGGTGTGTGCAAGCTTTAAATTTTTAACCCAAGAAGTATGCTTGAACAAATATGCGAACCCGCAGTGTACGAGTCAATTGTAATAAAAAGCAAGAAGTCCAGGGGTCAATCACAGGGACTTAGGTGTAACAAAGCACATAATTGGTTGTCAAGTATTGCTATTAACCAAAAGTAATTAAAGTAATCAAAGATGATGTAAAAGTCAATTAAGGGGAAATGCGGGTTCTAGGGATTAAAGCATCTAGTTGTGGTTCCCACTCAAGATCTCAAAGGATAACGCGGACAAAGCTAAGGTTTTGCAAAGGGCAGGTGTTTCTAAGGTGGGAATAGATTACCGGGTAAGTCTCACTACTCATTATCCCAAACCAAAGCTCCTATATCGGGTAAGTCTCAAGGCACTAAGTAAAGGAACTATAATCTCAAACCAACACACCACCTACGGGGATAGAATCAACCTTTACCGGGTAAGTCTCAGGCTAACTCACAAAGATGGGATGAAGGCACACTCGAACCCCAATAAAGGATAAACAAATATTACCTACACTTATGATCATGGATAAACAAGCAAAGGAATTACCAGGTAACTCTCATCCTAGGCTTGCATTGGACCAGGAAAGGTGTAATAAGGATAGGATTTGGCAAACTAGAACACTTAACTCTCAGTTTCGGATCAGAAAAGGTTCACCTCGTTCAATCAAGTCCCGCCCCGGCCGAGATGTTCATCGACTGAGCGAGGTGTGCTAGGGTTTCAAGGTCCTGCTGGGTGTAAGATCATTCTATGATCGTCTTTCCCACAACTTTCAGCCAATCACCCTAGAATCGCATAAAAAGCTTAGTTAATCATCATCATGATAAAAATAATCAAATAAAAGGGAAAGGAATCAATATTTCAAACACAAAAACCTTAAGAAAAAAAGTCTCAATAACTGAATCAAATAACAACAAACCAGCGTTCCTCAAATCACAAATCGAACAAGACAACAAACCAAAATGGAATCTAAGAAAGTCTTGCAAACTCCCTCTAAAGCTAACTCCAAACTATGAATCATTCCTTCCTTGATCTTCAATCCTTCCTTCAAACCTTTAGAAAATCTCCTAATTGCTGGATGTTCTCAGCCTCCAAGCATGGTTGAACTTGTGAAAATCCAACCCTTTATATAGGAGAATTATCTTCCAAAGATAATAATATCTTAAAAAGATAATTTCCTAGAAAATATATCCATATCTCTAAAATAGATTTTCTAAAAATAATATCTTCCTTCCTGAAATCTAGCCCAAAAATATAAGATATCTTCTTTCCAAAAATAAAAGATCTCAGCCAAAAATATGGATCTCGCCGGCGGCAGGGTATTCGCCTCGGTCGGGATGCTCCTCAAGATCACCTCGGTCGAGTTGACATTGTAGCTGACCGAGGTAAATCTCTACTGAATGTGAAATCTCTCAAATCTGGTCCAAAGTAAATCTTCTTCATTAATTCCATGCTTCCTGAGTTCTTCTTTACGCTCCAGAATGTATCTCCAATGACTCCTTAGCTCCTTAGATCCATTTTAGTCCGAAAACATGTCATTTTACGTACGATTACAACGAAACTTGGTGTAGACCTCGATTCCCGTAAAGGTAGATGAAACAACAATATAATCACATAATATACATCCATACATGCAGATTGTTGAAGACAAACGTCCAAACTAGTCCCAAAATATAGACTATAATACATACTATCACCTTTTTCTTGAATTTTTTCGTCTTACCAACTTTTGACTTTGTTTGTTGAGAATTGTCTTGCTTTAACGATTGTCCTTGCATTTGGGTTACTTTCAAGTACACATAAATAAGGAACTCTTCATCAAAAACGTTGAGGTTGAGGTCCATCATAGTGGTATATTGTTCCTTGGTTCCCAAAGCTTTAACGTCCTCACGAACATCTTCTACCTCTTCGATATGAATGTCTTGTGTCATACTAGAAACCACACAATGCTTTCCCGTCGTGACGGTGGTGTTAAATATTTCATCCCATAAGCCACTAATGTCAGCAGGGATCTCTTTATTACGAAAAGTATTGTACCTTGGATCCTCATGCAAAAAAGGTCTTATTAGAGAACAACATTTTACAAGAGAGTCCTTATGCTTAAAAAATGTTAATGTACTCACCTTCAGTTTTCTTTCCTACCACGCATATATTGTCAGCCATGATTCAGCCCTTTACCTGATCCCATTCTAGTCCGGTTTCCCCATTCCTCAATGTATTCCAAACACTCCAAATCCTTTTTATATGATTGAATTTGTTTTTAAGACAATTTAGATCCTAAGATTGACCACTTTTTTCCGCCATTTGTTTGAAAATATCATCCCACACAAAAGTTTGATCTTCTCCATGTTTTATTTGGAATTGACGATATATGTTTAGGAATAATATTGTTACACCATAGGTCCAACAAAATGGTTTTTGTTTTTGAAATATTGTTGTTTTGGGTGCCATCGAACGAGTAATAATTGAATTGAAGTAAACATTTGACAAAAATTACACAAGTCATAAAAGTTATTTCATATATTTCAGTCTTCCGGTTTCAGTTACCATTGGTCAATTGACTAATTCAGAAGGCATTAGTTGCAAGAATATTCATTTCAACGCATCAAGCATAACCAGTTGAAGCATAACAAAAATACTTATATACACATATTTTAGTTTACAAAAATAAAATTCTCTGTTTCCGGTTTTAGTTAGCATTAATCTTAATACACATATATCAACAACGCACTATAACACATCATTTGCAAGCATAAGTATTTTTAACACATATTCATAGTTTACTGAAAAACAAATATCCATCTACCAAATTAACAAATCAACAAGCATTCAAACACGAATACTTACCAAGATTGAAGTAATTGAAGTAGGTGATTGTCTTCTGCTATGGAGAATTGAGATATTAGTCCATTTGCGAAATTAGGGTTTCATAGTTGTAAATCTCGTCAGTATACACCTCAACTAGTTCAACAATGGACAAACGAGAAGGATGGAGTGAACAGGAGTCGAAGAGAAGTGAAATCCATTCGTTTGTCGAAGGAACTGTTGGAGAATCAAAAAGATGTGAAATCCAAAATTATTGGCTTACTTTTGAGTCTGTCAAGAGATGAAGCGAACGAGAGTCCCCAACCCTTGACAAAGAACGAAGCTGTGAATATCAACCTTTGGTTCAAAGGGGTTCATATTTGCCTTGTCACGTGATAGCTCACACGTGCCTTATAAATAATTTTCCCATACCCATTTTCATAATTTTACTCATATTAATATCCTTCATACCCATAATAATACTCTCCTATCAAAAACCAACAACTTTTATTTAATTTTATCTCATTAATCTTCATCCTCGTTTTTCAACTTCAATTTTATATTCAACTCCAACTTCAACCTAATACCCTAATAAACTAGGGATCCCCAAACGGACCCTATATCATCTTTTATATGACATTTGAAATTAAACTTGTTAACATGAGAATGATGAGAGTAATTGTTTTTACCAAAAAAGCATGAGAGTAATTGTAGTTTTTTAAATATTATATTATTATTTGATAAGTTTATAAGTATATATTATTTATTAATATGTAATTATTTTATTGGAAATTCATATTAATAACAATTATTTTTAATATAGCTATCACATAGTCACCAAAACAAAAATTCATTCTCTCAATTTTCTAAGGAGTTAATTAAAATTGTTGTAATTAAAATATACTCTCAGGGGGTTTTATTTAGGGTGACGTTATAGACACACCAATATATTACTTCAGACATGCCAAAATATATACGTTTCATGGTATAATTATATTGTGCGTTTTATAAGGTGTACAAGTCATGCGCTATATCCAAGACGCGTGCATGTGTAAAACTGTAAATGACGCCTTTCTCTCTTCATCGATTCAGATATTGGTGAGAGTAACATGTCATTAGCATGACACGTATTGTAACAAACTCAAAAGGGTTATAAATACCTCTTGTAAACAGCTATAACAGTAATACAGAATATGCATTTTCAAACCTTCTTCTCTCCTTCTCTTGATTCTCTCATGCTGATATTGTAACATGGTATCAAAGGGCCAAATCTGAACATGAACATCAATCCAGCTCCATCTTCTCCCAACAATGGCGACACGCATGATACACCAACACCAATTTCTCCAGTTGCAGCTCCTCCCTCCTCAGACACAAACCAATTTTTTCTACATCATTTTGATTATCCCTCCCTTAAACTCTCCACCACATTACTCAATCCAAACAACTATAACCAATAGAAACGATTTGTAGAAGTCTCTTTGCTTACAAAGAATAGAATATGATTTGTCAATGGTGACTGCAAACGGCCTCTCACAAATGCTAAATTGATCGCCAAATGAGATCAATGTGATAACATGATGATCTCTTGGATACTTCACTCGATTGACAGAAATATTGCTGAATTTGTCCAATGCTGTAAACCCGCTACACAAATCTAGAAGAATCTTGGTGCAAGGTATGGCACAACCAATCGTACTCATCTCTATCAACTTCAAAAGGAGCTCAGCTCAATATGTCAAGGCAATGCTTCAATTCAATCTTATTTCACTCGATTATAAACTCTCCGGGATGAATATTTGCTAGTTGTTGAAGACCAAGTATGTTCTTGTGGATCTAATAAGATTGTTCTCTCATTTCTTCAAAATCAACAAATTATGCAGTTTCTTGTTGGCCTTAATGATTCGTTTAGCATGTTGAGATCTATAAATTTTGATGATGAATCCTTCTCCAAGCTTAGATGTTATTTATAAGCTTGTGCTTCAAGATGAATCTCAATGAGGATTAACATCCTCAGTTGCTCTTGATAGAGATGCTACTTCCTTATATTCTCATAATCGAGCACCTTACAAGTCTACTTCTAAAGGTCCAAATGCATCTCTATTTTGTGAACACTATAAAGCCAAGAATCACACTATTGATAAGTGTTGGAGGCTCCATGGCTATCCTACACATGTCATACCTGGAGTTGCTTTCTGTGAACACTTAAAGATTGCAGGTCACACTCTTGCTCGTTGCAGGAAAGTCCATGGATATCCACCAACACATAAGCTTGCAACCGCCAGTTTTTCTCAAGATCAAGTTACACAATTGCTCTCTCTATTGAACAAATCTCCTTCAGATATCAACAAAGAGGATCACACTGCTTTTCTTGCTAGTAAGCTTTTGTGTTTGTTCTTAACTGATCTTCAGTCACATTGGATCATTGACAGTGGAGCAACTGATCATATCACTCCTTATCTCGACATGTTATCCTCATATAAACATGTTTCTTATCATATAGCCATTACTATGCCTAATGCTTCCAATGCTAAAATAATTCACATTGGCTCCATTCAATTGACTCCAGATATCACATTACATGATGTCCTTCATGTGCCCGAGTTTCATTTTAACTTATTATCTGTCCATAAATTATCTACCACATTACTCACTTCTGTTACATTTTCTTCTAACCAATGCTTTATCTAGGCCCCTTCGATGAGGCTACCTATGGTGATTGGTAATGCTTACAAGGAGTTATATGTTGCTCACAGAATCACTCCTTCATCAACCATATCTCATAACTCTTCTTGTAATAATATTTCTATTCTTGCCAAACTTTCTGCTTATTATTGTTCTACTATACACACGACTTTGAGTCTTGAGTTGTGAAATTATCGATTGGGACATACTCCCTTTGATAGGCTAGCATGTATTGATTCTATATCTATCAAAACCAAACATTATGTGTATGCCAGATTTGTCCTCAAGGAAGACAATGCAAACAAATTTCCATGTCTCTATTACTCGCAGGTTACACGCTTTTCATCTTATTCACATTAATACTTGGGGACCTTATAAACAATCTACATACAATGGTTTTTCTTATTTTTTTAACCGTTGTAGATGACTATACTCGATGTACATGGACATATCTCTTGGCTAATAAATCCAATGCCCTCACTTTGTTGACTACTTTTCTCAATTATGTCAAAAACATTTCCATGTTCAAGTCAAGATTATCAAGTCTGATAATGCTTATGAATTCCTAAGCAAAGTTTCTTCTACCTTATATAGTCAAGAAAGAATTATTCATCAAACATCATGTCCTTATACACCTCAACATAATGGTGTTGTTGAGCGTAAACACTAGCACATTCTTGAGGTAGCACGTGCTCTCTATCACCAATCTCATATTCCTTTATCTACAGGGGTGATTGCATTATCACTACAAATCATATCATTAACCGATCTCCCCTTTCCATATTAAACAATAAGTCTCCTTATGAGTTGTTGTTTAACAAGCAACCTGTGTTTTTGGTTGATTACGTTTTGCTAGCACTAAAACTTCTCATCGTGACAAGTTTCACTCTCGTGCTCTACCTTGTGTTTTTTGGGGTATCCATTTGGTAAGAAAGCTTTCAAAATTTTGGCACTCACTTCCAGAGAGGTGTTTTCTTCTCGTGATATAGTCTTTCGTGAGACTATCTTTCCTTTTCACCATATAAAATCACCTTCTACCCCTTTACCTTCTCTTCCTTCCACTACATTTGACTCTTCCATTTTTCTCCAATCTAATATTTCCTCTTCTTTCACCCTGAATCCTAACATTCACATCTCTTCCACTATATCTTCTCCTACACCTTCACCTAATCATACTACCTCTTCTATATCTCCCACTACGTTTCCGGGCTTATCTGCTATGGAATTATCCCTTCCCTTAAGACGTTCTACTCGTCACCACCAAGCACCACAATACCTCCAGGATTTTGTGTGCACATATAGCTCATGTACATCACCATCATCACAAGGTATGTCGCTTCCCTCAAACACATCTTTATCTTCTCACCATGCCTTTGTTGTGTCTCTTTCTTCTTATATTGAACCTACCTCATGTCGATAAGCTTCTAAGGATCCTCACTAGATTCATGCCATGCATAAGGAATATCAAGCTTTACAAGCTAACCATACATGAGATCTTGTGTGTAAGAGCCTTAGTCTTTAGAGCCTAGATGAGCTAGAGTGTGCTTTAGCTTGACCAGTCAGCCGCCCCAGCGGACCAGGGAGGCCGCCCCTGCGCCTCAGGCTAGCCGCCTCTGCGGCTCTATGGCTGGTGCAGCCGCTTTTGTTAACTCTTGACCGTGCTTTGCAGCTGGCTTCTCTTATAAGCCTCCTTAGATTTCAGATGAGGGGTTTGCTACCTCATTCCAGCTTCTTCATCCCCTTCACGTTCTTCCTCTTCTCTTTTCTTCTCCTTTGATCTTCTTTGATCTCTCCTTGCTTGTGTGAGTGAGTTCTTGAGAGTTTGAGGGTGTTCTTGGCCTTGGATGCTCTTGTGGATGTTGTTGAAGGTTGTTGGAGTTGTGTTGAGGTGATAGACGAGCTGATGCTCCATAGTTACAGCCTAGGGTTTGTGTGGTAAGCTCTTTTTCTTCTTCTCTCTTCTTTCCTTCATTCTTGCTTCTTTCTTCTTCCTTCTAGCTAAGGATCACAAGCTGGGCTTGTGTGGATCTTTTCTTAGCCTTTTGATGATCATGTGTAAATATATGTGTATGTGTTGATGTGGTGTGTTGAAGACGTGAAGAGAATCGAGAAAGGGGTCGAAGAGAAGTCGGGACCAACTCTCTGCATAGTTGGCCGCCCTGCGCCTGTCTTGAGCCACACATGCACCTGGTGTGGAGCCGCACCTGCGCCTGGTGTGGAGTCGCCCCTGCGCCTTTGGTGAGCCGCCCCTGCGCCTCACTAGACCAGCCGTGTGTTCTTGCTTCTGTTAGTACATACCTTGTTGGTATGTCTTCCTTCCTTCCTTTCCTTTGACCTTGGCTTAGTTGATAGCTAGGTTAGGTTGGTTAGGATGAGTTGTATGATAGAGATGTGCCTTAGGCACTTGTGTTGATGTTGAGATTATGCTATAGGCATATGTGATCTTGTTATGATCTTGAGGTTGTAGGTTGGTTCTGGTTATGGAGACGAGTCTCCTAACCCTTTCAGGTTGTCATATTGTGTGCCTTGCTATTGCAGGCGTTGGTTTCTTCCCCAAGGGGAAGCTGTGACGTGGTAGAGGATACGAGTGTATCAGGTAAGTCCATAGGACTTACTTAGCGTTCAGTTATGGATTTGTATGATTGTGATGGTTGTGTGTGTGTTCATATGATTGTGCATTTATAACCTAAACCGGACTAGGACGATCATATATTACATTTATTTGGCCCAAGTGTTGATAATAACGGGCGGTAACCACTTGCCTGAAGCTCACCGAGAGTGGAAGGAGGTGCTTGGAAGCCAGTAGCTCAGGGGGGAGGTAGATCCCCATGCAACACCTGGGTTAAAGGGGGAAGAGACGGGGTTCTTTAGGCTCCTCGTGTTACAACAGAAGTTGAATTAGTAATGGAATAACGTAATTAAAGATAATAAATGAATGTGTGTGACATTGCATGTATGAGATGTTGATGTATGTTTGTGCTATTACCTTCATGCTTATCTATTGTTGTAGCTAATGGTGTATACCGTGTTGTAGATGATCTGCAGGTTAGGAAGACTGCAGAGTGAGCTCGATGGTGTGAGCAGCCGAGGACTTCTGTACATTAGGATGCGTGGGTTGGGGATCTTTTGTATCAGATGATGTTGTTGTTATGGTTTTGTACTAGGCTTTGAGTTTGTAAACTCTTTTGATGTATCATACAGCTTTTATGTATTTGGTTTTACTCTACTTGTGCCTTGTTGTAAGATCCAGTGAACTTGTTGTCAGGCTAGGGTCAGGATCCATTGTGAGATCCTAGCCCAATGTAGCATTCCGAGTCCTGCGGATTCGGGGTGTTACATAGTTGGTATCAAAGCCTAGGTTGACAGCAATGGCACTTGCTATCTACAATAAAGGTAGAGTGGATAAATAAACAGAACCCACATGGGGTCTGACTTTTTAAAAGGTTTTGGTTTTAAAGCGAGTACAGAATTTTTTTGGGATAGTGTGTACAGAAGTCAACACCCATCTGAGGATCTCGACAGTATAGATATATATATACCTCTTATGTGATGTGTGTGTGCATGCATTATTAAGTATATATATTTATATATATCTATACATATGGTCTATATAGAGCCTTATACGTTAGGTGTGCATACCCCACAGATGGCTCGGACTAGAGCTACAGCTGCTGCAGGTAGAGGTAGAGGTAGACCACCTCTTCCTCCAGGAGGGATAGGACAGGGACCAGCTCCCGCTGCAGATCCACCAGTGGTGGAGGAGGTTCACGAGGAAGTTACTGAGAGCGTAGTTCCAGCTATGAGGAGTGGTGGGTCCAGGAGACAGCAGACCCATCCAGGCTATTCTGATGGCTCGGACCGTGTTTCTATGGGCGGATCAGAGTTCAGAGATTACCGTCGGCATTTTGAGGAGGCCATTAGAGCGGGCAAACGAGCCCCAGATCTTCCAGGGCATAAGGGATCATCTGGGAGATCCCATGGAGCTACTCAGGTTCCATCTGCACCAGTTCGTGTAGTTGAGCCAGCTCGAGTTGTGGAGAAGACTAGAGGGCCTCGACCAGATACCTGGTTGAAGGCATTCCACCAGCAGGGAATACCACACTTCTCTGGGGAGATCATCCTAGAGACTGAGGTGTGGATTGGGCATGTAGACTCAGCTTTAGAGTCCATTCGTTGCCTAGAGGACAGACGGATAGAGCTAGTGCAGTCTCTATTCCGTGACCTGGCACATCAGTGGTGGAGGACAGTTAGAGCACGAGTCACCACCTATGAGAAGATGAGGACTATGTTAAGAGAGCAGTTCTGCCCTGCCTCACTAAGGAGGGAGAAACTGTAGGACTTCGTGGAGGCGGGTTTTGAGGATGTACCCATTAGTGACGTTATTCGCCGCTTCCAGACTGAGCTAGCATTGATTGGTCCAGCTGCACCATTTGAAGATCAGCATGTGTACCTGTTCGCCCGTCGTCTGAGGGAGAGTACACGCTCATACATGGCGGGATTTCACTGTGACTCATTGGCAGACTACTAGGATCGGGCCTTTGCCTATGAGAGAGAGAGCTAGCCAGAGGAGGACTTCTCAGACAAGACGATCTGAGAAGAGACAGCGTACCGCACCTACTGGTGCAGGAGCATCTGGATACGGGCGAGGTAAGACTCAGGGTTGCTCGAGTGTTCTAGTGTCTGCACAGACAGCTGAGAGAGGCCGGCAGTGTTACAACTGTGGGGCTTATGGGCATGTGAAGATTGATTACCCCAAAGCACCACTGACTTGCTTCTCGTGTGGGAAGCCAGGACACAGAGCTACGTTTTGCCGTCTGGGCAAGGTGTTATCACAACGGGGTTCTTCACTTGCAGGTGCAGTAGGAGGTGGGCAGATACCGCCTCAGCATCCAACACAAGGACATCAGAGAGTCCCAGACACGCCTGCTACTGAGGGGCCAGCTCTAGAACCGAGTAGAGGTAGAGGTAGAGAGGTTGGTACCAGTGATGCCCGAGGAGCTCGTGGCAGACTTTTGGAGTTGAGGAGTGCTGAGGAGCCACCAACACCAACTGCTATAGGTACCACTTTGTTACATGGTTTACCTGTTAGAGTTTTATTTGATACGGGTGCTACACATTCATTTATTTCTGCGGCTTGTGTTGAGCGTTTGAGTTTGTCTACCATAGAGGGGGCACCCTTTACTATAGGGTTACCTTATGGTAGTAGGGTCAGAGGTACCCAGGAGATACTTAGTTGTCCCCTATGCTTAGGGACTTGTGTCCTACTTGTTAACTTCTTAGTCATGCCTTTGATGCATGAAGAAGTCATATTAGTTATGGACTAGATGCGTAGACACCGTGCGGTGTTAGATGTGGGTAAGAGAATTGTTACAGTCTCTACCGACTTAGGTTCGATAGAGGTCTTCCGGGGTTGGGACCTTGGGAAGACAGGATCTGTCATCAGTGTTGTACGAGCAGCAAGACTGATTGCATAGGGATGTGATGCTTTTTGGTGCTATGCCATGAAGGATGGAGAGAGTCCAACTTTGGAGGACATACCTGTGGTCTGTGAGTTTACAGACGTATTTGCAGAGCCATCTAGCTTGCCACCCCAGAGGAGCGTAGATTTTGGCATTGACTTAGAGCCTGGCACGAGACGCATCTCGAAGGCCCCATACCGTATGGCACCTGTCGAGATGTTGGAGCTGAAGAAGCAACTCGAGGAGTTGGCTGAGAAGGGCTTCATACGCCCTAGCGTTTCACCATGGGGTGTACCGGTTCTCTTCGTACGGAAGAAGGACGGATCATTGAGACTGTGCATAGATTACAGAGAGTTGAACAAGGTGACCATCAAGAATAGGTATCCACTATCTCGTATTGATGATCTACTTGATCAGCTGCAAGGAGCAACAGTCTTCTCCAAGATTGACTTGCGTTCCGGATATCACCAGCTGAGGGTGAGAGAGCAGGATGTGCATAGGACGGCATTTCGTACCCGTTACGGACACTACGAGTTTGTAGTGATGCCATTCGGGCTGACGAATGCCCCAGCAGTTTTCATGGAGTTGATGAGCAGCATCTTCATCGACTTCTTGGATCAGTTTGTAGTGGATTTCATTTATGACATTCTGGTGTATTCTCGTAGTAGAGAGGAGCATGCGGGACACTTGAGGACAACTTTGCAGATTTTGAGGGATAGATAATTGTATGCCAAGCTCTCTAAGTGTTAGTTTTGGATGTCTGAGGTTGCATTTCTCGGGCGCATCGTCTCTGCCGACGGGATTATGGTAGACCCGGCGAAGATCGAGTTTGTTGCTACATGGACGACACCGACAAACGTCAAGGAAGTGCGTAGCTTTCTTGGCTTAGCCAGTTATTACAGACGCTTTGTGGAGGGATTTTTTGTGATTGCCCATCCACTGACGAGTCTTCTGAGGAAGACTACCAGATTTTTATGGATCGACCAGTGTGCTCAGAGTTTTGAGGAGTTGAAGAGGCGTTTGACTTCTGCTCCTGTCTTTGCACAACCAGAGGGTTTTGATGATTTTGTGGTCTATAGTGATATTGGGATGTGTGCTGATGTAGAGGGGCAGAGTGATTTCATATGCGTCTCGACAGCTGAAGACGTATGAGGAGAACTACCCAACTCATGATCTGGAGTTGGCAGCGGTAGTTCATGCTTTGAAGATCTGGAGACATTACCTGTATGGTGCTACATGCCAAATCTTCACAGACCATAAGAGTCTTAAATATATTTTCACGCAGCGGGAATTGAATAACCGCCAGCGTCGATGGCTTGAGTTGATCAAGGACTTTGACCTTGAGATTTTGTATCATCCTGACAAGGCGAATGTGGTAGCTGACGCCTTGAGCAGGAAGATGCCTTGAGAGAAGGAGATTGCCAGACTTACAGTACAGCCTCAGCTTCAGAGGGATCTAGCCTTGCTAGATATGGAAATCCAGTTTCCTGATGAGGATGCCTAGTTGTTTACTTTAGAGGTTCTACCTGGTCTGTTGGATGAGATCCAACGGAAGCAGGGGACTTGCCCGACCTTGGTGAGGATGAGAGATAGGATGTCTCATGGAGAGGCACCCTAGTTCACTATTGGGACAGATGGAGTTATGAGGCGACATGATCGTATCTGTGTTCCTGCAGATGCAGAGCTGAGACAACAGATATTACAGGAGGCTCATTGTACACCTTACTCAGTACACCCTGGTACGAGTAAGATGTACCATGATGTGAGACGTTCACTTTGGTGGGGAGGGTTGAAGCCCGATGTAGCCAGATTTAGTGTGCGACCTGTCAGCAGGTCAAGAAAGAGCATTTTAGGCCTGGAGGCGAGCTTCATCCACTGCCAGTACTGCATTGGAAGTGGGAGGACGTCTCCATGGATTTTGTGACTAGGTTGAGGACCAGTTGGAACTTTGATGCTATTTGGGTGGTCGTTGATAGATTGACGAAGACGACACGTTTCATCCCCATCAGAGAGACGTGGCCCGTAAGCAGACTGGCTGAGGAATACACTAGACAGATAGTGAGACTCCATGGGGTACCGAGGACGATTGTTTCTGATCGTGATGGACGATTTACATCGAGATTCTAGCACCAGATTCAAACTGCTTTGGGGACGAGTCTACACTTTACGACTACGTTTCACCCCCAGACAGATGGTCAGTCAAAGAGGACCATCCAGACCTTAGAGGACATGTTGTGAGCCTGTATGTTGGATTGGGGACAGGGATGGTCTGATTACCTCCCACTCGTTGAGTTCTCATACAACAACAGCTAGCACGCATCTATAGGGATGACTCCTTATGAGGCACTATATGGACGTAGATGTCTTACACCTTTATGTTGGGACGAGCCTAGTAGTATCAGAGGGATAGCGCCAGAGCAGATTCAGGATGATATGGCTCAAGTAGCGCTGATCAGAGAGAGGATGCTGGCTGCACAGTGTCGCCGGAAGTCGTATGCAGACAAGAGGCGTCGACCTCTAGGGTTCAGAGTAAGAGCTCATGTCTGGTTAAGAGTATCTCCGACGTGAGGCGTCAGACGTTTTGGCATAAAGGGGAAGCTGAGTCCCCGATATATCGGTCCTTTCGAGATACTAGATAGAGTTGGGCGAGCAACTTACAGATTACCTTTGCCTCCGAGGCTAGAGGGTGTTCACCCCGTATTTCATGTGTCTCAACTATGGGAATACATACCAGATCCGAGGCACATCATGAGTTATGATGATCTGGTGGTTGAGTCGGACCACACATTTGCAAAGCACCCTATTGCAGTCCTAGAGCGAGGTGTGAGACGCCTGCGTTCGAAGTACATTACTATATTGAGGATACAATGGTCTAGACGAGGACCATATGAGGCTACCTGGGAGACAGAGGATAATATCCAGAGGAACTATCCAGAGTTTTATGCTGAGTTAGATGCACCCATAGGATCCACGAGTAGATCTTAGCGCCTTCTTGGTGAGTGCATGTTATATGCTTATGTGATATATTGTTCTTCCGTGCTAGCTGTGATATGTGCATATGATCTGTTAGATCTAGTTGCTAGTATAAGATAGGTATATCTGGAGATGGTTCTTTCCTCCATGCTTTGGTGTGTGTTAGGATTAGCTGGAGATGGTTCTTCCCTCCATGCTACCTTTGATGGACATAGTGTGATCGGAGATGGTTTTCCTCCACATAGTAGAGTTATGTGTACGTTGTGGCTGGAGACGGTTTTCCTCTATGCCAGTGTGATGTGGTTAGTGTTTGGCTAGAGATGATCTTCCTCTAGGCCTTATGTAGAGTAGTTATGCTGGAGTTGTGATTCCTCCATGATGTGTTGAGGATATAGAATATTATAGGTTTTGACCTGACGTTCTTGAGGAGAGTGTTTTACCTCGGCTTACAGGTCCGGGAGGCTTTGGGAATTTGCAAGTTTCAGGACGAAACTTGTTTTTAGGGGGGTGAGATGTAAGAGCCTTAGTCTTTAGAGCCTAGATGAGCTAGAGTGTGCTTTAGCTTGACCATTAATTAAGGAACGATCCGATAAGGCCACATTGAGGAAACCGGGCCAATCGGTTTGTATTACAAAGAGCATTAGGCACTTAGTAAGGTGCCGACAGAAGTTTAAGGTCACTATTTCAGAATCGATAGTCGGGAACTTTCGAAAGGAAAAAGCAAGTGGGCCAGTGGAAGGAAAAAGTTTTTATGGTTTGGTAGAGTCATCAAAAGAGCTGGAAGTAAGTTTAGAAAACCAAACCGTTAAAAGAGTACCTACCGAATCCGAGATACGTCATCAACTATGAAGATCAGAAAATTTAGCCGGTTGATGCTTTTGTAGAGTTCCAGTGGTCTAGACGTGGAGCGGATGAGGCTACATGGGAGATAGAGGAGAGTATTAGACGTAGTTACCCTGAGTTCTTTGCGAGGATAGATATTACTTCTATATCGGCGAGTTAGCACTCGGATGCTGTGTTGTTTGACTTTCATGTTTTACCTTAGACTGAGTGATTGTGTTTCTTTTCATGTGTGCCGAGTATCATGATTGAGTAGTTGCATGGTAGAAAACGAAATTTTAATGATACCAAGATATACCAAGAAAGTCGTGTGATTAGAATATTATTCTAAGTTTCGGGACGAAACTTCTTTTAAGAGGGCACTAATGTAATAACCGAAAATTTTAAATTTCCGCCTGATACCGGATCAAAACCGGATTCCGATCCGCCCTGTTTTTAATTTTTGCTAAATAAATTATATAATACTAATTTTCATCATTTTATGTGATCTTGACTCACCTAAAATGATAAATGTGATAAACCGTAAATTTTTCCGTACGAGTTTTTATTACTCGTTTCAGTTTGTTATTTTAATGAGTGAGCATCCTTTTTGGCCCAAATGATCTCAGCCCAACCGGCCCAACACTCTATCTCTAACCCTAAATCATAATCAAATCCCTAATCACATTTAAGCCTAATCTAATCTTATTTCTCCTAACCTAGTGCCGCTGCTTGCTTTCCTCTCCTTCAACCGCAACCAACTCGCACGTCCCTCTCCCGTCTTCATCTGCGAGGCGACAGCAGCAGCAACTCCTCAGCAACAACGCAGCAGCCACCAAGATCTCCGTCCGCCGGCGCCGTCGGCCGCCAGGTTAGCCGCCTCCTCTGTCCATATCTCCCTTCCTCTCTATTCTCGAGTCGCAGCCGTCGTCTGACTTGGCTTCACCCAGCAACAGCGCCTTCACCAGAATGATACGCAGAGAGAGACCAGAATCCTCTCGCCGGTGCTATCAAGCTACCTTTGCCGCTGTCCTCCTCCTCGCCCCTTCTGAATTTTGATGGAACAACCGGCGACACGAGGAACGACACAACTAGATTCTCTTAGACTCAATTCAAGTCCTAGTTGTGAAGGTAAGCCTCGATACCGATCTCTTTACCTATACCTTATAGTCGACTAAGGGTGTTACACAACCTAGAAAATGACGTACTATGTATAGTTGGGTTATGTATAGTTGGGTTAGATGGAAGTCGATCGAAGATAGAAGTATCGGAAAGTGTTATGTAAAGACTAACAAGTAAACATGGGTTTTGTTGTATAGTTTAGGGCTGAGTGAGGATTAAACATGAGAATTGAGAACAACGAATAGATTTGAGGATACAATTGTTTGAATTGATTAGTCGAAGGGAGTCGGTCGATTATAAGTATAAGGCTTGTGGTGAATGTTGAGAAGACATACTATTCTGCTACAAGTTTAGAGTAATATGCGGCTATGGACTATATAATTAGAGAACCACTAGTGGATAATGGATGAATTTATAAGAATATTTAGAGTTGTTAGAAGTTGTATGTGATAGCTAATCAAAATAAGCTTACGTTGTTCTTTTCAATTGCAGAAACTTTAGTTAATTATAGTTAGTGGAGGTAGGGTATATATAATACATTAGTTTGTTAACTAATGTATACGTGTATTAGTTTTGCTTGGACTAAGTTCCAGTTGGTCAAGGATAAATATGGTGAGGGTGTGGGTCACATGATTCGAGCCTCGTATCTTAAGTTAAAGTTGGACCTTATCGACTTTTTATAAAAGTCAAGGATGTGATTAACTCTTCTAAATCTCTAGCAAACTTCCTTTCGAGAGTTAGAGTGTGGATTTGAGTTCCAAAGAATAGTTTGAAACTTTGTTATGGAATTTTATAAAGTTTTGGGACCAGGGGTAAAACAGTCATTTATCCGTATAAGGGTTTTTGGCAATTTAGCTGATGATAGAGTTAAATATCTTAGAAGTCAGAGACTTCTAATTAAGTGGGATATATTATTGATCCACTTGCCTTTTATAACAGGCGGTTGAGTTCCTGCGGTTACATACCTAGTCGAGATAACGAGATTATGTTTGAATTCAGGTAAGTCCTTTGGGCTTACTTAGCTAACTTCTAGATATGAGTATGAATAATGGTAGTGGTGTGTGAATGAGATGCTTATAGTGATATTTTAGTAATATTTATATACCGACCTATACCTTGGCCTAAGAGTAACGGGCGGTGGCATCCTGCTCAGTTAGCTTGAGGGCGCTGGGGGTTTCTTTAGGGACTAGTCCACACTCGGTTTGTAGTGATGCTACCGGCGGAGGTAAGCTAGACCTACACCCAGTTGGATAAGGAACGGAGGCGAGAACTCTTAAGATTTCTCGTGCCACAACTGTAAAATGGAATAAGGTGAATCACTTAACTACTAGATAATAACCGGTTTGTGTGCCAGCATGATGATTGTTTTATATTATCTTGATTGTGTTTGTGCTATCGTTATTCGTCTTATTTTTAGATTGTTAGCTAACGGTTTATCCACGTTGTAGTTTGTGTAGAGATAAACAGTTGCAGAGAGATTTGGGACGGATGGTCAGCCGGGTCCACGTACTCATTAGATGGGGACGGGGGAGTCTTCCATACGGCATGCATGTTATGTACCTATATATATGTTTGTAAGGCTGTCACATGTGTACATTCATACCATAAAAATATTATGTTTTGAAATTGTTTTAAATACATTTGTGCCTTGTTGTAAGATCCTAGTAAAGTTGTTGTCAAACTAAGGTCGGGACCCACTGTGAGGTCCTAACCAGTAACTCCCCGAGTTCCAAGAAATTGGGGTGTTACACTTTTGTTGACTCTTGACCGTGCTTTGTGGTTGGCTTCTCTTATAAGCCTCCTTAGACTTCTGATGAGGGGTTTGCTACCTCATTCTAGCTTCTTCATCCCCTCCACGTTCTTCCTCTTCTCATTTCTTCTCCTTTGATCTTCTTTGATCTCTCCTTGCTTGTGTGAGTGAGTTCTTGAGAGTTTGAGGGTGTTCTTGGCCTTGGATGCTCTTGTGGATGTTGCTGAAGGTTTTTGGAGTTGTGTTGAGGTGATAGACGAGCTGATGCTCCATAGTTGCAGCCTAGGGTTTGTGTGGTAAGCTCTTTCTCTTCTTCTCTCTTCTTTCCTTCATTCTTGCTTCTTTCTTCTTCCTTCTAGCTAAGGATCACAAGCTGGGCTTGTGTGGATCTTTCCCTAGCCTTTTGATGATCATGTGTGTATATATGTGTATGTGTTGATGTGGTGTATTGAAGACGTGAAGAGAATCGAGAAAGGGGTCAAAGAGAAGTCGGGACCAACTCTCTGCACAGTTGGCCGCCCCTGCGCCTGTCCTGAGCTGCACCTGCGCCTGGTGTGGAGTCGCCCCTGCGCCTTTGGTGAGCCTCCCCTGCGCCTCACTAGACCAGCCGTGTGTTCTTGCTTCTGTTAGTACATACCTTGTTGGTATGTCTTCCTTCCTTCCTTTCCTTTGACCTTGGCTTAGTTGATAGCTAGGTTAGGTTGGTTAGGATGAGTTGTATGATAGAGATGTACCTTACGCACTTGTGTTGATGTTGAGATTATGCTATAGGCATATGTGATCTTGTTATGATCTTGAGGTTGTAGGTTGGTTCTGGTTATGGAGACGAGTCTCCTAACCCTTTCAGGTTGTCATATTGTGTGTCTTGCTATTGCAGGCGTTGGTTTCTTTCCCAAGGGGAAGCTGTGACGTGGTAGAGGATACGAGTGTATCAGGTAAGTCCATAGGACTTACTTAGCGTTCAATTATGGATTTGTATGATTGTGATGGTTGTGTGTGTGTTCATATGATTGTGCATTTATAACCTAAACCGGACTAGGACGATCATATATTACATTTATTTGGCCCAAGTGTTGATAATAACGGGCGGTAACCACTTGCCTGAAGCTCGCCGAGAGTGGAAGGAGGTGCTCGGAAGCTAGTAGCTCAGGGGGGAGGTAAATCCTCATGCAACACCTGGGTTAAAGGGGGAAGAGACAGGGTTCTTTAGGCTCCTCGTGTTACAAGAGAAGTTGAATTAGTAATGGAATAACGTAATTAAAGATAATAAATGAATGTGTGTGACATTGCATGTATAAGATGTTGATGTGTGTTTGTGCTATTACCTTCATGTTTATCTATTGTTGTAGCTAATTGTGTATACCGTGTTGTAGATGATCTACAGGTTAGGAAGACTGCAGAGTGAGCTCGATGGTGTGACCAGCCGAGGACTTCTGTACATTAGGATGCGTGGGTTGGGGATCTTTTGTATCAGATGATGTTGTTGTTATGGTTTTGTACTCGGCTTTGAGTTTGTAAACTCTTTTGATGTATCATACAGCTTTTATGTATTTGTTTTTACTCTACTTGTGCCTTGTTGTAAGATCCACTGAACTTGTTGTCAGGCTAGGGTCAGAATCTATTGTGAGATCCTAGCCCAATGTAGCATTCCGAGTCCTGCGGATTCGGGGTGTTACATTGTGCCTCTCCCTTCATCAAAGAAAGCAATCGGGTGCAAATGGGTTTACAAAGTTAAACTTAAGGCTGATGGCACTCTTGAGAGATACAAAGTAAGGCTTGTTGCAAAGGGATATAATCAATAACCAGGGATTGATTTTCATGAGACTTTTTCTCCTGTTGTGAAGATGACAACCATTCGTAGTATTGTAGTAGTAGCTGCTTCTAATTCCTGGAAATTGCACCAACTCGACGTAAACAATGCCTTCTTGAATGGGGATTTTCACGAGGATGTGTACATGACTATTCCTCAAGGTAATCCTAACCCTAATTCACTTGTTTGTAAATTTAGAAAGTCCTTGTATGGACTTAAGCAAGCCTCTCATCAATGGTTTAACAAGCTTACGCAGACTCTCATCGACAAAGGGTTTCATCAGTCTAAGAATGACTATTCATTATTCACTAAGAAAAGTGGATCGCTCATCATTGTCATTGCCATCTATGTTGATGATTTATTGATCACTGGTTCAAATGTGGATAATATTACTCGCCTTAAGTAGTATCATCACATTTAGTGTAAAATATCTTGGTATTTTACACTACTTCTTAGGCATTGAGGTCATCTTTGTTTCTCTTGGTATTCTTATGACTCAACGCAAGTTTACCCTTGAGTTGTCAAGAGATGCACAATTACAAGATGAGAAGATTACTAGTACACCACTTCCTCTCAATCTCAAGTTACATTCTGATGAAGGCTAACCTTTACAAGATAGTTCCATATACAAATGTTTAGTTAGAAAACTAAATTTTCTAACTCACGACCTGACTTGTCCTATGCAGTACAGTGTTTAAGTCAGTTTATGCAATGTCCCTGTGATAGTCATTTACAGGCTCTTCATCATACTCTTAGATATATCAAAGGTACTCTTGATCATGGCATCTTCTTCAATGGTTGTGAGTCTCCTTCTCTTCCGGCTTACACAGATTTTGATTGGGATGCTTGTCCATCCACTCGTTGATTTGTTGGTCGTTTCGTCATCCTTCTAGGTCAATCTCTTGTGAATCCAAGAAACAAGGGAAAATATCTCACAGCTCAGCTGAGGCTGAATATAGAGCAATGACTCATGCTGTAGGAGACATTACATGGCTTGTAAGGCTCCTCCAAGATCTTGGTGTATCATCTTCTCATCCAGTTCGTCTCTGCTATGATAATAGCTCCTCTATTCAGATTGCAAGCAACCTAGTTTTCCATGAACGAACTAAGCATATAGAGATTAACTACAACTTCACTCGGGACAAGGTGATAGAAGGCTTGTTGGAGCTTCATTTTGTCCACTACTTCTCAACAGCTAGCTGACATTCTCACCAAGATTGTTCCATCTGCATGACACAATGAACTTCTGTCCAAGCTTGGCATGTTTCGTCCCTCACCTTCCAGCTTGCAGGGGTGAGGGGGTGATGAGAGTAACACGTCATTAGCATGACACGTATTGTAACAAACTCAAAAGGGTTATGCAAATAGTTTTAACAGTAATACAGAATATGCATTTTCATTACTTCTTCTCTTCTTCTCTCGATTCTCTCATGCTCAGATTATAACAGATATGGCCTCCCCTCATCGCACACGTATCGTTCTTGCTTATTTGTCTTCTACCTCTATTGGTTGAGGTGTAGATGACGCTTCTTCCGCCCTAACGTCAGATGGCCGATTTTTCTCTCTCGCAAACCTTGATTTCACTTTCTTGGTAACTTGTTGAATTCGGAGTTTATTATCGTACTTAGAATTTGGATTTGTTGGATCTCACTTATCCGATTCAGATGAGAACATTCATATAAAATCTTGTTGTAACGGTCAAAAATCGAAAATGGCCTAATCGGGAATTTTAAGGAATTAAACGGGTTTAACGAAATTAAACCCTAGAGAAAAATAAAATAAATGGAAAATGGATAAATTCCCGAAAGTCAAGCGATGAAAAATCGTTATTTTTATATTATGAAGGATTCCGGAAAGTTTCATAAAATTATATCAACTTTGGTATGTCGGTGTAATTTCTTATAAGGAATTATGGGTAAAAAGTGTAAATATGGAAATAAGAGGGTGAAATGTGTAAATTATATAAGATAAACTTGAGAAATGCAAGCATTATATGTGGCTCAAGAGTAACAACCCTTACTCAGCCTAATAATCTTCATCATTTTGTAAGGAAGTAAAAAGGAGGGGTCGGAAGTCACAGCTAAAAAAACAAACCAAGCTTGTAAGCTTATAAGTGAGATGTAACACCCCGAATCCGCGGGACTCGGGATGCTACGGGTTGGGACCTCACAATGGGTCCCGACCCTTAGCTTGACAACAATTTCACCGGATCTTGCAACAAGGCACAAATAAAGGCCAAAACTTAAATACATTTTTATGCAATGAAAGAAAACCCGAAAGAAACAACAAAAGACTTCAGCCGATATGCAACACCAAGGGACAAATGCCACCCCGCGGTATACAAAATACATGAATAATATACAAACTCGACTCTAACCAAAACCCACTCCTAAAATGTACGGAACCCCGGCTGCCCACTCTTCCGGATCTCTCGGCCGCATTCCTAACCTGCAAGGCAATCTACAACAATTGGTATAAAACCGTTAGCTAATATTCAAAGCATTAGAATCAAGGTGAAAGGCACAAACACAAGTAAATCAACATAACACACAATAAACACCAAAGCACACAAGTCCGGTTATTTATCTTTTTATTATTAAGTCATATCCCGTTCTGATTCAACTTAGGTTGTGACACGAGAGTCACCGAAACTCGCCTCGGTCCCTACTTACCGGCATGGAATGGTACTGATGCATCCGACCGTCTACCAGCACGGGATAGTCGCCGAGAACCTCCTAGCTCTCGCGGGAGCTAGGCAAGTTGTCACCGCCCGTTATCATACACTTGAGCCAAAATAATATAAAGGTCGGTAATCCTATTTCCAGTTTAGTTGTTATAAATAATAAAGAATAAACACACACCACCAAACACACATCAATGCTAATACAAGGAATACGAGCTAAGTAAGTCCGGAGACTTACCTCATCCCAAAGATAATCCCGCTAATCACCACTCTCAGCTTCCCGCAGGAAGACGCTTAATGCCTGTAAAAAGGCACACGATCAACATCTCTCTCACATACTAGAAGTCCTTAGACTTCTAGTCCCAATGATCTCGCAAGATCATAAACCATAACCATGATAAGATAACAACCTCCTAATCCTCACGATCTCACAAGGTCATAACCATCACAACACGTGCTAGGATACTCTCGTCCTAGTCACCACAATCTCAACAAACATATAACCATAATCTCAATCTTCATAAGCTCACAAGATCAACCAAATACTCAACACCTTACAATCCTCACAAGATGATAACACCTCAAGCTTTAGAACGATCATAAATCCTCAAAACTCACCTAAGGTTCAAGGCCACTACTTGGCATTTACTCTAAATTATACTAGATTATCCGACCTAGCATGACACTAATACTAAACATTACTAAATCGAGGAAGAGGTACTCACACAAGGTCGATGGCGTAGGACGATCTACGGATGTGGAGAAAGGATTCGTTGGTCTATATCGGCGCTTCCGGACCTAAAACAAAAGCTAAGGAAATTTAGCTTATATGCTAAATTTGATTTTAAATATATATAATGTATAACCCAAAGGTAAAACTCGTTTTTCAAATGTCAACTTTAAAATCCCGTAATTCCCTTCCGGGGTAAAAGTACAATACAAGATACTTGGTCATAAATGTCTTGATTAAAAACTTGACCCGTAAACCGAAATCCATCCAACAAGGTCACAATATATATAAATATAAATAAGAATTTAACTCGAAGTAAATCCCAAGTTTAAAAACCGTAAATACATTTCCCGGACACAATATACAACTCTAGGAATTTGGGTCATCTTCCGTAAATAAAACCTTGGGCCAAAATCTGTAAATAATTCCAGCAGGGGCATAAAGTTCAATTCCAAAAAGTTGGGTCAAATATGTAAATAAAAAGATGGGTTCTAATCTGTAATATAGCATAAATGAGGGGCTGAAATATAACCCTAAAATGCCTCTTCCCCAATGATAAACAACCTGCATAACAAAAGGAACAGGAAAGGGGAAGCAAGCGGCAGCCAGCAAGGAGAGAGGCGGCAGAGGCTCCGGCAGGCGGGGCGAAGGCAGGGCTCCTCCTCTCCGGCGGCATTCCTGACGGCCCAGAGCGGAGGCGGTGGCGCACTCAGTCCGGCGGGGCTCACTAGGGCAGGGTTGCGCAGGTAACACAGGAGAAAAGGGGGAAAGCAACGGTGTCCCTCCGGTGGCTTCGATGGCGGCGAGGCGGCGAGGCGGCGAGGCAACGGAGGCTTCCTTCCTGGCGGTGACAAGGGTGGCCCTCCGGTGGGATTCGAAGGCTGCGACCTTCCCACCTCGCAACAGAGAGAATAGACAGCAGGGGGGAGAAGAGGAAAGGCTGCCTGAGTTCTCCAGATCGGGCGGCGCTCTTCTCGGCCTGGAGACGGCGGCAGAAGGCCGGTGGTGGCTCCGATGTGGCGGCTTCGCCTGTCGTCGACGAAGGTGCTCCTCCGGCGAGGTTCCACCCCCCGGTTGTTGCAGAGGAAGATCGAGGGAAACCCGAGAAAGGGGTGAGATGGGTGGTTGTTGATGGTGGCTGCTCGACCTTTGTGATTCCAGTGAGCTCGACAGCCGGGCAGGCGGTGCGCTAGGTTGCTCCCTGGCGACAGTATTGGGCGGAAATTGGCAGCCATTCTGTGGGTGAGTTTGGACATGAGAGAAGAATGAAAACAGAGGGATGAGTATTGCTCATTGCAATGAAACAGAGAAGGTGAGTAAAGGGGTCGAGTAGAGTCAGTAGACTGTGCTAGGAAGGAAAAGAGAGGGCATGCTGGCTAAGTCAGGTTGCAGGCGGACAAGCGAGGCCTGTCTAGGCTCTTCATAGCTGGGCGGGAATGATGGTAACCAAGGGTCGGTGAGAGAGAGATCCGAACAGCTCATCCACAGGAGGGAGAGAAGAAAGAATAAATAAAAGATAAGGAAAAAATAAATAAATAAATAAATAAATAAAGAGTAAAACACTATACTTGTTCAAAAACAATAGGAACGGGATTTTCGGATCGGGAATTTTTCCGAATTTTTCCATAGAAATAATAATCATACGTATCTAAAATATAAATATACTCGCGGAAAAAAAATAATTTATGCCAGAAAAGTACTTCTAAAAGTTATATAAATTTATTTAAGCTAATGAAATATCGATAAAAGGAGGAAAATAAAAATCAAAAACGCGCCCAATAAATGGGGCGTTACATGAGAAACCAAGCAGCCAACACCACCACCTTGTAGCCACCACTTCCACCATCATTCACCACCAGTAGTTGGCCGGAGAAGTCGCCGGAGAGGTCGATGCAACCTGCAGAAAAAGGGGCAACTCATATAAGGTATGAATATGGAGGTTTGGTTTGAGAAATATATTTAAGGTATCAAAACTCCATGAAAATTTACCAAACTTTAACCATATACACTTTGAGATCCTAGGAACAAGAATATATGATCAGATTTTGGTTTGGTTATCGGAGTTGTAAGTTATAGCATGAAGAAAATAGATCGAAAAAACTGTTTTCGGAGTTTTCGATATGAGCTGTCAACTTGCTGCAATTGTTTAAATACCTTCGCACGGTCCGATCTTGCTGAATTTTGATATGTTTCAGTACTAACAGCCTCCTAGATCATATTAAAATTTGGAGTCGATTCAACGGCGGGATCAAAAGTTACAGGGGTTTTAAGTCAATGAATTGCACAACTCATTTTTGTGGTTGAGTTTGGTGGAAAAAGGCCATTTTTGGCTATGTTACATATGTTTGAAAAGGTTAAGGGTTGTTTGGTTATAAGGTATTGATAAAGATATATATTGGTATATTTTTGAAGTACGAGAAAGGGGATATAGTCCGGAGCGAGAAGTCGGACTTAGTTTTGGATCGAGAGCGGATTAGGGTTATCTTGCTTGCAAGGTAAGTGTATATGAATTACACTTGCTTAATATATAATATGTATTTATTATGCCATGATTTTATGCTTGCTTAAATATATATATGAGTGAAATGATGATGATGACTTGATATGATTTATGAATGCACGCATGAGGTACATGAGATGATATTGGAAAGAATATGATGAAAGAATAAGATGAAAGCATGAAATTGAGTTATGATATGAAAGTGATAATATAGGATGGTAATTGAGTAATTACTCCAACTGGGTCCCGCACTGGGGGACGAGGTCGCTACCTGATCTACAGGGGGCCTCAGAGGTCGCCACCTGATCTACAAGGGGCCTCAAGATGAGAAAAATAGTCCAAGATCGCAACCTAATCTACAGATGGTCTTAGGACAAGATGGACGAGATCGCTACCTGATCTACAGGGGGCCTAGGACGCTATCGAGTTGGCCAACCGAAAGAAAGAAAATAAATACGAAAGCACATGAGAAAATATATCGTACAATTAGTTAGGGCTAGTTAGTTAATTATCGCCTATGCATCGATGCAATCGAGTCTAGCATGTTATATGTTATGTTATGATTATTTATATGTGATGGTATGAGATGATATGTTTATATGTGGTATGATAGCATGCTTGAATGCGTATATGTTATGTGCAATGGATGGTTGTGTACGTAATGTGAATATGGATATGTATGTGTGCTTTGGAATGTGAGTACGGGTATAGTGTGTCCTTTGGGGACGGGATATTAGATACTTATATATATTGGGAGAGTGCGATTTGTATACCCTTACTGAGCTTGTAGCTCATTGTCGTTATATCCATATTTTTCAGCTGCTCAGACTCGGCCTGATCAAGGCAAGGACGTTGGACCCAACACTTGGATTTGAGATCATATCAGGTGGGTTGTTATGGGATGTTGCTGCCTAGGATGTTTTGTGTGGTTTTAAACAATTGTGTTTTGTTAAACATGGTTTTATGGCATATGCTAGTATGTATATATGTTGTAAATATGGTTGTAAGATAAAGTTTTAAAATTTTACGTTTTCCGCTTTTTCGCTTATTGCTTTACACAGGGTTATTTAACTAATAATCAACTAGAAATGAAATAGGTGTCACACTTGTGGTGTGGATTATTGCCCGCTTGCGATTAGGATTCTATGTGAGGTGGATAAATACAATAGAATGGATTTATTTGGGTTTTGTAGATTGTATGTAAGTATTGCTATTAGGGTTCCCTTGGTGTTTGATTAGCAAAATCTTTTCACATTATGCGATTTATCTGCTCAATGATGTCTTTTTCATCTTAGAACTTACAACACTTGTGATTTATATATGTTTGAGGGATTGAGTACGTGTTTGTTGATGAAACTTAAGCTTCATATAAAAGTACTATTTACACCCTCAATGATTACAATGTTTGACATTAATTGTATTAAATAATCTTATGAAATACTTCTACCAGACCTAATACAAGAGAAATAACCTTTGAAATTTAGCCCTATTCAAAGATAAGTCTTAGTTTCCAACCATTGATGCTATGAAGAGGGTTATCTCAGGCATGCTAGACTTGCTTCCTTCTAATCAATTCTAGTTCTTGTTTTAAAAAAAATCAATTCTAGTTCTAGTTCAAGCCTCGTGGAAATTACTTTCCACATTGTTGATATCTTCCATAATGATTGGTATGTTGTCTCTAGACCTTAAAAATCATTTATCACCATCATACATACCTTAACAATTATAAATTTCTTTTTGATTTATAAGCATGATAAAGAACCGTTAGGTGAATATAAATGATAAAGATACTCTAGAAGGGGGTTGAATAGAGTATGGGAACTTTTCGCAAAAACCTATCTCGAGGCTTTGAAATTGATTTCAAAGGCCTTGATGTCGATCTGAGCTCTTTGTGACACACTTTGATTTCAAGGGCTTTGAAACTGATTTCAAGGGCCTTGGCTTTGTACACCTGCAAGACAAGGTTAGTCACAATAAAGCAAATATGGTGCGGAATTGAAAAGATCGACACGAGGATATGTTTACGAAGTTTGGCTCTAAATAGCCTAGTCTCCGTCCCAGTGTATATCTATAGGATCTAACTATCTATTATCAGCTTCAAAGAGTCCTAGATACAAACTAAAAGAAATCCCCTTCTTCTCTCACTATAGCCAACGCTACGATCTAGCTCCGACTCTTAACCTTGCTATAATAGCCTAGTCACTTCACAGAGTAACACACACTCTAGTATAACACTCTTTAGATATGCCAATGGAGCTCTCGAGTTTTATCTCTCTCTAGGGGATAAAGCTTTTGTAGAAAGAGAGAAAGAAAAACTTCTATGAACGAATGAAGATGCTTTGGATCACTTGAAGACTTTGAATATTTCCGTGTAAGCTTGTATTCTCTTCTTCAATCATCATCTACATTTATAGTCTTCTATGGAGAAATCTTCTAGCCATTGGGAAGATGACTATTGTTGTTTCTTCTTCTCCAAAGAAAACGGTGTATGTTGAGATGAGAGAGCCATTGTAGATCTTCTATCTTCTTCTTCTTCTTCTTCTTCTTCTTCTTCTTCTTCTTCTTCTTCTTGATGCTCGTTGAATATCTTCATCACCGTAATCTTCTCTTTGGAAATCAGCCGTTAAGGATATTCTCTTAAGATCCGAGATCTTCTTCTTGTAGATCCATTGGAGATCTTGTGCCGAGATCTTCTTGTTATCTTCGGTTGTTAAGATCTTTATAAGATCTTGTTATTGAAGATCTTATTTGTTGAAGATTTTGTTTGTTGAAATCCTAGATCTTCTCCTTAGGATATGCCGTTGAAGATCTTCTCTCAAAATCCGAGATCTTCGTGTTGTAGATCTTCTCACATCTTCTAACTCCGAGATTTTTTAGATAAGATCTTGCGCCGTTGAGGATCTTCTTGTTGGGCCAAGATCTTGCATCGTTGATAACCATTATTTGTTTGGCCGAGATCCTTTTGTAGAAACCTTGTGAGATCTTCTTGTTGTTGATCACAATTTTTCTTTCAAATGATCTTGTTGTTGACAGCCCATATCTTCTTATTGAATCTTGGAAGATCTTCTTGTTATCCTTGGTAGAGATTCTTGATTTGGTTTATTGAGATTTGAATCTTGTTGTTTGAAAAGCCTTTTCACGTTGAAACATCTTCAGCCGAACTCTCCCTTGTATTGCTTTTCAAAGCTTCAGTGTCTTGCCCTTGAAACCCATTTCAAGGCTTTAGTTTCGTCCCTTGAAACCTGATTCAAAACTGCTTGTCTCTTGTAATCCATTTCAAGGCCCCTTGAAATGTTTTCCAAAGCTTGCACAAATTTAACAAATACAAACCAAACAATCTAGAAATATGATCGATATTTGTTAATTTATAAAACCGCTAAATAAATGTTTAAGTCTTCCATCATCAATATAGACAACTCATAATCAAAGGTGGAGTTATCACATGGAATTATGAAAATGATATTTCTTAGAAGTTTTTGTGATATTTTGATGAAAAATTCAATATTTGACACTTTTGATGTGAATTATCAAGATTATCTTCGTTGAATTAATCCTTAAGATATGATAACTTGATTGGCACATCACACCTCTTATCAGGTTTGAAGCACCAAATGGTATAGTGTATCCTAGTTAAATTCATCTCCTTTGATTTGTAGCACTCCTTATTAGATAATAAACAAAATAAGAGTACATCATATAGCATGAAGAATGGGGTTGTTTCTAGCAAGAGTGTACACACTGGAACAACAATTAAACTATAAAAAGGAAATCGGCACTCCGAGTTCTTGAAAGACTTAACATAAATGCGGTTATATAAACTAATAATTATTGATTATATATATGTAGATATCTTGTCTTGGTTTGATGATGTGTAGGTTTATATTGAATTAGATTACAAAACAATTGTCGGATATAAGAAGAGAACGGAAGATCTTCAAAGATCCTCAATAGTTCAAATACGAAGATCTTGTTACAAACAAACACAACAAGAAGATCTTGTAGCCAAGAGGTTACAACAAAGAAGACCGTGCTTGAAGAAAAGATAATGCAACAAGATCTTCAAACGGATACAATGACCAAGATTCTCGACAAGCTATTAAAGACTTGGTTCGAGATTTGGAGAACAAATTCGAACTTTCAACAAACGAAGATTTTGTGGAGATTGTGAAGACGTTACAACGGCTAGAAGAAGCTGCCTCCATAGAAGATTATAAAAGAATTCATTGATGAAGAAGAAGAGACAAACTTACAAGTGAACAATCCAAGTCTTCTTCATCGATCAAGATTTTATCTTTCTCAAGAGCTTTCATAGTTTTAGTTAAGAGAGAGCAGATAAACACATAAAGCTACATTGGCATATCATTATTGTTTTATACTTAGTGTTACTCTACGA
The DNA here is from genome assembly GCA_033239125.1 of Fagopyrum homotropicum. Classification (NCBI taxonomy): domain Eukaryota; kingdom Viridiplantae; phylum Streptophyta; class Magnoliopsida; order Caryophyllales; family Polygonaceae; genus Fagopyrum; species Fagopyrum homotropicum. The sequence goes on along the minus strand of BSWB01000001.1, from coordinate 45,951,640 downwards.
AGTAACTAGGCTATTATTGTAAGACTTGAGTTGACTAGATCGTAGCGGTGAGGCTACATTGTAATATCCGGAATTTTTATTCCGTCTATTTCTGATATAAACCCGATCTCGATCAGTTGATTCATATCCGTCTACTTAGTTAGACACATTATGATAAAATTTATCATTTTATGTAGACCTCCGTCACATAAAATGATAGAACCCTTTATAAGTTTATCATTTTATGTAGCTTACCTTCACATAAAATGATAGGGTTTTTATAACCAATCCTAAACTATAATATAAGCCGTATCCGTTTATTCCGTGCATTCATGGTCGGGATCTCGATTCCGGACTGCGGCCCAGCCGCCCACTGCTTGCCTTGCCCAGCGCCAGCTAGCCCAGCGTCCGCAGCCCAGCAGCCACTGTTATGCCTTGTCCGCAGCCCAGCAGCCCACTGTTGTGCCTTGTCCGCAGCATCAGCTTCAGCCCGTCATTGCCAGCAGCGCCAACTCCAGCCCAGTCCGTGATCTACTTCAGCAGCCCGCGCGCTCAGCCCAGCGTCCTCGCTGGTTGCCAGCCCAATTGGAACTCGAGCCTATCTGGAAGGAGGAGAGCAGCAACGCTACATTCCTTTGATCTTCCACGTAACTGCTGTGTTAATAAGGTAAGGAATCCCGTAACTACCCTAATTTCACGCCAGATTGCCTCTTACGATTTCCTTCCTTATGCGCTGCAAGCACTCATTCCGTCCAGATTCACCAGTGCACCTCGCCTCTTCTGATTCCTTCCTTTCTTGTGAACGTCGTCTTCCACACACGTACAACCGTTAGAGCAGCAGCAGTGAATCCATCTCTTCCGTCCTACCACACTTACCAACCGTTCCTTACAGCCCATCAACGTCCGACGCAGCCTCCTCTGGATCGGACTGAACTCCGTCTTCTTCTGTCTATTTCGGTAAGGATCCATATACCTACTCATCTTCATCTCTTTAATTGGTCGATCATGAGGACTCACACCTCCGTACCTGTGATGACAACCTTCATCTCGATCACTCCATGACAGCAGTGAGGCTGGGAAGAGTCCTCCAATCACTGCAGCAGTAGAGCCAAGCCGAACCCTCACTCCCCTCCTCCTGATCTGTCACGCCGAGGAAGCCAGAAGGCCATCCGGAACCGTTTGAAGGCGCCTCAGTCTAGTAGCTGTTGAAGAGGTGAGCCATCTCTCTTCTGCAGTCCAATTCTTGCCCTCTAGATGTTATAAGTGTATAGATTATATATGTTTTCGGTTTTGTTATGAATGGAGATCAAGCCAAGGAAATGGAGGGATAGTAAGTGAGTATTGTTGAAGTCTCATGTAGTTCCAATTGATGATAACTGGATGATAATGAGAGTAGATCAGATTGCCTTAGAAATAGAAATGAAAAACTCATTGTAGAACTCAGCTTTGTACGTGAGTAATGGTCAATGCTGAGGATCAATGTTTGAGAGTTAGGTTAAAGATCCACCGTTGAGATTTTAATAGATGATAGATAGATGTACGTAGTTTACTCTATTAAAATTTGGGAAAAAATGAACGGTCGGATTAGAAGTTATAAGCTTCCGAAGTTAGGTAGTTGAGCAGTTTTTGGTAAACTTAGGATTTTGGCTAAGTATAGAAATTGTGAGTGGGGTAGCCAACTTTGTGAATTTTTATAAGAATAATGGCTGAACAGTTTTGAGGAATTCTTGCTCCTAAGAGTAGATGGAACATCATAGATGATCTAGAGAATTAATTCGGAATTATTATAAGCTGTTACGAATTTTATAATTGGAACCGAAGTTAGACCTTTACGACCTTTTGGAAAATAGGGAAATAAGAAAAGTGACAGTTGGTAACAAAACTAAACTTTAGGAGTTGGAATATGATTTTAGAATCTCAAATAGGAGTTTAAACATGAATTTTGGAAATTTCGGGAATTTTGAGACCAAGGGTAAAATGGTCATTTTACCCTAAATTAGTACTGTAACTAGTTATGTCTTACTACGTTATTCCATCTTAGAAGTCTTAGACTTCTAACTACGTGGGAGTGTGCTAATGCACTTATCTCCTTTGACAGGCAACTGAGTTGCTACAGTTTACAGAGCGAGTTGGTTTACAAAGAGTCGAGCTTTATACCAGGTAAGTCATTTGGGCTTACTTAGCTGACTTCTAAATATGAGCATGAATGATGATAGTGGTGTGTGATTGAAATGTTTAGAGAGATAGGTTGTGATATATATTTACCGACCTATACTTGGCCTAAGAGTAACGGGCGGTGGCATTCTGCTCAGTTAGCTTGCGAGCGCTGGGGTTTCTTTAGGGACTAGTCCATACTCGGTTTGTAGTGATTCTACCGGCGGAGGTCAGCTAGACCTACACCCAGTTGGATAAGGAACGGAGGCGAGAACAGTTAATAGCTCTCGTGCCACAACTGTAAATTGAATAAGATGAATCACTTAAATAATAGATAATAAACGGTTGAGTGCCAGCATGATGTTTGTTTATTTTTTTTGTTTCTGCTTGTGTTTGTGTTGTTTTCATTCTACTTATATTTGGATAGTTAGCTAACGGTTGATATGTTGTGTAGATTTGCCACAGGTTAGAGCAGATGCCGAGTGATCCGGACGGTAGTGGTCAGCCGGGGTGTCGTACTTTAGGACGTTTTACAGTTTCTCCATTTGTGGGTTTTTCAGTTGGACTTTGTTTCTTGTCGTTCTTTCCGTACTTTGTTATATTACGTTTTCCGGCTGTTAGTTGTTCTGGTCACATTCATACATTGTTAAGAACTATTTTATGATTTCCGGTTTTCCTTATCTGTGCCTTGTTGTAAGATCTTGTTAAGTTGTTGTCAAACTAAGGTCGGGACCCACTGTGCGGTCCTAACCAGTAACTCCCTAAGTTGTAAAATTTGGGGTGTTACAACATGGTATCAGAGCTCTAGGTTGGAAACAATGGCACTTGAAATCTTCTAAAAAGGTCATATAAGTAAATAAACATAACCCAAAAAGGGTCTGAGTTTTCCAAAGAAAATTTTGGTTTTAAAATGCATACAGAGTCGGGTTGGGATAGAAAGTACGGATGACCACCACTACCTTTGCGGATCTCGGTATTCTTAGTAATATTATTATAGACTTTTACTGTTATGGTAGATTAGTAGATTATAACTGTAGTTGTTACCGTTCGTGCAGATGGCACGTACTAGGGCTACATCAGTGACTGGCCGAGGTAGGGGTTGTCCCCCCTTCCCCCCGTCAGACAGGATCGAGCTGATAGCACCCCTGTTGTTAGAGGGCGTAGTCGTGGGGGTAGACCTCCACTAGGGAGAGGTCGAGGACGAGTTCCTCGAGAGGATCCACCTGCAGCAAGCATACCAGAGGCTGCTGTGGAAGAGGTAGCTGAGAGTGTAGGCCCCGAGGTCAGGCATGAGACCGCCGCTAGGTCTGGAGCGCAAGGAGCACGTTCTACTGAGTCAGGACGTGTTTCTATTGGAGCATCGGAGTATAGGGAGTACAGAGCATACGTCGAGCGTATGGAGGAAACTGCCAGAGTTGAGAGGCTTACCCAGGTACCACCGGTGGTACCGGCTAGGTCAGCTCAGGTGACACAAGGGGTGTCTCAGGTGCCGGCTGTATCTGAGAGGAGAGCTAATGCCGATAGAGCGCCTGCTGGGTCTAGAGCACCGAGACCGGATGAGTGGTTGAAGGCTTTCAACTCTCAGAAGGTTCCTTCATTCAGTGGAGAAATAGGGCTAGAGGTGGAGCACTAGATAGGGAAGATAGAGACTGCTTTGGAGGCAATACGTTGTCCCGAGGATCGACAGGTGGATTTGGTGCAGACCTGTTTCACAGATGATGCTCATTCATGGTGGCGTACCATTCGTGGCCGAGTCACCAGTTGGGAGCAGATGAGGAACATTGTTAGGGACAGGTACTGTCCAGTTTCGCTGAGGAGGGAGAGATTCCAGGATTTCATTGAAGCGGGATTTGAGGATATCCCGATTGCTGCAGCCATAAAGAAATTTCAGAAGGAGTTGACCTTACTTGGACCATCTGCACCTCCAGAAGAGCAGCATGTTTACCTTTTCTCCAGGAGGTTGAGAGAGAGTACCCGATCCTATCTGGCTGGATTCCGCTGTGAGACCTTGTATGATTATCAGGATAGGGTCTCTGCTTATGAGAGAGATAGGCCAGCTTCGAGGAAAGCAGTTCAGTCTAGTGGGCCGGATAAGCGGCAGAGGACAGGACATGCTGGTAGCAGTGCAGCAGTAGCAGGTTATGGTCGAGGACAAACTCAGGGGAGGTCCAGCTACCACTCTACAGTCCAGACTCCCAGTAGAGATCAGTAGTGTTTTAACTGTGGTAGCCGCGATCACATTAAGACAGATTGCCAGAGACCACCTATCACTTGCTTCACTTGTGGGAAGCCGGGTCACAGAGCCACCTTCTGCCGTCAGGATAGGGCTCCTTCACAGCAGGGATCTTCTCCTACAGGTGCTGAGAAGAGTGTACAGAGACCTCCTCAGTACCGAGCTCCGAGTCAGCAGCAGCAACAGTACCGGGCTCCAGGGCATCCTGCTTCATACAGTACAACACAGGGATCAGGTCGTGGCAGAGGACGTAGTAGTACCACTGACACCAGAGGAGGACTATCGAGAGTGTTCGAGCTGAGGAACACTGAGCAGCCTGCAGCACCTACGACCACAGGTACTATTTGGATCCATGACTTACCTGTGCGAGTTTTATTTGATACGGGTGCTACGCACTCCTTTATATCAGATGCATGTGTAGATAGGTTGTCCTTAGCTACAGTAGAGGGTGTACCTTTTGTGGTTGGGTTACCAGATGGGGGTAAGGTTAGAGGATCCCGAGAGATTTATGACTGCCCTATTCATCTGGGAGGCCGGATTTGGTTAGTAGATTTTCTAGTTATGCCCTTAGCCCATGAGGATGTGATATTGGGGATAGATTGGATGACTAGACATGGAGCCGTCTTGGATATTGGTAGGAGGACTGTGACTGTCGCCACTGAGGAGGGTCACAGAGTGATATTCCGAGGTTGGGACCTCGGAAAGTTCGGCACAGTTATCAGCACAGTGAGAGCAGCCAGATTGATAGCACAGGGTTGCGAGGCCTTTTGGTGTTATGCCATGAAGGAGCGCAAGAGCCTGACAGTAGAGGAGATACCAGTTGCCTGCGAGTTTGCAGAGGTATTCAGTGACGACTTACCAGGGCTACCTCCACAGAGGAGTGTTGACTTTAGCATCGAGTTAGAGCCGGGCACGAGACCGATCTCGAAGGCCCCGTACCGCATGGCCCCGATAGAGCTGCTTGAGCTGAAGAAGCAGTTAGAGGAGTTAGCAGAGAAGGGCTTCATACGCCCTAGTGTTTCTCCCGGGGGCGCACCAGTGTTATTTGTGAGGAAGAAGGATGGATCGATGAGGCTGTGTATCGACTACCGGGAGTTGAACAAGGTCACCATCAAGAATAAGTATCCACTGCCTCGCATAGATGATCTGCTGGACCAGCTACATGGGGCGTCAGTGTTCTCGAGGATAGATTTGAGATCGGGGTATCACCAGCTGAGAGTGAGAGACCAGGACATACCTAAGACGGCATTCCGGACTAGGTATGGCCACTATGAGTTTGTAGTGATGCCATTCGGGCTCACTAATGCGCCAGCGGTATTTATGGAGTTGATGAATGGGATTTTCATCGACTTCTTAGACCAGTTTGTAGTGGTCTTCATTGACGACATTCTAGTTTACTCTAGAAGTCGAGAGGAGCATGCCGGACACTTGAGGACAGTGTTACAGATTCTGCAGGATAGCCAGCTATATGCTAAGCTATCCAAGTGTGAGTTCTGGATGTCAGAGGTGGCTTTCCTAGGCCATGTAGTGACTGCTGAGGGGATTAAGGTCGACCCGGCGAAGATTGAGTCAGTGTCCTCTTGGCAACCTCCGAAGAATGTTAAGGAGGTTCGCAGCTTCCTTGGATTGGCAGGTTATTACCGTCGGTTTGTGGAAGGGTTTTCCCTGATCGCCCGACCACTTACTTCTCTCCTAAGAAAGACTACTCGGTTCGTCTGGTCTGAGCCGTGTCAGCAGAGTTTTGAGGAGCTGAAGAGGAGATTGCCGTCTGCTCCAATCTTAGCACAGCCTGAGGGTACAGAGGACTTTGTAGTGTACAGCGACGCATCCAAGCTAGGCTTGGGGTGTGTCTTGATGCAGAGGGGTAAGGTCATAGCGTATGCGTCTCGACAGTTGAAGACGTATGAGGAGAACTACCCCACCCATGACCTGGAGTTAGCTGCGGTAGTACATGCTCTTAAGATCTGGCGTCATTATCTCTATGGAGCGACTTGTCAGATCTTCACAGACCATAAGAGTCTGAAGTACATATTCACTCAGCGGGAGTTGAATAACCGCCAGAGGCGGTGGCTAGAATTGATCAAGGATTTCGACCTTGAGATTCTCTACCACCCCGGAAAGGCGAATGTAGTTGCTGACGCCTTGAGTCGGAAAACGCCTCGGGAGAAGGCGATAGCTCGGTTGACAGTACAGCCACAGTTACAGAGAGACTTAGCTTGGTTGGAGGTAGAGATCCAGTTCCCCGATACAGCTCATCAGTTAGCCACCTTAGAGTTACTTCCTGACCTGTTGGGTGAGATCCGACAGAAGCAGGAGACTTGTCCGACTTTGACCCGGATCCGAGACCGGATGTCACGAGATGAGGCACCTCAGTTCACTATTGGTGCCGATGGAGTGATGAGACGGCAGGACCGTATCTGTGTGCCATCAGACATTGAGTTGAGACAGAGAATACTAGGTGAGGCTCATGCTACCCCTTACTCCGTACATCCAGGAGCGAGTAAGATGTATAAGGACGTGAGACGTTCCTTCTGGTGGGGTGGTTTGAAGCCTGATGTGGCCCGATATGTAGCCCAGTGTGCGACCTGTCAGCAGGTCAAGATTGAGCATCGTAGATCCGGAGGAGAGCTACACCCACTTCCAGTACCACATTGGAAGTGGGAAGATATATCTATGGATTTTGTTACAGGATTGAGGCTCAGTAGAGGTTTTGATGCCATTTGGGTAGTGGTAGACCGTCTGACGAAGACCGCACGTTTCATTCCGATTAAGGAAACGTGGCCGGTAAGTCGTCTAGCAGAGGAGTTCACCAGGCACATTGTGAGACTCCATGGAGTACCGAGGACTATCGTCTCCGACAGGGATGGACGTTTTACCTCGAGGTTTTGGCAGCAGGTACATACCGCTCTGGGGACGAGTCTCCACTTTACCACTGCCTACCACCCACAGACAGACGGTCAGTCTGAGAGGACCATTCAGACCTTAGAGGACATATTGCGGGCATGTGTGCTAGATTGGGGACAGGTATGGCCAGATCATCTCCCACTAGTAGAGTTTTCATATAATAACAGTTGGCATGCGTCTATTGGGATGGCACCTTATGAGGCTCTGTACGGGCGGAGATGTCGTACACCGTTGTGTTGGGATGAGCCTAGCAAGGCTGAAGGGGTAGTACCAGACCAGATACAGGATGACATCGCCCGGATTGCCTTAGTCCGGGAGAGGATGTTAGCAGCTCAGAGTCGTCAGAAGTCCTACGCCGACAAAAGGCGTCGACCTTTGGAGTTTAGAGTAGGTGCACAGGTGTGGTTGAGAGTGTCACCTACGAGAGGAGTTAGACGTTTCGGCATTAAGGGGAAGCTGAGTCCCCGATACGTCGGTCCATTTGAGATCGTAGAGAGAGTCGGAGAGGTTGCCTACCGACTAGCACTGCCACCGAGATTAGAGGGAGTATACCCAGTTTTTCATGTATCTCAGCTGAGAGAGTACATACCGGATCCTAGACACGTCATCAGCCATGAGGATCTGATAGTCGAGCCAGACCACACTTTTGTGGAGTATCCAGTAGCCGTCCTAGAGCGTAGTATTAGGCGCCTACGTTCTTAGGAGATACCGATGCTGAGGATTCAGTGGTCTAGACGAGGAGTTGATGAGGCTACCTGGGAGACAGAGGAGAGTATTAGACGTAACTACCCTGAATTCTTTGCGGAGTTAGCCGCTACCTCAGTACCGACGGGTTAGTACTGAGACGATACCTTATATGACTTCTGTGATTATATGTTTAAATGATTGTTTATGTTTATGTGCTTGATGACGTGAGTAGTTTGCATGCTAGAGTATAACTCGTGAGGGGAAATGTTTGGGTAGATACTTTATTCTAAGTTTCGGGACGAAACTTATTTTAAGGGGGTACTGATGTAATATTCGGAATTTTTATTCCGTCTATTTCTGATATAAACCCGATCTCGATCAGTTGATTCATATCCGTCTACTTAGTTAGACACATTATGATAAAATTTATCATTTTATGTAGACCTCCTTCACATAAAATGATAGAACCCTTTATAAGTTTATCATTTTATGTAGCTTACCTTCACATAAAATGATAGGGTTTTTAAAATCAATCCTAAACTGTAATATAAGCCGTATCCGTTTATTCCGTGCATTCATGGTCGGGATCTCGATTCCGGACTGCGGCCCAGCCGCCCAATGCTTGCCTTGTCCAGCGCCAGCTAGCCCAACGTCCGTAGCCCAGCAGCCACTGTTATGCCTTGTCCGCAGCCCAGCAGCCCACTGTTGTGCCTTGTCCGCAGCATCAGCTTCAGCCCATCATTGCCAGCAGAGCCAACTCTAGCCCAGTCCGTGATCTACTTCAGCAGCCCGCGCGCTCAGCCCAGCGTCCTCGCTGGTTGCCAGCCCAACTGGAACTCGAGCCCATCTGGAAGGAGGAGAGCAGCAACGCTCCATTCCTTTGATCTTCCACGTAACTGCTGTGTTAATAAGGTAAGGAATCCCGTAACTGCCCTAATTTCACGCCAGATTGCCTCTTACGATTTCCTTCCTTATGCGCTGCAAGCACTCATTCCGTCCAGATTCACCAGTGCACCTCGCCTCTTCTGATTCCTTCCTTGCTTGTGAACGTCGTCTTCCACACACGTACAACCGTTAGAGCAGCAGCAGTGAATCCATCTCTTCCGTCCTACCACACTTACCAACCGTTCCTTACAGCCCATCAACGTCCGACGCAGCCTCCTCTGGATCGGACTGAACTCCGTCTTCTTCTGTCTATTTCGGTAAGGATCCATATACCTACTCATCTTCATCTCTTTAATTGGTCGATCATGAGGACTCACACCTCCATACCTGTGATGACAACCTTCATCTCGATCACTCCATGACAGCAGTGAGGCTGGGAAGAGTCCTCCAATCACTGCAGCAGTAGAGCCAAGCCGAACCCTCACTCCCCTCCTCCTGATCTGTCACGCCGAGGAAGCCAGAAGGCCATCCGGAACCGTTTGAAGGCGCCTCAGTCCAGTAGCTGTTGAAGAGGTGAGCCATCTCTCTTCTGCAGTCCAATTCTTGCCCTCTAGATGTTATAAGTGTATAGATTATATATGTTTTCGGTTTTGTTATGAATGGAGATCAAGCCAAGGAAATGGAGGGATAGTAAGTGAGTTTTGTTGAAGTCTCATGTAGTTCCAATTGATGATAACTGGATGATAATGAGAGTAGATCAGATTGCCTTAGAAATAGAAATGAAAAACTCATTGTAGAACTCAGCTTTGTAAGTGAGTAATGGTCAATGCTGAGGATCAATGTTTGAGAGTTAGGTTAAAGATCCACCGTTGAGATTTTAATAGATGATAGATAGATGTACGTAGTTTACTCTATTAAAATTTGGGAAGAAATGAACGGTCAGATTAGAAGTTATAAGCTTCCGAAGTTAGGTAGTTGAGCAGTTTTTGGTAAACTTAGGATTTTGGCTAAGTATAGAAATTGTGAGTGGGGTAGCCAACTTTGTGAATTTTTATAAGAATAATGGCTGAACAGTTTTAAGGAATTCTTGCTCCTAAGAGTAGATGGAACATCATAGATGATCTAGAGAATTAATTCGGAATTATTATAAGCTGTTACGAATTTTATAATTGGAACCGAAGTTAGACCTTTACGACCTTTTGGAAAATAGGGAAATAAGAAAAGTGACAGTTGGTAACAAAACTAAACTTTAGGAGTTGGAATATGATTTTAGAATCTCAAATAGGAGTTTAAACATGAATTTTGGAAATTTCGGGAATTTTGAGACCAAGGGTAAAATGGTCATTTTACCCTAAATTAGTACTGTAACTAGTTATGTCTTACTACGTTATTCCATCTTAGAAGTCTTAGACTTCTAACTACGTGGGAGTGTGCTAATGCACTTATCTCCTTTGACAGGCAACTGAGTTGCTACAGTTTACAGAGCGAGTTGGTTTACAAAGAGTCGAGCTTTATACCAGGTAAGTCATTTGGGCTTACTTAGCTGACTTCTAAATATGAGCATGAATGATGATAGTGGTGTGTGATTGATATGTTTAGAGAGATAGGTTGTGATATATATTTACCGACCTATACTTGGCCTAAGAGTAACGGGCGGTGGCATTCTGCTCAGTTAGCTTGCGAGCGCTGGGGTTTCTTTAGGGACTAGTCCATACTCGGTTTGTAGTGATTCTACCGGCGGAGGTCAGCTAGACCTACACCCAGTTGGATAAGGAACGGAGGCGAGAACAGTTAATAGCTCTCGTGCCACAACTGTAAATTGAATAAGATGAATCACTTAAATAATAGATAATAAACGGTTGAGTGCCAGCATGATGTTTGTTTATTTTTTTTGTTTCTGCTTGTGTTTGTGTTGTTGTCATTCTACTTATATTTGGATAGTTAGCTAACGGTTGATATGTTGTGTAGATTTGCCACAGGTTAGAGCAGATGCCGAGTGATCCGGACGGTAGTGGTCAGCCGGGGTGTCGTACTTTAGGACGTTTTACAGTTTCTCCATTTGTGGGTTTTTCAGTTGGACTTTGTTTCTTGTCGTTCTTTCCGTACTTTGTTATATTACGTTTTCCGGCTGTTAGTTATTCTGGTCACATTCATACATTGTTAAGAACTATTTTATGATTTCCGGTTTTCCTTATCTGTGCCTTGTTGTAAGATCTTGTTAAGTTGTTGTCAAACTAAGGTCGGGACCCACTGTGCGGTCCTAACCAGTAACTCCCTAAGTTGTAAAATTTGGGGTGTTACATACATTGAGAGAAAAAAGGAAGTTATTATAGGTTGTATCTAGGACTCAAAAGAAGCAAATAATAGATAGTTAGATCATAGGGTCGAGACACCCTAGGCAGAGACGTTGGATGTTAGGTCTGAACTTTGTAAATATATCGTGTGTCGATCTTTTCATTTCCACACTTTATTTCGTTTATATTGTGACTAACCACTTTTTGCAGGTGTCTAAGTCAAGACCTTGAGTTCACATCAAGGCCGTGAGAAACAGTTTTGTCACAGTTTATAAAGATCGACTTCAAGGCCTTGAGATTCCTTTCAAAGCCCTGATATCCGATATCGCGAAAAGTTTTCATACTCTATTCAACCCCCTTCTAGAGTAATTCTATACTTATTTATCCCCTACTCGGTTCTTCAAACTTCAACCCATTTATCTTCTTCATGAGAGTATCAAGATTTTAATGAAGATTGCAACACACACTCAAACTGTAGGTTCAATTTCTTAAGTCTTAGAAAGTAACTCGCCTATAAAGTCTTATAGCGTCATACTTCATATGAGTTACATGACACAAATCAATAACCTTTTCCCAAACATAGCATTTTCCATAGCCTATAACAAACAACAACATCTATAAACAACTACATAAGAATAGAAAATTGAGTAGATTTAAACTAAAGAATCAACATAACCTTGCTTCGAACCATGGCAGGAAGCTGCCTTTCGTCGCCTAAAAGAACATTTTGAAGCCCATGTAGCTGCAAAGGAATGGTGGATTCACATTCTTTCAGTTGTGTTGCTTCATCTATAACCACCATCTGCACATCTCCAATTACTCCGGACTATAGCCGAGCAGTTCCTGGTGCCGTGCTGATGATCATTTGCGCATTCACTAGGCAAAAGTTCTTGATTTCTTTGGTGTCACGAAAGACCGGAAGGTTGAAAGACCGTGGTAAAGATTTCAGCAGCTGAACCACCTTGCTACTTAGTATTGAATTAGTCCATATGTTAATCCGTCTAAATATCTCAATTGATTTTAGAGCAATCACCAAATTAGTTGCTAAGACAAGTGAAAAGTATTGAGTATGTAGAGTTTTGATGTAGAAAACGATTCAACAACACAAAGAATCTGATTCTCTTCAAACTCCAGCAACGACATAACCTTAACACCATTATTCTCCTTCCTAATCTTCTCCTCCTTAATCTTCTCAAGGTAGTCATCATATTGTTGTTTCGGATCATCAAGAAAACTTAACAATAAATTCAATGTCTCATTCCAACCCGAGTCTGGTGAGAAGCATAAACCTCCTTATGATCACGAAAACTTAACACGATGATCACGAAACACATCCAAAACCTCCTTATGCTCATCAATCTTCATCCTTTTTTTCATTCCAAACAAAACAATATTGCCTAAACCATAGGTTCCATGATCAAGGTAACTGTCAAGTAGCTTCCTTAGCCGAGAAGCAACCTGGAGAACAATAGTATTAGTCGGAGCACAAGTTAGTTTTCTAACTTCCATCCTAATCAGTGCAGCTAGAAATGTATCTACTATTTTCGTTTTCCCGGTTCCCCGCGGCTCCAATATGAGCTTGATATTGTTCTAATGGTTGCATTTGCTCATTTTAAATACACCAGAAACAACTTCATTCATCCAACTCGGAAGATCTAACTACATCCAAACCCGATCCACTAGTCAAAGAAACGGTACGTGAAGAACATATCACGCAGAGCCTATCTTCCTATATACATTCATTCATTCAGTCATGAGCAACATATATTACTATAAAAAAAATTAAAAGATTTCATGTAATCTGAGATTGTAAGAATAATATTCTTATAAAATGTATCCAAATAACTTGACTTTATTCATAGATAAAAATAACATATATATACAATAATATTTATAACAGTAACGTTAAACTAGGAAACTAATATTAAAGCTAGAAAACCTACAAGGAAAGAAAATATGTATATACAATATTATTATTGATTATCATTCCCCCTCAAGTTGGGGTATGGATGTCACAAATGTCCAACTTGCTTAATAAATGTTGAAATAAGTGTAGGCCAAGAGCTTTGGTGAAGATATCCGCGAGTTGGTTGTTGGAACGAATGTGTAGAGTTTTGATCGTCTTCTTTTGAACTTCATCTCTAACAACGTGGCAATCCACCTCGATGTGTTTGGTACGTTCATAAAAAACAGGATTGGACGCAATATGTAAAGTAGCTTGATTGTCGCACCAAAGATTGATTGGTTGGTTGTGAACAATTCCCAAGGAATGTAGTAATGATTTGATCCACTTGACTTCACATGTTGAGGATGTCAATGCTCGATATTCAGCTTCTGCGGAAGATCTTGAAACCGTATTTTGCTTCTTAGTTTTCCAAGAAATAGGAGATTTGTCAAGAAAAATAACAAAACCCGTTAACGATCTACGAGTGATGGGACAAAAAGCATAATCTGAGTCACTGTAAGCATTAATCTGAAATGTACTTGTATTAGATAATAAAACACCCTAGCCTGAATTATTCTTTAAGTACCGTAAAACTCGCAATCCTGCATTCCAATGGTTGATCGTTGGTTTTTGCAAAATTTGAGACAAAATATGGACCGAGTAAGTGAGGTCCGGTCTAGTAATGGTAAGATACACGAGGCGCCCAACTAATCTGTGATACCGATCGGGATCCGTCAAAGCTGCAGACTCATCCGCGCCCTAAACAATGACCAGGTTCAATTGGGAACTTGACGGGGCGTGACCCAAGGGTACCTGTTTCAGAAAGGATATCTAGGACGTATTTTTTCTAAGCAAGAACAAGACCATTTGGAGTGTGCGTAACCTCAATGCCTAGAAAAAAACGTAACTTACCAAGATCTTTCATATGAAAACAGGATTTGTGATAAGTTTTAAAATGAGAAATAGCAGAAGGATCATTACCACTTATAATTAAATCATCGACGTAAATCAAAATGTGGATACAAATACCTGAGCGGACATACGAAAAAGAGCGAGTAGTCTGCTTTTGACTGAAGAAATCCAAAATGACTAAGTGCTTGACTTAGTTTGTGAAACCAGTTGCGAGGGGATTGTCGAAGTCCATAGATCGATTTATTGAGCTTGCATACTTTGTTAGGATCCGAGATGGTGAATCCTGGAGGCAAAGTCATGTAGACGTCTTGATGGAGATCCCCATGGAGGAACGCATTATGGACGTCCATTTGGTGTAATTCCGAACATTGACTAGAAGCTACTGCAAGAAATATTATGACAGAGACTAGTTTAGCGATGGGTGCAAAGGTTTCAGTATAGTCGATACCTGGTCGTTGCCGATTTCCTAACGCGACTAGACACGCCTTGTGGCGTTCGATGGAACCGTCGGCATTAAGCTTCGTTTTGGTATTAAATTGTTGCAGTAAAAACCCTTAAGGCGTGTATTTGGAAGGGATATTCGACTGCTTTGTCGAATGGGAGGATTGTCGTTGGTTTAATGGGAAGGCAAATCCGAAGAAGTAGGTAAGTGATCGGGATTAGGAACAAAATCGGGGTCAAAATAGGCAAGTATATGTTCGTGAGTTGATTCGGTATCGGTATGAGAAGAAGCAGGTATGTTATCCTTATTCGATTTGGAATTTGTATAAGAGGAAACTGTATTTGGAGAAGATAGAAGATTGTCGGATGATCGAATCTGGGAACCAGAAAGTGAAGTCGAATACTCACGTATGGAAACCGAATAATCATCCGATGCAACTTGGTCTGAAATAGGTAAGGGATCGCTGGAGGTCGAGATTACCGGTTGAGATATGGGAGTTTCCAAATCAGTTAGGTCATGTTTATCAAAGCATCTATATTTTAGGTTTTTGGACACTTTTTTATTTTCTCTCTCCACTAACTCACTCAAGCATCTCACCCATTTTATTGAAGCGTTCTTGTTTAAGATCTTCCATATATACTATCATCAATTTATATTTTTGTACTATACAAAATATACATTATAAATGATAATTCATGTAATTTCATTTACCTAAAACATAGAAATCCTAATTTAATATTTAAATATGTATATTTGAACAAAAATAATCGTACGTATATATTTGAGTACCATATTTACAACTTAGAGATTTATGAATCTATAAAATATTAAACAAAAACATATAAAAAAATTTACATAACCTAAATATATATAATTAAAATATATATAAAAAATTAAAAAAAATTATTGATTATAAATACAGGACAATTCATGTAATTATATTCGTTAACCTATAAAAGGGCAATTTCGGTAACTAGGCCTTTTTGAGAAATTAGAGTAGTAACTAGACTTTTTAATGTTTCAATTAAGTAAATATACTGTAATGCCCAAATTTTTGGCGCGTTTGGGATATTTATTTTGTGGCTTATATTGATATTTTATTAGCTTAAATATTTTTATTTAAGTATTTTTTTTTCCGACATAAAATATTTTATTCCGAGTATATTTATATTTTGGATAACTGCACGTATATCCGTATTATTATTATCGGAGGGTCGAGAAAATTTCCGATTCAGAAATCGCGATCGAGTGTTTTTGATCGAGTTAATTCATCCTAGTGTTCCTAGGCTTAGTTTATTTTTTTTTCTTTTAATTTTTTTCTTCCCTCTTTTCCTTACCTTTCTTCCTTCAGTCTCCTTCTCTACTAGCGCCAGCTACACTTGGCTACCTATCTAGGCTCTGTGACTTTTATACCCGCCCAAGCTACCTATTCAGCTCGTCACCTCTTGCCCTGGACTCTCCTCTGCAACATCCCATCTCCCTCTCTCACGCAGCCATCCCAACCTCTCCTCTCACCTTCTGTTCTCGACTCACCCTCTACTCTCCTGAACCACCTCTCCGTCTCCCTGGATCTTCCTCCGCCTTCATCTCTCCCAACACTCAAGCTCTCTCGATCTCCTTCTATGGCTTCTGCTGCAACCGCTTGGAAGTCACCAGGGAGAACCTCACCAGGGGAAATGAGACCCCCTTTTGCCCGTCGGATCTCCTGTAGACGCCCTGTCAAAGCCGGAGGAAGCCCCGCCGTCGAAGCCCCTGTGCAACCAACGCTCCCTGCAACCGGCTTCTTTCTTTCGTTTCAACCACGGGGAACCACCACCCTCTCCGGAGTAGTGTTCGATGTCGCCACCAGAGACTGCCGCCAGCACCACCGGGACAGCCAGCCGTCGCCTTGCCTCACCGTCGGCCCGATCAAGGCTCTGCCCCCTTCCCCGCCGTTGTTTCCCTTCGACCCCTCCTCTGTTGAGTCGCCGAACGCAGGGAGGTGCTCCACCCTGCTCTTCTTCCGTCGCAGTCGGGAATGTCCCCGCCGGAGCCAACCGGAGACCCACCAGGAACCCTAGCCGCCGCCTTGCTGAGTTGTCAGCCGCCCCATTTCCTTTTCCTTGCTCGCTATCTGTCCGTCGCCAGGAAAGAGCCACCGCCGCCGGAGATGGGGCCGCCCTTCTGCCGCAGCCTCGCCGCCCCCGTCGCCAGTTAGCCCCGCCATTGAGTGCAGCCGTAGCGCCGCCGGCCACCACTCTTCCTTGCCCTTCTCTGCAGTTGGGGAAAGGTTGAAGAAACCCTAATTATTAAATTGAAATCGTGGCCCCTTAACTTTAGTGTAATTACAAAATGCAACCAATGTTTTGCATTTGCAGTAATGGCCCTAATTTCTGAAATTTGCTTTTAAGCCCATGATCAAATAATTACAGATTTTGGCTGGAAGTTTAATTTACCAAATTTAACCCACATTTCTAAAATTGTATATCTTTCCACGGAAAGCGGTTGAGCGGTTTTGTTTATCCTTGACTTGGAAAATGGAGTTTTACCTTGGGTTTATGATGTTGTTTAGGTTGCCCGGAAAATATTATTACGGACTTTAAACTTGAGATTTACTTAGAGTTAAGTTCTTATTTATATATATTATATATATTGTGATCTTGTTGGATTAGTTTCGGTTTACGGGTCAAGGTTTTAATCAAGGTTTTATGACCAAGTTTCTTGTATTGTACTTTCGCCCCGGAAGGGTTTAACGAGTTTTGACGTTGGCTTTTGAAAACGGGTTTTCATTAGATTTATTTATATTATATATTCCGTTCAAGTTTAGTGTATGAGCTAAACTTACTTAGTTTTGGTGTTAGGTTTGGAAACGACCCCGATAATGGCCTAACGAATCCGCATTCGACGTTCGTAGATCGTCTTCCGTCTTTGACCTCGTGTGAGTACCTTTCTCGATCTAGTTATGATTAGTAGTAGTAGTATTAGTAGTATCGTGCTAGGATGGATCTAGCATAACTTAGAGTTAATGCCAAGTAGTGGCTTTGAAACTTAGGTGAGTTTCGAGGATTTGATATTGTTTGATGGATTGATGTTAATTCTAAGCTTGAGGTGTTGGTTATCTTGTGAGGTTGTAATAAGGCTTTAAGTTATATGGTTGATCTTGTGAGCGTTTTGAGGCTTGAGGTGGGGTTGTATGATCTTGTGGGATTTTGGAGTTTAGGTTTGGTTTATCCCAATTGCGTTGTGAGTTATGACCTTGTGAGTTCGGGAGGATTAGGAGTTGTTATCCTATCATGGATATGGTTTATGATCTTGCGAGATCATTGGACTAGAAGTCTAAGGACTTCTAGCATGAGAGATAGATATTGATTGTGTGCCTTGTTTTGACCAGGCGTTGAGTGCCTTCCTACGGGAAGTAGAGAGCGGGATATAGCGGGATTATCTTTGGGACGAGGTAAGTCTCCGGACTTACTTAGCTCGTATTCTATGTATTAGATTCGATGCGTGTTTGGTGGTGTGTGTTTTATTGCTTTCATTATAACTTATAAACCGGAATAGGATTACCGACCTTTATATATTATTTGGCCCAAGTGTATGATAACGGGCGGTGACAACTTGTCTAGCTCTTGCGTAGAGCTAGGAGGTTCTTGGCGACTAGCCCGTGTGGTTAGATGGTCGGAGGCATCCGTACCATTCCATGCGGTAAGTGGGGACCGAGGCGAGTTTCGGGAGATTCTCGTGTCACAAAAGAAGTTGAATTAGAACGGGATATGACTTAATAATAAAAAGATAATAACCGGACTTGTGTGTTTGAGCATGTTATGTGTTATGTTGATGTATGTGTGTATGTGCCTTCACCTTGCTTCTAATGCTGCGAATATTAGCTAACGGTTTTATACCGATTGTTGTAGATTGCCTTGCATGTTAGGAATGCGGCCGAGAGATCCGGAAGAGTGGGCAGCCGGGGTTCCGTACATTTTAGGATGGGTTGGTTGGAGTTGTGTTTGAGTTTTGTTTATTGTATCTCGTATTTATGTAGGCCGCGTGTATGGCTTTCGGTCTTTGGTTTTGTATCTCGGATGTAGTCTTTAGCTTGTTTACTTTGGGTTTCATTCATTGCATAAAAATGTTTTTCGATTTTGGCCTTTATTTGTGTCTTGTTGCAAGATCCGGTGAAATTGTTGTCAGGCTAAGGGTCGGGACCCATCGTGAGGTCCCAATCCGTAGCGCCCCGAGTCCCGCGGATTTGGGGTGTTACAATATACCCCAACCTTTTGTATTTATTCTCAAACTCTACACACTCTTCTCTCAAGGGGTACATTTACTAAACACAAAACTAGAAAAAGCCTAATAAACCAAATTGTTTCCCTAATAATAAAATATATTAACATCAAAGATAATACATAATCCGATATTTTTTAGCCTTGATTTATACTATAATATAAAAACAATACATGTAATTAAAAAAATATTTAAACATAATATAAACTTTTATTGGACCCAAAAATTCTGACTATTGTTGTTATTTGTTATAATTAATTATTAAATGACTTTTATAAATAGAAAAATATTTGTTTTATAAATAAGTAAATATATATAATATGGATGTCTATGGATAGATAAAAATAACTCTTATACAATGGTATAATGTATTCATTTTGTTTAAAATTTATAAAGCCTTAAAAACACATGTAATTATTTCCTTAATACTTATTAATATAAGATCTCCACCTTTGATTACAATGCCACTTGGAACAATCTTGTGTGTCTTCTATTCAACCAATAAAATGGTGGCATGTGGCCAAGAACTCTCAAATTGTGAGATGCTCCCCCAAGCATTCTTAAACGAGGATCTTCAACACATTTTAATGGTTTATAATTATTTTGCTCAAGAACCCTTCAAGAACCTCCCAATAAACATGCCCTTAAAGGATACAGCTTGAGGGAAAGAATCCGTGAGATTAGGAGATTGATTAGGATTAGAATAGGGATAGCCAAATATGTAGAATCCTCGTCAAAAGTGGAAGGAGTGGATGTAGACTTGGACAAATCTGCATGAAATTGAGATTTGAGAGGCTGATTGGTAGGAGAAAGATCTGCCGCTTGTGCTAAAGTAAGAGGGAAGCATCAGATGTAGAAAAGGTAAGTTTAGGGTTTAATTTTGAAAAGAAATTATTTTGATTTAAATTTGAAACATGGGATGAGGTATTGTCAAAAACATGATTTTTATAATTTAAAAAGGGAACTCGTTTTCATAAAAAGAAACGTCCTGAGATACAAAAATTGTATTATTTTCAAGATCCAATAAACGTCAATCTTTTTGGCTAAACGGATAACCGATAAAAACGCATTTCCGAGATCGTGCAGAAAATTTATTTGTATTTTTTGGTAAGATAGAAGCATAAGCTAAACACCAAAAAATGCGTAAATGTCGGTAATCCGGTTTTTTGTTAAAAAATATTTCAAAAGGAGATTTGTCCTTTAAAATTTTTGTTGGAGTACGATCGATCACATAACAATTGGTTAAAACCGCGTGACCCCAAAATTCTATAGGTAATTGTGATTGAAAAAGTAACGTCCGTGCTACGTTAAGTAGATGGCGGTGTTTACGTTCAACCCGACCGTTTTGTTGCGGTGTATAGGTACAAGAAGTTTCATAGAGAATACCTTTTTCGGAAAATATTTGTCGCAGTTTGAAAAATTCCGAGCCATTATCAGTTCTAACACGTTTAATAGTCATATTAAATTGTGTTTGAATCATTTTGATAAAATTTTGAAAAATAGTAAAAATTTTATTTTTGGTTTTTAAAAGATAAACCCATGTAATTCTTGAACAATCGTCAACAATAGTTAAAAAATACAAAGCTCCACATAAAGACGGAATCCGATATGGACCCCATAGATCACAATGAATAAGATCAAATATAATATCGGAATGAGATAAACTTTTAGGAAAAGAAGAACGAGTCTGTTTTTCCCTATGACAAATATCACAAGGGACATTTTTAGAGTAACAGAAAACAACATTATTCTAATCCAAATTGGATGATATAAAATTAAATGCCGGATGACCAAGACATTTATGCCAAAGATGTGACTCTGAGGACTTTGAATCGACACGGATAGCGGCGGAAATGGGAAATTTGAAATTGGAAAAACGTAACCAATCCACTCCGTCCTTAGGTTCACCCGCTCCAATCAGCATCCGCGGAGTTGGGTCCTGAATCACACATAATGTCGATGTTAGGATAATCTTGCAATTAAA
The DNA here is from genome assembly GCA_033239125.1 of Fagopyrum homotropicum. Lineage (NCBI taxonomy): Eukaryota > Viridiplantae > Streptophyta > Magnoliopsida > Caryophyllales > Polygonaceae > Fagopyrum > Fagopyrum homotropicum. Next base: position 45,930,961 of record BSWB01000001.1, on the reverse strand, counting down.
ATCATTATTTAGACAAACTAAAGAAATTATATTACATTTTAATCCAGGAACATAAAGAACATTATTAAGTTGAAAATTTTGACTCAAAATAATAGTTCCAGCTTGAGTTGCATTTTGTAACACACCATTTGGTAATTAAATAACATAGGTATTGACCGTTTTTAATTGAGAAAAAAGATTAACATTACCCGTCATATGGAAGGAGGTTCCGCTATCTAAAATCAAAAAATTCGATTCAATAATACCTGTCATAGATTCATTTGACGTTGCATGAAAATGTTTAAATTTCTCAAGCAACTCAGCCCATTGTGAATCGGTTATTTCGGCCCCAAGGTTCTTTCGATCTTGATTGGTAATGGAGGCGCCACCTACTGCAGAAGCAACACCAACTTGGACGGCATTGCTGGTGGCCGGACCACCTTGCGTTTTCCCTCCAGGTTGGCGGCCGTGAGCGACTCCAAACGAGGATGAATATTGTCGAGATCCCGCGCCGGAATTTGTTTCGCCTTCGAGGATCACTGAAATAAGAGAAGTTTCAGGATGATCCGAAGGATGTAGGTAGTAAGGATTGGTTGTTTCAAGAGCGACCATGCTCGAGTTTTGCGGAACGTATTTTTGTTTGAGGATCCGAAGGATGTAGGTACTTCCATCTCTATAACTAGATCCATCTACATGTTCTTTGACTCAATGAGATTTGAGCTATATATATTTTCCATGGGATTTGCAGGTGACCTCGGGCATACATTTGATACAAACTCGACATTGACTCACTATTAAAACGACTTGATTTCGGGAAAATTTCTTGCGCACTTGTCCTATGCTGATAATTATCCTAAGCATGACAACGTGAGATGGGATACATGGAGTAGCTTCGTCAAGACGGTTGGCAATCATGAAGTTGATTTTGTCCCAGCAATTGTAAGTCATCTACATATAAAAGTTGAAAATATAATTAAGGTTACCTAGTTTTTGTACTCATGTGTGATTATTGTGTTTGTAGGGTGAAACGGAGCCGTTCAAGCCTTTTACTAACCGATTTCCAACACCCTTCCCAGCATCAGACAGTACCGCGCCATATCGGTACTTGATCCAGAGATGTCCTGCCGGCTTAATCATTGTCATGGTTGCATACTCAGCATTCAGTAATCACAACAAAAATATAATGAAGAGGGCCTCCGGTGCAATCCGATCAAGATCGGGCAGTTGTCGTGATCATGGAGTTGTTTTAGTCAATCAAATTGGATTTGAATTGAGAAAGTTTTTGGATCTTTTATATATTTGTAATTGTAATTATAATTCGGGTAGATGTAATTGTATTAAAATGTAAATAGATAATGTATGATATTTTTTACTCTATTGGTGGGAAATATAAAAGAGTTCCTTATAATAAATATACAGTTCATTGTTTGTTTTTTTTCTTCATTTTATTGTCTTTTTTCAATCATCTTGTTTATATTATTCACAAAAATTACATTTATTTGGAACTGTGAATATTTAAATAATTTATTTATATATAAAAATTATTAAACCCTAATTAAAAAAATTCACATATTTAATAATCACCACATTTTTTCACACTAGAAGTCATTGGTAAGGCTCACACCCTTTTTTGTTGGAAATAATATCATAATAGGGACATTTTTTTCTCATACTAAAAGTCGTTGGTAACACTCACACCCTTTTATTTGTTGGAAATAATAATAGTTTTTTCCTTTTTGATAAAAAATTTGTCACACCCTCTTTAGTCACACAAACTGCACACTTTTTAGTGTTAAAATGACTCACATCTAACCTTTTATTGTGACTAATAGTTACATATATGATGTTACAAAATCAAGATTTTCTTGTAGTGCTTGAACCACCCTCTGCATGTTTGAAAATAGATCTCTCCTCGTCTCTTCAAGCAACAGGAAGATGAAAGATTTCATGTATTCTGACGTGGACCTGAAAGTCATTGGTATTTGCTTCACCTGTAGAGATTCGGAAGATCATTCAAACTAAACTCGAATTAAACGGACCATGAAAACACAATAAGAGTATGGATATTACCTTGCCTTTGTAGACCATGAAAGCACGGTTTTGAGCAATCTAGTGAAACCGCCATTTTCAGCTTCAGTTTTAATTTCCATTTTCTCTTTTACACATTTGGATGAAGCAAGGGTTTCGTTCATAGTCTGAAAGTGAGATGACTGATAGGGGCAAATTGATAGAGATAGACGTCTCTGCCTGTCAACTCTAATAATAACTACGGAGTATTGAATTTTGATAGTTTTTTTGTTGATTTTTATTTTTGTCATTATACTTTTCCTGTCATTTCACATCAGAAGTTGAAACGATGGCTTTCTTAATATTATTCCAAGGCGCGCATCAACGGCTGTTGGCATTCTGCTTGTGATTAGGCCAAGGAAGCTAATTAATTACGTTTTTCTATGTACGCAACACCATGGAAACCACAGAGAAAGATCACTCACGGTCCGGGTTGCTGGACATGGTACTTTCATGGTCGTTAGAGGACATATTCAACAAGAATCTCTATAAAAACAAGGTAATTTAATATAATAATCCATGTTAATCGAATAACCCACGTCTCATATTCAACTCGAGTTTTCGTTCTCGCAGGTTAAGAAAATACCCATGACTTTCAATTCAGCCAGGGATTACATGAATTCTTTCATCTTTCCGCTGCTTGAAGAAACGAGGATGGAGCTCTTTACAGAGATCCAGAATATCTGTCAAGCTCCTTTTTGTTTTATCTCAGCTATCGTAAAGGAGAAACACCACAAGCCTCCACAAGACTTGTACTATGAGATCACTACAATCAAAGTTGTGGATTACATTAATCCTAAACGTGTAATCGGCAAATATGAGCCTGAGTCCGGGGATTTGTTCGCTATTACAAATGTTAAGCCCAGGCGAATAGATGATATTAACAGGCCTGAAATCGGTTATGTTGTTGCTTTTGTCTATAAGAAGATGGATGAAGATGAAGAGACTGGCAGGACTTCAATTAGTTCAATCTTTACTTCTAAACCAATATGTCCACTTAAACATGGCTTCGTTGCTGTTTATCTTGGGAATCTTACCACAAATTTGCGTATATGGAAAGCTTTGGACTCTAACTACTCGAAGATCATAAAAAATGTGCTGCGAGTTGGTCGACGTTTGGTATGTTTTGTTTACTTTGTATTAGTTTTTACTTACATCCATATTTTCAATGATTTGAATGAGTTTAATGTTTACAGGAAGACCAGCCTTGCATGAACTGTACTTCTGGAGGAATAATTTCTCCGTTTGGGAAGTCGGATTTGAATGAATCACAGAAAGAGGCGGTTTCGAGTGTAATCATAAGAACACAATTAAGCTCATATGGGGTCCTCCGGGAACCGGAAAGACGAAGACAGTTGCTACGTTTCTAGTTGAACTGATAAGGAAGAAAGTGAAGACAGTAGCTTGTGCTCCTACTAATATGGCGGTTCTTCAGGTTGCTTCTCGGCTAAGGAAGCTACTCAAATCCAAGCTTCGGCATGTTAGCTATCGTTTGGGAGATATCGTTTTGTTTGGAAATGAAAAGAGGATGAAAATTGATGATCATGAAGACCTGAAAGATGTGTTTCTTGATCACCGTGTTAAGCAACTCTCCAAGTGCTTCTCACCATTATCGGGTTGGAATCACACACTAGAGTCTTTGATATGCTTTCTTGAAGATCCCCAAGCGCAATATGATGCGTACATAACCTACATTACCAAACTTAGATGGACGATTAAAGAACATATCGAATGTTGGAAAAACCACGAGTGTTGACACCTATTTGTACTAGATTTTGTGATGGAAAGACAGATGAAACAAGATGGAAATTATGGGAAGGTTTTTGATGCAAATCTCTTCTGCATTCAATGAGGAAAAACAGTACAATCAGATGCATGAAAACCACTACTCCACCTCCTACTTATACATCTTGAGAGAGTGGAGTTGTTACACGATTTCAGCAAAAAAAAAAAAAAAACCTCCTAAAAATATGCATCATGGACCACTACATTAATCCACAATCACACGACTTTGTTTTTCATAAAACAAAAAAATCTAACAAACTCCTAATCATCAGCTAAGACTAGAACAAAATATTACCGGAAAAACAAGTTTAACTTTCACATTCACCCTCTTAAACTTGTTTACCTTTGACGATGCTCATACCAATCTTGTCCCTTAGCTCGATGAATCTCTGTCTTCCAAGCGGCTTTGTCAGGACATCAGCCAGTTGAACTTCTGTCTTGGTATACTCCAGCTTAACATCGCCATTTTCAACACACTCTCGGATGAAATGATACCTTGTATCAATATGTTTGCTTCTTTCATGGTGAACTGGATTCTTGGCAAGAGCAATTGCTGACTTGTTGTCAACCTTCAGTATTGGCTTCACCAGCTTATCTCCTCTTAAGCTTTCCATCAACCTTGTGAGCCAAATTCCCTGACAAGCACTCCCTGTTGCAGCAATATACTCTGCTTCACACGATGAGAGTGCTACTATCCTTTGCTTCTGTGACACCCAAGTGATAGGACTTCCTCCAAGGAAGAACACAATTCCTGTTGTGCTTTTCCTATCATCAGTATCTCTTGCAAGATCACTATCACTATAGCCAACCAAGTCTTCATTTGCTTGATCCTTCCTGTACACACATCCCATATCAAGAGTTCCTCTTACATACCTCAGAATCTGCTTGACAGCTCTCATGTGTGCAGTTGTTGGAGCCTCCATATATCTGCTAACAACTCCAACTGAATAAGCAAGATCAGGACGAGTATTTACCAAGTATCTCAGGCTTCCAATGATGCTCCTATACATGGTTGCATCCACTGGTGGCTTTCCATCATGCTTGCTTAATTTGCTTCTTGGCTCCATTGGAATGTGGCAGATGTTGCAATCTGTCATCCCCATCTTTTCAAGAATTCTCCTTGCATAGCTTGATTGGCACAGAGTTATAGCATCATGATCTTGCTTCACTTCTATCCCCAAATAGTAACTGAGAAGCCCCAGATCACTCATCTCAAATCTTTGCATCATTTCCTTCTTGAATTTCCTGATGAGTTCAGTACTTGAGCCAGTGAGGATGAGATCATCCACATATACCCCCACAACTGTGACTTCTTCTTCTGACTTCTTCATGTACACAGCATGCTCAAACGGACATCTCTCAAAGTTCAAGGACTTCATACACTCATCTAGCTTGATGTTCCAAGCTCTTGGTGCTTGCTTTAAACCATACAAAGCTTTGTGCAGCCTTAGCACCTTGTTTGGATTGTTCTTGTCAACAAACCCTTCAGGCTGCATTACATACACCTCTTCTTTCAGCTCTCCATTGAGAAAAGTTGTTTTGACATCCATATGATGGACTTCCCACCTTCTTTGTGCTGAGTATGCAAGCAAGGTTCTTACTGTTTCCAACCTTGCTACTGGTGCAAACACTTCCTTGTAGTTGACTCCATATTTCTGCACATACCCCTTTGCAACTAACCTGGCCTTGTGCTTGATTATCTTCCCTTCTGGATCCTTTTTCAACTTAAAGACCCACTTCAAGCCAATGGCCTTGTGATTCTTTGGTAAATCAGAGAGCTCCCAGGTCCCGTTTTCCTGTATGGAACCGATCTCTAATCCCTTAGCTTCTCTCCAACTTTCATTCTTTGCTGAAACTTCATAGTTTGATGGTTCTTCAATGGACAGGAAGCACAAACCTGCCTCCTCATCTATCTCCCTGGTTGAATTATAGGTTTCCTCCAAAGATCTGAAGTTTCGAGTACCTTCACTTGAGCTTGAGCTGGTGTTTGAACTTGTGGTTGATCCTGGTGTACTCAGAGGAGAAGTATGAGCAGGTTGAGGTGTTGAAGCAAAGCTCCCTTCATCCTGGGAATCAGGTATTGAAGCTACCTCACTCCCTTCATTCTCTTCTTGGCTTATTTGGACTGTGAAGGTTCCAGCACAATCCGACTTCTCCTTGTCCTGACTGACCTGCCATGACCACCCCTTTTCTTCTTCAAACACTACATCCCTACTCACCACAACCTTTCCTTTGCTTGGATCCAACAGCTTGTAAGCCTTAGAGCCTTCCTCATATCCAAGCAAAACGGTCTTGATGCTTCTATCTGCTAGCTTGTTGAGATGAGGTGACACCACTTTAGCATGGGCAAGGCACCCAAAAACACACAAGTGTTGCACATTTGGAGCCCTCCCATACCATGCTTGATAGGGTGTCATTTCCTCCACACTCTTTGTTGGAGCTCTATTCAAGATATACACTGAAGTCTTCACTGCTTCACCCCAGTACTGAGCTGGAACAGACTTGCTCTTCATGATGCTTCTTGCCATCTCCATGACAGTCTTGTTTCTCCTCTCAACAACACCATTTTGTTGAGGAGAATATGGTGCAGTGAGGTGTCTTCTCACACCCTCATCATCGCAGTATTTCTTGAACTCAATAGAGGTGAACTCACCCCCTCGATCTGTCCTAAAACACTTCATTTTTCCTGCAACTTCATTCTCCACCAAACTTTTGAACCTTTTGAAAAACTCAAAGGCTTCACTTTTGCACTTCAAGAGAATTATCCACATGAAACGTGAGTAATCATCAACCAGGAGCATGAAGTACTTGTTACCTCCTGGTGTAGCTGGTGTGATTGGTCCACACAAATCACCATGGACCAGTTCAAGTTGTTGCTTTGCTCTGAACCCTGCTTTTTGTGGAAATCCAGTCCTGTGTTGCTTCCCCACCATGCATCCATCACACACCTGATTTACCTGGGCAATCTCTGGCATTCCCTCCACCATCTTCTGGCTTGTCAACCTTCTCAAGGCGTGGAAATTCATATGCCCGTACCTAGCATGCCATAACCAAGTTTTATCTGTCATGCTTGCCACAAGACAGATCTTTTGTGTGGTTTGCAGGCTTGCAATAAACAGCCTATTCTGCTGCCTCCTCTCCTTGATCATGAGCCTATTAGTGTTGTCATAGACCCTCAAAGTTCCTTCTTCAATGATCACCCGGCTCCCATTCTCATCAAGTTGGCCAAGGCTAATAATGTTGCTTTTCAACTTTGGTATGTAATACACATTGGACAGGATCAAGTGCTCTCCATTCTTGCATTGAAATAACACTGATCCTAGTCCATGTATATCAATGACTGAACCGTCACCAAATCTCACCTTGCCATTTGTTGAGTAATCAATCTCTGTGAAGCAGCCTTTGTTACCTGTCATGTGATTGCTTGCCCCTGTGTCAAGATACCATCCAGACTCCTTCTTGGCTTCTCCATGTTCAGTGGGCACTGAGACTTGTGACTTAGTCAATTCACATGTCTCAACTAACAGCAGCGCGGGTTCCTCATTCTTCTCTGCCAGATTTGCTTGCTCATCTTTCTCCTTTGATGAACACTCAGAGGCAAAATGCCCCATCTTCCCACAGCCATAGCATTTGATCTTTGACTTATCAAATTTCCTCTTCTGCTGTTGTGGTTCCTCTTCTTTCCTTTGAGAAACACCACTGTTTCTTTCTCTTCCACGGCCTCTACCTCTTCCTCCTCTGGTGTTCCATTGACCTCTAGAGTTCTTCTTCTGAGACTTGTTGTCTTCTCTTGCCTTCCATTCTCCTCGAGTGAGAAAAGCAGTCTCATCTCCTTTTGCTCCATATCCTTGCATCCTCTCTTCGTGAGCCTTGAGTGATCCAATAACCTCATCTGTGGTCTTGGTTTTCAGATCACCAAACTCCTCAATTGTAGATGCAATCTGCAAGAACTTTGATGAGGTTGATCTCAACAGCTTCTTCACCACAAGTTCTTCTTCAATCGTGTTGCCTAGCCCTCTTAGCTTGTTGACAACAATTTGAAGCTTTCCAGAGAAATCATCAATGCTATCTCCATCATTCATCTTCATGGCTTCAAACTCTCTCCAAAGTGATTGAGTTCTCACCTCTTTCACTTTTTCAGCCCCAAGATTCATGGTTTTGAGCATGGTCCATGCCTCCTTGGCTGTCTTCTTGGCGCCTAGTTGAAGCAGAGTGTCTTCACTTATGCCTTGGTAGATGGCTGCCAAGGCCATCTTGTCTTTCCGAGTCTCTCCACAGTTCTTTCAGCCTCCACAGCATCCCAAACTCCTTGAGCCATCATGAATACCTCCATCTTGATGGCCCATGCTGCATAATTACTTCTTGTCAGCATAGGGTACTTCAATGTCACAGATCCTTCCTTATCTTGGATCTGTACATCATCTTCTCCAGTGTTGGTGTTTCCTGCTGTACCACCAGTCATGTCTTAGTGAATCTGATTACCAAGCTTTGATACAAATTATTGGAAAAACCACGAGTGTTGACACCTATTTGTACTAGATTTTGTGATGGAAAGACAAATGAAACAAGATGGAAATTATGGGAAGGTTTTTGATGCAAATCTCTTCTGCATTCAATGAGGAAAAACAGTACAATCAGATGCATGAAAACCACTACTCCACCTCCTACTTATACATCTTGAGAGAGTGGAGTTGTTACACGATTTCAGCAAAAAAAAAAAAAAAAAAAACCCTCCTAAAAATATGCATCATGGACCACTACATTAATCCACAATCACAGGACTTTGTTTTTCATAAAACAAAAAAATCTAACAAACTCCTAATCATCAGCTAAGACTAGAACAAAATATTACCGGAAAAATAAGTTTAACTTTCACATCGAACCCATGTCTAGATCAGAGTTTGCCGAGGAAAAACTCAATCTTTTGTTTACACAGATGGGTTTGTGTATCCAAATTATATGCACACATCTGCCCACTAAACTAGTGTCCTTTGAACTAGCTAGTACACTAGTCCTTGCTCTCGAGTCGATTAACAAATTCCGAATCGTTGAATTGTGGACTTCATTGTCAAGGGTGGAGCTTGTTGCAATACTTAAATGGTTACCTCGGTCTTTCAGTGTCCCGTGTTTTGTTGTTAGCCCACATTGACTTCTGCTTAGAGAATGCACAGATGATCTTCTGCACGGCATCAGGCACCGCTAAACTTCAGCCCCAAGGAACAACATCGTGCGACATTAGACTTACGAATCTGATGTTTAAAGGAGTGAAAGCCGTGCAGATGGTGGTGATTGATGAAGCAGCGCAGTTGAAAGAATGTGAATCCGCAATTCCTTTGCAGCTCCCTGGGCTACAGCATGTTGTTCTTGTAGGAGATGAAAGACAGCTTCCGGCCATGGTTCAAAGCAAGGTTACACTTTAATTTTCCTACATGCTATAACATCATTTTCTATATATATATATATTGACATGGGTTGGTTCTTAAGGTTGCAGAGAAAGCAAACTTTGGGAGGAGCTTATTCGAAAGGCTTTCCATATTGGGTAAGAGAAAACATCTCCTGAATGTTCAGTACAGGATGCATCCATCTATAAGTTTTTTTCCAAATAGAGAATTCTATCACAAGAAGATTTCAGATGCTTTACATGTCACATTACCGAGCTACAATAAGCAGTTTCTTGAAGGGAAGATCTATTCTTCTTATTCCTTCATCAATGTCTCTTCCGGAATAGAGGATTTCGAAACCGGACACAGTCCTAGAAACATGGCTGAGGTGGCTGCTGTTGTCGAGTTAGTTGAGAGACTTCAAATAGGTACGTATATAGTATTAATAAATATACTTTGAATTATTGATCTCAATTCGTGCTTTTCACAGTGTCGAATGTGAGAAATCAAAGGATAAGTGTAGGAGTGATATCTCCTTACAACGGTCAAGCTGCAAAAATTGAAGAAGAGCTAGGAGGAATGTACAGTTCAGATGAGAGAAGGCGGTTTTCTGTTAGCGTTGGCTCGGTTGATAGCTTTCAGGGTGGTGAGAAAGACGTGATCATCATCTCAACGGTCAGATGCAACGGAAATGGATCTGTTGGATTTCTGTACAACCGACAAAGAACGAATGTAGCCCTTAGTAGAGCAAGATACGTACTGCTTGTGGATACTAGGGTGTGGATCAACATTGATCAAAAGTGGATGTGTGTGGAGGAAACTTGTGTATGATGCCCAGATGCGCGGTTGTTACTTTGATGCCGACGGGGACATAAACCTGGCTCAGGCTATCTATTCTGTTGAACCCAAGAGGTTCTGTACGCGTGTTAATAGAAAGAGGAAGATTACAGGAGTGAGTACAAAGGAGGGAAAGGCATGCAGAAGAGCATATGATCAAGAGAAATTCCGGTTATTGGTTTCCCAATCGAGCTCGTATCAATGAAGCATGGAATTAAGCTTGACACTTGTTGAATTTTTGCACATAATCCCACAAGTCATGTCCTTTGCTTGATTTACTATGAAGATCTACTTGTTTATGCTTTTCTGTCTACTCAATGCATTGTTCTTGGGGCCTCCTAGTTCAGGAAATACCACATTGTAGTCTTGCAGGATAAATCTCATACACGGCCGATTTAAGTCAGTTGACCTCTAGATGACATGAACAAATCATTTGTATACTTTGGCACAAAACTTATCACTCTCAAACACAATAGACCTTCACTCACAATTTCTCACTACAAATCACCAACCATGACTATGCTATTCAAAATGATAATGCAAAACTCTCTCCACTCTTAATATATGATATTTTAAGTAGCAAGTCATGTGTCTTTGTCAGTAACCTTCCACCGAAAGCATCACATAGTAGAATTAAAATCAAAACTTCAATCAGTCACCGAGTAGAATTATCATTTTGAAAACAATGGGCTCTTAGGCAGCAAATGTAGCATTTTTAAACTGACATTTATGCAACAAATGAATTCATAGTGTTTTTGTTATGACTGACATTTATGCAGACAACATATTAAACTAGTAATCATTTGTGGCAAACTAGTCAACTAGTAATCATTTGTGGCAAACTAGTCAAAGCAATCATTTTATTGCTCATACCTTGTCCTATATGTTATGACATTATAGTTTATAAGCATTAGATTCCTATATTTCTATATAGAAATTCGATTGTAATAGTTTTGATTTGGTGTATGTCTCTACATGCTCTAAAAGGGTGGTAAATTACTAGATAGTATACTCCAAAGGTACCATCAAAGCACTATTATTCATTCTTTAATGAAATCGGGTTTTATTTGCAATTGTCATAACTACGACTGATATTTGTTCTATTCTTGGGATGAAAATACTCCGAAGATGAGGCAAAGGCAGTCATTGTGTAGATTTTAATCGTGGTTACTTACTCTCATCATCAAGGTTTAGTCTACAGAGATTTGGAGTATTGATATGATTGTTTACATTCTTCTATGTGGAAACTTATCCATTTGGGCTCGAACTGAATCAGGAATATTCTAGGATATCATTTTCAGAATTGGTATGAACCAAAAATTTTTTTAAAGTTGATTGATGAAGCTTATGGTGTTGATGGGTTCGCTCTCTTTCAGGTATCCGGAACATATCCTCATTACAGTAGAGTGGTTCAAGTTAGTCTAGTATGATATGAAATACACTTGTATAATTGTATGCAAGTTCTTAGCTCAAGATAAGATGCAACTTATTTTAGAAAATATTTTTAGGTCTCCCCTATTATGTTTAGGATTGTAGATTAGTTACAAACACCTTGAACATTTGAGATGCTTTCTTTAGTTTCTTATGTTACACCATATAACTCTTTTGGGACTATATTTTATTTAAATTTTGTAGTTTTAACCTTTGTATTTATGAGGTCAGCTTAGTCATTCTTTAGTTTCTTGGTTTGTATGTCATTTTTTTCAAGATTGGACAATGTTAAGCCTGTTTTTATTGTTAGATCATGTTATTGGTTAATAAAGCTAGAAATTCAGTTACGTCATTAATCTGTGTTAAGTGATCTTGATGTTGGTTTCTATATTGATATATTGATATTAATTCAGATTCTCTGAATTTTGTTGCAATTTAAGAATTCAAATTTGTTGTTTTTTTTAAAAAACGGAAAGCGGTTAGGAATGAACTATCTTCTCGAGGTAGTTCATCCTAAAGCATCCTTGTGAATGAGAACACGAAGTTCGAGGTCATCAAAAAAGGGTGTGTTGGGGCTTGAAATTTCCAAATGGGTCAATCGGTCAACAACACAGTTGATTTATCTGAACACATGTCTGATCTGGACTTCCTCAAAGAAGCGAAGATCCAGTAAGGAGTCGGATATGATCATTTCGATCTCCCAGGGACAACTCCAAAGTCCTTGTAGTGCCTTGATAACACATAAGTTATCACCCTCAATTTCAATCTTTTTTATATTTACCCTTATCGCTTCTTTTAATCCCGCTTTCAGCACGAAGGCTTCTGCTTTAACTACCGAGTAAAAGTTATTTTTCCAAGCGTCTAAGCTAATTACTTCACCGTAATAATTTCGTATAACAAAACCAATGGATGTAATTCCTGAATCAAGTTTTGATCCATCAAAATTTAGTTTGTGGAACCTCGGTTTTGGTTTATCCCATTTAATATTATTTTTCTTTCTTATGTTGGGTAAATTGTTCTTTTGGATATATTTAAATTCGTATTCGTCGTCATTGGTTTTCTGATTTTTCCAATTCTGAACTTGGTTTTTAATGAAATTTAGGATATTGTGATCCGATCCGATTGCCTCATTGTTAAAAATGATTTTATTTCTGAAGAATCAAATACTCCACCAAATGGTAGCAAGGCGAGAGAACTTGATTATTCCAATCTTATTTTTTATTTCAAGTAAGAGTACGTGTGGTCTTTTGTTATCTGTTTTAATGGTATATATTGTAACACCCCGAATTCTCAGAACTCGGGACATTACTGGTTAGGACCTCACAATGGGTCCCGACCTCAGTTTGACAACAACATTACTAGGATCTTGCAACAAGACACAAATAAAGAAACCGAAATTCATAAAAATAGCATTTTTAAGATAGTGAATGCAACACTGTCTAGCAGCCTAAAGTACTTAAACAAAAGAAATGAACAACTATCTTAACCAAAAGAAAGGAAAGACAAACACAACCCCCAACCCCCACTCTAAGGAGTACGGAGACCCGGCTGACCACTACTTCCGGATCACTCAGCTGCTGTTCTAACCTGCGGTAAATCTAAAAACACAACAAGAGGAACCGTTAGCTAGTTATTTAAATATTAGCAGAATAATAGTAGCACACACACACATAAAAATATAAACATCCATCATGCTTTCAAACAAGTCCGTTTTATTATCTTGAGTTAAGTCCTCTTTCACGCTAATGATACTTATTTTGTGACACGAGGGATTCCCAAACCTCGCCTCCGCCCCCGTGTAACCATCAGGAATGGATCCGATGCATCTCACCTTGTACCTGCCTGGTCTGGGTATAGAGAACCTCTCAGTCTCCTGTCAGAGCTGGGCAGTGATGTCACGGCCCGTTATACATACACTTGAGCCTTAAACGTAATAATAACAGTCGTCCTAGCAAGTTATTATTATTAAACACGCAAATAGCACACACAACCACTATCACTCAACTAATATCCAGAAACTGGCTAAGTAAGTCGCAAGGACTTACCTGAGTCAAAATACTCTCTAACACGTCTCAAACAGTCCGTACTCGTAGTAACTCAAACGCCTGTCAAATAAGGCATGTGTATCAAAATCACATCTCGATGTCCAACCTCTTGCGAAGGAATTACGGAAAACAACTCTCTTACGGTAAAAGACCGTTTTACCCTTAGTGCCGAAAATTCTCAATTTTATTCTTAAGCTCTACTATATTCTTTTATAACATGTGTTCCAAAATATTTTCTCTAGGATGGTTCCTATAAGTTAAAAATAACATATATATACAATAATATTTATAACAGTAACGTTAAACTAGGAAACTAATATTAAAGCTAGAAAACCTACAAGGAAAGAAAATATGTATATACAATATTATTATTGATTATCATTCCCCCTCAAGTTGGGGTATGGATGTCACAAATGTCCAACTTGCTTAATAAATGTTGAAATAAGTGTAGGCCAAGAGCTTTGGTGAAGATATCCGCGAGTTGGTTGTTGGAACGAATGTGTAGAGTTTTGATCGTCTTCTTTTGAACTTCATCTCTAACAACGTGGCAATCCACCTCGATGTGTTTGGTACGTTCATAAAAAACAGGATTGGACGCAATATGTAAAGTAGCTTGATTGTCGCACCAAAGATTGATTGGTTGGTTGTGAACAATTCCCAAGGAATGTAGTAATGATTTGATCCACTTGACTTCACATGTTGAGGATGCCAATGCTCGATATTCAGCTTCTGCGGAAGATCTTGAAACCGTATTTTGCTTCTTAGTTTTCCAAGAAATAGGAGATTTGTCAAGAAAAATAACAAAACCCGTTAACGATCTACGAGTGATGGGACAAAAAGCATAATCTGAGTCACTATAAGCATTAATCTGAAATGTACTTGTATTAGATAATAAAACACCCTAGCCTGGATTATTCTTTAAGTACCGTAAAACTCGCAATCCTGCATTCCAATGGTTGATCGTTGGTTTTTGCAAAATTTGAGACAAAATATGGACCGAGTAAGTGAGGTCCGGTCTAGTAATGGTAAGATACACGAGGCGCCCAACTAATCTGTGATACCGATCGGGATCCGTCAAAGCTGCAGACTCATCCGCGCCCTAAACAATGACCAGGTTCAATTGGGAACTTGACGGGGCGTGACCCAAGGGTACCTGTTTCAGAAAGGATATCTAGGACGTATTTTTTCTAAGCAAGAACAAGACCATGTGGAGTGTGCGTAACCTCAATGCCTAGAAAAAAACGTAACTTACCAAGATCTTTCATATGAAAACAGGATTTGTGATAAGTTTTAAAATGAGAAATAGCAGAAGGATCATTACCACTTATAATTAAATCATCGACGTAAATCAAAATGTGGATACAAATACCTGAGCGGACATACGAAAAAGAGCGAGTAGTCTGCTTTTGACTGAAGAAATCCAAAATGACTAAGTGCTTGACTTAGTTTGTGAAACCAGTTGCGAGGGGATTGTCGAAGTCCATAGATCGATTTATTGAGCTTGCATACTTTGTTAGGATCCGAGATGGTGAATCCTGGAGGCAAAGTCATGTAGACGTCTTGATGGAGATCCCCATGGAGGAACGCATTATGGACGTCCATTTGGTGTAATTCCGAACATTGACTAGAAGCTACTGCAAGAAATATTATGACAGAGACTAGTTTAGCGATGGGTGCAAAGGTTTCAGTATAGTCGATACCTGGTCGTTGCCGATTTCCTAACGCGACTAGACACGCCTTGTGGCGTTCGATGGAACCGTCGGCATTAAGCTTCGTTTTGGTATTAAATTGTTGCAGTAAAAACCCTTAAGGCGTGTATTTGGAAGGGATATTCGACTGCTTTGTCGAATGGGAGGATTGTCGTTGGTTTAATGGGAAGGCAAATCCGAAGAAGTAGGTAAGTGATCGGGATTAGGAACAAAATCGGGGTCAAAATAGGCAAGTATATGTTCGTGAGTTGATTCGGTATCGGTATGAGAAGAAGCAGGTATGTTATCCTTATTCGATTTGGAATTTGTATAAGAGGAAACTGTATTTGGAGAAGATAGAAGATTGTCGGATGATCGAATCTGGGAACCAGAAAGTGAAGTCGAATACTCACGTATGGAAACCGAATAATCATCCGATGCAACTTGGTCTGAAATAGGTAAGGGATCGCTGGAGGTCGAGATTACCGGTTGAGATATGGGAGTTTCCAAATCAGTTAGGTCATGTTTATCAAAGCATCTATATTTTAGGTTTTTGGACACTTTTTTATTTTCTCTCTCCACTAACTCACTCAAGCATCTCACCCATTTTATTGAAGCGTTCTTGTTTAAGATCTTCCATATATACTATCATCAATTTATATTTTTGTACTATACAAAATATACATTATAAATGATAATTCATGTAATTTCATTTACCTAAAACATAGAAATCCTAATTTAATATTTAAATATGTATATTTGAACAAAAATAATCGTACGTATATATTTGAGTACCATATTTACAACTTAGAGATTTATGAATCTATAAAATATTAAACAAAAACATATAAAAAAATTTACATAACCTAAATATATATAATTAAAATATATATAAAAAATTAAAAAAAAATTATTGATTATAAATACAGGACAATTCATGTAATTATATTCGTTAACCTATAAAAGGGCAATTTCGGTAACTAGGCCTTTTTGAGAAATTAGAGTAGTAACTAGACTTTTTAATGTTTCAATTAAGTAAATATACTGTAATGCCCAAATTTTTGGCGCGTTTGGGATATTTATTTTGTGGCTTATATTGATATTTTATTAGCTTAAATATTTTTATTTAAGTATTTTTTTTCCGACATAAAATATTTTATTCCGAGTATATTTATATTTTGGATAACTGCACGTATATCCGTATTATTATTATCGGAGGGTCGAGAAAATTTCCGATTCAGAAATCGCGATCGAGTGTTTTTGATCGAGTTAATTCATCCTAGTGTTCCTAGGCTTAGTTTATTTTTTTTTTCTTTTAATTTTTTTCTTCCCTCTTTTCCTTACCTTTCTTCCTTCAGTCTCCTTCTCTACTAGCGCCAGCTACACTTGGCTACCTATCTAGGCTCTGTGACTTTTATACCCGCCCAAGCTACCTATTCAGCTCGTCACCTCTTGCCCTGGACTCTCCTCTGCAACATCCCATCTCCCTCTCTCACGCAGCCATCCCAACCTCTCCTCTCACCTTCTGTTCTCGACTCACCCTCTACTCTCCTGAACCACCTCTCCGTCTCCCTGGATCTTCCTCCGCCTTCATCTCTCCCAACACTCAAGCTCTCTCGATCTCCTTCTATGGCTTCTGCTGCAACCGCTTGGAAGTCACCAGGGAGAACCTCACCAGGGGAAATGAGACCCCCTTTTGCCCGTCGGATCTCCTGTAGACGCCCTGTCAAAGCCGGAGGAAGCCCCGCCGTCGAAGCCCCTGTGCAACCAACGCTCCCTGCAACCGGCTTCTTTCTTTCGTTTCAACCACGGGGAACCACCACCCTCTCCGGAGTAGTGTTCGATGTCGCCACCAGAGACTGCCGCCAGCACCACCGGGACAGCCAGCCGTCGCCTTGCCTCACCGTCGGCCCGATCAAGGCTCTGCCCCCTTCCCCGCCGTTGTTTCCCTTCGACCCCTCCTCTGTTGAGTCGCCGAACGCAGGGAGGTGCTCCACCCTGCTCTTCTTCCGTCGCAGTCGGGAATGTCCCCGCCGGAGCCAACCGGAGACCCACCAGGAACCCTAGCCGCCGCCTTGCTGAGTTGTCAGCCGCCCCATTTCCTTTTCCTTGCTCGCTATCTGTCCGTCGCCAGGAAAGAGCCACCGCCGCCGGAGATGGGGCCGCCCTTCTGCCGCAGCCTCGCCGCCCCCGTCGCCAGTTAGCCCCGCCATTGAGTGCAGCCGTAGCGCCGCCGGCCACCACTCTTCCTTGCCCTTCTCTGCAGTTGGGGAAAGGTTGAAGAAACCCTAATTATTAAATTGAAATCGTGGCCCCTTATTTTTAGTGTAATTACAAAATGCAACCAATGTTTTGCATTTGCAGTAATGGCCCTAATTTCTGAAATTTGCTTTTAAGCCCATGATCAAATAATTACAGATTTTGGCTGGAAGTTTAATTTACCAAATTTAACCCACATTTCTAAAATTGTATATCTTTCCACGGAAAGCGGTTGAGCGGTTTTGTTTATCCTTGACTTGGAAAATGGAGTTTTACCTTGGGTTTATGATGTTGTTTAGGTTGCCCGGAAAATATTATTACGGACTTTAAACTTGAGATTTACTTAGAGTTAAGTTCTTATTTATATATATTATATATATTGTGATCTTGTTGGATTAGTTTCGGTTTACGGGTCAAGGTTTTAATCAAGGTTTTATGACCAAGTTTCTTGTATTGTACTTTCGCCCCGGAAGGGTTTAACGAGTTTTGACGTTGGCTTTTGAAAACGGGTTTTCATTAGATTTATTTATATTATATATTCCGTTCAAGTTTAGTGTATGAGCTAAACTTGCTTAGTTTTGGTGTTAGGTTTGGAAACGACCCCGATAATGGCCTAACGAATCCGCATTCGACGTTCGTAGATCGTCTTCCGTCTTTGACCTCGTGTGAGTACCTTTCTCGATCTAGTTATGATTAGTAGTAGTAGTATTAGTAGTATCGTGCTAGGATGGATCTAGCATAACTTAGAGTTAATGCCAAGTAGTGGCTTTGAAACTTAGGTGAGTTTCGAGGATTTGATATTGTTTGATGGATTGATGTTAATTCTAAGCTTGAGGTGTTGGTTATCTTGTGAGGTTGTAATAAGGCTTTAAGTTATATGGTTGATCTTGTGAGCGTTTTGAGGCTTGAGGTGGGGTTGTATGATCTTGTGGGATTTTGGAGTTTAGGTTTGGTTTATCCCAATTGCGTTGTGAGTTATGACCTTGTGAGTTCGGGAGGATTAGGAGTTGTTATCCTATCATGGATATGGTTTATGATCTTGCGAGATCATTGGACTAGAAGTCTAAGGACTTCTAGCATGAGAGATAGATATTGATTGTGTGCCTTGTTTTGACCAGGCGTTGAGTGCCTTCCTACGGGAAGTAGAGAGCGGGATATAGCGGGATTATCTTTGGGACGAGGTAAGTCTCCGGACTTACTTAGCTCGTATTCTATGTATTAGATTCGATGCGTGTTTGGTGGTGTGTGTTTTATTGCTTTCATTATAACTTATAAACCGGAATAGGATTACCGACCTTTATATATTATTTGGCCCAAGTGTATGATAACGGGCGGTGACAACTTGTCTAGCTCTTGCGTAGAGCTAGGAGGTTCTTGGCGACTAGCCCGTGTGGTTAGATGGTCGGAGGCATCCGTACCATTCCATGCGGTAAGTGGGGACCGAGGCGAGTTTCGGGAGATTCTCGTGTCACAAAAGAAGTTGAATTAGAACGGGATATGACTTAATAATAAAAAGATAATAACCGGACTTGTGTGTTTGAGCATGTTATGTGTTATGTTGATGTATGTGTGTATGTGCCTTCACCTTGCTTCTAATGCTGCGAATATTAGCTAACGGTTTTATACCGATTGTTGTATATTGCCTTGCATGTTAGGAATGCGGCCGAGAGATCCGGAAGAGTGGGCAGCCGGGGTTCCGTACATTTTAGGATGGGTTGGTTGGAGTTGTGTTTGAGTTTTGTTTATTGTATCTCGTATTTATGTAGGCCGCGTGTATGGCTTTCGGTCTTTGGTTTTGTATCTCGGATGTAGTCTTTAGCTTGTTTACTTTGGGTTTCATTCATTGCATAAAAATGTTTTTCGATTTTGGCTTTTATTTGTGTCTTGTTGCAAGATCCGGTGAAATTGTTGTCAGGCTAAGGGTCGGGACCCATCGTGAGGTCCCAACCCGTAGCGCCCCGAGTCCCGCGGATTTGGGGTGTTACAATATACCCCAACCTTTTGTATTTATTCTCAAACTCTACACACTCTTCTCTCAAGGGGTACATTTACTAAACACAAAACTAGAAAAAGCCTAATAAACCAAATTGTTTCCCTAATAATAAAATATATTAACATCAAAGATAATACATAATCCGATATTTTTTAGCCTTGATTTATACTATAATATAAAAACAATACATGTAATTAAAAAAATATTTAAACATAATATAAACTTTTATTGGACCCAAAAATTCTGACTATTGTTGTTATTTGTTATAATTAATTATTAAATGACTTTTATAAATAGAAAAATATTTGTTTTATAAATAAGTAAATATATATAATATGGATGTCTATGGATAGATAAAAATAACTCTTATACAATGGTATAATGTATTCATTTTGTTTAAAATTTATAAAGCCTTAAAAACACATGTAATTATTTCCTTAATACTTATTAATATAAGATCTCCACCTTTGATTACAATGCCACTTGGAACAATCTTGTGTGTCTTCTATTCAACCAATAAAATGGTGGCATGTGGCCAAGAACTCTCAAATTGTGAGATGCTCCCCCAAGCATTCTTAAACGAGGATCTTCAACACATTTTAATGGTTTATAATTATTTTGCTCAAGAACCCTTCAAGAACCTCCCAATAAACATGCCCTTAAAGGATACAGCTTGAGGGAAAGAATCCGTGAGATTAGGAGATTGATTAGGATTAGAATAGGGATAGCCAAATATGTAGAATCCTCGTCAAAAGTGGAAGGAGTGGATGTAGACTTGGACAAATCTGCATGAAATTGAGATTTGAGAGGCTGATTGGTAGGAGAAAGATCTGCCGCTTGTGCTAAAGTAAGAGGGAAGCATCAGATGTAGAAAAGGTAAGTTTAGGGTTTAATTTTGAAAAGAAATTATTTTGATTTAAATTTGAAACATGGGATGAGGTATTGTCAAAAACATGATTTTTATAATTTAAAAAGGGAACTCGTTTTCATAAAAAGAAACGTCCTGAGATACAAAAATTGTATTATTTTCAAGATCCAATAAACGTCAATCTTTTTGGCTAAACGGATAACCGATAAAAACGCATTTCCGAGATCGTGCAGAAAATTTATTTGTATTTTTTGGTAAGATAGAAGCATAAGCTAAACCCCAAAAAATATTTCAAAAGGAGATTCCGTGCATTCATGGTCGGGATCTCGATTCCGGACTGCGGCCCAGCCGCCCAATGCTTGCCTTGTCCAGCGCCAGCTAGCCCAACGTCTGTAGCCCAGCAGCCACTGTTATGCCTTGTCCGCAGCCCAGCAGCCCACTGTTGTGCCTTGTCCGCAGCATCAGCTTCAGCCCATCATTGCCAGCAGAGCCAACTCTAGCCCAGTCCGTGATCTACTTCAGCAGCCCGCGCGCTCAGCCCAGCGTCCTCGCTGGTTGCCAGCCCAACTGGAACTCGAGCCCATCTGGAAGGAGGAGAGCAGCAACGCTCCATTCCTTTGATCTTCCACGTAACTGTTGTGTTAATAAGGTAAGGAATCCCGTAACTGCCCTAATTTCACGCCAGATTGCCTCTTACGATTTCCTTCCTTATGCGCTGCAAGCACTCATTCCGTCCAGATTCACCAGTGCACCTCGCCTCTTCTGATTCCTTCCTTGCTTGTGAACGTCGTCTTCCACACACGTACAACCGTTAGAGCAGCAGCAGTGAATCCATCTCTTCCGTCCTACCACACTTACCAACCGTTCCTTACAGCCCATCAACGTCCGACGCAGCCTCCTCTGGATCGGACTGAACTCCGTCTTCTTCTGTCTATTTCGGTAAGGATCCATATACCTACTCATCTTCATCTCTTTAATTGGTCGATCATGAGGACTCACACCTCCATACCTGTGATGACAACCTTCATCTCGATCACTCCATGACAGCAGTGAGGCTGGGAAGAGTCCTCCAATCACTGCAGCAGTAGAGCCAAGCCGAACCCTCACTCCCCTCCTCCTGATCTGTCACGCCGAGGAAGCCAGAAGGCCATCCGGAACCGTTTGAAGGCGCCTCAGTCCAGTAGCTGTTGAAGAGGTGAGCCATCTCTCTTCTGCAGTCCAATTCTTGCCCTCTAGATGTTATAAGTGTATAGATTATATATGTTTTCGGTTTTGTTATGAATGGAGATCAAGCCAAGGAAATGGAGGGATAGTAAGTGAGTTTTGTTGAAGTCTCATGTAGTTCCAATTGATGATAACTGGATGATAATGAGAGTAGATCAGATTGCCTTAGAAATAGAAATGAAAAACTCATTGTAGAACTCAGCTTTGTAAGTGAGTAATGGTCAATGCTGAGGATCAATGTTTGAGAGTTAGGTTAAAGATCCACCGTTGAGATTTTAATAGATGATAGATAGATGTACGTAGTTTACTCTATTAAAATTTGGGAAGAAATGAACGGTCAGATTAGAAGTTATAAGCTTCCGAAGTTAGGTAGTTGAGCAGTTTTTGGTAAACTTAGGATTTTGGCTAAGTATAGAAATTGTGAGTGGGGTAGCCAACTTTGTGAATTTTTATAAGAATAATGGCTGAACAGTTTTGAGGAATTCTTGCTCCTAAGAGTAGATGGAACATCATAGATGATCTAGAGAATTAATTCGGAATTATTATAAGCTGTTACGAATTTTATAATTGGAACCGAAGTTAGACCTTTACGACCTTTTGAAAAATAGGGAAATAAGAAAAGTGACAGTTGGTAACAAAACTAAACTTTAGGAGTTGGAATATGATTTTAGAATCTCAAATAGGAGTTTAAACATGAGTTTTGGAAATTTCGGGAATTTTGAGACCAAGGGTAAAATGGTCATTTTACCCTAAATTAGTACTGTAACTAGTTATGTCTTACTACGTTATTCCATCTTAGAAGTCTTAGACTTCTAACTACGTGGGAGTGTGCTAATGCACTTATCTCCTTTGACAGGCAACTGAGTTGCTACAGTTTACAGAGCGAGTTGGTTTACAAAGAGTCGAGCTTTATACCAGGTAAGTCATTTGGGCTTACTTAGCTGACTTCTAAATATGAGCATGAATGATGATAGTGGTGTGTGATTGATATGTTTAGAGAGATAGGTTGTGATATATATTTACCGACCTATACTTGGCCTAAGAGTAACAGGCGGTGGCATTCTGCTCAGTTAGCTTGCGAGCGCTGGGGTTTCTTTAGGGACTAGTCCATACTCGGTTTGTAGTGATTCTACCGGCGGAGGTCAGCTAGACCTACACCCAGTTGGATAAGGAACGGAGGCGAGAACAGTTAATAGCTCTCGTGCCACAACTGTAAATTGAATAAGATGAATCACTTAAATAATAGATAATAAACGGTTGAGTGCCAGCATGATGTTTGTTTATTTTTTTTGTTTCTGCTTGTGTTTGTGTTGTTGTCATTCTACTTATATTTGGATAGTTAGCTAACGGTTGATATGTTGTGTAGATTTGCCACAGGTTAGAGCAGATGTCGAGTGATCCGGACGGTAGTGGTCAGCCGGGGTGTCGTACTTTAGGACGTTTTACAGTTTCTCCATTTGTGGGTTTTTCAGTTGGACTTTGTTTCTTGTCGTTCTTTCCGTACTTTGTTATATTACGTTTTCCGGCTGTTAGTTGTTCTGGTCACATTCATACATTGTTAAGAACTATTTTATGATTTCCGGTTTTCCTTATCTGTGCCTTGTTGTAAGATCTTGTTAAGTTGTTGTCAAACTAAGGTCGGGACCCACTGTGCGGTCCTAACCAGTAACTCCCTAAGTTGTAAAATTTGGGGTGTTACATACATTGAGAGAAAAAAGGAAGTTATTATAGGTTGTATCTAGGACTCAAAAGAAGCAAATAATAGATAGTTAGATCCTAGGGTCGAGACACCCTAGGCAGAGACGTTGGATGTTAGGTCTGAACTTTGTAAATATATCGTGTGTCGATCTTTTCATTTCCACACTTTATTTCGTTTATATTGTGACTAACCACTTTTTGCAGGTGTCTAAGTCAAGACCTTGAGTTCACATCAAGGCCGTGAGAAACAGTTTTGTCACAGTTTATAAAGATCGACTTCAAGGCCTTGAGATTCCTTTCAAAGCCCTGATATCCGATATCGCGAAAAGTTTTCATACTCTATTCAACCCCCTTCTAGAGTAATTCTATACTTATTTATCCCCTACTCGGTTCTTCAAACTTCAACCCATTTATCTTCTTCATGAGAGTATCAAGATTTTAATGAAGATTGCAACACACACTCAAACTGTAGGTTCAATTTCTTAAGTCTTAGAAAGTAACTCGCCTATAAAGTCTTATAGCGTCATACTTCATATGAGTTACATGACACAAATCAATAACCTTTTCCCAAACATAGCATTTTCCATAGCCTATAACAAACAACAACATCTATAAACAACTACATAAGAATAGAAAATTGAGTAGATTTAAACTAAAGAATCAACATAACCTTGCTTTGAACCATGGCAGGAAGCTGCCTTTCGTCGCCTAAAAGAACATTTTGAAGCCCATTTAGCTGCAAAGGAATGGTGGATTCACATTCTTTCAGTTGTGTTGCTTCATCTATAACCACCATCTGCACATCTCCAATTACTCCGGACTATAGCCGAGCAGTTCCTGGTGCCGTGCTGATGATCATTTGCGCATTCACTAGGCAAAAGTTCTTGATTTCTTTGGTGTCACGAAAGACCGGAAGGTTGAAAGACCGTGGTAAAGATTTCAGCAGCTGAACCACCTTGCTACTTAGTATTGAATTAGTCCATATGTTAATCCGTCTAAATATCTCAATTGATTTTAGAGCAATCACCAAATTAGTTGCTAAGACAAGTGAAAAGTATTGAGTATGTAGAGTTTTGATGTAGAAAACGATTCAACAACACAAAGAATCTGATTCTCTTCAAACTCCAGCAACGACATAACCTTAACACCATTATTCTCCTTCCTAATCTTCTCCTCCTTAATCTTCTCAAGGTAGTCATCATATTGTTGTTTCGGATCATCAAGAAAACTTAACAATAAATTCAATGTCTCATTCCAACCCGAGTCTGGTGAGAAGCATAAACCTCCTTATGATCACGAAAACTTAACACGATGATCACGAAACACATCCAAAACCTCCTTATGCTCATCAATCTTTATCCTTTTTTTCATTCCAAACAAAACAATATTGCCTAAACCATAGGTTCCATGATCAAGGTAACTGTCAAGTAGCTTCCTTAGCCGAGAAGCAACCTGGAGAACAATAGTATTAGTCGGAGCACAAGTTAGTTTTCTAACTTCCATCCTAATCAGTGCAGCTAGAAATGTATCTACTATTTTCGTTTTCCCGGTTCCCCGCGGCTCCAATATGAGCTTGATATTGTTCTAATGGTTGCATTTGCTCATTTTAAATACACCAGAAACAACTTCATTCATCCAACTCGGAAGATCTAACTACATCCAAACCCGATCCACTAGTCAAAGAAACGGTACGTGAAGAACATATCACGCAGAGCCTATCTTCCTATATACATTCATTCATTCAGTCATGAGCAACATATATTACTATAAAAAAAATTAAAAGATTTCATGTAATCTGAGATTGTAAGAATAATATTCTTATAAAATGTATCCAAATAACTTGACTTTATTCATAGATAAAAATAACATATATATACAATAATATTTATAACAGTAACGTTAAACTAGGAAACTAATATTAAAGCTAGAAAACCTACAAGGAAAGAAAATATGTATATACAATATTATTATTGATTATCATTCCCCCCTCAAGTTGGGGTATGGATGTCACAAATGTCCAACTTGCTTAATAAATGTTGAAATAAGTGTAGGCCAAGAGCTTTGGTGAAGATATCCGCGAGTTGGTTGTTGGAACGAATGTGTAGAGTTTTGATCGTCTTCTTTTGAACTTCATCTCTAACAACGTGGCAATCCACCTCGATGTGTTTGGTACGTTCATAAAAAACAGGATTGGACGCAATATGTAAAGTAGCTTGATTGTCGCACCAAAGATTGATTGGTTGGTTGTGAACAATTCCCAAGGAATGTAGTAATGATTTGATCCACTTGACTTCACATGTTGAGGATGCCAATGCTCGATATTCAGCTTCTGCGGAAGATCTTGAAACCGTATTTTGCTTCTTAGTTTTCCAAGAAATAGGAGATTTGTCAAGAAAAATAACAAAACCCGTTAACGATCTACGAGTGATGGGACAAAAAGCATAATCTGAGTCACTGTAAGCATTAATCTGAAATGTACTTGTATTAGATAATAAAACACCCTAGCTTGGATTATTCTTTAAGTACCGTAAAACTCGCAATCCTGCATTCCAATGGTTGATCGTTGGTTTTTGCAAAATTTGAGACAAAATATGGACCGAGTAAGTGAGGTCCGGTCTAGTAATGGTAAGATACACGAGGCGCCCAACTAATCTGTGATACCGATCGGGATCCGTCAAAGCTGCAGACTCATCCGCGCCCTAAACAATGACCAGGTTCAATTGGGAACTTGACGGGGCGTGACCCAAGGGTACCTGTTTCAGAAAGGATATCTAGGACGTATTTTTTCTAAGCAAGAACAAGACCATGTGGAGTGTGCGTAACCTCAATGCCTAGAAAAAAACGTAACTTACCAAGATCTTTCATATGAAAACAGGATTTGTGATAAGTTTTAAAATGAGAAATAGCAGAAGGATCATTACCACTTATAATTAAATCATCGACGTAAATCAAAATGTGGATACAAATACCTGAGCGGACATACGAAAAAGAGCGAGTAGTCTGCTTTTGACTGAAGAAATCCAAAATGACTAAGTGCTTGACTTAGTTTGTGAAACCAGTTGCGAGGGGATTGTCGAAGTCCATAGATCGATTTATTGAGCTTGCATACTTTGTTAGGATCCGAGATGGTGAATCCTGGAGGCAAAGTCATGTAGACGTCTTGATGGAGATCCCCATGGAGGAACGCATTATGGACGTCCATTTGGTGTAATTCCGAACATTGACTAGAAGCTACTGCAAGAAATATTATGACAGAGACTAGTTTAGCGATGGGTGCAAAGGTTTCAGTATAGTCGATACCTGGTCGTTGCCGATTTCCTAACGCGACTAGACACGCCTTGTGGCGTTCGATGGAACCGTCGGCATTAAGCTTCGTTTTGGTATTAAATTGTTGCAGTAAAAACCCTTAAGGCGTGTATTTGGAAGGGATATTCGACTGCTTTGTCGAATGGGAGGATTGTCGTTGGTTTAATGGGAAGGCAAATCCGAAGAAGTAGGTAAGTGATCGGGATTAGGAACAAAATCGGGGTCAAAATAGGCAAGTATATGTTCGTGAGTTGATTCGGTATCAGTATGAGAAGAAGCAGGTATGTTATCCTTATTCGATTCGGAATTTGTATAAGAGGAAACTGTATTTGGAGAAGATAGAAGATTGTCGGATGATCGAATCTGGGAACCAGAAAGTGAAGTCGAATACTCACGTATGGAAACCGAATAATCATCCGATGCAACTTGGTCTGAAATAGGTAAGGGATCGCTGGAGGTCGAGATTACCGGTTGAGATATGGGAGTTTCCAAATCAGTTAGGTCATGTTTATCAAAGCATCTATATTTTAGGTTTTTGGACACTTTTTTATTTTCTCTCTCCACTAACTCACTCAAGCATCTCACCCATTTTATTGAAGCGTTCTTGTTTAAGATCTTCCATATATACTATCATCAATTTATATTTTTGTACTATACAAAATATACATTATAAATGATAATTCATGTAATTTCATTTACCTAAAACATAGAAATCCTAATTTAATATTTAAATATGTATATTTGAACAAAAATAATCGTACGTATATATTTGAGTACCATATTTACAACTTAGAGATTTATGAATCTATAAAATATTAAACAAAAACATATAAAAAAATTTACATAACCTAAATATATATAATTAAAATATATATAAAAAATTAAAAAAAATTATTGATTATAAATACAGGACAATTCATGTAATTATATTCGTTAACCTATAAAAGGGCAATTTCGGTAACTAGGCCTTTTTGAGAAATTAGAGTAGTAACTAGACTTTTTAATGTTTCAATTAAGTAAATATACTGTAATGCCCAAATTTTTGGCGCGTTTGGGATATTTATTTTGTGGCTTATATTGATATTTTATTAGCTTAAATATTTTTATTTAAGTATTTTTTTTTCCGACATAAAATATTTTATTCCGAGTATATTTATATTTTGGATAACTGCACGTATATCCGTATTATTATTATCGGAGGGTCGAGAAAATTTCCGATTCAGAAATCGCGATCGAGTGTTTTTGATCGAGTTAATTCATCCTAGTGTTCCTAGGCTTAGTTTATTTTTTTTTCTTTTAATTTTTTTCTTCCCTCTTTTCCTTACCTTTCTTCCTTCAGTCTCCTTCTCTACTAGCGCCAGCTACACTTGGCTACCTATCTAGGCTCTGTGACTTTTATACCCGCCCAAGCTACCTATTCAGCTCGTCACCTCTTGCCCTGGACTCTCCTCTGCAACATCCCATCTCCCTCTCTCACGCAGCCATCCCAACCTCTCCTCTCACCTTCTGTTCTCGACTCACCCTCTACTCTCCTGAACCACCTCTCCGTCTCCCTGGATCTTCCTCCGCCTTCATCTCTCCCAACACTCAAGCTCTCTCGATCTCCTTCTATGGCTTCTGCTGCAACCGCTTGGAAGTCACCAGGGAGAACCTCACCAGGGGAAATGAGACCCCCTTTTGCCCGTCGGATCTCCTGTAGACGCCCTGTCAAAGCCGGAGGAAGCCCCGCCTTCGAAGCCCCTGTGCAACCAACGCTCCCTGCAACCGGCTTCTTTCTTTCGTTTCAACCACGGGGAACCACCACCCTCTCCGGAGTAGTGTTCGATGTCGCCACCAGAGACTGCCGCGAGCACCACCGGGACAGCCAGCCGTCGCCTTGCCTCACCGTCGGCCCGATCAAGGCTCTGCCCCCTTCCCCGCCGTTGTTTCCCTTCGACCCCTCCTCTGTTGAGTCGCCGAACGCAGGGAGGTGCTCCACCCTGCTCTTCTTCCGTCGCAGTCGGGAATGTCCCCGCCGGAGCCAACCGGAGACCCACCAGGAACCCTAGCCGCCGCCTTGCTGAGTTGTCAGCCGCCCCATTTCCTTTTCCTTGCTCGCTATCTGTCCGTCGCCAGGAAAGAGCCACCGCCGCCGGAGATGGGGCCGCCCTTCTGCCGCAGCCTCGCCGCCCCCGTCGCCAGTTAGCCCCGCCATTGAGTGCAGCCGTAGCGCCGCCGGCCACCACTCTTCCTTGCCCTTCTCTGCAGTTGGGGAAAGGTTGAAGAAACCCTAATTATTAAATTGAAATCGTGGCCCCTTATTTTTAGTGTAATTACAAAATGCAACCAATGTTTTGCATTTGCAGTAATGGCCCTAATTTCTGAAATTTGCTTTTAAGCCCATGATCAAATAATTACAGATTTTGGCTGGAAGTTTAATTTACCAAATTTAACCCACATTTCTAAAATTGTATATCTTTCCACGGAAAGCGGTTGAGCGGTTTTGTTTATCCTTGACTTGGAAAATGGAGTTTTACCTTGGGTTTATGATGTTGTTTAGGTTGCCCGGAAAATATTATTACGGACTTTAAACTTGAGATTTACTTAGAGTTAAGTTCTTATTTATATATATTATATATATTGTGATCTTGTTGGATTAGTTTCGGTTTACGGGTCAAGGTTTTAATCAAGGTTTTATGACCAAGTTTCTTGTATTGTACTTTCGCCCCGGAAGGGTTTAACGAGTTTTGACGTTGGCTTTTGAAAACGGGTTTTCATTAGATTTATTTATATTATATATTCCGTTCAAGTTTAGTGTATGAGCTAAACTTGCTTAGTTTTGGTGTTAGGTTTGGAAACGACCCCGATAATGGCCTAACGAATCCGCATTCGACGTTCGTAGATCGTCTTCCGTCTTTGACCTCGTGTGAGTACCTTTCTCGATCTAGTTATGATTAGTAGTAGTAGTATTAGTAGTATCGTGCTAGGATGGATCTAGCATAACTTAGAGTTAATGCCAAGTAGTGGCTTTGAAACTTAGGTGAGTTTCGAGGATTTGATATTGTTTGATGGATTGATGTTAATTCTAAGCTTGAGGTGTTGGTTATCTTGTGAGGTTGTAATAAGGCTTTAAGTTATATGGTTGATCTTGTGAGCGTTTTGAGGCTTGAGGTGGGGTTGTATGATCTTGTGGGATTTTGGAGTTTAGGTTTGGTTTATCCCAATTGCGTTGTGAGTTATGACCTTGTGAGTTCGGGAGGATTAGGAGTTGTTATCCTATCATGGATATGGTTTATGATCTTGCGAGATCATTGGACTAGAAGTCTAAGGACTTCTAGCATGAGAGATAGATATTGATTGTGTGCCTTGTTTTGACCAGGCGTTGAGTGCCTTCCTACGGGAAGTAGAGAGCGGGATATAGCGGGATTATCTTTGGGACGAGGTAAGTCTCCGGACTTACTTAGCTCGTATTCTATGTATTAGATTCGATGCGTGTTTGGTGGTGTGTGTTTTATTGCTTTCATTATAACTTATAAACCGGAATAGGATTACCGACCTTTATATATTATTTGGCCCAAGTGTATGATAACGGGCGGTGACAACTTGTCTAGCTCTTGCGTAGAGCTAGGAGGTTCTTGGCGACTAGCCCGTGTGGTTAGATGGTCGGAGGCATCCGTACCATTCCATGCGGTAAGTGGGGACCGAGGCGAGTTTCGGGAGATTCTCGTGTCACAAAAGAAGTTGAATTAGAACGGGATATGACTTAATAATAAAAAGATAATAACCGGACTTGTGTGTTTGAGCATGTTATGTGTTATGTTGATGTATGTGTGTATGTGCCTTCACCTTGCTTCTAATGCTGCGAATATTAGCTAACGGTTTTATACCGATTGTTGTAGATTGCCTTGCATGTTAGGAATGCGGCCGAGAGATCCGGAAGAGTGGGCAGCCGGGGTTCCGTACATTTTAGGATGGGTTGGTTGGAGTTGTGTTTGAGTTTTGTTTATTGTATCTCGTATTTATGTAGGCCGCGTGTATGGCTTTCGGTCTTTGGTTTTGTATCTCGGATGTAGTCTTTAGCTTGTTTACTTTGGGTTTCATTCATTGCATAAAAATGTTTTTCGATTTTGGCCTTTATTTGTGTCTTGTTGCAAGATCCGGTGAAATTGTTGTCAGGCTAAGGGTCGGGACCCATCGTGAGGTCCCAACCCGTAGCGCCCCGAGTCCCGCGGATTTGGGGTGTTACAATATACCCCAACCTTTTGTATTTATTCTCAAACTTTACACACTCTTCTCTCAAGGGGTACATTTACTAAACACAAAACTAGAAAAAGCCTAATAAACCAAATTGTTTCCCTAATAATAAAATATATTAACATCAAAGATAATACATAATCCGATATTTTTTAGCCTTGATTTATACTATAATATAAAAACAATACATGTAATTAAAAAAATATTTAAACATAATATAAACTTTTATTGGACCCAAAAATTCTGACTATTGTTGTTATTTGTTATAATTAATTATTAAATGACTTTTATAAATAGAAAAATATTTGTTTTATAAATAAGTAAATATATATAATATGGATGTCTATGGATAGATAAAAATAACTCTTATACAATGGTATAATGTATTCATTTTGTTTAAAATTTATAAAGCCTTAAAAACACATGTAATTATTTCCTTAATACTTATTAATATAAGATCTCCACCTTTGATTACAATGCCACTTGGAACAATCTTGTGTGTCTTCTATTCAACCAATAAAATGGTGGCATGTGGCCAAGAACTCTCAAATTGTGAGATGCTCCCCCAAGCATTCTTAAACGAGGATCTTCAACACATTTTAATGGTTTATAATTATTTTGCTCAAGAACCCTTCAAGAACCTCCCAATAAACATGCCCTTAAAGGATACAGCTTGAGGGAAAGAATCCGTGAGATTAGGAGATTGATTAGGATTAGAATAGGGATAGCCAAATATGTAGAATCCTCGTCAAAAGTGGAAGGAGTGGATGTAGACTTGGACAAATCTGCATGAAATTGAGATTTGAGAGGCTGATTGGTAGGAGAAAGATCTGCCGCTTGTGCTAAAGTAAGAGGGAAGCATCAGATGTAGAAAAGGTAAGTTTAGGGTTTAATTTTGAAAAGAAATTATTTTGATTTAAATTTGAAACATGGGATGAGGTATTGTCAAAAACATGATTTTTATAATTTAAAAAGGGAACTCGTTTTCATAAAAAGAAACGTCCTGAGATACAAAAATTGTATTATTTTCAAGATCCAATAAACGTCAATCTTTTTGGCTAAACGGATAACCGATAAAAACGCATTTCCGAGATCGTGCAGAAAATTTATTTGTATTTTTTGGTAAGATAGAAGCATAAGCTAAACACCAAAAAATGCGTAAATGTCGGTAATCCGGTTTTTTGTTAAAAAATATTTCAAAAGGAGATTTGTCCTTTAAAATTTTTGTTGGAGTACGATCGATCACATAACAATTGGTTAAAACCGCGTGACCCCAAAATTCTATAGGTAATTGTGATTGAAAAAGTAACGTCCGTGCTACGTTAAGTAGATGGCGGTGTTTACGTTCAACCCGACCGTTTTGTTGCGGTGTATAGGTACAAGAAGTTTCATAGAGAATACCTTTTTCGGAAAATATTTGTCGCAGTTTGAAAAATTCCGAGCCATTATCAGTTCTAACACGTTTAATAGTCATATTAAATTGTGTTTGAATCATTTTGATAAAATTTTGAAAAATAGTAAAAATTTTATTTTTGGTTTTTAAAAGATAAACCCATGTAATTCTTGAACAATCGTCAACAATAGTTAAAAAATACAAAGCTCCACATAAAGACGGAATCCGATATGGACCCCATAGATCACAATGAATAAGATCAAATATAATATCGGAATGAGATAAACTTTTAGGAAAAGAAGAACGAGTCTGTTTTTCCCTATGACAAATATCACAAGGGACATTTTTAGAGTAACAGAAAACAACATTATTCTAATCCAAATTGGATGATATAAAATTAAATGCCGGATGACCAAGACATTTATGCCAAAGATGTGACTCTGAGGACTTTGAATCGACACGGATAGCGGCGGAAATGGGAAATTTGAAATTGGAAAAACGTAACCAATCCACTCCGTCCTTAGGTTCACCCGCTCCAATCAGCATCCGCGGAGTTGGGTCCTGAATCACACATAATGTCGATGTTAGGATAATCTTGCAATTAAAATCATTATTTAGACAAACTAAAGAAATTATATTACATTTTAATCCAGGAACATAAAGAACATTATTAAGTTGAAAATTTTGACTCAAAATAATAGTTCCGGCTTGAGTTGCATTTTGTAACACACCATTTGGTAATTAAATAACATAGGTATTGACCGTTTTTAATTGAGAAAAAAGATTAACATTACCCGTCATATGGAAGGAGGTTCCGCTATCTAAAATCAAAAAATTCGATTCAATAATACCTGTCATAGATTCATTTGACGTTGCATGAAAATGTTTAAATTTCTCAAGCAACTCAGCCCATTGTGAATCGGTTATTTCGGCCCCAAGGTTCTTTCGATCTTGATTGGTAATGGAGGCGCCACCTACTGCAGAAGCAACACCAACTTGGACGGCATTGCTGGTGGCCGGACCACCTTGCGTTTTCCCTCCAGGTTGGCGGCCGTGAGCGACTCCAAACGAGGATGAATATTGTCGAGATCCCGCGCCGGAATTTGTTTCGCCTTCGAGGATCACTGAAATAAGAGAAGTTTCAGGATGATCCGAAGGATGTAGGTAGTAAGGATTGGTTGTTTCAAGAGCGACCATGCTCGAGTTTTGCGGAACGTATTTTTGTTTGAGGATCCGAAGGATGTAGGTACTTCCATCTCTATAACTAGATCCATCTACATGTTCTTTGACTCAATGAGATTTGAGCTATATATATTTTCCATGGGATTTGCAGGTGACCTCGGGCATACATTTGATACAAACTCGACATTGACTCACTATTAAAACGACTTGATTTCGGGAAAATTTCTTGCGCACTTGTCCTATGCTGATAATTATCCTAAGCATGACAACGTGAGATGGGATACATGGAGTAGCTTCGTCAAGACGGTTGGCAATCATGAAGTTGATTTTGTCCCAGCAATTGTAAGTCATCTACATATAAAAGTTGAAAATATAATTAAGGTTACCTAGTTTTTGTACTCATGTGTGATTATTGTGTTTGTAGGGTGAAACGGAGCCGTTCAAGCCTTTTACTAACCGATTTCCAACACCCTTCCCAGCATCAGACAGTACCGCGCCATATCGGTACTTGATCCAGAGATGTCCTGCCGGCTTAATCATTGTCATGGTTGCATACTCAGCATTCAGTAATCACAACAAAAATATAATGAAGAGGGCCTCCGGTGCAATCCGATCAAGATCGGGCAGTTGTCGTGATCATGGAGTTGTTTTAGTCAATCAAATTGGATTTGAATTGAGAAAGTTTTTGGATCTTTTATATATTTGTAATTGTAATTATAATTCGGGTAGATGTAATTGTATTAAAATGTAAATAGATAATGTATGATATTTTTTACTCTATTGGTGGGAAATATAAAAGAGTTCCTTATAATAAATATACAGTTCATTGTTTGTTTTTTTTCTTCATTTTATTGTCTTTTTTCAATCATCTTGTTTATATTATTCACAAAAATTACATTTATTTGGAACTGTGAATATTTAAATAATTTATTTATATATAAAAATTATTAAACCCTAATTAAAAAAATTCACATATTTAATAATCACCACATTTTTTCACACTAGAAGTCATTGGTAAGGCTCACACCCTTTTTTGTTGGAAATAATATCATAATAGGGACATTTTTTTCTCATACTAAAAGTCGTTGGTAACACTCACACCCTTTTATTTGTTGGAAATAATAATAGTTTTTTCCTTTTTGATAAAAAATTTGTCACACCCTCTTTAGTCACACAAACTGCACACTTTTTAGTGTTAAAATGACTCACATCTAACCTTTTATTGTGACTAATAGTTACATATATGATGTTACAAAATCAAGATTTTCTTGTAGTGCTTGAACCACCCTCTGCATGTTTGAAAATAGATCTCTCCTCGTCTCTTCAAGCAACAGGAAGATGAAAGATTTCATGTATTCTGACGTGGACCTGAAAGTCATTGGTATTTGCTTCACCTGTAGAGATTCGGAAGATCATTCAAACTAAACTCGAATTAAACGGACCATGAAAACACAATAAGAGTATGGATATTACCTTGCCTTTGTAGACCATGAAAGCACGGTTTTGAGCAATCTAGTGAAACCGCCATTTTCAGCTTCAGTTTTAATTTCCATTTTCTCTTTTACACATTTGGATGAAGCAAGGGTTTCGTTCATAGTCTGAAAGTGAGATGACTGATAGGGGCAAATTGATAGAGATAGACGTCTCTGCCTGTCAACTCTAATAATAACTACGGAGTATTGAATTTTGATAGTTTTTTTGTTGATTTTTATTTTTGTCATTATACTTTTCCTGTCATTTCACATCAGAAGTTGAAACGATGGCTTTCTTAATATTATTCCAAGGCGCGCATCAACGGCTGTTGGCATTCTGCTTGTGATTAGGCCAAGGAAGCTAATTAATTACGTTTTTCTATGTACGCAACACCATGGAAACCACAGAGAAAGATCACTCACGGTCCGGGTTGCTGGACATGGTACTTTCATGGTCGTTAGAGGACATATTCAACAAGAATCTCTATAAAAACAAGGTAATTTAATATAATAATCCATGTTAATCGAATAACCCACGTCTCATATTCAACTCGAGTTTTCGTTCTCGCAGGTTAAGAAAATACCCATGACTTTCAATTCAGCCAGGGATTACATGAATTCTTTCATCTTTCCGCTGCTTGAAGAAACGAGGATGGAGCTCTTTACAGAGATCCAGAATATCTGTCAAGCTCCTTTTTGTTTTATCTCAGCTATCGTAAAGGAGAAACACCACAAGCCTCCACAAGACTTGTACTATGAGATCACTACAATCAAAGTTGTGGATTACATTAATCCTAAACGTGTAATCGGCAAATATGAGCCTGAGTCCGGGGATTTGTTCGCTATTACAAATGTTAAGCCCAGGCGAATAGATGATATTAACAGGCCTGAAATCGGTTATGTTGTTGCTTTTGTCTATAAGAAGATGGATGAAGATGAAGAGACTGGCAGGACTTCAATTAGTTCAATCTTTACTTCTAAACCAATATGTCCACTTAAACATGGCTTCGTTGCTGTTTATCTTGGGAATCTTACCACAAATTTGCGTATATGGAAAGCTTTGGACTCTAACTACTCGAAGATCATAAAAAATGTGCTGCGAGTTGGTCGACGTTTGGTATGTTTTGTTTACTTTGTATTAGTTTTTACTTACATCCATATTTTCAATGATTTGAATGAGTTTAATGTTTACAGGAAGACCAGCCTTGCATGAACTGTACTTCTGGAGGAATAATTTCTCCGTTTGGGAAGTCGGATTTGAATGAATCACAGAAAGAGGCGGTTTCGAGTGTAATCATAAGAACACAATTAAGCTCATATGGGGTCCTCCGGGAACCGGAAAGACGAAGACAGTTGCTACGTTTCTAGTTGAACTGATAAGGAAGAAAGTGAAGACAGTAGCTTGTGCTCCTACTAATATGGCGGTTCTTCAGGTTGCTTCTCGGCTAAGGAAGCTACTCAAATCCAAGCTTCGGCATGTTAGCTATCGTTTGGGAGATATCGTTTTGTTTGGAAATGAAAAGAGGATGAAAATTGATGATCATGAAGACCTGAAAGATGTGTTTCTTGATCACCGTGTTAAGCAACTCTCCAAGTGCTTCTCACCATTATCGGGTTGGAATCACACACTAGAGTCTTTGATATGCTTTCTTGAAGATCCCCAAGCGCAATATGATGCGTACATAACCTACATTACCAAACTTAGATGGACGATTAAAGAACATATCGAATGTTGGAAAAACCACGAGTGTTGACACCTATTTGTACTAGATTTTGTGATGGAAAGACAGATGAAACAAGATGGAAATTATGGGAAGGTTTTTGATGCAAATCTCTTCTGCATTCAATGAGGAAAAACAGTACAATCAGATGCATGAAAACCACTACTCCACCTCCTACTTATACATCTTGAGAGAGTGGAGTTGTTACACGATTTCAGCAAAAAAAAAAAAAAAAACCTCCTAAAAATATGCATCATGGACCACTACATTAATCCACAATCACACGACTTTGTTTTTCATAAAACAAAAAAATCTAACAAACTCCTAATCATCAGCTAAGACTAGAACAAAATATTACCGGAAAAACAAGTTTAACTTTCACATTCACCCTCTTAAACTTGTTTACCTTTGACGATGCTCATACCAATCTTGTCCCTTAGCTCGATGAATCTCTGTCTTCCAAGCGGCTTTGTCAGGACATCAGCCAGTTGAACTTCTGTCTTGGTATACTCCAGCTTAACATCGCCATTTTCAACACACTCTCGGATGAAATGATACCTTGTATCAATATGTTTGCTTCTTTCATGGTGAACTGGATTCTTGGCAAGAGCAATTGCTGACTTGTTGTCAACCTTCAGTATTGGCTTCACCAGCTTATCTCCTCTTAAGCTTTCCATCAACCTTGTGAGCCAAATTCCCTGACAAGCACTCCCTGTTGCAGCAATATACTCTGCTTCACACGATGAGAGTGCTACTATCCTTTGCTTCTGTGACACCCAAGTGATAGGACTTCCTCCAAGGAAGAACACAATTCCTGTTGTGCTTTTCCTATCATCAGTATCTCTTGCAAGATCACTATCACTATAGCCAACCAAGTCTTCATTTGCTTGATCCTTCCTGTACACACATCCCATATCAAGAGTTCCTCTTACATACCTCAGAATCTGCTTGACAGCTCTCATGTGTGCAGTTGTTGGAGCCTCCATATATCTGCTAACAACTCCAACTGAATAAGCAAGATCAGGACGAGTATTTACCAAGTATCTCAGGCTTCCAATGATGCTCCTATACATGGTTGCATCCACTGGTGGCTTTCCATCATGCTTGCTTAATTTGCTTCTTGGCTCCATTGGAATGTGGCAGATGTTGCAATCTGTCATCCCCATCTTTTCAAGAATTCTCCTTGCATAGCTTGATTGGCACAGAGTTATAGCATCATGATCTTGCTTCACTTCTATCCCCAAATAGTAACTGAGAAGCCCCAGATCACTCATCTCAAATCTTTGCATCATTTCCTTCTTGAATTTCCTGATGAGTTCAGTACTTGAGCCAGTGAGGATGAGATCATCCACATATACCCCCACAACTGTGACTTCTTCTTCTGACTTCTTCATGTACACAGCATGCTCAAACGGACATCTCTCAAAGTTCAAGGACTTCATACACTCATCTAGCTTGATGTTCCAAGCTCTTGGTGCTTGCTTTAAACCATACAAAGCTTTGTGCAGCCTTAGCACCTTGTTTGGATTGTTCTTGTCAACAAACCCTTCAGGCTGCATTACATACACCTCTTCTTTCAGCTCTCCATTGAGAAAAGTTGTTTTGACATCCATATGATGGACTTCCCACCTTCTTTGTGCTGAGTATGCAAGCAAGGTTCTTACTGTTTCCAACCTTGCTACTGGTGCAAACACTTCCTTGTAGTTGACTCCATATTTCTGCACATACCCCTTTGCAACTAACCTGGCCTTGTGCTTGATTATCTTCCCTTCTGGATCCTTTTTCAACTTAAAGACCCACTTCAAGCCAATGGCCTTGTGATTCTTTGGTAAATCAGAGAGCTCCCAGGTCCCGTTTTCCTGTATGGAACCGATCTCTAATCCCTTAGCTTCTCTCCAACTTTCATTCTTTGCTGAAACTTCATAGTTTGATGGTTCTTCAATGGACAGGAAGCACAAACCTGCCTCCTCATCTATCTCCCTGGTTGAATTATAGGTTTCCTCCAAAGATCTGAAGTTTCGAGTACCTTCACTTGAGCTTGAGCTGGTGTTTGAACTTGTGGTTGATCCTGGTGTACTCAGAGGAGAAGTATGAGCAGGTTGAGGTGTTGAAGCAAAGCTCCCTTCATCCTGGGAATCAGGTATTGAAGCTACCTCACTCCCTTCATTCTCTTCTTGGCTTATTTGGACTGTGAAGGTTCCAGCACAATCCGACTTCTCCTTGTCCTGACTGACCTGCCATGACCACCCCTTTTCTTCTTCAAACACTACATCCCTACTCACCACAACCTTTCCTTTGCTTGGATCCAACAGCTTGTAAGCCTTAGAGCCTTCCTCATATCCAAGCAAAACGGTCTTGATGCTTCTATCTGCTAGCTTGTTGAGATGAGGTGACACCACTTTAGCATGGGCAAGGCACCCAAAAACACACAAGTGTTGCACATTTGGAGCCCTCCCATACCATGCTTGATAGGGTGTCATTTCCTCCACACTCTTTGTTGGAGCTCTATTCAAGATATACACTGAAGTCTTCACTGCTTCACCCCAGTACTGAGCTGGAACAGACTTGCTCTTCATGATGCTTCTTTCCATCTCCATGACAGTCTTGTTTCTCCTCTCAACAACACCATTTTGTTGAGGAGAATATGGTGCAGTGAGGTGTCTTCTCACACCCTCATCATCGCAGTATTTCTTGAACTCAATAGAGGTGAACTCACCCCCTCGATCTGTCCTAAAACACTTCATTTTTCCTGCAACTTCATTCTCCACCAAACTTTTGAACCTTTTGAAAAACTCAAAGGCTTCACTTTTGCACTTCAAGAGAATTATCCACATGAAACGTGAGTAATCATCAACCAGGAGCATGAAGTACTTGTTACCTCCTGGTGTAGCTGGTGTGATTGGTCCACACAAATCACCATGGACCAGTTCAAGCTGTTGCTTTGCTCTGAACCCTGCTTTTTGTGGAAATCCAGTCCTGTGTTGCTTCCCCACCATGCATCCATCACACACCTGATTTACCTGGGCAATCTCTGGCATTCCCTCCACCATCTTCTGGCTTGTCAACCTTCTCAAGGCGTGGAAATTCATATGCCCGTACCTAGCATGCCATAACCAAGTTTTATCTGTCATGCTTGCCACAAGACAGATCTTTTGTGTGGTTTGCAGGCTTGCAATAAACAGCCTATTCTGCTGCCTCCTCTCCTTGATCATGAGCCTATTAGTGTTGTCATAGACCCTCAAAGTTCCTTCTTCAATGATCACCCGGCTCCCATTCTCATCAAGTTGGCCAAGGCTAATAATGTTGCTTTTCAACTTTGGTATGTAATACACATTGGACAGGATCAAGTGCTCTCCATTCTTGCATTGAAATAACACTGATCCTAGTCCATGTATATCAATGACTGAACCGTCACCAAATCTCACCTTGCCATTTGTTGAGTAATCAATCTCTGTGAAGCAGCCTTTGTTACCTGTCATGTGATTGCTTGCCCCTGTGTCAAGATACCATCCAGACTCCTTCTTGGCTTCTCCATGTTCAGTGGGCACTGAGACTTGTGACTTAGTCAATTCACATGTCTCAACTAACAGCAGCGCGGGTTCCTCATTCTTCTCTGCCAGATTTGCTTGCTCATCTTTCTCCTTTGATGAACACTCAGAGGCAAAATGCCCCATCTTCCCACAGCCATAGCATTTGATCTTCGACTTATCAAATTTCCTCTTCTGCTGTTGTGGTTCCTCTTCTTTCCTTTGAGAAACACCACTGTTTCTTTCTCTTCCACGGCCTCTACCTCTTCCTCCTCTGGTGTTCCATTGACCTCTAGAGTTCTTCTTCTGAGACTTGTTGTCTTCTCTTGCCTTCCATTCTCCTCGAGTGAGAAAAGCAGTCTCATCTCCTTTTGCTCCATATCCTTGCATCCTCTCTTCGTGAGCCTTGAGTGATCCAATAACCTCATCTGTGGTCTTGGTTTTCAGATCACCAAACTCCTCAATTGTAGATGCAATCTGCAAGAACTTTGATGAGGTTGATCTCAACAGCTTCTTCACCACAAGTTCTTCTTCAATCGTGTTGCCTAGCCCTCTTAGCTTGTTGACAACAATTTGAAGCTTTCCAGAGAAATCATCAATGCTATCTCCATCATTCATCTTCATGGCTTCAAACTCTCTCCAAAGTGATTGAGTTCTCACCTCTTTCACTTTTTCAGCCCCAAGATTCATGGTTTTGAGCATGGTCCATGCCTCCTTGGCTGTCTTCTTGGCGCCTAGTTGAAGCAGAGTGTCTTCACTTATGCCTTGGTAGATGGCTGCCAAGGCCATCTTGTCTTTCCGAGTCTCTCCACAGTTCTTTCAGCCTCCACAGCATCCCAAACTCCTTGAGCCATCATGAATACCTCCATCTTGATGGCCCATGCTGCATAATTACTTCTTGTCAGCATAGGGTACTTCAATGTCACAGATCCTTCCTTATCTTGGATCTGTACATCATCTTCTCCAGTGTTGGTGTTTCCTGCTGTACCACCAGTCATGTCTTAGTGAATCTGATTACCAAGCTCTGATACAAATTATTGGAAAAACCACGAGTGTTGACACCTATTTGTACTAGATTTTGTGATGGAAAGACAGATGAAACAAGATGGAAATTATGGGAAGGTTTTTGATGCAAATCTCTTCTGCATTCAATGAGGAAAAACAGTACAATCAGATGCATGAAAACCACTACTCCACCTCCTACTTATACATCTTGAGAGAGTGGAGTTGTTACACGATTTCAGCAAAAAAAAAAAAAAAAAAAACCCTCCTAAAAATATGCATCATGGACCACTACATTAATCCACAATCACAGGACTTTGTTTTTCATAAAACAAAAAAATCTAACAAACTCCTAATCATCAGCTAAGACTAGAACAAAATATTACCGGAAAAATAAGTTTAACTTTCACATCGAACCCATGTCTAGATCAGAGTTTGCCGAGGAAAAACTCAATCTTTTGTTTACACAGATGGGTTTGTGTATCCAAATTATATGCACACATCTGCCCACTAAACTAGTGTCCTTTGAACTAGCTAGTACACTAGTCCTTGCTCTCGAGTCGATTAACAAATTCCGAATCGTTGAATTGTGGACTTCATCGTCAAGGGTGGAGCTTGTTGCAATACTTAAATGGTTACCTCGGTCTTTCAGTGTCCCGTGTTTTGTTGTTAGCCCACATTGACTTCTGCTTAGAGAATGCACAGATGATCTTCTGCACGGCATCAGGCACCGCTAAACTTCAGCCCCAAGGAACAACATCGTGCGACATTAGACTTACGAATCTGATGTTTAAAGGAGTGAAAGCCGTGCAGATGGTGGTGATTGATGAAGCAGCGCAGTTGAAAGAATGTGAATCCGCAATTCCTTTGCAGCTCCCTGGGCTACAGCATGTTGTTCTTGTAGGAGATGAAAGACAGCTTCCGGCCATGGTTCAAAGCAAGGTTACACTTTAATTTTCCTACATGCTATAACATCATTTTCTATATATATATATATTGACATGGGTTGGTTCTTAAGGTTGCAGAGAAAGCAAACTTTGGGAGGAGCTTATTCGAAAGGCTTTCCATATTGGGTAAGAGAAAACATCTCCTGAATGTTCAGTACAGGATGCATCCATCTATAAGTTTTTTTCCAAATAGAGAATTCTATCACAAGAAGATTTCAGATGCTTTACATGTCACATTACCGAGCTACAATAAGCAGTTTCTTGAAGGGAAGATCTATTCTTCTTATTCCTTCATCAATGTCTCTTCCGGAATAGAGGATTTCGAAACCGGACACAGTCCTAGAAACATGGCTGAGGTGGCTGCTGTTGTCGAGTTAGTTGAGAGACTTCAAATAGGTACGTATATAGTATTAATAAATATACTTTGAATTATTGATCTCAATTCGTGCTTTTCACAGTGTCGAATGTGAGAAATCAAAGGATAAGTGTAGGAGTGATATCTCCTTACAACGGTCAAGCTGCAAAAATTGAAGAAGAGCTAGGAGGAATGTACAGTTCAGATGAGAGAAGGCGGTTTTCTGTTAGCGTTGGCTCGGTTGATAGCTTTCAGGGTGGTGAGAAAGACGTGATCATCATCTCAACGGTCAGATGCAACGGAAATGGATCTGTTGGATTTCTGTACAACCGACAAAGAACGAATGTAGCCCTTAGTAGAGCAAGATACGTACTGCTTGTGGATACTAGGGTGTGGATCAACATTGATCAAAAGTGGATGTGTGTGGAGGAAACTTGTGTATGATGCCCAGATGCGCGGTTGTTACTTTGATGCCGACGGGGACATAAACCTGGCTCAGGCTATCTATTCTGTTGAACCCAAGAGGTTCTGTACGCGTGTTAACAGAAAGAGGAAGATTACAGGAGTGAGTACAAAGGAGGGAAAGGCATGCAGAAGAGCATATGATCAAGAGAAATTCCGGTTATTGGTTTCCCAATCGAGCTCGTATCAATGAAGCATGGAATTAAGCTTGACACTTGTTGAATTTTTGCACATAATCCCACAAGTCATGTCCTTTGCTTGATTTACTATGAAGATCTACTTGTTTATGCTTTTCTGTCTACTCAATGCATTGTTCTTGGGGCCTCCTAGTTCAGGAAATACCACATTGTAGTCTTGCAGGATAAATCTCATACACGGCCGATTTAAGTCAGTTGACCTCTAGATGACATGAACAAATCATTTGTATACTTTGGCACAAAACTTATCACTCTCAAACACAATAGACCTTCACTCACAATTTCTCACTACAAATCACCAACCATGACTATGCTATTCAAAATGATAATGCAAAACTCTCTCCACTCTTAATATATGATATTTTAAGTAGCAAGTCATGTGTCTTTGTCAGTAACCTTCCACCGAAAGCATCACATAGTAGAATTAAAATCAAAACTTCAATCAGTCACCGAGTAGAATTATCATTTTGAAAACAATGGGCTCTTAGGCAGCAAATGTAGCATTTTTAAACTGACATTTATGCAACAAATGAATTCATAGTGTTTTTGTTATGACTGACATTTATGCAGACAACATATTAAACTAGTAATCATTTGTGGCAAACTAGTCAACTAGTAATCATTTGTGGCAAACTAGTCAAAGCAATCATTTTATTGCTCATACCTTGTCCTATATGTTATGACATTATAGTTTATAAGCATTAGATTCCTATATTTCTATATAGAAATTCGATTGTAATAGTTTTGATTTGGTGTATGTCTCTACATGCTCTAAAAGGGTGGTAAATTACTAGATAGTATACTCCAAAGGTACCATCAAAGCACTATTATTCATTCTTTAATGAAATCGGGTTTTATTTGCAATTGTCATAACTACGACTGATATTTGTTCTATTCTTGGGATGAAAATACTCCGAAGATGAGGCAAAGGCAGTCATTGTGTAGATTTTAATCGTGGTTACTTACTCTCATCATCAAGGTTTAGTCTACAGAGATTTGGAGTATTGATATGATTGTTTACATTCTTCTATGTGGAAACTTATCCATTTGGGCTCGAACTGAATCAGGAATATTCTAGGATATCATTTTCAGAATTGGTATGAACCAAAAAATTTTTTAAAGTTGATTGATGAA
Organism: Fagopyrum homotropicum; assembly: GCA_033239125.1. NCBI lineage: Eukaryota > Viridiplantae > Streptophyta > Magnoliopsida > Caryophyllales > Polygonaceae > Fagopyrum > Fagopyrum homotropicum. Next base: position 45,886,775 of record BSWB01000001.1, on the reverse strand, counting down.
GCTTATGGTGTTGATGGGTTCGCTCTCTTTCAGGTATCCGGAACATATCCTCATTACAGTAGAGTGGTTCAAGTTAGTCTAGTATGATATGAAATACACTTGTATAATTGTATGCAAGTTCTTAGCTCAAGATAAGATGCAACTTATTTTAGAAAATATTTTTAGGTCTCCCCTATTATGTTTAGGATTGTAGATTAGTTACAAACACCTTGAACATTTGAGATGCTTTCTTTAGTTTCTTATGTTACACCATATAACTCTTTTGGGACTATATTTTATTTAAATTTTGTAGTTTTAACCTTTGTATTTATGAGGTCAGCTTAGTCATTCTTTAGTTTCTTGGTTTGTATGTCATTTTTTTCAAGATTGGACAATGTTAAGCCTGTTTTTATTGTTAGATCATGTTATTGGTTAATAAAGCTAGAAATTCAGTTACGTCATTAATCTGTGTTAAGTGATCTTGATGTTGGTTTCTATATTGATATATTGATATTAATTCAGATTCTCTGAATTTTGTTGCAATTTAAGAATTCAAATTTGTTGTTTTTTTTAAAAAACGGAAAGCGGTTAGGAATGAACTATCTTCTCGAGGTAGTTCATCCTAAAGCATCCTTGTGGATGAGAACACGAAGTTCGAGGTCATCAAAAAAGGGTGTGTTGGGGCTTGAAATTTCCAAATGGGTCAATCGGTCAACAACACAGTTGATTTATCTGAACACATGTCTGATCTGGACTTCCTCAAAGAAGCGAAGATCCAGTAAGGAGTCGGATATGATCATTTCGATCTCCCAGGGACAACTCCAAAGTCCTTGTAGTGCCTTGATAACACATAAGTTATCACCCTCAATTTCAATCTTTTTTATATTTACCCTTATCGCTTCTTTTAATCCCGCTTTCAGCACGAAGGCTTCTGCTTTAACTACCGAGTAAAAGTTATTTTTCCAAGCGTCTAAGCTAATTACTTCACCGTAATAATTTCGTATAACAAAACCAATGGATGTAATTCCTGAATCAAGTTTTGATCCATCAAAATTTAGTTTGTGGAACCTCGGTTTTGGTTTATCCCATTTAATATTATTTTTCTTTCTTATGTTGGGTAAATTGTTCTTTTGGATATATTTAAATTCGTATTCGTCGTCATTGGTTTTCTGATTTTTCCAATTCTGAACTTGGTTTTTAATGAAATTTAGGATATTGTGATCCGATCCGATTGCCTCATTGTTAAAAATGATTTTATTTCTGAAGAATCAAATACTCCACCAAATGGTAGCAAGGCGAGAGAACTTGATTATTCCAATCTTATTTTTTATTTCAAGTAAGAGTACGTGTGGTCTTTTGTTATCTGTTTTAATGGTATATATTGTAACACCCCGAATTCTCAGAACTCGGGACATTACTGGTTAGGACCTCACAATGGGTCCCGACCTCAGTTTGACAACAACATTACTAGGATCTTGCAACAAGACACAAATAAAGAAACCGAAATTCATAAAAATAGCATTTTTAAGATAGTGAATGCAACACTGTCTAGCAGCCTAAAGTACTTAAACAAAAGAAATGAACAACTATCTTAACCAAAAGAAAGGAAAGACAAACACAACCCCCAACCCCCACTCTAAGGAGTACGGAGACCCGGCTGACCACTACTTCCGGATCACTCAGCTGCTGTTCTAACCTGCGGTAAATCTAAAAACACAACAAGAGGAACGGTTAGCTAGTTATTTAAATATTAGCAGAATAATAGTAGCACACACACACATAAAAATATAAACATCCATCATGCTTTCAAACAAGTCCGTTTTATTATCTTGAGTTAAGTCCTCTTTCACGCTAATGATACTTATTTTGTGACACGAGGGATTCCCAAACCTCGCCTCCGCCCCCGTGTAACCATCAGGAATGGATCCGATGCATCTCACCTTGTACCTGCCTGGTCTGGGTATAGAGAACCTCTCAGTCTCCTGTCAGAGCTGGGCAGTGATGTCACGGCCCGTTATACATACACTTGGGCCTTAAACGTAATAATAACAGTCGTCCTAGCAAGTTATTATTATTAAACACGCAAATAGCACACACAACCACTATCACTCAACTAATATCCAGAAACTGGCTAAGTAAGTCGCAAGGACTTACCTGAGTCAAAATACTCTCTAACACGTCTCAAACAGTCCGTACTCGTAGTAACTCAAACGCCTGTCAAATAAGGCATGTGTATCAAAATCACATCTCGATGTCCAACCTCTTGCGAAGGAATCACTACTACAAAAAGGACTTTATAATCCGGTTAGTTTAGGGTTTATAATCCGGACCTGCACCGGATTAAAGGTTAGGGGTGTATTTGCCCACAGGTTTTATAATCCGGGCGTGTTTTTGCCAAGCACCGGTGTATTTGCTAGGTTCATTTTGCCTCTTTTTTGGATTGCTTGTTCCTCCGGATTATTTGACATTTTATAATCCGGATATTTGACTACATATAATCCGGATCTAGAACATCCGGATTATATAAGTGATCAAATATCCGGATTATAAAATGTCAAATAATCCGGATGAACATCCGGATTATATAGTTGTGTAAAACACCGGAATATTCGTTTTCTATAATCCGGAGGAACATCCGGATTATATAGTTGTGTAAAACATCCGGATTATTGGGTGAGGTTAATACACCGGATACTTACAACCGGATTATTATAATTTTGACTTTATACACCGCCAACATATATCCGGATTATTTTCTGTCTATTTTTTTTATATATTTCATTCTATTTTTCGAATATACCACCTGTAACATTTGATTTAAATCCAGTAATTGATTTTTTAGACATTTGAATTATACCAAAACATAATAAACCTGCTCATTAATTGTCATAAACTAAAACGTGTCATGAAAACATGTTTACAGCCATTGCTAAACTTCAAATCATACTCCAAACGTAACTAGAAAAACTTAGTCTATGAGTTACAAGATTCAAAAGACAATTACTAATATGAGTCGTTCAAGGTACTCTGATTCTTCTAAAGGACCTCGTAAGCAAAATTTTGCCATCGCAAAAGACCACTTTGCAGAAAATTTTGAGCACTGCAATAAACAAAGGTATATAACACGTCACATAGAGACAAACTATAAAAGAACAAACTTAAAAATATAGATGTCATAAGCACTGTATGTGAAGAAAATTAAGCATAAATACTTGTCAAAATTCCTGTTGAGACAAAGCATAAGAAATGTGATGTTACTTGAGATGTCATGCAATACTATACCACTATAATATTTGTTTATTAGTAAGTAACAACAAACATTATCTAAATTACATCACTTTCACATACCTAAAAGACGAGTTGAAGCAAATATTCTAGCCACTCTTTTCGGATTTGATCAACCTCGCCATCGGAGTAAGTACTCTTTCTACCATACCACTGTAAAATAATATAATTATATTAGAAGTTAAATTGATATAGCACGATGAAAAATAAGAATGTTGTTTTAAAAAGATTGGAAAACATACTATTTTTGGGACAGTGTCACTTTTTCTTAGTATTATCTCCTGCATAAAAGACGAGTTGAAGCAAGTTTGTTTAGTAACATGTATACTTTTATTTTATAATTAGTTAAATAAAGCAAGATATACTTACAGTTCAACTAATTGCTCTGCATCTTCTCTTTGTTCACCATGTGATGAGTCAATCCAATATACAACACCTTTGTGAGGATGTAAGACCAATAACACCCAATGATTCCTATATACATATGTTTGTTAGTATGTGTATACATATAAGCATTTATATTTATAATTGTAAAAATGATATTATTTAAGATGAAATAAATACAAAATTATTTACCGAAAATAATATGGTGCGAAAAAGAGCTTGTTTTCAATATTGCCTTTCATTCCATGAGCAATATAAGTAGCCCGTTGTTTGATTGTACCAGCACCGATTTCAGGAGATATCAAAGTTGGACAAAAAAATCCGAACATATCACATGATTTGCAATGGGTTTCCCACAAATATCTGCAACAACGTCCGACGTAATATATTACAGTTCGTTCTTTGTGCATAAAAAAAAATTGTCGAAACATACCTCATATAGATTGATACATGACACATTTGTATGTGCTTTCTGTCGAGCATGACCTGAACTGGTTCCGCGTTCATGGAGAAGCCAATATGTTTATGATTAAAAAGATTTTCAGGAATTTGGACATCCCAAGTTTTACCATCACTAAATTCTTCTAACATCCAACGGAAATCGTCAACCAGACTCGGAACAGAATCCATATCCAAGGGTTTGATTATAGATTCTTTGGTCAAGGATTTACCCTTATTTACTTCCGTCAATGATTCCGGGGAGCCCTTCATATTAGCGATTACATTAATAATATATAAAAAGAAAATCTAAGATTAATTGTAAAATTATATACACTTTCATGATAACTTACCATGATGGGCTTCACAAGATGATCGTACCACTTGATGTATTGGCCCACTGAATCTGACAATTTATGAACTTCGTCGGTAATGAATGGCACATCAACTTCACCTTGACCTTGTGCAACCGTAACTACTTCAATCTTCACTTCACCATTTTTCAAAGGCTGATTGTGAAGTATTGTTGCGTTCAAATACACGAATCCTTTAGCCACCTCTTTGGTGAGGTCAGGCCAAAATATCTGACAATGACTCTTTTCCTACACCAATACTAATAAGAGTTCTATATACTTTATAAATATAATAAATTTATTTTTAGCTGAAGTAGTACTTACATTCGGGTTCAATGGAGAAGTGTTATCTTTGATGGTAGAGCAAGATGCATAACCGCTTTTATGAACGGGATCCTTTGTTACGGAAGTAGAGAAGAAAGGCAAATCCGGAAGTGGCTTGTCTGGGATGTATTGTTTTCTCTCATCTAGCAATGTTTGGATCAATTGTTTTGTTGCTTGCCTCTCTTCGTCAAACATTGATTCAATTTCAGCCCTCATGCTCTCTTTAAGTCTTAGTGCCGAAAATTAATTACGGAAAACAACTCTCTTACGGTAAAAGACCGTTTTACCCTTAGTGCCGAAAATTCTCAATTTTATTTTTAAGCTCTACTATATTCTTTTATAACATGTGTTCCAAAATATTTTCTCTAGGATGGTTCCTATAAGTTAAAAATAACATATATATACAATAATATTTATAACAGTAACGTTAAACTAGGAAACTAATATTAAAGCTAGAAAACCTACAAGGAAAGAAAATATGTATATACAATATTATTATTGATTATCATTCCCCCCTCAAGTTGGGGTATGGATGTCACAAATGTCCAACTTGCTTAATAAATGTTGAAATAAGTGTAGGCCAAGAGCTTTGGTGAAGATATCCGCGAGTTGGTTGTTGGAACGAATGTGTAGAGTTTTGATCGTCTTCTTTTGAACTTCATCTCTAACAACGTGGCAATCCACCTCGATGTGTTTGGTACGTTCATAAAAAACAGGATTGGACGCAATATGTAAAGTAGCTTGATTGTCGCACCAAAGATTGATTGGTTGGTTGTGAACAATTCCCAAGGAATGTAGTAATGATTTGATCCACTTGACTTCACATGTTGAGGATGCCAATGCTCGATATTCAGCTTCTGCGGAAGATCTTGAAACCGTATTTTGCTTCTTAGTTTTCCAAGAAATAGGAGATTTGTCAAGAAAAATAACAAAACCCGTTAACGATCTATGAGTGATGGGACAAAAAGCATAATCTGAGTCACTATAAGCATTAATCTGAAATGTACTTGTATTAGATAATAAAACACCCTAGCCTGGATTATTCTTTAAGTACCGTAAAACTCGCAATCCTGCATTCCAATGGTTGATCGTTGGTTTTTGCAAAATTTGAGATAAAATATGGACCGAGTAAGTGAGGTCCGGTCTAGTAATGGTAAGATACACGAGGCGCCCAACTAATCTGTGATACCGATCGGGATCCGTCAAAGCTGCAGACTCATCCGCGCCCTAAACAATGACCAGGTTCAATTGGGAACTTGACGGGGCGTGACCCAAGGGTACCTGTTTCAGAAAGGATATCTAGGACGTATTTTTTCTAAGCAAGAACAAGACCATGTGGAGTGTGCGTAACCTCAATGCCTAGAAAAAAACGTAACTTACCAAGATCTTTCATATGAAAACAGGATTTGTGATAAGTTTTAAAATGAGAAATAGCAGAAGGATCATTACCACTTATAATTAAATCATCGATGTAAATCAAAATGTGGATACAAATACCTGAGCGGACATACGAAAAAGAGCGAGTAGTCTGCTTTTGACTGAAGAAATCCAAAATGACTAAGTGCTTGACTTAGTTTGTGAAACCAGTTGCGAGGGGATTGTCGAAGTCCATAGATCGATTTATTGAGCTTGCATACTTTGTTAGGATCCGAGATGGTGAATCCTGGAGGCAAAGTCATGTAGACGTCTTGATGGAGATCCCCATGGAGGAACGCATTATGGACGTCCATTTGGTGTAATTCCGAACATTGACTAGAAGCTACTGCAAGAAATATTATGACAGAGACTAGTTTAGCGATGGGTGCAAAGGTTTCAGTATAGTCGATACCTGGTCGTTGCCGATTTCCTAACGCGACTAGACACGCCTTGTGGCGTTCGATGGAACCGTCGGCATTAAGCTTCGTTTTGGTATTAAATTGTTGCAGTAAAAACCCTTAAGGCGTGTATTTGGAAGGGATATTCGACTGCTTTGTCGAATGGGAGGATTGTCGTTGGTTTAATGGGAAGGCAAATCCGAAGAAGTAGGTAAGTGATCGGGATTAGGAACAAAATCGGGGTCAAAATAGGCAAGTATATGTTCGTGAGTTGATTCGGTATCGGTATGAGAAGAAGCAGGTATGTTATCCTTATTCGATTCGGAATTTGTATAAGAGGAAACTGTATTTGGAGAAGATAGAAGATTGTCGGATGATCGAATCTGGGAACCAGAAAGTGAAGTCGAATACTCACGTATGGAAACCGAATAATCATCCGATGCAACTTGGTCTGAAATAGGTAAGGGATCGCTGGAGGTCGAGATTACCGGTTGAGATATGGGAGTTTCCAAATCAGTTAGGTCATGTTTATCAAAGCATCTATATTTTAGGTTTTTGGACACTTTTTTATTTTCTCTCTCCACTAACTCACTCAAGCATCTCACCCATTTTATTGAAGCGTTCTTGTTTAAGATCTTCCATATATACTATCATCAATTTATATTTTTGTACTATACAAAATATACATTATAAATGATAATTCATGTAATTTCATTTACCTAAAACATAGAAATCCTAATTTAATATTTAAATATGTATATTTGAACAAAAATAATCGTACGTATATATTTGAGTACCATATTTACAACTTAGAGATTTATGAATCTATAAAATATTAAACAAAAACATATAAAAAAATTTACATAACCTAAATATATATAATTAAAATATATATAAAAAATTAAAAAAAATTATTGATTATAAATACAGGACAATTCATGTAATTATATTCGTTAACCTATAAAAGGGCAATTTCGGTAACTAGGCCTTTTTGAGAAATTAGAGTAGTAACTAGACTTTTTAATGTTTCAATTAAGTAAATATACTGTAATGCCCAAATTTTTGGCGCGTTTGGGATATTTATTTTGTGGCTTATATTGATATTTTATTAGCTTAAATATTTTTATTTAAGTATTTTTTTTTCCGACATAAAATATTTTATTCCGAGTATATTTATATTTTGGATAACTGCACGTATATCCGTATTATTATTATCGGAGGGTCGAGAAAATTTCCGATTCAGAAATCGCGATCGAGTGTTTTTGATCGAGTTAATTCATCCTAGTGTTCCTAGGCTTAGTTTATTTTTTTTTCTTTTAATTTTTTTCTTCCCTCTTTTCCTTACCTTTCTTCCTTCAGTCTCCTTCTCTACTAGCGCCAGCTACACTTGGCTACCTATCTAGGCTCTGTGACTTTTATACCCGCCCAAGCTACCTATTCAGCTCGTCACCTCTTGCCCTGGACTCTCCTCTGCAACATCCCATCTCCCTCTCTCACGCAGCCATCCCAACCTCTCCTCTCACCTTCTGTTCTCGACTCACCCTCTACTCTCCTGAACCACCTCTCCGTCTCCCTGGATCTTCCTCCGCCTTCATCTCTCCCAACACTCAAGCTCTCTCGATCTCCTTCTATGGCTTCTGCTGCAACCGCTTGGAAGTCACCAGGGAGAACCTCACCAGGGGAAATGAGACCCCCTTTTGCCCGTCGGATCTCCTGTAGACGCCCTGTCAAAGCCGGAGGAAGCCCCGCCGTCGAAGCCCCTGTGCAACCAACGCTCCCTGCAACCGGCTTCTTTCTTTCGTTTCAACCACGGGGAACCACCACCCTCTCCGGAGTAGTGTTCGATGTCGCCACCAGAGACTGCCGCCAGCACCACCGGGACAGCCAGCCGTCGCCTTGCCTCACCGTCGGCCCGATCAAGGCTCTGCCCCCTTCCCCGCCGTTGTTTCCCTTCGACCCCTCCTCTGTTGAGTCGCCGAACGCAGGGAGGTGCTCCACCCTGCTCTTCTTCCGTCGCAGTCGGGAATGTCCCCGCCGGAGCCAACCGGAGACCCACCAGGAACCCTAGCCGCCGCCTTGCTGAGTTGTCAGCCGCCCCATTTCCTTTTCCTTGCTCGCTATCTGTCCGTCGCCAGGAAAGAGCCACCGCCGCCGGAGATGGGGCCGCCCTTCTGCCGCAGCCTCGCCGCCCCCGTCGCCAGTTAGCCCCGCCATTGAGTGCAGCCGTAGCGCCGCCGGCCACCACTCTTCCTTGCCCTTCTCTGCAGTTGGGGAAAGGTTGAAGAAACCCTAATTATTAAATTGAAATCGTGGCCCCTTATTTTTAGTGTAATTACAAAATGCAACCAATGTTTTGCATTTGCAGTAATGGCCCTAATTTCTGAAATTTGCTTTTAAGCCCATGATCAAATAATTACAGATTTTGGCTGGAAGTTTAATTTACCAAATTTAACCCACATTTCTAAAATTGTATATCTTTCCACGGAAAGCGGTTGAGCGGTTTTGTTTATCCTTGACTTGGAAAATGGAGTTTTACCTTGGGTTTATGATGTTGTTTAGGTTGCCCGGAAAATATTATTACGGACTTTAAACTTGAGATTTACTTAGAGTTAAGTTCTTATTTATATATATTATATATATTGTGATCTTGTTGGATTAGTTTCGGTTTACGGGTCAAGGTTTTAATCAAGGTTTTATGACCAAGTTTCTTGTATTGTACTTTCGCCCCGGAAGGGTTTAACGAGTTTTGACGTTGGCTTTTGAAAACGGGTTTTCATTAGATTTATTTATATTATATATTCCGTTCAAGTTTAGTGTATGAGCTAAACTTGCTTAGTTTTGGTGTTAGGTTTGGAAACGACCCCGATAATGGCCTAACGAATCCGCATTCGACGTTCGTAGATCGTCTTCCGTCTTTGACCTCGTGTGAGTACCTTTCTTGATCTAGTTATGATTAGTAGTAGTAGTATTAGTAGTATCGTGCTAGGATGGATCTAGCATAACTTAGAGTTAATGCCAAGTAGTGGCTTTGAAACTTAGGTGAGTTTCGAGGATTTGATATTGTTTGATGGATTGATGTTAATTCTAAGCTTGAGGTGTTGGTTATCTTGTGAGGTTGTAATAAGGCTTTAAGTTATATGGTTGATCTTGTGAGCGTTTTGAGGCTTGAGGTGGGGTTGTATGATCTTGTGGGATTTTGGAGTTTAGGTTTGGTTTATCCCAATTGCGTTGTGAGTTATGACCTTGTGAGTTCGGGAGGATTAGGAGTTGTTATCCTATCATGGATATGGTTTATGATCTTGCGAGATCATTGGACTAGAAGTCTAAGGACTTCTAGCATGAGAGATAGATATTGATTGTGTGCCTTGTTTTGACCAGGCGTTGAGTGCCTTCCTACGGGAAGTAGAGAGCGGGATATAGCGGGATTATCTTTGGGACGAGGTAAGTCTCCGGACTTACTTAGCTCGTATTCTATGTATTAGATTCGATGCGTGTTTGGTGGTGTGTGTTTTATTGCTTTCATTATAACTTATAAACCGGAATAGGATTACCGACCTTTATATATTATTTGGCCCAAGTGTATGATAACGGGCGGTGACAACTTGTCTAGCTCTTGCGTAGAGCTAGGAGGTTCTTGGCGACTAGCCCGTGTGGTTAGATGGTCGGAGGCATCCGTACCATTCCATGCGGTAAGTGGGGACCGAGGCGAGTTTCGGGAGATTCTCGTGTCACAAAAGAAATTGAATTAGAACGGGATATGACTTAATAATAAAAAGATAATAACCGGACTTGTGTGTTTGAGCATGTTATGTGTTATGTTGATGTATGTGTGTATGTGCCTTCACCTTGCTTCTAATGCTGCGAATATTAGCTAACGGTTTTATACCGATTGTTGTAGATTGCCTTGCATGTTAGGAATGCGGCCGAGAGATCCGGAAGAGTGGGCAGCCGGGGTTCCGTACATTTTAGGATGGGTTGGTTGGAGTTGTGTTTGAGTTTTGTTTATTGTATCTCGTATTTATGTAGGCCGCGTGTATGGCTTTCGGTCTTTGGTTTTGTATCTCGGATGTAGTCTTTAGCTTGTTTACTTTGGGTTTCATTCATTGCATAAAAATGTTTTTCGATTTTGGCCTTTATTTGTGTCTTGTTGCTAGATCCGGTGAAATTGTTGTCAGGCTAAGGGTCGGGACCCATCGTGAGGTCCCAACCCGTAGCGCCCCGAGTCCCGCGGATTTGGGGTGTTACAATATACCCCAACCTTTTGTATTTATTCTCAAACTCTACACACTCTTCTCTCAAGGGGTACATTTACTAAACACAAAACTAGAAAAAGCCTAATAAACCAAATTGTTTCCCTAATAATAAAATATATTAACATCAAAGATAATACATAATCCGATATTTTTTAGCCTTGATTTATACTATAATATAAAAACAATACATGTAATTAAAAAAATATTTAAACATAATATAAACTTTTATTGGACCCAAAAATTCTGACTATTGTTGTTATTTGTTATAATTAATTATTAAATGACTTTTATAAATAGAAAAATATTTGTTTTATAAATAAGTAAATATATATAATATGGATGTCTATGGATAGATAAAAATAACTCTTATACAATGGTATAATGTATTCATTTTGTTTAAAATTTATAAAGCCTTAAAAACACATGTAATTATTTCCTTAATACTTATTAATATAAGATCTCCACCTTTGATTACAATGCCACTTGGAACAATCTTGTGTGTCTTCTATTCAACCAATAAAATGGTGGCATGTGGCCAAGAACTCTCAAATTGTGAGATGCTCCCCCAAGCATTCTTAAACGAGGATCTTCAACACATTTTAATGGTTTATAATTATTTTGCTCAAGAACCCTTCAAGAACCTCCCAATAAACATGCCCTTAAAGGATACAGCTTGAGGGAAAGAATCCGTGAGATTAGGAGATTGATTAGGATTAGAATAGGGATAGCCAAATATGTAGAATCCTCGTCAAAAGTGGAAGGAGTGGATGTAGACTTGGACAAATCTGCATGAAATTGAGATTTGAGAGGCTGATTGGTAGGAGAAAGATCTGCCGCTTGTGCTAAAGTAAGAGGGAAGCATCAGATGTAGAAAAGGTAAGTTTAGGGTTTAATTTTGAAAAGAAATTATTTTGATTTAAATTTGAAACATGGGATGAGGTATTGTCAAAAACATGATTTTTATAATTTAAAAAGGGAACTCGTTTTCATAAAAAGAAACGTCCTGAGATACAAAAATTGTATTATTTTCAAGATCCAATAAACGTCAATCTTTTTGGCTAAACGGATAACCGATAAAAACGCATTTCCGAGATCGTGCAGAAAATTTATTTGTATTTTTTGGTAAGATAGAAGCATAAGCTAAACACCAAAAAATGCGTAAATGTCGGTAATCCGGTTTTTTGTTAAAAAATATTTCAAAAGGAGATTTGTCCTTTAAAATTTTTGTTGGAGTACGATCGATCACATAACAATTGGTTAAAACCGCGTGACCCCAAAATTCTATAGGTAATTGTGATTGAAAAAGTAACGTCCGTGCTACGTTAAGTAGATGGCGGTGTTTACGTTCAACCCGACCGTTTTGTTGCGGTGTATAGGTACAAGAAGTTTCATAGAGAATACCTTTTTCGGAAAATATTTGTCGCAGTTTGAAAAATTCCGAGCCATTATCAGTTCTAACACGTTTAATAGTCATATTAAATTGTGTTTGAATCATTTTGATAAAATTTTGAAAAATAGTAAAAATTTTATTTTTGGTTTTTAAAAGATAAACCCATGTAATTCTTGAACAATCGTCAACAATAGTTAAAAAATACAAAGCTCCACATAAAGACGGAATCCGATATGGACCCCATAGATCACAATGAATAAGATCAAATATAATATCGGAATGAGATAAACTTTTAGGAAAAGAAGAACGAGTCTGTTTTTCCCTATGACAAATATCACAAGGGACATTTTTAGAGTAACAGAAAACAACATTATTCTAATCCAAATTGGATGATATAAAATTAAATGCCGGATGACCAAGACATTTATGCCAAAGATGTGACTCTGAGGACTTTGAATCGACACGGATAGCGGCGGAAATGGGAAATTTGAAATTGGAAAAACGTAACCAATCCACTCCGTCCTTAGGTTCACCCGCTCCAATCAGCATCCGCGGAGTTGGGTCCTGAATCACACATAATGTCGATGTTAGGATAATCTTGCAATTAAAATCATTATTTAGACAAACTAAAGAAATTATATTACATTTTAATCCAGGAACATAAAGAACATTATTAAGTTGAAAATTTTGACTCAAAATAATAGTTCCGGCTTGAGTTGCATTTTGTAACACACCATTTGGTAATTAAATAACATAGGTATTGACCGTTTTTAATTGAGAAAAAAGATTAACATTACCCGTCATATGGAAGGAGGTTCCGCTATCTAAAATCAAAAAATTCGATTCAATAATACCTGTCATAGATTCATTTGACGTTGCATGAAAATATTTAAATTTCTCAAGCAACTCAGCCCATTGTGAATCGGTTATTTCGGCCCCAAGGTTCTTTCGATCTTGATTGGTAATGGAGGCGCCACCTACTGCAGAAGCAACACCAACTTGGACGGCATTGCTGGTGGCCGGACCACCTTGCGTTTTCCCTCCAGGTTGGCGGCCGTGAGCGACTCCAAACGAGGATGAATATTGTCGAGATCCCGCGCCGGAATTTGTTTCGCCTTCGAGGATCACTGAAATAAGAGAAGTTTCAGGATGATCCGAAGGATGTAGGTAGTAAGGATTGGTTGTTTCAAGAGCGACCATGCTCGAGTTTTGCGGAACGTATTTTTGTTTGAGGATCCGAAGGATGTAGGTACTTCCATCTCTATAACTAGATCCATCTACATGTTCTTTGACTCAATGAGATTTGAGCTATATATATTTTCCATGGGATTTGCAGGTGACCTCGGGCATACATTTGATACAAACTCGACATTGACTCACTATTAAAACGACTTGATTTCGGGAAAATTTCTTGCGCACTTGTCCTATGCTGATAATTATCCTAAGCATGACAACGTGAGATGGGATACATGGAGTAGCTTCGTCAAGACGGTTGGCAATCATGAAGTTGATTTTGTCCCAGCAATTGTAAGTCATCTACATATAAAAGTTGAAAATATAATTAAGGTTACCTAGTTTTTGTACTCATGTGTGATTATTGTGTTTGTAGGGTGAAACGGAGCCGTTCAAGCCTTTTACTAACCGATTTCCAACACCCTTCCCAGCATCAGACAGTACCGCGCCATATCGGTACTTGATCCAGAGATGTCCTGCCGGCTTAATCATTGTCATGGTTGCATACTCAGCATTCAGTAATCACAACAAAAATATAATGAAGAGGGCCTCCGGTGCAATCCGATCAAGATCGGGCAGTTGTCGTGATCATGGAGTTGTTTTAGTCAATCAAATTGGATTTGAATTGAGAAAGTTTTTGGATCTTTTATATATTTGTAATTGTAATTATAATTCGGGTAGATGTAATTGTATTAAAATGTAAATAGATAATGTATGATATTTTTTACTCTATTGGTGGGAAATATAAAAGAGTTCCTTATAATAAATATACAGTTCATTGTTTGTTTTTTTTCTTCATTTTATTGTCTTTTTTCAATCATCTTGTTTATATTATTCACAAAAATTACATTTATTTGGAACTGTGAATATTTAAATAATTTATTTATATATAAAAATTATTAAACCCTAATTAAAAAAATTCACATATTTAATAATCACCACATTTTTTCACACTAGAAGTCATTGGTAAGGCTCACACCCTTTTTTGTTGGAAATAATATCATAATAGGGACATTTTTTTCTCATACTAAAAGTCGTTGGTAACACTCACACCCTTTTATTTGTTGGAAATAATAATAGTTTTTTCCTTTTTGATAAAAAATTTGTCACACCCTCTTTAGTCACACAAACTGCACACTTTTTAGTGTTAAAATGACTCACATCTAACCTTTTATTGTGACTAATAGTTACATATATGATGTTACAAAATCAAGATTTTCTTGTAGTGCTTGAACCACCCTCTGCATGTTTGAAAATAGATCTCTCCTCGTCTCTTCAAGCAACAGGAAGATGAAAGATTTCATGTATTCTGACGTGGACCTGAAAGTCATTGGTATTTGCTTCACCTGTAGAGATTCGGAAGATCATTCAAACTAAACTCGAATTAAACGGACCATGAAAACACAATAAGAGTATGGATATTACCTTGCCTTTGTAGACCATGAAAGCACGGTTTTGAGCAATCTAGTGAAACCGCCATTTTCAGCTTCAGTTTTAATTTCCATTTTCTCTTTTACACATTTGGATGAAGCAAGGGTTTCGTTCATAGTCTGAAAGTGAGATGACTGATAGGGGCAAATTGATAGAGATAGACGTCTCTGCCTGTCAACTCTAATAATAACTACGGAGTATTGAATTTTGATAGTTTTTTTGTTGATTTTTATTTTTGTCATTATACTTTTCCTGTCATTTCACATCAGAAGTTGAAACGATGGCTTTCTTAATATTATTCCAAGGCGCGCATCAACGGCTGTTGGCATTCTGCTTGTGATTAGGCCAAGGAAGCTAATTAATTACGTTTTTCTATGTACGCAACACCATGGAAACCACAGAGAAAGATCACTCACGGTCCGGGTTGCTGGACATGGTACTTTCATGGTCGTTAGAGGACATATTCAACAAGAATCTCTATAAAAACAAGGTAATTTAATATAATAATCCATGTTAATCGAATAACCCACGTCTCATATTCAACTCGAGTTTTCGTTCTCGCAGGTTAAGAAAATACCCATGACTTTCAATTCAGCCAGGGATTACATGAATTCTTTCATCTTTCCGCTGCTTGAAGAAACGAGGATGGAGCTCTTTACAGAGATCCAGAATATCTGTCAAGCTCCTTTTTGTTTTATCTCAGCTATCGTAAAGGAGAAACACCACAAGCCTCCACAAGACTTGTACTATGAGATCACTACAATCAAAGTTGTGGATTACATTAATCCTAAACGTGTAATCGGCAAATATGAGCCTGAGTCCGGGGATTTGTTCGCTATTACAAATGTTAAGCCCAGGCGAATAGATGATATTAACAGGCCTGAAATCGGTTATGTTGTTGCTTTTGTCTATAAGAAGATGGATGAAGATGAAGAGACTGGCAGGACTTCAATTAGTTCAATCTTTACTTCTAAACCAATATGTCCACTTAAACATGGCTTCGTTGCTGTTTATCTTGGGAATCTTACCACAAATTTGCGTATATGGAAAGCTTTGGACTCTAACTACTCGAAGATCATAAAAAATGTGCTGCGAGTTGGTCGACGTTTGGTATGTTTTGTTTACTTTGTATTAGTTTTTACTTACATCCATATTTTCAATGATTTGAATGAGTTTAATGTTTACAGGAAGACCAGCCTTGCATGAACTGTACTTCTGGAGGAATAATTTCTCCGTTTGGGAAGTCGGATTTGAATGAATCACAGAAAGAGGCGGTTTCGAGTGTAATCATAAGAACACAATTAAGCTCATATGGGGTCCTCCGGGAACCGGAAAGACGAAGACAGTTGCTACGTTTCTAGTTGAACTGATAAGGAAGAAAGTGAAGACAGTAGCTTGTGCTCCTACTAATATGGCGGTTCTTCAGGTTGCTTCTCGGCTAAGGAAGCTACTCAAATCCAAGCTTCGGCATGTTAGCTATCGTTTGGGAGATATCGTTTTGTTTGGAAATGAAAAGAGGATGAAAATTGATGATCATGAAGACCTGAAAGATGTGTTTCTTGATCACCGTGTTAAGCAACTCTCCAAGTGCTTCTCACCATTATCGGGTTGGAATCACACACTAGAGTCTTTGATATGCTTTCTTGAAGATCCCCAAGCGCAATATGATGCGTACATAACCTACATTACCAAACTTAGATGGACGATTAAAGAACATATCGAATGTTGGAAAAACCACGAGTGTTGACACCTATTTGTACTAGATTTTGTGATGGAAAGACAGATGAAACAAGATGGAAATTATGGGAAGGTTTTTGATGCAAATCTCTTCTGCATTCAATGAGGAAAAACAGTACAATCAGATGCATGAAAACCACTACTCCACCTCCTACTTATACATCTTGAGAGAGTGGAGTTGTTACACGATTTCAGCAAAAAAAAAAAAAAACCTCCTAAAAATATGCATCATGCACCACTACATTAATCCACAATCACACGACTTTGTTTTTCATAAAACAAAAAAATCTAACAAACTCCTAATCATCAGCTAAGACTAGAACAAAATATTACCGGAAAAACAAGTTTAACTTTCACATTCACCCTCTTAAACTTGTTTACCTTTGACGATGCTCATACCAATCTTGTCCCTTAGCTCGATGAATCTCTGTCTTCCAAGCGGCTTTGTCAGGACATCAGCCAGTTGAACTTCTGTCTTGGTATACTCCAGCTTAACATCGCCATTTTCAACACACTCTCGGATGAAATGATACCTTGTATCAATATGTTTGCTTCTTTCATGGTGAACTGGATTCTTGGCAAGAGCAATTGCTGACTTGTTGTCAACCTTCAGTATTGGCTTCACCAGCTTATCTCCTCTTAAGCTTTCCATCAACCTTGTGAGCCAAATTCCCTGACAAGCACTCCCTGTTGCAGCAATATACTCTGCTTCACACGATGAGAGTGCTACTATCCTTTGCTTCTGTGACACCCAAGTGATAGGACTTCCTCCAAGGAAGAACACAATTCCTGTTGTGCTTTTCCTATCATCAGTATCTCTTGCAAGATCACTATCACTATAGCCAACCAAGTCTTCATTTGCTTGATCCTTCCTGTACACACATCCCATATCAAGAGTTCCTCTTACATACCTCAGAATCTGCTTGACAGCTCTCATGTGTGCAGTTGTTGGAGCCTCCATATATCTGCTAACAACTCCAACTGAATAAGCAAGATCAGGACGAGTATTTACCAAGTATCTCAGGCTTCCAATGATGCTCCTATACATGGTTGCATCCACTGGTGGCTTTCCATCATGCTTGCTTAATTTGCTTCTTGGCTCCATTGGAATGTGGCAGATGTTGCAATCTGTCATCCCCATCTTTTCAAGAATTCTCCTTGCATAGCTTGATTGGCACAGAGTTATAGCATCATGATCTTGCTTCACTTCTATCCCCAAATAGTAACTGAGAAGCCCCAGATCACTCATCTCAAATCTTTGCATCATTTCCTTCTTGAATTTCCTGATGAGTTCAGTACTTGAGCCAGTGAGGATGAGATCATCCACATATACCCCCACAACTGTGACTTCTTCTTCTGACTTCTTCATGTACACAGCATGCTCAAACGGACATCTCTCAAAGTTCAAGGACTTCATACACTCATCTAGCTTGATGTTCCAAGCTCTTGGTGCTTGCTTTAAACCATACAAAGCTTTGTGCAGCCTTAGCACCTTGTTTGGATTGTTCTTGTCAACAAACCCTTCAGGCTGCATTACATACACCTCTTCTTTCAGCTCTCCATTGAGAAAAGTTGTTTTGACATCCATATGATGGACTTCCCACCTTCTTTGTGCTGAGTATGCAAGCAAGGTTCTTACTGTTTCCAACCTTGCTACTGGTGCAAACACTTCCTTGTAGTTGACTCCATATTTCTGCACATACCCCTTTGCAACTAACCTGGCCTTGTGCTTGATTATCTTCCCTTCTGGATCCTTTTTCAACTTAAAGACCCACTTCAAGCCAATTGCCTTGTGATTCTTTGGTAAATCAGAGAGCTCCCAGGTCCCGTTTTCCTGTATGGAACCGATCTCTAATCCCTTAGCTTCTCTCCAACTTTCATTCTTTGCTGAAACTTCATAGTTTGATGGTTCTTCAATGGACAGGAAGCACAAACCTGCCTCCTCATCTATCTCCCTGGTTGAATTATAGGTTTCCTCCAAAGATCTGAAGTTTCGAGTACCTTCACTTGAGCTTGAGCTGGTGTTTGAACTTGTGGTTGATCCTGGTGTACTCAGAGGAGAAGTATGAGCAGGTTGAGGTGTTGAAGCAAAGCTCCCTTCATCCTGGGAATCAGGTATTGAAGCTACCTCACTCCCTTCATTCTCTTCTTGGCTTATTTGGACTGTGAAGGTTCCAGCACAATCCGACTTCTCCTTGTCCTGACTGACCTGCCATGACCACCCCTTTTCTTCTTCAAACACTACATCCCTACTCACCACAACCTTTCCTTTGCTTGGATCCAACAGCTTGTAAGCCTTAGAGCCTTCCTCATATCCAAGCAAAACGGTCTTGATGCTTCTATCTGCTAGCTTGTTGAGATGAGGTGACACCACTTTAGCATGGGCAAGGCACCCAAAAACACACAAGTGTTGCACATTTGGAGCCCTCCCATACCATGCTTGATAGGGTGTCATTTCCTCCACACTCTTTGTTGGAGCTCTATTCAAGATATACACTGAAGTCTTCACTGCTTCACCCCAGTACTGAGCTGGAACAGACTTGCTCTTCATGATGCTTCTTGCCATCTCCATGACAGTCTTGTTTCTCCTCTCAACAACACCATTTTGTTGAGGAGAATATGGTGCAGTGAGGTGTCTTCTCACACCCTCATCATCGCAGTATTTCTTGAACTCAATAGAGGTGAACTCACCCCCTCGATCTGTCCTAAAACACTTCATTTTTCCTGCAACTTCATTCTCCACCAAACTTTTGAACCTTTTGAAAAACTCAAAGGCTTCACTTTTGCACTTCAAGAGAATTATCCACATGAAACGTGAGTAATCATCAACCAGGAGCATGAAGTACTTGTTACCTCCTGGTGTAGCTGGTGTGATTGGTCCACACAAATCACCATGGACCAGTTCAAGCTGTTGCTTTGCTCTGAACCCTGCTTTTTGTGGAAATCCAGTCCTGTGTTGCTTCCCCACCATGCATCCATCACACACCTGATTTACCTGGGCAATCTCTGGCATTCCCTCCACCATCTTCTGGCTTGTCAACCTTCTCAAGGCGTGGAAATTCATATGCCCGTACCTAGCATGCCATAACCAAGTTTTATCTGTCATGCTTGCCACAAGACAGATCTTTTGTGTGGTTTGCAGGCTTGCAATAAACAGCCTATTCTGCTGCCTCCTCTCCTTGATCATGAGCCTATTAGTGTTGTCATAGACCCTCAAAGTTCCTTCTTCAATGATCACCCGGCTCCCATTCTCATCAAGTTGGCCAAGGCTAATAATGTTGCTTTTCAACTTTGGTATGTAATACACATTGGACAGGATCAAGTGCTCTCCATTCTTGCATTGAAATAACACTGATCCTAGTCCATGTATATCAATGACTGAACCGTCACCAAATCTCACCTTGCCATTTGTTGAGTAATCAATCTCTGTGAAGCAGCCTTTGTTACCTGTCATGTGATTGCTTGCCCCTGTGTCAAGATACCATCCAGACTCCTTCTTGGCTTCTCCATGTTCAGTGGGCACTGAGACTTGTGACTTAGTCAATTCACATGTCTCAACTAACAGCAGCGCGGGTTCCTCATTCTTCTCTGCCAGATTTGCTTGCTCATCTTTCTCCTTTGATGAACACTCAGAGGCAAAATGCCCCATCTTCCCACAGCCATAGCATTTGATCTTTGACTTATCAAATTTCCTCTTCTGCTGTTGTGGTTCCTCTTCTTTCCTTTGAGAAACACCACTGTTTCTTTCTCTTCCACGGCCTCTACCTCTTCCTCCTCTGGTGTTCCATTGACCTCTAGAGTTCTTCTTCTGAGACTTGTTGTCTTCTCTTGCCTTCCATTCTCCTCGAGTGAGAAAAGCAGTCTCATCTCCTTTTGCTCCATATCCTTGCATCCTCTCTTCGTGAGCCTTGAGTGATCCAATAACCTCATCTGTGGTCTTGGTTTTCAGATCACCAAACTCCTCAATTGTAGATGCAATCTGCAAGAACTTTGATGAGGTTGATCTCAACAGCTTCTTCACCACAAGTTCTTCTTCAATCGTGTTGCCTATCCCTCTTAGCTTGTTGACAACAATTTGAAGCTTTCCAGAGAAATCATCAATGCTATCTCCATCATTCATCTTCATGGCTTCAAACTCTCTCCAAAGTGATTGAGTTCTCACCTCTTTCACTTTTTCAGCCCCAAGATTCATGGTTTTGAGCATGGTCCATGCCTCCTTGGCTGTCTTCTTGGCGCCTAGTTGAAGCAGAGTGTCTTCACTTATGCCTTGGTAGATGGCTGCCAAGGCCATCTTGTCTTTCCGAGTCTCTCCACAGTTCTTTCAGCCTCCACAGCATCCCAAACTCCTTGAGCCATCATGAATACCTCCATCTTGATGGCCCATGCTGCATAATTACTTCTTGTCAGCATAGGGTACTTCAATGTCACAGATCCTTCCTTATCTTGGATCTGTACATCATCTTCTCCAGTGTTGGTGTTTCCTGCTGTACCACCAGTCATGTCTTAGTGAATCTGATTACCAAGCTCTGATACAAATTATTGGAAAAACCACGAGTGTTGACACCTATTTGTACTAGATTTTGTGATGGAAAGACAGATGAAACAAGATGGAAATTATGGGAAGGTTTTTGATGCAAATCTCTTCTGCATTCAATGAGGAAAAACAGTACAATCAGATGCATGAAAACCACTACTCCACCTCCTACTTATACATCTTGAGAGAGTGGAGTTGTTACACGATTTCAGCAAAAAAAAAAAAAAAAAAAACCCTCCTAAAAATATGCATCATGGACCACTACATTAATCCACAATCACAGGACTTTGTTTTTCATAAAACAAAAAAATCTAACAAACTCCTAATCATCAGCTAAGACTAGAACAAAATATTACCGGAAAAATAAGTTTAACTTTCACATCGAACCCATGTCTAGATCAGAGTTTGCCGAGGAAAAACTCAATCTTTTGTTTACACAGATGGGTTTGTGTATCCAAATTATATGCACACATCTGCCCACTAAACTAGTGTCCTTTGAACTAGCTAGTACACTAGTCCTTGCTCTCGAGTCGATTAACAAATTCCGAATCGTTGAATTGTGGACTTCATCGTCAAGGGTGGAGCTTGTTGCAATACTTAAATGGTTACCTCGGTCTTTCAGTGTCCCGTGTTTTGTTGTTAGCCCACATTGACTTCTGCTTAGAGAATGCACAGATGATCTTCTGCACGGCATCAGGCACCGCTAAACTTCAGCCCCAAGGAACAACATCGTGCGACATTAGACTTACGAATCTGATGTTTAAAGGAGTGAAAACCGTGCAGATGGTGGTGATTGATGAAGCAGCGCAGTTGAAAGAATGTGAATCCGCAATTCCTTTGCAGCTCCCTGGGCTACAGCATGTTGTTCTTGTAGGAGATGAAAGACAGCTTCCGGCCATGGTTCAAAGCAAGGTTACACTTTAATTTTCCTACATGCTATAACATCATTTTCTATATATATATATATTGACATGGGTTGGTTCTTAAGGTTGCAGAGAAAGCAAACTTTGGGAGGAGCTTATTCGAAAGGCTTTCCATATTGGGTAAGAGAAAACATCTCCTGAATGTTCAGTACAGGATGCATCCATCTATAAGTTTTTTTCCAAATAGAGAATTCTATCACAAGAAGATTTCAGATGCTTTACATGTCACATTACCGAGCTACAATAAGCAGTTTCTTGAAGGGAAGATCTATTCTTCTTATTCCTTCATCAATGTCTCTTCCGGAATAGAGGATTTCGAAACCGGACACAGTCCTAGAAACATGGCTGAGGTGGCTGCTGTTGTCGAGTTAGTTGAGAGACTTCAAATAGGTACGTATATAGTATTAATAAATATACTTTGAATTATTGATCTCAATTCGTGCTTTTCACAGTGTCGAATGTGAGAAATCAAAGGATAAGTGTAGGAGTGATATCTCCTTACAACGGTCAAGCTGCAAAAATTGAAGAAGAGCTAGGAGGAATGTACAGTTCAGATGAGAGAAGGCGGTTTTCTGTTAGCGTTGGCTCGGTTGATAGCTTTCAGGGTGGTGAGAAAGACGTGATCATCATCTCAACGGTCAGATGCAACGGAAATGGATCTGTTGGATTTCTGTACAACCGACAAAGAACGAATGTAGCCCTTAGTAGAGCAAGATACGTACTGCTTGTGGATACTAGGGTGTGGATCAACATTGATCAAAAGTGGATGTGTGTGGAGGAAACTTGTGTATGATGCCCAGATGCGCGGTTGTTACTTTGATGCCGACGGGGACATAAACCTGGCTCAGGCTATCTATTCTGTTGAACCCAAGAGGTTCTGTACGCGTGTTAACAGAAAGAGGAAGATTACAGGAGTGAGTACAAAGGAGGGAAAGGCATGCAGAAGAGCATATGATCAAGAGAAATTCCGGTTATTGGTTTCCCAATCGAGCTCGTATCAATGAAGCATGGAATTAAGCTTGACACTTGTTGAATTTTTGCACATAATCCCACAAGTCATGTCCTTTGCTTGATTTACTATGAAGATCTACTTGTTTATGCTTTTCTGTCTACTCAATGCATTGTTCTTGGGGCCTCCTAGTTCAGGAAATACCACATTGTAGTCTTGCAGGATAAATCTCATACACGGCCGATTTAAGTCAGTTGACCTCTAGATGACATGAACAAATCATTTGTATACTTTGGCACAAAACTTATCACTCTCAAACACAATAGACCTTCACTCACAATTTCTCACTACAAATCACCAACCATGACTATGCTATTCAAAATGATAATGCAAAACTCTCTCCACTCTTAATATATGATATTTTAAGTAGCAAGTCATGTGTCTTTGTCAGTAACCTTCCACCGAAAGCATCACATAGTAGAATTAAAATCAAAACTTCAATCAGTCACCGAGTAGAATTATCATTTTGAAAACAATGGGCTCTTAGGCAGCAAATGTAGCATTTTTAAACTGACATTTATGCAACAAATGAATTCATAGTGTTTTTGTTATGACTGACATTTATGCAGACAACATATTAAACTAGTAATCATTTGTGGCAAACTAGTCAACTAGTAATCATTTGTGGCAAACTAGTCAAAGCAATCATTTTATTGCTCATACCTTGTCCTATATGTTATGACATTATAGTTTATAAGCATTAGATTCCTATATTTCTATATAGAAATTCGATTGTAATAGTTTTGATTTGGTGTATGTCTCTACATGCTCTAAAAGGGTGGTAAATTACTAGATAGTATACTCCAAAGGTACCATCAAAGCACTATTATTCATTCTTTAATGAAATCGGGTTTTATTTGCAATTGTCATAACTACGACTGATATTTGTTCTATTCTTGGGATGAAAATACTCCGAAGATGAGGCAAAGGCAGTCATTGTGTAGATTTTAATCGTGGTTACTTACTCTCATCATCAAGGTTTAGTCTACAGAGATTTGGAGTATTGATATGATTGTTTACATTCTTCTATGTGGAAACTTATCCATTTGGGCTCGAACTGAATCAGGAATATTCTAGGATATCATTTTCAGAATTGGTATGAACCAAAAATTTTTTTAAAGTTGATTGATGAAGCTTATGGTGTTGATGGGTTCGCTCTCTTTCAGGTATCCGGAACATATCCTCATTACAGTAGAGTGGTTCAAGTTAGTCTAGTATGATATGAAATACACTTGTATAATTGTATGCAAGTTCTTAGCTCAAGATAAGATGCAACTTATTTTAGAAAATATTTTTAGGTCTCCCCTATTATGTTTAGGATTGTAGATTAGTTACAAACACCTTGAACATTTGAGATGCTTTCTTTAGTTTCTTATGTTACACCATATAACTCTTTTGGGACTATATTTTATTTAAATTTTGTAGTTTTAACCTTTGTATTTATGAGGTCAGCTTAGTCATTCTTTAGTTTCTTGGTTTGTATGTCATTTTTTTCAAGATTGGACAATGTTAAGCCTGTTTTTATTGTTAGATCATGTTATTGGTTAATAAAGCTAGAAATTCAGTTACGTCATTAATCTGTGTTAAGTGATCTTGATGTTGGTTTCTATATTGATATATTGATATTAATTCAGATTCTCTGAATTTTGTTGCAATTTAAGAATTCAAATTTGTTGTTTTTTTTAAAAAACGGAAAGCGGTTAGGAATGAACTATCTTCTCGAGGTAGTTCATCCTAAAGCATCCTTGTGAATGAGAACACGAAGTTCGAGGTCATCAAAAAAGGGTGTGTTGGGGCTTGAAATTTCCAAATGGGTCAATCGGTCAACAACACAGTTGATTTATCTGAACACATGTCTGATCTGGACTTCCTCAAAGAAGCGAAGATCCAGTAAGGAGTCGGATATGATCATTTCGATCTCCCAGGGACAACTCCAAAGTCCTTGTAGTGTCTTGATAACACATAAGTTATCACCCTCAATTTCAATCTTTTTTATATTTACCCTTATCGCTTCTTTTAATCCCGCTTTCAGCACGAAGGCTTCTGCTTTAACTACCGAGTAAAAGTTATTTTTCCAAGCGTCTAAGCTAATTACTTCACCGTAATAATTTCGTATAACAAAACCAATGGATGTAATTCCTGAATCAAGTTTTGATCCATCAAAATTTAGTTTGTGGAACCTCGGTTTTGGTTTATCCCATTTAATATTATTTTTCTTTCTTATGTTGGGTAAATTGTTCTTTTGGATATATTTAAATTCGTATTCGTCGTCATTGGTTTTCTGATTTTTCCAATTCTGAACTTGGTTTTTAATGAAATTTAGGATATTGTGATCCGATCCGATTGCCTCATTGTTAAAAATGATTTTATTTCTGAAGAATCAAATACTCCACCAAATGGTAGCAAGGCGAGAGAACTTGATTATTCCAATCTTATTTTTTATTTCAAGTAAGAGTACGTGTGGTCTTTTGTTATCTGTTTTAATGGTATATATTGTAACACCCCGAATTCTCAGAACTCGGGACATTACTGGTTAGGACCTCACAATGGGTCCCGACCTCAGTTTGACAACAACATTACTAGGATCTTGCAACAAGACACAAATAAAGAAACCGAAATTCATAAAAATAGCATTTTTAAGATAGTGAATGCAACACTGTCTAGCAGCCTAAAGTACTTAAACAAAAGAAATGAACAACTATCTTAACCAAAAGAAAGGAAAGACAAACACAACCCCCAACCCCCACTCTAAGGAGTACGGAGACCCGGCTGACCACTACTTCCGGATCACTCAGCTGCTGTTCTAACCTGCGGTAAATCTAAAAACACAACAAGAGGAACCGTTAGCTAGTTATTTAAATATTAGCAGAATAATAGTAGCACACACACACATAAAAATATAAACATCCATCATGCTTTCAAACAAGTCCGTTTTATTATCTTGAGTTAAGTCCTCTTTCACGCTAATGATACTTATTTTGTGACACGAGGGATTCCCAAACCTCGCCTCCGCCCCCGTGTAACCATCAGGAATGGATCCGATGCATCTCACCTTGTACCTGCCTGGTCTGGGTATAGAGAACCTCTCAGTCTCCTGTCAGAGCTGGGCAGTGATGTCACGGCCCGTTATACATACACTTGGGCCTTAAACGTAATAATAACAGTCGTCCTAGCAAGTTATTATTATTAAACACGCAAATAGCACACACAACCACTATCACTCAACTAATATCCAGAAACTGGCTAAGTAAGTCGCAAGGACTTACCTGAGTCAAAATACTCTCTAACACGTCTCAAACAGTCCGTACTCGTAGTAACTCAAACGCCTGTCAAATAAGGCATGTGTATCAAAATCACATCTCGATGTCCAACCTCTTGTGAAGGAATTACGGAAAACAACTCTCTTACGGTAAAAGACCGTTTTACCCTTAGTGCCGAAAATTCTCAATTTTATTCTTAAGCTCTACTATATTCTTTTATAACATGTGTTCCAAAATATTTTCTCTAGGATGGTTCCTATAAGTTAAAACTCGAAACCACTCCTCAAAGAACAACACTCCTCTTCTTTCCCGATTACCACTCTACTCTTCCACAAGTATATATATACGTATGTATCTACTCTAACTTTTTCCTTCAACTCGTATAATTATGCAACTACTCGGTATTTATATATATATATCTACATAATTTTGAAACTCCCAAACTCGCATTTATATAATATACCCATATATATATGTATATATATACAAACCTATATAACTCTCGGCACACTACTCCTCTAACTTACACATCCATACACAATGCTTTAAACCTTTCCTACTAACCTGCATAGCTCTACTTATTCTAAAAATGTTTTACTGTAAGCCTAACCTTTTTTTTATACGTATACTCACACATATGTAACTCAGCACTCACAGCTATATATCGATACATACAGAGAGGAGAGTTTGCAGCAGAGGGGACGGTACTCACGGTGGCTCGCGTTAGGCTGTTGTTCTGGCTTAGAGGAGAGGCGGACTGGAGCAGCGGTGGTCCGGTTGCGGCGCCGCTACAGACCGAGGCGGAACAGCGGGTCAGCAAGCGCAGAAACGAGAGGCAGAAAGCGAGGGCAAGGAGGCAAAACTTACCGGAACTATTGCAGCGGTCGGTGGCGATGGGCTGGCGTTCCGGCGTCGTCTTCGGTCCTGCTGCAGCGGTCGACGGTGGTGAGATTTAGAATCGCGAAGGTGTAAAGAAGGAGCGGAAGGAGCAGCGCGCTTACCGGACTCGACTGGAGACGGCAGGACTCGGCGGCGATGGCTCCGGCTGGAGGCAGAGGTGCGGCGCTCCGGTTGAAGGAGGGCGGCGCCGAGGCTGTTGTCGTCTATATCGCAAGGGAGGAGAAGCAGAGGGTTGCGGTGTATTGTGTCGCGATAGAGAAGAAGAAGCGGCAGTCCCATGATTAGGAAAATAATAAGGTATAATTAGGGTTAATTTTAATTAGTTTAGGATTAATGATGGGCTTAGGAAGTGGGCTGATGGTTTGGGCCTAGGGTTGGCCCAATTGAGCGGTGATCTCAAGAAATCGAAAGCGGAACTCGTAACTCGTTAATTATGTGCGGGAAATAGTATAATACGGAATTAATTTTCCGTATTTTATAAATTATTATTATTCTTATTTTAAGTGTGTAATTTATTTCCGGTTAAGAGATTTCGTCATTTTATGTGAATTAATATCACATAAAATGATGGAAACAACACTCGTTCTATTTTACTTTTAATGTATGTACTTATTAATTTAAGATTGACATTTCAGAACTCGGTTATAAAAATCAGGTTTAACGGGTTTCAAATTTCCGGTTATTACATATATTGAGATTAGTGATGATAGTTAAGTCACATTTAGTGATTATATTTTTACTAAAGGGACAATCAATAAAAAGATGTATAAAATCTTCGAGTTGGTGATCACAAAACTCGCAGTTAGAAGGAACTGCGATTCTTCTTTCGATAAGTTTTGCCTTGGTTGGGATACCGTTTCTTGAGATTTTCCATATGAAGTTTTTAATCTTTGGTTGGGTGACTAATTTTCAAATCCAATCACAAGAGTAGTCAGAAAGCCATTCAGACTCATTCTCAATCATATCTGAGGCTGATTTTGTGGAGAACCAGCCGTTCGAGCTACTTCTCCAGTACAACCTGTCTTCTATTTCATTTGTTGGAATTATTGTTTCCATAATTTTTTTCCTAATTGTTGGGCTAATAAAGTTTTGTAGCTCATTTTCAATTTTTGTGGTGTCCCATTCGTTGGAATTAATGAAGTGGCTTACTTTAATTTGAGTATTGATTAGGTTAGTATTTTGTACCAGTTTAATAAGGGGAGTCGTTGTGACCCAGTTATGTTGCCAGAAGTTAATTGTTTTCCCATTGCCTATCTGCCAAATAATTCCGTTTTTAAATTCGGATTTGAGTTTTATAAGGTTTTTCCATTGTCAGGACGCTGATCCTTTTAGATGATACTGTAGTATGTTAGTATTTCTCAAATACTTTTCATTAACCATTTTCACCCAAATATTTTCTGTTTCAGCAAAAATTTCCATAGTAGCTTCATTTGGAGGGCTTTATTAGTGGTAATAGATTTTCTAAGCCCGAGACCACCGTTTCTTTTTGGTTTACAAATTGAATCTCAACTAATCAATGGCCTATGATTGCCGTCTTTGTTCCAAAAGAACTTTTTATACGTTTTATCGAGTTCGCCAAATTATGCCTTGGGAGCATAAAACCTTGCATAACAAAAGTTGGTTTAGATGCTAAGTTGTGCTTTATGAGTATGTTTCTCCCTTCTTGTGAAAGGGAATTTGCTTTCCATTTACGGAGTTGTTGCTTTGTTTTATTATTAATGTTACTGAAAGTCTCTTTATTAACACGTCCATTAATAATAGGGCAACCAAGATAGTTATCAAGAGAGGTTGTATGTTCCATTTTAAGGATATTTTTAATTTCTGTGATACAGCTCATGGTAGTATTTTTAGTAGTTTGGAATGCAGATTTGTGGTAGTTAATCTTTTGTCCAGAG
This sequence comes from Fagopyrum homotropicum, assembly GCA_033239125.1. Classification (NCBI taxonomy): domain Eukaryota; kingdom Viridiplantae; phylum Streptophyta; class Magnoliopsida; order Caryophyllales; family Polygonaceae; genus Fagopyrum; species Fagopyrum homotropicum. The sequence goes on along the minus strand of BSWB01000001.1, from coordinate 45,857,633 downwards.
ATGGAGCAATACATATCAAGAATTTCTTTTGTTCTAATGCAAGAGTTCGGGTTTGCTTTGGTAAAAATGATCATATCATCTGCAAATGATAGAAAAGGGATTGGTGTTGCATTTCTACAAACAGAGAATCCAATATGGTTATCATAGTTATTGCAATCATTTTGGATCATTTGTGTTAGGATTTCAGCTCCTAATATGAAAAGGTATGGTGATAAGGGGTCTCCTTGTCTGAGTCCTTTTCCAGGGAAGAACTGGTCAGTTGGTCCATTGTTGACAAGAACCGAGAAAGAAACGATAGAGATGCATTCCTCGATCCATCCCACAAATTTTTCATTAAATCCAAACTTTTGGAGAATGCGAATGATAAATTCCCAGCTAACTTGATCGTATGCCTTCTCCATATCAAGTTTAATAGCTGCCCACCCTTCCTTGCCTTTTCTACTACGAAAAGAGTGAAAAATCTCGTGTGCAATAAGAATGTTATCGTGTATTGATCTTTTAGTGACAAAAGCTCCTTGGAGAGGGTGAATGAGTTTTCGCATGATGGGTTCCATTCGATTTGTAATGATTTTGGCGATTATTTTGTAGATTGTTGAGCAAAGGTTTATAGGTCTAAATTGGTTAACATAAGTTGGATTGTCTACTTTTGGTATTAAAGTTATGAAAGTATAATTTATTTGTTTTAGTAGTTTCCCACTTCTGAAAAAGTTCTTAATTGTTTTTGTAATATCCATTTCCACAATGTGTCAGTATTTCTGGTAGAACCCGGAGGGCATACCGTCAGGTCCCGGGGATTTATCACACCCGATGTCAAAGATAGCATTTTTAATTTCCTCATTTGTTGGTGGTTTTGTTAATCTTTCATTGTCATCGTTACTGACTTTGTTCTTGATGAGTTGAAGCTTTTCTTCCAATAGGTTATTATTTAGTGGGGAGCTAGTGAATTTGCACACAAATTCTTTTTTGACTTTCATACGGATTTCGTTATCAGCTGAAATAATTGTCCCATTTGAATCTATTAATTCCTTTATATGTTTCTTATTTCTTCTACCGGTAGCAATCCGGTGAAAGTATTTAGAGTTTGTGTCGATGTTTTTGAGATTTTTGTTCTTTATTCTTTGTCTTCAATATCTTTGGTGGAAGTTAATAAGACAATTCTGTTTTGTAAGAAGAATTCTTTGAAGATTTTTGACTTTTTGGTTTAGGTTTGGTTGTGATAGGCCTTGAATATCTAGTAGTTAGGTTTCAACTTCTTTCATCTGTTTGAAAATATTACCAAAGTTTATTTTACTCCATTCTTTAGCTTTTATTTTTGAAAGTTGAGTCTTTCTTATGAGGTTTAAACATTTCATTCCCCCTATAGTTAGCACGCCAAGTTTGTTTTATAATATTTTCAAATGCATTGCGTTTAGTCCACATCATTTCAAATTTAAACGGTTGAGGGGTGAACGGTATCGAGTTTCCTAATTCTATTGAGATCTGACAGTGGTCCGAGATTGTGAAAGCGTGATTTTTTGTTTTTAATAGGGGAAACCATTGAAGAATTTGATTGTGGACAAGTACACGATCAAGTTTTTCAAGGATATTATTTGGGCCATCACGTTTTTTCCTCCAAGTAAATTGGTTGTCAGTTGTTTGAATGTCATCGAGATTACATATGTTTTTAAAGTTATTGAGTCTAATGAATTTGTTGGAATTGATTGTGGCTCCTCCTTGTTTTTCCGAGTGGTGTTGGATTTCATTCAGATCGCCCATAATAATACATGGAGTAGGGGATGCATTAATTAGGTTGGTCATTGAGTCTCAAAATTGGTTTTTTGATATTTCTTGAGGTGGTGCATAAGCAAAGACAATGTTAAATTTGCGGTTCTGGTTAGAACAAACCATTTCAATACAAATGAATCTGTCACTTTTTGAGATAAGACGAATCATTTGATTCTTGAGTTGGTAAGCTATCCAAAGTAAGCATAAGCCCCCGGCCCTCCCAATAGCGGGGCAATAAATGATATTATCAAAATCCGCCGATCTTCAAAGACGATCTTCCGGCGGATTTTCAGATTTTTTCTCTGCTAGAGCAATTATGTTAATATTGTATATTTTACAAACAACTTCGAGATTTGTCCAGAGGTTACTCCGGCTCATACCTCTTATGTTACAAAAGCTTATTATCATAGTAACATGGTAAGAATAGGTTCGTTTTGGGTATTAACGTAGGCTTGGAATCCTATTTCCTTTAAGGCTAGGCTAGAAGCACATAGCGTTTTTTTAATTGTGTAGCGCCAATTTACGACGTAAGTAGGGAATTTTATGTTGAGTTTATTGGGTTGTAACCCGTGAACATTATTAATGTCTTTGGTGTATTTGGTGGAGAGACAATTAAAATTAATTCCCACTCCACCCATGTTTATTGTGTGGATAAAATTGGGGTTAAGCCCAAGGGTAATATTAGTGTATTGTGACAATAGACAATCAAGTCCGCCTAGAGTCGAGCAAAGCGGAACGAAAAAGTAAAAAGAAACTCCGGGTTACGATAAATGATTTTGTGGACAAGCTTGTCGGTTCTTAACGGGTAAGAAAGGAGGTGAGAACAGATTTTGTAAGGGAGATCCGTTCTTTGGTTTCTGTGGGTGTCAATCCTACAACCTATTTGACTCAGATTTTCTCTTTATTTTACATATTCATGCAAGTTCTAATTGTTCTAAGTATCTCTTGTTTGAAGTTTATATTTGGATTGTGGTGGAGCCACTTATTTTGTTCTATCTTCTTGCATTATAGGTAATATCTATGTGAATGCAGTTGTCTACATGAGAGTTGCATTGTATATTTTCGTGTTTAATCATATCATTAAAATATAGCAAGTAATTTGTATAGGTTTGGATATAATCTTATATCTATTAAAGTAGAGGACTTTTTGTCACGTGTTAACGCCACAATTATCGAAGCCCACCAAAATATTTTTAAAAGCTTAATAATTAAGATATTTATCAAAGACAATTAAAACACTTAATTTTTAAAAAAATCAGCCTAAATCTTTTTTAATTCAATTATATCTCTTCAAATATAAATTAAAACAATTTAAAAATTAAAAAAAATAATTATTAGAATATCCAATAATATATCTTCAGCCATATAAATAAAAATATTAAAATAAAATTTTTTTAAAATATTTTTTGTTAAAATATTCAACAAAAGTAGTTTACAAATCATTTAAATAAATTTTGTTTAAAAAATCATATTTTTAATTTTGTACGTGATTTTTTTTTATCAAGTATCTACAATTTTTTTAATGAATCCAATTAAAAGATATTAAAGTAGGATTCAAACAATTTGGTAAGACTGAAACAGATCCAATTAAAAAAAATCAATTTAGAACTCTAAATGTTATGCTGAATTTTAAACAAATTTATTTTAATGGGATACGTGAGTTAAAACCATTTTTTTTCCTTCTCTAAATTATATCAAATTATTAGTTAGTCTATTTTATAATTAATTTTAGTAATCTAATTTTGAAAAAAAGAAGAAAGATTATTGATCACTTGATCTCAACTATTAAATGATTAAGAATAAAAATTTAATTATTAGTCTATTGTTACGCATATTAATCTCCCAAGATCTTGATAAATTTATTATTTTTTACTTTTAAAAATTATATTTTTCTTAAAAATAATTATTATTTTTAAATTAATAAGTATATTGAATTTTAACAAACAAACCATATTTCGCTTTATCCCTAAAATAGTGTAGGCCAATTTCGAATAAGTAACTTATATTTTGAAATCTTTTAACATGCTAAAATCTTAATTAAGTTATTATATTATCTAATTTTATAAATATAATGTTTTTCAAAATTATTGTTACGCGTACATTGTTAAAGTATTTTGAACTGAACTAACAAACTATATTTTTCTTTATACTAAAATAATGTAGGTTCATAACCCATTTATAATTTGAAAAGAGTAAATTTGATTTTTGAAATTCTTTTATGTGATTTTTAAATGTACCGGTGAAAATCTCTATTTATTGACCACAACTACGCACTTCGCGTGCGTAGTTGATAAGGTCCTCAACTACGCTTTTGGGAAGCGTAGTTGGAGTTCCAAAAAAAATAAAAATATCAACTACTCCTTTGGGGAGCGTAGTTGGAGTTCCCTATAAAAAGTTTTAAATTTTTTTTGAGAATTCCAACTACGCTCCCCAAAGCAGTAGTTGATGTTTTTATTTTTTTTGGAACTCCAACTACGCTCCCCAAAAGCGTAGTTGGGGACCCTAACAACTACGCACGCGAATAGCGTAGTTATGGTGACAATTATAGATTTTCGCCGGTACGTCTATTAACCCCCTTCTTTTAGCCTCATTAAATCTTAATTAAGTTTTTGTAATATCTTATATAGCTATTAAAGCAGAGAACTTCTTGTCACGTGTCAGCTCCACAGTTCTCGAAGCCTACTAAAAATTTTTTAAAAGATAATTTTTCATGATCTCCACCCAATTTTTGCGTAAACGTACACATGTATCGTACAAACATGTTATCATATCCCATCATACAAATCTTAACCTAAAAAATCTTGATATATTATATTTAAGAGTAAATTTTAACAAATCCCGTGCAATGCACAAGTAATATACTAGTTATTAACCTACGGGTATAACTCATATTAAATAGGGTTCATGCCTATAGCTGATATTCAGTCTTTCTAGACACCTAAAACTAGCTTAATTGACAGAAGAATGTTTCTCTTGACAGTTGTAAGGCTTAGACTAAGATAAATATATTAAGGGCCCGTTTGTTTTAAACTCCGGAAACGGAAACGGAATGGAAATGAATCTAGTCCATGCGTACATCCTTATTCATGAAATTTTTTGGAATCATTTCTTATGGTTTGAACTAATTGGAGTATAATTTGAATACTTTTGATATCCTATAGGGAAACAAAATAGGAGATCCAAATGCATTTTGCACGAGACCACAAGGAATGATTCCAAGAAAATTCATGAACAAGGTGCATATATGGACTAAATTCATTTTCATTCCGTTTCCGTTTTCGGAGTTTAAAACAAACGGGCTCTAAATTGATGAAATACTGAACTTTTAATATCCAACTTTACATAACATACTTAGGTTCGCGTACTCAACCTCATACGCACCTCACATACCCAACCTCCATATACCCAATTTTACGTACTCAACCTTCAAGGACTCAACTTCACTCTCCTACCCAATGTTACTTACGTGATTTTACATATCCAATGTTACTTGCCCAATTTTTTACTTACACAATTTTACATACCCAATGTTGGTCACCCGATTTTACTTACCTAATGTTACTTACCCTATTTGCATACCTAATATTACTTACCCGATTTCACTTACCCAATTTTACATATCCGAATTTATATACATGGTTTTATATACCCAATTTACTTACCCAGTTTTATGTACCCGAGTTTACATACCGAACGTTACTTACCTGATTTTACATTAATCTGACCTAGTAAGTCATATAATACCTCATATTTGAAACCAGACATGCATAAATAATTGCTTTACCCACGTATCCTTCAAACTAACAATGCAGCAAGAAGCAATCAAAATAAATGATTTCCATTTGTGAAACTTTTAAAGTCAAGCTAATCTCAATCGTATTCAATGAACATAATAAAAATGGAACTATAGACACCATCATAATATCTATTGAAGCTAGAAACAACAACTATTATAGTGTAATCAATTTCTGTCGTTGAGCCAAATAATGAATTTCCAATAAGCCAATTTCAAAGTATCAGTTGGATTGAATCCAAAATCCTTCACAAAGAAGGTGATCGATTTCTGCTGTACAACTCACCTCGGGACTATCTGAAGCGCTCTCAAGAAGACCAATGAATGATTTCTCGAATCCGGTGGAGTTGTCAAGCCAGAGGAAACTAGGAGCAGATAAAACATTTCTAAGAATCAAGGTGAAGTAAATCCAGGAAGAAAGCTTATGCTGGCTCAATTCGAAACTCGGCTGAATCGTGACGCTCTCCACCTCCAGTTTGCTTGTCTCTTAAAGGCTTGTGTCGATCTCAAATACGAATTTCAAATTAATTCAACAAGAATTGTTGATAATTTTATATCACAATTTCTGCGATCAGATTTCAAATGAAACTCCTAGATTCTTTTGAATGTTCTTGCCAATCAATTTGATATGGACGATACCAATACTCATTGTAAATAAAGCTAAATATCTTGTTTGACATTATTCGCTGACCTGAAAATAGTTATATCCTTTAGTTTTCGGATTCCGTTATCTGCACCACCTAAGTTAGGGTTTCCTATGTTAAACTTTAGAAATATTTCATCATCTTTCCATCATAACTCTCTAGATGAGATTATAAAAACTAAAGGTTGGCGGAGAAGAGGCAGTCGGAGCCGGACTGGAACTACAACAGTCGAACAAGGGAAGGAGGGATCTTGTGGCTCGGACCGGAAAACACCCGACACCGATAACAATCCCTGGTTCCGATCAACGACTACGGCTTAGAGAGGAAGAAGCTAAGGTGGTGGAAGGAATGAAGAAGAAGGGTTCATCTATTGGGGGGGGGCATAAAAGGTAAGGAGGGAGGAGGAAAATAAAATTTTTATCTTTTTAATTTGTAGCAATAAATTCGTGTATGGGAACCACATAATTATTATTTTTTATTTTTTTTTGATACAAGTTAAGGAAAAGCGGAACGATCTCTAAAGACCGGTCACCCAAAACATTCAAACGGATGAGGGCCTTAAACATCTTCCGGTAGCACCTCGTCAGTAACCGCTGAAACGAAACCATGCAACGCAAGTCAATCTGCTACGATGTTGAAATCCCAGAAAAGCGGTGAGCACAAAGCTGATAAATCGTAGATCAAGGAGGACACGTTCGAGAAGATCATAACGGAGACAAATACAAGAAGGGTGGAGCTCAGTGGCGGCCGCAGGATTTTCAAAGGGTGGGGCGAAATTTTATTTTCGTTAAATATATCTATGAAAATAAAATAGCGATAAAAACAAAGTCAATATGTCATCTACTTATAATAAACAAAAATTTTAAAAAAAATAAAAAAATATTATACTTAAAGGCGCAGTCTTGGACCGCGCCTAATGCGCCTATAATTTTTTTTTTTAAAAAAAAAATAGCTGGCCTATAGGTGCGTCTATAACCGCGCCTCTTTAGTTTTTTTTTCTTTCAAAAACGTTATACTATAACCGCAGTCTAGGACCACACCTCTATTTGTGTTTTTATTATCTTTATTTCGGATATTAAAACTTTGTCCTCGACAACGCATTTTACAAATAATAGTGCGGTTTAAGACCACGCTTCTACTTCAAACAACAAATCTCGTGCATTTAGGTGAATTATGAATTATTTCACTCCGAGCCTAAAACAGGAAATTTTTTTGAAGTTTCGTTTACTTCGGCGAAAGATCCAAAACAACATTTAAATATACACAAGAATAGTGATATTTAAAAAATTAATAAATCGTAGAAAAATTTTTTATAAACGAGAAGCCATGACCCTTTTTAAAACGATTTTTTTTCAAAAAAAAAAAAAAAATTTTTTTTTTTTTTTTTTTTTTTTTTTTTGAGGGTGGGGCGGCTGCCCCACCCTGCCCCACCCAAGGGCCGCCCCTGGTGGAGCTGGAGGAGGACAAAAGACACGAAAATGTAAAGTATCTTCCAAAGACGAAGCGGGTAATGGATGAGCCAAACACTATCAAAATAGCACCGTCAGATGCATGTACAACAGGACATGAACTCCTGGGGAAGTAAAATACGAGAATTCGGGGAATATCCTCCCATCAAAAGAAACCGTCGTGAAAGCACACTACCACGACCACAATCCGAACACGACTCTTCACCGAAATATGTAGGTGAGCTTGAAAAACAAGAACATGTCAATGTCCACCTCAACAAAACTCACCAACTTATGCATAAGAAGCTTTTTGCTCAAATTAGTTCACAACTTCAAATATTGGCTCAAATAAGGAGAATCATTTACAGTTTTCAAGTTTATCGGTTAAAAACTTTATTCCAATCAAATTCTATAGACAAAAAATGGTCGGAATTTGTGACTCTTAGTCGAGAAAACTAATTCCCTAGGTAGTATGACCAAAATCGTTGTTCATGAGACATGATATACTTGTCTAAAGCTTCATGCTATTTTCAGAAGTTTAAATAACATTTCTCAACAAAAAGACTGAAAATTAAAATTTCACTTCCATAAAAAAACCAAATTTTTATCACTGTTAATAGGGTCGGTAGATCTAAAGGTTTGTTAAAAGTAAATTATCCGCAAGTGGATAAAAAAAAGATACATCAAAATATAAGTTTTAATCTCCTGCTATCTTCAAATATTCCAGAAAATGAAATTGCATACTGAGTACCAATAAAAATTACATTGCATACTTAGTACCAATAAAAATTAAATTGCATATCGACCTTCAATAAAAACATTTATTATTAACTAAATATCCCTTTATATTTTCCCGGTAATCAATAAAACTAATATATTAGATTATGAATTTATGACATCTCTCGGAATGTGAAGAGTCTGAAGACTGAAGAGACGTCCATATTAAAAATCCAAGGGTATTTTAGTAATTGTAACAAATTATGAAAACTGCCAGTTTCAGCAAACTTGCTTTATGTGCAGTGCAGTTCCATCTCACTGAAAATCAGTCGCTTCACCCTCCATTTCTCCAAGATTTTGCTTCTTTCCATGTTCCTTCTCTCCTCCCCTCCGGCCGAACCACTCTTCTCGTTTTAATCGAAGGCAATGTATGGCATTGACTGGTTTGTTTATTTTGATTTTTAAGATTTCCTTTCTTGCTTTGATGGTGCTTACCTGCTATTACTTTTCCGTTTGATAAATTCCGCCTTCTTCACACATCTGGCTAAGAAAGAAGTGGTTATTCGGGGGAAAAATTCCGGTCCGATCGCATGCTTCATTTGGCTTCAACGCCGATTCACCACAGTATTGTCATCTGTATATGTTTGAAATGAATTCTGCTTTTGGTTGTTAGCTTGGTAGAAGATGATAAAAGAAGCCTTTGTAGAGAACTCGGACTACTATTTATCCCATAACTGAGATTTTGCATCTTCATCGGTGTCTTAATGTTTATACTCGAAACAAGCTTTTACAGTGAACCACTTGATCAAAGAATCACGATTTATTGACAGCTTTTCTTGCGGATCTTGCTTTGCTAGCAATTAAGCTGCTAACAGAAGACAACGGAGGCTTAGGCAAAGGATAGAGAACTACTGTATTTTTCCATCATACTGAGGTAACCCCCGGTCCTATGTCAAAGAAATGTTTGTTTTATGACCGAAGAACTCCTCCTTATCTTGTCAACTATTTGTCTAAGTAAGATAGTTTTGTTCTGATATACCTCCAAATTATATATGTTTGAGATTGATTCTGCTACAGGATTACAAGTTGCAACAACTTAGATGCACCCCATGTCAAACAAAAGATGATGCCATTTTTAAAACCTTTTGTGCTGATTGTCGGATCATGTACTTGCTTGAAATTACATTCTCACGCTTTAATGGGACTCACATTAATATTTGATACTTCAGATTCCCTTAGAACATTGATCACATATAATCTTCCTTCATAATTTCTGTCTATCTTTTTTATCACGTTATTTTGATTGATTATTCAGCATATCAGCCTTATCAAGCTGGGACGTTTTTTAACATGTATGTATATGCTATTTTCCAGCAAGATGGGTCGTAAGAAGAAATCCACGAAACTGAAGGAAAATCCTACCGGGCATATACCGAAAAATATCAGTGCATCTGCCAGAAACTTGAGGAAAGCAGATCTTGGAAGCATTATATTTGGATGCAAACATAGTACATTCAAAGAATGCATCTCTAAGCAATTGTTTGGTTTGTAACTTGTACATTATTTGTATTTGTTTTATGTGTGTTGTCAATAGTTGCATTCATTTAATTCTTACCTTCACAAACCTGTCAACAGGTTTACCAGAAGTTCATTTTGCATATGTGACAAACGTTAGGCCTGGGTTGCCATTGTTCTTGTTCAATTACAGTGATAGGATGCTCCATGGTATCTTTGAGGCCCAAAGTGAGGGGCGGAAGAATATTGATCCATATGCTTGGACATTTGAGAGTGATGAGGCAACACGATTTCCTGCACAGGTAGATTATTACTGTCATTGAATTGTTTTGTGGTAATAAACTGGGAAAGCAGCTTATTAGCTTGGTGATAAGTAACATGTATGTTGTTTGCTTGTTAGGTTAAGGTGAGAACACAGCAGCAGTGTCAACCTTTGACTGAGGATCAGTTCAGGCCTATTATTGCCGAGAACTACTATGAACGCTCTCATTTTTGGTTTGAACTGGACAAGGCCCAAACTCGTCAAATAATAGCCTTGTTCACGAAATCAACAGTCCCTCGAAATCATCGTTTGTCTCTACATCAAGGCACTAGAACAATTGAAAGGGGTGACACTAGTTTGAATACTTCTAGTGAAGGTCAAGAGTTGGTTTGTCATGTACAGAAAGAGCTCACTGCTTCCTCCCCTGTAAAGCCATGGATATCTTTGTTTACAAGTACTGCTGAGTCCAAGACAATAACTAAACAAGAAATTGCCTCTTCATCAAACCCGTGCAATAATGAAAGTGAAGTTCCAAATAAGACATGTCCAAGCAAGTTTGATATGGATAACTGCTCTGATGGAGAAACCATGGTGCATGATGATCAAAGACATTTCTATGAAGCTCAAAGCTGTGAAAAGAATGTTAATAGTGGCGGCATGCATGTAGATTTTTCTCAAGGAAGTTTTGAAAGTTCTATTGTTTCTAATGATGACAATAAGGCCATCCATTCAGAGAACCCTTCGCATCAGTCTAATATGGAGCACAATGAAGCTAAGGGTCTTGCATCACTATCTGATGAAGCAGTTGAACTTTCAAGTGTCACGGAAGAATTTATATCCAAAATGACACTATCTGAACTCCGTGCCTTTGTACTAAAGGTGATCTTCTAGTTTGTTTATTACAAAGAATGATGTTTTTTTTTATTTGTCTTTTCTCCTTATTTTTAGCAGTTTCTTGAAAACTTTTTTTGTTGGAGGTAGATCTTACATTCTACAGGAAAGATGAAGTCATCTCAGTCGATGCAAGATCAGCCAATTCATTCCTTGAAGATCACGTAACAACTGCCAAATCCTTTCACTGTATACTTTGACATAGTTTTGAATTCAACCTCTTTGAATTTAATTTCTAACTACAAAATGATGATGAACCAACACAGGATGAAGAGGACCAGCTGCCCTAACTCAAAACAGGATGAACCAACACAAAGTGATGATGAACCAACAATAAAAGCTCTAGCCGCAAGGGTGAAAAAACTGGAAGACCTTGTCTATTCAGGGGACTGAAGCGTAGCAAGCTCCCGACTAAGTATGAGTTGAGGCCTATTCCTATTATTGGCGAGAACTGCTATAAACGCTCTTGTTTTTTGTTTGAACTGGACAAGGCTCAAACTCGTCCCTCGAAGTGCACACTACAGGACCTCAAGGCACTAGAACAATTGAAAGGGGTGACACTTATTTCGTTTTGTACTAAATTTAAATTCTAAGAGGGAGATCACATTTCAGTTCCTGAATCTTGATTCAAGTAGAATTAGGTGTGCACTGAAGCAAAATATTTCTAACTTGAATGACATGGTCTCCCACATGACCAAGGCAAGCATGCCAACGTGATTAGATAATAAGCTGAGTTGATTGAGGGTGATATCAATGTTAGTTATCCGATGTTACTTATCCGATTTTACACACCTAATGTTACTTATCCGTTTTTACGTACCGATTTTACATGAATCCGACATAATAAGTCATAGAATACCTCATATTTGAAACCAGACATGCATAACTGCTTTACCCACATCGTACAAACTAACAATGCAACGAGAGGCAATCAAGATAAATGATTTGCCTTCAATCTCAGCCTAATTCTACTTGAATCAAGATTCAAGAACTGAAATGATCTCCCTCTTAGAATTTGAATCTAGTACAAAACGAAAAAAGTGTCACCCCTTTCAACTGTTCTAGTGCCTTGAGGTCCTTTAGTGTTCACTTCGAGGGACAAGTTTGGGCCTTGTCCAGTCAAAAAGAAAAAGAGCTTCCATAGCAGTTCTCGCCAATAATAGCTATAGGCCTCAACTCATACTTAGTCAAGTGCTTGACACTGCTGTTAGCAAGGCCTTCGAGTTTTTTCACCCTTGCGGCTAGAGCTTCTATTGTTGGTTCATCGTCATTTTGTGTTGGTTCATCCTATTTTGAGTTAGGGCAGCTGGTACTCTTCCTCCGGTGTTGGTTCATCATTTCGTAGTTAGAAATTAAATTCAGAAATGTTGAATTCAAAACTATGTCAAAGTATACAAATGAAAGGATTTGACAGTTCTAACGTGCTCTCAAGGAATGAATTATCTGATCTTGCATCGACTCAGATGACTTCATCTTTCCCTTAGCATGTAAGATCTACCTCCAACAAAAAAAGGTTTTCAAGAAACTTCTAAAAATCAGGAGAAAAGACAAATAAAAAAGCATCATCCTTTGTAATAAACAAACTAGAAGATCACCTTTAGTGCAAAGGCCCGGAGTTCAAATAGTTTCATTTTTAATATAAATTCTTCCGTGAGACTTGAAAGGTCAACTGCTCCATCAGATAGTGATACAAGAGCCTTAGCTTCATTGTGCTCCATATTAGACTGATGCTAAGGGTTCTCTGAATGGATGGCCTTATTGTCATCATTAGAAACAATAGAACTTTCAAAGCTTCCTTGAGAAAAATCTACATGCATGCCGCCACTATTAGCAGCCTTTTCACAGCTTTCAGCTTCATAGAAATCTCTTTGATCATCATGCACCATGTTTTCTCCATCAGAGCAGTTATCCATATCAAACTTGCTTGGACATGTCTTATTTGGAACTTCACTTTCATTATTTCACGGGTTTGATGAAGAGGCAATTTCTTGTTTAATTATTGCCTTGGACTCAGCAGTACTTGTAAACAAAGATATTCATGGCTTTACAGGGGAGGAAGCAGTGAGCTCTTTCTGTACATGACAAACAAACTCTTGACCTTCACTAGAAGCATTCAAACTAGTGTCACCCCTTTCAATTGTTCTAGTGCCTTGATGTAGAGGCAAACGATGATTTCGAGGGACTTTTGATTCCATGAACACGGCTATTATTTGACGAGTTTGGGCCTTGTCCAGTTCAAACCAAAAATGAGAGCGTTCATAGTAGTTCTCGGCAATAATAGGCCTGAACTGATCCTCAGTCAAAGGTTGACACTGCTGCTGTATTCTCACCTTAACCTAACAAGCAAACAACATACATGTTACTTATCACCAAGCTAATAAGTTGCTTTCCCAGTTTAATACCACAAAGCAATTCAATGACAGTAATAATCTACCTGTGCAGGAATTCGTGTTGCCTCACCACTCTCAAATGTCCAAGCATATGGATCAATATTCTTCCGCCTCTCACTTTGGGCCTCAAAGATACCATGGAGCATCCTATCACTGTAATTGAACAATAACAATGGCAACCCAGGCCAAACGTTCCTTACATATGCATAATGAACTTCTGGTAAGCATGGTGACAGGTTTGTTAAGGTAAGAATAAATGAATGCAACTATTGTCAAAACATACAACACAAATACAAATACTGTACAGGTTACAAATCAAACATTTGCTTAGAGATGCATTCTTTGAATGGGCTATGTTTGCATCCAAATATAATGCTTCCAAGATCTGCTTTCCTCAAGTTTCTGGCAGATGCACTGATATATTTTTAATATATGCCCGGTAGGGTTTTCCTTCAGTCTCGTGGATTTCTTCTTACTACCCATCTTGCTGGAAAGTAGCATATATATGCATGTATAAAAATCTCCCAGCTTGATAAGGCTGAAATGCTGGACAATCAATCAAAATAATGTGATAAAAAAGATAGACAGAAATTATTAAGGAAGATTATCTGTGATCAATGTTCTAAGGGAATCTGAAGTATCAAATATCAATGTGAGTCCCATTAAAGCGTGAGAATGTAATTTCATGCCAGTACATGATCCGAAAATCAGCACAAAAGGTTTTAAAAAATGGCATCATCTTTTGTTTGACATTGGGTGCATCTAAGTTGTTGCAACTTGTAATCCTGCAGCAGAATCCATCTCAAACATATACAAATGACAATATTTTGGAGGTATATCAGAACAAAACTATCTTACTAGGACAAATAATTGACAAGATAAAGAGGAGTTCTTCGGTCATAAAACAAACATTTCTTACTAATGAAATGACCACTTCTCTCTTACCCAGATGTGTGAAGAAGGTGGAAATTATCAAAACGGAAAAGTAAAAACCGATAAACACCATCAAATCAAGAACGGAAATCTTCAAAATCGAAACAAACAAACCGATCAAATGACATACATTGCCTTCAATTAAAACAAGAAGGGTAGTTCGGCCAGAGGGGAGGAGAGAAGGAACATGGCAAGAAGCGATTGCGGTTAGTCCTCTTGTAGAAGGAGCATGGCAAGAAGCAATCTTGGTAATCCTCTTGCTGAATATTGAGTTATAGCGAAAGACTCGATCGGCGGGACCGGCAAGGAACAGAAAATCAGAAAGATATCAAGTTCTATTCAGATCGCCTGAGTTCTCAACCAAGTAGAAGATGGATATAATAGTAAATGCAAAAAATCCAAAGAAGCGCTATGCAAGCGCCTGAAAACACCATCCCTCGTCTTCTTGTGGATGATTGGAACCTGCTCTCCTTTTCATCCTCTCTATCGTTTTGATTTCTAAATCACCTTACTCCCAAAAATTGTTTGGATCTGGAAGATGTTTCATCTGCTTATCCCTTCATCTATCGATCCATTGCTATCAATACGCCTTGATTTCCCTGAAAATCGGCCTCTTCATCTCTTCTTCTCCTTTCCTATATAGATCTTATGTAGATCTTTTGACCTTGCGTGTGGGCTGGAAAACAGTAAAGTGGAAATCTGGCTCTTGGTTTGCGTGCTTTGTGGCTCCTGTCCTCCTTATTTTATACGTATATCAACATCACAATACACGAAACTTCCAAATATATATTTTTTAGAAGTTATTATTTTAATTATTTTGATAGAAAAAAAAACAAATACATGTATCTATAAATAAATTTTTAAATCTTACTATTTTTTTAGAAATCCAATAAAACTATTTTTTTTTTTTCTAAATCTCTCCAAAACAATAAATTTACTAATCAATTAAATTTTACCAATTTTTTTTTTTAATTCAGCAATTTAAATCAAAATTTTAAATCAAAACATTACAAAATAATTTAAGTGAAAACGAAAAATGGTAAAAAATAAAAATAAAAAGCTACCAAGTACATAAATGATGAGTTCACCCATATATTAGAGGATTGTTTGAAAATCTATAATATAAAAGGTTTGTTTGAAAATCTATAAAATGTTAAATATTTGTAGTTATTGTTAATGTTAATAAATGATTAAATATAAGTTTTCTACAATAATAATTAAAAACAATTCCGTGCGGGACACGGATAATATACTAGTTGGGATTTTGAGGGGTGATTGGAAAGCTTTGTGGTTCCTCGTTCTTTTTTTGGAATTTTAGCTCAAATTTAAACCTAAACCATTTATTTAAGAACCGACGGTTTAAATTAATTTAACATAAATTGTTGGTTTGTTAAACCGCCAAATCGTCCATTTTTAAAAACCGAGTTCGCATTAGTAATTTTTTTACATCAGTAATTTAATTAAAAAAAACTGAGAGCAAATTCGGTCATAATATCTAAGATCATGTACTTTTATTTATTTAAAAAAAACGAGTCTGCTATCGATTTTTTATTTCATACTTGTGTATATCCCGCACCTTGTGCGGGTACATTTATATATTGAACTTTTTGATTAATATGTCATTAGTCGTGCGAACTAAAAACATATTTAAAAACAAATCGATCCAATCAATAAAATGTGTATTGTCTCTCACGTAAGTTTAACAATCGTTAGGTTTTTATTTAAAAAAAAACAACCTATTATGTTGTCTGAAATTAATCTTAAAAAATATTAACAAAATCAGTTATTATAGTTTCGTGATACCAGTGCTTCGTAATTTATTGTAATCTACTTTTTTGAAAAAAATTTAAAAATAGTATCACTAATTCCTCTAGCAAATAAGTGATCAAGATAAGATCTTTAGTTTCTTTTTAAAAATTTTTATAAGCCGGTTATATAGTTAGATAAATTGTTTGGTGAACGATCTAACTGATCACTGGTCATATTACAAACGTATGAACAACCTACACCGTTATTTTGTACGGTTGAAGAAGTAGTTGTTGTACTCGCTACACAAAAACATCTATATATCTATATACTATATTAAAGGCAAAGCATTTACTTCAATGTGGTTCATCCTAAATATAATATGCCACATGGCATTTTCTTAGAATTTTATTTTTTTAAAAAAAAATTATATAAATATAGTTACCATATTTAAATTAGTAATAAAATAATAGCATAATTATCCTATGATAGAACTTATATTTATCTACTTGATAAACATGTCTTTTTATAAATATACACATATACATAAACATACTTCAAATTATACTAATAGAATAATTATTTTATGATAAAACTTATACCAAAATAACTTTATATATATATATATATATATATATATATATATATATAAATATATATATATATATATTAGTTACATATATTTATCTATACCAAACTAACTAATATATGCTTACCAAACTTACAATATTAATATACTAATATTAATCCACTGTCCGATATTTTGTCTTTTTTAACTAATACAATCAAATTTAAACATTATAATTAAACTATTTATATTAAAATTAAGTGGTTATTGTTTTGATATGTACATTAAGAAAAAAATTATTCATTTAGAATCTAGATTACAATTTTATTGTTTTAATATATACGTAAATAATATTATACTGTTAATGTTAAAACATATATATATATATACTAATAATAAAGTGAAAGCCTTTAATGCCACATGTTAATTTTTCGTTCTTTTTGTCACATGCAATTTCAAAACGCACTCTTGTTTTAAAAAAAAATTAATTAAAAAATTATATAACTAACTAACTATCTATATATATATATATATATTAAAACAAAAACCCTAACCCTACCTGTCCTTTTATAGTGCATTTCATTACGGGTCATTTTAACGTTCAGTTTTATTTAAGACCTTTTTTCTATTAAAATCATGTAAACTATCTTTTATTTGAAATATCCCTTTCTGTTTTTATTATCTTTTACTTTCCCTTATAATATTATCCTCCAACTCACTTTACCTTTGTATTATATCAAATATCTTTATTTTATAAATAATAGTATATAATTACATAAACCATTAATGATTTCGTATATTTTTATATTAAATTTGTTTGTAAATAATATTCTAAAAATATTAAATATAGATATATCTATTTTTAAATTAAAATTTTATTAAATATATCCGTGCATGACACGGGTATTACACTAGTATAAAATAATTAGAAAAAAAGATAATTTATAATATCAAATAATTTAAACTCATTACCATTAATAGTGTTTGAAAACGGTGTCCTTTGAGCAATTCGGATATGCTTGTTTCTTTGTGGTCCTTGACGAATTTTCAAAATTTAAATAAATTTAAAAGAAAAGATAAATTGTATACCAATTGATTGATCAAATATAAAAAAAAACCGGTAAATGATTCCTCAAATGGTTTAACTTACCGATCATATTACTAACACATGAAGAACCTATACCATCGTTTTGTATGGATATAGGAGTTGTTGTATTTGCTACATAAAAACAAATAGAGTTATTATCATTTGATAATAAAAAAAATTAAATTATCGATAAATTCAACTTCTTTACCGTTTGTAATGTTTGTAAACGGAGTCTTTTGAGAAATTTGGATATGCTTGTTTGCTTGGGTTCCTTGATTTTATATAAAAATAAATAAAAGTAATTAAATTTGTTATAAAAAATAAAATAACAAAATACACCTTACCACATTTATCGTTATATGCCCTTTTTCTTTTATGTGCAATCGAAGACATCCCTTTTAAACGATTTTCTTTACATTGCAATTTTGAAAGTCCGTCGGAATTGCAACGCATTCTCTTTCCTTAAAGAATAGACATATGATAATGTCGATTTTCTTTTGAAGTCGAGTCTGTAACACCCCAAATTTTACAACTTAGGGAGTTACTGGTTAGGACCGCACAGTGGGTCCCGACCTTAGTTGGACAACAACTTAACATGATCTTACAACAAGGCACAGATAAGGAAAACCAGAAATCATAAAATAGTTTTTAACAATGCATGAATGTGACCAGATCAACTACAGCCGGAAAACGTAATATAACAAAGTACGAAAGGAACAATGTTCAACTGTAAAACCCACAAATGCAGAAACTGTAAAACGTCCTAAAGTACGACACCCCGGCTGACCACTACCATCTGGATCACTCGGCATCTGCTCTAACCTGTGTCAAGTCTAAACAACATATCAACAGTTAGCTAACTATCCAAATATAAGCAAAATGATAACAGCACAAGCACACGCAGAAACAAAAATAAACAAACATCATGCTGGCACTCAACCGTTTATTATCTATTATTTAAGTGATTCACATTACTCAATTTAAGTTGTGGCACGAGAATTATTATTAGTTCTCGCCTCCGTTCCTTATCCAACTGGTGTAGGTCTAGCTGACTTCCATTGGTAGCATCACTACAAACCATGTGTGGACTAGTCCCGAAAGAAACCCCAGCGCCCCGCGAGCTACTGAGCAGAATGCCACCGCCCGTTACTCTTAGGCCAAAAATATAGGTCGGTAATTATGTATCACAACCTATCTCTCTAACATGTCAATCACACACCACCATCATCATTTATACTCATATTTAGCAGTCAGCTAAGTAAGCCCAAAGGACTTACCTGTTATAACGCTCGACTCTTTATAAACCACTCGCTCTGTAAACTGTAACCACTCAGTTGCCTGTCAAAGGCGATAAGTATATTAGCACACTTTCACGTAGATAGAAGTCTAAAACTTCTAAGATCAAATAAGGTATTATAAGACGTACTAGTTACAGTATTAGTTTTAGGGTAAAATGACCATTTTACCCTTGGTTCCGATTTTTTCGAAAACCTTAAAATTCATGTCTAAACTCCTATTTGAGGTTCTAAAAATATATTCTAACTCCTAAAATTTTATTTGGTTCCAACTGACATTTTTCCTATGTTTCTATTTTCCGGAAGAAACGCAAAAAGGTTTAACTTCGGCTCTAAATATAAAATTCTTAACAGCTTATAAAATTTCCGAATTAAATCTCTAGATCATCTATGAGGTTCTATCTAACCTTAGAAGAAAGAATTTCTCCAAACTGTTCAGCCAATATTTTTATAATAATTCACAAAGTCGGTTCCTTCACTCAAATTTCCTACACTTAGCCAAAATTCAAGTTTACCAAAACTGCTCAACTACCTAACTTCGGGAGCTCATAACTTTCAATCCGACCGTTCATTTCTTCTCAAATTTTAATATGCTAAACTACATATATCCATCTACAACATATCCAAAATTCAACGGTGGATCTTTATCCAAACGTTTAATAATTGATCGACAAGATGGGCTGTTTGTAACCTAAAAGCTGAAGGAAATAAAATGAATTTACAACAGCCACCTTATTTCCATTGTTCATAAAATACAGCAGTCCTTTATTCCTATCCTTAGGTCTATATGCTCAGCAGCTACACAAGGTCAACCTAACCCATGTTCAAGTCCGACTACAGCAGTTCATCATTCTAGCATTACGGAAATAGTATACATACATAAGATTATACACTAACTCCTAGAGGCAAGGATTTGGACTGCAGAAACGATGACTCACCTCTTCAACCTCTACTGGCTGAGGCGTCTTCAACACCGTTCCGGATGCCCTTCTGGCTCCCTTGGCGTGACGGTTCAGAAGGAGGGAAGTCAGGGCTTGGCTCGGCTCTATTGCTGCAGTGATTGGACGACTCTTTCCAGCCTCACTGCTGTCGTGGAGTGGCCGAGATGGGAGTTGTCCGGGCACAGAAGAAGAGTTACGT
The DNA here is from genome assembly GCA_033239125.1 of Fagopyrum homotropicum. Classification (NCBI taxonomy): domain Eukaryota; kingdom Viridiplantae; phylum Streptophyta; class Magnoliopsida; order Caryophyllales; family Polygonaceae; genus Fagopyrum; species Fagopyrum homotropicum. The sequence continues at coordinate 45,837,440 of BSWB01000001.1, read as the reverse complement.
GAGTCCTTATGGTGGGTACAAGAAGGAGATGAAGATAGGAAGGTAGATAGGCTCTTACCGGATGGACATAATTAGTTTGAGGCTCGTGAGATCCAGGGGCAACAACTCGCGTGAATGAAGTTGTAAGAGAGGATTGTCGATATGCAGTCTTCACTCTGCTCAGACAAGTCGGGTGCAGGAGGCAATGAACGCAGAAAGGAGCAAAGGCTGGAGCGTGCGTGTAGAAGGAAGGGACGCAGAAACGGAAGGAAACAAAACGCAGAAGGGAAGACGAGATATTTGTGCAGATCCGCTGGAGATATGCGGTTACAGAGAAGGAATTAAATTCAGCACAGCCGTTATGTCTCTTCATGTAGCTGGGCTGGAGAAGCTGCGGTTGTTGCTGTTTATTGGGCCAGAACGAGATTCAGCGAGCAGGCTGTTGGAAGCTACTGGGCTGAGCTGAAGACTGCAAGGCCGGACTGGGCTGAAGACTGGCGAGCTGGGCGCCTGGCACTGGACTCGTGAAGCAGCTGGGCGGCTGGGCTTCTGGGCTGGAGGCAACGCTGCTGAAGGTTGCAGAAGGTTGGGCTGCGCATAGGACTGGGCGGACAAGCAACGGGCTGGAGCTGGCAGCGCTGGAGCTGGGCTAGCAGGCTGGATCCGTGGGCTGAATTATGGATTAATAGATGGGCTGAAAAAGGCTGCAGCTGGCCTCCTAAATTTAACGAGTTTCTGGCTGGGCAAGATCCCGATATGTAAATATACGGACTAGGCGGATAGGGAGTTTATTTTAATTTAAGATCGGCTCAGAACTCTATCATTTTATGCGGAAGTAACCTACATAAAATGATAAACTATATAAAAGATTCTATCATTTTATGTGAAGGAATCTACATAAAATGATAAATCCTATAATAATAGGTCTAACTAGGTAGACGGATATGGGTCAACTGATCGAGATCTATTTTATAACGTAAATAGACGGAATAAAAATTCCGGATTTTACATCAGTACCCCCTTAAAATAAGTTTCGTCCCGAAACTTGGAATAAGATACCTACCCCATACATTTCCCCTCGAGAAATATATTCTAGAAAGCAACTACTCACGTCATCAAGCACGTAGACATAAACAATTATGTAAACATATAATCACAGAAGTCATATAAGGTCTTGTCTTAGTACTAACCCGTCGGTACTGAGGTAGCGGCTAACTCCGCAAAGAACCCAGGGTAATTACGTCTAATACTCTCCTCTGTCTCCCAGGTAGCCTCATCAACTCCTCGTCTAGACCACTGAATCCTCAGCATCGGTATCTCCTTAGAACACAGGCGTCTAATGCTACGCTCTAGGACGGCTACTGGATACTCCACAAAAGTGTGGTCTGGCTCAACTATCAGATCCTCGTGACTAATGACATGTCTAGGATCCGGTATGTACTCTCGTAGCTGAGATACATGAAAAACCGGGTGTACTCCCTCCAATCTCGGTGGCAGTGCTAGTCGGTAGGCAACCTCTCCGACCCTCTCTACAATCTCAAATGGACCGACATACCGGGGACTCAGCTTCCCCTTAATGCCGAAACGTCTAACTCCTCTCGTAGGTGACACTCTCAACCACACCTGTGTACCTACTCTAAACTCCAAAGGTCGACACCTTTTGTCGGCGTAGGACTTCTGACGACTCTGAGCTGCTAACATCCTCTCCCGGACTAAGGCAATCCGGGCGATGTCGTCCTGTATCTGATCTGGTACTACTCCATCAGCCTTGCTAGGCTCATCCCAACACAACGGTGTACGACATCTCCGTCCGTACAAAGCCTCATAAGGTGCCATCCCAATAGACGCGTGCCAGCTGTTATTATATGAAAACTCTACTAGTGGGAGGTGATCTGGCCATACCTGTCCCCAATCTAGCACACATGCCCGCAACATGTCCTCTAGGGTCTGAATGGTCCTCTCTGACTGACCGTCTGTCTATGGGTGGTAGGCAGTGGTAAAGTGAAGACTCGTACCCAAAGCAGTATGTACCTGCTGCCAGAACCTCGAGGTAAAACGTCCATCCCTGTCAGAGACGATAGTCCTCGGTACTCCATGGAGTCTCACAATATGCCTGGTGAACTCCTCTGCTAGACGACTTACCGGCCACGTTTCCTTAATCGGAATGAAACGTGCGGTCTTCGTCAGACGGTCTACTACTACCCAAATGGCATCAAAACCTCTGCTGAGCCTCAATCCGGTAACGAAATCCATAGAAATGTCTTCCCACTTCCAATGTGGTACCGGAAGTGGGTGTAGCTTTCCTCCGGATCTACGATGCTCAATCTTGACCTGCTGACAGGTCGCACACTGGGCTACATATCGGGCCACATCAGGCTTCAAACCACCCCACCAGAAGGAACGTCTCACGTCCTTATACATCTTACTCGCTCGAGGATGTACGGAGTAAGGGGTAGCATGAGCCTCACCTAGTATCCTCTGTCTCAGCTCACTGTTTGATGGCACACAGACACGGTCCTGTCGTCTCATCACTCCATCGGCACCGATAGTGAACTGAGGTGCCTCATCTCGTGACATCCGGTCTCGGATCCGGGTCAGAGTCGGACAGGTCTCCTGCTTCTGTCGGATCTCACCCAACAGGTCAGGAAGTAGCTCTAAGGTGGCTAACTGATGAGCTGTATCGGGGAACTGGATCTCTACCTCCAACCAAGCTAAGTCTCTCTGTAACTGTGGCTGTACTGTCAACCGAGCTATCGCCTTCTCCTGAGGCGTCTTCCGACTCAAAGCGTCAGCAACTACATTCGCCTTTCCGGGGTGGTAAAGAATCTCAAGGTCAAAATCCTTGATCAACTCTAACCACCGCCTCTGGCGGTTATTCAACTCCCGCTGAGTGAATATGTACTTCAGACTCTTATGGTCTGTGAAGATTTGACAGGTCGCTCCATAGAGATAATGACGCCAAATCTTAAAAGCGTGTACTACAGCAGCTAACTCTAGGTCGTGAGTGGGGTAGTTCTCCTCATACGTCTTCAGCTGTCGAGACGCATACGCTATGACCTTACCCCTCTGCATCAAAACACACCCCAAGCCCAGCTTGGATGCGTCACTGTACACTACAAAGTCCTCTGTACCCTCAGGCTGTGCTAAGATCGGCGCAGACGTCAATCTCTTCTTCAGTTCCTCAAAACTCTGCTGACACGGCTCAGACCAGACGAACCGAGTAGTCTTCCTTAGGAGAGAAGTAAGTGGTCGGGCGATCAGAGAAAACCCTTCCACAAACCGGCGGTAATAACCTGCCAATCCAAGGAAGCTGCGAACCTCCTTAACATTCTTCGGAGGTTGCCAAGATGACACTGACTCAATCTTCGCTTGGTCGACCTTAATCCCTTCAGCAGTCACTACATGGCCAAGGAACGCCACCTCTGACATCCAGAACTCACACTTGGATAGTTTAGCATATAGCTGACTATCCTGTAGAATCTGCAGTACTGTCCTCAAGTGTCCGGCATGCTCCTCTCGACTTCTAGAGTAAACTAGAATGTCGTCAATGAAGACCACTACAAACTGGTCTAAGAAGTCGATGAAAATCCCATTCATCAACTCCATAAATACTGCTGGCGCATTAGTGAGCCCGAACGGCATCACTACAAACTCATAATGACCATACCTAGTCCGGAATGCCGTCTTAGGTATGTCCTGATCTCTCACCCTCAGCTGGTGATAACCCGATCTCAAATCTATCCTCGAGAACACTGACGCTCCATGCAGCTGGTCCAGCAGATCATCTATGCGAGGCAGTGGATACTTATTCTTGATGGTGACATTGTTCAACTCCCTGTAGTCGATACACAGTCTCATCGATCCATCTTTCTTCCTCACAAATAACACTGGTGCGCCCCAGGGAGAAACACTAGGACGTATGAAGCCCTTCTCTGCTAACTCCTCTAACTGCTTCTTCAGCTCAAGCAGCTCTATCGGGGCCATGCGGTACGGGGCCTTCGAGATCGGTCTCGTGCCCGGCTCTAACTCGATGCTAAAGTCCACACTCCTCTGTGGAGGTAGCCCTGGTAAGTCGTCCCTGAAGACTTCTGCAAACTCGCATGCGACTGGTATCTCCTCTACTGTCAGGCTCTTGCGCTCCTTCATGGCATAACACCAGAAGGCCTCGCAACCCTGTGCTATCAATCTGGCTGCCCTCACTGCACTGATAACTGTGCCGGACTTTCCGAGGTCCCAACCTCGGAATATAACTCTGTGGCCCTCCTCCGTGGCAACAGTCACAGTCCTCCTACCAATATCCAAGACGGCTCCATGTCTAGTCATCCAATCTATCCCTAATATCACGTCCTCATGTGCTAGGGGCATGACTAGAAAATTTACTAACCAGATCTGGCCTCTCAGGTGAATGGGGCAATCATAAATCTCTCGAGATCCTATAACCTTACCCCCATCTGGTAACCCAACCACAAAAGGTACACCCTCTACTGTAGCTAAGGACAGTCTATCTACACATGCATCTGATATAAAGGAGTGCGTGGCACCCGTATCAAATAAAACGCGCACAGGTAAGTCATGGATCCAAATAGTACCTGTGGTCGCAGGTGCTGCAGGCTGCTCAGTGTTCCTCAGCTCAAACACTCTCGATGGTCCTCCTCTGGTGTCAGTGGTACTACCACGTCCTCTGCCACGACCTGATCCCTGTGCAGTACTGTATGAAGCAGGATGTCCTGGAGCCCGGTACTGCTGTTGCTGCTGACTCGGAGCTCGGTATTAAGGGGGTCTCTGTACACTCTTCTCAGCACCTGCAGGAGAAGATCCCTGCTGAGAAGAAGCCTTGCCCTGACGGCAGAAAGTAGCCCTATGTCCCGGCTTCCCACAAGTGAAGCAAGTGACCGGTGGTTTCGGGCAGTCCGTCTTAATGTGATCACGGCCACCACAGTTAAAACACTGTCGATCTCCACTGGGAGTCCGAACTGTAGAGTGGTAGCTGGACCTCCCCTGAGTCTGTCCTCTACCATAACCTGCTACTGCTCCACTGCTACCAGCATGTCCTGTCCTCTGCCGCTTATCCGGCCCACTAGACTGTGCTGCTTTCCTAGAAGTTGGCCTATCTCTCTCATAAGCAGATGCCCTATCCTGATAATCAGACAAGGTCTCACAGCGGAATCCAACTAGGTAGGATCGGGTACTCTCTCTCAACCTCCTGGAGAAAAGATAAACATGCTGCTCTTCTGGAGGTGCAGATGGTCCAAGCAAAGTCAACTCTTTCTGAAACTTCTTTATGGCTGCGGCAATCGGGATATCCTCAAATCCCGCCTCAATGAAATCCTGGAATCTCTCCCTCCTCAACGAAACTGGGCAGTACCTGTCTCTAACAATGTTCTTCATCTGCTCCCAGCTGGTGACTCAGCTACGAATGGTACGCCACCATGAATGAGCATCATCTGTGAAACAGGTCTGTATCAGATCTACCTGTCGATCCACGGGGCAACGTATTGCCTCCAAAGCAGTCTCAATCTTCCCTATCCAGTGCTCCACCTCTAGCCCTATCTCTCCACTGAATGAGGGGACCTTCTGAGAGTTGAAAGCCTTCAACCACTCATCCGGTCTCGGGGCTCTGGCCCCAGTAGGTGCTCTATCAACATCAGCCCTCCTCTCAGATACAGCCGGCACCTGAGACACTCCCTGTGTCACCTGAGCTGACCTAACCGGTACCACTGGTGGTACCTGAGTAAGCCTCTCCACTCTGGCAGCTTCTTCCCTGCGCTCCACATAGGCTCTGAACTCCCTATACTCAGACGCTCCAATAGAAACACGTCCCGACTCAGTAGAACGAGCTCCTTGCGCTCCAGACCTAGCGGCGGTCTCAGGCCTGACATCGGGGCCTACACTCTCAGCTACTTCTTCTACAGCAACCTCTGGTACGCTTGCTGCAGGTGGGTCATCTCGAGGAACTCGTCCACGACCTCTCCCTAGTGGAGGTCTACCCCCACGACCACGCCCTCTAACAGTAGGGGTGCTATCAGCTCGATCCTGTCTGACTGGGGAAAGGGGGGGGACGACCCCTACCTCGGCCAGTCACTTGTGCAGCCCTAGTACGTGCCATCTGCACGAATAGTAATAACTACAGTTATAAACTAGCTAATCTATCATAACAGTACAAGTCCATAATTATTCTAAGATTACCGAGATCCGCAGAGGTAGTGGTGGTCGTCCGTACTTTCTATCCCAACCCGACTCTGTATGCATTTTAAAACCAAAAATTTTCGTTGGAAAACTCAGACCCTTTTCGGGTTCTGTTTATTTACTTATATGACCTTTTTAGAAGATTCAAGTGTCTTTGTTGCCAACCTCGCTCTAATACCATGTTGTAACACCCCAAATTTTACAACTTAGGGAGTTACTGGTTAGGACCGCACAGTGGGTCCCGACCTTAGTTGGACAACAACTTAACATGATCTTACAACAAGGCACAGATAAGGAAAACCAGAAATCATAAAATAGTTTTTAACAATGTATGAATGTGACCAGATCAACTACAACCGGAAAACGTAATATAACAAAGTACGAAAGGAACAATGTTCAATTGTAAAACCCACAAATGCAGAAACTGTAAAACGTCCTAAAGTACGACACCCCGGCTGACCACTACCATCTGGATCACTCGACATCTGCTCTAACATGTGTCAAGTCTAAACAACATATCAACAGTTAGCTAACTATCCAAATATAAGCAAAATGATAACAGCACAAGCACACGCAGAAACAAAAATAAACAAACATCATGCTGACACTCAACCGTTTATTATCTATTATTTAAGTGATTCACATTACTCAATTTAAGTTGTGGCACGAGAATTATTATTAGTTCTCGCCTCCGTTCCTTATCCAACTGGTGTAGGTCTAGCTGACTTCCATTGGTAGCATCACTACAAACCATGTGTGGACTAGTCTCGAAAGAAACCCCCAGCGCCCCGCGAGCTACTGAGCAGAATGCCACCGCCCGTTACTCTTAGGCCAAAAATATAGGTCGGTAATTATGTATCACAACCTATCTCTCTAACATGTCAATCACACACCACCATCATCATTTATACTCATATTTAGCAGTCAGCTAAGTAAGCCCAAAGGACTTACCTGTTATAACGCTCGACTCTTTATAAACCACTCGCTCTGTAAACTGTAACCACTCAGTTGCCTGTCAAAGGCGATAAGTGTATTAGCACACTTTCACGTAGATAGAAGTCTAAAACTTCTAAGATCAAATAAGGTATTAAGACGTACTAGTTACAGTATTAGTTTTAGGGTAAAATGACCATTTTACCCTTGGTTCCGATTTTTTCGAAAACCTTAAATTCATGTCTAAACTCCTATTTGAGGTTCTAAATATATATTCTAACTCCTAAAATTTTATTTGGTTCCAACTGACATTTTTCCTATGTTTCTATTTTCCGGAAGAAACGCAAAAAGGTTTAACTTCGGCTCTAAATATAAAATTCTTAACAGCTTATAAAATTTCCGAATTAAATCTCTAGATCATCTATGAGGTTCTATCTAACCTTAGAAGAAAGAATTTCTCCAAACTGTTCAGCCAATATTTTTATAATAATTCACAAAGTCGGTTCCTTCACTCAAATTTCCTACACTTAGCCAAAATTCAAGTTTACCAAAACTGCTCAACTACCTAACTTCGGGAGCTCATAACTTTCAATCCGACCGTTCATTTCTTCTCAAATTTTAATATGCTAAACTACATATATCCATCTACAACATATCCAAAATTCAACGGTGGATCTTTATCCAAACGTTTAATAATTGATCGACAAGATGGGCTGTTTGTAACCTAAAAGCTGAAGGAAATAAAATGAATTTACAGCAGCCACCTTATTTCCATTGTTCATAAAATACAGCAGTCCTTTATTCCTATCCTTAGGTCTATATGCTCAGCAGCTACACAAGGTCAACCTAACCCATGTTCAAGTCCGACTACAGCAGTTCATCATTCTAGCATTACGGAAATAGTATACATACATAAGATTATACACTAACTCCTAGAGGCAAGGATTTGGACTGCAGAAACGATGACTCACCTCTTCAACCTCTACTGGCTGAGGCGTCTTCAACACCGTTCCGGATGCCCTTCTGGCTCCCTTGGCGTGACGGTTCAGAAGGAGGGAAGTCAGGGCTTGGCTCGGCTCTATTGCTGCAGTGATTGGACGACTCTTTCCAGCCTCACTGCTGTCGTGGAGTGGCTGAGATGGGAGTTGTCCGGGCACAGAAGAAGAGTTACGTGAGTCCTTATGGTGGGTACAAGAAGGAGATGAAGATAGGAAGGTAGATAGGCTCTTACCGGATGGACATAATTAGTTTGAGGCTCGTGAGATCCAGGGGCAGCAACTCGCGTGAATGAAGCTGTAAGAGAGGATTGTCGATATGCAGTCTTCACTCTGCTCAGACAAGTCGGGTGCAGGAGGCAATGAACGCAGAAAGGAGCAAAGGCTGGAGCGTGCGTGTAGAAGGAAGGGACGCAGAAACGGAAGGAAACAAAACGCAGAAGGGAAGACGAGATATTTGTGCAGATCCGCTGGAGATATGCGGTTACAGAGAAGGAATTAAATTCAGCACAGCCGTTATGTCTCTTCATGTAGCTGGGCTGGAGAAGCTGCGGTTGCTGCTGTTTATTGGGCCAGAACGAGATTCAGCGAGCAGGCTGTTGGAAGCTACTGGGTTGAGCTGAAGACTGCAAGGCCGGACTGGGCTGAAGACTGGCGAGCTGGGCGCCTGGCGCTGGACTCGTGAAGCAGTTGGGCGGCTGGGCTTCTGGGCTGGAGGCAACGCTGCTGAAGGCTGCAGAAGGTTGGGCTGCGCATAGGACTGGGCGGACAATTAAGCAACGGGCTGGAGCTGGCAGCGCTGGAGCTGGGCTAGCAGGCTGGATCCGTGGGCTGAATTATGGATTAATAGATGGGCTGAAAAAGGCTGCAGCTGGCCTCCTAAATTTAACGAGTTTCTGGCTGGGCAAGATCCCGATATGTAAATATACGGACTAGGCGGATAGGGAGTTTATTTTAATTTAAGATCGGCTCAGAACTCTATCATTTTATGCGGAAGTAACCTACATAAAATGATAAACTATATAAAAGATTCTATCATTTTATGTGAAGGAATCTACATAAAATGATAAATTCTATAATAATAGGTCTAACTAGGTAGACGGATATGGGTCAACTGATCGAGATCTATTTTATAACGTAAATAGACGGAATAAAAATTCCGGATTTTACAGAGTCCATGATGGATAGAGACCTATATATTTAGGAATATTAATTATTATAACGTATAAGTGAATAACGAATATATCTTATGTTACATGGCATACACATACAAAATACTGTCTATATTATTAAATAAAATTTAAAATTTTATACAAAAAAGGATTCAGTGTAGCATATTAACATTTTTTAACATTAGGAAAAATTTATAAACAGAGGTTATATATTTAGGAATATTAATTTGATTGCTTGTGTTTGGACAATAGTAATTAATGAATCTTGTAGTCAAATGATCAAAACATTTTGAAACAAAATATAGATAAAAGTGGATTTACTGATTTATCAAATAAACTTTAAACCTGTATATTTTCATCAAATTTTAATGCTAATGGACCGATGAGATTAATTACGGGTAAACGAAATACTAATTAGTACCGCAGCATACACATCCCACCATTCATCGGGTACGTGAAAATATTCAGTTGTAGGATCACGAGTAACACGGGCTATGTTCAATATATCCCTCCATCTCTTGTAATCCCACCTCAATTTACTAATCCTTGCTTGGATCTGTCTAAGGCTTGGATTTGCTTCAGTTTTAGAATAGATTTTAACTGCAAGATCTTCAAAATCAAAACAACCACTTGGAAGTTGGTTTGTTTCGTATGATTCTAAGCACACTTGTAACAATTCAATGGACAATTCTTTCGTCCATGGAAATTCTGGAGTCATTTCTAATATTGTGGTTGATAGTTTTGGATCGTAATTGATTCTAGTGGATAAATGAATGAAATCAAAGGTAAAAACTTGTTTAATTTTTGGTCAGATTATTTATTAATGTATGTATTAATAAAAAATGTTTTGTATTATAAAAAAAACTAATCAGTATTTCGTAAATTATATTTAAAAAAAAACAAATTTACGTTTAATACAATTAAAAAATCGATCTCATATTTTATCAAATTTTACAATAAAAAAAATTCTAAATGAGGATCAAATTAAATTTGGAATTTTTTTAAAATTATTTTAAAATAGAATTATAATTAAAATCAGCGGGTTTTTAAATAGATCTGATCGAAAAAAAACAGAATCAAATATTTTATAGAAAATAAATGGGGGCACCAATCTCATATATTATTGATTTTAAAAATCCAAGAATACTAAAATAGGATCAAATCAAATTCGGACCTGTTATAAAAATCTTTTGAAATAAATTTATGAAAAAATAAATTTATTTTAAGTAGATCTGATAAAAAAAACAAAAAATATTCATCAAATATATAAAAATTTTAATAAATGCAATAGTAATAATCTTATTGAAGAATGGGTAGGTATTTAAATATCCAAAAACAATATTTAAAAAAAATCTTTTGAAACCAAATCTGACCGGAAAAAAACACAATCTAATAATATATAGAAAATAAATGGAATACCACTTCAGATAAAGATGGAATACTTTCAACCATATAAAATACAAAGGTAAATTTAGATCAAATAAAAAATCTCAAATATTCATCTGCGTATAAACATTACAAAGTGTTTTTTTCCCTAGATTTATATTTTATATCAATATAATAAATGACAATAAGCTTTTTTTTTTTATTCTTGGCTTACATGGGATCTATCAAATCGAAGGCTACCCTTGGAAAACCAGGAGAATAAACAGCAAGGTAAAAACTTGTTTAATTTTTAAGAAAAATATCATTGAAGTCTATAGGAGTAACATGCTAACACATTATTCGTTAATAGATAAGAATAATATAGTAAACATACAGACATTGATACAATCTTGTTGAAGTTTGGTTTAATTCTGAAGAGCCGTGCTTGAATTTTTTTTCTTTATATGCTTGTTGAAAACATTTATAATTAGAGGCTCTTCATCTTTGATTATTTTGTAAATTGATAAGAACAACATGCTTCAAAAAACTAACCTTTATCGAATATTGTTTCAATTCGTTTTCACTCTGAACTACAATTGCTTGAAATTTTGCTTGCAATCACCTAATGAAATTCCTGATTCTTGAAGCCACACGGATTTAATGAAAATATGAATTATGTACAGTAAAAAAATACAATAATGGAGAATGAAGCTAGAGGCATTACAGTAATACCTTTGTAGAAGACATTGAAAATATGTTCGAAAGTCAGGTTGTTTATATAAGGTCTCGTACTTTTAATATCTTTTTATAAATATAATTTTAACATAATTTGTGATTTAGTTGTTAAGTTGTTTTTATAATTAAATTTATAAATTGCAGAATTGGTTAATATCTTTTAATATCTTTTTATAAATATTTATTTAATAATAAACTGATTTGGTTATTAAGAAGATTTGGTTGTTAAGATGATTTGGTCAATATATTTTTTTATTATTCAAATTTTTTTTATAAAATAATTGTCCCACAAAATAGATTCATTGGAACTAACGTAAATTGGTTTTTATAAAATTATTAATTTAATAATAAAGTATTTTATGGCTTAAAAATAGTTTAAAAAATAAAGATTTATTGGCCTTAATTAAACAAATTTACGTTTAGTTTAATTCAAAAATCGATCTCATATTTATCAAAATTTAAACTCAAAAAATTCTAAATGAGGATCAAATTAAATTTGGAAATTTTTTAAAACTCTTTTGAAATAGAATTATAATTAAAATCAAAGGGTTTTTAAATAGATCTGATCGAAAAAAAAAACAGAATCAAATATTTTATAGAAAATAAATGGGGGCACCAATCTGATATAATATTAATTTTAAAAATCCGAGAATACTGAAATAGGATCAAATCAAATTCGGACCTGTTATAAAAGTATTTTGAAATAAAGTTATAAAAATTAAAATTATTTTAAGTAGATCTGATGAAAAAAAAAAATTCATCAAAAATAAAAAAATTTAATAAATGCAATAGTAAGAATCTTATCGAAGAATTGGGTAGGTATTTAAAAACCAAAAACAATAATTTAAAAAAAAATCTTTTGAAACCCAATTTGACCGAAAAAAAAAACACAATCGAATAATATATAGAAAATAAATGGGAAAACCACTTCAGAGGAAGATGCAATACTTTGAACCATATAATATACAAAGGTAAATTTAGATCAAATCAAAAATCTCAAATATTCATCTGCGTACAAACATTACAAAATGCTTTTCTTTTTCCCTAGATTTATATTTTATATAAATATAATAAACGATAATAAGATTATTTTTGTGTTTTATTCTTGGCTTACATGGGATCTATCAAATCAAAGGCTATCCTTGGAAAACCAGGAGAATAAACAACAAGGTAAAAACTTGTTTAATTAATAAGAAAAATATCATTGAAGTTTATAGGAGTAACAGGCTAACATATGATTCGTGAATAGATAAGAATAATATAGTAAACATACCAACCTTGATACAATCTTGTTGAAACTTGGTTTAATTCTGAAGAGCCGTGCTTGAATTCTTTGCTTTATATGCTTGTTGAAAACATTTATAATTAGAGGTTCTTCATCTTTGATGATTTTGTAAATTGATAAGAACAACATGCTCAAAAAAACTAACCTTTATCGAATATTGTTCTAATTCGTTTTCACTCTGAACTGCAATTCCTTGAAATTTTGCTTGCAATCACCTAATGAAATCCCTGATGCTTGAAGCCACACGGATTTAATGAAAATATGAATCATATACAGTAAAGGAATACAATAATAAAGAATGAAGCTAAAGACATTACAGTAATACCTCTGTAGAAGACAGTGAAAATATGTTTGAAAGCCATGTTGTTTATATAAGGTCTCGTACTTTTAATATCTTTTTATAAATATAATTTTAACATAATTTGTGATTTAGTTGTTAAGTTGTTTTTATAATTAAATTTATAAATTGCATAATCGATTAATATCTTTTAATATCTTTTTATAAATATTTATTTAATAATAAACTGATTTAATTATTAAGAAGATTTGGTTGTTAAGATGATTTGGTCAATATTTTTTTTATTATTCAAAATATTTTTATAAAATAATTGTCCCACAAAATAGATTCATTGGAACTAACGTGAATTGGTTTCCATAAAATTATTAATTTAATAATAAAGTATTTTATGGCTTAAAAATAGTTTAAAAAATAAAGATTTATTGGCCTTAATTAAACAAATTTACGTTTAGTTTAATTCAAAAATCGATCTCATATTTTATCAAAATTTAAACTCAAAAAATTCTAATGAGGATCAAATTAAATTTGGAAATTTTTTAAAACTCTTTTGAAATAGAATTATAATTAAAATCAAAGGGTTTTTAAATAGATTTGATCGAAAAAAAAACAGAATCAAATATTTTATAGAAAATAAACGGGGGCACCAATTTGATATAATATTAATTTTAAAAATCCGAGAATACTGAAATAGGATCAAATCAAATTCGGACCTGTTATAAAAATATTCTAAAATAAAGTTATAAAAAATAAAATTATTTTAAGTAGATCTGATGAAAAAAAAATTCATCAAAAATAATAAAATTTAATAAATGCAATAGTAAGAATCTTATCGAAGAATTGGGTAGGTATTTAAAAACCAAAAACAATAATTTTAAAAAAAATCTTTTGAAACCCAATCTGACCGAAAAAAAAACACAATCGAATAATATATAGAAAATAAATGGGAAAACCACTTCAGAGGAAGATGCAATACTTTGAACCATATAATATACAAAGGTAAATTTAGATCAAATAAAAAATCTCAAATATCCATATGCGTACAAACATTACAAAATGCTTTTTTTTTCCCTAGATTTATATTTTATATAAATATAATAAACGATAATAAGATTATTTTTTTGTTTTATTCTTGGCTTACATAGGATCTATCAAATCGAAGGTTACCCTTGGAAAACCAGGAGAATAAACAACAAGGTAAAAACTTGTTTATTTTTTAAGAAAAATATCATTGAAGTTTATAGGAGTAACAGGCTAACATATGATTCGTGAATAGATAAGAATAATATAGTAAACATACCGACCTTGATACAATCTTGTTGAAACTTGGTTTAATTCTGAAGAGCCGTGCTTGAATTTTTTTTTTCTTTATATGCTTGTTGAAAACATTTATAATTAGAGGCTCTTCATCTTTGATGATTTTGTAAATTGATAAGAACAACATGCTTAAAAACACTAACCTTTATCGAATATTGTTTCAATTCGTTTTCACTTTGAACTGCAACTGCTTGAAATTTTGCTTGCAATCACCTAATGAAATCCCTGATGCTTGAAGCCACACAGATTTAATGAAAATATGAATTAGGTACAGTAAAGGAATACAATAATGGAGATTGAAGTTAGAGACATAAAAGTAATACCTTTGTAGAAGACAGTGAAAATATGTATGAAAGTGAGGTTGTTTATATAAGGTCTCGTACTTTTAATATCTTTTTAAAAATATAATTTTAACATAATTTGTGATTTTGTTGTTAAGTTATTTTTATAATTAAATTTATAAATTGTAGAATCGGTTAATATCTTTTGATATCTTTTTATAAATATTTATTTAATAATAAACTGATTTGGTTGTTAAGGAGATTTGCTTGTTAAATTGATTTGGTCAATAATTTTTTTATTATCAAAACTTTATTATAAAATAATTGTCCCACAAAATTGATTCATTGGAACTAACGTGAATTGGTTTCCATAAAATTGTTAATTTAATAATAAAATATTTTATGGCTTAAAAATTATTTAAAAAATAAAGATTTATTGGCTTTAATTAAACAAATTTGCGTTTAATACAATTCAAAAATCGATCTCATATTTTATCAAATTTTAAACCCAAAAAATTCTAGATGAGGATCAAATTAAATTTGGAAAATTTTTAAATCTCTTCTGAAATATAATTATAATTAAAATCAACAGGTTTTTAAATAAATCTGATCGAAAAAAAAAAAGAATCAAATATTTTATAGAAAATAAATGGGGGCACCAATCTGATATATTATTGATTTTAAAAATCGAAGAATACTGAAATAGGATCAAATCAAATTCGGACGTGTTATAAAAATCTTTTGAAATAAAGTTATAAAAAAATGAAATTATTTTAAGTAGATCTGATCAAAAAAAACAAAAAATATTCATCAAATATATAAAAATTTAATAAATGCAATAGTAACAATCTTATCTAAGTATTGGGTAGGTATTTCAAAATCCAAAAACAATATTTGAAAAAAAATTCTTTTGAAACCAAATCTGACCAGAAAAAAAAAACACAATCGAATAATATATAGAAAATAAATGGGAAAACCACTTCAGATGAAGATGGAATACTTTGAACCTTATAAAATACAAAGGTAAATTTAGATCAAATAAAAAATCTCAAATATCCATCTGCGTATAAACATTAAAAAATGCTTTTTTTCCTAGATTTATATTTTATATAAATATAATAAATGATAATAAGCTTTTTTTTTGGTTTTATTCTTGACTTGCATGGGATCTATCAAATCGAAGACTATCCTTGGAAAACCAGGAGAATAATCAGCAAGGTAAAAACTTGTTTAATTTTTTAGAAAAATATCATTGAAGTCTATAGGAGTAACAAGCTAACACATGATTCGTGAATAAATAAGAATAATATAGTAAACATTCCGACCTTGATACGATCTTGTTGAAACTTGGTTTAATTCTGAAGAGCCGTGCATGAATTGTTTGCTTTATATGCTTGTTGAAAACATTTATAACTATAGGTTTTTCATCTTTGATGATTTTGTAAACTGATAAGAACAACATGCTCAAAAAAATAAACCTTTTTCGAATACTGTTTCAATTCGTTTTCACTCTGAACTGCAATTGCTTGAAATTTTGCTTGCAATCATCTAATGAAATTCTTGATGCTTGAAGCCACACGGATTCAATGAAAATATGAATTAGGTACAATAATGGAGAATGAAGCTAGAGACATTAAAGTAATACCTCTGTAGAAGACAATGAAAATATGTTTGAAAGTCAGGTTGTTTATATAAGGTCTCGTACTTTTGATATCTTTTTATAATTGTGATTTTGTTGTTAAGTTATATTTATAATTAAATTTATAAAATGCAGAATCGGTTAATATCTTTTTATAAATATTTATTTAAAAATAAACTGATTTGGTTGTTCAGGAGATTTGGTTGTTAAGATGATTTTGTTAATATTTGTTTATTATTCAAAATTTTATTATAAAATAATTGTCCCACAAAATATATTCATTGGAACTAACGTGAATTGGTTTCCACAAAATTGTTAATTTAATAATAAAAAATTTTATGGCTTAAAAATAGTTTACAAAATAAAGATTTATTGGCTTTAATTAAACAAATTTGCGTTTAATTCAATTAAAAAATCGATCTCATATTTTATCAAATTTTAAACTCAAAAAGTTCTAAATGAGGATCAAATTAAATTTGGAAAAATTTTAAAACTCTTTTGAAATAGAATTATAATTAAAATAAACAGGTTTTTAAATAGATTTGATTTGAAAAAAAACAGAATTAAATATTTTATAGAAAATAAATGGGGGCACCAATCTGATATAATATTGATTTTAAAAATCCGAGAATACTGAAATAGGATCAAATCAAATTCGGACTTGTTATAAAAATCTTTTGAAATAAAGTTATAAAAAAATGAAATTATTTTAAGTAGATCTGATGAAAAAAAAAACAAAAAATATTCATCAAATATATAAAAATTTAATAAATGCAATTGTAAGAATCTTATCGAAGTATTGGGTAGGTACTTAAAAATCCAAAAACAATATTTAAAAAAAAATCTTTTGAAACCCAATCTGATCGGGAAAAAAAAAATACAACCGAATAATATATATAAAATAAATGGGAAAACCACTTCAGATGAAGATGGAATACTTTGAAACTTATAAAATACAAAGGTAAATTTAGATCAAATCAAAAATCTCAAATATCCATCTGCGTATAAACATTACAAAATGCTTTTTTCTCTAGATTTATACTTTATATAAATATAATAAATGATAAAAAGCTTCTTTTTTTTTTGGTTTTATTCTTGGCTTACATGGGATCTATCATATCGAAGGCTACCCTTGGAAAACCAGGAGAATAATTAGCAAGGTAAAAACTTGTTTAATTTTTTTAGAAAAATATCATTGAAGTCTATAGGAGTAATAGGCTAACACATGATTCGTGAATAGATAAGAATAATATAGTAAACATACCGACCTTGATACGATCTTGTTGAAACTTGGTTTAATTCTGAAGAGCCGTGCTTGAATTGTTTTCTTTATATGCTTGTTGAAAACATTTATAATTAGAGGTTCTTCATCTTTGATGATTTTGTAAACTGATAAGAACAACATGCTCAAAAAAACAAACCTTTATCGAATACTGTTTCAATTCGTTTTCACTCTGAACTGCAATTGCTTGAAATTTTGCTTGCAATCATCTAATGAAATTCCTGATGCTTGAAGCCACACGAATTCAATGAAAATATGAATTAGGTACAATAATGGAGAATGAAGCTAGAGACATTAAAGTAATACCTCTGTAGAAGACAATGAAAATATGTTTGAAAGTCAGGTTGTTTATATAAGGTCTCGTACTTTTGATATCTTTTTATATATATAATTTTAACATAATTTGTGATTTTGTTGTTAAGTTATATTTATAATTAAATTTATAAAATACAGAATCGGTTAATATCTTTTAATATCTTTTTATAAATATTTATTTAATAATAAACTAATTTGATTGTTAAGGAGATTTGGTTGTTAAGATGATTTGGTTAATATTTTTTTATTATTCAAAATTTTATTATAAAATAATTGTCCCACAAAATATATTCATTGGAACTAACGTGAATTGGTTTCCATGAAAATTTTAATTTAATAATAAATGATTTTATGGCTTAAAAATAGTTTACAAAATAAAGATTTATTGGCTTTAATTAAACAAATTTGCGTTTAATACAATTCAAAAATCGGTTGTAAGACCCGAGGTCTTAGGGATGCTTTCCCCATGCCAACCAAGCTCGCCGAGAAAACTTCCCAGGAGGTCACCCATCTTGAAATTTCTTTTGCACGAGCACGCTTAACTCCAGAGTTATTTGTTGTAAGATCTTAGGTTTTTGCCTTCACCGCCCCTGCGGTGAAGAGGACCGCCCCTGTGGCTGTGAGATCCGCCCCTGCGGATTTACGACAAATCATGCCGATCTTTTCTTCCGTTCTTTTATCTTCCTTCCATAGATAGAATATCCGATATTTTATCTTATGGGCCGGTTTCCTTATCTTCTTTCTAAACCCTAGACACCCTTCCTTCTTTTCTTTCCAGCCCGTCCCTATATATTCTCTTCTTTCTCCCCTTTTTCCCATTCCTGTCTATCATCTTCAACCCTAGAGAGCTGCAGCCGTCCTTTGCTTCCCGCGACTTCGTTAAACGTGTAAGTGCATCTTTTATGATTACTCCTCACGTTCCTTTAGCGCTGCATGCCTTCCCTTCTGTTTTGGTTTCTTCCTTTTGTTCTTCTCTTTTCTTCTTCTCCAAGGATCAAGCATGAGCCTTGATTCTTGTGGAGTGTTCCGTTGTTGACCCTTCGTTGTTCTCAAGCTCTCTGGAGTGGAGTCTCGACGTGTTGGAACCAAAGGTTCGAGCTTTGATTGCCCCTGCTGTGAGTTCTGTCAAAGAAGAAAGCCGACAACGCTTTCTGTCACGCCGCCGCCCCTGCACTTGTACAGAGCCGCCCCTGCGCCTCTGTTCAGCCGCCCCTGCGCCTCTGTCTAACCGCCCCTGCGGTTTCTCTGCAGTAGCTCCCGTCTTTGGTGAGTTGCTTCCTTCCTTCCTTTTCTCGTTCCTTCCTTGGTTCTTGTTCGCTCCAAACGGTGTGTGCAAGCTTTAAATTTATAACCCTAAATGTAAGCTTAAAACAAGGATGCGAACCCGCAGTGTACGGGTCAATCGTAGTAAAAAGCAAGGAATTCCAGGGGTCGATCACAGGGACTTGGTGAAACAAAGTCCAATTACGGTATGCTTATGTGTAAATACTAACCACAAAGGTAATCAAAACAATCAAAGATGATATAGAAGTTAATAAAGGAAATATGCAATTCTAGGGATTAAAGCATCTAGTTGTGGTTCCAACTCAAAATCTAAAGATAAGCGGACAAAGCTGATATTTTTTTGCATAGGGAAGGTGTTACTAAAGTAGAATAGATCACCGGGTAAGTCTCACTACTCACTAATCCTAAACCGTAACTCCTATTACCGGGTAAGTCTCAAAGAATTAAGATAAAGAACTATAACCTCAAACTAACACACCATCTAAGGGAATAGAATCAACTTTTACCGGGTAAGTCTCAGGCTAACTCATAAAGATGAGATGAAAGCACACTCAAACCCCAATAAAGGATAAACCTTTATTACCTGCACTTATGATCTTAGGTACACAAACTAAGGAATTACCGGGTAAGTCTCATCCTAATCTTGCATTGAACCAGGAAAGGTGTAATAAGAATAGGATTTGACAAACTCTAACACTTAACTCTCAGTTTCGGATCAGATAAGTCACCTCGGTCAGACGAATTCCACCCCGGCCGAGATGTTCATTGAATGAGCGAGATGCTTAGGGTTAAGGTTAAAGACTCGAACTTTCAGGGTCCTACTGGAATCTAAGATTATTCTATCATCGTTTTTCCCACAACCTTCAACCAATCACCCTAGAATCACACAAGGAAATTAGCCACTCATCATCATGAAAGCAATGATCAAATATATGGGAAGAAAGTGAATATTTGAACAAGAAGAATTTAATGAAAAGACTTCAATATCTGAATCAAATATCACAACAAAAGCGTTCCTTGGATAGAAATCCAACAAGGCAAGACAACAAGGAAGGGAATCTAAGATAATCTTACAAAAACCCTTCAAAAGCTATAAAAGCTATAATCTTCAATCTTCCTTCAACCTTCAAAAAGGTTCTTCAAATCTCCCAACTGGAGTATGACTGTTGCGTGTATAAACCCTGATCGGTGATATAGCATGATGTTGGATTTGTGGAAATCCAACCTTTTTTATAGGAAAATAACCCTCCAAAGATAAGATATCTTAGAAAGATCTTTTCCCATAAATATAGGTAAAATATATGATTTAGCATATCTCCTTCCTTCCAGGAGCCAAGCCCAAAATATATAAGATCTCTTTCCAAAGATAAAAGATCTCAGCCAAGAATAAAATATTCTCGCCGCGTCCCAGGTGTTCGCCTCGGTCGAGTCGACTTCTCTGGATCACCTCGATCGAGGTGAATCTGTGGTCAACCGAGGTGAATCACAACTGAATGTGAAATCTCTCAAATCTGGTCCAAAGTGAATCTCTAATCCATGGCTATGCTTCCTGGATGGTTCCTTATGTTTCTGAATGTAGCTCCAATGACTCCATGGCTCCTTTTGCTCCTTTTCGATGCAAAACGTGCCATTTTACCTACGATTACAACAAAACTAGGTGTAGACCTCGATTCCCGCAAAGGTAGATGAAATGGTAATATAATCACATAATATACATACAAATATGCAGATTATGAAAGATAAAACGTCCAAACAAACCCCTAAATATAGACTATAATTCATGCTATCAAAATACCCTATACTTGGCCCTTGCTTGTCCCCAAGCAAGTTCCGCATATAAAAGACAAGATAGAATGGATTAATAGTCAAGAAAATCAATGAAAAGTCTTTCAAAACATTTTTATAGTGTGCAACAATCAAAAATCACTCTAAGAGAATACTTCATGGAATTTAAAATCAATGTATGATCAAAACATTTTATAAGTATAAAAAAGTTGTTCAATCTTTGCATAAAATCATAGAATGCATAATAAGTCATAATCATCGAAATTAATTATGTATAATCCAGTTTAAACCGCTAAGTCAACCAACAAGCTCGAGGTCTCAAGGGCTTCCCAAAAGAAAGGTCAAGAAACGTGTAGGGTAGGGATGTATGTAAGGTAATGTGGTGCTAGAATCCAGGAAAAGGATGAACTTCACTTTGACTTGCAACATCTTCCACCAATAAGCTTTGCTTATTTCGCACTTTTTTTCTTTTACTTTACTTTTTGGGATGCATGGACAGAGGTGCACAATAACCGAAGCCTAGGAAATCAGCAATCATCAATTTCTTGAGATGCATCAAACCCTTGATGCACATACCATGACCCGTTAGGAATATCGCTCAATCCGACTTTGGCAAGACACAAACACCCGGCTATGTGAATGGTGCCGAGTTACTCATCATCATGGTTGACTTCCCCAAACCTATTATTACTTTCTAACACTTCCACTTCCAGCCAACTTCTCAACTTTAACTTCACTTGCTTTCACCACTTTCTTGCTTCCAAATTCCCGGATAGGCAAAGGGAGGCAAAATGTATATGAGGGGCTAAGCATGATCAAGAGGAAGAAGAGAGAAGAATGAACTGCCTTGGTCTTTCCAGGAAGAAAGTGAGAGAACTTATCTTGCGGTGTCAACCTTCAAATTCAACATAATTTGGATAAAAAAAAAGTATTAAACATGCCAAAAATTTCAAACAAAGCATTTAGCAACTTAAACATATTATAAAACCTTTCAAACACATAAAGATTTCAAAACCAGTCAGTAAACAAAGTCTTCACTGAGATCACATCCAGATAAAAAGCACAAAAATCGTTTAGAAAACTCTCAGTTAACACACCTCGGTCGAGGTGTTCGTAGGTCAACCGAGGTGAAACACCTCGTTCGGCCAGAACTCCATCGGTCGAGATCAAAATTTTTTTTAAAAACCAGTTTTCTTTCAGTTCGACGTTTTTCTCAATCAAATAACCTGTAAGTATGCATGTAGTCTCAAATAAACACATAGATGCAAAAAGTGAAGCATAAATATAGATATCCGGTCAAATAGAGTCATACATCAAATAAATGTCAAATACATCAATAAACACCCCATACTTAGGACACACTGTCCCAGTGGATCAAAATAAGTCTAAGGAAAAAGTACTCACCGGATAATAAGCTGAACTACATAAAAATAAGAAAGAAAAATCCTACAGCTCTCAATAATCACGATCCGGTGGTGGTGGTGGTGGCACATACGGATACTGGGACGGGTCGAACGGATAGCCCATGACGTGCTCAAACTGAATTTGGGCCATCATGTGCTGGTAGTGATGCCGCTCCTGCATCTCGCGGATATCCAGTGACAAAGCAGCATATGAATCAATAACTTGATCCGTCAGGTCGTCGATCCGACTGTGAGCCTCTGAATCTCTGTGTCGGCGTGTCCTATGCCTAGCAGGTCTCAATGGTGATGCAGCAGGTGCCGGCTCAGTATCCTCATCATCCAGATCTATAACTGGTGCGCTCGTCCCTGCAGTATCTGTCCTTGTATCCATCGGGACTCCACCCTCTTTGTTATCAGCGGTCTCCTCATCATCTGCCTCCTCCTCAGCTAGGGCAGCTGCTGTCTCTCTGTAATCCTCCATCAGTGGAGCCCAAGCGGTCTGCCAATAATGTGGGTCAAAAACAGTAAACTGGGCAGACCACCTGATCCCCTGTGGTGCAGTAAGCTCCCACGGCATAGCCATGTACGGTGTAGTCAAACCTCGGGGAACCAGAATCCGCCGAGTGATTATCTCCTACAGCCCAAGCGGCTTGGCAGCCACCACCATCGTGCAAGCGCTGAGATCCATGTCCTGATAGCTGGCAATGTGGGTGACAATCCCTCCGCAGCAGATGTCTCCCTTTGCCTTGGCCTTGATCCTGTGTAGATCCTCTGCCAGCATCAAGCCAAAGTCCGGGATACCCCCAGTAACCATGCAGTATAAACTGAAAAGCTCTCCTTGTCGGATCTTCTGGGGCATCTCAGTACGCGCCAGAAGCATCTCACTAAAGATCCGGTGGGCTAACCTAAAGGCTAAGTGGAAGATGACCTTCTCCCTGGAATCTCCAGGGCGCCATCTGTGTGCGTGCTCAACAACATGAGCAATCTGCCCCCAAAACTCCCTAGCTACAGATCGGGACGGGAAGTCAACAGCTGTCGGCTCAAGAAAACCAAAAATCTCTCTCCAGTACTCTAGTGGCACTATGAAGTTCCGGTTCATCAACCGGTACTTCACAGATCGCTTTGTGGGAAGGTAGGTGAAGGAGCTAACGAACTCTAAGGTGGGCTCCAAATAGGCTGGGGCTCGGATCTCAGTAAACTGATCCAGCCCTACTGTAGAAATCATCCTCCTAAGGTCTCCATCTACTTGGAGACAATCAAAAGCAGACACGTCCAGGAAGCGAGGTGCAATCACTGGACGGCCGGAAATACGGTCATAATCGACCTGGTGTCGCTCATGGATCACCGGTCGATAGGGTCGGGAAGAAGAGGAAGAAGGGGAAGGTGAGGATCTATCCCTAAGGGCAAGGCGTCGGTCAGAACTCATTTTCAGAAAACTGTCACTGTCAGGTCACCTCGGTCGACTGACAACTCTCAAGAATCACCTCGGCCGAGGCACAGAACGACTAGACCGAGGCGGAAAACTAGATTCTAATTTCTTCAGAAAATTCAGTTCTTTTCCCCCAAAATCACTACAACTGCTTCCTATGGGGTACTTAAGCCTTTTCTCAGCAAATGTAAGGGCAACCAAAGCCCAAATCGAAGCGAAAACAGCGAGGTAGGGTTTCGGTTTTGTTTTTACCTCGTTCGGCCGAATTGGTTCGATTTTCTTGCAGATCGATGATGCACTGGGATCCTCTATGCCTTAATCGCAGTTTGGAAGCGAAAATCTTCGAAAACGAGCAAGAACCGAAGAAGCGAGGTGCAAACTGCCGCCGCGGTCGAGGAAGAGCGAAATGGAAGAGAGAGAAATAAATTCCCCTTTTATACCCTTTCTAGAACTGCTGTCACCTCGGTCGAGATGATCTCGACTGGACCGAGGTGGTACGGACCGAGGTGGTTCTTCAGAAACCCTAGTCGCCTCGGTTTCTCAAGAATCATCTCGATCGAGGTGCTCTGACAGCAACCGAGATGCCTCAGTCAAACTTTGTCTTCTCAAATTCTCGATCTTCTGTCCTTCCAGTTATGCTCCTTCCTTAGATGTCTCCTGTCATCTGTCTAGAACGCCAAAAACAAAACAAAGCAAAGCAAAAGCAAAAACTATCTAAGCTAGACTAGAAAACGGGAAAAGAAAGCAATAACTTGGGTTGCCTCCCAAAAAGCGCTTGGTTTAAGGTCGCTAACTGGACCATGATGCGTCTCTCATACGTGATGGGAGGCGCCCTCACCCCATACTTCACCTCCATCGTGGGGTGAAGTAAGCAAGTCTATCAAACGCTCCAACAAGTGTAAATGCTCATCGGGGAATGAGTCGTCTATGGGTGAGTCGTCCTTCTCGCGTGAAGATGCAGGTAGCCGGCTGAGGTGATCCGCAACAGAATTTTCGGATCCCTTCTTATCGCGGATCTCTAGATCAAACTCTTGAAGCAAGAGAATCCACCGAATAAGGCATGGCTTGGCATCTTTCTTAGCCAACAAGTAACGGATGGCTGCATGGTCGGTGTAGACAATGACTTTCGCCTATACTAAATAGGAATGAAACTTCTCGAAAGCGTATACAACCGCCAATAATTCCTTCTCGGTGGTAGCGTAGTTGCGTTGTGCTACATCTAGCGTCTTGCTAGCATAGTAAATGGCGGTGGTCCGTCCATCCTTCTTCTGTCCAAGCACCGCTCCTACGGCTACATCACTAGCGTCGCACATGATCTCAAAGGGCAAGGTCCAATCCGGAGGCTGGATAATGGGAACGGAGATCAACGCTTCCTTAATCCTATAAAATGCATCAAGACACTCCTACGAAAACTCAAAAACAACATCTTTATTCAAGAGGTTAGTTAGAGGTTTAGAAATCTTAGAGAAGTCCTTGATGAATCTCCTGTAGAAACCTGCATGCCCGAGAAAACTCCTCACACCTTTAACAGAACAAGGGGGAGGGAGTTTCTCAATAGTCTCGATCTTAGCGCGATCGACCTCAATGCCTCGATTAGAAACGAGGTGTCCTAGCACGATGCCTTCATTAACCATAAAGTGACACTTCTCCCAATTCAAAACAAGATTAGTGTCTTCACATCTTTTAAGCACTAGAGAAAGGTTAGATAGGCAATCATCAAAAGAGGAACCATATACAGAAAAATCATCCATAAATACCTCCATGATCTCCTCTATGTACTCGGAAAAGATAGCCATCATGCATCGCTGGAAGGTAGCGGGTGCATTGCACAATCCAAATGGCATCCTCCTATAAGCAAATGTCCCCCATGGACAAGTGAAAGTAGTCTTCTCCTGATCATCCGGATGGATAGGAATCTGGAAGAATCCACTATAACCGTCTAAGTAGCAAAAGTGTGAGTGCTGGGCCAACCACTCGAGCATTTGATCAATGAAGGGAAGTGGAAAATGGTCCTTCCGTGTGGCCGTGTTCAGCTTCCTATAATCGATGCAAACCCTCCAGCCCGTAACGGTCCTAGTTGGGATCAACTCGTTGTTCTTATTTGTCACAACGGTCATCCCTCCCTTCTTCGGAACGACATGCACCGGGCTAACCCACTTGCTGTCCGAGATAGGGTATATGATACCTGCATCCAAAAACTTAAGAACTTCTTTCTTCACAACCTCTTTCATGATCGGATTTAACCGTCTTTGAGGTTCCCGTGAAGTCTTATGATCATCCTCCATTAGAATTCTATGCATGCAGAAAGAAGGCTTAATGCCAATAAGATCATCTATAGTATAACCCAAAGCCTTTTGATGCTTTCTCAGGACATGCATGAGTTTAGACAATTCAGTTTCGGAGAGGGAAGCACTAACAATAACGGGATAAGTGGAATCCGGTCTAAGAAAGACATACCTCAAGTGATTCGGGAGTTGTTTAAGCTCCACAACTGGGGGTGCTTTCTGAGGGGGATCATTGCTTCCTCCTTCCAGTGGAGTAGATCTAGAAACTGGACTTTTGGAAGTCTCAGTTGACATCATCTCGCCATCGACCTCGGTCGAGGCGAAGAGGCGTTGACCGAGATGTTCTTCAGTCGCCTCGTTCAGTCCAGAAAGTGCCTCGGTCAAGGTACTGCAACTGGAACCGAAACTGGAGATCTTCGTCTCCTGGATTAGCTTCTCAGTTTTAGCTCCTGGATTAGCTTCCAGTGCTTTTAAGCTCCGTATATCTGCATCACAAGAAGCTTCTATACCTTCCTCCATTAAACTGAAGCTAATAACTCTTTCGAGTGGATCGTTAATAAGGATAGAGCTCACCAATTCTCTTGATTCTTCTTCATCGTAGATGTTGAAGATATCATCGGTTAGCTGCTCCCCTTTCATGGCTGCAAGTAATGCGAACTCCACCTCATCTCCGCCAATGTTGAATTTCAACTTGGCGTTCTTGCAATCCACATTGCAACCCGAAGTTGCCAGAAATGGCCTCCCGAGAATAATAGGAACAGGATAATCTACGGGAATGTCAAGTACAACAAAATCTATAGGTAAATAGAAGTTACCTAACTTGACCGGAACGTCCTCCAAGATTCCCACGGGATGGGTGATGGAACGATCCGCCATATATAGTCGAATCTTGACCGGCTTGGGCTCTCCAAGGCCGATCTTTGCACATAGCTCCAGTGGGATGATGCTCACGCTGGCTCCTAGATCACATAGGGCTTCACAAGTGACATCCCCAACTTGAATGGGAATACAAAATGAGCCGGGATCTCTCAATTTAGGTGGCATCTTCTCCTTTATGATTTGAATGAGTTCCGAGGATTTAGATGTCATCCTAACTTCACCAAAATCTTTCAGTTTCCTCTTCCGTGATAGGATCTCCTTCAAGAACTTCCCATAGGCGGGCATTCCTAGAATAGCATCAAGGAAAGGAATGTGAATATGCAATTTATTGATCAAGTCAAGGAACTTACCAAAGTGCTTGTCTAGATGTGCTTTGGCCCTTGACTGGGGGAATGGAAGTGGTGGTTTGTATGCAGGAGGTGGAACATAAACTTCAGTTTTCCCCTCCGCTGTCTGTGGCTCCACCTCGGTTGGCATCTCGGTCGAAGTGTTCTTCGACTGCATCTGGACCGAGGTGGTCTTCGTCGGTACTGGCACCGACCGAGGCACTAGATCTGCAGTTTTCAGTCCATTCCTCGTAGTTATGGCCATGATCTGGCCCTTAGGGTTGCTCTCCGTCCTTGCTGGAAGCTTCCCTAGATCTCTTGGTGCTTCATTCGCCCTACTTGCAAGTTGTTGTTCGAAAGCCTTTTGGGCCTTTGAAAATGAAGTCATAGAAGTCTCCATAGCGCTAAGCTTGATCAAGATAGCCTCTAGAACTGCGTCTTTCTTTTCCGGCTGAGACGAACTTGATCCTTGGCCCTGGCTCTTTAATGGAGTAGAAGAAGAAGAAGGGGAAGAGAGGAAAGAGTTAGAGGAATCGTTAGAGTTGGAGTTTGAATATATGATTGTTACTAGAATTTTGGTTGTTCACCCTCCAATTGTTGCTATTGGATCCTCTATTGTTGTTATTGTAATTGTTGTTCCTGGAACCGTTGTTGTTGTTGTTGTTACGGTATCCATTGTTGTTGTTCCTTTGTCCTTGCTCTTCCTTCTTGGTTTGAGCAACCAAGAGTTCCTTCAATTGCTTCACGTCATTCTTCAAAGACGTGAGTTGATTGTTGTTGGGCTGAGTTTCTTGGAAGTTAACTCTTTTAACTCCACCTTCAGCTCCTTGGTGGGTGTACTTCTCCATATGCAAAGCTTGCTTCTCGATGAAGTCCCAAGCTTCGTCAATCGCCATGTCCATAAATGTACCGGCGGAGAGTAGTTGGAGATTGAACTGGGTGCTTCCGTCCAGTCCTTTGAAGTATATCTCCAATAATTCTAACTTTGGAATCCCATGATGTGGGCAATCCAAAAGAATGTCCTTGAACCGCTCCCAAGACTTGGACAAGCTCTCCTTGTCCTTCATAATGAAAGCATTGATCTTCCCTCTCATTTTACCTGTCTTTGAGGGGGGAAAGAATTTGGTCAAGAATTCCGTCGTAATCTCCTCCTATGTGCTGATTTTTCCTAGAGGAAGAGATTGATACCAAGTAAGAGCTCTATCTTTTAAAGAAAAGTAAAAAGGTCTTAGCTTGTAATTGTTGTTTTCAATCCTTGAGGGTCTCAAGGTTTCCATCAAGATCTCATAGTTTTGAAGATGTTGATGTGGTAATTCCTTCTCTAGCCCTCCGAATTGGCATTGGCGAATCATGGATAGAACTTGCGGTCGAAGTTCGTAGTCATGGTCCGCTGGATCTCCTAGGTTAACTCCTGGACGCCTCAGTTGTTGATTATGGTCCATCCTTTGACCTAGAGTTTGTGGGATTCCTGCAAGAAGAACGCCTCGGACTGGCATCCGAGGTAGAAGTATCTCGGCCGGGGGGTCAGGTACTAGAACCTGCCTCGGTCGAGGGTCAGCAACTGGATCCTGCATCGGTCGAGGATCTGGGACTGGATCTTCCCTCGGTCGAAGTAGAATTTGGTCTCGTATGGCTGCCATATCTGCTTCGCTTGCTTCAGTCCTGGTGCGAGTTTCTTCCTTCTCTCGCCTTAGTTCTTCCCTGCTGAGGCGTAGTAGCTCTAGCGCCTCTTTCAACTCGGCCTCAAGATCGCGATTGTCTTGGTGGGCCATCTTCGCTTCTCTTAAGCGTCGCTTGTATGTCTTTTTCTGGTTCGGGATCGTAAGGAACGATTTCCTTCCCAGTGCGGGTCCTTCGCATAAACCTAAGAAAGAACCTGCAAAAGTCACTCAAGTAGAGTGGTTAGAAGACACGGGGGCAAGTGCCCCAAGAGCAAACCGTAACCGGCTCGATCTTAGACCAAGTCCCCGGCAACGGCGCCAAAAACTTGTTCGCTCCAAACGGTGTGTGCAAGCTTTAAATTTATAACCCTAGACGTAAGCTTAAAACAAGGATGCGAACCCGCAGTGTACGGGTCAATCGTAGTAAAAAGCAAGGAATTCCAGGGGTCGATGACTTGGTGAAACAAAGTCCAATTACGGTATGCTTATGTGTAAACACTAACCACAAAGGTAATCAAAACAATCAAAGATGATATAGAAGTTAATAAAGGAAATATGCAATTCTAGGGATTAAAGCATCTAGTTGTGGTTCCAACTCAAGATCTAAAGATAAGCGGACAAAGCTGAGATTTTTTTGCATAGGGAAGGTGTTACTAAAGTAGAATAGATCACCGGGTAAGTCTCACTACTCACTAATCCTAAACCGTAACTCCTATTACCGGGTAAGTCTCAAGGAATTAAGATAAAGAACTATAACCTCAAACTAACACACCATCTAAGGGAATAGAATCAACTTTTACCGGGTAAGTCTCAGGCTAACTCACAAAGATGGGATGAAAGCACACTCAAACCCCAATAAAGGATAAACCTTTATTACCTGCACTTATGATCTTAGGTACATAAACTAAGGAATTACCGGGTAAGTTTCATCCTAAGCTTGCATTGAACCAGGAAAGGTGTAATAAGAATAGGATTTGGCAAACTCTAACACTTAACTCTCAGTTTCAGATCAGATAAGTCACCTCGGTCAGACGAATTCCACCCCGGCCGAGATGTTCATCGAATGAGCGAGATGCTTAGGGTTAAGGTTAAAGACTCGAACTTTCAGGGTCCTACTGGAATCTAAGATTATTCTATCATCGTTTTTCCCACAACCTTCAGCCAATCACCCTAGAATCACACAAGGAAATTAGCCACTCATCATCATGAAAGCAATGATCAAATATATGGGAAGAAAGTGAATATTTGAACAAGAAGAATTTAATGAAAAGACTTCAATAACTGAATCAAATATCACAACAAAAGCGTTCCTTGGATAGAAATCCAACAAGGCAAGACAACAAGAAAGGGAATCTAAGATAATCTTACAAAAACCCTTCAAAAGCTATAAAAGCTATAATCTTCAATCTTCCTTCAACCTTCAAAAAGGTTCTTCAAATCTCCCAACTGGAGTATGGCTGTTGCGTGTATAAACCCTGATCGGTGGTATAGCATGATGTTGGATTTGTGGAAATCCAACCTTTTTATAGGAAAATAACCCTCCAAAGATAAGATATCTTAGAAAGATCTTTTCCCATAAATATAGGTAAAATATATGATCTAGCATATCTCCTTCCTTCCAGGAGCCAAGCCCAAAAAATATAAGATCTCTTTCCAAAGATAAAAGATCTCAGCCAAGAATAAAATATTCTCGCCGCGTCCCAGGTGTTCGCCTCGGTCGAGTCGACTTCTCTGGATCACCTCGGTCGAGGTGAATCTGTGGTCAACCGAGGTGAATCACAACTGAATGTGAAATCTCTCAAATCTGGTCCAAAGTGAATCTCTAATCCATGGCTATGCTTCCTGGATGGTTCCTTATATTCCTGAATGTAGCTCCAATGACTCCATAGCTCCTTTTGCTCCTTTTCGATGCAAAACGTGCCATTTTACCTACGATTACAACAAAACTAGGTGTAGACCTCGATTCCCGCAAAGGTAGATGAAATGGTAATATAATCACATAATATACATACAAATATGCAGATTATGAAAGATAAAATGTCCAAACAAACCCCTAAATATAGACTATAATTCATGCTATCAGTTCCTTATGGTTGTTCCTTGTTCCCCTGAGTTGTTGTAAGACTAAGGTTGAGCCCTTAGCATGTGTTGATCTCTTAGAAATCGTTGAGACTAGAAGTCATAGACTTCTAGCAACCGTTTCGTTCCTGATTCGTGTTGCTTGTTCGTACAGGCTTTCCTTACTCCTTTCCTGAGGGAAACTGAGCTTCCTTGAGTGTTTTTTGAGTTGTTCGCTGATCTCTTATGTTACCTTCGTGTGAGGTAAGTCCCTTGGACTTACTTAGCTTCATTTCGCGTATTAGTTGGATTGTATTGGCTTGTTTGTGTTGCTATCATGATTATAACGAATAATTGGAAATAGGATTCACCCTTTGATAACCTTAATTGGCCCAAGTGTATTATAACCGGGCGGTGACCACTTGTCTAGTTCTCCAGGAAACTGGAATGTGCTCTTGCGACCCAGACCCGTAGGTAACGGATTGTACTGATCTATTCCTATTGGCAGACGGAAACGGAGACGAGTTTCGGGAGATTCTCGTGTGACAAAAGAAGTTGAATTAGTAATGGATAACCTTAATGAAAGATAAATAACCGGTTGATGTGTAAGCATGCTATGTGTTTTCTTTACCTTATCTGTGTTTGTGCCTTTACACTCTTGCTTATACCTAGAATGTTAGCTAACAGTTTATACCGTCGTTGTAGATGTTCCGCAGGTTCAGGATGCTGCTGAGTGATCCGGATGGTGTGGTCAGCCGGGGTTCCCGTACATTATAGGACGGGATCGGGTTTATGTTTCTTTTGTTGTTTCCCTTTTGTTTTGAACCCGGCTGTGGAGTTTTGTGTTTTCTTTTGGTTTAAACCTTTGGTTTTATATTGAGTTTTGTTTTCATTTGTCTGTGCCTTGTTGTAAGATCCGTTTGCTGTTGCTACCTTGAGGGTCGGGACCCATTATACGGTCCTAGCCCGTAGCGCTTCGAGTTCCCAGAACTTAGGGTGTTACAATATGGTATCAGAGCTCTAAGTTGGCAACAATGGCACTCAAAATATTCTTCAGGTCAGATGGATAAATAAATAGAACCCGCAAGGGGTCTAACGTTTTAAAAAGGGGGTTTTTATTTTAACCTTTTGGTCTGGGATAGATGTACGGGCGACCACCACTATCTCCGCGGATCTCAGCAGTGTAGTTCTTTTGTGTTGGCCTTTATGTGTGCTTTTTGTGGATTTATGCTTTAGCTGTAGCGTGGCCTTATATCTATATATATATAGTCTTATAGAACTATCCTTATAGCAGATGTTACGCACTAGGGCTACCGCTGCTATAGGGCGAGGAAGGGGTCGACCACCACTTCCACCTGCCGTCCGTGGACGAGGACGTGCAGGAAGACCTCCATTAGCTAGAGGTCGGGCCCAAGCCCCAGTTGCTGATCCGCCTATCGCTGAGGCGTTTGCCGAAGAAGTTGCTGAGAGCATTGTTCCAGAGGTTGGAAATGGGACCGTTGCAAGGTCTGGAGCACAAAGAGCGCCATCAACAGAGTCCGCACGAGTGTCTATCGGAGCTTTTGCATTTCGCGACTATGTGCAGAGGGTTGAAGAGGCTATTAGGAACTGAGGACCAACACCAGTGCCGCCAGTTCCTGCGAGATCAGCTGAGGTTTCGCAGAGAGTTACACAAGCTGTTGCCCCACCTATTGGAGTTGGTGAGGTTGTTAGAGCGCCGGCTGAGGCAAATGAGTCAAAGCTCGATAGCTGGTTGAAGGCTTTTGATCAGCTAAAGGTTCCCGTCTTCGTGGGAAGGACTGGCTTGGAGGTGGAGCAGTGGCTAGAAAAGGTTGATTCTGCTATGGAGGCTATCGGTTGCCCTGAGGGACGTCGAGTCAACATAGCACAGACGCTGTTGAAGGTTCAGGCTCATTCTTGGTGGAGGACCGTTCGTAGTAAGGTCACCAGTTATGAGCAGATGAAGACAGTGATTAGGGATCGTATTGTCCTGCAGCCATGAGGAGAGACCGTCTTCAGGATTTCATTGAGGCTGGATTCGAGGATTTGCCTATTGCTGAGATCATCCTCAAGTTTCAGGATGAGTTGGCGTTGCTAGGTCCGTCCGCACCACCGGAGGATCAGCATGTTTACCTTTTCTCTCGAAGGTTGAGAGAATCGACACGCTCTTATCTTACGGGTTTCCATTGTGATTCTTTGACGGACTACCAAGACAGAGCTTCTGCTTATGAGAGAGACCGACAGGGTCAGAGGAGAGCTTCTCAGACAGGAGGTCCTAAGAAGAGACAGAAGACTGGATCAGCCAGCGCTGGAGTTGGAGTAGCTGGTTTTGGGCGTAGTCAGACGCCTGGACATTCTAGTTTCTAGCAGAGTTCTGACAGAGGACGGTAGTGTCATAACTGCGGAGTAGTTGGACACATCCGAGCTGACTGTAAGAAGCCAACAATAACTTGCTTTTCTTGTGGCAAGTCCGGACACAGAGTTGCGTTTTGCCGTCAGGGCAAGACGCTATCTCAGCAGGGTTCTTCACCTGCCAGTGTTGCTGGAGGAAGACAGATATCTTAGTACCAGCAGTAGCAGTAGAAGGTTTCAGGTTCTGCCACTCCTCAGGGTTCCACTCTGGGACAGGGGAGAGGTAGAGGACGTGTTGGTGGATCTGCATACACCAAAGATGCACCAGCCAGGGTTTATGAGATGAGGAGTGTTGTAGAGCCGACAACGCCAGTAGCTACAGGTACAATTCACATTAATGGTTTTCCTGTCAGAGTTCTTTTCGATATTGGTGCTACATATTCTTTTATATCCGATGCTTGCGTAGATAGATTGGCCTTAGTTACTGTAGAAGGTAGACCCTTCTTTATAGGATTACCCGACGGGGTAAGATTCGAGGTACTCGAGAGGTTCGCGATTGCCCTATCCGGTTGGGAGGTCGCGATTGGCCAGCTAACTTTTTCGTCATGTACTTAGTACATGAAGAACTTATTCTGGGCATGGATTGGATGGATCGACATCGAGCAGTTCTTGACATCGGCAAGAGGACAGTGACAGTAACTACAAATGCAGGCCATGTTGAGATCTTCCGAGGATGGGATCTCGGGAAGACTGGTACCGTCATCAGTGCAGTTTGAGCTGCAAGAGTTATCAGTCAGGAACGTGAGGCTTTTTGGTGCTATGCCATGAAGGATAGTACTAGTCCAGCTTTGGAGGAGATTCCAGTAGCTTGCGAGTTTGTAGATGTCTTTGGAGAGCCATCAAGTTTACCTCCATAATGGAGTGTAGACTTTGGCATTGATCTAGAGCCCGGTACGAGACCGATCTCTAAGGCTCCTTATCGTATGGCGCCTATCGAGATGCTTGAGTTGAAGAAGCAGCTTGAGGAGTTACCAGAGAAGGGCTTCATCCGCCCTAGTGTATCTCCTTGGGGTGCACCAGTTCTCTTTGTCAGGAAGAAGGATGGGTCAATGAGGTTATGTATCGACTACCAGGAGCTGAACAAGGTGACGATCAAGAATAAGTACCCATTGCCCCGTATCGACGATCTTTTGGATCAGCTGCATGGAGCTTCAGTGTTTTCGAGGATCGATCTGGGATCTGGATATCACCAGCTGAGGGCGAGAGAGCAGGACGTAGCTAAGACAACATTTAGGACTAGATATGGACACTACGAGTTTGTAGTGATGCCATTCGGGCATACGAACGCGCCCGCAGTCTTCATAGAGTTGATGAACATCATCTTCATCGACTTCCTAGACCAGTTTGTAGTTGTCTTCATCGACGAAATTCTGGTTTACTCCCGTAGTAAGGAGGAGCATGCAGGACACTTGAGGATTGTTCTTCAAGTCTTACAGGATAAAGAGCTTTACGCCAAGCTCTCTAAGTGCGAGTTTTGGATGTCTGAGGTAGCATTCCTTGGTCACATCGTTTCAGCCGAAGGGATCAAGGTAGATCCGGTAAAGATCGAGTCAGTAGCATCTTGGCCGCCACCTAAGAACATCAAGGAGGTCCGCAGCTTCTTAGGATTGATGAGCTACTACCGGCGTTTTGTTGAGGGCTTTTCTGTTATCGCCCGACCACTCACTTTCTTGCTGCGGAAATCTACGAGGTTCGTATGGTCCTAGTCGTGCCTGCAGAGCTTCGAGGAGCTGAAGAAGAGGTTGACCTATGCTCCTATCCTAGCTCAGCCAGAGGGCATTGAGGATTTTGTGGTTTACAGCGACGCATCCAAGCTGGGCTTGGGATGTGTTCTAATACAGAGGGGAAAGGTGATCACTTATGCGTCTCGACAGTTGAAGACGTATGAGGAGAATTACCCTACCCATGATCTTGACTTAGCTGATGTTGTTCATGCTTTGAAGATTTGGAGACATTATCTGTACGGAGCCACGTGTTAGATTTTCACAGACCATAAGAGTCTGAAGTACATATTCACTCAGCGGGAGTTGAATAACCGCCAGCGTAGATGGTTAGAGTTGATCAAGGACTTTGATCTTGAGATCTTATACCACCTGAAAAAGGCTAATGTGGTAGCAGATGCTCTCAGTAGGAAGACTTCCCGGGAGATGGCGATCGCTAGGCTGACAACTCAACCATAGTTACAACGATACCTTGCATGGCTAGAGATGGATATCTACTTCCCAGATTCCGACAGTCAGTTGTCTACCTTGGAGATAGTACTTGATCTGTTGGCCGAAATCCGACAGAAACAGGAAAGTTGCCCAGCTTTGACACAGATCCAAGACCGGATGTCTCGAGGAGAGTCACCACAGTTTACAGTTGGTGTTGACAGAGTTTTGAGACGCCAGAAGCGTGTTTGTGTATCGTCAGATAGAGAGTTGAGACAGAGGATTCTTCAGGAGGCTCACTCTTCACCTTACTCAGTACACCCTGGTGTGAGTAAGATGTATCAGGATATCAGACGCTCTTTCTGGTGGGGAGGTTTGAAGCCAGATGTGACGAGATATGTAGCCTAGTGTGCAACCTGTCAACAGGTCAAGATCGAGCATCATATACCTGGAGGTGAGCTACACCTACTCCCCGTCCCTCAGTGGAAGTGGGAAGACATATTTATGGATTTTGTAACTGGTTTGAGACCGAGCCGTGGTTTTGATGCTATCTGGGTCATCGTAGATCGACTGATGAAGACCGCACGTTTCATTCCGATCAAGGAAACGTGGCCGGTGAGTCGATTAGCAGAGGAGTTCACGAGACAAATAGTGAGACTTCATGGAGTACCTAGGACCATAGTCTCTGACAGAGACGGACAATTCACTTCGAGGTTCTGGCAGCAAGTTCATGCCGCCCTAGGTACGAGTCTACAGTTCACGACAACTTATCATCCTCAGACCGATGGTCAGTCTAAGCGGACCATCCAGACTTTAGAGGACATGTTGCGAGCCTGTGTGTTAGACTGGGGACAGGTGGGGCCAGATCACCTTCCCTTAGTGGAGTTTTCGTACTACAACAATTGACACGTATCGATCAGGATGGCTCCTTATGAGGCTTTATATGGACAGAGATGTCGTACACCGCTATGTTGGGACGAGCCTAGTGGTGCTAGTGGAGTAGCACCTGAGCAGATTCAGGATGACATGGCTCGATTAGCAGTGATCCGAGAGCGGATGTTAGCAGCACAGAGTCGCTTGCGTTCGAAGGACATACCGATGATGAAGAGCACCCGGTGGCTGTCTTAGAGCGCAGTACGAGACACTTGCGTTCGAAGGACATACCGATGATGAAGATACAATGGTCGAGGCGAGGAGCCGATGAGGCGACTTGGGAGACAGAGGATAGTATCTAGAGGAACTATCCGGAGTTTTACGCTGAGCTTGTTGCACCTTTAGCTTAGTCTGTTGTTGGTTTTTCCTTTGTTGCGTGGTGAACGCTTTTGTGTGACGTTTTGTGCCACGTGCCCCGAGTGGGAATATATGAGCTCAGTTCTGTTTTCGTGTGATGCTGTGACCGTTTGGCTTTTGCTAGTTTTGGGGCGAAACTTCTTTTTAGGGGGATCTGATGTAAGATCCTAGGTTTTTCCTTACCGTCCCTACGGTGAAGAGGGCCGCCCATGCGGCTGAGAGATCCGCCCCTGCGGATTTACGATAGATCATGCCGATCTTTTCTTCCGTTCTTTTATCTTCCTTCCATAGATAGAATATCCGATATTTTATCTTATGGGCCGGTTTCCTTATCTTCTTTCTAAACCGTCGACGCCCTTCCTTCTTTTCTTTCCAGCCCGTCCTTATATATTCTCTTCTTTCTCCCCTTTTTCCCATTCCTTGCTATCATCTTCAACCCTAGAGAGCTTCAGTCGTCCTTTGCTTCCCGCGACTTCGTTAAACGTGTAAGTGCATCTTTTATGATTCCTCCTCACGTTCCTTTAGCGTTGCATGCCTTCCCTTCTATTTTGGTTTCTTCCTTTCGTTCTTCTCTTTCCTTCTTCTCCAAGGATCAAGCATGAGCCTTGATTCTTGTGGAGTGTTCCGTTGTTGACACTTCGTTGTTCTCAGGCTCTCTGGTGTGGAGTCTCAACGTGTTGGAACCAAAGGTTTGAGCTTTGGTTGCCCCTGTTGTGAGTTCTGTCGAAGAAGAAAGCCGACAGCGCTTTCTGTCACGCCGTCGCCCCTGCGCATGCACAGAGCCGCCCCTGCGCCTCTGTTCAGCCGCCCCTGCGCCTCTGTCTAACCGCCCCTGCGGTTTCTCTGCAATAGCTCCCGTCTTTGGTGAGTTGCTTCCTTCCTTCCTTCCTTTCCTCGTTCCTTCCTTGGTTCCTTATGGTTGTTCCTTGTTCCCTTGAGTTGTTGTAAGACTAAGGTTGAGCCCTTAGCATGTGTTGATCTCTTAGAGATCGTTGTGTAACACCCCAAATCCGCGGGACTCGGGATGCTACGGGTTGGGGCCTCACAATGGGTCCCGACCCTTAGCTTGACAACAATTTCACCGGATCTTGCAACAAGGCACAAATAAAGGCCAAAACTTAAATACATTTTTATGCAATGAAAGAAAACCCGAAAGAAACAACAAAAGACTTCAGCCGATATGCAACAACAAGGGCCAAATGCCACCACGCGATATACAATATACATGAATAATATACAAACTCGACTCTAACCAAAACCCAATCCTAAAATGTACGGAACCACGGCTGCCCACTCTTCCGGATCTCTCGGCCGCATTCCTAACCTGCAAGACAATCTACAACAATCGGTATAAAACCGTTAGCTAATATTCGAAGCATTAGAATCAAGGTGAAAGGCACAAACACAAGTCAATCATCATAAACACCCAATACACTCCAAAGCACACAAGTCCGGTTTATTATCTTATTATTATTAAGTCATATCCCGTTCTAATTCAACTTAGGTTGTGACACGAGAGTCACCGAAACTCGCCTCGGTCCCTACTTACCGGCATGGAATGGTGCTGATGCATCTGACCGTCTACCAGCACGGGATAGTCGCCGAGAACCTCCTAGCTCTCGCGGGAGCCAGGCAAGTTGTCACCGCCCGTTATCATACACTTGGGCCAAAATAATATAAAGGTCGGTAATCCTAATTCCGGTTTAGTTGTTATAAAAAAAATAAACACACACCACCAAACACACATCAATGCTAATACAAGGAATACGAGCTAAGTAAGTCTGGAGACTTACCTCGTCACCACACTCAACTCACAACACTCTCGCTTCCTTAGGGGGAAGCCCATAACCTGCTCACAAGAAGATAACTATATCAACAACAACTCACTCACAATAGAAGTCTTAGACTTCTATACAAATGATCTACGCAAGACCATTTGACTCTCAATTCTAGGACCGCATCCTAGAATCCCTCATGCTCACATCACACTCAACAGAAGCTAGAAGTCCTAAGACTTCTAAACCCTCGGATCTTGCAAGATCATAACTCACAACACCACTAGGGTAACATGCCTAGTCCAAACAAACTCAACGGGGACAACACCATGCTAGGATAAGCATATCCTAGCTCATAATCTCAACTACCATATAACCAGCACCTCAAGCCTCAGATACTCACAAGATCAACCAAACACTCAGTCTTACAACAATCGACAATCCTCAAAACTCACCTAAGGTCCAAACCACTACTTGGTATTTACTCTAAGTTATATTAGATCCATCCTAACATGATACTAAAACTTAACATAACTAGATCAAGGGGAAAGAGTACTCACACGACGTCAAAAGACGGAAGTCGTTTAACGGATGTCGACTTGGACTCGTTAGGCCTTTATCGGGGCGCTTCCGAACCTAACACCAAAACTAGACAGATTTAGCTCGTACGCTAAATTTGATCGGAAGATATATATAATTATAAGAAAATCCCGGTTTCAAAATGGCCACGTTAAAACCCGTAAAAACCCCTCCGGTTAAAATATGAAATTCTAAGAACTTGGTCGAAAAACCGCAATTACAACTTGAACCATAAATCGAATTTAAAATCCGTTATTATATTTTCCGGGAATTCTAAACAACATCATAAAGCCAATGGTAAACTCGTTCTCAAAGCCAAGGGTAAACAAAACCGTTCAACCATTTTCCGGGCAAAAATATACAATCTTGTAAATGCGGGCCATAAACAGTTAATAAACCTTGGGCTATATTTTGTAATTATACCAACAGGGGCAAATCTGTAATTATATAATTCAGCAGGGGTGTAATTGTTTCAATTAGAAATCTGGGCCAAAATTGCAAATATAAAACATGGGTGACAAATTGGAATTATACCAATATTAGTGGGCCCGAATTAAATAACCCTAAAAGGGCCTCTTCAAATCCAAAAGTGAAAGAACGCTGGGAGGAGACGCAGCAGCGCTGGCCGCTTGGCCCCTGTGGTACAGCGCATCCAAGGCGGCAACAGACGCTGCGCAGGGCTCCGGCGGCGAGGGATCCAGGCGGCGACAGAGGCAGTCGGCCTTCAATGGGCTCCGACAAGGTGTGAAGGAGAGCCGAGGCCTCTCTAGCGGAGACGACGAGCCGAGAGCGAGGTGGCAAGGCGGCAAGGGCTAGGCACTGCTGTTTCCGGCGGCACAATGCTGAGGCAGGTGACGCTCCCATTCCGGCGAGTTCACTGGAGCGAGGGAGACGCGTAGAGGCTCTGGTGGCAGCCTCAGGTGGCGACGACATTAGGTAGGGGCAGCCTCTCTTCGAGTTTTCGAGCGGGAAGGGGAGAAGGGAGATGCAATAGGCTACTCTGGCCCTCTCACAGTTCCGGCGATGTTGACGAGCTCCGGTGGCGAAAGGAACAGATGAGAAGAGAGGGTGGTTCTCCTGTGGGAGAGAAGGAAAAGCAAGTGAGGCAGAGAGGTATACAGGTGTGAGAGTAGACAGAGGGTGCGAGGCAAGGAAACGAGAGAGGGAAGGTGAGGGAAACAAAGGGTCAGGGTTGCAGGTTCTCAGAGGGTATAGATAGGTAGCCTGGCGGTAAGGCCAAGTAGCTGGGCTCTCCTGGCACCGGCAGAAGGGAAGAATTATTAAAAGAAAAGAAGGAAGAAAAGTAATTATAAGATAATCTCGATTAAAACATACGTAACTGGACTTTCGAATCGACAAACTTTTCCGAACTATTTCGAAAATAAGGTACGGGAATATATGTGAACGTATCAAAATATAAGTATACTCGGAAATAAAGTATGTTGATCGCATAAATAATTAATCTCACAAAAATATACTTATCAAATTTTATTATTATTATTATTATTTTATATATATTCATAAATATAGTTTTCCATATAGAAATTATTTCCATAAAAAAAAATTTAGTCTATTTAAATAGCGATAAAATCCGGAAAAGTAAAAATCGAAAACGCGCCAAAATTTTGGGCGTTACAACAGATCCCCCTAAAAACAAGTTTCGTCCCGAAACTTGCTATGCGTCGAACTTTTCGGTCCCTAAGGCCGAGGTATGAACTCTCAACTAAGAAGGCTTAAACCTTCTAATCTAAACACATCATCCACTCAAACTACCACCGCAAAGTAAAACAGGTCATATAGCACGTTGCCACACACGACACAAACTACACATAACATCACACATGCACATAACTCTACCAAAGGAAAATCTAAGTCTAACCCGTCAATTCTATCGATACTACTAACTCAGCATAAAACTCAACCAAAGATATTCCCCCGTCTTCTAGTAAGCTCATCAGTTCCTCGTCTGCTAATAAACCACCATGACTGTCCATCCGTCTTGAGTCATGTATGTACTCCCCTGACTCATACACATGAAACACTGGATAAACACACTCTACTCTCGGCAGCCACGCCAACCGGTAACCCATTTTCCTAACTCGCGCTAAGATCTCAAAAAGGTTCGATATATCGGAACTCAACTTCATTCTCGGATCTTTCTCAATACATAAATTCCATCATGTTTCTTTTTTTTCTTGTCTCTAACCAAGACGGTCGAACTTCCAATTGACACAATTAACTTTGGCTCTAGCCAAACTAAACTTCGATGTTACATCTCCTCGGTTCTTGTTGTATATTCCAAGAAATGAAGGAAGTATTTTACTTCACACTATTTCTACTATCAAGACACGTATGTTGTTTCTTCCTTTGCACCAATACTTACCCAAAAGCTTGTCTGAGAGAATCACTTATAAACTCCAAATCCATCACACCTCGAGGCAATGTCAAAACAGTTGCCTAACGCCTCTTCTCTTAACTCTTAACAACTCTTATGATAATTGTCCCGCTCAAATTTTCTTCGTCTTTGAAAGTAGGTTAGCCCTAGACGGTGTTACTTTGGAGAATTTCTCCCCAAATCTGTGAATGGACGGCATGTCCAAGAAAACTTGTAACTTCTTTTATATCCTTCGGTGGTTTCCGTCTTGAGACAACTTTGTCATACAATTGCTCTCTACTTAGAGAGTAGACCAAATATCTTATACGGGCATTAGTAAGCCCAAATGACATCACTATAGGCTCATGGTGACCATACCTTGTACGGAATGCCGTATTTACAATATCCTGATCTCGAATTCTCATTTGGTGGCAATCAAATCTTAACTTAATCTTAGAAGAGACTACCGACCCTTGCAGCTGATCGAG
Source organism: Fagopyrum homotropicum (assembly GCA_033239125.1). Classification (NCBI taxonomy): domain Eukaryota; kingdom Viridiplantae; phylum Streptophyta; class Magnoliopsida; order Caryophyllales; family Polygonaceae; genus Fagopyrum; species Fagopyrum homotropicum. Next base: position 45,795,483 of record BSWB01000001.1, on the reverse strand, counting down.
TAGATCTCCATTTTGTTGTAAAAGATATTGGTCCTTCATTGTCATCCTGCTCAACTTACAAACATCGATGTACAAACGAAGGTAATCGTCTCTCTCTTCACAAACTAGTGTTCTCCATAACGATTTCAAATTAAGAGTTTAAGATATATTTAAAGTTCTTCGTAGCATTTCACTAATTCTTATGAATTCCTTTCAATAAGTTCTTGCAATTGCTCCTTCACTTGCTTCCACAACTCATACCTCTTCACAAGTTCCATTCCATGCGGCGCCTTAGATATCGGAATTGATTCAAGCTTGACCTTAGTGGAAAAATCCAGGTTCCGATGTATTGGAATCCGTGATATCTCGTTTTTTTGTCCTTCCTTATTTCGTCTCAAAACATAAGACCGACACAACCTAGTCTTAACACTTGACAGGTAGTCATGGTATTAATGATCTCCCCCGATCTGTTGGGGCGACGCCTCTCAAACACGTGTATTGCTCCATCTTTAGCTACAATGTTGACCATCATCTTTCAAATATTAATCTTTTCTTGAATTGGAAAGATTTGCTTGCGTCTTCTGACTCTTGTGTTCTTATATAAGTATTCTTTTAACTTAATCCTATTTCCCCCTTTAAATGGCATGATTGTAAAAAAAATCTTCTAATATTTCTCACTTATGTGCAACCATAAGGGTCCAATCGGTAGGACTTAATCGTGTTTCAAAACAATTAACCTTATCTTCTTCACTTTCCGCGACATCCCAACATATGAGAGGAACTCTTCGTATTCTACATAAGCTTTCACCATAGACATACTTTCTTCAAATAGAAATTATACTTCACTTTCCTTTTGTAAAGTCAACCCGGCGGTAGGTTTCTAACCTCAATCTTCCATATACTTTTTGTACATCTCTTGTCGACATCAAACTTCAAAACTTCGATCTTCTCTCACTCTTGTTGGTCACCTTATGCATCTCTCGATATTCCATGAACAACTTCACAACTGTACCGGTATGCCCAGTGGAAAAATGCTAGAAGAAACTCCCCATCCAAAACCACTAAAATATCAAACTCATTACATCTCCAGGTACTAACATCATAACTCTAAGCTTGCAGTGTTGCCCTATTCTAGGTCCTCCCTTTCACACCATAGCCACCATGGCTCTTTTGTGTGAGTCTGAAACATCTAACTCAACTTTTACTCGCAAAAACATAACCTCCATTTCATTAGAACGAACATACTATGCATCCCCTTTACGCACAACAACAAAAGAAGCCTCACTTTCCTCTTGGTTCTTCTAGTTTTTTTTTTTTGCCTCAATCGTACTTTAAAAGTTTGATCTGTGTCATTCCCCATATGTCAATCCCATTACCTAAGAAAGTCGCACATGAACATTACAATCACTCCCCGGGAGGTCTGATACATTCACTCGCTTTGATCTCATGCAATGTTACTTGATTAAGATAATTGTACTTAGTTGGCATACTTCCTCACTACTTACCATTGACCTGGATCCACCGTGAATACTTTTAAGCTCTTGTTGTCGATCCTCTACATGCCCATAATCTTGTTTACGCATCCTCTCTACACTCACCAATAGACAACTCGCACCTGTGCGTTCTTAGTTGTCACCGCTTAACTTGTATTTGACCTTCTCTGAAGTCAACGACTTATTATTCTACAACACTTCTCATGTTACCTTCTCACGAAGGCTACCCTCCTCAGGGTACTTTACCTTAAACTCCGTTAGTTCTTTCCTCATTCCATGCTTCCTCTTCTTTATAAGGTAACTATATCTTCTAGGCCTTGTTGTTTCATATAACTCCATTTCATAGACTTAACCATTCTTCCTTGATGTCTTTCAAGAGCACCTTCCCAAATGTTATAACCTTAGCTAGCATCCACTCGTGTTCCTCTTGGTTGGTATCTTAAATCTCTCAACCAAAGCTCTTCATTTCGTCTTTCATCTTCTTGGGGTCATCATTTATACACACTTCCTCCTTCTTGGCGTTTCTTAGTCTTATCATCATAGTGAAAAGCGGTCAACTCCACGTGAATCCCCACCATGCCATTCTTCTCATAACTCTAGTAATGTTGAAACTTTACTTTTTGGTATCTCGTAAGCTTAACTTACAGTATCTTAAATCTTTAGCAAATGGTTCAAACACTGTTCTCGTCTTGACTCAAATGCTTAGGAGCGTCTAAAGAAAACTTCACATCTTAATGGAATGTCACCTTCAACCTTGTTAGAATGTATCCCACTCCTCCTCAATTCGCATCTTTAGTTGTCCACGTGTCTTCTTGAAGAACCATAAGTTCGTTATCACTATTGGTTTCATGGTCGTTTAATCATGGCTTCTTTATAACCACTTATACACCTTAACGTTGCTCTCTTTACTTGTATTGCTTCCATCTCGAATTCTCTTAAGTTGACTCCAAGTTCCCTTCTATGTGTTCGTCCTTGCCGTTAATGTCCCCTTTATCCTTCAAATGGTTTCTTTGACGTCCCCAAAAGGAGTCTGATGAATCGCCAAGGTGTTCGCCAGAACGTGATGCTCGACTCGGTACTTGAGCATACTCATCATCGTATATATATTATCCTAATCCCAAAAAGGTATTTGTCCAAGGGCGATGATAGCTTCCTATCATCTTAACTATAAGGTCCACTACTACTAATATAATACTAGCATACCATATGTGTATGTATATATAACTATATATATAAGTCCTATGTTCACATTACTACTAATATATCACATCCGGAAATCCAATACAACAATACAAGGTCCAAACCTATACTATAGTCCACATATATTCACTATAAATATAAATCAAGTCATCATGCAACTACAATCCACATATACTATACATACCTACATATCTACGCATATATGTAAATCCAATAAACTAAGCTGCTGAGATCATCGGAAGAAGTGGTGGTCCGTACATTCTACCCCGACTCATGCATGTGATTTTGAAAACGAAAAGTCAGAACCCGTGTGGGTTCTATTTATTCCTCATTCGGCCTTCAAAAGATTGCGAGTGCCATTGTTGTCAACCTAGGGCTCTGGTACCACTTTTGTAACACCCCAAATCCGCGGGACTCGGGATGCTACGGGTTGGGACCTCACAATGGGTCCCGACCCTTAGCTTGACAACAATTTCACCGGATCTTGCAACAAGGCACAAATAAAGGCCAAAACTTAAATACATTTTTATGCAATGAAAGAAAACCCGAAAGAAACAACAAAAGACTTCAGCCGATATGCAACAACAAGGGCCAAATGCCACCACGCGATATACAATATACATGAATAATATACAAACTCGACTCTAACCAAAACCCAATCCTAAAATGTACGGAACTCCGGCTGCCCACTCTTCCGGATCACTCGGCCGCATTCCTAACCTGCAAGACAATCTACAACAATCGGTATAAAACCGTTAGCTAATATTCGAAGCATTAGAATCAAGGTGAAAGGCACAAACACAAGTCAATCATCATAAACACCCAATACACTCCAAAGCACACAAGTCCGGTTTATTATCTTATTATTATTAAGTCATATCCCGTTCTAATTCAACTTAGGTTGTGACACGAGAGTCACCGAAACTCGCCTCGGTCCCTACTTACCGGCATGGAATGGTGCTGATGCATCTGACCGTCTACCAGCACGGGATAGTCGCCGAGAACCTCCTAGCTCTCGCGGGATCCAGGCAAGTTGTCACCGCCCGTTATCATACACTTGGGCCAAAATAATATAAAAGTCGGTAATCCTAATTCCGGTTTAGTTGTTATAAAAAAAAATAAACACACACCACCAAACACACATCAATGCTAATACAAGAAATACGAGCTAAGTAAGTCCGGAGACTTACCTCGTCACCACACTCAACTCACAACACTCTCGCTTCCTTAGGGGGAAGCCCATAACCTGCTCACAAGAAGATAACTATATCAACAACAACTCACTCACAATAGAAGTCTTAGACTTCTATACAAATGATCTACGCAAGACCATTTGACTCTCAATTCTAGGACCGCATCCTAGAATACCTCATGCTCACATCACACTCAACAGAAGCTAGAAGTCCTAAGACTTCTAAACCCTCGGATCTTGCAAGATCATAACTCACAACACCACTAGGGTAACATGCCTAGTCCAAACAAACTCAACGGGGACAACACCATGCTAGGATAAGCATATCCTAGCTCATAATCTCAACAACCATATAACCAGCACCTCAAGCCTCAGATACTCACAAGATCAACCAAACACTCAGTCTTACAACAATCGACAATCCTCAAAACTCACCTAAGGTCCAAACCACTACTTGGTATTTACTCTAAGTTATATTAGATCCATCCTAACATGATACTAAAACTTAACATAACTAGATCAACGGGAAAGAGTACTCACACGACGTCAAAAGACGGAAGTCGTTCAACGGATGTCGACTTGGACTCGTTAGGCCTTTATCGGGGCGCTTCCGAACCTAACACCAAAACTAGACAGATTTAGCTCGTACGCTAAATTTGATCGGAAGATATATATAATTATAAGAAAATCCCGGTTTCAAAATGTCCACGTTAAAACCCGTAAAAACCCCTCCGGTTAAAATATGAAATTCTAAGAACTTGGTCGAAAAACCGCAATTACAACTTGAACCATAAATCGAATTTAAAATCCGTTATTATATTTTCCGGGCAATCTAAACAACATCATAAAGCCAATGGTAAACTCGTTCTCAAAGCCAAGGGTAAACAAAACCGTCCAACCATTTTCCGGGCAAAAATATACAATCTTGTAAATGCGGGCCATAAACAGTTAATAAACCTTGGGCTATATTTTGTAATTATACCAACAGGGGCAAATCTGTAATTATATAATTCAGCAGGGGTGTAATTGTTTCAATTAGAAAGTGTTCGCCCCTAGAGGTGTGTGCAAATAAGCTTTAAATTTATAAAACTAGAATCAAGCAGCGAACCCGCAGTGTACGGATCGATATAGTTAAGCAAGAATTCCAGAGTATCGAACACAGGGATTTGGGGGGTTAAATCCAGTTGTAGGTTATCAAGCGAGTAAATGTAAGAGCTTTGCAAATTATTGGGAAAACAACAATCCTAAAGATCCAAGTATCCAGCTGTGGCAATCGATTCAAGATATACTTAATGATGTAAAGACAGAGTTGAGATATGCAAAGGTATACTAATGTAAGGTAACCGTACGATGAAGTTCCAAAAACCTTATATAACTCACCTACAAGGCACTCTCTATACAGGTTGTTGAGGCTCAATATAGAAGGATTCTAGAGGCGAGAGTTAGTGTCAAATACCCAAACTTATAATCCAAGGATCAAGACTAACTTAACCGATTGAGGTTGTGACACTCACAATCGAGGTAGAGGTTGTTGAGGCTTCACTACCACCTAGAAAAGACAAGTCTAAACTGAGCTAAAGCAAATCTTTAACTTTAGATTAAAGTAAAAGCAGGTTCGTAGACTTAAGGGAAATCACGGTTAGTTCTTGAGGTTCCACGGCCGTGGACTCAAGAACAGGCCGTAATTTAGGGTTGTCGGCGATATTTCTCTAACTCTCAGGGTCTAATCTGTTAGCGATCGATCTATCATCATCTAGGCCACAACTATCAACCCTTCACCTTAGAATTGTTAAGGGTTTTTAGCCAATAACAGTCATGTTGATATCAATTCAAGAATTAAAAGATAAAAAGATGAAAACTTTCAAGAACTTTCAATAATCTTCAATTCAATCTCAAAGTCACAAAGAGAACAAGCAATGTCAAAAGATTCACAATAGAACAAGCAATCGTAATCCTAGGAAAGAAAAGAAAACAGGATGTCAATCCGTTTTCCAAATCAAACCTAATCAAGAAGAGAGATCTTCTTGCAAAATCTTCCAAGAACTTCGATCTTCCAAAGAGATGTCAATTTCTTCCAAGCAAGCTAAGCGAAGTGTCTTCGTGTCTAAGCGGTGATGAATGAGGGTAAGCGGGGCGTAAGCGAAGGTGTCGGAATTTTTCTTCGTCCGTCTTTTTATAGTGTAGGGCAAAATGTCGGCCCGACCCAATCTTTAAAAGATCGTGGCTTCAAAGTGTGGCGAAAAGATTCGCCAAGATCACGGTCGTGGAAGTGTTCCACGACCGTAATTTTGGGCGTGGAAACAAATACGGTTTGCAACATATGTTCCACGGCCGTGTAATCCCCTGGAATGAACATGAATTTCTGACTCCAAATCCACGGCCGTAATTCTGAACGTGGTTTGTGATACGGCCGTATTTTAGAGCGTGGTTTAGGGTAAGAACGTGATTCTTCCCTAAACTCGTGCATTCCTCAAACTAAGACTCCAAATTGCTTCCAAAGAATGTCCTCAATCTATGGACATATCAACTCAACTCTCCTTTGCTCGATTCCGTTCGGAAATAGCTCCAAATCACCTATAATCAACATAGAACTAGTGTAGACATCCATATCGACAATATAGGTAATACTAGCTCACATATGCACAAAGTTCAATCAAAGACTATCAATATGAATCAAATACGTTTAGAAAACGTGCCTAAAATATCACAATATTTCATGCTAACAGAAAGCTGGGCCAAAATTGCAAATATAAAACATGGGTGACAAATTGGAATTATACCAATATTAGTGGGCCCGAATTAAATAACCCTAAAAGGGCCTCTTCAAATCCAAAAGTGAAAGAACGCTGGGAGGAGACGCAGCAGCGCCGGCCGCTTGGCCCCTATGGTACAGCGCATCCAAGGCGGCAGCAGACGCTGTGCAGGGCTCCGGCGGCGAGGGATCCAGGCGGCGACAGAGGCAGTCGGCCTTCAATGGGCTCCGGCAAGGTGTGAAGGAGAGCCGAGGCCTCTCTAGCGGAGACGACGAGCCGAGAGCGAGGCGGCAAGGCGGCAAGGGCTAGGCACTGCTGTTTCCGGCGGCACAACGCTGAGGCAGGTGACGCTCCCATTCCGGCGAGTTCACTGGAGCGAGGGAGACGCGCAGAGGCTCTGGTGGCAGCCTCAGGTGGCGACGGCATTAGGTAGGGGCAGCCTCTCTTCGAGTTTTCGAGCGGGAAGGGGAGAAGGGAGATGCAGTATGCTACTCTGGCCCTCTCACAGTTCCGGCGATGTTGACGAGCTCTGGTGGCGAAAGGAACAGATGAGAAGAGAGGATGGTTCTCCTGTGGGAGAGAAGGAAAAGCAAGTGAGGCAGAGAGGTATACAGGTGTGAGAGTCGATAGAGGGTGCGAGGCAAGGAAACTGAAATGCGGAATAGGCAGATAAAATAGTTTATCCAATACTCTAGAAGGGGGGGATGAATAGAGTATGGAAACTTTTCGCAATCTTAGGATAGGTAAGACCTTATCGAAAGAGATAAGACCTTATCAAATAAGATAAAGTTTTATTCGTAATAATAAGACCTTACACGTTTCTCTAAGATTGGTATTAAGTATAAAGGATTAGACAAACCAGGAATATAAAGAGCAGTAAATGACACACGTTATGTTAACGAGGTTCGGTCATCAACACGACCTAGTCCCCGCCTAGGATTGATTCAACCCTAGGATTCCAAGTAGCTTTATTTTCCTTATTCTTGATGAGTTCCAGATACAATCTTCAGAAGACCTTCCCTCTTCTAAACTTAGAAGTCTTACACTTCCTATCTAGCAACTCACACACTCGAAAAGGAAAACTAATGTACTCTAGATACAACACTCGTATCCAACGTGTCTAGAAGTGATAACGGTTTGTATGATCCTAGTTGAATTGTACTATCAGCTCGAAAAAGGTCTCACACTCTCAGGGAAGTAGAATGATGAAGCTTCGAATGTGAGAACAACACTTTGTGAGATAAGTCGAATTGTCACTTGTGTTTCCGAAGTAGGTAATGAACGCGTATATTGTCTCTTGTTCTTTGTCTCTTTAAATAGGCAAGCGTATCAGCATTCTTTAACGTTGAGAACGATCTTGCCTTCGTGATCTTCGGGGATCTTGGGTTGTTGAGATTTGATCCAATCTTATTTTGTTGAGATTTTGTTTGTTGAAGTCAAGCAGTCAAGCACGGTCAAGCACGATTTGTTGAGGTTCAGGAAATCTTCCAATTTTATCTCAAGAAGATTTAATTAAAACAAATCAAAGATTTGTTAAAATCAAATCCCTTAAAGAACTTAACAATAAGGAAATAAAGCCGTTTGGATATGCGTCACTCAAGTGTAGTTTTTGTCCAGTTTTGGTAAGGTCTTACCAGTTCGTGTAAGGCCTTTTTGAAACCTGGAAACCAAGATTTTCTGTAATATGGTAAGGCCTTACTAGACACTGTAATGACTTTACCAAAACTTGTAAGGTCTTACAAAAACCTGGAAACCAAGGTTTTGGCTTTCATCAACCATAAGTAATGTCTTATTTATCAAGGTGGAGTTAACAATCTTCCCCTTGATGAAAGACAAAACTTATGATCTATTTCCTACATTTGAACAACACAACAACACAATAACAAACAATATAGCATAATCACATGTAGGATCAAATTTTGAAAAAGATCGAATCATGCAAGTTTTTCAAAACCAAAAACAACCAAACTAAAACAAACCAAAGGTTTTCAAAGTTTTCAAAACATTCAAAAGACAGAAATATTCTCCCCCTTTTTGTCTTTCAGCAAGAAAAATTGAGAATGTGAAAAGATCAATCTTCATCATCCGAGACTTCAACCACTTCATCAAACCATTGCCCATAATTTGAAGAAGAACCAGCTCGTTGTCCACGAAAACGATTACGCACCTTTTCCCTCCATCTATCATGTGCCTCACCAGTTGTGGTCCAAGCCATCAATTTTGCTAAATGTTTTTCCTGCTCATTTCTGTATTTCTTGACTAAGCCATATTCCTCCACTGTCAAGATAGATGGCTCAGGTACTACGGGTCGAAGAATGCACCTCTTTAGCACCTTGCGTTCACAATTAATTACAACATTCTGACACACTTCTTGAATGTGTTCCACAACATCCTCATCCAAAGGCATGATTGTAGTAGTTGCCCTATGAGATAGAGAAGTCAAAAATAGTAACTGATTAAGCTTCTCATTGACCATTAAAAGCTTCTCATGTGTATCATCTTGTCTATCCACAATATCAGCTCGGGCAGTATTCAAATCTTTCCTCAAGGCATCCACTTCGGCCTCTAAATCTTGAATTCTCTGTTCAGAAGAAAGTTGAGCAGTTGGTTTATGTTTCTTCAGAATCCATTCTCCAGATAAAGTTTTCTCAACTCCAAGCCTTCCCCAACAGTCCTCATCAATTTGTCCATTATGATAAACCTTATCCTCATCTGTAGTATCAATTTCAAAGAACTCGAAGATCTTTGGAAATAAGTTGGCATAAGGAAGAGGGGTTATACAGTGTGTAACATGTAGGATAAAATGAGGTTAGGGACATCAATCGCATACCCAGTAAGAATCAAATCCAGAATTTCCAAAAGGTTGTCAGTGATCAACTCTCTGGAATGCTTTCGTGGTAAGACATACCTAGCAAGCAAAGTAAAAACAATCTTTGCCTCTAAAGTTAAGACATTATGGGTTTGTTTTTGCTTTGGCTTTGAAGAAGTAGCCACTGAAGGGATTTGTTTCTCAAAAAATGTTTTCTGGGCATGAGCAAGACACACATTTTTCAAAGGGTGGGATTTGGTGTCAATGTCCTCAGGAACTCCTAAGATGATTGCCAAGGAAGAAGCAGAAAGGGTAATTTGTCGCCCTTTGATCTGGGAATGTAAAGTCAGAATCCCCTTTTCTCGGTGAGCAGTGAGGTTGACAAAGAAGAGTCGGGTAAGTCGTGGAAATGCAAAATTTCCCAGATTAAACATACTCCAGACATTTGAACATTTCAGCAGATTAACACACGGCAGATTCATAGACTCCAGAAAATTCTCATCAACAGTTTCACAAAAGCTCTGGGGACGATTAGCAAAACCATCTTTCCACATCCCAACTTTGGTATAATTTAAAAACCAAGAAAATGGAGCTTCACTACTAACCTCAAACCCAGACGATGGTGATCGAAGACGATGTTGAGGTTTATCCTTTGCGACTGGGGGGTAAACAACTTGAGAAATTTGCCGAGAAGGAGAGGGAGTAGACATCGAAGAATCAGAATCTGGATTGTACTCTTTCAGAACAACTTTTCCCTTTCTAGCCAACGATCGCTTCTTCTTGGATGCTGGAGCAGAAGATTGAGTCGAAGAACGTTTGGGAGCCATCGCAGATTAGGGTTTGGAGAGGAATGTCGAAGAGAAGGTTGGAGAATTTATGAAGCGCAGAAACACATTATGAACCGAGATCTTTGAAGATTTGGTATTAAGAGGGAGATAGGGAAAATCTTTTAAAAATCTTCGTAAAATTTTAAGAAACGATTAAAACCGAAAGATTTCCAAAAAAAAATTAATCTATTAGTTAGTTATCTATTAAGATAATAACTAAAAGATTTGATCCAAATTAATCTTTTAAAAATAAAAATCAAGAACATACTATTATTTAGTAAGGCCTTGAAATGTATTTTAAGATCTTAATATAAAGAATAAGATCAGTGTTTGTAACACAATTTTAGTAAGACCTTGAAATGCATGTTAAGGTCTTAATGTAGGGAATAAGATCAATATTGTAAAACAATAATTGCTCCCCCTACATTTGTGCCTCCCTGTTTAGCATACCAAGTTCTAACCTTATGAAATTAAATATCTCTTCGGGTAAGGGTTTTGTAAAGATATCGGCCAGTTGTAGATCAGTAGAAATGAATGTCAAAGACACATCACCTTTTTCTACATGATCACGTATAAAATGGTGTCTCACATCTATATGTTTCGTTCTTGAATGCTGTACAGGATTTTTGGAAATAGAAATAGCACTAGTATTGTCACATTTTATTGGTATATCCTTAAAGTTAAATCCAAGATCTTGGAGTTGTTGCGCAATCCATAAGATTTGCGAACAACAAGCTCCAGCAGCAATATATTCAGCTTTGGCTGTTGAGAGAGCCACTGAATTTTGCTTCTTGGAATGCCAACTTATTAAAGATGTACCAAGAAATTGACAACACCCTGAGGTGCTTTTTCTATCTACTTTATATCCTGCAAAATCAACATCGGAATATCCGATAAGACCGAAACTACTTTGTGTGGGATACCATAGACCTATATCTTTTGTACCATTAAGATATCTTAATATCCTTTTTACCGCAATGAGATGTGATTCCTTTGGGTTAGCTTGAAATCTAGCACACATGCAAACACTAAACATAATGTCAGGTCTACTAGCAGTAAGATATAGTAAAGATCCGATCATACCTCGAAATTCTTTTTGATTTACTTGTTTGCCGGTAAGATCTTGATCCAATGAGAGAGTAGAGCTCATTGGTGTTTTGGCTATTTTCGATTCATTCATCTTAAACTTCTTCAGAAGGTCTCTTGTGTACTTTCCTTGATTGAGGAATATACCATTTTACTTTGATGTACTTGTAGTCCAAGAAAGAAATTTAATTCTCCCATCATACTCATCTCAAATTCCTTGCACATGATGTCAAAAAATTCCTTGCAAAGAGATTCATTAGTTGCTCCAAACAAGATATCATCCACATAAATTTGAACAACAAGAATATTCTTTCCATGAGTTTTAATGAATAAAGTTTTTTCAATCAACCCTCTTTTGAAGTTATTTTCTAGAAGATATTTTGAAAGTCGCTCGTACCAAGCTCTTGGGGCTTGCTTTAAGCCGTAAAGAGCTTTGTCAAGCTTAAAAACATGATCTGGAAATTCATTACTTTCAAAACCGGGAGGTTGAGCAACATAAACTTCTTCATCTAAATAACCATTCAAAAAGGCACATTTGACGTCCATTTGAAAAAAGTTTTATACTCATGTAAGATGCAAAAGCAAGAAGTATACGAATGGCTTCAAGCCTGGCTACGGGAGCAAAAGTCTCCTCGTAGTCAATAACTTCCTCCTGATTGTAACCTTGAGCTACAAGACGAGCTTTGTTCCGAATGACATTACCACTTTCATCCAGTTTGTTTCGAAAGACCCATCTTGTCACGATAACTGATTTACCTTTGGGTCTTGCTGTAAGTGTCCATACTTTGTTTCGCTCGAACTCGTTTAGCTCATCTTGCATAGCAATAATCCAGTCAGGTTCCTGAAGAGCTTCGGTATACTTCTTAGGTTCTACAAGAGATACAAAAGCATGAAAGGCACATAAATCTTTTAATTTAGAACGAGTTTGTATTCCAGATGAGGGATCAGAAATAATATCCTGAGTTGAATGGGATGATGCATGTTTGAATTTCCTCCGGACATTTCTCTGATTATAAGCATCGGGTTCAGAATTAATAGGAAGTGGGGAAGATGGCTCTTGTTGCTCAGGTGGTGATGTATCTTCAAGACTGGTTTCATTTGTAAGACCTTGAGGAGGTACTTCAAGGTCTTGAGACACGTCTGTAAGATCTTGAGATAAGTCTGTAAGGTCTTGAAATGGCCCTTGCATGTTTCTGATGTTTTTATCAACTTCTTCTTCCTCTTCCTCATGTTTATTTAGATCAAGATCTACAAAGCTCTCACTCAAGATACCATTATCGTTTTCATCAAACAAAACATGGATACTTTCTTCGACTACTTTGGTACGTTTATTGTATACTCGATAAGCCTTGCTTTGAGTCGAGTATCCGAGAAATATACCTTCGTCGCTATGAGCATCAAATTTCCCAAGATTATCCTTCCCATTATTATGCACGTAACACGTACATCCAAATGGTTTAAAGTAAGATATGCTTGGTTTTCTTCCTTTAAAAAGCTCATAAGGAGTTTTCTTTAACATTGATCGAATCAAACATCTATTAAGAATGTAATTCGCTGTATTAACAGCTTCTGCCCAGTATGACTTAGGCAGATCATTTTCTAATAGCATTGTCCTAGACATTTCCTCTAGGGTGCGGTTCTTTCGTTCCACAACCCCATTTTTGTTGAGGTGTTCTAGGAGCTGAGACATTATGAGAAATACCATATTTCTCACAAAATGCATCAAAGTCTGATTGATCGAATTCTCTACCATGATCACTTCTAATAGAAACGATTGGTAGGTTTTTCAAAGTTTGTAACTCCTTACAAAGTTTTGAGAAGTATAAAAGTGCTTCAGATTTCATTTTTAGAAAGAAAACCCAAGTAAATCGAGAATAATCATCAACAATAACAAGAATGTATTGCTTGCCTTTGAGAGATTTGACGCGCATAGGTCCACAAAGATCCATGTGAAGAAGTTCAAGAGGTCTAGTAGTACTTACCACTTGCTTCTTTTTGAAAGAACTACGAGTATGTTTACCTCTTGAGCAAGCATTGCATAATTCATCTACCTTGAATTTTAGGTCAGGAAGACCTCTTACAAGATCTTTTGATTTGAGTTTGTTAAGAGAATGTAAACTGATGTGACCAAGTCGTCTGTGCCATAGTCTTGAGTCATCTGATAAGACCTTGAGACATTTTAAATTTGTCCCTGCAATTTGGTTAGTATTAACAGCATATATGTTATTATCCCTGTGAGCTGTTAGCATTAAATTTCTTGTCATCTCATCTTGAACTTCACACTTCTTCTTGTCAAAGCTAACACAATTTCCTTTATCACAAAGTTGAGAAACACTGAGAAGATTATATTTTAAGCCATCCACCAAATAAACATCTTTAATATTATTATTTGAATCAAGACCAACGTTACCGATACCAAGAATGTCACATTTTCCTTTGTCACCAAGAGTTATAGTGCCAGTGATTTTCTTCTTTAGAGTGTCGAAAAGAGATTCTTTCCCACTCATATGTCTTGAACAACCACTGTCCATTATCCATTTTTGAGTCTTGGTGATATCCTGTAAAACGGAAAATCATCCTTTCCGGCTTGACCAATAAACAGAGTTAGATCCATTATGGGGGTAGACCATGTTAGGTGGCCTAGTCCCTTTAGGAACCCATATATGTTTTACCCGTTCATTTAGACGTACAGGAAAGGTATTTCTAATAATGTATGGATCCGTTCTCCTATACGGACAAGTTTCCTTTACATGACCCTTTCTACAACAAAAGAAACAAGTAGGAGATCTCCAATTTCCTTTTGCCTTAACGAATGTGGTAGTGGGTTTAGCAGGAAAATTCCTGTTATATCCTATTCCACTTCGATTTAAGGATAATTGTTGTTCTCCAAGCATTTTATCAAGAGTAGCTTTAGATTTAGTAAATTGCACAAGAGCTATTTGCTGTTCTTGACATTTTTCAGAAAGTTTCACTTTTCAATCTCTAAGTCAGTATTACATGTCTTAAGAGATGAGAGGTTTGCCTTTAGATCGGAATTTTCCAATCGTAAGGCCTTAACCTCAGTGTCAAGATCTGATTGTATGCTGTCAAGATCTTGAACTTTCAGCGAAAGCATTCTTATGCAAGTTTCCTGATCATTAAGCTTTTCTTGTAAAATGTTGATTTCTTTGATGTAAATTTCTTCATTAGAAATCATGTTTTTCAGTACTTTTGATAAAACATCGGTAGGACTAGATATAAGATCTCTTACCATTCCATCCAAATGTTGATCTTGATTTTTGTCGGATTTTGCCATAAGACATAGGTTTGCATGATCATCTTCTGAATCTGAATCACTCGAGGAGTCTGAATCGCTCCAAGCTGCTACCATGGCTTTCTTGCCAAATTCCTTTTTCTTGAATTTGTTCTTCTTCTTTTGAGGACATTCTTTAACAAGATGATCTGTTTCACCACATTCATAGCAATTTAGAACACGATTCTTCTTCAAGGGGTTAGAAGACTTACCTCTGTATTTAGATGATCCAACATTTTCTTTGTTTGAAAATTGCTTTTTCATTTTTAATATTCTAGCTAGTCCTCTTGTGATAAGAGCGAAAGGATCTTCATCATCACTTTCAGAATCTTCCAGTGGTTCCTCTTTCTTGGCCTTGAGTGCCAAATTCTTAATGTTTGTTGGCACATCCCCATCGTCCTCATTGAGGATCAATTCGTGGGTGATTAATTTGCCTAGCAAATCATCAAGAGCAAGTGTGTTGAGGTTTTGTGCTTCTTCTATAGCGGTTACCTTGGGACCCCATTTTGCTTTAGGTAAGCATCTAAGTATCTTTCTGACTTTTTCTTCATTGTTGAAAGTCTTTCCCAGTGAGTCAAGATTATTAATGATCTCCGTAAAACAGGTGAATATTACTTTGACTGATTCATCTGGGATCATTTTAAACAATTCATATTGTCTCAGAAAGATACTTATTTTGGTTTCTTTGACCTGGCTGGTTCCTTCATAGGTGACCACTAATTTATCCCATATTTCTTTAGTGGATCTGCATGAAGATATACGATTAAATTCATCAGTACTTAAACCACAATATAATAGATTAATAGCCTTGTAGTTTTTCGCCACGCTCTCAAGATCTTTCTGATTGAATTCAGCTTCTGTCTTGTTTACTGTTGTATTGTCGGGACCATCCTTGGTAGGAGTGAGAGGTCCATTCTTGATAATATGCCAAAGCTCTAAATCATGATCGATGATAAACATTTGCATCAAGGATTTCCAGTAAATAAAATTATTTCCTACAAAAAGAGGTGGTCGAGAAATTGATCTTCCTTGACCAAATCCGCCTTGACCTTCACTTGCCATTAGTTAGCCTCACAGATAATAATATCTAATAATACGTGAGTTAGGCTCTGATACCAATTGAAATGCGGAATAGGCAAATAAAATAGTTTATCCAATACTCTAGAAGGGGGGATGAATAGAGTATGGAAACTTTTCGCAATCTTAGGATAGGTAAGACCTTATCGAAAGAGATAAGACCTTATCAAATAAGATAAAGTCTTATTCGTAATAATAAGACCTTACACGTTTCTCTAAGATTGGTATTAAGTATAAAGGATTAGACAAACCAGGAATATAAAGAGCAGTAAAGGACACACGATATGTTAACGAGGTTCGGTCACCAACACGACCTAGTCCCCGCCTAGGATTGATTCAACCCTAGGATTCCAAGTAGCTTTATTTTCCTTATTCTTGATGAGTTCCAGATACAATCTTCAGAAGACCTTCCCTCTTCTAAACTTAGAAGTCTTACACTTCCTATCTAGCAACTCACACACTCGAAAAGGAAAACTAAAGTACTCCAGATACAACACTCGTATCCAACGTGTCTAGAAGTGATAACGGTTTGTATGATCCTAGTTGAATTGTACTATCAGCTCAAAAAAGGTCTCACACTCTCAGGGAAGTAGAATGATGAAGCTTCGAATGTGAGAACAACACTTTGTGAGATAAGTCGAATTGTCACTTGTGTTTCCGAAGTAGGTAATGAGCGCGTATATTGTCTCTTGTTCTTTGTCTCTTTAAATAGGCAAGCGTATCAACATTCTTTAACATTGAGAACGATCTTGCCTTCGTGATCTTCGGAGATCTTGGGTTGTTGAGATTTGATCCAATCTTATTTTGTTGAGATTTTGTTTGTTGAAGTCAAGCAGTCAAGCACGGTCAAGCACGATTTGTTGAGGTTCAAGAAATCTTCCAATTTTATCTCAAGAAGATTTAATTAAAACAAATCAAAGATTTGTTAAAATCAAATCCCTTAAAGAACTCAACAATAAGGAAATAAAGCCGTTTGGATATGCGTCACTCAAGTGTAGTTTTTGTCCAGTTTTGGTAAGGTCTTACTAGTTCGTGTAAGGCCTTACTGAAACCTGGAAACCAAGGTTTTCTGTAATATGGTAAGGCCTTACCAGACACTGTAATGACTTTACCAAAACTTGTAAGGTCTTACAAAAACCTGGAAACCAAGGTTTTGGCTTTCATCAACCATAAGTAATGTCTTATTTATCAAGGTGGAGTTAACAGAAACGAGAGAGGGAAGGTGAGGGAAACAAAGGGTCGGGGTTGCAGGTTCTTAGAGGGTATAGATTGGTAGCCTGGCGGTAAGGCCAAGTAGCTGGGCTCTCCTGGCACTAGCAGAAGGGAAGAATTATTAAAATAAAAGAAGGAAGAAAAGTAATTATAAGATAATCTCGATTAAAACATACGTAACTGGACTTTCGAATCGACAAACTTTTCCGAACTATTTCGAAAATAAGGTACGGGAATATATGTGAACGTATCAAAATATAACTATACTCGGAAATAAAGTATGTTGATCGCATACATAATTAATCTCACAAAAATATACTTATCAAATTTTATTATTATTATTATTTTTTTTTTCTATATATTCATAAATATAGTTTTCCATATAGAAATTATTTCCATAAAAAAAAATTTAGGCTATTTAAATAGCGATAAAATCCGGAAAAGTAAAAATCGAAAACGCGCCAAAATTTTGGGCGTTACACGTTGAGACTAGAAGCCATAGACTTTTAGAAACCGTTTCGTTCCTGATTCGTGTTGCTTGTTCGTACATGCTTTCCTTACTCCTTTCCTGAGGGAAACTGAGCTTCCTTGAGTGTTTTCTGAGTTGTTCGCTGATCTCTTGTGTTACCTTCGTGTGAGGTAAGTCCCTTGGACTTACTTAGCTTCATTCCGCGTATTAGTTGGATTGTATTGGCTTGTTTGTGTTGCTATCCTGATTATAACGAATAATTGGAAATAGGATTCACCCTTTGATAACCTTAATTGGCCCAAGTGTATTATAACCGGGCGGTGACCACTTGTCTAGTTCTCCAGGAAACTGTAATGTGCTCTTGCGACCTAGACCCGTAGGTAACGGATAGTACTGATCTATTCCTATTGGCAGACGGAAACGGAGGCGAGTTTCGGGAGATTCTCGTGTGACAAAAGAAGTTGAATTAGTAATGGATAACCTTAATGAAAGATAAATAACCGGTTGATGTGTAAGCATGTTATGTGTTTTCTTTACCTTATGTGTGTTTGTGCCTTTACACTCTTGCTTATAGCTAGAATGTTAGCTAACGGTTTATATCATCGTTGTAGATGTTCTGCAGGTTCAGGATGCTGCTGAGTGATCCGGATGGTGTGGTCACCCGGGGTTCCCGTACATTATAGGACGGGATCGGGTTTATGTTTCTTTTGTTGTTTCCCTTTTGTTTTGAACCCGGCTGTGGAGTTTTGTGTTTTCTTTTGGTTTAAACCTTTGATTTTATATTGAGTTTTGTTTTCATTCGTCTCTGCCTTGTTATAAGATCCGTTTGTTGTTGCTACTCTGAGGGTCGGGACCCATTGTGCGGTCCTAGCCCGTAGCGCTTCGAGTTCCCAGAGCTTGGGGTGTTACATTTGTCCTCACTCTGCCATTGGAAAAGAAGAATTCTTACCATCCGTAAGAACCGAGGTCTTAGGGATGCTGTCCCCATGCAAACCGTGCTCGCCGAGAAAACTTCCCAGGAGGTCACCCATCCTGAAATTTCTCCCGCACGAGCACGCTTAATTCCAGAGTTATTTGTCCTCACTCTACCACTGGAAAAGAAGAATTCTTATTGACATGGGTAGCAACCCATCCTTATAAGTCAATCACAAATCCCCATTCAAATGATGCGGGATGACAATTTTTACGGGATGTTACATCGATCTCATATTTTATCAAATTTTAAACTCAAAAAATTCTAAATGAGGATCAAATTAAATTTGAAAAATTTTTAAAACTCTTTTGAAATAGAATTATAATTAAAATCAACGGGTTTTTAAAAAGATGTGATCGGAAAAAAATAGAATAAAATATTTTATAGAAAATAAATGGGGGCACCAATACTGAAATAGGATCAAATCAAATTCGGACGTGTTATAAAAATCTTTTGAAATAAAGTTATAAAAAAATGAAATTATTTTAAGTAGATCCGATGAAAAAAAAATTATTCATCAAATATATAAAAATTTAATAAATGCAATAGTAAGAATCTTATCGAAGAATTGGGAAGGTATTTAAAAATCCAAAAATAATATTTTTAAAAAACAATCTTTTGAAACTAAATCTGTAACACCCCGAATCCGCGGGACTCGGGATGCTACGGGTTGAGACCTCACAATGGGTCCCGACCCTTAGCTTGACAACAATTTCACCGGATCTTGCAACAAGGCACAAATAAAGGCCAAAACCAAATACATTTTATGCAATGCAAAGAAACCCAAAACCAAACAAACCAAAGACTTCAGCCGAGATACAACCGAAAGACCAAATGCTATACACGCGGCATACAATATATAATGAATACAAAACTCAAACACGACTCCAACCAAAACCCAATCCTAAAATGTACGGAACCCCGGCTGCCCACTCTTCCGGATCTCTCGGCCGCATTCCTAACCTGCAAGGCAATCTACAACAATCGGTATAAAACCGTTAGCTCATATTCGAAGCATTAGAATCAATGGGAAAGGCACAAACACAAGTAAATAATCATAAATACACAACATTCTCAAAGCACACAATTCCGGTTTTTATCTTTTTATTATTAAGTCATATCCCGTTCTAATTAAACTTAGGTTGTGACACGAGAGTCACCGAAACTCGCCTCGGGCTCTACTTACCGGCATGGAATGGTACTGATGCATCTGACCGTCTACCAGCACGGGATAGTCGCCGAGAACCTCCTAGCTCTCGCGGGAGCTAGGCAAGTTGTCACTGTCCGTTATCATACACTTGGGCCAAAATAATATAAAGGTCGGTAATCCTAATTCCGGTTTAGTTGTTATAAACAATAAACACACACCACCAAACACACATCAATGTTAATACAAGGAATACGAGCTAAGTAAGTCTGGAGACTTACCTCGTCACAAAGATAATCCCGCTAACCACCGCTCTCAACTTCCCGTAGGAAGACACTCAATGCCTGGTCAAAACAAGACACACAATCAACATCTCTCTCACATGCTAGAAGTTCTTAGACTTCTAGTCCCAATGATCTCGAAAGATCATAAACCATAACCATGATAGGATAACAACTTCTAATTCTCACGATCTCACAAGGTCATAACCATCACCACACATGCTAGAATACTCTCGTCCTAGTCTCCACAATCTCAACAAGATCATACAACTATAATCTCAATCCTCATAAGTTCACAAGATCAACCCAAACACTCAACGCCCTACAATCCTCACAAGATAACATCAACACCTCAAGCTTTATAACGATCATAAATCCTCAAAACTCACCTAAGGTCCAAAGCCACTACTTGGCATTCACTCTAAGTTATGCTAGATTATCCAACCTAGCATGATACTAATACTAAACATAACTAAATCGAGAAGGGTACTCACACGAGGTCAAAGGCGGAAAACTATCAACGGATGTCGAGTATGGATTTGTTGGACCTTCTATGGGGCGCTTCCGAACCTAGCACCAAACTAAACAAATTTAGCTTATAAGCTAAATTTGAACGGAATAAATAAAATATATAGGTTTATGAAAACTCGTTTTCCAAAAGCCAATGTTAAATCCCGTGAAAAAGCTTCCGGCACAATATGAGATTTTAAAACTTGGTCATCAAACCGCAATAAAAACCTTGATCCATAAACCGAATTTAATCCAATAAGGGTGTAACACTTAGAGTAAGTAAACGCAAGACTATAACTCGATGTAAAACCGAAGTTTAAAATCCGTAATTATATTTTTCGAGCAACCTATTCAACATCATAACCCAAGGTGAAACTCGTTTTCAAAGTCAAGGACACAACAAAACCGCTCATCTATTTTCCGGCCAAAAATACACTTATATAAACATGGTCATAAATCCGAATTTAAATCCTTGGGCCATATTCCATAAATAAATCTGCAGGGGTATATATTGCATAAACACAAATCTGGACAATTAATGTAAATACAAAAGATGGGTAAAATGTGTAAATATCCAACAATCAAGGGGCCGTTTGAATTACCCTAAAAGCTGAAAGGGTCTTCTTCTTCTTTGAAACAACACGCATGGCTGGGAAAGAGAAGGAACAAAGCGGCAGTTGGAGGCAAAATTGGTGAAGGTGGGGGCAGAAGGCTTCTCCGGCGGCTTCGACGGTGGCAGGGGAGGTGATTCGACAGGGCAAGCCGGATAGGGCCGAAATGGTGGTGCTTCGCTCCGTTCTCCGGCGACGAAAGGCAGAGGCGAAGACGGTCTGCAGTAGTTGGGAGAAGGCACCGGTAAGGAACAAAGGGGAAGAAAACACTAAGGTGGCGCAGCTTCGATCTCCGACATCGGCAGCCCTAGGGAAGCGGCACTGAACTCTCCGGCATCGTCTGGCGGGCTCACTTTCCCGGCGGTTGCAGTGGCGGCAACCTTCAGTGATGGCATAGCAGGGGGCTTCTCTGGTTTTGACTCGATCCAAAGGAAGAGCTGCGGGTGAGATCAGAAGGAGGCTAGGTGGTGGTGTTGCTCGAGGTGGCTGGTGAAACAGATATGAAGAGTGGGGAGGTGAGCGTTCAGAGAAGAAGAGATTTTAGGTATCGAGAGAGAGTGATGAGTCGGTTTCAGGCTAGGTAGTAGCCTGGTGGGGAAGGCCAATGGCCAACGCCACTACGTCACCCAATACGGGGTGAAGAGCCGGCTCACCAGCTGAGAGTGAGGGGTAAGAAAAGAGGAAAGAATAAAGAAAAGAAAATAGTGGACTAAAATATTCTTGATCGAAATTAATCGCAACGAAAGTTTCGGATCTGAAAATTTTTCCGAAATTTTCCAATATTAAAAAATACGGGAAATATATGTGGATCGAATATATAAATAAACTCGCAAAATTATACTTTGCAAATACAAAAACTATTATCGCAATTTATTTACGAGATTATACAATAATTTAAATATGGTAATAAATAGTAAAAATAAATATCACGCGCCTATTAAAATGGGATGAAACATATATATATACAAATCGCGCCTAAAATTTGGGGCGTTACATCTGATCCCCCTAAAAACAAGTTTCGTCCCGAAACTTGCTATGCGTCAAACTTCTCGGTCCCTAAGGCCGAGGTATGAACTCTCAAAGTAAGAAGGCTTAAACCTTCTAATCTAAACACATCATCTACTCAAACTACCACCGCAAGATACATCAGGTCATAAAGCACATTCACACATAGGGCACCACTACACATAACATCACACATGCACATAACTCAACTAGGGGAAAAACTAGGTCTAACCTGTCGATTATATCGATGCTACTAGCTTAGCGTAAAACTGAACCAAATATACTATCTTCCATCTTCTAGTTAGCCTCATCGGTTCCTTGTCTTCTACTAGATCGTCGTGAATGACAATACGTCTCGAGTCTTGTATGTACTCTCTCGATTGATACACCTGAAACACCGGGTGAACACCCTCTTCTTTTGGCGGCCATGCCAACCGGTAAACCACTTTCCCAACTTTGCGCTAAAATCTCAAAAAGGTCCGGTATATCGGAAGCTCAACTTCCTTCTCGGGTCTTTCTCAATGCAATATTTCTATTATGTTTCTCTATTATTGTCTCTAACAAAGAAAATCGGATTTCCAATTTACACCGTCGGCTTTGGTTCTTGTCAAACCAAACATTGATGTTACGTTTCTTCAATTCTTGTTGCAACTCCCAAGTAATGAAGGAGGTATTATACTTCACACCGCTTGACAAGGCACATATGTTATTACTTCTCCCTTTGCATCAATATTTAACCAAGACCTTGTCTTAGAGAATTGGTTGTAATTTACAAATCCATCATACCGCGAGGCAATGTCAAAACAATTACCCAATGACTCTCCTCTTTACTCTTACAACTCTTCTAACACTTGTCCCACTCTAAACCCTTTTGTCTTCCGGAGTGGGTTAGCCGTATATGGTGTTACTTTGGATAATCTCTCCACAAATCCGGGAATGACCGGCACAACCAAGAAAACTTGTAACTTCTTTCACATCCTTCGGGTGTTTCCATCCCGCAACAAGTGGTCATACAACTTCTCTCTTCTCGAGAGTAGACCAAAATATCTTATCCGGCATTAGCAAGCCCATATGGAATCACTATAACTCGTAGTTACCGTGGTTTGTCCGGAATGCCATATTTGCAGTATCCCAGACTCGAATTCTCAATTTGTGACAAAAATAGACCTTAAATCATTCTTGTAAGAGACTGTCAAAACTTGTAACCGATCGAGTAGATCATCTAGTGGTGAGGGATACTTGTTCTTCATTGTTATCTTGTTCGGCTCAAGGTGATGTACAAACGGAGATAACCGTCTCTCTTTTTGCAAACTGGTGTTCTCCATAACAACTTCAAATTCTAATGAACTCTTTTCAGTAAGTTCTTGCAATTGCTCCTTCACTTGCTTCCACAACTCATGTCACTTCACAAGTGTCATTCCATACGGCACCTTAGATCTCGGAATCAAGTCAAGCTTGACCTTAGTGGAAAAATCCACATTCTGACGTATTGGAATCCGTGATATCTCAAGTTTCATCTTTTCTCTTCCGTCGCATATCGTAATAACCGACACAATCTTGTCTTATCACTTTACAAGTGGTCATGATACTATTGATCTACCCCGATCTGTTGGAGTGACATCCTTTAAACACGTGTATTGCTCCATCTTTAGCTACAATGTTGACCGTTCTCTTTCAAAGATCCTTCATCTCCTGAAATCAAGAGACTTGCTCGAGTCTTTTGACTCTTGGGGCCTTATTTAAGTATTCCTTTAATTTAATCTCGTTCTCCCTCTTTGATGACATGATTGTAAAAATCTTCTAAGGTTTCTCACTTATGTGCAGCCATAAGTGTCCAAACTGTAGGACTTAACCGTGCTTCAAAACAATTGCCCTAATCTTCTTTGCTTTCCACGACATCCCAACATGGGAGGAGCTCTTCGTATTGTACATAAGATTTCACCATAGACATCCTTTCTTCAAGTAGGTGTAGAAATTTATACTTCATTTATTTATGCAACGTCAAGCCGACCGTAGAAGCTCTGACCTCAATCTTTCATATACAAGATACATCTCATATCGACACAAACTTCAAAACTTCGGTCTTCTCTTACTCTTGTTGGTCACCTTATTCATCTCTTGGTATTCCATGAACAACTTCACAACCGTACCAATATGCTCCGTGGAGAACGCTAGGCCAATCTCTCCAACCATAATCACTGAAAGATCCAATCATTACTTCCCAAGAATTAACATCATAAATTCTAAGCTTGCAGTGTTGCCCTAATCTAGGTCCTCCCTTTCATGCCATAGCCACCATGGCTTTTCCGGGTGAGTCTGAAACATCTTACTCAGCTTTTGCTTGCAAAAACATACCATTCATTTCATTAGAACGAACATAGTATGCATCATCTTATTATACTCCCGTCTGCGCACCACAAACAATGAAAACCTTACCTTCCTCTTGATCTACTGGTTCCCTTTACCATGATCAAACCTTAAAACTTCTAATCCGGGTTGTTCTCCCATATGTCGTTCTCATGACCTAAGAAGGTCGCAAAGGGTCATTACAATCCCTCCCTAGGAGGTCTGTAACATTTATTTGATTTGATCTCCTGCAATGCTACTTGATTATGACATTTTCACTTCCGTTGATATAACTTCTTATTGATAAGATTCAACCACCGGAAATATTTCAAGTTCCTGTTGTTGTTCCTTTATGATCCCACAACCTGGTTACTCTTCCCTTCCACACTCATTTATAGACCTGCGCATTCTTGGCTGACACCAATTAGCTTATAATTGACCTTCTCCAATGTTAATGACTCACCATTCTTCTATACTTCCATGTTACCATTCTCATGAAAGTTACCCTCCTCGACTCCTCGAGGTACTCTACCTTAAACTCCGTTAGTTCCTTCTTCGTTCCATGCTTCCTCTTCTTTATAAGGTAACTATATCTTCTTTGCCTTGTTGTTTCATATAACTCCCTTTCAAAGGCTTAACCATTCTTCCTTGACGTCTTTCAAGTGCACCTTTCCAAATATTATAGCCCTAGCTAGCATCCACTCGCCTTCCTCTTGGTTGGTATCTGAAGTCTCTCGATCAAAGCTCTTCGTTTCGTCTTTCATCTTCTTGGGGTCATCATTTATACCCATTTCCTCCTTCTTGGCGTTCCTTAGTCTTATCATCATAATGGAAATCGGTCAACTCCACGTGAATCCCCACCCTGCCATTCTTCTCACAACTCTCTGAATGTTGACACTTCACTTATTGATACCTTGTAAGCTTAACTTACGATATCTTAAATCTTTTGCAAATGGTCCAATCACTCTTCTCATCATGCCTCCAAAGCTTAGGAGTGTCTAAGGAAAGCTTCACTTCTCGTAATGGAACACCGTCTTTAGCCTTGTTAGAATGCACCCATCTCCTCCTCGATTTGCATCTTTAGTTATCCACGCTTCTTCTTGAAGAACATAAGGTTGTTATCTCTATTGATCTTGTTATCTTTCTAATCGTGACTCTTGGTAACTACTTCCACACCTCTAAGTTACTCCACTTCTTGTATGTTCCCCGTCTCGATTTCTTTTAAGTTATCTCGAGTCTTCCTTCCACTTGTTCGTCCTTTGTTTATGTTATCTCTAAACCTCCTCCTTGACATCCTTTTATAGGAATCCGAGAAACACCATGGTGTTTGTCTGCACAAAACGCTAAACTCAATACTTGAGCGTACTCTTCCACGTATGAACGCTATCTCAAGCCAACATCGTCGTCTAAAAGGTAAAGATATCTTTCCGTCGTCCTAACTATAAGGTCTCATATTATATACTACTATATATAGGAGTCCGTATATAAACTTATATATGTCCTACGTCCACATAACTACTAATATAACACATCCGGTAATTCATTACAACACAACAAGGTCCAAAGCAATATTATAGTTCACATATATACTATACATATAATCACGTCCATCATGCAGCTGAATCCACATATACTATACACATATATCCAGTTCATCATGCAACATACTGTAACGACCCGTTTATTGGGTGCGCTTTTGATATTTTTTTTTCCTTCCTAATATCGTTTTTTTTATATAGCTCCAAAATATTTGACGAGTATATTGGGTCGTATTTTAGATTATTGAGTCATTATCGAGAATATTTTACAAGAATGATTTGTATATCATAAATTATATTTTTATGAATATAATTATATATTTGACGTGTGTATATATATATTCTGTATTTTTATTTTTCGGAAAATATTTCTGTTTCAGAAGTCCCGCTCCGGTTCTTTCGATCGAGTTTATTATATTTGAGTTACTACTTTTTTTATACATTTGTTTTGTTCTTTTTTTTTCCCTTGACCCTTCCCTTCCAAGATCTGTTGAGCTGTGCAATCCCGCCCAGCCTATGAACGTTGCAGCCTACTTTCTAGCCAGACTCTTGGATGTTTGTCACCCTACACTGCCCTAACCCATGGCACTCATCCTATCTCACTCAATCTCCCTCAGTTACCTCTGCTCAGCACCCCTCCTTCTCCTGACGTCTATCTCTTCTCCATCTCACCCTCTTCTCTTCCCCTTTTCCTCTTTGAAGCTTTGCAGTCTCAACCTTTCAACTCTTTCCTCCCTCTGCTTCTCACCTCACCAACAACACCCGCTCTCCCTTGCTGTAGTGCCCCGCCGGACTGAGAAAGGGCCGCCTCCACCTTGTGCTGCTAGGATCGACGCCGGAGGGAAGGAGCTTTCCATCGCCTTCGCTTCGCCGGAATCTCGTCACCTCGCCTTCGAGCCACCGCCTGGATGGATGGTAGATGCCGCTGCTCTGCAGATCGGACCGCTGCAACCTTCCTTCTCCCACCTTCTGTCGCACCGGAGCATATCGCAGGAGGGCTCCTCCTTCGCCCTGCACCGGCCCTTGCCTCCGCCTTGATGGAGCAGCAACCAGTCCCACCGCCTGCACCCCTGCAAATCTCGCCGGCTTTCGAACGCCTCCGGGCAGGGACAACGCCGCCGCCTGTGCTCACCGGCCGCCATCTCCAGACCTCTGTAAACCCTATTTTCCTAATTCAATTCGGGGCCCCCAAGTTTAGGTGTAATTGCAAATGAAAACCCCTTATTTTGTAATTACAGATTTGACCCACTCTTTTGGAATTGTTAGATTGTGCCCTACTGATTTGAACTAATTACAGATTTGGCCCAGATTTTATTTTCAGAATATATCCCAAAGTTTATGGAATTTCATGAGTTGCCCATAAAATGTTTTTACGAGTTGTACCTTGGGTTTATGATATTGTTTAGATTGCTCGGAAAATATAATTACGGATATTTTTAATTTCGGTTTATGATTCAAATTGTAATTTCGGGTTTACGACCAAGTGGTTTGATTTCATATTTTCGTCCCGGACGGGTTTAACGAGTTTTAACGTTGACTTTTGAAAACGAGTTTTCCTTAGATTTATATATATATATATTATATATTCCGTTCAAATTTAGCATATGAGCTAAATTTGCTTAATTTTTGTGTTAGGTTTGGAAGCGTCCCGATAAAGGCCTAACAAGTCCAAAGTCGACATCCATTGGTCGACTTCCGTCTTTTGACGTCGTGTGAGTATCCTATCCCGCGATCTAGTAATGTTTAGTATTAGTATCATGCTAGGTTGGATCTAGCATAACTTAGAGTGAATACCAAATAGTGGTTTGAACCTTTAGTGAGTTTGAGGATTTATGATCGTTATAAAGCTTGAGGTGTTATCATCTTGTGAGGATTGTAAGGCGTTGAGTGTTTGGTTGATCTTGTGAGCTTATGAGGATTGAGATTATGGTTATATGTCTATTGAGATTGTGGTGACTAGGACGAGAGTATCCTAGCACGTGTAGTGATGGTTATGACCTTGTGAGATCTTGAGGACTAGGAGTTTGTTTATCCTAGTTTGGGTTATGGTTTATGATATTGCGAGATCATAAGGTTTAGAATTCTTAGGACTTCTAGCTTCTGTTGAGTGTGATGTGAGCATGAGGGATTCTAGGATGCGGTCCTAGAATTGAGAGTCAAATGGTCTTGCATAGATCATTTGTATAGAAGTCTAAGACTTCTATTGTGAGTGGGTTGTTGTTGATATAGTTATCTTCTTGTGAGCAGGTTATGGGCTTCCTCCCTAAGGAAGCAAGAGTGTTGTGAGTTGAGTGTGGTGACGAGGTAAGTCTCCGGACTTACTTAGCTCGTATTCTTTGTATTAGCATTATTGTGTGTTGGGTGGTGTGTGTTTATTATTTTACTGTTTATAACAACTAAATCGGAAATAGGATTACCGACCTTTATATTATTTGGCCCAAGTGTATGATAACAGGCGGTGACATCACTGCCTGGCTCCCCGTGAGAGCTAGGGGGATCTCGGCGACTGGCCCGTGCTGGTTAGACGGTCGGAGGCATCCGACCGTTCCATTGCCGGAAGAAGGGACCGAGGCGGGTTTTGGAGGATTCTCGTGTCACAAAAGAAGTTGAATTAGAACGGGATACGACTTAATAATAAAAAGATAATAAACCGGACTTGTGTGATTTGGTGTACATTGTGTGTTATGTTGATTTACTTGTGTTTGTGCCTTTCACCTTGATTCTAATGCTTCGAATATTAGCTAACGGTTTTATACCGATTGTTGTAGATTGTCTTGCAGGTTAAGAATGCGGCCGGGAGATCCGGAAGAGTGGGCAGCCGGGGTTCCGTACATTTTAGGAGTGGGTTTTGGTTGGAGTCGGGTTGTGTTTTATTCTTCGTTTATTATGTTAGTATGCCGCGTGTATGGCGTTTTGGTCTTTGGTGTTGTTTATCGGCTGAAGTCTTTTGTTGTTTTCCCTCGGGTTTCTTATCATTTGCATTAAAAGGAATTTTGGTTTTGCCTTTATTTGTGCCATGTTGAAAGATCCGGTGAAATTGTTGTCAAGCTAAGGGTCGGGACCCATTGTGAGGTCCCAACCCGTAGCATCCCGAGTCCCGCGGATTCGGGGTGTTACAACAGTGGTATCAGAGCCCTAGGTTGACAACAATGGCACTCGCAATCTTCTAAAGGCCGAATGAGGAATAAACAAAACCCACACGGGTTTTGACTTTTCGTTTTCAAAATCACATGCATGAGTCGGGGTAGAGTGTACGGACCACCACTCCTTCCGTGGATCTCGGCAGCTTAGTTTATTGGACTTGATATATATATGTATATATGTAGATAGGTATAGTATATGTGGATTGTAGTTGCATGATGACTTGTTTTATATGTATAGTTAATATATGTGGACTATAGTACTTGTTTGGACCTTGTATTATTGTATTGACTTTCCAGATGTGATATATTAGTAGTAATGTGAGCATAAAACTTATGTATATAGTTATATATACATACACATATGGTATGCTAGTATTATATTAGTAGTAGTGGACGTTATAGTTAAGTTGATAGGAAGCTATCATCGCCCTTGGACAACCGCCTTTTTGGGATTATGATAGTATAGGGATTATGATAGTATATATACGGTGATAAGTATGCTCAAGTACCGAGTTGAGCATCACATTTTGGCGAACAACCTGGCGATTCATCAGACTCCTTTTGGGACGTCAAAGAAATCATTTGAAGGATAAAGAGGACATTAGCGGCAAGGACGAACAAATAGAAGGGAACTTTGAGTCAACTTAAGAGAATTCGAGATGGAAGCAATACAAGTAAAGACGAAACAAGGATCTTTGATCAAAAGACTTAAGATACCAATCAAGAGAAACATTAACGGACGATATATGAAGCTAGAATTTTTGGTGAAGGTGTACTTGAAGGACCACATGGAATAGGTTAAGCCTATGAAAGAGGGAGATACGTTCTAACAAGGTTGAAGGTGACATTCCATTAAAATGTGAAATTTTCTTTAGACACTCCTAAGCATTTGAGTCAAGACGAGAAGAGTGATCGAACCATTTGTTAAAGATTTAAGATACTGTAAGTTAAGCTTACAAGGTACCAAAAAGTAAAGTTTCAATATTACTAGAGTTATGAGAAGAAGGGCATGGTGGGGATACACGTGGAGTGGACCGATCTCCATTATGATGATAAGACTAAGAAACGCCAAGAAGGAGGAAGTGTGTATAAATGATGACCCCAAAAAGATGAAAGACGAAACGAAGAGCTTCGGTCAAAAGATTTAAGATGCCAACCAATAGGAACGCGAGTGGATGTTAGCTAAGACTATACTATTTGGAAAGGTGTACTTGAAAGACATCAAGGAAGAGTGATTAAGCTTAGGAAGGTGAGTTATACGGCGTGTGAGGCTTGGAAGAGTATGGTTACCTTATAGAAGAGGAAGAAATCATGGAACGGGGAAAGAACTAACGGAGTTTAAGGTAAAGTACCCCGAGGAGGATAGCCTTCTTGAGAAGGTAACATTAGAAGTGTAGTAGAATAATAAGTCGTTGACTTCGGAGAAGGTCAATACAAGTTAAACGGTGACAACTAAGAACACACAGGTGTGAGTTGTCTATTAGTGAGTGTAGAGGGGATGAGTAAACAAGATTATGGACATTCAGAGGATCGAAAAAAAGAGTTTAAAGTATTCGCGGTGGACCAATGTCAATGGTATGGAAGTACGTCAACAGAGCGCATTTGTTTTAAATCAAATAATGTGGAACGATTTCAAGCAAGTACTTATAATAAGACTTCCGAGGAGGAGATTGTAACGATCTTACGCGACCTTCTTAGGTCATGGGATTGACATATGGGGGGAATGACACAGATCAAAAATTTTAAAGTTTGATTAAGGTGAAGAGAACTAGAAGAAACAAGAGGAAAGTGACTTCTATAGTTGATGTACGTAAAGGGGAATACATAAAGAGGGTGTGTGGTATGTTGAGGATACATGGTATGTTTGTGCTAATGAAATGAATGGTATGTTTTCGCAAGAAAAAGCCGAGTAAGATGTTTCAGACTCACACGGAAGAGTCATGGTGGTTATAACGCGAAAAGGAGGACCTAAATTAGGGCAACACTGCAAGCTTAGAGTTATGATGTTAGTGCTTGGAGGTAAAATGAGTGGATCTTTCAGTGATTGTGGTTGGGAAATTTTGCCTCAAGGCATGCTAGTACGGTTGTGAAGTTACTCATGGATACCAAGGGATACATAAGGTGGCCAACAAGAGTAGGAGAAGATTGAAGTTTTGAAGTTTGATGTCGATATGGGACGTTAAAAAAAATTAAAAAAAAATAAAAAAATAAAAAAAAATGAAAGATCAAGGTTAGAGCCTCTGCAGTCGTTTGACGTGACATAAGGAAATGAAGTGTAAATTTCTACGCCTACTTGAAGAAAGGATGTCTGTGGTGAGAGCTGATGTAGAATACGAGGAGTTCCTCCCATATCCTGGGATGTCAAAAGAAGCGAAGAAGATTGTATCGATTTGTTATATGGCATGCTCGAGTCTTGTAGTTGAGACCTTTGTGACTGAACACATGCCCGAGATCAAAAGAGGTTGCTATCACCATTCCTTTGAAGTGAGAAGAGGGATTTAGCTGAAGTATTGCTTAACCAAGGCTTCAAGAGTCAGAAATTTTGAGCAAGTCTCTCGAGTTCTGTAGATGAAGGATCTTTGAAAGAGAACGGTGAACATAGTAGCTACAGAAGGAGAAATACACGGGTTGAAGGACGTCACCCCAACAGATCGGAGTGGACCACTTGTCAAGTGTTAAGACTAGGTTGTGTCGGTCATTGTGAGATGAGATGGGTAGAGAAAAGATGGAACCCGAGATAGAACGGATTCAAATGCGGAAGTAGGTGAGTTTTACCATTAAGCTTGATTTGGAGTTGTTATTGAAAGTATATTTTGAATTCTTGATGTGAAGTGCATTGTAGAATATATTTGAAACTCTTGATTTGAAGTTCATGTTGGATATATCTTGAATTCTTGATTTGAAGTTGTTATGGAGAACACCATGTTGTGAAAAAGGGAGACGGTTATCACCGTGTGTACATCGATTATCGTGAGCTGAACAAGATAACAATGAAGAGCAAGTATCCCTTACCACGTATATATAATCTATTGACCGGTTGCAAGGGTTGTCATGTAACGCCCCAAATTTTTTGATATGTTTTCGATATTATTTGTTCCGACTTTTATCGATATTTTATTACCTTAAATAATTTTATTTTTTATTTTTTTATTTTTTTTAAAAAGATGGTATTATTATAATGTAAAATATCTTTCCACGAGTATATTTATATTTTTGACATCGTATTACCTTTAACGGAAAAATTCGGAAAATTTCCCGATCCAAAAATCCCGTTCGGATTCTAGTTGAATCGAGTTTATATAGTAATCCCTTTTCCTTTCCTAATTTTCTTTTTCTTATTTATTTCTTTTTTCTTCTCTTCACTTCCCTTGGCTGATGAACGTGACGTGATACCTTGCAGTCTGCACCTGACCCTTCGTTAACCTCAATCTCTATCAATTCACTCTCTCGTTTGAAATCAACAAGCAACCTGCTCTACTCCTCAGTCTCTCTTTCCCTCTCCTCTGCTCTACTGCAACCCTTTCCCAACACCTGAACAACCATCACTCCGAACCACCACAAGGCCACCCTTGGAGCCACCTCGAGCCGGTGATAGCTCGAAGATCACCACCTCCATTGATCTTCCCCTGTCGAACCACCTATGTTCCTTTCCGCACCTCTCGAACCTCCAAGGACGACACCGGGAAGCAAGCCGCCGGGGGCTCGGGGTTCCTGTCGAGCCACCAGTGAAGAGCTGGATGTAGGCTGTCTCTCTCCTCGTCGTTTCTCCTCTCTTCTCTCCACCGCCGACAGGGGGCAACCTGTGTACCCAACAGGCGCTGCCGGAAGTGCCTGCCGCCAGCACCATCGTCCTGCCCTGCGTCACCTTATCGTCGAACACCCAGACCCACCGGAGAGCTCGCCGGTCGCCACATCTCCCCTTGCTGGATCCCTAGCCGCCGCGTTACCCTGCCCCCTTCAGCCGCCGTGCATCTGTTTTCCCTGCCTCTGTTGCCGCCCTGTTACAGCTCCTTCACCACCTCCGTCGCCGTCTAAAGCCACCGGGAAGTGCCCAGCCTCGCCCTTGCCTGCTGGAGTTCCCGCCGCCTCCTGTGCCGCCTTCACAGTTTTCCCCCAGCGTGCCACATTCACCAGTAGGTTAAAGAAAACCCTTTTGGGCTATTTGCGAACGGGCCCCTCTAAATCTAGTGTAATTACAGTTTTGTACCCATATTTTATAATTGCAGAATTGACCCAGCTTTGTGAATTTAACATAAATGCCCTCTGCATGTGTAATTACAGAAATGGCCCAAGGTTTGATTTACAAAAATTGTCCCAAGTTTCTAGACTTGTATATATTGCCCGGAAAAATGTTTTTACGATTTTAAATTTGGGTTTCACTTGAGTTATATTCTTATTTATATATACACTATATATATATTATGCTCATGTTGGATTAATTCCGGGTTATGACTCAAAGATTTTACGGGATTTTAGCGTTGGGTTTGAAAATGAGTTTTACCTTGAGTTTATTATGTTATACAATTTGCCCGGAATATTATATTTACGGTTTTTAAGTTGAGTTTTAGAAGTGGGGTTTTCCTTAGATTATATATGATCTTTATTCCGTTCAAATTTAGCTTATAAGCTAAATTTGTTTAGTTTGGTGCTAGGTTCGGAAGCGCCCCGATAAAGGCCTAACGAGTCCAAGTCAACATCCTTTGAACGACTTCCGTCTTTTGACGTCGTGTGAGTATTCTTTTCCCTCGATTTAGTTATGTTTGGTAGTAGTATCATGCTAGGTTGGATCTAACATAACTTAGTGAGAATACCAAGTAGTGGTTTGGACCTTAGGTGAGTTTTGAGGATTGTCGATTGGTGTAAGACATTGAGTGTTGGGTTGATCTTGTGAGCGTTATGAGGCTCGAGGTTGGGGGTGGTGTGATCTTGTGGATTTTGGAGCTTAGGATTGACTTATTCTAGAATAGTGTTGTTACCGTTGAGTTTGTTTGGACTAGGCATATTTTCCTAGTATGTGCTATGGGTTATGATCCTACGAGATCATAGGGTCTAGAAGTCTAAGAACTTCTAGCTTCTGTTGAGTGTGGTGTGAGCATGTGGGATTCTAGGATGGGTCCTAGAATTGAGAGTCAAATGGTCTTGCTTTGACCATTTGTATAGAAGTCTTAGACTTCTATTGTGAGAGTGTTGTTTTGATATAGTTATCTTCTTGTGAGCAGGTTATGGTCTTCCTCCCCTAAGGAAGCGAGAGTGTTGTGAGTTGAGTGTGATGACGAGATAAGTCTCCGGACTTACTTAGCTCGTATTCTTTGTATTAGCATTATTGTGTGTTGGGTGGTGTGTGTTTACTATTTTACTGTTTATAACAACTAAACCGGAAATAGGATTACCGACCTTTATATTATTTGGCCCAAGTGTATGATAACGGGCGGTGACATCACTGCCTGGCTCCCCGTGAGAGCTAGGGGGATCTCGGCGACTGGCCCGTGCTGGTTAGACGGTCGGAGGCATCCGACCGTTCCATTGCCGGAAGAAGGAACCGAGGCGAGTTTCGGAGGATTCTCGTGTCACAAAAGAAGTTGAACTAGAACGGGATATGACTTAATAAATAAAGATAATAAACCGGATTTGTGTGCTTTGAGTATGTTGTGTGACTATGTTGAATTAATTGTGTTTGTGCCTTTCCCTTTAATTCTAATGCTTCGAATATTAGCTAACGGTTTTATACCGATTGTTGTAGATTGTCTTGCAGGTTAGGAAAGCGGCCGAGAGATCCGGAAGAGTGGGCAGCCGGGGTTCCGTACATTTTAGGAGTGGGTTTTGGTTGGAGTCGGTTTGTGTTTTATTCTTCGTTTATTGTGTTGGTATGCCGTGTGTATGGCGTTTTGATCTTTGGTGTTGTTTATCGGCTGAAGTCTTTTGTTGTTTTCCTTCGGGTTTCTTATCATTTGCATTAAAAGCAATTTTGGTTTTGCCTTTATTTGTGCCATGTTGAAAGATCCGGTGAAATTGTTGTCATGCTAAGGGTCGGGACCCATTGTGAGGTCCCAACCCGTAGCATCCCGAGTCCTGCGGATTCGGGGTGTTACATGTCAGTCTCTTCTAAAATTTATTTAAGGTCTAATTGTCACCAATTCAGAATTCAAGACGGAGATATTGCAAATACGGCATTCCGGACAAACCATGCTAACTACGAGTTGTAGTGATTCCATATGGGGTTAGAAATGCCTAGATAAGATATTTTGGTATACTCTCAAAGAAGAGAGAAACTGTATGACAAGTTGTCTCGGGATGGCAACCCCGTAGGTTGTGAAAGAAGTTGCAGGCTTTCTTGGATGTACCGGTCATTCCCGGATTGTGGACAGATCCTCCAAAGTAATAACATCAATGGCAAACCTACTTTGGAAGACAAAAGAGTTTTGAAAATGGACAAGGGTCATAAGAGTTGTTAAGATGTAATATCCGGAATTTTTATTCCGTTCATTTCTGTAACAAACCCGATCTCGATCAGTTGATCCATATCCGTCTACTTAGTTAGACACATTATTATAAAATTTATCATTTTATGTAGATTTCCTTCACATAAAATGATAGAATCTCTTAAAAGTTTATCATTTTATGTAGCTTACCTTCACATAAAATAATAAGTTTAGCCCTTATTTAGAATATGACAAGGCCCGGACAAGTATGTGACGAAGCTATGACAAGGCCAGACAAGGCTGTGACGAAGCTGTGACAAGGCCAAACAAGGCTGTGACGAAGCTGTGACAAGGCCAGACAAGGCTGTGACAAGTCTGTGACAAGCCCAGACAGGCTGTTGACAGCCCAGCGCCTAGTGTCCGCCTCAGCCCAGCAGCGCCATCTTGCACAGCCCAGAAACTCGCCAGTTTCAGCAGCTTGTCCGCAGCCCAGCGTCCAGCCCAGCAGAGTGTGCAGCTGCCTTACCTTCTTCAGCAGCTCCAGCCCAATACTTACTTGCCTCTGCCCAGCCAGCCCAGGAAACGTCCCAGCCCATGTACCACTTCAGCCAAAGAAACCCTGCGGACTCATACTTTCAGCCGTTACATTTCCGTGCCCCTTCTATCCAAGCCAGCGGTTTCTTCTGCACAAATTACGCCATGATTTACGTAATCAGCTCCGTGTCTCTCTCCCTCTTCGATCGTCCAGCAAGTGCAACGACAACTCCACGTCTCTCTCTCCCTCTTCGATCTTCCAACAAGTGCAATGACAACTCCAGTCTCGCTCTCTCATCGATCTTCCAGCAGTCCAGACGATCCTCTCCTGTGCAGCAGCGACGACCCAGGGAGTAGGGCATCGACACCAGCCCAGACGTTCCCTCCTGTGCAACAGCGGGTTCAACAGCAACCTTGAGCCATCGTTAATCCCTCGCTCGAGTCTTGAAATCGGGTAAGGTGGATGCCCTTCTCTTTCTTGCACTTCCGCCCATGTAATTCATGCCTAATGAGTGCCCTTTTATGTCTCATAAATCTACCCAGAACAGCCATAGAGGAGCTGGTACAGATTCATGCTGTTTCTTCCGAGTTTCAAGAAGTGTTGAACAACCGACTTTGAGCCTAGATTTGGGTAAGTTAGACTTTTCCTTTGCTCCTGGTTTTTGGATATGTTGTTGTCGGTATTGCAGTGTAGAACATACTGAAATTTGAGCCTATTCTGAATTATAGTTTAGGAGATATGATTTTATCAAGTTGGCTTCTCATGCAGTTTTCTAAGTGTGCTGAGTTTGAGGAAAGTTGCTTGAGATGCAGTTTTGTGGAATAAATTTGGAGGGGTTATTGACTTTTGTTAGACTTGAATTTTGGATATGATATAGTTGGCATATTGTGGTGGAACATATTAAAATTTGGGAAGAATCGGAGTTACGGTTTGAGAGATATGGGGTTTCAAAGTTCAGTTTTATAAATGTGCTGAGTTGAAAAAAACAGCATGGGATGCTGTTTTGTGAGATAGTTTTGAATAGGCTTTTGATCTCTGTTAGGCTTGAATTTTTGATATGATATAGTTGACATCTTGTTGTAGATCATATTAAAATTTGGGAAGAATCGGAGTTACGGTTCAAGAGTTATTGTGTTTCAAAGTTGACGTTTTTATATATGTGCTGAGTGTTGGGGGAAAACAGCAAGTGATGCTGTTTTGTGAGATGATTTTGAATAAGCTCTTGATATCCTTTCCGGCTGAATTTTGGATATATTATAGCTAAGATTTTATAGTAGAACATATCAAAATTTGGGATAAATCCAGTGAGTGGTTTAGGAGTTATGATTTTTCAAAGTGTACTCAGATTTTGGCTAAGTATAGGAAACTTCAAGTGTTGTAACCAACTTTGGAATTTTTATAAAAATGATGGATGAACAGTTTTGAGAAATTCTTGCTCCTAAGGGTAGAGGGAACATCATAGATGATCTAGAGAATTGTTTCGGAATTTTTATAAGCTTTTACGAATTTTATATTTGAAACCGAAGTTAGACCTTTACGATCTTTCGAAAAATAGGAAAATAGGAAAAATGCCAGTTTGTAACCAAACTAAACTTTAGGAGTTAGAATATGATTTTTGAGTCTCAAATAGAAGTT
Source organism: Fagopyrum homotropicum (assembly GCA_033239125.1). NCBI lineage: Eukaryota > Viridiplantae > Streptophyta > Magnoliopsida > Caryophyllales > Polygonaceae > Fagopyrum > Fagopyrum homotropicum. The sequence continues at coordinate 45,757,951 of BSWB01000001.1, read as the reverse complement.
TAGACATGAATTTTGGAAATTCTGGGAGTTTCGGGACCAAGGGTAAAATAGTCATTTGACCCTAAATTAGTACTGTAACTAGTTATGTTTTACTACGTTCTTTTATCTTAGAAGTCTTAGACTTCTAATTACGTGGGAGTGTGCTAATGCACTCATCTCCTTTGACAGGCAACTGAGTTGCTACAGTTTACAGAGCGAGTTTGGTTTACAGAGAGTCGAGCTTTATACCAGGTAAGTCCTTTGGGCTTACTTAGCTGACTTCTAAATATGAGCATGAATGATGATAGTGGTGTGTGATTGAAATGTTTAGAGAGATAGGTTGTGATATATATTTACCGACCTATACTTGGCCTAAGAGTAACGGGCGGTGGCATTCTGCTCAGTTAGCTTGCGAGCGCTGGGGGTTTCTTTAGGGACTAGTCCATACTCGGTTTGTAGTGATGCTACCGGCGGAGGTCAGCTAGACCTACACCCAGTTGGATAAGGAGCGGAGGCGAGAACAGTTAATAGCTCTCGTGCCACAACTGTAAATTGAATAAGATGAATCACTTAAATAATAGATAATAAACGGTTGAGTGCCAGCATGATGTTTGTTTATTTTCGTTTCTGCTTGTGTTTGTGTTGTTGTCATTCTACTTATATTTGGATAGTTAGCTAACGGTTTATCCGTGTTGTAGATTTGTAGAGATAGACAGTTGCAGAGTGATCCGGAACGGATGGTCAGCCGGGTCCACGTACTCATTAGATGGGGACGGGGGAGTCTCCCTTACAGCATGGATGTTATGTATATGTATATGTTTCATAAGGCTGTCACATGTGTACATTCATACAGTAAAAATATTATGTTTTGAAATTGTTTCAAGTACATTTGTGCCTTGTTGTAAGATCCAAGTAATGTTGTTGTTAAACCAAGGTCGGGACCCATTGTGAGGTCCTAACTAGTAGCTCCCCGAGTTCCGAGAATTTGGGGTGTTACAACATGGTATCAGAGCTCTGGGTTGGCAACAATGGCACTTGAAATCTTCTAAAAGACCGAATGTATAAAATAACTAGAACCCGAAAGGGGTCTAAGATTTTCAAAACGGATTTCTGTTTTTACACACGTGCATAGTTGGGTTGTTGGGTTAGTAGTACGTCGGACCACCATCGTTCTCCGTGGATCTCTGCAACTTAGTAGATGAGAAATAGTTTGTGGACTTATGGTATTGTATGTTTATGTAAGTTATATGTATATCTATACGCATGTAACTTTTTAGTACCTTAAAGGATAGGAAATATACTTTAGTTGAGTTAATATCATGCGATCATCGCCTTATGATAAAATTTTAGTAGATCGTAAAGAGTATCTTTATAGGAAAATAATGGACTCCGACCTCGGAGTAAAGTAATGTGTCCTGACGTACATTCTGGCGATTCCTACAATCATTTGAAGAACGAGTTGACATAAAGTGAAGATTAAAAGATGATTCTTAACCACGAGAATAATTAGATAAGAAAGAATATCAAATAAACTCAGATAGAAGTGATAGAAGTCCATACAAGGAATTTAGCGGTGAGAAGACGAGAGATGAAGCTCAAGAATATACGTAAGGACTGATAAGAAGCGCAAATTGAAGCGGACAAAATCGGAATACAAATTAAGTGGTGTCGAGTACAACTACACTTGGCGGGTTAAATGACAGTGCAACAAAGGTGGACGGCGCCATAGGCAAGTATGGGCCTGAGAGTACAAAGAAGATATGGTGTTGACCCCGATGTGAAGAATTAAAGAAGTACAAAGACAGAAATTGAAAAAAAAGAGTTACAGACGAGAAATAAATTTCTTCATCATAGAGATGGCTTGACTTCCTTAAAGATTCAAGAATTTTGAAAGAAATCATGAAACAAGTATCAAATACAATAGAAGTTTGAAATTTCGACAACATATTTCTATAAAGGTGGAATCACAGAACTACACCAACCAATTCGGAAGAATGTGAGAAAATGAGATTGGTGGACTCAAGGGTCCGCAATAATTTCTCATTTACAAAGAGATTTAAGTTACCAACACTAACGGTTCATACCAGAGAACCGCAAACAGATGATGACTAAAGAAAGGAGAATCGCGAAGACACGCTTACAAGCTAATGTGGAAGACTTGATGAACTCATTGAAGACAGATGAATGCTAGGACTAGACTCAGAAGAGTATAGTGACCTCATAAGAGAACAAGAGAAGTGCAGACTGTGGAAGAAACTAAAAGAGTATTAACAAAGAAACTAGAGGAGATAGATTTTCACCAAGTCTATCAAACTTCAAAAGAGATAGAAGAACAATAAGTCTGTGATCTTATGGAAGGTCAACTACATACCAGTCAGTAATAATTGAGACATAATACGTGCGGGTCAACCAGTGGTAACTGGTTATCAGATAAGGAGGATAACCATAGAATGATGAAAGAATTTTATAGACGTCTAGAGGACCCTTCAAGAGATCAACAACGACAAATGTGAAGCTAAATCGATCCGCGTGCTAGTACCTTAATAATAACATGGAGTGAGTTCGAGCAAGGAACCCTAATTAAGAACTTAAGAAGAAAGACTAGACGTTCAGAAAGGACCCCCTTTATGTCATTGAAGACCAAGGGAAGCGTGTGAGGGATTTACTGCCTACTGGCTAGGAAAAGGGTGCATATCACAGTTAGTACAGATGGATTATAAAAGAAGAACTAGAGGAGTAAGGAGTATATGATTTTGATAAGGTTCTATGTCAATCAAGACAGAGTGTGTGTAGCATTCCCTACTAGATAAACCGCAAGTGGAAGGAAGTTAAGGTCATGAGAGTTTTGTAGACTTGATTACAAGCTATATTGGAAGACCTAGAAAAGACCATTGATGTCAGATGGACGACACAGTGAGACGCGAGAAATGGAGTTAGCTCACGGGGGAACCGGAAGTTGTAATGTAGAATGAGCTAAAGGAGTATAAATTGATGAACTTGAGTAAGTAGTGTTCACCAGGAAATTTAACGGCAAAAGAGGTATGAGAAAAGTGAGTCCCGGAAATGGAGATAAGTCAACTATTGACTGACCGACATCAACCGAGGATGTGCAAGGGTTGTTTGGGATTGACGAGCTATGTACAATTAAGAAGAGATATCTGTGATTGAGGATTATTGAATTAACTATACCGATGCTTTGGAGGAGTTCCTCAAGTAGACAACGAAAATCTACTTAGACAACTAAAGGTATAGAGAGAATCGTGTTAGAGGTTACTTCTCGGTTGGTTAAGATCAAACTTCAGTCGAGTCAGGAAGTTTGGATCCGTGTTAGAAGAATTCCAAAAGTAAACGGAAGAGGTCGTCTTCCAACCGTTATCTTAGTCCCTTAAGGCAAGTAAGGAAGGTACTTGGTATTTCATCCGGATAGGACTTCTGGGGTAATTGAGAGGGAGAGTTTTGGGTCCATCAATTTGGACTCACGGAAAATGTCCTTACGATTAGCGGGTGACAACATAATTATCAAAGTAGCGCAGCGAAAGCGTGATGAGTCCTAACCCACAGAACCGGAAACTCGAGAGTACAACAAATGACGTGTCGAGTTTAAGACGATGATAATTGGTGAAATGCGTTTCGTTTAGAAGGAACATGAAATAGGCTACGTGGAGTGACAAGAATTTTTGTCGAGGAACTGTATCACCAACTAGATAGACGAGAAAGTATGTGCACATAGAAGTATAGAAAGAGAGTGGTACCCCATTATAGATCCAAGTGAAGCATGCCGACCTAGTCACATGTTGGAAGACCAGTAAATTTGGAATTTAATACCTAGCATGGTACTTTAGAACGAGTTTCTTGATAAAATGAGAAAGGAAGTAACGAAGTAATAAAGGTGTTGTGTAGGGCCTGCACTAACAAGCTCAAGGTGAGTAACTATCAAGTTGAATCGAAAGACAGATAGGAAAAGGAAGCTACGGGAGTGTACTTACAGACCAGTACTCGTACATATAGAAAACATAATCTCAAGAATGGAGTATAAGAAGAATTTTATCTCGGAACGGAGTCGAGTTGCGTTTTGAGTAAGAGGAATATTATAGGACACAATACAATGTTAACAACTATTAAGTAGTGTGAGCAAATGACGGTGATGTGAGATCACCTTGTATCTAATACCGTCATTCCGGACATATTGTATGTCACTCAAGACAAAAAAAAAAAAAAAAAAAAAAACGTGAGAAGCCTAAGGATGAGCTAACAATATATTAGATATCCATAAATATTATAATAATGCCAAGTGAATACAGATGATGACCACTAGATTGTGTCTCCACTACTAGACCGGAAAAGGGTAAAGGGATGACTCCTTACCTGAGGGATAAGATGGCCGAGCCATATTAAAAGACAATTGAGTCGTGATACAAAGAGCATTAGACACTTGGTGAAGTGCTGGCGGAGGTCCAAGACCTTTGGCCTGAGTGTGTAGTCAAGTAAACATAACGAAGGGAAGAAAGTTGACTAGGTTATTTTCTGTACGGTCATCAAAAGACCTGGAGGTGAGTTGCGAAATGTGACCACTCGAGGCTGTAAAGTGGGTTATAAGTGATTGATGGACTAGTAAACCTCACCCTATTGGAGAGTGTAACCCTAGTTTTCTACGGTTTCAGTTAGAGGTATACTTACCAGACAAAAGTTAGGACATCGGCTTAGAGAATCGGGCAATGAAGCCGGATGATACCGGTGAGATATCTAGTTACCACACTAGAACGTGGTAGTAGGCACTGGTGAAGTCTGTACATGAAAAGATTTCAGAGTTAGTGGTTTTATAAAAGCCGACGAGGCCACCTTGGATACTATGGGTAGTATGAGACATAACCTTTCAGAGACCTTTGTGGAGGTAGTGTAATCTAGGGAGCGACGAGTTAGGGTTTGGCCTTATATATGTGTTATATTGTGTGACTACTTGTTTATTTTCATGCTCGAGTGCTTAGTCGGGATGTGTGTTATTGGTGACCTTAATATGCGGGATACTTATATGTGGAAACGATGACTCTTGTACGATAACAAGTAGATACACTAGATTCGTACCTTGAGGGCTGACCTTATGACTGACGTACTTTAAGTTTCGGGGCGAAACTTATCCTAAGGGGGGATTGATGAAATACCCGGGAATATTTCTTCCGGCTATTTCAGAAACAAATCAGAACTCGACCGTTGTGACCTCTTTCCGGCGCTTAAATTCGTTTGCATGGACTCCGACATTACGAGTCTTCTTTTAAGTTTCGGGACGAAACTTATTTTAAGGGGGTACTGATGTAATATCCGGAATTTTTATTCCGTTCATTTTTGTAACAAACCCGATCTCGATCAGTTGATCCATATCCGTCTACTTAGTTAGACACATTATTATAAAATTTATCATTTTATGTAGATTTCCTTCACATAAAATGATAGAATCTCTTAAAAGTTTATCATTTTATGTAGCTTACCTTCACATAAAATAATAAGTTTAGCCCTAATTTAGAATATGACAAGGCCCGGACAAGTCTGTGACGAAGCTGTGACAAGGCCAGACAAGGCTGTGACGAAGCTGTGACAAGGCCAGACAAGGCTGTGACGAAGCTGTGACAAGGCCAGACAAGGCTGTGACAAGTCTGTGACAAGCCCAGACAGGCTGTTGACAGCCCAGCGCCCAGTGTCCGCCTCAGCCCAGCAGCGCCATCTTGCACAGCCCAGAAACTCGCCATTTTCAGCAGCTTGTCCGCAGCCCAGCGTCCAGCCCAGCGGAGTGTGCAGCTGCCTTACCTTCTTCAGCAGCTCCAACCCAATACTTACTTGCCTCTGCCCAGCCAGCCCAGGAAACGTCCCAGCCCATGTACCACTTCAGCCGAAGAAACCCTGCGGACTCATACTTTCAACCGTTACATTTCCGTGCCCCTTCTATCCAAGCCAGCGGTTTCTTCTGAACAAATTACGCCATGATTTACGTAATCAGCTCCGTGTCTCTCTCCCTCTTCGATCGTCCAGCAAGTGCAACGACAACTCCACGTCTCTCTCTCCCTCTTCGATCTTCCAACAAGTGCAATGACAACTCCAGTCTCGCTCTCTCATCGATCTTCCAGCAGTCCAGACGATCCTCTCCTGTGCAGCAGCGACGACCCAGGGAGTAGGGCATCGACACCAGCCCAGACGTTCCCTCCTGTGCAACAGCGGGTTCAACAGCAACCTTGAGCCATCGTTAATCCCTCGCTCGAGTCTTGAAATCGGGTAAGGTGGATGCCCTTCTCTTTCTTGCACTTCCGCCCATGTAATTCATGCCTAATGAGTGCCCTTTTATGTCTCCTAAATCTACCCAGAACAGCCATAGAGGAGCTGGTACAGATTCATGCTGTTTCTTCCGAGTTTCAAGAAGTGTTGAACAACCGACTTTGAGCCTAGATTTGGGTAAGTTAGACTTTTCCTTTGCTCCTGGTTTTTGGATATGTTGTTGTCGGTATTGCAGTGTAGAACATACTGAAATTTGAGCCTATTCTGAATTATAGTTTAGGAGATATGATTTTATCAAGTTGGCTTCTCATGCAGTTTTCTAAGTGTGCTGAGTTTGAGGAAAGTTGCTTGAGATGCAGTTTTGTGGAATAAATTTGGAGGGGTTATTGACTTCTGTTAGACTTGAATTTTGGATATGATATAGTTGGCATATTGTGGTGGAACATATTAAAATTTGGGAAGAATCGGAGTTACGGTTTGAGAGATATGGGGTTTCAAAGTTCAGTTTTATAAATGTGCTGAGTTGAGAAAAACAGCATGGGATGCTGTTTTGTGAGATAGTTTTGAATAGGCTTTTAATCTCTGTTAGGCTTGAATTTTTGATATGATATAGTTGACATCTTGTTGTAGATCATATTAAAATTTGGGAAGAATCGGAGTTACGGTTCAAGAGTTATTGTGTTTCAAAGTTGACGTTTTTATATATGTGCTGAGTGTTGGGGGAAAACAGCAAGTGATGCTGTTTTGTGAGATGATTTTGAATAAGCTCTTGATATCCTTTCCGGCTGAATTTTGGATATATTATAGCTAAGATTTTATAGTAGAACATATCAAAATTTGGGATAAATCCAGTGAGTGGTTTAGGAGTTATGATTTTTCAAAGTGTACTCAGATTTTGGCTAAGTATAGGAAACTTCAAGTGTTGTAACCAACTTTGGAATTTTATAAAAATGATGGATGAACAGTTTTGAGAAATTCTTGCTCCTAAGGGTAGAGGGAACATCATAGATGATCTAGAGAATTGTTTCGGAATTTTTATAAGCTTTTACGAATTTTATATTTGAAACCGAAGTTAGACCTTTACGATCTTTCGAAAAATAGGAAAATAGGAAAAATGCCAGTTTGTAACCAAACTAAACTTTAGGAGTTAGAATATGATTTTTGAGTCTCAAATAGAAGTTTAGACATGAATTTTGGAAATTCTGGGAGTTTCGGGTCCAAGGGTAAAATAGTCATTTGACCCTAAATTAGTATTGTAACTAGTTATGTTTTACTACGTTCTTTTATCTTAGAAGTCTTAGACTTCTAATTACGTGGGAGTGTGCTAAGGCACTCATCTCCTTTGACAGGCAACTGAGTTGCTACAGTTTACAGAGCGAGTTTGGTTTACAGAGAGTCGAGCTTTATACCAGGTAAGTCCTTTGGGCTTACTTAGCTGACTTCTAAATATGAGCATGAATGATGATAGTGGTGTGTGATTGAAATGTTTAGAGAGATAGGTTGTGATATATACTTACCGACCTATACTTGGCCTAAGAGTAACGGGCGGTGGCATTCTGCTCAGTTAGCTTGCGAGCGCTGGGGGTTTCTTTAGGGACTAGTCCATAATCGGTTTGTAGTGATGCTACCGGCGGAGGTCAGCTAGACCTACACCCAGTTGGATAAGGAGCGGAGGCAAGAACAGTTAATAGCTCTCGTGCCACAACTGTAAATTGAATAAGATGAATCACTTAAATAATAGATAATAAACGGTTGAGTGCCAGCATGATGTTTGTTTATTTTCGTTTCTGCTTGTGTTTGTGCTGTTGTCATTCTACTTATATTTGGATAGTTAGCTAACGGTTTATCCGTGTTGTAGATTTGTAGAGATAGACAGTTGCAGAGTGATCCGGAACGGATGGTCAGCCGGGTCCACGTACTCATTAGATGAGGACGGGGGAGTCTCCCTTACAGCATGGATGTTATGTATATGTATATGTTTCATAAGGCTGTCACATGTGTACATTTATACAGTAAAAATATTATGTTTTGAAATTGTTTCAAGTACATTTGTGCCTTGTTGTAAGATCCAAGTAATGTTGTTGTTAAACCAAGGTCGGGACCCATTGTGAGGTCCTAACCAGTAGCTCCCCGAGTTCCGAGAATTTGGGGTGTTACAAGTTAAAAAAAGAGTCGTTGGGCAATTGTTTTGACATTACCTTGAGGTATTATGGGTTTGAAGTGGACAAGTGATTCTTCAAGACAAGGTCTTGACCGAGTATTGAGGAATGATGTAAAGGTGATAGCATATGTGTCTCGTTAGTAGAAGCGGTATGAATGAAAGTACTTCCTTCATCACTTAGAACTTGCAACAAGAATTTAAGAAACATAATGAAAATGCTGCATTGAGAAAGACCCGAGAAAGAAGTTAAGTTCCGATGTATCGGACCTTTGTGAGATGCTAGCACGAGTTGGGAAAGTGGTTTACCGGTTGGCGTGGCCGCCAAGAGTAGAGAGTGTTCACCCGGTGTTTCATATGTATCAGTCGAGTGGGTACATGCATGATTCGAGACGTGTGGACAGTCATAATGATCTAGTGGCAGTCGAGGAACCATTGTGGCTAATAGGAAGACGGAAGATAGTATCTTTAGGGGATTTCTACGTTGAGCTAGTAGCTTCGATAGAATCGACGGGTTAGACCTAGTTCTTCTCTTAAGTGAGTTGTGTATATATATGTGATGCTATATGTGGTTTTGTACCCCGTGCGGAAATGTGTTTTATGACCGGCTTTATATATTTCGTTGGTGGTGTGAGCAGTTCGTGTATATAGATTAGAAGGTCTAGCCTTCTTTGTTTGAAAGTTTATACCTCGGCCTTAGGGACCGAGAAGTTCGGCGTGCGACAAGTTTCGGGACGAAACTTGTTTTTAGGGGGATCTAATGTAACGACCCGTTTATTGGGTGTGCTTTTGATATTTTTTTTTCCTTCCTAATATCGTTTTTTTTATATAGCTCCAAAATATTTGACGAGTATTTTGGGTCGTATTTTAGATTATTGAGTCATTATCGAGAATATTTTACAAGAATGATTTGTATAATTATTGAGTCATAAATTATATTTTTATGAATATAATTATATATTTGACGTGTTTATATATATATTCCGTATTTTTATTTTTCGGAAAATATTTCTGTTTCAGAAGTCCCGCTCCGGTTCTTTCGATCGAGTTTATTATATTTGAGTTACTACTTTTTTTATATATTTGTTTTGTTCTTTTTTTTTTCCCTTGACCCTTCCCTTCCAAGATCTGTTGAGCTGTGCAATCCCGCCCAGCCTATGAACGTTGCAGCCTACTTTCTAGCCAGACTCTTGGATGTCTGTCACCCTACACTACCCTAACCCATGGCACTCATCCTATCTCACTCAATCTCCCTCAGTTACCTCTGCTCAACACCCCTCCTTCTCCTGACGTCTATCTCTTCTCCATCTCACCCTCTTCTCTTCCCCTTTTCCTCTTTGAAGCTTTGCAGTCTCAACCTTTCAACTCTTTCCTCCCTCTGCTTCTCACCTCACCAACAACACCCGCTCTCCCTTGCTGTAGTGCCCCGCCGGACTGAGAAAGGGCCGCCTCCACCTTGTGCTGCTAGGATCGACGCCGGAGGGAAGGAGCTTTCCATCGCCTTCGCTTCGCCAGAATCTCGTCACCTCGCCTTCGAGCCACCGCCTGGATGGATGGTAGATGCCGCTGCTCTGCAGATCGGACCGCTGCAACATTCCTTCTCCCACCTTCTGTCGCACCGGAGCATATCGCAGGAGGGCTCCTCCTTCGCCCTGCACCGGCCCTTGCCTCCGCCTTGATGGAGCAGCAACCAGTCCCACCGCCTGCACCCCTGCAAATCTCGCCGGCTTTCGAACGCCTCCGGGCAGGGACAACGCCGCCGCCTGTGCTCACCGGCCGCCATCTCCAGACCTCTGTAAACCCTATTTTCCTAATTCAATTCGGGGCCCCCAAGTTTAGGTGTAATTGCAAATGAAAACCCCTTATTTTGTAATTACAGATTTGACCCACTCTTTTGGAATTGTTAGATTGTGCCCTACTGATTTGAACTAATTACAGATTTGACCCAGATTTTATTTTCAGAATATATCCCAAAGTTTATGGAACTTCATGAGTTGCCCATAAAATGTTTTTACGAGTTGTACCTTGGGTTTATGATATTGTTTAGATTGCTCGGAAAATATAATTACGGATATTTTTAATTTCGGTTTATGATTCAAATTGTAATTTCGGGTTTACGACCAAGTGGTTTGATTTCATATTTTCGTCCCAGACGGGTTTAACGAGTTTTAACGTTGACTTTTGAAAACGAGTTTTCCTTAGATTTATATATATATATATATATTATATATTCCGTTCAAATTTAGCATATGAGCTAAATTTGCTTAATTTTTGTGTTAGGTTTGGAAGCGTCCCGATAAAGGCCTAACAAGTCCAAAGTCGACATCCATTGGTCGACTTCCGTCTTTTGACGTCGTGTGAGTATCCTATCCCGCGATCTAGTAATGTTTAGTATTAGTATCATGCTAGGTTGGATCTAGCATAACTTAGAGTGAATATCAAATAGTGGTTTGAACCTTTAGTGAGTTTGAGGATTTATGATCGTTATAAAGCTTGAGGTGTTATCATCTTGTGAGGATTGTAAGGCGTTGAGTGTTTGGTTGATCTTGTGAGCTTATGAGGATTGAGATTATGGTTATATGTCTATTGAGATTGTGGTGACTAGGACGAGAGTATCCTAGCACGTGTAGTGATGGTTATGACTTTGTGAGATCTTGAGGACTAGGAGTTTGTTTATCCTAGTTTGGGTTATGGTTTATGATATTGGGAGATCATAAGGTTTAGAATTCTTAGGACTTCTAGCTTCTGTTGAGTGTGATGTGAGCATGAGGGATTCTAGGATGCGGTCCTAGAATTGAGAGTCAAATGGTCTTGCATAGATCATTTGTATAGAAGTCTAAGACTTCTATTGTGAGTGGGTTGTTGTTGATATAGTTATCTTCTTGTGAGCAGGTTATGGGCTTCCTCCCTAAGGAAGCAAGAGTGTTGTGAGTTGAGTGTGGTGACGAGGTAAGTCTCCGGACTTACTTAGCTCGTATTCTTTGTATTAGCATTATTGTGTGTTGGGTGGTGTGTGTTTATTATTTTACTGTTTATAACAACTAAATCGGAAATAGGATTACCGACCTTTATATTATTTGGCCCAAGTGTATGATAACAGGCGGTGACATCACTGCCTGGCTCCCCGTGAGAGCTAGGGGGATCTCGGCGACTGACCCGTGTTGGTTAGACGGTCGGAGGCATCCGACCGTTCCATTGCCGGAAGAAGGGACCGAGGCGGGTTTCGGAGGATTTTCGTGTCACAAAAGAAGTTGAATTAGAACGGCATACGACTTAATAATAAAAAGATAATAAACCGGACTTGTGTGATTTGGTGTACATTGTGTGTTATGTTGATTTACTTGTGTTTGTGCCTTTCACCTTGATTCTAATGCTTCGAATATTAGCTAACGGTTTTATACCGATTGTTGTAGATTGTCTTGCAGGTTAAGAATGCGGCCGGGAGATCCGGAAGAGTGGGCAGTCGGGGTTCCGTACATTTTAGGAGTGGGTTTTGGTTGGAGTCGGGTTGTGTTTTATTCTTCGTTTATTATGTTGGTATGCCGCGTGTATGGCGTTTTGGTCTTTGGTGTTGTTTATCGGCTGAAGTCTTTTGTTGTTTTCCCTCGGGTTTCTTATCATTTGCATTAAAAGGAATTTTGGTTTTGCCTTTATTTGTGTCATGTTGAAAGATCCGGTGAAATTGTTGTCAGGCTAAGGGTCGGGACCCATTGTGAGGTCCCAACCCGTAGCATCCCGATTCCCGCGGATTCGGGGTGTTACACATACAATCATAAAGATACACATCAATTCTATCATGCATAACTACAAACCTCATATCCATATCTATTCTATCTATATATACATATATATATATATATATATATCAAGTCCAATAAACTAAGCTGTCGAGATCCGCGGAAAGAGTGGTGGTCCGTACATTCTACCCTGACTCATGCATGTTATTTTGAAAACGAAAACTCAGAACCCGCGGGGTTCTGTTTATTCCTTATTCGGCCTTTAGAAGATTGCGAGTGCCATTGTTGTCAACCTAGGGCTCTGATACCACTTTTGTAACACCTTGAATCCGCAGGACTCGGGATGCTACGGGTTGGGACCTCACAATGGGTCCCGACCCTTAGCTTGACAACAATTTCACCGGATCTTGCAACAAAGCACAAATAAAGGCCAAAACTAGGGATGGCAATGGATCGGGTGGTGGGTGGATGACCCTGTCCGCCACCCGACCCGCTAGAAAATTCCATCCACCCCACCCGACCCGCCACCCGCCAAACCTATCACCCGCATCCAACGGATGAAGCGGATGGATCGGGTGATAATCGGGTGTTTCGCGCGTTTACTTTAAATCAATATTATACTCGGATATAAATGCAAAAAATTAATAATAATAAAAATAAATTCAATCCGAAAAATTATTATTCATAGAAAAACATGATAATCTAAAGTCACCACAAATCATACAAGTGGAAATATTACAAAAAGTGTTATTAAGTTCTTGAAAAATAGAGAAATGGCCTTCGGTTCTGAAAAGGTAACGCACAACTGTTCTGAAAATCTGAGCGATGCCTGCAACACAACAAAATAAGCACGTAAAAATCAAATCTAAAATGGACGTATTAGTTCCAAAATAGCAAAAAAAAAATAGCATGTACATGACAATTTACAAATAAAACAACTCTAAAGTATGTCCTGCATATACCTATTCTGAACAGTGAAAAGAAACTACACATAGAACATTTGCCCTTCGTGACACTTGATTCACATGTTGAGAACATCTTCACCAACATATTCAAGTATGTCCTAAAACCCATATGAAAAACAAGTAAAAATATTAGAATATAAACTATTTCAATGCATATACTATAAATAAGAAGAAAATAAAATTAATTACATCAAACTTGACACTTTCGGGCTCGAAATCATCATCTGTACAAGGGGCACATGCTTGAGAATTTCGATCAAGTCCTATAACAAAATTCAATTTATCAACATCAAATAGTATAAGAATATATATATATATATATTAACATTAATATTAATAAATAATAGAACGTTACCGGCATACTCTTGAAGATTCCAATTTTGTAAACACATCAATGCTTCCACAGTTTCAGAAGCAAGTTTCGAACGTTGTGGACTAACAAGTCTACCACCTGAACTAAATGCACTCTCAGAAGCAACTGTAGAAGCCGGAATTGCCAAAATATCTCGTGCAATATTACGTAAGGTGGGAAATTTCAGTGTAAGCTTCCAATAATGAAGGACATCAAATAAGCTACTGTTTGGTTGCACATCATCATCAAGATACAGGTCCAATTCAGCCTTAACCGAAGACTTCTTTCGACTCTGCTTAGTTTCTTTAACTTGATCCCACATACTCGAACCACTCATTTGAGAATTACAATTATTCTTTCCGAGAGTGACACCATCACGAGCATAATTCTCACTACTTGGACTCTCAAACTCATCATACTCAGCCAACAAATCATAGAGAAGAGACTTGACCCTTTCAAGTTCAATATGAGCAAGTTCACCATAAATCATATTAAAGTAGAAACTCACACATTCTAGTTTGTCTCTAGGATCTAAAACTGCAGCAATGGCTAAAATCCCACTAATGCTCGACCAATATTTCTCAAACTTTTCATCCATACTTTCAGCCATGACCCGAACAACTTCTACATCACTTGATAACCAATCAATCAATGCCAACTTAATTTCACAAACTTGTTTGAAGAACACATTAGCAGTTGGATAATTTCTTCCAGAAAATAGCAATGTCACTTTGTAAAAAACCTCCAACTTCTTACACACATCAATAGCAAACTTCCATTCATCTTGACTAGGAAGCACAAACTTAAAGTGAGGGTTATTGGTCTTTAACTTAGAGAAAACATCCTTAAACGGCAAAGCACTTTGAAGCATCAGAAAAGTGGAGTTCCATCTTGTTTTGCAATCAAGGACTAACTTTTTAGAGCAATCAAGTTTGCATGATCTAACTTTGTCTTCAAACTATTCAATTCTTTTTGGTGTTCCAGTCCAAAATAAGACACAGTTACGTATTTTCTCAATACTCTTACTAATCACACTCAATCCATCTTGCACAATCAAGTTCAATATATGTGCACTACAACGCATATGCAAAAATTCACCACACAAGAGAAGAGATCCCGAATCAAATCTATGTTTAAGTATCTCCATCATGGCATCATTTGTTGTACAATTATCCACAACCACAGCAGAAATCTTTTCAGCAATGTTGTACTTGCTAAACGTGTTAATCAGAACTTGAGCTAGAATACCTTTTGTATGTGGACAAGGCACATATGCAAACCTAGTCACATAATTAAAAAAAAATCAGCCATCCAGCAAAAACAACAAAAAATAAGCAAACTAGAGAAAAAAATAACAGCAAAGAAAAACAGCAAAAAAGACCCAAAACAGCAAAAAAAAAAACAGCAACAAAAAACTGCAAAAAAAAAAAACAGAAAACAGCAATAACAGCTAAAAAAACAGAAAACAGCAAAAAAAAAACGAAAACAGTAAAGCAGCAAAAAAAATCAGCAAAACAACAAAAAATTCAGCAAAGGAGCAAAAAAATCAGCAAAGGAGCAAAAAAATCAGCAAAGAGCAAAAAAAAATCAGCAAAGGAGCAAAAACAATCAACAAACAGTAAAGAAGGGAAAAAAATCAGATTAAGAGATTACCTTATAATCTTCTCATGCAAATTCCATTGCTCATCTATAAAATGTGCAGTTACCGCCATATAACCCTTCTTTTGATGAGATGCAGTCCACATATCAGTCGTGATTACAATCCTCCCACTATGATCTTCAAATATCTTCTTGAGCCTTAACTTTGAGCTTTCAAACAACTTCAGGATATCACTCTTTAGTGTATTGCGGGAAATCAGCTTGAAATTCGGATTTAAGCTAGATATAAATCTTTTAAATCCAATGTGATCCACTATAGACAACGGATACTCATGCATACAAACCATGATGCTGAGTTCTTTTCTTGATATATCTTGATCAAAATTATAGTTTTCAAGCCTTGATCCCTCTGATCTATTAACATTGTAGTTGAGACACATTTGGCGTAAGTCAACCTTTAGATGCTTCCTGCTACACCTTGTGTTGATATGATCCTTGAGATGTGAGGTCCCATTCTTACTCTTAGCAGTCAACTTTTGACCACAATGCAAGCACTTTGCTTTCATAAGTCCATCAACCGGGTCTGTAAATCTCTCAAAATGATTCCAAACTTCAGATTTAAGTTGTCTACTCCTCTTCTGGGATGGCCCGGAAACTTCAGGCAAAGAAGAAGGTCGGCTAGATTCCTCAAGTGGACTAGGATCACTAGGATTGGAAGCCGAGGTTGTTTCTGGCCCTTCTAGGGCTGGAGTGCAAGGACTCGGGGATGAACCTACTAGAGGACATGAAGATTGATCCTCAACCATTATCACTACAAATTAAAAACACACAAATTAAAAACAAGCACTTGATTCATGTAATCATGTGAAGATGAAGAAGAAGAAGAATAACTACAGTGGCTTACTAAACAATTAGTGCATAATATTTATGATTTCCTTTAACTGAGGGTTTCGAGTCTAATATCAGAGCTGCACTGAATTTACCTTATCCTTCCCGATAATATCAACCTTCACCGGCTTAGAATAATATTCAGTCTTCAAATTCAAATCCTATAATTTTGTGTCCACAAACGAAGGTCTTCAATATTAATCAGTAGTTCAGACTTTAGTACATCAAGAATTTAGAGCAAAAGACAATAAAGACTAAAAAATGTGAAGAAGAAGAAATGTGATTCATGTAATCATGTGAAGACTGAAGAAGAAGAATGACTACAAGTCTACTACAAGTCTACAATGGCTTTACTGGCTTACAATGAAAACTGAAAATTGAAGAGGAGAGGATAAGATTTGTAAAGGAGACCTGCGAGGCTGCGATAGAGACGAAGACGAAGTGGATGCGAATCCTGCGAGGCTGCGAATCCTGCGATGGAGACAAATACCAGTAAAGGAGACTTGCGAGGCTGCGAATCCTGGGATGGAGACAAAGAAACTTGAAGATGAAGGGATCTGCAAGTTCGAGAACGGAATCAAAGACTGAGACGACAGAAACTGAATACACAGAAACCTGCGATGGAGAGGAAGATACCTGTAAAGGAGACCTGCGATGGAGACGAAGAGACCTGCGAGTTGAAGCAGACGTTGGTCGCCGGCGATGGAGTCGGAGAAGAGATCTCTTCCACGGCGACTTGATCCACTTGAAGAAGACGCTGCTGTAGAGTGGAGCGAGTCGAGCGAGTAGCGACTGAGAGGGCTGCGAAGGAAAATTGGGAGCGGCGTACATTAGGTTTACAAATAGGGAATTTTTTTTAGGGTTTTGTTAAAAGTAAAAAAATTTATTAAATTATTTATAGCGGGTTAAGCGGGTCGGGTGGGTGGATGGATGATGGGTCGGGTGACGGGTGGATGAAAGGTCCACCCGAATCCGACCCGATCCATCACCCGTTTCATCCGTCACCCGCTTTCATCCGCTTCATGTCGGGTTTTCACCCTTTTAGTATGGATCGGGTTATCGGATGTCCGTCGGGTTCGGATGAAATTGCCATCCCTAGCCAAAACCAAATACATTTTATTCAATGCAAAGAAACCCAAAACCAAACAAACCAAAGACTTCAGCCGAGATACAACCGAAAGACCAAATGCTATACAAGCGGCATATAATATATAATGAATACAAAACTCAAACACGACTCCAACCAAAACCCAATCCTAAAATGTACGGAACCCCGGCTGCCCACTCTTCCGGATCTCTCGGCCGCATTCCTAACCTGCAAGGCAATCTACAAAAATTGGTATAAAACCGTTAGCTCATATTCGAAGCATTAGAATCAATGGGAAAGGCACAAACACAAGTAAATAATCATAAACACACAACATTCTCAAAGCACACAATTCCGGTTTTTATCTTTTTATTATTAAGTCATATCCCGTTCTAATTCAACTTAGGTTGTGACACGAGAGTCACCGAAACTCGCATCGGTCTCTACTTACCGGCATGGAATGGTACTGATGCATCTGACCGTCTACCAGCACGGGATAGTCACCGAGAACCTCCTAGCTCTCGCGGGAGTTAGGCAAGTTGTCACCGCCCGTTATCATACACTTGGGCCAAAATAATATAAAGGTCGGTAATCCTAATTCCGGTTTAGTTGTTATAAACAATAAACACACACCACCAAACACACATCAATGCTAATACAAGGAATACGAGCTAAGTAAGTCCGGAGACTTACCTCGTCACAAAGATAATCCCGCTAACCACCGCTCTCAACTTCCCGTAGGAAGACACTCAATGCCTGGTCAAAACAAGACACACAATCAACATCTCTCTCACATGCTAGAAGTTCTTAGACTTCTAGTCCCAATGATCTCGAAAGATCATAAACCATAACCATGATAGGATAACGACTCCTAATTCTCACGATCTCACAAGGTCATAACCATCACCACACATGCTAGGATACTCTCGTCGTAGTCTCCACAATCTCAACAAGATCATACAACCATAATCTCAATCCTCATAAGTTCACAAGATCAACCCAAACACTCAACGCCCTACAATCCTCACAAGATAACATCAACACCTCAAGCTTTATAACGATCATAAATCCTCAAAACTCACCTAAGGTTCAAAGCCAATACTTGGCATTCACTCTAAGTTATGCTAGATTATCCAACCTAGCATGATACTAATACTAAACATAACTAAATCGAGAAAGGTACTCACACGAGGTCAAAGGCGGAAAACTATCAACGGATGTCGAGTATGGATTTGTTAGGCCTTCTATGGGGCGCTTCCGAACCTAGCACCAAACTAAACAAATTTAGCTTATAAGCTAAATTTGAACGGAATAAATAAAATATATAGGTTTATGAAAACTCGTTTTCCAAAAGCCAACATAAAATCCCGTGAAAAAGCTTTCCGGCACAATATGAGATTTAAAACTTGGTCATCAAACCGCAATAAAAACCTTGATCCATAAACCGAATTTAATCCAATAAGGGTGTAACACTTAGAATAAGTAAACGCAAGACTATAACTCGATGTAAAACCGAAGTTTAAAATCCGTAATTATATTTTCCGAGCAACCTATTCAACATCATAACCCAAGGTGAAACTCGTTTTCAAAGTCAAGGACACAACAAAACCGCTCATCTATTTTCCGGCCAAAAATACACTTATATAAACATGGTCATAAATCCGAATTTAAATCCTTGGGCCATATTCCATAAATAAATCTGCAGGGGTATATATTGCATAAACACAAATCTGGGCAATTAATGTAAATACAAAAGATGGGTAAAATGTGTAAATATCCAACAATCAGGGGGCCGTTTGAATTACCCTAAAAGCTGAAAGGGTCTTCTTCTTCTTTGAAACAACACACATGGCTGGGAAAGAGAAGGAACAAAGCGGCGGATGGAGGCAAAATTGGTGAAGGTGGGGGCAGAAGGCTTCTCCGGCGGCTTCGACGGTGGCAGGGGAGGTGATTCGACAGGGCAAGCCGGATAGGGCCGAAATGGTGGTGCTTCGCTCCGTTCTCCGGCGACGAAAGGCAGAGGCGAAGACGGTCTGCAGTAGTTGGGAGAAGGCACCGGTAAGGAACAAAGGGGAAGAAAACACTAAGGTGGCGCAGCTTCGATCTCCGACATCGGCAGCCCTAGGGCAGCGGCACTGAACTCTCCGGCATCGTCTGGCGGGCTCACTTTCCCGGCGGTTGCAGTGGCGGCAACCTTCAGTGATGGCATAGCAGGGGGCTTCTCTGGTTTTGACTCGATCCAAAGGAAGAGCTGCGGGTGAGATCAGAAGGAGGCTAGGTGGTGGTGTTGCTCGAGGTGGCTGGTGAAACAGATATGAAGAGTGGGGAGGTGAGCGTTCAGAGAAGAAGAGATTTTAGGTATCGAGAGAGAGTGATGAGTCGGTTTCAGGCTAGGTAGTAGCCTGGTGGGGAAGGCCAATGGCCAACGTCACTACGTCACCCAATACGGGGTGAAGAGCCGGCTCACCAGCTGAGAGAGAGGGGTAAGAAAAGAGGAAAGAATAAAGAAAAGAAAATAGTGGACTAAAATATTTTTGATCGAAATTAATCGCAACGAAAGTTTCGGATCTGAAAATTTTTCCGAAATTTTCCAATATTAAAAAATACGGAAAATATATGTGGATCGAATATATAAATAAACTCGCAAAATTATACTTTGCAAATACAAAAACTATTATCGCAATTTATTTACGAGATTATACAATAATTTAAATATGGTTATAAATAGTAAAAATAAATATCACGTGCCTATTAAAATGGGATGAAACATATATATATATATATATATACAAATCGCGCCTAAAATTTGGGGCGTTACAAAATCTGACGAGAAAAAAAACACAATCGAATAATATATAGAAAATAAATGGGAAAACCACTTAAGATGAAGATGGAATACTTTGAACCATTGTAACGCCCCAAATTTTAGGCGCATTTACGATATTTATTTTTTCCGACTTTTATCGACATATTTTATTACCCGTGATTAAATTACTACTTTTAATCTCGTAAATAATTGACGAGGATGGTTTCTATATCGCAAAGTACATTTTTGCGAGTTGGTTTATATTTTTTATCTATATATTTTCTGTAGTTTATTTTACGGGAAACTAGTTCATATCCCGCACCTTGTGCGGGTATATTTAAATATTGATGGATCTTCACAAGCATATTTCGAAAGATCTATCTGCGAGTAAGTAGGTGAGAAGAAAGGCGGAAGGGGAGAGACTTTCATAAAAATGTAATAGTGAAAACCAAAGTTGTTGAAATAATAGTTATTGAGTGTGATGATTGAAAACGTAGGGAATAACCTGAAAATTTAGACGAAGATTAGTTGAAAAAAGATTTCTTATTAGATTTTGTTTTAATAAAAAAGGTTTTATGACTTAATTCTTGATTTAATAAAAGATTTAATCCGAGAAAAAACCAGGAGGCGTCCGTCAACATCAGTGTAGTCTAGTATAGTAGTATATATAGATATATAGATTATTTATTATTCATAAAACTTTCTTATTTCTTATTAATTATTTAGAAGATTAGTTGAAAAAAGATTTCTTATTAGATTTTGTTTTAGTAAAAAAAGGTTTTACGGGTTAATTCTTGATTTAATAAAAGATTTAACCCGAGAAAAAACCTGGATGCGCCACGTCAGCATCAGTGTAGTCTAGTTTAGTAGTATACTAGTTTTCTTGAATTATAATAGTTAAATGTACTAATTTCAAGGTTTATAGGTTAAATTTTTACGCTATGTGATGTGATTATTGTAACACCCCAAAATCTCAGAACTCGGGGAGATACTAGTTAGGACCTCACAATGGGTCTCGACCTTAGTTTGACAATAATTTCACTAGGATCTTACTGTAACACCCCAAATCCGCGGGATATCGGGATGCTACGGGCGAGACCTCACAATGGGTCCCGACCCTTAGCCTGAAAACAAATTCACCGGATCTTGCAACAAGGCACAAATAAAGGCCAAACCGAAATATATTTTTATGCAATGTTATGAAACCCGACAATAAAAGAAAGGAAAGACTTCAGCCATCCTTACAACGACATCAACATAATATATAATAACAACAACACAAGGACTCCAAAACTCAACTCAACCTAAGATGTACGGAACCCCGGCTGCCCACTCCTCCGGATCACTCGGCCACATCCTATCCTGCACATCAACTACAACAATCGGTATAAAACTGTTAGCTCACATTCTAGGCATTATAAGAATAATATGGCACAAACACACATAAGAACACAAACACACAACATGCTCATAAACATACACATCCGTTACTTATTATCTTTTTAGGTTATTCCATATCTAAGTCATTCGTTCAAGTGTGACACGAGAGTCTTATAACTCTCGCCTCTGTTCCCGTGTAACCAACAGGAGTGTGGAGGTGCGCAACCCGTATACCCTGAGGGAGTGATGAAGAAGCCCGCCCGTATACCGTGTATGGCCTGGTCGTAGAGATCCCCCCAGTCTCCCTTGGGAAACTGAGCGGTAATGTCACCGCCCGATAATAATAGTAGTAACAATGGGCCAATAAATAAGGTCAAGTAAATCCTAATCCATTTTCATGCTTAAAAGCGGTAAGTAAGTCCGAGGACTTACCTCGTCTCAAAGCTAAACGAAACCGATGTCGCTCTCCGAAGGAATATAACCTAAGTATGTTCAAGACAAGACACGATAATCAATAACTACTCACAAGATAGCAATCCTTAGACTTCTAGTTCTATATCATCTTATTAGGTCATACACTCTCACAATCTAGGATACAATCCTAGCCCTCATAAACTCACGAGAACTCAACTATAGCTCCATTTGCTAGGATACTCTCATCCTAAACTCCGCAATCTTAACCAACATATAAATACCATCTTAAGTCCCACAAGATCAACCACGAGGCTCACAATTGTATAACAACTCAAGATCAACACACCACATGTCATAGAACATAAATAACCTCAAACACTCACCTAAAGGTTCCAAGCCACTACTTGGCATTTGCCCTAAGTTATGCTAGACCCAACCTAGCATGATTCTACCACTAAACATAACTAGATCGAGGAAGAAGGTACTCACACACGATCCAAGGTTGAAGATGATCTACGGACGTAGAGATCGGATTCGATGGCCTTTATCGGGGTGCTACCGAACCTAAATCCAAAGCTAAAATTTTTTTTAGCTCATACGCTAAATTTGATAGTAATATATATACGATATATTAATTTGAGGTAAAATTCGTTTTCAAAACCCAGCATTAAAAACCCACAATACATTTTCCGGGAAATTTATACGAACATAGGAACTTGATCATAAACAACAATTTAAATCTTTAGGGTCATAATCCGAATTTAATCCAACAAGGGCATAATTGATATTTTGTAAAACCGGGTCAATATATGTAAATAAATTTTCTGCAGAGGGCATAAATGCAACTTCTAAAAATTAGGGTCATTATTGTAAATTAAAAGTAGTGGGCACAATCTATAATTATACCAAAATAGGGGGGGGGCAATTGAAAATAATAACAAGGGTTTTAAAACCAGAAGAGCGTTCTTCTTTGTCTGGGAAAGGAAGAAGCGGCGGCAGCGGAGAGGCAAGACGCGCAGGGGCTCCGGAGCTCCAGAGCGAGAGTTCGGCGGACGACAGGGTAGGCGAAGGTTGGGCAAGGAGGGGCTCCCTTTTCCGGCGATGCAAGCTACACTCCGGCTCCTGGCGATTGCTGCAACAACAACAGGGAAGGGTGGCGCCCCGGCAGGGTGGAGGATGTGATGCTCCGTCTGTGGCTCGAGGTAACCTGTCCCTGGTGGCGATACAGGAAATCGAACGGTGGCAGGCTTTTCTCGGTGTAACCTAGGCGGTTGCAGGCGGTTTTGGTTGGTGTTGCTTCCAGAGGAAGAGAAGGAGGTCGAGGCTCAAGGAAGCGGTTACCGATATGGCCGAAAGGTCCACTGCTGCAGGCTGAGACGAAGGCGCTAGAGAATCGAGAAGAAGAGGCAAGTATGTTGAACTAATAGGGGAAGAAGTAGAGGCTTGAGGTTGTTGTCTTCTTGGAAGGAGGGGGAATCAGCTCTTGGGTTAGATGTAAAGGTAAGGTGAAAACAGAGGGTGAGAGTGAGGTGTTTGCTGTGTTGATGAGGGCGAGAAGGATGTAAGGCTGCTCACGAGATTAACAGAGAAGATGGAGACGAGGGTCAGTGCTGCTCGAGAGAAGGAGAAGCAATTGTAAGGTTTGAAGAGATAACACATAGAGCAGGGGAGAGACGTGAGGGGTCGGTTACGTGTAGCAGCAAGAAACATCATCACGCTGGGAAAGAGATGCAAAGCAGGCATAGAGAAAAAAAAATAAATAAATAAAAAGGAAATAGGGTAAAAGAGATAACTCGATTAAAAGCATTCGAAACGGGATTTTCGAATCGGAAACCATTCCCAACTTTTCTGAAAATAATAATACGGATATACGTAAACGTATCCAAAATATAAATATACTTGGCAACTATATTTTAAGTCATAAAAATACCTTTTAAAAATATTTAAGCTAATAAATATATCGATAAAATCCGAAAAAAATAAAAATCGCAAATGCGCCAAAATTTGGGGCGTTACATCTGATCCCCCTAACCACAAGTTTCGTCCCGAAACTTACCACACGTCGAACTTCTCGGTCCTCAAGGCCGAGGTATGAACTCATAACTAGGAATGCTTAGACCATTCTAATCTATCTACACTAATACTACTCCAACCACCATCGCAATATAACTATAATTGGTTATAAAACTCATTCCCGCATGGGGCGCAACAACATATAGCATCGCACATATACACAAATAAGGGAAGAACTAGGTCCAACCTTTTAATCTATCAACGCTACTAGCTTAACATAAAACTCAACCAAAGATACTATCATCCGACTTCCTATTAGCTTCATTGGTTCTACGATGCCACTAACTCATCAAGACCGGAAAAACTTCTCGAGTCATATCAGTACTTCTTAGGTTGATACACATGAAACACCGGGTGAACACCCTCTACTCTCGATATCCAGGCCAACCGGTAAACCATTTTCCCAATCCGCGCTAAGATCTCAAAAGGTCCGATATGTCTGAAACTCAACTTTCTTCTCGGGTCTTTCTCATTGCAGCACCAAAGAAGATCGAACTTCCAATCTACACTGCTGGCCTTGGTTCTTGTCAAACCAAACTTTGATGTTATGTTTCGTCAATTCTCGTTGCAATTCTTAGTAGCGAAGGAAGCACTTTACTCCATACTACTTCTACTAACAAGACACGTATGCTATTAATTTTACATTGTTCCTCAATACTCATATCAAACACTTGTTCTAAAGAATCACTTGTACACTTCAAACTGATCCTTCCTCGAGGCAACTCCGTCATAATTGCACCTATGAATCCCTTCTTATCACTCATCAACTCCATTGACCATGCTTCTTTTTTTTCCGGGTTGTTGTTCTTGCAATATCCGAGTCTCGAATTCTCAAATGGTGACAATCAAATCTTAGTTAATCTTAGAAGAATTACCGACTATTGCAACTGATCGAGTAGGTCCAACATTCTTTGTAAGGGATACTTGTCCTTCATTTTCATCTTGCTCAACTTATAGTAATCAATGTACAAACGGAGATAGCCGTCTCTCTCTTCATAAACTGGTGTCCTCTATAATAAATTCAAATTAAGAATTCAAGATACACTTCCAACATGAACTTCAAATTAAGACTTCAAGATACACTTCCAACGTGAACTTCAAATCTTCTTAATGGTAAATCCACCTTCCGATGCATTGAAATCCGTACTATCTCGGGTTCCAACTTTTCTTCTACCCTCACATATCGTAAGATATCGACACAATCTTGTCTTAATATTGTTCAAGTGGTCCACCCCGATCTATTGAGGTGACGTCCATCGAACACGTGGTTTAATACTTCTTTATCTACAATGTTCACCGTCCTCTTTCAAAGATCTTTCATCTCCAAAACTTGGGAGACTTGCTCTAATAATCTTTTTAAGGTTTCACACTTATGTGAAGTCACGAAAGTCCTAACGGTAGGACTTAATCACGCCTTATAATATATTAGTATTACCTTCTTCGTATTCTACCAAAGCTTACATCACTCCTTGGAGTAGGTGTAGAACTCACTCCCTTTTCTTATGTAACCTTCAATCAACCATAGAGATTCTATCCTCCATCTTTCATGTACTTCTTGTACATCTCACATCAACTTCAAACTCCAAAACTCCAGTCTTCCCTTACTATTGTTGGTCACCTTATGTATTTCTCAGTATTCTATGTACAACTATGAAAGCCTCATCTTACGGTTGATCCACTAGCTCTCCTTACCATGATCAAACCTTATAAAGTTGTAACCCATGGCGTTCTCCCATATGTCAATCCCATGACCTAAGAAGGTCGCGTAAGATCGTTACAATCTCCTCCTCGGAGGTCTTGTTATAACTACTTGTTTAAACTCGTTCAACACTATTTGATTTAAGACAAACGCGCGTTCATTGATGTACCTCTTTACTATTGACATTGATCCACCGCGAATACTCCAAGCTCTTGTTCCCAATCTTATATGTTCTCATAGTCTTGTTTACTCTTCCCATCTACACACATCAATAGACAACCCGCACTTGTGCGTTCTTAGTTGTCACCGATTAACTTGTATATGACCTTCTCTGAAGTTAACGACTTATCCTCCTACCATACTTCTGAAAGGATACCCTCTCGGGGTACTTTGTCTTAACTTCACTAACTCATTTTACTATGCTTCAACTCCGCTAGCTCTTTCTACGCTCCTCTCTACTCTGCGCTTCTGCAAGATAACCATACCTACCCAACTCTCTCGTGTCATATGTCCCACCTTTATAGTTTTATAATGTTTTGCAAATACACTCCTCAAATATACTGACATTAATTAGCCTCCACTCGCATCCTTCTCGGTTGATAAATTAAGTTCTTCCACCTAGCTCCTTTTTTCCCCTTTCATCTTCTGAAGATCATCCTCCTCACACACTTCTTCCTTCTTAGCGTTGACCAGTCTCATCACAATGACGGAAATCGATTGACTCTACAAGGTAATTCTAATATGTGAACATTCACCATGCGATCCTCCTCGTAACTCTCAAACTTCTGAATAAGTCGCCCGCTTGGAATCTCGCAAAGATGGTCACTTCACGTTTTGGTACCTCCGTAAGGTTAACTTCCGGTTCTCGTCAATCTTTCCAAATTCTTGAACCACTCTTTTCATCTTGACTCCCTTATTGAGGAGCGCTTATTGAAAGCTCGTCTTACTTAAAATGTCACTTTTATTCTCGAGCGAGAATGTATTCCTCTTTACTTGATTCGCATCTTTAGTTCATCGACACCGCACTTGGAAAAATCTTACGTTCGTTGTCTCTAGTTGCCTTATTGATGCTCCTTCATTGTTTGCTTGATACCACTCTCACATCTTCATATCGCTTTTATATTGGTATAGTCTCCATCTTGGTTTCGTTTAAGTTGACACAAGGTTCTCTTTTATTTGTTTGTCCTTTGGTTACGTCATCTCTAGTCTTCTTCTTCAACGCCCTCTTAAAGGAATCCGGGAAATCACCGGGGTGCTTGCAAAGACTTGATGCTCAACTTGATAACTTGAGCATACTCATCTTCGTATGTATACTATCCTAACCCAAATGGCGTTGCCCATAGGGGCGATGATAGCTTTCTATCATCTTAGCTATAAGGTCCACTATCACTAATATGATATTAACATACCATATGTTTATATATATATATATATATATATATATATATATATAGATAAAGATATAAACATCATGCTACTTCTATAAACATAATCAGTCCATAAACAATTTACTATTCAACATACAAGTATAGTCCAAAACATCCTAAGTCCACATATACATATCTACATATATATACATAATATAGTAATAATAATCAATAACTACATCGCCGAGGTCCACGGAGGAAGTGGTGGTCCCGTACATTCTACCCCAACTGACTCATGCACATGATTTGAAAACGAAATTCATTTCTTAAAACTCTGTTTATTTTTATTCGGCCTTTAGAAGATTGCGAGTGCCATTGTTGTCAACCTAGGGCTCTGATACCACTTTTGTAACACCCCAAATCCGTGGGATATCGGGATGCTACGGGCGAGACCTCACAATGGGTCCCGACCCTTAGCTTGACAACAATTTCACCGGATCTTGTAACATGGCACAAATAAAGGCCAAAACCGAAATATATTTTTATGCAATGTTATGAAACCCGACAATAAAAGAAAGGAAAGACTTCAGCCATCCTTACAACGACATCAACATAATATATAATAACAACAACACAAGGACTCCAAAACTCAACTCAATCTAAGATGTACGGAACCCCGGCTGCCCACTCCTCCGGATCACTCGGCCACATCCTATCCTGCACATCAACTACAACAATCGGTATAAAACCGTTAGCTCACATTCTAGGCATTATAAGAATAATATGGCACAAACACACATAAGAACACAAACACACAACATGCTCATAAACATACACATCCGTTACTTATTATCTTTTTAGGTTATTCCATATCTAAGTCATTCGTTCAAGTGTGACACGAGAGTCTTATAACTCTCGCCTCTGTCCCCGTGTAACCAACAGGAGTGTGGCAGCGCCCTACCCGTATACCTTGAGGGAGTGATGAAGAAGCCCACCCGTATACCGTGTATGGCCTGGTCGCAGAGATCCCCCCAGTCTCCCTCGGGAAACTGAGCGGTGATGTCACCGCCCGATAATAATAGTAATAACAATGGGCCAATAAATAAGGTCAAGTAAATCCTAATCCATTTTGATGCTTAAAAGCAGTAAACACAAACCACCATATACATCCAAATAAGGCATAGAAGCGGCTAAGAAAGTCCGAGGACTTACCTCGTCTCAAAGCTAAACGAAACTGATGTCGCTCTCCGAAGGAATATAACCTAAGTATGTTCAAGACAAGACACGATAATCAATAACTACTCACAAGTTAGCAGTCCTTAGACTTCTAGTTCTATATCATCTTATTAGGTCATACACTCTCACAATCTAGGATACAATCCTAGCCCTCATAAACTCACGAGAACTCAACTATAGCTCCATGTGCTAGGATACTCTCATCCTAAACTCCGCAATCTTAACCAACATATAAATACCATCTTAAGTCTCACAAGATCAACCACGAGGCTCACAACTGTATAACAACTCAAGATCAACACACCACATGTCATAGAACATCAATAACCTCAAACACTCACCTAAAGGTTCCAAGCCACTACTTGGCATTTGCCCTAAGTTATGCTAGACCCAACCTAGCATGATTCTACCACTAAACATAACTAGATCGAGGAAGAAGGTACTCACACACGATCCAAGGTTGAAGATGATCTACGGACGTAGAGATCGGATTCGATGGCCTTTATCGGGGTGCTACCGAACCTAAATCCAAAGCTAAAATTTTTTTTAGCTCATACGCTAAATTTGATAGTAATATATATACGATATATTAATTTGAGGTAAAATTCGTTTTCAAAATCCAGCATTAAAAACCCACAAGACATTTTCTGGGCAATTTATACGAATATAAGAACTTGGTCATAAACCACAATTAAAATCTTTAGGGTCATAATCCGAATTTAATCGAACAAAGACATAATTGATAGTTTGTAAAACCGGGTCAATATATGTAAATTAATTTTCTGCAGAGGGCATAAATGCAACTTCTAAAAATTAGGGTCATTATTGTAAATTCAAAGTAGTGGGCACAATCTATAATTATACCAAAATAGGGGGGCCGATTGAAAATAATAAAAAGGGGTTTAAACCCAGAAGAGCGTTCTTCTTTGTCTGGTAAAGGAAGAAGCGGCGGCAGCGGAGAGGCAAGACGCGCAGGGGCTCCGGAGCTCCGGATCGAGAGTTCGACGGACGACAAGGTAGGCGAAGGTTGGGCAAGGAGGGGCTCCCTTTTCCAGCGACTCAAGCTACACTCCGGCTCCTGGCGATTGCTGCAACAACAACAGGGAAGGGTGGCGCCCCGGCAGGGTGGAGGATGTGAGGCTCCGTCTGTGGCTCGAGGTAACCTGTCCCCGGTGGCGATACAGGAAATCAAACGGTGACAGGCTTTTCTCGGTGTTACCTAGGCGTTTGTAGGCGGTTCTGGATGGTGTTGCTTCCAGAGGAAGAGAAGGAGGTCGAGGCTCAGGGAAGCGGTTACCGATATGGCCGAAAGCTCCACTGCTGCAGGCTGAGATGAAGGCGCTAGAGAATCGAGAGGAAGAGGCAAGTATGTTGAACTAATAGGGGAAGAAGTAGAGGCTTGAGGTTGATATCTTCTTGGAAGGAGGGGGAATCAGCTCTTGGGTTAGATGTAAAGGTAATGTGAAAACAGAGGGTGAGAGTGAGGTGTTTGCTGTGTTGATGAGGGCGAGAAGGATGTAAGGCTACTCGCGAGATTAACAGAGAAGATGGAGACGAGGGTCAGTGCTGCTCGAGAGAAGGAGAAGCAATTGTAAGGTTTGAAGAGATAACACATAGAGCAGGGGAGAGACGTGAGGGGTCGGTTACGTGTAGCAGCAATAAACATCATCACGCTGGGAAAGAGATGCAAAGCAAGCATGGAGAAAAAAAAAATTAAATAAAAAGGAAATAGGGTAAAAGAGATAACTCGATTAAAAGCATTCGGAACGGGATTTTCGAATCGGAAACCATTCCCGACTTTTCCGAAAATAATAATATGGATATACGTAAACGTATCCAAAATATAAATATACTTGGGAACTATATTTTAAGTCATAAAAATACCTTTTAAAAATATTTAAGCTAATAAATATATCGATAAAATCCGAAAAAAATAAAAATCGCAAACGCGCCAAAATTTGGGACGTTACATCTGATCCCCTTAAACACAAGTTTCGTCCCGAAACTTTCCACACGTCGAACTTCTCGGTCCTCAAGGCCGAGGTATGAACTCATAACTAGGAATGCTTAGACCATTCTAATCTATCTACACTAATACTACTCCAACCACCATCGCAATATAACTATAATTGGTTATAAAACTCATTCCCGCACGGGGCGCAACAACATATAGCATCGCACATATACACAACTAAGGGAAGAACTAGGTCCAACCTTTTGATCTATCAACGCTACTAGCTTAACATAAAACTCAACCAAAGATACTATCATCCAACTTCCTATTAGCTTCATTGGTTCTACGATGCCACTAACTCATCAAGACCGGCAAAAATTCTCGAGTCATATCTGTACTTCCTAGGTTGATACACATGAAACACCGGGTGAACACCCTCTAATCTCGATATCCAGGCCAACCGGTAAACCATTTTCCCAATCCGCGCTAAGATCTCAAAAGGTCCGATATGTTTGAAACTCAACTTTCTTCTCGGGTCTTTCTCATTGCAGCACCAAAGAAGATCGAACTTCCAATCTACACTGCTGGCCTTGGTTTTTGTCAAACCAAACTTTGGTGTTATGTTTCGTCAATTCTCGTTGCAATTCTAAGTAGTGAAGGAAGCACTTTACTCCATACTACTTCTACTAACAAGACACGTATGCTATTAATTTTACATTGTTCCTCAATACTCGTATCAAAGCCTTGTTCTAAAGAATCACTTGTACACTTCAAACTTATCCTTTCTCGAGGCAACTCCGTCATAATTGCACCTATGAATCCCATCATATCACTCATCAACTCCATTGAACAAGCTCCTTTTTTTTCCGAGTTGTTGTTCTTGCAATATCCGAGTCTCGAATTCTCAAACGGTGACAATCAAATCTTAGTTAATCTTAGAAGAATTACCGACTATTGCAACTGATCGAGTAGGTCCCACATTCTTTGTAAGGGATACTTGTCCTTTATTGTCATCTTGCTCAACTTATAGCAATCAATGTACAAACGGAGATAGCCGTCTCTCTCTTCACAAACTGGTGTCCTCTATAATAACTTCAAATTAAGAATTCAAGATACACTTCCAACATGAACTTCAAATCAAGAGTTCAAGATACACTTCCAACGTGAACTTCAAATCTTCTTAATGGTAAATCCACCTTCCGATGCATTGAAATCCGTACTATCTCGGGTTCCAGCTTTTCTTCTACCCTCACATATCGTAAGATATCGACACAATCTTGTCTTAATATTGTTCAAGTGTTCCACCCCGATCTATTGAGGTGACGTCCATCAAACACGTGGTTTAATACTTCTTTATCTACAATGTTCACCGTCCTCTTTCAAAGATCTTTCATCTTCAGAACTTGGGAGACTTGCTCTAATAATCTTTTTAAGGTTTCACACTTATGTGAAGTCATGAAAGTCCTAACGACAGGACTTAATCACGCCTTATAATATATTAGTATTACCTTCTTCGTATTCTACCAAAGCTTGCATCACTCCTTGGAGTAGGTGTAGAACTCACTCCCTTTTCTTATGTAACGTTCAATCGACCATAGAGATTCTATCCTCTATCTTTCATGTACTTCTTGTACATCTCACATCAACTTCAAACTTCAAAACTCCAGTCTTCCCTTACTATTGTTGGTCACCTTATGTATTTCTCAGTATTCTATGTACAACTATGGAAGCCTCATCTTACGGTTGATCCACTAGCTCTCCTTACCATGATCAAACCTTATAAAGTTGTAACCCATGGCGTTCTCCCATATGTCAATCCCATGACCTAAGAAGGTCGCGTAAGATCGTTACAATCTCCTCCTCGGAGGTCTTGTTATAACTACTTGTTTGAACTCGTTCAACACTATTTGATTTAAGACAAACGCGCGTTCATTGATGTACCTCTTTAATATTGACATTGATCCACCACGAATACTCCAAGCTCTTGTTCCCGATCTTATATGTTCTCATAGTCTTGTTTACTCTTCCCATCTACACACATCAATAGACAACCCGCACTTGTGCGTTCTTAGTTGTCACCGATTAACTTGTATATGACCTTCTCTGAAGTTAACGACTTATCCTCCTACCATACTTCTGAAAGGATACCCTCTCGGGGTACTTTGTCTTAACTTCACTAGCTCATTTTACTATGCTTCAACTCCGCTAGCTCTTTCTACGCTCCTCTCTACTCTGCGCTTCTGCAAGATAACCATACCTACCCAACTCTCTCGTGTCATATGTCCCACCTTTATAGTTTTATAATGTTTTGCAAATACACTCCTCAAATATACTGACATTAATTAGCCTCCACTCGCATCCTTCTCGGTTGATAAATTAAGTTCTTCCACCTAGCTCCTTTTTTCCCCTTTCATCTTCTGAAGATCATCCTCCTCACACACTTCTTCCTTCTTAGCGTTGACCAGTCTCATCACAATGACGGAAATCGATTGACTCTACAAGGTAATTCTAATATGTGAACATTCACCATGTGATCCTCCTCGTAACTCTCAAACTTCTGAATAAGTCGCCCGCTTGGAATCTCGCAAAGATGGTCACTTCACGTTTTGGTACCTCCGTAAGGTTAACTTCCGGTTCTCGTCAATCTTTCCAAATTCTTGAACCACTCTTTTCATCTTGACTCCCTTATTGAGGAGCGCTTATTGAAAGCTCGTCTTACTTAAAATGTAACTTTTATTCTCGAGCGAGAATGTAGTCCACTTTACTTGATTCGCATCTTTAGTTCATCGACACCGCACATGGAAAAATCTTACGTTCGTTGTCTCTAGTTGCCTTATTGATGCTCCTTCATTGTTTCCTTGATACCACCCTCACATCTTCATATCGCTTTTATATTAGTATAGTCTCCATCTTGGTTTCGCTTAAGTCGACACGAGGTTCTCTTTTTATTTGTTTGTCCTTTGGTTTCATCATCTCTAGTCTTCTTCTTCAACGCCCTCCTAAAGGAATCCGGGAAATCACCGGGGTGCTTGCAAAGACTTGATGCTCAACTCGATAACTTAAACATACTCATCTTCGTATGTATACTATCCTAAGCCAAATGGCGTTGCCCATAGGGGCGATGATAACTTTCTATCATCTTAGCTATAAGGTCCACTATCACTAATATGATATTAACATGCCATATGTTTACATATATATATATATATATATATATATATACATATATATATATAGATAAAGATATAAACATCATGCTACTTATATAAACATAATCAGTCCATAAACAATTTACTATTCAATATACAAGTATAGTCCAAAACATCCTAAGTCCACATATACATATCTACATATATATACATAATATAGTAATAATAATAAATAACTACGTCGCCGAGGTCTGCGGAGGAAGTGGTGGTCCCGTACATTCTACCCCAACTGACTCATGCACATGATTTGAAAACGAAATTCATTTCTTAAAACTCAGAACTCTTGAGGGTTCTGTTTAATTTTATTCGGCCTTTAGAAGATTGCGAGTGCCATTGTTGTCAACCTAGGGCTTTGATACCACTTTTGTAACACCCCAAATCGGTGGGATATCGGGATGCTACGGGCAAGAACTCACAATGGGTCCCGACCCTTAGCCTGACAACAATTTCACCGGATCTTGCAACAAGGCTCAAATAAAGGCCAAAACTGAAATATATTTATATACAATGTTATGAAACCCGACAATAAAAGAAAGGAAAGACTTCAGCCGTCCTTACAACGACATCGACATAATATATAATAACAACAACACAAGGACTCCAAAACTCAACTCAACCTAAGATGTACGGAACCCCGGCTGCCCACTCCTCCGGATCACTCGGCCACATCCTATCCTGCACATCAACTACAACAATCGGTATAAAACCGTTAGCTCACATTCTAGGCATTATAAGAATAATATGGCACAAACACACAGAGGAACACAAACACACAACATGCTCATAAACATACACATCCGTTACTTATTATCTTTTTAGGTTATTCCATATCTAAGTCATTCGTTCAAGTGTGACACGAGAGTCTTATAACTCTCGCCTCTGTCCCCGTGTAACCAACAGGAGTGTGGCGGCGTCCAACCCGTATACCCTGAGGGAGTGATGAAGAAGCCCACCCCTATACCGTGTATGGCCTGGTCGCAGAGATCCCCCCGGTCTCCCTCGAGAAACTGAGCGGTGATGTCACCGCCCGATAATAATAGTAGTAACAATGGGCCAATAAATAAGGTCAAGTAAATCCTAATCCATTTTCATGCTTAAAAGCGGTAAACACACACCACCATATACATCCAAATAAGGCATAGAAGCGGCTAAGTAAGTCCGAGGACTTACCTCATCTCAAAGCTAAACGAAACCGATGTCGCTCTCCGAAGGAATATAACCTATGTATGTTCAAGACAAGACACGATAATCAATAACTACTCACAAGCTAGCAGTCCTTAGACTTCTAGTTCTATATCATCTTATTAGGTCATACACTCTCACAATCTAGGATACAATCCTAGCCCTCATAAACTCACGAGAACTCAACTATAGCTCCAAGTGCTAGGATACTCTCATCCTAAACTCCGCAATCGTAACCAACATATAAACACCATCTTAAGTGTCAGAAGATCAACCACGAGGCTCACAACTGTATAACAACTCAAGATCAACACACCACATGTCATAGAACATCAATAACCTTAAACACTCACCTAAAGGTTCCAAGCCACTACTTGGCATTTGCCCTAAGTTATGCTAGACCCAACCTAGCATGATTCTACCACTAAACATAACTAGATCGAGGAAGAAGGTACTCACACACGATCCAAGGTTGAAGATGATCTACGGACGTAGAGATTGGATTCGATGGCCTTTATCGGGGTGCTTCCGAACCTAAATCCAAAGCTAAACAAATTTAGCTCATACGCTAAATTTGATAGTAATATATATACGATATATTAATTTGAGGTGAAATCGTTTTAAAAAGCCAGCATTGAAGACCCACAATACATTTTCTGGGCAATTTATACGAACATAGGAACTTGGTCATAAACCACAAATAAAATCTTTAGGGTCATAATCCGAATTTAATCCAACAAGGGCATAATTGATATTTTGTAAAACCGGGTCAGTACATGTAAATAAATTTTCTGCAGAGGGCATAAATGCAACTTCTAAAAATTAGGGTCATTATTGCAAATTCAAAGCAGTGGGCACAATCTATAATTATACCAAAATAGGGGGGCCGATTGAAAATAATAACAAGGGTTTTAAACCCAGAAGAGCGTTCTTCTTTGTCTGGGAAAGGAAGAAGCGGCGGCAGCGGAGAGGCAAGACGCGCAGGGGCTCCGGAGCTCCGGAGCGAGACTTCGGCGGACGACAGGGTAGGCGAAGGTTGGGCAAGGAGGGGCTCCCTTTTCCGGCGACGCAAGCTACACTCCGGCTCCTGGCGATTGCTGCAACAACAACAGGGAAGGGTGGCGCCCCGGCAGGGTGGAGGATGTGAGGCTCCGTTTGTGGCTCGAGGTAACCTGTCCCTGGTGGCGATACAGGAAATCGAATGGTGGCAGGCTTTTCTCGGTGTTACCTAGACGGTTGCAGGCGGTTCTGGTTGGTGTTGCTTC
Source organism: Fagopyrum homotropicum (assembly GCA_033239125.1). Taxonomy (NCBI): domain Eukaryota; kingdom Viridiplantae; phylum Streptophyta; class Magnoliopsida; order Caryophyllales; family Polygonaceae; genus Fagopyrum; species Fagopyrum homotropicum. Next base: position 45,722,340 of record BSWB01000001.1, on the reverse strand, counting down.
CAAAGGAAGAGAAGGAGGTCGAGGCTCAGGGAAGCGGTTACCGATATGGTCGAAAGCTCCACTGCTGCAGGCTGAGACGAAGGTGCTAGAGAATCGAGAGGAAGAGGCAAGTATGTTGAACTAATAGGGGAAAAGTAGAGGCTTGAGGTTGCCGTCTTCTTGGAAGGAGGGGGAATCAGCTCTTGGGTTAGATGTAAAGGTAAGGTGAAAACAGAGGGTGAGAGTGAGGTGTTTGCTGTGTTGATGAGGGCGAGAAGGATGTAAGGCTGCTCGCGAGATTAACAGACAAGATGGAGACGAGGGTCAGTGCTGCTCGAGAGAAGGAGAAGCAATTGTAAGGTTTGAAGAGATAACACATAGAGCAGGGGAGAGACGTGAGGGGTCGGTTACGTGTAGCAGCAAGAAACATCATCACGCTGGGAAAGAGATGCAAAGCAGGCATGAAGAAAAAAAATAAATAAAAAGGAAATAAGGTAAAAGAGATAACTCGATTAAAAGCATTTGGAACGGGATTTTCGAATCGGAAACCATTCCCGATTTTTCCGAAAACAATTATACGGATATACGTAAACGTATCCAAAATATAAATATACTAGGGAACTATATTTTAAGTCATAAAAATACCTTTTAAAAATATTTAAGCTAATAAATATGTAATAACCAAAAAAAAAATTTAATTTCCGGTAAGCCGAATTTAACCAAATCCCGATACGTCAATCTTAAATAAATATATAAATAAAATAAAACGAGTTTAAGTTCTATCATTTTATGTGACCTTAAGTCACATAAAATGATGAAACTAGGTAACCGGAAATATTTCCGTACCTATAAAGTAAAAATAATAATGTACATATTACGGAATGTAATTCCGTAAAATTTTACGCAAATGCCCTACCGCTCCGTAAGAGTAACGGGTTTCGTTTCAGCTCGTTTAATGAAGAAAAGGTGGGCCCATTTACATTGAGTGCTGCCGGCCCAGCCCAACCCAATCTTAATCCTCAAATTTAACCCTAATTAACCTAACCTTAATTTTTTTAAACCTAATCTAATCCTAATATTAACCTACTGCTGCTGCCGCTTCCCCTCTTTCCCCTTACCTTCTGATTGCCGCTTCCTCTCTTTCCCCTTACCTTCTGAAGAGAATAACCAGCAACCTTCCGCTTCAACCGGAGACGACGCCGCCACTGCCCCTCTTCTACCTTCCTTGTTCTCCGGCGACATTGACCCTAGGTAAGCGAACTTCCCGGCCCAATCTCTCCCTGTCCCTCTTCTCCTCGAATTACAGCAGCAACTGACGTGATTTCGCACAGCAGCAGCGGCTTCCCTCGCCTTGCAGTCACTACGACGAACGACGCCTCCCTCGCCCTTGCTGCCGCCGCCTCGAGCCAGGTTCATCCGTCACGCCAGTGAGCCTCCGCCGCCCCTTCTATTTCCTGTCGTTGTGCCGACGCCGCCCCTTCTGCACGCCCTTGGACCAGCGTAGCCGTCTCCAGTGGCAAGTGAATCTACCCGCACAGCACGAAGACGTTCCGCTGCAACCGGCAGTAGCGAGCCAAGAGGGGTGATACATCGTGGAGAAGAATAAAGCCTCGAGTCAGCTACGATCCTTGCATCAGACAACTCGTTAGAACGTAACGAATCGCGATTCACCTCCGAGTGCGGGACGAGTAAGTGACTCTCCTAATCTCTACTGTTATATGTACGTAGGAGGGTAATACCGAGAGTGGTTATAAAAATGTATGTGTGGGATGTGCGGAATGGTGGAAGGTGCGAGGAATGTGTAGGTACGTATATATAGAGAGGGTATAAGTTGGTGTACTTAGGCGAAGAAGTACGTAGCAGTAAATATATATATATATATATATATATATATATATATATATATATATATATATATATATATATATATATATATATAAATGAGTTCCATGGAAGTACTTGCTGCGTAATGTATGATTGTATGCTAGATAGAGAAGTGTAGAAGATGTGTATATATATGTAGTTACTACAGAACCTTGCTGCAAGTGTGAACGGATAGGGATATGTATAGATGAGTTTTGGATGTTGGATATGTATATGGATATACATATAAGAATATATATAATTATATACGAAAGTGTACATATACCCGTGCGAAATGAGAAATGAAATTATGTAACTATATATATATATAATTACCGAGTGGTTATGTAATTATACGCGTTGAAGGAAAAATGTAAGAGTATATACGTACGTACATATACATGGGGAAGAGTAGATTGTTAATCGGGAAAGAAGAGGAGTATTGTCTTAGAAGAATAACTTCGAGTTTTAACTTATAACTTATAAAAATAAACTAACCGAGAGACACAAAGTATGGAAATGAGTTCTAAAAGAAATTAGTAGAATCCAAGAATAAACTTTGAGAACTTTTGGCACCAAGGGTAAAATGGCCTTTTACCGTAAGAGAGCTTTTTCCGTAATTCCTTCGCATGAGGTTGGACATCTGGATGAGATTTTGATACACATGCCTTATTTGACAGGCGTTTGAGTTACCACGAGTACGGACGGTTTGAGACGTGTTAGAGTGTATTTTGACTCAGGTAAGTCCTTGCGACTTACTTACCCAGTTTCTGGATATTAGTTGAGTGATAGTGGTTGTGTGTGCTATGTGCGTGTTTTAATAATTATAACTTGCTAGGACGACCGTTATTATTACGTTTAAGGCCCAAGTGTATCTATAACGGGCCGTGACATCACTGCCCAGCTCTGACAGGAGACTGGGAGGTTCTCTATACCCAGACCAGGCAGGTACAAGGTGAGATGCATCGGATCCATTCCTGATGGTTACACGGGGCGGAGGCGAGGTTTGGGAATCCCACGTGTCACAAAATATGTATCATTAGCGTGAATGAGTAACATAACTTAAGATAATAAAATGGACTTGTTTGGAAGCATGATGGGTGTTTATATTTTATGTGTGTGTGTGCTACTATTATTCTTCTAATATTTAGATAACTAGCTAATGGTTTCTCTTGTTGTGTTTTTAGTTTTACCGCAGGTTAGACCAGCAGCTGAGTGATCCGGAAGTAGTGGTCAGCCGGGTCTCCGTACTCCTTAGAGTGAGGGTTGGGGTTGTGTTTGTCTTTCCTTCTTTTGTTAAGACAGTTGTTCGTTTTCCTTTGTTTAAGTACTTTAGCCTGTTAGACCGTGTTGCATTCATTACCTTAAAATACTATTTTATGAATTTCGGTTTTCCTTATTTATGTCTTGTTGCAAGATCCTAGTAAAATTGTTGTCAAACTGAGGTCGGGACCCATTGTGAGGTCCTAACCAGTAACGCTCCGAGTTTTGAGAATCCGGGGTGTTACAAAATATATCGATAAAATCCGAAAAAAAATAAAAATCACAAACGCGCCAAAATTTAGGGCGTTACACTTACAACAAGGCACAAAAATATTTAAAACATTTGAAAACTTTAAACAATATATACATGAAGAATATGTATCTGCCTTACAAAATAAAGATACTAAAACGACGCATTTGAAGAACATAAGACATCCTCGTACCCAACTAAAAGAGTACGTGGACCCGGCTGACCATTTCCTCCGGATCTCTCTACAACTGTCTTAACGTGCAAGGCATCTACAAGTGGTATAAAACCTTTAGCTAACATTCTATGCATAAGTATAAAGGTAAAAGCACAAACACACAACATACACAATCAACATGCAACACTCAATCCTTTTATTATCTTTAATTAGGTGATATGTCATTACTAATGATACTTATTTTGTGACACGAGAGATTCCTAAACCTCGTCCCTGTCCCCGTTTACCAACGCGGAATGGTACTAATGCATCTGACCATCTACCTGACTGGGCTGGTCGCAGGGAACCTCCTAGACTCTCGCAAGAGCTAGACATATGATGTCACGACCCGTTATCATACACTTGGGTCAATTACGTAAATAATAAAGTCAGCCTAATCCGATTTTGTTATTTGTTATAACTAACAAACACCACTCATACACATTACACTCATACAAGAAGCCAGCTAAGTAAGTCCGTGGACTTACCAGAATCAAATCTCGCCTCTCTTAATCATAACTCAATCGGTAACTGTAGGAATTCAGTCGCCTATCAAAGGAGGCAAGTGTGTCAGCACACTTCCTAGGTAATTAGAAGTCTAAGACTTCTAAGGTAGTAGATCCTATTAAACATAATTTAATACAGTACCAATTTATGGTATAATGACTATTTTACCCTTGGTCCCGAAACTTCAAAAAATTCCATAATTTATGACTAAACCCTTATTTGAGACTAAAAAGTCATATTCTAACTCCTAAAGATGAGTTTGGTTACAAACTGGCAATTTCCCCATTTTCCTATTTTCGGAAAGATCGTTAAGGTCCAACTTCGGCTTCAAATATAAAATTCGAATGAACTTATAAAAATTCCGAAATAATTCTCTAGATCATTTATGCTATCTCATATACTCCTAGGAGCAAGAATTTCTAAAAACTATTCACCCTTCACTTCTACAAAAATTTCCAAAATTGGTTACAACACTTGAAATTTCCTATACTTAGCCAAAATCTGAGTACACTTTGAAAAATCATAACTCCTAAACCACTCGCTGGATTTATCCCAAATTTTGTTATGTTCTACTATAATATGTCAACTATATCATATCCAAAATTCAAGTCCAACAAAGATCAAAAGCCTATTCAAAACTATCTCACAAAACAGCATCACATGTTGTTTTTCCAAACACTCGGCACAATTATAAAAATTATGTGAGGAGTCAACTTTAAAATACCATAACTCTCAAAATTTAAAATGGATTCCTCTAAAGTTTTATTATGATTTACTATGCATTATCGTCTATGACATATGCGAAAACCAGCCAAAAAGGGAGAGTCTAGCTTACTCAAATTTGAATCCGAAGTTGACTGCTCGTAACTGTTGGAAAGCTGAAAAAGATGTATCAACTCCTTGTATTGGTTCCTTTGGCTGCAATGTATGGGTTCTATGATGGCTTAGCAGCAATTAAGCATATATATATAAATGAAGGGAAGGAAGAGTATGGTCATACTCACCAAGAATCTCGACAAGGATGGAGGAGAGGAGCGCCGGCTGGGTGTGCAGAAGGGGTACGAGCAGGCCTTGGTTGTTCAGCACCCGTCGCACGAGAGGGAAGGGAGGAACTCCTCCATGGTTGTCATCGACAGGAAGAACGGCAAGCAGTGCTCTTCGGGAGGAGGGAGTACAAGTGCAGGAGGAACTCTCGACTGCAGTAGAGCGGAGGGTTGTCTAGGTTCCCGGTTGGGCTGGGCGTGGCAAGGCTATTGACGGTGTGCTGGAGGTCGCAGAGGGAGGCGAGGCGTGCAAGCTTTTGTCCGCTAGTCTGGGATGTGGAGAGTTGGGACGGTTACAACTCCAAGCGTAACTCTTGCAGCAGAATCCGGCGGTTTTGATGAAGGGAGATACTCGTAACAGCTGGGAGTATGGTGAGTCAGCAACGTGTCTTCTGGATGAATAATACATGGGCTGGGCTGAGATGCTGCTTGGGCTGGTGTAGATCAAGGAGGCTGCTGCAATCCGGGTTAGGGCAAGGCTAGCATGAAGAGCTGGGCCAGAAACAAGGTAAGAGTTTGGGCTGGAAATAAGAGGAAAAATATGTGGACTGAGGTAAGGCAAACAAGGTTGGGCTGTTGTCAGAGCTTATCAAAAATTCGTCATGTCTTTGTCAGGCTCATGCATGACTTCGTCACAAAGTTGTCGGGCTTCGTCATGAACTCGTCTCAGCTCTGTCATGGTCTCGTCACAGCTTTGTCACTTTCTCGTCTCAGCCTTGTCATGATCTCGTCTAAAGTCGTCGTTAAGGATTAATTTTAAGAATTAGGGTTTGATATAATTCTATCATTTTATGTGAATTAAATTCTACATAAAATGATAAATAATTATAAGAATTAGGGTTTGATATAATTCTATCATTTTATGTGAATTAAATTCTACATAAAATGATAAATAATTATAAGAATTAGGGTTTGATATAATTCTATCATTTTATGTGAATTAAATTCTACATAAAATGATAAAATTTGTGAAGAAAGAAATACTAGATGGAATGGGAACTGTCAACAGCTCTATAACACCCCAAATCCGCGGGACTCGGGGCGCTACGGGTTGGGACTTCACAATGGGTCCCGACCCTTAGCCTGGCAACAATTTCACCGGATCTTACAACAAGACACTAATAAAGGCAAAACCGAAATACATTTTTATGCAAATGACATGATCCCCAGAAACAAATAAAAGACAACTTCAGCCGAGTTCTCAACTCCAAAGACTCGAACATCAAAAACATAACAATATACAAGAAACAATACCCAAATACAACTCCAACCAAACCCCTCCTAAAATGTACGGAACCCCGGCTGTCCACTCTTTCGGATCTCTCGACAACATTCCTAACCTGCAAGACAATCTACAACAATCGGTAGAAAACCATTAGCTAATATTCGAGGCATTAGAATCAAGGTAAAAGGCACAAACACATGTCAATCATCATAAAGACTCAAAACACTCCAAAGCACACAAGTCTCATTTATTATCTTATTATTATTAAGTCATATCCCGTTCTAATTCAACTTAGGTTGTGACACGAGAGTCACCGAAACTCGCCTCGGTCCCCACTTATCGGCATGGAATGGTACTGATGCATCTGATCGTCTACCAGCACGGGATAGTCGCCAAGAACCTCCTAGCTCTCGCGGGAGCTAGGCAAGTTGTCACCGCCCGTTATCATACACTTGGGCCAAAATAATATAAAGGTCGGTGATCCTATTTCCGGTTTAATTGTTATAAACAATAAACAATAAACACACACCACCAAACACACATCAATGCTAATACGAGGAATACGAGCTAAGTAAGTCCGGAGACTTACCTCGTCACCACACTCAAACTCACAACACTCTCGCTTCCTTAGGGAGGAACCCGTAACCTGCTCACAAGAAGATAACTATATCAACAATAACTCATTCACAATAGAAGTCTTAGACTTCTATACAAATGATCTACGCAAGAACATTTGACTCTCAATTCTAGGACCGCATCCTAGAATCTCTCATGCTCACATCAGACTCAACATAAGCTAGAAGTCCTAAGACTTCTAAACCCTCGGATCTCGCAAGATTATAACTCATAACGCAACAAGGATAAGTCAAACTTAAACTCCAAAATCCCACAAGATCCTACAACCCCAGCTCGAGCCTTAAAACGCTCACAAGATCAACTATATAACTTAAAGCCTTATAACAACCTCACAAGATAACCATCACCTCAAGCTTAAAGTCAAAAACAATCCATCAAACAATATGAAATCCTCGAAACTCACCTAAGGTTCAAAGCCACTACTTGGCATTAACTCTAAGTTATGCTAGATCCATCCTAGCATGATACTAAAACTTATCATAACTAGATCGAGGGGAAATAATACTCACACGACCTCAAAAGACGGAAGTTGTTCAACGGATGTCGACTTGGACTCGTTAGGCCTTTATCAGGGCGCTTTCGAACCTAGCACCAAACTAAACAAATTTAGCTTATAAGCTAAATTTGAGCGGAATAATGAACATATATAATCTAAGGAAAACCCCACTTCTAAACCCCAAGTTAAAACCGTAAATATAATATTCCGGGCAAATTGTATAACATCATAAACTCAAGGTAAAACTCGTTTTCAAAGCCAAGGCTAATACCCACAATAAAATCTTTGCCATAAACCGAGATTAATCCAACAAAGGCATAATATGTAGTATATACAAATATAAGAATACCCCCTTAATTGAAACCCGAGTTTAAAATCGACAAATACATTTTTAGGGCAAAGATGAACAAATTCATAAACTTGGGTCATATTCTAAAAATGTAAATAAGGGTCGTAATCTATAATTTTCCAGCAAAGGATATAAATGCAAGATTCTAAAATGTGGGTAAAATATGTAAATATATAAAGCTGGGTACATTCTGTAATAAAATATAAATTAAGGGCCCGATTTAAAAATAACCCTAAAAGGGTTTCATCTCCTTTCTCAGAAGCGGGAAGGCCACGCCGCAAAAGCAGAGGGCTGGGGAAGTGAAGGAGCACGGCGGCAGGGGCAGAGGAGAGGCTGCACTGGCGGCGGCCATGGCTCCGGCAAGGCTCCAATAGCGGCGAGGCAAGGTGGCGGAGCTGCAGGGCAAAACATGGCTCGACAGAGGAGCAGACGAAGGGGCGAGGCGAAGGAGGGGGTGGCAGGGCAATCGGCGGCTCGTGCAGGCATGGCACGGCGAGGGCGAGGGATTCTCTGGCGGTAATGCAAGACCGGCTTCTCCGGATCTTCCTGTGGCTCGACATAGGCTCCAGAAGAAGGCTGTAGAGAGCTGCAGATGGGGGTCCTGGTGCGACATCAGCTAAGAGAAGAGACAATAGGCGGCGAGGCTAGCAGCGGTTTTGATTCCCGGTGGGTAACGAGGGTGAGGCCGGGACCCTCTCAGGTGGTTTTGTCCTCTGTTGCTTCCGGTGTGGTGTGTCCTCTGTTGCTTCCGGTGTGGTGATGAAGGGATTAGTGAGGTGAGGAAAGAGATAGGGTAGAGATGGAGTGTTGCTTGAGATGATGTGTGAAGAAAGAAGACTGAGGGGATGGGAAGGTGAGATAGAGATGGTATATCTCAGACTAGGGAGTATTGCGTGAGAGACCAAGCAACAGCAATACCAAAGGGCCGGAAATCCAAATCAGGTAAGGAAGAAAGAAAGTAAAAAAAATAACAAAATATATCTATATATATATATGTATAAGTAGTATCCGGAAATTTAATTAAATTCGACCAAAATACCCGGAACGGGAAATTTTCCGTAAAATAATATACGGATATATATCTATAAAATATATATATTCATAAAAATATATATATTTTTCCATATAGAAATAGAAAAAGGAAAAGAACTCGATCGAAACACTCGGATCGGGATTTTCAAATCGAAAAACTTTCCCGACTTTTCTGAAAATAATAACATGGATATACGTGAACGTACCCAATATATAAATACTTGGAAAGAATAATTTACGCCGTATAAATACTTTTAATAAAATATTTAAGCTAATAAATAAATAAAAAATATATATATATATCGATAGAAGTCAGAAAAAAAAATCGCAAACGCGCCAAAATTTGGGGCGTTACAAGCTCGAAGTCCGAATTGATTCAGAATTAAACGGAATAAAAATTCGGGATATTACATTAGTACCCCTTAACATAAGTTTCGTCCCGAAACTTAAAACAAGGTACTTAATTAACGACTTCCATAAATAAACTGGTATGTTCTAGTCTCACTAAGTTTTTATTCGTTTCCTAAAATTCTCTAACCCTATCAAAGCGTAATGAAAAAAAAACTGGTCGTTACTCAGATCCCCTCAAAATAAGTTTCGTCCCGAAACTTAGGGTAGGAGAATCCTGCCGGCCTTTAAGGCACCAAATGAGTGTGTTTGATCACTACACAAAAGTCTCGTCGTTTCCACATCTAAGTATCCCGCACATCAAGGTTATCAAAAGCACACATCACTGACTAAACACTAAATCGTGAAATAAACAAGCAGTGAAACAATATCACACATACAAGGTCAAGCCCTAACTCGTCACTCCCGAGGTTACAACTATCGCTACATAGGTCCTTCAAAGGTTACGTCTCTTATTATTCCCAGTTTCTTAGGTAGCCTTATCAGCTTTTCATAAAACCACTAAATCTTAAATCTTTTCATGTACTTAAATCACAAGCGCCTGCTACCACGTTTTAGAGTGGTTACCGGACATCTCACCGGTATCATCTGGCTCAACTGTCTGATCCTCTAATATGATGACCTCACTCGTGTGTGGTAGGTATCTCTCCAACTGAAATTCTCAACTCAGTTCCCAAACTTACTCTCCGTGGAAAACTGAAGCTACCCTCTCCAATAGGGTGAGGAATACTAGTCCATCAGTCGCTTCTAAACCGCTTTAAAACTTACAATGGTTGCCTTACACAACTCACTTCCAGATCCTTCGATGACTCTACGAAAAATAATCTATTCAACTTTCTTCTCTTCGTTATGACCACTTGCTTCCGGCGTTCTGAAAAGGTTCTGACAACACACTCAGGCCAAAGGTCTTGGACATCCACCAACACTTACCAAGTGCCCAATGCTCTTCGTATCACGACCCACTTGGTCTTGTCTTTTAATATTACTCAGTCATCTTATTCCTTAGGTAAGGAATCGTCACCCTTACCCTTTTCAGGTCTAATACTCAAGACAACTAAAAATCAAATCTAGTGGTCATCCTCTTTGTTCACTTGGCTTTATTATATTATTTATAGATCTCTAATATATCGTTTGCTCAAACTTAGGCTTCTCACACATTTTCTAAGATCTTAAATGAAATAGAATATGTCCGAAATGACGGTATTAGATACAAAGTGATCTCATATCACCGGTATTTGTTAATAACTACTCAATAAATGTTAACATACCATCAGCAGTCCGCTCTATTATCCACCATTGTTACCAGCCCGATAGTATCCCTCTAACTCAAAACGCAACTAGGCTCTGTTCCGACATAACATTACATTTAAAATCATTTCCGAGATTATGCTTTCTTTAAGCACGGTTACTAGGTTGCAAGTATGCTCCTGTTGCTTCTCTTTCTTATGTATCTTCGACTCAGGATGGTAGTTACTCACTTTGAACTTTCTAGTGCAGGCCATGCACAATACTTTTATTACATCATTAACTCTTTCCTAATCCATCCAGGAAACTCACTCTAGAGTATTCCATTAGTATGAAATTCCAAAACTACTTGTCTGGCAACATGTAGCAAAGCCATCACTCTTCACTCGGATCCATAATAGGGTACCAGTCTCCTTCTATTACCTCTACATGCACAAAAGTTTCCGTACAACATTTCCAGTCACTCACACAGTCTATCTAAAGTTTCTTTCAACTAGAATGCATTTCACCAACTATCACCATCTTAAACTCGAAACGACATCCATCAGTACCCTTGAGCTTCTTGCTTTGAGGGTTAGGACCCACCACGCTTCCGCTGCGCTACTCTGATTCTCCTGTTGTCACTCATTAATCCTTAGGACCTTTTTTGTAAGTACAAAATGATTGACCCCAAAACTCTTTCTTCCAATTACACCATGAGTCTTATACGGATGAAGTACCAAGTACCTTCTTTACTTGCCTTTAGAAAATAAAACAACGATTAAAAAACAACTTCTTCCGCTTACTTTCTTAATTCTTCTACCACCGATCCAAACTCCCTGACTTGATTGGAGTTTGGTCTTAACTAGCCAAGAAGTAACCCTTAAAACGTTTCCCTTTATACCTTTAATTCATCCAAGAAGGTTGTCGTTGCCTACTTGAGGAAATCCTCTAAGGCTTCGATAAAGCTACTTCATAGATCCCCAGTCACAATTATATCTTCTTAACGGCACATATCTCGTCAATACCAAACAATACTTGCACGTCCTTGGTTGACATCGGTCAGTCTATAATTGACTTATCTCTATTTCATACCTCTACTTGTATTACACTTTTGGTGCACATCACATACTAGATTAATCCTTTTATCCTTCTTTAGTTCGTCTTATCTTTCACTCTTCTGCTTCCTTTGGGATCACTCTCTTTCTCAATTCTCACTGTGCCATTCACCTGACGTCAAAAGTCGTTCCTAACACTCCACGATAGATGGTAAGCGTCTTGTAATTCCGATAACTTTTAATTACCTCCCAATTATAGTCCCTTTACAGGGACCGTCTGTGTTGATAACCTATGTTCTGTTATAAATGAGGGTTACCCTGGACTCTTGAGTCCCCCACACGATTCTCACAAGCACATGTTCCTTAATCGGCGTTGTTTGTAATATTTTGATAGCATGAATTATAGTCTATATTTTAGGGGTTGTTTGGACGTTTTATCTTCAATAATCTGCATGTTTGTATGTATATTATGTGATTTTATTACCATTTCATCTACCTTTGCGGGAATCGAGGTCTACACCTAGTTTTGTTGTAATCGTAGGTAAAATGGCACGTTTTGTATCAAAAAGGAGCAAAAGGAGCTACGGAGTCATTGGAGCTACATTCAGGAACATAAGGAAACATCCAGGAAGCATAGCCATGGATTAGAGATTCACTTTGGACCAGATTTGAGAGATTTCACTTTCAGTTGTGACTCACCTCGGTTGACTACAGATTCACCTCGACCAAGGTGATCTAGAGAAGTCGACTCGACTGAGGCGAACACCTGGGACGCGGCGAGAATATTTTATTCTTGGCTGAGATCTTTTATCTTTGGAAAGAGATCTTATATTTTTGGGCTTGGCTCCTGGAAGGAAGAAGATATGCTAGATCATATATTTTACCTATTTTTATGGGGAGAGATCTTTCTAAGATATCCTATCTTTGGAGAGTAATTTTCCTATAAAAAGGGTCGGATTTCCCACAAATCCGACATCCTGCATACATCCGCTATCACCGCTTACACCGAAAGACACGCATGAACCATACTCCAGTTGGGAGATTTGAAGAACCTTTTTGAAGGTTGAAGAAGGAAGATTGTAGCTTTTATAGCTTTTGAAGGGTTTTTGTAAGATCATCTTAGATTCCCTTCCTTGTTGTCTTGTCTTGTTGGATTTCTATCCAAGGAACGCTTTGTTGAGATATTTGATTCAGTTATTGAAGTCTTTTCATTAAATTCTTCTTGTTCAAATATTCACTTTCTTCCCATATACTTGATTAATACTTTCATGATGATGAGTGGCTAATCTCTTTATGTGATTCTAGGGTGATTGGCTGAAGGTTGTGGGAAAAACAATGATAGAATGATCTTAATCACAGTAGGACCCTGAAAGTTTGAGTCTTTAACCTTAACCCTAAGCATCTCGCTCAGTCAATGAACATCTCGGCCGGGGTGGAATTTGGCTGACCGAGGTGACTTATCTGATCCGAAACTGAGAGTTAAGTGTTAGAGTTGGCCAAATCCTATTCTTATTACACCTTTCCTGGTTCAATGCAAGCTTAGGATGAGACTTACCCGGTAATTCATTTGTTTGTTTACCTAAGATCATAAGTGTAGGTAATAAAGGTTTATCCTTTATTGGGGTTTGAGTGTGCTTTCATCCCATCTTTGTGAGTTAGCCTGAGACTTACCCGGTAAAGGTTGATTCTATTCCCTTAGATGGTGTGTTAGTTTGAGGTTATAGTTCTTTATCTTTATTCCTTGAGACTTACCCGGTAATAGGAGTTACGGTTTTGGATTAGTGAGTAGTGAGACTTACCCGGTGATCTATTCCACTTTAGTAACACCTTCCCTATGCAAAAACCTCAGCTTTGTCCGCTTATCTTTAGATCTTGAGTTGGAACCACAACTAGATGCTTTAATCCCTAGAATTGCATATTTCCTTTATTGACTTTTATCATCTTTGATTGTTTTAATTACTTGTGGTTAGAGATTGCTTAAGCATACCGTAATTGGACTTTGTTTCACTAAGTCCCAGTGATCGACTCCTGGAATTCCTTTCTTTTTACTACGATTGACCCGTACACTGCGGGTTCGCATCCTTGTTTTAAGCTTACGTCTAGGGTTATAAATTTAAAGCTTGCACACACTGTTTGGAGCGAACAAGTTTTTGGCGCCGTTGCCGGGGAGTTGGTCTAGACCGAGCCGGTTACGGTTTGCTCTTGGGGCACTTGCCCCCGTGTCTACTAACCACTCTACTTGAGTGACTTTTGCAGGTTCTTTCTTAGGTTTATGCGAAGAACCCGCACTGGGAAGGAAATCGTTCCTTACGATCCCGAACCAGAAAAGACATACAAACGTCGCTTACGAGAAGCGATGATGGCCAACCAAGACAATCGCGATCTTGAGGCCGAGTTGAAAGAGGCGCTAGAGCAGCTACGCCTCAGCAGGGAAGAGCTAAGGCAAGAGAAAGAAGAAACTCGCACCAGGACTGAGGCGATCGAAGCAGATATGGCAGCCTTACGAGACCAATATCTATTTCGACCGAGGGAAGATCCAGTTCCAGATCCTCGACCGATGCAGGATCCAGTTGCTGACCCTCGACCGAGGCAGGTTCCAGTACCTGACGCCCCGGTCGAGATACTTTCACCCCGGATGCCAGTCCGAGGTGTTCTTCTTGCAGGAATCCCACAAACCCTAGGTCAAAGGATGGACCCCAATCAACAACTGAGGCATCCAGGAGTTAACTTAGGAGATCCAGCGGACCATGACTACGAACTTCGACCGCAAGTTCTGTCCATGATTCGCCAATGCCAGTTCGGAGGGCTAGAGAAGGAATCCCCACATCAACATCTTCAAAACAATGAGATCTTGATGGAGACCTTGAGACCCTCAAGGATTGAAAACAACAACTACAAGCTAAGACCTTTTTACTTTTCTTTAAAAGATAGAGCTCTTACTTGGTATCAATCTCTTCCTCCAGAAAAAATCAGCACATGGGAGGAGATGACTACGGAATTCTTGACCAAATTCTTTCCCCCCTCAAAGACCGCTGAAATGAGAGGGAAGATCAATTCTTTCATTATGAAGGACAAGGAGAGCTTGTCCAAGTCATGGGAGAGGTTCAAGGACATTCTTTTGGATTGCCCACATCATGGGATTCCAAAGATAGAGTTATTGGAGATATACTTCAAGGGACTGGACGGAAGCACCCAGTTCAACCTCCAACTACTCTCCGCCGGTACCTTTATGGACATGGCGATTGACAAAGCTTGGGACTTCATCGAGAAGCAAGCTTTGCATATGGAGAAGTACACCCATCAAGGAGCTGAAGGTGGAGTTCTACGAGTTAACTTCCTGGAAACTCAGCCCAACAACAATCAACTCACGTCTTTGAAGAATAACGTGAAGCAATTGAAGGAACTCTTGGTTGCTCAAACCAAAAAGGAAGATCAAGGACAAATGAACAACAACAATGGATACCGTAACAACAACAACGGTTTCCGGAACAACAATTACAACAACAACAACAATAGAGGATCCAATAGCAACAATTGGAGGGCAAACAACCAAAATTATGGTAACAATCATTCAAACTCCAATTCTAACGATTCCTCTAATCCTTTCCTCTCTTCCCCTTCTTCTTCTTCTACTCCATTAAAGAGCCAAGGGCAAGGATCAAGTTCGTCTCAGCCGGAAAAGAAAGACGTAGTGCTGGAGGCTATCTTGATCAAGCTTAGCGCTATGGAGACTTCTATGACTTCATTTTCGAAGGCCCAAAAAGCCTTTGAACAATAACTTGCAAGTAGGGCGAATGAAGCGCCTAGAGATCCAGGGAAGCTTCCAGCAAGGACGGAAAGAAACCCTAAGGGCCAGATCATGGCCATAACTACGAGGAGTGGACTGAAAACTGCAGATCCAGTGCCTCGGTCGGTGCCAGTACCGACGAAGACCACCTCGGTCCAGGTGCAGTCGAAGAACACTTCGGCCGAGATGCCAACCGAGGTGGAGCCACAGAAAGCGGAGGGGAAAACTGAAGTTTATGTTCCACCTCCTGCATACAAACCACCACTTCCATTCCCCCAGTCAAGGGCCAGAGCACATCTAGACAAGCACTTTGGTAAGTTCCTTGACTTGATGAATAAACTGCACATTAACATTCCTTTCCTTGATGCTATTCTAGGAATGCCCGCCTATGGGAAGTTCTTGAAGGAGATCCTATCAAGGAAGAGGAAACTGGAAGATTTTGGTGAAGTTAGGATGACATCTAAATCCTCGGAACTTATTCAAATCATGAAGGAGAAGATGCCACCTAAATTGAGAGATCCCGGCTCATTTTGCATTCCCATTCAAGTTGGGGATGTCACTTGTGAAGCCCTATGTGATCTAGGAGCCAGCGTGAGCATCATTCCACTGGAGCTATGTGTGAAGATCGGACTTGGAGAGCCCAATCCGGTCAAGATTCGACTATACATGGCGGATCGCTCCATCACCCATCCCGTGGGAATCTTGGAGGACGTTCCGGTCAAGTTAGGTAACTTCTATTTACCAATAGACTTTGTTGTACTTGACATTCCCGCAGATTATCCTGTTCCTATTATTCTCGGGAGGCCATTTCTAGCAAATTCGGGTTGCAACGTGGATTGCAAGAATGCCAAGTTGAAATTCAACATAGGTGGCGATGAGGTGGAATTCGCGTTACTTGCAGCCATGAAAGGGGAGCAGCTAAGCGATGATATCTTCAACATCTACGATGAAGAAGAATCAAGAGAATTGGTGAGCTCTATCCTTATTAACGATCCACTCGAAAGAGTTATTAGTTTCAGTTTAATGGAGGAAGGTATAGATGCTTCTTGTGATGCAGATATATGGAGCTTAAAAGCACTGGAAGAAGATCCAGGAGCTAAAACTGAGAAGCTAATCCAGGAGACGAAGATCTCCAGTTTCGGTTCCAGTTGCAGTACCTCGACCGAGGCACTTTCTGGACTGAGCGAGGCGACTGAAGAACATCTCGGTCAACGCCTCTACGCCTCGACCGAGGTCGATGGCGAGACGATTTCAACTAAGACTTTCGAAAGTCCAGTTTCTGGATCTGCTCCACTGGAAGAAGGAAGCAAGAATCCCCCTCAGAAAGCACCCCTAGTTGTGGAGCTTAAACAACTCCCAAATCACTTGAGGTATGTCTTTCTTGGACCGGATTCCACTTATCCCGTTATTGTTAGTGGTTCCCTCTCCGAATCTGAATTGTCTAAACTAATGCATGTCCTGAGAAAGCATCAAAAGGATTTGGGTTACACTATAGATGATCTTATTGGCATTAAGCCCTCTTTCTGCATGCATAGAATTCTAATGGAGGATGATCATAAGACTTCACGGGAACCTCAAAGACGGTTAAATCCGATCATGAAAGAGGTTGTGAAGAAGGAAATTCTTAAGTTGTTGGATGCAGGTATCATATATCCTATCTCGGACAGCAAATGGGTTAGCCCGGTGCATGTAGTTCCGAAGAAAGGAGGGATGACCGTTGTGACGAATAAGAACAACGAGTTGATCCCAACCAGGACCGTTACGGGCTGGAGGGTTTGCATTGATTATAGGAAGCTGAACACGGCTACACGGAAAGACCATTTTCCACTTCCCTTCATTGATCAAATGCTCGAGCGGTGAGCCCAGCATTCACACTTTTGCTACTTAGACGGCTATAGTGGATTCTTCCAGATTCCTATCCATCCGGATGATCAGGAGAAGACCACTTTCACTTGTCCATGGGGGACATTTGCTTATAGGAGGATGCCATTTGGATTGTGCAATGCACCCGCTACCTTCCAGCGATGCATGATGGCCATCTTTTTCGAGTACATAGAGGAGATCATGGAGGTATTTATGGATGATTTTTCAGTATATGGTTCCTCTTTTGATGATTGCCTATCTAACCTTTCTCTAGTGCTTAAAAGATGTGAAGACACTAATCTCGTTTTGAATTGGGAGAAGTGTCATTTTATGGTTAATGAAGGCATTGTGCTAGGACACCTCGTTTCTAATCGAGGCATTGAGGTCGATCGAGCTAAGATCGAGACTATTGAGAAACTCCCTCCCCCTTGTTCTGTTAAAGGTGTGAGGAGTTTTCTCGGGCATGCAGGTTTCTACAGGAGATTCATCAAGGACTTCTCCAAGATTTCTAAACCTCTAACTAACCTCTTGAATAAAGATGTTATTTTTGAGTTTTCGCAGGAGTGTCTTGATGTTTTTTACAGGATTAAGGAAGCGCTGATCTCCGCTCCCATTATCCAACCTCCGGATTGGACCTTGCCCTTTGAGATCATGTATGATGCTAGTGATGTAGCCGTAGGAGTGGTGCTTGGACAGAAGAAGGATGGCCGGACCACCGCCATTTACTATGCTAGCAAGACGCTAGATGTAGCACAACGCAACTACGCTACCACCGAGAAGGAATTATTGGCGGTTGTATATGCTTTCGAGAAGTTTCATTCCTATTTAGTAGGGGCGAAAGTCATTGTCTACACCGACCATGCAGCCATCCATTACTTGTTGGCTAAGAAAGATGCCAAGCCACGCCTTATTCGATGGATTCTCTTGCTTCAAGAGTTTGACTTAGAGATCCGCGATAAGAAGGGATCCGAAAATTCTGTTGCGGATCACCTCAGCCGGCTACCTGCATCTTCACGCGAAAAGGACGACCCACCCATAGACGATTCATTCCCCGATGAGCACTTACACTTGTTGGAGCGTTTGATAGACTTACTTACTTCACCCCACGATGGAGGTGAAGTATGGGGTGAGGGCACCTCCCATCACATTTGAGACGCACAATGGTCCAGCTAGCGACCCTAAACCAAGCGCTTCTTGGGAGGCAACCCAAGGTATTGCTTTCTTTTCCCTTTCTAGCTTAGATAGTTTTGCTTTTGCTTTGCTTTGTTTTGTTTTTGGCGTTCTAGACAGATAACAGGTGACATCTAAAGAAGGAGAACAAACCAAGATCGTAACTGGAAGGACAGAATTCGAGAATTCGAGAAGACGAATTTTGACTGAGGCACATCTCGGTTGCTGTCAAAGCACCTCGATCGAGATGATTCTTGAGAAACCGAGGCGACTAGGGTTTCTGAAGAACCACCTCGGCCCGTACCACCTCGGTCCAGTCGAGACCACCTCGACCGAGGTGACAATAGTTTCAGAAAGGGTATAAAAAGGAGAAAAATTTCTTTTATTCTCTTTTACCCTTCCTCGACCGCGGCAGCCACCTTCACCTCGCTTGAGCCCCTGCCTATTTGGAGCCCATCCTAGAGTTTGTTAGCTCCTTTACCTACCTCCCCATAGAGCGTTCTGTGAAGTACCGGTTGATGAACCGGAACTTCATAGTTCCACTAGAGTATTGGAGGGATATATTTGGTTTTCCTGCCCCGACAGCTGTTGATTTCCCTTCCCGATCTGTAGCTAGGGTGTTTTGGGGACAGATTGCTCATGTGGTTGAGCACGCAGATAGGTGGCGCCCTGGAGATTCTAGGGAGAAGGTCATCTTTCACTTAGATTTTAGGTTAGCCCACCGCATTTTCAGCGAGACGCTTCTGGCGCATACTGAGACGCCCCAGAAGGTCCGACAGGGAGAGCTGTTTAGCCTATATTGCATGGTGACTGGAGGGATCCCCGACTTTGGCTTGATGCTGGCAGAGGATCTGCACAGGATCAAGGCCAAGGCGAAGGGGGACATCTGCTGCGGAGGACTTGTGACCCACATCGCCAGCTACCAGGACATGGATCTCAGCGCTTGCTCTATGGTGGCGGCTGCCAAGCCGCTTGGGCTGCAGGAGATGATCACTCAGCGGATTCTGGTTCCCCGAGGACTGACTACGCCATATGTGGTGATGCCATGGGAGCTGACTGCACCGCAGGGGATCAGGTGGTCAGCACAGTTTACAGTTTATGACCCTCATTAGTGGCAGACCGCCTGGGCCCCACTGATGGAGGATTATAGAGAGGCAGCAGCTACCCCAGCTGAGGATGAGGAGGTAGATGAGGAGGAGACTGCTGATGACAGGGTTGATGGAGTCCCGATGGATACAGGGACAGATACTGCTGGGACGAGCGCGCCAGTTATTGATCTTGATGATGATGATACTGAGCCGACACCTGCTGCATCACCAGTGAGACCTGCTAGGCGTAGAGCACGCCGACACAGAGATCCAGAGACTCACCGTCGGATCAATGATCTGACGGATCAAATAATTGATTCATATGCCGCTTTATCACTAGATATCCGCGAGATGCAGGAGGGACAGCATTACCAGCACATGATGGCCCAGATCCAGTTTGAGCACATCATGGGCTATCCGTTCGACCCGTCTCAGTATCCATATGTGCCACCACCAGCACCACCGGATCGTGACTACTGGGAACTGCAGGATTTTCTTTCTTATTTTTATGCAGTTTAGCTTATTATCCGGTGAGTATTTTATTCCTTAGACTTATTTTGACCCACTGGGACAGTGTGTCCCAAGTATGGGGTATTTGTGTATTATTTGACACTTATGTGATGTGTGACTCTACTTGATCGGATCTTTATTTATATTTATGCTTCAGTGTGTCCCAAGTATGGGGTTAGCTGGAAGTGAAAGTATTAGAAAGTAATAAATAGGTCTGGGGAAGTCAATCATGAAGATGAGTAACTCGGCACCATTCACATAGCCGAGTGTTTGTGTCTTGCCAAAGTCGGATTGAGCGATATTCCTAACGGGTCATGGTATGTGCATCAAGGGTTTGATGCATCTCAAGAAATTGATGATTGTTGATTTCCTAGGCTTCGGTTATTGTGCACCTCTGTCCATGCATCCCAAAAAGTAAAAAAAGTGAAAATAAGCAAAGCTTATTGGTGGAAGATGTTGAAGTTCAAAACAAGTGAAGTGAAGTGAAGATCCTTTTCCCGGATTCTAGCACCACATTCCCTATACACATCCCACCCTTGATCGTTTCTTGACCTTCTCTTGAAAAGCCCTTGAGACCTCAAGCTTGTTGATTGACTTAGTGGTTTAAACTGGATTATACATGATTAATTTCGATGATTATAATTTATTAAGCATTCTATGATTTTATGCAAAGATGAACAACTTTCTTATATTTATAAAATGTTTTGATCATGTTTTGATTTTAAATTCCATGAAGCATTCTCTTAGAGTGATATATGAGTGGAGCACACCACCAAAAATGTTTTGAATTACTTTTCATTGATCTTGATGACTTATAATCCATTCTATCTTGTATTTTAGATTTGGAACTTGCTTGGGGACAAGCAAGGGACAAGTATGGGGTATTTTGATAGCATGAATTATAGTCTATATTTTGGGACTTGTTTAGACGTTTTATCCTCAATAATCTGCATGTTTGGATGTATATTATGTGATTATATTGTCGTTTCATCTACCTTTGCGGGAATCGAGGTCTACACCTAGTTTCGTTGTAATCGTAGGTAAAATGACACGTTTTGGACTAAAATGGAGCTAAAGGAGCTAAGGAGTCATAGGAGCTACATTCAGGAACTTAAGGAAGAATTCAGGAAGCAAGGAAATGGATTAGAGATTTATTTGGACCAGATTTGAGAGATTTCACCTTCAGTTTAGAGCCACCTCAGTCAGCTACAGTACCATCTCGACCGAGGTGATCCAGAGGAGCGTCCCGACCGAGGCGAACACCTTGCACGCGGCAGGATATATTTTATTCTTGGCTGATATCTTTTATTTTTGGAAGGAGAGATCTTATATTTTTAGGCTGGATTTTTGGAAGGAAGATCATATATTTTAGGGATTTATTTATGAGAGGTGGATATATTTTATTAGGAAAATATCTTTCTAAGATCTCTTATCTTTGGGAGGCAATTTTCCTATATACAGGGTTGGATTTTCCACAAATCCAACATCCGCTAACGGCTGGAAGACACACATATAACGGCAAGAGGCCGCATACAGCAATTTGAAGGTTGAAGGAAGATTGAAGGAAGGAAGTTGATAGCTTTTATAGCTTTTGTGAAGGGTTTTTGTAAGACTTTTGTTACACTAAGAACGTGACACGCAAAAGTCTTAAATTAATAACTCGATATATTTTTCCTAACTCCTAGCGAACCCACAGTGTATGGGTCATTTTGTAGCAAGGATAGTATTCCGAGGTCGAACACAAAGACTAAGGTGAAATTGAATCAATAATGACTAGGGATAGTGTTGATCTAGGCTAAGAAAGGAGAAAGAAATAAAGAAATGAAAATCTCAATGTTTTTGGATTGGTTTTATGGTGATCAATCAAAGATCACAAATCATGTAAGATTTAACAAATAACTAAGCTATCAAGGCGAATAAACAAACACAAACACGAGATAGGTAATCAAGAGAGAAAAGCGGATTCTAGGGGTTAGAAATTTCGGTTATGGCATAGGACTCAAGTTATCTAGTCATTCCTTGGATCAACTATAGTATGTTGGGAATGGGTGTTTCTAGATTAGGATCAATCACCGGGTAGGTCTCATGGTCCACTAGTCCGTTCCTAAGGTCTCATCACCGGGTAAGTCTCAAAGAGCCTAAGGATAGGAATTCTACACAAACCGGATTGTCATCTAGGGATCTAACCTCTCCTTACCGGGTAAGTCTCGGGAAGGCAAGTCCTAAACATCAATCCTAGCATACTCAGTCCAATAGCTGGTTATGAGGCTCACTACTACCTAGAGTTCATCATCTTCGGTATCTAAAGGCAAGAATTACCGGATAGGTCTCTTCTCACAATTAGTTGCTAACACTAGGTCACCCTAGGATAGATCTAGCTTAATAAACACTAGGAGTTCAACAATCTAACAACCTAACACTTTATTTATCAATACAAGCAAGTCAGACAAAAATCACGGGCAGTTCATCAAGTCCACGGCCGTGGAACCCCTTAGAACAGACCGTGATTTTGAAAGAGGCTAGGTTCGAGCAAACAAGTCATCCAAAGGTGCATTTAAGTCTATCCTATCATAGTCCAAGCCATAACCATCATTTCCTTACCTTAGAATCACATCTACTTAGCCAACAACATGCATTATAACATTCAAATTCATCAAGCATACAATCAAGGTTTCCATGGCAAGTAAATGAAGTGAAATAGAGATGAACAAGTAGAACAAATAAATCCAAGCTGAAAATGAGTTTGAGTAAGACTTACAACCCCTCAAAAGACAAGATTTGTCTCCTCACATCTCCGGTAAAAACCGGCATGCCCTAGGAAACTCATTACCCCCTTCACTGAGGTAGGTGGTGGAACTTCTCTATCGTCTCTATCTTAGCCCTATCAACCTCAATACCATGGTTGGACACCAAGTGTCCCAACACAATGCCTTCACTTACCATGAAGTGGCATTTTTCCCAATTTAAGACAAGAGTTGTCTCCTCACATCTCTTAAGCACTAAAGACAAGTTAGCTAAACAATCATCAAATGAAGATCCATAAACAGAGAAATCATCCATAAACACTTCCATGATATGTTCAATATACTCAGAAAAGATGGCCATCATACACCTTTGAAAGGTGGCGGGTGCATTACACAACCCAAATGGCATTCTCCTATATGTAAATGTACCCCAAGGACATGTGAATGTAGTTTTCTCTTGGTCATCGGGGTGGATAGGGATTTGGAAGAATCCACTATAACCATCTAAGTAGCAAAAGTGAGAATGTTGAGCTAATCTCTCTAGCATTTGGTCAATAAAGGGAAGAGGGAAGTGATCTTTCCTAGAGGCCATATTTAGTTTCTTATCGTCTATACACATCCTCCATCCCGTAACCGTTCTAGTTGGGATTAGTTCATTATTCTCATTAGTCACTACGGTCATCCCACCCTTCTTAGGAACCACATGCACGGGACTAACCCATTTACTATCCGAAATCGGGAAAATGATTCCCGCATCTAGCAATTTGAGGACCTCTTTCTTTACTATTTTTTTCATGATAGGGTTTAGTCTTCTTTGAGGTTCAATTGAGGGTTTATGGTTATCTTCCATCAAGATCTTATGCATGCACAAAGAAGGTTTAATGCCAACTAAATCATCAATGGTATAGCCAATAGCCTTCCTATGCAATCTCAACTCATGCAACAATCTATTCAACTCATCATCATTCAAGCATGCATTCACAATAACCGGATATGTAGAATTCTCGCCAAGAAAAGCATACTTCAAATGAGAGGGGAGGGGTTTAAGTTCAAGTTTAGGAGGACCTTTATCGGTTGGAGACGCTCAATACAATGTTGGTTGAGATGAATCCAAAGCCATGGAAGACTCCCCAAAGCTCCTTGAAGCTTGATCAACTACCAATGCAGTTTCTGGAGAAACCACGGGAAAAATCACGGGCTCTGGCACAACCAAGGCCGTGGAACTTGCTAAGCTAGCCTTTCGGAGCACTCCAGTAGGTTCCACGGGAAAAACCACGGGCGTGGTTCTTCCCCCCAGGCCGCGGTTCACACAGCAATTCAGCACACCTTCGTGTACTTCAAATTCAGCTCTTGTCTCCTTTTCCAATGCATCCAAAGCCTTGATTTCTTCATTGCAAGCCTCCTCAACTCCTTCCTCCATTAAATTCAAGCTAAGAACCTTTTCAAAGGGGTCCTTGATCAAGATCGAGCTCACAACTTCTCTAGGCTCCTCTTGCTCGACAATGTTGAACACATCTTCACCAAGGGCTGGCCCTTTCATCATTGTGGATAATTTGAACTTGATATTCTCTTCTCCAATGTTGAAGGAGAGAATTCCATTTTTGCAATACACCAAACATCCGGAAGTGGCTAGGAAAGGTCTCCCCAAGATAATAGGAACCGGATAGTCCGCCGGGATGTCCAAGACAACAAAATCAATCGGCACATAGAACTTCCCGAGTTACACCAGTATGTCCTCTAAGATTCCAACTGGGTGAGTGATCGAACGGTCCTCCATGTAAAGGGTCATCTTGACCGGCTTTGGCTCTCCTAGCCCAACCTTGTTGCAAAGTGCCAACGGTATGACGCTTACACTTGCCCCAAGATCACATAGGGCTTCATACTTCACTTCTCCCACTCCAATTAGCACACAAAAAGATCCCGGATCTCTTAGCTTAGGAGGCATATCCTCCTTCATAGTTTGAATCAACTCCGAGGATCTCTTTGTCATTCTCACTTCCCCATACTCCTTCAACTTCCTTTTGTTGGAGAGTATCTCCTTCAAGAATTTTCCATAGGCCGGCATACCTAGAATAGCATCCATGAACGGAATGTTAATATGCAATTTAGACATAAGTTCAAGGAATTTACCGAAGTGTTTGTCCAAGCGAACTCTTGCTCGTGATTGTGGGAACGGTAGTGGTGGCTTGTATGGAGGTGGCGCTACATATGTTGGCTCATCTTCCTTGCTCTTGCTTTCTTCTTCTTGCAATGTCTCTTCTTCTACCACTACTTGTTTCCCCTTGTCATTTACCTTAGGTAAGGGATCCTTCATGCTCAACCCACTTCTTGTTGTAATGGCCAATACTTGGCCTCTCGGGTTATCTTCGGTTCTTTTGGGAAGCTTTCCCGAATCTCTATGAGCTTCACCCGCCTTTTGGAACACTTGTGCTTCCAACACCTTTTGAGCCTTAGAAATGGAAGTCACCGTGCTCTCAAGACCACTCAACCTTCCAAGCAGTTGCTCAAACATCATCTCGGTTCTATCCTTTGGAGGTTGAGTAAATCCGGGTGGAGGCTCTTGTGAAGCCTTAGGTGCTAAAGCTGCACTTGTGGAAGCGGGAGGGTTCAAGGCTCCATCCGGGTTAGAATAGGAAAACCCGGGATGGTTGTGGTTAGGCCGGTAATTGTTGAATTGCCGGTTGTTGTTGAAGTTCCTTGGGCCTTGGTAGTTGTTGTAGTTTCCCCTTCCCATGTAATTCACATCTTCCTCCTTGGAAGACAAGTTTGCTTGCACTTGTACTTGAGGGCTTGCTTGACTCTTCAAAGTTGTGGCACACAATTTCCTCAAAGACTTTAGCTCGTTGTTGATTGAATCAAGCTTGAAATTACTCATGGTGACTTCACTCACCTCATATGCTCCCGTTTTCCTCCCATCACTCTTCCAATGGGAGTACTTCTCAATCACCAAAGCTTGTTTCTCTACAAACTCCCAAGCTTCATCCATATTTTTTTCCATGAAAGTCCCACCGGAAAGAGATTGAAGCTTGAATTTGCTATCTTCATCAAGTCCCTTGAAGTAGATCTCCAAAAGCTCTATTTTCGGTATACCATGGTGTGGACAATCTAGGAGAAGGTCTTTGAACCTCTCCCAAGACTTGAATAGGCTTTCTCTATCCTTCATTACAAAGGCATTGATCTTCCCTCTTAGCTCGGTAGTCTTGGAAGGTGGGAAGAACTTAGTCAAGAACTCGGTAGTCATTTCCTCCCAAGTACTCACTCGCCCTAGTGGAATCGATTGGTACCAAGCCAATGCTTTATCCTTAAGAGAGAAGGAAAAAGCCCTAAGCTTATGGTTGTTGTTCTCCAACCTAGGTGGCCTTAGTGTCTCCATCAATATCTCGTAGTTCATCAAGTGTTGATGAGGGGACTCTCCTTCCATCCCTCCAAATTGATTATGCCAGATCATTTGTAGAACTTGAGGGCGGAACTCATAATCATGGGCTGCGGGATCTCCTAAGTTCACACCCGGTCGGTGTACTCTTTGAGCCGGATCCATACGTTGCCCTAACGTTTGTGGCTCCTCAATCATTATCGGCTCAAACCGAATATTAACCGCCGGCTGTGGTTGTGGTGGTGGTGGAGGAGGTTGTTGACGATTAAGCTCTCTTTGCAGAAGAGCTTGCCTAATCTCTTCAATCTCCCTCCTAGTTGCTTCTTGCCTCTCGTTGGCGAGTCTCCTTTCATTCTCCAAGAGCTCATCTCTTAACCTAATTTGCTCTAAAGCCTCATCCAACTCAGCTTGAAGATTTCTTGCGGCCATCTCCTTCTTCTTCTTCTTAATGCCCTTAGATCTAGCCTTAAGGGTTCTCTCCGGTTCGGGATCGAATGGAGCTAAATGCTTGCCACGAGATCTTCGCATACACCTAAAGAGTGAGAGATGTCCTGAAAATGCAAAGACACAAACCAAACAAGATCAAAAGCAACAAGAAAGACCTACACTATAAACAATCACAAAAAGACTCAATCTAGACCTAGTCCCCGGCAATGGCGCTAAAAACTTGTTACGCTAAGAACGTGACACGCAAAAGTCTTAAATTTATAACTCGATATATTTTTTCTAACTCCTAGCAAACCCACATTGTATGGGTCGTTTTGTAGCAAGGATAGTATTCCGAGGTCGAACACAAAGACTAAGGTGAAATTGAATCAATAGTGACTAGGGATAGTGTTGATCTAGGCTAAGAAAGGAGAAAGAAATAAAGAAATGAAAATCTCAATGTTTTTGGATTGGTTTTATGGTGATCAATCAAAGATCACAAATCATGCAAGATTTAACAAATAACTAAGCTATCAAGGCGAATAAACAAACACGAGATAGGTAATCAAGAGAGAAAAGCGGATTCTAGGGGTTAGAAATTCCGGTTATGGCATAGGACTCAAGCTATCTAGTCATTCCTTGGATCAACTATAGTATGTTGGGAATGGGTGTTTCTAGATTGGGATCAATCACCGGGTAGGTCTCATGGTCCACTAGTCCGTTCCTAAGGTCTCATCACCGGGTAAGTCTCAAGGAGCCTAAGGATAGGAATTCTACACAAACCGGATTGTCATCTAGGGATCTAACCTCTCCTTACCGGGTAAGTCTCGGGAAGGCAAGTCCTAAACATCAATCCTAGCATACTCAGTCCAATAGCGGCTTATGAGGCTCACTACTACCTAGAGTTCATCATCTTCGGTATCTAAAGGCAAGAATCACCGGATAGGTCTCTTCTCACAATTAGTTGCTAACACTAGGTCACCCTAGGATAGATCTAGCTTAATAAACACTAGGATTTCAACAATCTAACAACCTAACACTTAGATTTATCAATACAAGCAAGTCAGACAAAAATCACGGGCAGTTCATCAAGTCCACGGCTGTGGAACCCCTTTAAACAGACCGTGATTTTGAACAAAGGCTAGGTTCGAGCAAACAAGTCATCCAAAGGTGCATTTAAGTCTATCCTATCATAGTCCAAACCATAACCATCATTTCCTTACCCTAGAATCACATCTACTCAGCCAACAACATGCATCATAACATTCAAACTCATCAAGCATACAATTAAGGTTTCCATGGCAAGTAAATGAAGTGAAATAGAGATGAACAAGTAGAACAAAGAAATCCAAGCTAAAAATGAGTTTGAGTAAGAGTTACAACCCCTCAAAAGAAGGTTCAAATCGTTCCTTACAAACCCTTGCAAACGTTTCCAACAAGTCGCTCCAAAATCTCTCTAAAAACTATGAAAAACTAAAAATGGTGTGTTCTTCTCTTCTTCTCCAATGGAAGCCTTTCTTCTCCTCCAAGAGTAGCTCCAATCCAATCTTCCAATGAGAGAATATGTGTTGTTAAGAGTGTGGGAGAGAATGGAATGATGGGAGATGCCCATAACAGCCTGCAGAACCACCTTATAACCTCAACAAATTGCAAGAGTCGGCCATGAAGATCGTGGGACAGCTGTCACAGTTGTCTGGGGAAAACCACGGCCTATTTCCACGGGCGTGGTTCTTCCAGTGACCGTGGTTTTGGTGCTTCTGCACTACATGGATCATCAAGCCACAATTTGGTGCATGGCATGCACCGACAAGGTCCCATGTGTCCTCCTTAGCTCCTAGCTTGCTTCCCAATGAGTCCGAAGGTGTGTCATTACGAGGAACGATCCTCAAATGTATCGATTAAGCTCCTAAAGCTCCCAAAATACCTACAAAGCATGCAAAAGTCCGTGTAGACGTCTATCTCGACAAATACATGAATTGAGTGCAAACGTCATGAACTAGTGCTAAACCACGCATGAATGAGCGGGAAAACTATCTAAATGAGTGCCTAATCTAACATCATAAATCGTGTTATCAAAAATACCCCATACTTAAGGTTTGCTCGTCCCCGAGCAAGTCCCAACTATAGACTAAGAGATGACATGATTTATGCATGCAGAAAAACTGAAAATATTTTTGAGATTGTGCTTCTAATATTAGATCACCTTCATAGTCATGTTTCGTGGCAAATGGACAAGCAATCATGCATCAAATGAATGAAGGCACGGAAAGACAATTATACTTAACTAGAAAGCATGCATGAAAGGTAAAGATGAAGAAGCCAAGATCATCATGAGTATATCCAATCTAGATCACTAAGTCTTACACACATGCAAATAGGTCACAAGGACTTAGGAAAGAAGAGGCTAAGAAACGTTGTGATTGGGTGGGGATTTTTTCTAGGTCATGTGATGCTAATCCGGGAATGGAACTAACTCCACAATTTCGTTTTTGATCAATTTCCCACAAGTGTATATTTTCTCCTTCTTTTCTTTTCTTTTTCTTTCACTTATTTTTGAGACAATGGCATTGGTGTACAAAAGCCGAAACCTTGGTGATTAGCGGTCCTCGTTTTTTTTATTTTTCGAGGTGCTCCACACCGGGCACACATACCAAAACTTGTTAGGACTATCGGTTTATTTGACTTTGGCAAGGCACAAACACCCGATTATGTGAATGGTGCCGAGTTACTTGTCATTTAAACCAACGTCCCCAAACCTATATTTTTTTGTCTACACTTTCACAATAATTTCAGCACTTCATTCACAACATTCATTCA
Source organism: Fagopyrum homotropicum (assembly GCA_033239125.1). NCBI lineage: Eukaryota > Viridiplantae > Streptophyta > Magnoliopsida > Caryophyllales > Polygonaceae > Fagopyrum > Fagopyrum homotropicum. The sequence goes on along the minus strand of BSWB01000001.1, from coordinate 45,693,015 downwards.
TCAACAACTTCACCCCACACTTGCTTTTCACATACATCAACACACTAGCATGCTCCTATTCCCGGATGGGTCAAAAGAGGTCAAATTTTTCATCAATTGAGGTGCTCAAGCAACATGATCAAGATGAGAAGTAGAGAAAAATGAATTGCCTTAGTCATTCCTAAATGATGTGCAAGAACTAGCATGCAATTTCGACTTTCAATCCTCAATCCAATCAAGGCAAGCATCATAATCACAAATCATTCATGGGATTTAAGATAAGTACTTCAAGTCCACATATGCATTCATCTATTCAACACACAATGCCATCCATAGCCAATTCACAAGACAATTTCATCATAAGGGTCATTCCCAAGCTTAGAAGCACTAAAATTTTTTTAAAATTTATGATTTTTTTGGATTTTTCGAAATATCTATGTATAATGCAAAACATGTGACAGTATTAAACTATCCTAGATGCTCATCATGCAAGTGATCATGAAAACCCCACCCCATACTTAGAAACACATTGTCCCCAATGTGTAAATGAAGTAAAGAAGAGTGAAAGAGGGTCCTCACAATGTAAAATGGTTTGCTTCGGTATTTGGGTTCACTCAAGTGGATTGATTGTGGATGATCCTATCAACGATGGTAGAGAGCTCAAGGTGTTCGTTATGGCGTCGGGACCCGCGCTAGGCACCGCTAGCCGTCCAAGTTCCGCGTCCGCTCCACCCATAATTGATGAGGGGCTCATCATCATCATCATCATGCCATGCAAGACTTCCATGCTACTTAGACTATAACACACAAAAACACACAAAAACAGAAAATCAAAACAAAAAGGAAAACGAAAAGGGAAAGATGTCTACCAATGGGTTGCCTCCCACCAAGCGCTTCTTTAAGGTCATTAGCTTGACCAAACTCGGGGGCGTCTCACTCAAGGTGAAGTGGGGCAATCATATCTACCGGAGCTCCCGGGATATACTTCTTCAACCGGTGCCCATTCACCTTAAAGTCTCCACAATGCTCCCCTCCTATCTCAACCGCTCCATGAGGAAAGATCATCTTCACCACATAAGGACCCGTCCATCTTGACTTTAGCTTTCTGGGGAAGAGCCGAAGACTTGAGTTGAAGAGAAGGACAAGGTTGCCTTCACTCAACTTCTTCGGGATGAGACGCTTGTCATGCCAACGTTTGGTCCTTTCTTTGTAGATTCGGGCGCTTTCATAGGCATCTAACCGGATCTCCTCAAGAGCATTCATGTCAAACAACCTTTTCTCTCCGGCCTCCTTGAGGTTAAAATTCAGCCATCTTATGGCCCAATACGCTCTATGCTCCATCTCTACCGGAAGGTGGCAAGACTTGCCATAAACTAGCTTGTAGGGAGTGGTGCCAATCGGTGTCTTGAAAGCGGTTCTATAAGCCCACAAGGCATCATCGAGCTTCATAGCCCAATCTTTTCTTGTCCTAGAAACTGTCTTGATTTTATAAAAGATTTAATCCGAGAAAAAAACCTGGAGGCGCCACGTCAGCATTAATCTAGTTTAGTAGTATATATAGATTTTCCGTTCCAAAAATCTCGTTCCGAACGTTTTTGGGCGGATTCATTCTTACACTCTTTTCTTTATTTATGTTTCCTTTCTCTTTTTGTTTTGGCTTTTCTCTTTTCTTTTTCCCTTCCGACTCTTCGCTCTCCCCAACCTGCTGCTGGTGACGACCCCTCGCCATCTGCCTCTCCTACTCTCACACAGCCCCTAGCCCAACCTCTCACCTCTCTATTTCTCCCTCTGTACTCGACCTCCCAACCTCTCCATCCTTGCTTTCTCGTTCATCTCCCGCAAGCAAGCTGTAAGCTCCCCTTGAGCTCTTGGCTGCAACCAGTCAAGAAACACCACTCTATCACACCTACAACTCATCACACACAAAGATCCATATGATTCTCTTGCCTCCAACCTTCTGCTGCTCTCAAGGACACACCACGCAGCCTCCCAGAAGCAACGTCTCTGCTTCTCGTCATCCCCGAAATAGGCACAAGTGACTCTCCTATCAAACACCACCTCCGACTCGCCCTAACAAAGACCGAAGCCGCATCGTAACCCTGCCCTCGCCTGACACCGGAGAGCTCTGCCCCACCTTCTGCCTTGAGCCACTGAAGTTGCCAGTGCAGCGTTCCGCCGCTTTCTCCTCTCCTTATTTCATTCTTCTATCGATCTCTGTCAAGCCCCATCGGAGCAGCCTTCGCCTCGCCGGGAAGCAACCGCCGCTGGGCCATTAGAGAAGCTCTGCCTCTCCTGCCTTGGCTTTGCCTCTGCCTCACCTAGATCCGCCTGCTGAGTTCCTTGCCGCCACTGCTTCTCTTTTTTGTATTCAAGTAGCGTGTGCATCGAATGAGAAGAAGACTATTTAGGGTTTTTATTAAATCGCCCCCTGATTTATGTGTAATTACAGTTTAATCCCCATACTTTGAATTTACATATTTTACCCACATTTTGGAATCTTGCATTTATATCCTTTGCTGGAAAATTACTGATTATGGCCCTTATTCACATTTTCAGAATATGACCCATGTTTATGAATTTGTTCATCTTTCCCCTAAAAATGTATTTGTCGATTTTAAACTCGGGTTTCAATTAGGGGGATATTCTTATATTTGTATATACTACATATTATGCCTTTGTTGGATTAATCTCGGTTTATGGCAAAGATTTTATTGTGGGTATTAACCTTGGCTTTGAAAACGAGTTTTCACTTTGAGTTTACGATGCTATACAATTTCCCATTATATTATAGTTACGGTTTTTAACTTGGGTTTTAGAAGTGGGGTTTTCCTTAGATTATATATGTTCATTATTCCGTTCAAATTTAGCTTATAAGCTAAATTTGTTTAGTTTGGTGCTAGGCTCGGAAGCGCCTCGATAAAGGCCTAACGAGTCCAAGTGTACATCCGTTGAACTACTTCCGTCTTTTGACGTCGTGTGAGTATTCTTTCCCCTCGATTTAGTTATGTTTCGTATTAGTATCATGTTAGGATGAATCTAGCATAACTTAGAGTGGATACCAAGTAGTGGTTTGGACCTTAGGTGAGTTTTGAGGATTTATGATTGTTTTAAGGCTTGAGTTGGGTTGTTATCTTGTGAGGATTGTTAAGGATTTGTGCTTTATGGCGGATCTTGTGAATCTTGTGGCATGAGGTTTGTGGTCACGGCCCGTTATACATACACTTGGGCCTTAAAATATAATAATAACAGTCGTCCTGTCAAGTTATTATTATAAACACACATCGCACCCACCACTATTATCATTCAACTAACATCTAGAAACTAGCTAAGTAAGTCACAAGTGTAACACCCCGAATCCGCGGGATATCGGGATGCTACGGGCGAGACCTCACAATGGGTCCCGACCCTTAGCTTGACAACAATTTCACCGGACCTTTCCAACGTGGCACAAATAAAGGCAAAAACGTAAATCATTTTTAATGCAAATGATGAGAAACCCGAAAGAACGCAACAACAAACTTCAGCCGAGGTACAACTCAAACCAAACGTCAAACAAGCGGCACACAAAACGTAATAACCGAAGACAAAACACAAGACAACTCCAACTCAAAACCCTTCCTAAAATGTACGGATCCCGACTGCCCACCCTTCCAGATCTCTCGAAGCATGCCTAACCTACAAGGCAAACTACAACATTCGGTATAAAACCGTTAGCTCACATTCGAAGCATTAGAATTAATGGGAAAGGCACAAACACAAGTAAATCATCATGGTCACACAACATACTCAAAAGCACACAAATCCGGTTTATTATCTTTATTATTATTATTAAGTCATATCCCGTTCTAATTCAACTTCTTTTGTGACACGAGAATCTCCCAAAACTCGCCTCGGTCCCTTCTTCCGGCAATGGAACGGTGCGGATGCCTCCGACCGTCTAACTAGCACGGGCCAGTTGCTGAGAACCTCCTAGCTCTCGCAAGAGCTAGGCAGTGATGTCACCGCCCGTTATCATACACTTGGGCCAAACGATATAAAGGTCGGTAATCCTATTTCCGGTTTAGTTGTTATAAACAATAAAATAATAAACACACACCACCCAACACACATCAACGCTAATACAAAGAATACGAGCTAAGTAAGTCTGGAGACTTACCTCGGTGCCACACTCAACTCACAACACTCTCGCTTCCTTAGGGGAGGAAAACCCTAACCTGCTCACAAGAAGATAACTATATCAACAACAACCCACTCACAATAGAAGTCTAAGACTTCTATACAAATGATCTACGCAAGACCATTTGACTCTCAATTCTAGGACCGCATCCTAAAATCCCTCATGCTCACATCACACTCAACAGGAGCTAGAGGTCCTTAGACTTCTAGACTCTATGATCTCACAAACAAAACCCATAACACATACTAGTCTAAACATGCCTAGTCTCAACAACTCAACGGTAACCACTCTATTCTAGGATACGCATATCCTAGCCCACCACCTCACAACCATACACTCACAATCTCACCCTCACAAACCTCACAAGGAACAACCTACACTAATCTCATGTACCACTCAGAAAGATACAACCCTTAGCCCTCAAAACATACCAACAACCTCGTTGTACTTCGCCTAGGGTCCACAAGCCACTACATGTCATTCCAACTATCCTAGGTTCAAACCTAGCATGCTTCTATCATCGAGACTCTCTAAGATCATCTAAGGTTACATACACAAGGTAGGGAACTCACCAAGCAAAGGCACGGGATCGGAAGGAGGAAGTAACGCTGCAAAACAGAGAAGAAGACCGCAAGGGCGTGCTGACTGAGCCAGAGGCCGCCCCTGCGGCCCCTGGTGGCCGCCCTGCGGCTCATGTTGGCCGCCCCTCCGGCTCAAGGCATTGGCCGCCCCCGCGGCTCTGAAGATCCGCCCCTGCGGTCGAACAGCAGAGGGTCGTCTTCTTCGTCTTCGATTGTGGATCTTGGGCTCCAGTGGCCTCCTTCTCTTGCTGGGTCTTCTCCAAACATCATCCAATGTATCAATGCTCTCCCACACGACCTAACCGATCTTAGAACACATGCATGCAAAGATCAAGAAGAATCCACTTCCAAAGCTTCATCCATGGCAATGGAGAAGGAGAGAAGAAGAGGAAGCTATGCAGCAAGGAAGAAGAAGGGAGGGAGAAGGACAAGCTTACCACACTGGATTCATAACTATCCTCTTGTTGGGCACACCTCAAGAGATCCAAGGAGAAATGAAGAAGGAAGCACAAGAGGAAGAGGGGAAGAGCAACTAGCATGAAAGGAAAAGTGAGAGGAGAGAGGGAACAAGGCTGGAAAAAAAATGTGGGAGGGGAACAAGGGGTCAGCTGACCCACTTGTCTCCTCACTCAAGAAACCAAGGAGTCGGAAAGCACAAGACGAGGTAACGAGGGGTCGAGATAATAAAACCGGCCCGATACTTGTAACTCGAGTTAGGTTTCCGGGTATTACATCAGTGCCCTCTTAAAATAAGTTTCGTCCCGAAACTTGGAATAATTTTGTTTTCTACCATGCAACTACTCAATCATCATAATCACGCACAAATCAAAGAAAACACAATTACTCAATCCAAGGTAAAAACATGAAAAGTCAAACAACACAGCATCCGAGTACTAACTCGTCGGTACAGAAGTAGCATCTAACCCCGCAAAGAACTTGGGATAATTACGTCTAATACTCTCCTCTATCTCCCAAGTGGCCTCATCAGCTCCTTGTCTAGACAACTGGATCCTCAACATCGGTATCTCCTTGGACCGCAAACTAATAGTACTGCGTTCCAAGACAGCTACTGGGTACTCTACAAATGTATGGTCGGGCTCAACTATTAGATCCTCATGGCTGATAAAGTGTCTCGGATCCGGGATGTACTCTCTCAACTGAGATACATGGAAGACCGGATGGACACCCTTTAGTCTCGGCGGTAGTGCTAAACGGTAGGCAACCTCTCCAACTCTCTCCAAGATCTCAAAAGGTCAGACATATCGGGGGCTCAACTTCCCCTTAATGCAAAACGCCGGACTCCTCTCATCGGTGACACTCTCAACCACACCTGTGCACCCACTTTAAACTCCAAGGGTCGACGCCTTTTGTCGGCATAGGATTTCTGACGGCTCTGAGCTGCTAACATCCGCTCTCGGACTAGGGCAATCCGAGCGATGTCATCCTGTATCTGATCTAGAGCTACCTCATCCGCTCTGCTAGGCTCATCCCAGCATAGTGGTGTGCGACATCTCTGTCCGAACAAAGCCTCATAAGGGGCCATCTCAATAGACGCGTGCCAACTGTTATTATACGAAAACTCTACCAGTGGAAGATGATCTGGCCATACCTGTCACCAATCTAGTACACAAGCCCGCAGCATGTCCTCTTATGTCTGGATGGTCCTCTTAGACTGACCGTCAGTCTGTGGGTGGTAAACAATAGTAAAGTGGAGACTCGTCCCTAAAGCAGTATGTACCTGCTACCAAAATCTCGAGGTGAAATGTCCATCTCTATCGGAGACGATAGTCCTCGGTACTCCATGGAGTCTCACAATGTGTTTGGTGAACTCCTCAGCTAGATGACTTACCGGCCACGTTTCCTTAATCGGAATGAAATGTGCGGTCTTCGTCAGACGGTCTACCACTACCCAAATAGCATCAAACCTCTGTTGAGTCTCAATCCTGTGACGAAATCCATACATATATCCTCCCATTTCCACTGTGGTACTGGAAGTGTGTGGAGCTCTCCTCCGGACCTACGATGCTCAATCTTGACCTGCTGGTAGGTCACACACTGAGCTACATACTGAGCCACGTCGGGCTTCAAACCACCCCACTAGAACGAACGTCTCACATCCTTGTACATCTTGCTCGCTCCGTGATGTACTGAGTATGGGGTAGCATGAGCCTCAACTAATATCCTCGGTCTCAACTCACTGTCCGATGGCACACAAACGCAGTTCTGACGTCTCATCACTCCATCAGCACCTATAGTGAACTTAGGTGCCTCATCTCGAGACATCCTGTCTCGGATCCTGGTCATAGTCGAGCAAGTCTCCTACTTCTGTCGCATCTCACCCAACAACTCAAGTAGTAACTCCCACGTAGCCAACTGACGGACTGTATCTAAAAACTGACTCTCTTCCTCTAACCACGCCAAATCTCTCTACAACTGCGGTTGTACTGCTAACCGGGCTATCGCCTTCTTCCGAGGCATCCTCCGGCTCCAAGCGTCAGCTACTAATTTCACCTTTCCGGGGTGGTAGAGAATCTCAAGGTCGCAATCCTTGATCAACTCTAACCACCGCCTCTGGCGGTTATTCAACTCCTACTGAGTGAATATGTACTTCCGACTCTTATGGTTTGTGAAGATCTGACATATCGCCTCATAGAGATAGTGACGCCAGATCTTAAAAGCATAGTCTACTGCAGCTAACTCTAGGTCGTGTGTGGGGTAGTTCTCTTATTACGTCCTCAACTGCCGAGACATATAGGCTTTGACCTTACCCTTTTGCATCAACACACACCCCAAGTCCAGCTTGGATGCGTCACTGTATACCACAAAGTTATATATACCCTTTGTATACTAAATATCATATGCATATGATTTTCTCAAAAATCAGATTTCCCGCATCGCATTCATTATATTTTTTTTATACTCATGTCATTTTACCTTCTTTAAATCGTTACCACCAGTAGGATAGTTAAATCCCTTTGAGTTTCCTCGTATACGCCATACGGACCACGTTGGTTGGTCTTATTACTTTCCTCATCAGTCGAGCTTGAATTTTCATTGGAGTACCACCATTTCTCAATAAACTCTTGTATATACACTTTTTGGTAATCATCTTATTGGGGAAATACCGGATCTATATAATAACCTTTAGTCATTCAACTTTACTCCTTCTGATATCTGTTTTTGCTAACATGTAGATCCCATCTGCAATCACCTCACAACTCAATCAGACACTTCACCAAGGCTTTAACTCATACTCTCTATGTTTGTGCCGCCTCTATAATTCCAATTATTCTGTGTCACATCTTTAGTCACAAGGGCTTCCTTTGTCAATCTAGACAGTTTGATCCCACCTTCTCTCGGAGGAGCACCCTCAATCCTACTTGTGTGGAATGCTAAGACATAGGACATGTTCACAATCATCTGTTTCTTCTTACTCTTCTAGTTCTTCTTTACAGGGATCCCTTCAACTAACTTTGATATGTATCTTTCCTTAGTCAGTAGTAGGTAACTACTCACACCAATTATCTTTACACCGTTACTATCATCAATGGTCATTACCGACCATCAAGAACTTCTCTTTAATTTCTGTATTAGAGTTATCATATTGGACTCATTCAATGTTACCGTCAAGGCTACTAGTACTTGTATTGATTTAACTTCACCATTATCGTTGTTGATCTCTGGAAGAAATTCACTAGATGTTGATAAAATTACTTTATAACCTTGTGGTTAATATTCTTATCTGTCAACCAACCATCACTAGTTAGCCAACACGTGTAAATTCTCTGTTGTTACCCATTAGCTTGTAGTTGACCTTCAATAAGATCGTAGACTTACTTTTCTTCTATCTCTTTTGAGGTTTGATATACGAGGTGAAAATAATTCTCTTCCAATTGTACTCCTTTAGCTCCTTCTACAGATTACACTCCTATAAAAGCACTATACTCTTACGAGTCTAGTTGTATTTTCGTCTTCCGTCAACGAGCTTATCAATTCTTTTACGGTAACTTGCTGGCATTTCTCTATGATTCTTTTTACCTGAGTTAGTGTCCACTTGCGGTTCTCTGTTATGACCCACTAGTGTTATTAAATTAAATCCCTTCGTGAGTGGGAAGTTATTTGAGACCCTCTTTTTCACCAAGACAATCTCCTACACCTTCCTTTTGGGGTGCTGCTTGTACTTCCGCCTTTATAGAAATCCGGTCTTTGTTGTGTCCCGATCCTTGTTGTAATTCTTGTGTGTTCTAGGAGGTCACACCACTTCCATGTTGGTGAAATTTGCCTTTCACTTTCTAGCAACCTGTAAGCTTCCCTTTTTCGGTTCTTTTATTCTTCGTATTTGGGTGGACAATATATCTCATCTTGACTCCTACGCTTATGATTGTCTCGGTTTCCCATCTTGATTGTGGTGGCAAGTAGCTTGTCGAGAGTGATCATCTTCCGCTCTGCTTCTAGCCTCAAACTTTCCCTTTTGGATCCGTCAGTAAGCTTAGATTCAATGCCTCTTGTCTAGATCGCTACTATATTTCACGCCCATGTGTGTTTCAGAAGGTATCCGCTTTGTTTGTAACGTTCCTTTACACCACACTTGAAAGAACCCATGGTTTGTCTCTTCCCAACTGTATATTTGCCGGTCATCCAACGTTTTTCCGGAACTACTCTCATGTATATTCTTCATTTGATCCTATTGAGTTGACTCGGGATTCCCTTCTTGTCATCGTGGTTGGTGTTGTCTTTTAGGCTTCACTTTTCCGTCTCGACGTTCCTCAACAAGCTCGAAGGAGTTGTCCGCCATTAGTCTACCCTAATGCTCATAAGTTGAGCGTAGTTATCCTTACGTTGAAACCCTTCAATTATACTTAGGTGTGTCAATTGAATGAGGATCTCATACTGTTATCTCTGTTAAGGCATACTATAACTATAAATTCTACTAATCTTCGGCATATGCTTATCTACATCACCTATTATTATAATCAAGCTAATAAGTCCAAAGAGAGTAACAACCTAAAGCCATACTAAGCATACTGAGATCCGCGGTAGTAGTGGTGGTCAGCCGTACTTTCTATTCCCAACCCGACTATGCATGCATTTGAAAACCAAAAGTCCTTTTTAAAACTCAGATCCCTTTTCGGGTTCCGCTTAAGTACTTATTCGGTCTTTCAGAAGATTTCAAGTGTCATTGTTGCCAACCTAGAGCTCTGATACCAAGTTGTAACACCCCGAATTCTCAGAACTCGGGACATTACTGGTTAGGACCTCACAATGGCTTCCGACCTCAATTTGACAACAATATTACTAGGATCTTGCAACAACACACAAATAAGAAAAACCGAAATTCATAAATAGTAGTTTAAAGGGATGAATGCAACAACGTCTAACAACCTATAGTACTTAAACAACGAAAAAGACTAAGGGGTGTATTCAATCCAAACTTTTAAAAGATTTTGATTGATTCTTAATAATCATTGAACTTGCAAATTCCGTGGGATATTTTAATTCTATATAGAGTCAATACAGATTCTGTGGAAATCTTATGTGTTGGGGGAAGATTTCTATGGACTTTACGTATGTATAAAAGTAATGAATAATCCTACAAAATCAATGAAATAATAGATTCTTTTAAATCCACAAATTTTTAAATACTATAGGAATTTTATGGAAAATTTTAAATCCTAATTGAATACCTAAAGATTTATATGGACTTTTAAAAATCTATATTCAATACTCATAGACTTTTAAACTCTAAAAAATTCATGTAAACTCTTAATTGAATACATTCCCTAAATGTCTTAACAAGAAGAAAGAACAACAAAGCAAACATCCCAACCCCACTCTAAGGAGTGCGGAGACCTGATAGCATGAATTATAGTCTATATTTTGGGGTTTGTTTAGACGTTTTATCTTCAATAATCTGCATGTTTGTATGTATATTATGTGATTATATTACCATTTCATCTACCTTTGCGGGAATTGAGGTCTACATCTAGTTTTGTTGTAATCGTAGGTAAAATGGCACGTTTTGCATGAAAAAGGAGCAAAAGGAGCTATGGAGTCATTGGAGCTACATTCAGGAACATAAGGAAACATCCAGGAAGCATAGCCATGGATTAAAGATTCACTTTGGACCAGATTTGAGAGATTTCACATTCACTTGTGACTCACCTCGGTTGACTACGGAGTCACCTCGACCGAGGTGATCCAGAGAAGTCGACTCGACCGAGGCGAACACTTGGGACGCGGCGAGAATATTTTATTCTTGGCTGAGATCTTTTATCTTTGAAAAGAGATCTTATATTTTTGGGCTTGGCTCCTGGAAGGAAGAAGATATACTAGATCATATATTTTACCTATTTTTATGGGAAGAGATCTTTCTAAGATATCTTATCTTTGGAGAGTAATTTTCCTATAAAAAGGGACTGATTTCCCACAAATCCGACATCCTGCATAGACCGGCTATCACATGCTATACCACCGATCGTGTTTCATACACCGCAGTAGCCATACTCCAGTTGGGAGATTTGAAGAACCTTTTTGAAGGTTGAAGGAAGAAAGTCTATAGCTTTTATAGCTTTTCGAAGGGTTTTTGTAAGATCATCTTAGATTCCCTTCTTGTTTGTTGTCTTGTCGGATTTCTATCCAAGGAACGCTTGTTGGTTATATAATTGATTCAATTATTGAAGCCTTTCTCTTAAGGTTTTCTTGTTCAATTATTCTCTTTCTTCCCATATATTTGATTAATACTTTCATGATGATGAGTGGCTAATCTCTTTGTGTGATTCTAGGGTGATTGACTGAAGGTTGTGGGAAAAACAATGATAGAATGATCTTAATCACAGTAGGACCCTGAAAGTTCGAGTCTTTACCTTAACCCTAAGCATCTCGCTCAGTCGATGAACATCTCGGCCGGGGTGGAATTTGGCTGACCGAGGTGACTTATCTGATCCGAAACTGAGAGTTAAGTGTTAGAGTTTGCCAAATCCTATTCTTATTACACCTTTCTTGGTTCAATGCAAGCCTAGGATGAGACTTACCCGGTAATTCCTTAGTTTGTTTACCAAAGATCATATGTGTAGGTAATAAAGGTTTATCCTTTATTGGGGTTTGAGTGTGCTTTCATCCCATCTTTGTGAGTTAGCCTGAGACTTACCCGGTAAAGGTTGATTATATTCCCTTGGGTGGTGTGTTTGTTTGAGGTTATAGTTCTTTATCTTAATTCCTTGAGACTTACCCGGTAATAGGAGTTACGGTTTTCGATTAGTGAGTAGTGAGACTTACCCGGTAATCTTTTCCATTTTAGAAACACCTTCCCTATGCAAAAACCTCAGCTTTGTCCGCTTATCTTTAGATCTTGAGTTGGAACCACAACTAGATGCTTTAATCCCTAGAATTGCATATTTCCTTTATTGACTTTTATCATCTTTGATTGTTTTAATTGCTTTGTGGTTAGTGATTGCTAAAGCTTACCGTTATCGACTTTGTTTTACTAAGTCCCTGTGATCGACCCTTGGAATTTCTTGCTTTTTACTACGATTGACCCGTACACTGCGGGTTCGCATCCTTGTTTTAAGCTTACATCTAGGGTTATAAATTTAAAGCTTGCACACACTGTTTGGAGCGAACAAGTTTTTGGCGCCGTTGCCGGGGACTTGGTCTAGAACGAGCCGGTTACGATTTGCTTTTGGGGCACTTGCCCCGTGTCTACTAACCACTCTTCTTGAGTGACTTTTGCAGGTTCTTTCTTAGGTTTATGCGAAGAACCCACACTGGGAAGGAAATCGTTCCTTACGATCCCGAACCAGAAAAGAAATACAAACGACGCTTAAGAGAAGCAAAGATGGCCAACCAAGACAATCGCGATCTTGAGGCCGAGTTGAAGGAGGCGTTAGAATAGCTACGCCTCAGCAGGGAAGAACTAAGGCAAGAGAAATAGGAAACTCGCACCAGGACTGAAGCGATCAAAGCAGATATGGCAGCCTTACAAGACCAATATCAACTTCGACCGAGGGAAGACCCAGTTCCCGATGTTGGACCGATGTAGGTCCTAGTTGCAGACCCTCGACCGAGGCAGGTTCCGGTACCTAACGCCCCGGCCGAGGTACTTCCACCTCGGATGCCAGTCCGAGGCGCTCTTTTTGCAGGAATCCCACAAACCCTAGGTCAAAGGATGGACCCCAATCAACAATTGAGGCGTCTAGGAGTTAACCTAGGAGATCCAGCGGACCATGACTACGAACTTCGACCGCAAGTTCTTTCTATGATTCCCAATGCCAGTTCGGAGGGCTAGAGAAGGAATCCCCACATCAACATCTTCAAAACTATGAGATCTTGATGGAGACCTTGAGACCCTCGAGAATTGAAAATAACAACTACAAGCTAAGACCTTTTTATTTTTCTTTAAAAGATAGAGCTCTTACTTGGTATCAATCTCTTCCTCCAGGAAAAATCAGCACTTGGGAGGAGATGACTACGGAATTCTTGACTAAATTCTTTCCCCCCTCTAAGACCGCTGAAATGAGAGGGAAGATTAATACATTCATTATGAAGGACAAGGAGAGCTTGTCCAAGTCATGGGAGAGGTTTAAAGACATTCTTTTGGATTGCCCACATCATGGGATTCCAAAGATAGAGTTGTTGGATATATACTTCAAGGGACTGGACGGAAGCACCCAGTTCAACCTCCAACTACACTCCGCCGGTACATTTATGGACATGGCGATTGACGAAGCTTGGGACTTTATCGAGAAGTAAGCTTTGCATATGGAGAAATACACCCATCAAGGAGCTGAAGGTGGAGTTAAAAGAGTTAACTTCCAAGATACTCAGCCAAACAACAATCAACTCACTTCTTTGAAGAATGACGTGAAGCAATTGAAGGAACTCTTGGTTGCTCAAACTAAGAAGGAAGATCAAGGACAAAGGAACAACAACAATGGATACCGTAACAACAACAACAATAACAACAACGGTTCCGGAACAACAACTACAACAACAATAGGGGGTCCAACAGCAATAATTGGAGGGCGAATAACCAAAATTCTGGTAACAATCATTCTAACTCCAATTCTAACGATTCCTCAAATCCTTTCCTCTCTTCCCCTTCTTCTTCTTCTACTCCATTAAAGAGCCAGGGGCAAGGATCAAGTTCGTCTCAGCCGGAAAAGAAAGACGCAGTGCTGGAGGCCATCTTGATCAAGCTTAGTGCTATGGAGACTTCTATGACTTCATTTTCGAAGGCCCAAAAGGCCTTTGAACAACAACTTGCTAGTAGGGCGAATGAAGCGCCAAGAGATCTAGGGAAGCTTCCAGCAAGGACGGAAAGTAACCCTAAGGGCCAGATCATGGCCATAACTACGAGGAGTGGACTGAAAACTGCAGATCCAGTGCCTCGGTCGGTGCCAGTACAGACGAAGACCACCTCGGTCCAAGTGCAGTCGAAGAACACTTCGGCCGAGATGCCAACCGAGGTGGAGCCACAGAAAGCGGAGGGGAAAACTGAAGTTTATGTTCCACCTCCTGCATACAAACCACCACTTCCATTCCCCCAGTCAAGGGCCAGAGCACATCTAGACAAGCACTTTGATTATCCTGTTCCTATTATTCTCGGGAGGCCATTTCTAGCAACTTCGGGTTGCAACGTGGATTGTAAGAACGCCAATTTGAAATTCAACATTGGTGGAGATGAAGTGGAGTTCGCACTACTTGCGGCCATGAAAGGAGGGCAGCTAAGCGATGATATCTTCAACATCTATGATGAAGAAGAATCAAGGGAATTGGTGAGCTCTATCCTTATTAACGATCCACTCGAAAGAGTTATTAGTTTCAGTTTAATGGAGGAAGGGATAGATGCTTCGTTTGATGCAGATATACGGAGCTTAAAGGCACTGGAAGAAGATCCAAAAGCTAAAATTGAGAAGCCAATCCAGGAGACGAAGATCTCCAGTTTCAGTTCCAGTTACAGTACCTCGACCGAGGCACTTCCTGGACTGAGCGAGGCGACTGAAGAACATCTCGGTCAACGCCTCTGCGCCTCGACCGAGGTCGAAGGCGAGACAACTTCAACTGAAACTTCCAAAATTCCAGTTTTTGAATCTACTCCACTGGAAGGAGGAAGCCAGGATCCCCCTCAGAAAGCGCCCCCAGTTGTGGAGCTGAAACAACTCCCAAACCACTTGAGGTATGTCTTTCTTGGACCGGATTCCACTTATCCCGTTATTGTTAGTGCTTCCCTCTCCGAATCTGAATTGTCTAAACTAATGCATGTCCTAAGAAAGCATCAAAGGGCTTTGGGTTATACTATAGATGATTTATTGGCATTAAACCTTCTTTTTGCATGCATAGAATTCTAATGGAGGATGATCATAAGAATTCACGGGAACCTCAAAGATGGTTAAATCCGATCATGAAAGAGGTTGTGAAGAAGGAAATTCTTAAGTTATTGGATGCAGGTATCATATATCCTATCTCGGACAGCAAATGGGTTAGCCCGGTGCATGTAGTTCCGAAGAAAGGAGGGATGACCGTTGTGACGAATAAGAACAACGAGTTAATCCCAAATAGGACCGTCACGGGCTGGAGGGTTTGCATTGAGTATAGGAAGCTGAACACGGCCACTCGGAAGGACCATTTTCCGCTTTCCTTCATTGATCAAATGCTCGAACGGTTGGCCCAACATTCACACTTTTGCTACTTAGACGGCTATAGTGGATTCTTCCAGATTCCTATTCATCCGGATGATCAGGAGAAGACAACTTTCACTTGTCCATGGGGGACATTTGCTTACAGAAGGATGCCATTTGGATTATGCAATGCGCCCGCTACCTTCCAGCGATGCATGATGGTTATCTTTTCCGAGTACATAGAGGAGATCATGGAGGTATTTATGCATGATTTTTCAGTATATGGTTCCTCTTTTGATGATTGCATATCTAACCTTTCTCTAGTATTACAACGATGTGAAGACACTAATCTTGTTTTGAATTGGGAGAAGTGTCATTTTATGGTTAATGAAGGCATTGTGCTAGGACATCTCGTTTCTAATCGAGGCATTGAGGTCGATCGCGCTAAGATCGAGACTATAGAGAAACTCCCTCCTCCTTGTTCTGTTAAAGGTGTGAGGAGTTTTCTCGGGCATGCAGGTTTCTACAGGAGATTCATCAAGGACTTCTCCAAGATTTCTAAACCTCTAACTAACCTCTTAAATAAAGATGTTGTTTTTGAATTTTCGTAGGAGTGTCTTGATGCATTTTACAGGATTAAGGAAGCGTTGATCTCCGCTCCCATTATCCAACCTCCGGATTGGACCTTGCCCTTTGAGATCATGTGTGATGCTTGTGATGTAGCCGTAGGAGCGGTGCTTGGACAGAAGAAGGATGGCCGGGCCACCGCCATTTATTATGCTAGCAAGACGCTAGATGTAGCACAACGCAACTGTGCTTCAACCGAGAAGGAGTTATTGGCGGTTGTATATGCTTTCGAGAAGTTTCGTTCTTACCTAGTAGGGGCGAAGGTCATTGTCTACACCGACCATGCAACCATCCGTTACTTGCTTGCTAAGAAAGATGCCAAGCCACGCCTTATTCGATGGATTCTCTTGCTTCAAGAGTTTGACTTAGAGATGCGCGATAAGAAGGGATCAGAAAATTCTGTTGCGGATCACCTCAGCCGGCTACCTGCATCTTCACGCGAAAAGGACGACCCACCCATAGACGATTCATTACCCGATGAGCACTTACACTTGTTGGAGTGTTTGATAGACTTACTTACTTCACCCCACGATGGAGGTGAAGTATGGGGTGAGGGCACATCCCATCATGTTTGAGACGCACTATGGTCCAGCTAGCGACCTTAAACCAAGCGCTTCTTGGGAGGCAACCCAAGGTGACATCTAAGGAAGGAGTACAAACCAGAAGCATAACTAGAAGGACAGAAGTTCGAGAATTTAAGAAGACGGTGTTTGACTGAGGCACATCTCGGTTGTTGTCAAAGCACCTCGACCGAGATGATTCTTGAGCAACCGAGGCGACTAGGGTTTCTGAAGAACCACCTCGGTCTGTACCACCTCGGTCCGTACCACCTCGGTCCAGTCGAGACCACCTCGACCGAGGTGACAGCAGTTCCAAAAAGGGTATAAAAAGGGGTGAAATTCTCTCTCCTCACTTTACCTACCCTCCTCGACCGCGGTAGCCCCTTCACCTCGCCTTTTCGATTCTTGCTCGTTTTCGAAGATTTTCGCTTCCAAATTGCGATTAAAGCGTAGAGGATATTGTTGCAAGTGCGAATCTGCAAGAAAATCGAGCCGAAACGGCCGAACGAGGTAAAAGTAGAAAAAACCCTAACCTCGCTGTTTTTGCTTCGATTTGGGCTTTGGTTGCCCTTGCATTTGCTGAGAAACAGATTAAGTACCCCATAGGAACCAGTTGTAGTGATTTTGGGGGAAAAGAACTGGATTTTTGAGAGATTCGATCGCACAGTTTTTCGCCTCGGTCCAGTCGTGTTGTGCCTCGGCCGAGGTGTTCTTGAGTTGTGTCAGACCGACCGAGGTTATCTGACAGAGTTTGTTGAGAATGAGTTCAGATAGACAGCTTGTCCTTAGGGATATATCTTCCCCTTCCCCTTCTCCTTCTTCTTCCAGACCTTATCGACCGGTGATCCACGAGCGACAACAGGTCGATTATGACCGTATAGCAGCCCATCCAGTGATTGCACCACGTTTCCTGGACGTTTCGGCTTTTGATTGTCTCCATGTGGATGGAGACCTTAGACGGATGATTTCGATGGTAGGGTTGGATCAGTTTACTGAGATCCGCGCACCTGCCTATTTAGAGCCCACCTTAGAGTTTGTCAGCTCCTTCACCTACCTTCCCACAGAGCGAGCTGTGAAGTACCGGTTGATGAACCGGAACTTCCTAGTTCCTTTAGAGTATTGGAGAGATATTTTTGGTTTCCCGGCCCCGACCGCTGTTGATTTTCCTTCCCGGACTGTAGCTAGGGAGTTTTGGGGTCAGATTGCTCATGTAGTCGAGCACGCAGATTGATGGCGCCCTGGAGACTCCAGGGAGCGCATCATATTTCACCTAGCCTTTAGGTTAGCTCACCGCATTTTCAGCGAGACTCTTCTGGCGTGTACTGAGATGCCCTAGAAGGTCCGACAGGGGGAGCTTTTCAGCCTTTACTGCATGGTGACTGGAGGGATCCCCGACTTTGGCTTGATGTTGGCAGATGATCTGCACAAGATCAAGGCCAAGGCGAAGGGGGACATCTGTTGCGGAGGGATTGTGACCCACATTGCTAGCTATCAAGATATGGATCTTAGCGCTTGTACTATGGTGGCGGCTGCCAAGCCGCTAGGACTTTAGGAGATGATCACTCGGAGGATACTGGTTCCCCGAGGAATGACTACGCCATATGTAGCGATGCCATGGGAGCCGACTACACCACAGGGGATCAGATGGTCGCCTCAGTTCTCTGTCTATGACCTTCACTACTGGCAGACTGCTTGGATTCCATTAGACGGATCGTGACTATTGAGAGCTGCAGGATTTTCTTTCTTATTTATTATGCAGCTCAACTTTATGTCCGGTTAGTATTTTATTTCTTAGACTTATTTTGACCCACTGGGACACTGTGTCCCAAGTATGGGGTGTTTATGTATTTGATTGACTTATGTGTTGTATGACTCTACATTATCGGATATTTATGCTTATTTTGCATCCATGGATTTTATCTGAGATTGCATGCATACACACAGGTTATTTGATTGAGAAAAACGTCAAAACTGGACAGAAAAAAAAAATTTGACCTCGACCGGGGCAGTTCTGGCCGAACGAGGTACTTCACCTCGGTTGACCTAAGAACACCTCGACCGAGGTGGGTTAACTAAGAGTTTTCGAAATAATTTTTGTGCTTTTTATCTGGATATGATCTCAGTGAAGATCTTGTTGCTGACTGGTTTTGAAATCTTTATATATTTGAAAGGTTTTATAATATGTTTAAGTTGCTAAATGCTTTGTTTGAAATTTTCGGCATGTTTATTACTTTGTTTTTATCCAAATTATGTTGAATTTGAAGGTTGACGCCACAAGATAAGTTCTCTCACTTTCTTCCTGGAAAGACCAAGGCAATTCATTTTTTTCTCTTCTTCTTCTTGATCATGCTTAGCCCCTCATATACATATTTGCCTCCCTTTACCTATCCGGGAATTTGGAAGCAAGCAAAGTGGTGAAAGCAAGTGAAGTAAAGTTGAGAAGTTGGATGGAAGTGAAAGTGTTAGAAAGAAATAAATAGGTTTGGGGAAGTCAATCATGATGATGAGTAACTCGGCACCATTCACATAGCCGGGTGTTTGTGTCTTGCCAAAGTTGGATTGAGCGATATTCCTAACGGGTCATGGTATGTGCATCAAGGGTTTGATGCATCTCAAGAAATTGATGATTGCTGATTTCCTAGGCTTCGGTTATTGTGCACCTCTGTCCAGGCATCCCAAAAAGTAAAGTAAAAGAAAAAGTGTGAAATAAGCAAAGCTTATTGGTGGAAGATGTTGAAAGTCAAAGTCAAAGTGAAGTATATCTTTTTCCCGGATTCTAGCACCACATTACCTTACATACATCCCTACCCCACATGTTTCTTGACCTTTCTTTTGGGAAGCCCTTGAGACCTCGAGCTTGTTGATTGACTTAGTGGTTTAAACTGGATTATGCATGATTAATTTCGATAATTATGACTTATTATGCATTCTATGATTTTATGCAAAAATGAACAACTTTCTTATATTTATAAAATGTTTTGATCATACATTGATTTTAATTTCCATGAAGTATTCTCTTAGAGTGATCTATGATTGTAGCACACCATAAAAATGTTTTTGAAAGACTTTTTGATTGATTTTCTTGACTTATAATCCATTCTATCTTGCCTTCTATATGCGGAACTTGCTAGGCGAGAAGCAAGGGCTAAGTATGGGGTATTTTGATAGCATGAATTATAGTCTATATTTTGGGGTTTGTTTAGACGTTTTATCTTCAATAATCTGCATGTTTGTATGTATATTATGTGATTATATTACCATTTCATCTACCTTTGCGGGAATCGAGGTCTACACCTAGTTTTGTTGTAATCGTAGGTAAAATGGCACGTTTTGCATAAAAAAGGAGCAAAAGGAGCTATGGAGTCATTGGAGCTACATTCAGGAACATAAGGAAACATCCAGGAAGCATAGCCATGGATTAAAGATTCACTTTGGACCAGATTTGAGAGATTTCACATTCACTTGTGACTCACCTCGGTTGACTACAGAGTCACCTCGACCGAGGTGATCCAGAGAAGTCGACTCGACCGAGGCGAACACCTGGGACGCGGCGAGAATATTTTATTCTTGGCTGAGATCTTTTATCTTTGGAAAGAGATCTTATATTTTTGGGCTTGGCTCCTAGAAGGAAGAAGATATACTAGATCATATATTTTACCTATTTTTATGGGAAGCGATCTTTCTAAGATATCTTATCTTTGGAGAGTAATTTTCCTATAAAAAGTGTCGGATTTCCCACAAATCCGACATCATGCATAGACCGGCTATCACATGCTATACCACCGATCGTGTTTCATACAGCGCAGCAGCCATACTCCAGTTGGGAGATTTGAAGAACCTTTTTGAAGGTTGAAGGAAGAAAGTCTATAGCTTTTATAGCTTTTCGAAGGGTTTTTGTAAGATCATCTTAGATTCCCTTCTTGTTTGTTGTCTTGTTGGATTTCTATCCAAAGAACGCTTGTTGGTTATATAATTGATTCAGTTATTGAAGCCTTTCTCTTAAGGTTTTCTTGTTCAATTATTCTCTTTCTTCCCATATATTTGATTAATACTTTCATGATGATGAGTGGCTAATCTCTTTGTGTGATTCTAGGGTGATTGGCTGAAGGTTGTGGGAAAAACAATGATAGAATGATCTTAATCACAGTAGGACCCTGAAAGTTCGAGTCTTTACCTTAACCCTAAGCATCTCGCTCAGTCGATGAACATCTCGGCCGGGGTGGAATTTGGCTGACCGAGGTGACTTATCTTATCCGAAACTGAGAGTTAAGTGTTAGAGTTTGCCAAATCCTATTCTTATTACACCTTTCCTGGTTCAATGCAAGCCTTGGATGAGACTTACCCGGTAATTCCTTAGTTTGTTTACCAAAGATCATAAGTGTAGGTAATAAAGGTTTATCCTTTATTGGGGTTTGAGTGTGCCTTCATCCCATCTTTGTGAGTTAGCCTGAGACTTACCCGGTAAAGGTTGATTATATTCCCTTGGGTGGTGTGTTTGTTTGAGGTTATAGTTCTTTATCTTAATTCCTTGAGACTTACCCGGTAATAGGAGTTACGGTTTTCGATTAGTGAGTAGTGAGACTTACCCGGTAATCTATTCCACTTTAGAAACACCTTCCCTATGCAAAAACCTCAGCTTTGTCCGCTTATCTTTAGATCTTGAGTTGGAACCACAACTAGATGCTTTAATCCCTAGAATTGCATATTTCCTTTATTGACTTTTATCATCTTTGATTGTTTTAATTGCTTTGTGGTTAGTGATTGCTAAAGCTTACCGTTATCGACTTTGTTTCACTAAGTCCCTGTGATCGACCCCTGGAATTTCTTGCTTTTTACTATGATTGACCCGTACACTGCGGGTTCGCATCCTTGTTTTAAGCTTACATCTAGGGTTATAAATTTAAAGCTTGCACACACCGTTTGGAGCGAACAAGACCCGGCTGACCACTACTTCCGGATCACTCAGTTGCTGCTCTAACCTGTGGTAAATCTAAAAACACAACAAAACAACCATTAGCTAGGTATCTAAACATTAGATGAATAATAATAGCACACACACACATCATAACAAAAGTAAACACTTATCATGCTTTCAAACAATCCATTTATTATCTTTACTTAGGTCATTCACCCTTACTAATGATACTTATTTTGTGACACGAGGGATTCCCAAATCTCGCCTCCGCCCCCGTGTAACCATCAGGAATGGATCCGATGCATCTCACCTTATACATGTATGGTCTGGGTATAGAGAACCTCCCAGTCTCCTGGAAGAGCTGGGCAGTGATGTCACAGCCCGTTATACATACACTTGAGCCTGAAAATATAATAATAACAGTCGTCCTATCAAGTTATTATTATAAACACACATCGCACCCACTACTATTATCATTCAACTAACATCCGGAAACTAGCTAAATAAGTCGCAAGGACTTACCTGAATCAACTCAAATTCCCGAAACACTTCTACTACTTGATTCCGCAAGAACCACAACTCAACCACCTGGTTATGACAAGATAAAATTAGATCGTCCGCCCATTCGCACACTTAGAAATTCTTTAACTTCTAAGTCGGTTACATCATCTACTAAAGAAAAACAACTAGTCCTATTGGAATAACAAAAACGGATCAGTAACACCCTTAATCTCGAAAAGTAGTCGTAAAAAAGCGTCAAGATGTAACTAATTTAGACCCTCATGCCTCTAATAAAACCAACCGCGTAAACACTCTCAAACTTGCATGAATCTAGGTTGTAAAATAAATCAATCAATATAAAAAATAAACCCCCCAAATCCGGTAACCTCCACTTCCCATCATTAACAAAAGATATACTAAAATAATCCTTATTTAAATTAATCCCTCATGTATAATATACATTAATTAACCCAAACCACCCATTAATCCCATCTCTATGCTTGAACCCGATTAGACTATTCCAACAGACTCTCCTGCACCTATCTAAGCCTAGCAACCAACCATGACATTCCACCCATCTCTCTCTTCAAAACACTCTCTCACTGTTGCTATCCCTTGCTAGCATCGACTACACTCACTCAAATCTGTAAGACTAACCTCCATTGTTTACGTAAATTCTAATGGAGTTATCACTAGCTTTTGAACAAAAGGGAAGAAACAAGAAGAAGCATCACCTCAAGGCTTTACCTCTTCGATTATAGTGCGGCCGGTTACCCAACTATATCGCCATATCTATCTCCCCGACCCCGGTTAGACACCGCCATTCACCATGAGTCTAACCACATACCTTCTTCCTATTCTGCCCAACTAGTCTACGCCCCATCACTAAAGCTACAGGTATACAGAAACCGGAAAGTGAAGAGGAGGGACTCACCGGCAACTATGGCTTGACGACAACTCCGATCGTATCCCACAATCAGATGCGGTAAAGGGCTTGATTTAGTACCGGGAGTTCAGCCGTGAAGTTGGTCCTTGCTTGCCAGTCGTGGTCCAACCTGTGGCAGTTCCGACTCAACATCGTTACGGCACTCTCGAGAAAGGACGCAGAGGAGAGGAGAGTGTTTTACCTCTGTCCTTACGATTGTAGACGCCGTCGGCAATGGGGAAAGGCGCCGCCTCGTACGATATATCGATGTACTCACTTTCGTTACCTATACACCAAAGGCGACGGTTACTGCCCAAGATCTATAAGGAGCGACGCAAGCGGTTGAGCAGCTATCCTCGGTGGCCGGCGACTGCTTGACGGGCAGTAGAAGACTCCTTCGTTGTCGACTGGGAAGAGAGGGTGGACAGATCTGTCGAGCCGTCAATTGTCGAAGTAAAGGGATAGGGAGAGATATGCGGGAAGAATCTCGTAACGAATCTCCTACTTTTAATTTAAGGAAATTAAGGCTTCGGTATGGAAAACTGGAGGGTTAGTATCATCCGCCCGCCCCAATTGCTATTGGGCCTGTCTTGATGGGCCCGGCTGGCACAATTGTCCGCCAAGCAACTAAATCCTAAATGGCCCGTAATGGCTTGGACATCTAACGAGGTATTTATTTATTTATTTATTTATTTATTTTTTGTTATTGGTCCCAAAATAATAAAACCGGCCCGATATTTGTAACTCGAGTTAGGTTTCCGGGATAGAATTTTCCGGGTATTACAAAAGAAGTCGTGATCTAACAACGACGAGACCAATGTAGATAACGAACTTAAGTTCTTCAAGAAGACGTGTGGACAACTAAAGATGCGAATCGAGGAGGAGATGGGTGCATTAAAACAAGGTTAAAGGCGGTTTTCCATTACGAGAAGTGAAGGTTTCCTTGGACGTTCCTAAGCATTAGAGTTAAGATGTGAGAAGTGAACGAAACATGTGGGAAGGATTTAAAATACTGTAAGTTAAGCTTGCAAGGCACCAAGAAGTGAAGAGTAAAAAATACGAGGGTTACGAAGAGGACAACATGGAGAAAGTTCACATAGTAGAATTACCTTGTGGAGTCAATCGTTTTCCGTCATTGAGATGAGACTGAACAACGCTAAAGAGGAGGTAGTGTGTGAGGATGATGATTTTCAGAAGATGAAAAAAAATGAAACAAGAAGCTTGGATCAAAATACTTAAGATACCCATCAAGAGAAACATGAACGGACGCTATTTGAGGCTTGGAATTTGAGAAGGTGCACTTGAAAGACACCCTGGAGGAACTAGTTAAGCCTATGAAGGTGAGTCTTGTGACACAACAATGCCGAGAAGGGTATAATTGTAACAACCCAAATTCTGAGAACTCGGGGAGCTACTGGTTAGGACCTCACAATGGGTCCCGACCATAGTTTGACAACAATTTTACTTGGATCTTACAACAAGGCACAAAAGTATTTAAAATATTTGAAAACTGTAAACAATATATACATGGAGAATATGTATCAGCCTTACAAGAAAAGATATTAAAACGACGCATATGAAGAACAGAAGACATCCCCGTCCCCAACTAATTGAGTACGTGGACCCGGCTGACCATTTCCTCCGGATCTCTCTACAACTTTCTTAACCTGCAAGACATCTAAAAGCGGTGTAAAACCGTTAGCTAACATTCTACGCATAAGTATAAAGGTAAAAGCACAAACACACAACATACACAATCAACATGCACACTCAATCCTTTTATTATCTTTAATTAGGTGATAGGTCATTACTAATGATACTTATTTTGTGACACGAGGGATTTCCAAACCTCGCCCCTGTCCCCGTTTACCAATGCGGAATGGTACTAATGCATCTGACCGTCTACCGGACTAGGTTGGTCGCAGGGAACCTCCTAGACTCTCGCAAGATCTAGGCAGATGATGTCACGACCCGTTATCATACACATGGGTCAATTACGTAAATAATAAAGTCGGCCTAATCCGGTTTCATTGTTTATCATAACTAACAAACACCACTCATACACATTACACTCATACAAGAAGCCAGCTAAGTAAGTCCGTGGACTTACCAGAATCAAATCTCGACTCTCTTAATCACCACTCATCGGTAACTATAGGAATTCAGTAGCCTGTCAAAGGAGGCAAGTGTGTCAGCACACTTTCTAGGTAATTAGAAGTCGAAGACTTCTAAGATAGTAGGTCTTAATAGAACGGAATTGATTACAGTGTTAATTTATGGTAAAATGACTATTTTACCCTTGGTCCCGAAACTTCTAAAAATTTCATAATTTATGTTTAAACTCTTTCTTTGAGACTAACTAACCATATTCTACTCTCTAAGATGATTTTAGGTAACAACTAGAAAAACTACCCATTTTCTATTTCCCGAAAAGTCACTAAAGTCCAACTACAGCTTCAAATATAAAATTTGAATAATCTTACAAAAATTCCAAAATAATTCCCTAGATCATCTATGATATCCCATCTACTCATAGGAGAAAGAATTTTTTAAAACTGTTAAAGCATCGCTTCTACAAAAATTTCTAAAGTTGGTTACAACACTTAACAAACAACACACTGTCTTAACTTTGAAAAATCATAACTCCTAAACTACTAGCTGGATTTATCCCAAATTTTGATATGTTCTACTATAAAATCTTATCTATAATATATCCAAAATTCAGCTGCAAAGGAGATCAAAATCCTGTTTAAAACTATCTCACAAAACCGAATTTCAGCACAACAGAAAAACTACTTACGACTCAATATTTGAAAATTCATAATTCCCAAACCACTCGTTGGATGCCTCCCAAATTTTAATATGTTCTACAACAATATATCGAATATATCATATCAAAAATTCAGCTTATTCAAAACCATCTCACAAAACAGCATCACTTGCTGTTTTCCCCAACACTCAGCACATATATAAAAACTGCATGAGGAGTCCACTTTGCAATGTCATAACTCTCAAACTGTAACTCATATTACTCTAAGATTTTAGTATGTTATACACTGCAATACCGATTATATCATATCCAAAAATCTGCCAAAACAAGGAGTTTAGCTTACCCAAAAATGGACCCGAAGTTAACTGTTCATCACTTTACAACCCAGAAAACGCAGCAGCTCCACGAGCCATCTTCGAGGGCTGTTATGCAGGTTCCGAGATAAAAATGGGCTCACATCAACACATATATATAGAGAGTGTAATGTAGAGAAGGGAGGGAAGATGTTTACCCAACAAGATAGACTCGACAAGCTCAAATAATACGAGTAGGAAGAGGAAGGAGACGGAATCGAGATCACCGTCACTTGGATGCACCAGCGGCTGGGGAGGAGGCTCGACAGAATCCCAGGGGGCACACCCGCCGCCCAATCCAGTAGCACCGGCAGCCCAGGGGATGGACACACCCGAGGGTGGTGTACGCCGCTCCTGCGATATGTTGTCTGGTGCGTTGCTGCGAGTCTGGAGAAGAGTGCACCCCTTCGATCGATTGCTGCGCGACTAGGAGGACGAGGGACAGCAACGGCCGAAGACTCTGGTTGATGGCTCGGCTATAGGCGGACAGTCCTCTGGTTGTGGGCGCGAGTGGGACGGCAAGAAGGTTGAGCCGGCTGGACCGTTGTTGCGATAGGTTGAAGGCGGAGGCACTAGGGCTGTGGGTTTCGTTTTGCACGAGAAATAGGTAGGGCAGGAGTCCGTGGGTTCGAAGGCGACGACGACGAGGAGGGCCGGCACCGGTCGGTGCTGCTGATGGTGGTAAGGGGCGGAGTGCCGGTTGATGTTCAAGGAGGAGGGTAGCGGCTGTGCATTTCACGTGAAGGTAGGAAATTAGGGTTAGGGAACAAAAACAACAGACGTGAGGTTGAGGAGGGGTAGCAGCAGGTTTCACTCAACTCTTTAATGGGCCCATCCGGCTTGCCCATTACGAATCTGAATGTTGGGTCTTGATGGGCCCGGACGACCTATTTTGACGGTTAAAAACTATTCTAACGGGTTACGAAAAAAAAATCGATTTGTGCCTTTTTATATGAATAGAGTCCTTAAACTAAAATGATAGAAAGGTCAAAGAAAACAAAACTTCAACTCCAAGTATCATAAAACTTTTTAATCGACGGAGAAAGGTCTCAACCGGTCAAAGTCCGATTTGACTCGAAAATAATCGGAACTAAAAATTTCCGGTTATTACAATAATTATCTTACATAAGTGGAAGGAAGCGAGGAGCATAGAAAGGATGTCTACCGTGCAAGCTTATGGGTAATACAAAGAGTTCTTCCCATATTTTGGCAATATCATGGAACGCCAAGAAGATAAGATCGATTTATTATAAGTCTTGATTAATGTAATATCCGGAATTTTTATTCCGTTTATTTCCGTAGCAAAACGGATTTTGAGTCGTTGATCCTTATATGTCTATCTAGTCGGACACAGTATCTCAGAATTTTACCATTTTATGTAACCTCACTTCACATAAAATGATAAAATTTTATAGCAAACCCTAATCCATCAAACCCTAGTTTATAACACGACTTGTCTTTGACAAGGTCATGACATCCTAGTGACGAGATCAAGACGAGCCCAAAACGAAGTCAAGACGAGACCATGACGTGTTATGACGAGACCATGACAAATTCGTGACAAAGCCATGCATGGCCATGACTGTAACATCCCAAGTTTCACAACTCGGGGAGCTACTGGTTAGGACCTCACAGTGGGTCCCGACCTTAGTTTGACAACAACTTAACTAGATCTTACAACAAGGCACAAATAAGGAAAATCATAATTCATAAAGTAGGTTTCAACAAAACAATGAATGTGACCAGAAAATGACAGCCGGAAACAACAAAGTCTCATAAACTGAGAAAAGTACAGTCATAACTGAAAGACCAATAAAAGAAACTGCACCCCATCCTAAGGAGTACGACACCCCGGCTGTCCACTACCATCCGGATCACTCGGCATATGCTCTAACCTGTGGCAAATCTAAACAACAATAATTAGTTAGCTAACTAATCAAGTATAAGCAGAAGGATAAATAGCACAAGCACACAGAAGATGAATATAAACAATCAACATGCTGGCACACAA